>JAKOOJ010000002.1:168319503-171133253 GCA_022577455.1 Arizona elegans
GGGAGAGACCTGTGGCTTAAGGCAGTTTCAGGTCGGGTCCCCAGTGTTCGCTCGCAATTATGCCAGCGGTCCTCTGTGGGTCGCAGGAACCATAGTGGGGATAACAGGCCCAAAATCATACACGGTGGACGTGGGGGTAGATAGACTCTGGAAGCGCCACATAGACCAACTGAGGAAACGGGCGGTTGGCGAGGCAAACATCAACGCAGACATGTCCGAGCCTAACTATGACCACTTCTCCAAAACAGCTAACTCAAGCCCGGGGCCGCGAGAATACTTAGCTGACAAGCCCTGGTTCCAGCGCCGCCCCAGCGAGTCGCCACTCCCAGCCGGGGATAACCACGCCCCGGACAAAATCCAGGAGGTTCCATTGGCGGAGCCGGGAGAGACAAAGAGTCCCTCCGACCAGCTCGACGCCCCACCAAACACTGAACTGCGCAGGTCAACTAGGGCGAGAACTCAGCCTAAGCACCTGCGAGATTTTGTTTGTAAATATGTTAATTTTTGAATGTCAGTGCCTTCTGGGAAGGGAGGGGTGTTATGTATTGATACTTTTAAGCGGGAGATTCAAACCTGCATACGTTTCTGATTGGCTGACAGTCCCTCCTGGATTGTATATAAGGAGGACTGCAGCCCCTGAGTTTTTGCTGAAGTCTCACTGTATATTAAAGAGCTGTTGTCACTTGCTTGCTTGTGCCTCTCATCATTCCCGAACCACTTCAGGTACAAAAGTATTGACTCTTCTATCTTAGGAACTGGAGCCCATGTCTTCTAAATTCTCATAGGGAAAAACTGTTTGAAATATAGACAACTCTTTAAAATTGGGTTCAAAATCAATCTTCAATCATCTGAAATTGGAAAAACTGATTCAAGAAGTTAGGGTGAAAAGGTGGTTATTAAATGGATTAGGATACACCCAGACTTTATATTAGAGTAGGCAAATATTCAAAGGTGCTTCTATAGGCTTTCAAAATGGGGAATCATGTTCATACCTACCTAAATGCACATATTGTTATTGTTTCTAAATTGGTTGCTTTGATTCTTATGTCCTGATAAGATCATTTCACCAAAATTGTCAATATTGCTTCTTTCAATTCCTGTAAAATTATGGTGCCATAAATAGTAGTATCTAACTGCTTTGTTTTCTGTCAAGCTTTTTCAGTTTCTTTCTATTCATAAATCTATACTTTAGTTATTGGTGCCTCCAATGTATTCTGCACATATACACCTGTATAAAAGATATGCACAACTATCCATACCAATCCACTGACCATACACAAGCAAATACAGTTCCAACAAGGGGAAGCCAAATGCTCCAGTTCCATTGCCACTGGCAGTAGAAATTCAGTCACTTTGTCCCCCTCTACCAAAATAAATTACAAGATGGATGAGAATTTCTAAAGATATATGCAGTTCATAGGTCATAAATTACCTATTTTTGATTCATGCCAAATATATCCCCCAGAGCCTTCTTAATTCTAACTCAATTATATAAACTGAAGTTACATACAATTGTTCATTTCCATTTTGCAAGATGTCACTTATTAATGGCAAGTTTAATTTCAGATAGGAATTAAGAATAATTCCATTATGCAAAAATATGGCCCTCCATAATTTTTCCAAGTACTGTCAATTTCAGTGCTTCAGCCATTTTATGTTAGCTTCCTTTTTCAGCATTGTGTATAAAAATAGACCAACTACAGTTGGAAAACAGATAATAAAAACAAGATAGAAAATTCAATCTTCAAACCTACAGTAATTCCTACAATTTTAGGATTATTTGAAAATGTATTAAAGTTACCTGTGAAATAATCCTAGATAGAAAGAGCTCATTCAAAAGTTTAGTTTCTGTGTTTATTTTGATTCTTAAGCATTAATCAAGTTTCATTGGCTTAGTCAAAACTCCATGCCATATTAAACTTCATTAGATACACAGAAGTGCATCTATTTTGTAACTGATATGACATATAAAATATTCAGTGTAGTTATTAGTTTGTCAACTCCCATCCTAAATAAAAAAAATCTAGGTAATAAAGAATATTTATAAGGTGTTAAATGTACAAAGACCACACAAAAATAATTTAGGCCAATAGCATCAGAATCAAATCCAAAGACTTAATAAATCATCTGTTTATTGCAGGAGGTCATTGCTATTAATCTATTTCTTGCTATTGATTGACTGCGATGCTGGGTACTTTCATGATTGGAGGCTATGGGGAACATTACCTTTAATTGTCACACAAATTAAATCTATACATATAAATTTATTTTGGAACGTAAATTGTGCAAATTGCAGGGCTCTTTCAGGATACACAGGTGTAAATAACAGAGCAAAAGACATCTAGTCCATTAACAGCCCTGGGTGGATTGTTTATGGTAACTCAACAAATCAGTATAAAAGACTGTCAAATTTAAACCAGAAATTTAATATTGAAAACCATTAATCTAGAATGAATAAAGTATGTGTAACTAACAGAATATTTAATTGACAAGGCAAATATCAAACAGTAGAATCAATTTATGAGGTTATATACATAACCAAAATCATGACAAAGGTAAAATGCCCTACACTTAATGTTCTGAAGATATTAGAAGAGGCTCCCTAACACTCATTTCTACTGTTCATATATTCCAGCTGGTACCTCCTTTAACCTCATCTATATAATTTCAAGAGCAAATAAGAATCTAAAAATCCTATAAATCAGTGTTTCTTAACTCAGCAACCTGAGGACATGTGGATTCAATTCCCATAATTATCCAGACATAAGTGTATACTCCACCAGTGCTGCAGAGACTAGACAAAGTGACAGGCAAAATGCAAAACTGTGGACCCTGCAAACATTATCATATTTTAACAACCCCATAATCCCTTGCGGGGTGGAGTCTGGGCAACTGAATGGAGCTAGCAGAGTGTTTAATTCAGAGGTCTTCAAACTTGGCAGCTTTAAGACTTGTGGACTTCAACTCCCAGAATTCTCCAGCCAGCATAGCATAGCTGGCTGGAGAATTCTGGGAGCTGAAGTCCACAAGTCTTAAAGCTACCACGTTTGAGGACCCCTGGTTTAATTGCTGGATTCCCTTCTTGTTGCCAATGCTTCCTGTTGCCAATGTTCAGCAGATATATTCTCATTATGCCCAAAGAGAAAAATATCTGCCTCTACCCAGAATTGAACCTCCTGATTGTGAAGCGAGAATTCCACCTCTAGGCCACTGCACCACTCCACTGTGGACCCTGTAATGTGACAGGAATAATGCAAAGAACAACAACAAAAAGAAAGTATTATTCTGGTATTCCTTTGGAGGCAATTGCCTGATCTGGTCTATTGCATAGGTCTGATTGAGGCTCAGATTATTCACTGATGGGACTTTGTTAGGGTTATTTTTCACAATTGAGTGGGAAGTCATGCCCTTTGCATGCTTCTGTTTAATTGATTCCTAGACAACTCTGGGAGCTGAAGTCTACACATCTTAAAGTTGCTGAAATTGAAAAACACTCATCTGGATTTTAACTCCGATATCACTATTTAAAGGTTAAAGAATAATTGCTCCTTTGGTAAATATTCTAGAGTGCTCATGTAACTGTAAGTGGCCATGTATTCTAGGGTGGTCATGTAACTTGTTTCCAATCTCTTGTGAAAGAGGACAATATAACCAATGATGTGATGAATTCTCCATTTGCTGTTGAAAGAACCTGAACTCACAAGGCATTGTGCCTTGCAAAACTGTGGTAGGCATTCATTGAAATCTAACAAAAGCAATAGTTCTTATATAATTAAATGTAGCTACTTATTTTAAGCAATTATCTAGTCCTAATTTAGGTTTCAGCAAGTTGTACCAATGTGTTACCATTTCCTGCTGAGGAAAATGAATTTACAAAGAAAAAATATTAAGTTTCTTCCCTCTCTTATCAGGCATTTAGTTGTCGAAGCAGCCATCTGGATAAAATAATGCTCTAAAAGCCACAGTATATGATCCTGTAGGCAATTTAATTCATTGACAGCCATCATTGTTCAATCATTGGCCCATACAAAGCCTGTGATCCAAGTTTGTTCTTAATCTGTTTAAGCATTGGATCAATCTGTCCATCTCTATTAGTGAATAAATACCTTCTTAACTGAGCTATTATTTGATCCATTTTAATTTCTACAACACTAATTTGTGACAGCCAAGATTTAAATTGATAAAATAAGTAAAAGGAGAAGCATATTTTCCATATACAGTACAACAATAATAAGGTTGCCAATATTTGAGAGGTGAAAATGTTCTCGGGTCACGGAATTGAAAATATTTTGTATGAATCAATTAAATAGAAGAATGCAGAGGGCATAACCTCATTCACCCGAAAAATAATTAAATTATTTTTCTAATTAAAACTTATCTGTTTTAATCAATGTTTACTATTCTGCAAATATTTAGTATTTTTTCCTTAATGTGCACAACCTGATGACAAATTTTGGAAGCATTCAGCAGGCCATACTGAGGATTCTAAAGAGCTGCATGTGAGACTCTGGGACAATAGGATGCCCAATTCTTTCCTAAACAGAAGAAAACAAAGTGGATTATAAATAGGGAAAATTGCAGAGTCCAAAAGGAAGTCATAGATGCAAAAGTAGCTCAGTGGAAAGCCAAAGTTGTTTGGCAAAATTCTAGTGGAGCAGGGTACTCTTTCCTCCCATTTGGATCAATTCCTCTTGCACTTCCTGATTAAACTCCAAATTGGCTAGGTTTTATTTTTTCTGAAGCCATCATATCAGTGGTGAAATCCAATTTTTTTTACTACCAGTTCTGTGGACATGGCTTGGTGGGTGTCATGTGGCTTGTTGGGCATGGCAGGGGAAGGATACTGTAAAATCTCCATTCCCTCCCCATTCCTGGGGGACGGATATCGTAAAATCTCCATTCCCACCCCACTCTGGGGCCAGCCAGAGGTGGTATTTGCTGGTTCTCTGAACTACTCAAAATTTCCGCTACTGGTTCTCCAGAACCTGTCAGAACCTGCTGGATTTCACCCCTGCATCATATGCTGAATATGATCCTTGTAACTGGAGTAGGGTCATTTCCACATTGGTTCAGATTAATTCACTATCATCTTCTAACTGTGGATAAATTGGAGGATGTTATGCTTCCTCATCTCTGCTAGCACTGTGCTAAAAGAGGTACAGTTGATGAGAAGTGCTTAGGCTGCAAAAGCTCTACTCTTCATTGTCTGGGTTCTAGCAAAGCATAGGACTGAGCAAACCCTTGGCAGGCCTCAGATATCTTGTAAACCCCAAGGTTCTAAAGGTAAAAAACTGGAGATTTTCTACACCAGAGGTCTTCAAACTTGGCAGCTTTAAGGCTTGTAGACTTCAACTCCCAGAATTCTCCAGCCAGCATAGTTGGCTGGAGAATTCTGGGAGTTGAAGTCCACAAGTCTTAAAGCTGCCAAGTTTGAAGACCTCTGTTCTACACTGATCCCCAAATCTAACAGTATGGTTTCTCATCTGGAGCTTCTGGGTCCAAAAGTTGAAATAAGTATCTTAAAATTACTTCTTTTTTAAAAAAAAGACTCATTTTTGTATGGGTATTCCTTTTGTATGTCCTCTGATATTCCTTGTGCCCTTCTATCCAGAACTTTCCAGATTCAGAAGGATGTCTCTACAACCCTAGAATCATTACTCTGAAGTAAATTGTATCCTGCCAGCAATCCCACATTTTGTTATTTTCACAGCCCCAGTATAAAATAAATAATAATGCTATATAATGAAAGAGAAGGAGAATTTGTGCAATTTATTTAATAGCCTATTAAAATCAATGGGTGCCAAGGAATCTAACTTTGAATGTTACTATAATTTAAAGAGTAAATCCATTGATTTCATTATTTTGGGCTACAAACTGGCCTGATAGTAATTGATTTTGTCTTTGCCTCTTCTCTCTAATAGTGTTATTCTGTTAAATATATTATTTTATGTTATTCACAATTGTTATTTTGGTGAACTGCTTCTTTTAAACTGAACTGAACTAGTAAGAAGCAAAACCAATAAAAAATATTTAAAGCTCTTCACTTTTCAATTGACCATTTAATAAATCCAAGGTCTTGTTTCTTCATTTTTAAAGAAATGCATGATGTTTAGCAAATACTTATTAAAATGAACTGGCTGATATATCCAGCCATATTAAGTGGAAAAATTCAGTAGGTACAGCTATTTCCATCATGAAAATAATTGCTTTACATCTGTCACCAAGGACTTCTTGAAGATGAGTATTCTCTCGGGGAAAAGAACCTGACAATCCTAACTGAACATAGAAAACATTTTAGTTAATGCAGCATTTTTAACCCAGTCAGTTAAAGAGCCAGCAACTGTGTGCACATAACAAGTTAACCACAATATATTTAAATTGTCTCTTGATATAGCATAGTATGTTCTGTAAGCACAAATTGCAGTAAATTGTAAAATTAGAAAATGGTTTAATTCACATAACAAAAGATATTATGTAAATTATGTAAATGACAGAGCTGAGATGGTGCGACAGAGCCAAGGTGGCAGAGTGGTTAGACTGCAGCACAGCAGGATACTTCAGCTGACTGCTAGCTGTAATTCGGCAGTTTCACCGGCTCAGCCTTCCATCCTTCTGAGGTCGATAAAATGAGGTCCCAGATTGTTGGGGGCAATATGCTGACTCTGTAAACTACTTAAGAGAGGGCTGTAAAGCACTATGAAGCGGTATATAAGTCTAAGTGCCATTGCTATTGCTAAATTTTTCTAAAAAACAGATTCAAAAAAAGTTTCTTTAAGCTTTTCAAAAACTTTTAAACTGTTTTAAGTTAAAAAAAAATAAGGTCCTTTAGTAAATGAATGTATCAATTTTGCTTTCTCCCACATTTAAGTTCTCAGACTCATTACTTCAACTTAATGAAGAAATCCATAAATGTTTAAGAAGACTTGCCCATCCTTGATTTTAAATACATAAAATTATAAGGCAGAGATTTAATTGGTTGCTTCTATATTTGAATCAGGAGCCAAGTATATGATATCTTTACCTCTTGTCAGAAACAAGGATTGCCAACCCAACTATAGGAGTAGTTACAAAAGGATCTGCAGTGCACCTAAAATTATTTCTTTGCATCATGACTACTCTTGCAAAATCATGAAGTTTGGTACAAACCAGGGTCCATGAAAACTGCTATGGTCTAGAAAAAATGGTAATGCCCAGTTTAGAACATTTTACTCTTTATTTTCTGCATTTAGAAATATGTTTTTATTTTCATAAATTTATTTGAACATCTATAGTTGTGAAATTGTGGGGACCTGTGATAAGAATCAATTGCATATTGTGCAATCGTATCCCCTGCCAGCCCAGTAGTATACCTGCCAGGACTGCTAAACTTTATAGCTGGGGAGGAGAGCAGTCAAGTAGTTTATGGCTGCCATGACAACCATGAACCTGATCCATCTTATTGCAGGACAGATTCATGTAAAATTCACACACTAAATGTTTTTATCTGAGGATAGTTGCAATATGAAATAGCAGGCACTGAATGTTGTGGTATGACTGTCGTTCCCACCACCCCAGTTTGTGTAGAAACTGTGTAGAGACTATTACCAGTAGATCAATCCATCCCAGGTGTCTAAAGGATCTAGTTGGTTTTTGGATGGGGCATTAAAGATGTTTGGGAAATTTACTGAGGATCTGTTGGGCTAATTTGGTTGAGATTGTGGTCATCCATTGGAACAGGGAGGGCTTGACAGAGGCCTGTCCCTTCTCACAAATGCGCTGCAGCCCAGGAAGCTGAAGCAGGAGAAGAGATACATAGAGCGTGTATACATGGAGGAATGCACATTGCAAGTCTGAATGGATACTGATAAAAGCTCATGTTCAGGCTTACATGGAAGATTTATGCTTCTATTGCATTTGCTAAATGCCATTCAGTGGCCCTTTTGAAGGTGACACCTTCCCTGTTAGAGAAAAAAGACATCAGAAGAATACTCATAGCATTCAGTGAATAAAACTGCTCAGATTTTAATGGAGTTGGGCTCCAACTTGACAATGCCAGTTGATATGATGGGGGTTTATCCTGTGAAGTAATGTAGGATCAGTTTGAGTCGAATAGTACTGATGATGTGCAAAGAATATCTCAATTTTTAAACAACACATTAACCTTGACAGTAAAAATGTGATTTTTCCTTTGTATCAATAATAAGCCAAAGATGGAGAGTTGATAAGTTTCATTCAGTCAAATGTTGTCTGAGTGCCCCACGTACACCTAACCTTTTCTGGGGTCCAATGCAATTGCATACAAACCTTTGTTGATCCCCTTTGAATAGAACATATTCAAACTGAATACAGGAACTTGGTGTGGTAACTATACAGTTTAAATTGTATCTTAAAATTTGATCAAATCCTTCCTTTCCCAAAAGAGGTAATCTTCTAAAAAACAATTTCCATTGCAGTTTTTATTTACTAGATCTAATAATATGACTTTACCAACAGCCTTACATGCAAGAATTAAGCAAGTTCAGTTATTATAAAATGGAAGATAATAATAAAAAAAGATTCCCAAGTAATTCTGTATCTACTGGCAATTAAAATCATTTGGTACAACAGGGCCAGTAAATAGTTGGTAGATCCACTGTCCTTCTTATGATCTATGTTGCTGAAGTCTATTTCCTCTCGCCCACACAAAGCAAAAGCAGACTTCATTTATCACACACAAAAAATAGGGAGGGGACATTCCTTTGAAATTACATCTTTATTGCCCCATCCAAAATCACTGTCTGATAACCAGGACAGTATTTTACATCCAGGAAAATCCTTATTGGCTGTTGCAGGTTGCTTGTGTTTATAGTTTAAAATTTCTTCTATTGCACCACCTTACAATGCAATCGCCTTAATTACTCATAACTGTTTTAGAGTAGAGTAGAGTAGAATAGAATAGAATAGAATAGAATAGAATAGAATAGAATAGAATAGAATAGAATAGAATAGAATAGAATAGAATAGAATAACAGAGTTGGAAGGGACCTTGGAGGTCTTCTAGTCCAACCCCCTGCCCAGGCAGGAAACCTTACACCACTTCAGACAAATGGTTATCTAACATCTTCTTAAAAATTTACAGTGTTGGGGCATTCACAACTTCTGCAGGCAAGTTCTAACTGTCAGGAAATTTCTCCTTAGTTGTAAGTTGCTTCTCTCCTTGATTAGTTTCCACCCATTGCTTCTTGTTCTACCCTCAGGTGCTTTGGAGAATAGTTTGACTCCCTCTTCTTTGTGGCAACCCCTGAGATATTGGAACACTGCTAATGATTTTCTTGTAAATCATTGAATTCATTTCTGAATTCTCTTCTTCTTTTCTGACATTCCAGTCATTTGAATTTAAAGAATCCTTTATGGAAAGCTTAACCACATGATGGAACTGCTTTAATACAGTAGAGTTGAACTCGAAAAGTATCTAAATAGGCAAATATGTAATAAGGTGACAATGGGGATGTGAGTCATTCAAGATTAGCCAAAGGCATTTTGCCACCCGAGACAAAAGGCAAATGCTGATACGCTGATGTACCCTCAGGCAATTGGTCAACCCTGTATTAGAAGATCAGGGCCTTTCACATTTGTTAAGTGATTCATGAAATGAGCATAAATCATTTAACCTCATATGATTTGGATACAATAGAGCTGGTGGGAACCCGGTGTATCTGGAATGACTGGTCTTTTGAGAATCCAACTACAAATGACTAGTTATCTAATTAGGAGATAGACAAGCAATTAAGAGAATTGGACTTGGAAAATTGCCAAATCTGAGAACGCATTGGGAAATAAAACTGAAATAATAGAAAAAGAGCTTTAGAATTCTAGAGAACAGAAAGGTCTGTGTTGATCCTGAAACTATTACAATGAAAAAGTAGCAATGTCCTCCTTTACAGTATATTATTCTTGGCTGCAATGGTTTACTTATGCTGATTCTGCATGATTTGTGTTCTCATAGTATCTCTTTGAAATTCCAGATTGGCTGACTATACTGCCTGGTTTATGTTTTATTCTGGTTTATCTCACTCTTTGCCAAGTTTGATTAGTGAACTGAAAATATACCTTCTTTCCTGTTTGCTTTTTTAGGAAATTCCAGTTGAGATCTGAAGCTTCAGCAGGACAAAGCCCTCCAAACAAATTCTCCAATTATCTTCTTTTTCCCATTCACAGCAAGCATTATTCATATGTCCTACAATTTACACCCCTACAGTAATCCAGTAATCTTCTTTTGGGGTCTCAGAGGCCCTATGTTTATATAAATATATAAATACCCTTTGCACTGGTGCAGTTACACAAAGCATATATACATATCAACTATTTGGGAAGGGCAAGATTGGACAATGTCATTCTCTATTCATTTCTGAACCACTGCAAATGTGATTTCTGATCACGTTTAAAAGTAATGTTTTCTGGCTTGTGCAAACTCAAGTTGTTGTTTGGTTTGGTTTGGTTTGGTTTACTTTCTTCTGAGAAGAGTCCTTTTGCTGAAACTGACCGCTGTGCACAGTGCCATTGACACCCCCTGCACTAAGGCTCTCTAATCTTTGCAGCAGCTACTGTTATCAAAGGTATTCCAGGAGCAAAGTGAATATAGGGTCACTGGTTGTTGCTGCTGTTGTTGTTATTCACTATTATTTCCCTAAGCTACCACTTTTCCACCTTTTTAATAAATCCCCTGCTGTACCATTTAAATGCTGCAATTTTTCTGTGGTGTTGTTTTTTTCCATCCAGCTCCCGAATTGTCCAAATGAATAAATATTGTAAAGTTCTTCTGCCTTAAATGACAGTCAATCTAAATGTGCAATGCTGAACTTGTTTTTTAAAAAAAGCAGTAAAAGTTCCAGGAAAGAAAATTAATAATTAAAAACATTCTGCTAGGTTCAAACCAGTAACATTCTCTAATAGATCAAGCAAATGCTATTACCGTTACACTATTGAGACAGACTTATCATAGCAGACATTATGAAGCCAAACCTGGGAAAATGCAAGAAAGGGATTTTCAAAATAGCTGTTGCATTTGCATATAAGTGCAGGTTGATGCTTTAATTTTGCATATCTCAATTTAACTTTATATATATACTACATACATGCACCCAAATACATGTAAGAATATATATTCATTAAGATCTCCCTACAGAAAGGAAAGGAAATGGCCATTCATTTCCTGGCACAGTATGTTAGAAAGTCAAGCAGCATGGGAATTGTCCGAAGGAGAAAGCACGGTAGCTGGCAATCTGGACTGAACACCTGGCAAGCAGCTGTCAAAGCATTCCGATCCAGATTGGAATTTTCTTAAACCATTTTAGAGTTTATTTGATATGAACATGGGAAAGAAATACTTAAAAGTAGAGTGTCTGGCATGATTTAGCTTCGTTTCATTTTAAATGGCTCAATAATTTCATGCTGTTGTCACCAAATGTTTAAGGCCTAAAGACTATTCTTGATATATACTGGAGTGTTCACCTGCCTACCTTTCTTAATGTTGGGAAATTAGCTCCAACATACCACGCCTAGTAAAAAATAAGTCACTAAAGGAGGGTTAATTTGCAGTACATTAATAAAATGCTAGTGATTCAGCGTTAATAATTATCTTTTTTTTAATTCTATCTTCATTATTTTTTAATAAATAATTCAAGGTGCTGAACATACCTAATACAGTATTCCTTTCTCCTCTTATTTATTTCTGGAAAATAAAAGTCAGAATCTTGCAAACTGGAAATGAATGAGTAGGATTGTGTTAAATTATTGCCATACTATAATCTTATATTGATAGGTAGAATTTTACACATCCTGCTAAACAATATTTGTTTGCTTTTGCTTTAGTACATATTTATGCATGATTATTTGCTTTCCTAGAATGAATTATAATACTAAGCAAAAATACATATTTTTATAGAATTATAATATCTACAAGCAACAATTCCCAATCAGCCACAAACAGAACAGAGATCTAAATTCTGCAGAACCAGATTAAGGAATATAGGACCCTGATCTTACTCTTGTTCTTTTAGCTCTGCTAAACTGTGATCATAAAGCACACATTTCCAAAGAAGTTTGAGTGGATGAGTATATATGTGGGTAGATCCATCTGTGAGAAATCCTCACTCTTCTCTACACCTTTCTATCTTGTAAGATTTTAAATAAAACAGTTGCAGCTGTTTTACCATTTAAATACCATTTAAATCAGAATATAAATATTTGTAAATTAATTAAATACTGTTTGTTTGGGGGGAAATAGGAGCTAAAAATTTCTATCTGCAAAAGTTCCCAAATCTATTCCAAAATTATATAGGAAAAACTTATCAACAACTGTGTTCATTGGTCAATATTATGCCTCTAGAAAGTAGGAAGAAATGGAACAGTATCTTCTTACTTTTGTGTCTTGGTAGCAGTTATGGAAAGACAAAAGACATATCACATTTTATTCTAGACATGGGATTAATAGGCACGTGTATTATTTCCCTCCGTGAATTTGTTTGATTCCATTTTAAAACCATCCAGGTTCATGAGTACAGTACTGGATTTGATTTAGAAAATGCACACAGAAGAAACCAAAACTGACAAATTTGTCCTTATAAGTAAGAGCTTTGTGTACCTAGCTCATAACATTCTCAGTTTGAATGTCCGTGAATTCAGCTAACTAAATTCAGTGGAACTGAATTAAGTCTGTTATTATTTTTTGATTGACTCTTCACCTTTAATAGGACCAGATTGTCCTTTTCCATTATAGAAATAGTTCTCCCTATTGAATTTGCCTTGTGTAGAGATGGTGAGAATTTTATTCATTTTGTTTTTCATAAAGAACTTGTATGTTTCTTCCTAGGTGACATAAAAGGAATTTGGGAAATGTGTCTGTACCTAATAGTAAAATATGGTCTTTAGACTGAGAACAATCTAGAAACATTATATCCAGGAGGAACTGTGGACTGATTTTCATAACTCTTAGGACTGCTTCATAAGGAATTCAAACATCCTATATTGAATTCATTCCTGTGTGGAAGCTGGTGCAAATATATGTAAACTGACAGAAGTATCACTGCTTCTGCAAGCATTCAAACATTTGGCAGCAGATTTCTTTTTAATGAAACAAACATTGTATATTCTAAGTGAAAGCTGATTTTACAACAAACTCAAGAGAACAGTATATACAGTTATAGCTAGATAAACTATTTTTTCAAACTATTTATCACATGTATTTAATGTGGACAATAAGTGGAAATGCAAATAATCTTCAGTAGCTGAAAAAGATAATACACTAAATGGCCTCAAGAAAAGAAACAAGGGAACCAAATAAATAAGGAAGGAGGGAGTGAGTGAGGGAAGAAAAAATTCCATGAGATAGTACTTGATTACGCATGCATAGGATTGTATTGTATGGATCAAGCTGGATATCACATGTTCTGAAAATAGAAAACTTATCTTCTATTTACAAAACATAAACAAACAGAACATGTTTCATTAAAATGCATTGTTTACCCTCTCAGAAATACCACATCCCCACCCAACATATTTTTATGGGCAAATCATCTGCCATTCCCACTTCCTGAGTCTAACTCCCAGCCCATTGCAAATATATCAATACAGAACACCCAGTGCCCACATTTCCTTGTTGCAATTTACATCCGCTGTTTCTGACCTAAGCTGCATTGAGCCCTTCAATGCTTCAACCCATTCTAGTAGCAGCTCCAGGTTTATGGGCTTCCCCTCCAGCATCTGGTAGTTGCCCTGGACAGCCACTTTATTCTTGAATACCAGGCTGTTGTGGTTCCCTTTTGATTGGCAGCTGCATTTTAAAAAATAGTAATCTTTCAATTGATTCAACGGTTAAAATAAATGATCTTAAATGCTGTACACTAATGCTCCATTCATTCCTTACATCTCTCAGTGGATATACTTTCTATTTCTGCCTGAGCGCCCTTCCTTTCCTAGCCCTGGCCACAGTATTGTAAAGCTTTCCTTCCTTTATGGTACCATAAAAGAGAAAAGAAAGAAAGAGGTCTGCCTTAGCATCAAAGGAGGTAATGTGGGAAAGGGATATGAGGGCAAATATATGTGGCCTTGCAGTACCCATGGACTGCACAGAGCCATGATCCAAGCTTGTTGCCACATCACTTCAACTGAGACTGGAATTTCTGAAGCTGAGTTAAGAAACAGCCATGTACAGCATGGGAGAAAAGTAACCACCTGAAGGCAGGACAAAAAGCAATGGACGAAAACTAATCAAGGAGAGAACCAACCTAAAACTAAGGAGAAATTTCCTGATAGTTTGAACAATTGATCAGTGGAATGGCTTGTATCCCAGAAGTTGTGGATCAGGGTGGGTTCTACTTACCTTTACTATCGGTTCGCAGCAGGAACAAGCACAGATCACCCATGATGACGTTATGGCAGGTGGGCAGAGCCTCCCGCCAGTTTTACTACCGGTTCTATAGAACCGGACCGAACCGGGAACAACCCACCGCTGTTGTGGATGCTCCAACACTGGAGGATTTTAAGGCAATCATTTGTCTGAAATGGTATAATGTTTCCTGACTTCATTATTGATACAAAACAAAAAAGCTTTCTCTGCCAACTGGCCTGGAGCCCCAATGAATGTGCCCCATTCTGGAGTTAGCTGTTGGATTAGAAAAGACCTCTACCTTTCCTCATGTATTCTATTTATTTAAGAAATAAATAAAAACTCTTAGCTTTAGAAAGTCTAGGGGAATGTGAGCTATTATAAAAGAACAGAGTCACCCAGAGTCCCTTGGGAGTTGGGCGGCATAGAAATGTGACAAAATAAATAAATAAATAGCATTTTTGATAATATCTAAAATTACGGCTAGACATGTTTTGCATCTAGTGACTGAACAAGCACAAGATATTTTAATTTTTATATTAAAGTAAGGCTTCAGAAAGATTACCTCTTCCTTGAAATAGATATTCTGTTTACTTTCAGACAGTTTGATTTTCCTGCAACCACAGCAGGCTGATTATTTAAATGCATTTTGATCAATTCTTTCTCTCCCTCTCAACTGTTATTTGCTGAAATTAAGTGAGTTTTGATTGGAAAATAAGCTTAACCAACTGCTTTATTAGTCGGCGGAAATTGCTTTGGCTAATTGACAGTGGAAATATTGGAAGAGAAATCAAGACCTGGAAAGTGTTACTTAACAGAAGTATTTCAACCTTCCTTAATCATATTAGAATCTTTGCAGAGCTATTGAATGAAAGATGCTACTGTTCTCTTCAAAACAAAAAGGTGAAAAATTCCCCCCAATAGCAAAAAGTAATTGTGTTAGACTTATTGAAATAAAGGTGATTTATCCAAGTTTATGCTTGGGAATATGAGTTCTAGAAATGAAAGATAAAATTGATTATTTGATTCTATTTCTCATGCAATTAAACTTCTATTTCTTGAAAATGGACAAGATCAATCCCTACTAGGTTGCCATTAGGTCAACAGAGAAACCACCACTTAAACTGTGCAGAGGACCAAATTCTTGCAAGATGAACTATGGGCAAGTCATCTTAATTCCAGTCATTTAGCAATATGGAATCTTAAATGGATAACTATATATGACAGATTGGTTGGCACTGGCTCTGTGCATCAGCAAGGAGAATTGAATGTGATACTGCCAGATTATGGAAACTCATATCTTTTGGATACATTTGAAATTTTTTATCAAAAACAAGAGATGCATACAATATAATTTGAACACACACAATGAAAAAGTTAAGGCAGTCCAGACATAAGTAGTCCCAAATTGTTCAGCAAAACAACCAGTTTTAAGTGTTTTACAGAAACACAAGGAGAGTTGAAGCATTCTACACTTCAGGAGGCAAGGAGATCCAAACCTCCAAGTCTACCACAGAGAAAGGACATCATCAGGCTCCCATTTTCTTAACATCCTATAAGGTTAAAATCTCAGGAACTATCCCTGCAGGAACACACAAGGCAAGCCAAACCTTGTCAGAAGAGACAGTCATGGAAGTACAGTATCTGGGTCACAACCCATAAGGCTTGAAGGTGACAACCATACATTTTGAACTGAAATCAGAAGCAACTCAGCAGCCAGTAAAGCTCAGGAGGCAGCTCCTAGACTTGTGGCAAATCATTGAAAGCCCAAAGTTCTCATTTTGTTTCAGAGGAGTTTCAACATCATTTAGAGCAGGGGTGAAATGCTCCTGGTTCGGACCGGATCAGCTGATCCGGTAGCGATGGCGACGGGTGGTTCGGAGAACGAGTAGCAAAAATCCCTGCGTCTCTCCCCGCCCCGCCCAGCTGAGCCGCACGATCATCAGAGGCTTTTTTTTTCTTTTAAAAGCATTTTTTCTACAACCTCGTCCAATGAAAAAATGCTTTTAAAAATAAAAAAAAAGGCTCCGATGATTGCGCGGCTCAGCTGGGATCATCAGAGGCTTTTCAAAGCATTTTTTTCTGCAACCTCTTGGCCAAAGAGGTGGTAAAAAAAAATGCTTTGAAAAGTCTCTGACGATCCCAGCTGAGTTGCCTGATGGTAGAGAGGTATTTTTAAAAAATTACCTCTCTGCCAATCAGGCAACTCAGCTGGGATCGTCAGAGAGGCTTTTTAAAAAATACCTCTCTGCTGATCAGGCAACTCAGCTGGGATCGGCAGAGAGGTATTTTTTAAAAAGCCTCTCTGACAATCCCAGCTGAGTTGCCTGATCGGCAGAGGCTTTTCAAAGCATTAGAAAAAATGCTTTGAAAAGTTTTTTTTTAAAAAAAAAAAGTTGGCCACACCCACCCAGTCACATTACCCCACACACCAAGCCACGCCCACAGAACCGGTAGTAACAAATTTTACATTTCACCCCTGATTTAGAGTTGAAGAATACTATAATCATAACAGAACTGAGAAAGGAACATCACAATATGGTGTCCTCCTCGCCCCACAAACCCTGCACTGGCCCAGAAAAATATCCAGTTGTCTTGATCCGATACCGGTAAAGTGGTATCATCAATTACTTATTTGAAAGCTATGCAAACATGATGAGATGTTCCAGAAGTCTTTAAAAACTTGGGTTTGGGGGGTCAGTTGTTTGGGGGTGTCTGAACACATGAAATTTCTTTTATTCCCCCTCCCCCGGCCCTATTTTTACTGTAAGCCACTCAGAATTATTTTGGAATTAGGCAGCCTTTAACTCTCATAAATAAATAAATACACCTACCGAATTGTTTTGGCAGACTTTCAAGGTTCTGTTACATAACTCTACTAGCAATAAAGACTATTCCAGAAATCCAAGTAGCTCTTGGTTCTTGAGTTTTACAGCCTCAGAGGGATTTAAACTGTTGCCCTTTGGGCCAATTGATGCTTACAAGTGATCTTCAAGGCAGCCTCCTACAGGGCATATTGCAGTAAACTAAATGTGAGATGACAAGAGAACAATGGAAAAGAATATTTGTAGCTCAGAGTTGAACTTCAATGCTCTCTGAGCTTGGTTGTTTTCTTGCCAATGTTTCAGACAAGAGAACAATAAAGGCACTGGAGACCAGATTTTCAATCTGATGAGGGAATAGAAGGGGAGCTCATCAAATTTGCAGATGGCACAAGATTGTGTGGAATAGCTAATACTTTGGAAGATTCAGAAGGATCTTGACAGATTCGAGCATTGGGCCTTATCCAACAAGTTGCGTTTCAGTGGTGAGAAAAATAAGGTCCTGTACTTAGGTAGGAAAAACCAAATACATAATAGAATAGGCATACTTGGATCAAGAGTAGTAACTGTGAGAAGGACCTAGGTGTCTAGTGGACCACTTAAGTGTGAGCCAGCAGTGTACTACAACTGCCAAAAAATCCAGTGTAGTCCTAGTCTGCATCAATAGTGTCAAGACAATAACAAGTGATGGTACCGCTTTACTCTTGGAATACTGTGTACAGTTGTGGTCATCATGATACAAAAAAGATGTTGAAACCCTGGAAAGTGTGCAGAGAAAAGCAATAAAGATAAAGGGACCGGAGGCTAAATAGTATGACAAACAGTTGAAGGAGCTAGGTATGTCTAGCTTTTCGAAGAGAAGGATCAGACGGGACATGATAACCATCTTCCAGAACTTGAGCAGCTGTCACAAAGAAGGGAGTGACTTATTCTCTAGGGCACCTAGAGGGCAGAGCAAGAAGCTTGCTCTGGAAGCTTGTAAAAGAGAAGATACAACCTAGAATAAGAATAAATTTTCTGACAGTGACAGCTATTAATCAATGAAATAGCTTGCTTCCTGGGGTTGTGGGTGCTTCATCAGCCCCAAAAGGGGAGAAAAAGGTTTCCAAAAACAGACTGGACACAATTTGGCTGGGATGGCCTCAAGCAGATGGTTGGACTAGAAGACCTCTGAAGTCCCTTCCAGCCCTATGATTGTATGATTTTTAATGCATAATCCAGAACAGAGCAGAGCTGTTCCATCCACCACTTTCTCCTGCTGTTTTGCAGGAGCCATGAGTCCAAGAGAAACTCCAGAACTGTTTTTTTTTTTAATTACACTTAGTTTTCATCAATAAAATATATAAAGGAATTAAGAGTTTCTTTTTGTTCTTACAAAATATTAACTGTATATCCTCTAAGAGGTCTCTTTATTTAAATTCTGGTTCAAGACTAAATGTCTACATATGCCATCTTTTTCCAAATTCAAAAAGAAATGGAAGTAAGCCACAATGTGGCTGAAAGCTTAATAAGCAAAGGCCTCTTCTTTTGGAGATGAAGAATCAAAGAGCATTTCCAGACAGTTTTGAGATGCAGGCATGTTGCTACAATACACTGATCATTATAAGACCAAATAGAACTTGGAACCAGACTATTTGGAGTGACATGTCCAAAACAGGTTTTGTGACAAAAAGAAAATCCCACTGTAATTGTTTCTTCCTGGAAAGACTCTGCATTCTTTGCACTACAGATAAAACTCTTCTCTGGCCTCATTCTAAATTTGATCTTTACCCACTGGTGCAGTCTCCTTTAAAAATGTTCATCTTCTCTCAATTATGAAAAGGTAAGTAATCTCTTTCATTTTAACACAACATTTACTCCAACTGTGCTTGTATGTTTAACAGGAACTTGCTCTCAGTCCAGAAGTCAGCTCTTACAGGATTTTTAAATCTGAACCAAAGCCAAGTTTATTTCTTTGTTGAGTTTCACAGGGAAGCACAGGATAAAAGCAGCTGGGATACACAGTTTTGTTAGTGCTGATTATGGGCTGATGAGGAAAATGAGATTTCCAAATAGTCATTTTCCCCCTTGTTTCCCCCTTTATTTGGCTAAAGTTCAACATCTGCTTATTAAGGAAAAGTATCAACCAATCAAAATCTGTATATTGAGCTGGGACAGAGCCAGAGCTATCACTAATAAACAATAACTCTGAGTTATTCTGATTTACTCAGAGCTTGTTTTGGCACAATCAGACCTCAAAGCCTCCAGGCACCAGATGAGGACTTTAACAGCATCCCTAGTTCACCCTGGGTAGGTGATGTATAATTGAATACCATCAGCATAGTGATAAGATAGATATATCAAGCTTGTTATATTATCTCTTCCAGCAGATTAATGTTGATGTAAGCAGCACAATGGATTGAGCCCTGTGACATCTGCAGTGGAACAACCATAAGCTCTGCCTCCATACACACAAATTGAAATTGCTGTTTGTTGCCCCCACCCCACCAATCCAGAAGCAAAACCAAAAACATTCCTCAAGTAGCAACCGTGTCAAGATTCACTCCTTTGCTTACTTAGCAACATTTGCCTATAAACCCCACTTGCAGTTTGCTGTATTCATCTAAGCAATCGAAAGTAATCGGTGACCACTCCTCCTCCTGAAGTCCTTTCTTTGCTGGACTTCAGCTGATGAAGTAGAAACCTCTCCACTGTACTCTCATTTCAGAGTCCAAATTCCTTGCTCCACATCTCTGTTGTGACCCAGGCCCAAGTAAGTAATAGGAAAATCAGTCAGTGAAAAAACAAACAAACTTTATTTGAACAGCTAAGAATTACGTCGTTCAACTAAATTAAAGCAAATTCCTCCCAACACAAATTCCTCAGTCCTATTGGAAACCTTGTCCAATTAGGCAAACTGCCAAAGGCCTTTCTTGGCAAACGTTCAGAAGTCACAAATACAAAAATAAATACAAGACGTAGACAAAGAAGAAGACAAAGCTACCAATGTTGTTTTCCGGCAAAGCCCAAATGCTGTTGCTGGTCTGTTTTAAGCCTTATGGGAGGGGTTAATCATCTCTTAGCCCTACTCCCAAGTTGTCCTTTTTGTTTGAGCTGCTCTTGCCTTCTGGCAGCTCTTTTCATGCATGCATTAGGAACAGGCTCCTCTTGTTCCTCTGCCTCACTCCTATCAGTCTCTGGAGGCTCTGGAGTCTGCACCTCACTCCCTAATGCCATCTCTGCCTCTGACGCAGAGCCCTCATCCGGGCCTTCCCCAGCCTCCAGAACTGGCCCATGTTCTTCCTCAGCCTCATCACTGTCCGACTCCACTGCCAGCTCTGCAAGCTGCTGGCAGACCACAACAATCTCTTCCTTGAAGGTCTAGACCAGAGGTGTCAAACTCAAGGCCTGTGGGCCGGATTCGGCCCAAGGAGTACTTAGATCTGGCCCATGGTCCCACCCTGGAAACAGTGAAGGACCCTGGGACCGGCCTGCGGTGCTTCTGCCAGTGAAAACGGGCTCCCGAGCTCTGTTTTTGGCTGCCATGTTTTCCTCCAACCCTCTGCCAGTGAAAACAAAGCTCGGGAGGGTTGCAGGACGCAGTGACAGCCGGAAATGGAGTTCAGGAACCTGTTTTCACTGGCAGAGCACTCAGGCCAACACAGGTGCCCCAACAGGAGTGACGTCGAGCTGGCCACACCAAACACAAACCTGATGCTGTCCTCAATGAAATCGGGTTTGACACCCCTGGTTTAGACCTTCATTCCCTCCTCTTATAACATATTTTCACCAAGCTAGTTTACCAAAAAAAAAAAAAAAGCCCACCAACAACCTGTAATCATTGCTTCTCTGATCACAGAATAACAGAGTTGGAAGGAACCTTGGGGGTCTTCTAATCCAACCACTTGGTCAATTAAGAAACCCTGCACCATTTCAGACAATTGTACAATCTCTTCTTTAAAATCTCCAGTGTTGGAGCACTCACAACTTTTGGAGGCAAGTCATTTCACTGATTGTCTTTCAGCTGTTTTAGAAATTGTCTTTCAGGTCTTTCAGCTCTCCTCTATTGCCAACTTTCTCAGGCCACTTCCTTCTTCCATTTGTTGGGGTAGAAAACTGCAGCAATAACCAATCCCCTGGCTCACAATTTTGAGAAGATTCATGTGGCAACCTTCCAGACTCTCCACAGTTCTACTTGCCAAGGATGCCCTCCACAATTAGCATTCTGAGCAGCTCTGCAGTAATACCTCCAACTCCTAGGTCTTGACCATTGCAACTGTAGCAAAGCTAGACCTCTTCCTCACTATTCCTCACACCGTCTCTAATGCTTAACAGATGCTAATCATCATCCTACCATGCCAGTCTTCCTTCCTTTGATTTATTTTTCTTGCACTTTCTCTTCCTCCCTTTCTTCTCTCTGATAGATAAGACTAACCATACATGAGTCAAACCTGTTTTTGAGCTTGTTCTTGTACTGAGAAGCCCTTGTTTACATTTCACATAAATGAGATCACTTCTTCTTGTACTCATTGAAATTAAGAAGGAAATCTAATCTTTAAAAATGAAATTACAGATCTAAAGGCAAGCTCTATTTCATCATTAAATCTTGTAAACTGGTTTGGTAGACATTGATATTTTTTATTTTAGTTTTGGGATATATTTTGTGGTTAAAATGCTTCAGATATATTTTAAATCAGAAGTTGCAAATTTCATAGACTCGCCCCCCCCCCTTTTATGAAAGGCTCACAGAAAGTGATGCATTTTTGTGTTCAAAGCCTTAATTATCCTTTGAATTCTGTTATGGTATAAAAAGTAATCCCACTATCTCCTTCTGTTTTCCACATATTACCAGCACCAATTTACCAAGCAAGTTACTCATCTAGAATTCAATAGCCTATCTACCCCAGACAGCCATAATGAAAATAAATCCCTGGATGAAACTTCATCCATATTGACCAAAAAAGCTTTTTTCTTCCTGTTAATCTCCTGGTTATTATGTGATGGACATATTTGGAGGACTCCAGGTTGTGTGAGGCTGGTCTAAAGAATCATGGAATGTGCCTATAGTACCAAAAGGTGAGGATTTGCTGGGAGACAAAAAGAGTATAGCACAGGGGTGTCAAACTTGATTTCATTGAGGGCCCATCAGGGCTGTGTTTGACCTTGGGGGGCTGGGATGGCATGGCCAGCTTGATGTCACTCATGTGAAGGGCACCTGTGGTGGCCTAAGTGCTCTGCCAGTGAAAATGGGCTCCCAATCTCCTTTTTTGGCTGGGGCAGCCTCCTGCAACCCTCTACCAGTGAAAACAGAGCTCAGGAGGGCTGCCCTCCAGAGCTCCATTTTCACTGGCAGAGGGTTGCAGGAGGCCGTCCCAGCCAAAAATAGAGATTGGGAACCCATTTTTGCTGGCAGAGGCACTGTGGGCCAGTCCTTTACTGTTTCCAGGGTGGCCCCATGGACCAGATCTAAGCACCCAGCGGGCCAGATCCAGCCCACAGGCCTTGAGTTTGACACCCCTGCTATAGCAGGCAGAGATGACTTTTGAAGAAGAGAACCAGAACTGCATTTCCTCGTGTTGACTTTGAAAGCTGATATCTTTTCCTGGTGCTGAGTGGGGGCTGCTCATCTGGGCATTCTATCATGCTGACAGCCTCTTGAAAAACTGCCTGTGCCAGCTGCTTTGCATTATTGTTAAGCTCTCGGTCTCCAAATAGCTCCATCAATCCAACTTGTCAAGGTTTGTTGTCCCCTTATAGTGGCCAAAACAAAAAGTAAATCTAAGCAGCAGCTGTGTTTAAAAACAAAAATCAAGCAAAGGAAATAGAGAGGTGGAGGAATGTAATCAAAACCCTTACTGCAAATTCAAAAAAGGGGCCCCCTATTCAAACAATTAACTTCCTCAGAAAGTCAGGTTGGCAATCACAGAAGTGTTGGAATATAAGCCAAGGTTATTAATAATGGTAAATTTTACTTCGGTTTTCTATCATGGTTCTGTTTAGCTTTGCCCATGTGAAGGAAAATTTGTAATTCACCAAAGCTGCAGAAACTATTGAGATTTTAGAGTGCTTTTCTCACTATTTTATGTGGAATAAAATGTACAATTAGCAAAATCAAGTATACCAGAACAACCCTAGCTGCCTGTATATTGATGGAATTGGCAGGAACTGCTCAGGAAAAAAAAGATCTTAGGATTCTGATAGAAATTTCACCAAACATGCTATGTGAGTGAATGGGAAAATTCACTGTTAGGAAGTATTTTAAAAATGGACTAAAAATAATACAGTAATCTTTATGTTACAGTGTTGTTTACAATTATATTCATAACTTCTCAAAGAGAAAATTAGAGTACGAAAAAATATATAGAAAAATGTATGCTAAAAATGAGAGTTTGGGTATCTTTCCAAATCATGAATAGCTGAAATAATTGAAGTCTCTGCCTTGAAAGGAAAAAAATACTGTACTATGGAGAGCATTACAGAAGTTTATAATTTTATAAGGAAAATGGAGAGAATAGGTGGAGATAAAATTCTTCTTAGAATCATGAATCTGATTGTCAAATAGTTCAGAGCAGATCAAAAGAAGTACTTCTTCAAACATTGTCTAATCAATATAAGACTATGGTACCATAACTTATTTGGGTCTTGTCTAGAATTAACTAGCTGGTTGAAGACAAAAGACTGGTGTGATGGGACATGTTATCTGTCTGAATGCACACACCTGAAATTGTACTTGTGATACCTTGCTGCCCCTTCACTATCTCAACAGCTTGGAAGAGACTGATAGTTGGCTACAATGATTATTTTATTCAGGAAGGTTTATTTACTCCTATGCATTTACTCTGAAGGAAGAAATTAGCAGATCCTCCTGCTTTTATTCTTTCTTGCTTTTTTATAGAATATCTATAGAATCAGCTATAGACCATAGGCACAAGCAACAAGATGTGTTAGGTTACTTCCTTAGCAGAATGAATATACAAGAATATTGAGAAAATAGATGTCATTTATTATGTATATTGCTTAATTAAATCTTTCATGTCCAAACTGGGATTGGATGGAATTGTTTTCTTCCACTTCAGTGCAGCTGGCTTGAACCACCACAGCCATTTTAGACTCTTTTTAATTTAATATTTTG
This sequence comes from Arizona elegans, assembly GCA_022577455.1. Taxonomy (NCBI): domain Eukaryota; kingdom Metazoa; phylum Chordata; class Lepidosauria; order Squamata; family Colubridae; genus Arizona; species Arizona elegans. The sequence continues at coordinate 168,343,781 of JAKOOJ010000002.1, forward strand.
TTCAGAGAAAATTGGAACACCAAGTGGTTTTAAAATCTCGTTTCCAAAAAATGTTAAAACATGCTTATTGCTTACTTATTCTCTCAAACACTATGTTCAGTTCCACACCACACCACACATGAAGAAGGACCCAATCCCACCATGACAGATTCTGAGTTATCATCAGAGGACTAGAAAGAAAGTGATACTTCCAAAAACAAAATGGGGGAACAGAAAAGTGAGGGGGATAGATTAGCATTTTATCTGCTCAGAATTAAAACTCAGGATTACAGATTTACAATCCAGATGACAGTTTAAGTAGGATATTTTTTAAAAAAACAAAAAGTTTATTCTGTAAGGAACGAAATTTATTCTGAAAAGAACTAGAACACAACATACTGAACTGAAGCTTTTTATTCATAGTAGTATCTAACAATCCAATAGAAACTGGAAGAAATGTGGCACATTTTTAATCTGTGTGATTTCTATAGATACCCCTGTTCTGTAAATACTCTTAACTTCGCTGGCAAATTTTCAGGGGACACGTAATGGAGCTGTGTTCATAGGAATTTGGTATCTGAGTTAGATTAGTAGACAATCATTAATATTGTTTCTCCATTTTGTTTTTCACATTTTACTGCAATATAATTTTGCTTCAGTTCTTGGCAACATTCTGACACTTCATTAAACACATTGAAAGTAATGGAAAAAAAGAAAGTAAATTGTGGTTCCTGGAATATCAGTCAAATTATCCATAATAAAGTTTTTAACCAACCAAGCACTCATTGGTACTTATTTCTGTTCTGTTCGAATTATAGGAAAGAAGAACCTAACTTGTACTAGATTTTTAATACCTGCTTTTCTGATAGAATAATAATTATTCTATTAGAATCAAAGTATCTGAAGATAATATCTTATAAACAGTTCACATCAACAGCTGGAATATGTCTTTTATCATACTTCCATCTAAGAAATAATTAGATTCTTTACTATTATGTCCAGAATGCCATTGCCCCCTTAAAACATGTGATTTTTTTTAAAAGATAGGTAATATGAGATCAAGATAAGTATTAAATTATGAGTGGGAAAATAAAAGCAGTTCAAAGAGAATACATAGATTTTATCTCCAACTATTGTTCCAACCATTATGAACTTGAAACATGCCAATCACAAAATGGGCCATTGTTCCAGAAGCAGTGCAGCTTAAAAATGAATTTTTTTGAAAGATTCATAGTGGATCCTAACTGTGGGAGCTATTAAACCGTGGAAGAGCCTGCTTTGCTGAAGTCATAAATTGCTCCAAGAAAAGATTATTTCTGCATTGGTCAGGGGCTTGGATCAGAAGATCTCCAAGGTCCCTTTCAACCCTATGATTCTTTGACCCATTTTAAAGTTAGATCACTTTCAGAGTTGACCTACTGGTAAGTTACCTCCTAACTAACAAATGAAATGAACCTTTTAAAAGAAAAAAAATTGTTAAATATGCAGGCATTCATGCTTCCTAACAGTCTGTAATTTGAACACATTTCTGAATATGGAGACAATGGTTAAAAGAGGCAGCTTTCTATTCTGAAATTAACTCAATCTTTTAAATAATGTTTTCTTTGAGAGATGTAAGAAATCTTGTATCAAGATAAATTAGTGGGGAAAGACCAAAAAACAAAGTCTATAATAATTTTTGAAAACCTCTTCCATGTATTGCTCAGAAAGGTTTGGTTGAACGTAACATAGTTTGATTTAACTTTAGGTGAAATTCTGTGGCAACTTTTAAAATTATAACATAATGAAGGCTACTAAACCAAGTTTTAGCAGTATATAAATAAGACTTTGTGAATTCAAGTAAAATCTTTAGCTACTGTTCACCTTTTCCCCCTTGTGTGGCCCCCTGTCGCTAGCTAAGTACCTGAACTAGTGATTTAAAACAAGCATTAGTACTTTGCTAAACAATTCAATAAATAAGGCAAACCTGAACAATTCAGCTACCTAGTTGAGTTTACTTTCAACCAAAATGTCTGTTTCATAAACAACAAGTAGAGAAAATAAAACTAAATTTTGGTTGACTCTTTAGGAAACTTATAAACAGTAACTCATCCATGATTTTAAACCATGATTAGTCAGTTATTATTTTCAACCAATACCAATAAATGGGAAACTGGCACCATTAAACAAAGAACAAGCCTTCAGCATATAATTTTTATTTCATGCAAGGTCTTTGACCCACATAAATATTCCTAGAAAATAAAAATGATGGGTGTAGCTTTGTATTCTAAGGAATTGTGTCAGGAAGAAAGACAAAAGTAACCTTCAAGATAGGGAGGATCTTGGAGGCTAGGGGAAGCAGAGACTCTTCCCTTGAGCTGTTTTGTAAAAGCATCTCTGACATGCATTCAAAATTCTGAATGTATTTTTTCTACCCCAGACAGATGAATCCTTTGGCCCTCTTCAATTTAAAGAATGCCTCCTCCCTTTAACATTAAGGAGAAGAGATAAAAATAAAAGCAATCCTTCCAATTCTTAATTTAGGGGTAGGATGAAAATGTTGCTGTTACACATTCCTTCTTGCTTATTTACGTTTATTCTGTTAACGGTTTTATGGTTTTACATATATAAACCACTCAAAGCCTTAAAACTGGGGAAGCATAGAAATGACATGCAATAAGTAAATATCTTTTCAGTTTATATACTCTCCATATGGTATCTGTCCCTTCTTAAAATAGCCCATAGATATTTTGAGCAGATTTGGTTCTTGGTATTAGCAATGTAGCAGGTGTATAAATGAGTTTCAAAGAAATTAAGAGCATTCTCACAGATGTACTGGTGTCTTCAAATATATTACCAAAAACATTAACAGTTTGACTGGCGCTCTATAAAAATATTGATCACAATTCATAATAAGTTGCCTGGATCTAAAATCATAAAACAGTGAGTTATTAGCTGGTTTATACATGCAGACATTGTCATTTTCTACATCATAAACATTTATTTTCTTGCTAATTAGTAGAGGTTCATTGTTCAAAAGTTAAAGTATTCCTAAAACCTTGCAGTTGTGTGTTAAGTGTTTCTCATACAGTTGCACCCCCTTCCAATCTGGTATAGAGCAGATGGCATTACTGTGCAATTAACAAGAACCCAGAGTTATCAGTTTGCCTATATATTGAGTGGAGAGGGTTGGGGGAATTAAATAAGTTGAGTAATAAAATTTCATCCATAATATTTTGTGGGAAACAGAAAGAAGAGGAAAGGGAAACGTTTATGTTGAGCAATTCAATCTATACATTAATAATCCTGTCATTGCTATATTAGTGCACTATTTTGACATCTTAATAATTAATTTTTTAAAAAATCCCAGCCATAGCAGCTGTTAGTTTTTATACCTGTAAGCATGAAAGGAGCACACACTTATATAAGCAGCAGTGGTAGGTCACCAACAGCCTGATGCAAAAGTTCCTTTTAACCATCTTATCCTTGACATTATCATAGCAATGCTATGTTTATTCCCTAAAAGCACCCTGGAATATCAATTGGAACCGGTGAACATGAAATCAGTAAAGTTCCCAGAGAAGTTAAAGAAAGGATTGCCCCTTAATCATTTCTTCAGCAATGCCTGATTAAATTAAGACAGAAGGAACAGGTACCTCTGAAAAGCCTCCTGAAGCATTATATCATTTCTCTTTTTTTCCACATTTAAAATTGGGAGCTTTTATCATATTTATATGGTAGAGTGCAGCTAATGTCACAGGAGAAAAATAGGATTTATTTTCAAGGATGGACCTGAATTGGGACTTCTTACTCATATGTGTTTGTCAGAAAAGCTCCCAAGACACCTCAGACCCCACACCTAGGGACAGCAGATTGAAGTCTCCCAAAACCATAAGTCTGGAAAACTCCATTCCAGCCTAGAAATGGAGTCAAGGAGTTTAGGCGGAGAGATTGTTAAATAGGAAAATTGGTACAATAACAACAATCTAACCATCTGATTTGTAGAGTCCATCTTGAGGAACAAGGTCTCACAATAAAGAGAGTTGTAGGGTAGGGCTCATGAAAGCTGTAAGCAATTCTCTGATGATAATTGCCACATTCCCACTTCTGCCACAGAATCTCAGAGTCTTGAGTGTGATGCCACAGTTGAAACTCAGCCGGGAAAATTTCAGAAAGAGTGCACACACACACCCTTTAGGACCCAGACAATGCGTGCCTTATCAGCTCTCTCATCCATGCTCAAATCACGGATGACAGAGGTCCTACTACATACCAACCTTACCCATTCATGATCAAATCATGGATGACATAGGCATTATTACAGATTAACCTGCCATTCAGTAGTAGCAGACAGAGGCCAGGGTCGCTGAAGGTCCACTGGCAAGGCATCAGGGCTAAGATCAAGAAACTGAAACTCTTAAGAGACAATGGTTTCATTGTGGCTAAGAGTGACCTGCTCAATTCAGTGCCATAAAAGGCATGTAAAACAGATGAACACATATACTTTAGCTGTATTTTCTCTCCTGAAGATAAACCATTATGTAGATAAGCACCTACACTGCTCAGAAAACATGATTAATGTGCTTAAGGTGGCATCCTTATTTTTATGAAGAAGAAAGAGAATTTAGGAGGATGTAAAACTTTAGCAAACTACCTTATGTAGTTGCTCCAGTAATGTGTACAATGGTCTTTCATCAAAAAAAATCAGATATTTTATATCATTCTATATTTGAGTATTACATATTTTTTTTTAAAAAAATCTGAAAATAATTTGAAATAGAATTTTGGTAGGTCAAATTGTATCTAAGTGGTATTTTTGTTCAATCCAGCTCAAGCTTGATAGTTTTATTCCATAACTTCTCTACCCTGAAGCCCACCATACAATTAGTGCTAGTCTATAAAAGTTAGACAAATTCTCAGACTAGTACAGGACATGATAAAACATATTTTTGAAATAAGGGGGTTAAAGTCTCTCACAAATTTTTTGGAAGAAAATTTTCATTGAATTTAAGACATAGAGGTGTATCCAATACCTACAATACAGAGACATTATTAAGCATGACAGAAAAGTGAAGGAACTGAATAATCATGAAAACTGTACTACCCTTGATTAAAAATAAATATCTTCAAATCTTACTTCCACAAATTTTGTAGCTATTATTTTCTTTGAAGCTCTGTTTTGAAAAGTTTGACAGGTTATCATGTTTTTGCTTCATATTATCTGGCATTTCACTGATGCTTTCTGACCTTAAGATAAGGATTAGTTTTTTAATCAGCAAATTATGATCTCTGCCTCATTCACCTCTTCAGTAAATGTCAGCAGGAGAGATTTCCCTTCCTTAACTGGGACCAAAGCTGCAGTTTGCCACATTTCATCTCTTTACATGAGACTGAGTTTACAGATGCGCCCACTTGAAATAAGCATTCTGGAAAATTATAATTGTCTCCAAAGGTTGACATTCAAAGGCTTTCTACTCAGCTTTGAAGGTTCCCTATGAAATATGTCTGATGTGATACCAAAACATTCAGCATAAAACACAGATTTTGTTTTCAGAAACATTTATGCCACATCATAATAAGAATCCATCTTTTCAATTTGCTTTTAAAGCTATTAAATTGCTTTTAATAGCTCTAATACTGTTGTGCAGCACAATGCTTTGAATACTTAGAAATATACTCTACTGGAATGTCCAAACAAATGTGCACAGGATAAAAATTTTAAGATGGTTTTTATTTATTTATTTATTTATTTATTTATTTATTTATTTATTTATTTAAATTTATATACCGCCCTTCTCACGAAGGACTCAGGGTGGTGAACAGCCAAAGGTAAACACACAGAATAAAAAAATTTAAGAACAGTTTTAAAAACATATTAAACAATTTTGGCCCAACAATTACAATACCCCTTTTAAAATTAAAATTAAAATTAAGCAATTGGAGAAGTTAGGCCAGCCCGGCTTGTTGAAATAAAAAAGTCTTGAGGGCCCGGCGAAAAGTACGTAAATCCGGAATCCTCCGTATCTCCAGGGGAGCTCGTTCCAGAGGGCAGGTGCTCCCACAGAGAAAGCTCTCCCCCTGGGGGCCGCCAGTTGACATTGTTTGACCGACGGCATCCTGAGGAGCCCCTCTCTGTGGGAGCGTACTGGCCGGTGGGAGGTTTATGTGTTACATCTGACTATTTTTAGCCAACTTGTGAATCATCATCATCATCAGGATGTTTTGGAAAAAGCTAGACAGAAATATATTCATCCTTACAAAGGCATTTCATTTTGCAAATTGAACTATTTATAAAAATTATTGCATTAAAGTAAAAACTTTTTTTGTTACCTGAGTGAACAATCATGTCTACTCTTTATCAGTCAAGATTCACTGTATTCAAGGCAGGTCAATTCACTAATCAAGATGGAATGCCTGACACGCTTGATGTCAGGCTTCATTTGAAGTTGGGCCAGAGCTCCAGTTAGTACTGGATGCTGTAGTTGGGTTGCTAAAGAAGATAACCTATTGCAAACCTATTATATTGGCCTAGAAATAACTCTACTGATAACATCCTTACGTCCACACTTGCTTGACAGTAAATAGGAAAGGAATGAGAAATGGAAAAAGCCATTGTGAGCAGATGTAATGATTTCTAGTAGAGCTGCCCAGCATGTTGGATTCAAAGATATTTTTTGACACAGTTTTTAAATCAAATGAAGGGGTTTTTTTTGGGGGGGTGTTTTTTGGTTCCTGGGATTAGTAGCAATCTTGGGGAAACACACAATTTCTACTCTTGCATTCTCTAAAGCAACTTTTTGATTGCTAATGTTGGGCAATGATTATTTATTACTTAGAAATATCCTTTTACTGGGACATAAAAATATAGTTAGTTAATTAAAATAATGTCCATCTTATCCAGCAATGTATTCATCAATCATAACTTTTATTATGGTCATTAATCAATTAAAAAACAAAAGATAACTTTTGAGACAGCAAATAAAAATCATAATCAAACTAAATACTTATAAAATTGAGATGGTCAAGGTGCTTTATGTCTGATAAATAGTAAAACAAACTGAGAAAAATAAAATTGCATTGGTTGACTAATAATAGCACTGTACTCAATTCTTCAGTCAATGCCAGGAACCCTTTGATGTTATGTGAGAAGAAGAAGAAATAGAGACCAATACAATTGATTAAAACCCCATTCAGTCTGTTGAGCAGGAGATACCTGAAATGTGATTCCTGTGATACATTTCTAGAAGAAAGGTGCTCATATACATATATACATACCAATACATTCATACATACATACATACATACATACATACATACATACATACATGCATATACATATACATGCACACACACACACATAAAAATGATGTGTAAAAAGCAAGATTTTGGGAGGGGGGGAATCTGCATTTGACATCTCATTTTAAAGATTTGCCCTCATTTGTCAGTTTGGAATATCAAAATTCCATTTTCCATCTTTTAAAAAGCAGGTTTATTAGACACCAAATGTTTGTATATAGGGTAAAATATTACAATTCCTCTGTTGAACATGCTTTGTGTGGCACAAACTCTACTAGATATCTTTCACCATGTTCTTAAAATGTATCAAAAAGCTGAGACATTAACAAAATAAATTAACTGCAAGGAAAGTAGTTGGAACAATGAAGTAACTTTAAATCTTGGCAATTGTGACTCACATGGAGTTCTGTAGCTCTAAAGGCTTCCAGCTAATACATGTTTTTGGTCTATGACATTTGGAAATTGTATTCATACATCACCCTAAGCCAAATCTAGCACATCTTTTCAGACAGAAAAAAATGTGAGAAGTAAGTTTAATGACAAAAATTAGGCCTGTTCAGTTCCCTTACATGCAATGCCCTCCAGATGCAAGTAATATTAAATTGAATATTTTAATCTAAAATGCTGATGTCTAAAGCTGAGTCCCTCTTTCATCTTGAGGTTCATGCAAAGAGGTTGTCACATCAACAACAGAATATTTTCCTAACAGAAAATACACCATATTTTTCAGAGTATACAATGATCTGGACTATAAGATACCTACCATTTTTGGTGAGGAAAATAAGAAAAGAAATCTGCCTCTGCTTCCCAGCAATTTTGCCTCATTGCAGCAAAATTATGGGTGCAACACGGTGCACCCATGTAACACCTCTCCTGCACAAGCTGCACTGGCTCCCGGTGGTCTTCCGGGTGCGATTCAAGATGCTGGTTACTACCTTTAAAGCGCTCAATGGTTTAGGACTTGGGTATGTATGAGATCACCTTCTGCCATTGGTAGCCTCCCACCAGCCAATAAGCTACCACAGAGAGGGACTCCTCAGGGTGCCATCAGCCAAACAATACCGACTGGCGACACCCAGGGGGAGAGCCTTCTCTGGGGGGGCACCTGCCCTCTGGAATGACCTGTCCCTGGAGGTTTGTATGATCCCTGACCTTCGTACCTTTCGCCGTGCCCTTAAGACCCTGTTGTTCCAACAGGCCGGGCTGGCTTAGAATATGAATTTTAAATTGGGTTGTTTGTCAATTTTTAACTTTGTGGGCTAAATTTAATATATTCGTTTTAAATTGTTTTTAAATTTTGTGAGTTTATGTGTGTTTTAACATAGCTGTACACCGCCCTGAGTCCTTCGGGAGAAGGGCGGGATAGAAATTTAATAAACTAAACTAAACTAAACTAAACAGCAAATAGCCTGCTTTACTTTCATTTTCGTTTTCAGCATAGCTTGATTAGCACAAGAAAAAAAAAATCTGCTCCCAGCAATTTGCCTCCTTGCAGCAAGCAGCAGAGGTCTGGGCAAAACAACTGAGAGCAAAACAACTGAGAGTTGGGAGGCAATCCAATCAACTTGTGCTAATTAGACTGTTTCTTCTTGCTGCAAGGAGGTAAACTGCTGGGAGGCAGAGGCCAAAGGGTGGGGGCCAGTGGGTGGATGGGGCTATATTCAGTGTATAAGACCCACCTAAATTTTCACCTCCTTTTAGGGGGGGGGAAGGTGTGTCTTATACTCTGAAAAATACGGTAACTTCAAAATATTCTCTGTCAATCCTTTCCTTCCACATCTCTTCTCGTAATAAATAAGGAAAAGTCCCCCCTGATTGCCTTCTTCCTTTCATTCTGATTCAGTCTTACTTAATTTGGCTGGATTTATAGATGAGAAAAGCTCATCAGAGATCTTTCCATTCTTCCTTATTACCATTCTTCGCAGCATGTTATACAAACAAAACAGACCCGATTTTGTTTTGTTCATTTTGAAAGTGGGTTGAGCTCAAAACAGCTTTGTTTTGCACTTAAAAAACTTCCAAAATGATCAACAATTGCTTGACAGTAAAAACTGGGGCATTAGAACTCAAGTTTGAATTTGAACTGCTTTGCATAACTTAGCCCAGTGTTTCCCAAAGTGTGGTACGCGTATCCCCAGGGGTACGGGAAGAGTTCGGTGGGGATACGCGTTGTACCGGAGTTTGGTGGGGATCACATGGGAATATCCACTGCACCGTGCTTAGCTGCGCCCACAGAATAAGGAAAGAAATAGGCGCGTATTGCAGTTTTTACACGGGAACTGGGGCCATCGTACATCGTATCGCAACTCATTATGGCGGGAACTTCTGCACATCCTTCGTGCAGCTCAGGTTCGGCCATTTTTAAACTGCGGGAACATTAACAGTTGACGTTGAGCCACGGAGCTGTTTAAACGCTGGAGAATTGCAGTATTATCTAACGGTTAGACAGTCTTGTGAGGCGTGACATGGCATGAATATACTGCACTTCGTTACAGAGACAACTTACTTCTTTAATAGTTACTTCCGGGTGCCTGTAATCGTGCTTTAGTAAGTTCCACTGATTTTGATTATTTTTATAAAATACAATTTTTATCCCTAACAGAGATTATGGATCGCTGGTTGAAATCTGGAACTACTAAACCGAAAGAAAGTAATGATTGTAGTAGCAATCAACGAACAGGAAATAATGAAATTAACGACGAATCAATTTCAATTCTGAAAGAACCTGTTAAGAAAAAAGCAAGGAAAACTCACAAGTACGACAAAGAATATCTTAAATTTGGATTCTCATGGACTGGAGATGAAAATGAGCCTATTCCACTTTGCATCATTTGTTTTGAAAATCTAACAAATGAAAGCATGAAACCATCCAACTTAAAGCGCCATTTTGAGACAAACCATAATCAGTACAAAGATAAACCCATAGATTTTTTTGAAAATAATTTTAAGGGTTTAAATCAGTCTCGAAAAGTAATGCGGGGTTTGACGGGAGGTGACAATCAAAAAATACTAGAAGCTTCGTATCGCATGTCGTTTTTGATTGCCAAATGTAGTGCAGCAGAAATCATTGGCGAAATTTTAATCAAGCCTGCAGCCAAGATAATGGCAGAAGTAATGATAGGAGATAGAGCGAAACAAACTTTTGACCGCGTTCCTCTCTCAAATAATACAGTTCATCGACGAATCATTAATATGTCTAATAATGTAAAACAGATGTTATTATCTGATATTTCTCAAAGTCGTTATTATGCATTGCAAGTCGATGAATCCACCGACATTGCGAATTTTGCAAATCTTATGGCGTTTGTTAGATACGAAAAAAATCAAGAAATTCATGACGACTTTTTATTTTGCCAGCCTTTATTAGGTCACACAACAGGAGAAGATATCTTTAATGTTATGAATACATTTATGCAAGAGAACAAAATTGATTGGAATAGATGTGTTGGAATAAGCACAGATGGAGCAAAAAGTATGGTCGGAATTAATAAAGGACTCGTTGCAAGAATTCAAAATGTTGTTCCAAATGTCATATCCACACATTGTTGCATACACAGAGAGGCTTTGGCAACACGTAAGATGCCCGCTGATCTATAGAAAGTTCTGGATGAAAGCATGAAAATCATTAACTACATTAAAAGCCATCCTTTGAATGCACGACTTTTTTCGCAAATATGTGAAGAAATGGGAAGTAGTCATACCCAGCTGCTTTTTCATACCGATGTTCATTGGCTATCTCGGGGAAAAATTCTAAACCGATTGTTCCAACTTAGACATGAACTTCAATGCTTTTTTAATGATAGAATTGAGTTGAGAAATTGTTTACATGACTGGAAATGGCTTTGTAAACTAGCATACTTAGCAGATATATTCTCTGTTTTAAATTGCCTCAACTTATCGTTACAAGGCAAAGAAATTTCATTGTTTCACGTTCAAGATAAAGTGAACACTACCATCGCAAAACTAAATTTATGGCAAAAGAGAGTTGGTAATGGAGAAGTAGACTCGTTTCCCTCTCTTCATGAGATTATAACAAGTTCGGCTACTAAAATTGAGGCTGATACTCTGAAATGCCTGATACTCTATTTCCCTGATTTAAACAAAAATATTGAATGGATAAGATATCCGTTCAACATTAACACAACATCCATGCCAGAAGGTTTGTCGCATGCGGAAGAAGAGCAATTGTTGGAGTTAGCTTTGGACGGATTCTTGAGAAATAAACATAAGGAGTGTACTTTAACATCATTCTGGTTACAAATGCAACATGTGTATCCGGTTTTAACAGAAAAAGTCCTGAAATACATCTTGCCTTTTCCAACTTCATATTTATGCGAAGTTGCTTTTTCTGCATTTGTAGACATTAAGTAGAAAAAAAGGAACAGACTATTGGACGTGGAACCGCATCTCAGATTAAAATTAACAACCAGGGAACCAAATTATGATGATCTGTCATCTCAACATAAACAATTTCATCCTTCTCATTGAATCAAATAAATGTTCTTTATAATATAACTTTCGTTTATTTTGTGTATGTACCAAAAAAAGAAAAAGTAAATATATTTTGATTTTTATTAAAGCATATGTTTTTTATGAGGGGTACTCAGCGTTACAAAAATTATAGAAGGGGTACACATACGTCAAAAGTTTGGGAAACACTGACTTAGACTAAGTCTCACAAAGAGGCAAGAAATGGCAAAGCTATATTTGGATTATATCATTTTATATTGCAAATGATACTTGACTGCATGGTCTTCAACCACCAAAAAAAAAAAATTCTTATAAAACAAGATATTGGCAAGATGCTCTAGAACTCAGTTTTTCAAATATACCAGTTATCTATATACATAAATTTTATTATTAGGTTATTTTAGAAAGAATATTCAGCCATGGGAAACCTTGTTCATGTGACACCATCTGGAAATATTTGCTGGTTTTTCAATCATAGAATGTATGATATGGGATCTCATAGGACATCTAGTTCAATCTTCTTCTCAATAGAGAAATCCATTAAACTATACCCAGTAGATGAATATCTAGTTCCTGCTGCAAAACTTTTGTAAGAGTGACTCAATCTTTATTCCGGGCACAGTGTTCCACTTTGGGGAAAATAGGTCATAGACTAGTTTTATGAAATAACCAAGTGACATGCAGGGGGAAAAAGACATATAAAGGCAGAATATCATTTTACCATTTGGAGTCTTTTTCTCTGAAAGCAAAGAAATTGGAAATTCCTTAATGATACTTTTGGAAAACTGCATTATATATCAAAACTGACCAATGCAGAAAATCCTTACATATTTTCCTGTGTAATTGGCAAGGCTGTTTTTTTTTTTTTTACTACACATTCACCTATTGTCTTGTCCATTTGCCAGCCAGACTGAGCATTATTTTGGCAGAAAAGAAAGCATATGTTCATAAATCTCATTGTAAAAATGGCATGTTCTCTCTTGATACAGTCAATCATTTTCACTGTTGCTTTTTCAGAATGACGGGGTCCACATCCATGTCTCTTCCATGCTGTGTTTACCTTTCAATCATAACTTGTCATTCATCTTGAAAAAAAAAACCCCAAGGGGCTCAGCTGGAATAGATTAGGTATCCCAGAATGAAAGTGACTGAAATTGGTGTTTATATAACCTGGATCTCCATCTCTTTTTTCCTTTTTCCTCTCTTCAAACACACAGACACACACACATAGAGAAAGAGAAAGTGAAAAAGGAGGGAGGGAGAGAAAGAGAGAGAGAGAGAGAATTTTGTCAAGCATGAGGGTTCATTCTGTTAAGTATGAAAAAAAAACAATACTTTAAGGCCTAAAAATTTTAACAATGAAATATTTTGTGCAGTTTTTTTTTAAAATAACCTTGTCTACTGATGCTTGTTCTCAGGGGGAAAAAAGTGAAATATCCAGTACCTCACCTTCAAACAAGGGTGGGCTACTTTATTGCAGCCAGGGACAACACTTTTAATTTTTTAATTAACAATTGTATTATTGGATATCCTAGAGTCACGGGGATTATGGTAGTGACATTACCAGAAGAGAAGTGGTCAACAGTTTAAAGAGTTCCCCAACCTTTCCGGGTTTGAGGTCTGTTGAGAAGGAGGGAAGAGGGGATGCTTCCATGTGAATGGCTGGCAAATGTGAACGCAGCTCCATTTGCATAAGTGATGGGCACGCGCATCTGCTGCTGTGCAAATGGAGCATGCGGAAGCACTTACCCAGTGTTTCCGCAGCCCCATTCTGAATTTCTCACAGCCAATGGTGAAATGCTACCAGTTCACACTGGTTCGGGCAAAACGGTAGTGATAAAAATTACCGATTCGGGCGAATTGGTAGTAAAAAAAAGCTACCGGTTCCTCCGAATCGATATTATCAATGATCAGCTGTGCCGCGCAATTTAAAATCACTAGAAAGTAGGAAATCCTGCTTTCTAGTTATTCTAAATCATGCAGCACAGCTATTCCCCCCCCCCTCGCTGTTCTACTTACCTTCCCAAGCACACTTTTGGCATGTACTGTGCATGCATGCGCTGCACGCATTTGTCACGCAATGCACATGTGCACATACAGCACACACTTGGCACACACCACACATGCACAGGCAGCGAACCGATGGCAAAAGATTTCACCACTGCTCACAGCCCAATAGTGGACCACAGCCCAGGGATTGGGGACCCCTGATTTAAATCTTTTGGTTGTTGTTAAAGAGAATAGGATATGTTTTAATACAAAATGTCCCGGGATGGCTTGAGATTGTAACTATAATTGTTGAGCCTTATCTTAAAGAGAAATCTTTGGGTTCCAAAAGCTGGATAAAAATTATAACCAAAAGTTAGTCTATTTTTGTACCTGACACTATTATCCTCAAAAGAACTGGGCACCCAATAATTCATAAGGTGGTTGTCCTGCCTAAAAGCTTCATACTCTTGAAACTGCCAAGCAAATTCAGTTATATGATGATTTGGGGGTGTTTTTATTAAGTTTGGAATTATGGCAGTTGTCTGTAAGCCTTTTCCTGAAGCTGAATTTGTATATTTATTGGTATGCCATCTATTTTGTAAAAGCAAAATGATTATTGCCCATGATTACCCAGCCTACTTCCACAGTATGGCTTCCCCACATCTTTAACGCAGTACCAGTGTGACAAAGACTTATAATGCTAGGAGCAGTTGGGAATGAATTTATTTCAAACTATCCTGGATCATCCAATTAAAGAGACAGGTAACTTTAAAGCATCCTGCCGCTTTATAGAATCATAGATTTGGAACAGCCCTTGTAGGTCATGACATGATACAACAGACTATTAAAATAAGAAAATTTTCAATAGAAATTTTCCAATTTTTCAACAATGGTGAAGTTGAGCTTATCATCCCTGCAGGAAATTCTATTATTAACTATTGTTAGTCCATATATGTAGCAACATAATTTTTTTATTCACATGCAATATTTTAAATGTCTATAAAGGGCATGTATTTTATATATAGGCAACCTTTCACTAGGATGTCTTCTGCCATAAGATTTCTTTAATTGGCAAAACATCTTTTCTAAGACTTCCAATATATAGAATTCAGGCAGAATATCCAGGATATAGAACTCTGGCTTTCTACTTCTAGATTTTTTTATGTGAACATTATTAGGCCTGGACATGACCACAATTACATACCATAATCATGTCTTGATCATCATTGAGTCTCCAAAATGCTATCTATTAAAAGACGTAAATGCAAGAATTCAGTAGCAGAGTATTATGATAGTCGAGATTCCTGATCACTCAAAAGAAAACATACTTGATCCACTTAGTTGCAATATTAAAATCCAGAAGAAGAAGAATTCTGTAACCAGGAGTCTAAGATGTCCATAGAGGTTATCCTTACAGCCTTAAATTGCTAGTCAAATGCCCATAGGGAGCCATTAGATACCAAGTAACATAGCAAAGAACCACAATCTTTTCCCTCATATCTTCATCCTAATAACAGTTCTCAACATCTTCTCATTAAACAACCCCATAGTGTAGAGTGTAGGACATAATGCAGAGTGTGAAGTGGGAGGAAGCAAAATGTAGATAGCTGAATATTTCAGCTTTTGTCTCAAAGTATTGGAAAGCTGGAGAAGCTGGTTTAACCTGATTCTGAGTTACTCCTTAAAAATAAAGTAAATATGATATACACTTATTGACCCGTAATTCCTTTGCAGCTTGAAATAATCACTGTAAACCATCAAAGAAATCCTGTATGTATATACAAGATTCAAGGTTTTAAATCACTGGGTCTAAGACAAGGAAATGACTAGCATTAATGCTAGGAGAGAGGATTAACTCCATAGTTCACTTTCCTAGCAGACCCCACTGTTAATTAATTATATGTTTGAGGATTACATAATGTATACATGTTATTTAGAGCTTGGATGAAAATTCAAAAGAAAATCTAAAAATTGCAAAGGAAAAGCCACTCTAAAGAGCCAAGAGACAAAGGATCTTATTATCAATTGCATTATTTGCATTCTCAGTGGCTTAATTCATTTTTTTTTCTCCCTGAGGCTTTAATCTCTAAACCCAATTCATTAACACAATGCAAGAAGCAGTCTATGAAAAGTGCACAAAGGGACAGTGTAATTGAAACTCTGTGATGGAAGAGAAGTATACCTCTGCATTATGGCAGATTAATTGCCAGATGTCCTTTGCTTTAAAGAATCATTTCCTTATTTCAAAAGGCTATTTTGGCTCCAGAACATCACCTCCTTTTAAAGCATATGGGATGCCCATTGTGTTTATAAACCTGACACCAATAGATTCATATCAGGGTTTTCTTCAAGATATTTTTACTGGTAACTCCTTTTGGTTACCGAATTACATTCTGATGGAGATGAGGGGAATATTTGAAGGCAATAAAAATATAATTCTTCCCTGCTTGAATAAAGTAAGTCCAATTAGTTAATTGGTCTCTAGGATGGCATGATTCATACCAAATTGCATAACACCACTCCAGTATAATTGACCTTAACACTAACGTGACTGGAATCTGATCTTGGGCAAGAGAGAAAAAAGATTCCCCTCATAAGTGAATGTTAATGTTATTGCATGATTGGCACCTTTGTGTACTTTACATGTTCTAATTCTTCATTTTTTGATGTGATTTTCATTTTAATACACCCATTAACATAAAAATACCCTCCACTTTAAGATGGGTGGTGTAAAAATATCTGTAATAAATATATGATCTGTACATAATATATGTACAGATTATATATATGATCTGTACATAAATCTGGGCAAAATTACAAAACAATGTTTCTCAATAGAACATGAATGAAAGCCTAAGCAGTCAGTTGAAAGTAATAATTCTATCCAAAAAGTATACCCCCAAAAGTTGGGTTGTGCCTTAATTTAGTTAGCTCTGCTGTAGAGATGGCAACTGTATTGTCATATATTGCTTGCTTGTGGAAGACAAATGAATATGAGCAACAGCATCCGTTTGTAGCAGAATCTGTATGATCGCAAAAGAAATAGAGGTAGCCTCTCTCCATACCATTGCCATTTCCTCCATTAAAGCCAACCTGTCTAATACACAAGTAGCAAAAAGCCCCCTCCTTCCCACTGGCTAATTCAGATCTACCTGCCGGATTGGCATTATTACCACTTGCTCTAATTAAAATGAAGTTTGGAAGGTCCCTTTAGAATGGAGAAAACTAGATCCAATCTAGGAAGTCCTTATTTCAGATCTTGACTTGATGACAGATGTACTGAATGATGCATGAGCAAATTAGCAAAAAGGGGACAGATTTGCTTTCAGTTTTGTGGTTTGTAGACATGTATCCATTAGTAATTAATCCTTCAACATTCAAAATAACCTTTCACATATAATTTCCCCTTTTTAAAAAAATAAAAACCAATTTGGAACCAAAGAACTATTAAGAGAAATGTTAAAAGCCTAAGCTATTTCTGACATAGATTTCTTTTGTGATAAACATACCATGGCTGAAAATTAAATCAATATATGAAACTCTACTCCTAACAGAGATATTGATCATATACTGGAAACCTCCCTCTCTCTCTCTCCCTCCCTCTCTCTCTCTCTCTCTCTCTCCTCATTTTTTTTCAAAATAAGAAATAAAGTATTCATACTTTTCTATTATTTATTTATTTATTTATTTATTTAATTGATTGATTAATATACCGCTCTTCTCCCAAAGGGACTCAGGGCGGTGTACAGCCAGCATAAAACACACAAATATAAAATTTAAAAACAGTTTTAAAAATATTAAATAGTTTGGCCCATATCTAATTAAAATAAAGCTACCCAATTTACACATTTAAAATTAAGAATTAACAATTAAAAAATTAAAAATAGGCCAAACATTGCCATATGTCAAAAGTGGAAGAGTATGATGTTATCCCTGATCACAACAGGCAACATCGAGGACTTGTACTCCTACACACTTTATCATTTAATGATGGTGAAAAAGCTAAAAAGAAGTTTTATCAGATCAGATGGAAAACAATTAATTTTAGCACCTTCCATACACTGGGAAATAGCACTTTCACCATCACATTATACAGTAATAGTAGCTTTAGGGTGGTGCTAATTAAACTAAATGAGAAAAGAGATCTCCTTTTCTAAGATGTTCTATATTTCTTTAGGAAGTTGAACGAATGTGAAATACATTTTTAGCCAGAGTTCAGAACGTCGCTCATGAAGAAAATGTGAAACTGAATTTAAAAAGGAATTACTATGAAGTATTCATTAAAAGCAGATTGTATAAATGAAAAAAATATTGGTAACTATCAAGTGAGAAAGAACACATATCACAAAGAATATAAGTTTTGGAATTCTACCTAAGGCTCATTGTCACATCCTGCTAATCACAGCATGATTAGGTGCTAACCATTAGCACCTTTATCTCATCTCCAGCCTATCCACCTAAATTTGTCTTTACTCATTTATTAATTTTATATACCATGTGGCCCACCCAAGAACTCTGTGCAGTTCACAAGTACAAAGCATTAAGTTAAAAAATCAGGAAAAATATGCAAGAATAAAAAATGGCAATTGGATAAAAACTAGACAGGAACAAAAAAGAAATAGACCTGCACCACTGAAAGAGAGCTTAGTCAAAGGCCTTGGTGGACAGTCAGATCTTCACGGCATTCAAAACAACAGCAGGTTGGGGACCATCCTGATTTTAGGGGAACTTCATCCCAGAGGGCAAGCACTACTTTGGAGGTGTAGTTTGATAGATGGCATTGTTTAATCAAAGAAACTGAACACGGGGAGATTCAACCTGGAAATAAGACAATCAACCAATGTAACAACTTGCTTTGGAAGTTGTGGGAGCTTCATCACTTGAGACTTTCAAGAAGAGATTGCACTGCCATTTGTCAGAAATGGTATAGGAGGGGCTTCCGGTTTGGCTTCCGTCACCGTCAGACGGTCTTTCGAGACCGCCAGTCCCGTCGCCCGTAAAGAGCCACCTTTATAGCTGAAAGGCGGCTCGAAAAACTCCATTTCCTTAAGGAAATGTGAGATAGAGTCGGCGAGGGCAGGTAGAGCCCTCTGCGAAGTCTCCAGAGTTTTTGTTTTACTCTTGGGGACGAAGCAGGGTGAGGCTCCCTATACAGCTCGCCGCTGCTCCGGGCTTCGGGAGAACTCTGCTTTTTGCAGAGCCACATGACAGGACCAATCCATTTAATGAAAATCAACAAATTGTTTAAACAAATACGATGAAATTCGGATTTTGGACCCTAAATCGCAAGTATTTCTAACAATTTTATAAGTGATTTTAAAAGCTTAAAATCAGCTTAAAGGAGGAAAAAAAAGTTTAAAATGGCGACTGGCTGAGGCTTGAGAAGAAGAAAGCTGAAAGCGAAAGTCCTTCCACCTGAATAGTTTAACAAGTTACAAAGTAGCAGAAATAATAGCGCTGGCTAGAATTGAAAAGAAAAATTTCTACTTTATGTTTCTTTCTTCTTGGAGATTTGATATTGCTACTGTTTGGAGAGAAGTCTTTTTCTTTAAAAAGAGTCCATCTGTGTGGCAGGATGGCGTTAAAACTGATAAAGCCAGACAAACAAGCAGCGCGGGGGGGGGGTTCCCCCATTTACAAACCATATGAACAAGTTTTGAATTTGCAGACTCAGAAGAATGGTTTTAACCTAAAAGAATTTGTCTTGGAGGAGATGGCAAGACATGATGAGATTGTGAACCAGAATCTTGAAAAATTCAGGCAGGAAATTAAAGAGTTGGTACAACAAAAATATGCCAATTTGAAACAACAGTTTGTAACAGCTTTGAAAATTTTTTCAGAAACAGTTATAAAGATGGATAAAGATATTAATTTAGAACTAGAGTCTAAAATGGAGGAAGTTGATCATAAGATTTATAATTTGGACAATAAAATACAAAGAATTGAAAATGATTTGATAAATATTCAAGACAATAGCTCAGAAGTAAAGTCTAAAAGGGAAGCTGATCACGAGACTTACAATGCAGATAATATAAAACAAAGGATTGAAAAAGAAGTTACAATGATGCAATACAGGTCCATGGAATTTGCGGTCAGAATGAGGGGATTACAGGAAAATAATAGAGATGATTTGAGAAAGATGTCTGCTGAAGTTCTGGCTGTGATTTTAAAGGTTAGTCCTGAAGCGGTATCTTGTAAGATTGATAAGGCCTACAGAGTAAATTCTTGGGTTGCAAAGCAAAGGCAGTTGCCTAGAGATGTGGTGATTTACTTTACTGATAAAGGAATAAGAAATGATATTGTGCAAAAGTCTTAACTCCACTCTAGAACTGAATGGAAGGAAGATTTGGATATATAAAGAACTGCCGTCCAAGATGTTAAAAGATAGAAAGGAATTTGGATTTTTGGTGACTGAGCTAAAGAAAAAAAACATCCCATTTAGGTGGGATGCTCCAGTTGGTATAATATTGATATATCAAGGAGAAAGATATCAATTAAATACTCTTGAAAAAGCGGAAGAATTTTACTACAAGGTTCTTAAAATGGACTTAACATCTCCATGTATGCCATCAGTGTTAGGAACACAGGAGGGGAATGAAGAAATGCAAAATGAACAAGAGACTGAAACCCAGGCTAAGCAGATGGAGATGGAGGTAATGGAAAAACAACAAGTCACAGAGGCCCTTTCGGACGAGTCGCTTTTGGATTCTCCTTTAAAGGTTATAGCTGGATTACTTATAAATACAAGAGAGGCGGCTTTGGATTTTAATGCAATGTTTCATCAAGTTACAGACCAGCATGGAAATCAATCAGATGATATACAAGTCCTAGAAAGGCAACCAGGATGGAGATCTAAACCACAAAAAGTTAAGAAAAGAAGAAGCAGGTCCTACAAAACTAAAAAATCTTAGACTAAACAACAGTCTAATGCCAGTTACTTAACAGACGATTAAATATAATAAGCGGGATTTATAGATGGCTGATATATGAAAATATAGTTGAGGCAAATTATTGACTTATACTATTTTGAGAAGAATAACAGATCTCTGCAGTGCTGTGCCTTTGGGACGTGGAAGATGGCCTCTAACTGAGTGTGGATTGGAACTTTCTATTCTGGACTCTTTGAAAAATCGATTACGTATATGTTGAGCTATAAGGCATGAGAACTATTGGATTGGGGCATGCAGAAGATCTGGTTGTTACCCTAACATGGTGGTTGGAATTAATAATCTAGATGAAAGACACTACAGAAGATACTATATGGAATATAAATATAAAGTCACTCAGGTGGTTTTTTTATACACGAAAATATTTATTATTGATGGGGGCAGATGGTAATTGAAGATACTGAACATACTGTTGGAACTAGAACTTGATGTTACCCTTACATGGGCGATGGAATTAATAATCTATCTGAAAGACATTACAGAAGATATTATATGGATTACAAACTTAAAGTCATTTGAGGATTTTGTTTATATATGGAAATATTTTTTAGTGGTGTGGTGTGGGCAGGAGAATGAAGATATTAAAATATTATGTATGGTAGACCTGTAGCAAAATGGATGGAGATAGGTTAGGTTACTGATTGTTTAGCTTAGTAAAAGGGATGTTATGTTTAGATATAAATATATGTAAAAGATTTGAATTAAGAGATATATGTATGGGGGTGGAGGAAATGGGTAGATTATGAGTTGAATAAATGCCAAATTAGGAATTATTATAAAGTTTTATAGCTGAAGGTTGCTTTGAAATGTATAGTATAAGGGGGATATAATAACAATATTAGAAAGAAATGGTTAGCATGTGGGGGTGGTGTAAAAGGATGGTAGGGTATTATTTAACTTGATATCAATGATTTTATTTTGAAGAAGCCATGGGGGGAGGGGAGGGGGAGGAGGGTTAGGGAGGAGGGGGGAGGGGGGAAAGGGGGAAAAACTTGTATTTGAAAAACTTTTTCAATAAAAAAAAAGAAATGGTATAGGGTCTCCTGCTTAGGCAGGGGGTTGAACTAGATGGCCTACAAATTCCCTTCCAATTCTGTTGATCTGTTAAGATCTGTTAAAGGAATCTGGTACATACCAACCTTGTTGCATCAGTTCCACTGGGAAGATACTCTATGAAATATAGGTGGTCCTTCAAGTAACCCAGCCCTATGTCAGGTATGGCTTTATATGCAATGACCACACCTTGAATCACACTCTGAAGCAAAATGCCAATCAGTGCTGCTACGGATACAGAATAGACACATGGGGTATACTGAGGTGTGCCTATCATTGCTGACATTACTGAATTTTAAACCTGTTGTAGTTTCCATGTAGTCTTCAAAAGTATACCATGTATACCATGATCAAGCCATGAGATGACCAAGATGTAAGTGACTATTTGAAGAGCCTGTGGGTGTAATATTAGATATTCTAATATTAAAGTAGCATTTTTCCTCTTATTCTGATGCAAATCCTGCTATATGAGCACTCTGCAACTCATAGTCTGTCATTAGTAAGGGTTGGTGATGATACAGTCAGTAGCTGAGATTTGCCTAGTTCCTAATGACAAGTTTAAACAGCTGAGAGCATCCCCCACTTGTCCAGTTATTGGACAATGCTTGGGCTGCTGGGGGGACCAGACATTTGGCTCACTCAAATGTATTTCTTCCTTTCCTTTCCTTTCCTTTCCTTTCCTTTCCTTTCCTTTCCTTTCCTTTCCTTTCCTTTCTGCTTCCACACCTTCCCCTTCCCCTCCTCCCTCCCACCCTCTCACCCTCCCTCCCTCCCTCCCTCCCTTCCTTCCTTCTCAAGATGAGCAACACAATTGGCTCCTAACTAATAAGGTCAGCCCTGTACCATCAGTACCAAAATGCTCTACTGAATAATATTATTTGTAAGGTTTTCTTTAAAATGATGGTTTTGGGACATTACTTATATCAGAAACAAGATGTTCCCAAAGGCTGAGATAGCCACTGAAAGTCACATCATGTTCCCATACCCTTCACCTTCTATGGGTGGGAACATTTAATATTTCCTTCCATATAAATTCACAAGCATTCATGCCTGATTAGGCATTATGCAGGTTTCTCTCATAAATGACTTTAGCATTGTCCAGAGTTCTGGGCTAGTTTTTAAACATGTATTTAGTAGCATTTTGAAAGAGCACTGCATTTATCTTTTAGAAAAGGAAGTGCTCCAGTCAATTTAAACAGAGAAAGAGAGTCAGGTTCTGTTCTTAATGAGCATATTTCAGGTTTTCTCCTACTTTTGCTGTTGCATAGCTGTACTTTTTATTGTTATTATTACTTGGGTTGGACAAGAAT
Source organism: Arizona elegans (assembly GCA_022577455.1). NCBI lineage: Eukaryota > Metazoa > Chordata > Lepidosauria > Squamata > Colubridae > Arizona > Arizona elegans. Next base: position 168,366,804 of record JAKOOJ010000002.1, read on the forward strand.
TCCAGCAATTTCTCTTTTAGCCCAAATGATAGGCTCAAGTGCAGTGGAGAAATGAAGTGAAGTAGGAGAGAAATCACCCAGAATTCTTTACAGTCTCTCCAGGGCACCAGTGATCTATCTCTCGGGCTATTTTTGAACATGGGTCTAATAATCTTCTGAAAGAGTGCTAACCCCACATTCAAAAATCAAATAGATTACAGGTTAGTGGGGCAGGAGAGGAATTAAGGAATTAAGCCTAAAGGAGATCACCAGGTGATCTGCCAGGAGAATTCCATCCCACTTTATCCAGACCCATGCTAACAATCAGTCACTCAAGCAACTTGAAAGATGATTAAGCATCTAATCAGGCATCTGTCACTCAACTCACCAATCCACACACTTAGCATAGCAATTGGTGGGTGGGTTTTTGTAGGTTTTTTTTTTTTTTTGCTGCCAGGGGGTCCTGGGTGGGAGGCAAAACACAGGGGAATAGGCCATTTATTTCCCCATCATTTGTCCCCAAATGTAAGGACAACATTGTCACCAGGCAGTGTGCTGGATAGGAGCAATGTGAATTTATTTGGCATGCTTTTTTTTTTTTTTTTTACTGATTAAGGATTGGTGTCTTCCTCCCAATACAGCTGTGAGGACCCATCTCCTTGTGAGTTATTTGTATTTTTCCTTCAAGAACATCCTTTTAATCATTTTTAATTATTTATAAGGTCTGCTGAGGTATGAGAGTAGAAACTTTTAGATTACTTCATTTACCAGCCTTCTGCTCTAGCCAGAGATGATTATTTTAATTTACAAAGAGATTTTTTCTTTATATAAAATGGCTGTACATGAGTTTGGTGATTATAATAAGAATGCCAAGAGTGCTGACCTGCCATAATTATATAATGGGCTAGTTAGGAGACTTTACAATCACATGTTTTAGAGATTTATGCCTTTGACTTTTTACTTAAGTTTTTTTTTTAAAGACTTCTATTAATTTTACTGAGTTATGAAAACTGAATTGCAGTTAAGTGAAATCCTTTTGGCAGCAGGATATATATCATGGCCACCGAACATGATCTCAATCCACAGTCAGGTTCATAGGGAATGAAGCAGCATTTTCAATATAGCGAAATTTCATTTGGTGATTAAAGGGTTGGATTAAGGATTAAGTATTACTCAACGTTGACAACTTTAAGATAGGTCAATTTCAACTCCCAGAATTCCTCAGCCAGCATGGGAGTGGTCCACACATCTTAAAGTTGCCAAGGTTGAGAAACACAGGACTAGGGGCAGTAAAATCCAGGATCTAGATCACGGATGTCAAACTCGATTGCATTACGTGATGTATTACTGTGATGTATCATGATGTTTTTTTGCCTTTGGAGCGCTGGGGTGGATGTGGCCTGTGCATGACACTGATGTGGACCACCAGTTTGACAGGCCTGATCTAGATCTAGTGCCTGCTCAGCCATGGAAGCTTCCTGCATAACTTTGTGCTAGTGACTTTATGTCAGTCCTACCTTTCTGGGTTATTGTGTTATTGTGGAATATATAGGAGGCAAGAGCATTATGTCATTGCTGTAGAAAAGGTGGGTTATATATTTGGCCTATCAAATAATGAATAACAGACTAATTGCAGGGAAAAAACAAATTTCAGATCATTACTTACAAACATTCAGTAGCTATAAGAGCATGTCATTGTGGTGATTACATCATTTGTGTAACAGCACTGTGACACAAATGACATTGTTTAAAGTAAGGCTTTGGGGTGTAAAGGTAGAGATAGGCGTCCAAAAGCCCTTGCAGGGGGAGCTGATTGAGCTAATAGCTTTCTTCACTGAGGCAGCCTACATGGAAAAAGCTTCCTAGGATTGAAAAAAATAGACAAAAGTGTAAAAGGTCCCTCTTTACCTCCATAACTGTTGCCTTACTTTTTTCTCTGCTTGCCCACCAAGTCCCATTTCTTCCCCCAGTTAGCAAGTAGGCTGTTGCCCCTGTGCCTCCTTTCCTACCTACAGGGGCTTCTCTCTCTGTCCTTTTTACCTTGAGTGCCACCTCCTCAGGTTTCCAGTCATGCCCAAACAAACAATCATTGGAGGGTTCCTTGACTGTCAGCTTTCCAAGGTAGCTAGGCCTACAAAAATTACTGAAACTCTACTTTATTGTTATAGGGTGTAATAACAGAATCTTGAAAGCCTGACAGAGTATCCCGGTTGCATCAAACAGGGTCAAGGTTGAAACACAGGTCTTGGCAGACGCTTTCACTCAATTAATAGAAAAGCAACAAGTAGACTCTTTATTGCAAGCTGATAAACTTTATAGTAACAATTCTTGGCTTTATAGACAAAGGAATGAACTGATTGATTACACAAGCAAGAAGAGTCGAAATGGGGGTTTTAAAGTGTTTTTCTCACACCCTCCCTTTTTTCAAAACTGGGTGGTATTCCTTTTCTTTTAATGGGTTTCCTAATGACTCTAATGACTATCACTATACTCTTCTACACCACTCACTGTCAGAACTAATCTTCTCTCCCATGTGTGAAAACATCCCAGCCAAGTCACTATGGGAAACAAATACAGATTCACTTTCCCAACCTTGCTTGGCAACCCAAGGTCAACAAACAATCTTCACACTTCGAGTCAGAGCTGGAAATTCCCTCCTCCCTTCTTGTTGCACAGCAACTGGTACTGTTCTATCATGATGGAAACATAGAATAGGCTTCATTCTCGGGCTCATTGTTGCCAGATCGTGGGGTTGGTGTTTGCATGGGAAGTTCAGATGGCGCTGTACAAGGTATAGAATGTGGACATATACTCCAAACATTTCCTCCCACATCTGGAATCTATATTTCTACTTCATATTCTTTTCTACCTACCCATAATGAGTTTCCCTCTATACCTCCTTAAAGCAAATAGAATGAAGCCAGGGTTATTTTTTTAAGTCCTTTTCTGATACTCCCACATTTCCCCAAGACTGAGAATTCTGGAATCTTTGGGAAATATGAGCCTCTTCACAGTTTTCCTAATGACTCTTAAATTTTTTTGCAAGACTACAGGTAGTCCTTGACTTACAGTATTTTGTTTAGTGACCATTCAGAGTTATAACAGCACTGAAAAAAGTGATTTATGACCAGGGGTGGGTTCTAAAAATTTTTACTACTGGTTCTGTGGGCATAGCTTATTTTGTGGGCATGGCTTGATGATCATGTGACAATTCTTTAGGATTTAGCAGAGGTACTGGTCTACCAGGCTTTTAACTGCTTGCAGAGCTGTACCAGTCTACCTATTTGTTTTTGGAGGCCCTGGTCTACTCATTTGTTTTTGGAGACACCGGTTTACTCATTCACTTTTGGAGGCACCGGTTTACTCATTCGTGTTTGGAGGCACCGGTCTACCACCATACTGCCTTTTAACACTGATCAGCTGTAGGGCGGCCCTTTGAAGCACTGTGGCAAAAGTTTAAACAGTTTTTTTCCTTCTAGCCAATCAGCCGGGAAGGCAGCAATAGATTGGGGGTGGGGCCAAATAAAAGGTAAGAATAACGTGGGAGGAGGGCAGGGGCGGGGGGCAGCTCCCGAACAAGGAGAACCAGTTCGGTGATGTCATATCGTCACCGCTACCGGCTTGGTGGAACTGGGCCGAACCAGGAGGAACCCACCACTGCTTATGACCATTTTTCACAATTACAACCTTTGTAGCATCCATGTGATCATGTGATCAAAATTCAGATGCTTGGCAACTGGTTCGTATTTATGATGGTTGCTGTCTTCCAAGGTCACATAACCACTTGGTAATTAAGTGTAGCAAGAAAAGTTGTAAAATGGGACAAAATTCACTTAACAGATTTCTCACTTAACAACAGAAAATTTGGGCTCAATCGTGGCCATACGTTGATAACTACCTGTATCTCTGCAGCTCTATAAGTAGCTTGGTTCTGGGGTCTTTCTCACTAATGAAAATATTCAACTTAGGCAGCTCAGCTCAATGAAGCGGTGATTTGGGAAAGGCAGCAGAATGGCAAGGACAAGAAAAAGGGGGTAAATGAATGACAGCTGAAGTTCAGTCACAAAGGGACAACCAAATTGCCTTACCTCCCTAGTGATGGAATTGCACAAATTACGTAATTCACCAATTTGGTTTGGAAAATGTTCCCAAAACAAATTCTGGACAGTCCCATACAAGTGAGTTGCAGTAATCTGCTTAGGATACGATCCTGGCAGTTCCAACTGAAGTATGTTTATTTAAACTAAACCATAGCACTGTCATGCCTCACAAGCTTATATGCTTTCAGGCCAAGGATTCTAGCCAGCCCATCAGTGCAGCTGAGATCAAATCATTGAAACTGGAATGCTTCCATTTGTGTTACTCTTCTGTGTTGGCATTGCTCATCCTTATTCCTCACCTTAATTCTCATCCAATAGAGAACTTACTCTATGGGTAGTTTGAACAGCCCCCTTTCTCTGTTTCATTCATGCTGTGATATCCATCACATTTAATCACTATTCTCAACAGCTGAGAAAGTCTCTGCACTGTTCTGGACCCTTCACTCCATCCTTTGACAATTGAAACAGAATTTGCAACATCTCTTTTCCCTGCTTTAAATGCTACACAAAAAGATGTCTACCTTTTTTAGTTCCAAAGTATATTGAGAACTTCCAGGCAATTGCTCTGGTCAACAAAACAACCAGCACAGCAGAAAGTCACTGGTAAGTGTTTTTCAATTATAAATAAGCAATGCTAAATGCTAAACATTGGGCATTATTCTGTGATAGAACAAATGTTTAATACAGATTTGTATTCCCTTAGTAACTATTTGTCAATACAAATACCAAAGATAAAAGGAATGTTTTCAATGCTCATAAATTTTTGTTTCTTTTTTTGTTTTCTCTAAGATCCAAGATGTTTGGCAGCAATGCAAATGGTAAGACACTTTCTAGACGTCAACCCCTTCTTATATCAGTGGCATCAGCTGCGATAACAGTTGATATGATCCAATTTTATGAGGTCTGCAAGCATTTGTCTCTTGATAAATGTTTAACTTCCTTTAAAAATTTTGCACACAGCCAATTGAACAGTTGATGCGACTTATAGATTGATTTTAAATAACACACTGTCTCACATAAGCTCTGTATTTACTGCATGGATGGCTAAACTAGGCCAATTTCATGCTATGTTACAATAGCATGAAGAGTTCTTAGGTCTATCTTATCTATTTATATACTTTAAACAAAGAAAAATGTACTCCAGTGAGATATCTTACATAGCAAACCCAATATATTATTCCATGAAGTGTAAAGGATCCTTTTTTACCCCATACAAGAGTCCTTTTCATGCTGCAGGACCTAACAAATTAGACTGTAATACTTACTATTGTACTGCAAAAATGTGTAACTGACTTATAACATATGAGAAAACAGTACCAGAGTAATTTAGTACCATTGGTATTACAAGGTTAAAATGGCATAGGATTTTCTACTGAAACCAATGACAAAAGTATCACTGACTAGGGGAAAAACAGGCACACAAATGCCTACTCAGAATTAGTGTTTTTGTCCAGTAAATACCAGTAGCAGAAAGAATTAATAAATCATTTTAACTTCTACCTTTATCAGTTTTTAACAAGAATCACAGGCAGTGACAGTAGAGGGAGAAAGGGAAGTACATATCTAGGATTAACAAATCAACATGCAAAAAGCTGGATGACTAGAAGATGACATAAAAGAGATGCAGAATATTCTGTTTTTCAGCACTTTCTACAATGCGGTGCTGTTAAACTTATATCCCTTTCCATTAATCTGAAATCTGCAACTGGGAGAAGAAAACATTTCCTCAACTGCTTCCAAAGCTGCTTTACACATGAATTCAGAAGTTTAGCTACTCGTCAGAACATTGGATCATGTGAGACAGTTATCCTGACAGATATTTTAAATCTTTTAAGTGCTGGCAAGATTCACAAAAACTGTTTCCAGACAGAGGCATTCTATTGCTATCAATCAATTATATACAAGGGGTTCAGGGGGCAGTTGCATTCACCTGTGAATGAACTTTAAGGCTCAGATTCCCTTCTTTTATTTTTTTAAAAGCAGGTCTATAAACTTCTAAAAGTTATGCTGTACTGTAGTCAAAGTGTATACAGTAATACTTTTTTCTGCCCATTTGTAAAAAGGCCTATTCCTGCTTTTGGTGGGGGAGGACAGAGGTTGGCCAATTAAAGAGAAATCCAAAAGCAATGATGGAGTTTTTTGGAGAAGAAAGCAATTGTTGCTTCATTAAAAAAAATCAGAAGTCTAACATTCAAATGTAGCTATGATAAACACTAAGTACCTATTCAAAAAGCAAAAGGTATTTGTAATATTTTTCCAAGGTAGATAAAAAGTTGTGTTGATCTATGGGGAACAAATCCCACAATAACATTTTTATTGGAACCAGGCAACACAACACAAGCTTGCTCAAATTTCACAAACTCTTCATCAGACAAACATATATTAAAAATTGAAAGGAGATGAAGGAAAATAAAGTATTTCTGATATTTAAGCAATGATATCTGCAATGCAAAATAAAAAATCTGATCAAGCACCTTTGCTGTTATCCTATCTTAAGCAAAATGGATCTTTCCCTACCTAAGTGTCCTTATATTTACAATCCTCAGCAAGGAACACAAGTACAAGGATTATCACAACTACAGACCTGATGCTAAAAAGTGAAAACCGAGAAGAGCTCAGGCATCTTTGTACCAAGTCAGACTGTGACAAAGCCTATGTTCATAAACTCCATATTGTCATAACAAGCCAAAAATTAATCATTCCAAAACAAATGGAATATCATCTCCAAGTGCTGCATCAACAAGCTCATATAACTGGAAAATCAGTAATAAACACATTAGGCAGGTCAAAACCTTTCAATATCTGGGTATTTACTTCCAATCCACAACAGTTAGAAATATCAAACTTATAATCTCTCATTTTGGCACAGAAGGCTATAACACATTAATCAAATTTACATGCTCTAAGGATAATAATTGTACCCTGGCTGCTGTTAAACTACACAAAGCCAAGGTGATAATCTTTTAATTCTATGACATGCAGCAATGTGTTTGCAAGATACATCTGGGCAAGAATCGGTTCAATCCAAATTTTTGAGAATTATGTTTGCCTGCTCGATTCCCCATGGTAAATGCATTTATTTGGTTTAGCGGTGCTTTCTCAGAAGCCTAAATAAGCCACTGGTACTTGATATACCGACTGAAACAAGTATTTAAGGGCTAGTCCCTAGTCCAATTTATTCTGGTCAACAAATACTCTTTCTCTTGGAAGAAACAAATAGCCTCTGATTTTGCTCACTGTGGATTCTCAACCCATGCTTTTCTTTAACTGGGCTTAGGAAATGCCACTGGCAAAACTAAGCAGAAAAGTATTCTATAAAAACTTTTAAAATGGTAAAGCTAAAGTATCATATCACCATTCTAAGGATCTTCTCAACACTCCTTATGATATTCTTGTTTTTTTGTGCTACTGTCTCTGATCCAAACAGACACATGCTTATTCTGGCAAGTTTTGATACTCTTGTCTTTGAACATGGCAAAAAGGAAATTTCTCTGAATCCCTTATAAAGAATCCTATTGTGTAAGCTTGGATGTAAAGAGCCAAAGAATAATACATGTTTTTTTTGTTGTCTCCTGTGGCACCTATAGCCAATCTCTTCCATTATCAGAAGATACTCAAGTTGGCCCCAATGAAAGCTTCTTATTAAGAGAATATTTCCGTGAAATATCCAGGAGCATTGAAAAAGTGTGTGGACATTTGTGCAATCACAAAGAAAATTTCTAGGCCTAGTAAGATTTCCTCAGTGGTTTATAAAAATTTTGCAGGTTCTTCTTCACTTTTTTCTCATTTATTTTTATTTTATCTTCTCTATTTATGTGACTTGAATTAACAATTGAAGTTTTTTAAATGTATGTCATAAATGTAACAATGTTTCAGGAAGGCATATTTGTCTTGAACATCAACATGTCAAAAACCCTTTTGACATTAAAGTCAAAAGGATGATGGGCTATCCTTTATTGGATTTCTTCAAGCAGAGGCTGAATAGTCATCAGCCTGGGTTTCTTTAATCTGGATTCTTACCTTGAACAGGAAGTTGAGGGCTCAATAGTTAAATGGCCCCTTCCAGCTATCTGATTCTATGACCATGTTAAGTACATGGACTAAATCTAATTTAGATCAACTGATTCATACATTCCTAATCCCTTGATTACATGCCTGAGACTGTTGTGTTGCAAGCCTTGTGGTTTTTCCCTTATCCTGGGGAGAGGAAGAATACTTGCCCAGCATTTTGCTGTTTGGAAGGGGAAAAGACTAAGTCAGCTCATAAGAAAAGAACTCCAATTAGCATTTGATGACATGAAAGGGTTATGGGTATATAGAAGGGATTGAAGGGAATTTTTTGGTAGTGGTAGCTATTAGCTATCCTTGTCCTTTCACTCTAGAGATTACACAGATGTTCCTTTAATTTGCATTTCAGAGTAATATATTCCAAGATAATAACACATTTCAGCCTCCACTATATTGGCAGATTAAAGCAAATTGACTATAGGTCCTTGGTTTTTATATTAAATTCATTCCAGGTCTCTCTTTCTCACATTCATTTATAGTGTGAAAAGTACCTCTGCTTTGTTGAGGGAGGGGTTCCTTTTATTTAAAAAAAAAACAAACCATATTGATAGATTAAACTGAGCATCCTGCCCAGCGAGAATCCAGTTTACTGATCTTTCTGAGCAAAACTTTTATGGAAAAAGAGAAACTATTAATCAGTTATCAAAGTCTGAAAGATGTTTTGGATTTCTCATCAATGGAGACAATATATATGTCTCTCAGACATAAGAACAGAGGAGTAACAAAGGAAATACAATGTTCATATCATTTTCAAAAGAACAATCTGGTTGGGATTTCTGCAAATTGTCCTTCCTGTGCATCTTGAAAGGACCAGGAAAGTGGAGATAATTTTTTTACTGGACACTGTAGAAAAAACAATTGAAAATGTCAGCTGCTATAAATCTCAAACCATTGTTTCCAAAGAAACATCTAACAAGAACCGTAGCTGGAAACAGAGTATTGTAGTGTTATGGAGGCTTTATAGTGGTTTGTGTGACAGTGAGAACAGTTTGGGGCGTCCACCTACCTATTTTTAATCCCAATTAAAAGATTTTACAGGTTTTAAAAGCATCTCAGAAATTTCTAAAATTTGTTGATCAGAAATGACAAAAATATAGTAGTGGGTATGGGGTTGATGACACTCAACTGCTCACATTACAGTCTAAACATATTTATTCTTGTTATAGGTGCATGATGTGTGTGTGGGGGGGAAGTCACTTTGTACATTTGAAATCCCTAGTGCCGTGTAACGTAGGTGAGCTCCCGTTACTTGTCCCAGCTTCTGCCAACCTAGCAGTTCGAAAACATGTAAAAAATGCAAGTAGAAAAATAGGGACCACCTTTGGTGGGAAGGTTACAATGTTCCGTGTGCCTTTGGCATTTAGTCATGCTGGCCATGTGACCATGGAGACATCTTTGGACAGCATTGGTTCTTCGGCTTTGAAAGGGAGATGAGCACTGCCCCCTAGAGTCAGGAACGACTAGCACATATGTGCGAAGGGAACTTTAGCTGTCTATCTACAGCACTGCATGATATTACAAGAAATGACTGTTATATAATCAACCCCTGAGCAGTTTTGCATTTTGGAAAAAAAATGTCTTTTCAAATAAATAAGAAATGTAGACATTGATAAATTCCAAAAATCAGGAAGAATCTTGTAGAAATTTTCAAACTAATAAATTTTAATGCCAGGTTCTAGTCCCATCTTAGACATGAAACCCAGCTGGGTGACTTTGGGTCAGTCATTGTCTCTCAGTTCAATTCACATCACATAGTTGTTGTAAAGGGAAAATAGAAGGTGGAAGAAGTATTATATATGTCTGCCTTTTTAAATGATTTATAAAGCAGTAAAGGTAAGATTTTTTTAAAAAATCTAAAAAATAAATAACAGCTCACTTCATCAGAGGTGTAAATATATATAAATAAACATATGCAATACATGATGAATGCATGTAAGCCTTTTAAAAAATAATAAAGCAGGAAGGTACATAACTTGTCAGCATACTGGTAGAAATGGACAGCAACCACTGGATTCCTAGTAAGCGTGTCTATTCTATCAGTATTGATGCTGGGCAAAGCACATGGGTTAAATGTATGCTGTCAGGTCTCATTTTATATTTGCATCTGTTTTTCTGCCTTAAAAATCACTTGTTTATCTCCAAGCTGGTGAGACGCAATCCTCAAATGTTGAACACTTGCTAAACAATATCAAGATGGAGAAATGTCTTCCAGGCTGATCGTACCTTCATTTCCCCTCACACATACACAACAGGCACCAATCGTACAAATAGACTAAGCATTTCTCTCCTTTTGAAACAAATGGGACTTCATTATCTACCTCTCCCCTTCTTCCACACAGGAGTAATAAAGTGTTGTTATCTACTGTGGGAGCTAACAGATAAGTATGTCTGATGAAGTGCTGATTGCACTTTGGCACCTTATTCTGCCTTGGCAGTGAAGCAAGCTGGTGCTCTGTCCATATAGAGTCAGGAGAGGAAAGTGGTGGCACAGATGTCAAAGAGGTTACATCTCCTTCGGTGCCAGTTACTGGCAACAGAAGACCATAAATGGAGTCAGAGTAATAACACAAAGGAGTCATTCTCCATCATTTCTTTTCCCTCTCTTCTTGTATGATGGGAAAGGATGAGCTTGGGAAAAACAGAAAAGAAGTGTATTTTCCCAGCCTCTTCATAGGAATGCAGGTGACAAAGACACCCCTGACCCTCTGCAGCATTGCAACCACAGCAAACTATGTGTGGCTATGTACAGGTGTACCACTAGGGCATCAAAATGACATACTGTATGTCTAGAGATCTTCCAAAAGATCACTCAACACATGCTTAAAATGTTCCTTCTTCCTTCACACATTTGGTACTGCTGCATCTAAGCTGTGGATGAGTAGGCTGCCATGGTATTGGGGAAGGGGGTCTCAGCAGACAACAGTTCTGAGGTAAAATGTACCTTTCAAAGTGGTAAAAGCAAATATTCTTAAGGGCAGAGTAAGTGTCACTGCATCCATGGCATAGGGCCTAGCTATCTTCGAGACCGCCTGCTGCCACCGACGACCTCCCATCGACCCATGCGCTCCCACAGAGAGGGCCTCCTCGGGGTGCCATCAGCCAAACAATGTAGGCTAGTGACCCCCAGGGGGAGGGCCTTCTCTGTGGGGGCACCTACCCTCTGGAGTCAGCTGCCCCCAGAGATAAGGAGAATCCAGGACCTCAGTGCCTTCCGCCGTGCCCTTAAAACCTTCTTTTTCCAACAAGCCGGGCTGGCCTAACTCGTTTTTAAATGTTTTTAATTGTTTTTTTGTTTTTGTTTATTGTTTTAATTAATGGGGCCAAATTTATACATATTTTTAACTGTATTTTAATATTTGTATTTGATGTTTTTATTTGCCTGTTCACCGCCCTGAGTCCTCAGGGAGAAGGGCGGTATACAAGTTCAAAAATAAAATAAAATAAATAAAATAAATCACCCATGGTTGGGAGGATAAAAGATGCTGCTTCCCATGGAGTTGGAAAAGAGACAGGAGAATACCCACTCCCCCCACCCCATTTTCCCTTCCATGGAGAAAAGTGAGTCTTAGAAAGTCTGAGCCCAAAGTCTTATTTCTCCTATTCCCACTTTTCCTGCTCATCCACGATGATTGGAAGAGAAATTGTATTTTGGCCTAGTAGAATACCTCTGATTACTTTATTGGCAAAAGACAAATGGCCCTGAGACTGAGGAACCAGTAGTCATGGGGCATCCATGATGCAGTAGCTCGGGTGGCCAAAAGCAGCAGGGCAGATCCTTGGCTTACATGTGCTTGAAACCATTGGGCACAGTTTGTGATGGTAGAAGTGGCAAAACACATTCCTAAAGACTGAAAGTCAGTCAGAAGACAAGCTGCTTTTACAGTGGGCCAGTGAAAGGTTGAGGATAACATCCCACATTCATGCCCTCCATCAATGATTAGAATGTGCCCTCATGCTAGAATAAGGGGAATATACAGTCATCAGCATTCAAAAAAACCCTCATTCTCTATGTGACCCAGCAAACTTTGGAAGTGGCTAATTGTTCATGCTTCCATTAACCACAATAAGTGCTCTCTGTAGAATAGATCTGAAATGAAAAAATAAATTCCATATTATATATTGTATGGGGCTGTGATGAGAGAGAGGAGAGAGAGACGGAGAGGAAAGAGACAGAGAGAGAGAGAGAGAGGAGAGAGAGGCAGAGAGAGACAGAAACAGAGAGAGAGAGAGAGACACAGAGACAGAGACAGAGACAGAAAGAAGGATGCCAGGTGGGGTGTCAAATATCAACATGATATCTGCATAACTGAAGCCTCCGCCTTCTTTACATGTATTCCATGCACGACATCTGTAGAAACAAGATGAGACTTTAATCACATTGGTGGATATTAACTTGACTTTTTTTAGCCTTCACACTAACACACATACCAATACACACTGTCATACTTTGAATAGGATTATAAAGTCACTTTTTTTCAAGTAGAATAAAATATCTGGAACTACGGCCCTAATTTGGCTATCTGTGTTGAGTTAGGTTGATATTTATGCATTGTAGATATGCCACTGCTATCATAAGGGGATAAGTGACAAATTCACACACACACACACACACACACACACACACACACACACACACTGCTGTCACTTTTAAGCCACCTTCCCTCCCTTCCTCTATAACAGAAACCCAACCACATTTCAGAGACAGTTGCTTTAGCCAGAGTCTCACATCAATATTCTCTCTCAGTCAGAAGCAGATGAAGAAAGATGCTTCTTCAGTCCAAAATCAATCTCTGTGCTGGAGATTCCTTCTATATTCATTGAGAAATAATAGCAGAAAGAGATTCCAAAACACAAGGAAGTGATTAAGCACATCTGAACATGCAAGAGATGTACAAAGAGGTTGGGGGATGGTAGGTGCCTTTGACAGCTGCTTTGGTAGCTCTGAGATGAAAAAAGAGCAGGCTATTTGCCAGTTAGGAACCATCTGCAGCCAAATGACGGGAAATAAATTAGCGTAAAAATATGAGGATACATGCATTAAAGTGCATGACACAATGAGAAAGCAAAGTGCAGTTCCAGCCACAGATAATATCCAATTGCTATGCCAAGTGAGAACTCTGTTTCCTCCTTAGTTGAAGCTGATTGTGCTTTCCAATTAGGAAGCACACTGTTTTCCCTGCAGATTAGTACTCACCAGTCAGTATGCAAATGCCAACAAAGCCTCCGTTCATCATTTCCCAATCTAATTACTGAAGAAGAAGACAAGCAGTGAGCACTGCAACTGTGTTATTGACTGCCACTTTGCCTGCTGCTTATACATGACAAAAATTGCATCCTCTGCAGCTGTTATCAAATCAAATATTATTCATATAATTCATAAACTTGCGGATCCATTACAAACTGTTTCTATTTGGGAAGGATTGTTTCTTCCTAAGACTTGTTGAAAGAGATCTTAGACTTCAAGGTCCATATGCTGTATGACACAGTTGTACTGTTTCTCAAATTTCTTTGCTCCTGCTTTCTGATTTGTTCCTCCATTTCACCTCCTGGTTTATTTATTGAAACACAAACACACAACCTTAAAAAAAACTGTATAGAAATATATTCTGGCCCCAATGGAATTCATCCTTGCTGGGGAGAATGAATTCTCACTAAACATTAAGGAAGCAGATAGAATATGGAATTGTGTTATCTGCTACATAAAGATGAGACTTATTTGTTTCCATATACCATCCATATCAGTATGATAGGTATACTTTGTGTCTCTAAGAGCATAAATATTACTATGGATATATCTCTGTGCTTATATATGTCAGTGATTATGTCAGTGTGATATGTATCACACCTTGTCTGTAAGAAATGCCTGTTGAGAACTCATTACTAAACCCACCTAAAAGCAATCTTGTGCTCTAAAAGTCTGTAAGTGTGTGGAGTTATTAATTCCAGAACTCCAGCCAAGGTAGCTGGAATGCCTTAGGAAAACCCCAGCCACAAAAACCACAAAACTGAAAAATTGGGCCCAATATCATCTTAATGATCAGCCATGAGAGTTTGTTATGAATGGCAATCTCTGGAAAAAAAGTTACTTTATGATTCCATTTCACTGAGTATCCAGTGAAGATTAAATAACTGTTAGGATTGCACTTTGATGGGAATTCACCTTCAGCTAACATTTCCCTTTGTTTAAAAAGTAATTATAACTATAGCTATAGGAAAAGCAGAGTGCAGTTTCTAAAAGATATTTCATTTCACTACCAGAATATATTTATTTTGCTGTGTTGAAAAATGCCCCCAAGTGCCATCTAGTGGTAGATTATTTTCAGGCTGTGAGACAAAATTGATAGCATTCAAAATCTTCTGTTCCTGAACACAGAAACAACGTATCGAGATAAGACATTTTTACTGCAATTACTAAAAATTCCTAATTAAAGCATGCAGATGGAAAGGCAGAACTTTCATAAGATCTTGCAAAATTCTAAAATTTGTCATAATCTAATTTTAACTCTGTGGTAAATCAGGACCTTTTCACTTTTGGTGAAAACCCAGATAATATTCATTGTTACTATTATTGCTTATTTTTAATAACTACTTATTAATGAATTACTAAGGACAAACAGGCAGAATAAAATGAGATTAGATGACACTCTCCTTAAATCTTCCCCTTCAAAAATTTCGCTCCCACAAAATTCACATCATTGTTGAGGACAAATATCATTTATTTATTTATTTATTTATTTATTTATTTATTTATTTATTTATTTATTTATTGGTTCAATTTATATGCCGCCCTTTTCTGGAGACTCAGGGCGGCTTACAATGCATTAAGCAATAGCCTTCATACTTTTGTATATACCTGCTTAGTAGGGCTTTCGGCCACGCCCTAAGCAGTGTTCTTTTTTATACAAAGTCAGCTTATTGCCCCCACAATCTGGATCCTCATTTTACCTACCTCAAAAGGATGGAAGGCTCAGTCAACCTTGAGCCTGGTGAGATTTGAACTTGCAGTAATTGCAGGCAGCTGGTGTTACTTAACAGTGCTTTAGTCTGCTGCGCCACCAAGGCTCTTATTTAACAGATTAACAAAATGAATAAAATCTTTCCAAAGTAGATTAAAAGGATGCTGTACATAAATATCCTGCATGTTGTACATTGCATCTATAAACTACTATTATATGATTTCTTATCCTTTGGGGTACCTGTTCCTGAACAAGTGCCACCTGATTGACGTCCATTCTAATATGTGGTGCCTAGATTTAGAGGCGGTATTCCAGGAGGGGCTGATTAAGACAGAATAGAATAGGTAGAATTACTTCCTATGATCTGAACTCTGTGCTCCTGTTAATACAACCCAAAATAACATTTGCCTTTTTAGTACACTGTTGGTTCCTTTTCAAGTTGCAATCTAATAGGATACTCATATTCTTTTCAAATATAATCCAATCAAGCCTGGATAGATTTTTGGAGGGGAAGTTCTCTTTCTTTCCTACTTTTATGCCATGCACATTTGACCGACATACCCTCAAACCTTTAATTCAACTCGGTAATAAAACATTACATTGTGTAGGGCTCAGGACCTGTGGCAATCCACCCTATGCTACTTTTCAAGTACTTTCTGGTGACCGTCTTATATCCTTTTTTGTTATGTACCTGTCCTTCCACAGTGGTTCTTGGATTTCTTTGATCCATGGACCTGAGCTTATTCCATTATGTTTTGTGAAGCAAGGCTTGTTCAGGTGGCTATGGACTTTTTTCCCTGTATGAATCCTGATATAAATTGTTAAGTTCCATTGGCCCTGAGAGCTTCTTGATCCTCTTGCTTACTGGTCATCCTTCTCTGTTCCTTCTGAGAAGCTTCCCCTGTTCTGTCCAGGAAC
Organism: Arizona elegans; assembly: GCA_022577455.1. Classification (NCBI taxonomy): domain Eukaryota; kingdom Metazoa; phylum Chordata; class Lepidosauria; order Squamata; family Colubridae; genus Arizona; species Arizona elegans. Next base: position 168,382,825 of record JAKOOJ010000002.1, read on the forward strand.
TTCTCACATTCTCTGTTGCAATATAAAACTCTTTCCTGAAGCTTTTTTCCCTCCATACAACAATAAGAACTTGCATTTCCAGGAGATGTAGTTTGGGTTTGCTTCAGGCAAAAAAACAAATATTATCCATACTTAGCAGATTGCCACACAGCTTCCTTTGCTGTTCCTGCTGTTTGGAACTGATTGGTGTCCCCAGAGACACAGATATATTTCCTTTTTGGCTCATTCTCTGGGGAGCTGGCTTCCTTATATGTCTCCTGAAACTGCTTCAATTAGGTCAGGAGTGAGCAATGCTCCAACTGTATGCAATGGGCAATCAGTATCAGATACAAAACAGCCAGCAGCAATCAGTCAGTGGTCTCTATCTCCTTGACTCTTGTATTCTCTTCTTCCTACTCTCTACTCCCCTTCTGCCCTCTCCTCAATTGAACCCAAATACAAAACTCCCCATTCCTCTTCTTGTTCATTTCTTTGGTGAGGTAGCACTCCAGAGATCTGAGTACCCTCAGATCCCTTAATTTTTAAAAAAAAAAACAAAAAACCAAGCAATGTTTTAATCACACATAATAGACCATCAATAACCCAACAGGCAATCATTATTATTATGGTTTGTCACACACTCAGCCAGATGTTCAGACTGAATTTGACATTTTTATCACCCATCGAGTCCTTCCCAAGGATTTGGAATAGGCATATTTTGATGGGGTTACAAATTTCCTCGCAGGATGTAAGCTGTTCCAAGTAAGCCTGCCTTTTGCAATTGACTGGTTGTGATTTTTGTCAATGCTGATGGTGTTCAAGTGGTGGTTTACTTGTTCCGAGATTACACTCAAGGCACCAAAGGCAATAGTACTGTTAGTACTATCTTTGCTTTCTTTTGCCTCAGCCATTCTATTTCTTAGAACTTAGACTAACTTTATTGCCACGTTAAATGTACACTAATCATCATTCATTAAAATGAAATTTCATTGCATACAGCTCTCAGAGGATCACCACCTCCAATATATACTACATAAAGATGACTAAATAAATAAATAGATAAATAAATAAATAAATAAATAAGCATATTTCTATTTGCAGGTCTTTGTATTTTATTATTTTCTCTAGTCCTCTCTCTTCATTCTGCTGTCTCCAGGTACTGCCATATCCATTATCCAGTCCACTATCCATGCCATGTCCACTTTCCACTATTTTTGTCTTTCTGATTGACAATTATTGTCTTTCTTATTGACAGTTGTGAAGTCTGATCCCTGTTGATTTGAATTCTAGTCCAAAAACACTTTAGCTTCTTCGTTATTGCATTACTATTATTACTGAATTATAAATTGTTCTGGGAACTTAAACCAATATGTACCACATGCACTTCTTAATAAATAACACAAATATTGTGGATTAAATGTTTTGCCCTAATGCTTTGTGATGTTTGCATGTCACCCAGTCCCTTTAATATATTTTCCAATGCCTAGTTTGATTGCTGTGCCCATTTTAATGGGTGTAACCATTCATTTCATAACCACTTAAATTCTAATATCTTCTGGTGCTTTGCCAATTCTGGATACAACCTGATTCAGAGGAATTCCAAAAAATCTTGCAGAAACTAAAGTAATTACCCATAATAAAATGTACTCTCCAGGCATCATCAGAAAATCACCAACTTGTTTTAACCTTGTGATTCTTTACAGTTCATTCCAATTCATAATCCATCCTCATTTTCTGCAACCAGCAGTTGTTTTAAACTTCATTTGCATTTGTTCTATATGTGAGTCAATCCTTTCAGTTTGCCATTATTGTTAAATTTTTGTTTAGGCCATCAGCTCTTCCCTTCTGTCAGTCCTTCTGGATGATATAAATGAAGAATGTCTGAATGCCTCTACTGTCTCTCTACTTCTCTGAGTTTCTCCTCATGCAAAAAAAAGTGAGTTGTAGAGTTAGGCTCCACACGGCAAACAATTACACTTAATTCTGGAAATTGTATCTTCAGTAGGTTGTTGGAATGAACAAAGAAGGGTAAAAGCTGCTCAGTGGTTCTTCTGATCTGTTGGATCAGAACAGATCAGGCAAGAAAATACTTTGTCACTAACTTAGATAAAAAAGCTTTCGGGTAAGTTGGTGTGCTACTTAAATTGTTATGGAGATTCATGAAACTAAACTAAAATGAGATTATACCTGGTCTTTTGATATTAAGCAAGGATTTATATGTGCGTATCAGTGGTGAAATTCAGCTGGATCTATCCAGCTCACGCAATTTGGTAGGGCCGGCGGCAGGAGGATCCATCCACATGCCCAAACATCATCATGACCCATTTTTGACCCTCTACGCATGCACAGAAGGCTCTGCGCATGTGTGCAGGAGGCATGGCCGAGCGTAGTGACCGAGCGCAAGCGCTCACATTTGCAATCCGGTAGCAAAGGTAAGTGCATTTTACCCCTCGTGTGTATGCATACCTCCAAAAATATCCAGTACAAGATATAAAACATTTGTGTAAATTGATTGGGCTGAAGATATACTTACAGCTATAAAGATAAACTTTCAGCCAAGCCAGGATGCAATGTGGTGACAGCTCTTCAGGCACTGTAATCCTTTTTCACAAGGCAAAGTTCTTTATGTCTTCACTGTTCCTTTGCTTGCCCTCTGCTTTCTCGACTATATTCTCCTCTTGGCACTATGTGGATTAAGTGTGATCTTCCCCCATGCATCTGAGGATTAACCATGTTATCCCCCTGCAGTCATTATGAAGTCAGCTTACCCTTTTCATTTCAAAAGATGCTTTTCATTAGAAAATGTCCTTTCCTCAGTCATTTAAAGATATTCAGTAGTGAAGCTAACAGAGTGCCAGCAGCCGAGCAAAACGTGTGACCGTGTCACTCTCATTATCGTTCATTAAGTAGCATAGGGAAGGGACATTGCTGATTTTGATCTCATAAGCCACATATCATCATGCAGTATTATCCGTACTACTTCTTTCTAACAGCAGTGCCTACCAGATCAGTTACAGTCTGAAGACTCCAATGCACATTAAATAAGGAAAGACAGAAGCAGAGCGGATAACAGTTATGGTCCAACACAGATTGGGAAAGTTGCTTACTATCTAAAATGGAGTAGGAGCAAAAGCTGGTTTGAAAAGTAATGGTCCTAATGCCAAGAATGCTGGTAAAAATGAAATACATGTCTTCCAATCTACAAATTATTTGTTCCAGAATGATGCCTAAATGCACATAATAGATTCCACCATCATTTGCATTAACCCATTAGTAATGAAAAAACAAAGAAAAAGTTTTTTTATGAGTTCAGATTTTTATAATTAGATCCATCAATGTGCCTTGCTGGAAGCAATGGACAGAAGCTTGTACCAGAAGCTCCTCTTCCTCTCCAACTCCATGCAAGCATAATGCAATGATACAATCAAGATGCCATTATGTGCAGACATCTACAACATGACAATAGTTTAAATCAGATGCCACAATTTCCAGATCAGTCTATAATTAAGAGAGAAAGTCAGGGAGAGAGGCAGAGAAGCAGAAAGAGAAAGAAAGAGAGGGAGGGAGGGAGGGAGGGAGGGAGGGAGGGAGAGAGAGATTGAGATTTGGATGTTATAATTGTGGGACATTACAAAAGCCCTTCTAGAATTATTCACCATGAGTATTAGAACTGCAAATTACTCCTCTTCTCCCTATATGGATTGCTAGAGTTTTATTGCATAGACAACTTGGGGAAAATGTATTAATTTTTGAAACAGCATTGTTTCTGTATATGAATCTGAATCATAAATGAAACCTCCAGAGGTCTCAGATTTGGTTTGCCTGGATGGCTGCACCTGTTCACAACACTTGGCCAAATCCAAAAATCAGCCCATCCATATGTCTGGTTCATATTATCCTGAGGATTAAATGCCTTAGAATCAGTGGTATGCGAATACCCAAAAGATGCCTTTCAATTTTTCCTTGTTATTACTTGGTGAAAAGCTAAGGAACCATTCAAAAGTTTTAGAAAACTTTAGAAAAAGTGAGCTTTTCTAACTGTACATAAATTGCTCACATTCAAGAATTCCTGAATCCCACTGTCTTACTTTTCCCAAATTTATTTGATAGGGAGGCAGGAGCAGCTGATCCAGCTTCCATGGAAAGCCTTTCACCCAGGGGTGAAATGTTCCCTGTTCGGACCGGATGGCGGCGAGTGGTTCGGAGAACCGGTAGCAAAAATTCCTGTGTCCCACCCCCATGCCCAGCTGAGCCGCATGATCATCAGAGGCTGTTTTTTTTAATTTTTAAAAGCATTTTTTCTACAACCTCTTCTGACGAAAAAATGCTTTTAAAAGTAAAAAAAAAGCTTCTGATGATCGCCTGGCTCAGCTGGGAGCATCAGAGGCTTTTCAAAGCATTTTTTTTCTGCAACCTCTTGGCTGAAGAAGTGGTAAAAAAAATGCTTTGAAAAGTCTCTGACGATCCCAGCTGAGTTGCCTGATCGTCAGAGGCTTTTCAAAGCATTAGGAAAAATGCTTTGAAAAGTTTTAAAAAAAGTTGACCATGCCCACCCAGTCACATTACCTCCCCCCACCAAGCCACGCCCACAGAACCGGTAGTAACAAATTTTACATTTCACCCCTGCTTTCACCTTACTTCTCTCTCTCTCTCTCTCTCTCTCTATCCCTCCTTCCCTCCCTCCCTCCCTTCCTCCTTCCCTCCCTTCCTCCCTCCCTCCCTCCCTTTTGGCAAAATCTCTAGATTTAATTTAATTTAATTTAATTTCCAATTTATATACCGCCCTTCTCCCTGAGGACTCAGGGCGGTGTACAGCCAAGATAAAAAAAAAAAACATAGAATACAAATATTAAAACATTTAAAAATATATATAAATTTGGGCCGAAAGTTAAGAATCACAAACTAATTAAAAAATTTAAAAATTTCTTCTAAGCCAACCCGGCTTGCTGGAAAAGATGGGTTTTCAGGGAACGACGGAAGGCATTGAGGTCATGGATTCTCCTTATCTCCGGGGGCAACTGATTCCAGAGGGTGGGAGCCCCCACAGAGAAGGCCCTCCCCCTGGGGGCCACCAGCCTACATTGTTTGGCTGATGGCACCCTGAGGAGGCCCTCTCTGTGGGAGCGCACGGGTCGATGGGAGGTCGTTGGTAGCAGCAGGCGGTCTCGGAGATAGCTAGGCCCTATGCCATGGAGCGCTTTAAAAGTGATAACCAACACCTTGAAGCGCACCCGGAAGACCACCGGGAGCCAGTGCAGTTCGCGCAGGAGCGGTGTTACGTGGGAGCGCCATGTTGCTCCCATCACTACCCGCACTGCTGCATTCTGGACCAGCTGGAACCTCCGGGTGCTCTTCAAGGGAAGCCCCATGTAGAGAGCGTTGCAGTAGTCAAGGCGAGAGGTGACGAGGGAGTGAGTGACTGTGCACAAGGAATCCCGATCAAGAAAGGGCCACAACTGGCGAATCAGGCGAACCTGATAAAAGGTCCCCCTGGTAACAGCCGTCAGATGTTCCTCCAAGGACAGCTGCCTATCCAGGAGGACTCCCAGATTGCGAGCCCCTTCAGTGGGGGCCAAAGACTCGCCCCCAATAGTCAGCGATGGAGTCAACTGACTATATCGGGATGCCGGGAGCCACAGCCACTCAGTCTTGGAAGGGTTGAGCTTGAGCCTGTTCCTCCCCATCCAGATCCGCACAGCCTCCAGGCACTGGGACATCACTTCAAGGGCATCGTTGGGGTGGCCTGGGGTGGAGATGTACAGCTGGGTGTCATCAGCGTACTGGTGGTATCTCACCCCAAAGCCACGGATGATCTCGCCCAGCGGTTTCACATAAATGTTGAACAGAAGGGGCGAGAGGACCGATCCCTGCGGCACTCCACAGATGAGAGGCCTCGAGGTCGACCTCTGCCCCCCTGCCAACACAAACTGCGACCGGTCAGAGAGAAAGGAGGAGAACCACCGCAACACAGTGCCTCCCACCCCCAACTCTTCCAGCCGGTGCAGCATGATACCATGGTCGATGGTATCAAAAGCCGCTGAGAGATCTAATAGGACCAGAACAGAGGAATAACCCCTGTCCTGAGCCCTCCAGAGATCATCCACCAACGCGACCAATGCCGTTTCCGTGCTGTGCCCAGACCTGAAACCCGACTGGAACGGATCTAGATAGGATGTTTCCTCCAGGAATTGCGGAAACTGTGCACGACCACACTCTCAACAACCTTCGCAATGAAGCGAAGGTTGGAGACAGGACGATAGTTGGCCAATATTGCTGGATCCAGGGACGGCTTCTTGAGGAGAGGCCTCACCTTTCAGGGCAGCGGGGAAGTGACCCTCACTCAAAGAAGCATTAATGACGCCCTGGAGCCAGCCTCATGTAACCTCCCGGGAAGCCAGTACCAACCAGGAGGGACACGGGTCCAGTAAACATGTGGCCGCACTAAGTCTCCCCAAAATCCTGTCCACATCATCGGGAGTCACAGCATCAAACTCCTCCCAGATAACATTCTCAAGACTGTTCCTCGTCACCCTGCCCTGATCTACCCAGTCAGAGTCCAGATCCCCCCGGATCTGAGCGATTTTGTCATATAGGTATTGTCCGAAATCCTCCGCCCTGCCTTCTAAGGGATCCTCCCGCACTCCCAGATGGAGCAGGGCGCGGGTTACCCTAAACAGGGCGGCCAGACGATTCCCTGATGACGCAATAGAGGCAGAAAAGTAGTTAGACTTTGCCGTCTTTATCGCCACTAGGTAGGCCTTAATATGCGACCTTACCAGTGTTCGATCAGATTCAGCGAGACTGGCCCTCCAACCACTCTCCAGGCGTCTTTTCTGGTGCTTCATTTCCCTCAGCTCCTCAGTAAACCAAGGAGCCGCATGGGATCGGCATCGGGTCAGAGGCCGCAAAGGCACAACTCGGTCCAAGGCCCCACCAGCCGCCCGATCCCAGGCGGCTACCAGGTCCTCGGCCGAGTCATGTGCTAGATCCTCAGGAAATGGCCCAAGCTCCGTCTGGAACCTATCAGGATCCATCAGGCGCCTGGGGTGGATCCATCTAATTGGGTCCGCCTCCCTGCGGCGAGGGGTCGCGGTTCGAAGATCTAGGCGAAGGAGTGAGTGGTCAGTCCATGACAAGGGTTCCACGTCTATATCCCCTATAACAAGACCACTCAACCACTGGCCAGAGACAAAAATCAAATCCAGAGTGTGACCTCCCCTGTGAGTAGGGCCATGAACTAACTGGGTCAGGTCCATGGCCGTCATGGAAGCCATGAACTCCTGAGCCACCTCAGACGTTTCACCGACGGATGGCAAGTTGAAATCACCCATGACTAAAAGCCTGGGTGTATCTACTGCCACCGTGGCTATCACGTCGAGTAGCTCAGGTAGGGCTGTTGCCACGCGGCAGGGAGCCAGGTACGTAAGCAACAAGCCCATCTGAACCCCACGGCCCCACCTCACAAGGAGGGACTCACATCCGGCTATCTGAGGCACAGTGGTCTCCCTCGGACTCAGATCCTCGTTAATAATAACCGCCACCCCCCCCGCCCCTCCCCTGGGCCCTCGGCTGATGGAATGCTCTGAAGCCTGGTGGGCACATTTCCACCAGAGGGACACCACCCTCCGGGCCCAACCAGGTCTCCGTAATACCCGCCAGGTCCGCTCCTCCCTCTTGTATAAGATCGTGAATGAGGGGGGCCTTATTGACCACGGACCTGGCATTGCACAGCATCAGCCGAAGGCCCAGCTCCTGAGTATCTAAGCCACCTAGTATCCGAGCAGAGCCTTGGGGACCGGGGCAGGCAATTGCTCTCAAACAGCAAGTGCGAGCCCCCAACACCTGATGTGGTCCCCTGCTCCCGCCATATCTGCCCCTCCCATTCACCGTGCCGATGGTACAGCCCTCATAGATATCGCCCCCCATCCCTTTTCCAATCCCTCGTCCGGTGCCTCCCGGATCATTACCCTGTGCCGGGCACGGCTCTGACCCTGGTGGATTTCCCCCCCCCATCCACCATAGTCGTCTTCCCAGTATCTTTAAAAGAATAATTACAAACACCCCCCCAGAACCCCTTAAAATCTTTAAAAATTTCCCTAAAAAGCCCCATAAATTCTTCCTTGCTCCATGCCATCTCTCCGGACTCCAAAGTCCGTCATCGAGATAGGCCCTCGATAATGTGGGGGGCCAAACCTGCGAGAGGGGAGAATCTCGCAGGGCGAGGAGTTCCGACACCGAATACATATAGCCATCCGGGGAGACAGTCCAAGGGTGGGGGACCGTTGATGTTACAAGCGTAGGGAAAATTCCAGTCCATGGTCAGGCTGCCAAGCTCCACTGTCCTCTCACGACAGTGGGTAAGGAGGTGCATATCATTCAGCCCCGAAAGTTTCCAGGGCGGCCGTCTCTCACCAGGCCAATCCATGGAGACTTTGATAGAAAGCTCAAGGGTGAGGATAGCCATATTCCGCCTCCTCAGGCCTCATGTCCATAGAACCAGTATCCCTCCTGGGATTAGCAGCATCAGGGAATCCAATATCCAGCTCAAGGGAGGTTTAAGTTCGTAAATGTTCGTCAGAGAAGTTCTACATGGTAGGGAATCCAGACAGGCCAGATGGAAGTGGGGAAAAATTAGGAGTAGTTCAGCAGGCCAAGATGGATGGGAAGCTATGATCGTAATAGGCCAAAAGGCCAAACTCAGTCCGAAGGAAGGGGGGGGAGATTCAAACCGCATAAGTTTGTAGTCATTTTCCGGCCCCAATAACCCTCAACCTTCCATTCTAGTGGGTGAAGCTCCCCTATTTCGCCCCCCCATCCAGCTCATCCTGGGGGGGGTCTCTGGGTCTCCCTGGAGGTAACCCTTCCCTCAAGGGTCATATACTCTCCAGTCACCCCAAAATCAGATCTAAAACCACTGCTGAAGAGTCCTGGGCCGTCTGTTTGGAAGTCTGTAGGCCCTTGGGAGCCGCCCCAACCTTAAGCGCCCCCATCACGACCACCGCCGCGGCCTCCGCAGTCCCCACCACCATCGTCGCCATCGGCCCCCCCACAGACGTCCCCAGCCGCCCCCTGCCTCCAAAGATCCACCTCGAGGCATCCAGGGGCGTGAGGAACCTCTGTAGGGGCCTCACAACGCCGATGTAGTCCAGGAGCTGCCGCCGCCGCCACCATGACCGCCCGTGACCGCCGCCGCCGGTGCCGCTCCCCTGCAGGCCGCAGACCGCCGTCACCCACTGCCATCCTGACGTCATCCCCCTCAGCGCTGGGATGGTCCGGGGAGCTGCCAAAGCTCCCAACGGGCTCCTTAGGTGTTGCTTCGCCCGGGCGGGGGGTCATAGATGTTCGAAATGACCCCCCTGAGCCCCCCCAAGCTGAGGCATCGCCCCCCAAGAAGCCGAGACTCAGCGTCGGAGCGCCATCTTGGGCATGCGCAGAAGGAAAGATGAAACCTGCATTGACCTCTCTGAAGCAGAAGGGGTCCATGGTTTCTTATTCAATGAAATCAAATAGAGAAAATCAGAGTCATTTGAGGCAGAGGAAAATAAAGTAATTCCTTTCCACTGTAGGCATATTTGAAAAGCCAAATAAGGCAAGCAGTAAAAGAAATCAAGAAAGTTGGGCAGCATGTAGAATTGGTACAGACCAAATACCAAGAAAATTGATCTCAGGTTACTACAACTAGGTTGCAAAAACCTAGATAACTACTAGGTGATAGTAAAGAGACCTAGCAAAGTTATGCTAGCCCTAATCAAACCCATGTTCATGTCTCAGTGATCTTGCTTTGGATAAAATTAGAGGAGTTTGTAATTTGCGCTTCCTGAAATTAAATTTTGCCTCTAGCAATAATTAAATCTGAAACCTAGTGAAAAATAATTAGAATCTTGCACAGTAACATTAGCTCTACAATAGGAACTTTTGTTGTTCTTCTATTGTGTGAAGTATGCTCAGGAAGCATTAAGGAAGGAAGGGTTAATATTTAAACCTCTGTTATTGATTTGGATAAAAGGTTACATCCTTGGACTGGCAGCATATACATCTTAAAATCAAGATGGAGTTTATCTTTACTCTCTTTTTCATTCTTCTCAGGTATATATATATATAAAATTTATATTTTGCTGATAAAGAAATAAAGGGAGACTAGTATAGATCTATTTCAAGCTATTTAGCTCTCATCAGATAGCCATACCCTTACTCGGCTTCGAACTTGGGCTTCCTGCATATTAGGCAATTGAATTAACCTCTGAGTTAATTCAACCTCTTTATGGTATAAAATGGTTTGTCATGAATGCGACTGCTTGAGGGCTCCTGGATTGGAGCTGAAAGGCAAAAGGGAGCAGAATGCCCCCTCCCACATGTTGAGGTAGACCAGGTGTATCAATAGAAAAACACTTTATATATGTATAAATATATTGTGTGTATATAAAACTACTAAATTAATATCGCAAGATATAAAATGGACACCTAACATCAAAAAAGTCAACAAAAAAGCACAACAAAGAATGTTCTTTCTGCGCCAACTCACAAAGTTCAAACTGCCCAAGGAGCTGCTGATACCGTTCTACAGAGGAATTATGAGTCTGTCATCTGCACCTCTATAACTGTCTGGTTTGGTTCTACAACACAAGACAGATACAGACTTCAGAACTGCAGAAAAAACAATTGCTACCAACCTGCCTTCCATTGAAGACCTGTATACTGCACGAGTCAAAAAGGGGGATCTGAAAATATTTACAGACCCCTCATATCCTGGACATAAACTGTTTCAACTCCTACCCTCAAAATGACACTATAGAGCACTGCACACCAGAACAACTAGACACAAGAACAGTTTTTTCCCAAACGCCATCACTCTGCTAAACAAATAATTCCCTCGACACTGTCAAACTATTTACTAAGTCTGCACTACTATTAATCTTCTCATCATTCCTATCACCCATCTCCTTCCATTAATGACTGTATGACTGTAACTTAGTTGCTTGTATCCTTACGATTTATAATGACTGTTTTCTAATATGATTTGATTGCTTATTTGTATCCTATGACTATCATTAAGTGTTGTACCTTATGATTCTTGATGAACGTATCTTTTCTTTTATGTACACTGAGAGCTATGCACCAAGACAAATTCCTTGAGTGTCCAATCACACTTGGCCAATAAAATTCTATTTTATTCTATTCTAAATTAATGAAACTGTGAATATCAATAAATCAATAACTGCAAGATTGTTTCAAGGCCCCAGAACTAGTCTAATTAATCTTGAATTGATTTGAATTTGAATCAGATTACAATATTAGCACTGTTACAGATGCGAGGCTTTGCTACACAGCAACACGGAAACGATCCCGAACTAGAACAAGCACCTTTAAAGTGGAAGCCCAATAAATTGCTATAAAATTTATATTAATATGCAAGTCAGCAATGACTAGTGGAATAAAATCTGCAGGGACTCCTTTATCTTTACCTTATACAAGTCACAAGGACTTCTTATTTCCTTGAAATATTAGTGAACAATGCACATTCCTGACCTATTTTACAATTACTCACAAATTGTTTGCTTTGACATTCACAAAAAGCTTTTCTTTTTGGAATCTATCATGTTACATTAAGAAATAATAATTCTGAGCAAATCGTCTACAAAATCAACGTAAGTAGAATACTTACTTTTATTTGTATTTTTTCAAGCACCCACCTTCCTTTTGGATCATGACTTCTTAGCCAGTTTAATGTAACTTCCCGGAGAGATTGTTGTGTATTCCCCTCAGGCAAGTGATCCAACATCTTTGAACTGGGCATGTGTCTTATTCTGTAGGAAGGGTGTGTCATGGGAATGTATCTTAATGAGGAGAGAAGGGTTGCTGTAGAGGGAAGGAACTGCTGGAACTAGGCAAGCACTTTCTGACTGCACAATTAGCCCTGAACAACTCCCTAAAGATGGCTATAAGCTTTTAAATCAACTAATAGATCCTGGGAAAGAGAGATTCATGCAAAGTACAAAGCACAAAAGATTGAACACAAGCTGTGACATTTTAAAATGAGGAAGCAGAATTGGGTCCCCCTAAAAATGATTATGGAATTATAGTTCTCCTGCCATTATTCAAAAGTCAGTGATGTGATCAGAATTCAAAGTCATGTCCCTATTCAGAGGCTGATAGTAGAGTAAGAAGGCATGATGCATCTAATCATTATCATGGCTTGAAAAGGAGCCCCACTTTGAGTCACAGCTATGGGACAGATTTTATAAGAACATTGATTGTAAAAATGGTTAATGGGTACTAGATGAAAAAACTAACTTCCTGTCTCAGTTAACATGGCTTAAACCTTTCTTTTTCCAGCAAACCGGGCTGGCTTAACATAACATTTTTTAAAAATATTTTTAACTGGTTTGTCATTTTAAATTGGGGCCAAATTAATATATATCCTTTTAATTGTTTTTAATGTTTGTATTGTATGTTTTTAGCTGGCTGTACACCGCCCTGACTCTTTCGGGAGAAGGTGCGGTATATAAATTTGAAATAAAATAAAAAATAAAAATAAACATCATGCTATTTAATTAAGGTTTGTTCATTAAGCCAGAAACCAGCTAGTGTCAACCTTATACACAAGAAAAAGTTTGATTTTTGTTTAAATTAATTGCTGCTTTGTTCTCCCCTTTTTAAAATTTGGTCTTGCTTTGCATGTGTGAATTGGTCAGAGACTTGACCCAAGGGCAAATCGGAATACAGTAAGGCAATAAACCAATAATTCATGTATTTCGACTCATAGGCCATTCTTACAATCACTATGCCATCATACCACCATGATTCTAAAAGTGGCTTACTGCATTGTAATAAACTACAGCTTCTTGGTGAGATTTGTTTTCAATTCATTCTAAATAAACAAAGCATCTTATGGCTTAGTGCAATATGGAAAGCTATTGCTACTGACCTTTCTCCCAACCTGATAAAAATGACTCCAATGTCCAGCCAAGGCAACAATATCTTCATCACAGTTTCCCCTTACCAATCAACAAAATTGTAACCTGCTCAACCCATTCCCTACAGCCCTACTTCCATTAAGAAGTTGAGGCTGCACCTCCATCCCATACTTGTATTCATTTAAAGGGATGTCCACAATCATTCTCTAATTCTCATTCACAAAGTTTTGACTTCCTGCTTCTCAACAGTTGAGTCTTTAGAGAAAACATGGCAGGTTGTGTGAGGAGATGACCAATGGCAATGATAATTCCTACTGTATTTATTTTCCTTCATATAGCTATAGCCCACATCAGTGGCAGCAAAGCTGTGAGGACATGACTTCCAACAGACCATAGACTCACTATCCTACAACCAGAAACTATTCTTCCTCCTCTTTCTTATTTGTAATTCTGTATAATCCCAAATAGCAATTACCACAATGGTGTTCTGAAACCATTGAAAAGGAGCAATAACTGAGGAAATGACAACTTTCACTTCGACATATCTCTGTAGCCAGTGGTGGAATTCAAGTAATTTAACAACCAGTTCTCTCCCCTAATGATTTCTTCCAACAAGCAGTTTGCTAAACTGCTCAGAAAGTTAACAACTGGTTCTCCCGAAGTGGTGCGAACTGGCTGAATCCCAGCACTGTCTGTAGCTGCTACAGCCCATACCTTTACCCATTCTGACTTTTCGGAGTATAAGACGCACCAGAGTATAAGACGCACCTTAGTTTTTGGGGAGGAAAGTAAGAAAAAAGCTGATTGGCAGGTGGATCGGCTTCCCGGAATACCTCCAATCAGCTGTTCCCAGAGGTGAATTTTAGCAACAGATTCCTTGGTTGTGAGCTCTGTGCCTTGCTTTTTTTTTTCTGCCTCTGAAACCTCTGAAATTCTGTTTCAGAAAAAACTTTTTTTTCTGCCTCTGAAACAGCTTCAGAAAAAAAGCCACTGAAGCTCTGTTTGGGGGTTTCTTTTCTGAAGCTTCATTTCTGATGCTTTTTTCAACCTCTGAAACCTCCATTTGAGAAGCTGGGTGGGGCTACATTTGGAATATAAAACGCACCCAGATTTTCACCCTCTTTTTTGGGGGGAAAGGTGCGTCTTATACTCTGAAAAATATGGTAGTTTAGGGTAGTTTAGGGAAGAACAGGGAAGGAAACTACTAAGTTGTCAGCACTCGATTTTGCTATGTGAAGAAGAGTGGCGCAGCAGACTAAAGTGCTGTTAAGTAGCACCAGCTGCCTGCAATTACTGCAAGTTCAAATCTCACCAGGCTCAAGGTTGACTCAGCCTTCCATCCTTTTGAAGTAGGTAAAATGAGGACCCGGATTGTGGGGGCAATAAACTGACTTTGTATAAAAAAGAACACTGCTGGGGGGATGGGGGGCGAAAGCCCTACTAAGCAGGTATATACAAAAGTATGAAGGCTACTGCTTAACGCATTGTAAGCCGCCCTGAGTCTCCAGAGAAGGGCGGCATATAAATTGAACCAATAAATAAATAAATAAATGTTGGAATGCTTCAAAAATTAATCAGCCCTTACCAAGATTTTATTAATATAATCAAAATTGTATGTATGATAGCCAATTTGGAATGGTGATTAAGGCACAAGCTATATACTGGGAGTTCATGAGTTCTAGTCCTGCCTTTGGCATAAAGCCAGCTGGGTGACCCTGTGCCAGTCACATTTTCTAGTTTTTGGAAGGAGACAATGGCAAACTACTTCTTAAAAAAAAAATGCAGGGACTTGTCCAGGCAGTCTTCAAGAATCAGACATCATTGAACAGAATAAAAAAAATGTACTATGGGACAAAGGGATGTTTCACATAAACTTACAGTATGTCACAGGCAACTAAGAACTTACAATGAATCTTTAGAAATACACAATATGTAAGAGCATCTCAAACCTATCAAACTACAAAAGATTGTTTATGCAATTTCATGAAAGTTACTTCTGTATAGAAAATTTGTCACTTGTAAAATGACTCTAGGTGTACTTTTGACGCCCAAGGTCAGTATACGAGCAGTGTTATGAGTGTCTCTGTTTCTCTTTTTGCCTTAGACTATTACATAGCAATTCTTTAAAAAAAAATTGTTTCCTGTCTAAAAGCTGTTTAATAGCTGCTGAAAAACTAAAAGCATGGAGAAATACTCTTTTGCTCATTTCCATTCCTTTCCATACCTCTCCTTTCCTCTCTTCTCTCCTCTCTCTCTCTGTCAGCAGGAAACTTCTAGTTCCACGAATTTTAGCTGTTCCTATTATTTTGTCTTTTTCATCAATATTATTTCATCCAGTGGTGGATTAAGGCTCACTGGTGCCCTAAGCGCTGACAAATCTTGGTGCCCCCCTCCTTTCAGTGAAGAACCAATCTTCATTGGGTTTTTTTTTTCTTTCTCAACTTTGTGGTGCCCCCTTTGGGCTTGGTGCCCTAAGCACCTGCTTAGTCTGCTAAATGGTTAATACACCACTGATTTCATCAGGTGCCAAGAAATGTAAAACCTGACTGGGAATCTGTCCTCTTATCCAAAAGCACAATGAGATGGATATACTACTGATATCCAGAAGGCTGCATTGGTAGCTTTTCTCCCTAATTTTGACCTTGGATTTGTGTAAATGAAACTTAATTTGAATATCAAACTTCCAAACCATTCCCTGTACAACCAAATTACATCAAATAAGATGTAAGTTTACTGGTTAGGCGACATAAATAAATTAGTCAAGATGCTAGCAGAATTCTTGGCAAATAAAGTTTATAGAATTGTCCAGTTTAGACAATCTTCTAAACTAATGTTTGATATTAAAATGGTGGACTAATTTGGATTAGACTAAGGCCCTTTAGGCTCATACATAATACAGAATGGCAGATAAAAGTGGAAGTGGAAGTTTTCTTCTTGCTTGTGAAATCAGAGGAAAAGGAGAGACCTTTCCAGCTTTTCCTCAATAATTTAAACCAGCTTTCCAATGTTTTTCCAAACATACTGGGACCAAAATTGCCCCCAAATCCAAAAAGTATGTTTGACTGCCAACTACTGTCCAGGTTTGCTACAGTCTTGTCTTTATTAATTATACTATCACTGGTGAATTCTGGGGTATCACTAGTAATTATTACTAAACTACCTCATTCTCAAATTCACTATTGAGGTTTGACTACATTTTTTTTTCTATCTGTAAAGTTTAAAATATTTTAGCAGAAATTTCTGCTTTCTCCAAGTCAATTCTTGAGAAAAGAGTCAATGGGAAATTTCAGTTAAAGAAAGGCCCTGAAGATGAAAGATTCTAATTCAAATTTCTGGTTAGATATAGCTTTGCTATTCTACACCAGATACTTGCTGTTTATTTTTTATAACACTGTTTCATTTAGAGCCATTATTTGTTCAATTGATCATTCTTGCAGGTATCCATGAACTTGTTTGCTGTTCCAAACTCTACAAAAATCCCTTGCCTTAATTATATTAGCAATTGTTATCATATTAGTCTGGTACATGTTCCCTGGGGTTTGTAACTGCTGCCACTGTTCACTGCACAAAATCACCTTGTGTGTTGCTGTCAAATTATATCTTTATGTATCATGTCAGCATAAAAACCATCTCAACCTTGTCTTTTAATGTTCCACTCTTAACTATGAACACTGTTAAGGATTCTCTAATTAGATGGAATAATGTCCCTGACTATCAATGAACTCTAATTTTTATTTTTGCAAGTTTGCTCCACACTCCAGTGTCAATAACCATGACACTGGCCATGAAAATATGTTTGTTCCTTTTCCTTTCTTTTAAAATAGAAAGAATTTTCTATTTGAAAGAATAATGCAGGATGAAGTAGTGATATGAAAGGACGGATACTAACCAATTTGGGTCCACTGTCTCCATATATCCAGGATTTGTGGGGGGCTAGTTTAGGAAAAGGAAATTCTTGAAAGACTTGTAGTGAGGACATGATGGGCTAGATATCCCTGAAAGAGCAAGGATGGCGTTATGAAGACTGTCTGCCATCATAGATAAGACACTGTGCAATGTTATGGAAAAGGAACAAGTCCTACCAGATAAAAACCAAATAGATTTGAACACAGATTTTAAAGCAACATACACAATGACACCAGTGTTATGGGAAAAGATGAAATACTAGATATACAAATGAAACTAGCTGAGCTTTAATAATTAAAAGGGACATACAAACAACCAGGAGATTTTCCTACATTGAATTTATTAAAAAAAAGACCTGCTAAAAAGTTTGAAAGACTTGGTGAAAAAGAATAAATAAAAAAGAAAAGAAATCAGGTTCTAGGGCATTAATTTTTTTTCAAGATTTTTTTTTTATTTTTAAAGCAAAATATAAAACATAAATCCATCATTCATACATGGCAAACAGTGTGTCTGTCGGTTACAAGTCTTTTGTGCTTCCTCACCATATTCATTATTTACTAATTATCTAATTTCTCATATAGTCTAATAAATATCTTTGTAATATAATCCTCATTAATCATTTATTTAACTATGGCTTTCCCCTCATTTCATAAAGATTATTTTCAAATATTTATATTATAACATTCATTTCTTCATCCTAGCTCAACAATAATCATACAACTTTGTATAATATTTTGTATATTTCTATCGTTCTTATGTTATCATAGTCTCATCCCTATGTCATTTCCATGTTTTATTATCTAGCCATTGATAAAATAAATCCCATATCTTATAATATTGTTTATCTTCTTGTTCTCTAATTTCAAATGTCAATTTGCTCATTTCAGCACATTTCTATAATTTTCTTAATAACTTCATCTTGCGTTCTAGGACATTATTTGAAGGGACTAAAAATTCAGGTTGTTAAAAGGAAAGGAAAGAACTATAACATTGATTTATCTAATCAAAGTTAAAATATGATGTTATCGACTTCCGGTTTGCTGTTTGCCGCCACCAGACGTTCTTTCGGGATCGTCAACCCCACTGCCTGTAAGAGCCGCCTTCACAACGGAATGGCAGCTCGAACAAACTCCGTTTCCATGAGGAAACGGAGATAGAGCCGGCTGGGGTGGGTAGAGCTCTCTGCATAATCCCAACAGTTTTTCTTTTACTTTTGGGACGGAACGGAAGAGACTCCCCATATCCCCAGGCGATGCTCCGGGCTTTGGGAGACCTCTGCTACATGCAGAGCTAGGTGGCAAAAGCAAGCCTGCAAATTTAACAAATTAATTAAAGAAGACGTGAGCTGGACCTGCGATCCTGAAGCGCAAGTATTTTACTTATTTTATAAAAGCTATTTAAACTACTTAAGAAAGAAAAAGGAAAAAAGATTTTTAAAATGGCGACTGCCACAGCTTGAAGAGAGGCTGAAAGGGAAAGTCCTTCCGTTTTCCATTATTACAAAGTAGCGGAATAAATACCCTTGGCTACATTGAAGACAAAACTTCACTCTCCTGTTTCTCTTTTGTTTCTCTTCTCCTGGAGATCTGATATTGATCTTGGTTGGAAAGAAGCTTTTTTTTTCTTTTCTAATAAAGCTTGTCTGGGCGGAAATATGGCATTGAGACTTATAAAGTCAGACAGTCAGTGGGGGGGGGACTCCCCCATTAACAAATTACATGAACAAGTTCTAACTCTCCAGTCTCAGAAACCTGATTTTAACATAATAGAATTTCTCTTAGAGGAGATTGTAAGAAGGGATGAGATTGTGAATCAGCATCTTGAAAAATTTAAGCAGGAAATTAAAGAATTGGTGAAATCTAAGTTTGACTTTTTGGAGTGAAAGATTTTAAAAACAGCTAACGGTTTATCAGATTTTATGATTCAGTTGGATGCAAATACTAAGTTATTAGAGTCTAAAATGGAAGAAACTGAGGATAATTTGGACAATAGAATTCAAAAAATTGAAAAGGATTTGACAAATACTCAAGATAATAGTTCAGAAGAAAAACCTAAAATGGAGATTGATCAAAAGACTGGTAATGTAGAAAATGTGCAACAGAGGATTGAAAGAGAAGTTTTAATGATGCAACATAATTTTACTGAATATGCGATTAGACTGAGAGGTTTGCAGGAAAATAACAGAGATGATTTAAGGAAAATATCTTCTGAAATTCTGGCTGGGATTTTAAAGGTTCAACCTGACGAAGTGTTTTGTAGAATTGATAGAGTTTATAGAATAAACTTCTGGTTTGCAAAGCAAAGGCAATTGCCTAGAGATGTGGTGATCTATTTTACAGATAAAGAAATTAGGAATAATATTGTGCAAAATTCCTTCAATTCTACTTTGCAATTGTATGGAAGAAAGATTTGGATTTTCAAAGAGCTCCCGCCTAAGATGCTAACGGAAAGGAAGAAATTTGGTTTTCTGGTGACTGAGTTAAAAAAAAGAAATATCCTATTTAGGTGGGATGTCCCAGTTGGTATAATATTGAGACATCAAGGAGAAAGATATCACCTAAATACTGTTGAAAAAGCAGAAGAATTTTATCAAAAAACTTTGAAAATGAACTGAACATCTTTAGGCACAATACAGGATAAGCAAAAGGAGTTGGAAATAAAGGGAAAATATCAAATTACAGAGGTTGCGGTAGATAAATTGTCTTTGGATTCTTTGGATACCCCAGCTGGATTGTCTACAAATATGAGAGAAGTGGTATCTGACTCTAATGTGATGATTCATCAAGTCAAAGACAAGTATGGAAACCAATCAGCTGACATACAAGTGGCGAAAAAGAAATATGAGATACAAAAACAAAACCAACAAGATCAACTTATAAAGCAGAATGAAAACCGATCAGTTGATATACAATTTGTAGAAAGGAAATCAAGATGGAAATTAAACCCACAAAAAAAAAAGAAAAAAAGAAATAGGTCTCATAAAAATAGTAATTTCTAAACCAAGCAACAGTGAAGCCAGTGATTTTAAAAAATGAATGAATAGGTGAAAAGATAGTGAAGGCGAAGTATTGGTTAATATCATCCTGAGGACAGTGACAGATCTCTGCAATGCTGTAATTTTGGGATGTGAAAAGAGCCTTACATTGCTGGACTTGAATTATCTACTTTGGATTCCTTTCATGTATTGATAAATATATTATAACTATTCTGAGCTACAAGGCAAGAGAGCTACGCTGGGGCATGCAGAAGATCTGGTTGTTACCCACTAGGATGATGGGAATTAATAATCCTGATGAAAGCCACAATTACAACTATATGGAATATAATCATAATGTCACTCGGGTGGTTGTTTTTACTTTTATATATATATGAGGATATTCATTACTGATGGGGGCAGATAATGATTGAAGATTTTGAACAAACTGTTGCACCAGGATGCTATGTTACCCTATTATGGATGATGGACTTAACAATCCAGTGGAAAAACTTCAAAGAAGATATTATATGGATTATAAATCTAAAGTCATTGTCTTTTTTCTTTTTATATAATGGAATGTATACATATATATATATATATATATTAGTAGAGTGGGCAGTGGATTAAAGATATTTAGAATTGTAGTGCATGGTAATTTTGTAGGAAACTGGGTGGGAATAGGTTAGTTTACTGATTGATTAGTTTAAGTAAAGGGATGTTTAAGTGATATATCTAGGCGAGTGGAGGAAATGGATAGAGTTGAATAAATGTTGAATTAGGACGTAAGGGGAAGGCTGCTTTGAAATGTTATATTAATATATACAAAAGATTAAATGTTAAAGTAGGATTTATTATATAGTTTTAAAGTGAAAGGTTGTTTTGAAATGTTGTAATAATATACAGATATAAGTTTGGAGGAGAAAAAGGGCAGATTATTGTTAAAATGGGAGTTATAATAATATTATGCTAAATTAGATGTTATCATACAATGTTATAGTAGAATGTTGTTGTTTTTTTTTGAAATGTATGGTAAATGGGGGAAATAATAATATTAATAATATTTTTTGTAAGTAAGGGTCAGTATTTAGAGGAGGGAGTAAGGGAATGGTAAAATATTATGTAATTAGTTATGAATTAGGTTTTTGTTGTGAAGAAGTCACAGGGGGGATGGGTGGTGAGGTGGGGTTAGGGAGGAGGTGGGGAGAAAAAAAGGGGGGGAAATTTGTATTTGAAAACTTTTTCAATAAAAGACTTTTAAGAAGAAAAAAAATATATGATGTTATTTTTGGTAATCCCTTATGCTGACCAGATGTAATGCTATATGAGAATGAGCAATCAGGTAAGACAGAAGGGACCATACAATAAAAAAAAAAACCCAGTTTTAGAAAAAACCTGTCCTAATGGATTAACAGTTAAAAATGTTGGTGGGAGATTTGTACTTTTAGAGATGCTAGACTGATGTCAGTCATGCCAGATAAACCAGACAAGAAACCTGAACAGATGAGCTAATTCTACTTCTACTTCATTGTAAGGCTACTTTAACGTGTCTTAAATACAGTGTGAACTCAAAGTTCAGCTTGCGGGGGGGGACTCAGATTGTCCAAATTTATTGTCATATTGCTATAATTTGGTTCTGACTTGATGAAAAACTATAGGGTCTGCCCTAGGGAGAACAGAGACTTTGAGTAGCTTTCTTTTACCCTACCTAATAAACTGGGTCGTATTCCCTCATTTGTAAAACTGTCTAGAAAAGACAAATCTCCCAACTCCATTTCCATCTCATTGTGAATACTCTTTTTTTCTCACTGGGACAGAGTGAGAGGTATGTACCTTGTACCAACATAAGCATAGTAACGCAATAAGTATCCAGTGTTCGATGGGATAAAGGTAAATCAATCATATTATATAGTCCCTTTGAAGTGGAGAAGCTGGGAGCATGAGGCAGACTTAAACTATTTCATTAGATTAATTGGCTGTGACATTTTAAATAAGAAAAGATGGATGTGGAAACAATGCATACGGGAAGTGGAGATTATTCCGTATTCTCCTTCCTCATCCTTCTTATCTGGAAGGAATCTCCATTAAATGTGTTGCGTTTATCATGAAAAGAATGTCTTTCTTTCCCAAGAGTCATCCAAGGAAATAATCCCAGAAGAAGTCAAAGTTTAAGAAAAAAGAATTTATTTGTATCCCACCTTTATTATCTTTACCAATAACTCAAGGTAGTTAACATATCCAGCATACCTTCCTATTATCCCCAACAACAACAACCCTGGGAGTTGGGTTGGGCTGAGATAGGGTGACTGGCCCAAAGTCATCTAGGTGGCTTTCACAGCTAAAATGGGGCTTTAATTCACGGTACTGATTATGTCTTTTGATAAAAATCCTTCATGGACAAAGAATGGCATCTACCCTGGATAATTGAGGATGCCAAAGAACAGCAAAAAAGAAGTTAATACGTAACTCAATTTATTATAGAAAGACTTTTGATTGTGTCAACCACATCAAGCTATGGAATATCAGAAAAATGGGAGACCCAGAATGTCTCATTTTCTAATGTGAAAACTATACACAGAGCTGGAAGCTGCAGTCCATGAACTGATCCAGATTGAAAAGGAGCGAGATGACGCTCTCTCCATATTTACTTTCTTCTTATTTACTCATACAAGGAATGTTGGATTGAAAGAAAATGAGTGTGGTTTTAAAACTGAAAAAAGAAATATCAAATAAGCTGCCCTACGTAGGGGACATTACTCTGTTAGTAATGCAAATGCAAATGCATTATGGTGCACATGCAAATGATGTTCAAATTCTAATAATGAAAATCAGGTAACACAATGAAAAAATGGGTTTGAGATTAAATAAAAGGAAGTTCAAACTAATAACAGCTGCAGCAATTACTCTTAGAACTGATAATGAAGATACTGAAATGTGGATAGCTTTTGCCTTTTTGGACTGATTATCAACAGTGAAGAAATCAGCAGTCAATAAACACGTTGCAAACTAGCACTTGATAGAGTAGCAATGAAGATCTGGGAAAGATATTTAGATGCTGTTTTAGGTCTATATCTACAAAGATTGGAATCATACAGGCAATGTTTACTGTAGCACTCTGCAAAAGTAAATCTAAGGAAGCAGGGTAGAAAGACAATTTTGTATTTTGGGGTTGGAGATGACTCTTGGCTAATAGCATGGATAGCCAAGAAAACAAATGGATCAAAGAACAGAGTTCTCTCTCAAGGGACAAATGGCCAGACTCAATTTATATTTTAAATACAATACAATTCTTTATTGGCCAAGTGTGATTGGACACACAAGGAATTTGTCTTTGGTGCATATACTCTCACAGTGTACATAAAAGGAAATGATACATTTGTTAAGAATCATAAGGTACAACACTTAATGATAGTCATAGGGTACAAATAAGCAATCAAATCATACTAGGAAACAATATAAATCGTAAGGATACAAGCAACAAAGTTACAGTCATACAGTCATAAGTGGGAGGAGATGGGTGATAGGAACGATGAGAAGATTAATAGTAATAGTAATGCAGACTTAGTGAATAGTTTGACACTGTTGAGGGAATTATTAAACACACTGTGTGCAAAGACCAGTCTTGTAAGTTATGTCTATAATGGTGGAAGTGGTGGAAGAAAAGAGAAGAAGAGGATGATCAGCAACAAGACGTATGGACTTGATTAAAATTTGAGGATATAGCATTCCAGAAAAGATCAGTTTATATGCGCAAAATAATTTTATGCCACATAAGCAATCAAAGTTTCTTCATCACACCCAGAGATTATCTGTGTATAGATTATATTAACATACTAATATAAAACTCCATGCCTATCATTCTTATCTGGATACTGTAGTTGTCTAGGATTCATTTTCATTCCCATTGTTGTGGCTATGGAATTGATCCCTCCCACAATCTAATGAATTCTCTTGAGCTGTTTTGAATTATAGAACAGATCAATCAAAACAACTTCGTGGACTTTCCTGAACTTGGGCCTAAGTGTTTATAAAGGTGTCCAGAGATGAAAATAAACTTCAGGGAGTTGGAGGGAATTTAATAATTTTTAGAGAAGAGGATGCGTCATTTTAGACCTAGCAGAAGACTTTTTTTTTCTTTCATAATAAATTCTTTGCCACTAGTTGAAAAGAATTAAAACTCATATTTCTGTCTAATTTCTGACAAAATTGTCCAGAGCATTTCCAAAGTAGCAATTAATTACATCACCTAGCTATCATGATGGTGATAAATCATTAATGCAGATAGTTTCGTATCACCATTGATAGCTTAGTGATGCTATAAATTGCTAATGTGGAAATGTTCCCAGAGCAAGTAATAACACAAAATCTAATATCGTGTCCAGGGACATTGTGCAGTAGATGGAAAAGGGAGCTTCCAAAGTGCAAACAATACTCTATTACACCATAACATTGTTTACATTGGGTTATTCTATTTCAAATGCAAAGATCAGAGCTGGGCTGACGGCAACTGCACTGTAATTTGAAATAACATAGCTTTTATTATAAAACTAAACAAATGTAAAACCCTTCTCATTTCAACCATAAAACATCAACTCTCTGAAAACTATTAAATTTTGCTCAACCAATTTAGAAAGTTGCTTAAAAGAACTGAGGTATTTTTCCCCACTAGAGAAACAAAATGGAATGGCAAATATTAACCTCCATTCAATACTCTTGGATCAATGCCTTATCATCCTCTATTATCATTAACCACACAAAATGTCCGAACACCTAATGAATCCTGAATAGGCATTTTACATTTTTCAAAGCCAGCCTTCAATAAATTGCAAGTGTTTTTCCATTTTAAATGGAGAAAATTTAGTCCAAAAATGTTTTAATGTAAGCCATTTTGAATCTTTCTGGTCTGGTGTTTATATACAGGAAGTCTAGAAAATAAACTTGAGAGTTTAAATAAACACAGTAAAAGGGCAGTTGTTAAATATGATATTTTTTTAAAAAAAATCTGAAAATTCAAAATGCTTTTTAGGAGGAGATGCATATATTTCCATAAAATCAGGATTTTTTTTTATACTGGAAATGTCACCAAACCTATATCTTCACTCGTTCCTAACTGGAACCATTCAAGGCTTCATACTTTTACCTACTTAAAATGATTAGCCAAGGCATCCCTTACAAATCTATCTCAGTTCTGAATAATATGTTCTATGTCCCCCATATAGAAAGGGACATTGTCATTCTTTAGGAGCACTCTACTGTTTGTACAAAAACATCACTGTTTTTTTGACAATGGTGTTTTTGCATATGGTACATTATCTGCAAATTCTGCCATAGTCTTTCTCAAAAATAAAAGTTGCAGCAGACTCGTCTAAAAAACTTGGATTAAAAAAAAAAGAGGAAAAAAATTGCATGAATCTGTGTAAAATTTAAAATACCATTAAAATACCATTAAAAAACCATTAAAATAAAAAGGGAAATTACAGACATTTATGTTTGGTCCTGGGAAAATGTAATCATATTTTATTGAATCACTTTCCAGACTGAAACATCAAATTGGATTGCACTACTTCCAAGTGACCCAGACTAAACTGGGCCAATCCCAAACTGAATTATCTCTGTGCAGTTCTTGTAAATTCCTGTACTATTACTGAAGCTATCATCTGTGCAGATGGTTCCAGTCAAATAATCATAATTGTTTGCACCACAGTTTGGTTTGCAAACAGATAAGTAAACTGTTCTTCAAGGAACAGTTTGATGACTTCAAGGACATGTCTATATGGAAATAATTTGCCCCTATATTCCTTTGAATTTTAACAAAATTAGTAGTATTTTTTAAAATTGTGCCTACTGCCCAGAGATTTCAAATAATCTCTCATTCAAGTACTAATTCAATCCAGTTTAGCAGGACAAATGTGTTGCAGTGTGACCTAAAATATACGTATTTGGATTCTAGGACTGTGCTTGGTTCCTCTTAAAATATTATCTTTAGCTCATTGCTTTTCACCTTCAAAAATATTTTATTTTTTCTGTTTAATCTCTGTTTTACAAAACTCTCTTTTGAATCATTTGTTATGTTTTATGTTATAGCCCTCAAGCTATATTATGTAAACCATTAAACAGTTCACATAAACCATCACTTACACATGGGAAAAGTAGCAAATCTAGATTTGTATTTTGTGCTGCTTGGATCATTTCTTGAAATTCAAGCATTCAGTCACTATCAGAATGAACAGACAAAAATTTTAGCATTCATTTTCTTGAACCTTTTGAATTCCATGGACAAGTACAATATCCACAACTCCTAAAAAGCAACATAATCATATTTAACAAATATGTTACAAGCCAAGTGTTGGGACATATTGCATCAGGATACTAGGAATTAATCATCATCTTCATTTTTCAATGCCTTCATCAGATTTAACAGTTATTGTAATAAGGTAACAATATACACCCAGCCATAATCTTGGACATCCATGAAAACAGTAACATAGTTGGGCTATTCTGATTATTCCTTTGCCTTATTATCTGTAGAAATGTACTATTAATAATCTATTTTTAGAAATAAAATTTCAAATGGACTTGCTTTTATAAAAAAAAAATATCCAAACATGTTTAATAATTCGAATTAAACTTGAAACTGGACGTGAAGAAACCTATTGAAAAGACAGGAAAAAATTATCAACATTTCAAACTCTGAGTTAAGATAAAATGAGTTGCAACTTTTTATTGACATGGCACCATAAAAGTTTCCCATAAAATTTTCCACCATTTTTCTTTCTCTTGGCATTATGAATGCATTAAATTAAATTACAATAATTTTACCTTTGGAAATCATCTAAGATGTTTTTCATGCAGTATTCAGTTGAGATATGTCCTAATATGTTCACAGATGTACAAGACTCCATAATGTGTTTGTCCTGTTCACTGACAGAAAATCAGTGGGTGTACTGTGCCAATGCATATTTTCAGAAATGAGCTTAACAGTCAATTTGAGTTGCTTACCACAAAAGGCAATCAAATAGGTTATCTGAAGTGTATAACATACAGTGCTACATTACAGTCTGTTCTTGCACAATCAATTTCAGTGTGTCTCTCTTACCATTCTCAATCCTGCAAATGGTAAATGGCTTAGGATCAGATAGTATAAAAGGCCAGATTTAAACATCTTCTCTGAGGACTCTGCTCCTGTCCTGACAAACAGCACAGTCCTTTTTTTCATCTCAGAAATCCTTCCCCCTCCAAATTGTTTATTCAATTATTCATTTACGAATGGGTCCCCTAATAATGAGGAATTGTTAACTTTGTTTTCCCCTTTATCAAGAAATGCAGTATCCATAATCAAACCAAGCATTCCATTAATAAAAACATCAAACATATGAAGAGATGATCCTGACACTTCTTCCACATTTCTGGAGTTTTAAATCATTATTTCAATTTTAATAAATTAACAGTTTACATCTCAAAATATGCTAGGAATAAAGAGAACAGTGGTCCTTAATTACCCTGTTTCCCCCAGAATAAGATATCTCCTGAAAATAAGCCCAATCGGGCTTTTGAGCACATGGCAATAAGGCCAAGCGCTTATTTCAGGGTTCAAAAAAAACATAAGACAGGATCTTATTTTCGGGGAAAATATTTCTAAGCTTGCTTGTTTTCTTGTAGACATTTCATTAACAAACTAGATAAACTCTTCAGTGCACTAATGATGCATTGATGATGTTACCTAGTTTGGTAATGAAACAGTTGCAAGAAAACAACAAAGCTCAGAGAGCACCAAGGATCCATAGATCAACCCGAGTTATAATTTTCTCTTCTATCAATAAAAACAGCAGTTCTTTCCTGTACAATTTCTTTTGCAGCATTTCCTGGACACCCCTAAAACTGTCTGATGATACTGGTTGCTAATTTAATGATGCTGTGCCCACCCATAAAGTTAAGAAGAAATCAACAACAAAGATGGTCCTATCTGAGCAAAAGTTTGCCTTTTGGGGGGTAACATGAGAATATGACATCACCCAACATATAGAGACCTCAACCAATCGGCTATTAGCTTAGCTAGCAAACTTGGAAAAGTCAGAAATAACTTTTTAAAAACTTGCTCAGTTCCCTTAGAATTCAAGCCTTATAGTTCATCCATTCTTTGCACAGCATTATTTCCCAGCCTTCATGCAGTTCTATTCTTGGGTATTTTTCATTCCTCGGAAAGTTCACTGCCCTCCCTAGAAATCACTAAGCCTTTTTTTTTCTTTTTTTCTTTTTTTGCAACAGTGAAGGAAAGCTCATGTAGTCCTCCTACTCTACCTTTGACATCAGGCCATCAGAAGACAATCAGGTCTATGTGAGCACCTGCTGCTCCATGATGCGGTCATTCTGACCTCTAGAATGTCATGTTTGAGAATGGGCGTCAAACTAAATAACATTTCTTTACCACAGCCCTCTCTCTCCTTTTGTTCTGTGACCTGGAAAAAGTTGCAATGAAATATTCTGCACTTTCTGTCTCAAAAACTATTTGGAAAAATTGAGTTAACACTTCATTATTTTTGCTATTTCAGGCAAGACTCTTATAGCCCAGTGCTGCATATATTTATTTTAAAGTAAGCTCCATTGAGCTCAGTATGACTTAGTATAATTCCAGACAAAGTTTTTTTCATGGAAGCACATTATGTCGCTCATTCATCAAATTTCAAGGAGCACACATAGATCAACTTCCATTTGCAAATTTTATGTTTTCCTACCACACTTTGTATAACCAAAAAAAGAAATGTTATGAAAGAAAAGACCAATGAGTTACCCAGTGCATTTTGTTTGGAAGTACTTGGAATCATCCTTCTAAATTAGATCTGCTGTGCCTGAACATCCTTAATGTCAAATAAATATGCAAAAACGTTTGCAGCTTTAGCTGGAATTAAGGATTTTTCAAAATTGTAACTTTTAAGAGTGACCTAGGCTCTTCTTCATTATCTGTAGGTAAAATCCCTTTCTATAACTTCTTCTCTAAGCATGAGATCATGAGAAGCAGGGAGAAGTATAATTATACCATTGGCTTTGTCTTCACCACACTGGCTCTGTGCACTTATAAGGCAAATGGATGCTCCACATAGTTAGGTGGACAGATACCACAAAGGTCTTGAAATAGCTTCATGCTAAGCTGTCAACATCCACATACTATTCATATAAAATATCATCCCTCTCAATATTTAAACTTACTTAAGAGTTTAATCAAAGTATCATCTACAAAAAAAAGCATATCAATGTCATTGAAGGAAACCCTTGGATTGTCAGATATACAAAAATAGGAATAAGAGAAGAATGGAGAGAAGGAAGAGGATAGAAGAAGATACATGGTAAAATAGTCTTCTGAGTGTTTCCTATTAACTGGGAATCTAGTGAAATCTAATAAACAGCATAAATAGATAATGTAGGAAAGTGAATTACAATACACTGAACAGGAAACAAGAAATAAAAGTAGGAGAGAGAGATGGAGCAAAAATGATTGAAGTAACGATGTTAAATAACAGTATCTAATTATAACAACCAATCATGGGGATTTAGAATGTTTCATTTCTGATCCCAAATGCCATTTGGGACACTATTTTTATGATCTTCTCCTACCCTTCCTACAAAAAAACCCACACATATTATTTATCTGTTAGTCACTTTAAGTGTGTCAAAATATCTTGAGATTAGACAGTCCTTCTACTTCTATAACCAATTTTGCTTGTGGCTAACCAATTTGATACACCATGTTAGGATGTATAGTTAGGAACCCAGAAGTTATTTTAAGTATACCTAGAAAATTGAACAAGAGCAAGGTTTTTCCCCTTATAAATACTGTCATGCTACAAACTACAGTACATTTAAAATTTTCTCTATTTCCAAAGTAATTTGAAATACATAGTTTTCAAGAACATCTTTTAATCTAGATCATGTGATGCTACTGAACTTCAGCCAAGTCCTCACTTACTCTGTTCACTTAGGTCTTATTGGATCTAACACTAGACCAGTTTTTGCTTACATGGAAAGACTCTACCTAACTCTGTTGTGTAGCTACTTATATATTTTGTTACCATTTTGTCCAGATTTCTGGCTAGCTCTAGATCTGACTTGGTCTGCAAACCTGACTGCCAGACCTTGCTCCTGAGTTTCTGGTTCTAAGTTCATGAAGTAAGGATTACAAAGGTTTCTAAATATTAGTGTGTGATCCTTTGGATACCAACCTGTCACCCTTGTCATCAGTAATAAGAATTCAGTTGTGTTTTGACTCCTCCCCACAAGAAAAGAAGACAACTACAAATATCATAAGACATAAACATTTCACTTTGTTTGAAATTACGGTTCCAGTTTCTCTAAGATATTTTGTCCACCCTGCTACTGATGCTGTAAAAATAGTTGTGAATAGCTTCTGCTTTGACATAGGAAGAAAGAAAAGTGGTTTATAATCAGGATCAAGATGGCATCAGCCAAAGTGACAGTCAGCAAGGTCAAAGGCCATGGGGTAGATTTCTGCAGAAGTCCAATATTTGTAGTACTAAACAAACCAGGCTTCAGATCAAGTGGCAAATGTCACAAGGAGAAGATCGATATCATAGTTAATAGACACTGAAGAGCAATTAAATGGGTAGTGTATTTGATAAATTATCAGTGGGGTTAAGCACATACAGAAAGCATCACAGGGCTGCCTGCTCTGCAGCTAAACAAGTCAGCCAATGCAAATTGAGCCCAAATGATTAATGGTTATGAGCTGCATTGCTTGCTAAGTTAAAAAGTCACTGGGAAGAAAACAAAACTTATTATTATATGTTATATGGGTATTATATGTTTGGCCAACACAGTTGGTTAGAGGAGAAATATTCTATATGACTTTCACTATAGGAGAATTTTGAAGATAAGTTGTGGGCTGGCATAGATGATTCTGCTTCTTCTGACCATTGGATTGCCAACAGTCAGAAATGATGACATCAGAGATTCAAGGAGGATATTTTCCACTGTTTTTGCACATGCTACTTGTCCCAAAGCTGCTTTTTCAAGAAGCAACAGAAAGTCCAGTTGCCTCTTGAAAAAGCACCTTTGGGACAACCGTGACCTGTATGACTGAGAATCTCCATAGACATTTAGAACATGCTGCTTGCTCACCTCCTCTTCCATCATTGTGTAACATGAAGCCATTTCAAAGTGTTATGATTATGATTCCCAGAATTCCTCATTGGAAATTCTGGAAGGTGTTATCCCAACACATCTGGAAAATTGGGCATGGGTTGGAAATCATCCCTACTCCTCATGAATATCCTATTCCTCAGCCATTCCCTAAATTATTCCCTGTAGAATTTCTAATGGGTACTCTAATGATCTCTCAACTAATAGAAGCAGAAGATATGAACAGAAAAAAAGATGAACGATGATTTCTCCAAATATTAAATTATTTAGAGACAACTCCAGAAGAAGGATACTGTAAAATCTCCATTCCCTCCCCACCCCACTAACCTGCTTTCCAGCTCCATGTAGAGGGCAACAAAAGAACAATGATTGTTCATATTACTGAACAATCATGCAACACTTTGGTCATATAACTGAAGCTACCATATTGACTAGGGGTGTCAAACTTGATTTCATTGAGGGTCGCACAGTGGTGGGATTCAAAATTTTTTACTACCAGTTCTGTGGTCGTGGCTTAGTGGTCATGGGTTGGTGGCTGTGGCAGGGGAAGGATACTGCAAAATCTCCATTTCTACCCCACTCCAGGGGAAGGATACTGTAAAATCTCCATTTCCATCCCACTCCACTTGAGGGGAAGGGAAGGATACTATAAAATCTCCATTTCTACCCCACTCTAGAAGGATAGTGTAAAATCTCCATTTCCACCCAATTCCAGGAAAAGGATACTGTAAAATCTCCATTTCCATCCCAGCCCACTCCAGGGGAAAGGAAAACTACTGTAAAATCTCCATTCCCTCCCCATCCCACTAACCTGCTTTCCAGCTCCATGTGCAGGGCAACAAAAGAAGACCCAGCCGATCAGCTGAGACTGATCAGCTGGGACTCGGGAGACAGCGAATAGATGGGGGGCAGGGCCAGTTAGAGGTGATATTTGTCAGTTCTCCAAACTAATCAAAATTTCTGCTACCGATTCTCCA
Source organism: Arizona elegans (assembly GCA_022577455.1). Lineage (NCBI taxonomy): Eukaryota > Metazoa > Chordata > Lepidosauria > Squamata > Colubridae > Arizona > Arizona elegans. The sequence continues at coordinate 168,414,726 of JAKOOJ010000002.1, forward strand.
GAACCGGTCAGAACCGGCTGAATACCACCTCTGGTTGTGTTTGAACTGAGGGTGCAGGGGTTATGGCCAGGGTGGGCATGGCCAGCTCGACATCATTCGTGTCGGGGGCATCACTTGTGTCGGGGGCAGGCCAAGGGCTCTGCCAGCAAAAATGGGCTCCCAAGCTCTGTTTTCAGCTGTGACAGCTTCCTTCAACCCTCTGCCAGTGAAAATGGAGCTCGGCAGGGCCGCACACAGCCCTCCCAAGCTCCATTTTCACTGGCAGAGGCACTCCTGGCCAATCCTTCGCTGTTTCTAGGGCAGCCTCGTGGGCCAGATCTAAGCACCCTGAGGGCCAGATCTCACTTCAAGGCCTTGAGTTTGACACCCCTGATATTGACTAAAGTTATGATGTTCTTAGCAAAAGAATAGTTCATTATACATGAAACTATCTTGAGTGCGAAGTGCTATGGTTAGACCTGATGGATTTCCTGAAAATCCTAGAATATTGCAAGAACAACTGTACAGGGATCCTTTCAAACTGAAGTAGATCTTTAGTGGATCAATTTTTAAATTGCTGATCATATCAAGAATATTTCAAAGCACTTTGGGCTTTGATTTATTCTTCCTTCCATTCATGTTTCTTCCAGCCTTGTACAATGAATAATTCTACAACTAATTTGTTTGCCTGTTATTTCATTTATCACACAGTTATATTTTTATTACGCAGGCAATTAATTCATTACATTCCGTTGCTTTTTGTTTATTATGGCAAATTATGCAACCAAGGAAGACACTACATTTTGAGGGTGAGTAGTGTATTAGCTGCAATACCATTAGTGCATAACTAATAAAAAAATTTATTTATACTCTGAATTAGGTTTGATAAAATACAACAGGCAATTGATTACTGAGAGAAAAAAATAGCAAAAATACCTTTGGTCTCACATTTAAGCTTGTAAAAATTTTGCAGTATATTACACAGTATATAGTCACCCTGGGAACTGAAGCCAAACATAAGCCAATTAAATTTTAACACTTTTTCCACCTTCCCTTTTTCCTTCTACTTCCCTCTATCATTAAAAATGACACCTCTTCTTTTCAATCCTTGACTGACATTGAGAATGTAGCTACAGAGACAGAAGTGAGTTTATGGAACCAATTACCAAGGTCAGGTACACACTAGCTGAACAGACTTGACCACATAAGTTTTAGAGAGGAGGAGGCATTTGGTCCCTGGTCCCTTGAGCTTTAAAAATTTCTAGTCATGTTTCCCGAAGAAGAAAGCAGCAGGAAATGTTATCTCAAACATTACATCATGAAAGAAAAAAATTTAAACATTAGAGAAAATTGAATGAGTTGCAATTTAGAACCGAAAGCACATAAAAACTTCATCCATCCTTGCACACATACAGTGGTTCTGTAGACAAATCTTGCTCAGACAGACTCCAAAATTTAAAGTATTGTAAGTTTAATTTGGGGGAGGTTAGAGATATTCATTATTAGGGCAACATTTTAGGGAATACTGTAATATTGCTTTCTTAATTTGATCTTCTGCTTTAAAAATGTTTCCCGCCCTATGTCATAAATCACCCTATCAGTTAATGCCAGTTTAAGATCATGAATGTAGAATAGAAACATCTAGACCTATCACTTGAATTCAGACTCTCAGCTTACCAGAAAATTCAGACCTAGGGGTAACTAAAATATTGTCATTTCTAAAACCAAATACTATTCATTGTTCCATTCCAGCCTTTCTCAATATGGTTTTCTTTATATCTGTTGAACTACACCACTGAAAATTCTGACCATACTGGCCGAAATTTATGGAGAGAACTAACCAATATAGCAAACCACTGTGGTCCTTGTTCCTTCTGTATAAAATAGCTTACTTCTTCCAGAAATCAGTGAAGAACAAAATTAGGCCATTGTCCAGTTAACAAAATGTGGTGATAAGGATGCTATAAAAATATTCTGCATTTGCAGAAGAAATATATTCCTATTAGTTATGCATTTATACTTAAACAGCTATTATTTTGTTGTGCGTGTGTTTTTTTAAACAAATTGCCAAATGACTTGAAAATTGGGGATAGTGAGGAAGAGTATGATATCATAATTATTTGAATAAATTCGTTCATGAAAACACATTTCTTCACTGGCAGCTGATTTATTATCAGACAAAAAAAAGCTGTTAATGTATAAATCTCTTTAAAATATTAAACACAATGTTAATGTTATTGGGCAAATGTGAAAACCTCTGAAATTGGGAAGAGAACAAAGGGATTCATAATACAATATGATTTTTGGTTACTTTATTTCCAACATCAGATCAGCCCATTTTAGAAGACTAGGCTGGCAAACCTATTTACATTTTCACATTTTTCAAGGCTAATTATTTTTGAAATTGAAAACACAACAGTCACGAGCAGATTTCAGTACTGTGTTTTCTCTTCCCCCCTTCCCAATTTGAAGCCACTGTGACATAGAGTTGATTGATCCTTTTCCTGTTGATATTGTGAGTTCATATATCTCACTATGTCTCTCTGAGTCTGTTTCTCTACATGTCCCAATCCTTTCAAGGAAATTGGTAGAAAACATGTCACCCTCCCATATGCATCACAACTGTCATCATCCATAGTTTTGAACAGGGCTGGTGATATTCCAGTCAACAACATATAGAGGGACATACGGTTCCACCACTGTTCTAAAAATAACTCTTTATTTTTTCTACTGTTGCCAAAAGCATTGCTGCTTTTAAATCCATCCTGAACTCTTGGCCAAAACTACTGTTGTCAGTTGGCAACTGTGATTAAACATTTTTAGCACACGTTATCCTGACAGATTCCTGGGTGGTGTACAATAATAAAAATACAATATCATAAGAATGAGTCAACACCTCTTCTCTCATATAACAAAAAGATTAAAGGTTTTAGTGCCATTAAGCTAGCAGGCAAAACAGAAGCAATAAAACCAAGTTAAATGCCTGGACAAATGACACTGTTTTCACATGGTGCCAGAAAGATTACAGCAGTAGGATCTATGGGGCTGCCTTAGGAGGGTGATAAAAGCCAAATATTCCACTGCCTAGAAATCAGGTGAATGTGGTGCCTTGTTTGTAAGACAAACTTCCTATCTTCCTTCTGTGACAAATAATTAAGGCCTTGAGATCTTTTGACAAGCACAACAAAAACTATATAGGAAAATGATGGTGATGAGGATGAAGACAATGATGATTCATTTTTAGCTATATACAGAATTCTAATCTAAAAACTCAGCACATGGAAAACATTATACTGAAAAGGAAAGAAATGATAAACAGGAGAGAGGAAAAGACTAATTATTTGGGACATCGATATAATGAGCGGCTTAATAATACCAGAGCAAGGAAATCAGCAGGTTGTAGCAAAGGGAAAAAAAGTTTTGTGGAAAAGTACAAAAGAATAAGAAGAGAGTTCACATGGTTTCTGTCACCTTTTCTCCACAGAGATGATCTTGACGACTGCACTTGTTCCAAGATGCAGTTCACAGCACACAAAATACAAAGCAGAGGGTTTTTAAGGGAACAAAAGAGCTTGGAAAAATATATTTTTCAGAATATCTGAAAACCAGAAAATATTACAAGTTGCCTACCTACATCAGAAGCTTCCTGCCTTCAGGGTTCCTGCCTTTGAAAATATCATCTCCACTGCAAGCGTAAACTTGGAGCAGTGATTTGTACTGCTAAACTCTCTAGCTGTTCATTGACATTTAAATTCATTTCATTCTGTTCAGTACATCTCTGGCTCCTAATTTATTTACCAAATATTACTCTTGTGTCTGGACTTTTTTTTTTTAATCTGATTGACCTTTATGTGCCGATCACAAATATCCTTTTCATATTGGCTTGGTATCTGAAAGATGAAATATTTGTGAATGTTATTCCCTCTCACCTCTCTGATCATTTTGGAAATAATAAAGTTAGGGTTGGTTATAGACATACGTGGATAAAAAATATATAGCAGATGTGTTTTTCTTTCTACATGGACTAGATAATAGATAAAAGGACAGCCTCCTTTATTGGAATTAGTAAAACTGCAACAAAATAGCGGTATGAGTGTGTAAATAACAAAACTTTCAAACACATTTTTTAGGTTCGCCTAATATATACTTTTAATTCATTATTAGTACTGTACACCCAAGCCATTTCAAATTTATATAGCATCAGTGAATGGGACTTCTATACATGTTATACACCAATGGTGTTTATTATACTAAGTTTTGTGTAATGTATAGATCTATAGACAAAACAAATTGTGAATAACCCTTAAAAACATGGGTGTACCAGGCCATCTGCTTATTTAAAAAAGTAGCATAATGAACAGGCAGCAAGAGTTAAATCAAAATCTGGAGCAATTAAATGGTTCAAAAGTGGGAAGGGGCAGAGATTATTTAATCTATATACAGATATATCATAAGCAATGTTGGATAAGATGAATAGAAATTGGAAAATTACCCAATTCTACAAACCATAAGAAAGAATAGTTCAACAATGGAACCAGTTATCAAACAGAGTGGATAAACCCTCTTTATTTTAATATATTAAAGGAAAAATTGAATATCATTTGTTGGATATCAGTGATGCTTTCAATTGGAACTTTACAATGAATAGAGTCAATGGGGTTGGAATGCTAATCTTCTCGGCTCCGTCTGTCATCCAGACCATGTCCACCAAGAAATCCTCAGAAGCAGCGTCCTTTAACAATCTTTTATTCAAGATAAGCAGCAGCACAGCAAGAAGAACAAAACAGGCCGGAACACACAGTTTAAGTCAGCGTTGCACGCAGCCGCCGTGCAGAGCTATTTATATTTTTCCCCGCTCCCAAACCACCATCCGGCAAACTAATTCAAACTTCCCCCCTCCCACACCGGCTGTTGAGTTCTGTGCCGCCCAGCGTCGCAGCTTTGACATCATAGGACAGCGCCGGTAGGTTTCGGCTGCATCGCCCGATTCTCCAGCTGCTGCAATGCCCAATTCTCTAGCTACTGCACAGAGCTGATGCCGCTGTGCCGGGAGGTCAGGTGAGCGCCCCGTCTGGTCCCAAATACCCCAGCGTCCCGGACATGGCGAGCCCTGGCCAGGGCTCAACAAATCTAATTGATCCCTTCCAACTTTATAATTTAATGACATTTCCCCCATGAGCATTTTTCAGGAATGGTGTTATTAAATTGCCTAATTTGAAGGTTTTATCATCAGTAAATGAGATATTAGCTATAATTGTTATCTTTCCCAAGCCGTATATCAAACCAACAAATATATTAAATGGATTAACATTTTTGTTTATCAAACATGTTTATCAGAGAAATGAGTTACCTCCTCCAAATAATGGTGCAACTCTCCAGAATGGGACGACTCCCATGGCCAACTCATCATGGTCCACTCGCCACAGGATAATTCAGCACAGCCGGCTCACCATGGGACAACTCACCATGGGACAATTCAATAAATACAAAAATTAAATTAATTTTGACAGAACTGCAGTCAATAATAATAAAAGAAAGTCAATCCAGAAATACAAGAATTACAATAATTTTGAAGAAAACATGGTCACCAATAATAAAAGTACCTGAATGAAACAATTAATACAGCATTGATTTGTTCCATGGCAAGTTGTCCTGCAGCAAGTTGGCCAGGATGAGCTGGTCGCAGCAAGTTGGCTACAGCAAGACCTGTAACTTTCAACCCAACCTGTCTCTGTCTAGGCCAGTTTAGAGTTCAATTATTGCCAAGTGCAGCCATAAGTTTGATGGTGAATTTGCTATATTTTCCAACTCCTTATGCATTAATCTTTTTATTTTATTTTATATATTTTTTATTTTATTGCTATTCACAGAATATACAATGCCCAAACTAATTAACTATATTATGCCCCAAAAATGACCTGATTTACACAACTTATGAATACTTGGATTCCTATAATACATTAAAACACAACTGTCAATTCTATCATAATCTATTATGTTGCATGAACCCAATTCCTCTATGGATGGATGGATAGATGGATGGAAGGAAGAAAGGAAGGAAGGAAGGAAGGAAGGAAGGAAGGAAGGAAGGAAGGAAGGAGCTTTCTTTTTTAATTAATTATATCAATACCTATTTTGTAAACAAAATCATTTGCCATAAATACATTCCAATATCAGATAAAATCTAATGAGCCATACAATATAATAACATACAATATTTCTTTTAGTTATTGACTCCATGTTTGTTCTACTCTAATCTTTGATTTGTTTCTAAAAATTGCAAGCTAATTAACCTTTCCTACGGATGAAGTGAAGTGCTATCTACCTTCAGGCTCATCTGCAGGGGATGGCTGGGCATGTCTGAAAAAGTCAAGAGAGTGATTATGGATACAGCAATTGAAGCCTCGCCTGTTTTGTGCATTGGATTTGTATGCACATACAATGGGGCAGGTCTTTAGTTGCAGGATTGTAATTGCCATCTTGACATTTTTGAACCCATCCTCCCTGCCCTCCATATAAATGCTCTACACAGACTCTTTAGTTGCATATAACTAATATAACAAAATCCAAACAAAAGGTAGCAGTCCAAAACACAAAACAATTTTAAGAGCCTTGATAGTACAGTGGTTTACGCACCCTGTTATTAACACAGCTGCCTGCAATTTCTGCTGGTTCGAATCTCTCCAAGGCTCAAGGTTGACTCAGCCTTCCATCCTTTCTAAGGTAGGTGAAATGAGGACCCAGTTGTGGGGGCAATAATCTGACTTTGTATAAAATATACAAAAGTATGAAGGCTATTGCTTAATGCACTGTAAGCCGCCCTGAGTCTCCAGAGAACGGCGGCATATAAATCAAATTAAAAAAAAAAAAAAGCATCAGAAATCCAAATATGGAGTATATTAACATACTACTAATAGGCTGGTCATAGTCTGATTGCTTAAATTCTTCTGATTATTAAAAAAAAAAACATGTTCTCCGTATCGCCTACTTAATATATTGTTTCCTTTTGATAATTGTACTACCTTTGAGGAAATTTTTAAACCATCACACCTTCAACAACTGAGTTTAAAAAGTAGCATTCTGGGTCTTCTGGAAAGGAATGCTCCTTTCAAAATGAACGAACATTCCTATGCTTTTAAAACCCATAATGCAATCAGAGATTACATAGCCAAGATTCACGAATCTTCTCCTATCTAACCAATTTTGATTTGGAAGAAAACTGAGGAGGAAAATACCAATTTCGCACCACGCAATAAAAGATGCCATAAAGCTGTCATTCTTACAGACTGAAAATGTGATGAAAGTGGCACGGGGATAGAGCAAATATAAAGATGCTGCTGTAGTATCTTTGCACTGCACTTAAGTGCAAATGTGAAAATTCTAACAGCTTGTACCTTACCTATCTTTGCATAATTCCTATTATTCTTAATAGTGCCCGCTACTTCAGAATTTGTGCAGGCAGAAATTGACAACGTCCCAAAATCCATTACTACCATTTTCAACAGATACACATCATAGATTTCTGCCTGATGCATATTGACATTCACAGTATTGTAAAAGGTTCTTTTAACTATAATAAATGTCCGTACTCAGTCACTTCTTCTAATTTATGCTTTAGGATTTATTCTTTTAACCTTGGACAACCCAAGTCATATGCTGTTGTTGTTCTTTTAATCCTTGTTATGAGATGGCTGGTCATAGAAATCATTTAAGTAAATAAACACACACACTTTAGGCTTCATGAATTATAAAACAGTTTGTGTATATCCAGTGCATTCCATTTTTTGCATACATTCATTATTGCTATGTTTTGATAACGATATAGGTACCGTATTTTTTTTTAAAATTTGATTTATATGCCGCCCTTCTCCGGAGACTCAGGGTGGCTTACAATGCGTTAAGCAATAGCCTTCATCCTTTTGTATATTTATACAAAGTCAGCTTATTGCCCCCACAAACTGGGTCCTCAATTTACCTACCTTAGAAAGGATGGAAGGCTGAGTCAACCTTGAGCCTGGTGAGATTCGAACTTACAGTAATTGCAGACAGCTGGTGTTAATCACAATGCTATCAGTCTGCTGAGCAACCAGGCCCTGTATTTATTACAATTGACAGTTTTGTGAATACGACGCATACAATTGAATACATAATCCAAAACTCCACATTTTAAATACCAAATTACGGCAACAAAACAAGTTTTTCTCAACATATTTGAATCTACGTAGTACAACCATGTAACAGGAAGCTCCAGTGCAAGTAATGTAGCTACCTTAGTAATAGAATTGAAATGCAATTTTGCAGTTACAGTAGAACTTTGATTTTGTAGACTAGAACTCATGGGAGAAGGTAGCCATTGGAATGAAATGTCTCTTTGAATGCAGATTTACAACTTTTCTGTAAATTTACATCATCTGTATAATTTGCATGATGCAAACGGCATACAGCACATTAATACAAATAACATGAATTATCTCAATTGTTCTGATTGCTGCAGAAACAAGATGTCTTTTATTTGGAGGAAGTGACTTTACTAGAATTAATGGGAAGATATGTAAGGGAATGGAAGAAGAATGATCAAAACAAATTTTAAAGAAGAAAAATATTGGCACCTTTTAAACGCTAAGCACAAATCAATGCCTACTGTTGGTTAGCCTGCTATTAATTGGAGTGGTAGGAGGTATTCTGCCATTCTACCATATTTCAACATATGCAAGCAGAAGATAGTTTAAAATTGCAGCCTACAGCAGTGAGTTAGGTAAATGAATTTCAAAAGTTTATCATAAAGTAGTGAAGAGAGATGAAATGAGAGAAGAGAAGTAAAATGCCAATAAAATTTGCAGTTCTGAATATGGGAAGTTTGGCCAGAGAGGGAAAGGACAGAGAAAACATAAGAATGAATTATGGCTTTTTGGACTAGTTAGATTAGTTTAAACTTTTAAAATTATTTATTTATATATCATATTTAGAAACCACCCATCTCCCTCCTAGAACAAGTCTAGGTTTTAATATATTTGCAAAATCTGATGGTGATTTTTGCAGAAGTAAATTCATACTGCATTCTGACACAGGTAGTGCTCAATTTATGCCCATGACTGAGCCCAGAATTTTGATTCACTAGCATAAGTCACTGTAGTTGTTAAGCAAAGCATCACATGACTACTTCGTTCAACAACTGCAATCCTGGCTTTGCCAGTTGCTGTCAATTAAGTAATGTGTAGGTCATTAAGCAGAATATGTGGTGCCTCAAAGGAATGGGGGAGGCCCAGCACCAGCCCAGGTCCACACTCTATTTTAGCCCTGGGCTTGCATTGCCCAAAGCTCACACATAGCTAAGACTTACAGAGTCTTTCCCACTCCCTGAGATTTTCCCTACACAGCAGCACTTGGTAGCAACACTGAGGCTGGGCCTGAAGTATAGGCCCATGGCTAAGGTGACCAGATTTTAACATTGGTAAAGAGGGACACCATTGGGGCGTGGCTTATTTTGTGGGCGTGGCTTGGAGGTCATGTGACTGGTGGGCGTGGCTAGCTGGTCATGTGACCGGGTGGCCATGGCTATGTGTATAGGGACTACTCAGAGGGCTGAAAAAAGTCATTTCTGACAGGTCCTCGCACTTTTGACTGGTCCTCACACTTATGACCATCCTCACATTTATGCCCGTGCAGCATTCTTAACAATCATGTTACTCATTTCACAACTGCTTCTCTTCACCATGGTGATAAGATAGGACAAAAAACGTAAAATGTGAGGGCAGTCGTAAGTTTGAGGACTGGTCAAAAGTGCGAGGACCAGTCAAAAATAACTTTTTCAGCCCTCTGAGTAGTCCATATGCACAAAAGGACTAACCAGAGGGCTGAAAAAAGTCATTTCTGACAGGTCCTCGCACTTTTAACTGGTCCTCACACTTATGACCATCCTCACATTTATGCCTGTGCAGCATTCTTAACAACCATGTCACTCATTTCACAACTGCTTCTCCTCACCATGATGACAAGATAGGGCAAAAATGTAAAATGTGAGGACAGTCGTAAGTTTGAGGACTGGTCAAAAGTGCGAGGACCAGTCAAAAATAACTTTTTCAGCCCTCTGAATAGTCCATATGCATTAAAGGATACAGCAATAGAGAGGGATGAAGGAAGGGAAATTAGAGTAGGAGTGAGGGTAAGATAGGGAGGAAGAGAGGAGGAGAAGGAGAAAGAAAGAGGAAGTAGGGAGAAGAGGGGGGGAAGAGAAAGTAAGAAGGAAAGAAAAGATTGCTTAACGCATTGTAAGCCGCCCTGAGTCTCCGGAGAAGGGCGGCATATAAATCAAATTTTAAAAAAAGAGAGAGAGAGGTGGTAGGTTTGAGGAGAAAGATTGCTGTACAATAAAAAAGATGAAAGGAAAGAAAGCCAACCCCAAGCAAATATAAAGATATTAAGATAAAGAATGAATTGTTAAACTTTAAAGAATAAAAGAGAACAAATATAAATAAATAGCAATAATTAGAAACACACATACAAACATACAATGTATTTTCTTTGAACAGAATATTTGGCTGGTTCACAAATTTAAACAGTGTTTAGTCATTTCAATTAAATTTACAATTTCTTCTTTGCCATATTTATTCCTCATCTATTTTTTTACAAAACCAGTATTACCCTTCATCCTCATCTCTAATCTTAATCAAATTCAATTTTTCCCTTCTATTCTATATTATACCCCTTCCCATTATCATCTATTTTTATATCCATCCTCACATTGGTTAATTACATATGTAATTATGTAATACAGTTGTTTAATACAAATTCAGCATTTTAATATAAATCAATTAGTTATATAACTATCTTTTTTGTATATTAATCAATATGAACATGAATATTCCAATTATTTCCATGCAATCCAATTTCTTACAAATCAATTAATTATATTTACCAATAATAATAAACCAAATAATTCCCCCCATATATTCCTCCAAACCACAACTTAACCATTTCTGCTTTCAACACAATATACAATTATTAATAGTATCTCAATTATTACAATTCCCTAGTTAAATAGAGCTTTTTTTCTTTTGTGTTTTAAAATCTTGAACTCTCCTCTTTTGCCCTAAATTTTCCATTGTTTACACCTACCTTTTTTGGTGAAGAAAAAGAAAAAGAAATCTCTCTCTGCCTCATTTTGTCACGTTGCAGCTTTACTTTCGCTTTTGCTTTTTCAGTATAGCTAGGGGGGAAAAAATCTGCTCCAGGAACTCTTTGCAGCCAATTAACCTATGCGGAAGCTGTAAGGGGCTGTTTTTTCTATTTTTGCAGGCATGGGTGTTTTCTTTTAACACTGATCAGCTGTAGGTCGGCCCTTTGAAGCCCCGCAGCAAGAGTTTAAGCAGTTTTTTTTCCTGTAGCCATCAGCTGGGACTCAGGAGGCAGCCCGGACTCAGGAGGCAGAATGAAAAATCAGGACTTTTTTAAAACGCCGCGGACGCGGGACAAATTGCTAAAAATCAGGACTGTCCCGCCAAAAGCGGGACATCTGGTCACCTTACCCATGGCCCTCAGTGGTCTCAGCCAGTACCACCACCACAGACCTCAATTTCAGCCCTAGCACTGTCACTGCCACTCAGAAATGCCATCTTGTACCATTTTCCAAAGCCACAAGCATTGCAGAATAGTGCAATTGTGTCAGATCCGTGTATCTGCCATTCTTCGTGGAATAAGGGGGGGATTTGGAGTTGTCACATTTAGTTCTTTTCTTATGTGTCCTAAGTATCCAATTTCTTGCCTGGTCCTCTTTGTATAAACTTTAACATGATTTATAACCGTTACCTTGTGCCAGGAATGTCTAGAGAATTCTCACACCTCAGGAAATGAAAGAGGAGGGGGGGAAATGAGTGGTTTATAAAATTACCCTCAGAAGCTCTTCGTATCTGTTTCTCAGAGAGGATGGTACAATTCATCTTCACACTGGCAGATTGGTCGGAATCCACATCGGAAGGTGGAGAGAGGGTTTTCTGGAGCCACCAGAAACTATGCAAGAATAGGGTGTGCATAGTTTCTAGAGCCTCGAGAGGTCACATAAGAGCAGGCCCCATTCTTGCATGATTTCTCTCTGGAAGCCACAATGTGCTCCTCTTGCAAGGCTTTCAGAGGCTCCAGAGACCATATGAGAGGAAGTCCCATTTTTACATGTTTTCTACGGGCTCCAGAGGTTGCGCAAGAACATGCTTCAAATCCCCTTCAAGAAATAAGGTCTCATTTTCAGTATGGTCAGCTTCAAGCTAGATGGAGGGAAGATCAAAAAATTGGTGTTATGCAAAATGAGGAAAACTTGGTAAAACAGATTAGAGATCAAAGTCAAATGAATATTAAAAGGTTGTATAATGCATTACTGGAAATAGATTCAGAAACAGAATTGGTTAAGGATTGTATGATGGAGATGTGAATGTGATGATGCAACTTATTATTATATATGGTGGGTGATGCGGAACATCCTGAAAAAAAAGTTGAAATTTACTCCACAATTGTTTTTATTGGGTATAACTACGGATTGTACAGCATTAGAGACTAAATTGATTTTAAATTTAATAGCAATACTGGAAGGACTTTTTGCCTACTATTGAAGAGTGGACATTGCAAGTAGCGAATCTAACGGAAATGGCGAAAATTTCAGCGTATTTGAAGGACTATACACAAGATATATATCGGAATGGAGAAGATGGATTGACTATATTCAAAATAAGTATCAGACTAGAAAATATCAAATAGCTTATGAATGAATGTTAAATTTTAGAAGTATTACGTTATCTATAGTGGAGTTAAGATTTCAGGGGGGGATTTGGTAGTTCAAGGATAGTTAGGTTTATTTAGCTTATGATTGTTAATTGAAATACCCTGTATTTTGCTCTGGGAAGTCTGGGGGGGAGGGTGGGACGGGGGAAGGGGGTGGGGGGGTGGGGGGAATACTGGGGGAAAAAAATTTTTTTGTAAAACTTTTCAATAAAAAAAAAAAGAAAGAAAGAAATAAGGTCTCATGCAACCCGAAGCTGCCTCAGAAGAAAAAAACTATGTGAAGGTAAGCTGTGTGTGGCAAATTCTTGGGAGCACTGAATCGGAGAAAAAATCATGCTGATGCCCAAGGCTTGTGGCCTTTGGAGAAGGTAGCATGTCTGAACAGCAGCCCTAGGGTTGAAGTTAAGGCCTGGGATGGTGGCAGATGACTGAGGCTGCTGAAGGCCCTGAACTTCTGCTTCAGGTCCAGCTGCAGCGCTGCCAATGAGTGCTGCTTTTCAGGATAGCCTAGATGAAGGGGATAGAAACAAGTGGGGGAATTGCAGTGCCACTGTAGTTGTAAGGGAGGGTGCATTTTTATCACATGACTGAGGAGGTCTGTAAGTTTGGGCAGGGGTCATAATTCCCTTCAATCAGCGCTGTCACAATTTTGAATGGTTCCTGAACAAATTATGATAAATCAAGGACTATCTGTATTGTTACCAGCACAAATATGAGCATAACTTTTATTTTAAAACTGTCCACTTCTTAATAGTGCTTTCACCTCACAATTCTTCACAATGCAACTTGAAATCGATCATCAATAATCTTCACTATCTGCAGATTTTTGCTGACATTAAAACACACCAAGCATTTTCATGTCTGCATGATTGCAATGTTAATATGCACAAAGAATATGAGACAATCTTTCTCAATACAATTGTCCAAGAGGAGGTCAGAAAAACCATCATTCAACAACTATTCCAACTGCTATAGAATTTTTTAAAAAATCCCTATCACTTTCTCCACAGGAAACTGAAATAAATTTATATTTATTTATATTTTAGTACACACAAATATATACATTTGTCTGGTGATTTGCAAACTAAGAGGTTGCTAGGAAAGAAAAGAGGACAAATCCTAAACATTGCCGGTATCAAAACATTATTATGAGCTACTTTAAGCATTTATATAAGTGGAAAAATTAAGTTTTATATTGGATAAATAAATTCAGTGAAAATACTGAAAACTCTAAAAAACTATGATGATCTTTTGGAGGGGTGGGAGACGAGAGTAATGATTGACATGAGCCCTGAAACCAAAAGACAAATAAATAAAGCATTTCTTTCAGTGGGAACATATGTTATCCTACAGAGCTGAGTTAGTCCTGAAGAAATAGATGGAGCTATTATTGGTGAAGCGAGCTGTCTCCTCAGGGGCTGGATCCCTGCCCATCTGGCTTCTGCTAGCTTCCAGTAGAGGAATAGAAATCTGGATCACGTCCTAATAAATGCCTCTTTGTGAAGAGGAAAAGCTGGAGATGGGAATATGTACCACTATCTTTGCTTTCAATGTTTTAGTTTGTATTTATAGTTGTTAATTTTTAAATACTTTAATATTTTTTTTATTGTAAGCCATCCAGAGTCATTTTGAGATGGGTGGCATATAAATTTAATAAATAAAATATCCCATCCCATCCTAGATAGATAGATAGATGATAGATAGAGATAGATAGGTAGGTAGGTAGATAGGTAGGATGAAGAAAATAGATGAGAGAGAGAGAGAGATGAAGAAGATAGACAGATGATGGACAGACAGACAGACAGAGCTTGTGATTCATTGCAACTATTCATTTCAGAACTTTATTAATCTGGAATATACAGGAAGCTGTGTATTTAAAATTCAATGGAATTGACTATTCAGTGATTTCTATATCCCATTTGTTAGCAGACAGAACAAACAGAAATCAGGATATATAAGGATACACAAACTTTGCATTAGAAGAATGGGAAAAAGAATAAAATTGAATCTGTAGTTTTGGGAGGAAGACACATGTTATGTGAAAGTATGATTAGTTAAATGAAATGCAGTTAAATTAACCAGGAGTACTTTTAGATATTACACAATGTCCTGCAATTTACTTAAATCTTATAATTTCTTGAATGTTGAGGTGTCTTTTGAAATAATGGCATGGGGGGTAAACAGTTCAAAAACTTAAGATGACATTAACATTCTCAGATTCGATAATGCCTTTTGTTTCCAAATATTAATCCTAAGGAATTCTGCTGCTTCCTAAAATGACCATATAGTTTTCAGAGTTTTTAAGGGTAGCAAGGGTTAACTAATTTACAGGATTTATGACCTCCATCATGTTCTGCGTTTTCTTTCCCCTCTTCTATTAATCAATAATCCATTATCATAACTCTTTGGAAATGATTTATCATTTTTATCATCTGTTTCTATCTTGGAAACAAGAGTTTTCTGCATCAGGGTCTGCTATTAAACTTCTGGTCTATGAAGATGAATAGAGATAGCATTGTATGTGTGTGTCCAGTACACAGAAGGAGAGATGATGAGATTGCTTTTCAAGGCAATGAAGTCATTTCTGGACTCCGGCATCTATATGTAGCTCAAAGCTATAGCCTGCTATAAATTTTGGCTCTTGTTCTTATACATTCAGCTAGATCTAGGCAATGCAGGCTCATCTGAGCAAATGTAACTCTATAACAGCATAGGAAAAATTCAAGTGACCATTGAAAATTGCCCATTGGACAGACATTAAGAATACTAATGAATTTTAATCCTGATTCCAAAACAAGATGAAGAACCTCAACTTCCAGGAAAATATTGTCCATATAATCCTCCATCTGGTTCATTGACTTTTTCCCCAGGCACTGTCTCCAGATCGTAGGACTCCCCCTCCCCACCATTCATATTAAAGTCATATCTGTTATTTTAAAGAAAGACCCACCAAACTTCCTGAGCCTGTAACAGGAGCATATTTATTCATCAGCAACCAATCCAATGTAGTAAAATTTATTTGCAATACAACTTTAAAAGAAACTCCATTTATGGCTATTTTAACATCTCATCATCAGTGTTAGGAAAGAAAAGACTAATTCTAACCAACCTCAGATGGTTAGTTTAAAAAGTTGCATGCCTCCATGTTGCCCTGAGGTTTTATAACAATCTCCATTGATGTCTGTAAGGTGTGATTTATAAAGTAATTGCTGTGTAAAACCCATAAAGTGATTTTTAGAAAATGTGTGTCAAAAGTGGAATGAATCTAGCCCAGTGGTGGGATTCAGCCAGTTCACATCAGTTCACATGAACCGGTTGTTAATTAATACACATACACCCATTATCAAAGTGGATCCTGGGTGCTATACTGTGCTACAATGGAGAAACGGGCAATGGAGCGGCCAGCACAAGGGAAGGAGAAGGCCACTTTCCCTCTTTCTTCTCCCTGCTCCTCCTCCTTCCCTCGTGCCGGCCAGTCCATTGCCCGTTTCTCCATTGCAGTGCAGTGCCCAGGATCCACTTTGATAGTGGGGGAGGGAGAGTAATTTAACAACCGGTTCACCTAGGGCCAGGTTAGCCATCACGGGACGTTCATCCCGTATGTGCGGTGGAGCTGGAGGACATGGATGGGCCATGCCTCCCATGACAGCCAACCTGACCCTGGATGAATTGGTTGTTAAATTATTTGAATGTCACCACTGATCTAACCATTGTTGGATGTGGTCTCCCCAATTACTAGTATAAAGTCCAAATATGCTTTTTAAGAACCAAGTTGTCTTTGCATCTGATTCATCTTTGTTCTGAAGAGAGTTATCTCAGTTGTACAAGCTCAAAATGACCCCTATGTTTTCCCGATATCTCTATAGAATGAATTTCTTGCCACACAACTCTGTATCCAAATAACAATAACCATAGCGCATTTTTAGAAATTGGGAGACCATGAGTTCTAGTCCTGCCTTAGGCATGAAAGCCAGCTTGTTGACTTTGGGCCAGTCACTCTTTCACACCCAACTCATCTCATAGGGTGATTATTGTAGGAAAAATAGTAGTGTGTATTTGTTACTTGAGTTATATGTAAAAACAATAAAAGCAGGATATAAATTAAATAAGTAAATCAGTACATGGATATTAAAAAGCAATACCCAATTGGAATAAGTAGTATTATGCTGACCAGAAAGGCTGTTTGACTAGAACTGTATCTATTTTTGTTTTTAAATCTTCTGATTTTAATATTGTAAGTCACATAGGGAAGGGGCAGGAGGGAGGGAGGGAGGGAGGGAGGGAGGGAGGGAAGGAAGGAAGGAAGGAAGGAAGGAAGGAAGGAAGGAAGGAAGGAAGGAAGGAAGGAAGGAAGGATAAAGGAAGTTTTGACTCCTGGTATCTATGGAATCATCCACACAATCTCTACAATCATCTACACAACCACCATATACAGTGAGTATTGGTGACTTTGCCTTATTCATTCCTTTTTGCTTAACAATTTTGTCCAGGATTTATTAAGCTATAAATATACACATTTCCTGATTTATTTTAAATAACATAAGAAAATAATTTTAGGATTCTCTGGTTACATGCCAATTTTTCATTATTAGACAATATGTCTATCTACAAAAGTGTAATATGCCCAGAGAATATTACTAAAATCTGATTTAAGTACTTGATATCTCCAGTGGGAAAGTGGATCATCAATTTCTAAATGATAGCATTTCACATAGCAAAATGCACACCATTTGATAACACCATTGTATTGCTTTTACCAATGAATCCGTTGTTGATTCAGGTGACAACTGATCCTATATGGATTTCTATAAATTATCTTTCACCATGTTGTTTTTGGGAGAGACACTCTTCATCTGGCTCATCTGACGAAATGTGTTCATTATGTTTGAACTCTCATCTTCCTCAGAACACACAAACCCATCACCACGTCAAGGTAGTGCCTCATTTGGAGGGGGTGATAACAATAATAAGGTTAAACAGGGGTGAGAGTATTGACTCCCCACGCATCAGAAGCATCAGACCCCCCCATCTCTCACTTTTGAATACCAAGATTAAGATTAAAGTTCAGATTTCAATTTGTATACAGTATTATTTCGTTTTGTTTGTTGCAATAACATTTATACTAAGCATTTTGAGAATCTGATACAAATGTGTTGCATGTATTGTTCTTTCAATATTATTATAATGTATTGTTTTATAGCTCTTTGTTTTAAATATTTATAAGCCACCTTTCAGTTCACAAAAACTCTCAGTGCAACTCATGCGGTTATAAACCAGTATAGAACAATATAGAACATATTCTAAAACTTAAAACGAAATGCAAAATTAATATGCTACAAACATTAAAAGCAATTCCAAGTAAGAGTCAACAATACTCAGCATAAAAGCTGCATCAGATTAAAAACTAGTGAAATGTGAAATACTAAGAGACCTCAACATATACAACAGTATTTTCTCGTAACTAAAATGATATTAAATGTAGCAGGACATTTTACATCTGAAACTTCCTTTCCCCTGTTACTGCCCCGATCCTAACTTTAAAAGGTAATGATCATTCAATGAAAAGTATAACATGTTTTTTATATATATATATATATATATATATATATATATATATATATATATATATATATATATATATTTATATATATATATATATATATATATATATATATATATATATATATATATATATATATATATATGGGTTCTTTTTACTTAATCATAGTATTAATATGCCTTAGCAGCACCTTTTTTTCTGCTGTACTTAAGCGATGTTATCTTCTTGTCAAACCCTGCCCATGAGTGTAACAGCCTTGAACTGTGTTTAGGAGCACCAGTGTTAAAATAGCATTTTCCTCCTTATTCTGACCCTCTTAGTAAAACTGCCACAAAGTATATAAAAGCTATTAGGCTTTGCCACACATTTACTTTGGAAGAATTCAGGTGACTGAAGCAATATGAAACAGATGAAAGAGAGGCAGGATAGGAACAGCAATAGGATAGCAACAGAAGCCCTATGACTTCTAGCAATATATAAGGCCCAACAAAATCTTTATAAGTTGGTCATGTGAATACAAAGCATCTAATTTCTAAATAGCTGGGTCTTTAAAGGACAAAAATATATTGATGTGCACTTAATATTCTTACCTGAAACTAAAGATTAATTTTATACATTACTAAAACCTCTTGTCTGTTTGTCCATGAGTAACCTTCCCTTGGGGAAAATAGTACATCATAGGACAATTTTTGAATCATGCTATTTCAAATGGGTTAACTTAAAGAATGTGTCCAAAATCTCAGACCCATAACTCCAGTTGAATTGAAATATCAATTATCTTTATGCCAGTCCTATTCACAAAGTCTTGGCTGCTGAAGTATCGTCATGATTAGCCATGATTATGCAACTGCAATGTTATCTACCCTTCTCAAAAATCTGTAGGTTGCCTGGCACAAGGTAAGCTGAAAGAGGCATATCCCTACCCTCTTTCTCACCTCTTTCTGGTCCCTGTGCTTAGTTGGCCGGTGGCAAATCCTGAAAGGTAAGTGGATATTGAGTGCTTTGTAACCAAGGCCAAAAACTGACATCTCTTAATGGCAGTGAGTGATGAGGGAAGAGGAAGGGAATGACTTGTTGTCTGCTGGTGATTCCACTTCCTTCCTGGAAGGAGATGCTTTGGGATTCACTGAAATGGAGAGGGAAGGCAGTATGGTTCACCATGCACAGGTCTCTATTCCCCACTCCCCCCAGAAAAATGGCAGACAATTCTATGAATCTGCCATGAGAGAAAAGGAGGGGGGGGAAGCTTCACTTGGACTCTAGTAAGGTTGTGAGAGGAAGGGAAGCAGCACCAGTTTATATCATATTTAGAATGAAGGATGACCCAACCAATCAATGATGGGTCATTTAGTTTATTATATAACTGATTTTAATAAATATAAACACAAATACAATAAAGATGAATATAGCATGTGACACAAGAACACTCATTCTTTATACTCCTGAACTCTTTGGAGGAAGGTCAAATTTAAAATCACCATTTTAAAGGAAAATACGGGAAGATTAACCAATATAGATGGATTTCTCGATTCACTTTCTGGAAATAAATGATATCTTTCAGCTAGTTATCCTGCTTTTCAGCAATTGAAAACTATTTCAATTACATGAAATGGTTCAACAACCTTAATTATTATTTCTTGCTCTAAATGTTCATTATTAATGATACCGGAAAGGAGTGAAACAACTGTTTCTTTCTCACTCTAGTAATCCTGAGCCATTGTTTCCCTTTTTCTAGAAACAAGTTGTCCTGGGTAAGACATTCTTCTACCCACTCCGAGCACAGCTATTTTTGCCTACATAATTTTCTAACCTGCTAACACTAGACAATTAATGCAACCATCAGTCTGGATTTGTTTGGAGACTGCCTTTATTACACTTTAAAGTCAGCATTACAATTGCCAATGCAGGGTAGCATCCTCTTTTCCTTGGGTAGACTGTTCTGGCCCGCAGTGCCCTCTTGTGTCTTCCAGCACAACAAACTAAAATACCGGAGCTGCTGATAAGCAGGAAAAGATATTAATGTTTCTTGACCTTGTGATCTGCTGAAACAAGCTCCATGTCGCCCCAACCTCCTAATTTATAATGTCTGGCACAGCATAGAAAACAGTGCCAGGTACATCAGAACATCAGTAAAGAGGAATTTCTATGGTGGAAAGAAATTAGTTTTAAAAGAATGCCTAAAAGGAAATGTCACATTTAAAAGAAGTTTAAGCAAAAAATCCAGACGTATAGTGGAGCTTTAAAATTTTGACAATGTATTGCCATATCCTATGCAATTTGAAAGCTTAATACAAGCAGCAAGAAAAATCAGTATTTATTCTCCCAATCTGGTATTCTGTGAACTGCTATGTTCCTCTCATGGTCCTTACTTTACATCTGATTTAAGAGTTAGGCCCAAGACTGGGCCATTTACTCTTTCCTCTTACACCAGTTTCTCAATGCAAATTATTATCCTTGATGCTCTAACCCACAAGAAAAGGGGACGTGGAGGATTTATCCAAAAGCGTCCTGGAGATTGCCAATGTTTTGACAATCACGCTGACCAGAAATACTGGCATTTACAGTTCCACCATGTCGAAGTGAAGGAGATTAACCTACACTGATCCCTGCATTGCAAAGCTCAGGTCATAGCATGCATGTTTTAATCTTGCTGTTTGACATCACTAGTCTCCCAGCTTGTGTCTGTAGAAGTCTTGGAAACAAACGGTTGACATAAACAACAGAACAAACTGCTGCTTTCTATCTATCCAAGGCATATAATGAATGTAAGCAATGAATTCTCTGCCTCTCTCTCTCTCCCTCTCTCTCTCCCTCTCTCTCTCTCTCTCTCTCTCTCTCTCTCTCTCTGTGTGTGTGTGTGTGTGTGTGTGTGTGTGTGTGTGTTCACATATGTATATATTTACAAAGAAACAAACTGGAAATTTAAAGATTACTACCGTATTTTCCGGCGTATAAGACGACTTTTTAACACATGAAAATCTTCTCAAAAGTCGGGGGTCGTCTTATACGCCAGGTGTCGTTCTCCTGTAACCAGGCAGACCAGCCCGAAAGGCTCTGACGAGCCTTAAATGGCTCTGGCGATCCCAGCTGAGTTCCCTGCAACTCAGCTGGGATCGCCAGAACCATGGCTCTGACGGTCCCAGCTCTGACGGGCGATCCCAGCTCTGACGATCCCAGCTGAGTTCCCTGCAACTCAGCTGGGATCGCCAGAAACCATGTAAAAGGAAAAAAGTTTTCCCCCTCCAGCTTGCTTACCTCAGCTGCTAGTCGCAACACTTGCCTTCCTTCGCTGAATCTATTCCATCAGCAACCAAGTCCCTGCCTGCAATCAAGCAAGCAGGGAGTTGTGGACTTCAACTCCCAGAATTCCTCAGCCAGCAAAGCAAAGCTGGCTGAGGAATTCTGGGAGTTGAAGTCTACAAGTCTTAAAGTTTCCAAGGTTGGAGACCCCTGTTCTATTGGGTAAGTTTTTTTTCCCTTTGGGAGCTTTAAAAAAATAGTCAATTGGGGTTTTTTTAGTTGTTCTTTTTTAGACCTAGCCATTTAAAGTTTAGGAAGTTTTAAATTTAGCTTTCATATAAAAATAAAAATAAAATAAAATAATATTTGTGCAGCTTCTGAGATTTAGTGTGTTTCTGTAGTGTTTCACTCTAACTACACAAACACACAAAATCTCACAAAGCTGTATGTGGAATTTTGTGTGTGTAAAGTGTGAAAGTTGGTTTTTTGGACTTTTTCTGGCTGTGTGAGGTTCCTGCTTGTTGCAGGGGCCATTTTGGGTCTAGCACAGCTGCTTTTACATTGTGGGTGAGCCAGTTGTGTTGTGTGTATTTAGAGTGTGAAAGTTTTTTGGGGGGGCTTTTTGTGGCTGTGTGAGGTTCCTGCTTGTTGCAGGGGCCATTTTGGGTCTAGCACAGCTGCTTTTACATTGTGGGTGAGCCAGTTGTGTTGTGTGTGTGTAGAGTGTGAAAGTTTTTTGGGGGGCTTTTTGTGGCTGTGTGAGGTTCCTGCTTGTCGCAGGGCCATTTTGGGACTAGCACAGCTGCTTTTACATTGTAGGTGAGCCAGTTGATGTTTTTTAATTTTTATTTGGTGTGCATTGGAAGAGGGGTAGTCTTATATGGCGAGTATACCCCAAACCCTATATTTTAACAGGAAAAGTTGGTGGTCGTCTTATACGCCCAGTCGTCTTATACGCCGGAAAATACGGTACTTTAATGACAGTCTTAACACTTCTTACTGAGAAAAGGAATATAGAAACCTAAACAAATTCCATAGGTATAACAAATGGTTTTAAATAGGCTAAGAATAATAGACAAGTCCATAAAATCATAGTTATTGTTATTACAGTTTTTGTCATATAAGATATAAATGTGTGCACATATGCTGCACAGTAATTGATTCCTATAAAGAATTCTTATAGGAGTTGGAGTTTCTTTTGCAATTAGTCTAATAGGCAACTACTTTCCTGTTGGTCCTTTTACAATGGTGGGCATTGTATCTATACAGTGAATTCTGTAAGAGGTATTGCAAAGGCCCAATACTTCCTTTTCTGAAAGCACTAATCATAAGAGGCAAAGTAAGTACACTTGTTCTCAGAACACCATGGTGCATCTTTTCTTCTTTTTCCTTAGTATCTGAACGGGGGACATTCCAGAAAATTTACAAGAATTTCAGAGATTTGTTACGCTTTTCAAATGTAATCATGAGGACGAGAAAACATCACCACTGTCTATAACGTATCTATTCACTGTACTTAATCCAGGAAATTGTGGTAAAAAAACTTGCAAAATTAGATGTGACTCACTTACCAATCACCTTGCTTCGCAATGGAAATCTTGGTCCTAATCATAATTGAAATTCAAGGATTGTCCTGTACTTGGATATGGGTACCCTGGTAAGTTTTCTTCTCCACATTCCCCACACAGACATACCCCAAAAAAATTAAAAGAGTTTTGTTACTGATCTGAAGTGCAGGTCAAGAAAGGCTTAGCCAGGATTTTCTGTGGTAGAAGAGTCAAAAAAAAAAAAGTCTAGATGGCAGTTGTGATTGGGTAATTGAAGCTATCATCAGGAGTCTTTTGATATCTCCTTCCCCCTGTCCCCCCATGGAAGTCTTTATATTTAGAATAGAATAGAATAGAATAGAATAGAATAGAATAGAATAGAATAGAATAGAATAGAATAGAATAGAATAGAATAGAATAACAGAGTTGGAAGGGACCTTGGAGGTCTTCTAGTCCAACCCCAGCCTGCTATCATGTCTCCCCTAGTCCTTCTTTTCATTAAACTAGACATACCCAGTTCCTGCAATATGTTCCTTCATATGTTTTAGCCTCCAGTCCCCTAATCATCTTTGTTGCTCTTCTCTACACTCTTTCTAGAGTCTCAACATCTTTTTTACATCATGGCGACCAAAACTGAATGCAGTATTCCAAGCGTGGCCTTACTAAGGCATTATAAAGTGATATTAACACTTCACATGATATTAATTTTATCCCTCTGTTTATGCAGTCTAGAACTGTGTTGGCTTTTTTGGCAGCTGCTGCACACATTTAGCTCATATCTAAATGGTTGTCCACTAGGACTCCAAGATCCCTCTCACGGTTACTACTATTGAGCAAGGTACCACATATACTGTACCTGTGCATTTTGTTTTTCTTGCCTAAATATAGATTGTAGAAATCTACATTCTAAATCTACCAGTCTAAAAGTAGCTACAGAGAACATTACATTCATTTAAGTATTCTTTCATTTATTTAATGTGGCAATTGTGGGTGTTTTGAAACATTATATGTTACATGTGTTGCTGTGTTTTACATTATTTTATATAAAACACAGAAATACATGTAACAGCTAAGGAACCAAACAAAACAATATAGACATCATGAACTCCACTAACATTCTGTCCCCATTCCTTTAGGATTTCTAGCTCTCAAAAATACCAACAGGGTCACAATTCTTATATTTGAAGCCCACTAAAGATTTGAGGGAAATAAAGAGAACGTTAACTTAGTTTGGTTATATATTATGAGGTCTTGAGAAGTGGAGAAATTGGTGGCCTGGAAAAGCTCTTTGTTAAAATCAGTGGCTGAACTAAATTTGTTTCTAAATAAAGGCTATATCGACATAACATGCTTACCTGTGGTTAATTAAACTATAGCTTTCCAAATTAACCCCTTCTTCAAAGTTCACAAAACGTACTGAACTATGGAATACTCCAAAGGCCATAGGTTGCTCATGTGTAATTTCAAATATATTTACTGGCTTGTGTTTGATCACAATAAATCAGTTAACTCCCTGGAAGACAGCTACTCTCTCTTCCTTTCAGCAAGAAAAATCTCACTGCAGGTTTCCATTAGGTACCCCAGCAGGAAGCTGTATATTACATTACCAACACCTGTGTAGAGTCTGACTTTAGTAATTATAGTTCAACAGATCACAATCACACTCACACACAGAGAGAAAATTGTAGCAAGAGAAGCATCAACTGCCCCTGCTCTGACTCTGCCAGAAGTAGCATCCTGAAACTGACCTTTCTCTGACCTTGTTCATCTTGCTAAAAACAAGACATACTCCAGCCCATGTCCAAAGAGGAAGATTTAAGAGCTACATGAGCAAATGAATGCCATTGCTAGGATGATATGATATGATTTCAAAAATTGCTACCTGCATTTACTTTATTTTTTGTTCTTTCCAATATTTTTTCATTTATTTGATAAAGAGTCCTCAAGTAACAACTGTCATTCTTGAGCATCTAGTGAGAGTCTAAATACAATCAAGCTCAATGTAATAAGAAACTATTGAGACATTGATTCTCAACCTGCCGAGGTCAAAAGTAGGGCCAATTCAAAGAAGGGATAGAGGTGGCAAGACTTTCAGATAACATTCCCTTCTCACTTGAAATATACCACTGCAAATAAAAACACTGTTAACAAAAAATAATAACAGTTTGTTTCTTTATAAAAATGATTCTTATTGCCTCTACTTTTCCAGAAAGATTTATATAATTAATATGATCCTGTACAATAACATAAATGCAAGCAAAAAGCAACCGTGTAAAAAGCAAAACTATTTAAAAGGCAAAAGAAAATGAAATGGGGGGTTATGCTAATATAGCCATAATATGGTGCCTAGTATTCAATTATTTAAACTGCTCTGACTGTTTAAAAAAAATCAGCTATGTTCTTTCCTTCCTCACATTCATTACACATCTATCTTTTATTCAAAAAAATTTTTAAAAAATACTCCTAGACATATAATGAAATAGTAGATAACAAGCTCCTCCACTTTATATTTTTTCCTATAAATATATAGAAACTTGATCAATTATTCAGGAGAGGATCTTTTCTTTATAGCTATTCAGGGACATCTAAACATACAAGAATCTTCTCCAGCAAAGGGCCACTGCTGAATTGAAGGGCTGCCCAATCAACCTTGATTGCAGCCACCTGACTTTTTTCCACAGTAAATTGGTAGCAAAGTCTAAAAATGTTAAGGGTATTTGTGGATAGCATCAAAAGAGAAAAATTCTGAGGATGTATTAAATCTGGTCACTTGTGGATCGGGAATGAGATGAAGGAACAACATGAGAAAAGAAAAATGTTACAAAGCATGTTTTGTTCTGTGATGAGGTACAAATTGAAAAAGACCTTCATATTCTGAAGCACTTCATCTCACTGATTCTGGTTTTACTGGAGTTTTGGCAGCCAAGTCTCCTCCTTGATAGCAAATGTTGTAGGATGAGTAAGCCTTGTACTCTTGATTTCACAAAATGGATTTGGATGGGTTCCCATGATAGAGAGAATAATTACACCTGCTGTTTCCATGCAAAACATTAATTCAATGAGCTAATAATCAGGGGTGTCAAACTTGATCCTGTCACAGGCCGCATCATGAGTTTGTTTGCCTTGGGGGGCCGAGGTAGGCATGGCCTGGTTATTGCGGCTGACTGGGTGGCCGTGGGTGGGCCTGTGGTGGCAGGGGCTGGTCCGTCACTGTTTCCGGGATGGCCCCATGGGCCAACTTCACAGTTTATCATGGGCTGGATCCAGCCCACGGGCCGCTTGTTTGACACATCTGAGCTAATTTGAGGAGCATATCGATTCTTCAAATTATGCTTTATTCCTTCTTTTTCCCCAAACGCAACTTCTGTAAGTGTCTCTGGGTGCTAAATATCTTGTTTTGACAAGTGAAAGAGTGAAATCACAAATCATTGCAAATAATTCTACTAAGGTTGGTATGCCAGTCTGATATTCTACAATTATATATAATGATTTCATGGTGCTTTGGCTGACCAAGAATCAGGCATTTAAAAAATAATAGCTTTTCTTGCTTTTTCTTCAAAGTGTATTAACTTCCTTGACTGCCTAAAAGGCAATTATTAACACCAGTGCATTTTATAATTGGGTTTATTCTGACTTGCATGCTATTCATTAAATGCTTACCGTTAACCTTGATAAGATCCCATTTCTTGGACAAAGAAAAACTATAGCAGGCTGGCACTTGATAGAGAAGTCATGAAGGCGTTGGAAAATCTACAACAATCAGAATTGTGCAGCCCATGGTATTCCCTATGATGCTCTATGGAAGCAGAAGTTGGAGTTTAAAGTAGCAGGAGAATAAGAACTTTGGTGCTTGGTTTCAGACTGCTGAAAATATTGTGGATAGTCAAGAAAACAAACCAATGGATCATAAAGCAAATCAATCCACAATTCTCACTTGAGGTACAAATGACATGGTTCAAATTATCCTACTTCACACATATTATGTGAAGACCCAACTCTCTAGAAATCCTGGAAATAATACTAGAAAAAGTAGAAGGAAAAAGAAGAAAAGGATGATCAAAAACAAGGTTGATGGACTCGGTTACAGTGGCAATGAGGACCATTGAAAAACTCAAAGGATCAGATTAGTAATAGATCATCTTGGAGATAATCTATGTGGTCACTAAGAGTCAAAGATAATGTGATGGCACATAAGCAAATCAGTAAATCTTGCACAGTCAGCAAGTTGTTCAGAGTGGATTTGGCATTTTTATCCACTTATTGCGTCCTTTCCAAGGTCTTGAGAAAGGCAGATGTGGATGTTTGAGGGTGTTAAAGATTTCATTACAGAATGTAAGCCATTTCCATTTTCTTATCTTTTGTTTTTTCTTCATCAACTATACGATGTACTTGCAATATTCCACCCCCACCTATTTTCCTTGGTAAGTAGAGTCTGTCAACAAGGATAAAGGGCATGTCATTATTTTTCTTCATATCTAAGCTTTTTCTTCAGTGTACTTGATGTTGTCAGCTTAAAGGATGCCCAACTATTTGTAGTTATCATCTTAATTCAGACATTTGATATTATTTCCATAGGGCATCTTGATTTCTTTAGCTTTCACTATTTTTACCCATTTGATGGTGAACATGTCCCAAGAGTATGCAGAGTTGGATCTACTAACACTTTACATGTTTTCAAGCAACCTTTACCTGGCTCAATGGATGGTTTGAACATGGGAGAGGAAGGAAACTTCTTTACTTTCTCCTCTGCCAAGTTTCTATGAGAACTCAAGTTCTGAAGATCTCATGCAGGAAGGGGAGGGCAACTGTGAACACACCATGGAAGAAGTGGGGGGGGCCGACTGGTAGGGAAGGTAATGAGGGACAAGGAGTGGCAGAGCCTGCGAGAGCGGAGTCAAAAGAAAAATCAGCCTGGAGTTTCTACAGTATATTGCCACAAACCAAGCCCAATCCCTCTTTAATTCCATTAACCCTTATCTAGTGCCCAAATAGTGCTAACCATTAGTTGACTAGATTCTTGTGCATCAGCATGGCAATAAATCAGTTTAATTGGAACTTATTGTGTGGCCATCAGATTTGACACTTGACACCCCAGAAATATAAACAGATTGCAAATAATTAAATTAACATTGAAAAAAAAATGCCAAAGCAGATTTGAGATGTTATTGTTCCTATTGTCATAGAATCGGTTTTATTAAACTGATTATATTTCTGAATTATTTAGCATAAAATCTTTTTAAAGTTGAGTAATTAAATATGTTTGTGGTTATGTTTCTGCTAGAAATATGAAAAGACAGCAATCCTGTGACCTCCTTCTACAATGTGTTCTTATCTTCTTGCCCTTGCAGAAATAATTTCAGAAAAAAAATAATTCTGCTTTCATCATCAATTTTAAAGTTGATTTGAAAGGTCCATTTACAAACTGGTGGCAATGGAGCTGAGTCTATGTTGCAGCTTCTCATCATGGAATGCTTCTAGCAAATTGCTCCATTTAACTGACCTTTGCACTTACACTGTGCCACAATAACCTCAATAAAAGAACCTCCTAAATATTTGATAAGGCTTTCCAATAGTTTCATTAGATTCCTTGTACAATTTGGCCAGGACATAATGTTCAAGGGGGTCTGCCATGGCCTTTCTGCTCCAAAGGATGGTAAGTGTTTTTTATTTGTTTCTTAAGTACACGGTAATTGCCTCCAAAGAATTGATACCTAGAAAAATAAAAAATAAAAATCTTATCTGCTTGACATTTTTAATTCACTGTGACGCTGATTTATTGGTGATGTTTTTTATATGGAGTTGCTGAAGGGGAGGAATCATATATATCATTAAGGCATATTAAGGGGCAAAATTTCAAGAGCAATAACTTTTTCATAGACATAAATGCAGAGGTAGATAACCTATCCTGAATGAATAATTGTCATCAATATTAAGAGTACAGAGCTTTCTTCCTGGGAGGGGGTGTGGGCTGAAGAAGAGTTCCTAGGAGGAAAAGAATAGGTGTTTCAGGGAGGACTAGAAGGCCCATATCTGGATCTCTTTAAATATTTTTATTTATTTATTTATTTATTTAAATTTGTATACCTCCCTTCTCCTGAAGGACTCAGGGCGGTGCACAGCCAAAATTAAAATACATACAATACAAAATTTAAAATAATTTAAAAGCAAAATTAAATCAAATTGGCTTCCCAAAATATTAAAACCCATTACCCTTAAAATAACCCTTTTAAAATTTTAAGGCAGCCCAGCTTGCTGGAATAGGAAGATCTTCAAAACTCGACGGAAGGTACGGAGGTCCAGGATTAGTCGTATTCCTGGGGGTAGCTCGTTCCAGAGGATGGGTGCCCCCACAGAGAAGGCTCTCCCCCTGGGGGTCGTCAGTCGGCATTGCTTGACCAACGGCACCCTAAGGAGGCCCTCTCTGTGGGACCGAATTGGCCAGTGGGAGGTTATCGGTGGCAGAAGGACTGTGACCGGTTGGAGAGATAAGAGGAGAACCACCGTAAAATGGTGCCTCCCACTCCCAACCCCTCCAGCCAGCGCAGCATGATACCATGGTCGATGGTATCAAAAGCCACTGAGAGATCTAATAGGACCAGGACAGAGGAACAACACTTGTCCCGAGCCCTCCAGAAATCATCAACCAACGCGACCAATGCCATTTCCATGCTGTACCCAGGCCTGAAGCCGGACTGGAATGGATCCAGATAGACAGCTTCATCAAGGTACTGCGGGAACTGTCGCACAACCACACTCTCGACAACCTTCGCCACAAAGCGAAGGTTGGAGACAGGATGGTAGTTTGCCAAAACAGCCGGATCCAGAGAGGGCTTCTTGAGGAGGGGCCTCACCACCGCCTCTTTCAAGGTGGGAGGTAAGACACCCTCACTCAGAGAAGCGTTAATGATCCTCTGGAGCCAGCCTCATGTAACCCCCCGGTTAGCAGCACCAGCCAGGAGGGACACGGGTCCAATAAACATGTGGTTGCATTCAATCTCCCCAGCATCCTGTCCACGTCCTCGGGAGTCACAGGATCAAACTCCTCCCAGATGACATTCTCAAGACCCGCCTCAGACACATCGCCTGAACCCACCCAGTCAGAGTCCAAGCCGTCCCGAATCTGAGCGATTTTATCATGCAAATAACATGCAAAATCCTCAGCATGCCCTTGCAAGGGGTCTTCCCACACTCCCAGATGGAGAAGGGAGCGGGTCACCCTAAACAAGGCGGCTGGGCGATTATCTGCTGACGCGATAAGAGCGGAGAAGTAATTACACTTCGCCGCTTTTATCGCCACTAAGTAGGTCTTGATATAAGACCTCACGGTCAGATCCAGAACGACTAGCCCTCCAACTACTCTCTAGCCATCTTTTCCGGCGCTTCATCTCCCTCAGCATCTCAGAGAACTAAGGAGCTGGACTGATTCGGTGCTGGGTCAGAGGCCGCAAAGGCACGACCCGATCTAAAGCACCAGCGGCCGCCCTATCCCAGGCGGCCACCAGGTCTTCCATCGAGTCATGAGCCAGAGTCTCAGGAAATGGCCCAAGCTCCATTTGGAACCTATCAGGATCCATCAGGCACCTGAGGCGGAACCATCTAGTCGGTTCCGCCTCCCTGCGGCAGAGTGTGGCGGTCAGAAGGTCAAATCTAAGGAGAGAATGGTCTGACCATGACAGGGGTTCAATGACTATATCTGTCAGGTTTCGGTGCTATCTTAAATAAGTTTCATTTTCAAGCGCAAAGTCTCTAATGAATCATTTTTATTTAAGAACAGAAAAAAAACCGACATTCCTGATTCAAGTTGCAGCCAAACTGGCTCCTCCTTCCAACCCCCTCCTCTTCCGCTCTCCAACCCAATGTCCCATTGGCCATCATGCAGATCCATCTCTACGTCCCGGCACGTTCTTTTCACAGGAATGTGGCCCCCACCCTCGTCCCCCAGGAAACCCTATCTGTTGCATACAGAAAACTAGGTAAAAGTTCATCTCAGCAATAAATCAACGCTTCTGGTCTTTGCTTCATCTCGTTCATGTCAGAACTGGAAGAGAGCCTAATTTGGAACGCTGACATCCAGGCCCTCTGAAATGCTGAGCTGAGCCCTTGGGATGAACCTATGGATTGTAGAAACTCCCTCCAGAACTTTGCTGTGAACTGGACCCCTCTGTCGGAGATGATTCTCCTGGGGATTCCATGTAGGCGGTAAATGTGTTTCAGGAACAGTTTGGATAACTGACGGGCTGAAGGCAGTCCACTACAAGGAATGAAGTGTGCCTGTTTGGAGAATAAGTCTATTACAGTCCAGATCACTGTATTTCCACTGCTCCTCAGTAGGTCTACTATAAAGTCCATTGCAATCTCCTCCCATGGTCTTGTTGGCTCAGCTACTGGTTGCAACAATTCAGGAGGGCACCCTGGTCTTGTTTTCATCGTGGCACAAGTGATGCAGCTCTTTACATAACTGTCTACATCCTTTCTCATGTGTGGCCACCAGAACTGCCTTCGTACTAGGTGCAGAGTCTTTAGGAACCCGAAGTGTCCTGCTGGTTTAACGTCGTGGCTCCTCTTGAGAATCAGGATGCGTAAACTCTGTGGGACATAGAGCTTTGTCCCCCTCCATGCTAGTTCCTCTCTTTTTGTCAAGAGATGTTGATTGTCCCGATACCAGGGGTCTGTCAGCGTTTCATTTTTTAATTTTGCAGTTAAGTCACTAACAAGTTGGCCTTGCTGGTCACGTTGTTGCCATCTGGTGATCACTTGGGCCGCAGCTTGGGTGGAGGGGATGATGGCATTCACTACCTGCTCTCGCTCACTGTTGTATTGGGGCATCCGGGAGAGGGCGTCAGCCAGGAAATTTCTCCCTACTGGGATGTGCTTAAACTCGAAATTGAAATGATTGAAGTATTGTGCCCACCGCACTTGCCTGGGCGACAGTTTTTGTGGGGTTTTTAGGGCCTCTAGTTTTTTATGATCAGTCCAGACTTCAAATGGTTTTTGGCCTCCCTCTAGTAGGTGCCGCCAGGTCAACAAGGCCCATCTTACTGCAAATGCTTCCTTCTCCCACGCAGCCCATTGCCTCTCCGTATCGGTGAGTTTGCGGGAGGTGTAGGCGCAGGGTTGTAGATCACCTTGGTTGTTCTTTTGGAGTAACACGGCTCCTACTGCCACATCACTTGCGTCTGCTTGGATGACAAAAGGCTGTTCCGGATCCGGGTGTTTTAAGACAGGTTCTTTCGCGAACAGTCCTTTTGGTGTCTCGAACGCCTGTTGGCAGGTCAGGTCCCACTGTAAGGGTTGTCCCGGGCGAGGTTTCATCGCTGGGCTTCCTGTCTTTAGGGGGTCCGTCAAAGGTTTGGCAATCTTCGCGAATGAGGGGATGAATTGTCTGTAGAAATTCGCAAAGCCTAGAAAACTTTGCAGTTGTCTGTGGGTGCGAGGGGGTTGCCATTGTAGAACTGATTGGACCTTGGCTGGGTCCATCTCTATCCCCTCATTTGATATTCGGTAGCCCAGGTAGTCTAGCCGTGATTGGTGGAAATCACATTTTGACAGTTTGACATATAGGTTTGCCCGTAGCAGTTTTTTCAGTACTTGGCGGACGAGGGGTATATGTTCGTCTATGGTCTCCGTGTAGATAAGAATATCATCCAGGTAGACGAGGACCCCTTTGTAAAGGTGTTCATGTAAGACTTCATTTATCAACTGCATGAATACTGCCGGGGCTCCTTGCAAACCAAAGGGCATTACTTTAAACTGGAAACTACCCAGGGGGCAGTTGAACACTGTTTTCCATTCATCTCCTGCCTTTATGCGTACCCGGTAATAAGCTTCTCGAAGGTCTAGTTTGGTGAAAATCTTCCCTTTAGCTAGATGGGCTAGCATGTCTTTCATGAGGGGGAGGGGGTACAAGTTTTGTACGCATACAGCGTTGATACTTCGAAAGTCGACCACCAATCTCATGGAGCCGTCCTTTTTCTCTTTAAACATGACCGGCGCCGCTACCCTTGGTTTTACTGGCTCAATAAATCCCCTTTGTAAGTTTTTGTCTATGTAGTTCCGCATTTCCTGCATTTCTCGGGGCGTCATGGCATACATTTTTGGTTTGGGTAGTTTCACTCCCGGGATAATCTCGATGGCACAATCGGTCTCGCGGTGGGGGGGGGCAGAATGTCACAGTCGGCCTTGCTGAATACTTCAGCGAGGTCTTGGTACTCCCCTGGGATCTGATCTGCATTACAAGCGGTGGTGGGTGCGGCTGCCAATTGCTTTACTGTACCTTCTGGGAGGGACCCTTGTGTTGGTGGTGTTTTGTTTTGTGGTGGAGGGCTGCTTTGGGGTCTCAGCGTGGGAGGGAATTCTTCTGGTCGGGGCGGCAGGGGTTGGGGGCCCTTTGCTATTCTCAGCCTGCGGGTCCCCTCTTGCCACCAAATGATTGGGCCCCATTTGTCCAGCCATGAGAGTCCCAATATGACTGGTTCTGTCATCTTGGGGGCTATTATGAAGCGGATCGTCTCCCAGTGATCTGCTAGTTCTAGTCTCACGGGTTCGGTCAAGTGTGTGGCGTACGCTCCCGCCACTAGGGACCCATCAA
Source organism: Arizona elegans (assembly GCA_022577455.1). Lineage (NCBI taxonomy): Eukaryota > Metazoa > Chordata > Lepidosauria > Squamata > Colubridae > Arizona > Arizona elegans. Next base: position 168,448,408 of record JAKOOJ010000002.1, read on the forward strand.
CTTGCTCAAAACGAATTGGTTGTTTGAGCTGTTTAGCTCGGATTTCCAATTTCAGAACTGTGGGTAGGTTGATTAGGCATCGTGTGCTACCAGAGTCTATTAGGGCTTGGAAAGTCTCTTGGGCCTCTGTTTTGGGGGCTGTTAGGCGTATGGGAAAAAGAAAAGGATGGACAGGTCCACTCACCATCGGGTCATCTTCGCCTTCGTCCTCTGTGTCGTAGAGTTCGGGGAACTGATCTCCCTCATCTGGGGTTCCTCTGGTTTCAGTCAGGTGAGCGAAAAACTCCGGGATTTGGGGGTTTTCCCGCGGTACGTGGGTGGCGTGCTTGGGCCCTCATTCCGGTTGTGCTTTGGGTGGTGGAGCTGGTCCCAGTCTAGGCGTTCCACATCTTGCTGTTATGTGGCCGCTCCCCCCACATCGATAGCATTTCAGTGAGCTCCGTGGGGCAGTTGGTCTGTGGGAGGGCTGTGATGTTGGGGTTTCCCATCTGTTGAGTGGCCCTTGGTCTGGTCAACCTCTCTCCTTTCCCTCTGGTGGTTTCAGCATGTCGCTCGCCCGCAACCCTCTGTCGACTTTTATCGCTACCCGGAACCATTCAGAGAGTCGGTTTGGGATGTCACGATAAGCAGTCACTTGGGAAATTCTCTTATCTAGGCTTGTTCTAAAAAAGTACACCAGCAATCGCTCAGGTAGGGGAGGCAGTATCCCAAAGACTCTCCTGAATTCACGGATATGCTCTTTGATGGGCTTCCCCTTCTGCATTAGGTTTCTGAGCTCGTCTTCCACATAGGGGTCGTCGTCCTCCTCCTCATAATGGGCTCTCAATAGTTGCAAGAACCCATCCGCATCTTGCAGCTGGGGGGCCCTGTTTTTATAGAGGGATGCTGACCACCTCTTTGCTTCTCCCTCCAGCCCTTCCGAAATGGCATTCACTAGGGCTCTGGGGAAAGGGGAAAGGTGTCCAAAACGCTCTATGTATATCTCAGCTGAATTGAGGAATTGGGCGAGGTTGTCTGGGTCACCGTCGAACTTCCCTCTGAACTGGGGTGGCTCCTCCCTCCCTGCCCTCTCCTCTCTGTGCTGAGCTGTCTAGGGCCGGCCTCGGTGTTGATAGTCCTCTGCCTCGCCTCTCATCCTGGGGTAGGGAGGTGCTGCCTCATCTAGGCTTTGCTGCTTTCTGGGAGCGGGGGGACCCATGGATGCATCGTTGGGCTCCTTCTCCTCCTGCTGTGAAGGGGGGAAGGGCTGCGCCTTGGCCTACGTCCTCTCGGGTCAACAGCCCAGACTGGTTCTCTCTTTTCTTTGGGTCTGCAGGATGGTTCCTCCCCCTGAAGGGTGGCACGGTCAAATTTCTCTTTCAACTCATCTATGGGGCTTTTGAGTGGCTTCCTTAGAATTTCTTGGCGCTTACTTTGTTTTCTGGCTTGTTCCCACTCCCATAGCCAGGAGGCTCTGTCCAATTCACTTAGGGGTTTTCCCTTGTCTCTCACGTTAGGAAAGGGAAATTCCGCCTCTGAAGCTTTTGGCACAGTCCCCGGGTACTTATCTGATTTAGGCTTCTCTGTTTGAAGTTTTTCCGAGAAGGAAGGCAGGGAGAGTTGAGCCTTCGTAGTTTCCAAACTGGCTGGAGTCACGACCGCTTCTCCTCCACTCGTTGCTTGAAGCAGGCTTTCCTCCGAGAGCTTCACTTCAGCCATAGTGTCAGGGGATAACCTCCAATCCGACCATATGTCTGGGAGGGAACGGGATGATTTAAACTCAGCCAGCCTGGCTTTGAGAGAGTTTGGCTGTCTGTCAGGTTTCGGTGCTATCTTAAATAAGTTTCATTTTCAAGCGCAAAGTCTCTAATGAATCATTTTTATTTAAGAACAGAAAAAAAACCGACATTCCTGATTCAAGTTGCAGCCAAACTGGCTCCTCCTTCCAACCCCCTCCTCTTCCGCTCTCCAACCCAATGTCCCATTGGCCATCATGCAGATCCATCTCTACGTTCCGGCACGTTCTTTTCACAGGAATGTGGCCCCCACCCTCGTCCCCCAGGAAACCCTATCTGTTGCATACAGAAAACTAGGTAAAAGTTCATCTCAGCAATAAATCAATGCTTCTGGTCTTTACTTCATCTCATTCATGTCAGAACTGGAAGAGAGCCTAATTTGGAATGCTGACAATATCCCCTATATCTAGACTATTCAACCACTGGCCAGAGATTAAAACCAGGTCCAGAGTGTGTCCTCCTATATGAGTAGGGCCATGAATTAACTGAGTCAGGTCCATGGCTGTCATGGAAGCCATGAACTCCCGAGCCACCTCAGACGTCTCACCGATGGACGACAGGTTAAAATCCCTCATGACCATAAGCCTGGGGGTCTCAACCGCCACCCCAGCTATGACGCTGAGGAGCTTGGGCAGGGCCGCTGCCACGCAGCAGGGAGCCAGGTACACAACCAGCAGGCCCACCTGCATCCCATGGCTCCACTTCACAAGGAGAGACTCACATCCGGCAATCTGCGGTACAGTGGCCTCCTAGGATTGAGACCTTCCTTTACAATAACCGCCACTCCTCCACCCCTACCCTGAGCCCTCGGCTGATGAAATGCATGGAAACCCGGTGGGCACATCTCAACGAGGGGGACTTCCCCGTCCTGGCCCAACCAGGTCTCTGTAATACCCGCCAGATCCGCTCCCCCCTCCTAAATGAACTCGCAAATGAGGGGGGCTTTCTTGACCATGGACCTGGTGTTGCACAGCATCAGCCTAAGACCAGGGCTCTGAGACTCTGGACAACCCAGGGAATGAGATGAGCATTGGGGACCGGAGCACGTCACCGCTTGAAGACAGCAGGCATGTGCCCCCACAACACGATGTGGCCCCCTGCTCCCACCATATCTGCCCCTCCCACCAATAATCCCGATGGAATCACCCTCCTCCATACCGACACTAACCCCCTCCACTCCCCGTTCCGCATCTCCTCAGACACAATCCCGTGCTGGGCCTGGCTCGCCCCCCACCAAAACACCCTCCCTCCCCCTAAAACCCCTTAAAAGATTACATAATGACACTTTTAAAAAACCCCTCAACCCCCTCTTTGCTGCGTGCCACCTCTCAGGGTTCCAAAGCCCGTCATCGAGGTAGGCCCTCGATAATGTAGAGGGCCAATCTTGCGAGAGGGGGGAGTCTCGCAGAACAAGAAGCTCAGCTGCCGAATACATTTTGCTACAAGAGGATAAGTGGCCATGTCCAAAGGTCCAGATAGAAAAAAGGTCCAAGGGAGAGAAGATAAGTAAATGGGAACGTCCAAAGTCCAAGATCCAAAGTCCACTGTTCCCTCACAACAGCGGGCAAGTCTCCTGCCAAATCGACACAGTTCAAGGGGGATACGATCCAACCACCCTCTCACGGTGATTGGTCTGATGGTCAGTCCCCTCTGCTGGTGAAATGGAAGTAATGAACCAAATTATGAAATCCACACAGCCCGGGGGGGTGTTAAAGTCCACACCACCCTCTCATGGTGGCTGGTCAGATGGTAAGCCCCCTCTACTGGCAAAATGTGAATAATGGGGTAAAACCAAGTCGATTCAGCCCGAGGGGCACAAGCCAAAACCACCCTCTCAAGGTGGTTGGCCTGATGGTCAGTCCCCTCTGCTGATGAGATGGAAGAAATATACCGACCCCAAAGTGTCCCAGCATATTTAATAATCCCTCCAACGGTCAGGGGGAAGAAAGGGCTCAGATGGAAATGAGCCATAAAGACAGATGTCAGTGTCCATAAACCAATCAGGCAGTGATGTTAATACGCCAGTGAGTCAGTGAGTCGGTGGTAGCGGCAGCCAGTCCATGATCGCCATAGCATGTAGGGGAATGATGGAAAACCCCAGCCCCCCACAATCCAACGGGGGCTCCCAATGTCTGAAAGGAGCTGACCCATCAATCAGGCAGCTCTCATACAGAACCTGGCCAATCCTGGAGCAGTGGATATTGCCTGCCACGTTGACCTCCTCTGCCCTCTCAATGGGGCTCAGGGAAGACCCCTCCTCACCGCCATTTCCTCTGCCATCGTCAAATGGTGCCATTTCAGCGGCAGTCGATATCGCCGCTACCGCTGCCGCTGCCTTGCAAAAAATCCTGGCAGCGTCAGGACTCAGCAGGGAGCCTGGCAGCCCCCAGACACCCACCGGAAAGAACCTCAGGGCTCAGGGAACGCTGCCAAGCCGCAAACATTGTAACAGCCATTGGTCGCCGAAGACTCCAGCGCAAGGAAACGCCGCTGCCGCCACCCAGCTGACACAAAACACTGCCCCAGGACTTCACAAGCCGCACCGAGGATGCCGAAGATGCCGAAGATGCCGATGCTGCTATCTTCGCCCAGCCTCGATGTTCAAAGGGGGTGAAGCCCCCAATCGGCTGGCAAAGAACTCCCCCAACCGGGCCAGGGGTCGTAGATCTACCAAACAACCCCCAAACGGACCTTCAGCAAGCACAGACCACCAGCCTCCATTGCGGGTCAGGCAGGTACCGCCATCTTAGACATGCGCAGATATTTATTTAATTTTGTAAATTCAGCTGTGAATTGAGTTAAACCTTTCATACCACAATCATGATCTGTATTATTATTATCTCTTTTATTCATTAAACATGAATCTCAGTCAATTGAACATTTAAAAATGTGTCACAAATATGATTGACTGGTGCTAATGGTTGATACTGGTTGCTGCAAGCATCATAGGTATCTTTTTAAAATATATGACGTTCCGAGTAGCACAGTTTTTTGCAGTTCCGCTGGTGTTATTGCAGGAAGCTGCAATTTCTTGATGTGTTTTGTAAAATTCTTGGAGATAGTACCAAGTGCTCCAATGACTTGCAGTCTTGGGCATTTGCTGTGATTTAACATATCACACTAAACTGATATCATGGAATTCTCTGGGGCTTAATGCCACATAAATCCACCTTTCCCCAAGCTGGTGCCATCATTGTTAGGACCACAATGACGTTTTCTCAACTGACTGGCTGGCTAAAATGTTTGGAAGCTGCATTCTCATCATTTGTAGACAGTACCAGGTTATAAAAATGTCTATACAAGGCTGGGAGTCAGACTCTCTATACTAGTATTACTATACCTGGATGTAGCCAAGAGATACTAAAACAATCTATTTTCTGCCATGTAATTATCATCTGAATTTCTGCAGCACATACGGTTGCCCTATCGGTCAATAAGCTTCTGGACACAATTCAAAATGCTGGTTTTGACCTATAAAATCCTATATGACTGGCACCTTGAGACCTGCAGGACCATCTGCTTCATGTAGGTCTTACCCATCTTGTATTCACACTTACGTGGTTATGCTGAGGGTTCCTCCCACAAAGAAGATTTGTTTCAGAACCTCAGAGTTTTAGAAGACTGAAAATGGAGGTATTCAGTAGGTTGCCTATGAGTAGAGATCTGCTCATTGCGTACCTATTTCTACTGGTTTTAATACAATTTTTACAGTTGTCATTATATTGAATATTGGCTTTTAATATATTATGTTGATTTACTGATTTATTTAGTGTTGCTTTTCAATTTAAGTAGTTTAAGTTAGTTTAAGACTGGAAGACTACAGTATGAGTCCTTTTAAAGTGTATAACTATACAAAGTGTAGAAAATAAATAAATGGAGATGATTGTTTCTTCTAATTTCTAACAAAACATTCTGTTCTATCTTTAACATTGTTTTGGTATAAATAAACTGGAATAAAACCTTTAGTAATTGGAGCATTTCACAATGTGGACATTGTCTCAGAGTGCAATTCTGAAATTTACCTGAGAAACAGCCCCATTCTGACTGCCTTCTGAATAGATTTGTATGTGATTACACTGTTAAATTCTTGCTTTTGAAATCTTGTCTCCTGAAATAAGAAAAATAGTCACAAATCTTAAGCTCGGTTCCCTGTACCATGACCCAAAAAGAGCCAAACATACCTTGCTGCCATGTATTCAGATAGATGATGTAGAAATTATGTATGTAAGTAAGTAAGTAAGTAAGTAAGTAAGTAAGTAAGTAAGTAAGTAGTAAGTATGTAAACAAACAAACAAACAAACAAACAAATAAAGTGGAGTGCTGGAGTTGCATTTGGGTTCGTTACCCAAATGAGAAGGAGCATCAGTTTTTCTTCAACTGTTTTCTTTTTTCAACTCGTGTTTCCCATTTGCTTGCTAGCTTGCCAGAAAAGCCTTGCCAGTTGCCTTTCAATGGAATCAACAGTTATTAAAATGTTCCAAAAACGTGGCTGGCAAAAAAATATGGCAAATGTGTAGACCAGCAGTGCATTTGCTGATCAGCCTTAATCTGATTTCACAGCATGCTTCATAGCTTTACTTTTCCATCCTAGGATTAACTCAGTTTAGCTGCATACCTCACTGGAAAGCTCTTGCATGAGGACAGACAAGCAAATAATCTACTATAAAGCACTATGGATATTATGATTATGGTTTGCAATGCCCTCCAGAGGCACAATTCCACACAACCTCAAGTAGGTTACAAATTCATCTGGCCACAGCTGAAGCTTTCCACTTCCTCACAGTGTCTAATGGTGCAATTTACTGCAACATTACAGGGCAATTTCTGCAAATCCCTGTGAGAGCATTTGCAGGAATCAGCAAACAACATCTGTCGCTATTCACTGCGCTGCATCCAGCAGAATTGCAGGTATTTTTAATATTATCATCACTCAGGACCTCATGCTCTACAAATAAAAAATGACAGAAAAGTCAGGCAGCTGGAATTCCTCCCTATGCTGCTGGATGCACATTAAATAAAGAGATTTGGAACTACTTGATCCTGGTTTATCTCCTTCCGAAAGAAGGGATTTAGCAGCAGTCTCCTCAGTAATGTCTTTCTCTCCATTTTAAGTTGGAAGCTGTCTGCTCAGGCTTGATCGCAGCAGTAGTTTTATGTCTTGCTAGGCAGTCAATAGCTGATCCCAGCACACCTCCGTTCTATATGTATTAATACCTAACCTTTTGATACACAAAACTCTGATAATCTGTTTCAGCAAGTGTTTTAAATGTACAAGGTGAATGCTAGTAGTCTATTAGGAACTAAATGAATAGAATATTATCAACAAAATATAAAGAAAATATTTAGGAGGGGTCAACCTCCTCCCAAATGCACTATAAGGTCATGTATTAAGTCCACCTAAAATATACAAAGGGACATGGTGGCTCAGTGGCTAAGATGCTGAGCATGTCGATCGAAAGGTCAGCAGTTCAGAAGTTCGAATCCCTAGTGCCATGTAATGGAGTGAGCTACCGTTACTTGACCCAGCTTCTGCCAACCTAGCAGTTCGAAAGCACATAAAAAATGCAAGTAGAAAAATAGGGACCACCTTTGGTGGGAAGGTAACAGCGTTCTGTACGCCTTTGGCATTTAGTCATGCTGGCCACATGATCACGGAGACGTCTCTGGACAGCGCTGGCTCTTTGCTTTGAAACGGATGAGCACTGCCCCCTAGAGTCAGGAACGACTAGCACATATGTATGAGGGGAACTTTTACCTTTACCTTAAAATATACAAAATAATGACTTAAAAGTACTGATCATGCCAAATGCAGAATTGAAGTGGAAGCTACTTGTTGATAAACCACTTTCCCCTGAAAGTTGATGCTAAATCCTCCAAACAGAGAATTAGGAAGTGATGTCTGACTGTGAAGACAAGAGGACATAGAATGGTCCCACTTCCTCAGATTCGAAAATTGTAATTCCACTATTGCTTTCATTTGAAACATGGAGAACAGAAGGAAAAGAAACAGGACAGGTTTTATATTGCAACAAATGCTAATTTAAATTGAAAGTTTAAACTGAGATAAAATGCATCAGAATTCTTAGAAGCATGTCATTTCAACTGTCATTAAATAACATATATATTCTTAAAAGGGTTGAGATGGCTCAGCAGTTAAAGACACTGAACTTGAGATCTGAGTGCCACACAACAGGATAAGCTCCCATTACTTGCCCACCTAGCAATTTGAAAGCATCCAAGTTAGTTTTGTAAGTGTTAATTTCCTCTTTTTACGATCATGTAATCCATTAACATTTACTGAAATTAGTCTCAGATCATTCATTCCTATTTTCCTTGTCCGGTTCTTAGTTTCTGTTTGTTCTTACGGCTCTTACTGGTCTTGTTTTTTTTCCCTTGTGTTCTTCTTCTATCTTCTTTTCCTCGCGGTTCCTTCCTTGGTATTCCGTTGGTGTGAGGTTTCCTCTTCTAGATTTGTTGCCTCTATTTCCTCTTTGCTACTTTGTTCTTCTTCTGCACCTCTTAGCTGGTCGAGAAAGTCTTGCGCTGTACTCGAACTGTCTATTTTTATTTTCCTCCCCTGAATAGGTGTGGCAGACAACTATTCATCTTCCAACCAGCTGGACTTGTCAGCCTGCAAGAGAAACTTTTTGCCGGGCCTGCTGGCATTTCTAATAAAGAAAGAGCCTGTAGTACAGTGGACTAAAGCACTGTTATTAACAACTGCTGCTTGTAATTACTGCAAGTTCAAATCTCACCAGGCTCAAGGTTGACTCAGCCTTCCATCCTTTCTAAGGTAGGTGAAATGAGGACCCAGTTTGTGGGGGCAATAAGCTGACTTTGTATAAATATACAAAAGTATGAAGGCTATTGCTTAACGCATTGTAAGCTGCCCTGAGTCTCTGGAGAAGGGCGGCATATAAATTAAAGCAAAAAAAAAAAAGGAATCTTTTGAGTTCACATCAGAGAGTTTGTCATGTTTGGGGAGCTTGGTCAGGACACAGTATCCCATGCACCTTTGGCATATAGTCATGCTGGCCACATGACTATGGAAATATCTTTGGACAATGTTGGCTCCCTCATCTAAGAAACAGAGAAACTTCCTCACCCAAGGATACACATGACCACATGATAGAAAGATATGTATAACCTTTCCCAGCCAATGCAAGCAAGGCAATTTAGAGGCACCCAAAGTGATTAAGGCAACAAGCAGGAGACAGTGAGTTCAAGTCTCACCTTAGTCATGAAAGCCAGCTGGGTGACTTTGGGCTAGACAGCCTCTCTCAGCCCAACCTACTTCGTAGGGTGATTGTTATGGGGAAAATAGGAGGAGGAGTAAGTTGTTAAGTATATGTTCCCCACCTTGAGTTATTAATAAAAATAATAAAAGTGAGATACAAGTAAATTAATAAAACAGGGATGTTAAACTAGATCCGGCCTGCGGGGTTCTTAAATCTGGCCCACGGGGCCACGCTGGAAACAGTGAGAGACCGGCCCGTGGTATCTCTGGCAATGAAAATGGAGCTTGTGAGAGCCACCCTCCCAAGCTCTGTTTTTGCTGTCAGAGGGTTACAGGAGGTCATTGCAGGCAGAAACAGAGCTCCGGAGTCCATTTTCACTGGCAGAGCACTTGGGTCGCCACGGGCGCCCCCAACATGAGTTATGTCGAGCTGGCCACACCCACCCCAGCCCCCTGAGGTCAAACACAACCCTGATGTGTCCCTCACCCCCTTCAGGGGTGAAGTTTGACACCCCTGTAATAAATAAAAAGAAATAACTAAAAGCTGCACAGAAAGGCAGAATTCAGTCACAGGATAACAGCAACAAAGGCATCCAATCAAACAAGATGCACGCACCTGAAATTGCCAAAAAGTGCCAGGCTAATATTCATCACTGGTCTGGGTTGTAGTAAATGAGGACGTAGGAAATAAATATGTTGTCAGGATATATTTGTATTATGATTAAATGCAAGTGAAGAAAGATCCAGAAAACCACTCTCCCACTTTAATCAGGTGAGAGAAAAATCTGGCAATTTCAAAAGATGGCCCCAGCATATCACATAGATTTAGAAGAAGTAAAGGGCTTCTCTATTTCAGTATATTTGGTATATTTCAGGAGTGTCTGTGCACATTTCACAACAAAGAAGTTAATGAAGTTCAAGAGTTTGCAATAGCCTGGAAAATGAGTTAGAGAAGAAAGTAAGTGGATTATTTAGTAGGGGGAAAGGTTATTTTCTTTTTTAAAATATTTGTTCAGGTTGTCTAATTATACCACCTTTTCTTTTAAAAGCTCTGAAGAAAGCAGCAGGTTTTATTAATAGGATCCCAGATTAAAGTAACCTGCTTTGACCATGGTTGCTTAAATAAATTGCAACCGCATTGTACATATTATATGGTAAACCAATACCAGCAAACTTAGTAAGGTGGGTGAAACCAATTTGGTTTTGCAAAACAAATATCAGGACTATTTACTGCTTAGCTTGTGGTAGCAGGAAGCTCCAAAAGAAAAGCTTCAAAAAAAATCTATAATTCACATTGCTCTAAGGTCCAGAATATAGCCTTGAACTTTAGTTAAAATTGTAATATCTGCATTGACATAACTAAAAATGAACTGGTACAATGTGCTCTGGTCTTAGCAGCATGTAAACAGCACAAGTGATGCTGAGAAGAACATATTCTGCCTTTAGTTTGGCCATCCAAATATCATGTACTCCAGCCTTTAATGCATTCCACCTCACAAACTCCCTGCTGCTTGGATATGTTGAAGCAAATAAAGGGCTTAGCCTTTAGGACTCCTGTGGGAAGGGAATAATAAGCAGTCCATTTGTTGTGGCCTCAGCAACTCAGCTGCCTCCTTTTGCCATGCAGATGAAAGGAATGAAGATATCAGAAAGGTGACACTCAGCGGTGTGAGACTTGACTCTTCATTACTGACTCATCAAGCTGTGGGATCGATTCCATTTTCCCAGAGTTTATTGTAGTTCAAAGCTTGGTTAGCTTTAGCATTTCGTTTTCTAAGGCTCCTTGCGCTCTTAAGACAGACATCAAAGAGAGAGTGGTATTAGAGGGTCAATGAACCGCTCGGAAATGGCAAGAGCACCTGTGAAAGTGGATTGCTCTATTCATTAAGATGTATAACAATAAGTCTTTTTTGGAAAGAAGCAGCTTAGAAATAGATGAGTTTGCTAACTTCAGCAGAGGTGGGTGGATTGTTAAATAGCCTGAGATGTGTTTTGCGAAAGTCTATTTGTTCAATAAAAATATTCATATTTCAGTGTTCTATGGCTTGTATTCTAATCTGCCATCATGATGTGAATCATGCAGCTTTATGAAGTGGACACAGAGAAAATCTTTTTGCTGGCAAGAAAAGGATGCATCAAATTCAGACAAAGCCCAGATTCAAAGGCCTTCCAGGACCCTGGAACAAACCCAATTCTATCAGGATTTAGAATTCCCCAAAATTCTGGTCCTAATTTCCAAGACATTAAGAGTACTGCAACAATGCTCTTAGAAATTCATTTTCCCAGTCAGGGAATGTCAGAGAGAGTATAGGAAGGATTTCAGGGTCTAGCAAATTCCCCTTCAGTTTCTGTCAACTAAATTATTATGGCTTCACAGAATTTTAAGGAATAGTTTGATTAGACAACATTATGATCAAATAATCCCTTTGATACACGTGCATGAAATAAAATAGGAACCCACTTTCCATGCAGCAAATTGTGTCAGAAGGCTGTAAAGTACATCACAAATTTAGTGAGTTTTCTGATGTTCCTGGGATTGTTACATATGGGAATATCAAAAAAACAGAGAAATCCATCATTTGGGGACCAGGACAAGCAACATTGTCCAGAGCGAATACCATGCCATCACTGTGGAAAAAAGTGGAGAAAAAGTTGAAATCCAGAAAAAGATTCCTTAAACCAGTTTCAATTGCACTGAATTTCACTGTGACAGCTTGTATCTACCATTTTTTGCTAACCAACATAGAGCTCTGCCACCAAGCTGCAACCTGACAGGGTTAATATTGTCTAAGTAATCTACGAACTTTTTTTTCATCCAATTTTACCCCAAAATGAAGAAACTGCATGCACATTCGGTTTAAAGCAGATCTGTTTGTCTTCAAAATGCAAACTTAAAGTATTCAATATTGTTTGACTTTTCTGTGTTAATCGTTTTTCTAAATTACGTATCATATAGCTGCTCTTGTGCATTATACCTCCATATTTTATGATATAATTTATTTTCATTTATTTCTGCTCAGCCACTCATAATTATCATAAGTAATTTATGTATATTCAGGTTCTTATATATTTAGCACAATCGTCTTTTTTTTTACTTTAGTACATAACATAATCCAATTACTCAGGTGTTAAGTGCTCCCCATTTTTTCACCATAATCTATCTCATTGTCCCAGAGGTGCTTTTTCAAGAGGCAATTGGACTTATTGGTTTTTCTTTGAAGATGTTTTGCTTATCATCCAAGAAGCTTCTTCAGCTCTGACTGGATGGTGGGGAATGGAAGGATTTCTATTCCTTGCAGACAACTGGCCATTTGCATTCTTTTAGAGAGTTGCTGAGGCCACTTGGAGGTTTATCTGTGTCCTCATGGTCACCTGAGTAGTGCAAATGGGTGTGGAGCCTTTTTGGGACTGTTGAAAAGACTGTGTTATAGACTGGAGATAGATGATATCATATTCCTCTCTCTGTTGAAAGAGGGAAGTTCAATTTTGACATAGATGACCTCTTTGACCTCTTTCAACCCAGCAGTCCTCTCTGTCCAAAATGTGGCCTTTGCTGTCTTCAAAAAAGTGGCCTTTGTCTTTTAAATGCAGATGGACTGCTGAATCTTGTCCTGATGGGTTTGTTCTCCTATGTTGTACGATGCGTTTATGAACTGATTGCTTTGTTTCCCCAATGTACAGATAAGTACACAGCTCACTGCATTGTATAGCATAGACCACATTGCTCAGTTGTGTCTCTCTAAAAGAATGCAAATGACCAGCTGTCTGCAAGGAGTAGAAATCCTTCCATTTCCCATCATCCAGTCGGAGCTGAAGAAGCTTCTTGGATGAGAAGCAAAATGTCTTCAAAGAAAAACCAGAAAGTCCAATTGCTTCTTGAAAAAGCACATTTGGGATTTGGATAACACAGAATCTCCAAAGACAGATCTATCTCATTGTAATAAGACTAGTGAATTCAGATATCACTCCTCCTGTTCTAGCAGTAAGCCACTGTCACTTGTAACTTCAAGTCCAAGAAAGGATATGAATCAGACCATGCGTCTGGATATCCATCCTTCTACTGCATGAACTATGAGACTCTTCACATGATGACTCAACCTCTGTAAAGGCTGTAAAGCCTATAGAAGGTTGCCAAAATAATTGCAAGCATTCAAGGTTCCAGAAACTGTTTATCAGGCAAGATGACTTGAAGCAAAAAAAAAAATCCTGGGGGAAGTTGGAGTGTGTGGAATGAAGCTGATATTTGTGCCATGGGTATACTAAGTTATATTTTTAGATAGGCAGAGGGAAAAACACATGCAGGTTGAGTTTTATCAGGGGCAGAAGTGATACTGAGTAATACCAGACATTTTCGCAATTTTTTATAGAAAGACAAAACAAGTGACTAAAATTCAAATTTAAATAAGTTAAAATCAAAACCAGTGATGTGATGTGTGATTGTGAATCCAATCACTGTTGTTTATAAGCTATTTATAAACTGAATCACACTAATTGTGACTCAGAAATTAGGTTTAGTATAATAATGCAGTTTTGAAAAAAGGCCACTCTGCTAAATCTGAAAATTTGAAATTCTGCTGAGAAAGATATAGATTTTTAAGGATACGTGTACGTTCTCCCTTGAACTGATTTGAATTCCTGGTGACTACATGGAGCCAGATATATCTCCTGTCTGATGAAATGTAATCTCATTAACACAATGAAAATCATGATCACTTGGATTACATTTCCCAATTCAGACACAGGGTCTTTATACATTTATCATTAAAGTGATCATTCTACAACAATGGAAAGGGATTTGATTTCTAACTATTGTCCAACTATTGAAGCTCATGAGTCTAGTAAGAAGAGAAGAAAACTAGAACATCCTTTTCCAAACTGGGATCATTCATGCATGCTAGATTACATTTCCATCATCCCTTAGCTGAGGATGATGGGAGTTGCAGTGCATCTAGGAAAGCCTAGACTAGAAAAAATTGCCAAGCCTTGAGATGCTATCCACTGTGAAAATATTAAGAGCAACAGAATGCCTTGCATTCCAATTCACAATGCAGTGTTCAAAACTCTGATACAGAAAGCTGTTGAATTTTGCTGATATTCTGTTTGGCTTGCTTCATATTATATCATAAATCACCACAACATTTACTAAGTAGGACACCTAGAGATGGTTGGCATCCTTATTTACCTGGCACTGCCAGGCTCCACTTTTAGCCAGAAGCCATGTGTGCAAATGGATGTACTGAGCAAAACCCTGCTGCAATAGGAAGATGGCTAATTGCCTGCAAGAAGAAGAGGAATATGATCAATCTTTAATTGAAAACGATTATACATGCAAGAAACAAATTTATTCTCCTGCATGATATAAGCTCCTAATTAAATGTTAAATACATTTTTCTTTTTCTCTCCTATCCTTTGTCATACAATTTTGTGTAGAAAGAAATTAACAGTGTTGTGAACAGGTAAGCTATTAATTAATACTTTGTTCCTTATGAACTAGATCAGATTGCTTTGATTTATTTAGTACTACCTTAATGCAATTACTCCCAGATGTTCAGCAAATGACATCAATGGCTGATATTGGTTTTCCCAGTCTGGATAGGAACCATAGAAAAGAAAATCATACATATTCAGTGGACGCTAGATTAGGAAGGGCCAAAGCTGTGTTGCTAAATCCAATCACAATGGTTTATAAGTTATGGTTTATGACTTAATTCCCTGGGCAAATGCAGCAATTATGGTTTATTGAATAAAGCATGGTTTTAAAAAAACGTGATGTGTGATGTGATGTAGCATGTGTCTGAGCTGAAGTCCCTACAGATATGCAAGTGAAAAGGAGTCCATCCTCTGATCCCTATATGCCCAAGTCATTCATATATATAATTTATAAAACAAAAATGCTTTGGTCCCATATTGTGCCAAACAGGTATTTTTATTTGCAACTATGCCTGATTAGATAAATAATATTGCTTGGGTTCACAGACAAACACATAAACTGGTTTGTATATCATACAAGGTCAAAACAAAACAAACTATCTGACAACTGACAAAAGGGAAAAAGAAAAAAAATGAATCCAAGAAACTACAGATCTATCAGCCTGTCTTCAACATCTGGGAAGATTCTCAAAAAGATAATCAAGCAACAAATCTGTGAACATGTAGAGCAAACAAAGTCATAACCAGAAACCAATACAGGTTTGTCAAGAAGAGGTCAGGCCAGACAAATCTTATTGCATTCTTTGACAAAATGACAAAAATTAATGGATTAGCAAAATGCTGTGGATCAATTTTACTTGGACTTCAGTAAGGCATTTGAGAAAGTAGACCAATTTTTCAGGGCATTATAAAAGCCTGGATAAAAATAAATGAATCCTAAAATATATTTATCAGGTCAACAGAACACTTTTTGTGGTCGTAGATAAAAACAAATAGAGAAATGAAAAATGATGCAGCAACTGATCATTTACACAAAATAATCATGATACATAGATAAGATATTCCTCTAAAGTCCTTTTTATGCAAACTCTACTAAGAAATTAGCATCTTTCTAAAGAAGTAATACTTGTTTATGTTCACTGTATCCTGGAAATAGAAGAGTCTAACCTTCTGATTATTATTAGTTGTAATCAGAGCAATTGCCACTAGAGGATGTCCTAAACTGCAAAATCAAGTCAAAGTTTTTCTCTACCAAAGATGAGAAAAATGAAAGGCTTCGAGTTCCTCTTATCTCTAATGCAAGGTGTGTATCCTCCAGGTTGTGACAGATTCTTGCAGCCTATTAGTAGGGGAAAGTGTTGCGGAGGTGCATTTCTAGCCATATTGTGTGGGAACAGTATTATTTTAATGTTACCAAGAGGTCGACTTGCTTGCTTAAATCTGATTAGCATGCTGTCCCTGTCAAGCAGACTGACCAGTTCAACTTGCTATTATAAATGATATGCAGGAACAGGATCTATAATTGTTCTTATCTCCCTCCCAGTTTACATTCATTTAGTGACTGTTTGAATTTACAACAGCATTGAAAATAGGGTGGATAAAAATCAATATTTTTTTTAAAAAAAAATCAAAAAAATCAGATTTTTTTTATTTAAATCGGATTTTTTTAATTTAAATCGGATTTTTTTAAATAAAATGCTTTTTGAGGAAAATATATTACCATCCAAAGGTTATTCCATCATGAAATAAAGATTAGTTTTTTAATTATGTAGAATAAGGCTGTATATATTTAATTTTTTTGGTAAATAAATTCCATTAATCCATTCACAATGTCATGTTCTTTCAGAGGTTTTTGTAAGATTATTGGGCAGTTTCTCTGCCTACAAGATATTATCACAGATGCTTGGTTTACTTTTGCAGTTCTCAAAACTGAATTTGACTCAGCAGAGATCACATGCCTCTTCTTCACAGCAAAAATGTTATAACATGAACAGAGTTGAGAAAAAGACCTTAATCCTATTGTTCTACAAACCTATGAATACAGAATCAACCCCTTCAGTGCTAAGTTTCAAGAAGTTCAGTGAATAGAATAGAAACAATATTTTTCTGATTGTTTGGAGTGGAATAGATCTGCACAAGAAGAAAGTGAAACTAAGTGTGAGGAGGAAGGGGCAAGCAGACAAGCAGTACAAAATGAAAGTGAAACTTTCTGAGCACAATACTGCACAGCCACAGACAGACAAGTCTTTGGATCTTTTTGTGTGTATGACCTGAGGTTGATCACATTCTTTCCTTGGAGGAAAAAACCTATAATGGCAGCAGGCCGTAAAAGAGACCCAGTTTGGCAATATTTTAATGAAGTTCCTTTACCTATCGGTAAGGCAGGCATGCTTGCAAACTGCAAACACTGCAACAAAGAAATGCAAGGCCTGATGGCCCGAATGAGGCAACATCATGAGAAGTGCTGTGATGAAGATGACCAAAGAAACACATTTGAACAGGCAGGATCTTCAGGTTGGTAACATTTTTATTGAATCATATTTCTAAAGTCTGCCTTGAACTGTCATGTTTGAGCAAAATTATATTTCTTATTTATTACTGCATGTTACTGTCATTTGGTACAGTTATGAAGAAAAGCAAATATTCCTTTTGGGGCAGTGCTGTGTACAAAAAGCAGAAACTGTATAAACAATAAAATAACAGCATTGACTTTTTTGTTTAGGGGAATTCATGGATTCTGGAAACTATCCACCTTCAAGATCACCATCCTTCTGTTCTACAGTTTCAGAGTTATCCATCCAGGATAGTGCTTCATTAGCATCATCATCATCAGACACCCACACTACATATCACTATCACCTAAAAGAAAGAAAAAACCCTTCCCTCCTGGAACCACCATAGATAAGTCTGTGATAAAAACTAGCAGATTAGAAAAAGAGTTAATTGATGAAAAAATTGCTCAGTTTGTTTATGCAACAAACTCTTCTTTCCATCTGACTGAGAACCCACATTTCATTAATATGGTTCATTCACTGAGACCAGGATACAGTCCACCCAGCAGAGCAGATGTTGCAGGGAAACTGCTGGATAAAGTGTATGACAGAGAAATGGAGCAATGTGCAACAGCTCTGGAGGGTAGAATTGTTAACCTAAGTATTGATGGGTGGAGTAATGTACACAATGATCCTATTGTATGTGCTTGTATAACAACAGAAGAAGGGAAAGTCTTCCTTGCACAAAAAATTGATACATCAGGAAATGCACACACAGCAGAATATACAAGAAGTGGCAGTAAAAGCTATAATAGCATGTGAACAAAAATTCAAATGTCTAGTATGCAGTTTGGTCGCAGACAATGCTGCAAATGTATCCAAAATGAGAAGAAATTTAGAAGAGCAGGAAGGGAATACAAAGCTAATAACATATGATTGCAGTGCTCATTTGCTGCACCTCTTAGCCAAAGACTTAAGTGTTCCAGAAATAAAGACTAATGTTGAAATTGCTAAATACTTCCGTAACAATCATTTTGCTGCAGCAGCTCTGAAAAGGATGGGTGGAACCAAGCTAACGCTCCCACAAGATGTTAGATGGAACTCTGTGGTGGACTGTTTTGAGCAGTATATCAAGAACTGGCCTATTCTGATGACAGTTTGTGAAGAAAATCGAGATAAAATAGATGGCACTGTCACGGCCAAAATCTTCAACATTGGACTTAAGAGAAATGTTGAACATAAGCTGAGCATCCTGAAACCCGTCTCTGAAGCTTTAAACAAAATACAGAAAAATAGCTGTTTTATTGCTGATGCTGTTGAAATTTGGAAGGAGCTGAGTGAACACTTAAAAACAGAACTACACATGGACAGAATTAAATTACAAGCATTAAAACAATGAATGGGACAAGTACTGTCTCCAGCTCATTTTTTGGCAAATATTGTCAATATCCAGTATCAGGGTCAAAACTTAAGTGCTGAGGAAGAGGAGTTAGCTATGACATGGGTATCCAGCAATCATCCATCTGTAATGCCAACTATAATAAACTTCAAAGCTAAGGGGGAACCATTCAAGAAATATATGTTTGCTGAAGATATTTTAAAGAAAGCCACACCAGTGAACTGGTGGAAGCCACTTAAGCACTTGGATTTAGAGACTTTTCAAGTAATGATTTCACTTTTAACAGCAATAGCTTCTTCTGCAGGCATTGAAAGAATATTCTCTTCCTTTGGACTCATTCATTCTAAATTGAGAAATCGTTTGGGACCCAATAAAGCAGGAAAGCTTGTTTTTCTTTTCCAGATTATGAACAAAGAAGAAGATGAAGATGATGAGTGAGCTACAGAGGACAGTATTTAAGTTTTTCATGTGTAGCTGGGCTGACAGTCTAAGTTTCCTAAAATATATATATTTTGTTTAGCCAAATTAGTTAACAAACATGGATATTTGTTTAAGCAAATAACATATGCTGTAATGTTATTGTTTCAATTGAATAAATCTATTTAAATTGTTATTATTAAGGTAATGATTATTTTTCTCCTTCCTAAGTACAACAGAAAAGTTGTCCAAATATGAATGATTAACCTATTAAACTGGGGATAAAAAAACTAATATGAAAAGTTGTTATTCTAAAAATCTTCATCTACTTGCATATTAAAGTTATACCAGCAAGAATTAGTCTTTATGTAGAAAACTATGATTTAAATCAAGCCTTACTGACTAGTGATTTAAATCATGATTTAAATCGTGATTTAAATCAGTTTGATTTAAATCAAATCCACCCTGATTGAAAACACTTGACTTATGACTGTTTTCATACTTACGACCATTGCACATGATAAAAATTCACATGATAAAAATTCAGACACATATCAACATATTTAGGACAGTTGTACTGGCCTAGACTCAGCTGATCTCCTTTTGCAACCTTCTGACAAGAAATGTCAATAGGGAAGCCAGATTCACTTAATAACCATGTTACTAACTTAACAACTGCAGTGATTCACTTAACAACTGTAGCAAGAAAGATCATAAAAGGGGGCAAAATTCAATTAACAAATGTTAATTTGCTTAGTTACAGAAATTTTGGTCTCAATTGTGGTCTTAATTCGAGGACTACCTGTATTACCTCTACAACTGTGGCAAGAGAGGTCATAAAATGGGGCAAAACTCACTTAACAACTGTCTCAGTTAGCAATGGAAACTTTGGGCTCAAGTGTGGTGTATGCCATAAATAAAAAGTTACATTACTACAGGATCAATCAAGGTGGAAGAAACAAAGAATCAGACATAAAAAAGCAGAAGAGCCACCCCAATCCCTATAAAAGTTATATTTCAAAGGAATAAAAAAAAAAAATCCCAGTTATAGATTTAGTTTTAAAGATCCTTTTACACTTTATACCATTTCTAAACATGTGATTTAGTTTTCCCCAAAAGTACCTGAATTATTTAGTTACGATTCATCATGATGCTCAGCTTTGTCCCACAAAGATTCAGTGTTTCATACTGTGCAATATTATAGAATTAGTTTTGTAAATTAAGGATTTCATGAACCACATTTCACTATTGCTTTAATATACTAATATGAGCAGGAAGGAAAGGCTTTGCTTGATTATTACTGTACTGAGATGACCAGTTGGGGGTGGAGAGGAAGTGTCAACAGTTGTATTTGCCCTTTTTGAAATAAGCCCAGGGCCATACTGCTAAATTTATTGAGGCCAGGTCAAAAAAACTAATTTGTTTAATGTAAATTTAATTAGCCTAGTTAGCTTTAAGCACCTATTTGATCTTGGTTGATCTCAGAAAGCTAAATGAGGTCAGATCTGGATAAGACCGAGACATTATTAAGAAACACACCACTGTAGTTTAGAATAAGTTGTGGAAGGGGGAAGCAGAATCCTAAAAGAAAGCAATGGCCAACTTGTTTTCGTGAATAGCCACCAAGCTCCACCTGAATGAGATATTCTTTAAAAATTTAATAAGGTTGCATTCTATGTTTGCTAAATATTTAATATATTCTCCTTTTAAATCGCATAACAATTTCAATTTGGTAGCAACTTCAGATAAAATTGGAAGATCAGACCGTAGGTTCTGCAGGACCTGAGATTCAGGCCATGCAAACTTGGTACAGGGTTAAAAGGGGGTTAAAATCCTGAAGCCCAACACTGCTCAACATTAAAAGATGGTTCTTTGTCAGTTATAAGCCATTCTCAAATCCTGTCTTAAGCTACAAATAGATTGTAAAATGCAGGCCAGTGTCCATATAGCAGATCTGGAACATCAAGCAAATTTCTTTGCTAACCAGGTGCTTTTATCCACACACATTTCCTTCTAGCCCAATCTCCGCTCCCTCCCAAAAAGCTAAGCAGAGTGTAGACAGAAGCTACTGTTGCCCTTGTTGTCTGCATTTTGATTCCTGTTTACACCAAAAGAGAGAGAATAGATAGTGATAGACAGGAAGTATTGATCCCCTCAAAGGACTCTGCCAGGCATTCTCCTTGAGGCCAAGACCTCAGCAGGTATTTATTAGTGGTCTCTAGTACTAGCTCTAGCACTCTGGGCATTAATCAGTCTTTTCAGACCTGTTGTTTTTTCTCTGAATAGCAAAGTACAAAACACTTGACAGCATGTCTCCAGGGCAAGATGGTGCCAAGCAAATTAGGCACTTCATTGATTTTTAGTTGCTTTTGAAGTAGTTGCTTCATATGATTCATATTTTTATTTAGAAAGGCCTTTGTTGGATAACCAATTTTAATATATTTTGATATCTTGAGTAGTATTAAAATGTAAGTTTATTGTATTCACATTTAACTCCCTCCTTGTTCATATTTTAATTAGTGACCCTAAAGGTATTCTGTTGATAGTAAGGGGGAGAGAGAGAGAGGTGTGTCTGTCTATCTATCTATCTATCTATCTATCTATCTATCTATCTATCTATCTATCTATCTATCTATCTATCATCTATCTATCTATCTATTGTCCTTAATATCTGTCTGACTAGATTGTTAAAATTGCAAACATGGATGCAGATAGGAAGCAAGGTGTATTAAATTCATGATATTTACTTCCGAGTAAGCATTTGTAAAATTAACTTTATTTCCAGTGAACATGAAATTGAGGTCATTTTCTTCCTGTGCTAATGGAAAACAAACAATAATCATGTACATTTAAAATAAGATAAGATAACTTTATTGCAATTTTTTTCTACTGTGAGCACAAATGAAATTCTTAGCTTGCTCTCAAGAAAAAGCACTTATCTACCCAAACACATACATATCTACATATCATACATATACATCTACATAACATACATATACACGTGCTATATATATATATACATAAATATCAACATTTCAATATTCATTATTGCCTGAGTTAACAAGAGAAGCACATATTCTATATGGATACCTGTAGCCTAACCTACAATTGGCCATTCATTCCAGATGTGTAACTATCCTCCTACCTTAACCTTTTTAGCAGACATATGGATACACATGTAGACATTTAAATTTTCTAGGATAAGATTTTCTTGTTATTCATCTACAAGCCATTAGTACACAGAGAACCTCAAGTGTTTCTTTAGATACCAAGTGTTCTATTAGATAGGCCTGTGCCCATGATGGTAACAATGTAAATTTATCTTTACATATCTAGTTTATCTTTCCCACAACTCTGTGCATATTCCAGTTCAAAGGACATTTTTTTTCACTAGGATCAAAAGATTTCTCCCCAATTTGCTTGCTTCTTGCAGTTGTTTAGAAAGCAAGGGAGCATTCAGTACAAAAAAGCACTTTCCTACTTTTGTGACTCCAGCCAGCTCTTTAGCTGTTCCTTCTCCGCTGCCTATATTTTTTGTGCAATTTCCTCCAGATGCTATTTTCCCCAACATATTTGGTTGTAAGATCTTGTTTAAAGGCTATCAACCTTGGCTAAACAGGAGAAAGTTTCTAATTCAGTATAATTCAAATCTTCTGGCAGAATGAAACAGTCCCCTGGCTCAAAAGAAAAGACAGGCAGGCAAGAATGCAATCTCTTCCTCGTGGCCATCACATGCATGAGATTGAAGTGCATTATGGTAATGATTAAGCTGCTTTGCCATTGCTTGAATGCCAGCCTGTGTGTGTGTCAAGAGGAAGAACATAAGGCCAGGTCTTTTCAATGCCAAGGAAGTGGAACAAGGAGAAGCAATGTCATCTTCAATCCAAACTGCAGCAGGACAAGAATGGTTAAGGAACATTTAACAAGAATCAGTTGCAGACAACCAGCTGGAGCTACAACACCCCGAGTAAGCTGTATACAGTACACACTTAGCAAATGGCAAGTTGCTGATTGCCTTTCACTCCATATAGTAGGTAGGATGACTAAACTCAACAGGCCAAATGCATACTTCCAACATACCAGACAAACGGCATCAAGTTCTATGAGTAAATTTCCTTGAATCCTGTATGTTAATTTAAATTTTGTGTGTTACAATTTTAACTTATAACACACAGTTAAACACACAAGTAATGTATGAGCCATGCACTATATATTATTTATTTTGGGTTCTATGAAGCTTCTCTATCTACATTTGAAACAGACAACTAGTACACTCCAATTTCAGCTCGTCAATCCCAGCATTGTCAAAGTCAAGAATTGTGAAATTATGATCAAACCGCCTTTTTGTTTCATTCCAATTTTGATGTTTAGTTAAAATGTATGAGAAATTCCACTGGCAACATAAACTGAAGTCTTCGAGTCCAATAAAAATCTAATGACTAGTCATTACTTGGTCCAAGTTTTGCATAATCAATTTTTGTTTATTTTGAAAATGCGTTTCAGCAGGATAAACAGTGGAAGAAAGGCCTACCTTATCATTACAATGAACACCACCTTGTGAGGTCCTCAGAATTAGCGTTGTGGGAAAAGCACATTAATTTTGTTTTCACAGAAGCCTGGGGAGATTTCGCTTCACATTTGCAAGAATTTCTCTCTGCAGCTATGCAATATAAAGGTTTTTAAAACAAAATCAGAAGCTAAAGTTCTCATAGTTATCATAGGTTCCTGAATTTTAAAGGTCTAAAATGAGATCACCTTTTATGGAATATATATATAGCAGTTTTCTATTGCTTCTGGAAAGATGCCCCAGGTTGATTAATGAGGAAACTTACTACTTTTATAAAAGACTGGACTTTATGGACTTTTTGTTACAAATAGATAAAATGAACCGATGATTTCTGGATTTACTGATTAATAAGAGCAGACTATAAGGGAACTATGTTATGTAATTTTGGAGGGGAGAAATGATTTTAAATATGTTTATAACTGCTGTGAAGATCAGAAGCTGTTTCCTTGATCTATCTTCGTTTTGCTTTTTTCTGTTTTTTATTTTATTGCTTTAACACTTTTCTCTTTTCATTAACCTTTTTCATTAAAACATAAGAAAGGTTAGGGTTAGGGTTGCATACATAAGGTGTCACCAGCCATATAATGTGTGTCCTTGCAAAAAAAACCAAAAAAACCCAGAAACTCTGCTTTATATGGAATCCACAAGCGATGCCACAAGAAATTATTTTTCAAATAGAAATTTGTTCATGAAAACTGGATGCTGGGATATGTTTAGGTATTGCACAGTAACAATCCTACATACAACTACGAAAAAGTGAAATGTAGAAAGGGGCTTTCATGTCTACAAGTTTGCATGAGGCGGCTTGTTTAAATCATGCAGTCAAATCTTTTTTTTTTTAACTGCAGCCAATGAGGGAAAATACACGTTCTCTAAAACAACTTGACACTAGGAAGATTCTTTATAGAGTCACAACAGAACAGAACCACTGGAAAGTCATCTGTTCTCCTCTCCAAGTATAAAGCTTAAAAGAACAGTGTGACCTGACTATCTATCACTTTCTGCAAGAGAATTGGCTTTAGAGAGGAAGGTATTTTAAGGGCATGCCATTACTTACATGTACCAGAATAAAGAACAATGCTATGTGATAAGATTGGTCAACCGTAGAAAGGGCTTAGTGTCAGATGAGGACAACTATCAGGCTTAAAATAGGAACATGTTTATAACAACTTGTATTTAGGAAAAGTCTCTGAAGAAGACACTGGGAAAGAGAAGAAAATGATCAGCTGAAAGTGAATGGACTGTTTTAGTGGCAATAAAAGTACTGCTCTAAGACCTAAAAGACCAGATTAAGAACAGATCATGATAGAGAAAATTTACCTATGTGGTTACGAAGAGTTGACAACTTGATGGCACACAATCTGTTTAGAAAGGACTTTGAAGCACCAAATAGTATGAAAGTCTGCTTCAAACTAAGCTTTCTTCCTAGTGTTGTTATGCATATATCCATAGAATTATTTTCACAACTATATGAAAAATGTTTGCCAATGCTTTGACTTTGCAATATAGACTACATACAGTCTCTTTCCAAGTACTAGCCAATTGTAATGCTGTTTCATTTCTTAGACAAGATCAGTCAGGTGCTGTCCTCTATTGCAGGGGTCTCCGACCTTGGCAACTTTAAGACTTGTGGACTTCAATTCCCAGAATTCCTCAGAACTCTGGGAGCTGAAGTCCACAAGTCTTAAAGTTGCCAAGGTCGGAGACCCCTGCTCTATTGAGATAACTTGTCCTAACTAGAATTTTGTGACTATGTAGCTATGCGATGTTGATGGAATTTATTTTTCTGGCAGCCATTTTAATCATCCATGCTGCAAAACCACTATAGAGCAAGTCAATTAAATTAAGTAGTACTGTTTTTTCTATTTCCAATAGACAATTCTCTGTCTTCATATCAACCTAAGAACAACCAAATTTTTAAGTAAAAAGGGGGAAGGGAAGAGGTGACAGAACATGTTTATATACTACAACAGTAAGCTGTAAATCTGCTTAACAGCGGGCAGTCTTTTCTTTAAGCTCCAGCCAAAGAAAGAGATAGATGGCAGCTTCATTAGCAAGTGCCAGTGGTACAGAATCTTTCCTGACAACATCCCTATTCAACAGTGTGCAGAATTGTTTAAACAAGTCAGTAATAGCATTTATTCAGTCTAATGCTATTTAATCTTAAAATGGTGAATCTATATGCCTTCTTTTTTAAAAATAAAATGCTATGAAACAGAACTTTCCATCTACCCAATTATCCTTGCTCTGCATTAAACAAGATTATATGGATTCTTTCTAGTCTGGGTTGAGCCTGGGCGTGGATGAGATAATGCATTAACCACCCTGGTGAATGACTAGCAGCAGGATTTACACGAGGGAATATGCCATTCTTGGCCCACATTCATGTCTCAGTGGAGTTCAATACTATTATTATATTCATGGTATCTTTTGACGATTGTAGCACTGGGTTGCGATTCCACTGTTTTCTGAATGGACGCTCCCTGTTGACAAAAGAGAGAAATCAAGATCTTGGAAGCTCTAATGTAGCATGCCTTAAGGCTTAGGCCCTCTATCACATTCTTTTGAAAAGTACTGAGAAACTTAAAATGCTGATTAAGGATAATTGTACATTACAGTTGAAATGGCAGAGGTCTTGACACTGCGGATAGATAGAGAGCTACAGCTGGTACCAAAAGTAGCTGCTTGCTTAGTGATCAGTCAGAATCAATACCATAGCTATGGTACGAATCACACTGCTTGATAGTAGATTTCTGGGTCCATTTCAAGCTTAAATTCTCTCCTATAAGTTCTTTAGGATTTGAGTGTGTGGTACTTCTGGGACTGTCCTCTTTCAGTGTATCTGTCTACCCACTATGCATTAGCCAAAAGTGGAGCAAATCTCCCCACCCCAAGATATTAATGACAACCCAAACAAATCTGTTGTAGCCCCTTTCATCTAGAATAGCTTCCTACCTTCTAAGGTTAACAGTAAAGGTCCAGAAAGCTGTGAAGTGTTTTTTCAAAATGCCTTTGGAATGGCCCATGTTATTTTACTGGAGGCAACTGCTTAGTTGGGTTCAAAAATATTTTAGCAGCATACAGTTCAGGGGTGAAATGCTCCTGGTTCGGACCGGATCACCTGATCCGGTAGCGATGGCGGCAGGTGGTTCGGAAAACCGGTAGCAAAAATCCCTGCGCCCCTCCCTCCCACCCACCATGCCCAGCTGAGCTGCACGATCATCAGAGGCTTTTTCTTTTTAACTTTTAAAAGCATTTTTTCTACAATCTCTTCCGACGAAAAAATGCTTTTAAAAGAAAAAAAAAAGCCTCTGATGATCGTGTGGCTCAGCTGGGATTGTCAGAGGCTTTTCAAAGCATTTTTAAAAAAGCTGAGTTGCCTGATCGGCAGAGGCTTTTCAAAGCATTAGAAAAAATGCTTTGAAGTTAAAAAAAAGTTTGCCATGCCCACCCAGTCACATTACCTCCTACACACCAAGCCACGCCCACAGAACCAGTAGTAACAAATTTTACATTTCACCCCTGATACAGTTGTATATTGTAAGTAGAATCTTTGGATGAGGAGGCATACAAACATATGTATGCAATCAATAGTCAATAAATCAATCCTGGCTTTTAACATTTTAGGGAAGAATGGATCAGGAATTATAGTTTCAAGAATAGCCTAAGATGAAAATTGAGCCAGCAAAAATAAATGTTTCCATGATAGCTGCTTGGTATACAATCTGCTTTGAAACCCAATAATTATGTTCTATTGTTAAAAAGAAATCCTTGATCCTTGATGCAAGCTTTAAGTTGGAATTCATCTTTTTTAATGAAACTTAAAAGCACAAACATTTTATCCAGGATGCATTTTCTATATTCAGCTCTGCTTGTGTTAGTTGCAGAATGCTCTTTTGTACCATTATTCTGAGACTAATGAAATAATATAGCCAATTGGCTTCACCACTGTAACAACTGTTCTGGGAGAGGGAAGAGAAGAGAAAATGCTATAATCCATTTTACAGTAAGGATTTTTTTTGGGGGGGTGGGTAATAAAAGAGTATGTGGCAACAGCATTTGAAAGGGTTTAGAATAGGCAGCAATAAATCCCTTAACAATGGTTTCATTTGTGCAGTTGCAGTATCTGTGTAATAAGCATTGATGGCCTGGCCTGTCTTGTATGTTTTACTAACAGTAAATAAGATCTGTGGACTTTTCTGTTATCTTGTATACCCTGGGTTTCTCTAGGATAACAAGAATTATCTAGACAATTCTGAGGCACTACTTTGTGGGATTCTGTCAAACATCAGGTCGGCACTTGTTATTTTAATATAGTTGAAGAATCACTTGAGACACTGATAGCTAACCACAGAATGTGAAAGGAAATAAGCTGGAAGAAAGTACAACCTTTACAAATTCCCAAACATATGCTTAATTGTATTTGTTTACTTGTTTTGATATAAAAACATTAAAGAAAAATAAAATACTTAGATAGATCATTTAAAGAGCAAATTATTAAAAATGAACAGCCTCCCCCAAAAAAGCCCTCTTCCAAAACCTATTTTTTAAGACATAAAAAGCACTTGAAAGGGTTATTTATCTAGCTACATGAATCTGTTCAGAAAAAACTGTGGTATTTATATATATATATGGTAATAGATTTTTAGCTTTTGAATGTTACATTTTGATCTGCAAATGTAGACCTCAATTTCTAGGCGTAAAAAAGCTATTTACAAGTAGATCACAAACACATAAGCAAGTGAAATGTATGCTATTTCCACATCTTAAGACTTTTTGATGGAATAAAAAAATCCTTTGATAATTTTAAACATGTCAACTATTCATTTTCCACTAAACATTTAATCTAGTACATTTTAAGAATATTTCACCATGCGGACAATTATTTAAATAAATTACCATATTTTATGGACTATAAGACGCTGCGGACCATAAGCCACACCTAGTTTTTGGGGAGGAAAACAATAAAAAAGGAATCTGCATCTGCCTTCTAGCAGTTTGCTTCCTTGCCGCAAACAGCTTGGTCAGCTTCAGCACGGCCTGATTTAGCATGAGCAGCTGATTGGCAGATGGATCTGCCACCCGGAATACCGCCGATCAGGTGTTCCAGGCTAAAACGGGGCACACGAAGGCGGCAATAGGTGGTGACAGCTATGGGCAGCGATAGTCGTGATGGGCGGCGATCCCCACACCCTGGAACAGCTGATCAGCAGTATTCCAGGAGGCAGATCCAACCGCCAAACAGCTGCTCGTGCTAAATCAGGTTGTGTTGAAGCTGACCAGGCTGTTTGCTGCAAGAAGGCACAATGATGGGAGGCAGAGGCCGAAGGATGGGGGCCAATGGGTGGGTAGGGCTTTGGCAACATCCGCTCTATAAGATGCACAGACATTTCCATCCACTTTGGCGGGGGGGGGGGGGTTGTGTCTTATACTCTGAAAAATACAGTATTCATATTCTATATTTTTATTCACCTGTAAACAAATACCAGACAAACTGTTACCTGCTAAATGCTATGGAATTAAGATAATGGCAGCATATATTCTTTTATCCTACTTAGATCTTGACAGCTGAACCTTTTGAAAACCTATTTAATTATTTTCTAACTTTTGAGATTTATTATTCCTTTCAGTGACACTTAATTAAACATTTAAAGCAAAAAGAATTTCAGCATGTTCCCTGAAATACAGTATCATCTACTGTATTATATCTATCCCTCCCCCCCAAATTTAATGTGTTTCCAAGATGGCTATGATAATATTTTTTTAATTCACCAAGTAAAATAAAGACCAGAGACCAAGTACACTGTATTAGTTATCATCATGGCTACTTACAAGAATATGGCTCAAACTAGAAGCTTTTCAATGTTAGTTTATTGCAAGCTGAACCAGTTATGCATTCTTGACACGTCGACAAGGTTAAACATGAGACACAAGATTTTGTAATGTCACATTTTAACAGAGTACAATAACATATATATGAAAATATTCTACTGAATGTACAAACTTAGAAGTATGAAAACAGCCTGATAGGCTTCTTTTGTGTTTCATTTTGGATATAAAAAATTTCTAATAAACTCAGCAGCCAAGACAACAAAATATTTCACAGTGCATTTTTAATACTATCAAGGGACTTCCACAAACTCTGTTCATTAAAGGCAACTTTACTTGTGATATTCTTCATATTAGGGGAAAAGGACAGAAAACATGAAATCCAATTTGTTCTACTTTATTTACATAAACTTTTAGCTACCAGTTAATTTCATGAAGCAGACTTGAATTTCAGCAAATAGGAGGCTTAACAAAGCAAGAGTCTCATGGAAAAGTAATTTATTTTTAATTTGGTTTATACAAAATAAACGTGTATCACACATAGAGAAATATTAGGGATCAAACTTATTAAATAATATTTCAATCTACTAATTTCAGTTAGTGGAAAGGGAGTAGAGTATCATGTTATGATTAGTACTTAAAGGTAGGTATGTCTACATAGTGTTTTTATGGGGAGTGAAAAATTCTTGGTCTGTTCTTAGACTAATACTAAATACTAATACTTAGACTAATTCTTAGTATTAGTCATTATTTATTTCCAGAACTACCAAGAACTTTCCTGAACTATCCTGCATATGAATTGTGCGCTTTTTGGTTGTTGTTTTTTTACACTCGACTAGCTTCAATACACTTGAGCAACTCAATCACATACCATCTTACATGCTAGAAGGATATTTCTAGATCTCACAGGTACTGCCTTTACATCAAACAAATGTTTTTTCTTGTTCTACTATAAGAACATGTGGGAATGTGATAAAATTCCTGTTTGGGGATTCTTAAAGGAAATCACTGGCCGCACATTCTGCAAAGAGAACTGGAAATGTTATTAGTTTGCACAGCCACATGAATATAGCAATGTAGTCCATAACCTGGAATGTCTACATTCTTAGAATATTGCTAAATTAATTTACACAAATGTACACAAAAGAATGTTTTGTGCAATGTTATTCAAAGCCAAATACCTGAAACACTGAAGAGAACCTGCATTCACTTTAAAAGCTATTGTTGAAGAATAACCTTCAGTTGGGAAGCCAGACACCATTTTATGATTGTCTCTCTGTACTAAAACATCGTAAGGAATAATAAAATTACACTAATTGCAGTTGATTTATATCAGTCTATATTGAGGTTTTAAAACAAATATGCTACAAATCATGCAGATTGAATCTTAAATGGAATAAGCATGCAACTATGTCACTAGTAATGACATTATTCATTACTAGTATTTCTATGCACTGCCTTGTCCTGGCAGTTTACTATCTATTTTTCTTGTCATATTTTAGAACTATAGAACACAGATTTTGCTAGTTTTTGTCCACTGTCTAAGCAGTAGCAAATGAGATTTAGTAGTATAGGACAATCAAGAGCATATCATACTATCACATATATAATCAAAAATGAAATTTTACTTGTCATATATTCCCCATTGGACTACTGAAATATTAAATATTTTGCCTTATTAAAAGTAGGATTCTAGCAGCGTATTGTTTTTCACTTCAGTAGTGACATCAAACACTACATTCACTAGAGCAAGCACCAGTTTGCAAGTGAAAGGAATACTTCTATCAATAATTTTTCCAGCTTTCAGGAAATTAAGAAATTATATTATGACATTTGTAGAATAATATTTTACATGACAAATAGATCATTTAAACCAATAATCTCCCAGACTTGCTCCCATACATTTTTAATTACTATATGAATAACTGAAATAGGAAAAGAACTAGTCACATATAATGGGTGAACTATGCAAACATAGTTTATATAATCTAAACTTTTGATTGATTTTCTGCAGGCCTGGCTTGTGACCAGAAAGCTGTTTTCCACATGTCCTTGAAGTGTGATATTTTTCAATACAAGAAACACAGTTTCTACTTTGTACAAAGTTAAAAAAAACACAGTTGAGCAGCTATATATCATATTAAAATATAATCCACTCAGGGTAAGTCAACATGAAAAGCATGAAAGACTGAATGTTTTATCTATCCTGAGCACAGATTAATAAAATGTTGTCTGTTCTGGCACTATAGCTGTGTTTGAAGACAATATTCTCTTGGTACTTACACTATACAAAATAAGGAGAAATATTGCCCCAACCCTCACACCAATCGAAAAATATTTTTTTAAAAAAGCCATAGCATAAAACAAAAATATATCCCTTTGGAAGTAGCATAATTGATAAAGTTAGATATCAGTATCACTATCCAGGGTAATAGTGCAAATTTATCATTACCTAAATATAAGCAATATTAATTTAATTCTAAGTAAGCATGTTTGGCAATATCCTTAGAATTTCTTACTTCAAAGCTTAAACAGTTAATGAAAATACTGTATCTTTAGCTTTGTTCAATAATTGCATGCACTCTTACACTGATCCCAGTTTCAATTCAGGATAATGGTACCTCTTCAAAGCATGTAACAAACCAAAAAGTAATGGTAATTAAAAAGCAATTTCCTCTCCAGAGAAAGTCAAGTGAAGACGGTATGAAAATGTTCACATATTTTATTCAAAGAAGCCCAACAAGTTGGGTAAGTTTTTAGAAGTTATCAGAAACACAATCAAGTAGAATCTGGTATCCAGAAACACTAGGTCTGCTATACTGTTTTTTTTTTTAAATAAAAAGGATCCTCCAGCCTTTTCTTCATTTTTTTTGTCCAAGATATTTGTACACCTACCATGAGACTGGCAGTAAGGAGCATAGGAAATGTTTTTTGCTTACCACCCAACTTTGATCCCTACTAATAAAGCAAGTCAGGTATCATTTATGAATAATATGCCTAGGTAGCCAAAAAAAAAAAAAACAACCCCAACCAACAACAATTTACAGAACAGTGTTAAGGCTTTGCTAAAATAGCCTAGACATGGAAGCTCTAAGGCACATATTAGTACATTCACATTGCTGATAAAAGAGAGAAGCAGAGTACACATTCCCATCCCCCACCCCCAAAAGAAACCTACTAAAATGCTAGCACTGCCCACTGACCTGTTACTTGTCAGGTGTTGATAAAAATACAATCTGCAGTATCAGGTTTTGTATTTTTAAAAAAGCCTGATTTATATCATTTTCCACCACTGTTCATTAAGACCAGCAGTTCCCTCGAACATGTCAGTATTTTTTAATTACTACAAAACCTTCTGGGTTTATGAGTCTCTCACACACGACTGTCTTCTTTTAAACCATCGTCTGTGGTTTTTGGAGGTAGATTAACCATTTTGTTGGACTCCTTTTGTTTTTCAGCTTCATCAATATTGGTTTCTTCTTCTTTTCCTTCCGCAATCTGCTTATCCATTGCCTTCTGCTCTTTTGCCACTAGCCGGTAATTGATGCCCATCCCAATAAATAGGAAGATCCCAGAGAAAATAAGGATGATTCCACATGCCCAATAAGTGTATTTGTAGTCACCATATATATCATTGAGTTTACCTAAAAGGCAAAAGCAGAGGAGGGAGGGAAATAGGTTATAAGGCTATTTTGTAATAGTGAATAATTAATGGTCACAAATGCCAAGAATTAACTTCAGTGCTAAAGAGTTTCCTTTCATTACCAGACTCTTTCTAGATATCTGTATAACATAGGGATTCTCAAATACTGTGGTGAATTTGTGTACCACACCCTACTCTCATGAACCAAACTTACCAGTATACTAGATGCTACTGGAAGTTGCCCTTGGCACCATTTTAGTAAATTAAAGAATGATCCTTTTCAAAACAGGATTGTCAGGAAATTCTATGTCCACCTTGCATGCTATGTCAACTTACAGTTGCCAAGTTCAACTGCAACCAGTCCTGGCTATGTCTTTCTTCCCAGAAACTTTATGCATAAGACACTTCAAAGAATTCCCACAGACACATCCCCAAGGCAAAGCAAGGATCCCAACTCTTGAGGGATAGAAGAGTCAGAAGAAAATAATAGCGATCCATAAGGGACACTAATGTATCTGGGTAGGAACATTCCAACAGCAATGTGCAAACATATTTCAAGAGACACAGATATGTATATTTTAATTAGTGCAATACTGAAAGGAATGCAAAGAACAACAATAATGTTTTAATTAATTATCCTTCTCTTAGAAATGAGTTGGTATGACCAGCAGAGAAATGACTGTAAAAATCAAAGTTTGGTCTAGCCTTCATGTTGACTTATTTCTGTTTAGAAATAATGCCTTTCTCTTAGATTTATCTTTTACCACTGAGCCTACCAAATCCTGCAATGGTGATCAGAATGTGCCCATCAAAGCAGTGAAGTTTGTGGGTCTGTGGGTAGGCAAATGTGTCCACAGGGCCAAGACAAGCTCAGTCTCCTTGCCAATGTTATATAGTTAAAGGGCAATTTTGGCAAAGTTATTTTTAGTCCAGCTCAGTTGAGGAGAAAAAGTGATACAATGGCAGCTACTGTTGTAATTCAGTATCATCTATGCAGATAAAAGAGGGGATCCTTGGACAAGAGCTGAAAAAGGATAAAATATATTAGGTGGCTGCAACTATCCTCACATCCAGAGGCTTATAACTCAAGAGTTTAAGAAGTAAAGTAGGATTATAAAATGAATCCTGATGGTTTTGTCAACGGCAACATAAATTATTTTTCTCCTACTTATCTCAGGTCAGATTCATAGGTCATCAAAATGCCAATACCGTCTCTTGCTTCCCCATCCCAAGGGTGAAATACATATTTTACCTAAAAGAGGTGGTCCCAAAAGGACTGGACAACATTCCACGATAGTCACCAAACCAACGGCACTGGAGAATCGCTGAGTCCCAACTAAGTCCATCAGTGTTTCAAACAAGACAGAGCTCAGCCAGCCAAAAGCAAATCCAAAAAATCCAGCGTAGATACAAAAGCCAGTATAACTGGTAGATAAAGGAGCCAAAAGATGGCATACTCCATTGTAGATAATAGACACAGCAAAAAAATATTGGACTCTAGGTCTAATCCACTTGGTGTTTGCCACCAAACCCATGGATGGTCTGGCAACCATGTCTACAAAAGCCAGAATAGATAACAGGAGAGCTGAAGATTCTTTAGAGAAACCCTTGCTCTTTCCATAGTTGCTGAGAAACACTAATGGTGTGAATAGTCCAAAAAACATGAACACATTACCAAACAGGTAAAGCAAGAAGCCACGATGTGTGAAGAGTGACAAATCCAAAAACTTGTTAATTGTTTGGAAGGCTGTAGTCTTTTGCTTTTTGTTTTTGCCAGCAATAAGATCTGTATTAACATCTCCTGCTTCTTTTCTTGTCTCTTTGCCCAGCTCCTGCAATGCTTCCTTATTAATTTCTTTTTTTACTTGATCAGGCTTAGGTCCTATTGGTCTCATCAATGACCCAGCCACACAGCAGTTCAACAAAAGGCCTCCAAGAATTAAAAAGCTCCCTCTCCATCCAAAAATACTGTAGAAATATTGGTTCAGAGGAGCCAGCGTAGACAGGAATACAGGGCTACCAGCCATGGCTAATCCATTAGCCAAAGGACGCTTCTTATAGAAATACTTGCCAATCATGGTCAAAGCTGGGTTTAAATTAAATGCAAGGCCCAGACCTGGGGGTAGAAATATAATTATATTAAAATTATTAACACACACAAATGCAGCCCTTACGAATCCTGTGTTCTAAAATCAGTTTATGTTCTTATCGATACTGTGGCATGCACACTATATCCATCATATTAAGCTACTAAGTGATAGAAAGTAATACAACTCCCTTAACACATTCAAAAGACTTTGGGATACAGAATGCAAAATACACACACTAAATACTTAGGAATAGTTCAGTGACATCTGACACATTTTTTATACCAAGACTCTTTGTTTTCAGTATGAATGTGCAAAATTCAATGATTTCAGAGAATTCTGGAATGAAATGTTCCTACACTTATCTGTGTTGAACTTCTGCTGGACTATGTTGTTTCCAGGCTGATTTGGTGGTTTCTGGTTATAAATGTCCTGGTCAGGAGAATAACATATTGTGGAATACTAGCTCAGGACCACGTCAAACTTTTCCCAGCTGGAGAATTTACTTCTAGAAACACTGAACCCCTTCCCTACAGAATGACAACATTTTATTCCCCACTTACTGAAATCTGCACAGATATATTTCATGTTTTAAAAGTGAACAACATTAAATACATAAAGCACAGGTGTCAAACTCCTGTGCTTTGACAGATTGTCAAACAATCGCGTCACGGACTGGATTATGATATATCGCAATATTTTTTTGCCTTTGCGGAACTGGGGTGGGTGTGGCCTGTATCCTGTCTGTGGGCCGCCACTTTGACAGGCCTGATATAAAGTACATAAACCTTTTTTGAAAAAGCACTTATGAAAACCAATTCAAAGTCAGAAATAAATCAATGAAGGTAGTCCTTGACTTACAACAGGTGATTACAATATACTCAGGAGAATGGATTTGTTTAATGATGTAATTTGCTTAGTGACTGCAGTGCCTCACTTTATGACCATCATAAAAAACAGTCATAAAATGATTTATATGCCAATAAGCAACAAAAGAAGTTTGGGCAGATATAGAGATACCACAGAGATAACAAATTCCTCCAGGCAGGTTACTTTGAGAAAGATGCCAAAGATGGAAAAGACATCTCAGAGAAATGCCATCACCTGTTTGTATTCAGAAACTGCATGGGCAAATTAAGAAAAACTGAAATAGCTCTTATGATATTTGACTGTTTCCCAACTACTTGGATGAATGGGATGAGCGATATTGTAAATTTGCTTTTGACTAACATTCAAATGATGAATAATGATTAATATCCTTCTCTGAAAAAAAAAGTAGACATGGAAATTCTAGTTCACCAGCTCAAGAGTTTTGATCCTGGAAAGGAAATATTGGCCTTTACTTAATATTCCAGATTAGTGTTTTCCAATAGAGAATTGCATTTCTGTTCTCTAAAAAACTTATCTACATTTATATCTCTGAAAATTATACAATTACATATATCTACATTTTATAGATATATTCACTTACCACCCACAACACCAACACAGAAGTACAACTCTTCCACAGTATTACAGAAAGAGGCAGCGATCAGACCACAGCCTGACAGGCAGCCCCCGGCAATCATGACTGGACGGCTGCCATATTTGTTCACCAGGATGCTGCTGATTGGGCCTAGAAGAAATAATTATTCAGGCAATAGGTTACATCAATGTATTTCCCAATCTTTAGAGTAATGCATGCAAAGTAAAACAAGAGACTTCTGAAGACTATGAACACTACAGTATATAAGAAACAGAGAGCAAATATTGCAGAATTAGGTATTTCCATTTAAAACCCCTAAAAGTTGCTCCTAAGATTATATCATAGCTTGTCTTCTGGTTAGCCTAAATTGAAAAGTGAATGGTTTGACCTAGAGAAAATAATAATGCAATTGAATAGGCTTGGGTGTGGGTATGGTGTGGTAGCTGGTTGCAAATGATTCTGATTTCCTTATATTTGAATATTTTGGTTTATTTTTCTTTAAATTTTGGCAAAACATCTGTATCTTTGTTAACTCTCCTAGAAGAGGTAATTACAACTGAGAGATGAGTAAAATAAAAAAGAACATTCCAAATTGTATTCTAATTTAGCCTAAAGTATGTTTTATCAGTTGTACAATGAATATGCACTACTGTATTAATATAACTATATCAAAAGATCGGGGTGGGAGGGTGGGGGGAGAATCAGATGGAAATATGCAAGCCAAAAACACACTCAAAAGTTTTGATCATTTAACTTTTAAATTCTTCCTGGTATGTTAACCAGTTAAAATTAAATTTTGCAAATCTATCTATAAAAGTAGATAATTGTTTCTGTTTACAAATTTCTTAATGTATTGTGAATATTTCTGCTTTGGAATAATTTGTTTAGCGCACACATCTTATTAGCACTGAGAAGCCTTGGTGGGCCTCACTTAGCTGGACTATGTGTGGAAAACCAATTGTCACGAGAACACAGCACAACTGGTAAAGGGGGCTGCTTCTCGTCTGCAATACAATGCGTGTTTGTGGGGAACCCAGGGCTAAATCACACACCTCATTTGCTTTGTTGCTACGGTACTAGTTTTTTAAATGATTGACCAATACATGAGAAATACTACACAATTCAGCTTCGAGAGTTATATCATATTTGTTTACCAGGACATCACATACAGAAGGCAGATGTTTGTAATTTGGAGCAAGACACAGGACAGATACAACTTCCAATTGAACAGATGTTACATTTAATTTGTATCACCAACAATAAAGGGTAATGGCTGACTGTTTAACAACTAGATTGTTTTAGCATACAGCTAACAGATATGGTTTCTAGAGTGTTTAATAATGGCAGTATTTATTTATTAATGAATGTACAGATAGTTCTCAACTAACAACAAATCACTTAGTGATCGTTCAGAGTTACAACAGTACTGAAAAAAGTGCCTTATGACCATTTTTCAGACTTATGACCATTGCAGCAGCCCATGGTCATATGATTTACATTCAAATGCTTGACAACTGACTCATGTTTACGATGGTTGCAGTGTTCCTGGGTCATGCGATCATCTTTTGCAACCTTCTCACAAGCAAAGTCAATGGGGAAACCAGATTCATTTAACAACCGGGTTACTAATGTAATAGTTGCAGTGACTTAACAAACGTGGCAAGAAAAGTTGTAAAAAGGGGCAAGACTCACTTAACAAATTTCCTACTTAGCAACATAAATTTTGGGCTCAATTGTGGTCCTAAGTTGAGGACTACTTGTATATAGTCACATAACTCAAAAATTGTAACACTGGGCTACTAGCATTGAGTAGGCTACAAAATACACACACAAAAAAACATGAGGCCACAATTATTTTCTATACCATTACAAAATGAAACTCCGGCTCAATCCTTGAGCCAAATTTCCAAGATATTGCAAAAGGCCAAGGACTAGGGCCATATAAATGTCACAGAGCGTGGTATTCCATAGAAAAGGCACTGCAACAAAGAAGGCCCAGCTTCCTGATTTTATGGAAACCATTAATATACATGCTGGATATTCTGAGACAAGCAAAAATAATCAGAGACAGATGTTCGCACAAATAATCTAACCCTGTGCCATGATGGGCTTAATAGTTTGTAGCCAGCATTGTTTTAGTATTACTTACTATTTAATTCAAAACTAGGTAATAGCTACTGTAAATAAAAGCTTAAATGAATTCTTACCTTAACTCTGTTATGTACAATTTGTATAGTCCTTTAATCACCACCCAAAAGTTTGGGACTGATTAATTTACATTCAATATTTAAAATATTTCTTTAAAGAGTTTAAATCTAAAATAAAGTAATTAAACGCCAACTGAGACAAACATTCTACAAACTCTAGAGCTTGTTTAAATGCAACTAGAAACACATGTCCTGAATACTGATTTATGTCCTTTTAATCTGGATAATTATGCATTTTTGGCCACTTTATTTTTGTTTGTGTGACATTTGACCAGGGAAGCCTCACCAATGGCAATCAAAAGTACCCAAGAACTGCTCAAAAATTGGGGGGGAAAACAGTTCATTAGTAAAGTTGAACAGATTTTTCAACTTTGTTTTTAAAAATGAACACTGCTGGTCTTTATTTTTTACATTACTGATTCTATCTCTGTTGTGCAACTGATTATTTATGGACTGAATTTTCTAAACTATTAAAATCAAACAATGACAAGACTGTTTATAGAGTTCATGTTCTTGTTGCCGCCATGAAGCAGGAAAATATGCCGATTGCCTCAACAATTGAATAAGGACAAAGACCGTTCTCTTCCAAAGAAAAAATTCATATGCAATGCAGCATGGTTACTTATTTTTGAGATACATGCAAAGTAAAAGCTGGCTGTTCACCATATTTCAGCAGCAGTGAAGTCAAAAGTATTCAGGCCTGTTTTGAAAGCATGAAGGGTTATGTCTATTTAGTTTTTAAATTGCCTCAAGTCCTGTAAATAAATAGGACAAAAACAATCATAAAAATAGATATGTAAATGTGGATTTTAACGGTCCATTTCCATATACACAGCATGATTTTATAGTGACATTTTGTACATCCTTAATTTCCTTTAGCTCCTGGGTAAAACTTTTATTATTAATTTATTATTCATTCAATTTAAATCACTAAAAAAATAATAAAACAATGGCTCGGAATTTAACACACCTTGTACATCATCAAAAACACAGATTTAATTTTAGATAACTTTAATGGATTCTCATATTAGAATAGAAGGGGAAAAAATTAGAGTATATATTACCTTAAGTAATTATAGAACACAGTATTAGCAAAAATGATAGCAAATATGTTGATAACATATACTTCCACTCTAGTTACAAAAAAGCAGTGTATAAATAAGTATGTGATTATTATAGACCATGTCAAGCCGCGAGGCCCAGGGCTTGTCACAGCAGGAGGGCAGGAGCATGGGTGACGCAAGAACGCATCAGTGACAGGGGTGTCTCAGGAAGACCCAGCATGGCACGAACAATCAGTTGGGTGGCCTCGTGGTGGCAGAGGAAACAGTGGAGCTCAGCTGTGAGGCCCGGAGACATGGCTAAGCCAGGAAGCGCCAAGCAGCTGATTAGGCCCGACGATCAGCTGGGCCAGAGCTTTGGCACGTGAGAGCCACCAGGGTGAGGCCTACACAGTGGGAAGGCGTGGCTTGCCTATTTACGGGCACTGGGAGGCGGATGCTCCCAGCGCTGACTCTGCATCAAACAGACTTTGCTCACCACTTTGCTGACTGCTATTTTGCTGCTGAATGAACTCATTGCGTGCCTGAGTCCGGCTGAATAAACCCAGTTTGCCTTCAAGCGTGTTGCTTCTTTCCTACTGGTATCAGTCCAGAGCTTGGATCCTTGAGACCATATTTCCTAGTACGAAAATTCTTCTTTTTAATTTATTTAATCTTGCTCATTTATTTCTATGTATTTGCCTGTAATTAGCAAAACAGAACATTTATTTTCCTTCCTTATTGAAGCAAATCATGCACTAACTTTTAAGTACTTAAGATCAGTCACCTAAAAGATTATGTCAAAGGAAACCTTAAGAGACTTGCCCACCATGCAGCAGTACAAGACCTGGGTGTTTTTTTCAAGTAGCAAACTTGGAGCCACAATCCCTCATTCTAGCACTTCTTTTGTTCTGTTAGCCAAGGAACGGCTGATTTATGTACATTTTTTGAGGCCTACAATGATTTACAATTTATTAATGTGACTCTTTCCCTTCAACAAGTTGTACAGGCCTGCAGTAGAGACTACAAATTAAAAACCACTCAAATAATAATTCATTGGAAATGTAGTATTTATATTTCTGTAAATTAAATAGATTGGCCTATTTTCCCCCACGCTAGGTACTATAGGAATATTTAAATTTACCTACAGATCTATTAATAACATTTTTCTCCAATCAAAGCAGGACATTATTATTGAAACTGCACAGTAAAAATGCCATTCATTTGGTTTGCAAACTTACCCCCTGCGTACATAACTGCCAACATAATAGAAGAGATCCAGGAAACTTTGCTGCTTGATGCGTCAAAGATGATTTCAATCTCCTTAAAGAATACTGTAATGGACTTGGGGAATGCATATGAAAATCCAATAGAAATAAAGGCACCAACAACCACAGCCCAACCCCATCCTCCTTCAGGTGGCGTGTATCCTACTGGCCCTCCAATTGCTGCCGGCATCTTGACTGAAGTAATTCAACAGGTATTTAAAGATCTATAAAGAAAAATGACAGTATTTCTTTCAGAAAATATGTCAATAAGCATTAGGGAAACATTGTTGAATTTTGTCTCCAATATCATTAAGACCATATTCTGTTAAGACCATAGTGTTAAGGCTATATGTATCACCAAGTTTTAGATAAGACTGGGATATAAAGTTATTATAAGAGCAAGTAAGACTAATTCCTCCTGGGCTTATAAATTTCATTTCCTTCCTCTTTTTAAGCAGTTAAGAATATTTAGTGTTGTCCCTACTTGATCTGTTTCTATCAACAGTATACTCAAAGTTCAGAAAATAAATTGAGATACTGTGTATATTTAAAATACCAAATATTGGCAAACCTGTGGCACGCAGGGCCCTTTCTGATGGCACACGAGCCATAGCCCCAGTTCAGCTTCACTGTACATGCACGCACGCCTCCTACTGGCCAGCTGGTCTTCAGGTCTGTGCCGCGCATGCATGGGGGGCAAGGCACGTGCAAGGGGACCACGTGCACATGCAAGGGGTGCATGCAGGGGGCCGCGTGTGCATGCACGGGGCAAGGTGTGTGTAGGGGACCATACACATATGCACAGGGCCACACGGCCATGCGCGGGGGTGGAAGAAATGAACAGGGACCATGCACGCATTGTATTTTGGGGGTTCGGACGCACGCATTTGTGTGCACACCCACACGCTTTGGGCACTTGGTCCAGAAAAGGTTAGCCATCACTGGATTAGATAATTGAATTGAACCTATCTCAATGCCAAATTAAAACAAAAAAATCCTGTTATATTTCAGACCAATTAATTTGTATTATAATTTTAACTGTTTTTTTGTTTCTTTTTCAGGCATCCATGAACCAAAGCTACATGTCAAATTCAAATCATTCCTATCTCTTCAACTACGACTGGAATGCACATCAAATTATCCTTTCCATAATAACTTCGAATTTCTCACTAGCACTATTGTACAATACATACTTCAAATATAATAATAATTACTCATAGCTTGAATTTGGTTCTCTTTAAGAACTTTTTTATATATATACAAACTATTTGGGAATCATTAACTTGAAAAATGAATCAAATTAAAATAATGATCCCCAAATAACTTGTATATATAAAATAGTTATTAAAGAGAACCAAATTCCAACCTTAACTAATCCAACAATGTATCTGGAGACCAATGGCATTTTTAAGACTTAAAAAAACTAGTGT
The DNA here is from genome assembly GCA_022577455.1 of Arizona elegans. NCBI lineage: Eukaryota > Metazoa > Chordata > Lepidosauria > Squamata > Colubridae > Arizona > Arizona elegans. The sequence continues at coordinate 168,490,694 of JAKOOJ010000002.1, forward strand.
CCAATGATCTATCTTCTTTCATGGGTAAGCATATTCCTGACTCAAGTATCCACTGACTTTTGGAGTTGGTGGGCACATATGTTAAGGGTATACTCTCTTGAAAAATAGAAATATAACACAGACACATACATATATACATACTTTTAAGAAATATTTAATATTGATACATTATATAAACCTTGCAGTTATTGCTACTCTATATTGAAATGAATGTAACCAGACTTCTATAAAGCAAAGCTAAATATGTTAGCAGGTGTATGAAACTGGCGACTCGCAGGCCAGATACGTGCAGGCCAGGCCCACCCCAGCTCTGGGAAGGGAAAAAACATCGCGATATGTTATGTGATGGTGACATGACGTGCCGAGTTTGACACCTATGCATTAAAGAGTACATACATATATTTCTAGCACTAGGAGTTTTGAGACTGGGGCAGAAGTTTTAAAGAAGACTCTTTACAATAAAAGGATGAGGATGATTACTCTCTCTGCCTTCTTCAATTTATAATCAGCCACCCTGTGGTCAACACCATATATAAACTATCGTTATTGTTATAATAGACAGGTAAAATCAGTGCAGCAGCTGCACAATGTAAGAACTGTCCATTTCATTCTCCACAAGATTTAGCTGAAATAAAATCCTCCCACTTAGGAACTCTTCCTAAAAAGGTAATCTGGATTTGGAATGTCACATAAGCAGCCCCTCTAATTTGACTTACTTAATGCTCAAGTCTTTCATACCAAATCATATGATAAAAAGTTTCTTTCTGAACAGTGGAGTAGCATATTAATTGATAATTATTTAATTTGAATAAGAATATTTCTTACTTTCTCTAATAGCCGTAAGATTTCTGCATTAGCTAGAAATAATCATTTAGAATTTCTGTATACCAACTACATTTCATTCTTCAGTTGAAGATGCTGATTTTGTCTCTCCTGACTTTTAATCAGTCATTCTGATCAGTCATTTATTCTCATGGACAAAACAGTGAGACAAGACAGCCATGACCAAATTCTACTAATTCAGTAAAAAGAAAATAATTCCAGAAGCAGCACATTGATGTAATATGTATCCGTAATTTGGCTTTTGGGTTCTGGAATTTATAGCAATATAGCATTCTGTCTCTAAGCACTAGATAAAATTAGAATATCAGAAATCGTGCAAACTGTGCACAAACTATGCAAACTGCTACTGTATAATACATATCAAGATTAGTTCTTGAACCAATCAATTGAAATTTAAATTAGATGACTACATATATTTTATACCAGACATATTTTTTACTATCTTTTTGCTTAATTTGGGGGGGGGGATCATATTCTTTTCAAATATAAAATGAAAACGAAAGTCCTAAGTTTAATCAGCCTGATACACATACAAAGTTGCTTCAAAGTCGATTGTGCAATTTCCACGTGACTGGAAAACACTGCTGCTACGTGTCAGACGTGCTTGGCAGTTGAATTTACAACTGTCAGCTATGTGTAGGAATTAAAACATGTTATACATATACAATATATAGTAATTAACAATTATTAATCAAAATGATGCAGCAAAAATTCTATTCCTTACTAGACTGAAAATTAGTTGCCAGAGATAAGATATTGGCAGAGAAAGAAGACGGCTGAATGAATTCTATTCAGAGAAAGAGAAATATGTAATCTGGTGGCAGCCTGAACAGCTCTTAATCAACGTGTTGAGGAAAAGCATGGTTACATTTGTTCTTCATGTTAAAGCATAGTTTAATTCAATGTGGAGGAACTATTACACATTTTGGCACTTACATATTTTACTCTTTCTCATCTTGGCTAAGAATAGTTAGAATAATTGTGCTTCTGTTTAAGCCTGATTTCTCTTTGTAGTCTGAATACATTGTCATTAATAATTATAATGACTACTTAGAAAAAAAAAGCTTTAAAGTATGAGTGGATAAATATAACTTGCATGCTAAAAATGCATGTGGTTTCTTTGATTTTGGGCTTGCACAATGTGAAATAGTCTAGCATGTTTAGATTGCATTAAACTATGGCTTATTTTAAACAATCTAGCCGTTTTCAGTAATTAAAGTTCCTCAAGGTAGGAGGCAGAAACTTGCAGCATCACAAAAACTCTTTTGTTAATATCGTTTTCCCCAAAATAAGACCTGAAAATAAGCCCTAGAATGTTTTACACATGAGCTTAATATAAGCCCTACCCCCCCCCCCCAAAATCAGCCTACGCAGCTGGCTGCCCACCCATTTCATCTGGTTGCTCATGGTGCTGTGGCCACCGGGGGAGGGGCCGCCCCACGCACCAGCTTACCTCAGGGCCCCCACAGCCAGGCCATCCATGCCCCCACAAGTGCCTCATGGAGCACTGGCAGCTTTGTGCAGCAGGAGCCCACATGGTTTCCGCCCCCTTCTTCTGCTTGCTCGCAGTTGCAATGGAGGCTGAGTGGTGTGCTGTTGCCGCTGTGTCGGGGTGTGGATGGCCTGGCTGTAGGGCCCTGAGGTAAGCCGGTAGAGGACGTGCGGAGCAATTCCACCCCCTGCCTTACCAACATAGCACCAGCATGTCGCTTGGTTTCCTGCGCTGTTGCAGTTGTGAGCAAGCAGAAGTGGGTCTACTGTCAATGGGGGGAGGGGATACTTCCTAAAAATAATCCCTAGTGCTTATGTTGGGCCCCAAAACAAAATAAAACCAGGTCTTATTTTTGGGGAAACATCGGTAATAACGATGTTATTGATCTGATAGATGGATAAAAATGCCAAATCCAGTCTAAAAATTTGGCTGACAATGTAACAAACCATAAGAAAAATAATACTTGGTGTCTGACTCTCAGTGACTATGTACAGTTAACACTCCTAGCGAGTCTGCAACTAAAAATTTGTTGTAGCGTTTCTTTAATTTCTTGTAAATGGCAGATTCAAATCTTAGAAGTTTAAACAAAAATAATTGTGTAGCAAATTTACATTGTGTTTTTGTTGCTATCTGTTTAACACTTAAGCATAAAACAGAATCAGAGAAAAGTTCGTTCCCCAGACTTCTTTCCTGGCACTGTATTATCCTGGGATGCATACATCCACAAAATCTCTCCTATTCATGCCAGGATCTTCACAAGTAATGCCAAGAATTGACTTGCATCCCAGCTCTGTTCTTCCCTCAACTTTTCCCAATCAAAAAGATAAAGGCTGAACAAAACCCTGGAATGCTGCACTTGAAAATCAGATTTTCAAACTCTAAAGGAGTGAGGAAGATATGGTTGTTTAACTTCCTCACCCTTTTATAGTTTGAAAATCTGATTCCATACATGCCAGGAGCAAACTAACTAAAGCCAAGTGTTTGATAAGATAAGATTATGATAAGAGGTAGCAATAGGAAATGCAAAGTTAATGCTCCACTTCAACTTAGAGAAGCACAATTAAGTGAACTTTTTTTCCAGAATGTAAGTGTAAATCAAAAGGCAGTATAATAAATATATATCATCAGTAGATTCACTAGTTTCCTTTTGAAGTCTTTTAGTACAGGCAATCCTCCACAATACGGCTTAGTGACCATTTGAAGTTACGCCAGACTGTGAATCATTGCCAATGAGTGTGATACTAACAAATCAGTACCGCTGCAGCAGGTCTGAATTGTTTCTAATCTCCAAAAATCAACTGCCTTATGCAGCCTTAATAATACAGACTGTACAATTGAGGCTGCACTAGACCACTTGTTCAGTGACCATTCAAAGTTATAATATTGTTGAATAAGTGGGGCTTACAATTGGTTTGAGAAACTGCAGCTATTGTAGCATCTCTGTTGTCATATGATTGCAATTCAGGGGCTTGGAAATCAATTTATAATTACAATGGTTGCAGTGTCCCCCAGTTATGGGATTGCTATTTGTGACCTTCTCTGCTGGCTTTCCACAGGCAAAGCCAATGGGAATCCAGCGGGGGTTGCAAGTTACCCCCACTGCTTTTCTGCCTGCTTGCCCAATACCTATCTATGGTACCCATCTCTCACCTACAGCCCTGTTTGCTTGGGACTCCCATCTCTTCCCACATAGCAGTCACATGGGATGCTATCTTAATGACCTAGGACTGCTGAGATTTCTGTTGCTAAGCAATGCAGTAATGTGATATTGTGCTTCCTAAATGCACTGCTTGGTGATGGAAATTCTGGTCCCAATTCACGTCATAACCTGAGGACTACAAGCATAGGGTAGACTACCAGCTGTCAGTGCCACATTTCTGCTTTTATACCATTCAAAGACATGTCAGGTGATGCCAGATGGTGGTTAAATGGTCTCTGACATTGAACCTGGAAAATCCATGCACTGGAATTGCTCTACAGGTAGTCCTCAATTTACAATTCATTTAGTGACTGTTTAAAGTTACAATGGCAGTGAAAAAATTGACTTATGACCATTTTTCAAACTTATGACCACTGCAGCATCCCCATGGTCATGTGATAAAAATTCAGATGCTTGGCAACTGATTCATGTTTATGATGGTTGCAGTGTACCAGGGTCATGTGATCACCTTCTGCAACCCTGTGACAAGCAACATCAATGGGAAAAGCAGATTCACTTAACAACTGTGTTATTACCTTAACAACTGTAGTGATTCACTTAACAACTATGCCAAGAAAGGATGTAAAATGGACGTTGTCTTACCTGAACGTCCTTTTTTGGAACGCTGCGTATACACTCCAGCATAGGGTTAAACCCTCATTTCTGCCAGCAACTGAGAGAACCTTTATTAATTCAACTTCCTACTCTGTGCTCTTACCACGCCCCTTTTGCACACAGCTCCCCAGTCTTGAACAAAGACACAGCTTGTGAAACAGAACAAACTTTATTAAACCAACCTGAAAACCAAACTGCAAACAAACATCAGAACAAATGGGAGGGGAATGGAGTGTATACGCAGCGTTCCGAAAAAGGACGTTCAGGTAAGACAACGTCCATTTTCCAGAACGCTGCTACTACACTCCAGCATAGGGACATACCCAAGCCTAATTCCCAGGGTCGGGCAAAACACTGCTCCCCCCCGGAGGGGCCAGAGACCACAGTTTGCAAAACCCTCCGTCCAAAAGATGCCTCCGCAGATGCGTAAGCGTCAATACGGTAGTGCCGAATGAACGGCGACAAGGAAGTCCAAGCAGCCGCCCTGTAGATCTCCAACACCGACGCCTGGGTCGCCCAGGCAGCCAAAGTAGTGGCACTCCGAGTAGAATGAGACGGGATTCTCGCAGGAACAGGACGAGCCTGCCTCTCATACGCAGAGGAAATGCAGGCCTTAATCCAACGTCCAATTGTGGCCGGCGACACTTTCTGGCCCATAGACGCCGGATGAAACGAAACAAAAAGAGCCTCCGTCTTGTGAAACAACTCCGTCCTGCGTATGTAACGCCTCAGAGCCCTGCGAACATCCAGAGTGTGCCAGAGAACCTCACGGTGATGTGTGGGCGATGGACAGAAATCCGGGAGAACCAGTTCTTGGGACCGATGAAACCAGGAGTTAACTTTGGGGGTAAATGCAGGATCAAACCGAAGCACAACCATGTTAGCGTGGAAGATGCACAAATCCTTCTGGACGGACAAAGCCGAGATCTCAGATATGCACCGAGCTGAAGTGATGGCTACCAAAAAGGCGACTTTGAACGACAAAAACTTCAATGAAATAGAACCCAGCGGCTCAAACAGCGAAACGGTAAGAGCCTGCAACACCAGAGACAAATCCCAAGACAGATAACGGTGAACTGTGGGCGGCCTCAGGTTCGTAGCTCCATGTAGAAAATCCTTCACCCACGGGTGATGCGACAGAGACGTGTACGGAGGAAATGACAGCACCGTGGCCAGGGCCGCCACCTGACGTCGAAGAGTCACCGGAGCCAAACCTTTGTCCAACCTCAATTGGAGGAAACCCAAAACGTCCTGTATAGTTGCAGAAGTCGGATCCACATGGGCCGCCGCGCACCAGCGGCAAAAGGCCCTCCACGATGCCTCGTAAATTCTCGTTGTGGATGGTCTATGGGCCGCCTGGATCGTCCCTATCACCTCGTCTGGCAAATGGCCCTTCCTCAGGATAACGTGTTCAAATGCCAGATGGCCAACTGGAGCCACTGGGGCTCGGGGTGTTGAATGGTCCCCTGCCGTAGGACAATCCGGTGAGGAGGAATCAGCCACGGGTCCGACATCGAAAGCTCCACGAGGTCCGCGAACCACGGCCTGCGCGGCCAGTAAGGGGCCACCAGCAACAACTCCGCCTTCTCCACCAGCAACTTCTGGACCACCTGTTGAATCAATGGCACTGGAGGGAATGCGTACAGAAGGCCGACCGGCCAACTGCATTGCAGAGTGTCGGTGTCTTCCGCAAGCGGCGATGGAAAGCGAGAGATGAACCTGGGAAGCTGGGCGTTGGCCGGGCTGGCGAAGAGGTCCACCACTGGCCGTCCGAAGCGAAGAGACGCCTCTTGGAACAGACTGGGAAGAAGCTGCCACTCGTCCTGGTCGATCACTTCCCTGCTGAGCCAGTCCGCCCGAGTGTTGGCTGTCCCGGAAATGTGGTCCGCACAGATCGATGCCAGATGACGCTCCGCCCAGCTGAACAGACGCTCCAATTCGAACATCAGACTCCGTGACCTCATCCCCCCCCTCGCAGTTCATGTGCACCTTGGCCGATGTGTTGTCCGTGAGTATCAACACGTGACGGTGGCGAATCAGCGACCGGAAGTGTAGAAGGGCGAGACGAATCGCTCGAAGCTCCAGCAGATTGATACTGTGAGAGCGCTCGGCCAGAGTCCATTGTCCCTGAGCCACTTGTACACCCAGGTGGGCCCCCCAGCCGGTGAGACTGGCATTGGTGGTTATCACGATCCGGTCCGGTTCCAGAAAGCTGCAGCCCTTTCAAATGGCAGTCGACTTCCACCAACGCAGTGACAGTCGAACTTGCGGAGAGACAAGCACCTTCCTCGCTGAGTTGGAACAACCCTGCCTCTGGAAGAGGAGTAGAAGCCATTGTAACGGGCGAGAGTGCCTGCGCGCCCATGGTACTATGAGGAAGCACGACACCATCTTCCCCAGCAACTGGGACAATGTCAATAGAGACACCGACCTCCGGGCCAAGACTAGGTCCAGGAGTGACGAGATGCTCCTTACCCTGTCTTTTGACAGGAAAACCTGCCCCTTCCCAGAGTCTATCACTGTTCCGAGATGTAAAATCGAAGTGGAGGGGACGAGATGGCTCTTTTCCAGATTGATAGTGAAGCCGTGCTCCCTGAAGGCCAAGAGCACCCGCTCCATGTCTCGTACTGCTTGTGGTCTGGAGGAGGAAAGGACTAAAACATCGTCCAGGTAACAAAGAACTCTCACCAGTACTGCACTGAGTGTCGCTGCCACCACCGCTACCAGCTTGGTGAAAATCCGGGGAGCCGAAGAAAGACCTAACGGCATCGCACAGTACTGGTAATGTTTGCCCGCATATTCGAAGCATAGAAGGAGCGTTGGTCCTACCTGATACGTTCCTTCTTGTTGAGTGGAGACAGCAGCCAGCGTGGGTAGTGCCCATCCAATCAGCTTGAAGGACTGAGTCTGCCAATTATTCTTAGTCCCGCCCTTGTTGCCGGGCAGACCCAGCTTTGGCGAAGACTTGAAGACAGACTCGGCGTGTGGGAGAAGGAGAAAACCTCAGGAGAGAGAATAGGAAACAAGCAAGGTCCAGCCTGAGAAGGGAGGGTCTGGCTGCTGTCTCCACTCAACGAGAAGGAACGTATCAGGTAGGACCAACGCTCCTTCTCCATTGAGAGTGGAGACAGCAGCCAGCGTGGGACGTACCAAAGTTCACTGTCCCGGAGTCAGGGGGGGAACCTGCTGGACTGCAGCAACTTCTCCGGCAACAACCCTTTGAAGAACACGGCGTCCAAATGCCGCCTCCGCCGATGCGAACTGGTCGACCTTGTAGTGTCGAATAAAGGGTCCAGGCGAAGACCACGTAGCCGCCCTACAAATCTCCAGCAGGGAGACCTGCGTTGCCCATGTAGCTGTTGTAGCCGCGCTGCGGGTGGAGTGAGCCGTCAATCTTGATGGACGTGGAAGAGAACGAAAATCGTAGGCTGCAGCAATCGTTTGCCTAATCCAACGACCGATGGTAGAAGACGAGACTTTACAACCCTGGTTGGTAGGCAGGAAAGAGACAAAAAGAGACTCCGATCGGCGGAAGGAAGCCGTCCTTTTTAAGTAAATCCGCAACGCCCGCCTGACGTCAAGGGTATGCCAACACTGTTCACGTGCATGAGAAGGACGAGGACAGAAATCAGGTAGGATAATTTCTTGCGAACGGTGGAATACAGAATTAATTTTCGGCACAAAGGTAGGGTCCAAGCGGAGAACCACATGATCCGAGTGGAAGACACAAAGGTCTGAGCGAGTAGACAAAGCAGCGATCTCCGAGATGCGACGGGCCGAGGTTATGGCCACCAAGAAGGCCACCTTGAAGGTGAGAAGTCTTAGACTGGTGGTCCTGATCGGCTCGTATGGAGGGCCCGTAAGGGATTGTAAGACCAAGGGAAGGTCCCAGGTGGGATATCGATGCAATACGGGAGGACACAAGTTCTTGGCACCCCGGAGAAAGCGTCGAATCAGGGGATGTTGAGCCAGGGATGACAAGGAGCCGCAGGTAAGCACCGAAGATAACGCTGCAACTTGCTGACGAAGAGTGTTAGAAGAAAGACCTTGAACCAAGCCCTTTTGCAGAAACATAAGGATATGCACAATGGAAGGTTGAAGCGGCGTAACGTCGACCTGATCACACCAGGAACAGAAGGCTCGCCAGGTGGCCGAATAAATGCGGTCAGTAGAAGGCCGTCGGGAGGATTGTAATGTATGAATGACGTCCGCTGGAATGTGTACCGCCCTCAAGTTGCCCCGCTCAACCTCCAAGCGGTCAGGGTGAGCCAGGCCGAATCTGGGTGCGTGAGAGCGCCCTGCGAGAGAAGAGTGTCCTCGAGAGGTAGTCGCCACGATGGGGTCACCGATAGGGACACAAGGTCCGCAAACCAGGGTCTCCGAGGCCAATGCGGAGCCACAAGGATCACTTCCGCACGCTCGGATAGAATTTTGCGGATGACCCTGGGGATGAGAGACGTCGGGGGAAAGGCGTACAGGAGGCCCGACGGCCATGCAATCCGAAGAGCGTCGACGCCGGCTGCCCGAGGATGTGGATATCGAGAAAAGAATTGCGGAAGCTGGGCGTTCTCGTGAGTCGCGAAGAGATCGATTACTGGAAGGCCGAAGCGAAGGCAGAGGTCCTGGAAGACGCGCGGGTGTAGACGCCACTCTGCATTGTCGATCCGTCGGCGACTCAGCCAGTCCGCCTGAAGGCTGTGTACCCCCGATATGTGCTCCGCTCGTAGAGAACAAAGATGGCGTTCCGACCAGAGACCCAAAGCCATTGCTACTGCCAGGAGGAACCTCGATCTGGTGCCCCCCAATCTGTTCAGATGCGCCTTGGCGGCGACGTTGTCCGTGAGGACGAGAACGTGGGTCCCGAAGATCAGATGGTGAAACGACTTCAGGGCAAGAAAGACTGCCTGTAGCTCCAGCCAATTGATGGGACGACGAGATTCTGATGGCGTCCAAGTCCCTTGAGCCAGCTGACCCTGACAATGGGCTCCCCAGCCCAGAAGGCTGGCGTCTGTCGTCACCACCACCCGTGGGGGCTCGAGGAAGAAGCAACCCGCAGCGAGAGCAGGGGAACGCCACCACTTGAGAGATCGGCGCACCGCAGGAGGAAGCGGAATCGGCTTCGGTGAAGTGCCTCTTCCCGCCTTCTGCAACGGTAAGAGAAACCATTGGAGCTCCCTGGCGTGTAATTGAGCCCAGGGAACTATGGCTATCGCAGATATCATCTTACCTAACAACTGGGACAAAAGGTAAGGAGAAACAACCCGACACCTCTCAACTTGAGATACCAACTGCCTCAGGCTATTCTGCCTGTCGGGGGAGAGGAAAACCTGGCCATGAAGAGTATCAATCAGGGCACCCAAATGAACAATGCGAGTGGAGGGAATGAGGTGACTCTTTTCCAGATTAATGGAAAAACCATGGGCCGCCAACGTCTCCACAGTTAGACGTACATCTAAGGCCGCCTGCTGAGGAGAGGGGGACAAAAGCAGAATATCATCCAAATAACACAAAAGACGAACTGAACGAAGACGGAGACAAGCCGCCAGGGCAGCCAGCACCTTAGTAAAGGTGCGGGGGGCGGACGAGAGGCCAAATGGTAGAGCCCTGTACTGGAAATGTAATCCGCCATAAGAAAAGCCCAAATATCGTCTGTGGGAAGGGAGGATAGGAATATGGAGTTAGGCCTCGGTAAGATCAATGGAGAGGAGATCGCCCCTCCGAACACCGTCCAGAATGGTCCTCAAGGATTGCATTTTAAATTTTCGATATACGACGTACTGGTTCAAACGTTTCAGGTCCAGAATAGGACGCCACCCCCCGAAGATTTGGGAACTAAGAACACCCGTGAATAAAAACCTGAACCCTCCTGGCCAGGGGGAACAGGTTGAATAGCCTTGATAGTCAAAAGATGCTGAACCGATGAGTCCATAAGGGACTGCTTTCTGGGATTACGAGAAATCGGACAGCAAACAAAGGTGTTGGGGGGGGAGAAACAAATTCGATGGCCAAACCAGACCTTAAGGTGGCGAGGACCCACTGATCTGAGGTGGACACCTCCCAAATGGCAGCAAAAAGGCCCAATCGACCGCCAATGGGAGGGTCTGGAACACACTCAGCGACGGCGACGGGTGAAACGACCTCCTCCCCCTCGAAAGGGCCGTTTAGAGACAAAAGGGCGTCCCCTGACCGACCTATCCTGTGAGCCCCGGGGCCTAGCCAAGGAACCCTCACGCCTATAGAAGGAGGAGAATGCAGAGGAAGAATCCCCCCATCAGCACCTCGTGCCGGAGGACGAGGCGGGTAAGGAGAAAAACGGGGCTCTCCTCTACGGTAGGTAGCAGCCAACACCTTCTTTTTATCCCTAGTTTCCGTAAGGAAAGGGTCTAGGGTCTCCCCAAACAACTTAGATCCATGAAACGGAACCGACGCCAAGCTCCATTTGTGCCTGGCATCAGCCTGCCAATGTCGAAGCCAGACCAAGCGACGAGCCGTGACAGAAGAAGCCAATGATTTCGAAGCAAATCTGGCGGCGTTCAGAGTCGAGTCGGCGGAAAATTGTACAGCCGCGACAATCTTGTTTAAGTCCTGCCTAATTCGGGAGTCGCCAGGGAGCAATTTTTCTTGCAACTGCCGCAGCCAGAGCAAGGTGGTTCTATTGAAGAATGAGGCGGTAGTGGCCGCCCTAAATTCCCAGGCAGAGCTTTGGAAAACTCTTTGGAGCACAAGTTCAGAACGACGCTCCTCAGGACGGAGACCCTCGACAGGTTCACCAGGAATATTAACGTTAGGAAGCAGAGCCGCAACAGGGGCGTCAATGGAAGGCATCTGAAGAAGAGCGTCGAGGTCCGAAGAGACCGGGAAGTTCTTCCTGTCATTGGAAGAGAGTAGAGGAGCTGAGGCTGGAGACTCCCACTGACGCTTTAGCACGTCCAAAAATAGAGGAGGAGTGGGTATCGACGTAATAGGCCGAGCAGGTTCCGCAAACATGGGATCCAAGGATCCTGAAGAAGCCTGAGCTGGGGCCGGATCAACAGACGGTGAAGACAAACGGGCCGTATTAACCGCCTTGAACAAAAGGGACTTAAACAAGGCCTGCGGAAAGAGGCCGGTGAAGGAAGGCTGATCAGGCGGGAGGTTGTCATCCTCCGACAGGTCAGAGTCAGCGAAATCTACATCAGCCGAGACCGAATGATGACTGGAATGAGAACAAGTCGGGAATTCAGGATGGAGCGAACCAGCAGAATCCTGAGGTCCCCGTTCCGGAGAGGCAGGAGAAGCTGACCTAACCGACCCCTGCCGACTGGAGTGAGAAGACCGGGCAGCTAAAGATTTTTGTACGGCCGCGTTGATCATTTGCTGGAGTTGAGATTGATTGAGTTGGTAAGAGATTATGTCTGAAGAAGGAGCAGCACCGGAATCGGAAGGAGAGGGGTCCTGAGGGACCGTAGAAACTTGACCAGCCGGTTGAGTCGATGAATCCGAGCCCCATAAGTTGTCCTCAGAAATGGTAACTGGACAGTCTTGAAGAGATAGCTGGTCCGGTGTAGGGGATCGAGGCCCCGATGTAGGAGCTGGATCAACCGAAGCAGAAGAAGCTTGCGTTTGAGGGGGAGGCAGCTTGGAACTCGCCCTGTCACAAAGTTGGGATAAGAGCCTGTCCCTCCGTTTTTCCATCTTGGAGGAAGCTGACAGGCTATGTTTGGAGTGATGGTGAGACCGGGAGGAATGAGAAGCCGAGGAAGAGACCTTAAGGGCCTCATGAGCTGATTCTTGGTTAACAGACAAGGCGTCTGCTTGTCCAGCTTCTGAGCGACCAGCCTTGCGGCTGTGTTTAGACTTGCAAGGGGCCTTAGGCATAGTGGTTGGCAACAGGCAGTCACAGCAATTCAGGCAAACAGAGGTGGGGGCGCTAGACTCCACAAATTAGAAGGGAGCGTGAGAAACTCCACACAAAAGGCAGTCCAAAGGTCAATAACTCACACAATGACCATCCGTCAGTAAATGAGACGTAGGTTGAACGCTCAGAAATTGCAGAAAAGGAGGCTGTGTCAGTGCCAGGCCCCAGAGAAAGTGAAGGAGACCGAAACTGGGGCGGTCGTTAAGTGAGACAGGTCATAAGTCCGAGTCGCTGCCACACAATAAACAGGGGGCGCAAGACCCCACCAGGCAGGTATGAATAGCGGAGTTCTGGGACACCAATAGCCAAAGAGAGGGGGCGCAATGCTCCACAACTGGAATAAACAGCACCAGCAAGGCTGTTGAGAGGCAGGGGGGGCCCGAAGCTCCACAACGGCAATCACGCAGCCGACAACCTCCAGCTCAACCAGTCACTCAGCAGGAGTAATCACTTCCAAAAGGAGGGAGGTAGCAGAGAAACGAAGCAATTAAGCCTCCTCAGTTGTTTTTGCAGCCAACCTTGCAGAAAGAAACGGGGCGGCTACCAGCGGCGGGAAAAAGTTCATTCAAAATGGCGGGCGCCGCTAGCCGCCCTCGACGAACTCTGATAGTCCGATGCAAGCCACAGCCAGGAGGTGAAGAGAAGCGAAGGGAGGCTGAATTTGAGGGCAAAAACAGTCCTTAAACCCCCGACTGGAAAGGCTAGGGGGAGGGGGAAGAGGAAAAAAATCCCCTTTTGCAACGGAGGGAAGCGGAGGGAACGGAGCCCCAATCAACTTACAAATGCGAAGTCCAAAAAACAGTCCAAAGTCAGCCAAAACGCAGTACCATGCCAGAGGGGAAATAAGCAATCCGAAGTCAAAAAACAGTCCAAGTCAGAAACCAGAAATCTATCAGAAAAGGTTAGAAAACCAAGAAAATAGCCAGAGACTAAGTCCCACACGCCTGTCAGAGCTGAAGGACTGAGCCAAAGCTGGGTCTGCCCGGCAACAAGGGCGGGACTAAGAATAATTGGCAGACTCAGTCCTTCAAGCTGATTGGATGGGCACTACCCACGCTGGCTGCTGTCTCCACTCTCAATGGAGAAACTGTCGATGCGAAGAAAGCACTGGAACATGCAGATAAGCCTCTCGCAGGACCACCAACTGCATTAAGTCCCCTGGACGAACAGATGCAAGGATTGAGCGAAACGAGTGCATCTTGAATCGCCGGTTGCGCACCGCGTGATTCAAATCTTTGAGGTTGAGAATCCCTCGGACGCCACCTGAAGACTTCGGAACCAAAAATAGGACCGAGTAGAAGCTGGTCCCGTTGGTCCAACGGAACCGGTTCTATCGCCCTGATGTCCAGCAAATGCGAAATCTCCTCCGCCATCTGGGGCCGACGGTCTAACTGCAGAGGCACAAGACACCGGAGAAATCATCGAGGGGGACGATCCGAAAACTCGATGGAGAGGCCCTCTGAGATCGTGCGCCGTACCCACACGTCCGAAGTGGAACGGTCCCACTGGCGGCGAAAGGCCTGGAGTCGCCTGCCCACCGGACCAGGAGACGGTGAGTCATTTGCCCCTACGGAAGGGCTTCGAAGTGGCCCCACGAAAGGGACGCTTTGAGGTGGGCTGGGGCCTGCCACAGTCCCTGAAATACTGTCTATCAGTGAACCGGTTGGACTGCTGGAACTGCTGTCTGTAAGAAGAGGGGCCTCCCTGCCCCGAATAAGAACGAAAGGACTGACCCTGTGCGTAAGGGGTATAGCGCCTATATTGTTTGCAAAAGGAAGAAGGCATAACCTTACGCTTGTCCTTGTCCTCGACAAGGACCGGATCCAAAGAAGCACCAAACAGGTTGGGAGCCTTATACGGAGCTGCCGCCAGCTTCCACTTGGCCTTGACATCAGCCTTCCACGGGCGTAGCCAGAACAGACGTCTCGACGTAATGGAAGCCGCCAGGGCCCGAGAGGCAAACTTGACCGAGTTCAGTGAGGCATCCGCTGAGTATTGAGTGGCTGCAATGATTTTGTTGACATCGTGATGTAAACGACGTTCTTCAGGGGGAAGACGTTCCTGAAGCTGGCGTAGCCATATCAGGAATGCTCGATTAAAGAACAAGGTGGCTGTGGCAGGCCTGACGGCCCAAGCTACGGCCTGATGGGATCTCCGAAAAGCCAGTTCAGTACACCTGTCCTCAGATTTTAGTCCTTCAAGAGGATCAGACAAAACCATCGATTGTGAAGTGAGGCCTGCCACCGGAGCATCTACTGTGGGCAGGTCCAACATTGCTTCCAACTCAGGCACCGAACAGAACAGTTTCTTGTCCAGGTTACTGGGCGCGGTAGATGACCCAGGTTGGTTCCAAGGCGCTTGTAACACGTCAGTGAAGAGTTGAGGACACGGAATAAAGTCCTTCTCCTGCTTGACCTGCTTGAACAAGGCATCGTGTGGGCCCACCTCAGGCAAAGACTCCGGGGGTTGGGCCCCCACAGACCCCAAATTCGTTGTCAAGTGGGCCTTGTGAAGGAGGGACTTGAACAAGGCGGGACAAAAGAGACCCGTGAAGGCCAGAGATTCAGGTGGGAGGCCTTCATCTTCCGAAAACTCCAGTTCCTCAGGGCCCTCTTCCTCCTGGTCAGACGTCTCAGACGAATCGGACACTCTACGAGAAGGAGAGCGTGTCCTGCGTGGTCCTGCAGAAGCCAATGCGCCGGCAGAGGTACCCTCAGTCGCAGATTGGGCCGCTGTTTGAGCAGTTGCCACCATGATCGAGGCTAACGCCGTAGAGAGCATAGACTGGAAATCAAATTGCGACGGCAGCGGAGGGTGATCCTCTGAACGTAGCCCCGCTGCCGTGGGTGTGAAGGTAGCTGAAGGTAGGTGTCGAGGAGGCGGCAAGGACTCCAGTCCCGCCAATGACATGTCTGGCAATGACTGGGACACGCCCCTCTGCAAGGCTAAAGGGGTAGGTTGGACCACCCTCCACTCCGGACAAGTAGGTGTAGCGGTGGACTGATGGGCAGATCCCGCATCCCGGCTGGAAGAGGAAGCTGAAGCTTGTCTGGCCTTCTCACACTGTTTCTCCAAGGCCTTATGACGTCTGAGCTCATCTTTGTTGGATGTAGTGGAGGTCTTAGACGCACGGGACTTGTGGCTAGTTGAAGCGGATCACTTGCCCGACTGTTTTTTCCGGGACTTAGTCGATCTGACCGGGCTGGCTTCCCGATCAATATCCGATGAAAATGAAGAATCCGCCATCTTGCAAGCACAGCCAGCTAACTCAACGTCAACCAGGCGTGGGTTGTTTTTTTTTTAAAAAAAAAACAACAATTAATCAAATAAAGAATATACGGAATAAGATTGGGGCGGTGTGCAACCACCCCGCAGGGAAGGATTACACACGGACCACAGCCAGATAGTGGCCCTACAGTCCAGCGGAGCAAGCAGGCTTCCCCAAATTAAGCACACAATTTCCTTGCCTCCCAGCGAGCCGGCTGAAGGAGGACTAGCCTGCTAATACTCCCCCCCCCCTTTCTTTTTGCCTCCGAGCCTAGAAAGCCCGGCCTCACGGCACGTAGCAATAGGCTCCAAACAGCCAGCAGTAGCCCTTATATCCAATGGGCTAGCACTCAAAATGGCAGCCGCCCGAGCCAGCAAAATGGCGGCCGTGCGATGATGGCGCAGATGGTGATTGCGTCCCCCCACGCGCACACCATACAGCTTCGACCTCACCCCCCTTGGTGCTGCAGGCCAGACACCACAAGGAGGGGATTCTGACGTGGAAAGCTGTGCCTCAGGAGGGTGGCGAGCACTCTTTCACCACGCCGCACCCTCTATCTGCCACGCCCTGGGGTGACCGCCCGGGATCCAAACGGGCCGAAAAGCCGCGCACCGCCCACAGAAGCCTGACGGGATGGATGCCGGACGAAATCCTCGGTGGTAGCGCTCCCGCTAACCGCCGGCTCCAAATCACGCTGGTGCCCTGCCCTCGCCGCAGAAAGGAGTGCCAGGCGAGAATCGAATCTACCAGCCCGACTCACCCGCAGTTGTAATTCAGCCGGCTCCGCCCCGCAGGGACAAAAGCCGGTAGCTGTAAACACGGCGGTCGGGACGACCCGGTTCCCCGGGCACGAACCCGATGATCAGCTGACAGGCAGGGAGCAGCAATCCACCAGATATATTGAAGAAAAAATGAAAAAAATAGCTCAACTCCACCGAAAAATAAATAAAGGGGCTAATCAAAAATAACCAAAAGGCCGAACGCTAAACTCAGAGCACAGAGAAAAACCTCTCAGTCTGGCAGCAACTGAGAGAAAGACTGGGGAGCTGGGTGCAAAAGGGGTGTGGTGAGAGCACAGAGTAGGAAGCTGAATTAATAAAGGTTCTCTCAGTTGCTGGCAGAAATGAGGGTTTAACCCTATGCTGGAGTGTGGTAGCAGCGTTCTGGAAAACGGGGCAAAATTCACTTAACAACTGTCTCACTTAGCAACAGAATTTTTGAGCTCAATTGGGATTTCTAAGTCGATATTGGCAACCTGTATTAGGTTGCCAATATAGCTATAGTAAGTATGAAAATAGCATGATATTCTGAGACAGGATGTTTTGGAAAATGCCATGGGTGTCACCTTCACAGAATGCACAATTTGAATTATCTGGGTGTTGAGCAGTTTATCTTGCTCATCACCTTGCATAGTGTTGGAAAATGTGGCCACACAAAAGAGCAATCCTTTCAACCAGCGTCAAAAGTAATTGTTCCTAACTGCTATAGCTGTCTTGAAATTAGAAAAAGGACTTCACTTGCTGTTAAACTCTGAAAATCACTGAATGTATGAAGCACTGTAACTGGAGCAGATACTGGTGACTTAAGCAGTTTGCTGTTTTAGGAACTAAAATGTATGCATTTTACCAATATGGGTAGCTGTTTTTCCCTCCTGTGTTTGGTCTCCCTCTGAAGGCTCTTTGAACTTCCCTAATGATTTATACGGGAATTTGTTACAACATCTGTCCTGCAAGTCTGCACTCTGACAGTGTTTTCCAGGCTAGTCACACTGTCATAATTTCCAGATGGCTGACAGGCAGAACTGACTTGGAACAGGACCATGCTCCTTTCCTTGCCCAAACCTGATTTGGAAATAAGCTGCCTACCCCATTAGACTAGGTTCTGTGCTCATATGATCCCTGAGTGGCACTCCGTGTTCCAAACTGTCTGTGCCAACTGTCTATGCAGGTATTGGATGACCTTGCTTTGAATTGTCTGTTATTGGTGGAACCACTATAGCATATTCTGTGGTGGAAGTGGTACTAAATGCATGAGTTCAGTGCTATGATTATCATAACCTGTAAAAATTTATAGAATCAACCCAAAGCATAATCTCCCAAAAAACAAATCTGACAAGGAAGGAAGTGGTAAAAAGGAAAGGGCATTCAGATACCAAACAGGAAATGTAACAAATAAGATCAGCCATTAAGGGCTGAGATGCCTAAATGCTCAATGTACAGGGAACAAAGAGAGAGAACAAAGTCCTCATACATGAGGGGCAGGTATGATATTGTTACTATTACTGAAACTTGGTGGGATGGAACCCATGATTGGAATTAAAGAAAAATGGACCCAGGAAATTATAGACCAATCAGCTTGACATCAGTATCTGGGAAAATCCTGGAAAAGGCAATCAAGTAGCAGATTTGTGAGCACCTAGAAATGAACAAGGTGATTAATAGAAGCCAGCATGATTTTGTTAAGAACAGGTCATGCTAAACAAAACTTATTGCCTTCTTTGATAAAGTGACTAAATAAGTAATCAATGAAATGCTGTAGATATATTATACTTAGATTTCAATAATGCATTTGATAAACCACAGCTTATTTCTTGGTAAGATGTGGGATAGACAGTACTATTTACCAGATGGATATGCAGTTGGTCTTGGGCAGGTGTGGTTGGACTATAAAAACACTTCAAGGTCCCTTCTAGCCCTATGACTCTCTATATATTTCAATAGGAATATCCAAATCTATTTTATTATGAGCTCTTTAAGGTGGAGTCCCTTTTAAAATTTTGAACCTCTTCCTGCCAGGATTTCTGAAACTCAGACTGTTTATATCTAAGAGCTCCTTATATTTCTTTCTTGGCCTCCTCACAATCTCTCACATTGGAACAGCTTCTTTTTCTCACTATTAATGGTGATTTTTCATGTAAACTTACTTTGATGTCACCTGCCTATTCCTGGCTAGGATCATACAAAAAAGCATCCCTGAGAACATGGAATCATTAAGTTGAGGTTGTTTTAGTGAAGACTGAAGGAAGAGAAGAGACAGGAGAAATCTTAACCCTCATTTTTCTATTGGTGAATCTCTAGTGATCAGGAAAAATCCCAGTATGTTACAAATTGATATGTGTAATTTCTCATTTCTGGGTATAATGAGGGAACATTTTGAACCTGGAATATCTATAGCTAGGTTACAACTAAACTAAATAAAAAGGTGTGGGGGGGGGGAATCAAGTTTATTGTCCTAAGTCCTTCCTCATGTTTTACTGCAAAGTCAGGACCCATTTACATTTCATATTTGTCATCATATTATTTGTGACAAATACTAATCAATTTATTCATTTATTATATGTTGTCATCAGGGGTGAAATGCTACTGGTTCACTCTGTTTCAGGTGAACCGGTAGTGATAAAAACTACCGGTTCAGGCAAACAGGTAGTTAAGAAAAACTACCGGTTCATCCGAAGTGGCATTTCCAACAATCAGCTGTGCCGCGCGGTTTATATTCACTAGAAAGCAGGAAACCCTGCTTTCTAGCAAAGCTAAATCAGGCAGCACAGCTGTTTCCCTCCGTCGCTGTTCTACTTCCCTTCTCAAGCCTACTTTTTCTGCGCAAAGCATGCATTTGGTGCGCATTGTGCATGCACACACATAGCACATGTTTGGCATGCATCACGCATGCACAGGCAGCAAACCAGTGGCAATCCGCGGAGAATTTCACCACTAGTTGTCATACTATAAGGAAGAAAGAGTTATGTTTTGTGAGCAGTGTGTTCTTTTTAATTAACTGATTGGTATTTCCTATGCAATACTAGTATATTTTGATTGTGTCCTACATTGTTACTAGATCCTCTGAGAGGTGTATTACATAAATGAATGAGAATAAATCAGCAAGCTTAAATCCTTTAACCTTATTCCATTTCAGCAGTCCAAGAGTTACAAAGAATTTGGGTTAGAAGATGTCTATTTTTTTCTTACAAAGGATTTAAGGATATAAATAGGCACATTTTGTTTTATCTCAAGCTATAAAATCCAATGGAGTCAGTTTAATGTCCAAATTGGGTAGACAGCTTAATGGTAGGAATTGCACTATGACATTACACTAACTGTTTACAATATACCAATTCAGCAGTATCAGACCTACTGCAAACCATATTTAAAACACATTATTCAGTAAAAAAATTACCTTCCTATTGTAAAACAGTTTTTCTATTAACAAACTAATTACCAAGTTCTGCTAACCAAAACTAGTTTATACCAAAGATCAGAATTCTTAAAATGCCTTTTATCAGTCCATGTGCACTTTCCAAATGGAACTGTGCCACCTTGATTTCTATTAAATACTAAAACAAAAAACAAAACAAAAAAATTCAAGACTTCTGATAATTGGATAAGTTGGGGGAAAAAAAGCTGGAAAGTAAGTAATACTTTTTATTTAAGCACTTAAAGAAGAAAATTCTTAATAAGAATAAATGCCAACACACTTTTCTAAAATGAAACAAAAATAAAAAAGCTTATCTCTACCAGGATTTTTTATTCATTTCTGCACACATTATTCTTCGAATGTAGAATGAATTATGCCTCGAAAGTTTTAAGTATCCTCTCTACGTAGCCTCTTCCAGTTTAGTGTCACCAACAAATGTGTAAACATCCCTTCAACCTCATCCAAATTACTGCCAAAAATGCTGAACAGCACAGAAGTTGGGACAGGCAATTGAGAATTCATGATTTGAGCAAATATGTACATAGGCAGGACTTACATAGCTAGAATAGCATAGCATAGAATTTTCAATTTCCAATTAGTCTTGCATTTTCTGAAAATTCTGAGTCCAAGTCCATTCATCTGAAGACCATCTTGTTTGGGGAAAGTTGCTTTAACAGTAACTGCAGGATCTAAATGCATCTTATAAATAAAATAAAGTATAAACATGCAGTATGTTTGGAGCAGCAAACAAACTGATTTGGGCCACATTATAAAGAATGCTGAAGTCATATGAATTAAATTTCAAAGTTTCTTCAAACCAAAATGAATGACCAATTAAATGAGTGATTTGGTGAATTCTAGGATATTCAAGAATAAATAATTCTGGAACTGACAAACTATGTCAAATAATGAATTGAACCAGTATTCAGTTTGAACTATTAGAATTTAGACCTTGTTGGATAGAGAAATCTTGTTGATTAAACCTATGTTGATATTCTGTCTTATCATCTGTAAACTACAGGACATTTGTCTGAAAGAATAGAATGTGAATGCCGTATGCTGATTCTGCTACTTGAGAGATAAACTCTGTCAGTTCTAATTAAAACCAAGCTATGCAATCATTATAGCAGATAAGTAGAAACAATTTAAGAGATAGCACTGGATGATTCTACGTTATTTTTACCATTACACAGCAAAATAATGAGTTTTGAGACTCACATGTATTTTTCATACAAATATACAAGCTTGGGATAGATAGACAAGCTGTAAAATAATTTTGTTTTAAAAATAAAACAAAATTCACACAGAATTTTCTCTCCATGGAAGTATGTGCAGCTCGCACCGTCCTGGCATTTTATACTATCAAAACAATCTTACTCTGAGATGTCTGTCAGGCTGGAAATGATGAGTGCTTTTATTCATGCTCAGTTTTAACCTTTTTATTGGAAATTCTGTTACAATACTTTAAATGTATTTTTTCAGATACATGTTCTCTATTACATCCCATGCTGTTATTATTTAAACCAGTATTTCATATGGCTAAATTTCAAATGCACAGTATCAGTTGCTGTATTGAGTTATTTAATATATATCTCATATTTACTGTTTTTTACAATAAATCAAGGCAGCAAACATATTCAACACTTCTTTCTCCATTTTCCCTACAACAACCACCCTGTGAGGTGAGTTGGGCTAGGAGAAAGTGATTGGCCATGGTCACCCAGCTGGCTTTCATGGGTAACGTGGGACTAGAACTCACAGTCTCTGGTTTTCTAGGCTGGTTCCTCAACCACCAGACTAGACTGACTCTCTTTATCCTATTTTAATTAACTAACTTTTGATATACAGTAACTTCAAACATTACAGTAATTTTGGTAGCGTGAGAGAATAGGCTTTCCCAACAGAAAATTACGGTAGTCTTCTTTGGGAAGTAAAATGCACAAAATGATATTTTGTCTCAAATTCAGAACATTAGCAAATTAGTAGACCATCTTCTAAATACAGTAGTTACTACATTGTGGGATATAGCCTAAATATTGTCAACAGTATACAATATGAGTATACTTAAATAAAATAATATGGATGGAAATGGAAAACAGGCAAATATATAAAAAAGGATTTTAATAGCAGGATTCAATTTGTCAAGCCTACATTGCAAAATAACTTACGAAACAAGGAACCTTGCTCGCTTAACATGATTCTATGATCTAGACTTGTGCTATTACTTATTCACAAACATTCCTTACAACCCTCAAACAAATTAGCTATGAAACATGAGATGAGATTGAGGAACAGGAAGCAAGTAGAACAGAAGCATTCAGCATGGAAATCTTGAGCAGGGTTATAAAGCATTTTTAGAACGCAGTCCTAATTATCAGAATGCAGATATCCCCCCCCCCCCCGATTTGAATTGAATTGTCTTTGAAGACAAAATTCAATGTTTAAGTACTTAAGCTTAAGCATTCAGTGTATCCTTTGCACATTGGCTCAGAAATAAGAGCACAACAGCAGTCCAAGTAGAAGTGAATAGGAAAAGAAATTGTTCAGTTCTTTCTTCACTGTCCCAACATCTTTTTCAATGTATTGCCATTGCCAAGGAACTATTCAAATCAAGTTCTTAAATTACCTAAACTGTCTTTCTGATCTAAATACTTATTACAGTATTCTTCTACATTAGTGCAAATTATAAAAGACCCAAATGGCTTTTTGAACTGATTCTCAAAATGTCAATTGCCAAATGTTTGGGGGAAAAATTACCAGAAAAGCAGCATGAAAGTTAATCTCTCGTTCTCTTTTCAGCCCTTGCACTCATACTAGCCAAGAAAATGATGACATATTCATGTATTTCCGACATGTTAAGTTCTGTACAGATTGTCTGTGTTTGGGAGTACACTTCCTGATTTTTTCTTCTTCAGAAAAAGAGGCACCTTAATATAGAGCAATGAACATTCCCTTTTAAGTCTGATCCAAATTCTTTCTAGTTACTACTCTCTTGTGCCTGATCACTATAGGCATCTCATTAAAGTTTTCTAGTAATGTTTTGCATAGAGCAGGGGTCCCCAACTCTCAGTCCATGGCCTAACACCAGGCCCGGGCATGTCAGCAACTGGGCCATGCAAACAAGCAAAGCCCCATTTGTGGAATGCAGGCAGCAGACACAACCACGCCCCTTCTGGTTTGTGGGAAAAACCCTTCTCCACACAACTAATCCCTGGTGCCCAAAAGGTTGGGACCACTGGCGTTGTTTCCACTAATCCATAGCTATTACCGGTAGCTATCACAACTAAACTATTACAGGTAGTCCTTGGCTTACAAGAGTTCATTTAGTGACCATTTGAAGTTACAACCACACTAAAAAAAGTGACTTATGACCATTTTATGACCATTGCACCATCATCATAATTTACATTTGGATGCTTGACAACTGGTTCATATTTATGATATGCAGTGTCTTGGGGTTCACATGATCATTTTTTGCACCTTCTGACCAGCAAATATTCAATGGGGAAGACAGATTCACTTAACAACCATGTCACTGATTTAACAATTGCAGTGATTCATTTAACAAATGTTGCAATGAAAGTCATAAAATGGGGCAAAACTCACTTAACAAATTTCTCATTTAGCAACATAAATTCTTGGTTGTAAGTCAAGTAATATATACTCGATGAATTAGTATAACTAATTATAACTAATTTTGGCTGTTCACCGCCCTGAGTCCGAAAGGAGAAGGGCGGTATAGAAATTTGAATAATAAATAATAAATAACTGAAGATATGCAGCATTATGATGTGGGGAATGCAAAATTAAAAATATGACTCTGAGATGGAAAGTGCATACACAAATTTTCTGTACACATACAGAAAATATGCAGTGATCTTTTTTCCTGGGGCAATATGGAACAAAAGCTGAGAAATTATAATGAGAAGAACAACAAATGCAGTCAACACCCTTTTTTATCACAAACTTCAAATAGCTTTGCCAAATATTGAAAAATAATTGTTAGGGTATTAAAGTTTTCATGGTATTACCAACAATAATGCAAATAAATCAGAAATAGTTTTTTTTTTTAATTCCTGCTATTTCACATACAAAAGCATACACATCCTTAAAGGATATGGTTCAAAAATCCAAAGTAACATGCAATTCAGATTCAATCCTATCTTGAGTTAGCTTGAATGAGCATGCCTCATTACTAAAAGCTACACCTGATTTGCATATACTCTGTAAAAGTGCAGTCTAATACCCGTGTTTCCCCCAAAATAAGACCCTGTCTTATATTTTTTTGAAGCCTGAAATGTGCTTGGTCTTATTGCCATGTGCTCAAAAGTCTGATTGGGTTTATTATCATGGGATGTTTTATTTTGGGGGAAACAGGGTATTTACATCTCTTCTTTGAAGCAAATTGGTATCTGATGATTTCATAGATACACCATTTAGTTTTCTTGAGAATTTATAAGTAGTTTGTCCATTCTTCCCCCCCCCTCCCTTTTTTTTTTTTACTTCCCAATTTAGACTACAGCCTTCGGATTTTCTGGTGGTTTCCCAGCCAAGCAGTAGCCTAGTGGGCTAGGAGACTACTTAGCTTTCTATCATCAATCAAAACTGGCTACAAATTAAAATGCAACTGGGTCTTTACATGTAAACAAATTCTGTTAAAATGTAGTTTTACATAAGTCTTCTAAGTAAACATGCAAAAAAGTACTGGACTGGCCTCGAGCTAAAGTAAAAACTGAAATATTTTTTGGCAGAGGCACATTTGTAGCCACAAAGTTATAAACAGTACTGGGACAGTAGAAGAAAGATTATAAAAGCTTAAGTAAAGTAAAGCTGCTTTTTTTTTTCTTTACCGGTTTCATCATTCTTCCCCAAAATATTGTCCATATTACATAAACGACACTAAATAGTGTAACCTAATAGTATAGATATCTGAAATCTGTAAAAATTACCAGATTCAAGCATTATGCAATTTTAATACTTCATTGTTTTCATATTTGAAAACTTTATTTCCTTCCTAATCAACTAGAAATGGGATTGCAACTCCTCATATCTTCCAACATGTTCTTGATCACAGAAAGTGCACAGAAAGCATTTAGTAATACATATGGAGAAAGAAAAATACATGCCATTTCTTAAGTGGCTAAAGTCAGTGACGATTTACAATATGTAGTTATTTTGTTGATTCAGCAAATTTCCAAATATAAGCCTCAGCATAACAAAATTTATTTTACAATATTTAATTTTGTCATGCTACTATATAGTTTTCCTCCAATTAAATCCTCCGCCATTATAGAAGAAAAATCTAGTCAAGATCTGCTGAAAGAAAAAAACTTATAAGTAAACATATTACGTGCTCCACCTTTAGAGCGCTCCATGGCTTAGGACCTGGTTATTTACGGGACTGCCTACTACCACAAACAGCCTCCCACCAGCCGGTACGCTCTCATAGAGAGGGGCTCCCAAACAATGTCGACTGGCAGCCCCCGGGGGGAGGGCCTTCTCTGTGGGGGCACCCACTATCTGGAACGAGCTCCCCCCAGAGATACGGAGGATCCTGGATCTGCGCACTTTCCGCCATGCTCTTAAGATCCTCCTATTCCAGCAAGCCGGCCTGGCCTAAAGTTTCTCCCCCATTTTAAAATTCTTTTAAATCGAAATTTTAATCTGTTTTAAATTATTGGGATTTTTAATTGTCTCGGGCTAAATTATTTAATCTGGTTTTAATTATGTCTCTAACTTTTGTATCTATGTATTTTATTTTGTGCCTGTTCACCGCCCTGAGTCCTTCGGGAGTAGGGCAGTATATAAATTTAATATAAAAAAAAAACCGTGAATGCAAAATATACTAGCACATTTGTATAATTTTTAAAATAAGTACTGAAGAGCTAAATACATGACCCCTTGCCCTAGAATATAGTCTATAATGACTATTACTATTACTATTAAAATTTAACACTGACAAAAAGCAAATTTTATTCATTGTATTCCCAGCAACTTTTTTCTAGTGACATTTCATAATTCATTCTATTTGTAACTGATCAGTTATTTTTATAGAAGAGTTTCAACTCAACTGTAGTCACAACCAAGTCACACATGATAAGTGATGGTTCTAAAAATAAACAAAGTTGTTAGATAATCATCATAGCACCAAAGTGCACACCTGCATTAACAATACACAATGAAATAATTCAAAGAAACTTTTTTTTTCCTTTTCCGAGTAAGACAAGGAAGAGTGATAGAATTAGAAACCCAATCTAATACTTAAAAGATGAAAGTTCCCATACAATTGCAAATTTATCTTTTGATACCTTGCTAAAAACATTTCAGAAAATAACATGGAAATTGTAGAAATACATAGTAGTTTCATTATATAGAACTGAGGCTTACATAGATTCCAGATTAGGCAAATTATTTACCTATCTATTTTGGAAATCTATTTCAGTGCTTGCAATTCAAATATTAGTTTGTTGCAATGTACTCAGAACTGTAACTGAAAGTCTTGATTTGAAAAAAAGTCTCAGGAAGCTTAGAATGAAATGTTATTTATTCAGTTTTAACTAACGAGTATATTTGGAATTAAAGAAAATAAGAGGATAATTGTTCATATACTTAAGTTCGTTTCAGCATCTTGTATATCAGCACCCTTTAAAGCGCATTGTTAAAAAGACAGTAAACAGTAAGAGTTATTTTTCCCACATCCATTTTGTAATACTTAGGTCCTCCCCCAAGAAAAAGACATAGATTTACTGCCATCAATTTTGTTCTTTTTCTAAAATTAGACAGAATGAATTCAAAAAGCAATGTTTTTGCTTTGTTTGTACCAAATTTTTTGAACTGTTCTGGTACCTATTAAGAATTTCATTCACTCCTTATCGCAAGTACCATTATACCTCTACATTCCACACTATGTACACACTGGCTAGACTTTAGTGGGCTTCACACACACTGCTCATCAGCCGGATAGATATATTACTTCCATTTATTGTCTCGTATTACCTTAATGTTAGTAAGATGACAGCAGCTCATTTAGCAAATTTCTGCAAGCACTTTAAGCTGCATTTAAGATGTCTGCATTATCCATAAAACCTCTAAGGGATGCATTGGACGAATGGGATCCTAGAATACTTCAGAACAATACAGTAACACAAAACAATTCCAGTATAAAGAAAAACTGACAAATCATCCGGCACCTTTATAAGGGGAAATGAATTATTTAAATACTGAGAGGCACACGTGCAAGGAAGGAAATCGCGTAGCCTGTAACTTAAACGGCTTGCAAACCCACAAGGCTCGTGCGCTGACGAAACCCACACACAACCGAAGCTTTTGGAAACGAGCATTCATTCGTTCACCCCATCAATCCTCCTTCCTCCGCCTCCAATAGGTACTGGATTGAAAAACAAGACGACGGATCCGATCTTCCCCACAATGATCACGATTAGGATCATTATTAGTTACCAAATGGCCCAAACCCAAATACCCAGCCGTTAAAAAGCATCTCACGATCATCCTTAAAGGAATGAGTCCAACGGGACCCTCGTGGCACGATGGCCGCCCATCCCGGGCCTGCTGACCTTATTAGTAAATCGCCGGGAGATCGGCATTTATTTATTTATTTATTTAAACGGTGGCAAGGGCGGGGGGGGGACGACACGCGCCTCTCATGGCCCTTGCCGGCATCCCCCTCCCTTTTCGGCCCTCTCCCTTTATTTCTCCATCCTCCTCCATCTCCCTTCATTGTTCTACTCTCCGGAGAGCCAAAAAGGGGCTCCTATGTCTCTCGTGGGAGAAATCCCCACCACCTTTGGGGCTTCCTTCTGGTCTTCTGCCGCCACGTGGAACTGGCTCCAGGGAAACTACTAGGAGAATCTCTCCCTGTAGACCGGTGGGTCGGTCGGTCAGTCCGCCCGCCGGCTTGGCCGGCTAAACCAGCCCAGCCCAGCCCAGCCCAGCCAAGCCAAGCCATACCTGTTGCACGCAGCCACCCAGACACGCGGCGCTTCTCTCCCCCCAGGCGCTCACCAGCCCTGGACTCTCAGGCGCTCCCGCCCCCTCACGCTCTATAACGGGCCGAAGGGGGCGGAGCTCAGCCGTAAAAGGGCGGGCTTCGTTGGTCCCGGAGAGTGAAAGAGTGAAAGGGTGACGGGAGCAGTCGCTTCTCCTTGCCCCCCCTTTCCGCAGTGGGTTCAGCTCCCATTGGAGAGAGGCGCCTCGGAGGAGACGCGGGAAACGAGCTTTTCAAGAGGCCTCAAGGAAGACGACGCTGCTTTCCGCACGTAGCTGTTGGGGGCGAGAGAATTTGGAGAGCCTTTGGTCAGAAGCAGAGAGCCAAACTGCCTAAAAAGAGAAGGGGGGCGCCCTACTTTCTTTCCCCATGTCACTCTCGGCAGCACCCAAGGGCAAATATCCTTCCAAATTACTTTGCCCAGGACCCGTGCTTCATTAAGCGCTGACCTCCGACTCAACGCTTACACAGCGTTTTATGGTTTTCTCAGAATCACCTTTAGCACTCAAAAACAGGTCCCGGGAAATATCCTGACTCAGAATAAACTGCCACTCCTTGACCTTTACAACTTGGCAAAGAGTTTCCTTCAAACTAAGGTGCATTACTCTTTGCTGCTGCAAAAAGATAAGGCATTGAGGAAAAACCCTTGGTTTAATTTGCAGAGATTGGGGCCTGCCTGCGTACAAAATCCACGGTTCTTCTTAAGGAAACAGGAACAACAATCCCAAATTTTATTTCTGTGGACCAAAACTTACGGAGCAGAGTGGGTCTTTGCCTCTGTAGTAGTAAGCATGTTTATGGCTGTTCTGTTAGTACTGAGGATAACCATATAGGTATGAGATTTGATGTTTTTAATTGTGTATTCTGCCCTTTTTTATTTAATCCTATTCTTGCTTAAAAACAAAATTTACAAAGATCACTTCATGTCTGAATATAGGTGATGTTGTGTTTAATGCCTGGTGATTTCATCAACAGTCCATGTATTTTTAGTAACAGGAAGGAGTTGCCCTTACTGTAGTTCCGTGATAGCAGGCGTGCCACAGGTGGTATGCAGAGCCCTCTCTACGGGCACACCAGCCATTGCCCTAGCCCAGCTCCACCACGCAAGTGCACGCTTCCCGCCAGCCAGCTGGTCTTCAGGTCTCTGCCACACATGCATGGGGTTGGGGTCCATTAGAGGGGCGCGTGCATGCGCTCAGGGCGCTCGCATTGCAATTTGGGGGTTTGTGTGTGCACCCCTCTATGCCCCATTTTGGGCCTGGAAAGCCGTCTGCACCAACCTGGAAGCCAAAATGGGGCAGGGGGTGAGGCATATGCATGTGGGACATGCGCACACGCATGGAGGATGCTCACATTGGATTTTGGGGGTTTGTGCCCGTGCTCCTGCATTTGCACGCACATGCACTTTGGGCACTCGGCACCAAAAAGGTTAACCATCACTGCTGTAGTTTCTTCAGTCTCAGAAAAACAAATCAAATGAACAACCTGTTTGCTACTCTCATCTCTTTCCAACTATGTGGTTTGTGGTCCTCTACTGCAGGTGTGTCAAACTCGCGACGACACATTGTCACGTGACGTATCACAACTTTTTCCCCTTCGCTAAACCAGGGGTGGGCGTGACCAACACATGACACATCCAGGCCATGAGTTTGATATCCCTATATAGAGGTAGAGGTATGTTTGTTTGCATTGAATTGTTCTGATACAACTACATTGTTTACAGTTTTATCGACAGCAACAATTGTGGGCTTTATTGTAGCAAAATATCCCAGTAACTGTCTGTCTGTCTGTCTGTCTGTCATCTATCTATCTATCTATCTATCTATCTATCTATCTATCTATCTAAACTGTTGTTCTGAGCTCCAAGCTTGGCAATTTGGTTGTAATGTTATGTCACCATTTGAGGAGAGATTGTCAGTGCATTTTGAATCATGTTTATCTATCTATCTATCTAATTATTTCTAATCAGTAACATTTATTTATATTTCATATTTCTTAATCACCGATCTTCCTCACAGAAGGATTCTGGGCAGTGTAAAATATAATCAATAAAATTAAGATTAAAATCATAATTTAAGATTTAAAAGTTTAAAAGTTATAAAGTTATAAAAATAACATAAAATTTCAAATGGTGAAAGACTCCATGATGGGGGAGTTAGCAGTTGTTAATACAGGTGGAGGGACTCACATTGGGCCAGCCAACCCCACAGTTGTGTTGGCCTTAGTTTCCTCTATACAAGGCACAGAGGCAAGTTTTGACCGCTTTGCGGAAGGGCAACAGATTGAGAGCTTTCCTCACCTCTGGGGCCAGAATATTCCATAAAGTGCAGGCAGTGCTAGAAAAGGCTCTCTTCCTAGACCCCCCACCAGACAGGGTCTACAGTATAAAGTATACAGCAGTATAGGCTACTGTGATGGGGCGAAGCCAGTTCTATAGGTAGCCTGGTGCTATGCCATGTAGGACTTTATAGCTATACACCTAACTAACACCTATAAATTGGACCTGGATGCAAACTGGAACCCTCCGCAGTTCGCAGAGCAAAGGTGTTATATGTGCTCTTTGAGCACCAATATGGCTTGTGCAGCTGCTTCTGCATACTTTTCAAGGGTAGCCTCATGTATGGTGCATTGCAATAGTACAATTGGGCAAAGTTTTTACACATTTTTACGTTGTATACATGGAACGATATACTGTATTGATTTAAAACTAAAAAATTCTTTTGATTTTTATTTATTTGTTACATTTATATTCAACCTTTTCTCTAGGAGCTCAAGGCAGCAGGCATAGTACTGTATTAACACCTTCATTTTTTCTCATGAACTACCTATGGAGATATACTAAATCGGCAAACATTTATCTGAAAAGATGCAGACAATATATACGCTACCTAGAGTCGCTTGTTGTGAGATGGATGGCCATATAAATAAAACAGACAGACAGATAGATATGGAGCAAATAAATATTAAGATTAAAGAAAAAGAAAATTCTCTTAATATTGTATGGCTGTTAGTACCACAGTTCTATCTTTTCTCTAGAGGTCTATGGAATATGATTGCCATCTGCAAGTTCTAGCATCTGGATTAGGGAAGTTTACAGATGAGTCAAGTCTTAAAACTCTTCCAAAAGCCATGAGAGTGGCCCACCAATATTGTGTTCAATAGACCTTACTCCTAGATAAAAATGCCTGTAATAAACTCCAGAATGTCAGATTCATAAATTGAGATGAAATAGCTGATGTTTGTTTGTTTATTTATTTATTTATTTATTGGTTCGATTTATATGCCGCCCTTCTCCGGAGACTCAAGGCGGCTTACAATGCATTAAGCAATAGCCTTCATACTTTGGTATATACCTGCTTAGTAAGGCTTTCGGTCCCCCAAAGCGATGTTCTTTTTTATACAAAGTCAGCTTATTGCCCCCACAATCCGGGTCCTCATTTTACCTACCTCAAAAGGATGGAAGGCTGAGTCAACCTTGAGCCTGGTGAGATTTGAACTTGCAGTAATTGCAGGCAGCTGGTATTACTTAACAGCACTTTAGTCTGCTGCACTACCAAGGCTCTTATACATGTTTGTATGATTTTATTGTAGAGTAGCATTCATGATTTCATTATCAAAAATGTTTCAAGTTAATATGATAAAGCTGAAATGTATACAACTATTCCTGGATTTTAAAAAAAGACTGTGACTATACTGTATATAAGTTAATGAATTTTACTAGCAGTGCAGATTAGTGGAGAATACATTTCTAAATCTGTTAAATTAAATTAAATCACTCCAAAAGGATAAATTGATTTGGAATTGCCCATGCTACCTCATTGTTTTATCATTCTCATTTTATCAGATCTTTTAACCTGCTAATTATATTTAGTGTGTATAATCTCTATATCCATATCTATATAGATTGACAGACAGAAAAACTTGATAAAGGGTTCCCATGGATTGATAGGCTGCTACTGATAATTCAGTTTATGATATTCATAAACTGATATTCATATCATGATATTATGATATTCATATCATATGCATAATTGCACTACTGGATATCTTCCAGCTACTTTGACACTTCAGATATTGCACACTTGGATGGAAGTCTCACTGAACTCTCATAGTCATTCATAAAGTTACTATACAGTGAACATTTGTTTGCATCCTTGAAATGCTAAGCATTTACGTTGAAATAATTTATTTTCAAGCTCAGGAACAGTACAAAGTATTCTTAAGTATATTATTTAAAAGAAAAAAACATCAGAGGCACCCTCCAATATAACCTACCTCCTACTGCATATAGAAAAGACTGGTAATGTTCCAGACCAACATGCCTTATTATCTAAATATGAGAAATATAAGGGTAGCAAAGTACAGAGCAGCAAAGTAACACTAAGTCATTATCTGTCTAATTATGATCTACTGAATAACTATAACTGGCTGAGTTCTTACAATATTTCCCCAAAGAATAAACACAAATATTGGCAATTATAGTTAGCTTTGACTTGACAGTAAATAAGAATCCAAGTGTAAAATGTATTTTTAAGATCCATTAAAAGATTGTCAAAGGATCATTGCCATATGCTTTTCTCTAAATTAATGATTAAAAGAATATTTTTTTCTTAGTTTACATGTCATTGTAACCTGAAATTAGTTAAGACAGATTCAGTTTTCTTTTTCCAAGAACAAATGTTTAATAACTAGTGATTTGCTCTTGGTAGAAAGAAAGATGAAACAAAGCTGTGGCAGTAAACAGATCTCCTGTCAGTTCAAAGAGAAAAATCATTTCTGCAGGAGGACTGAGCAGTCCCAAGTATGCTTGATAAATGTTAAGGCACTTAATGATGCTGAGAACAAATCCAAAACCTTATGCATTGGACAAGTATCATAATTCTGATCCATGGGTTTGTTGATTTATTGTGTCAACTAATACTGACTTTTGGTGACTGCTTGGACATCTTTTTTGACAATATTTTTGGAAGTTGTTTGCCACTGCTTCCTTCCTAGGACTGAAAGAGAGCAACTGGCCCAAAGTCAGCCAGCTTGCTTCATGCCTAAGGCAGGATGAGGAGTCACACTCTCCTGCTTTCTAGCCTTGTGCCTTACTACTACGCTAACTACTATACCAAACTGGCTCTCAATCCATTGATTAGAGCTATTTTATTCTTAAAACAACAGTAAATGTAGACTTTAAATGTGATAATGCTATGACCAGTAGATCTGAAAGCATCTTTTTTGGAACTTTCTCCCCACTTCACATAGATACTGCTGTCTATATCTCAGGAAAAAGTAAACCTAAATAACAGAATCACAGAGGGTCTTTGTTTAATGACCATTTGTTCAGTGATCATGCAAACTTAGCACAGCACTGAACAAGTGAAAGTTATAACCAGACCTCATACTTAGGATGTTGCAGCTTCCCATAGTCACATCATCGCAATTTGCACTTTCTGTGCCAGGTTCTCATAAGCAATGCCAATGGGGAAGGTGACAGGAAGTCCTAAGTTGTGGTCATTATGAAGTCTTCAATTAATGTGGTCTTTGTTTAATCATAACAACTGACACTCCTAGCATTGCCATTGCTAAGTGGCATAGTCACATTGTTTTTCAACTTAATATCCACTTCACTTTAATGAAGGTTTTGGTCCAATTAGACTCAATAAGCAAAAATCACTTTGTATATTTAGAAAATAATGGAACATAAACCCAAAATACCATTATTCAAATAAAGATGAAATTTTTTACAGAATTATTTAAGATACCCATAAAACCTTCAGCAATAGCATTTATCCAACATTTTAGCTGAAAACTAAATAATTCATTCAGAATATACTTTCATAAATTGAAATTTAACTCTAAAAAAGTATTCTGCTTTTGGAAATGTGTTAATTTATCAGCTATAAATGGTCAGGAAGTTAGTTATAAATTTAATATCAATACTTTTGGGACTGTCTTTTTTTGAGAATGTTTTAATTACCTCAATTAACAATTACCTGTATTTCATTTGCTTGTCTTATTGCAAGTTCCATATAATTCAAAATGGCATATTCCTCCAGTTCAGAATGAAAAAAAACAAAAAAACAAATAGATTCATTCATCCATCAAAGATTAGTTGTACCCTATCATTTTAACTTCCAAAAAGATAAGTCTAAATAATTGATAGTTTAAAAAAAGAGATTCCGCCTACTTCTTCTGAGTTCAATGCTTGAAAACTCTGGATTTTAATGTTAATAAGAGTAGAGAAGTGGGCACTTACTTTTTAAAATGATCAGTTAAACGCAGAGTAGTGTTTAAAAATTTGTGAACTTTTGAATTCTCTATATTTCTGCATAAACATAACATAATATGTGATCTGTTTTCCATACAAGTTGTAAATTAGATAAAGAGAACTCAAGTAAAAAACATTGTATTATTGATTGGTTTATCAAAGAAAACTATTCAAAGTACGTATTCAAAGCACATTGTATTTCTGGTAGGCACTCCAGCTGGTCTAAGTTCTTTCCCTACCTGCCGGTACTTCACCTGCTAACACCCATGCAGTTTGTCTTGAAGTTAATATTTGTTTCTTTGTTAGGCAGAATCTTTCAACATTCATGTTCTTATTAGATTAGCAAATTCATTATCTCAGTGCAGTAGCCATAATAAAGAGAAATCAAGATAAGAATTCCTTTTTCTGAACTTGTCATTAGAAAAAATGCAGTGAAGAAGAAAACCAGGACTTTTTTTTGTACCTGTCATTTGTCAGCGCAAACCCTTCCCCCAAAGTAGTAACTTGGGAAAGATGACTTTATCCAGTCAAAAAAGTAGAAACAAATCAATGTTCATGCCATTTCAAACTCTGGAACTGCTGTACAGGGAAAGCAGATTTTTTTAAATGATCCCAAGTAATAAATTTGAGCATTGATTAAAAGCAGATGAAAATTTACCAGACTATCCCAAGTATAAAAAAATAACCTTTTTAAAATTAAATATACTAGTTTGGCAGCCATCTCAGTGCTTCTAAACCCAATTGGATTTATTTAACTGAATGAAATAGAGCTCTTAAATGCATTCATTTTATGTTAATGAGAATTCTTACTTGTTCAGAAATCCAAAATTAGGAAAAAAAAATTCCTTTAAATAAAGCACCAAGCTTTTATTTACAGTTAATGCTCATCACATCCTGCCCAGTTGCAATTTGAATTAGTCAAATTATATCCAAGAACCAGAGGCTTTATCTGTTGTGTTTTCTTCATTCTATCAGTTTCACAAATATTTGTTTTTTCAAGAGGAAACCAATCATTACAAAGATCTTATCACAAACGACTCTTAACTGAAAGTATCAACATACTTCTGTCTCCAGGTTTGTTTTTTTTCATCAGCTACCTTTATACCATTGCTTGGTAGTTAGACCCAAAGTAGGATTTTTTACTGCCATCATGCTGACAAGGCTTAATAACCATTGGACAGTTAATTAATAATTGAAATGTTTTTCATATACTGTAATTTGACAGGTAAAATACAGGTTGAAAGAAAAAGCTGTATGTGAGAAACAGCAAGTTCAACCAGCTTTAAAGGAATTCTTTTGAAGTTCCCAGTTGAAGTAAGCATGCCTCATTTTAATTTTTTCATTTAATTTTTATTTCTGCATGCCTTTGCAAGAAGATACCAGAGGATTGGAATATAAATTAAGTTGTGAAATTTCTTCATGCAGCTACAGCTAAGTGGGAGTGAAAAGTTTTCCCTCACAGTGCTAGTGGGCAAAGAAGTGTACTACTCTCAAAACAATGTATTGTTTTATATTAATAATGCATCACTAAAACTGAAAAACTGTGGAAATAGCACCCATTAAATAAATCTATTTTTTTAAAGATATATGGATATTATTAAATTATTAAAGACTGAATAGTATGCCAAGATAGTATGAATATATAAAATGCACATTTACCCTTAAGCATACTTATTAATAAGGAAAAGCTCTAATTAAAGGAACACTAAGAAGTTCCTTTTAAATTATTCTATCTATGGCTTTGCTGCATATGTATTTCCTTTGTAATTTATTGTATTGTGGCTTCGGATACTTCATTATTTATAAATTTTATGTGACTTCAGTGATCTATTAGAAGAGATTTGATCCCCGTGCCCTAGCTATGTACAGTACATACAGAGATTGCATTGGGGAGTATATCATGATTCAAGTTCTCATTTATGACAGAAATTCATCTACTTTTGTTAAAGTCTTGTGTTTGGAGAAAACATGTTTAATAGATAAATTAACTATTCCAAAGATAACCTTTTTGTCATACTGTAGGTTTATACCATCAAGACTATGAACAGGTTTGCCAGTAAACCTGGTAACTGAATTTGTTCTCACTGAAACTTCAAATTACAATATTATTTACATAAAGTATCTGCAGATTTGTTTTTGCTCAATTCAGAGCTATATTAATTATTTCAAAGATAATGAGTCCTATTTTATATTAAAATATGCTGACCTTGACTTTTCAAGTTGTTTGTTATTAAAAATCCTGATTTGTAAATGATAGTTACCCACATGTTCCAATGTTACAATAATTGGTAATTTACCTTCTTCCTTTACTTATGTTTACAAAGGAAATAGCCACTTGAGTAAGACTTTGTGATTTTGCCAACTTTATCTTTCCCCACAAGAGTGTATTTTGCTTTTTGGCCTTATTCAGAAGCAGCAGCATGTATTAGAATCAAGGCTGGCAGAGGGGATATGGATAATATACAACAGCAAGTATGTGATGTGACAGAACCTACATGTGGCTTTCATTGACAATGTTTCTAGGGAAACAAGGAAAAGCCCTACGGATGTTATGGATCCATGGACTGAGGCCACTACTGTGAATATGATTCAAGGATATGTTTCAACAAGATTTCCTCCATGAGATTACTTGAAGAGTCCAAATATATTAAAACATTACAATGGGATTGGTGTTTAATGTTTTGTGATTAGTTTGAGCTCTGCCCTAATCATAGAGAATTTAGTCAAAGAGCAGTGTTGTTGCTTTTTTCATGATTAGTAGCAGAGTTGGGGAAATTCAAGATACAGCTGAAGGTATGAATAATGAATAGTAACTGGCTAAGCAAATAACCAATTATGGTACTTAAGAGTCAAGTCTAGTTTATTACAGTCAATGACCAAAGACTGGTACTAAATGAGTTCTAAGGTGTACCCTTGATTTTCCTAGTAGAAAACACTAAAGAAACTAATCTTAGTATTAAAACAGTCATGTCTAAACATATTTTGTGCCTCCTATTTAGGTATATTTCAAACTTATTGTAAGTTCTTTTAAAAGTCTGCTCAAAAGCGATTGAATTACTTACCTGCTCTTTTAATTTGAAAACAAAAAACGTCAACCAAATCTCAGAATACTTTGCTGTATTCTGGGTCAGTTCTTCAGTTTGATGCTTCCTTTCTTATCCCTGGATTAGAGCATAGAGCGTCAATCCTCCTAAAGTAATATTTTCAGAGAAGGGAAAACAGATGTTAGCTGTAAAGGACTCTGTAAGTATTATGCAATTAGCTATTATATAGGTAATATTTTTCTGATTCTGTTCTGAAAATTAGTTTAGGGTTCTTTAATGTGGAATAAATTAAGTTATAATATGTATATTGATAGCATAATATTCTCGTTGATCCTGGCTCCAGTGGTCAGGATTGGGTAGTGACACGCTCCAGTTATTGATTGAGTCTGCAAAGCTGAGAAGCTCCTCCCCTTTGCCTTGCCTCCCAGCTTTCTGACTCAATCCGGTTGTGAAAGGCACGTTTGAGCCTAGCTCTGGCAAAAGTTTCCCTTTTGCCACCAAATTTCATCTACAGCTCCCAAAAATTTTTGGTAGAGCTCCCAGCGCGAAGGGGTTCGTACCCGAGACCGCTGGAGGCCAATTTTTGGCTGGTGAGGACTGTAGGTTCCCAGCTGGGTGAGCCTGGTCCTCACCCTAGCGTGGAGGGCCTGTTCCCTCTACTGCTGCATACAAGGGGCTAGCCTCTTGCCTGGCCAGGCAGAGGCTTTGGAGAGGCTATCGGGGATCCGATAGCCAGCAAATTGCGGCGATTTTATCAACGGAGCCGCTTTGGAGGCTGACCACGAGGCCTGAGGCCCCTATTAGCCGCAGCCCCTGCCGGGCGGCTTCTGGGCTCAGCGCAGCAGCGGAGACCCTCGTTCTGCAGCCCCAGCCCCTCGGGTGGATCGGTTCTGCTGATCATCTCCCAATCGCCGGGATTCCAAATGTAAGTAAGAGGGGAGTTGGATTAAGAGTCCGGGCGGCCATTAGGGTTTCCTAGGCCATTCGTAATGTTCCGGCGGCCATTTTGAGTGTCCCGGTGGCCATTTTAAGTCCCGGCGGCCATTTTAAGTGTACTGGCAGCCATTTTGGGAAGGTCCGGCGGCCAATTTAAGTGTACCGGTGGCCAATTTGGGAAGGCCCGGCGGCCATTTTAAGTGTACCGGTGGCCATTTTGGGAAGGCCCGGCGGCCATTTTAAGTGTACCAGCGGCCATTTTGGAAAGGCCTCGTTGCGACTAGAGGCCTTGTGAGGGCTAAAGGCCTCTTTAACTGTCTGCCTTGCCCTTTCTTTCAGCTTCCCCTCTGAATCCTGCCCTTCCCTCAGGGGAATTGAGGGGTTCTCATGGCTTCCCATCGGCCTTCCAGATCGGCCAAGCAACCCTTACAGCAGGAAGAACCTGGATCTTCTGACCCTGTTCCTGCTAA
This sequence comes from Arizona elegans, assembly GCA_022577455.1. Taxonomy (NCBI): domain Eukaryota; kingdom Metazoa; phylum Chordata; class Lepidosauria; order Squamata; family Colubridae; genus Arizona; species Arizona elegans. The sequence goes on from JAKOOJ010000002.1 coordinate 168,529,410, forward strand.
GAAAAGCAAAAAAACCCATCATACCACAAAGGGGTCTAAGCCTTCCCAATCTTCTGCTTTGTCCAGGGAAGAGCTAAAGCGCCATAAGGCTATTGAAAAGGCGATCCAGAAGGCCATCCAGGCAGCCTCCTTGCAGGAGAAAGCCTCCATTAGCCGCCATCCATCTCCTGGGGTGGCCCCTTCTGCAGGTTCAATACCTGCTCCTGCAGGCCCAGCAAATCCGGATCCCCAGGTTCAGCCTGAGAAAGGGGATAATCCGGGCCAAGTTCTATCTCCTGCCTTGTCCCCAGATAGGGACATCCCATCATCTGCAGGGCCTAAGGAGGTCAATGTAACATTATTTGGACCTCAACCTGAAGCTTCTCCTGTCCAGCCTCAACCCCAAGAAAATCCTGCACAGGCCCCCGCCCCTATGGCCCCTCCTTCCTTGGCCTCAGGCAATCAGATCACCTCTGATCTGGCTTCTTTCATCAGGGAAGCCATCAAAATGGGGGTTAGGGAGGAGTTGCAGAAAACCTCCTCTTGGGGCTCCAGTCACTCTTGCTCACAGGTTGATATTGAAGGCTCCATTGTCTCGGCTGCTGAGGCAGCTCTTCATGGACCAGAGTCTCTAGCCCAGGCAGGGTCACCTGATCATTCGGACAGGGAATCCTTAGGAGCTCCTGATCCTCTGGACCAGGATTTGTCGGATGACGAAGGTCTGGCCCCAGACCAACCAGCATTTGTGGGTCTTTTTAAGCCCCAGCTTTTCCGTTCCCTGCTCCACAAGGCCAAGGCCGTCACAGGTTTGGGTTCCTCTCATACCTCATCGGTTAATGCGGGGGAAGGCCCTTCCTCTTCCATTCCCCTCTTTGAGGAACCTGCCATTGAATCTGAGGAGATCCCTGGCCCCAAGATATTTAAGGATGTTCTTCAACGACAATGGGCGGCCCCTGCTTCTGGACCCAGCCCCAATGCTAATGACAGACGTCTCTATAATTTGGCACCTGAACTGTCCTCTCTTTTGCAGGTCCCTTCAGTAGACCAACCGGTAGCGGAATTGTCAGCCCCCTCTAATTTGACGGGGCCTCCTGATGAAGGTCTACGCCCGGAGGATAGACGGCTGGAGCATTCCCTAGTTAGATCACACCAGGCTACTGCCTGGTCGGTCAAGGCTTCCTTGGCCGCCTCCTTTTTTAACCGAGCCTCTATCTTATGGCTTCGCCAACTCCAGGCCAGACTCCCGGTCTCCGACCTGAGGACCCACCAAGATATAAGCAAGGTTATAGTTGCCCTAGACTTTTCAGCGGATGCTACCTTAAATTCTTCTCGCTTCGCTGCCAAGGCCATCGGTTCCTCTATAGCTGCTAGACGCTTGCTCTGGCTCCGACAGTGGCAAGCTGATGCTAAATCTAAATGGCGCCTCGCTTCTTCCCCATTTGAAGGGCCCAAGCTTTTCGGCGCTCCTCTGGAGCCCCTCTTGGTGGAGTCCAAGGACAAACGCCGCATCCTTCCTAGCTTGTCCCGGCGATCTGACTTCAGGTCCCAATCCTCCTTCCGCCCATTCCGGTCTCCTGAGGGTGGTTTCTCAGGAAGCCGTCGTCAACGGTTTCCCCCACCTAGACAGTTTCGACCTCAGGACTGTCCAGGTCCCCCTCCTAGAGGTCCTTCCAGACGGCCCTTTCGAGGGGGCAGGGGGCGGGGATTCCGTAAGTCTCGCTGACGGCCTGGTCCAGCTACCCATTGGAGGCCGCCTGGCGTCCTTCGCCAGCCAGTGGGCAGCTACCTCGTCGGACGCCTGGGTCAGGAGGACTATCAGTTCTGGCCTCTCTCTCGAATTCCTCTCCTCCCCCCCCAGAGAGGTTTCTTCGCTGTCCCGCGAAGTGTTCTCGCAGAGCCGACCATCCAGGCTCTTGGTGGCCTCTGCCATCCATCACCTACTAGAGATTCGGGCCATCGAACCTGTGCCCCAGGGGCAGCACGGACAAGGCTTCTATTCACGCTTGTTCGTTATTCGAAAGTCCTCAGGGGGGTGGAGGGCGATTTTAGACCTCAAATCCCTGAACCGCCGGATCGTCTACCGGCGGTTCAAGATGCAGTCCCTCCAGACCATCTTGGAGGGCATCAGGGTCGGAGATTACCTCTCGTCAATCGACCTGACGGAGGCGTATCTCCACGTCCCCATCCTCCCGGCCCACCGCAGGTTCCTTCGATTCTGCTTCTCGAACCAACACTACCAGTACAGGGCTCTCCCATTCGGCCTCTCATCGGCCCCCAGGGTATTCACGAAATTGATGGCCGCCATAGCGGGCCATCTCAGGGCCATCCCAATCCGGATGCAGTTCTATCTGGACGATCTTCTGGTCCAGTCAGTCTCGGAGCCCCAGGCTCTTCGGGATCTCTCGACCACTATCCGGGTTCTGGAGGCCCATGGGTTCTCCATAAATCGGGCCAAAAGTCATCTGGTCCCGACCACTCGTCTCCAGCATCTAGGTGCCGTCATCGACACGGGTCAATGCAAGGTCTATCTTTCCCGGGATCGCCTGGCCAGTCTGCGGTCTCTGGTCAGGGCAGTGAGGACAGCGAGGGGCTCTTCCCTGGCCTCCCTCTCCCAACTCCTAGGGAAGATGGTATCTTGCATTGGCATAGTTCCCTGGGCCCGTCTCCACTGCAGGCTCCTGCAGTGGTTCCTCCTCCCTTACCAGAAACAGGGGTTGGGGTCCTCCCATCGATTTGTCCACCTTCCCCCCAAAGTGCTCAGGTCCTTCGATTGGTGGAACTCGGGGGCCCTCCTCCAGGGGAGGGAGTTCAGGGATCATCAGTGTCTGATCCTGACTACGGATGCCAGCCTTCACGGCTGGGGGGCCCACCTTTCCTCTTCCCTCGCTCAGGGTCGATGGACTCGAGCGGATTTAGAGCACAACATAAACTGGTTGGAGCTCCGGGCCATCCACCTGGCCCTTCGGGTCTTTGCCCACAAGGTACAGGGCAAGCATGTCCTCGTCAGGACAGACAACGTGGCCGCCAAGGCCCACGTAAACCGCCTAGGAGGGACCCGATCTCGACACCTCATGGAGGAGGCCGAGAGACTGGGCTCCTGGGCGGAGACACACCTCAAATCTTTGAAGGCAGCCCACATCTCCGGTCTCCAGAATTCTCAGGCGGATTGGCTGAGCAGGACCACGGTGGACCCCGGGGAGTGGTCTCTGGACCCTCCGCTCTTTGCGGAAGTCACATCCTTGATGGGGGTTCCAGTCCTGGACCTTTTCGCCACACAGTCCAAACGACAGACCCAGAGGTTCTTTTCACGGTTTCCGGAACCAGGAGCGGAGGCCGTGGACGCTCTCCACAGCGCATGGCCCCCAGGCCTTCTGTATGCCTTCCCTCCGCTCCCAGTCATTGCCAAGGTCATCAGGAAGATGCTACAGGAGAGGGCGGAACTGCTGCTCATCGCCCCCCATTGGCCTCGCCGGTCTTGGTTCGCGGATCTGATGGCCCTCTCGGTTCGGCCTCCATGGCGTCTTCCTCCGGACAGAGTCGTCCTCCGTCAAGGGTCTCTTCTTCATCCGGACGCCGCATGGCTACAACTAACCGCCTGGCGATTGAGCGGCGTCTCCTGAGTTCCCGTCGTCTTCCGCCCAGAGTCGTCGCGACTATCCAGGCGGCTCGTAGGCCTTCAACCACTCGGATCTACGACTCCACCTGGAGAGCATTTTCGTCTTGGTGCGACAGACATTCCATCACCTCTACGGCAGCCTCCACGGAGCAGGTCCTCATCTATCTTCAGGATCGCCTTGACTCAGATTTGGCTCCCAACACTCTCCGCAGGCAAGTAGCGGCAATTTCCTCCATTCTTTGCTGTGGTTCACGGGGTTCCCTGGCCTCCCGCCCGCTTATTCGGCAATTTCTCAGGGGAGCCTCCAACCTTCGGCCTGCTCCTCTCCATAGATATCCCACCTGGGATCTTCCTCGGGTCCTGGATGCCCTGACCAGGGCCCTGTTTGAGCCCCTTAGGGAAGTAGGATTACGGTTCCTATCGTATAAGGTAGCCTTCCTTCTGGCCATCACATCGGCCAGGAGGGTGTCGGACTTGGCTGCCCTCTCAGCCCGAGAGGACCTATGTATCTTCCATCCCGACAGGGTTGTTCTCAGATTGGACCCCTTCCTTCCCAAGATTAATTCCCCTTACCATAGGGCCCTGGAATTAGTCCTTCCCGACTTCTGCCCTCATCCTACTCATCCACTCGAGAGGGCTTGGCACACACTAGACGTCAGAAGGGCTCTCCGCATTTACCTCCGACGCACCTCTTCTCTGCGCCAGACTGAAGCCCTCCTGGTTTCATTTCAGCCATCCTCCTTAGGCAAGAAGGTATCGGCAGCCACTTTGGGGCGTTGGATCCGCGCCACCATCGCAAAGGCTTATGAGGTCCTCTCCATCCCGGTTCCTCGCCGTATCACGGTGCACTCTACCCGTAGTGCGGCCACTTCGGTCGCTTGGGCTACTCAGGCTTCCCTGGAGGAAATCTGCAGGGCTGCCGCCTGGACTTCCCCCACTCCCTTTGTTAGACACTATCGTCTCGATCGGTTTGCCTCGGCCGAGGCTGCCTTCGGGCGCAGGGTCCTCCAACAGGTTCATCTGGGAACTTCCCCACCCCCTCGGGCGGGTCCCTCCCTACAGAGTTAGGCTTGGGCATGTCCCAATCCTGACCACTGGAGCCAGGATCAACGAGAATGGGCGTTGACTTACCTGAACGCTTCTTCTCGTTGCACTGGCTCCAGTGGTCAGCCCCACCCTGTTGGTGCCCTCGTTGGTGGGGAAGATTCTGTGGATCTCTCTTTCGTTACCTTACAGCTCAAAGTGCCTGTCTGCGTTGCTGTCTTTCATCAGAAAGCTGGGAGGCAAGGCAAAGGGGAGGAGCTTCTCAGCTTTGCAGACTCAATCAATAACTGGAGCGTGTCACTACCCAATCCTGACCACTGGAGCCAGTGCAACGAGAAGAAGCGTTCAGGTAAGTCAACGCCCATTCCTTTTATATACTATAAGACAATTATAAAAATTAGCAGTTACATTTTATCTGTTATTTCCTGAATTATTTGTCCTTTAATTGCTTCAGATTTATGCTGCACCACTACAGTAATGCTTATGTATTAAACATGTAAATATAAATAACAAAATTAATTCACTTTTTTATTTCCAGATTTTTTATGTAAACACTTTATTCTCATTTCAAGATGAAGGAAAGAAAAAAAAACTTTTATCATAATGTCAAAGATTAGGATTAACTTTATTGTATAGGTTTGTACATCCATCCAATTGGAAATGCCTTTGAGCTCTAATCATAGAATATAAAACGGTAGAACATAAAAGCAAAAAAAATGTAGTTGTTGGAAACGGCTAGTGCATTATCACAAATGTAGAGTTGAATACTTTGACTGAGGAGGCTTGGTTCCCCACTCTAGCCAACTCAGTGAGTTGAGATATGTTGCCTCTATTTTTTAGAAATGAAGTTAAAATAAAAATGTATTTTTAATGGAATCTCATCAACAATGTCAAACTTCACTTATGTGTAGAACTCCATATTGTTATAATTCAGAACACTGTTGAGATTAGTATACTCTTCACTTTTTTTTGTTGGATGTTTGTTGGATTATATTATACATTGAACTATAATGCAATTGATTTCAGGTTTTGATATGTGAGCCTAGTCACTAGATCAACAAATGAGCTTAGCACTAAGTGTGAAACCATTTTATCTCCATTTTGCCTTTTGTTTCCCCAGAACTACAAATCTTTATTTCAGTGGCAACCAGAAACAGTACTTTCAGATCTTTACACCTATATATGAATATGTGAACTGTTTTTGTTAATATAATATGTTTATATGTTTCCATCTCTCTGATAAGACACAGATATCTGCAAGGCCATTTCTATATGCTACATTAAGTAAATAACCTTTTTTCCTACTTTTTGGGGAGGTGCCTGCTAGGAACAAAAAGATCCAGATTCTAGTGTTCCCTTTATAATGGAAAGCTTGGGCAGTCATGCCCCCTTAGCCCTAATTAGTGTGAGATCCTGCAACAAATTGGCTGATAACACTTCTCCCATCATGTTTTGATAGCTTCCCTATAAGAGGTATGTGAGTGTAATTCAAAGACAAATGGAACCTGCAACACTAAGAAATACTTTTTTTTTACATTTAAATCTCATTTTTCTTCTGTAAATTGAAATGGACTTCAACTTTCATGATTCCCAGGTTCATTATTATGCATCTATTTGTGTCAAATAACCAAACATGTAATTTTTTTTAAAGATGTCTTAAATAAAACATTCAAATTCTGTGCTTGTTTCTTGATTCTAGCTTTGTTAGTCCATTTTTTTTAATTTTCTAGATTGCTGTTTTTTATGTATTGTGCCTTCCAAGAGCTTTGTTGCATGTAGCATTCTATTACTTCTTTTATTTAATTCATCCTTCAGTTTCAGCTTATAGTAGTTTATTAAACTTTAATAAATAGTTTATTTATTAAACTTGTATGCTATCAATGATTCTGGGCAGCTCACAGGATGGAAACAGATGTGGCCATCATTGTCTATGCACGGAACCTAATTGAGAACAGTCACAAGCAATGTCAGTTGAATGAGAGACAAACCAGGAATATTAGGCTTGTGGTTTAGATTAGAAAGTTGGGGAAAAATGGGGCAAAGCAAACCCTTTCCATACAATTATCTTTACTCATCATTTTACCATTATATTTTTGTTTCATAATTTTTTCAAACATTATAATTGCCATCCTCTGTTAGAAAAATTCTGTAGGAGACAGAACTTTTTCTAAAATGCAGTAATTTCTTTCTGATTCAGTAGCAAACAGACTTTCAGATTCAGTCTTCCTGTTTATATACTGGTAGAAAAATTCTAGTATATTTCTCCTTACAGTTTAAGTAGCCATACCTTAAAATAATCCTTTATAAACAGAAATGAAAGATACACTTTTACCTAGGCATTGATTTTCTCTAGGATTCATACAAACCTCAGCTATTGGTTTGTTATGTGTAGCAGAATGTGTTTCCGTTTATCTGTCCTTTACTATCACTGATAAACAGCTGAGAAGAATTCAAGCAGCTTCACTAGGCAGGAGATAATTAAATACTTAAAGTCAGTAACAAACAAGTTACTGCAAAAACAAATGTAGTGCAGAATCATGTAGACGGCCAGGAAGTTCATTATATACATTCCAGACTACTCAACTCATCAAGTAATGAAGTATATAAAACATGAATAATTATGGTGGACTTAATAGATTGTTAGCCTGGTAACAGAGAGAGAGAAAATTCCACAGGCTAGTATTGACTGTTTTGAATGCAGCATATTGTAAATTAAAAGTAAGTTATTCATTTCCAAACAATGGTCTTAACTGCGTTTCCTAGGTTGGTTGGTTTTGTTATGGTTAAATATTTTATCCTAATCTCACTTTCTGCTAAACAAAATCTGGAAACAATTGTTAATTGTTTGGTAAGGCTTGTATGGTTCTTATTTATTTGTATTTTGATGATCGCACTACAGATAAACATTTATAAATGGATACTATATTTTCTTCCTCACTTCTAAAATAAGATTTGGAAAAATTATTTAAATCTCATTATGAAGAAGATTGAACACGGTTTAGAGTGTATTGTTGTGCTTATCCAGTGGTAATAAAGGTAATAGTCTTTTCATTATTGAAAAATCACTCAGCAGAGTTTATGTGGCTCAGGGACTTCAACAGCTTCCCAATAAATGAGATGATGGAGCCTTAAAAATGCTGTGACATATCTGTAAAGTGTGTGTAAAATACTTGCAGTGATAAAATGGCATGTCTTAGTGCAGAGCCAGGTGCCTCCATTGATGAATACATAAAAATGCCTATTTGGTCCACTTTAGTAAGATCAGTTTCAGCATGAATCTGATGATGTGAATAGGATGGTGCGTGCAGCTACACATTTTCTCAAGCTCTGCTGTTTCTGGCTGATCTGATCCAGCTCAGGAGGATTAACTGATTGAGCCCAGTATATGAGAAATGAATCCTTATGTTTGCAACAGATGCCAAACATCAAAGCAACTCTATATCTGCTCAGTAAATCCACAATGAATCCTGAAATTCTCTTTTTAATCGTAATTTTATTAAGTATTCAAACAAAAAATAAAAGGTACACAAAAGAAAAACTGGAAGAAATTCCTCTGTTAAAATACTGAAGTTTGTAGATGATACAACAGTCATTGGTATCATCTGAGACAATGATGAGTCTGCACATAGAGGAGAGGTAGATCAACTGGCCCTGTAGTGTAGTCGGAACAATCTGGAGCTGAACTCTTAAAATGGTAGAGTTGATAGTAGGTTTTAGAAGAAGCTCTTCTATTCTACTACCTCTTAAAATGTTAAATAACAAAGTATCAACAGTAGAGACCTTCAAGTTTCTACATTCTATTATCTCCAAGGACTTGAATGCACACCTAACATTAGACCCATCATTAAAAAGGCACAACAAATAATGTTTTTCCTGCATAAATTCAGAAAGTTCAGATTGCCTAAGGATTGCTGGTACAGTTCTACAGAAGAATTATTGAATCCGTCATTTGTACCTCAATAACTCTGGTTTGGCACAGTAACCAAACAGGACAAGTACATACTTCAGCGGATAGTCAGGACCTCAGAAAAAACAATTGCAACCAGCCTGCCTTCTGTTGAAAATCTTGTATGCTGCACAAACAAGAAAGGGGACAGAAAATATCTACAGACCACTCACATCCTGGACATAATTTATTTTAACTTCTCCCCTCAAGATGCTGCTATAGAGCATTGCATACTAAAACAACGACACAAAGATATCTGCCCCCCCACTGTGCCATCACTCTGCTGAACATAGAATTCTCTCATTTGTCCTATTTTCTCATCTTTCCTACTATCTTCTCCAATTGGTTCCTTATGATTTATCAATTGTTTGTAACTGATGATTAATGATTGTAAGTATGATTTATGATCTATGACCTATTACTTGAGATTTATAAGTATATTGTGAGCTTATGCACTGGAGACAAACTTGTTGTGTGTCCAATCACAATTGGCCAATAAAGCTAGTCTAGTCTAGTCTAGTCTAGTCTATTCTTCCTATTCCTATTCCTACTCCTACTCCTACTCCTATTCCAATCCTATCCTATCCTATCCATACCTCATCCATTGGCAATGGATGACCTCACCCAGTGGCCTTCAATAGATATTGATTGAATAAGAACAGAGAGAGCAATGATCCCTATAGCACCCCATGCCATAGGGTCAAGGGCATAGTCTTTCTTCCCCAGTCAGCACCAACTGAAATTTGTGAGAATGGATTCTGGAGAAAGGAGGTGAATCAGCACAACACTGACTCACACCCCCAATCCTCTAAGTTGATCCAAAAGGATTCCATGGTTGATCATATCAAAAGCCACTGAGAGATCAAGTAAGATAAGGATGGATGCACAACTCCCAATCTCACTCATGCCAAACATCATCCAAAACTGCAACCAATGCCAATTATCTCAAGCTTAATCTATTATTTTGAAGTCTAGCAATGCACAGAACTCTTCCTACATTAGTGTAGCCAATTCATTGTATCAGAAGAACTAGTTCATGAAAGCTTGTACTTTTTCATAAATATTTTGACTATAAAAGACCAGACTGTTTTCCTACAATGTCTCTAGAAGCTCCTGTAGCATTAAAATATTTGTTGCTTGCATTTCATGATTTATATCTCAATTTAGAACACATTGCTTGTTTCCTTAGTTGTCATAATATGTATCTGTGCAATAAACAGAAGGTCATGATGTGTAAGAGATGCAGTAAATTAAATTTTTATTCAAAATGTAAACGCATGCAAGATAAGCACAGAGACCAAACAAAAGAATAGTAACTAATTATACTAATCTTCTTAGCTATGACAGGCTAATTAACAGATTCCCTAGGAAGGGACCCATACTTACCTGCAATTCATATCAGCAAAGAACAAATCTCTGGATTAACTGAGTGAGAATTTTTCTATGCATTTATCAAGAGTAAGATCAGCTGAATATGCCACTGAAGTATCTAACTCTAACTAATCCTGTACCAGTGTGTGTGTGTGTGTGTGTGTGTGTGTGTGTGTGTGTGTGTGTGTGTGTAGATGTGAAGGATTGCATGCTGGAATCAGGATTTTCCATTTTGCAAACAATCTGCAAAGAGCACAAATTTAATTCAGTTATTTGAAAAACTTTTTAAAAAGATCTGTAGTGAATTAACAGAATCTGATTTTAGCTCATTTTGATTATTACTGTATTTTTCAGAATATAAGATGCTCTGAAGTATAAGACGCACCTAGCTTTTGGGAAGGAAAACAAGGGGGAAAAAATCTGCCTTTGCCTCCCAGCAAACAGAAAACAAGCAGCTGATTGGCGATTGGATCGGCCTCCTGGAATACCGCCTATTAGCTGTTCCAGGCTGTGGGGATTGCCATCACCTGTCGCCGTCATCGCCGCCCATCGCTGCTGCTGCCTATGGCATGCCCCATTTTCGGCCTCTGCGCATCTCATTTTTGGCCAATTCCAGGCTGCCACTGCTGCCTATCCGCGCCGCCTGGAACAGGCCAAAAACTGGACGTGTGGAGGCCAAAAATTGGGCACGCGGAGGCCAAAAATGGGATGTGCGGAGGTGGCACTAGGTGACAGCAGCGATCGGGGGCGACGACAGCAACAGGCAGTGGCAATCCCTCCAGCTGATCAATCCCTGGAACAGCTGATAGGCGGTATTCCTGGAGGCTGATCCAACCGCCAATGAGCTGCTTGTGCTAAATCAGGCTGTGCTGAAGCTGTCTAGGCTGTTGTTGTTTGCTGCAAGGAGGTTGTTTGCTGGGAAGCAGAGGCCAAAGGGTGGAGGCTGGCGGGGCTTCAGTAACATTCACTGTATAAGACACACAAACATTTCCACCCAGGTCTGAGGGGGGAAGTACATCTTATACACCAAAATATACGGTAACATTGGAAACCAGAAAACATTTCAAAATCCTATGAAAGGTAGGTAAGCATTCTGAGCTTTTCTAAGAATAAATTGAAATAAAATAGCTTTAGATAAAGGAGTTTCTATCTAAATGGGATGTGTAATATAATGTTTGTGTTTACTGTGTTTATTACAAAAGAGTTTTATTAACTCTAAGAATAGTAACAAGCATTATCTTACATATTTTCCAATCGGTATTAAATAATTACAGATAAGCATAAACAATGTTGTTGAAAAATATTGATTGTTTGATTAATGTACAAAATTATCTGATTAATAATAGAAAAATAACCAAAGAATTTCATTACAGCAAATTAAAAGGTGCAGTACTTTTTGTGCAAAAAGTGTATCCGGGGTAACAGAAATCATAAGGATGAATAATTTCTACTGAGACAGGAAACTTGGTGAATCATCACGCTTTCCTGTACAGTGTGAGAAATAATGAACGAAATTTTGCAGAACTGATCTTTGTATCAAGAATTTGTTTTTAATGTTTCTAATATGCTTGCTTCAACAAGCACCCATGGGAGGGGGGGCGGGTTGTGAGGGAAACAACTTTGTATCATGACACAATGATTGATTGATTGATTGATTGATTGATTGATTGAGTTATATGCCATCTAGCCATCAAGTCATTACTGAGTCTTATCGACCACTTAGATTTTCTTCATGATGATCTGCTCTAACCTGGTCTTTCAGATTTTCCAAAGATGTACTGCTTACCACCATAATTGAGTCCATTCACCTTGCTGATGGTTATCTGCTTCTTCTCTTTCTTTCCTGCTTTCTCAACATTAAGACATTTTCCAGAGTTAGATCTTCACATAAGGTGTCTGAAGTAGATAATTTGAGACTGCTGATTTGTGCTTTGATTGAGAACTCTGGGTTTGATGATTCTTTGTTTTGTTTTTGGCTCCTAGCAGTTTTTTCACGAGCCTTCTCCATCGTCAAACATTAAGAAGCATTAATACTGCAGCATCCAATCTGGGTCGGTCACAGGGATCAGCGGTTTTGTCTTCCGAGTTTTTGGACTCATGCTGCAACCCATCTTCAGAGAACTATTCTTGAGCTAGGGAAAAGTTCCTCTGGTCCCTGTGACTGACCCAAATTGGATCTTGCAACATTATCCAGAGACATGTATATTCGCCTTCATTTGTAAGCATTAATACTCTTTCTATGTTGCTTCTTCAGAATCCAGTACCATTGGAATTAGTATTCTTGCATGATTCTGATCTTTGGGGAAATATATATCATGGTATTTTAACATCTTTGACTGTGCTAACAAATGATACAGATCACATAATTCATGTCACTTGCGTGATAATACCATGCTTTAATGGACAGTATGATATAAAGCCTCACTTAACCAGGGCAGCCATGGCTGAATACAGCACTGATTACTTTGATTAGTATTGCTGCCACTATCTGTGCTTCTTTCCTCAGTCAGAGATCACAGGTAAAAGAAGAGAGGTGATTTTCACCAACATAAAACACAATATCAAATTTAAATACAGCAATGGCAGTCAATCTCCAGAGTCCTAGTCCATCTGAGGCACATTACCAAATTACAACTTCCAAGATACTTTCAAAATAATGTTTATTGGAAAACAATCACACTACAGAAATATTTGGATGGACATTGGGTTTAGAAAAAAAAAGTGGATTCAAAGAGTAAGTTTAAAAACGGACACAATAGTTACATTAACACAAAGTGAAGATTTAACATTATACAACCTTCTAATCTCTACATAGCAACTGTTGATCCAAGGCAGATATCTATCAACTTCCAGTAACAAAAGATATACCATCAACCATTACACTATGAAATACTAGATCTCAACAGAAATATCAGCTTCTGTCTCAAACAAAGCTAGACATTTCACTAGTAATATTCTAAAGTTGCATGTTTCTAATTATTGCAACAGTTTTCTGGATCTTGTTCAATTTTGATCCTCTTTCTCCTCTTCCCTCCCCCACTTCTCCAGCACATATGCAAAACCTGTATTCATAGCAGGAAATTCTGTGAGTATGTGACAGTGGTAAAGTGTTAAGACTTGAAAGTATTTCCGTTCCAATATGGTGAATCATGTTGTACAAATAGTGTTCTTCTATGGGCTATCTCACTGATACATCATTTTAAGTAATTACTATATACTTTGGAACAAATCATTCTGAACAGATCTGCTGTACTAGAAACCTGCACATAGAAGGTACAAGCATATACTAATCCTTCTTAGAATTTGTCAGTAGTTACTTTTGGTTACTCACATCCCAATTATTTTGTTCTTAAATAACCACCCTAGGCCAGGCAGCTTTCTATTATGTCATATGTGGCTAAACCAATGGTTTTCTTCAGCAGCTGTCAAAAGACTATCACTTCTACTTTCAATGATATTTATACTGTTTGCTTTCTTTGGAGAAGAAAACTAAAATATAGAAACCGACTTCTGTAAGTGTTGCAATTCAGAGGCTACGTCCAGTTTTAATCTTAGGTCTTACAAAGCACTCTCTATGTCACTATAAAGTAAAAACATTAGGATTTAATTCACAATTATTAATTTCTTTGGTTGTAGAAAATATTATAATCCAGGTGGATCTTTAGTCAATACACACCTTATGTTTGTTGCTCATAAGGTAGAAATTGTTCAGCCACATTTGTAAGAAAGAGGCATATGTGAATGTATTTTTATGAAGAGTTGAACCGTTCAGTTCCACAAAACTATTTCTGCATTAAACTAATATGTACAAAATGACTTCAGCATTTCAGTGGCATCTCATTTCCACATATGCAATCCAGTACATATTTATAACAAATAGATGAGTATATGAGATTATTGTGAGTAAAACTGATAAGAAATCAGTGAGAAGATACATATATGCATTGAGAAAGTATTTTCTTGTAGATTAAAGCCAATTTACTCCCTTTCATTTTTATTGGATACATATTGGTTCACAAGTTCTCACTCATTGTTTCCAGGAATGAGAAGCTATAAGTGCTTCAATACACTATATTTATTATCAACAACATCATGTTTATTATATCACAAACAAACACTATATAAAATTAACTACAAAGAATGCATAAGGAGTCAGAAAGAAGATTGAAAGCTTAACACACTTAACTTTTAGTGGTGCTAAAACCTATTTTAAAAAGCTACATCCTCTCTCCATAATACAATAACAGAAGTGTAGCATAGCAAAGAAAACATTCAGACTGTTTCTCTGTATTATCTATTTTTAATGAATTTATTCTCAGCCAGAGAGATACTTTTTATAAACTAAAAAAGTCTGACATTACAAGCAGTCTTTCCTCAAATCAGAATAAAGGCATAGAAACTATTCCCTAGTCAGGTTGGATACCAACCATCCCATTTAGCACTTTTACTCTGGTATAATAAAAATCTCACACATTTCTTAAAGTAGGCTTTGTTGTTGAAATGTATTTTCAGAACATCTGAAGAATTTTGGCCTACTTCCCCATCAACATTCAAATACTGATAATACAATTTCATTCTGTACCTCCCTTCTCTTTTTGGTTCCAAGAGATGGGAAGAAAATTGTTTAGCTTGTTAGGAATTCTGCACATTATCTTCATGAAATTCTTTTAAAACCACATAACAAAACACCTATGCATCCTAAAGAAAAAGGCAGGACAAAATCAAGTTAAGGGTTCATCAAAAATTGGATTTTTCCCTCAATCATAAGAATTAAAACCTTTTGGTTTGTAAATACCAGAAAATCCAGCATTACCTCCTCACAAGTCTCATTATCCTTATTATCTCATTATCCTCAATCTCCACTTTTTTCCCTTCAAAATGCCTGTAAATTCCTGATCATCTTAATAAAATAATTTCTTCCTTTCTCTCTTCCATAAACTTTTTAATTAAAGTTAGATAAAATTTCAGTCAACTGTGCCTGGTCAAATGGAAGCTATGGAAAGGAAGGACAGAATTCCAAATGTCCATTTAAAACATTAACTTACTCAGAATAGTCACAAGAATCATTTAAATTGTTAAAGTTCAATTGATAGTATTTGCCAAAGTAAAAACATAGTTCTTAGAAATTATTGCAAGGCAAAAAATTATCTGTTTACAGAGTTGTTTATACAGAATAACTCCAAAGACTGCTGCCATACATGATTCTGGGATCATCTCCAAATCAGGAAAGAATCAAAATATAATAAATAAAGAAGCTGGAAGCATGCAAGGTGGTCTCTCGGCAAGATCTGCAGTGATTGACAATATTTACTGGGCTAAACTCATTTATGAATTTTTAATCTTAACCCTCTACAATCTTTTCATATGAATAGAATAGAATAGAATAAGAATAGAATTCTTTATTGGCCAAGTGTGATTGGGCACACAAGGAATTTGTCTTTGATGCATATGCTCTCATAAAAAGACAAGATACATTCATCAAGAATCATAAGGTACAACACTTAGTGATAGTCATAGGGAACAGATAAGCAATCAAATCATACTAGGAAACAATCAATATAAATAATAAGGATACAAGCAACAAAGTTACAGTCATGCAATCGTAAGTGGGAGGAGATGGGTGATAGGAACGATGAGGAGATTCAATAGTAATAGTAATGCAGACTTACTGAATAGTTTGACAGTGTTGAGGGAATTATTTGTTTAGCAGAGTGATGGTGTTCAGGAAAAAACTGTTCTTGTGTCTAGTTGTTCTGGTGTGCAGTGCTCTATAGCATCGTTTTGAGGGTAGGAGTTGAAACAGTTTATGTCCAGGATGTGAGGGGTCTGTAAATATTTTCACAGCCCTCTTTTTGACTCGTGCAATATACAGGTCCTCAATGGAAGGCAGGTTGGTAGCAATTGTTTTTTCTGCAGTTCTAATTATCATCCGAAGTTTGTGTCTGTCTGGTTGGGTTGCAGAACCAAACCAGACAGTTATAGAGGTGCAGATGACAGACAGACATATTACCTGCTTGTCTGACTGGAAAACTAAATAATGGCAATACAGCCAAAAAAGTCATAATTAGAACTGTTCCAAGTTACAATGGCACTAAGAAAAGTGACTTATATCCATTTTTCATTCTTACAGAATGTTTCCGCATCCCCATAGTCACATGATCAAAATTCAGGCACTTGGCAACTAACTCATATTTATGATGATTGCTTCTGTGATCTTCTAATAATCTGAATCAATGGTGAGCCCAGATTCACTTAACAACCGTGTTACTAATTTAACAATTGTAGTGATTCACTTAACAACTGTCGCAAGAAAGGTTATAAAATAGGGCAAAGCTCTCTTAGCAACAGAAATTTTGGGATCAATTGTGTTTGTAAGTCGAGGACTACCTGTTACTGTGTTTAAACATACTTAGGATAAACACATGTCTATCATCTGACAAAAAATGTAAAATAAATTAACAAAAATAAAAAAGTAATAATAAAAAAATAATAAATTAAATCAATAATTAAAAATAAATTAAAAAAACAACCAACCAAGAAAAAAATCTGGGTCCATCTGTTTTCTATGTTTTTATAAGTCAATTGTGGCAACAAAGAATATTCATCCAACTTCAAGGCCAAAAAGCATAGGACAAAATGTTTATTAGATATTAGTTTATTATACAATGGGAGTGATAGGACAAAGAAGTCTAGGATGAACCTACAGTGGCTATAAAAAGGAATTGTTGACAGAGCATAATCAAATGTTTCAATGGCTTCTTCCTAGTAATAAAGTTTCTTATCTAGCTGTGCTGCTGTGAGCTTGAAGCCAGCTATGAGCCTAGAGTCTGTGTTGACTTGAGGATTCAGGAAATTCTGTTACGATCTTGCCAGTAAGTATGACAGTAGATGACTTAGCACATTTCCACATTAAGATTTTCCAAAAACATTCTGGCAACTGTAGGGTGGTTTGTTTGGGTTGTTGTTGTTTTTTGTAACCTCAAGATGGATTATGAATAATAAGGGTTTCATTCTGTGTAGTTGCTACGAAATACAGTACTGCATAAACTAGCCTTCCTTCCTCCCTCCCTCCCTTCTTTTTTCCTACATTGATCTTTAGCTTTACTTTCAACTATACTCTGTCAAAGAATATATATAATCGGAACTGAAATATGAAAGCTTTGTGTTTTCAGAACAGAGGAAAAATAGATTGTTATTATTACTTATTTATACTAAGTGCAGCAACTATTTCAATCTGAATTCAAGTTTTAGCTTTTATGGTACTAACACAAGCAAAGGAAAAGTTTAAGGGTCTGAATTGCAGCATGACTTCCCAAATTTCCAGATGGCTTCAGCAAGCCACCTGAGGATCTACACAAGAGGCATCATAGGAAGAAATGGAACCTCTAGGAAATATACTCTTTTCAACTTTAATGCCCCCTAATTCAGAAAAATAGCCATCAATACACAAGTACCAATCTTGTGTACCGACATTTGATACAAGAATTCTAAAGAATATCAAAGCTGATTATGAGCTCTGGTGGTATAGTGGTTAGAATGCAGTAGTGCAAGCTACTTCTGCAGACTACTGACTGCCTGCAATCTGGCAATTCAAATCTCACCAGATTCAAGGTTGACTCGTTTTATATCCTTCCGAGGTCGATAAAATGAGGACCCAGATTATTGGGGGCAATATGCTGACTCTGTAAACTGCTTAGAGAGGGCTGTAAAGCATTGTGAAGTGGTATATAAGTCTAAGTGCTTTAGCTATTGCTATTCTACATTATTTCTGATAGGTCCAAATCAAGACATGCACACACAATCACACAAACACACAAATCTGAACAGGATAAAAACCATTTGAGGCTAAATAATGTAGCCTCAAAAACACATTATGGTTGAGATAAAATCACTCCTACCAGTTTTAAAAAATCTAGTGTGACTGTCAAACATCCTGAAGTACAATTTTGAAAACATTTATTTAAGTTTTCCAGAACCAATTATATTAAATGGGATTTACAGATAGTTAATGGACTTTTATCTGATATGCCCAGGTAATTATCAGTTATGTATAAATTCAGTAAAATTCTTTAAAAACACAGTTATCATCACCTTGTAATAATTTATCAACACAGTTTTCCATTTATAATAAGCAGCTAAAGCTTGTAATGTTCCCAATAGGTTTTAGTGAAAGAATTAAAACATCTTCTACAGATAACATATGTTATGGCCCCGCCCTCCGAGCCTATCTCACCGGAGGAAGAAGGCTCCGAACATGAAGAAGAGGAGTCGGCCAGGCCTCCCTCTCCAGGCCCCTCCCCTCTGGCACTGCCTCAAGTGCCAGCCGAGGAAGAGGAGATTAGTCAGGAGCCAGGTGTCTCCGATGAGAGCGAGGGAGGTGATCTGTCGTTCCTGGATCCATGTCAACGAAGGCGTGATAAACGGTTGCAGCCAGGGATTGTAACTGAGTCACTGGACCACACCCCAGAGACTATATAAGAGAGTGTGGTGGCCATTTAAGACTCTGTGATGGACAAAAACGAACTCTGGCTAGTCACTTGAACAACACTTAAAGCTGCTGAAAGGTTTCTTGCTTTGGAACTGGACTATTTGCAATTTGTATGTATTTTTCTGTTTATCTGATGAAGTAAAGACCTTGGCAGCCGATGCTCGTATAGCTGCCAAGTTTTAGATAACAACCTGTGTGCGTGCCAAGTGCTTTCTTAACCCTCAGCTGACTGTGTTTGTGTGTGTGTGGAGACGGGGACAGAACATCATAACTAATTCACCAAACCAGGCAGATGGTCTCTTTTAGTTAGAATTTGCACCATGTTCTTAAATTTAAATAAAAACATTAGAACATTGTTTTGTTTAATGCCTTTCTGAAATGGAATAATGGAAGAAAGATGCCACTTTTATCTATTCTGAATACAAATATTCACATAAGCTGTTTAATCAATGAGAAAAACCGCCAATCTATTCAGGAATAGATAATTTTTTCTATTTTTACACGTAGTCTGTGACTTACGACTGTAAAGGAGCCATCCCATTGCAGTTTTAAATCGTGTTGGTCGTAACGCAGGTCACCCATATGACTAACCCATTTTACGACCTTTTTTGTGATGGTCATTAAGCAAACACTGGTCATTAAGCAAATGCTAGAGTTAAGTGAACCTATTCTTCATTATGAAAATTGGAAGTAAACCCTGATTTTTGGCAAAACAATCCTAAATTGCAGTCATGTGAACATGGGACGCTGCAAATTGCCATAAATATAGCCAGATGCCAAGCACCTAAATGTAGCCATGTGGCTTTAGGGTTGGGAGAGTTGAAACTTTGGAACAGGGTTGAAGATACCTTTTGAAGGTACATCATAAATTGAGAAATACCTGTACCTAGGTTCTTAGATTAATTTCCTACCTTTCCACTAGGACAGTGGTTCTCAACTTTCCTAATGCTGTGACCCTTTAATACAGTTCCTCATGTTGTGGTGACCCCCAACCACAAAATTATTCCTAAAACCATCGAAAATACGTGTTTTCCGATGGTCTTAGGCCAGGGGTCCCCAACCTTTTGGAACTTATGACCAAGTTCATAATTTTAAATTTCGTGGACCACTAATACAAATCCAGCACGCCGCTTGCTGAAGCACCTAGACTCCCAGTGACAGGATGGGGTCCTTCAGGCACTCTCCCTCCTCTCTCTCTCTCACTCTTTCTCTCTCATTCTCTCTTTCTCTCCCCCCCTCTCTCATTCTCTTTTCCCCCTCTCTCTTTCTCTCTCCCCCACTCTCTCTCTCATTCTCTCTCTCCCCCATCTCTTTCTCTCTCCCCCACTCTCTCTCTCTCTCTCTCATTCTCTCTCTCTCCCCCCTCTTTCTCTCTGCCCCACTCTTTCTCATTCTCTCTTTCTCTCCCCCCTCTTTCTCATTCTTTCTCTCTCCCCTCTCTCTCTCCCCCCTCTTTCTCTCTCTCCCACTCTTTCTCTCTCATTCTCTCTTTCTCTCTCACCCCTCTTTCTCTCTCTGTCTCTCCCCCACTCTCTCCTTTCTGATTCTAAGAAACTTCTCCTGCATGGCTTTTGCCACTGCAGGCATCAGCAGCGCAGTGGTAGCAGGGAATCCCTGAACTCACCAAAAGATTTTCGGTGTGGCTTTTGCCGCTGCAGGCACAGCAGGGGTGGGTTCTAAATTTTTTTACTACCGGTTCTGTGAGCATGGCTTGGAGGTCATGTGACTGGGTGGGCATGGCTAGCTGGTCATGTGACCGGGTGGCCAGGGCTATGTGTATAGGGAGTACTCAGAGGGCTGAAAAAAGTCATTTCTGACAGGTCCTCGCACTTTTGACTGGTCCTCACACTTATGACCATCCTCACATTTATGCAGCATTCTTAACAACCATGTCACTCATTTCACAACTGATTCTCTTCACCATGGTGATAAGATAGGACAAAAAACGTAAAATGTGAGGACAGTCGTAAATTCGAGGACTGGTCAAAAGTGTGAGGATCAGTCAAAAATAACTTTTTCAGTCCTCTGAGTAGTCCATATGCATAAAAGGATACAGCAATAGAGATGGATGAAGGAAGGGAAGGGAAATTAGAGTAGGAGTGAGAGTAAGAGAGGGAGGAAGAGAGGAGGAGAAGGCAAAAGGTAGAGGAAGTAGGGAAGAGAAGAAGAGGGGAGGAAGAGAAAGTAAGAAGGAAAAAAAATTAAGAGGTGGTAGGTTTGAGGAGAAAGATTGCTGTACAATAAAAAAGATGAAAGGGAAGAAAACCAACCCCAAATAAATGTAAAGATATTAAGATAAAGAATGAATTGTTAAACTTTAAAGAATAAAAGAGAACAAATATGAATAAATAGCAATAATTAGAAACACACATACAAACATACATTGTATTTTCTTTGAACAGAGTATTTGGCCGGTTCACAAATTTAAACAGTGTTTAGTCATTTCAATTAAATTTACAATTTCTATATTTCCTTTTTGCCATATTTATTCCTCATCTATTTTTTTAAAAAAACCAATATTACCCTTCATCCTCATCTCTAATCTTAATCAAATTCAATTTTTCCCTTCTATTCTATATTATACCCCTTTGCATTGTCATCTATTTTTATATCCATCCTCACATTGGTTAATTATGAAATACAGTTGTTTAATACAAATTCAACATTTTAATATAAATCAATTAGTTATATAACTATCTTTTTTGTATATTAATCAATATGAACATAAATATTCCAATTATTTCCATGCAATCCAATTTCTTACAAATCAATTAATTATATTTACCAATAATAATAAACCAAATAATTTCCCCCATATATTCCTCCAAACCACAACTTAACCATTTCTGCTTTCAACACAATATACAATTAATAGTATCTCAATTATTACAATTCCCTAGTTAAATAGAGCTTTTTTTCTTTTGTGTTTTAAAATCTTGAACATCCTCTTTTGCCCTAAATTTCCTATTGTTTGCAGTTTTGCACCGACCTTTTTTGGTGTGGAAAAAGAAAAAAGAAATCTCTCTCTGCCTCATTTTGTCACGTTGCAACAAAGACCCTGCTTTACTTTCACTTTCGCTTTTTCAGCATAGCTAGGGGGGGAAAAATCTGCTCCAGTAATTTACCTCTTTGCAGCTAGCAACAGAGCCCTGCGTAAAACAGCTGAGAGCAAATCAGCTGAGAGTTGGGAGGCTGATTAAATCAATTTATGGTAATTAACCTATGCTGAAGCTTTTTCTATTTTTGTAGGCACCGGTCTACTCATTTGTTTTCTTTTAACACTGATCAGCTGTAGGGCGGCCCTTTGAAGCCCCGCGGCAAGAATTTAAATAGTTTTTTTCCCTCTAGCCATCAGCTGGGACTCAGGAGGCAGCAATAGATTTGGAGTCGGCGGGGTAAGCGACCGGCGACCGGGCCGGGAACCAGTTCAGAGGGTGAGGGTGAGTGAAGACGGGAGGGTGAGAAAGGGCTTTGGCGACCCCTGTGAAATGGCTGTTTGACCCCCAAA
This sequence comes from Arizona elegans, assembly GCA_022577455.1. NCBI lineage: Eukaryota > Metazoa > Chordata > Lepidosauria > Squamata > Colubridae > Arizona > Arizona elegans. The sequence continues at coordinate 168,551,362 of JAKOOJ010000002.1, forward strand.
GGGGTCACGACCCCCAGGTTGAGAACCGCTGCACTAGGAGGACAAGGCAGCCTTAAAGGGAGTCTCCATGGCCAGAGGTTGAAAATGGTCAGATCTGTGATTAACTCAAGTTCCAAATACATCGCTTTAATAAACCCAGACTTTATTAAGCTTGTTCAGTGTTTAATCCTGAATAATTTTACTAATCCTTAGCTCAAAAAATAATAGCAGCTATTTAAACTTTGAGAATGTAGCCAAAGCAATTAAAGTTAATTGCAGAGCTAGTGTTGCACCAATCTATTTACTCAGCTGACCCTGTGGAATGGCAGTGTAGGAAAACAGAATCCAAGAGGTTAGTACACATTTTAAGGTAGCCAAGAAACCAAGAAAAGTCATGACGTGATATCTCCTTTAAAAGTCTGGAAATAAAAATAGAAGTTGGTTATACAGGTTTAGAATCCTAACTGGTTTCCTACATCCATTTTCAAAGGAAGGATAAACTAAGTTGCACTATGACAATTAGTCTCTTGTTTGCTTAGCTTACCAACTGTTATTAGATTTACTGTTGATAGTGTTAATAATGTAAAACTAAGGCCACCAGACAGCCAAACTAACTTCATTTCTAATTCAGTGATGGGTTTTAGAAATTCACTTTGTTCAGAATTTGAAAACTATAATGTTTATAGAATTCTATAAAGCAACACAGATTCATTGAGTACTGAAATTAATAAGAAGGGCTAGGACTTGAAATGCATTTAATGTGCTTTCTGAAATGGTAATATATAGAATTAAATGTACTAGATAAAAAAGTCTAAACTACTGTTTTTTCAACAATATGTAGAGACAACTGACGCCAATAGCAAGAGAATAATTTACTTATGCATTGTGTAGAAAACTTAGAATGGGATTCCCCACCCCTTAAGTGACAAAGTAAATACCAATGTCTAACAAGAGCCATACCAAATTCCAAGCTGCCCTGAATAAGAGAATTATTAAAGACAGAGATATGTCTGGAAAGAGGCTATGGACAGGATTATCGGCACGAAAAGTTCAGCCAGACTTCATTGCAGAGCAAGAGAGTACAAAGAGCAAGCCAGAGACTGGATTTCACATGGATTTCAAAACACTCACAATGCTTACTGTTATAGTGATGAAATATCATATGCACGTGTCTCAGCGTGCACGCAACCCCATGCACACGTTGAACAGTTAATGATTATAAAAAGTTAACACAGTTCCAGAAGAATGCAAATACTAACACATATAGACAACTAGTCTGACAAAAAAATATGAAGTACTAGAAATGAGAATAATATGAGGCATTAGAGGTTAGTAGTTAAGATATACCAAATTACTTATCAATAATTCTATAGGATATTAGGAATTATAGTAAGTTTTTTCACTTCCTAGTTAAACAAACACTTTTGTTTCTTTTTCACCCTTTTATTTCCTTTATTCATTCATTATACATATATTTCTTACCAACAACCCTGCCCCCCCCCCCCGAGAAACATCTAATTATTAATATTCATGCTGGATTTAGGAAAGCTAATGGATGACAGAGCTAATATGCTCTCTCTATTAGAACTCTCTTTTCTATTATTGAGAAGAGAAAACATTCTGCTGTGGCCACGCATCTATTCCAGTGGTGGATTTCAAATTTTTTTACTACTGGTTCTATGGGTATGGCTTGGTGAACATGACATGGCTTGGTGGGCGTGGCTTGGTGGGCGTGGCAGGGGAAGGATACTGTAAAATCTCCATTCCCACCCCACTCCAGGGGAAGGATACTGCAAAATTCCCATTTCCTCCCAATCAGCTGGGACTCAGGAGGCAGAGAATAGGGCCAGTCAGAATTTTTACTACTGGTTCTCCGAACTACTCAATGTTTCCATTACCGGTTCTCCAGAACTGGTCAGAACCTGCTGAAACCCACTTCTGATCTGTTCTATTCCCACAACCAAATTACATCAAACAAAGGACTGACTACAGGGAGATTTGCATTTCTATTTATCCCAAGTTAAATTTAAGCCACATGTAACTCTATCTCTTTTAAAACAATAGTTCTGATGAAAATGAAAAAAAAAATACAGTTTTACTTTTAATTAACTTTGTTTAGTTCCTCTCTACATAGACTCATTCAAATTTCATAAATCCTTATTTCAGTTATAATTAAATGTTCATCTTGTACATGGTGGTAAAGTTCTCACGATTTGATTTATGCACCAAATGAAGATAAAGCAATATTTTATAAAGAATTTATGGATAAATTAATGGGAGATTAGAATGGATTGGTCTGCCCACAAAAAGAAAGAATCTCTGAGAAAGATAGTAAGATAACACAAGGAAACTGCCCAAAGTCTTTTTTGATATGATGAACAATTAGAGTGTATAGATAAGGTGAATTAAAAGAATATACTTACTTTTCTGAAAGATAGATCTGTTTTAAGCATTGACACTTTTTAAATCATTTCATCCATTCTTTATATCTTCCATCTTAACTGATAATACAGCTGGCTTTCAAAATATTTAAAAATAAAATCACACCTTTTCCCTGAACTAGTTTTCTTTTAAAATGTAGATGTCATAATCATTATCTCAACATTGATTGAATCAAAAGTCATGCTCCTGTCCTTCTGCATATCTTTTGTGTTTTTAGTCAGGCTTTTCCAACTTGAAGCTTCCCAGGTATGTTTGGTACACCATTACCTAGAATTTTCAGCTAGAGTAGTCAGAGGTATGTCCCAGATTATGAGAAGAGCATGACACAGGTGAAACAAAGTCACCCAGTTGACTTTTTCAATTCCTGTAGGTTTTACTTACAGAAGGTGTAATTGCTTTAGGATTCTATAGTATCTTTTATTATATGTTCATATAGTACAGGAGTCCTCCTTACAATAGTTTATTTAGTGACCATTCAAAGTTACAACACACTGAAAAAAGTGATTTATGACCATTTTTCATAGTTACAACCTTTGTAGCATCCCCATGATCATGTGATCAAAATTCAGATGCTTGGCAACTGCTTGATACTTATGACCATTGCTGTGCCCCAAGGTCATGTGATCACCTTTTGCAGCCTTTTGACAAGCAAAGTAAATAGGGAAGCCAGATTCACAAGCGGGTTGCTGTGAATCAATTGCAGAGATTCCCTTAACAATTGTAATAAGAAAGGTCGTAAGATCAGACAAAACTCACTTAACAAATGTTTCACTTACCAACAGAAATTTTCGGCTCAACTGTGGATGTAAGTCGAGGACTATCTGTATTATATGACTTTTAAACTCTATTTTGTGAATCATTAAGAGAGCACTTATTATTAGAAATATAATAGCAATATAATAGCAATGTAATAAAATAAACAGCTAAGCATCACCTAGGTAAGATGAGTGGTGAAGAAATGGGATAAATAAATAAATAATTTAATTAGTTAATTAAGAAATCAGCAAGTATAGCATGCATGCCAGACCCCCTTCCCCCAAGAGGCATGCTGCCCCCATCAGGTTAATAAATTTTTGCAAACTTTCACTTGATAATAACAAAATCTTACTGAAATCTTAAGGTTCTGATGGTCTTACATCAGAATTCAGAAGACTTTAGCAATCTTGTATAAAACCTTACCATAATCATCTCATAAATGTTTTTGATGTTTTTTGTTTTTTTAATTGTTTTCAGAACCCAGACAATTGTCTGATGTGTTGTCCATGCCTGCAGAAGTGTGAGACCTAAAGGCTGATTGGTTTCATTCCTTCATTGCAAAACTTTCTTTAGTTCCACACCCTAGAATGTAAGTAGTCCATCTAAGAAGAAAGAAGGCAGAATATATTCCTCTTGCTTAAGCATTTCATTTGCAGCTTTATTTTTTTTTCCAGAGGTATACATTGTCTGGTAACAAAGTATCCCTTTATTCAATTTTTTTGTTTTCAGTAAAATATTTAAAGCCCAATCCACTTTTCTGTTTACATACCAGTTTCTTAAATTCCTGATTCTTTTGTCAAGGCCAGAGACAGCAGCCTGAAGGATACTAACCATAGACACAATATTGTATCCTGTTATAAGGAAGAAAAAAACCTTGCTCTTTTAATAATACATTTGTTGGGAAATGAATTCCTCCCTTATTCTCGATATAGTCAGACAAAACTGCTTACTTAGTAGCTTGGTCGCCGTGCGATAGTGTGCTTCTTCAAATTTTGAATCTTTTATTAGCCACACTGGACTCTCTCCATCTTTCTGTCTTCTTCCTTACTGCTGATTCCCTCATTAACCCAATTAAGAAGATGCTTCTGTCAAGCAACTAAACAGAGGATTCTGCACCAGCCAAAGCTATTGGCAGATCTTGAGCTGATGAGGGGAGTTACAGGGAAAGCTTTCATTTCTCCCCATGAGACCAAGCACACGGGAATTGTAGAGCTGGGAATTATTTAATGCTGCCTGGTTGGAAGAATAAAGTATTCTCCATCCTGTCACTACAGATAAATTTAGAGCTTCACTAGGAAATATTTGGCAGGACACTCTGGTTTTATCAATGACAGATATACAAAGCCCCATGTAAGACCTGTCCCATAGAGGCTTCAAGCCTGCACATATACACACATGCTCTCAGACACAGTCACTGACTTGTTTAACTGTAGCTCCTTCTAAGACATGGACTTAAAGGTAAAGTGAGCTCACAGGGCCAACCAAGGACAGGGAAACAAGCGAAGTCATCTTGCATAATGATTTCGAAGTTATCCGTCTAGTGGCACACAAAGACCATCTGTGCAACATGCTCATATTGGAGCAATATATTATAATGTAACATATATGTATAGAGGATTGTGTGTTTGTTAGTATGATTTACTAGGTTAGGGATTTTCTTTCTTTCACTATGAGTTATAGAGATGTATTGCATGGGGGGGGTGCACTAAGGGAGGCTAAGCCAATCTCATTGTACACATGTTGTGCATTGACAATAAAGCTTTGAACTTGAACTTGAACTATCTTAACGGCATCTTGGCAAAAAGTTCAAAATCTTACTAGAGATTGTACCCGCGATAAGTTTTCTGTCCTTTTCCTATTTTTAGATTTTATTCTGAAAAATGATTACAATGGATGAAAACAGTGGTAGGATTCAAGTAATTTAACAACAGGTTCTCTGCCATAATGATTTCTTCCAAAAACCAGTTCACCAAACTGCTCAGAAAGTTAACAACCGGTTCTCCCGAAGTGGTGTGAACTGGCTGAATCCTACCACTGGATGAAAACCTTTTTGTTCATCAAAACACTTCCAGGTTTATTATTTGCCAGGGTCTAATAGACCTCATTTGCGCTTGTTATCATGTATAAATTAAATGCATGGGAAGAAACAATACTGGCCTTAGATGACTTTGCACCCTAATAATTAATCAGACTTTTCTATATCAAAAAAGGGATTATAAATAAAATAAAATGAAATATAGTAAGTGATATGGAGGTCTGAGAGTGAAATTAAAAAGTATATAAAGCACACATAATAAATCTCTTCCTCATGTTTAGTGTACCAAAAAGCAACCTGCAGCTATAATCAAGTTCATATTTGAAAAATATGTTAATCTATAGTATTTTAAAAAGGGGAAATCAAGTTAGGCTTAAACATTAAACATTTTAATGTTTTAAAATTAAAACATTAATTTTAAATGTTTTGAAGCAATAGCTTCAATTGTTCCTATTCCCAGAGAGGTGTTTTTTTCAGGATGATTTGACCATTCACAAACATCTATGGGTCTTGGGAAAGAATTTTTAGAGAATATTCAAATTATGAATTTTCTAAACCTTAGCAGACCTATCTTATAGATTTTGATGAAAACAAAGGATTAAAAACTAGTCTTCCAACTTTTTACATATAGGTGACTGCCCTATTTATGAACAAAGTGCATAAAGCACATCTCTTTCAAAATATAACTTTAAATGCCCTCTATTCTCAATTCAATGTTTTAAAACGTCTAATATAAACCTAATGCTTTGAACAAATCACAAAAATCAAAATGTCATACATTTTAATGCTATCACAGTATATTTTTAAAAAATTTATAGTTTCAATCCCTCTCTTTTTTTCTGTGATGTTTCACATCACCATATACAAAATATTTCCCCAGTCTGTTGCCACCTATATATGCTGGCCTAAAATTCATGTCATCTCCCATTGTCTCCAGCCAGCCTCACTGTATCTAGACAGACATCTGGAAGACGCCAACTTAGATAGGATCTGGTTTTAAACAGATGCAAGTCTAGAAGTTTCAATAAATGTGTCAATCAAGCACTGTCAGAACATGGCCCAAGTTCAGATTGTGAAAAATTGTTGGTATAGCATTCATGGGCTTTTCTTCTATTAATCTATACATCTGTTATATAGTTCTTTGGACAATAAGTATAGTAAACACTACATTTATAGGATAGCCTGCATATAGTAAAAGGATAAACCAAGAATTGAAGATGAAACTCAAATACTTTGGCCAGCTAATGAGAAGGAAGGACTCACTGGAGAAGAGCCTAATGCTGGGAACGACTGAGGACAAAAGAAGAACAGGACGGCAGAGAATGAGGTGGCTGGATGGAGTCACTGAAACAGTCAGCATAAGCCTAAATGGTCTCCAGCAGTGGTGGATTCCTCCCGGTTCTGCCCGGTTCCGCCAAGCCGGTAGTGGTGACGGTATGACTTCACCAAACCAGTTCTGCCCCCCCCCCATGCTCCCCGCCCCCCCCCCCGCATTATTCTTACCTTTTATTTGGCCCCATCCCCAATCTATTGCTGCCTCCTGAGTTCTAGCTGATCGGCTAGAAGGAAAAAAACTGTTTAAACTCTTGCTGCAGGGCTTCAAAGGACCGCCCTACAGCTGATCAGTGTTAAAAGGCAGTGTGTTGGTAGACTGGTGCCTCCAAAAACAAATGAGTAGACTGGTGCCTGCAAAAACAAATGAGTAGACCAGTGCCTGCAAAAACAAATGAGTAGACCAATGCCTGCAAAAACAAATGGGTAGACCAGGCCTCCAAAAACAAATGAGTAGACCGGTACAGCTCTCCAAGCAGTTAAAAGCCTAGTAGACCAGTACCTCTGCTAAATCCTAAAGAATTGTCACATGACCATCAAGCCATGCCCACAAAATAAGCCATGCCCACAGAACCAGTAGTAAAAAATTTTAGAACCCATCCCTGGTCTCCAGGGAATGGTAGAGGACAGGAAGGCCTGGAGGAACATTGTCCATGGGGTCGCAATGGGTCGGACATGACTTTGCAACCGACAACAACAACAAATCAAGAATAAATGGAGTACTTTTTCACCAGGGTTACTGCCTTCTCAAATGGTATCAGGGTAGGAGCCATTAAGAAGTCTCAGGAGAGCATATTCCTGAGGAATACTGTCAGCCTGAAAAGAGCTGCTACCAGACCTCCCACAAAATTCATGGTGGGAACATGTGTGCCCAAGATAGGCATCTTTTTATTTGTTTCATTTCCCATATCTTCCACTAAAAACCAGAGAATTGTCTAGGATTAGCAACTGGAAAGAGGCCTTGTGAAGATAATCTTATGTGGCATCTTATTTATACCAAATGAACTGCCCATCCTGAACAGTCAGAAGGCAATCAGAGATCTGACTTTAGGTAGTTCTGAAAGTAAATACACCTGAATGGGTGGGGGTTGATTTAGATAATGAGAATTAGATACTTCTGGCAGAATGCCTAGCACAAGAACACACACAACTCTACAAGGACAAGCAAAGACAGTTAGCGTGTCTCTTTGAGAGGAGAGATCAGCAACCTCCCTAATTAAAACCTACGAGCAACTGAGCTAAATAGAGGTAGTCTTTAGGACACTGCTTCTTTGTTGAAAACAACTCTAACTCTGGAATTGCATTCTTGGCATTCTTGAATTCATACATCCTGACTTCAAGGCTGTTGCTTGACATTAGGACTAGGTTGTGGAATTCCCTGGTAGTAGAACTCTGGACTGTTATGGGCCAGTCGTGCATTTCTGCTTCTCTTCTGATAGCAGATCATTAATGGCTCAAGTTACAAAGTACATTGTGAACTTAGTGAGTCTTAAGCGCTCTCTGGCTAATTGCTCACCTGATTCCTAGTTAATATAAGGAAGTTTAGGACATAGCAATAAAAGTTTTCCAACATATAATTGCCTGGTTTCTTTGTTTACATTGGCTGACACAGGGCATACCAAAACAATCAGGATGTATCAGAAACCTGGCTGGAACACTCTAATAGGTTCTTTGCCCTTACAAAGGCAACCTGATCAGAAATTAAGCTAACCACAGCAAAGGAGAATGTTAATATTCTTTATATTCAAATAACATGTACTTTGTAATAAAGATTTCAGACATAGCTCATGTGTATTAAGCCCTAATTATCTATGATAATCCCATGTCACCATGAAAGCCATGAATTCCCAGGCTGTTCTGAACCATTCACAAAAACATGTATTGAGTGATTGATTGATTGATTGATTGATTGAATTTGTAAGGCTGCCTTTATAAATGATTTATGATGCTGGGTGGCATGCATAAATTTTAAAAAACCCAAAACAATCAGAATCCAATCAACATAAAAACCATTATAGCAAACACAGCAATTGTGGTTCATCCATCATTGTCAATGAAGACCTCAGCATCATTAGTCATGTTAAAATTAAATGTGCCGAAGATGACTGGTCAGGCCAATTTGAGCACAGAGCATGCTGGCATATGTTAGACAAATATGTAGACACTGCAGTAATTGCACTGATGATTCTAGACTTCTGCAATTCATTCTTATGTTGTGCTTCCACCTTACCCTGCAAGTTTGTTAGCTCATATGGATGAGGCCACACCAGGTAGAGAAATTTTATGCCAGCTTTTCCAGGTGGTTATATCTATATCAGGGAAGCTTTTAATGTATGTTTATAACATTTCTTCTGCCTTCCATGTGAGAGAGTTCCCCAAATAGGAGCTGTTTGGGTATGTGCTTGTCCAACATACGGATGACATGACCTAGCCACCAGGTCTGTGCTCTCATCAGCAGTGCATGGATTGATGGCCGACTTGCTCACTGAACTTCGGTGTCTGATACTTTATCTAGTGATTTTATGCCTAATGTTCTATGAAGACAAGTCATGTGGAAGTGGTTGAGCTGCCTTGCATGTGTTTGATACACAGTCTACATTCACAGGCATACAGAAGGTTAGTAAGTAGCATGTTTCTATAGATCTTCAATTTGGCTGCTGGACTAAAACCTTGACACTACCACATAGTGAAGCATAGTCCATCAAAAGCAGAACTTTGCTATTCTACAGTATCAATGGCAACTACTTAGGAGAAGGTGCTGCCATGGTAACTCAACTATAAATCAATATAAAACTAGCGTACAAAATACAGCCATTACGTACATAACCAGGGCTGAAAACAACCAGCATTCTGACTCCCAACAGAATAGGCTCAATTACCACTGTGACCTGTGCACAGGGGAAGAATCAGGTCTTCCCAGCTTTGCAAAAGATTAATTGAAGTCCCCCCAAAGCCTAGGAATTCCAACACAAGCACTACAGTGAGTCCAAATGCTTCAAGGCAGCAAGGCACACCACCAGCAGCCCTAGCTTATTCTAATAGGCATTCACAACCAGTCACCTGTAGCACAATGCTATTAATCACTGTCAAGAGCTTACAAACGATTACAGTAGTCCTTCCTCTCAATCCTTGGCACCAATGTAGCTATAGAATTCAGGAATGAATTGCTATTGCTGCTACAGATCACAGTAATAAATGGTGGTTTTGCACATTCTTCCACAACTAGATCATGGATAGATACAAGTTTTTTTCTTCATACAGATTTGATAGTTACCAACAACAATCTAAGTTCAAGGCTCCCCACAGTTTAATCAAGGGATGTAACCAATCGGTCTGCTAGAAAGGATCTTCAGCAATCTGCAGCCTCCCCAATACAACTCACTATATTTTTTTTTGCTCCTGTCCCTATCTCAGTGTAGGTGCTGACTTCTCCACCCTACACCTATACCCAACTTTATGCTCTTTGATATCCATGTAGCTTTAGCTATGTCTCAATGAAATCTCATTTCTAGGGGTTCAAGCACTTCTGCAAGCCACCCCACATAAACTCACTATCTTCTCATCTCACTCACTCACACAGTTACTCCACTAATCCTGAATCTGTGATTTGGATCATTCAGAGTACTTCACAAACAAATTAGTATATTTACTTCTCCACGATATTTTCTTGGCATCTTTCTCTCCAATTTATCCAGCTCTGACTAGGGCCTCTGTACTCTCACTATACTTACCCTGCTCTGTGCTATTCTGATTCTGGCTTTCATCCAGGATGCATACATGGTTCATTTTTTTCCAGTTTGTTGCCATACTGATTGGTCCCATAATGGCAACAGATATAGCAAAGCCAATGCCAAATCCTACCACCAGCAGGACTTTTCACCCCTTGTTTATCTACAGCAGCGGTCACCAACTGGTGGTCCATGGACCACTGGTGGTCTGAGAGAAAATTTTGGTGGTCCGCAGAAAAATTATTTGCATTTTTTATATTGCACTAAATCAGGGGTCCTCAAACTAAGGCCCATGGGCTGGATACGTGCAATGAATGGTTGTGTTGCTACAGAAAGTCTCCCCCTTTGCGGTGTTTTTGTGTGGGTCAGAGGGAGGCAGAAATTCCGACTTGGGGTCTGCTTCAGCCTCCTGGTGTGGGGCTTTGGGCGAAGGCTAAAAGGAACTGCCACTGGCGAAAGGCCGAGGGCCTCGTTCCAGTGGAACTGCATCATGACCTGGAACTGGATGACCATCTCAGGCCGCTAAGCCTCCAGGTGCTGGTACCTGGCCTTGCACTACCGCAGGTCTTCCCTCTGCCTGGAAAGCCTATGCTCGTAGTCCTCAGTGAGATGCATCTGTTGAGCCTCCTTCTTGGTCAGATCCAATTTGAACTGAGCCAGCTGTTTTGCCAGCTTTTGTTGTGGTGTTTGCTTAGCTCCAACAACTACTTCCTTGGGGCCCTAAGGATCCTGGGGAGGTGAGGAGTGGCTGGGAGGGGAAGGGCGAGTAAAGGCTGGCAAGGTGCCTCTCCACGTGAGTGACATCAAGTTGGCCATGCCCACCCAGTCACATGACCAAGCCACGCCCACCCGGCTGGTCATTAGGCAGATCATATTAGTGGTCCGCAGGATTTAAAATTATGAATTTAGTGGTCCCTGAGGTCCGAAAGTTTGGTGACCCCTAATCTACAGTACAGCTCGGTAGAACTATCTGCATAATTCTGTCCGTTGTTCCTAAGCGGTTTTTCCACCAGCCTGCTATTCACTGCTGCTTTTTGGAAGCCTCTGCATCTTAGTTTCTAGATCTACCAACTAGCAAATTGTCCTTTGGTGAGTTATCCTTCCATGATCCTCCTGCATATTCTCCTGCAACTGCAGTGGTCCCAGAGATCCAATTTCTACTTCTGACCAGCCAACTCCATCCTGCTTCCTCTACTGCTTCCGAGGCATGAGTCATCCAGAACTCCAATTGTTTGTTTTGCATTCCTCACCCTCAAGAACCTCTCTACTGTTCTTATTTTCCTCTTCTCTTCTCAACACCAGCTATCCATCCATTAACTCTTTTTTTCCTCCCATCTAGCCCGGCAGCTCCTCTCTCTCAATTTTCAAGTCTTCACAACCAAGGTTTCACAATCCTGCACATTTTGAAATGGTTTAATATTTCTCAAAATGAATATATAACCACATGGATCCTTGTGGTCACATCTGCTTACTGAGAGGATTCTTTTGTAATAGGAAAGCATATTGCATTTTTATTACAGTGATATAAGAAATTAATTGCTCTTAGTGTAGTTATTAAATTTGCTTATACTTGTGACAAAAGTTGGAATTACTTTTGTATTTCCTTTCTTTATTTTTATTACATTCTTCTCTTTTTCTTTTTTCTTCTTTTCTTGCACATTTAATTCTTTAGTTTGTATTAGTTTTACTCTTATTTATTTATCAATCAAATTTCTATAGCTACCCCACCTCCTCATAGGCAATTCTGGGCTGTACACAACAATATATACAATAGCCAATATAAAACAGATAAAAATCTAAGAAAAACACACACAAACAAAAACCACAGTAATAAATAACATAAAAATAAAAATACAACTGTGGATGAAGGGAGGATAAGAATGACCTTCCTATTGCAATTAACATTCTTAATAATTTTTTTTAAAGATATTAATTTCTCTCTTCGACAAAAACATAGGAAATGCAGAAAACAATACTGAAGAATGAAAGTAAGAATAAATCCAAGATGTGACACAGGAAGATCTCAGAACTCAATTCTGGTTGCTTTAATCCATTTAAAACAAAGGATAAACTGACATACAATAATCAAGATGGAGTGGATACTTTCAATATACTGCCCTAGATTTGGGGAACGAGGAGATAAAATCTTTGAAAGACAGGAACAATTAGAGGAGAGAAAAATAGTGACCTCTGCCAGAATTTTCAAAATCATCAAATGGACTCCAACTTGGAATTAATGACTAACAACTTTCTATTAACAGCTCAGTTAATAGTGATCTTTGAACAATTAATAGTCAGAGAGATTAATTTAAAACCTTCCTTTAGAAATATTTGATGCACTCACAAAGGAGAACCAGAATGAAAAAAAACACCTACTTTCTACTTATAAAAAAAAAGGCTGAAGTAATATATTTGAGCAGGAAGATGACAAGATAAATCAGCTTAAAAGAAAGAATGGAAACTCTCTCTCCCAAGTCAGTTTTTGTCTCAGAGCAAACACTTCAAATTCCTTAGATGGGTAGATAGAATAACTTGACTGTTGATTCCCATGAACTGAACAATGTTATGTTGTAGGTAGTTGAAAATAAAATAAATACAGGCAGATGGTGTAATAGATAAGTAACAATGTGTCTTTTACCAGCATTTATGTATGTTGTCATGGTTATAATACTATTCTGAAACAAATGATCTGCCTTCCTAACCATGGTGAATACAAGAGTGTCATGCTATCTTTCTAAATCTTCAATGCTGCCACTGATGATCACCGGAATAGGCAAGGTTTCAATTGCATCGTCATAAGTGTCACGTTGCTCTTTTGAGAATACCTTGAAGAGTCCCCTGCAGTCTCTCCAAAGCTGGAAACCCCTCACCCCCACCCCACCCAGATATTACAAAGGTTAGGGACATTAACCATCTAGTAGCAGCAGCAACAAAATCACTTAAAAAGTTCATAACAGCAGAGTAAAAGTAATGAACAAGCCAGGGCAACCCTGATATCTAATTAAACGATGTCTGAAGGTGGGACTGGTTCAAAACGTCCAGCTAAAACGAAAAGGAGTCTTCTTATTTCAAAACAACTTGGTGAGGAAAGCACAGAGGAACATGCTAGACAAAATTATATATGTTACAACAGAAAAACAGATTGCCTGGACTTATTTAGAGGTGGACCAGTTATTCATTCTAACTGATTGTTCAGTACAACCAACTGATGCGATGTACCACCCATCCTTAATGATAATTAATTAATACCAAAACTAGGGGGGCTGGAAATCTTACGATAAGCATCTGAACTCCAAGATAATGTGGTAGCAAAATCAGTTTTTGGAACTCTGGGCAAAATGCTACAATATACCTCTTCCTTTACATTCCATTTCAGAAAATAGCATACTTTACTCTGACACCCAACTGTTCTGTATTTTTCTCATCCCCACACACCTATAAACATGCTCTCTTTCACACACACATGCCTTTGTTTTTCTTGACTTCTTCCCTCCCTTTCTATTACACATACAGGTAGATTTGGGTCTCTTTTATTAGCAGACCATAGCAGACCAGCTGTTGCCTCACCCCTTCTCCACCCAGGACTTCCACCTTACTGCTATGCAGGCAGAATTGGAGACCGGCCAACCCTATCTCACATTTGCAAGTGCTCTTACTCCCTCCAAGCGGCCTCTCACAAGATGTAGGAACAGAAGCAGAGCAGACAAAAAAAGGGACCAAAGGTAAATTCATCAAAGGAGAAAACTCTTGTAAATGTGGACTATCCAGCCCAAATTCAGGCATTTACTGTCTTACGTGCCAATTCAAATAATGCTGTATTTGTCAAAGATTAGTGTAGTGTTCTTTTTTTTTCCTTGTTGAATTTCTTACTGAAGCAGTGGAAAAATATGAAAAACAGGTCTTGGAGAAACTATAAATACCAGCAGATGGAGGATGAATTACACTAAAACCTCCCAGAGCATATAATCATCAGCCCTATAGCATCACTAAACCATTGTCCTTAAACTTGAATTTTATTCTCATATAAGATTCTTATGTCCTGGCATATGAATCACAATATCAGAAAAAAATGGCATTTGGTGTAGATTACTTACCGATCTGATTTTTCCAATGTATTGAATTACAACATCCAGAAAACTCTTTTCAAGCCATCTAATGATTAATGTAGCATTGCCTCTTTAAAAAAATCTCTGTTGAGGTTCATTCAAAATGTATATATAATTGCTAGCTTAGTCCCTAGTTTCAAGGCATTCAATTAAAAAAAAAAATCTTTCAGTTAAGATTTAAATAAGTGGCACCCAAATTTACATACAATAAAATATCAGATTAAAAATAGAATTATTTCACCCATAGATGGAATATATATATATAGACCCACATGTATAGGAAACTAGTTTCACACAGCATTTTTGCATGTGGATAATCTTTCTCTAATGCACGAACAGGATAGCCTAAATCCTTTATCAGCTGCTTCCATTAGGGATGCCATTTAGGTCCTCTACTCTGCTAATAAGCACAAAAGAAACATACATAGAGGCCGTATGGGAGTTTTCTGTTTAGTTCAGCAACTTTGTTCCTAGCTCATCTATCAGTCTGATTAGCAGTTTCTCAGAGGTTCTTTCAAGTCTTTGGAGATCTGTGACAACACAGTAGGGCTGCTTAAATTTATATTAGCTTTCTTCTAGCAGATTAAAAAAGAAAAAAAACCCAAGCCTTTATTGTACAAGTAAGCTTGCTGGATTATCAATATGCTGTTTTTATTCATCTTTTAATATTTCTTGAGTGATGTTTTTAGTTTTGCTTTTATTTATTTTTAATTGTTTTTATCTTTGCTATCCACATTAAACGTCCTTCATTACGGAATAAATACGTTCTGTAATAGAAATTAAGACTTTTAGACCCTGGTATTAAACACAATGCATTTTATTCACTAATACTGGTATCCAGGTTGTGGGCGGGGTGGTGGGTGGTGGGTGGGGGAAAGCCCCAAGTCTAATTACTTGTGAAATTTTATGATGTTTAGTGTTTGGGAAATATTTAGTAAAATCTGATCATACTCAGGTCTAAGGGGGAAGGGCGCATCCAGCAATCCTTACAGCTGTCAGATCTAGACTATACAAACCCAGATAACAGATAACCAATAGATATGGGAAAATCTACCTTTTACTGCCATATAGTGGTTGCCTGGATTTTTTCCTGCTATGGCAGAGTGGAAGTGGAAGTTCATCTAGGGCAATGTGCTTCTCTTAAGGTTACAATGGTGTATTTTGTAACCCTGTTCTCAGAAAATATCATCAGGAACAGATTCACATGTTTTGTGCTCAGTCCAACTGTGTATCCTATGTTTGATTGAACTTCGATCTAGCTTTTAAGTTTGTGAAACAAAATGCCCTTTGGACCTTACTGCAGTTTCAGGACATTTTTAAAGAGAGGGATCTAAATGTAGTCAGGTGCAGCCCCACCAATTTTCTCAGAATTAACTATTCTATAGCCTGGTTGGAATCTAGCCATTTATTTATTTGTTTGTTTGTTTGTTTGTTCTTATTTCTATACCGCCCTTCTCCAAATAGGACTCAGGGCGGTGCACAGCCAAAGTAAAAAACAATACATACAAAATTTAAAAGCAGTTTAAAATAATTAAATATTTTGGCCGTAAATTAAAACAATCCAATTTAAAATCAATTTAAAATTTAACTCAAGCCAGCCCAGCTAGTTGAAATAAATGGATTTTCAGGGCCCGACGAAAAATCCGGAGGTCTGTTATTGTACGTATCTCTGGGGGGAGGTTGTTCCAGAGGGTGGGCGCCGCCACAGAGAAGGCTCTCCCCCTGGGAGTCGTCAGCCGACATTGTCTGGCGGACGGCACCCTGAGGAGGCCCACTCTGTGCGAGCGTACTGGCTGGTGGGAGGCTATTAGTGGCAGAAGGCGGTCTCATAAGTACTCTGGCCCTAAGCTATGGAGCGCTTTAAAGGTGGTTACCAACACCTTGAAGCGCACCCGGAAGACCACCGGGAGCCAGTGCAGCTCGCGCAGGAGAGGTGTTACATGGGAGTGCCTCGTCGCCCCCATAATCCCCCACGCGGCCGCATTCTGGACCAGCTGGAGCTTCTGGGTGCACCCCAGGGGGAGCCCCATGTAGAGAGCGTTGCAGTAGTCCAGGCGGGAAGTGACGAGTGCCTGAGTAACTGTGCATAGGGAGTCCCGATCTAGAAAGGGGCGTAACTGGCGTATCAGGCGGACCTGATGAAAAGCCTCCCTGGCCACGGCTGTCAAATGATCTTCTAAAGACAGCCGTGCGTCCAGGAGGATGCCCAAGTTACGAGCCCTCTCCGTGGGGGCGAGTGATTTGCCCCCAATAGCCAGCGATGGCATCAGCTGGCTATATCGGGACGCCGGAAGCCACAGCCACTCGGTCTTGGAGGGGTTGAGTCGGAGCCTGTTTCTCCCCATCCAGGCCTGCACAGCCTCCAGGCACTGGGACATTACTTCAAGGGCATCGTTGGGGTGGCCTGGGGTGGAGATGTACAGCTGGGTGTCATCAGCGTACTGATGGAACTCCACCCCGAAGCCACGGATGATCTCACCCAGCGGCTTTACATAAATATTGAACAGAATGGGCGAGAGGACCGACCCTTGTGGCACCCCACAAGCAAGGTTCCTCAGGGTCAACCGCTGCCCCCCTGTCAACACAGATTGCGACCGGTCAGAGAGGTAGGAGGAGAACCACCGCAAAACAGTGCCCCCCACCCCCAACCCCGCCTACCGGTGCAACATGATACCATGGTCGATGGTATCAAAAGCCGCTGAGAGGTCTAACAGGACCAGAATAGAGGAGCAACCCCTATCCCAAGCCCTCCAGAGATCATCCACCAACGCGACCAATGCCGTTTCCATGCTGTGCCCAGGCTGGAAGCCGGACTGGAGCGGGTCTAGACAGACAGCTTCATCCAGGTACCGGGGAAGCTGTTGCGCCACCACACTCTCAACAACCTTCGCAACAAAGCGAAGGTTGGAGACTGGACGATAGTTAGCCAAAACAGCCGGATCCAGAGAGGGATTCTTGAGGAGGGGCCTCACAACCGCTTCTTTCAAAGCAGCCAGCAGGACCCCCTCACTCAAAGAAGCGTTAACAATCTTCTGGAGCCAGCCTCGTGTCACCTCCCAGGAAGCCAGTACCAACCAGGAGGGGCACAGGTCCAATAAACATGTGGTTGCGTTCAGCCACCCCAGGACCCTGTCCATGTCCTCGGGAGCTACAGGATCGAACTCCCCCCAGATAACACTCTCAAGACCTGCCTCAGTCATCCCGTCCGGACATACCCAATCAGAGGTCAGCCCTTCCCGAATCTGAGCGATTTTGTCATACAGATACTGCCATCCACTTAAAATACTTTTTGCATGCAAAGAACAACTTCTTTGATCATTTGTCATGACACATTCCAAACTGAGTTTGCATGTTAAGAGAAAAAAAGTCCAGGTTTTTCTTTGCAGAATATAGAACTGGTCTCAGACTAATATATAGTATTTATTTATTTATTGTATTTGTTTCCATTTCTATACCGCCCTTCTCCAAATAGGACTCAGGGCAGTGAACAGCCAAAGTAAAAAACAGAACATATAAAATTTAAAAACAGTTTAAAATAATTAAATATTTTGCCGTAAATTAAAACAATCCAATTTAAAATCAATTTAAAATTTAAAATTTAACTCAAGCCAGCACATTATTAATATTAATAATGCATATTAATGCACATTGCACATAATATGTACACATAATGCACATTGAAATGGAAAATATTATATAAAGGTCCTTTTCTGTCCTTATGTTAGATCTGCACTTTCGATTTGCCTCATCTCCTGTGTGAACCATCCCCCTTTATTGAGTGCAAGAATGGATGACATCATACTCCATCTACTCACAGCTCCTTCCATATATACTCCTCATAATATTTTTCATCTCTGAGTGCGTCTTAAGTCTTTGAGCAGTAAGTCTGATGAATTTTAGTCCAGTCCAAAAATATCTTCACTTTCCATTAGCTCCTGTAGCTGGTGTCCCAAAGCGTTTTTTCCAAAAGGCAACTGGACTTTTCTAGCTTTTACCTTTTGAAAACATTTCACTTCTCATCCAAGAAGCTTCTTCAGTTCTAACTAACTGATGGGAAAGGAAGGATTTATATTCTTTGCAGTCATCTGGTTTCTCACATTCTGACGGTCGGTCGGTAGTTCTTTAAGAGTCGTTGAGGCCACTGGGGGTTTATCTGTATCCTCAGTCACCTGAATCAGATGGATTCTGTATTTCTGGGTTTGGGATAGGAAGAACCAATAAGTCTTCCTTTCACAGCTTTTTTTTTTCACTAGAACTGGGCCAATGGAAGTAGTCCAGATAATAGAGTTAAGAACTTCCCTGGCCAGACTTCCCTGGTCCAGAAATTTTTAAATTTCTCTCCTCCATGTTTCTAATGTTGTAGTATATAAGCATCTGTGTGGAAGTGATAAAATCAAAAGGTAGAATATAATGATTCTGTAAATAAATTAACATATCTAGGCAGTAAAGAGATGTAGCCCGACCAATATTTAGTAAGTAATGTCAATGATTGTGTTAATTACTGCTGTTGTGAGATGTCTAGTGTCTTTCTGTGTGATAAATAATGAAATTGTATTTGCTTCCTTTTGATCTGGGAAAACGATTGAAATATAAAATATACATAAACATGGAGTTTGTTTTAATTGTGGTGTAATTTTTTTAAAATATCTGCTATGGCTTACATATTGATGAAAGTCAAGCCCTTCCCTTCCACTTTTGGTATTGTGAAACTGATTTCAACATTTTGCCCTCACAGTGAACTACGTATTATGTGTAATTTATTTTGTTGCTCATAAAATCTAGCTGGAGATGTCCCCTCCCCCTCTCTCTGTAGAAATCATTCTTTCCCATTAAACATAGCTACATTGCTCAAATTCATTTACTTGCTGAACAATATTTATCTTATCTTTTGAATTTAAGGAGTGAACCAAAACAGGAGGAAGTAGAAATCTCTGTTGTAATACCAACTCAAGCAGGTTTTTTTTTTTATGCCAATAACTTTCAGATCTGGTGTCAGTGAGTAGCTTTAAGAAATACTCTTAAATCTCTGGTCACAATGGAAAAAAGTCTGAGCTACAAGGGGATGGTGCATTTAAGCCATTTTAATAACCTTGGTAAAAGGGAAGCGTGAAAGGGGATCCTCAGTGGTTCATATTTTCCTAAAAGGCAGAAGCTATTTTTTAAAAAGAAGTTTGACGTAAGAGAAAATATGCGACAATGGCTGGGCTTGACTTTATTCATAAGTAATAGCTTTAAACTACTGAGCTCTTATTTGAAACTTTAAACTTAAATTTATGCCAACATTTAATTAGGGTCAAAAGTGAAATACAGAATCCAACTCATTAACAGTCACACATGTTTAGTAAAATAATCTACAATGAAAATTACAGAATCTACAAAGTAGAATGGGTCTTAAACAAAAAGGTAATGTGATCTAATTGGTATAATGTATAGATTTTGGAAGAAAATAAATAGGATGCTTCACATTCATTGGGAATATTTTGCGTTTGGCAACAAGGGCCTGTCTATCCTCTATAATTCTATCATATCTGAATGCCACTGTTTAGTATGATGTTCATTATAAGGTGGGATCACAGATCATTATGGATATGTTGAGACATGGAAATGGCATTAACACCAGTGGTGGGATCCTGCCGGTTTAACAAACAGTTCAGTGATTGCGTGCTTTGTGCTCGTGTGCGCTATGCATGTGTGCACAATTTTACAAAAACTTACCTTCTGCTTTATTGCTGGGGAGTAACACAGCTGAGGCGCAGCAATCTGCTCTCTGTTGTGCAGATCAGATGAGAAGATATAGGTCAGTAAAGCGCAGGGGCGGGCAGGTGAGCCCACCTGATCGTGGGAGTGAACTGGTTCTCTCCCAGCTGATCGTCGGAGCTACTGGTTCGCCTGAACTGGTCCGAATCGGTAGAATCTCACCCCTGATCAACAGTCATATTTATACATTTCCATGAGGGGTGGGTTCTACTTACCTTTACTACCGATTCGCAATGGGATCGCTTCTGAACATGATGACGACATCCGGGATGGTGGGCAGGGCCTCCAGCTGGTTTTACTACCAGTTTTTGCGAACCGGTCCAAACCGGGAGCAACCCACCGATTTCCATGTAGAACATGGAAAGAAACGTTCTTTCTTTTGAAAGAAACGTTGAGTAATATTTTTTTTACAAAAATATTACTTTTGATAATTTTGATTTTTCTTTAGTTTCAGGATGAAGAACTTAGCCACTGTGGTCTGTAAATTATGCTTCATGGCTTAGTGTGGAAAGTCATATTCAGCAACTATGGTTAAGCAAACCATATCTAAATGGGAAGTGTAATCCAACATGTCTAATATCAAGATTGTGAAGACTGGAATAATCAGTCAATAATTGAACAAGTGACAGTGTATCAGTACTTTCCATCTATCCATCTTTTTTGTTCCTGACTTGCAAACAATATATTAGCAAGAGACTGAATTATGTATTAAATAACTATAGTGATAACAAAGAAAATTAAAGGGTTAGTCAGAATATTCTAACCGAAGCATTAAATCAATTATTATCAAGCACATATTATTATATATTTTCCACTGTTAAGTAATACACGCATGCTAAACATACATGCTATTTCTGATTTCTATGGCTGGGAAAGAAGAGAGGTACTGGTTCTTCCTAGATTTAGAAATAGTTTGGAAAGGTTTTTCTTATTACCAGCAGTTTGCATTAAGCAGCAGGTTGGATTAAGACAAGTGGCTGCAAAGTTCTCTGGATTCTCATTTATGCAAAGTTGGGAAAGGCTAAAAGCCCAAGCAAATTTTCAGAAGTTAAAAAACAGTAAGAACTATTATTCAGAAAATGTTTCTAGGTCATGACAAAAGCTCTTAGCCCGCTAGTGCCATCTACTGGTGCCTGGAGATACCATAACATTTAATGCCAGCAAATATAAAACACAGCCGGGAAATTTATTGAGGGCCATATTCCTTGAGTATATTTACTAAAGACACTAAGCCACTACAGTAGATTAACAATCACCCTTGACTCTGCACAATCATTTAACCATAGTCTGATGATTTCTGGAGCTAAGCATATTTCCAGTTAATACTAATCAGAATTTGAAAGCTAAATTAAGCATGATATCACATTCCAATTAATGCTACTCAGAAATGTGACCACTTCTGATTTAGCCAGCACAATTAACCTTCAATAAGCCATTGACTATGATTAAAAAGCCACAGGGGTTATGTGGGAAAATGATATATGTACAGTAGTTGCATACTCACATGGCTTTAGAGAATCATTTCAATACTGTCTTTAATTGGGCTGGGGAATTTTGGGAGTCAAAGTCTACACATCTTAAAGTTGTCAAGGCTGAGAAACACTGATCTAAAAGAACCCCAAGGCAGTGCAATAATCCAATACTACTTCATCTCCAACAGATGTTTATCCAGCCTCCGTTTAAATACTTGCAGTATTCTAGTACATGAGATTCCACCACAACTTGAAGCACTCTGTTGTATGATTACTGTTAGGTAATTTTTCATGATATCCAACAGATATCTTCCTCTTTATAATTTAAACCCATTGTTTCTTTTCCTGTCTTCTAGGACACAGAACAATTCTGTTCTGATTTCTACATAAAACCCTTTCAGACATTTAAATACATCTACTGTTGCCCACATCTCCAAATTAAAGGCACCGACCATCTCACATTTATCATAAGACATTTTGCTCTTATTTCTGGATTAAACTGATAGCATCACTCTGGAATATCACTTATTGATTACACCACAGTTTAAGCAAAATTGGAATGTTCATGACATCTAGTGGAAATCTGCAGGTAAGAACTGATAAAGTGCTTGCTTTCATTCCACCAGCTGAATTATATTTTGAACTGAAAGGGTTTGCTATTTGACTGAAAATTTAGCAAACTTCATGAAAGAACAAAGCATTTCCAAGATGCAGTTTCAATTAGATCTTCCTGCATTAAAACACATCCAACTTGCAGAAAGGCTGGCGATGCAGTTTAGGAAATCTTAAACTTGGAAGGCAATGGTCCAATAACAGACCTCCATTAGACAGTCACATTACTTATTGGGATATACTATTTCATTTCAAAAAATGTAATTTTTAACATTCCTCATGCAAAGCACTTTTCACTACTGTTCCAATCAGCTTGAAGGACTGCCTCTTCCCGAGGACATCTGTCCATGCCACCAGATCGGCTAAGGTTGAGCACACTTCATGTTCCTTTCCTTAAATGCTGCCATTTTACGGCCCCTAGGAAGCATAGTCCTGTCCTATGGAAAATCCTTCCCACTGAAATCTGACTCTGGCAGGTTCTTATCCTTTCAACCTTCCGAATAGCACTTAAGACCTGGCTTTCCCCCAAATGCTGCCATAGGATGAGATTGGCATGGGAGTAGTGTGTTGTAAGCTGCATTGGAAGGCTTAACTATGACAAATCCATAAACTGTTGTGCTCCTGATAGTCATTTGGGGATCCTTGGCAGAAAGGGTAGATTGGATCATGTTGATGTACCAAGAAATAAGAAAAAGCCATCCTAACAGGAGTAGATACTACCATAGTCAGAATAGAATAGAATAGAATAGAATAGAATAGAATAGAATAGAATAGAATAGAATAGAATAGAATAGAATAGAATAGAATAGAATAGAATAGAATAGAATAGAATAACAGAGTTGGAAGGGACCTTGGAAGTCTTCTAGTCCAACCCCCTGCCCAGGCAGGAAACTCTACACCACTTCAGACAAATGGTTATCCAACATTTTCTTAAAAATTTACAGTGTTGGGGCATTCACAACTTCTGCAGGCAAGTTGTTCCACTTATTAATTGTTCTAACTGTCAGGAAATTTCTCCTTAGTTCTAAATTGCTTTTCTCTTTCATTAGTTTCCACCCATTGCTTCTTGTTTTACTCTCAGGTGCTTTGAAGAATAGTTTGACTCCCTCTTCTTTGTGGCAGCCCCTGAGATATTGGAACACTGCTATCATGTCTCCCCTAGTCCTTCTCTTCATTAAACCAGACATACCCAGTTCCTGCAACCGTTCTTCATATGTTTTAACCTCCAGTCCCCTAATCATCTTTGTTGCTCTTCTTTGCACTCTTTCTAGAGTCTCAACATCTTTTTTACATTGTGGCGACCAAAACTGAATGCAATATTCCAAGTGTGACCTTATCAAGGCATTATAAAGTGGTATTAACACTTCACGTGACCTCTGTTTATGCAGCCCAGAACTGTGTTGGCTTTTTTGGCAGCTGCTGCACACTGCTGGCTCATATTTAAATGGTTGTCCACTAGGACTCCAAGATCCCTCTCACAGTTACTACTATTGAGCAAGGTACCACATATACGGTACCTGTGCATTTTGTTTTTCTTCCCTAAATGTTGAACCTTACTTTTTTCACTGTTGAATTTCATTTTGTTAGATAACGCCCAATGTTCAAGTTTGTATCTTGAGCCTATCTTCTGGAGTGTTGGCTATTCCTGCCAACTTGGTGTCATCTGCAAATTCGATGAGTTCCCCATCTATCCCCTTGTCCAACTCATTGATGAAGATGTTGAAGAGCACTGGGCCTAAAACAGAGCCCTGGGATACTCCACTGCATACTTCCCTCCATGTAGATGCAGTTCCATTGAGGACTACACATTGAGTGCAGTTGGTCAGCCAGTTATGAATCCATCTGGTGATGATGCTGTCTAACCCACATTTTTCTACTTTATCTAGTAGTAGGTTATGGTCTACTTTATCAAATGCTTTACTAAAGTCCAAGTAAATTATATCGACAGCATTCCTCTGGTCCACTAATTTTGTCACTTTGTCAAAGAATGCAATAAGATTAGTCTGGCATGATCTGTTTTTGACAAACCCATGTTGGCTTTTGGTTAATACTTTGTTTTTTTCTAAGTGTTCGGTGATTCGTTGCTTATCTTTTCCAGAATCTTCCCTGGTATTAAGGTCAGACTGATAGGTCTGTAGTTTCCTGGATCTGTTTTTTTTCTCCCTTTTTTCAAGATGGGAACTACATTAGCTCTTTTCCAGTCCTCTGGCAGTTCCCCTGTGCTCCAGGATCTTTGAAAGATATAGTTCAGTGGTTCTGAGAACTCGTCTGCCAGTTCCTTCAGAACCTTGGGGTGTAATCAATCTGGTCCTGATGATTTATACTCATCTAGAGTAGACAAGTGTTCACTTACTATTTTCTTCCCTATTTTAACTTGTGTTCCTAATCTGTTTTTTGTGGTGCTGTTTTTGATAGGTTGGACTGTTTTTTTTCTTTTGTGTATAGACAGATGCAAAAAATGAGTTAAGTAGTTCTGCTTTCTCCCTGTTGCTTGTCATCTTTTTACCATTTTATCCCAGCAATGGGCCAATTGTTTCCTTGACTTTTTTCTTGTTTTTAATATGTTGGAAGAAGCATATTTTGTTATTTTTTTACTTTAGTCACAAGTCTTTGTTCATTGTGAGCCTTAGCTTTCCTCACTTCATCTTTACAGGCTCGGGCTATTTGCTGATATTCTGCCTTAGTTATTTGCCCCTCTTTCCACTTTTTATACTTGTCCTTTTTGTCTTTCAATTTGTTAGAGAGTCCTTTATGCAGCCATGCTGGTTTCTTTTGAGATCTATTATTTTTCTTCTTCATTAGTATTGTGCTAGATTGGGCTTTTATAATCTCACTTTTCAAAATTTCCCAAGTTTCTTGAGTTGTTTTTCCCTTGAGGGTTCTCATCCATGGAATCCTTCTCAAGCTCTCTTTAAGTTTATTGAAATTAGCTCTCTTAAAAGTCCAAGACTCTAGTTTGACTACGTTCTATTACTTGTGTTTGCATAATGTTGAATTCCAATATTGCGTGATCACTTGCCCCCAAGGTTCCTGTAGCTTCAACACCTTCTATCATTTCGTTTCTGTTAGTGAGAATTAAGTCCAATATGGCTGATCCCCTTATTCCCTTCTCTACTTTTTGGGAAACAAAGTTGTCTGCTAGGTTTGTTAGGAACCTGTTAGATCTACCACTTGGTGCAGTTTGTCTCCCAGTTGATGTCAGGGTAGTTAAAATCCCCCATTACTATTGTGATGTGCTTCCTACATACCTTAGTTAGCTGACTAGCAAAAAGTTCATCTACTTCCTCTGTTTGGTTGGGTGGCTTATAGTATAGACCTATGGTAATGTCATTCCCCCCCCCTTTAATATTGACCCAAATGCATTCAAGATAATTTTCATCATTGTTGTGCTCTATTTCTGTAGAGATGTAGTTATTTCTTAAATATAGTGCAACTCCACCTCCTCTTTTATTTGGTCTATTTCTTTTAAATAATTTATATCCCTCTGGCTGTATGTTCCATTTGTGGGTTTCATCCCACCAAATTTCTGTAATGGCAACAATATCATATCTGCCCTCATTTACTTGAATTTCTAATTCACTCTGTTTATTCCTCATACTCTGTGCATTGGTGTATAGACATTTGTAAAGATTAATAAAGATTAAACCAAGAGCCAGTACAATTGAAAAACCATTCAAATCAAACTAGAGTACTAGAATTAAAAAAAAGGGGGAGGGCATAAAAAACCAATGGTAAATTTAACTTTACAAGTATATCTCAATGTGGAACTTGTTTGCAGTTACCATTTCATTTCAGATTAGGATGATGTGGGCACAGCAGTCAGACTGGGTTTGATATTTTAGGTAGCTTGGCATATTCAGTATCTCTGCTAGGCTGCCATGACCATAGTGCTCCAAAATACCATTACTAGTAGCTACTCAAGAAAATCTGCCATGAAACACAGGCCTGGAATGGTGAGACAAGAACTAGGCTTAAAGCAGATATCAAGACTTTGGGGCTTGCTTAGTTCCTAAGGATACTAGTTCTGGCTGGACTTCTGGTTGACGTTGTGGTGCTATCAGATGCGAAGAGCTGGCCTCCGTGGAATCGCACCAAATTCCTTCATTGGAGGACTCCATAAGGGGCTAAAGTCACCCTGTAGGGATGATGAAGATCCTGCAGGTCGGGGAGAGCAGTGGCTCTCCTGCTTGACCCAGGGCTAATTCCCTCTCAGCTGACAACTAAGGGAGTGGCAGCCATTATGGCTGCCATGAAGCTAGGGCAGCCAAAGAAACAAAGAATGTGCTGGAGCAATGTGGATGAACAGTGACTGGAACTGGGTGAAGTGACTTTTGTTTACCTAAAACCTACCCCAAAGAAAATTAACTCTGGAAAAAAGACTCTTTGAAAAGTTAGTTTAAGCAGCGAACAATTACAGAGAGAAAAATTACAGACCCAAAAGAAAAGATTTTAAGAAGAGAGCACAAAACCTTTAAAAACATTGAAAGATTGGATCTCTAATTTTTACTGGCAATATGGCATTTTAAAATGCTGGAATTACCTGTCAGAAGTTTGATTATCTGTTTGAATAAATACAAATGGAACCTGTTAGAATTCATGCAACATTGAAGTTAAGCTGAAGGCGCCATCTACTGGTGAATAAAATAGACAGTATACTCCTACAACCCTGGAAAAAATACTGATAAGACAGAGAAGAAAGTGGAAATAACACCTGGAGGATTTATTTATTTATTGCTCTATACTTACCTGCTCTATACTTACCCGCTCCAAGGATACTAGTTATAGCTAAGGGGCAAAATTGAAATATGGGAAACATTTTCAGAAATGTTGCAGAAATAAGCAGGCAAACTGTGACTTTGTGTTGAAAATGAAGGCTAAATCTTCTGGTGAGAGTGAGGTATAGAAGCACAGAATGCCACATTGACTTTGGTTGTTACAATCTAGTAGGAAGTTAGTTGTTACAACCTAGTAACCAGCATTTGAGAAGCTGCCAGAAAGAGGAGAGGGTCAATTTATTTTCCAAAGCACCAGAGGGCAGAACAAGAAACAATGGATGGAAACTAATCAAGAAGAGAAGCAACCTGGAATTGAAGAGAAACTTCCTAACAGTGAGGACAATTAACCAGTGGGATAGCTTGCCTTCAGAAGTTGTGGGTGCTTCATCACTGGAGGTTTTTAAGAAGAGACTGGACAGTCACTTGTCTGAAATGGTATAGGAACTCCTGCTTGAGCAGGGAGCTGGACTAGAAGATCTCCAAGGTCCCTTCCAGTTCTATTCTTCTTTTTTTTTGAAAAAGTTTTTGAATACAAATTTCCCCCCCCCATTTTTCTCCCCCCCTCCACCCTAACCCCCCCTCACCACCCATCCCCCCCTGTGACTTCTTCACAACAAAGAACTAATTCATAACAGATTATATAATATTTTACCATCCCCTTACTCCCTCCTCTAAGTACTGACCCTTACTTGCTAATAGTATTATTAATATTGTTACTTCCCCCTTTTACCATACATTTCAAAATAACATTCTACTGTAACATTGTATAACTTCTAATTTATAACTTGTAATATTATCGTAACTCCCAATTTAACAATATTCTGCCCTTTTTCTCCTCCTCCATACTTATATCTGTATATTAATACATTTCAAAACAACCTTCCACTTTAAAACTATATAATAAATCCTACTTTAACATTTAATCTTTTGTGTATATTAATATAACATTTCAAAGCAGCCTACCCCATAAATCCTAATTTAACATTTATTCAACTCTATCCATTTGCTCCACTCCCCTAAATATATCAGTTAAACATCCCTTTTCTTAAACTAAACAATCAGTAAACTAACCTATTTCCACCCACTTTCCTGCAAAATTGCCATGCACAACAATTCTTAATATCTTTAATCCACTGCCCACTCTGCTAATATATATATATATATATATATATATATATATATATATATATATATATATATATATATATATATACATACATACATACATACATACATACACATATATACACACATTCTGTTATATAAAAGAAAGGCAATGACTTTAAATTTATAATCCATATAATAACTTCTTTGATGTCTTTCCACTGGATTGTTGAGTCCATCATCCATAATAGGGTAACCTAGCATCCTGGTGCAACAGTTTGTTCAAAATCCTCAGTCATCATCTGCCCCCATCAGTAATGAATATCCTCATATATATATATATAAAAGAAAAAAACAACCACCCGAGTGACATTATGATTATATTCCATATAATTGTAATTGTGGCTTTCATCAGAATTATTAATTCCCATCATCCTAATGGGTTACAACCAGATCTTCTGCATGCCCCAGCGTAGCTCTCTTGTCTTATAGCTCAAGATGAATATAATATATTTATCAATAAAAGAAAGAAGTCCAAAATAGATAATTCAAATCCAACAAATTAAGGCTCTTTTCACATCCCAAAATTACGGCATTGCAGAGGTCTGTCACTCTCCTCAGGATAATATTAACCAATACTTCGCCTCCACTATCTTTTCATATATTCATTCATTTTTTTAAAATAACTGGCTTCACTGTTGCTTAATTTAGAAATTTCTATTTTTGTGAGACCTATTTCTTTTTTTCTTTTCTTTTTGTGGGTTTGATCTCCATCCTGGTTTCCTTTCTATAAGTTGCATATCAACTGATCGATTTTCATTCTGCTTTATAACTTGATCTTGTTGGTTTTGCTTTCGTGTCTCATATTTCTTTTTTATCAATTGTGTATCAGCTAATTGGTTTCCATACTTGTCTGTGACTTGATGAATCATCACGTTAGAGTCCGATGCCACTTCTCTCGTATTTATAGATAATCCAGCTGAGGTGTCTAAAGAATCCAAAGGCAATTTGTCCACAGCAGCCTCTATAATTCGATGTTTTCCCTTTATTTCCAATTCCTTCTGCTTATCCTGTATTGTGCCTAGAGATGTTAAGTTCATTTTCAAAAATTTTTGATAAAATTCTTCCGCTTTTTCAACAGTATTTAGTTGGTATCTTTCTCCTTGATATCTCAATATTATACCAGCTGGAGCGTCCCACCTGAATAAAATATTTCTTTTTTTTAACTCAGTCACCAGAAAACCAAATTTCTTCCTTTCCAATAACATCTTAGGCGGGAGCTCTTTGTAAATCCAAATCTTTCTTCCAAACAATTGCAAAGTAGAATTAAAAGAATTTTGCACAATATTATTTCTTATATCTTTATCTGTAAAATAAATCACCACATCTCTAGGCAATTGCCTTTGCTTTGCAATCCAGGAATTTATTCTATAAACTCTGTCAATCCTACAAAATACTTCCTCAGGTTGAATCTTTAAGATCCCAGCCAGAATTTCAGAAGATATTTTCCTTAAATCATCTCTGTCATTTTCCTGCAGTTCTCTGAGTCTAATCGCATATTCAGTAAAATTATGTTGCATCATTAAAACTTCTCTTTCAATCCGTTGTTGTATGTTTTCTGCATTACAAGTCTTTTGATCAGCCTCCATTTTAGGTTTTTCTTTTGAGCTATTGTCTTGAGTGTTTGTCAAATCATTTTCAATTTTTTGTATTCTATTATCCAAATTGTCCTCAGTTTCTTCCACTTTAGACTCTAATAAGTTAGTATTTGCATCCAACTTAATCATAAATTCTGCAAGACCATTAGCCATTTTTATAATCTTTCGGTCCAAAAAATCAAACTTTGATTGCACTAATTCTTTAATTTCCTGCTTAAATTTTTCAAGGTTCTGATTCACAATCTCATCCCTTCTTACAATCTCCTCCAAAAGAAATTCAATTATATTAAAATCAGTTTTCTGAGACTGGAGATTTAGAACTTGTTCACGTAATTTATTAACGGGGGAATCCCCCCCCCACTGCTTGTTTGTCCGGCTTTGCAAGCTTTAATGCCATATTTCCACACAGACAAACTATTTTTTAAAAAAAGAAAAGAGAGGCAAAAAAGAAAAAAAAAAAGCTTCTTTCCAACCAAGATCAATATCAGATTTCCAGGAAGAACAAAACATGCTACAAGTAGAGCTAAAAGTAGAGCTTTATCTTCAATTGTAGCCAGAAGTATTTATTCCGCTACTTTGTATCTTAATAGAAAATGGAAGGACTCTCCCTTTTAGCCCCTTCTCAAGCCTCGGCAGTCGCCATTTTTAAAAATTCTTTTTCTCCTTCTCCTTTTCCTTCTTCAATAATTGTTATAAAATAGATGAAATACTTGCGATTCAGGGTCACAGATCCAGCTCACGTCCTCTTTAATTGTTCTGTTAATTTTTGTAGGCTTGATCTTGTCGCCTAGCTGTGCATAAGCAGAGGTCTCCCAAAGCCCGGAGCGACGGCGAGGGAAATAGGGAGCTTCATCTGCTTCGTCCCCAAAAGTAAAAAAAAACTTTTGGGGCTAGGCAGAGAGCTCTACCTGCCCCCGCCAGCTCTCTCTCCATTTCCACATGGAAATGGAGTTTTTTCGAGCCGCCTTTCAGATGTAAAGGCGGCTCTTTACAGGTAATGGGGCGGCGATCCCAAGGGATCGTCTGGCGGCAGCAAGAAGCAAACCGGAAGTCCCCTTCCAGTTCTATTCTGATTCTACATTGCAAGGAGGTGCTTACTTAATGACCCACGGCACAGGAAGAGCAAGGATTGCCATCACTAAGCAATGCAGTCACACGCCATTGCACTTTACGACCACTTTAGTGAGGGAAATTCTGGTCCCAATTGCCATTGTAACTTAAGGATTACCTGCATATGTTTTTTTTTTCTCAATTTACTTTCTTATTTCACTGAGTTTTATGTTTTGTCACTCTTTTCCTTTTTTATAACTTTATACAATATGTTTGTCTTTTATTATTGTAAAACTTCTTTTAATAAAAATTATTTTAAAAAGTAGAAGAGATAATCCTATACAAGTAGTCCTCAACTTACAACCATAATTGAACCCAAAATTTATGTTGCTAAGTGCGACATTTGTTAAGTTAGTTTTGCCCCATTTTATATCTTTTCTCACTGCAGTTGTTAAGTGAATCATTGCAGTGGTTAAGTTAATAAGCCAGTTGTTAAGTGAATCGGATTGACTTTGCTTGTCAGAAGGTAGCAAAAGATGTTCACACGATCTGGAGACACTGCAACCGTCATAAATATGAACCACTTGCCAAGCATCTGAATTGACCATAAGGATGCTGCAATGGTCATAAGTGTGAAAAATGGTCATAAGTTACTTTTTTCAGTGACGTTGTAACTTCAAACGGTCACTAAATAAACTGTTGTACGTTGAGGATTACCTGTATATTGCTTGGACAGCTCAGATGAAAGACAGTAGGATCTTGAATAGGAAGATAGTTCATTGCAAAAAATTTCTATTCACTTGTGGTTGATATCATAAGCTTTTATGTCCATGTAGATATGAATGAAATCAAAGATCCTATTTAAAAAAACCCACATATTTCCAATAACATTTGGGACTGAGTAGGGCAGCACAGCTAGAATTAAAAAGTTCTTACCACAAGTAGTACTTGAGGACATTGCTTATTATCAATTTTGATAGAGTCACTAGGTGGCAGCATTAGCGAAGGAAATTTTTTAACTGACCAAAAAGGATCTTAATAAGCAATCTTATTACAGTCAGAAAAAGGAGTAACTATATCCAGGGCACAATTAGTTATTTACGGTAGCTAATCCAAACAACTAATTTTATTAGTTAGTTTAAACAAATAACTAATAAATTAATATCATGAGGAACCTGCTGTTCCCTTTTATTCATAACCATCTCATGTATTCATAATCATGTTTATATATTTATCTGTAATATTATACATGCTTGAATAAATAAATAAATAAAATAAATAAATATATGAGACTTTATATAGAGTTTTAGAGATTCTGGATGTTTATTAAAGTAAATATCTACGTGACCCACAAGTTCTGATAGGGAATGGAAAATGAGCTTCTTCTACTTATACATTTTGTAGAAAAGATGTGACCAATTGTTTCAACCGCATATGGCTCATATGCAGTGGTGAAATCCAATTTTTTTTACTACTGGTTCTGTGGGCGTGGCTTGGTGGGCATGGTGTGGCTTGGTGGGCATGGCTTGGTGGGCGTGGCAGGGGAAGGATACTGCAAAATCCCCATTACCTCCAAACTCCTGGGGGAAGGATATTGCAAAATCTCCATTCCCATCCCACTCTGGAGCCAGCCAGAGGTGGTATTTGCTGGTTCTCCGAACTACTCAAAATTTCTGCTACTGATTCTCCGAACTGCTCAAAATTTCCATTACCGGTTCTCCAGAACTTATCAGAACCTGCTGGATTTTACTCCTGCTCATATGGACTAGTTTGTTCCTTATAAGGAGTCTTATAAGTAAGATAGAAATCAGTACAGATCGTCTTTTGGTTGCGACAGCAATTGGCACCAGAATTTCCATTGCAAATTGATCTGGTTATAAAATGTGAAGTCATGTGATCACAACATTTAGCAATTACAATACCAGTCTGGTTTGTTGTAGCTGCCCCCCCCCCACACACACACACACACTGGATCATGGGATACAGTTTTTTTGGATGTTACTTTGCAGTTTCATCACTATTTAAATTTCTTTATTAAGATGACTTGTGTTGTTCTCTGTAAGAGACTACCATTAATTTAGAAGTCTGCACAACCCTTTTCTAGATCATTTTAGGTACAGGAACTCAGATAATCATGTGGCAGGCATTTATCATCCTCTAATCATCTGCAGTCCATGAACAATCAGAGAAGATGGTTCCTACATATTGTTGCAGGTTTAACTCCATAATGTGATTCAATTAATCAGTTGCAACCTGAAATTATACTGGCTACATATGGATCTATTACTACATTTTTATTTAAAAACAGATTCTGTAAAATACATACATACATACACACATACAATAAATGGTATTTAGATCAGTGACCATTTCATATCTGTTCAAACATACTTAATCCCTTCTCAAAATGTATCCAAAATGGATAGCAGAAAAATAGAAGATGTGATGCAACAAGAAATACTTGCTATCTGCAGCTGTGGTCCCATCCTTATAGTTACTGGGAGTTATGATCAGTGGTGGAGAGTCCCCAGTTCGCACCGGTTCTATAGAACTGGTAGTAAAACCGGCTGAAAGCTCCACCCACTGATCCTGACATCGCAGCCCCATTGCGAACCGGTAGTAAAGGTAAGTAGAACCCACCCCTGGTTATGATGCAACAAAATCCTGATTACCCTGATTTAATTATTTAAGTTAGGGCACAAAAGAGGCATATATAATTCAGGAAAAATGTATAAGGAGAATAATCTTGCTGAAAAGGGTAGGTAATAGAAGCATGAATTTAGGTAACTGTACTGTAATTAAAATGCAACATTGGTTCACATAAAGTAGTCATGCACTATAGTGGGTCCTTTGACTCAGACATTCTGTTCTAGAATAATTTCTTTTTTGTATACACCTTTGTTCTTTTGATAGTAACACTTTGGAAAATAATGGAAATAGATATTTAAATATTTACAACTGTAACACTGATACTATAAAACAGAAAAGATATCTGCCAATGGAATTGGTCAGCTCCCCATATTCTGGTGGAATAGGTCTACTGTGGACCCCATCAGACAAGGAATTTCACCTGGCAGAGTCTAGGACAAGAGCCTTTTCTGACATGGTTCCTGCCCTTTGGAACATCCTGCTACTAGAACGTGAGGTCTACTTCTCCCTTCTGGCTTTCCAAAAGGGCTTTAAGACCTGGCTCTGCCAGTTGGCGTGGTACCCTAATGGGGACATTTTAGGCTGGAGATGGCTGGTGCAGTGACCAGGGTGGATAAAAATCAATGATTTTTTTAAAAAAAAATCGAAAAAATCAGATTTTTTTGATTTAAATCGGATTTTTTTTTATTTAAATCGGATTTTTTTGATTTTTATCGAATTTATTTTAATAAAAAACTTTTGGGGTAAAAATCTATTGTAAAATAGTTTTCTATTTAAGATACATAAATAATTTAGTTTATTCAGCATGAAATGGAGCTTAGTTATGTAGCATGAGGCTGTATATTCTGCAACACTGGGACTATCGGTGAGTCAACAGTGGGTCAAAGGAGTAGCAGAGATTAAGTTGCTCTTTAAAAATTATGATTTAAATTGGGCTGATTTAAATCAAGCCTTTTTACTAGTGATTTAAATCATTATTTAAATTGTGATTTAAATCAACTCGATTTAAATCAAATCCACCCTGGCAGTGACAGAAGAAGGCAACATCTCCTTTCCACCTCAGCCCTTGGTTTTTAGTCTATTTAATCTGGAGTGGGGGCCTGCCACGCTCAGCCAAAGGCCTGGGGGTGGGGAACATAGTGAGGCTTGGCCATCTTGGCTTGGTCCAGGCACACAGCACCCCAGCACGGTGCTCACCCCCGATGGTTGCTTGCCCACCAAGCAACCATCGGGGGCAAATCACCCTGGGTGCGAGACCTGAGGTGGAGGGGAGGGTGAGTGGGCAGCAGCTGAGAGCCGGGTCCAAAAGGAAGCCAAGTCTTGCCATGTTGCCCCCGAGGCAGCTCTTTGTTGTGCCAAATGGCCTGCCACTGCTGTCGCATTGCCACCCAAAAACAGCCTGCCATGGCTGCTCAAAACAGCCTACCACCACTGCCTCATTGCTGCCCCGAACAGCCTTCTATTGCCAGCTCAAACAGCCTTCCATTGCCAGCTTGAATTGCCTGCCACAGCCGCCACATTGCCACCCTGAACGGCCTGCCATTGGCAGCTCAAATGGCCTGCCACTGCTGCTGTATTGCCACTTCAAATGGCCTGCCATGCCGGCTTGAATTGCTTGCCACCACCACCGCATTGCCACCCCAAACGGCCTGTCATTGCCAGCTCAAATGGCCTGCCAACTCGGCCGCGTTGCCGCTCCAAATGGCCTGCCGCCACCACCGCATTGCTGCTCCATTAAAGCTTTTTGTCTAGGTTTGTGTAGCTCTTAGGGGGGAAATGGATGGGGGCCTGGGGAGGAAGCCGTTTTCCTACCAACAGCCAGACAAACCTAGACAAAAAGTCGGCCCTCACTGGCACCCAGCTTCACCAACAGTGGGCTTGCAAAGGGCAATGTGGATCCGCCTGCATCAAGCTAAACTGGGGAGGGAGAGTGTGAAGTTCACAGGAGAAGGGAAGCCAGGCAAAGGGGCGAGTGAGAGCATACGCAGCATGCCGTAGCACATGCACTTTTCCTCAGCCCCCTTCTTTCGGAGGGCTCCGCTTGGCTCTGCTCTTGCTTCTCCTCTCACCCCATTAGCCAGCCTCCCAGCAGGAGGTGAGTGGAGCTGGCGGTGGCGAGAAAAAGGGCTGGACGCCCCTGCTCCTCCTCAGCATGCATTCAAAGGCCATCGAGCAAAAAGGAGGGCGGGAAAAAAAGAAGAGCAGAGGGGGCAGGGTGACCGAGACCCTTACCTCGTGCACGTGTGCCTCCCGGGCTTTGCCTGTATACACTGCCTCTAAAGCGGCAAGTTAAGAAAATGAGGCAAGAGGAGGGATAAAAGGAGATCCATCAGGGCAAGACAAGCAGCCCGGCTGTTTCAGACTTTAACCCCACGATACAGGCAAAGCTGTGCGCTCCTGCCAGCCTGGAAGGTGGACGGGCTGTCTGGCCATCCAGCCGTTGAAGAAATGGGGATAGGTTAAATGCTGTGAAATGGGGGGTGGGAGAGAACAGGCAGATGCGTTTTACCTGCATGCGTCAACAAAACAAATGTCTAGAACGTGGGCCTAGATGCCACCTGCTGCTGCTATTAAAGTGAAGCATCCCCCTGTATTTCTGTGCTTAGCTTATTTATTTTAAATCTCTCCTGCCAAATGGCATTATAATTGTGTAAAATTGGTGACTAGTGACTGAATGCTGATCTTGGAAGGCTTTGAAAGCCATAGAAATTAGGCTTGAGGGGCTACAGTTCACTCTGTTGTGGAAGAATGGCAAAAATAGAAACTGCCTTAATAGAAAAAGGAAAGTTATTAAAGAAACAGACTAACAGATATTGATGACAGTCACCAAATAGAGGAATCTATCTAAACCAGGTTATCAAGAAAAGGAGCAAGAAAGAGATAACTTTTGGGAAAAGAGAGGTAGTTGCTCAACTCATCATGATGAGCCATGATTACTAAGTAAACCACAATGACTGGGTTGGTATAGCATACTAACCCATTAATCAAAGTTTCCAAACTGCAGTAGTTGGGTTCATATAATACACTAAGTAAAAATACGAACAAAGTGTAGGCATCATTGTTTTGAGAACTAGGATAAAGTGTAAAATTATAGAATTCAGTAATGATACAAAGATATAAAATCAATTTTAAAAATTCTAAGGAAAAATCACACAATTTTATCAAAAACGGGTATATACAACTTTAGTGGCAGGATTTAGTCAACTTATTGCTCAAGAATCAGTCCAAGAGCATGTTTCCATAGGATAGTTTTTCAGTGCTATCTCAGAGACATGGAAGTAGCATGTTTTGTGCTGCTGGGAATATAAATAACCTAACCAAATCAAAAACCTTTGTAGAAAAGACTGAAGTTTATCCACATGCTTACATAATTTAAATATAAAGATGAATGGAAATCAAACTGTATGTAAGCAACATATGAATTTTAAGAAATGGGGAACAAGATATTTATTAATAAAAGCAACTTTCAAGATGTGGTGGGACTGCAACTGAGAAATTCTAGTGACAATGGCCAGAATTTCCAGCTGCTACTGCTTTTAGGCAGATGATCACAACTAATCCTTCATGGGTGCCTGATTTTACTTATGTGTGCACGATACATACATGTGTGCAAATTTTTATGTTCAAAATAAAGGACATTCCTCCAGGTGATTACAATATTATTAATTTCTTCAACATGTCTCTGGGCATCTTATGAATCCAACACTCTTAGAAAAAAATGTAGCAGGCATTTAATCAAATTAAAATATTAAAAGGAAACAAATATTGCTATGAACGCCTAGCGGAGGTGGGGCAGAGGTGAGGGATTAGTGTAAAAATCAAGTAGTAAGAAAGTTGGAGGAGATGATCCAGGGAGTGGGAATAAAGACTGATAAGGAAACAGTGAGGAGGCGGGGAAAAAAACCTGTTTGCACATGACACATTGAACTAACCAATCACATTTCACCCCAGTGTATTGTATGAATCCAGCCAATGTTGTTAATTCAGGGTATAGTGTGAATCTTGGGAATTGATTTAATTGAATAAAGCATAAATGGATATGTTGTTGCAACACAGCAAATGACCAAAGTGGAAAAAAGAGAAAGTGATGCCACACAGGATGAAAGGAAGGAAGAAAAGTAGAACAGGAATTTCAAAGAGAAAATGAGATGCTGGGGGCTGATATAGTGAGCAATCAAGATATATGCACATATGCACATAAGCAAAGGTAAAAGTGACATAAGATTCCTCCAAATCTCCATCAAGTTCATCTGAAGAAATCAAATTATTCAGCAGATATATAGTACTAAATATTGTGGAACAAAAAATAAAATAAAGGGTTTCAACTGTAATCACCATGAGAGTACAGTACATAAGTATATATAAACCAGAACCAAGCTCTATAAACTTGCCTTCCTCAGAAATATCATAAGAATCTCAAAGAGCTCAGTGTTTCTGGAATTCCAGATTCCACAAATCTTGGCGGAGGGAAGAAAAGAAAACTGAGCAAGTCTGAGCAAGAAAGAAAGCAATCAGATGGCAGAAAGCTATTTGTTTTCCACAGAAGGCTGACAGTGGAACCAAGAAAGTTCATAATAAATACTGGAAACATGGGATCAAAACAGAAGGTGTTGCCACATCCTGGGTGGGTTGTCCCCACCCGGCCAGGACCTGAAGGGAATTAGTCTCTTCCTGTTTTTTGGCAACACCTGTCTAGCTTGTCCTGCCAATACATACAGAGAATTTAATGGAATGTTGCTTGGGAAGTTCTTGATAGGGCTTGAAGTACAGGAAATATCCTAAATCATGAACTGTCCCATTCTTCCTCTGGGCCATGGGGAATATGCATCTAGACATCTCACTTGTGTGTAGAGTGCTTAACATCTACAAAAAGTTTATACTTTTTCCATCTACTTATTTTTTGTTTTTGCAAAGCTTAAATAGCTAACAACCTCCGATTATCCCTTTGAGCAACTAACAATATAGCTATGCAGCTTATATACGTCATTTAATGAAGATGTGAAGTCCTTTGCATGTGATTGAATTAAATGAAGTCCACATTCCCCTTAAAAGAAAATTAATGTAATACAGAAGCAATTTATTTTTCAAATATACACAAGAATGTTCTTGAAATTTAAATCATGATAGTCAATTGAAATCAAGATTTGTCAAACCACATTTCATTTGATATGTATTTAAACCTAGAAATATAATTACTGCTTTTTTCCTATGTCCTATTTTAAAAGAGTAAAAATAGATGCTGTTCCCGGCATCCTATAACAAGAGGAAGAAGAGAGTACAATAACACATAAAGGGATAAATATTAGAGAAGCCACAGAAACAATAACTTATTTAGAGTGATCATAAAAATATTGTAATAGATGCTGAAAACATGAATGAGAGCATGTATTGGAGTGATGTCCTCCATGTTTCCCAGGGGCATCTTATTGTCCTCCTGTAGGATCTTAGATTAGCTGTGCTTTTGGTTCATTTCAGAAATGTTCTTAGTATACTTGCATGTACCTTCTGGTTGATGGAATACTTACATGTAAAATATCTCTCCAGACTAGACAGCCTAACTTGCATAGTATAACAGGAAAAAGCCTACGTTATGTAGCATGTGATATAAGTACAAATGCGGCTAATACCATGCAATTTCTCTAGCTCATTAAAAATGTTATTATATGTAAAAAGCTACTGTTTGTGATCAAAGATGGGTCCATTGGGGATGACTGTAGCTTAAACTATAAGTGAAATAAGTGGCACAGAGAAAGAAAGGAAGGAAGGAAGGAAGGAAGGAAGGAAGGAGGGAGGGAGGGAGGGAGGGACGGAAAGTGAGTTTTAATTATAACTTAAAGAGTTTAAATGTCAAAAACCAGAACTGATCTTATTTAGATAGTTGTGTGGCCATATGTAAACAGGAATCCATAGGTTAGTAATAGCTATATATTATGATCTAGTGCAGTGTTTTTCAGCTTTGGCTACTTGAAGATCTGTGGACTTCAAATCCCAGAAAGCTGACTGGAGAATTTTGAGAAGTCCACACATTTTCAAACTGCCAAAGCTAAGAAACACTGCTTTAGTGACTGGCAATAATGAAATTGGGAAAAAGTCTAGAAGAAAAAAACCCATGCAACATTTGCAATTAAAGTCATTGGGATCCAGAAGACAAAATTATTGTTAAGAAAATACGAATACATGGATGAGAACAAAATTAGAGAATGAGAGACCTACTAATGTCTAGCTATTGGGAGATCTACAAATGAATAAGAATGGTGATCAGATGGGGATCTGTTTTTCAATTGCATCTAAAAAGAGTAAGAGTGATGGACTATGTATGCAATAAGCGGTATATTTGTAACAATGAAATTGAAAAAAATAATGGATCCAGTGCTAATGTGAATTTGAAGTGTGAATCATTACTGCAATGCTTCCTTTTAAATTGGGGAGACTAGTTCTTGTCTGAAAATCCTTGGACCACAAAATATCAGCAAACAGAAATGCTTTAACCAACTTGTTGTAGCCAGGATGTGATAGCCTCTTCAGAGATTACATTCATAGTTGTGCAGTTTGTGCATTAGAATAGTACAAAATGCTGGCTTCGAAAAATTTGGCTGTGCAATTGATAAACAGTATAGCAATGTAAAACTGTAAAGATCCAAACTGTTCCGATCACTATTCCCTCCCCCCCTTATATTTTGTTTAGTATATTCTACATATTTTCGTTGTATGTGTATACTGTATATACACTTACAATGACAATAAAGTTATTTATTTATTTGTTTGTTTGTTTATTTATTTATTTATTTGCAGGAGAATATTCCTACAGATGTTGATTTATTTCATTTTCAAGCACTACTTAAAGCTAATACTTAATATTAATAATGCATAATAAAACTAAATTAAATAATAAAGCTAAAGTTACAAACTTTTTTTAGGCATAATCCAGATATAAAAAGGATGGTATTAATTGAATAGGTTTAAGCATCAAAGAAGTGCGGGAGGCTCAAAGACAAACTCGGGACGGACAGAAGGACAGAGAAAGAGAGCAAATGGCTCTTCTACAGCAGAAAGAAAATTACAGCCAATTCACACTTGCTCGCAAACCATAATTTGAAATCCGAGGATACGCGAGAATCTCCCCCACCCTCCACCTTCCCCACAAACTCCCCCACCTCCGTCCTTCCAACTGTCAACGACGAAGCTCCGCCCAACTCCCGTAGGGGACCCTCCCCCGCCCTGCCGAACGCTCCTCCCGTCGGCTCCGTTTGGTGCGCGTGCGCTCAAGCAGGCCCCCGCTTGGCTCCTCCCAGTTCGGCCTGCGTGAAGGCGGGTGCGGTGCGCGAAGGCAGAGTTCACAACTGCGCGGCCTGACGAGATCTCTCCAGGGCGGCAGAATCCCCCCGCCGCGCGCAAGAGGGAGAAGGAGAATGCGGCGGGGCGAGGAGATTGGCCCAGGGGCGCTCGGGCCGCTTTTACCTTTGATGCTGGTAGCGCTGCTGCGGGAGGCTGCGGGGGAACTTTGCCCCGCCGCCGCGCCTTGTTCTTGCCGGCGAGGTGTGTTGGATTGCAGCCGCCTCCGCCTGTCCGGTCGGAGCTTAGAACCAGGCCTGCTGCCACTTTTGCCTCGCAGCATCACCGCGCTGTAAGTATCGTTCTTGTCGGCTCGCGGGGTCTTGCGCCTCTGTCCGTTTGTCAGCGGGGTCTCTGGAAGGTTTCCCTTGGCTGCTTCAGGGCCGAGTTAGGGGATATGGTAGGTGCTTCTCCCTCTCGAGAGCTGTAGATTTGCTCCCGAGTTCTGATTGTTTAAAGAGTTTTCTTTGCTAAGATCGCAAACAGACATTTGCGTTCGTTTTATTTCAAAGGACTTCAAACTTGGCTGCTTTAAGACTTGGGGACTTCAACTACCAGAATTCTCCAGCCAGCTATGCTATGCTATGCTGGCTGGAGAATTCTGGGAGTTGAAGTCCCCAAGTCTTAAAGCTGCCAAGTTTGAAGACCTCTATTATCTGGACTGGGAGACAAAGCGAGTTATAATGTGTGTGTGTGTGTGTGTGTGTGTGTATGTATGTATATGTATATAAGAATCAGAGATGCTGGGTTGCTGTGTATCAAAACATCTACCTAGTTTTCTCTTCCCTTTACCCCTCCCCTAATTCTCCGCTTAAGGTTGCGTTTTGAAGTCTTTAAATTTATAGAGTTATGATGATCAACTCACAGTATTTTAAAAGTTCCAGGGAGCAAGAGAAATCCTGCAACATAGTTTTCCCGGATAACTTGTGCAATTTGTCTTTCCTAGTGACCTAGTTTCAGTAGGTTTGCTTGAACCTTACTGGCTATTAAATGACAGTAAAATTTTGAAAGGGTGTGTTATTTTGGTTGGATGTTAAAATCTGCACTCGAATCTTAAAACATCTATCAGATTTCCGAGAGCCAGTTTGTTCTAGGTACTAAGGCTGAGGCTAATGGGACCTGAGTTCTAGTCTTGCATTCACATTTAATGATCTTGGGCCTTAATGATGTCAGCTTTAGGAAGATGACAGTGGTAAACAACTTGTAGAAAAAGTTGTCCAGAAAATTTCATGGACTTATCTATATATTTGCCAGAAGTCAAGATTAATACAAAGCCACCACGCAAAACAAGGTTTCTAAAGCCCAGAATAAGGGAGACTTTTCAGAATTATTTTGAAATGCATACTCCAAGGCTATTAGATACAGGACTATTGACAGTGAAAGCTCAAAAAGTTCTGTAAATTGCGCCTCCCCAACAAATCCCTAAGAAAATTGTACTGGTTTAGAATAATTTAATAAATCCTTTGCTTTTCATGTGAATTAGACATTTCTTTATTTAGCTTTATCAAATGGATAATATTTCATTAAACTGAGCCGCATTTGTCATTTTACTATGTTTTTCCTGTTGCCTTGGAATATTCCCCAATTCTGGTTTTGTTTTGTTTTAAGAACTCTGAATAATAAATTGTCATCTGCAGTACCACTACAGAGGATGTACATGAGCTTTCTTAAAGTTCTGTAATTTTAATCATTAATTTTCTGAAGATAAGCATAAACTTGTCTGTTTATGCTTATCTTCAGAAAATTAATGATTAAAATTACAGAACTTTAAGAAAGCTCATGTACATCCTCTGTAGTGATATTATTATGCCCACACCTCTTGACTATAATTTCATTTACACACTCATTGTAAACCTCCAGAGAATGAAACTTGAGGTCATGGTACCTCAATCTAGTATCGTATGTCACAGCTACCGGCATGTAAGAAAAAAATATTAGCAAAAGTATTAAAATGGATTTAAAACCTATTTTTGTTATTAAAAATCTATGAAGTTATCAAATTTAGAATATTGCATACAGTTTCACTCCAAAAAATATTATATGGCTAAAAAAAGTGCTGGCAAAGGTAACTCCCAAATGCAGAAGTGACTTTTTTTAAAAAGTGCAGCTAAGGAGGGAGATAATTGAAGAATATAAAATTATTCATGGCTTGGCAAAAATTCACACATTTTTTTTCTTTCTCTCTCCAATACTAGAGCCTAATTAAACTAAGCTGAATTGTACAAGATCTGTGGCAAGTAAAAGGAAATTAGTCTTAATAACAATAAAATAATTTCCTTTCTCAGAATAAATTATGGTCATTAAGGCAATTTTAAAAGAAGATTAGACTAATTTATGGAGTATAAGGTTATCAGTGGCAACTAATAATGATAGTTATACAGAACTGTCCTTTCATATACTATACAACTGCTGGGTAGAAGTAGCCGACCAATCTTATGTTTGTAAGATTCCCATACTCATCTTTTGAATAATTGGGAACAAAACGCTAGATTAAGCAATCGTTTTGTTCAATACAGCAGGGCTTGTTTGTAAGTGACATTGATTTTTTTTTTAGATATTGAAATCTTATTCTTTCTAAATATATTGGACAGATATTTGGAATATTATTTAATTACATCTTGGAGTGAGAAACTAGCTCAAGTTTTTCTTTTTATATTATAATATTTTATATTATACGTTTTTCTTTTTGTTTAAACTTTTTATTATTTATTATAATTATTATACATAGTTATGTACATTGTGTCAACCTGTTTCAGTGGTTCGTTGTTCAGTCTTCTCACATAAGTATTCTCTTCATGGCTTCTGATTCCTAAAATATAAATTTTTGGACAGTTCCTCATAGAATGTGTTCTTTTACAGAGTTCCATTACAAGCCTCCATATGCATGCTGTAGATTAATTTACTGTCATTTAAAACTTTCTCAAATGAGTCTTGAAAAATTGATACTAGTTCTATGATTTATTGAGGAGTGGAATGGCTGTCAAACAGGTTTAAGACTATTATTGATCTTTATGAAGACAAAATATTAAGACAAGTAGAGCAGGGCAAAGTGATGCTGATTTACATATTTCTGTTGCAACAAATATGCAAATTATATGTAAAATGTGATGGAATATACCTGTTTATGTGAATAGTATTTTGTGGAGGATGGTGACTCTTGGTTCTGAGACTGATTATGAGATAAATTTGTTTCTGATCTTTCCTAGGTAGTCTTAGTTCTTTACTCATGAAAACTAGTTGGTCTACTGTTTAGTAGCCTCTTCCTGTGCATAATGAAGGAAGTCTCATGCTCCTGATGACTTACACAGAAACATTAATGCACTTTTGTTGTAGAAATCTAGTTTACTAGTGGGACCACATTATTTACTGATGGCAGTCCCAGATGCCATTATTAAGCAAGGACTATGGAGGTGGTAAAAGCAAGGATCTCATGTGACCACGACTTCCAACTTCGTGCCAACTTTTCCATTGACTTTGCTTGTAGGAAGCCAGCAGGGAACATTGACAATCATGTTAATGTGACTGAGGACCCCTCATAGGTGCTCCTCATTCAGCATAATCATAACTTGGAGGCATTGCTGAATGAATGGACAACTCAATTATCTGTACAGCTAGATAGCAGCACCTATCTAACTTGGATTACCTCAGAAATACAGAGTAGGTAGCATTAGGCCTGATAAATACTTAGATAAGAGACTGCCAGGATATTCCAATACTATAAAATAGATTAGAAAATGAGATTTAAGAAATCCTATAAGCAGGCAATTTCCATATTATTGCTAAGTAAAATATATAGATATATCCATGAAATCATCAGCAGTTGAACTCAGCTTAGAGGAGACTTTACGTGTGTGTGTATGTGTGTGTGTGTGTGTGTGTGTGTGTATGTATGTATGTATCGGCAGCCAAAAAAGCCAGTGCAATCCTAAATTGCATTAACAAAGGGATACAATCAAGGTCAAGTGAGATTCTAATGCCGCTCTATAAAGTAAGTAAGGCCACATCTAGAATACTGCATCCAGTTTTGGTCACCACACTATAAAAAGCATGTTGAGACTCTAGAAAAAGTGCAGAGAACAATCAACCAATTGAATAG
Source organism: Arizona elegans (assembly GCA_022577455.1). Classification (NCBI taxonomy): domain Eukaryota; kingdom Metazoa; phylum Chordata; class Lepidosauria; order Squamata; family Colubridae; genus Arizona; species Arizona elegans. The sequence continues at coordinate 168,596,245 of JAKOOJ010000002.1, forward strand.
CTTGTCTTTGGAAGTTATGGGAGCTTCATCGCTGGAGGCTTTCAAGAAGAGATTGGACTGCCATTTGTCAGAAATGGTATAGGGCAGTGTTGGTGAACCTTTTCGGCACCGAGTGCCAAAATGGGAGCGCACACACATGTGCCAGAAACCAGAAGAGCAGCTGCCCAGTGCGCCTGCATGCACCAGGAAGATGATTTTCCAGTTTCTGGCATGCGCACCGGCCACCTGGTCTTCTGGTTTCTGGTGCGCATGTGCACGTGAAGACTAGCTGGCTGGTCCACCTGTGCGTGCCAGAAACAGGAAGATCATCTTTCCGGCACATGAAAGCGCACCGGGTGGCTGTTGTTCCAGTTTCCCGCACATGTGCGTGCGTGAAGACCAGCTGGCCAGCATGCCAGAACCCAGAAGAGCAACAGGCAACAGATTGCATGCCCAGAGAGATGGCTCTGTGTGCCACTTCTGGCACACGTGCCATAGGTTTGCCATCACAGGTGTAGGGTCTCCTGCTTGGGCAGGGGATTGGACTAGATCCGTGATGGCGAACTTATGGCCAAAGGTGGCACGCGGAGCCATATTAGTGGGGTGCAGCTCAGGGGTGCATGCGCGCGCCGGCCAGCTGATTTTCCGGCCTTCTGGGCCCACCAGAAGTAGGGAAACAGGCTGTTTACTCTTCTGGAGGGCCTGGGGGGTTGGGAAGGCCCGTTTTTCTTTCTTACCTGGCTCCAGACCCTCTCTATTTATCTGGGAAAGGCGAAAACAGCCTTTCCCACTCCCTTGGAGGCCCTACGGAGGCTGAAAGGGCCCATTTCCTGACTCCCGGTGGGACAGGAAATGACTTTTTTTTTTGCTGTCCCCAGCCTCCAGAGTCTCCTAGAGAGGCTCCTAGAGACTCCTAGAGAGGCTCTGGAGGCTGGGGACAGCAAAAAATGTCACTTCCTGTCCCACCGGGAGTTGGGAAATGGGCCGTTTCAGGCCTTTGGAGGGACTCCAAGAGAGTGACAAAAACTGTTTTCGCCCTTCCTAGATAAATAGAGAGGGTCTGGAGCCAGGTAAGAAAGAAAAATGGGCCTACCAGGCCATCATGTGCCAGGAGCGGGTGGGATGGGGTGTTGCATGCGCATGTGCATGGGCACGTGCACACGTGACCCTCCCCTGCCCTCCCCTCCTGGCACACGATAGCAAAAAGGTTAGCCATCACTGGACTAGATGATCTACAAGGTGTCTTCCAACTCTTGTTAATCTGTTATATTCTGTTGTATTCATTTTTTCATATAATTTTACTATAGCAGTTACTTTGGTGTTTAGTGCTATGAAGAGTTTCGTTTTCTAATTTTTTTTTTTTTTTTACAAATAAAATGTGAAGCTGCCTGAACATTTTTTTTATATAACCCTTCACCTTTTGGCTAAATAGTTGGTATTCTTCACTATATGCCTCATTTTAAAATGTAGTGTACAGGAAACAAAACAAAACAAAACAAAAGCAGTAGTCATTATTTCTCAGCCTCTTAGCTAATATGAAATATAACAATCATGCTTGAGGCATGTATGAAGTTTAGCTTCTAATCTGGTTAATGTTAATTTTTTATAATTTTTCTTCATTTCCTGTTTCCTAGTTCATATCCCCCAAATTTCTAATGAAAATAAATAAATGTAAATAAATGTAAATAATGTAATGTAATCTAATGTAAATAAATGGACAGATTTATACATAAAAAGAGAAGCAAGATTGCCTTTGCTGCCCTCTCTGGATTTGCACTCAAACTGGTGCTTCTTGTTTGTAAATTAAATTCACAGATTAACAGTGAAAAAACTGGGTTGTTAAATAATGCCAAACTGGGATTACATTCTAAGCATATTTGAAAGAGTGCCAAAGTAAGTCAAATTTGGTAAATACCATGTGAGAAAGACAAAGGAGAATAATGGGAAAACAAAATTGGTCAGTATTAGTGAAGTAGTATTGTACTGATCAGTATGTTGTATTGGTTGTACTAATATTTACTACATTTATTCTGTATTGATATTTAGTCAGGAATCTTCACCTCTGTTTAATTTGCATGGTGTTATATTAAACCTAATGAATTCTTATTCACCATTATGCAAATTATTCTTGCTAATTCCTTTCCGTATTCAAATAATCACTGTAAGGATTGTAGCAGGATGTCCTGGGAGTTGGAAATGCTTTTCAGTTGATTCTTTTTTTTATACTATCTTTTAGTGTCAGATTTGTGTTGAATAGACTGCTAATTTCTATTTGATTTAATAAATGGGCCCAAATCTGACATCAAAAATACCAGTGCCCTTTAAAATCAATTGTATTTTCTTCTTGCAAATTATACCCTGCCTTCTCTCTAATGTAATCAAATTGGCTGACTCATTCTTTCATAATCAGTACAATGTGTTTTATATGATGGGGTCACATGCACATGATTTTTTTTGTACAGAACAATCATAAATCCTTATCAAAAATAATTTTATTTAAATAAATAGTTCATAGAATCCTTACAACTTTTATGATAGCAGTTCAAATTTGCAAATTACCAATATATGGAAAATATTGAGCCACCAATATAAAAGTGAAGAAACGTTTGTAGAAACGTTGATGCTTTAAGTAAACTGGGGTTCTCGTAATATTATGTGGATGAACTAATTTCTGAAGAATCCTTTTAAGGGAGGAGTTGCAGATTTTTAAAAAATTGGCAATTTATTCAGTTAGATTACACTGGATCAATCTAGTTAGTCCAGATGCTATTATTGTTTCTGACATTCCACACTAGTTAAAGAATTAATATAACATAATCTTTTTTACAGGAAATTAATGAAATGGGTATTAATTATGTACACAACCTTTGACATACTGAACTGGAAAATCCTGTTCTAGTAAACCAGTTAAGGGTTTCTTTAAATTATATGAAATTAGTTTTCTGTGATGTTAATATGGTTTTTAAAAGTTTCATAGGTTGCACACATCAGAAAGATTTTAACAAGAGTTTGTTTCAATTTCTTTGTTCTTGGAGATGTGAGTGAACAACGGAACATTGGACTTGTCCTAATTTTGCCCCCTTTGTGACCTAAATAAGATTATTTATTTATATATGTGTGTCTTGGGTTCTCTATTGTTCATGGAATCATACATTATATTGGGAGGTATTGAATTTTTAGTATGATCTACAATGCAGTTTACAGAAAAAACAGGATTATTTTAAAAATTAAATGTTCTTGACAAAAAATGAAAACACTGCATACTCAAATAACTACAAAGTTCTCACCTTGCAGCATAGTTTGTTGATAAAGTAAAAATATACATCTGTTGTTGTTGACTTGCAGCTTTGTCCATAGGTACATTTTGCATTTGGGAACAAGAAGGCAAAACATACACTAAGGATAAAGGTACAATAAACTTACATTACAATCCTTAGTCTCCAATTTCCCCACTTCTAGGCTAGCAACAGTCTTTGTTTTTGTCCAAAATAGTTTTCATGTTGTATCTGGAAACTTAAAAATTAATAGTTTGTGAATAAACATACCACACTTTGTTTATATGTTGTTCATGAAAATTACAAAGCAATTAAGATGAATTATTTCATCATTGCCAAACTAATACTTTCCTTGCCAACATACTTTGAAATGTAACAACCATGTAAGGAAGTTTTGCTTAATTAAAGAATTTTTAAAAATGTCAGTGATATTAACTACTATTTTGGCTTTTTTAAAGATTTTATGGTAAACTTTCTAGTTCATTAAAATAACAAACCAGATAACAAGACAAATAAAGAGAACACTGGAGTTAGTAATATCCAATCTAAAGCGGCCTTTCTCAACCTTTTTACCCTGATGGAACCCTTGAAATAATTTATCCTCCTTTCTTCCCCAATTCAAAATACTATTCGCATCTACTCTACACAATCCATATTTTACATTTACAACAGCAAAGCAGCAGCTGGCAGCTGAATCATGGTGCATAAATATTTCTACCACTAGGAGCATTAGCATTTTGTGGCACACAAAGTTAAAAAGATTTTTTTTTCAGTCATGATTTTATGCAACCTCTAGAGATGTATTGTGAATTCCTAGTTGCAAAAGCCTGGTCTAAAGATCAGATTCCTATCAGAACAATGTGTCTAAGTAATTCTTATTGAGTAGTTCTTTATTGAAAACCATTTTTATTTTTTATTTATCATATTTATGTAGCCACCCCTTCTCAAGAGCCACTGACTCTTACAATTAACAAAATGTACCATGATTATAACACTTAACCTTGTGCATTTCACTTGTTTCCGATACACTTTTATGTACCAAGAATCAGCTGTGGACATTTCATGGTCATAGTTGAGGGTGTCATTAGGGATTTAACAAATGTCCCAAGCTGTTCTGAATTTGAAATGTAAAGAGTGTTCTAACTTGAAATGGAACACCTCTTGTTCATACTTAGTCTAATCCAAATGGCTTTCAAGTTTTCAATGGCTATTCCAAGTAGCATAACCTCTAAATTCACATTCTTACAAAGAATATTGTTTTACATTTACATTAAAATGCACAAATGGTTCAAAAACACACAAAAAAAGTTCAGTTTTAGAACAAACATAGTGTTTGGTAATGAAAATCCTGGTGTAAAATTAGATTTCGCTCCTGATTTATACAGTATTAACTTATGGTGTATCTGTGAAGAAGAAAAGAAATATGCATCCTTTGTCATGAATTCACATGACAAAGGATGCTAAAGTCCTGAGTTCTGGTTTACCAATAAATGAAATGTTGCATATTTTTCCAATAATTCAAAGTATTTAGAAGACTGTTATTGAGACTAACAAAATATGGTTTCATTCACAGATCTTTTTTTATTAAAATATTTTTTATTAAAGATTTTAACAATACTAACAAAGATAATACAAATGAATAGAAAAATAGAAAAACTAAAGTGCAAAAAGAAAAAAAGGGAGATAAAAAAGAAAACAAAATAGTATTTAAGGAAGTGGCTCCTGATTTTCTTTGCATCAACTATAAGCAATTTCATTATTTCCCTATCCTTGATGAAATTATTAACATAATCCTCTTTTTCCCCATATTCCTACCCTTTCCATTCATAAATTTAAAAAATGTTGTCATTTATGTCCAGGTATAGGGAAAAGGACTATTAAAGATTTCCAGCATTTTATAACAGTATTTTTTATTTTACTATTGATAAACAAGTCAATTTTGAATTCCCTTTTTTCTTCTAAAAATCTTGATCTTTAATTCATCAAGTTGTTTTCATCAGATGCAATACTTATTGCTGTCACTTTAATTAATTAATTTTATATACTGTCCATCTCGCTGTTTGGCGCAACTCTAGACTCTTTAACTATACGTTTCTCTCCCAACTCTTCAAGAATCCTTTAAAATTACTTAAGTACCATCCCTTTATAATAATACATACCTGTAGAAACAATCATACATACATACCTATCTTTATCTGACATTTTGTGAGTTTTACTACTTTTCTTCAAATCCAAAACCTCCCTCCCTCCCTCCTTCGTTTTCCTCGCCTGAAACATTACTCCCTTCTAATGTCCCATTCCTATAAAATGTCAGCAATTATCTATTTCCTGATAGATTAAACAATTTAGGTTCCCTCAACTATATTTTATTGATCTTATTATTTGAAAAATATTAGCAAAACTTCCAATATGCCAAATTCAAGATTTTTATGCAGCCCTAGTTCAGTGAAATCCCAATCCACTAGTTTCTAGGCTTTTTTTTCCAGCAGCCAGCAAGCTCCCTGATGCCCATTAGGAGATTAAGGAGACTAAGATAGATCTATTTCGGATTTATAAGCCCTCATCAGTTAGCCACACCTTCATCCCATGTATACTTCCTGTAAAGGTACAGTATTTGTTTTCTTTTCTTTTCGTAGGCCTTTATGTGTATTTCTCTTTAACCAGGTTCTTCCTATGTAAACCAAGTATTTAATATATGTATATTAAATTCTTTAAAATGTTATTTATTTATTTTTCAATTTGGGATGAAGTTTTACTCACCGGGCACTTTTTCAACTTGTTACCTAAAATACCTCTTTTAACTTTGAAATCATTGAAAATCCAAATGTGTTTAGAATATGACGTTGACAAACCCAGTGTCCTTAAGGGCATCATGTGGTTCAGTGCTTCCTCATTTCCCAGTCTCCTGTGTTGTCATGTGGTCTTCATGTAAGCAGTTGTCTGGAGCACAAGTGGGCAATCTCTAATTTTCTCCTTATCCAAAAATGTTCCATTAGAACAGGATCATCACCAGTCCTTATGTCTTTACCAAGGGTGTCATCTTGGTCCTCTGGAGATATTTTAGCTTACCATTTTCGCTTGGAAATGTTTTACACCCAGATTTTTATTCTAAGCCAAGAACAAATTACTACTACTAATAGAAGTAGTACTAGTACTAGTACTATTACTACTACTTTTCTGGCTGAACTATATCAACCAAAATATAATAAACAGTAGAAGTGATAGTATAATAAAAAATAATGGATAATAGCAATTAAATTTAAATTAAACACTGTGGTCCCAAAATATTTTTAAATAAAAAAATATTTAAAATCTATATATATATATTATAGCTGATTTTTGTTTATTGTTTGTATTCATATGGTTTGTTGTTTGTTTGTACTTTCTAATAAAAAATTTATAAAAAAATATTTAAAATCTCAAATTTTAAATATAAGAATTTCTAGAAATTTAAAAAATGAATAATTTACTGTTGCTGGTTATATTCCAAATACTAATAATGACAAATTTGGCAGAGATTTGCCTTGTCAATTGAAATAAAATTAGTATTAATATTAGCTTGTCAATTGAAAGAAAACCTAGACAACTTCTACATGTGTAGATTTTGATTCTCAGAATTCTCTAGCCACATGTTCATTGCTGAAAATCTAAGTCTATATATTTAGAATTTTCTAATGTTGGGAAACACTGACTTATATGGATTAAAATGATACCACCATAAATTCCAATGCTTGCTGTTCCCATTAGGAGACCCAAGAAAACATAAGAAGAAAAAGACTCCAGTGCATTGCATATATCTAATAAACCAGTACCTAAGTAATGAATGCCATGTAGTAGGCTTTTGAGGCTTGTTCGTTGTGCAAACTGCTTCTTAATAAGATAATTGCAAAAGTCCATCAACAGATAACATCTCTGTGGCAGCGATAGCAACTGCTGCCTTGGAACAATGCTATTAAAAAGGCATTTCTGTTGAATCTGGAAATGATGATCTAATAACAGGCATCAGGCAAGGTATTTTGCTGACTATGTTATGTTAGAAACCTACTGTGTTAGTTTGACTTTGAAAGAGGAGACTTTTGACATCAGAGAACTACTGTATGTTGATTAATCTAGGCTGCTAACAAAAGAAAATGATCAAGTTTGAGTTTTCAGAGATGCATTCTAGCGAACAAGTCTCTAGTCCTCCAATAGTGTGGTCTGTGTTTGACATGACTGTAATAAAAGTAAAGCTTCTGTGATAACTATATGGGAACAAAAATATATAAAAATCAAAACCTGCTGCTGCAGCAATTGTAACATATGACGGCACATTCATGTAAAAGCCTCTAAAAGAGTTTTAGTGAAACCATTAACATGTAATTAGAATTCCAAGATCAAGCATTTCTGCCCATCTTTGTTTTGACTACCAAGGGAAAAAAGATAATGCCCACTTTTCAAGTGTCGGGTTAATTTATTTAAGAATGTTTCTTCATATTTTCTTTGAATTATTTACAACTCTACATGATATTGATATTTTAATAATTCATTGCTTTCTACAGTTGAATCCCTGAAGACTAGAATGCATAGAAATGCTCAATAAAGGTTTTAATTTTTTTTTCAAATAATCTACTAATATTAGAAAACTCAAGAAAAATCTAATAGACAATATTCTTAGCAATTTATTGGAAATTGGAAATATGTTTGGTCAGTGAAATAAATCAAAATATGTGTTATCCTTTCGTTTCCAAAGTATTATTAGAACTAAAGTATCTCTTGTGAACTGTTTTTGAGTTCCATTGGGGAGCTTCAAATTTCACTTTCCAATGGCTTGATACATTTAAATATATTTGTAACTGTTACTGCCTTTTGGCCAAATTCTTATTTCTGTGCTTCATTTTTTTATATCAAATTTTCCAAGTTGTCTATACTTAATCCTTAACTTGCAACCGGTTGTTTAATGACCAAAGTTATAATGGACTTCCCTAAAATTACTTACGACCGTTTTTATAGTTATGACAGTTCACCTTTATGGCTGGTTCACCTTTACGATTGTTTGCAACATGTCAGTATCATGTGACTATTATAGTGACTTTTTTTTTTTACTAGTTTCCAACGTTATTTCCAGTTTGTAACAAAAAATGCCTGTTGGAAAAAATGGATTTGCTTAATGACTGCAGTGTTCATGACTGGGGTGTTTGCTTAATGACCACTGCAAGAAATTCAACAAAATCAGATCCGGTCATGCAATGCTTCCAATCAAATTATGGCCATAATTCTGGACTCAATTGTAGTTGTAAATCAAGGACTATCTACAATATATTCTTGAGATTTAGCTGCTTTCATAAAGAAACAGTATTCTGTGTAGGTTTAAAAGCAATTCATGATACAGATTTAAATGATTGTCTCTTGCTCTGCTAGTTCATGTTTTTCCACCATGACTGTTAGTATGTTTGTGCCATGGCAATTGATCTATAGCTTGCCAAATTTGTATCACAAACTGAAATTGACATACTTGGCTTAACTAAAGAACAGAAAGTCTACAAAACGCTGCTTTTAATCTCAGTATGAACTGATAAGGAATTTTTGTTTGCCCTGACAGCTTGAAACTCTGCTATGTGTGGAAGGTCGGGGAGGAAGGGAAACCTATCAGCGGGATTAGGATTATCAATTTGTTTCTTAATGTCTTCATATTACAAGATACTATCCTTTTCATTTCTATACACAAAATAATGAGTAATCATTCTGCGAGTGCAACTACTTTTGTAAAAAACAAAATCCAATATGATTAGAACCATTCAAAGTATTCTTATTTGAAAATGAAAGAGTTTATTAGTATGATGGTGGAATAGAGATTCTGAATCATATTAAGCATATAGAATTGTGTTTTAGTAGCAGGAGTGTAAATTTATAATCTAACTCCTAGTGCTGTGGCTCTAGAATGGAGACATTTAGCAGAACCCAGATGTTTGCCCTTAAGCATCTAGAATTAGATAACAGGACTGCAACATAAATACCAATATTTATGGTATATGTTGATAACATCAGGAAGGATACTACAAGTGTGAAAAGTAACAGTAGGTCAATCTAATATTTTATCAAAGCACTCCAGAGGAAAGGGTGCTAAGAGATTATATTACCCCTTCTCAGTTTACCTGTCTGTATATATATATATATATTTGCCTTTGTTATCTACCTGTTTTCAATGTTGTTGCCAGCAGGGAGCCCTATGACTGATTGTTATTTCTACCTCTGAATCATTTGTTTTTGCTTTTGGATGAGTCTTCCTGACAACAGTTTTGGTGCCGTGGAATTAGGTAACAGGAGAGTGCAATGTAATTTATATGGTACATCAGGAAAGATACTACATGTGTGAAAAGTAACAAGGCTTATTAAAGCATTCCAGAGAAAAGCAATTTCTGTAGGCCATTTCTCTCTCTCTACCTGACACTTCTCCCCGCCCTACTTCACAGAGAAGAGAATTAAAGAAGAAGGGACTTCAGGAAAGTAATATAGTTTTTTAATTACTTCTTTATTTTCATCTTTATAAATCTTCCATTCTCTCTTCACAAGTTGCCAAATTAACATTCAGATATCTTATTGACATATTCTTCAAACAGTGACGGCAGCATCATCACTGCTCACTCTGCTGAAGACCTTCAACAACTTATGGACAGTTTTAGCAAGGCCTACCAAGACTTTGGACTAACAATCAGCCTGAAAAAAAAACAAGTCATGGGTCAGGATGTGGATTCACCTCCCTGTACTACAATCTCTGCACAAGAACTGGAGGTCGTCCATGACTTTGTGTACCTCGGCTCAACTATCTCTTACACTCTCTCTTTAGATACTGAGCTGAATAAACGTATTGGTAAAGCAGCCACCACATTTTCCAGACTTACAAAGAGAGTATGGCTTAATAAGAAGTTGATGGAACATACAAAGATCCAGGTCTATAGAACCTGCGTCCTGAGCACACTCTTGTACTGCAGTGAGTCTTGGACCCTCTACGCACGGCAGGAGAGAAAGTTGAACACCTTTCATATGCACTGTATCCGACGAATTCTTGGCATCACCTGGTAGGACAAAGTTCCAAATAGTGCAGTCTTGGAACGTGCTGGAATTTCTAGCATGTATACACTATTGAAACAGTGACGTCTATGCTGACTGGGGCATGTCATGAGAATGGCTGATGGTCGGATTCCGAAAGATCTCCTGTATGGAGAATTAGTGCAGGGAAAGCGCCTCAGAAGGAGGGACCTAAAGGCCCTGGGAATGGACACCCTTGACCTCCGATAGTTCGGCTTGGAGGCTAAAGACTCAGCATGGTCTTCTCCAATTCGAAGAGACACTTGTTCAGCAGGCTGAGGCAAAGAGGCAGTCCCAGAACCAGCGAAATCGGGGGGCTGGGCAGGGGACAGAATGTATCTGCCCTCAGTGTGGAAGGGATTGCCACTCTCAAATTGGTCTTTTTAATCACACTAGATGCTGTTTTAGGACCTCTTTCCAGAGCACAATACCATAGTCTCTTGAGACTGAAGAATGCCAGTGAATGATTCTTCAAACATTTTCTGCAACATCTCCAGGGTAATCCCCTTTCTGTAGGTTGCTCTTACGATTCTCTCCTTCTTCCTGCTTTTGCTACTTTCCTGGTGATGGCTATTGTAATATTATAATCCAAAAGTGAAAATGCCTCAAGTACAAGGGGAAAAAATAAAAAGCAGTCTGTCCACCTTTTTGTCTGTTTTGCTTTTCTATATCCTTAATACTTAATCTCACTTGACACTATGATAGTCATAAAGTCTGTTTCATGTTACCTTTCTCTTTTTGTTTTGTAAAATCCACAAATTGTCTCAGTTCTTTAATATCAAACAAACAACATTTCCACAAAAGTCTGGTCCATTTATGTATTTAATTCTAATGTTTTCAAAAGCACTTTTACCAAAAATTAATCTTTCAACATTATTGCTCCCTTTTTCCATTTAAGCTTTCTTCAGTGGTTTTTTTGTCATAGTTCAAAATACTTTAGCAACCAGGCTATGGAAGCATGCACAAAGCTGTATTTGCGAAAGCAATGCTTGCACAGAACTATCCCCTCTTCTCCTCTCCCGCCCCCACTGCCATTGCTGGTCCACTAAGCAAGAAAGGTTGGGGACTGTTTTAAAACATTTCTTTCACTTTTTTTAATGTAGAAAGACAGTTGATTTACCAAGACATTTTCCTTTATCCTGCCAATTGGAAGATCTCTTTTTAACTTTAAATTGATTATATATGATAATAAAGTGAAGCTTTTGCAAACCTTACATCCCATACAACAGGGGTGTCAAACTCAAGGTCCGCAGGCCGGTTCTGGCCTGCAGGGTGGTTAGATCTGGTCCACAGGGCCACCCTGGAAACAGCAAATGACGAGCCCACAGTGCCTCTGTGCAGGCTCCTTTTTCACTGGCAGAGGGCTCTAGGAGGCCATTGTGGCCAAAAACGGAGCCTGGGCGGGCAATGCACGACTCTCCGGGATCCATTTTTGCTGGCAGAGGGCTGCAGGAGGCCATTGCGGCTGAAAACGGAGCCTCAACAAGTGACATCGAGCTGGCCATGCCCACCCCACCCACCCCCACCCCAGCCCCTTGAAGTCAAACACAACTCTGATGTGGCCCTCAATGAAATCGAATTTGACACCCCTGCAATACAAGATGCATTGTGTTATGGACACGATTAAAAATCCCTGAATCCAAGCTCTCGGCTCACAGGTTTACCACAAACCCACCATTCTCTTCACAAGGAGCAGCTGCCTGGAATGCAGATGGACAATCTCCTAGAGTCTCCTTCTCCAGGGAGAATCTGCTGATCAGCATTCATTATCTGGCCACCACTTTATGTCTCAGTGCAGTCCCCACTCCTCCAGGAACAGTTTGCTTTCCATTAGACCAGTGTTCCCCAACCTTTCCGGTTCAATTGGCTGGCGGGGGGGGGGGAAGGATGGTTTTGCACATGAGCGCCACTTTCACAAATGTAGCTTCATGCATGCGAGTGCACACAGGCATGCTTGCTCATCACTTCCACAGCCTGGTTCTGAATGGGCTGCGGACCAGGGAATTGGGGACCCCTGCATTCGATCATCCCACCACAATTTAGAATATTTTAAATCTAACGGGTATCCCAAAATAGTTATTAGTCTTTTAAGTAACATTTATCCTGGATAGGAAGCTTCTATAAGAACAGAAACCATAGAAAAAAATATTTCAGAATAGGAATGGAAATGAGCAAGATTTATGTTGTAAACATATCTGTTTATATATTGAATATATTCTAAGAATGTTATTACTGGAAGAGAAGGCAGTTTAAATCAGAATTACAGATTAAATCATCTATAAATTGAGATAAGTATCTGATACCACTTTGTTACCCAAAATTAAGAGGCCAGTGACAAATTAACACAAAATCATGAAATAGAATACTTAAAGCAATTGTCTTTCCAGTAATAATATGCAGCTGTTAAAGCTTAACATTGAGAAAGAGAAAAAATAAACTAAAATTTCAAATTATGGAACTGGAGATGGAGACAGTTTAATGGAACACAGGAAGAATTGATAGTGGGACAAATAAAGATTAAGTATTCCCTTGAGGTAATGAGGAAATAGAAACTTGCATACTTATGGGCATGTGATGCAGAAGATGGACCAGAAAATAAAAATCTGTTAGCAAGGTTAAATAGAGGGGGAACTAACTGATGAAGTATGTGAATTGCATCTTTTTTTTTAACAGGAGTTCTTTGAAAGAAATACAAGTTATCATTGGAGGCAGATCAGAATGAAAAACATTTGTTTAAGGGGCTATTAGAAATTAAGCCGGTGAGACGACAGACTGCCTCCAAATGGCTAGTCCCTGTGCTGCTTTTGCCCTATCCCTGTAAGGCTTATCCCTAGGCAGCATAGCAACTGTTGCCTAAAAATGCTGACCAGAGAGGTAACAGGATGTGTGTTGGTGTGTGGGAAAGATGGAAGGATGTTTGCGTGCTTGTAAAGCAGCCTAAAGGAGATAGAAAATCTAATACTGTTTTCTGGCAATAGGACTCGTAAGAATAATAGTTGGAGGAGCTGTAGTAGAAGCAGGAAAAAGTGGAGCAGTGAGCAATGAGCACTAGATTTGAGTGCTTGTGTTGCCTAAACCTGGGTGGTTGTGTAGGCTTTCTTGGGTTTTGGAGTCCAGTGACTTGGATATGCATAAAAGAACCTGTGACAGCAAGATTTGGTAGCAACGAAATAGTTGTTCTGTTTCCCTACTGTTGTGAGCCTTTACTTTGTCTTAATCCATGGCATTCTTCTCATTGCCATTCTTTATACACTCCTGTAATTGAAAGGCACTGGTAGAAGATCTGAAAGACAGGTTAAGAACAGTTTCACAAGGTCGCTAACAGTAGACGACAGTTTCTGGGGCATAATTGGTCAGAAGAAAAGCTATAATGTATGGACTTTCCAGGTGCTTTTGGTCTGCTTATTTCTGGTATTTAAGTCTGCATATGAGTAAAGATAATAACTTTATAACAATCTTTGCTTGATATTTTTATGTTTTTGAAGTTTTGGAGCAGCAGCAAATATGTTCTAATAACTGATTAATAGCAATTTAAAGTATTATGTTTCCTGGAATCAACAGGATTATAGTGGGGGGAGAGTTATAAATGTTGTGGGTTCAGGGTACATTATATGCTAGAACACTTTAGATGCCTTTTTTATGTAAGCCTTCCGATTTTGTTCTGAAAGAGATAGTTGGACATATATTTAAGTGCGTCTTTATGGAGTATGCATGGTAGCCTTCAAACTGAGACTGGTTCTGATGTTTAGTCACTGACATTTCATCAGGAACAGTGTTTTGAAATTAGTGCTGAGTCATACACTAAAGAATGTAAGTCTGTCACAACTTCATCATATCAGGAAGTATTTTATTTATTTATTTATTTGTTTGTTTCAATTTCTATACTGCCCTTCTCCAAATAGGACTCAGGGCGGTGAACAGCCAAAGTAAAAAACAGAACATACAAAATTTAAAAACAGTTTAAAATAATTAAATATTTTGGCCGTAAATTAAAACAATCCAATTTAAAATCAATTTAAAATTTAACTCAAGCCAGCCCAGCTAGTTGAAATAAATAGGTTTTCAGGGCCCGACGAAAAATCCGGAGGTCTGTTATTGTACGTATCTCTGGGGGGAGGTTGTTCCAGAGGGTGGGCGCCGCCACAGAGAAGGCTCCCCCTGGGGGTCGCCAGCCGACATTGTCTGGCAGACGGCACCCTGAGGAGGCCCACTCTGTGCGAGCGTACTGGCCGGTGGGAGGCTATTGGTGGCAGAGGCGGTCTCGTAAATATCCCGGCCCTAAGCCATGGAGCGCTTTAAAGGTGGTCACCAACACCTTGAAGCGCACCCGGAAGACCACCGGGAGCCAATGCAGCTCGCGCAGGAGAGGTGTCACATGGGAGCGCCTCGTCGCCCCCATAATCCCCCACGCGGCAGCGTTCTGGACCAGCTGGAGCCTCCGGGTGCACCCCAGGGGGAGCCCCATGTAGAGAGCGTTGCAGTAGTCCAGGCGGGAAGTGACGAGTGCCTGAGTGACTGTGCGTAGAGAGTCCCGATCTACAAAGGGGCGCAACTGGCGTATCAGGCGAACCTGATAAAAAGCCCCCCTGGCCACAGCCGTCAAATGATCTTCTAGAGACAGCCGTGCGTCCAGGAGGACACCCAAGTTACGAGCCCTCTCCGTGTGGGCGAGTGACTCACCCCCAAAAGCCAGCGATGGCATCAGCTGGCTATATCGGGATGCCGGAAGCCACAGCCACTCGGTCTTGGAGGGGTTGAGTCGGAGCCTGTTTCTCCCCATCCAGGCCCGCACGGCCTCCAGGCACTGGGACATCACTTCAAGGGCATCGTTGGGGTGGCCTGGGGTGGAGATGGATTGTCTCTTAAATTTTGTTTTGCCATTGTTGGCTGTGCTGTTAATTTTTAATATTGTCAATTTTAAAAAAATCCTAACATGTTTTTTATCAGTGAAGTATCTTTGTAATGAACTAATTGATAAATATTGTTGCAATAAAAATAAAGACCATTGCTGAACTAAACAAATGTGAACATGTAAGACTATTTAGTTGGCTGTGTAAGATGGAATGTACAGTACTGGTGATGAATTGTAGTGAGGTGATGGATCCCCAGGAGAGAGGGGGTGCATTCCAGAGGAGTATCAGGCAACTCAGCCCAGATATCATGTGATCCAACACCTCAATACAGGTAGTCCTTGACTTACGACAATTCATTTAGTGACTGTTCAAAGTTAAAACGGCACTGAAAAAAGTGACTACAACCTTCGTAGCATTCCCATGATCATGTGATCAAAATTCAGATGTTTGAAAACTGATTCATACTTATAACAATTGCTGCGTCTCAAGGTCATGTGATCACCTTTTGTAGCCAGATTCACTTAACAACCAGGTCAACTGCAGTGATTCACTTAACAACTGTGGCAAGAAAGATTGTAAAATGGTGCAAAACAAATCTCTCACTTAACAGAAATTTTGGGCTCAATTGTTCTAAGCAGAGGATTACCTCTAGTTCACAGGGTGTGTCATAGATGCAGATAGTAGAGTCTTTATTGTTCTCTTGTGATACTTTTCTATATTCAACTAGAAAAGTTAGAAATGAAGGTAGTTTCAAGATTTTGTAAGATGAATGTCATATTAAGCTGTTTAAATAATTTTCTTTTTTGCTTACAGAGATTTGAGTCATAACAATTTATTATCCTCTAATTGGAGTATTGATTCATCGAGTCAAATGCTGCAAGAAGTGTAAGTTACTTTAGCCATAAAGTAATAAACTAAGCAATATGGCATTAAGAGTTGTAATATGTCAAGTGACGTGATATTTGAGAATGACAGATTGAGCAAGAAAAAAACCAAAGGCTTCTAATAGTAGGATTGTCAGTGAAAGAGTTTTAAGAAGGGAAGGGAAGGGGGAAAAGGATTAAATATGATAGGAGCAGTCATATAGCTGTGATATTAATACTGAACTGCCTTAGACACGCTCAGTATAGGTTGCAAATACAATGGAAAAAGAAAATAAGACATTCAAATTATGGCTTCTGCAATCATTGCTGAGTCTTTAATAATCATTCTGGAGCATGTGACTAGAAAAGAGGAGGGAGTGGGGTTTAGAACAGTTCCCCGAGCCACAGCCACTACTGGCGTTGAATCTTTTGAAACAGAAGTGGCAGGCCAGGGCATGCCTGTGCATCCCCACTTGTGTGAGCAGTGGGCAAGCGCATGTGCTCCATTTGCGCGAGGAGTGGGTGAGCGTGCCCACCACTCACGCAAATCGAGCTGCATGCGTGCTTGCCTGCTAGGCGCACAGAACCGTCCCCTATCCCACCGTTCTGCCAGTCCACAAATCCAAAAAGATTTATAATATACAACTTTGTTGTGAAGCCTCCAGGTTGATCTGCTTTATTTTTAAATTCAATCTTTCTTTTCACAGCTTCTTTCTTTATCCCAAATTTGGTCAATATGTTATGTTTTCAGAGAGTTTCATGTTGATGTATAGATCCTATGCACTTTTTTCTCTAGCATTGGGTTCAAAATAATTTTTTGTTTAAACTCTAACTTTGGGTCAGGGCATACAGGTACTTTGGTACAATAGGGAAGAGGTTAGGGTCTTTGCTTTCTGTCCCCTTCTGCCCCAGCTCAGATCTATAGCCCTGAGGTTGCCTGTGGCTCCCCAATAAATTACCAGCCCAGTCTGACCTTGATTAGCTTTTTCTAAGTTTAGCCAAGTTTGGCTAGGGGGTGCTACCTGTGTTTCTCCATTGTAGTGGGGGCAGCATCCAGGAATGGGTTGTCCTCGTCTGCTAGCCAATAGGGCTAAGACTGTCAAAGCTGAAAGGACACACCTACACCAACAGTCCCCAACTTCTATCTCAGTCCTGGCTGTGGATCGAAGCTGTCTTCTGCCCACAGCTTCTGTCTTCTGTCCACAGCTGTCTTCTGTCCACAGCTTCTGTCTTTGCTTGGTCAACCATTCCTGAATTCTTGCTGTTTGTTTGGAATAGGAATTTAGACTTTTTTTGTTTTTCCTTTCCTTGCAGTTTCGTTTGATTAGGTGCCAGGATGAAGTGCTTTTAGCACGAGCCTTCTGAGGGCCGCATTGCGGCAAGTCAGGCCACCGGCTGGTGGTCCTGACCGGGCAGCCAGATCGCGCTTGTTTGCAGTGCTGATCCAGAACCTGGACATCGGCTCGCTTTGATTCTGGCTCAGCGGGAAGCTTTGCGCTCCGTTTTGAGCCAAAGGGCGGCTGGGCTGTCAGCAAGCCTGAGCTGTCAGAAGACAGCAGCCGCCAAAAGGAGGAGTCCCTGTCCAATTTGGACACACTTCCTTTGCCCCGTTTTTGGTTGTTGGAGACGAGGGGCCTGATTCCCAAGCCTCTACTCGATCTCGAGCACACTTGGAAGCCACCGCGGCGAGGCCACTTTTGATCCCAGCTGTTCAGCGGTGGATTACAAAATGGCAGGTGCGACCCTTGGTGTCAGCGGAGAAGCTGCCCTTCAGAGATCGTCGCTGGAGATGGGTGAGGAGCCCAGGAAGGTGGCCAAGGGGACCCTAGCCTCAGAGTCTAGGTCGGCTAACAGGAGGGCTGCAGCTAAACTCTCTTAAGTCCAAGAGAGCCGCAAAGGAGAAGGATGCTGCCAGGCTCCAAAAGGCACTTGAAAAACAGGTGGCCAGGGCATCGGTTAGTAGCGGTGGAGTCCCTCAGAGCCACTCAACTAAAATTTCCTGCCAATTTTTGGAGCAACAGTTAATTCCTGAGGATGACAGCCGGCTATTGCAGCCTTTGTCACCAGATGGAGTTCTGAGCAATATTTGCCTGAAATTCTGCCTGACAACAGGCTATCTCTATTTGGCTCTCTCCCTGATTCCCATTCTGCCCAAGTGGCATGGCAACAGCTTATCAGGCACAGATCCTCTACTACAGAGGCTGCCTGTATCCCTGCTTCACAGGGAAATAGTTCAGGGGCAACAGATAGGCCAGTTTTCATCTAACATGGAGGCCATTATTTCTCAAGCCATTGAGAGGGGAATTGCAGCTGGGTTACAGTGCAGCCACAATCACCATGAAGCTTCCCTTCGCTCAGATTATTCAGTGACTTCACAGGTGCCCACAAAGGGCCAGACCTCAGCTGAGGTGATACGTTCCCAGGGGTCTTATTCCCCTGGGTCTTCAGATCAGGAAGGTTCGCATGAAGACATGGACAGAGAGTTTGACCTCTCAGAGGATGAAGGCTTAGCTACTGAGCAGGCCCTCTTTGTTGGCCTTTTCAGGCCTCAGTTGTTTAAGTCATTATTATATAAGGCTTCCTGCACGATCAGACTGGCTGGACACTTGCCAGTGGTGGATCCGGTTCCTGATTCTGGAAAGCATAGTGGCTCTTTGTTTTCTGAGCCCAAGGCAGAGGCTGAGGTGGTTCTGGCACCACCATTGTTCACAGATGTGGTACGTCGACAGTGGGCTTCCCTGGGAGTGGGACCAACTCCCAGCTCACTTGATAGGCAATACTTTAATATGACTGCTGATTTGTCTCAGGCATTTGAGGTGCCAACTGTGGATGGGCCTGTGGTGGCCTTAGTGACTCTGTCTGTCATGACAGATGTACCAGAAGAGTCTCTCCGACTGGAGGACAGACGCAATGAGCACTCCCTTAAAAGGGCTCACCAGTCTGCAGCGTGGGCTGTGAAGGTCTCTACAGCTGCTTCATTTTTTAATTGTGCTTCTCTATTGTGGCTCAGGCAGTTGTAGGACAGAATTCCTGTTGCAGATGTGTGTACCCATCAAGATTTAAATAAGTTATCGGACGCTCTTGAGTTTTCTGCAGATGCAACGCTTGGAGCGGCGAGGTTCACATCAAAAGCCATCGCTTCGTCCATGGCTTCCAGGAGACTCCTCTGGCTCCGCCAGTGGCAGGCGGATGCCAAGCAGAAGTAGCGGTTGGCATCTGCCCCGTTCTCGGGAAGCAACTGTTTGAAGAGTCGCTGGAGCCGCTGCTCGTGGAAGCTAAAGACAAATGTAAAGTCCTCCCTTCCCTATCACGATGGACAGACTCACACCCTTCTCCATATTTCAGAAGCCAGTCTTTCCGAGGCCCTGGGGGGGTGGGGTTGGCTCAAGTAGGACGCAGCGCTCCTTCCAACCTAGACAAAGTCAACCTCAGGATAGAGGAGGGAAATTTAAGCAATTTCCTCCTAGGCGGCCCTTTCGAGGGGGAAGGAGCCGTCCGTACCAGCGCCAGCGATAACTGCCTCATGAACTCTCCCATTGGGGGACACCTGGCCTATTTTGCCAGGCGCTGGGATGCATGGGTCCTGGAGACGGTCCGTTCGGGCCTCTCCTTAGAGTTCCTCTCTACCCCACCCCCCACCCTGAGATTTTTCATCTCTTGTCCTGTTTTAGATAATCCGGTCAAACAAGACCTCATGGAAACTGCTATACAACACCTTTTGGATATACATGCTGTTCAACCAGTTCCAGGGGTTGAGCGAGGCATGAGGTTTTATTCCATTCTCTTTGTAATTCCAAAGGTCTCAGGTGGGTATAGGGCAATTCTGGATCTCAAAAGACTGAACCGATATGTTATTTAGAAATTTACAAATGGTGGGCATTTTGCTCCTGGTGTTGTAAGTCGGTTCTTGACCCAACCTTGGTGACGGTGCCTCAGATTCTTCAATTTCTGCAAGTGGGTCTGAACAAAGGGCTATCCCCCAACATGCTCCGTCGCCAGGTGGTGGCTCTCTCTTCAGTTTTCTCCTGCAGGGGCTTGGAGACACTGGCTTGCCATCCAAATATTCGTAGGTTCCTCAGGAATGCGGCAAATCTCAGGCCCCCGGTGGTTTACCGCTTTCCAACTTGGGACCTTACCAAGGTGCTGCAGGCCCTGATGGGAGAACCCTTTGAGCCACTACGAGAGACCCGTCTGCGCTTCCTGTCCTTCAAGGTGGCCTTCCTGGTCGCTATAACTTAGGCCAGGAGGATCTCAGAATTGGCAGCCCTTTCTGTCCGTCCAGACCTGTGTGTATTTCATACCAACCGTGTAGTGTTGCGTTTGGACCCTTCCTTCCTACCTAAGGTTAACTTTCGGTTCCACAGGGCCCAGGAGTTGGTGCTCCCAAATTTTTGTCCCGATCCAGGTCATGCGCTAGAATGCAAGTGGCACACGTTAGACGTGTGTAGAGCACTCCAGATTTATATAAAGCAGACTTCTTCCTTCAGGAAGACAGAGTCTCTATTTGTTTCATTTCAGCTGGCCTCATTGGGAGCCAAGGTCACTGCTTCGACCCTGGGATGCTGGATTAGGGTGTGTATTGCCAAATCCTATGAAAAGCAGGCCCTTCCATTGCCCAAGAGTATTATGGCACACTCCACTAGGAGTGCGGCCACAAGTGCGGCATGGGCTACCCAGAACTCCCTAGAGGAGGTTTGCTGCGCTGCTACCTGGTCCTCCCCGTCCCCCTTTTTTCAGGCACTCTAAGCTTGACGTCTATGCCTCTGCCGAGGCTGCCTTTGGGAGGCGGGTCCTCCAATGGGTGCACACTGATGAGGGGACCTTGGGCCAGGCTCCTGCCCACCCGTATGGACAGCACCGCTTTGGTATGTCCCATTTCTGGATGCTGCCCCCATACAATGGAAAAGGAACGTTGGTCTTACCTGATACGATCCTTCTCGTTGAGTGGGGGCAGCATCCAGCCCCACCCTGAGCCCCAGCCTCAGTCCGCTGGAGGGTGGTTGTATGTTATTGCTTGACTACTTGTTGCTTTGTTTCTGACCATGACAAGTTGAGGCTGTAACAGTTCCCTCGCCAGAAGCTGGGGACCGTTGGTGTAGACGTGTCCTTGCAGCTTTGACAGTCTCAGTCCTATTGGCTAGCAGATAAGGACAACCCATTCCTGGATGCTGTCCCCACTCAACGAGAAGGATCGTATCAGGTAAGACCAATGTTCCTTCTAATTATTAGAAATAATTTAGCTGAGAAGTGGACAGTTTGGATTTTATAAGGTACAATCATGATACCATTTCTTAAATTGAAGAGTTTGTTTCTTTAGTAGGTTTACATCCAGGTACATAGAATTCCAGATTTAGAAAGTTGCATTGAATGCATATATATATTATAAACATAGTAATATTGATGATCGCTTTTAGTTTCAAGTTCTGCTGATTAATTTATGGTTCTTAAACTAGTTTGCATGTATAGAAATGTTTTTCATTTAATATAGAATTTAAAATTAACTAGTTTTTACATGTTTAATATCAGTGTTCTTTTGAAGTATCACTTCAGCACACAGACTTGTTTGCAAAAATTTCTATTTTGCCAGAATGACTGAATTCAAATAATAAAATAAATGTATTTAGGTGCTTTGAATTGTTTTGCTTTTTATGAAGTTCACTACTGAGAAAGTTTCTAGATTTTTTAAAAAATGCACATAGAACAAGAATGTTACTCTATTTATGTTGATTTGCTTCTCTTTGATTTGCTTCTCTACTAAATCTTTCAGGAAGATGAATCACAATGAACTAAGTGGCATTCCCCACTTTGGTGAACTAACTTCTAATATCACACTACTATCACTGTAAGTTAATATTCACAGATTTCATAGAATGATGTTTAAATTTAGCAGTGTAGAAAATAAAACTGTTAGATAATTAATCAAATAAAAAATGAAGCATGGGGGATGTTTGAAAAGTAAATTGAAAAATTTATGTAATTAATATCTAGTAGTACTATGGAAAAGCAATTAAGAACAAGAGTAATACCAGAATTTAAATAAGTTACAATACTTATCAAATGATGCTGGCAAGCAATCCATCAAGCTGTTTGGATAGTAGCCCAGCCGATCAACAGAGAAACCCATTCTAGAACCATAATTCTAAAGGAAAATTGAAGTGATCCTTGATACTTTGCAGTAACCTCATCCAGGTTTGTACACTAAAGGGATAAGATTTGTCTTAAAACAGTTTACATGATCAAAATAAACAGCTTCTAAATAATATTCTGGATTCACATTTAATCTACAAGATATTTGGCTGTATTTTTTAAGGAGCTGAAATTTCAGAGATGATATAAGTATGGCTTCTAAGGTGCTTATTTATGTTTTAGAGTGCATAATTCAATTCAGGAGATTGTCTCTGAACAGCTACAACCTTATTTCTCCCTGGAGAACCTTGATCTCAGCTCCAACTTCATCACAGAAATCAAAGTTTCTTCATTCCCACATATGCAGCTGAAGTACCTGTAAGTAGATGGGGATACTTAGCATGAGGTATTGAAAGTAGTTTATTTTTCAATTCATATATCTATCCTCAAAATTTTTTCCTTTATATAAAAAGAGTGCACAACAGATTCAGGAATCACTGAATAGAGGGATGGATATACAGGTGGCTGTATGGATTCCCAGATTAGGAGGTGGTATCCCTCAAAATATCAATCGCAGGAATAGTATAAACTTTTAATGTTAATTTATTAACTCTGATTGGGGATTGGAAATAGGATAGGCAAATAGACTTCAATAATGTCAAGCAGATCTTCACTATATGGAATGTTAATGCGGTTCTAAACATGCTAAACTGTAGCTTAGTGAGACAGTGCATGAATATAGTATCCTCCCAGGTTTATACATTCTCAGTTTATTCTATTATCCTGTCACCCATCTCCTCCCACTTATGACTGTGTGACTGTAACCTTGTTGCTGGTATCCTTACGATTTATATTGACTGTTTCCTAATATGATTTGATTGCTTATTTGTTCCTTATGACTATCATTAAGTGTTGTACCTTATGATTCTTGATGAACGTATCTTTTATTTTATGTACACTGAGAGCATATACACCAAGACACATTCCTTGTGTGTCCAATCACACTTGGCCAATAAAGGATTCTATTCTATTCTATTATTCTACAAGACAGTTAAAAAGCTTTCATTTTTAGTTAAATTTTTAGTTAATTCATTTAGTTACGCACCCATGTAACACCTCTTCTGCGCGAGCTGCACTGGCTCCCGTTGGTCTTCCGAGTGTGATTCAAGGTGTTGGTCACTACCTTTAAAGCGCTCCATGGCTTAGGACCAGGGTACATACGAGACCGTCTTCTGCCATCAACAACCTCCCACTGGCCAATACGCTCCCACAGAGAGGGGCTCCTCAGGGTGCCGTTGGCTAAACAATGCCGACTGGCGACACCTAGGGGGAGAGCCTTCTCTGTGGGGGCACCAGCCCTTTGGAATGAGCTGCCCCTAGAGCTTCGTCTTAGCCCCAACCTGCGTACTGCCTGGCCACGCCCTTAAGCCCCTTCTGTTTCAGCAAGCCGGACTGGTCTAATATGAATTTTAAATGGGCATATGTATGTTTTAATTTAAGGGCCAAATTTTATATATTTGATTTTAATTGGTTTTAAATTTTATAAATTTATGTGTTTTAATATGGCTGTACACCGCCCTGAGTCCCCTGGGAGAAGGGCGGTATAGAAATCTAATAAACTTTCAAACTTTCAAACTTTAATTGCAACATGCATGTCTGGACCAAGAGCTGTAATTAATAGTAACTGTGATTAGTTTAAAACAAACGATAAACTGATTAATGTTAATTGCACTTAGTGGTTCCAAAAACACAAGCCACAATTAATTAAAAGCAGAAACAAACACTCTTCAGCTATGTGGGAATAGAGTCAGCTCAGTTACAGTTTAGTTGTAATGCCTGAATGTGGACAGGTTGAAAAAGGAATGTTTATCTCAGTCTCAATTCCTCAAAGTTGTAGTATGTTTCAGATTCTCTTACATGATTGTCCAGGTTGCTTAAAATAGTAGGCTGCTGAGTGACAGAGGAAAATACCAATTCTACAAGGAGTAATACCTAGCAAACTGTGAATATAAGATCATTACTTAATTGTATGTAATTAATTCTAACAGTGAGTGAAACAGCACGCTAAGCTTTATGAAAGTAAATTTCAATTCTAAATCAAAATGCAATAGATAACCCTTGGTTTTTTTGTTAAATTATTTCATCAGAATTTAACAACTGCCTTTCTAAAACTCTGGTTTTATAGGAATTTGAGCAACAATAGAATAACTACTCTGGAAGCAGGCTGTTTTGATAACCTGTCCAATTTCTTAATAGTTCTAAAACTGAACAGAAACAAAATAAGCATGATTCCACTGAAGACTTTGAAGCTACCTTATGTGCAGTTCTTGTAAGTAATTATACGTTGTCAGTTTGAAGCTCATATATGGAGCATGTTAATGAATGTCATAAATTCATGCCAGACAAGTATTTGATTTTTAAATGTATAGGTCTAATAAAATAAGTTAATAAGAATATTGGATAAATTTCTAGTGGTGGGTTATTTATA
This sequence comes from Arizona elegans, assembly GCA_022577455.1. Taxonomy (NCBI): domain Eukaryota; kingdom Metazoa; phylum Chordata; class Lepidosauria; order Squamata; family Colubridae; genus Arizona; species Arizona elegans. The sequence continues at coordinate 168,620,894 of JAKOOJ010000002.1, forward strand.
CTACTGCAGCGGTGTAAAACTCAATTTCATTGAGGACCAATTCAGGGTTGTGTTTGACCTCGGAGGAGTGGCAGGCTGGGCAAGGCTGGACTGGGCGTGGTCAGCATGTCATTCGTGTTGGGCGCCCGTGGTGGCCCTAGCACTCTGCCAGAGAAAATGGGCTCCCGAGTTCCGTTTTTTGCTGCAACCGCCTCCTGCAACCCACTGCCAGTAAAAACGGAACTCGGGAGAGACAAGCACGCCCCTCCTGATCTTCATTTTTGCTGACGGGGCACCACAGGCCAGGGTGGCCCTGTGGACCAGATCTGAATCCGGCCCCCAGGCCTTGAGTTTGACACCCCTGTACTACTAAATCCCTGCTCAATGCAGGAATCTAAAGCACTAATAGTTCCCAACATTCCATGATTCTGAATTCTGAGCAGGGATTGAATTACAGGTAGTCCTTGACATATGACCATGATAGAGCCTTCCCATTGTGCTCATAAGTAGTGATGGTTATAAATCAGGTCATCCACATGACTGACCTGATCAGCTCATTAAGTGAACCAATGGTTCACTATGGGCAGGTTTTTGGCTAAACCATCATAAAACATGGGCATGTAACTGTGAGGTGCTGCAGATAGCCATAAATGCAGGCAAGTTGCCAAGCACCTGAAATGCAGTCATGTGGCCACTAAAACTTCATAATCAAGTCTTAAGTATCCCTAGGGAGGTCTGGCATAACTGGTTGTAAATTGAGTCTACCTGAAGATGATGCTTACCAGTCCCTAGGTTTTATTACTTTGTCGGAATAAAGTTCACATTGTACCATAAATATATTACTCTTCAAATAACAGGTTTCATTTCAAACCAAATATATATACTGGCATTATAAGTTAAATATAGCCTTAGCATGCATTAAAATAATGGGATGATATTAAAATAATGGTTAATATGAAGAAAGATTTTTTTAATCTTCTGCTGAAGTCCTGGTAGAAAGTGTACCACCTAAACTCTTTATTCAGGGTGAAAATATTGGTCATCTGAGGATTTATATGTTTAAATATATGATACTACTAGGTATGGCTTTGATCATTTAGTTTTGTAGTTCAGTTTTTGTCTTTTTGATGGCTAAATTATGTTCTCTAAACATCTTTGTAATGTTTTTATTAGAATAGCAAGCATAGAAAAAGTTATATTTGATGGATGGATGGATGGATGGATGGATGATAGATAGATAGATAGATAGATAGATAGATAGATAGATAGATAGATTGATTGATTTCTGGTACCTTATATTTAAAATGTTATTTTCAGGGAACTTAAAAGAAACCGAATTAAGGTAATAGAAAGCCTTACCTTCCAAGGCTTGGACTCTTTGAAATCATTAAAAATGCAGCGCAATGGAATTAATAATCTGATGGATGGTGCCTTTTTTGGACTGAATAATATGGAAGAATTGTGAGTAAACTGTATAACCTCTTCATTAAAATCTTAGATTTCATTAGTTGAAAGGACTGATTAAGTTTACTGATAGATGTATTGGTTTACCAATTCATTTGAACAGTTTTATTTCATCATAATTTTAATAGGGTTTTTTAAAATATTCCATAGTACACTTTATAAAGTTTCCAGAAAACAGTGACAGATAACAATTCATAATAAGAGTAAAAAAATTAATGAATGTTGAATTCATTGCTTTTTGCTTTCTACATAAACCTTTCCTTTCTTTGCTTTCTAAATTGTCTTGGCTTAGTTGAGGATCTGTAGGTACAATAGTATTTAATAATAGCTTTGCATTTCTACTAGCAAATTGCTATATATATGATACGCATTTAAATACTGTACATACTTTTAAATACACGATTTAAAACATATGTAACATTTTCTTTTGATTCTGCAGAGAGTTGGAACAGAATAATCTGACAGAAGTAAATAAGGGATGGTTATATGGCTTAAAGGCCCTGCAAAAGCTCTATGTCAGTCAGAATGCCATTAACAGGATTGGACGTGATGCATGGGAATTCTGCCAAAGTCTTTCTGAACTGTAAGTACTTACATTTGTTTTATTGAGGTAAATTTAGTGGAATAAATTGCTATCTCAGTTGGGAAAGTTTCTTAACATACCTTATAAAAATGGATCTGTCTTCTCAAATCAAATTGATTAGTGGTGTCACAACATTTCAACAATCTTATTACTTACATCTTTCTCTTTATTGTGCCTTTCATTTCAGAGATCTGTCATACAATCAACTGACTCGTCTAGATGACTTTGCTTTTATTGGAGTGAATGTATTGGAAAAATTAAATTTGAGTGACAATAGACTCAGTTACATTGCTGATGGGGTTTTTAAAGGACTCTCATATCTACAGACTTTGTAAGTATATAATTTGGAGGGGAAATAACATTTATCAGAAGGAAGTTAGCAGGAATAAAACTTAAGCACTCTTTATATTTATATATATATATAATTTTTTAAAAACAAAAAAAAAATAATAAAATAGAACACATCTTTTCAAAACAAAGCTTTTGCTCCGGTCACAAATGGAAACAAATCATTAACAAATCTTATATTCAATTAACACAACTCAATATTTTAAACAGATATTTTCTTCAAATCTATCTATATAACTATATCATTATAGTTACATAGATAGGACCCGGATTGTGGGGACAATAAGCCAACTTTGTATAGAACAACACCACTTGGGTGTGTGTGTGTGTGTGTGTCAAAAGCCCTAAAAGCAGGTATATACAAAAAAGTATGCAGGCTATTGCTATAATGCATTGTAAGCCGCCCTGAGTCTACGGAGAAGGGCGGCATATAAATTGGACTAATAAATAAATAATAAATTATCCCCCAAAACCCGTTACTTAAATCTTAAATCCTATCCAGTTAACAATTCATTTTTCTCTTTCATTTGCTTAGATGGATATTTTGACAATATAAATCATACAATTATATTAGACAAATTAAACATTCGTTAATTATTTAATTATTATTAAACCTAACATGCATTTTATCTTAACTATCACTCTCAACATGCACCTCCTTGTTTTGATCATCCCACCTCTTTTTATTATCTTTGATGTTAAACCAGTCATTTCTATTTCTTGACTGTTGATCACAGCATAATCCTTTGTTTTAGCTATTAAATATCGCATATTTTTATTTTTTGGCCGTTACCCAATATGTCCCTGTTTGGCTGTTAAACACAGCATATTAGTTTTGGTTTTTGGCCGTTACATGGCATCTTCAGGTTTGTTTGTTGAACACATATGTTGAACACAGCATATTAGTTTTGTTTTTTGGCCGTTACACGGCTTCTTCAGGTTTGTTTGGCTGTTGAACACAGCATCTCTATTTTTGTTTTTTGGCCGTTAACACGGCATATTAAGTTTCATTTTGGCTGATACCCAGCATGACTGTTTGTTTGGCTGTTCTATACAGCATATTATAACTTTTTAGCTGTTAAATACAGCATGTTCATAGTTGGTTTAACAATCTCTACTTAAACCTTTCTTTGTTGTTTCCCTCCATCTATGCATTGCTTTTCGTTTAGTCATAATTTTTTTTATCTTTTTTCATAGCAATCATAACATTTTAACCTTGAGACATGGTTCTTGCTTAAAACATATTTTAAGTATATTTTTAAATTCCTTTTAACATTTTCAATTAATCATATCCCTTATTCTTTATCTTGACATTTTACCATTAAAACATAGTTCTTGCATTAAACATATCTTTACATGTATTAATTAGTTTCATTTAACAATCTTAATTTCTATAAAAGCCTCCCTTTAATTTATTACAATCATCTTTACTTTATTTTATTTTTAATCACATTATTTTCATTTACTCGTTAATCATATTCACCCTTATTCTTTATCTTGACATTTTACCATTAAAACATAGTTCTTGCATTAAACATATCTTTATATGTATTAATTAGTTTCATTTAACAATCTTAATTTCTATAAAAGCCTCCCTTTAATTTATTACAATCATCTTTACTTTATTTTATTTTTAATCACATTATCTTCATTTCCTCATCTGCAAACATAAATTTCTTTCCATTTTCCAAGTTTTAATTTTATTCTCCATAAATCCAATTATATCTCTTTTCATATTTTTATTCCGGATATAATGTATCAAATCTCTTTTTTGGGGGGGCTGAGCTAAATCCTTCTTCTATTCCTACGCCAACATTCAAGTTATTATTTGTTCAACTGTAGGAGTTCCATTGTAAATTCCTTTTCTTTTCACCCAAGTCCAGCTGCTTGCAGTCAGGAAAGAAAAATCCTCCTCCACAGTTCAGCAAATTTTTTTTTTCTGTAGAGCTCAAAGTTCTCATAACAAAGGGAGGTTACAAAGTTCCTCTTTGTGCCAGATGGTGTCTCTCTGTAATTCACATTTCCCATTAGTCATGCAAGACTCCATTTTATTTCTTATTATATAACCATCGACTTTATTTTCTTCTTTTGGTTAAAAAAGTATCAAATCTTCTCCCCCCCCCCCCTTCCACTTAGTCCAATTCAGATTTTAAAGTGTTTAGTCTTTTTACCAAATCTCTAAATTAAGTCTCTTAATCCTTGTTCCAAAATTAGTTGTTTCTCGGATCTTTGTTCTTTAAAGTTGCAGTTTTTTAAAAAAATTCAAAGCCCCTTTGTTACTTAGCCGCTGTTTTAGGCTAGGGGTCTTCTAGTTACTGATATAGTATAACATTGTTACAAGCCTAGGGTGTTGTCACTCACCCGGCTTCAAAAGGTTCCGTTTTACTTCGCTTTCCTCCAGCACTTTTTTTTTTTTATTGAAAAAGTTTTCAAATACAAGTTTTTCCCCCTTTCCCCCCCCTCTTCCCTAACCCCCCCTCACCACCCATCCCCCCCTGTGACTTCTTCACAACAATAGGCTATTTCATAACTAATTACATACATAATATCTTTCCTTTCCCTTACTCCATCTTCAGAATACTGACCCTTAGCATATTATTCTTATAACTCCCATTTTTACGATAATCTGCCCTTTTTCTCCTCCCCTAAACTTATAGTGTATTATTATAATTTAACATTTAATCTTTTATATATATTAATATAACATTTTAAAGCAGCCTTCTCCCTACATCCAGATTTAACGTTTATTCAGTTCTATCCAATTCCTCCACTCCCCTAAATATATGATTTAAGGATCCTTTTTCTTAGACTAATCAATCAGTAAACTAACCTATTTCAACCCTTCAATTCCTACAAAATCATGCAATACAATTCTAAATATAACCCACTGCCCACTTTACTAAAATATACACATATCTATATATGCATTCCATTTTATATAAAAAAAAAGACAATAACTTTAAATTTATAACCCATATAGTATCTTCTTTGATGTCTTTCCACTGGATCGTTAAATCCATCACCCATAATAGGGTAAAATAACATGCTGGTGCAACAGTTTGTTCAAAATCTTCAATCATCTTCTGCCCCCATCAGTAGTAGATATCCTCGTATATATATAAAAGTAAAAACAACCACCCGAGTGACATTATAATTATATCCATATAGTTATAGTTGTGGTATTCATCAGGATTGTTGATTCCCATCATCCTAATGGGTAACAACCAGATCTTCTGCATGCTCCAGCGTGACTCTCTTGCCTTGTAACTCAAAATAATCATAATATATTCACCAGTAAAAGAAATCCAGAGTAGATGATTCAGATCCAACAAGGTAAGGCTCTTTTCACATCCCAAAATCACGGCATTACAGAGATCTGCCACAATCCTCAGGATAGTATTAAACAATTGTTCGCCTCCACTATCTTTTCAGATGTTCATTCATTTTTTAAAGTCCCTGGCTTCACTGTTGCTTGGTTTAGAAACTGCTGTTTCTATGAGATCTATTTCTTTTCTTTTTCTTTTGCGGGTTGAATTTCCATCCTCGTTTCCTTCCTACCAGTTGTGTGTCGGCTGATCGATTTTCATTCTGCTTTAGGAGTTGATCATGTTGGTTTTGTTTTGTCATCTCATCTTTCTTCTCCATCACTTGTATATCAACTGGTTGATTTACGCACTTGTCTGTAACTTGATGGTTCATCACATTGGAGTCGGATGACACGGCTCTCATATTTATAGACAGTCCAGCTGGGGTATCCAGGGAGTCCAAAGACAATTTATCCACCACAGCCTCTGTAATTTGATATTTTCCTTTTGTTTCCAACTCCTTTTGCTTATCCTGTATTGTGCCTAAAGATATTAAGTTCATTTTTAAAAATTTTTGATAAAATTCTTCCGCTTTTTCAACAGTGTTCAGTTGATATCTTACTCCTTGGTGTCTCAATATTAAACCAACTGGGGCATCCCACCTAAATAGGATATTTCTTTTTTTTAACTCAGTCACTAGAAAGCCAAATTTCTTCCTCTCCATTAGCATCTTAGTCGGGAGCTCCTTAAAAATCCAAATCTTTCTTCCATGAAATTGCAAAGTAGAATTAAAAGAGTTCTGCACAATATTATTCCTAATTTCTTTATCTGTAAAATAAATCACCACATCTCTAGGCAATTGCCTTTGCTTTGCTAACCAGGAGTTTATTCTATAAATTCTATCAATCCTACAAAACACTTCATCAGGTTGAACCTTTAAAATCCCAGCCAGAATTTCAGAAGATATTTTCCTTAAGTCATCTCTATTATTTTCCTGCAGACCTCTCAGTCTAATTGCATATTCTGTAAAATTATATTGAATCATTAAAACTTCTCTTTCAATCCTCTGTTGCACATTTTCTTCATTACCAGTCTTTTGGTCAACCTCCATTTTAGGTTTGTCTTCTGAGCTATCCTGAATGTTTACCAAATCCTTTTTAATTTTTTGAATCTTGTCATCCAAATTCTCCTCAGTTTCTTTCATTTTAGACTCTAATAGTTTAGTCTTTGCATCCAACTGAATCAGAAAGTCTGATAAACCATTAGCTGTTTTTAAAATCTTTCGATTCAAAAAGTCAAACTTTGATTTCACCAATTCACCAATTTCTTTAATTTCCTGCTTAAATTTTTCAAGTTGCTGGTTCACAATCTCATCCCTTCTTACAATCTCTTCAAGAAGAAATTCTATTATATTAAAGTCAGGTTTCTGACACTGGAGAGTTAGAACTTGTTGATGTAATTTGTTAATGGGGGAATTTCCCCCCGCTGCCTGTTTGTCTAACTGTATAAGTCCCGGTGCCATTTCCCACACCGACAAGATTTAGTGGAAAAGAGAGAGAGAGAGAAAAAAAAAGCTTGTTTCCAACCAAGATCAATATCAGATCCCCAGGAAAAAAAAAGAAAAAAAAAACAAGAGTGAGAGTGAGGTTTTGCCTCAATTACAGCCAGAAGTATTCATTCCGCTACTTTGTAATAGAAAACGGAAGGACTTTCCCTTTTCAGCCTCTCTTCAAGCCTCAGCAATCGCCATTTTAAAAATCTTTTTTCCTTTCAGTTCTTAAACAACTTCAGTAACTTTTCTAAAATAAGAAAAAAAAATACTTGCGCTTCAGGGTCAGCGATCCAGCTCATGTCTTCTTTAATTAGTTTAACAAGTTTACAGGCTTGCTTTTGCCACCTAGCTCTGCGTGTAGCAGAGATCTCCCAGAGCCCGGAGCATCGGCTGGGGATACGGGGAGTCTCTTCCGCTCCGTCCCAAAAGTAAAAAAAAAAACTTTTGGGATTAGGCAGAGGACTCAACCCACCCCAGCCTGCTCTATCTCCGTTTTTCCAAGCCGCCATTCCGCTATAAAGGCGGCTCTTTACAGGCAGTGGGTACAACGATCCCGAAGGAGCGTCCAGCGGGGACAAACAGCAAACCGGAAGTCCCCTCCAGCACTTTTCTTGCCCGGTTGTCCCAGCTTCGTGGCAGCCGACATGGCTGCCGCCCTCCGCTGCCGACTCACAGAGGGTTCCCTCTGACCTCCGAGGAACTTGCCTGTTCCTCTCAGTCTTCCGAGGCGCCCTTCTTCTTCCCCCATCCCTGCAGGACAGGTTCGGTCCGCAGACCCATCGGCAGCGGTTCGGCAGCCGAGTTTTTGCGGGACTCATCAGAGCCTGCTATTTCCCCGACTGTCTTGCCGTGACGTCAACCGGAAATTCCAAAACTTAAGCACTCTTATCAGAGGGTTATAGTATTAAGAACACAAAAGAGATGTGGGTCCACTTTCTGACGATTGGCCTTAGATTATTTATATGCATTTCAAAAGGTAAAATGTGACAGGTTTATTATATCAAAGAGCTGGGCAGTATTGCTCAGGTTTATTATTTTCAGCACTTCTAGGTGCTTCTTTAAAGGATTCAGCATTTATATGGATCTTGTGTATAAAGTAACATTGAGTAATTCTTGTGGAGTCATTGATAGATGCTACTTTACCTAACCATCTGTCTTCATGAAGAACTCCTAAGCAAGCCTTTTTTTTTCAGGCCGAGTTCTTTCTGTGCTAGGATAGAAGGCTGAAGTAGATACCAATATATAATAGTGCACAAACCTAGCATCTGAACGTATGCAGAATACTTTTCCCTTTCAGTCCAGCGAAGAGCAACCTGTCCTTCATAAAGATCAGTGGAGAAAGGTTGATTGTGAAAATGGTATTATCCCTCAGGAATTTCCGGCATTTCTCTTTCTGGAAATTAAGCATTACTCATTTCCCTGGTGAGCTCTACTGTAGCATACAAGCATCAGTTTTCAAAAGGATAGGAGACACAGTCTTTCAAATTTTTCCACTGAAATCTGCTCAAGGCTTTTTGTCTTTTCTGCAACATTAATCCACATACCCCCAGTTATTTTCGTCGAATGGCTCTTTATTGCTTCTTTTCTTTCTGGTGCAAAAACAGCACAGTCGATTTTAAGTGGTTCCGAGAGATGAAAAAAGCCTCCAGAGATGTGTAAAATGTTTGAAATTCTTCTGAATATATAAAACACAAAGAACATGGTTAACCTTCATATTATTATCCTTAGAAACATTTTAAAAGAAGTACTTGGAAAGAGTATATTCTTAGGTATAGAGATGGAAACTGCACAACAAAGTGTAAATGAGACTGAGTTGGGGTAACAGGTTTTCTCAGGGAGAATAACTAAAATATAGCATGAGAAACTAGAAAGCGAGGGAGCTGGCTGTCACTCCCAGCTATCATTAAGTATTATTGGGAAAGAAAAGAGAATAATCTGTTGCCCAAATAGTTAACAGCCTTCAGAAAGCTTGCATAATCAGTTACACTGTTTTAAATTCAATGCAGCCTTTTAAAGGGATTAGTTAAAGCTAATATTTTAAACTTGGAGTAGCATAAAACAAAAGAACAGCAGATTAATTAGTGAATTTTGCTGGAATCTTGAGACACATCAAGCTGCTGACAGGCTAGTTTTTTGGTTCAGGGTCATTGGATGTTTACAGACAATGGTCTGAGAGTGATTAGCAGGGCTCCAAGTATTTGTGCCTAACTGGGCATGAAATGTAAATGCCTATTGGCCCACCCAGTAAGGGCCTACTCAAAAGAACTTGTTCTAGTTATGCATGACATCGGAATGTGTCAACTTCAACAGCCGGAAAAGTTGTCCTTTAATAGATCTTTTCCTGTGTCAGTGGCTTTGCAGTGTAAACTAACATACTGCCCTGATTTCAGGCTGGAATATAGAATATGTGTTGCAAAATTATAAATCAAAATGCAGCATAGCATTTATTTTGCTATATAAGCTTTCTGTTAAGTTATAACGGGTAGGGGAGTTATTTACTGTGAAACTGCTTTTATTAAGGAACTGGTTATCCATTTATATATGGTTAACAAATTAATTCCTGAAAATAGTAAACATCTTAAGTATTCTCTCATTTTGCATGAATACAACATCAGGGAGGTTATTTTGATGGTGCAAAATGTTGGAACATTATATAGGTAGTCTTTGACTTCAAACAGTTCTCTTAGTGACTGTTTGATTACAATGGCATTGAAAAAAGTGACTTATGACCATTTTTCACACTTATGACTATTGCAGCATCCCCATGGTCATATGATTTACATTCAGATGCTTGTCAGCTGACTCACATTTATGACAGTTGCTGTGTCGTGGGGTCACGATCACCTTTTGACAAGCAAAGTCAGTGGGATAACTAGATTCACTTAACAGTGTTACTAATTTACTCAACAAATGTGGCAAGAAAAGTCGTAAAATGGGACAAAACTCACTTAAAAGTTTCTCATTTAGCAACATAAATCTTGGGCTCAGTTGTGATTGTAAGTTGAGGACTACCTGTACCAAATGACAGAAATAGTGTATTTTTAAAAATTGTGTTGAATTTTTTTGTGCATTATCATTGATAAACTATTGGCTAAGTTTCTGAATTCACTAAACTGAGAGGAAAGTGAAAGTTGTTATAAATTTATGACTTGTCCTTAGCACTATGAAGATTATTATATTTCAGCTAAGCATCCTCTTTTCCTCTTAGGAGTTCACTGGTTTTAACAACTTTCTGTTCTATACTTTAGAAGGATGTAGAGCACAAAGGGATAAATGGAACTCGCATTGGCATATAATAGAATTTGGGAATAAAACCACTCACATGTCTCTCTGAAAATCTGTTTTTTTCTGGCTAGCAATTCTTCACTCAACCTGTATCTCATCTCTTACTTTGCTAATGTTATAAGCTTCTTGCTTCATTAACATAAAATCATTTACAACAATGGTACAACATTAATTCCGTTGAAGAGGCTCACCAGTTGGTGGTAAATGACATACTAAAGCCATTAAAGACTAATAGATACTGTTCAGCTGGAGTAACAGTGCTGTCTGGCTTTAACTCCAGTGATTTTCCATAATTCCACTTTCCCATTGGGGCTATGTTCATGTATTAGTTCTTCCAGTCATATTTTTTTAACCAAATTATATCTCATGAGACCAGTATTTATACTAATCAGAAATGTGAACATCCATATGAGGATTTTTTTATTGCAAAACCGAATCTTAAAAATGGCAAAACCTGAAAGGGAGAGGAGTAATTGGGTTTAGAAGAATGGGGTTTGCTTTGCTTTGCTTGTCAAATGTTTATTTGGAATGTTTATTTATATTTTTAGAGATCTACGGAATAATGAGATCTCCTGGGCCATTGAAGATGCAAATGAAGCATTTACAGGTCTTGAGAGACTTAATAAACTGTAAGTTTTAAAAGTTGTAGAATTGATTGATTTAAAATTTAAACCTTCAGAGTATGGGACAGTTTGTTTTATTGATATTTTTAGAAACCTTCACATCATTTAAAATTTAGATCTGATACTAGAGTATTAAAAAAAAATAGTTGAGCATGTCAGGTTTTATGAATGTGATATAAAAAGATTCTCAATTCAGTTTATTAAAAATAGTACCCTAAAAATTTATGCCTTCAAGAAGACAGGGCTTTATTTGTAACATATGGATAGACAATATCAGCAAGTATTGCAGGCCCAATTGGCAAAAGAAAGCTTAGGACCAAATTGTTGCAAGCATATGGAAGGAGACCTTCATCCTCCAATGGATAGACAATGTCTAAAATGAATGATGATGACATCGCAAAAATGTGGTTGTAAACCCCAGTTTAGCTTGGCATACTGTGTGGACATAGTTATGGTTTATTGAGTAAATCATAGGTAAATACGTCCCTTCCAGCCAATAAGTTAAAGTATAATTTGTTTTGGGAACTTCTCTTAAAAATCCAAAGTGCTGCTAGAAGCAGTATTACAAGCAAGGGAAGGAAACTATTTGTTGGATCAGATTCTGTTCCAGATTCGTCCTGTTTAAATATTCTGCTATGGATTAGAGAAGTGTATCTCATATGCTGACTGGGGAATTCTGGGAATTGAAGCCCATAGAGTTGCCAAGGATGAGAAGCATTGGGTTAGAGGGCAGGGCAAACATACATTCAAAAAGTAGTAAGTCAGAAATAAAAATTAATCATATCTTCCATGGACACATTATACTAAATAGTTGCATTTGGTAAAATAACTACAAAACATAATATGTTTTTATGTTAACCATGTTTATTGCTATAAAATTGTTTTATTTACTGTATCCATTCATATATAATAAGATAGAAAAAGTAGATTACATTATGGTTTAGCACTACATGAAAGTTAACTTGGAAAAGCTATAGAGGTCTGCCCAAGGAAATTTACAGCAAGACTGCATGTTTTTTTAAAAAAAATAAAACTTTTGTAGCCATATGTATACCGATTCTTCTTCTTTTGACCCTCACATTATAAAGGAAAAGAGTTTTAGTGCGGCTTCATTGATAGATGAGAATCAATTATAAGTCATATTATATAGTTGCTATCTAGTAAGAATATATTTTGGAGAGGAGTTTCTTGTTGGGATTTGTTGCTTTATTAAGTTTTTCTTAAAATCAGCCATATACCTTATATGCAATCACAAAAGAGCAATATCTGCTCTGAGTCACATGCAGAGTGAGATTCCCCTCCCCCCATCGTCTCAATTAAAAAAAAGAAACATTTTGGTTCTTTTACAACAAAGGCAGAAACTGATGCCAAGTTAGGAAAAGGAGAGAACGAATACTGTTCTCCTGAGTCTCCAATTAAAGGTTAGAATCTACAAGAAGCTAAAAAAAAAGTGAGAACAAGTAGAGGACTTTAGCCTCAGTAATCACTTTGTCTCTAAGGAATAACTAGCAAGTTGAAATAAAAACTGTTAAGAGTTTTAATCTTTATTTTTTTCTCTGTGTGGTATTTCATAAGACTTATTGTCTCTGTACAGGCTGGGTATTCTATGAAACCTTATGCTTACTATTCCTTTTTTTCTTTACCAACTTCTGAGATGAAATCTAATGTAATAGCACTGGCTCTTCTACATCCTGTCACAACTTGCAAATTGTAGCAGACTGGCGCCATCGTGTGGTCTGCTTAAAATGTTGCATGTGTTTTTGCAAATTATTTATTAAAAAATAATATATAAATAATAAAATAATATTTTATTATAATTATTATTATTTTTTTAAATTAGAATTCACATACTTTTCACTTTGTTTATTTTTTTGGTGATAATTGGTTATCTTAGTCATGTTGCTACAAAAGGCAGAGAACATAAGTTATCAAAGGCCTTGAATTATTATTTTTTTTACACCAATATTTGTCAGTATAAATATTTTTGCTTTTTTTCCCAAAGGATTCTTCAGGGAAACCAAATTAAGTCAATTACAAAAAAAGCACTTTCTGATCTTCAGGCCCTTGAATATCTGTAAGTATATCTTATGCTGTGTTTTTTTTTGTTTTTTTTTGGGGGGGGGGACAATCTGTTTTTCTGTAGAATATATCCCAGTTTTAAAAATTCAAATCATGAAACAAATTTACTAATACATGGTTCTTGTTTAATTTTGTAGAGATCTGACCAACAATGCTATAGTATCTATTGAAGAAGGTGGTTTTTCCCAGCCTCTTCTTAAAGAATTGTAAGTATCTAATGTTGAAAAATGTTAGTTAATTCAATATTAATAAATTAGTTGCACTGAAATGAACTTGTATTTGTAACACACTTTTTAATTGATATGGATTTTTTTTCTGATTACAGCAATAATTTGGTTAGTTAAACTACTTTTGAATTATCTTCTCTATGACAAAGGGAACCCTTACTTCACAGGCAAAACTTTTCTTAAGTTAGGCAATATATTAAAAATACTGAAAAGTAAAATGCAGAATGCATTAAACATTTCAGATAACAGCTGTAATGACTATTGAAGAATAAAAACAGATCAAGATCAGCAGCATATAGACATCAAAGGATCCAATGTATTGTTTTACCAGCTATATACAAGGTTGTGTTTAAGAAAGAATATATATGGTATATATTCAGACTGTCTCTCTTTCATTATATTTTGTTGGATGATTTTTTTAAAGCCAAGACATAGTGCCTTGGTTCACATGATATGCTAAACCAAATGACATCATACTACATTTTAGTATTTCAAACCAGAGGTGGGTTTCAGCAGGTTCTGGCCAGTTATGGAGAACCGGTAAATACTACCTCTGACTGGCCCCGCCCCCATCTATTCTCTGTCTCCCGAGTGCCAGCTGATCAAGAGGAAATGGGGATTTTTCAGTAACCTTCCCCTGGATTGGGGAGGGAATAGAGATTTTACAGTATCCTTCCCCTGTCACACCCATCAAGCCATGCCACGCCCACCAAGCCACACTCATAGAACCAGTAGTAAAAAATTTTGAAATCCACCACTTTTTCAAACCAGTGCTATCCTAAAGTGCATTACTAACTAATTCAGCTTAAAGGCTATAGTCAATATTCAGTCTTTACAAATTGCATTTGCAGAAAAATAAATATGGAATCACACTTTTTTGCTATGCATTGCTATTATGTTTACTTTAAAAAATCTGATATGAATATAGCTTTAATAAGATAGTTTACTTCCTTCACAAGATTTTCTTCACAGCCTCTTGGAATTAGTGCAGATTGTTTTATCTAGTTACTTATTTTTGTAATGATTTACTATTTCTAATAACATTGTAATCATAATTATGATTAAATATTGATTATATTTAAAAATACAATTCTCTCTCATTAGGTATTAGCTCTGTGCATGTGAGTTGATTGATAGGAATGTAAAATATTGAAGGTGTTACATCTATGATACATTTTAGAAAAATGAAGTATATAATATTAAAATGTTAATTACAATTTTCAAATATTTTTAGTAGGAATAAGCAAGGAAAAGAATCATGCCCTGTAACTGTAAGCAAGCTGTTATTTCTTTACCTTACAGCATTTTCCTTGCACCTTATGTTTTCAGGTTGTTGAACACTAGCAGCTTATTGTGTGACTGCCAGTTGAAATGGCTCCCACACTGGCTTTTCCACAGCCGTTTGCAGGACACTGTCAATGTCGTTTGTGCTCATCCTGAATGGCTAGCTGGAAGGAGCATTCTCAGTGTGAACACTGAAGACTTTGTTTGTGGTTTGTGTCTTGTTACCTTTTTTAAAAATAAAATAATGTCATCTTATGATGAACCTACTGATAATTTCTGTCCTGAAAAATGGTTGCATGTATGAATTAGGAAGAAAAATATAACTTCACTAACTTACCTATCTGGCTTATGTGAATTGTCATGATTTTTCACATATATGTTAAGCACATATATGACTAGCCCAAATGTTGGCTCAGAAACCCTAGACTCAGATTTCAGAAGTAGTCTGGAACATTTTTTTCTAGTTTGTTCAGTATAAACAAACTTCACCAGAGCCAGATCGTCAAATAAGTCAACCTGGATGTTAAGGGAAAGCTTAAATGATAGAGAAAAATGATAAGTTCAATGGCCTTAATGCTTCGGCATTCTCTTTCTTTTCAAAGCAATATTATTAATATTTTTTAGGGGTAACTCCCATTGGTTTATGAATCATGCCTGGCCTTGCATGGGATATTGAGGTCTCTAAAAGTCAACTTGACAGGGTGAAATAGAGATTCTAAGGCAATGTTTTTCAAACATGGCAACAAGAAGTGTGAACTTTGATTCCCAGAATAACAGAATATCATAAAATTGCCAAGATTGAAAAACATTTTTCTAATGGATGAAATGAATATTTTTAAAATCTGCAGGACTTAAGCATTTAAACGTGCCCAATTTCTTCCTCCCATTAATTGTGAGGAAGCTTGGGGAGCTACGGAAGTATCTTAATGGGCTACGTGCAACTTTTTGGCTAAAGTTTTTATGGCAAGTTTTATATTACATTAGCAATGTACAGTATAGTGTTAGCTTTGAAGATGGGCACTTTGCAGCAGCCAACCCCTTTGTCTCCATGTTTGTTCCTTCTAACAGCTTTTAAATAGTTGTCTACATACTTTCCTTGCCAATGGAAAATAAGCGTATGTTATATTGCCAAGGACAATATGGATTTTTCAAAATAGTTTATTCAGATTCTTAATGAATAAAATCTGGAGCAGTAAAAAAGATACAGATTAGTGCCGCAAGATGTTTCCTTGCCAAATATGGACTAAAAATGTTTTTAAACCCTTTGAGCATATGATGAGAAATGAGAGACCTTCTGAAAATGCCTGGGTTGTCTTATAATGTAACTCTTGCTATCATTGTAGTGTAATGATGATATGTTCTACATATCCATCTGGTTTCAAAGCTTCATGCCCACCTACTCACTTCTGACGAATTACATTAAAATGTATATCAGTATTTACTGCATTTCCCTTTTGAAAAGGACATGTAGCTAATTTTTATTTGTTTTTCGTAGATGACTTTCCCAAACCACAGATTAGAACACATCCTGAGACTACAGTTGCACTTAGAGGAATCAATGTGACCCTGACTTGCAAGGCCGTGAGCAGCAGTGATTTACCTATATCTGCTGCCTGGAGAAAGGACAATGAAATATTATATGATGCAGATATAGAAAATTATGTCAGGTACCAACAACAAGATGGTGAAATCCTGGAATATACTTCTATCCTGCATGTTTTCAATGTGAACTTTACTGATGAAGGAAAATACCAGTGTATCATCTTCAATCACTTTGGGTCCAATTATTCCAACAAGGCCAAGTTGACTATCAACGGTATGCAGAAGTGTGGCTTTTGTTTTGCTTTGTTTTAAGAAGAAGAAAAAAATGATGTGAAATTGAAATTAATCTGTACAAAAGAGGGAATGAGAGCCTTTGTCTTTCATGTAATTCCAATAGTCCATTGCAAGTAAGCAATTTAGATCTCTGGCAAAAGTGATCTTGCTTTTCCCAGGTAGTGCTGTATGGGGAGAAGAGACATCTAAGAGAAATAAATATATATTTACATATCCTTTGACTATAGTTTCACTGGTATGTGATACAACCCCAACAGATCACTTCCGTGGTCTAATCAGGAAAAAAAAAAAGATTTGCAGAGTTTGTTTATGGTGTTTATTTGATTTATATATCGCCCTACTCCCAAAGAACTCAGGGCGGTGAACAGCCACAGGATAAAAACACATAAATACAAAATTTAAAACTGAATTAAACAATTTGGCCGAAGACAGATTTAAAACACCCCAATAAATTAAGAACGAATTAAAATGTGTGTTTTAAAAAGGGAAAAAATGGAAAAATTAGGCCAGGCCAGCCTGATGGAATAAAAAGGTCTTGAGAGCGCGGCGGAAGGTGCGTAGATCCGGGATCCTCCGTATCTCCGGGGAGAGCTCATTCCAGATAGTAGGTGCCCCCACAGAGAAGGCGCTCCCCTTGGGGACTGCCAGTCGACATTGTTTGGCCGACGGCACCCAGAGGAGCCCCGCTCTATGAGAGCGTACCGTTTAGCTTCCAAATGTGTGCCAACAGTCTTTCCCTTTTCAGTTCCTCCCTAAAATAGTAGTTTAAAAAAATTAGCTGGTGCTGAAAAGTTATGAAAGAGATTAGGCAAAAGGACCATTTTTTTTAAAAAAAAAGGAGGAAAACAAACATCAATATAAATATAAATACTAAGAATTTTTAACTGTGGTTTAGGGGAAAAGCCATAACAGATAAGTTTGCATAACATACAAAGCCCAAAACAAATAAACCATGTTACAGTTTAACCTGGTGTGTTAACTAAATTAGACAACAGCCAGCTTGCTTCTTGGCTTAATGTTCCCGTGAAGACCAAACTCAGCAAGAGGAAGAGGCAGCCACAGCAGTTCCATGAGTGGAGATGGCTGGGGCAACTGCAGCAACAACAGCTTCTGTGTTTTTCTGTAGCTTCTTGTCTGGTGTATTTACTGTATTAGAGTCAGGAGAGCTGTAACTTGAGGAATTAGTGGTAGCAACAGCATTAGAAAGAGATTGTGGAAGAAGGAGTGAGAGCAGCAGTCTCTGCTTTGTGCAGAAGAGTCTTCCAGGTGCAATTGCTGGAGGAGGAGTAGAGTGGTGCCAACAAGTAACACGGTAACAACCACAGTGGTAACAGGAATTATGCAAGTAGTATGGATAATGTCAAGGCATGCCTGGAATGATGAGATTTAGTACATTAAGAAATACATGTTTTCCATATAACTTACTTCTTGGCTGGTTCAGTCCAATTTCTGTGAATTGGCTTTTTTATTTTAAAATTTCCTCCCATCTGGAGATAGAATGCACCCAGTTTCCCTGCAATGCCAGCATTCAGGTACCCAAATACTTTTGGACAGTCATTCACCTGATGTAAAGGATGAGGCCAGTAAGTTATATGGAAAACATTTGTCCTTTAATTCTTAATGTACTAAATCGCATCATTCCAGTAAGGTTGTCCAGATTGAGGATGTGTTATTGTGTTTACTGTAATGAAATTAGGAGCCTGAGTGGCGTAGGAGGCTAATGCCTCCTAAGGCAGCATTTAACATCCAGCTGCCTGCAATTACTGCGAGTTCAATTCTTACCAGGCTCAAGGTCGACTCAGCCTTCCATCCTTTCTAAGGTGGGTAAATTGAGGACCCAGTTTGTGGGGGCAATAAGCTGACTTTGTATAAATAAACAAAAGTATGAAGGCTATTGCTTAATGCATTGTAAGCCGCCCTGAGTCTCCGGAGAAGGGCGGCATATAAATCAATTTTTTTTAAAAAAAATTACTTACTTTCTTAACCTTGAAGGATGAAAAGATTTTTAAAAAGTGAAGACAACATGGGTTGTTCCAGAGAAACTGAAAATCATTTTACTTTTTTGTTTGCCCCTCCAAATCATTATTAAACCTTGGGAGTAAATTAGATCTTGAAACAAGGCCAGATTGATTAATCCTAGTTTGTGATGGTTGTGGGCTTGCTTTTGTTTTTTAGTGGACAAACAACTATCTTTTGAGTCAGAAACTGGACTTGAGGATAATTTTTATTTTTTCTCTCCTAAAATCCAGATAGTTTCCCAAATATTTGGTATAAATCTAAGTTTAAAAAAATGTTTAAAGCTTTTAACAAGGGGAGATTTGTGGATTCTGTATTTTCTGTATAAGGAAAATTCCCATATTAATTCTATTGCATTTTCATTCAGAGCTGCCTTCTTTTGTGAAAACTCCCATGGATTTGACAGTACGTACTAGAGCCATGGCTAAATTGGAATGTGCTGCAGAAGGCCATCCACCGCCCCAGATATCCTGGCAAAAAGATGGCGGCACAGATTTCCCTGCAGCTCGTGAAAGGCGCATGCACGTGATGCCCGAAGATGATGTCTTCTTCATAGTAAATGTGAAAATTGAAGATATGGGGATTTATAGTTGTATGGCACAAAATGTGGCTGGCAGTATATCAGCAAATGTAACGTTGACTGTGTTAGGTAAGCAGACTTGAAGCTACATGAGTCATTTTCATACTTGGATATATTTCAGGTGGTTTGTCTCTACAGGTATAAGCTCAGAAGCTGTTTTCCCTCTGAGAAAGTTAAAATCAGTTATTGTGTGTTAGGTCTTGGTCACTTTTGGAAGAGAGGAATGTTAGGATTGATGGTTAACTGTCATGACAGCTTTATATAAAATTATTAAAAAATAATACCGACGTAGTGCGGTATCAGAAAATGCTGATTTTAGGTTTAAGCAGTGAAAAACAATACTGTTAATTTGGTTTGAATTTAAATGTGATTTAATCCCAAAATCAAATTGAACATCTCCAAATATTTATGGAAATATTTTTCCCATGAATCCCTGGTGTGAAGATATTTTGATGCCATTTAGTCTGTGTGTTTGCACATATTTTAAGTATCATGTTTGTTTTTCCAGAAACACCTTCATTTGTTAGGCCTCTGGAAGACAGGACTGTAGCTCAAGGTGAAACAGCAGTTCTGCAATGCATTGCTAGTGGCAGCCCTGCCCCTCGCCTAAACTGGACCAAAGATGATGGCCCTCTGACAGTGACAGAACGGCATTTCTTTGCGGCTGCCAATCAACTGCTCATCATAGTAGATGCGGGATTAGAGGATGCTGGAAAATATACTTGCATTATGTCTAATACACTTGGGACAGTGCGTGGCCATATTTATCTATATGTCTTATCCTCACCCAACTGTGACTCCTCCCAAAGTGGCATTGGAATTGGAGACGATGGCTGGACGACAGTTGGGATTGTGATCATTGTTGTGGTCTGCTGTGTTGTAGGCACCTCTCTCATTTGGGTTATTGTTATCTATCACATGAGAAGAAAAAGTGAAGATTATAGTATCACTAACACAGGTGGGAAAACTGAAAATTTAATCTTATTCATTTCATAGTTAGCATGACAATTGGTAAAAGGAATTGAGTTATTCCATCTAAAGTGGCTCAGTAGACATCTGTCGGCACATCCAGAAATACCTTTTTCATAAACTATCAAACCTCTGTCAGAGAGGTAATGCCAGAGCCTTTCATTATCATATGTACAGCCTCTAGGAGGAATTATATGTAAAGTTAAAATATTGAAAATTAAGAAAGCTATAAATAAATATGCACAAATTTGTCCCTGTTGTTTGTGATAAGCTTGCAGTGTTTGAGTTTATTGCATAGCATTTTTCAAAAATTACATTTTGTCATATCTTCAGGAAAAATAGTGTTATAGTGTGGAATTAAGTATGAAAACTATTGATTTTTTATAGTTTAATAAATGGAGGTAAATTAGCATTAGAAAAAAAATAAATGAAAATGCTTTCAAGAAATTTTATTCGTCTAGCCATAATAATAGATACCTAGTTGCTAGATAGTCTAATGCCATATTGAAAATATAATGGTTAACTATTGGATTTTCTCCCTTTTTCAGAAGAGGTAAATTTGCCTCCTGATATTCCTAGCTACTTATCTTCTCAAGGGACTCTGTCAGAACCACAGGAAGGCTACAGTAATTCTGAGGCAGGAAGCAATCAGCAACTTATGCCTCCCTCCAATAGTTACCTACACAAAGGCCCAGATGGTAAGTCCTATGTGTCTTATTCTTAAGCAAAAATTAGATTATTTTCCACAGCCAATTTACTGTGACCCACCAAATGCTTGATTGTTGAGATTTTTCAAAGAATGTGAACTGAATTACAATTGACCAAAGCAAGATTAAATACATAATTAATTTCTTATGTAGCACATACTATAGGTAGTCCTTGACTACCTATAGTTAAATGAATTTTGCCCCATTTTGTGACCTTTCTTGCAATAGTTGTTAACTGACTCACTGCAGTTAAGATACTAAGATGGTTGTTAAGTGAATCTGGCTTCTCCATTGACTTTGCTTGTAAGAAAGTTGCAAAAGGGAATCACATGATCCCGAGACACTGCAGTTATCATAAATATGAACCAGTTGCCAAGCATCCAAATTTTGATCACATGACCATGGGGATGCTGCAGCGTTTATAAAACGTGTGAAAAACAGTATCTTTTTTCAGTGCCGTTGTAACTTCAAATAGTCACTAAATGAATGGATGTTAGTTGAGGGCTACTTCTGAGTTTGCAACATGGGTAGGCGAACCCACTGGGTGTCAGGTGTGAAAATGTTTTCTTTATTGATGCACTCCTTTCATCAGCTTGATATCATTTGCTCTACCCTCCACAATCATTTCGTCATCACTGCAGGACTAATGACAGAACGAAGCTTTTAAAAAATGAGTCCATTGATTGGGTTTTTTTTCTTTGTATATGCGCTTTCTTTTTTTAAAAAAAAAATACTGTCATAGAAATGATTTAAAATCAGGAACCTAGGATTGTTTGGTGAAAGAGAAGGCTAGAGGGAGAAGAGGCAGAGAAGGGAAAATTGCATTTGTATGAACAAGTCCAGCAAAGAAGCAAGCAAACCCAGAACCAATTCCTTACAGTCACGAAATGGGGGAGAGTAGGTAGAGAAACAATTCCTTCTCTCCCCTCTTATTTCCAAGTTGTGCCTTCCAGTTTTCTTGGACTAACATCCAATCCTACTTTTAACTAATTGAAGCTCTCCTAATAGCACCTATAAAGCCAAGTGCTGGGAGAAAGCATCTCTTAAGCCTGAGGGCAAGGCCTGGAATAAATTGACAAGGGCTTGCTAGTTCCCCCTTTTAATTCAGATGACAGAGAGTGCTGGAATTGGGTTATCCTCCCTCCCCAACCCTCCTGCTGTTAGACTCGTTAAATGCTCATTATGAGCAAGCCGCTCCTGCATTGAGCAGGGGTTGAATTATTGGACTAAATTACTTCTGAAGTCCCTTCCAAATGTATGATTCTATTTCTTCTGGCTTTTGTTTGCAAAACGCCATATCCTCAAAGGTTTTCCCATAGATAGTAAAGTTTTTGTCACTTGTTTTCCTAGTCGAAGCGATCATGCCAGAGTTTTCCAACTTGTCATTGTTATTTTTCATTAGGTGGCACAGAGCCATTGGTGATCTGCTCAGATTGTTACGACAATGCCAATATCTATTCCCGAAACAGGGAGTACTGTCCTTATACATACAACACTGAAGATGATCCACTGGATCAATCACTGTCCAGCCTAATGGTACAGATGTCTAAAGAGCCCTATCCTGGATGCCCTCAGCATGAAATCACAACTATTAATAGCCTTTCAGATGGTCAAGATAGGTCTGTGTTTGTTAGCAGTCAAGACAGGTTACATGAGAGGAAACCATGTTCTCAGTCCTGTGGCAGTGGTAAGTGCCCCCCCCCTTGCTTTTTTTGGTTGAAATTTAAATGATTTCATTTTCACCTGAATAATGAATTGGCTCTTGCAAAATACTTAATAGCTACATTGCAAAATACACACTGTGAATCTGCCTTTATCAGAATTTTGTTTTTTATTTATTTTTATCTCCCCTTTATTATTTTTATAAATAACTCAAGGCATTGAACATATCTAGTACTCCCTCCCTCTTCTCACTACAACAAACCTGTGAGATGGGTTTAGCTAAGGGAGTTATTGACCTGAAATCACCCAACTGGTTTTCATGCTTAAGGTGGAACTCGAATTCATGGTCTCCCAATTTCTAGCTTGTTGCCTTAACCATTAGATCTAAGTGGCTCTCAGATTGTACTCTTATTGTTGATCTCCAATCTCCAAGATCCATTATTCAAAATATATCTACATGTAATTTATTTATGATCAAAAGAATAAGTTATTTAAACATTGTCTTTCATATTTCCATAAGTATATTTTTATTTATTTATTTATTTCCTGTATAAAAAGAAACAAAAAAGATACAAAAAGAAAACAATGAAAAAGGTAAAAACATTATATATATATATATATATATATATATATATATATATATATATATATTCTCAGGTTTTCGCGGGTGTTTGTATGTAGGTCTTTGGTTATTCGGGTCTTCTCCCACGTAAAATTGGAAGTGTCTTGGCGACGTTTCGACGAAGTCTCATTCATCATCTTCAGGCTGGTGTTGTCGGCTTCGTGCTTCCAGGAGCAACAGCTAACAGCTAGCAAGCTCTAACTGCTAGGTGGGAGACCTAAATAGATCCATTTCTAGCTCGTTTGCTTTCATCAGTAGGCCACACCCATATCTTATGTATCCTCCCTGTAAAGGTACAGTATCAATTTTCTTAGATACATAAGGATACATGTTAGAAAGGAAAAAAGCCCAGAACCGAGTAGATGTGATTCTACTGAGCTGGAGCTACAAAAAACCTTGGTTACGTAGGGAAAACCTGGCTAGAAGAAAAACACACATAAACCCTACGAAGAAGTAAGAAAATTGATACTGTACCTTTACAGGGAGGATACATAAGATATGGGTGTGGCCTACTGATGAAAGCAAACGAACTAGAAATGGATCTATTTAGGTCTCCCACCTAGCAGTTAGAGCTTGCTAGCTGTTAGAAAGGAAAAAAGCCCAGAACCAAGTAGATGTGATTCTACTGAGCTGGAGCTACAAAAAACCTTGGTTACGTAGGGAAAACCTGGCTAGAAGAAAAACACATACACACACACACACACACACACACACACACACACACACACACACGACAACTGTTTTTAAACATAACATTTAACTATGACCATACAGAACAATATTAATTAGTTTTCCATTATATCACTAGAGAGCCAGTTCATAAGAAGTCAATGAATACATTTCATCAATCCAGGATGTAAATCTAGGATGGTTCTATCCTGCCATTGTAAAAGAGTAAATATTTTTGGTTGTACCCCATAGTTAATAACTCCATTGTTCTACATATAATGTATTTGAAATAGTTGGTATATAATTTAAAATCACTTAATAATAACCAACTTGTTATTTCCTAAAATCATATTAACAATGGATATTAAGCAAAATAGGAAAACATATGTGTCCTTTCCATAATTTTACTTTCCAACATAATGAAGTCAATGGCCATACCTTTTAAAACGTTTTCTGAAGTCAATAAACATGAAAATTTTGGGTTGTTTTCATGTTAAACTCATAAAGCTTAAATTATTCATTTTTAAATCTGATATATTCCATTTTTTTGTCCGACTTTCTTGCAAATACCATTCATCCTTTGAAAAATTACCAAATAGGGAAGTTAAAAGGTATTTTAATTTAATATGTTGCTACTCCATAGTTTTAGACAACCTGAGATATTCTTTCAATATTTTTATGACAAGATCAATCAGAAATTAATATCATTAGCTCATTGAATCTGCCCCCTCCCAATTAAAAAAGATTAAGCTCCAGTTTTCAAACTGGGACTATCCCACAGTGTAAACTCTCATGTGAATAAGAATGAGAATTACACAATACCTTCCAAAATATGCCTTGTAGCATTTATTACAAGAAATAAAATAGAAATTTGACTAAAAAAGATCTAGTAAAGTTACCTTAATAACACTGAAGCCAAGATTGTTCTATAAATATTGTTAGATATATGTGCTTCTTAAGAAGTGTATTAATTTGGAATACACTTTGGTTAGCTTATGTTTTTGTAGATATATCTGAATATATAGCTTTTTATAAAATGTACAAAGTTATCCCTAAACATAGAAAAATAGTGAATATATGATTTCAATGTATTATTATAGATGAAATTGGGGTTTGTTGAGAATCTTAGTGCTGAGGTTGTTTACAAATTCAAATTTCTAATTTTTCCTTCCACAGATCTTTTTCAACAGTCTTTATGGGGTATCAATAATGATCTGGGGTTGTTACACCCTCATTGTTCATCTCCATCTAAGACCCATGAGGTGCCAGAGGTTCTGCAAAATGAAGGCATCTCAGAAAAAGAGCCAGAGCAGATTGTTCCTCCTAGGCTTCATCACAGATTACATCAATACAACTTTGATTTTAACAGGACTCAGGACATGCAAGAACATCGTGAAGCTACATAAAAATGAAATAAGAAACATTAGCAGCTTGAAGCATTTGTTAGTATTTTTGCTACCTCATATTTTGACTCATGGCAAAAAAAGTTTCATGCTTCCAACAGAGGCTTTAATGGAACAGACCACTGACTGCATGCTGGAGGGCAAACTCACTTCCTTCTGCTATTTTCCAATAAGTAGCATATATTAAAGCTCAGTCTTAAACGGATGGTGAAAAAAAGAAGATGCAACACAGTGGTGGAAGTGTGATTAAAAAGTGTCTGTTGTCTTAGAAACATTCCCAAGAATGGTTCACATATGCTATCTTTCCTGCTGGAAAAAAAAAAAAAACTTTAAAAGAGCCACTTAGCAAGATTCCTTGGTATTCATCAATACGAATCTTTGCTTTGTTTTGTGTTCTTTTTATCCATCTGACAACTAGGGGAACCTCAGTATGTCCAATCACAAACTCTATTTACTTTTTCTCTCTCTGAAGTATTACATATTCAGATGTAAATATATACACATAATATAAATATTTTGTATACGCTAATAGAGATGAGAGACTGAAATGTAAGTTTTTTTAAAAAATTATGCCAAATATTACATCATTCTGACTTCTCTGACTTGTTTTCCCAGAAATCAGAAATTAATGTTTACTAAGAATGATGCAGATGGGATGGTTCATAATTAATTTTTTTTGCACTCCATGATTGGAGTTATCAAATGTTGTGCCATTAACTGGAGATTTTCATTCTTTGGTGGCACTTCCACTTTCTAGTTTTATGTATGGGCAGTAATTGATGAATGGAAGATTGTGTATAAGGAGAATTTCTTGTGAATCACCCTTGGTTTTTAATACAGGAAAAGATATATATGATGTGAGCGATGATTAAGTTGATGTATTATTGGATATCTGAACTATTTTAATGTGAAGTCATTTTTAAAATTTCATGGATGCTGAAATGATTTTACTTTTTTCAAGCTTAGAAAAGTTAAACTGATTACCTCTGTTCACACCCATGGCTGAGAAATTAAACAATGAGTGTGTAAGATGTGAAAATTTAAATGAGTTGAACATCAATGGTTAGTCAAAGAATAGTGTTTCTCAATCTTGGCAACTTTAAGATGAGTGGATTTCAACTCCCAGGATTCCCCAGCCAGCTATGCTGGCTTCCCCATATTCCCCAAAGCTGGCTGAGGAATTCTGGGAATTGAAGTCCAAGTTGCCAAGATTGAGAAATACTGTATAGAAGAAACCTTTGACACAACAGGACTGGGAAGGAATTTGACACATGTTTTGTACATCAAAATGAAATGTTATACAACACTATAATTGTAACAGTGGAACAGCTAGTAAAGGAAGATCATGTCAGAATAACAAAGGGTATAGACCCGTGATGGCGAACCTATGGCACATTGTGCCACAGGTGGCACGCAGAGCCTCTCTGCGGGCACACGAGCCATCACCCCAACTCAGTTCTGCTGTGCATGCGTGCGCCTCCTGCCGGCCAGTTAGCTTTTGGGTCTTTGCCACACATGCACGGGGCACAGGTGGGGGGGTCACATGTGCATGTGCTTTGGGCACTCAGTGCCAAAAAGATTAGCCATCACTGGTATACCTCAATAGTTTACAGATTCCTTTTTATACTGAGATAATATTCTTGCTAATCTGCTATTCTTGAGATACTCTGCTTGCTAATTTTTCCTGCTATAATAATTCAGAGTTCTGGATTGCAGCTAAAAGACATCTCATAAACTCTGTATCAGCTATGGCAAATACTTGTATTTCAACAAAATGTAGGAAAAATAATAGTTGTCAATGTAATCCCATACATATTTATTCAGATTTAAGTCCCATTAAGTGCAGTAGGTTTACTCTCAAGTAAGTAATAGGATTGTAGTCTAATTTGCAAATTAGCCACAGTCTGGTTTTCATGCAGTATCTTTTTTCAGAGTTCAGTAAAAGATGTTTTGTAAACCATTTGGATGATTCTATAGTAAAATGTTGGCATGAAAAGTTATTGAGGCAAATATAGTTCATTTGTCTTCAAAATTGCTGCCTTCTAGAAAAAAACTGAAGGCTGAGCTTTTCTGGAGAGCTTTTGGTGTTTTGAGTTGTGGTGGCGCAGTGGTTAGAAGGCAGTTTTGCAGGCTACGTCTGCTGACTGCCAACTGTCAGCAGTTCATTTCTCACTGGCTCAAGGTTCAATTAGCCTTCCATTCTTCCAAGATCAGTAAAATGAGGACCCAGATTGTTGGGGGCAATATGTTGACTCTGTAAACACCTTAGAGAAGGCTGTAAAGCACTATGAAGTGGTATACAAGTCTAAGTGCTATTGCTATTGCTATATTGCACTGGGTTTTATTTGCTTTATTTGCATGTTAGTTTATTGTTTAATAAATGAATCAATCAGTGACTATATCCCCATTAATGGAAATAATATGTACTAAGTTCATGAGTAATATTTAACTGGAAAAGGCCTCTTTTTACTAGCTGGAATTTTAGTGTTTTTGTTAAGACTCTTATTATATAAGGCCAGAATTTTTGGCTGGAAGCAGTAAAATTCCTGTGTAAAATTCCTTTGTAACTTAAGAATCCCAATGGGCTTGTCCCACTTACAAAAAGTAGCCAGCCAGGTAACTAAGCTATGAAAGAATGAACTCATTAAGTAGTGGTTGCTTGCTCTTTTGGTTTTTGTACCAGTGGAAAGTGCCAACTTACATATTGTTTATTTCTTCATAAAATCAGTGTCCCAAATCTTACAGAGATCTCTTGTCTGAGATCTGTAGCAGTGCTGAAAATACAAAAGTCAAGGCAGATTATTGTCAGCAAGTAGATAAAGCTCAGCTTTATCTTATTTCTTCAAAATAATCATCATCTTTTATCCAAGATGTTCGCTTCAAAGTACTGAACCACAAAAAAATTAGCTTTTGATTAATCTTGCTCGCAGCTACAATTTTCATGGTTGCTGCCTTATTGTCTGTAAGAACCATACCTGAACTTCAGCAGTAAAAAGGGAGCCATTGAATGTACAGAATGGCTAGGAAAGTGATGAAATGGGTAAGCATTCTGTTAACCAGATAACAGAGGCACTTTATTATCATTTTAAGTGTTGAGTTTTAGAATTATGTAAGAGAAAGGTTCCAGTTAAAAACCCTTTAAAATATAGGTACACTGAGAAGAATAAGAGTCTGGCTGCACTAAAACCATGTTTTGTGTCTCGGAGAGGAAGCAAGAATTGTTTTTTGTAATCTGAATAAAAAGTTGATGGATGCTAAAATAATTCAGCAACAGAAAGTTATGCGTTAAAATTTCTTGTTGCTGGTTTTGCATCTTCTTCAGGGTGTATACCTACCAGATAGTTAAAGCATTTCTATTTTTACCTAATGTGAAGTTAGCACTTGAGATAATTTTCCTTCACTAAGTGATGAAAACAGGTTATGGGAAATTGAGACAGCTTGTGGAGAATCTGAGATGCCAAAGCTGGAAAAGTATGTAAGACCAGAACTTCATTTCATCTTTGTATATACAAGGGCTCCCTGCATAACTTTATGTAAAACAATTCATACAGCTTTGGGGCTAGGAAGGATTTAGCAATCAGACTGGAAATCTGGAATGAATAAAGTATTGAGGATATTTATGAGCACAAGGATGTCTAAAAGTAAATTGTAGAGCAAAGAATTTAAACATTATATAGCTTCTCTTAAGCTATGTTTTGGGGAGATGACTTCTTAGCAAGCAAATACTTTCTCCAATGTTGAAAGCAAAATCTATGAGGAATTGTGTCTGGGATTAGAATTTAGGCAATTTTGAAACACTTCACTTATGTGTGCTTTTTAAAAGGTTTTTTTTTTTTTTTGCAGTTTGCAGGGAAGAAAATTACTGATACATTTTCCAATGCCAAAGTAGTTATAGCTGTAAATATCCAGGGCAGTGCAAATCAATGTTTTCTTATAGCTGTTCTTTCCTTGTAACTATTTATATTTTCTCACGTAATCAGAATGTATATTTTGTACAGCATGTATAATATGTTTGTCTGTTGTAATGTACCTTATCCAATAAAGGAATAAACAATTAACTCTTTTGGTTTGTCATGATCTAATTGTGAGGTGGGAAGTCTTCTGAACAATTGCATAGCCTGCATTACTTGTGCTCCATGTTTGAACATCTGGGCTTGTAAGTGGTTGCCTTGAACTTGTAGCATAACTAGAATTACCTAACAAAATGAAATTAAATGGTGAAAAAGTAAGGTTCTACATTTAGGCAAGAAAAACCAAATGCGCAGATATAGTATAAGTCTGTGATGACGAACCTATGGCACGGGTGCCACAGGTGGCACACGGAGCCATATTGGGCACGCGAGTGTTGCCTAACTCAGCTCCAGCGTGCACGCGCGCACCGGGCAACTGATTTTCAGGCCTTCCGGTCCCACCGGAAGTTGGGAAACTGGCTGTTTCCGGCCTCCGGAAGGATGGGGAAGGCTGTTTTTGCCCTCCCCAGACTCCTAGAAAGCCTCTGGAGCCTGGGGAGGTGGAAAAACGGGCCTCCCGGGTCCACCGTGCCATCGCGTGCCAAAAGCAAGGGGAAGTGTGTGTGTGTGGGGGGGTCACTTGCACATGCACGGGAGGGTGGGCATATTGAATTATGGATGTGGGCACACGCACCCACGACCCCCCACGCGACCCCCACTTTTGGCACGCGACGGCAAAAAGGTTAGCCATCACTGGTATAGGTAGTACCTGACTCAATTGTAGTAATTGTGAGAGGGGTCTTGGAGTCCCATTGGACAATCACTTAAATATGAGCCAGCAGTGTGCTGCAGCTGCCAATGCAGTCCTGGGCTTCATTAATAGAGGGATAGCATCAAGCTCACATGAAGTTTTAATGCCAGTCTATATTGCCTTGGTAGGACCACACTTGGAATACTGCATTCTATTTTGGTTTCCACAATGTAAAAAGGATGTTGAGACTCTAGAACAGTGATGGCTAATCTTTTCCAGACTGAATGACCAAAGTGCATGGGTGCGCGCGAATGCGCATGCCCGAATCCCCAAAATGCAATGTATGTGCAGCTCCCTGCATGCACTTGCAGCCCCCATGTATGCACGGCAGAGACCCGAAGACCAGCTGGCCAGCGGAGGGTGCGCTTGCATGCGCAGTGGAGCTGAACTGGGGTGATGGCTTGTGTGCCATCAGAGAGGGCCCTGCGTGCCATCTCTGGCACGTGTACCATAGGCTTGCCATCACAGGCAGGGGTGGGTTCTAAAAAATTTTACTACCAGTTCTGTGGGTGTGGCTTATTTTGTGGGCGTGGTTTGATGGTCATGTGACAATTCTTTAGAATTTAGCAGAGCTACTGATCTACCAGGCTTTTAACTGCTTGCAGAGCTGTACCGGTCTCATTTGTTCTTGGAGCGTTCCAGTCTACCCATTTGTTTTTGGAGGCACTGGTCTACCCATTTATTTTTGGAGGCACAGATCCACCCATTTGTTTTTCAAGCGCACTGGTCTACTACCACACTACCTTTTAATACTGATCAGCTGTAGGGCGGCCCTTTGAAGGCCCGCGGCAAGTTTAAACAGTTTTTTTCCTTCTAGCCGATCAGCTGGGACTCAGGAGGCAGCGAATAGATTGGGGGCGGGGCCAAATAAAAGGTAAGAATAACACAAGGTGGGGCAGGAGGGCCCAGCTCCTGAACAAAGAGAACCGGTTCGGTGACGTCATATCGTTACCGCTACCAGTTCGGCCGACTTGGGCTGAACCGGGAGGAACCCAGCACTGATCACAGGTATAGGGTTTTCTACCTGAACAGAGGATTGGACTAGAAGACCTCCAAGGTCTCTTCCAACTCTTACTCTTATTTTCTTATTTTTCATATCATGCAGAAATGAATAAATATTACTATTTTGACCTAATTCTATTAGGGTTAGATTTATAGTTCTTTCATCTGTTAAATTACTGATTTTCATGAGAAGTATTCGCTACAAATTTTATGGGCATACGGTTATACTGTACATTAGATTAAGAGAACTGCCATAGATAGAAACTGGCTAATCCATGCAATAGAGAAAGTATGATGAAACTAAGATGTGTGTCAATCTTCTTTCCACATGAGCAAGTATAAGTACTTAAAAAGCTTTTTTTATATAACAATACATGAATCTGAGTATTAAAGGATTTGCTGGCATAGCACTCAAACCACTGGATACTTTAAAAAGTCAGTTCCTTATCCTTATAAAGAAAGCAGGCACACGCAGACATCCGTAATAGCTTTGGACAAGATTATAGCTTATCTAAAATGAATTGTTCAAAATATAAGAAATAATAAAAAATCTTTGTCCCATATTCACTTTAATATATCTAATTCAGAAGCCATCTCTGCAAGTTCCTCAGGAATTGAGTACATGAATTCCTATCATGCAGTATATTCCCACCTAACCAATTTGAATGCATAGATTACAAACTTCAGCAGGCAGTTCATTGCCTGTGTAAAAGTACTCTGGCATTAAAAGTGTATTAAATGTGGCCAGTGTGCTTTGAGGAAGGCAAAACAGTGTGCATGATTATGCACTGGTGGAAGTGTGATGGTATGTAGCATAATAGGATATTAAGTAAAGCAATAATCTTTTTTTAAAAAAAAAAGTTCAAGAATAAACTACAATAGTTCAATTTTCATATTCAGCTTCCCTTTTAGGAAATACTGCATTTTTAAAAGCAAATTAAATGGAATTTACATTCTAAAGGTTGCCAATTAGTATTTGGACCCTTCAAGATTAGGAAAGCTTTAGAAAATTCTCAGAAATTTCTCGTAGTAATGTGACCAGTCAAAGCTTTGCTCAGCTTCATGCTTCCTGATTAGAACAGCAAATTATTTACTGTCGGGTTCAAATTACACACTAATTTAATTTAATTATATGCTATCAAGTAATTGAACCTTAGCAACCACATAGATTTTTCTCCATGGTGATCGGTCCCTAACCTGGACTTTTAGCTCTTCTTACCATCCCTGTTGTAAGCAACACTTTGCTGCTAGTCATTCTCTTTCCGTTCATCTTTCTCAGCATCAGAGCTTTCTCCACAGAGGTGGTCCAAAGCAGGATAATTTGAGACTGGTCATTTGTGTCTCAAGTGATAGCTTTGGTTGATTGGTTTGCTAATCCATTTGTTTGTTTTCTTGACTAACCATAGTATTCTCAGGAGCTCAAAAGCATCAGGTATTCTCTCCCGAGCTCAAAAGCATCAGTACTGTTCTTATCCTACTTCTTCAAAATCCAACTTTTCCTTCCATAGAGTGACAAAGGGAATAACTTCTAAAAAGGATAAAATTCAATTTGTTTTCAGAATAATTTCTTCCAAGAACTTACAACCGGTGATGTGACAGAATATTAAAATCAGCAAGGAAATCCACACACTGGCATGCATGCAAGAGCATCAATATTATGTTAACTGAATTTCCTGTGCTGGCTGGGGAATTCTGGGAGTTGAAGTCCACCCATCTTAAAGTTGTCAAGGTTGAGAAACACTGAGCTAAGAAATTCCAGTTCAAATGGCACCAACCATTAATCAAATATAGGATTTTAACAAGTAGAAGCACAAGCATTATCCTTCTCCTTCTCTTTTTCATCTGCAATATGTTAGAAATACAAGTTTCTCCCTTTAGGTTAGCCATTGTAAGGCCTATTGAAATAATTTTTTAGATAAATTTTGAAATTGTCACAGGCACTATATAAGTTGTAAGTATTCAGTATTTTTCTGACAATCCTACCCTTTTCATTCTGCCCTGCACTGTGTTGTAATTTAGCAAACAGTGTGGAAAAATTGGGGAGTGGGTTCTGACCCCTATCTGGTGCCTAAGAAGGCCAGTTCATAACTTCAGCTTTCTTTCCTTTAGGAACTTCAGATTTGATTTTGGAAGTGTGTTTTGGATCATCTTACTAAAATATACTTCCTTTCAGCTTTAATTCCTACACTGACTGCAGGATATTACTTCTAGGGTATGTTGATATTGATTTGAATCCATTATTTCTTCCATCCACATAATATTTCTTGCAGCTTTGCTGCCACACAACTGTGAAGCATAATAGAACAATCTCCATATTTAGCAGTTACCAAAATGTTCTTTTCTTCAAAAGTGTCACCTTTGTTTTCTCTTGTATGTTCCTAAACCATCTGATTTTTTTCCCCATTAGTCCAAAGAATTTTCTTCCAAAATGTTTCAGTTTTATCAAAATTTTCTTTTTCATAGAGTAGTTGATGGACTTTTGGGATGAGATCAAAGAAAAGGTTTGCTTCTGACAACTGTCCCAATATTGTATGAGCAATGGTGTTTGGAGTCCAAAGTCAGTTAACTCCACTTCTCAGAATTTGCAATAGTTTGTGGGTTGTGGTTTTTTGGGGGAAGGGTTGTTTTTCTTTTGGGAGGGGGCTTATATGACCCTTAAAATAGAATTTTGAGGCAATTCTAGCAAAAGATAATTCTTGGTCTTCCAGATCTTGCCTTGACTCCTTCAGTTACACATGAGTTCCATTTTGTGTTTCTTACAGCTGAACCTGTAAGTGAAAGTGTTTAGAGAATTTTTCACAGACTGCTCTTGTAGTCATAAGAGTGAACTATTTTCATTTCCAAATGTTCAGAGTGCTGCTTAGAGGATCCTTTTGTTATTTAAAGTAAAGAGAACAATTACAACTAGAAGAGTTAGAAAGGTCAGAATTATTTGTGCACCATGGGAATTGTTTTCATTTGGCTAAGTATAGACCTAATGAGTCAGTCATATTTTGGCCCATAGCTACACTAAGACTCTTATAGACCTGAAATAGATGCATCTTCATAAGCATTCATTATAACAATATTCTGGATGTTATAAACGTATGTTCTGGATTTATTCCATAGGAGTGACTTATCACATAGTAAATAACAAGAATAACTTAAAATGTAATTTAATTTTAGGATATATTGGTAGCCTTTGACATGGGAGCACAATTTCCATTGCTAAGCAAGGTGTTGTTAAGTAAATCACACCTGATTTTATGACCTTTTGTTAAGCAAGGAATCATTTGGTAGTTTGTCTGAATTTCTGCACCTGCCATACTGATTTTCTTTTTTTATTGAATCTACATAACTGCAGGTAAATAGTAAGCATGCATTTAAATTTGTATCAAGACATTGCCTTAAATTTTGTACTCATGGAGAAATTTTAAGTGCATGTACTGCTTTAGGGTTTTATGAAAATATTTGAACAGAAGCAAGATTTTAATTGTTTGCATGCAACTCTAAGTAGTCAGTAAATTTCCCTCCTTGTTTTGAATATTAAAAAAACCCCACAGATAGAAAAACAAAGCTAAACTATTGGTTAACTTAAGCAAGGAATAAGGATGAATTCTTATTCTACCGAAGATAAAACTATGAATATTTGAGAGTCTCAGCTCCAAGCATATTTAAAAATTAATTCTGCTGTCTTGGGTGGCCAGTAAGAAGGATATGAGTTTTCAGAGGAGATAAACATGGTGATAGAAAACAAATGCTTCTGCCCTGTGGTTTCCTTAATAACTTACCTCCTTTTGGTAGCTTTATCTTTATGTGATTACTGCCTTAATCGTTTGAGAGTTGAAAGATAATTAGATACTGTGTTGAAAGCATTTCTCTTATCCTTAATTTCCGACTGCTGGAATCAAATGCTGTCTCCCTAAACAGTTTGCGGCCTCTTTGCAATCTTCATCGAACACCAATCTTTAAATATTAATGAGTAGCTACAGGTGGAAGAAGTCTATCTTCCAGCAAAAGCTTGTTTTTCTCCTGAGTATGTAGATTGCATATTATATGCATAGGTCCCTAGATGGCAGCACAGCACTGCTGAAATAGCTGTCAAAAAAAAAAAAAAAAAACCGGCTACAGTGGCTTGCTCTGTTTTGACAAATGCAGCTGGAAGACAAAATAACAAGAACGTAAACACATATTGAATATCCAGTAGGCCATTTCCACAGAATAGTAATAATTGTAATTGCTGATACAGTTCTACAGAGGAATTATTGAGTCTGTCATCTGCACCTCTATAACTGTCTGGTTTGGTTCTGCAACCCAACAGACACAGACTTCAGAGGATAATTAGAACTGCAGAAAAAAAAATTACTACCAACCAGCCTTCCCTGTATACTGCACAAGTCAAAAAGAGGGCTGTGAAAATATTTACAGATCCCTACATCCTGGACATAAACTGTTTCAACTCTTCAGCCTCAAAATGACGCTATAGAGCACTGCTCACCAGAACAACTAGACATAAGAACAGTTTTTTCCTGAACGCCATCCCTCTGCTAAACAAATAATTCCCTCAACACTGTAAACTAGTTACTAAATCTGCATTACTATTACTCTTCTCATCGTTCCTATCACCTATCTCCTCCCACTTATGACTGTATGACTATAACCTTGTTGCTGGTATCCTTACGATTTATATTGATTGTTTCCTAATATGATTTGATTGCTTATTTGTTCCCTATGACTACCATTAAGTCTTGTACCTTATGATTTTTGATGAATGTATCTTTTCTTTTATGTACACTGAGAGCATATGCACCAAGACAAATTCCTTGTGTGTCCAATCACAGTTGGCCAATAAAGAATTCTGATCTAATCTAATCTAAATTGCCGGCACTGATGAAATCCTAAATTAGAGCAGTATTAGTTACTTTTCCTAATGACTCTGGGCTTTTCATGTCTGTTATCTCCACCTTTCTCTCCTCGTTCTTTGGCTTTAGCTAATAAAATTTATATAATGAATTCATTCATCCCCTGTCTCCAAAATATTACACTTTCATCCATCCTGAAGAGTTGCAGGCTTTGTAATCAAGAGGTACTTTGTATAATAATGGAAACGGAGGATCTAGCTACCTGATTACAAGTTGACATTTGTGCTGAAGTGAGGTTGTATTTTGCCACCAGTCACTATCATGCTATATGAAGCCTAGTAGACATGGTCCAGGACAAGCACAATAGCAGTTTATTTTATATTTTCTTTACAATTTTGTTGTGATCTTGGAGGCAGAGATTGCCAATTTCTAAAGCAACCTTTTCCAACCTGCTGTCATCTAGTTTATGATTTCCATTCCTGTAGTAGCTATGACTAGCAAAGCTCATTCAATGCGAAAACATGTCAAGAATGAGTACTGCAAATTAAAACATACATAACATTACCAAGATCAAACAGATACGTCAACAAACATTTGTCTTTGGAAACATAAACATAATATCATAATTCAACACTTGTACCTCCGGAGTGATCCTATTGGCTATCATCTCTTTAATGGAATGTTTCCGATTAAACAAACAGCTGAATTTACTACATGCTGTGGCAGATCAGTCAACACATATTAATTATTGCCTCTGGAAAATGACAGATGTTTATGTTTAGCATTGTATTTTTATATTTATATTACAAAAGTTATACTGTCCCATTATAAGGCAAGCTTGGGCAGTGCCCATAAGCAAACCCAAAAAATCTAAACTCCTTCCATCCGACCAGATTATCTGAGCAATTAAAAGCAATACAATCTAAACAACAACTCCAATTATCTCAGATTTGAGGACCCCCCCTAAAGCAGGGTGGTTTTAAGGTCTTTTGTAAATGAAATCCAAGGCGCCAATCACAGTGGGGATGTTTTCACGAATGTGGGGCTACTACTGAGAAAGCCTGCCTCCTAGGCTCCTATGCCCCTTCATTTCAGGGGTGGGGGGAGGCAGTGGGAGAGGGAATCCTTAGCAGGTCTTTCCTTACTGATTGGACTAGGTAGGCAGAATTATATGTGGCCCTAATATATTGTACTGCCAGCAGGGCCGGATTTTCCTATAGGCTAACTAGGCTTCAGCCTAGGGCCTCAAGATCAAGAGGGGCCTACATTCAAATTGTTAGCAAAATTAAAATTACACTTTCACTATAGGTGAAAGGGCCTCATAAGTGGAATAGCCTAGGGCCTCTTTCCATCCAAATCTGGCCCTGACTGCCAGACTATATAGAGCTTTAGAGGTGATACCTAGAATTGTAAACTGGGTCCAGAAACCTATATGGAGTCAGTACAGAGTCTTCAAGATGGAGGTGAATACTGCAACACTGTGTTTCCCAAACTAGTATTCTAGCCGTTGCATTATGCACAAATCGTAGTTTCTGAGACGGGTTGCAATAATTTAATTATGAGGTGATCTTAGCTATTATTGCTAAGGCATCCTAGTTTAGGTATTTGCTTGAGAATTATCAACATACTGAAAAACATTTTGAAGAGGGTTATGTATACAAAAAAAAAAAAAAAAAGAATTTCCTTCTTCCTCAACAGTACTGTGGCTTGGGTGAACTTACAGTATAAAAATCAGCAATTACTTGGTTATATCTGTAACACTAATGTGAAAGGACAAATATTTTATATGGCATCTTTTTTTTTTCTTCTATTCTAGTTATTTGAAAGATGACTGGGTACTAAAGACTGAACCCCAAACAGGATCAAAATATTCCTTTCAAACTTTGGATTTATTATCAGCATAGCTTTACATTCCTGGCACTCCCCACAAAACTGGTTTGCTTTTCGTAGCTTTACAACTAAACATATGTGATGGTTTCAAAGATTTTGCGCTTCATTTTTGCACCCAACACCACAGTCTTTTGCCATATTTTTTTTAGCTGTCAATGTCAAGCTTTTAACTGAATGTGCAAAAGACTGAATCACACATCTACATTCTGTTCTGATGTTTATAGTCTTGTAAAAATTCATTTTTCTTCCATTCTAACACTTCTCTGCACATGTAGTAGTAGTACTCTATGCAGCCAGCCAGGAAAGTTTTATAAGTGTTACATCTTTCAGCTACCTGCTATTGCTATTAAGCCAATCCTAGAGAGCATTAGCTAAATGCCACAAATGCATTTTTCCTCAGCCTTTTCCTTCCAGTCACCAAATCTAAACACTGTTTTCAGGAATCCATTGCCATTGCAATTTACAGCCTATTCTCCAAAACATCCTGAGGGCAAGACAAGAAATAACAGATGGAAACCTATCAAAACCTACCTAGAAATAAGAAGAAATTTCCTGACAGTGAGATTAATCAGTAGCCTGAGTTTATTTTATTTATTTATTTATTTATTTATTTATTTATTTATTTATTTATTTAATTCGATTTTTATACCACCCTTCTCCTATTGGACTTCTGGACGGTGAACAGCCAAGAATAAAAACATCATATGTAAAATTTAAGATTAATTTTAAAAGAATTAAACAAGTTTTGGCTCAATATAAAATTTAAAACACCCCAACTAAAATCAATTTATAATTAAAAATATCTAAAAATATCTACGGGGGGGGGGGGGGGTCAAGCCAGGCCAGCTTGATGAAATAAAAAAGTTTTAAGGGCATGGCGAAAAGTACCAAGATCTGGGATCCTACGTATCTCTGAGGGCAGGTTGTTCCAAAGGACAGGTGCTGCCACAGAGAAGGCCCTCCCCCTGGGGGTAACCAGCTGATATTGCCTCCCCGATGGCAACCTGAGGAGTTCCTCTCTGTGGGAGTGTATTGGCCGGTGGGAGGCTATCGGTGGCAGAAGGCGGCCCCGTAAGTACCCAGGCCTAAGCCATGGAGCACTTTAAAGGTGGTAACCAACACCTTGAAGCGCACCCGGAAGACCACCGGGAGCCAATGCAACTCGCGCAGGAGAGGTGTCACGTGGGAGCGCCCCATCGCTCCCATAATCCCCCGCGTGGCTGCATTCTGCACCAGTTGTAGCCTCCGGTGCTCTTCAAGGGGAGCCCCATGTAGGGAGCATTACAGTAGTCCAGGCGAGAAGTGACGAGTGCCTGAGTGACTGTGCGTAAGGAGTCCCGATCTAGAACGGGACGCAACTGATGAATCAGGCGAACCTGATAAAAAGCCCTCCTAGTCACGGCCGTCATATGCTCTTCTAAAGACAGCTGTGCATCCAAGAGGATGCCCAAGTTGCGAGCCCTCTCTGAGTTGCCCTCAGAAGTGTGGATGTACCATCACTGGAGGTTTTTAAAAAGAGATTGGACAGTCATTTGTTTGAAATGGTCTCCTGCTTGAGCAGGGGGTTGGACTAGAAGACTTCCAAGGTTCCTTCCAACTGTTAACAAGTTGGTAACAATTCCAGAGGCCATGCTCTGTGTACTTTCCCTACCTTGACTTGTTAGTTTAGATTGTAGATTGTACAGCAATTTTAATTTTTCTGATCATATTGAATACTCAAATACGGTTTTCTTTTTCCCACAATATGAAATTATATTAATAGATGTTTTGTCCGTCCTCTTTTTTCATCAAGCAAATTAATTTGAGTAACTATTGCTTAGCTTTAAATGCCATTTTAAGGATCATTCTGCATGTTTGAAGTAAAAATATTGTTATTAGGCCATTACTGGGAACAATTAATGATACGTTTAATGTAATTAATTCTCTTCTCTAGCCCACCCTTTTCATTAACTTCTGGCCTAATCTCTAAATTAATCTTCTCTTTTCTAAGATGTGAATCAAGTCCATATTCCTCCTGCTAATTATTATAGCCATTTCTCTTTTTCTATTGCTTCTCCTTTAATGAAATGTAAGACTCTAAAATCTCAAAGCTGGGACTTCTGTGTATTCTTAGGCTTTCCTGTGCAATTAACAGTTGGCAGTGTTTCCATTATGCCTGAGACAGAACTGTGTAACACACTGCAGGGACTATGAGAGTTGATTCTTAAAAGCTTAAGATAAATTCATCTGGATAAACCAAAATCTTACCTAATCTAGCTTTCTGTTCTCAAAGTGATCAACCAGATTTTCCTAATAAGAAGCCCTCAAGTAGGACATAAATTCAATAGCCCTTTCTTATTCACATTTTTTTATTAATGGCCTTTGACGTGGGGCTATTACATATCTTATGGTAGTCAACTCAGTATCTTTACTATGTATATAAATGTATATGAAAAACATTTTGTCTAGCATAAGTGTCACATTCTATTTCATCAAATCTAGCATTATAAAATGGGAGGAAAAGTCCCACTGCACTTTTCCATGCTGTATAATGTTATATGTAAATTGCTATTTATTTATTTGGGCTTTTTTTGAGATTGAAAAATTCAGTGTTCTACATTTTTCTTTATTAAGGATTTGTTTTCAGCTTTTTTGATCATTTTTGGAACTCATTATTTTAGCTTTTCAATATTTCAATAAAGTTTAGGGGGTTTAATACCCTGTACATTATTCTAAAAGTGCTCATAACACTGAGTCAGCTGCCACCTATGCTTGCTTGTGCCTCACTATTATGCGGTAACCATCAAACTGTGGGAAGGGGGAATGACGGGGGTGCTTGGGGAAAAATGAAATAGAAGCCACCTTGAGATGCTGCTCCATGGTCACCCAGCTAGAAAGAGGGAACCGCATACCAACGTGGGCTCAGACTGGCTGTTATAGAACAACTTCAAGAACTTGATTGGTGGGCGGCGAGAGACAAGGAGGGGGGGAGTAAAACTTAGTGATTTTGGCATTAAAATTTCATTTCCAGTTTTGCATTATTGTAATTCACTTGACTTCTATTAAACTATATTTTCTCAACAAAGAGAGTTAAGGATCATTCTTATTTAGAGGTTCAGGCTGAAGCAGGTCTGACACATTGATTTATTTAAGAGTGTTATGTTGTCAGTTTGTTTTTATTTGTTCCCTAAATATAGTCAATATAATATTCACATTTCACAGGCAGCCATAGATTGGCTATTCCTATATACCCAATAACATTTTCCTGATCAGTGACAATCAGCTTCACACCCATCAAGCTTAATAAAAAGCTGTGTTAATTATTAAAATTAAAATAACAAACATAGTGCCATGGATAATTTTCCTATATTGGATTTACAAAAGACGTTTGTTAAAGCTTTGAAGAATTTTGTAAGAAGGCAACAAAAAAATTTAAAAAAATTAAGTTTTAGATCAGTGATGGTTAATCTTTTCGGCACCGAGTGGAGAAACTGGAGCGAGCACACACCAGAGCACCAGAACCAGGAAGAGAGCAGTTGGCTGGTGCACAGCTGCACTTCCGGGTTCTGTCGTGCGCATGTATGACACCCAGCTGGTCTTTGTGCGAAGACCAGTTGTCTGGCACACAGCAGCTGGCCGGTGTGCATGTGTCCACAGAGTAGCCAGCTGCACTTCTGGGTTCCATTGCACGCATGTGCACCAGACAGCTGGTCCGGAACGCATGCGCACTGGCCAGCTGCTCTCTTCCAGGTTCCGGCAGGTGTATGTGTGCCAGGCAGCTGGTCTTCATGCAAAGACCAGCTGGCAGGTGCGCATCCACGCACCGGAACCCAGAAATGCAGCTGACCGCCGTGCATGTACCCACAGAGAAGGCTCTGCCTGCCACCTCTGGCACGCATCATGGTTCTAGATCATTACTTGAGGTTATTTATTATTGTTACAATGAAGATGGATTATAAAGTCATATATATATATATATATATATATATATATATATATATATATATATATATATATATATATTCTTTTTCTTTAATATATTCTCATTTTTCCTTCTTTTATGTTTTTTCTTTCTATACATTGTTTTTTCTTATTCTTTTATTTTTGTTTATATTATTTTTTAAAAAAAATAATTTTAATTTTTAGTAAAATTAATATAAAATATATAAACATAATAATTATGAAAATTGAAGTGCTGTCTATCTCAAGCTCTATTCATACCCCTCAGCTTGTTAGGCTTATAACAGGATTTTGTTATAAGAATCAATATCCAGCCTATGTAGGGCTGAAATTTTGAATCACAATATTTCTCATTTCATTCATGAGAGTTGCCTTGTTGTTCACTTCCATTCTGGAATTGGTAACTTGAAGGAAAAGGGACACAACAAGCGTTTCTTGTTTATCTCATTTTCTTTCTGGTGAGCTGCCATTGATTTGCTTCCTTAAAAGGATGCTTGCTGATTAAACCATAAATATATATTGATGGGGTTCTGTTAAAGGGTCAGCCAAGCAATGCCACTTTTAGCCCTCATCTGCATTCCATGCTTTGCTCTCACTACCACAGGGATCCTGAATTACAGCTAGTAGAAAGCTGTTTCTCTTTTCTCCCAATAACATTTCACACTGTGTTTATTTCACTGGCTGACAGCCACTTTGTCCAAACCGAGGAGAAAAAAAAAATGTTATCTCTTTACTGATCAATGTAGCAGATTCTGAGCAACAAAGCCTCCTGCTTATGCTATCTGGAGAAAACAAAGAGACTTATTGGTGGATCAGGTAACTCAGTGGAGAGTTACTATAGAGTGATTTGCTATATATTTTGGTTTATACCAACATTTCTTAAAGTTTTTGCTATCGGGACCCCTTCCCGCTTTTATAAATTTGAAGGACCCTAAAGGAGCTTTTGTTTGTATGA
This sequence comes from Arizona elegans, assembly GCA_022577455.1. NCBI lineage: Eukaryota > Metazoa > Chordata > Lepidosauria > Squamata > Colubridae > Arizona > Arizona elegans. Next base: position 168,663,475 of record JAKOOJ010000002.1, read on the forward strand.
GTTTTATTTATCAATATTTACCATATTAAAAAGTAAAATTGATGCATTTATGGAATATTTATTAATTTAGTAATAACAATACTAAACTCATTAGATATTAACATAGATACAATATTTTTCATGAAAAAAACACTATTTTAAACAAATAAAAAAAGAGAATAGTGAAATTGTTTCAAATCTTTGAAAATAGCTTCAGTATCTGGCAAATAATGTTGATTTAATAAATCCACAAAATGTTCTTGGGGACCCCCCAGGGATCCTCAGACCACACTATATGAAACATTGGCCTATAGCATTAGGCCAACAAGGTTGCATGTGAAGGAAGACTGAAATCTTCCTTGCCAACATAAATTCTGCAGGCCTAAGCAATGTGGGCTAGAGATACCAGCCTTCATCATTTTCCTTCTTCCTGGCAGAACACCACAGCTGTTAGACTGAAGCAATCTTTTTTGCAATTTACTCTTTCTTCCCAGCCAAAGACACCACACCAGGTAAATGTGAGATAGATAGAGAGCAGCTGGTTTGATAACTTTTCCCTTAGCAATAACTTTCATGAAGGCAAAGTGGAAAAATTACGGTGAGTTTGCATCCAGCAAACTCCCAAACAATTTCTATCTCCAAAGCAGAGCAAGCACATATACCATTTGCTACAGCTAACAAAATATATAGCTTGATGTTTAGATATTAAACTTAGCAAATAGCAAGAAAGTTAACTGGCAAAAGCAGGATATTAGCAGGCAAAAACAGGGAGGGAGGGAAAGACATGAACATACAAGAATTTATATCGTCTATAGCAGAGGTGTCAAATTCAAGGCCCGCAGACTGGATCTGGCCCACAGGGCCACCCTGGAAATAGTGAAGGACTGGTCCGCGGTGCCTCTTCCAGCGAAGCGGCCCTCCCAAGCTCTGTTTTCACTGAAGGAGGCCGTCGCAGCCAGAAATGGAGTTAGGGATGCCCATTTTCATCGGCAGAGCACTCAGGCCACCACAGGCGCTCCCGACATGAGTGACATTGAGCAGGCCACACCCACCCCAGCCCCCTGAGGTCAAGCACAATGCTGATGCGGCCTTCAATGAAATCGAGTTTGACATCCCTAGTCTATATTGTTAAGGCATATAGGTGATCCTCAAGTTAAGATGGAACTTGGAACCAGAATTTCTGTCACTAAGCAATGTGGTCATTAAGTGAAATATCACAATGCCAGACTGTTTAGCAATGGCAATACCAGCACTGCTTGTTGCTATCATTAACAGAATCCAAGTGCTCATCAGGCACTTATCCAAGTCATTCCTGACTTGATTTGTCCCAGACCCTCAGTAAATTAAGGGACTATCATCTCTACGTTCTCTTGAATTCTACCCCATACACACACACACACACACACACACACACACACACACCTACCAGTATATCCTCTTCCCTATTTCTGCCTTTTGGCCACTCTACATACCAGAACTTCTCAGTGGCAATGAGCTGTAGAGGTCTGGGACCCTCAGCACCCTCAGCTGGCTGCCATCACCCCAGGTCTCAATTTCATCCCAGCCCTGCAACTGCCAACGAATGTCATCTTAAGACCCACACTCTGGTCAGCCATCTTAGTGACACAGCACAAAGCCCATGCTGCCCACACTGCTCTGCCAGTTGGCCCGCCTATACAAAGTAGCTGCTGGCCCTGCTAGGCCTTCTTCCTGAGTGCACTTGCACCATTCTCCAAATAGTGCACTCTATTCCCACAGTGCTTCAGAAGGCCTTAGAAGCTTTATTTTTTTTTTTTTAATTTGATTTATATGCCGCCCTTCTCCGAAGACTCAGGGCGGCTTACAATGTGCTCAGCAATAGCCTTCATCCTTTTGTATATTTATACAAAGTCAGCTTATTGCCCCCACAACTGGGTCCTCATTTCACCTACCTTAGAAAGGATGGAAGGCTGAGTCAACCTTGAGCCTTGGCGAGATTCGAACCCTGCAGTAATTGCAGGCAGCTGGTCTTAATAACCAGCTTAATAACAGGGTGCCTTAAACCCCTGTACTACCAAGGCTCTTTTATGAAGGCTTTCCAAAGCATCCCTTTGAAACTCACTGTCATGGTCCATCATGAGCACTGATTTGTGCTGTCAGACTTGGACAGAACCTCAGAATAACCAGAACCCCTTCTTCAGTCCTTCCCTCTCCCCACTCCCCCTTTCCAGGATGCCACTGTACGTAAACTTCTGTAAGCTGCAGGGATTCCTGGAACTTTCATAATGAACAATATTTGCTGATTTTATTTTATTGTTGTAGAATCATCCATAACAGAAGAAGCAAATGGAGTTGTGAGACAAGAGTTGAACAGATTACATCTGTACAATACTGTACTATCAAGCAAATATTGCTTAAAAGAATGAGTTCCTTTTAATGATTCCTAAAGTTCCAGGAACTCTGCTATAGAAGAGCAAAGAGAATTTACTATATCATTCTCCTAACAGCTCATGAACAGTGATGCTCCTTGTTACAAATGCAGTTTATTCTGTTTTATAATTTGACCTAAGAGCAGTTTAAATCATTAATAATTCCTGGACATGTTTCCAGAAACTTTTTCTTACTTTAATACAGACATCCAGGCATCCTGTTCTGGTGCTCTTTTGTCTCTTCAGGGACAATTCTGAGGTCTTTCTGAAGCCATGAGACTGGAAATAAATACGTGGAATTACATGCCCCAAGATCTAAGACCAGTTCTTAGTTCCCAGTAAAATGTCATGTCTCAGCATTCCTCCCGTGCAAGTAGACAGCCAGGAGCAGATTTTGAGCAGCTGGATAAGCTTTAATGATCCAGAGCAAAGTCAGTCTTCATTTATGCTTTCACAAATTCTGAGGCAATCCCCCCCCAACCTATTTTCCACAACTCTGATAGTGAATATGTTTTAAAGAAGCTATATAAACCAGTGTAATCTCCTTCGTGATACCTGCCTAATACATACCAATGTCAAATCTAAGAATACATATTATTACTTTGACATGTAAATGCTATTTGTATGTCTTTATAATTAAAAAGAATTGGTTAGCTGTTCTTTTGGTGGCAAAGGAGAACTATGATATTGACAGATGCCAGTCATCCTCCGGTAAAATGCTACTACGGTATAGTCCAAACCTGCTTCCTTTCTTTGGGGATAGGCATATACATATGATTTAGGTTAATTTGAATACTTTTGATGTTGTGAAGTAAGATTTCCCTACCTCTGTCCTAGTTATTCCAGCGTAATGTCACCATGGACATCTGTGTAGCAGGTGTATACATGTGCAAAAGACATAATGTGCATTGCAATATTATGACACAAACTTCTCCCCTTTCATATTTGCATGGCGACATTATATGTAAGTACATAAGGGAAGAAGGAGAGAGTTTGTGTCTTGACATTATAACATCACATTTTATCATTTTGTCAAAATCTCAGATTCTTGTGGATGCCTTTGAATACTATTCAAGTAGATCAATAAATCAGTACAGTACTTTTATATAAAATGCATTGCAATATAAAAATTCCATATGTATTTTTATCTTTGAACTGCTCAGACTTTATACTGCTTGATAGTTATTCTAAAAATGCACCTACGACTTGTGATTCTCTAATTAGGCCATTATCTTTAATTCATAGAGTGGTTAAAAAAAGTTTCACAATATACTGAAAATGATTTGGTGCCTTTCAATAGAGAAAAACAGTACCTTACTGTTAAGGATATTGGTGTTGTGTTACTAACCAGCAGAGTAAATGCACAAGGAAACGTTGCTGAGAGCAATGAATAAGAGTTATGCAAGCTGGTTTATCAAAAGCTTACTTTATAGTAGAAAAACAGTCTCATAGTCTTTAAACAAATTCCAAGTCTTTGCCAGTAAATCAGTCCAGTAGTTACAGAATCTTCTTACCCAACAAACAGTAGTTGGTTAGAATAACAAACTCACTCTGGTTCACAAACCACGATGGTTGCAGATCCATCAAACAATGATTAGCAAATAACAACTCCTCTCAATGGTAGCTTATCATATCAGCTTCATCATCTCATTATCTTCATACAAAATGGCAGCATAGCATAGCAACAACTGAACATGTTATAGTACCTTGCTTAAATACTCTCATAACCAGTCATTACCTAATTACAGCATGACTCAGCATTAAAGTCACATAATACATTTACAGATTAAAGTTACAGTACACTTATATTGCCTGGACAACTAGTTAGGCTCAAACCATATCCTAACGCTTACAAAATCAGATCTCACAAGGAAGGTTTATTTTAACGATTCCCATGAGATGCTACTTTGGGTTCAGAAATCATATTTTATAGAGGGAAAAAAGGCAAGTTATCTGCAGTGCAAATTTGGAAAGTTCAAAGTATAGTTTCATTTCCTTTTTGTATAGAGTGACCATCGTTCATGGAGCCTGTGTCAGTTCTTTTCAGCTGTGGCCTGGTTCACATATCACAGCAGACTATAATATGGTTTGTTTGGTTTTGATTTTATTGATTTTAGATATGCTAAACATTTTGAGGAAGGCTTGAGGCTTTTTCTGCTGGTTCTGCTTGTAACGCTATAATATTCCACTTATACACAGGTTTGTGTTTATTATATGGAAAGTCAAGAGTTCTTCCTGGGGATTCCATCCCTGGTACTGTTACATCCTGACTACCTATTTGCATAGGTAATTAGATCATAACAATCCCAGGGACTGAGCCAAAAATTGTGACTTCATAATTGTTAATTGGGTAGTTTCTGATTAGGAAACTATTTTCTTCAGCAAATAGGCCTTGTTTGTCCTGCCATGTAACCTAGATTGTCTAAGGACATTATGACAGCATTAGATTTCCAATTTTTATTTTGAGGGGAGGCTGTATGTGCAATTTTAAAATATTTGCTGTTGTTCTATTCCATTGTTGCCTGATTTATATTATCCTTGAAGTACTTGAAAGTTTGGCATAAAGCTAATTATTTAACATTAAGAAATACAGTATTTGCTTATTATGATTCAAAGTGTCCTGTTATATAAAGTTGCTTCATATCATGCAGGAACTGAAATCTAGTGGAGAGAAAACTAAGATAAAACTAATTTTCCTGTAAACTAGTTAGTTATGACTGCTAACTCATTTTCAGTCAGTGAGAAGGTGGATATATTAGGCTGTCCTTTTTACATTTCAAGAGCATTTCAAGCATTTCAAGGTGGATATACAGTATTACACCTTGTCGCTTTTTGAGTGAGACCTATTTGATTTTTTTCCTGCTACAATCTCCTGAAACTCAGTGGTTTCAACATCACAGTAGCTACAACTGAATTAAACAGATTACTGCAAGTCTCTTTGAAAAAGTACATTTTTAGTACCTTCTTAAAAATCTACCAGAGGGGGGAGGGCAGTCTGATCTCAGTGAGGAGCCAGTTCTAAAATGTTGACTGTACTACAAAAAGGCAGCACCTTCCAGCTTCACCTCCTGTAACATCCCAAAAATGTGGGACAACAATGAACTCCCTCTTACATGATCATGGCATTTTTAGGCTAACACTAGCACTTTAAATTGTACTTGGAATTATACTGTTAACCAGTGCATTCACATGTAATATATTCCTAATTTGGGAACCAATTAAGACTATGTCTGTCATATTCTGGACTAATTGTAATTACTGGGTAATCTTAAAAGACAACATAAACAGAAACTCCCCAACAATTTAGGGGGATCTATAACAACTTGCCACAGTCAACTTGCCACAGACAACTTGCCATGGTCAACTTGCTGCAGCCAACTCATCACGGCCAATTCACCATGGGACAACTCGTCATGGAACAAGAGTTACACTGATATAGAATAGAATCATTAAAGAAAGAGTGCCAAAGGAGGGACAAAATGAAATGTGAATGACAAAAATTAAAATATTTTTTAAAATTATTTTAAATAATTAAATTGAATTGCTGAATTGTACCGCAGCAAGTTGTCCATGGCAAGTTGTCCCGCAATGAATTAGCCATAGTGAGTTCACCGTGGTGAGTTGGTCCATTCCATGACTCTGGATGTCCATGTATTGTTGGGTATCCTCAGAAGCATACTGTGCCCTGAATTGTCAGATGATTTCCCTCAGTGATTTCATAAGATAATAAAAAGCAGGGGTTGAGAGCAGACTCCTTATGCTAGTAAGGGACCATGTGGTTAGCTCTCCTCTTCCAACAACAGGCTAAAATCACCCACAGAGGAAGGAGTGAAACCCCTGCAAAACAGGACTCCCCATCCGCAATCTTCACAGGCAAGCCAATAAGGTGCCATGGCCAATAGCATCCAAAGGCACTGAGAAGTCTAAAAGAACTAAGAAAATTACATTGCCACATTCAGGTACCAACAGAGATCATCCAGGGAATGACCAATGCTGTCTCAGTCGTATATCCAGGCCCGTCACTGTAGAAGAACAGGCTTCTAAGAAAATTGCAGGCACTTTTGCTGCCTTTCCCCCTTTCCTATTTGAGCTTCTCCCCAGCATCGGCCCAGCAGAATTGTTTATGAAAAAATTAACTCTGAAAGATATGGGGGAGGAGATGTGTGTGTTTTGGAAGAGCAGGAGGATAAACAGTTTTTTTTTCACAGAGGAGGAAGTATCCAAAAGAAATAGAAAAGGTACAGCAAAGCCAGCTCAAGCCCGGTGTTAGGAAAGTGTCAGTGCTTTATCTGTTGCCCACTATTAAAGAAGAAAATAACAATAGAAGAAATCAGAGGACAAGAATTTAAAAGCAGATCAAGGTGTATAAGACTTAAAGTACTATTATTATTATTTATTATTTATTTTATTTTTTATTTTTATTAGGCTTATATGCTGCCCTATTTCCAACGGACCCAGGGCGGCTCACAACAATAAAACCATCATATTATTCCATCATAATATTCCATCATGCAAAGTTAAAATGCCTAATTAGATCAAATACTATTAAAAACCCATAAAAAAACCCCATCAGTCCAGGCCGGGGAACTCGAATAACCAAGTTTTTAACTCGCGGCGAAAGGTTGCGAAGGTCAGGGGCCAGCCAAAGCCCCAAGGGGAGTTGATTCCAGAGGGTGGGTGCGCCCACAGAGAAGGCTCTACCCCTGGGGGCTGCCAGCCGACATTGTCTCACCAACGGCACCCTGAGCAGGCCCTCCCTATGGGCGCGAACCAGGCGATGGGATGTTGTTGCTGGCTGCAGGTGGTCCACCAAATATCCTGGGCCTAAGCCTTGTAGGGTTTTATAGGTCATCACCAGCACATTATGTCACTAGTAGTACATTAGCAATAGTATACTTGTAGTAGAAATAGCACAACATAGCATAAAAGTGCAAGTAATATAGAGTATAATAATAATAGAATATAGTATAGTGAACAATGTATAGTGATAGAAACACAGTATAAGGCAATAAATATAGAAAGAAATCACATGTAAACATGTTCATGCATTTTATTTTCCAAAATAAAACATCTCTCCAATCCATATAATGAGTTATTAAAACCCCATTGCCTGGGGTCCAGTGCTTTGATGGATCTTTTGAGCATCAGTCAATGCAAATGGGTATAGTTTAAAAAGAACCCATGACAGTCACCTACTGAGAAGTGTTACTTTTCTTCTGCCAAGAAGTTATTTTTTCGGATATATTCTTCCATCTAACCAGAGTCCAAGAATAGTAAAATGACCATCATGTGTTTCAAAATTCTTTTCACATGGAAGCACTAATGCAATCTTCTGCAAAAATCTCTGGAATAAGTACAAAGGCTTGCTAATGAGCCCGCTTTTTGGCAACTGTTCTGTAAATATGTAAAGCAAGAAAAAGTCTTCCCTAAGGAAACATCTCAAATCCCTCTCTTTCTAATGCAGTAGTGGTATGGTGACTTATGTAATTGTACATGAGCAAATGTAATCATTACTGTAGAAATTTAAGTTTGTCCTACTTACTGTGAGTTCTCATTGGACATGCCTAACTTTTTTTTCTGTTTGGCGATAGGCCTCAGGCGGGCTGGATTCAAGTTTATTATCAGTCCTTCTTTTCCATAATGCTCATTTGAGAACTTTTGTCTTTGTCGTGTGTGTGTGTGTGTGTGTGTGTGTGTGTGTGTGTGCATCTTTTCTTGACTGCATGTTCACCCGTTTGAACTTGCACTGATCTTGCTGTGATTCATTTCTAGGTAAACCAATTTTGAATCATTCTAGCTAAATAATCCAAACAGCCTCGAGAAGTAATCTAGTTCAGGCTGTCTGAAAGTCAAAGTTCATAACACCCTAATTTTTGCTGAGAAGGGATTTCAAAATTGTTCCCTTGCAAACTAAAATGATTGTATTTTGGAATTTCAAATTTTACTTAAGGCAGTAGAAAAGTATCATTAAAATAAAGAATCAAAACCTGTAAAATGTAAGAAGCTGAGAGAAAAAGTGTCTTGAGCAAGAAAATGTAAGTATTTGTAAAGAAGCTTGAAATTAAGACAAGCTGAGTCCTGAATACAGAAAAGATGAAAAATGGGCAAGCCAGGGTGACCAGTATTAATATTATATAAGCCCAGAATATTGGAATTAACCAATATGTTAGCCATATTAGCATAAAGAAATAGATACATTGCAAAATTACATCAGAAGCAAACAGTGAACAGTACTGTAGCCTGAATATGGAAGGATGAAGAAAGCAAAATTAAGCATACATATCCAAATTATATACTGAAAAGCAAGAAAAAACAAGGACACTTTTAAGAGGCAAGAAAAAATGAATTGGAACCAAATGAGGAATATCAATATTTAGACTGGGAGAGAGGGAGCTTTCAAAATAGCAATAGCATTTAGCCTCACATATCACCCCATGGTGTTTTACAAGCACTCTCTGGGTGGTTTATATTAATGTTAGCATATTGCCCCCAACAATTTGGATCCTCATTTTACTGACTTTGGAAAGATGAAAGCCCTAACAGGAACAAACTCCAGGCTGTGGGCACAGTTAGCCTGCAATACTGCATTCTAGTCATGGTGCCACTGAGGCTCACCTCCTCACAAAAGGAAGGGGCTGTTCAAGAGGTTTTCCTGCTGTACCTCAATGTCCACATAACGGCCATGAAAACCCATTTCCTTTCTTATTTCAAAATACAAAATTTCCATTTGAGATTTTGGTTTGATTTCTTCTGCTAAGCTTCTCAGACCTTCCCATTTTTCAGGAACTGCTTTTTTCTGGCTTAGCCACTGAACCCCCTTTAGGATTTGAGGCAAACTGATGAGTACAAACATTTGAACCTTCTTTCAAAAATAAGCTTTATTCTATACAGAAGAGGGCAAGCTGGCCTGGTTTGTCCATGCACCAAGCAGAGTTCTGAGAACTTGCTAATTCAGGCCTTATAAGGAGGCAGTTCCAGAATTGCCCTTGTTAACAGCAACATGCAAGTCTAATCAAAAGCTAATCAAAACCTCAAAATCTCACTAGCCTCCTAAGAATGCAAAAGCCCAAAGATCCATTCATGTGTAAAGACAAAACAGAATTAAGGGGAACTCAATGGATCTATGACTTCCCCTGAACTGGAAATTATATTTTCACCATTGTAGCTTAAAATTCCATTTGCATTTTTATAGAATTTTTTTTTTTACTGTTGATTGATATTTGACTTTTAATCAGCTGCAAATCCAAGATCCTTTCACTCTTATTATCAGGTATCTTCCATTCTATAAGTTGCATTTAGCAATAAATCATGGATATTTCTTGGTGCTCCTTCTTAGTGTCCCCCACTTATTTGTTTTTGGTTCTCGCTTGTTTAAGATTTTCAGTATTTTGCTAAGCCTTTGGTGCAGCCACATTGACCGGATCCAGTATCCCCATTTTCTCCATGTAATTGTTTATTATTGTGCTCTTTATAGCTCCATTATATATATATATATATATATATATATATATATATATATATATATATATATGTGTGTGTGTGTGTGTGTGTGTGTGTGTGTGTGTGTGTGTGTGTGTGTGTTTTTCTTCTAGCCAGGTTTTATATATACACACACACACACACACAACCCATTTTAACTCCTTTTTCAGTAAACTTCTCTCACTTTGCAAAAGCTAATTATCACTGTTGAGAGTATATTAAAATCTGCTTTCTTGGAGTCTCAAGATATGTATTCTATTATACTCAGGTTCAGTTTTCTTTGCAGTCAAGAATTCCAGTATTACATGGACACTTTCCCCCACTATATCTATATTGTTTGCTAAAAAATTTTTTATTCATTATTCAAGGAGGCTAAGTGATCATTTTGTGCCTTCCTTTTCTGAAAAATAAAGTTGTTGGTGTTATGTCGTTATAAGGACATCCGCCCGGATTGGCTGCCAGCCACCGGGCGGGAAAGTTTGAATCCCTGTCAGGGGGCGGTGCGTCTGCCGGAGCGAATATAAGGAGAGCTCCGGCAGCGCACGCCAGTCTTGCTACTGTTGCTGTTCTAATAAAGTTACTTATGTAACGAGCTGGTCACGTCTTCATTCCTGCGCCGATCTAACACTGGCGACGAAGGACTAGAGAGAAGAACGAACCTCGCAGCACCAAGCCAACAACACCAAGACTCCGGCACCGGGAACTACAGTAGGCATTTCCGTAGGCATGGCATCCGCTGAAGTCACTTTGCCAGCCCTTGCTCCTTTCCGGCCAGGGAAGGACAAGTGGAAATCCTACGTAGTGAAATTCCGGCAATACCTGAGAGGCAACAACATCAGGGATGCCGATGATGACCGGAAAAAGGGCATTTTCCTGGCCAACTGCGGCTCCGAGGTCCTCAACATGGCAATCGATCTTGTAGCACCACGAGACATCGAAGAAGTGCCATGGACAGACCTGCTGCAGATCCTGGAAGACCACTATGCCCCAACAGGAACACCGGTGGCGAACCGGTTCACCTTCCACCAAAGGGACCAGAAGGAAGGTGAGACGATCAAGGAATTCGTGGCTGCCCTATGCCAGATCGCAGCCAGCTGTGAGTTCGACCACGTGGACAATGCCATCGCTGACCGCGTGGTTTTCAGCATGAGGGACAGAGGCCTGCAAAAGAAATTCCTGAGCAGGAAGAAACTCGTGCTCAAGGATGTGGTGGAGGAAGCCACCGCATCCGAAATCTCGGAGAAAGCAGCCGCCGCAGTAAGCAGAGCAAAGGGAACCCACAAGATTCGCTCCACAGCGCAATCGTCAACAGAGGATTCCACAGCCGGATCCGAGTCAGAGGGGGAAGCCACCGTCCACAAGGTTTCCAGACCCCCAAGGCGGGAAGCCGCCCAACGGAACTACAAGGGGGAGCGCTGCGCCAGCTGCAGAGGGGACCATGCCAGAGCAACCTGCAAGTGGAGAGATGCGACCTGCCGACGCTGCAACAGAAGGGGTCACATCGCCGAAGCTTGCAGAGCTGAGGAACCAGCCCCAGAGCCCTCCAGCCACCGTCCCCGCGAGAATCGGAAGGATTACCAGAGATCATCCAAACGGTCCTCTGGCCCTTCCAGACGCAGAGACGACGAATTTCCCCGGAGCGGAGCGGTCCACCAGACGACCATCGCACACACGACCTCAGACAATGCCACCAAGTTCCACGTGACCATCCACGTGGAGGGGGCACCCTGCAAAATGGAGGTAGACTCGGGCTCGGTCTACTCCATCATGGACTGGCAGCAGTTGAAGCGCCTGCAACCCAGCATCACCAAGCGAGAGCTGAAGCCACTACACTCCAAGCTCGTCAACTTTGGGGGAAACCCCATCGGAGTGTTAGGGAGAGCCGACATCCGGGTCACCTACAAGGAGTTCGAAGGCAAGCTTCCCATTACCGTCGTGAAGGACAGCCGACCGAACCTGCTAGGAGTGGAGTGGTTCAAGCCGCTGGGGCTTTCAATCGAAGGCATCAACCAAATTCGCAGGGACGGACTCGACAACCTCATCGAAGAGTTCAAGGAAGTCTTCGATGGTAAGCTGGGGAAATTTGTGGGGAGGCCAATCTCTTTCAATCTGGACAAGGGAATCACCCCAATTAGGTTCAAGCCCCGCCGAGTTCCGTTTGCCCTGCGGCCCAAAGTAGACGAGCAGCTGGATAAGCTGATCGCCCAGGGCGTCCTGGAACCGATCGATCATGCTTCATGGGAGACCCCCATTGTGACCCCACTGAAGCATGATGGGTCTGTGCGCATCTGCGCCGACTACCGTTGTACCATCAACAAGGCGTTGGCACAGAGCGCATACCCAGTCCCAGTGGTGCAACACCTGCTGCATTCCCTGGGATCTGGATCAATCTTCGCGAAACTGGACCTGGCCCAGGCTTACCAGCAACTGCCAGTAGACGAAAAAACGGCGGAGGCTCAAACAATTGTCACGCACAGGGGGGCATTCAAATGTAACCGACTCCAATTTGGAGTCAGCGCTGCCCCCGGCATCTTCCAATCCATGATGGAACGCCTTCTCCAAGGCGTTCCAGGGGTGGTGCCTTACTTCGACGATGTGCTCATCTCCGGTGACTCAAGAGCTCAACTCCTTGAAAGGCTCAGGCTTGTCCTGCAGCGATTCAAGGCCAAGGGCTTGAGGGTCAGGCGGGACAAGTGCATCATAGGAGTACAGGAAGTCGAGTTCCTGGGCTACCTCATTGATAGCACAGGCATCCACCCCACCAAATCAAAAGTGGAAGCAATCCATGAAGCTCCAAGCCCAAAAAACAAAACGGAGCTTCAGGCATTCCTTGGGTTGCTCAACTTTTATGCAATCTTTCTAAAACAGAAAGCCACAGTTGCTGAGCCACTTCACCGCCTGCTGGGGAAATCGGCATCCTGGAAGTGGGGCCAGGAAGAGGAAGCGGCATTCCGAGCCATAAAAGGACTATTGACGTCCAAAAGCGTCCTCATCCAATACAGCGAAACGCTCCCCATCAAGCTGACCTGTGATGCGTCGCCCTACGGGGTGGGGGCAGTCCTCAGCCACGAACTGCCCAACGGCACCGAAGCCCAATCGCATATTTCTCGAAGACCATGTCCGGAGCAGAACGGAACTACAGTCAGCTGGACAAAGAAGCCCTGGCCATCGTGGCAGGAGTGAAGCGCTTCCACGAATATCTCTATGGAAGACGCTTCACCATAGTCACCAATCACAAGCCACTCCTGGGACTCCTCGCAGGCGACCAACCCACCCCGACCTTCATGTCCCCGCGGATGACGAGATGGGCCATCTTCCTGGCCGGCTACTCCTATAGGCTTGTGCACCAGCCAGGCACAGCCATAGGAAACGCCGACGCACTCAGCAGATGCCCATCGAAGAACCCGGTGGAAGACCCAGCCCCCACGCTCCATCTATTCCACATAGATGACGACGCCAGCTGTCCAGTCTCCTCTGCAGATGTGGCCGCGCACACCCAGAGAGACCCCACCCTCCGCCAAGTAAGGTCCTGGATCCTCAGGGGGTGGCCATCGAAACAGACGGAAGAGAGGTTCAGCCCGTTCACCAGGAAACAGACGGAGCTGTCCACCATAAAGGGCTGTCTGCTATGGGGAGACAGGGTGCTGATCCCAAGCACTCTACAACGGCGGACGCTGGAGACACTGCACAACGGGCACCCGGGCATCGTCCGCATGAAGGCCCTGGCACGGAGTTACGTCTGGTGGCCCTCACTGGACAGAGACATCGAACAATGGGTCTCCAGATGTGACCCGTGCCAAGAAGTCTGCCCCGCGCCGCCGCAATCTGAAGTCACGAACTGGGAGACCCCCAGCAACCCCTGGTCGAGGGTCCACATCAACTTCGCGGGCCCGATGCAGGGGCGACACCTCCTCATCGTGGTAGATGCCTTCTCCAAGTGGTTCGAGGTGATACCCATGGCATCTACCACAACAGAAGCGACGATCCGAGCCCTGCGCCGCCTGTTTGCCACACACGGACTACCGGACGTGCTGGTCTCGGACAACGGCCCCCAGCTCACATCCCTGGCCATGGAGTCCTTCCTGGCAGGACTGGGCATCCGCCATGCCCTCTCCGCTCCGTACAGGCCGGCCGGAAACGGACAAGCGGAACGGATGGTCCGGCTCACAAAAGAAGCCCTCACCAAGATGGGTCCGGGAGACTGGCAAGAACGCATCGACAACTTCCTCCTCATCCAGCACATCACGCCGCATGCCACCACCCACAAGAGCCCGGCCGAACTCCTCATGGGCAGAAGGTTGAGGTCACCCTTGGACCGGCTGCACCCCCAATACAGCCCGGAAGTGACCGCAACCGCCAGCCGGCCGCTTCGCGCCTTCAGCAAAGGAAATTCAGTTTTCGCGCTGAATTTCAACGGCACTCCTAAGTGGCTGAAAGGGAAGATTGCCAGCACAACTGGCCCCAAATCCTACACCGTCGAGTTGGAAGATGGACAGGTCGTGAGACGTCACATCGACCAACTCCGGAAAAGGTGGGGGGGAGCACACGAAAACCAGCCTGATGAGGGAGGCCTACAACACCCAGACGAGGTAGGCTTACGACACCCCAGCGAGGTAGACCTACCATACCCAGACGAGGTAGGCCCACCACACCCCTACGAGGCAGAACAACCGCATCCCGACGAGGTCGGCCCAGCACACTACCAGGCACTGTCACGTCGGCAGTGCAGCGAGGTAGACCGGGGCCAACCGCATGGGGGGTAGCAACACCAACCCGGCCAGGTGGGCACCCGGCACAACAGGCCCAGGGACCCCCGACCCAGCCCGCAGGTAGACCAGGACCTGCCCAGAAGGGAAGCACCGCACCCCACCAGCAAAGGCAACCCACGGCAGCCCTACCAGGGAGACCTCAACGCAAGGCGAGTAGACCGGGGACCATCGCAGATGGGCACACCACAGCACATGGGCAAGGGTGGCACATGACTCCCCAGCGAGAGGGACCCCCGCCCAACGCAAGAAACAACCCGGCAACAACAACCCAACCCAGACGACCCCAACCACCAACTGGCGGTAGACCAGGGACTAGGGGGAAGGGAAAGCCGACAACAACCTGGCCAGGGAGGCCTGCGCCAACCCGGCAGGGGAGACCTCCACCGACCCGAGGAGGCATCCCCACAATGACACCCCGACCAGGTCGACCACCACCAACCCGACGGGGAAGACCAACGCCTGCCCGGCCAAGGAGACCTGCGCCAACCCTGCAAGGTCGGACACCGCTACCCGAGCCAACACCACCCACAGCGGGCAGACCGGACCCAAGGGCACCGGACCGAACCACCCTCCAGACCACAGCGGGCCGGGCCACAGCAGAACCGCAGCCACCGGGAGACCGAGGAAGAGCAAGTGACAGCCAGGGTCTTACCGAGACTCAGACGCTCTTCCCGGGTCGGAACCGAACAGCACCGCCGAGGCGAAAGATCCACAGGCCAGGAGGAAGACCACCAGAACCAGCCATTCCAGGTCTGCGGTCCGGCCGGAGGCGCTGAGGGTGACCCCGCACACTCGCCAGCCGAACCGAGCCCGGTTCCGGGGAAGGATCCAGGAGCCACAGAAACCCCATCCGTCCAGGGCGGGGACACGGGAGAAATGAGACTGCGCAGGTCAAGTAGGGTGCCTAGGCGTCCTACGTACCTGCAGGACTACGTCACGTTTATTGACGAACACTGAACGTTTTTTTCTTTGGACTAGGGGGGAGGAGTGTTATGTCCTTATAAGGACATCCGCCCGGATTGGCTGCCAGCCACCGGGCGGGAAAGTTTGAATCCCTGTCAGGGGGCGGTGCGTCTGCCGGAGCGAATATAAGGAGAGCTCCGGCAGCGCACGCCAGTCTTGCTACTGTTGCTGTTCTAATAAAGTTACTTATGTAACGAGCTGGTCACGTCTTCATTCCTGCGCCGATCTAACAGTTGGTAAGACAAGTCAAGAAATTTCTAGAAGGACCATATTTTCCAGAGTTTATCTCTCAACTAGAGGTGGGTTTCAGCAGGTTCTGACCATTCTGGAGAACCAGTAGTGAAAATTTTGAGTAGTTCAGAGAACTGGTAAATACCACCTCTGACTGGACCCACCCCCATTTATTCACTGCCTCCCAAGTCCCAGCTGATCGGGAGGAAATGGATATTTTGCAGTATCCTTCTCCTGGAGTGGTGAGGGAATGGAGATTTTACAGTATCCTTCCCCTGAAGTGGAGTGGGAATGGAGACTTTACAGCATCTTTCCTCTGCCACGCCCACCAAGCCATGCCATGCCACGTCCACCAAGCCATGCCCACAGAACCGGTAGTAAAAAATTTTGAAACCCACCACTGCTCTCAACAAATGTTGAGATATTGACTCTCCTATAATTGGCAATTCATATCTCTTTGAAAGATCTAGAACATGAGTGTCAAACTCACAGCATCACATTGCTGTCACATGATGTATCACAACATTTCCTTCCCCCTGTGTGGAGCTGGATGGGCATGGCCTGCACATGATGCATCCAGCACGCAGGCTGCCAGTTTGACATCCCTGATCTAGAACATGCTTTCAGAAGGCATCGTTCACATCTTTTCTTTGGCTGGGTGGTTGGTAGTGGACGCCAGGAACAGTACTGCTTTTACAATTTTTACCATTTATTTAATTTATATAAATAATATCACCAAGTTCTATTCCTTCAGATTTCAATGTTGTTGTTGTTGTTGAGAAGTTGTGTCTGACCCATCGCAATCCCATGGACAACGTTCCTCCAGGCCTTCCTGTCCTTTACCATCCCCCTGAGTCCATTTAAGTTCGCACTGACTGCTTCAGTGACTCCATCCAGCCACCTCATTCTCTGCTGTCCCCTTCTTCTTTTGCCCTCAATCGTTCCCAGCATTAGGTTCTTTTCCAGTGAGTCCTTCCTTCTCATTATGTGCCAAAGTATTTGAGTTTCATCTTCAAGATCTGGCCTTCTAAAGAGCAGTCAGGGTTGATCTCCTCTAGGACTGACCAGTTTGATCGCCTTGCAGTCCAAGGGACTCACAGGAGTCTTCTCCACTATCATAGTTCAAAGATTTCAGTGTAGCTGTTGTATTTTTTAAAACATATACTGCAACTCTTTCCTTTCTATTGTTTTTTTAAGCAATCTTATGTGTTGTGTGCTGTGTTCATGCTCTCTTTACTAAATCATATTTATCTTTCTGTACTGAAAGTTCAATCCCATCTTATTTCTCATACTCCTAAGTCTATAAACAATGCAGGCCAAGAACTTAATGGGTGAAGGTTGCTTCCAATCCTTCACTGAGAGATTTAATAGGCCCCAGCATAGTGAACTCTTACACTTGCAGGGTATAAACTCTCATCTGAAGTTCTAAATCATGATTCCAACACATACCAAAAATCAGTTCAAATTTGACACTTCAGCCAAATAAATTCTTCCCAGTGTTTTGAGATGTAACCCATTTTCTGCTGGGTGTCCATCAACCAAGTAATATACAGTAATATCACAAATCAAGTCTCCCCGCAAATACTGATTCATTGGCAAATACCTGTAGTGTTCTTTCTTTTTCCAGTTGTCTTCCAGGGAAGAAAATATGATAGGTATACATCTAAATCTAACATTTTCTAACTTGTTTCATATAACATCCAAAGTTCAAGGTGATGCAATGCATTGATCTTGACAGCATTTGCCCCCCCCCTCATATGGTTGAAAGAAAGTGAAATCTATCAGTGGCCTTGATAGTAGTCATTCCATTACCTATTGAGCCACGGTGGCGCAGTGGTTAGAGTGCAGTACTGCTGACTGCCAGCTGACTGCAATTTGGCAGTTCAAATCTCAACCAGGTGATTCAGCCTTCCATCTTTCCGAGGTGGTTAAAATGAAGACCCAAATTGTTGGGGGCAATATGCTGACTCTGTAACCACTTAGAGAGGGTATAAAGCACTGTAAAGTGGTTTATAACTCTAAGTGCTATTGCTATTTCAGTAACAGTTTATTTGTATGTCAGTTCCTATCGTTTTGCCTTTTTATTGAAGAAGATAGCAGTTAATAAATCTTTTCAACCTTATTTTAATGTCCCTTCCTATAGGAAAGAACTTCACTGAGAGTTTCTTTTTCAGAATTATTATTTCTTAGATATATTGTGAAATACAAAGTGAGAATAAAAGTATAAAATTCTATCCAAGATACAATTAAGGAGCAGATAATCACAACTTTCCTATGCAGACTCATTAGAAAGCAATTATCGAGCCTACAAGATGGACATTTTTTAATATTCATTAACATCTTTGCAGCTGAACAGAACTGATACAATTTGGGGAAAACATTATCTAATAGCACTCAAAGATTGCATACAGTACATAAGCATCTCCTTTTGGTGTTGTAGGAAGTTAGCACCCACCCCTTTCCTAGAGAAATGAAATATTTTGGGAAATATTAAAAAGGCAGAATATTATGTTTCCCTGGATGAGAAATGGAGAAGCATGTTTTAAAGACGAAGCAGCTCCCATCTTCCTGCCCCCACCCTTTGTCAATGAGCCAGAGGCAGAAACTCAATCTTTGTCAATGGACCATCATCTGCAACACAATAGGACCCATCTAGCAACAGAAACTAACACAATAGGACCCATCTAGCAACAGAAACTCACCACATGGCACCTGGGAAGATTACATCAGCCAGCAAGGCTAGCTAAGACCCCCCACCCACTGGGAATCTGACAACCAATCAGGATACTCTTTCTGGGCTCCATGAAATTCAAAGCCAGAGAGGGCATAAAACCCAGGGACTCGCAGCATCTCGGTCCTTTTCTGTTTAGGAACTCGAACCATGTGATCCTGTCCACCATTAAACCATCTTTCCAAGCAGTCTCCATGTTTCCAGTGTCCTTTTCTCCACTTGGAGCTGAACCCAGAAGGATATTTCTTCCTACAGTGTGTAAGAGCAATGTCACAGAAGAGGTAAAAGATTTAACTATGAAGCAGTCATGATCAAAAGTTTAGCTTAGAGCAGCATGTAAATTAGCTAAGAAAGCCCAGAAGGATAGTATTGCAAAGACAGGTTTCTGTGTTTACACAATACAGTATATGTTTAAACATGTCCTGACTTGCCCTTTTCAGTAAGCCTCATAAAGAGTAAATGCTTAGAAGCATTAGAAGAAACTTTATTAGAAGGTTTAAGAATTTTAAGCTAGTACAGTGTGTATTGCGCATGGTTGGGCTTGGGGTTTTTCATTTGGTTTTGTTAGACTTTGCCCTCACCTGTCAGTATTTCTAACATCTAAATATGCACATTTGTAATAAATATCAGTAGTCTGATTTTCTATGAATCTATCGAGTCTTCTTTCAAAACCATCCAAATTACAATACCACAAGTGTTGACAATGAATTCCATAGTTTATGTGTTTTATGATAAAATATACTTTTCTCTTGATCCTAAATCTATGTTTACTTTGTATGACTAATGTTTCAGTTCTAATCCTCCCTCCCTCCCTCCATTCCTTCCTTTGCTATCAATTCCTGAGACTGTAGCTGGCCTATGACATCCATGACATCGAAATATTAAACATATAAAATGTTCAAATTCTTCTAAATTCGTCTCCCAAAAGCAGAGGAAGATTGTCAATTGTCTTCTAAAGGAAAAAAAAAGACCATTTATTCTCAAAGGGTATGAGAAGATGCTACTACCTTCCCTATTTGCCATTTTGAATCCAATTCATCTAGATTTAAATGTCTTGTTGAAGCTTTTCATAGGTTTATTTTTACACTACTACCCTGGTTATCATCAAGAAACATGGACTCTTCTAAAATAATTTATATACGAGTGGTTAAGAAACATCTGTATCACATCAGTCCCTAGAAGAACCCGGTTTGTAGTTTCATACAGTTTCTTCAAAGTTTCTTTTTTATGCTTATTCTTACAAAATAATCTTAGAGGAAACATTCTGCATGCAATGTTTAAGTTCTTGCTTTTCAAGAATTTTTTTCCTTTCAATTTTAATTGAGAAATGAAATATCAGGAGAGGTAGAGAATGAAGCAGTAGTAATTACTTGAAATTATTACTGTACCTTCTTTTTCCCTACTAAATGTAGAATTGCTATATTTAGAGGTTGCAAATTGTTCTCCCCATGCCTAAATTTCTAGAGGGATAGGACTATAAGATTATGGCTCCTAAAATGAATTAGGTACTGCTCATTTGATCATGAATAAAATTGTTCCTCAAATCATATATTTGCAAAATAAGAAAATTGTGAACTTTCCTTCAGAAAGGAAAACCTCGGTTTCTACCTAAGTGACCTAAAAACAAGCCAAAATACTTATTTCTAAATTAGTAAATAGTTCAATATATTTTCAAATTAAGGCCATTTTTTTCTAATGGCCTGATGCACTTTGCCACTCTCTAGGGATCTGGTTACTAAAATAGAAAAGGCAAGTGCTTTTTCTCCATTTTTATCTCCCAGTAGCTTGTTATCATTGTCTTAAACAAACGATAAGATCTTAAGACTTGTAACACATCACTGAATTTATGTTTTAAGCTCAGGATTTTGTCTTTTGGCAGCATCTCCTCTGCTGCCCAATGTAAAATATGTTCTTAGAGTTATCACGAAGCAAGAAGAATTTTATCTCAGTTGTTTTCTAGGCAATTTGCTGAAAGAGTTAAAATATTCTTTAAGTGGTTAGCATCCTTTAAACATCTCTTAAATCCCCTCTATTCCATCTTCATCCTATGATGCCAAATATTGTTTTTCAAGTTTAACTTTGTCAGAATGAGCACAAAATAGTTTAATAACTTGCCTGTAAGCTATCAGAATGATATACTCAGCCAACTTTCCTTTAAAGCAGAGAAATACCGATATTATGTCATGTCTCCTCACACAGAGTTTTAAAGTGTCTTCTACATGATTTCTCTGTTTTCTAGTGTATATTTTGTGTGATATTTTTTCAGTCTCATTGACCATTAGCATTATGTGTTCCATTTCGATTTCATTGGGATTCTTCAGATACAAGTGGCCAAATGTTATTCTACAGAATTCAAACCCATTACTGGGAATTGAACTTATGGATTGTCACATTTTAGATTATGATGGTGGTGGCACAGTGTTTAGAGTGCAGTACTGCAGACTACTTCTGCTGACTGCCAGCTGCCTGCAATTTGGCAGTTCAAACCTCACCAAGGTCAAAGTTGACTCAGCCTTCTATCCTTCCGAGGTGGGTAAAATGAGGACCCAAATTGTTGGGGGCAATATGCCGACTCTGTAAACCATTTAGGACTGTAAAGCACTGTAAAGCGATATATAAGTCTATTGCTATTGCTATCATATGCATAAAGCTATCTTATTAGCTTTAGGAGTTACTAGATCCCAGTGCTTAATAGTTGTAGGAAGGGCTATCTAGAACCTATCAAAATGTTATATGCAAATCTAGTTTCCCTTAAGCTCTCAGAACAAAGAAAAGGTGGTACCTTTTTGCTATGCCGTATTGCTATGTATGGAACTTTTGCGTGACTTGCTAGGTGTGTAGTACAAAACTTCTCAAATTTATTTCACTTCTAAGAAGTGGTTTCACATTCTGATAAAAGTCTCCTTTCAAGGTCTAAATATCAGCCATCTTACAATTTAGCAAGTAAAGCTTAAATATTTTTTTACAAATAAAAATTATTAAATTTGATTAATAAATAAATAGCCATATAGAATCACTTTCCATTAATTGGATGGCCATATAAAACTTTATGAATAAATAAATAGGCAGTCAGAGGCACTTGAGGTGAAATGGGCAGCCATATAAAGTTGATTACTAATTAAATAGCCATTCAGAGACACTTTCCGTGAGATAGGTGGCCAAATAAATTTTAATAAATAAAACCATTGCTTGGGATTTTGATCTTACTTATACTTATTATCAAAAGTATATCTCCAGAATGTGTCTCAAAATAGTGCAGGGACCCAACCAAGTTGGTCGATTGAAAATTTTCTTAACAGTGGCAATGTTTTATTGTGATAAAATTGGAAATGGATTAGATTGGATATGCTTATGTTTTACTTTCTTATTTCTCAATTATATTGTCTATGGAGTCTGTGGAGATTCCCAGTCATTCAGGTCATGGTTATCCCAAAGGCACTTTTTCAAGAGGCAACTGAACTTTCTTTGTTTCTCCTGTCTATTATTTTAGTTTAATAAAGCAAAACAAAATTAGTGCAGGAATGCTAGAAAATACAAAGAAAAGCCCCATCTTTTTTTACCAAAATGGGTCACTAGAAATCCAAATGAAATCCAAATTAGAAAAAGGGATTGGTGAAAAGAAATAAAATAGATGAGGCTCATTCACCCCACAATAAATTCTAATTTAAAAATAAAGCTTGAGATGCAGAAACCCAATTGTAGCACCAACTCCAATTATATGCTTTGTTGGCACAAGTGACCTTCTGATAACACGGCATACCTCAATTTGCATTTAAATTAAAAGAGGTATTTTAGAAATAAATACCTATTTGTTTCTCAGGAGTCATGATTTAATCTCTACACTGCATTTCAAAGACAAGCTTCAGTCTTTAGGTGAGGGCACAGAGAATTTACTATGATTCTGGATATCCTTCTTTTTTGCTGAGGCCTCTTTGCCATGTCAGAGAGACCTAAGATATCTCTGAGAGTGTATCCAAAAAGATTGGAATCAACCATAGGCACAGTAATGTTTAGGTCGTTAAACTATTCATCTAATGACCCTATTTTTAAGAGATGACGATGCAATATTTGAAACTTCCCATTTCACAATGAACAAAACCCACCCATCTAACTGAGACACATTAGCAATAGGAATCTCAGGCCCTGCCCTATTAATCCAGTTAGGAATTTACTTGGATTTTTAAAAACAATCCCCACCCCCACCCCCATTAAGGCTGCAATCTGATATCTACTTAGTTTGATTTAACCAAATTGAGCCTATTCTCTATGTACAAATACATGTTGCTCTATAATATTAAGGAGTTTTATGATTCTTAGGTGTCAAAACAAACCAACAACTGTAAAGTTAAGCTAAATTATTACAGTAAATGATATTCTTGTTCAACAATTACATTACCAAATTTAGGGAAAACCAAATACACAATAAAATTTAAACAAGTTATCCTTTTCTATTTTTCAAAATGCACTTTTTGTTTTGCTTTCATAGTGTAACAGGCTTTTTTTTTTTTTTTTGAAAAACCTGACTTACATTTTTCCTGTACATAGGGAAGAAACCATAAAATTTGCTTAACACTCAATATGCCACAAGGCAGATTTTTACTTTCATGTCCCCTTTTTTTGCTTTAATTAAATTGAAGTCATCAAGACTGATGACCTGAGAGTCCATATTATCCAAAGTAGCCTCTAACTATTTCCTTCCTAGCAACCACCAACCTGGCTATGTGGAAAACAATCTACAGTAAGAATTTCTGGATGGAATTTTCTCATCCCTACTGAATTGTAGGGAAAAGGAAGAAAATAAGATACAGATGCCGTTCTCTTCCGTTCTTAAAATCAGAACGAATTTTAGAAAGTTTAGGGCTATTTCTGAATTAATTTAAAAGCCCAAAATGATGGTGGAATTCCATCACGTATTTAGTGAGGTCTGTTTAGGTTAGGTTCATAGGCTTTCCAACTTACCATACAAGTCATGGATGTCTTTCTGCTATTCCTAACTTCTTCTGAATTAATTTTATGAATTCTTGGAAAGATGTTTATGTCAAGAATTATTTCTCCCATTCATATTCTGCCTAGGGGGATCTCTGACATTTCAATACAAAGAACTACTTTCTTTCATGGTATTCATTGATAGATAACATGAGAAATTTATATAGAGGATATTTTTCTCTCCGAAGTTTTATGTTCAAGCTTCTAGAAAAGGGAAGATTTGTTTTATTTATGATGATGCTTTCCAGGAGACTTAAGGATGTTTGTTTTTACAAGAAGCAAGGTGCTTTCATTTTTCATGTAGTTTTATATATGCCTTCAGGTATGCAATATTAATTTTCTTTTGGTTCTCTGACTACAAGGTGTAAAAACTCTTGCTGCTGGTGGTGCTGTTAGTTGACTGGAGAGTTCCACGGGGACACAAGGTTGTCAGCCACAGTAATAATCCTGCTGCAAGGCTACCCTGTCTTGCATGCTAATTTGAAAGGAATTGCAAAACTTCCAATCATTTCCCCTCTTGGGCTTCATTCTGCCAAGATCAAGAGAAATGTACTATCCGCAATGTAGACTATTAGAATATAGCTTTACAAGCTCATGCAGGGTAAGGACATACATAGATGCTGGCATAATAAAGCTCAAAATCAATCTGTGGAGTAATCCATTTTTAAGTATAAAGCATGAGTACGTGTATGTGTGTGTGTGTGGGGGGGAGTTTATGCATTTGCTCTCAGCTGGAAGGAATAAATGGATTAAAATGGGCGGGGGGGAACGACCCACATATTTAAACTACGTAGTTGTTCCTTTCTGATTTTCCTCTCCCAGTTGAACAATTCTGCATTTTGTATTTCTCCTCTTATCTTTCCTCTGTTGTTCTGATTGTCCTTTAATTCAGTCTGCCTACCAAACTGGCATGGCAGAGAAGTCTAAGAAGTTTTGTTCAAGCCACAGGGGACATCTTTGCTCTCCAAGCAAGTTCTGTCAAATGGAAATGAAAGCAGTTTCGTGGACTCTTGAAATGTTAGTTAACAAGTTACACAAATAACAAGCAATTTGTGTTACAATCAAGTTGAGGTGAAGTATCGGAGTTCAAAGGTTTTGCCTGTTCATGAGGGTTCCAGGATGTATTTTAAAACTAGCAGATTTGGAACCCCTAGTTCCAAAAGTTGTAGTAGAAATGTTGCCTCTAAAGAAAGCCAGTTTCCTTTATTAAGCAATCTCTGTGCCCATAGCAAACAAAGCCAAGAACACTTGTGTCTTTAAAAAGCCCCAGCTTTAAAAGTTTATGAGGTATGCCCTATAACACTACTTACATTGCCAAGTTCAACATACAACATTATTCTTCCAGAGTATTTCATGGAGTACATAGGAATATAAGATCAGCAACCCTTGCAACTGATTTACAATGTTATCAGCTTGTAAATTGAAAGGAACAAGAAGAATGAAGAAAATCTATGTCAGAAGATCGAATCATCCTGTCAGCACTAGATAAAATAATTGCTTTCCATCTACAGTGTAAATCTGGGCATTTCAAAACCAGTGGATAGAGTCAAGGTAAAGATGTGCTTTGTCTTAGAGAGAAAATGATATTTATGCAAGGACACAGAAAAGCAACTGATTTTAGCAATCCATTACTATGGGGTCTTTGGTGCTTTCTGAGCTTCGATGTTTTCTTGCAGACATTTTATTACCAAGCCAGATAACATCATCAGTGCTTAGTAGGAGTGGGGTTTGCTCTCATTTTATACTGAGACAAACAAGCTAACAGTAAACAACAGCCCAATCAAAGAATTATCAGGAACACTTCCACCAACACTAACAGAGCAAGCTGCTAGAACAGGGGTGTCAAACTTGATTTTATCGAGACAGCATCAGGATTGTGTTTGATCTTGGGGGACCGGGGTGAGCATGGCCAGGGTGGGAGGAGCCAGCTCCACATCACTCGTGTCGGGGGCACCTGTGATGGCCCAAGCATTCTGTCAGCAAAAATGGGCTTCCGAGCTTCGTTTTTGGCTGCAACAGCCTCCTGCAACCATCTGCCAGTGAAAATGGAGCTCAAGAAGGCTGCTTGCAGCCAGCGCAAGCTCCGTTTTCAGCTGCAATAGTCTCCTGCAACCCTTTGGCAGCAAAAATGGAGCTTGGGAGGGCCGTGTGTGGCTCTCGAGAGCTCAGCTTTCAGCAGCGAC
This sequence comes from Arizona elegans, assembly GCA_022577455.1. Classification (NCBI taxonomy): domain Eukaryota; kingdom Metazoa; phylum Chordata; class Lepidosauria; order Squamata; family Colubridae; genus Arizona; species Arizona elegans. The sequence goes on from JAKOOJ010000002.1 coordinate 168,689,204, forward strand.
AGCCTTCTGCAACTCTTTGCTAGTGCAAATGGAGTTATGTTTTCACTGGCAGAGGCAGCCCTTTGCTGTTTCCAGGGCTACTGGCCAGATCTGCTGGCCAAATCTAAGCCTGCTGGCAAGATCTAAACACCCTGCGGGCCAGATCCGGCCCACGGACCTTGAGTTTAACATCCCTGCCTTAGAATATAAATTGAGATTAAACCCAACTCCCTGCTAGTATTGTTAATGTTGCCTGGTTTGGTAATGAAATGTCTTCAAGAAAACAACCAAGCTCAGAAAGCACCAAGGAGTCCACAACTCAACCTTCAGCTATACATATTCTCTTCTATCAATCCTCTCTATCCACACACCTTTTTAATTTTTAAAAGATTTGGGATACTCATATGAAAACTGGAATGACTTCAATCATAGCCTTTCCCACAGCCCACCAGGATCAGGACAATTTCTGCATAGTGCAAGCCTTTTGTAGCAGTTGTGTACAAATATCCTCATCAGTCCATCCTCCTATTCAGCCAGTTACTACTCCCTCCAGACAGTGCCTCCTCCACATTATCTTCCTTATGTCATCATGATTGTTTTTCAAACAGCAAAGCACTACCACATTTTGCATTGGGGGAAATTAGCAAAAATCATGCTGGAGAGCCTGGAAAGCATCAGAGGGAGAGATATCTAAGGAACCAGAAAAGATGGTGGATTGAACAGAGAGGGGAGGGACAAAGAATTTTGGATAATGCTTGTTTCACAAATCTGCAGGAAATATTGCAACACTGCAAAATGAACTGTTCTTATTTCTAAAGTTATAAATATTGAAAAACAATAGAATCTTCATTAGATCCTATTAGCACGATCCTGTGGAATACTTTTGTCCACTATTTAATATTCATTCTGGTGCAAAATAGAAAGGCAGATCCATTTATTTTGGACAACAAGACCTCTCAGACTTAATTATGCATAATGGGCTTTTATAAGTAGCATTATTAGTGTACAGTGTTAAAGTTTCATGAACACAAAAAGGTAGAATGGCATAGTTCCAATTTATATGTATAGATCAAATGACCTTATTAAAGGAGGAAAAATCTACTTCGTCCTGGCCTGGTCTTGTGTTGCTGAAGAGTCAAGCTGATTAAGAAGTGAGTTCAAAGGTCACTTTCTTAGCAATTTTTTAAAACATCATTTTTGGTAGATTGGGGTTTTCTTCACTTTTCTTCTGCAATGTTGTTCTGGCGTTTCTTCTGTAATATTGTTCTGTGTCCACTATTTATTAACATCTAGCATATGGTTTGTTTGATTTCTTCAATTAAAAACTAATGTTGCTGTTAAATTCTGGGATTCAAAACACTCTTTTTTAGACCTGCTGTTCCTCTGATTCAACACTTTTAATTATTACCATTCCCTCCACACCAGTGGTGGGTTCCTCCCGGTTCGGCCCGGTTCCGCTGAGCCGGTAGCGGTGACACTAGGACGTCACCGAACCAGTTCTCCCCCCACCCCACCCCCACGGAAGGCCGGAAGCGGGCCTGGGGAGGCTGTTTTCTGGAGAAAGCCTCCAGAACCCAGGGAGGGCAAAAACACCCCACCCCAACATGGTGCAGGAAGCCGACTAGGCCATGCCCACCATGGCCATGCCCACCTAGCAACCGGGCAGAGAACCCCTTGCTAAAATTTTTGAAGTCCACCCCGCCTGCATTCCTTTCTTTGCACCCATGGCCTGTTAGTTCTCGCAATGGACACAGGTTTTGCATTCTTTCAAGAGTGAAACCTATTCAAAGCATATAACAACACTTACCCAGTTCTTTTTCCCCACACATTAAGAATCATTGGTGGTTGTTTTTCCTACCACCAGGTGATGGCTAGAGGGAAGGGAATGTGGTTAGGAGACCCATCTGATCAGATGGGTTTTTTAAAAAAATTAAAGCTGTAAGGGCAACACCAGTTACCTGGCACATTCCTATAGCTTCATAAGTCTCTGTTGTTAGAATAATGCAATTTGTGCCAGCATTCTTTCTGCTGGTTTACAGACAAGTAATATTATAATAATATAATAAATATACCATAATATAAACACGGGTTACTTTAGAACTTAAAATTGTGTATAATTTTCCTTGCTTTATAATCTTTCACTTCAATTTTATTGCTTGTTAAGTTCTTTGTAAGCCTCATTAGGAATGAGTCAGAGCATTCAAAGGAAATAATATTTGCCTGCTTCAAAGATTTGCCTCAAAAATTAAAACTACAAAAAATAGATTACAAGGTTTCTATCAGGTGGAAATATGTAATCTTCTCTTAATTTCATTGCTGGGATTAATACCATGCCTGTGTTAACACTAGAGGATTTTTTTTTTTAATTTGAAGTACTTTTACCCTGATATTCAAGTCAAAAAGTTTGATTTAAATAATTTATATAAAATCAGCAGCACAAGACTGACCTGACTGATAAGATTTACAGGTTAAAATGCCTTTTATGAAAGAAAATGAAGAAAAGACAGGGCAGGAAAAGAACAAAAGCACATTCAAACATCAATTCTGAAAAGTTAAATGTTTGCTTTTGTAAAAGGACCCGAATTATTCAGCAGAACTCATGAAATGCTCCCATTTCCTACATTCCACTGATCTCTGATGGAATGGAGCAGGACAGCTGTTGTGTCCTTATAAGGACATCCGCCCTGATTGGCTGCTACCATCGGGCGGGAGATTTGAATCCCTGTCAAGGGGCGGTGCGTCTGCCGGGAGCAAATATAAGGAGAGCTCCGGCAGCGCGCCAGCAGTCTTGACTTGTTACTTTGGAACTAATAAAGTTGCTAAATGTATCGAGCTGGTCACGTCTTCTGTTCCTGCGCCTGATCTAACACTGGCGACGAAGGACTAGAGAAGAGAACCTGAACAAGACTCGCGGCACGATCGCCCACCGAGCTGAAGTCACTACACCACAGCGAATTCCAGAATGGCTACCCCGCAAGCCCCGATGACTGCGCTGAACCCATTCGACCCATCCCGGGAGAAGTGGAGGTCGTACATGGTCCGATTCCAACAGTTCCTGCGAGGTAATGGCTACCAGAACCTCGACGATGAGAGGAAAAGAGCCCTCTTCCTGGCTCATTGCGGATCGGACGTCTTGGAGATGGCGATTGACCTCGTGGCACCTAGGGACATTGAGGAGATGTCCTGGAACGACCTGCAGGAAGTCCTACAGGAGCACTACGCACCTACAGGCACCCCCATCGCAAACAGGTTCACCTTCCAGCAAAGAAACCAGCAGGAAGGTGAATCCATCAAGGAATTCGTGGCAGCGCTTCGCCAAATCGCTGCCAACTGCGAGTTCGACAACGTGGATAACGCCATCCGGGACCGCGTTGTTTTTGGAATGCGAGATGTGGGTCTGCAAAAGAAGTTCCTCAGCTGAAAGAGGATCCCGCTCAAAGACGTCCTCGACGAAGCAACAGCGGCTGAAACATCCGAGCAAGCAGCCGCCGCGATGGTAAAAGCAAGAGGGATCCATAAGATCCACAAGTCGGGCCTGACCTCATCAGACGAGGCAACCACGCAATCTGAGTCTGATGAGGAAATGGCCGTCCACAAGGTTTCCCGCCCCCCTGGGCGGGAAAACTCACAGCATGGCGACCGGGCAGAACGATGCGGCAGCTGCAGAGGCGACCACCCCAGGGCAAACTGCAGATGGAGGGACGCGACCTGCCGCCGATGCCTGAAGAGAGGGCACATCGCCGAGGCATGCAGAGCCACAGATCCAGCCCCGGAGCACATTTCCGGGAGAATCGCAAAGACAATCAGAGGACATCCAAATGGGCCTCAAACCAGTCCCGGCGCGGGGAGGAGGAATATCCCCGGAATAGAACGGTGCACCAGACCACCATCGCTCACACAAGCGACGAGGGGACCACCAAGTTCCACGTGACGCTGCTTGCAGAGGGGTCACCGTGCAAGATGGAGGTAGATTCCGGATCCGCCTACTCCATCATGGACTGGCAGCACCTACAGCAGCTGAAGCCATCATACAAAAAGACCCAGCTGAAAACCCCGAAGTCGAGGCTTGTGGACTTCAACAGAAACCCCATTGAAATCCTGGGCAGAGCCACCATCCACGTGAAGTACAACGACTTCAACGGAAAGCTGCCCATCACCATCGTGGAGCACAGCCGACCGAACCTGTTAGGCGTGGAGTGGTTTAAGCCGCTGGGACTTTCACTTCAGGGCATCCACGAGATCCACAGGGACGAACTCGACACCATCATCGAAGAGTTCAAGGAAGTCTTCGATGGTAAGCTGGGAAAATTTGTGGGGAGGCCAATTTCCTTTAATCTGGACAAGGGAATCACCCCAATTAGGCTTAAGCCCCGCCGAGTTCCGTTTGCCCTGCGGCCTAAAGTAGATGAGCAGCTGGACAAGCTGATCGCCCAGGGCGTCCTGGAACCGATCGATCATGCTTCATGGGAGACCCCCATTGTGACCCCACTGAAGCATGATGGGTCTGTGCGCATCTGCGCCGACTACCGTTGTACCATCAACAAGGCGTTGGCACAGAGCGCATACCCAGTCCCAGTGGTGCAACACCTGCTGCATTCCCTGGGATCTGGATCAATTTTTGCGAAACTGGACCTGGCCCAGGCTTACCAGCAACTGCCAGTGGATGAAAAAACGGCGGAGGCTCAAACAATTGTCACGCACAGGGGGGCATTCAAATGTAACCGCCTCCAATTTGGAGTCAGCGCAGCCCCCGGCATCTTCCAATCGATGATGGAACGCTTCCTCCAAGGCGTTCCAGGGGTGGTGCCTTACTTCGACGATGTGCTCATCTCCGGTGACTCAAGAGCTCAACTCCTTGAAAGGCTCAGGCTTGTCCTGCAGCGATTCAAGGCCAAGGGCTTGAGGGTCAGGCGGGACAAGTGCATCATAGGAGTACAGGAAGTCGAGTTCCTGGGCTACCTCATTGATAGCACAGGCATCCACCCCACCAAATCAAAAATGGAAGCAATCCATGAAGCTCCAAGCCCAAAAAACAAAACGGAGCTTCAGGCGTTCCTTGGGTTGCTCAACTTCTACGCCATTTTCTTAAAACAGAAAGCCACAGTTGCTGAGCCACTCCACCGCCTGCTGGGGAAATCAGTTTCCTGGAAGTGGGGCCAGGAAGAGGAAGCAGCGTTCCGGGCCATCAAAGGACTATTGACGTCCAAAAGCGTCCTCATCCAATACAGCGAGACGCTGCCCATCAAGCTGACTTGTGATGCGTCCCCATACGGGGTGGGGGCAGTCCTCAGCCATGAACTGCCCTATGGCACGGAAGCCCCAATTGCCTACTTCTCTAAGACAATGTCCGGCGCAGAGCGCAACTACAGTCAGCTAGACAAAGAAGCCCTGGCCATCGTGGCTGGAGTGAAGCGCTTCCACGAATACCTCTACGGAAGACTCTTCACCATAGTCACCGACCACAAGCCACTCCTGGGACTCCTCGCAGGCGACCAACCCACCCCGACCTTCATGTCCCCACGGATGACGAGATGGGCCATCTTCCTAGCCGGCTACTCCTATAGGCTCGTGCACCAGCCAGGCACAGCCATAGGAAACGCCGACGCGCTCAGCAGATGCCCGTCGAAGAATCCAGTCGAAGACCCAGCCCCCACGCTCCATCTACTCCATATAGATGACGACGCCAGCTGTCCTGTGTCATCCGCAGATGTGGCCGTCCACACCCAAAAGGACCCCACACTCCGCCAAGTGAAGTCCTGGATCCTCAGAGGGTGGCCATCGGAAAAGCCAGAGGAGAAGTTCAGCCCGTTCGCCAGGAAACAGAAGGAGCTGTCCACCATAAAAGGCTGCCTGCTATGGGGAGACAGGGTGCTGATTCCAAGCACTCTGCAATGGCGGACGCTAGAAACGCTGCACAAAGGGCATCCGGGCATCGTCCACATGAAGGCCCTGGCACGGAGTTACGTCTGGTGGCCCTCCATGGACAAAGACATTGAGCAATGGGTCTCCAGATGTGACCCGTGCCAAGAAGTTCACCCAGTGCCACCGCAATCCGAAGTCGCGAAGTGGGAGACCCCCAGCAACCCCTGGTCGAGGATCCACATTGACTTCGCGGGTCCGATGCAAGGGCGACACCTCCTCATCGTGGTAGATGCCTTCTCCAAGTGGCTCGAGGTGGTGCCCATGGCATCTACCACAACAGAAGCGACGATCCGAGCCCTGCTCCGTCTGTTCGCCACACATGGACTACCGGACGTGCTGGTCTCGGACAACGGCCCCCAGCTCACATCCCTGGCCATGGAGTCCTTCCTGGCAGGACTGGGCATCCGCCACGCCCTGTCCGCCCCTTACAGGCCGGCAGGAAACGGACAAGCTGAACGCATGGTCAGACTGACCAAAGAAGCCCTCACCAAGATGGGCCCGGGAGACTGGCAAGAACGTATAGACAACTTCCTTCTCACCCAGCACATCACGCCACATGCCACCACCCACAAGAGCCCGGCCGAACTGCTGATGGGCAGAAGGTTGAGGTCACCCTTGGACCGGCTGCACCCCCAATACAGCCCGGAAGTGACCGCAACCGCCAGCCGCCCGCTTCGCGCCTTCAGCAACGGGGATTCAGTTTCGCGCTGAATTTCAACAACTCTCCCAAGTGGCTGAAGGGGAAGATTGCCAGCACAACCGGTCCCAAATCCTACACCGTCGAGTTGGAAGATGGACAGGTCTGGAGACGTCACATCGACCAACTCCGAAAAAGGTGGGGGGGGCACACGAAACCCAGCCTGACGAGGGAGGCCTACAACACCCCGACGAGGTAGGCCTCCAACACCCCGGCGAGGTAGACCTACCACACCCAGACGAGATAGGCCTCCAACACCCCGGCGAGGTAGACCTACCACACCCAGACGAGGTAGGCCTACAACACCCCGGCGAGGTAGGCCTACGACACCCCGATGAGGTAGGCCTACCACACCCCTGTGAGGCAGAGCAGCGCCATTCCAACGAGGTCGGCCCAGCCCACTACCAGGTACTGTCATGTCGGCAGTCCAGCGAGGTAGACCAGGGCCAACCTCACGGGGGATGGCAACACCAACCCAGCCAGGTGGGCACCCGGCACAACAGGGCCAGGGAACACCAACCCAGCCCGCAAGTAGACCGGGACCTGCCCAGAGGGGGAGCAGCGCACCTAACCAGTGACGACAGCCATCACCAGCCCAGCCAGGGAGACCGCAGTTCCAGGTGAGTAGACCGGGACCCAGCCAAGACGGGCACCCCATGACCCATGGGCAAGGGTGGCACACGACTCCCCGGCGAGAGGGACCCCCGCCCATCACAGAAGACAACCTGGAAACAACAACCCGGCCAGGAGGACCCCAGGCACCACCTGACGGTAGACCAGGGACTAGGGGGAAAGGAAAGCCGACAACAACCTGGCCAGGGAGACCTACACCACCCCGGCAGGGGAGACCTCCGCCGCCCCGGAGGGGTAGCCCCGCAACAACATCCCGACCAGGTCGACCACCGCCAACCAGACGGGGGAGACCTACGCCAGCCCAACCGAGGGGACCAATGCCACCCCTGCGAGGTCGGACAGCACAACGCAAGCCAGCACCACCCGCAGCCGGCGGACCAGACCCGAGGGCACCGAGTGGAACCACCACCCGAACGGCAGCAAGCCGGACCGCAACCGAACCACAGCGCCTGGGGGACCAGGGAGGAGCAAGCAGTGGACTTACCGAGACTCAGACGCTCTTCCCGGGTCGGAACCGAGCAACCGAGACGAGGCGAGAGATCCACAGGCCAGGAGGAAGACCAGCAGAACCAGCCATCCAAGGTCTGCGGTCCGGCCGGAGGCGCTGGGGGTGACCCCGCTCACTCGACAGCCGAACCAAGCCCGGTTCCGGAGAGGGAACCAAGAGACGAAAGAGCCCCGTCCGTCCAGGCCGGAGACAGAGAAGAAGTGAGACTGCGCAGGTCAGCTAGGGTGCCGAGGCGTCCTACGTACCTGCGCGACTACGTGACTTTCGTGGACGAGATTGACAGCTCGGACTAAGGGGGGAGGAGTGTTGTGTCCTTATAAGGACATCCGCCCTGATTGGCTGCTACCATCGGGCGGGAGATTTGAATCCCTGTCAAGGGGCGGTGCGTCTGCCGGGAGCGAATATAAGGAGAGCTCCGGCAGCGCGCCAGCAGTCTTGACTTGTTACTTTGGAACTAATAAAGTTGCTAAATGTATCGAGCTGGTAACGTCTTCTGTTCCTGCGCCTGATCTAACAACAGCTATTAGGTATAATATTCTAATTAGGCATAATGTTCTCTATATCCATTTTTTGATCCAGCATCCATGTCAACTGTCTACAAAGGCTTTCTTTACATATTTAACAGCATAGTCGGTGTGCTTATAAAAATAGCATGGAGGTGCTAACTTACTAGCCATTTTAGCTATACCTCAACATATTTTGATTGTGAAGTTAATAAGTTTCTACACCCTCCTCAAAATTGTTCATAAACTCCCTTCCTGATCGGCCTTTAATTTCACCCTTGGAAACTTCCAAACTTATAGTCCAACTACTGTGTAAAAAAAAAAAAAAAAGGAAAGTAGGTGATGGAGATCTGTTTTCAGCAGACACAACTAATAAAAGCTTTTAGTTGTGGAGGGGGCCCCTGCTGCCCTCCCCTTAACATGTATTGATTAGTTTATCCTTATGCCAAAAACTGGTATTTTTCTATTACAGTCTCAATCTTTTTTAAAAAGGCAACAAAACTGTTCCAGCTAATTTCTGTATACTGTAATCAGACACTTAATTGTTATTAGTAAACTTTATATTAGACATCTGTGTAAGAAATTTATATTTGGCTAGAACAAGAGCAAGTCCTAGCTGATGAACAAGCAGGCTCCAGCACAGGACAATCAATTATAGTTTAATGTATTATCCTAAACCATCTGGTAAGAGAATACTCTTCTCAGTTTTGAGGTTCCTTTTCTGCCGCCTGAGTAGATTTGAAGGCTGTGTTTAATTTGATCTCTAGAGAGAGATTGTGCTGAAATTATTGAACACATCTCTGGATTGCCATCATCTTAGATTAATTATAATGTTCCAATAGACTACATGGATTTAATTCAAATGCATAGTGAATGAGGGACTTCTAGCCCCAATTTCCACTAGAAAAGGAGTAAAACAAGGTTGTAATCCAGCTCCTTTTTATTTAGTTTTTTATATCAACTCCTTAATTCAAGCCCTAATAAAAGTGAATTTCATCCCTCAATGCTAGTAAATAAACCAATATCTGATACAAATTGGCCTTCAGTGAAGTTTATGAGTCTTAGATGCTTATTGTAGGAAGGAAAAATTAGAAGTTAACTATAGCAAAACAAAAGTGTTTGCTTTCATAAAATATTATGCCAACGCAGTCCATCAATAAAAAACTAACAACAAGCAGATTAAGCAAATCAAGACCTTTGAATGCTTAGGAATGTTTCGGTTTTGCAATACCTGGAAAGGGTAGGAAAAAAACAATTTCATGTCATGCACAAAAAACTTCTAATGCAATACTGAGATTTGTCAACCATCATGGAAGTAATTATGTTCTCTCTGCAATCACAATATTTAGAGCCAAAGTGCTGAGCCTAACCATTTATGGTACGCAAACTTGTGCACAAAAGTTGTACAGAATGTGGAGGTGATTCAATCCAAGTTCTTAAGAACACTGTGTATAACCTTCACTATATTTTGAATGCAAGTTTGACCCTGGACCTGGGTTGTCTATCAACAGAGACTGCATGAGCATTTACCAATTGAAATATTAACTAATTACTAATCTGGGGGAAGAAATTTTTATCCCAGTTAATCCTGGTCAACAACTTTGGCTCCTAGTTAAAAATGGACAGGAGAAAACATTCACATGACTATAACATCATCCCCTGGAACTTATCTTTATCTACTCCTAACTATGTACAGGTAGTCCTTGACTTACGACCACAATTGAGCCCAAATGTTCTGTTGTTAGGGGAGACATTTGTTAAGAGAGTTTTGCCCCATTTTATGACTTGTCCTTCCACAATTGTTAAGTGAATCACTGCAGTTGATAATTTAGTAAACTGGTTGTTAAGTGAATCTGGCTTCCCCATTGACTTTGCTTGTCAGAAGGTCACAAAAGATGATCATATAACCTTGGGACACAGTATCAGTCATAAATATGAGTCAGTAGTCAAACATTTGAATTTTGATCACATGATCATGGGGATACTACAAAGGTCATAACTGTGAAAAGTGGTCATAAATCAGTTTTTTTCAGTACCATTGTAACTTTGAACGGTCACTAAATAAACTGTTGTAAATTGAGGACTGCCTGTATACAATATTCTCTCTGTTCCCTTTTACTGTTATTATCTTAATACAATTTCATAAAGAGTTTCTGGAAGGCCACAGCACACTGTTCAGTCATGATTGCCATAAGGAAAGTCTGGGTATAATTAAATCTTGTTATATTGTTCCATGTCAGAAAACAATTAGCTATTTTCTTTTTCTTGTAATGTTTTATATTATTACATGTTTATGGTACTCTGGTGGAAACCTACTGGGAAATATGATAAAAATGCCAAATGGGACTGGCAAACCTTTGATGTCCTGGTCAAACGTTATTGGAAATTTTATGGGGGAAAAAAGGTAAATATTTTGATGCTTCTTGAATTCAGGTAGACATTAACAGAAATTCATAGGTATGTGAATGAGAGTAGTTTTTAGTTCAGAATGTGAAAAATAAAAGTTGTAAATCTGCAATTGTTGTTAAACTTCTAAATTTCTGGATAAAAAACAAATACTATGTTTCCCCAAAAATAAAACCCTGTCTTATATTTTTTGAACCCCAAAATAAGAACTTGGCCTTATTTTCAGGGAGGTCTTGTTATTTTGGGGCGTGTAGAGCAAGACACAGCTCCTCTTGCCGTCTTACCTGATCTTCAGCTCTGTCTCCCTAACCCTAACCAGAGGAAATGGCTGCACATGCATTTAAATATTTTCGGGGAGGGCTTATTTTCAGGGGAGAGTTTGTTTTCAGGGGAGGGCTTATTATCCGAGGAGGTCTTATTTTTGGGGAAACACAGTAGCACTCTCTTTAAAAGAGAGAAGAAAACTATCTTCTTCTTCCCCTACTTCTGTTCACCCGTTGAGGCATCAGCTTCTTGTTAATATTAATGTGTTTTGCAACCATGTTGAGAAAATGGCTAAAAGAGGCAATGAAGGAAGCAGATGGTTTGCTTTGGTTGTCTATCAGTCCAATTGAGTCGTTGTCCACAGAATATATGCCTGCTATCTTTTTACAAAGTCCCTCTTTCTCAGGCATTTTGAATTCAGATCAATACATAAAGTTTTTCTATTTTTCAAATAATTATTTTCTCTTCCGTAACAGAAAATACAAGACTATTGTATCAATATTTAACATGAAAGAAATCTACTTTTTATACTTCATTTTCAAATATAATAATGGCAATCCATGCAATTATAAGAAGCTACATTAAACTATAAGGAGTGTTTTCCCTTTTGTGTTAGGGGAAAGGAGGAATAGAGTTTATGCAGTGAAGATGCCAAGAAGTTCAGCTGGGCTAACTGCTTTGTCAGGCTCCAAAAAACAAGATGGACATGCAGAGTTACTTCTAAGCAATTTCCTTTATTGTCCATCACCTTATCAAAGAATCTTACCAAATTAAAGCAGCTACGCCTCCTTAAAGATTTACTCTGAAAAGTTCATCTTGACCCTCTTTCTCCCAACCAAACTATCTAAACTTTGCTGTCTTTTGTCCTTTGGAATGCAGCCCCTCCTCCATGGGAATCATGGAGGAGGAGCTGTATATATACAGTATATTGCATCAAATTTTGGTCACCATACTACAAAAAAGATGTTGAGACCTTGGAAAAAGTTCAGAGAAGAGCAACTAAGATGATCAAAGGCCTGGAGACTAAAACATATGAAGAACAGCTGTAGGATTTGGGTTTGGCTAGTCTGAAGACAAGAAGAATTAGGGGCAACATGATAGCCGTATTCCAGTATTTGAGGGGCTGCCACAAAGAAGAGGGGATCAAATTATTCTACAAAGCACCAGAGGGCAGGACAAGAAACAATGCTTGGAAACTAACCAAAGAGAGAAGCAACCTGGAATTAAGGAGAAACTTCTTAACAGGGAGGACAATTAACCAATGGAATAGCTGGCCTTCAGAAATCGTGGACGCTCCATCACTGGAGATTTTTAAGAAGAAATTAGACAGCCACTTATCTGAAATAGTATAGGTTGTCCTGCTTGAGCAGGCGGCTGGACTACAAGATCTCCAAGGTCCCTTCCAGCTCTATTCTGTCCGTCTGTCTGTCTGTCTGTCTCCATGTATCCATATTCAGATTATATTTGACCACATCTTTTTGTTTTTTTGTTTCACCAGTTGTTCCATTTTAGACAAACTTTTATGGGTCTCATTTTGAACTTTACTATGTGTGTAGTTGTTATTTTAAAATATTCTCTGTTGTATTTGTTTTCAAGAAAAAAAGAAAGAAATTGAACGACTTGTTGACTTCAAGATGATCTTGTTTCCTATTAGCTTTGGCAAGAATGGCTGCAGTTGAGAAATAATTGATGTCAAGTTGAACCCAATAATTTATGGAACACCACCATATATTAGCAATATTATCTTGCATAATGTCTCAGGTATCTCCCCCACCCCAAAAAATATCAATTACTCCAAATCTTATCATATTGTCCAATTTTAGCCAATTTGTCCTAATCTTGTAAGAACTCATGAAATAATTGAAATATCTTCATCACAGCCAAATATTACATAACTTTGGCAAGTGGAAAAAATTGTACAGATATTATTTGGTTTATAACTGTCCACCTGGCAGCTTCTGGGTGCTGTATTGCCAACTCCTGCTATATATAAATCAATTAACAAATTTTTAAAAGTAAAGTTTAGAACTTACAATATATATTCAATCTAGATAATTATTTTTAATTGAATGACTACAGAAAACCAACATTTGATACACTTTGATATATTCAAAGGGATTCTATTCTGCTCTTCTCTTCCTTCCTCATTTATCCTTTCCTTTTGGCTGCCCTTTTAACTTTTTAAGCCTGACAGCTTTGATTTCTTTTCCTCTGGTGATTACAGATCATAAGGCTGTTGACATCTGCCTCTTCCATTATTATTTCCCTCCTCAATGTTGTTGTTTTGTATTACTGTCAAATTGTATCTTGGGAAGTGCATTGCTGACCTGTTACCAAAGAAAAGCAAAAGTCAGAGCAAGATTCCCCATTCTCTAACTAAACTCTTTTTTTCAAATTAGTGATAAGGGGATGATTATTGAGGTCAGGACACCCACATGAAATATAAAAGGCGTAATTGCTTTACTAGCTGGAAATTATACATTAATGCTGCATGTCCATTCATGCTGTGTACACATGTCAAAAGAATGTGGGTATACATCCTTTCATCTAAAAGCATGTCTGCAGAAAAGCCCAAATAAAGATGTTATCTCTCTTTATGGTTTTCCCCTTCTAAAAGAACTAATAGAAGCTCTGCCTGGACTTAGACTGAGACTGTGAAACATAAGGAAAATTAGAGATGTTTCCATCAGAATAGGGAAACCTTAAACCCAGGACTACATGTGGTCCCTATTGATAGTCACATGATTTTTAGTGTAATGTCAAAAGCCAAGTAATCAGTTCAAATATTGGGCAAGGGCAAATTGTCCTTATTAAACACTGCTAGGTACTACAGCAGGGTCTTGGCATGGAGTTCATTAGGCCTCTACCTGGACAATCAGAAGTATGCCTAGATGATTTGGATCTCAGCATGATCTCTAGAGTCTTGGACTTGTTGCATATCTCATTGGTTGAATATATCAAAAAGAAAAAAATAATTTTAAAAAATATTCTCCATATCCAAGCTTTCTCTAGATAATTCTTTGATCTCATTGATATAAATGTGTGTAGAAACAAGGAATTAGCTGTATATATTAAAAAGAAGACCAGTTTTGACTTCTGGTTTGCTGGCTACCGACGAAAGACGGTCCTTCTTCGCGGACCGCCAGCCCCGCCGCCTGTAGAGCCGCTTCGATTTCAAGAAGTGGCTTGAAAACTCCCAAATCTGAAGGATTGTCGGAGAAGAGCGAGCAAGGAGCAGGTTGAGCCCCTGTGAGCCCCCAGAAAATCGCTACTGGGGAAGAAACAGGCGCGGCTCCCTTTTAACTTGCGGAGACTCCGGACAGCGTGGGACGACTCTGCTTTGCGCAGAGCAAGTCGGCTGCAGCAACCTTTCAAACTAATGAAATTAACTTCAATAATCAGCGGAAACAACAACCTGAACCTTCAAACCTAGAAACTGCAAGTATTATTCTTCTTGTGACTTTCTGATTTAAGTAAAAGTGTGAGTGAGTGAAAGCGGCTTGAAAAAATGGCACCCGGCTCCAACAAGCTGAGAGTGAGAGTTGTCTTGTAAAGTTATTTTAACAAGCTACAAAGTTGCACTGCTTGTAACAAGCAGGAACAGGAGAAGAGGAATAATTCTTTTAAAATAAGCCTGAGCTTGCTTCAGTCTAACTCTATCCCCAATTTGATTAAACCTGGGGGATTTTTTAGAGGACTTTGTGGTGGTGGAAAAGGAAAAAGGACCTTCTTTTTCAGAAAAGCTAATCTACGTGGCAGAATGGCTTCTAAGAAACAGGAAGGAAAGGCAGCATGGGGGGGGGATCCCCCACGCGTAAACCTGAGCAGCAGCTTCCTCCTACTCAGCAGAGTCAGAAAAAAGATTTTGATTTTGAAAGTTTAAAAGATTTTATTACCCAGGCTCTGGATGATAAATTTCAAAAATCTCAACAGGAAATTAAGCAGGAAATTAATGAAATGAAAAAGGTGGTGCAAGAGAATTATGGCAAGGTGACTAATAAATTATCGAATGTGGTGTCTGGCCTGTCAGAAATTATTATTAAAGTGGATTCTAAATTGGAAGAATTTAAATCAGAAGTGAATGTCAAAATAAAGGATACTGACTATAAAATTTCTGATGTGGATAATAAAATGCAGAGAGTAGAAAATGAAATTACGATGATGCAATTCAGGTCCATGGAATTCGCCATAAGGATTAGAGGTATTAAGGAGAATGATCGACAAGACCTGAGACAGATTTGTGCTGATACTTTGGCTGTGTTGTTAAAAATTAATTCTGAAGAGATTTTTTACAAAATAGACAAAATTTACAGAATGAATTCGTGGGTGGCCAGACAAAGACAGTTGCCCAGAGATGTGGTGATATATTTTACAGATAGAAGAATGAGAAATGATATTTTGCAAAAATCTTTTCTCTCTTCCGTGCAAGTGGAGGGAGCTCAAATTGGAATTTATAAAGAACTACCACCTAAGATGTTAAAAGATAGAAAAGATTTTGGCTTTTTAGTGAATGAATTAAAAAAACAACAAATACCATTTTGGTGGGATGCCCCAACTGGCATAATTCTGAAGTACAATGGAGAAAGACATCGATTGAATACTGTTGAGAAGGCGGAACACTTCTATTCTACTGTTTTTAAAGAGAGATCACCATCCCCACGTACATCTACTGTGTTGGAGATAAAGGAGAGTAACAAGGAGAAGCAACCTCAGCAAGAAGTGGAAGAGTGGTTTAAGCAGGTGGAACCAACGGAAATGCAGGGTGCTACAGGAGGTTTTCTGGAGGAGCCCCTGTTAGAATCTTCTCCAATTCTGTCCACAAGAGATGTGGCTTTGGACCTAGCTCGGATGGCTGAAGCTAAAGACCAGCGTATAACTCGTGCAATTTCTAAGCAACTCAAAGAAAAGCAACAACAGGAAAGACAATATAAAAAGGGAGTCAAGAGTACTACACAAGAAAGTGAAGCCATGGGGGGAGCAAAGCCGAAGACTTCGGGAGATATTCGGCAACTTTGCTCGTCGCTTCAAACAGGCATATATGACGATTAAGTTTTTATCTTGGAATGTGAATGGACTGAATTCTCCACAGAAAAGGAAGAAGTTATTTACATACTTGAGACAATTTAATAATGATATAATTTGTTTACAAGAAACTCATGTCAGAACACAAGATCAAAAATACTTGATAGATTCAAAATTAGGAACACATTTTATAGCTTCAACTTCGGAAAAGAAGAATGGTGTGGTCATTTATATAAATAAAAGACTGTCAGCTAAAATTATAGAAGCAGATGAAGGCGGCAGGTTTATAGCAATTGAACTGTATACGGCAAATGGCCAAATTCTCGTGATTGGAATTTATGCTCCTAACCAACAACAGGATCATTTTTATAAAACTTTACACACTAAAATACTGCAATGGGATTATAGATCTATTTTAATTATGGGAGATTGGAATGGAGTAATTGATTCCAAATTAGATAAAAAGAGCCTGGCGAAGTCAAGGATTAGATTACCACAGACTTTTTTCGACATGAAAGAAGATTTGGAATTAAAAGATATTTGGAGAATACATAATCCAAAAGAATTGGACTATACTTTTTTTTCTGACAGACATAGATCTTTCTCTAGGATTGATTTTATTTTGTTATCAAATGATCTACTTGTTAAGACAAAAAGAACAAAGATTTTTCCAAGAACTCTAACCGACCATAGCCCAGTATGGATAGAAATTGAGATGGAAAAGACTGAGAGAAGATCATGGAGATTAAATGAAAATTTGTTTAGATATGAAAAAAATATAATAGAACTTAAAAAGCATATGAAAGAATTTTTTGAAATAAACTTGAATAAGGGTACCCCAATTGAAATCGTGTGGGATGCGAGTAAAGCATATATGAGAGGGGTACTCATTCATATGAATTCTAAACATAAATTGAATCGACAAAAGAAAAGATCAGAACTGGAAGCAGAAATAAAGAATAAAGAACAGTTACTTATTAAAAATCCAACAGATGAAAGAATACGGGGTGCTATAAAACTTTTGAAAGATCAATTTCAAATGCTTATGGCGGAACAAGCTGCAACAAATTTACAATATGCGAAGCATAATACATTTTGTAATGCCAATAAACCGGGCAGATGGTTGGCTTACACATTAAGGAAGAAGCAGAGCATACGGATTATTGATAGTATTGATATTGGAGGGAAAGAAATTTTTCAACAAAAATTAATTAAAGAAGTCTTTGTAGATTATTACACTAAATTATATGCTAAAGATGATATGCAGAATGGATTTATAGAAAAATATTTAGAAAATAAAAGATTTACAAAAATTACTAACCAACAAAAGGAAAGAATGAATAATCTTATAACAGTTGAGGAGATAATTGCAGCAATTAAACAATTGAAAACAGCTAAAGCTCCTGGAACGGATGGCTTGACTGCAGTGTATTATAAAACTTTGCAAGCAGAAATGGTGGAACAACTTAGAGACTTATTTTGTAACATACAACAAGGGGGTAAAATATCCCCATCATGGAAAACAGCTTACATTTCTTTGATACCAAAAGAGCAAGTAGGTCCTAAAAAACTGGAGAATTATAGACCAATATCTCTTCTGAATAATGATTATAAAATTTACGCAAAAGTACTAGCCAACAGGTTGATACCAGTAATTCAAGAGGTGATTCACGATGATCAAGTGGGATTTATAGAGGGCAGATGTATGAAGGAAAATGTAAGGCAAGTTATAGATTTATTGGAATATCTTGAAAAGAATAAACAGATCCCTGCAGTGCTGGTTTTTTTGGATGTGGAGAAGGCCTTTGATAGAGTGGACTGGAATTTTCTATTAAAGACTTTAAAAAAGATGGACTTTGGGGATCAATTTATACAGGTGGTTTCAGCAATTTACCAAGAGCAAAAGGCACAGATTATTATTAATGGAAGTTTGACAACAGACTTTAATATTGAAAAAGGAACAAGACAAGGTTGTCCGTTATCCCCATTGTTATTTATTTTAACACTAGAAGTCTTGTTGAATACAATACGGGATTCGAATATCTTGAAAGGTATAGTGATAAGGCAAGAGGACTACAGAATAAGGGCATCTGCAGATGATCTTGTTGTTACCCTAACACAGCCGATGGAATCAATAATCCAGATGAAAGACATTATAAAAGACTATGGCACAGTATCAGGTTTTAGATTGAATCAGAAAAAAACTAAGATGATAGTTAAAAATATGACACAAGATCGAAAACACGAACTTGAAAGCAGGGCAGGTTTTGAGATTGTACCTAAGGTAAAATATCTAGGAGTTCAGGTTGCAGAATCAAATATGAAATTGTTTCAAAACAATTATGAGGTGTTGTGGCGAGATATACAGAAAGATATAGAGACTTGGAAAAAACTGCAGCTGTCCTTACTTGGAAGAATAGCAGCAGTTAAGATGAATATTTTGCCAAGATTTCTTTTTTTGTTTCAAATGATTCCGGTGCTTAAAAGTGATAAACAACTGAAAGAATGGCAAAGTGGATTGAATAAGTTTGTTTGGAACGAGAAAAAACCGAGAGTGAAATTGAAAATTATGCAAGATGTTCCAGAAAGGGGAGGTCTTAAACTTCCAAACCTTCAGTTATATTATGAAGCAGCAGCTTTGACTCAAGCAAGTGACTGGTTTGGAAGGAAAAAGACTGGAATATTGATTATAGAAAGTTTTGATCTCGAATTTGGTTGGCATGCTTACTTATTTTATGAGAACAGAGTAGATAAAGTGTTTAAAAGCCATATACTTAGAGATTCTTTGATCAGAGTTTGGAAGAAGCACCGATTCAAATGGCATTACAAAATACCGCTATGGCTGGATCTTGGTCATGTCATGTGGAATACAAATATAATGTCACTCGGGGGGGGGTTATATAAAGAAGTTCTTTTTACAGATGCGGGCAGATGGCAACTGAAGACATTAGAGACACTGTTGGATGAAGGGATTAACTTAACTTGGTTACAGTATAATCAACTTCAACTGAGATGGAAAGAGGACCAAATAACTGGTATTATGTTGCATGAGGAAGAACTGGTTAGACATATAAAAGAGAAAGGTCCAATGCATATTAAAAGGCTTTATAATGTTTTGTTAGAAAGGGATTCAGAAACTGAATTGGTTAAAGATTGTATGATTAAGTGGGCACAAAATTTTGCAGAGCCAGTGATGTTGGAAACATGGGAAAAAATTTGGGTTCAGAATGTTAAATTTACACAATCGCAGAATTTGAGGGAAAATTTTTATAAAATGTTCTATAGATGGCATTTAGATCCTAAGAAATTGTCGTGTATGTACCCTAATGTTCAGCCAAAATGTTGGAGATGTGATTGTTTAGATGCTACATATTATCATGTTTGGTGGACCTGTAAGAAAGTTAAGGCTTTTTGGATAAAAATTTGGTGGGTTATGCAGAATGTTTTGAGGAAAAAAATTCAATTTCCCCCACAATTGTTTTTACTGGGTATAGTTAAGGGTTTTTCAATGGATGAAACAAAGTTGATATTGTATATGATAACAGCAGCGAGATTATTGATAGGTAAATATTGGAAAAATGAAGCTTTGCCCACTATCGAGGAATGGACTTTGAAGATGGCCAGCTTTGCAGAGATGGCGAAGATTTCAGCATATCTAAAAGATCGCTCACAAGAGACTTATGAATGGGAATGGAAAAAGTGGATAGATTATGTGCAGAACAAATATCAAACTAGGAAGTATCAAATAGCTTTTCACTGAAAGTATTATATAAAGATAGAAATATTTGAATTTTGTGAAGATGGAAAATTATATGGGGGATGGAGGGGTTCAAGTTTTATAAAAAGGGGATTTCGATGGGATTATATTCTGTGGAAGTCAGGGGGAGGGGAGGGTTAGGGGGGTTGGGAGGGTTAGGTTGGGGAGCTTGGGGCGGGTTGGGGGGGGAAATGGGGTGAAAATGTAATTGTAAAACTTTTGCAATAAAAAAAAAAGAAGACCAGTTTTTTTAATTCTGGTAACAGAGTGGATGAGAAAACTGGATGATTTTTTCCCCGTTATGTGTGTCAGATGCCTGTTTAGTATTCTGTTTGCAGAACTACCAAACCGCTGAGAAACCTACAAGCTTTTTCTCATTGTTTATCCCCATCACCTTTTGTGTTGTTTTAGCTGAAAGTCATTTAGGTAGACTTGTCCTCCAAAACTTTTTCTAGTCCTTTAAAAAAGCCATGTAAGTCACAGCTTTTATTGCTCTCTAGTTCCATTCTCTTCCTCAAAGGACAAATACCAGAATTCTTCCTGTGCTCAAAGGATTGCACTGTAAGACCAGACAACTTGATATCACAATTGTTTCTTGCCTCCATGATGAAAATGAAAGAATCTATTGGGTTTTTTAAAAAACACAAAACCCCGAAGTCTACTGAATTCATAATTGGAAAGGAAGAAGTTAGGTGAATGATAGAAGATGGTGTGTGGGGATGGCTTGCTGTGTATCACAACAATAAAGACACATTTAAAAAAGAAATATTTACAATGTTTATGTAGCTCTTTCCTAAGGCTATTCCTCTGTCTGCTAAGTGTTACTTTTGGAAAATGTTATGTGCTGAATAAAAATAACAATATGTTCACACATTAATTACTCTTCAGCTTATTAATTCTTGTATGGCAACACCTACCTGATTTTGAGTAGTCTCAAAATAAGCTTTATTGCTCTCAGGATGACAGACTATTAGGGATGTTGGAAGAAATATCCATCTGGCTCAGTTCCAAGCTGGGAGAAAGACACAGAGGCTGATTGGAAAGAACGTTTAATGATGAAGCAGAACCACCAAGCCCATGTTTCTCTGGTGCAGCTGACCACATGGAGTTAAGAGTGGAGGGTCTTTATTCCTTCTCTTGGGCTTTGCACTTGAACTTCCTGCTCCTGTTCAAGAACATGTATTCTATTGTCTATTGTCAGACTCCCATGGGGCCTTGTACAAATCCTAGGAGTTTATCTGAGCTAAGTTTGGTTGACTGGGGGTGGTGCAACTGAGATGATGCAATGAAGGGGTTTTGGACAATTTGGATCTTGGGTGAGGATATTTGCTTATGAATAGAGCTAGCTATCTCTTTATCTCTTAATGAGCCTTGGTGGTGCTGTGGTTAGATTACAGTACTGCAGGCTACTTCTGCTACCTGCTGGCTGCCTGCAGTTTGGCGTTTCGAATCTCATCAGGTTTAAGGTTGACTCAGCCTTCCATCCTTCCGAGGTGGGTAAAATGAGGAGCCAGATTGTTGGGGGCAACAGGCTGACTCTGTAAACCGCTTAGAGAAGGCTGTGAAGCACTGTGAAGCGGTATATATGTCTAAATGCTATTGCTATTGCTAAGTGCTAAAATCTGCTGAGGGCTATTAAGAAAGATGGAGGCTGCTTTCCAAGAGCATGTTTCTTCATTTCTCATCCAGGGAAATATAATATTCTGCCTTTTAAATATTTCTTAAAATATTCCATTCTCCTAGGAGAGGGGTGGGTGCTAACTTTCTACAGGGAATACCAGGAAAGTAAAAAAAAAAAAAATCCCAGAAGGATGCAGGAGCAAGTCACTTCCATGGTATTGCTAAGAAAACTTTATAGAAAATGAACCATCAGGAACCCAACTCAATTCACAGAAAAAATTACTTGTTTAATTCTTATGTACACGGCCAAACTAAATTATGTATTTTTATATCTGGTAGCTGGTTTTATAAGCTATGTCAGATTCTATCTGAAGCAGATTGCAGCATCCATCAGCCTGGACTAACCCAGCTTCAAAAAAACTAACCCAGATTTTGATCTGACTAGTGGTTAAATAATAGACCTGAAGAAAATCCTGATTGACTTTATTTCAATTTTTGTAGCTTTGAGTCAGTATTGCTTTTGACAATCACCTGGATAAAACCCAGGTTTTTTTCAGAAATGGTTTGCCATTGCTTTCTTCCGAGGACTTACAGAGAGTGACTGGCCCAAGGTCACCCAACTGCCTTTATACCTAAGGCAGGACTAAAACTCATAGTATCCTGATACTTTAATCAATATCCCACACTAGTTCTCTGCTTGCTTGGATACTGTCAGAAATTGCAAAAAACATTCTGGAAGACGTAGCAAACTATTTTCACATTGTTGCTAAGAAAACTACATAGAGCTCACTGAGAGCTGAACTCAATTTGAATGAAGTGTCCTGAGATTCTGCTATAAACTCAGCTTGGTAGTTGTAGCTATTCCTATAACTGACTAAACAGTTTCATGTTATTACTAAAAGCTGATAGTTAATAGGAGTAGAACTGAAAAATGAAGGAAAATGTATTGGTTTTTCTACTCCAACCAAAGTGATTAATTGCTTCCAATTTTGCTCTGTAAATTTGGGCAGTTTCAAAAAGCAGACAGAAAACTAACCCTTGAGTCTGATTATGAAACATATGTGCGCCCCCAAGGATAGTGAAGCTTCAGATGTGTTATATAAGATATATAAATATCTGATGAGCTTTAAGGGAACTATTGAAATTGTTTTGCTAGTACTAGGAAGAAAAGCAGATATAAGTATTGAAACCTACAGGAATTTACAGGATGATATCTGCATCTCTCCTCTCTTTTTCCCTCTCTCTGTCTCAGAACAAGGAATGAGACCAAGTGAAAATTAATTTTGGCTCATAAAAAGGAAATAAATGAGGGATGATTGGCAGACTAAACTTATGTATTGTACTTGATCTGCACTGATTAGTGAGAATTGCTCAGTTAAATTTATAATGACATGCATAGATTCACCCTGGGTATATAAGTCCCACCTGCCACATTTAAGATTGAAATATTACAGGGTCACAGCCTTAGTTTCACACTAGCAAAACTCAGTATGGATAAATTAACCTGAGATATTTTGTGGGGATTTTGCCTCCACATATTCACAAACAGTGCTCATCATCTATCCTAAATAATATCTTCAGTAATATGATCAAAGTGAGTGGGTGGTTATTGAGGCTTTTGAGACCAAGTTGCTGTTGGCACTTCTTCTGCCTTACTGAACCCATCAATATCCCAGATCTTCAGTCTTTAATATTTAGTAGTATTTTTGTTTCCCTCACTTGCACTCGGTGCAAGCTGTGCCATTAGACAGAGTGACACAGCTTCTGCAGGCAACACATCTGGGGATATGAATCAGGAACAAGACATAGGAAATAGAATTTCACATTCAGATGCAGTGAAGGAGGCTATTTCATTGATAGTGTTAGATAATGTTCAACCATCAGCCCAGTGAGATTCATTCTGTGCATGTAGACAAGGCCTTTTTTTTTAACCTCAGGTTCATACATGCATTTTTATTGGCTGACTTCACTCCTACTGTGAAGACATAATGTGGTTTAGTTTGTATGAATCAACCTATGTTGTGCAAATCACAATACAATGCAACTTTATTTATTTTATTTAGTTAGTTTGTCAAACATATCCGAGATAACAGGTCTAAGTATAAACATGGATACGAACACAGGAAATGGGTACGAATAAATGGGGATAGTAGGACAGGGACGGTAGGCACACTGGTGCACTTATGCATGCCCCTTACAGACTTCTTAGGAATGGGGTGAAGTCAACAGTAGATAGTTTAAGGTTAAAATTATGGGGGTTTGAGGATGTAACAACAGAGTCAGGTAGTACATTCCAGGCATTGACCACTCTGTTGCTGAAGTCGTATTTTCTGCAATCAAGTTTGGAGTGGTTTACCTTGAGTTTGTATCTATTGTGTGTGCGTGTATTATTGTGGTTGAAGCTGAAGTAGTCATTAACAGGCAGGACATTGTAGCAGATAATTCTACAAGCCCAAAATTTCAAGCCTGGTGGCATAAGGTATTCTGTTGTGAGTGGAGGAGTGGAGTTCTCTTCTCGTGAAATACCTCTGGACTCGCTCAATTGTATTAATGTCAGATATTCAGTGTGGATTCCAGAAAACGATCTTGCATAAATACATACATCTGAGAACTGAGGTTTATTAAAAAATGGTAATCTAAAATCTTGCTGATAAGCTTATTCTCTCACTAAAAACTAATACAATTCTCTTCCACCAGCTAATCAGACTAAACCTGTGACATAGCCCAATCTGTTTAGTTAAGTATTCTTAGCCCTTCTATCAAATATTTTTTTTTCTTCAGATCATCCTTAGAAAACACACCCTTGATTTTCCTGCCTAAATTTCGCATATATAGAACTAAATAACCCAGGTGCTGATCCTGAAAAAGAAAGGGTAGATCCATATGAGGAAAGCTTTGGTGCAAAATTGGTGATTAAAAACAATGAAACTAGATCTCTGGATATAGGAGGAGATTTAATGGGAAAAGAGAAACAAGGGAAGGCAACAATTCTATATAAATCAAAATAAATTATTGGATTTTAGTTCATAGAGTTCATTACAGAGAAAGCAATTGGGCAGAAATAGTATGAACTCCATTTTAGAGATAGGCAGGCTTTCCTTGTGTGCTGCTTTCCCCTCCCCTCCTTTTTCTTACTACCCTGTTTTATAGAAAATACAGGATAAGTGAAAGTTAACTTCTTCAGGGAGACTATTGTACCATCCAAATGATCAAAATGTTCCATCTTTGATGTCCTGGATCTGTCCAACAAATCAGAAATTATTTAATGACCAAACTTACCTTCCAAATGATCCTTGAAATGATAAAGTGGCACTCTTGTTTGCACAGTTGTGTCATTATACAAATTGTGTCATATAACATGCTTTTTGGAGAAACCAAGTCCAAACTGCATTTATTCAGGACTCTAGACATAGGGTCAACTTTCTAGATCCTTTAGGAAGCATTATGTGTCATAGCAAAACAATAGGGTTGTCACAAACAAATGAAATAAAACAGCAGAATGTGTAAGCACTCCTCCCCCTATTTCTTCCCTGCCTCCCTTTTTCCTTTATACACACAAACATACAGAGATGTTTAACTTATCTGTTTCTAATTCCTTCTAAAAATCAACCACTTGATAGTTCTTTCTTTTTGTCTTGATTGGACTCTTCTTTTTCCTTTAAATATTTTTTTAGCAAAATATATAATTTGCTGCAAAAGAAAATACATTTTTCTACCATAGGTTTGCATTAGCTGATAAATATAACACACTACTGTTTCCTCTGGTTTGCCTATCACTTCTTTCCTGACTCAACATTTTAGCCTGCTAACTGCTTTGTTTTTGTTTTAATCAGGCACATGATATATCATATACTCTTGATCAGCGTTCTGTGAAATTCCCAGCTGGTGACGAATAGGCTCTGGAATCATGAATCAGATCATCCAAACTGCCTGCAATTATAAAGAGATTGATGGAGGTTCCAAGAGTGCTGAATAAATATCTAGAATTCTTCATGCTTTTCTTCCCAGCATCCCACAAAATAAAGGAAACAACAGCAGAGAAAAAAAGTATTTCTCCCTCATCTCTCACATTTTTTGTTTCATTCCAGAATGCTTCAGCGCTGGCTTTCATTCCTTGCTTTCTTGTAATGTGATACTAAGCAAATGGCTAAGAGTAGATAATGCATGGTCTGAGGTTAGTGAAATGCTAGATATCATCAATATGCATCACTGGATAGTATTCCATACAACACAAATATACTCAAATACAGTATACGGCATTTGTAAGGTCCTCTGTTTGCAAAAGTTGGTATCATTCATCTTTGTCCTATAATTTAACATGCAGTTCCCCAAATGAAATAGTGCAATACAATGGCAAGCTTTACATTTACAGGTCCAGTCTTCTCCATCCATTAGGTAATACTAGACACTTTGGCTCATTTTACTCTGGTTTTCTTCACATAAAGTGTGTTGTGTTTCTTTATTCCTGTCTTCTCTCAAGCCAAGTCCCAGAAGCTTTAGCCATGGCAGGAAGCAGATTGGAGATGAATGGCCTTTTGTTCTTTTGAAAGCTGGAGAGAATAATTGTTTCCTGTCTACCTGAAAGCTAGGTGTAAACTGACATTGACTATATCAACAAACCACTGCATTGAATCTATTATCTCTTTCTTGAGGCTGCTTTTTAATTGCAGATATCATTGCTGAACTATCTCACCTAATTTGGGATTTTGTGTGTGTGTGTCTTCCATGTTTTCTGTTTTTGTTAGGTTTTCCCAGTGAAAACATTCTGAGAACTTGAAAGTTTAGACACTCTTCAGCTATTTGGCTTGGTTCCAATAGAGGCATCACCTAACTTGGTTTTAGATTTATCTTCTTCTGGCAAGAATTACTTTCTAAGCCCATTTTCTGAACTTTATAATTACTTTCTAAACTTTTTAAAATTTTTAGTTGCTACTGTAAAAGGTCTATCTATGAGTAAAAGCAAACTCAATCTTGATATTGCAAATAAACACATAGATTAATCTGTCTCTATTGTCTCTACTTTGATAAGTATCATCTTCTTTCAGGGAATTAGGATGGCCCTGGTGCTACTGAAAGGCTTTTGGAAGGCCTCAAAGTCCTGGCTTTGTGCCCAGACTTAGGGTACCAAGTGTGTGAAAGCCCCGCTTCCTGATTATGCTGACACCTATGAATTATAATATTTCCTGGTTATCTTTGTATTTAATTCATTTTGTATAGTGTTTAAACTGGTTTAATTGTTTTATGATTGTTTATTAACCAGAGTCATTGGTTTGAGTTGGCTATACAAACTGAATGAATGAATGAATGAATGAATGAATGAATGAATACATATCCTACTTTGATTACTTTGATTAAAAATGGATAGCTTCCTACTTGTCTGTAGCTGTAGGCACATCAGGTTGAGCATTAAAGTGGCTCTGAATCTGGTATATTGCACCAGAAGACAAACATAAATCAATCTTATTCATACACTTTGGACTGATGATGGGTGGCATCATTAGTTGATCAGATAACATAGATAGATAGTTTTTTTAAAAAAATCTGTCTGTTTTTATATTTCTAATCTAACTCTCTGGGAAACTGTAAATCCTTCTCCTCTTTGCAGTACATCAGATTGCATTTCTAATGGTTTAGCAGTTCCAATTGATGGATAAACTGCTTTGCTTTCAGCAGCTCAATTTGTAGTAAAGTTAAAACTTTGCCAAATATTCCTATGTCTGAGATGCAACGAAAAGCAAAGATATGTGTACAGTTTTAAGTTGGGTAGGAAACTCCGTATGAAGCTGGCATATTTGGCAACTATCTTTACTAGCTATCACTAACTCACAAATTGCTGTTGCCTGTATGGCTGCATTTGCTATCTTACATGTCTACAAGGGAGTAATGATGCTGAGTTGTCTTTTTGAACACCTAGAAAGATTTATGGGCCAAGAAAATCTTAGGTTAATAGCTGAAGGTTTATTTGGCAACTGGATGAGCAGTTTGATTGAACAAAATTAGAGTGACATTTAAGTGACCTTGGGAGTCTAAATCACGCAGCCTCCCTAAATAATATAGGTTTTGGATGGGATAAGATAGGATTTTAAAGCCAGGAAAGTAATGCTAATGAACTGTCTGGCTCCAGTTGTTAGAAAGGTAATCCAGTCCAGGTTTTGTTCTCAGATAAGAATTTGTCGGCCTGCAGCCCAGAAAAAAGTAAGAAAAAACAGTAGATGAGAATATGTGGTTGATAGAGACATTTCAACTTAGTAGGAAAAATAATTAAGTAAATTAGTACGGTCAATAAACTTCTCTGAATCTACTCCTTATTCAAAGATAACGGGTTTTCCAATAAGATGCTCATGAGCACTAATGAGTCTGTCCAGCTTCTACCTGGATGCCCTCTAGATAGGCAGAGGCTGATTCCCAGAACTCCCAACAGTGGCAATGCTGACTGAGGAGTTATAGGAACTTAAACAATTGGAAGGCAGCCCACCCTGAGGAAGGGCTCACGTTTTAGGCTCTTTGAAAACTGTCTTTGTGGCTAAAAATAACAAAGCAAACAATTTACTTCAACACGCAAGGTGTGAAACTTTATTCCTACAAAATTGTTGCTATTATCTTATGACTTATACTACAAAATAATTCAAACAAAGGTGCAACAAAAAGTCAAAGTGAGAAAAGAAATGGGGTGTTTTTATTTTCCTCTTGGACTAGAATTGACTCTTCTTGGTCCAATCATTAGGAATTACTGAAGAAAAAGTTATATTTTAAGTTAGTTCTCTTTCCTACCGTGTTTCCCCGAAAATAAGACCCTGTCTTATATTTTTTTAAACCCTGAAATAAGCACTTGGCCTTATTGCCATGTGCTCAAAAGCCGGATTGGGTTTATTATCAGGGGATGTTTTCTTTTGGGGGAAACAGGGTAGTTGTTTTCCACTGTTTATTTGGATATCTTTTATATTTCCTGATTGCTGCCAATAAGCCAACCTGTTACACTTTTTAGTACCTATTCAATATAAACTGAAACCCAAACAAGATACCAGTCAAATTACTTCCTACAGTCTAAGCCACCACCTCATTCCTTTTTTTGCATCTATCACCAGTATGAAGTCTGTCTCAGTAGGAACCAAGTCTAGCTTCTCTAAAGATGCAACCCTGTTCTTGCCATTGTGTATGTCTGGAGATTTCACTGTCATGTGCTGATGTCATTTATAAAATACAAGCACAGCTAGCAGAAAAGAACATGTTCAGTCTGTTCCTTAGTAACAAATGCCCTCCTCCTTACCCATAGTGCTACGCCCCACCTCCCAAAAGTGATTCAGGATTGTGACACACCTGCAGCTAGGATTGTAGAATAGATTCAGTATCAGGGTTCCAAGTAATACCCCCAATGAAATAAGACTCCCAGGCTAGAAGGTCTGCAAAATTCCATTTTATTAGAGATGTCATTTTGGCACATCTGGAAAAACCCGAATCTGAAAGCCTCCAGGTTTTCCCCACCCAAAAGGAAGTCCAAGTCCCTTCCCCTGCACCCACATGTCCATCACATGGTCCAATCAATGCACCGTCCCAACTGGAAATGCCGCCCAGTCACACCATTCCAGGTGCAGGCCGAATGTTCTTGACTCTCAAAAAAGAAATGTTATCATGGTTAGATATCTCCACCACTCCTTGAAATCCCCCCTCCCAGTTTCCCACAGCACTAAATGTGGCAGCTCTGAAGATCCGAAGAAAAAGGTGGCCTCCAGGGCTGACATGCAGTTTGATTTGGAACTTGAAAATGCCATTGCAACAGCAACATATTTAAAGTACGCTGTGCCCGATCAGAATTATTTAGGCAAGATCAGTGTCATGCCATATGGAAAGGGTAAATACATCCTGATGATACAGAGGCATGGGATCTGGATCATTATGGAATATTGTCACATAAGTGTTTAGTAGCTCTGTCTTAATGGATTCCAGTAGAAATAATAACAATGAAAGTTGATGGCCTGGACATTAAAAATATGGTTATCCAGCTATTGAAATGTGTTAGCATCCTGGAAAAAAAAAAAAAGCTAAATGCTGCAATTAAAGAATACTAGTGAAATAAAAGAAAGCAATGTAACATAGTTCAGAGTTGAATTAAAAAGAAGACGTTTCTCAAGATACACATGAAATGTGCAAACGCATAGCAATTGTATTTAAGTGACAAACTTTCATTTCTTTCTTTAGCTACATTAGGGCCCTTTTATTTGCTATATTTTTCGAAGTGAACCATATAACAAGTACATAGTTTAAAAAAAGAAGAAACTTGGAGATTATGAGCTGCCAGATGTTCATGTGGGGTTTTTTCCCTCTTTTCCTTTGCCTGCTTTACTTTTCTTTCTTTGAGCATTAAGTGCATCTTCCTGGTCTGCACCAGATGGCATCATAAAATGAAACGTGTTCAACAAATCTTTAGGGGAAGAAAAGGAGAGGGAAACTTTATTAATAGTGGCTGCTATTGCATCTTCGCATGAGGGCCCTTTCTTATGACCAAAAAATAAATGAATTCATTAAAAAAGGACCATGGGGAGACGAGAAGAGAAGAGAAGGGAAGGGAAGGGAAGGGAAGGGAAGGGAAGGGGAGGGGAGGGGAGGGGAGGGGACGGGAGGGGAGGGGAGGGGAGGGGAGGGGAGGGGAGGGAAGGGAAGGGAAGGGAAGGGAAGGGAAGGGAAGGGGAGGGGAGGGGAGGGGAGGGGAGGGGACCGGAGGGGACGGGAGGGGAGGGGAGGGGAGAGGAGAGGAGAGGAGAGGGTGATTCACTGTGAAGTATCCTCACAGTTCTGCTGGCTTGCTTGCTTGCTTCCCTGCCCTGTCCTGAAAAATTGCAGAGATGTGTATAATATACAGTAGACAAGAGGATGCTTGCAGATGAGACAAAGATTTTCTCTCAAATCTTGATGAAGATTAAAAATGTCAACAAACCTATCATTGAAAATGATAGAGCTTTTATAAAATAAACACCCAAAAGAAAAGTAGATTCTTTAGTATTCGACAGCATATGTCCTTAGTACAAACCTGTTGTGTGTCAGACAAATTGGTTGATGAATGCTCTGTTGGTATTTGAGAAATAGCAGGACAAATGACTAGCTGTCATGTATACTAAGAACAGTTGGTCAAAATCTTTTGATCTGAATTAGTTGTAGAAAGGCTTTTTTTTTCACCACAGTCGATATGTTCAAGTGTATTAGGGAAATAAACAACAGGCAGTCCTCAACTTGCTATCACAATTGAGCCCAACATTTCTGTTGCTGAGTTAGGCAGTTAAGTGAATTTTGTCCCATTTTATAATCTTTCTCACTTCAGTTCTTAAGTGAATCGCTGAAATTGTTATGGTATTAACATGATTGTTAAGTGAATCCGGCTTCCCCATTGACTTTGCTTGTCAGAAGGTTGCAAAAGGTGATCACATGACCCCAGGACACTGCAGTCGTCATAAATATGAACCAGTTGTCAAGAATCTGAATTTTGATCATGTGACCATGGGGATACTGCAATGGTTGTAAGTAACTTTTTTCAAACGGTCACCAAATGAGCTGCTATAAGCCGAGAACTTCCTGTAAAAATATTAATGACCTATCCTCTGTAAATGTGTAATGTATAGTAAAATCCTTTGTCCCTTAAATAGTTTTGGCCTGTTTTTCTTCTAAAAAGCCCTTGGTAACAACTTTGATTCCTCTTTGCTCTCACAAACCAGTGCTTCCAGAATAATTCCCAAAACATTGTGCCCTTCTAGGTTATTAAGTTAATACATAATCTTTCCAGATTGACCAATTCAAGGAAAATCATATTCATCATCTACCATCAAGTTTTCAAAATATTCCCAATGCTTGGCAATGCGGCATTTGAACATGTTGAAATTACCATGTACAATATGCTTTTAAATGTAATTTTGATATTTTGTAAGAAAAAAATCTATTGGCAATCCTGAGTATCCTTTTTATAGGATATAAATCCACTAAATAGATAAAGACAGCCAGTTTAGTATAGGGGCTAAAGAAATCGGACTAGAAGTTGAAAGACTATGAGTTCTAAACCTGCCTTAAGCACAGAAGCCAGTAGGATGAATTTGGACCATTCACTCTTTCTCAAATTTAGGAAGAAGGCAGTAGTAAATCACTTATTAAAAAGCTGCTAATAATACTTCAGGGATAAATAAGCCCTAGTTGCAATAAAATGATCAATATACTTAAGGGAGTTATAAGCTAAGCACAATATTGCATTGGCATCCTTCAGTCTCAAAAGACTATGGTATCGTGCTCTGGGAAGAGGTCCTAAAACAGCATCTAGTGTGATTAAAAAGGCCAATTCAAGAGTGGCAACCCCTTCCACACTGAGGGCAGATATATTCTGTCCCCTGCCCAGCCCCCAGATTTCGCTGGTTCCGGGACTGCCTCTTTGCCTCAGCCTGCCGAACAAGTGTCTCTTTGAATTGGAGAAGGCCATGCTGCGTCTTTAGCCTCCAAGCTGAACGATCGGAGGTCAAGGTTTCCCAGTTGTTAATGTCAATAAGTACAATATATATGACAAAAATAGAATACATGATAGTTTTAAAAGAAGAAACAGGAGAATAATATAATTGCTAAAGCTCTGGAAAATTAAGTTGTTTCAGATTGTTATATACATGCATACATACATAGCAATGACACTTGTGAACCAAACCAGATCCAAGACACAGAGATATAGCTATGTCCATTATCCAGGAAACTTCATCGATGGGTAGTGATGATATCCAGGCTTTTATACCAAATAACATCCTTATAAAGTCATCAACAATTTTCTCTTTACAAAATATGAAGACAAGAAGTTGTTGTGGCAGGGGAGCCATTTGAGTTCCCCATGCTTATAACCACAGTAGCAATCACACTTACTAATCGGTATATAATTTGGCAAGAAACATGGAAAACCCAAGCATTGGTTTTCAAATGTGCTCAGTCAGCATTGACATGGCAGCAGAGCTTCAGTGAATATGCCACTTTCCAGTAGGGGAAGAAAACTGGTGTTTTTTTGCTGATAAATCTTATTTTTAAATTAGCTGCATGTCAATGTGTTGAATAATGCATCTCATAAATAAAGATGTACATGCACTTCTAAGACTGCTTCTCACTATATTCACAACTGCATAGATTTCTATGAAGCCAGATAAGCACTGGAGAATCGTTGATTAGCCTTAAGATTACCATAGAGAGAAAAAGTGTTTCTTTCTTCTATTTACTTCCTTTTACTCCTACAAAAAACTTCTTAAAATAAAGTATGAGTGTGTTTCAGGTGTTAATTTTTAGTAGCCATCAGTTACTAAGGGAAATCATTGCTGTACATAAAAAAGTCAATTGTCAAGGAGTAATGCTATTAATTGTTGATAATCAAATGATGTAAGATAAAACTGAATGATTTCAGTTTTTATGATTTCACACACACGCACACATGCAAACTAATTATTGAGCACTATTTAATATAATAGTTGACTACCCCAAGAGAAGAACATCAGAGGAACTTCTCCCAAACACAACTATATTACTACTGATCATCTTCTGAAGTACCTATTGACCGCCTTCAGCCATTCATAATGAATGCAAGCGGGTCACGTTAGTTCATTAACATTAACTAGTTTCAGACTTCAGAAGTTAAATTATGCATGAAAATCTGAAGAAAGTATATCTGTCCAGAATACAATTAGACATTTCTCTACAGCAGTGTTTCTCAATCTTGGCAACTTTAAGATGTATGGATTTCAACTCCCAGAATTCACCAGCTAACCATGCTGGCTAGGGAATATGGAGATTTGAAATCCACATGTCAAAGTTACTAAGGTTGAGAAACCCTGCTATATGCAATAGTCAGGAAACCTGATGGTGCAGGTTCCTGAGCTTACTGAGACTTTTAAGTGCATAGCAATAGCACTTAAATTTACAGTATATACCGCTTCACAGTGCTTTACAGCCCTCTCTAAGCAGTTTGCAGAGTCAGCATATTGCCCCCAACAATCTGGGTCCTCATTTTACCAACCTCGGAAGGATGGGAGGCTAAGTCAACCTTGAGCCAGTGAGATTCAAACTTCCCTTTTTTTTTTTAAATGCAATTTTATTGAATTAAGAACATATTACAATTCAAACTAAATGGTTCGGCAACGTGTAGTCATATTGTATATTTACAAGTGCGGTATCTAGTCAATTATCTAATCATTTATACAGTTTGTACAAAAATTCTTATGAGTAAGATTGATTACTGTTTAATTAAAGTATTATAGTATATAGGATTATCTAGTCATTGTACATTATTCCACATAAGTATTAACTTTTGCATTTAATTTCCAGCCACCTATACCACAAATCCCAGATCGCATAGAATTCTGAATCTTCCTTTCCGTTTAACACATACGTTAATCTGCACATTTCTGCGCAGTCAAGTATCTTATTGACTATCTGTTCCTCAGTTGGTCCTTTTTTCTCTTTCCAATATCTAGAATAGGAGAGTCTAGCAGCTGTAATAATATGAATAATCAAATATTTCTTGTCCTTTCCAAATGTTCGTTTTAGCACTCCCAGGAGATAGATTTCCGGGAGGAAGTTAATGTCCTCCTTTAATATTTCTTGGATCCATTTTTGTATTTTTTTCCAAAACTTCCTCGCTTCCGGACACATCCACCACATATGATAGAAGCCTTGGGGGTGGCCACATTTCCAACATTTAGGGCTTGCGTTTGGGTAGATCTTAGCAATTCTAGATGGTGCTAAGTACCATCTATATAGCATCTTATAGTGATTCTCCTTATAGCTTATTGCTCTCGTCAGTTTAAGATTGCTATTCCATATTTCTTCCCAATCATCAAGATTTATCTTTGATTCAATGTTTTTCCCCCAAGCAATCATTTGGTCTTTTAATATTTCTCCTTCTCTATCATATTCGAGAAGGTAGGAGTATAATTTGGCTAATAGTTTGTTCTCACTACCTAGCCATACCTTATCGAAACTATTTGTCCCCATCTCTATTCCCTTTTCTTGTTTATCCTTACTAAAGCGGGATTTAATTTGTATATAAGGCCACCAATCAATATGGATCCCTTGCTCTTTTAGTATCTGATTAGGTATAAGGTTACCACTATTATCCAGAATATTTTGGTAAGTGTCCATTTTCTCCCTGCCTAGTGTATTTGGATGGACTAGAGCCTCCATTGTAGATATCCATTTTGGGTATTTCAAATAATGTTTATGCCTGATTTCTTTCCATGTCTTCATTAATGTATCTCTAATTTTGTGTTGGTGGAAATATATCCCCGTCCCTTTTCCTTTGTCCCAAAGGTAGGCATGCCAGCCTCTCAATAAGTCATGTCCTTCCAGTTGTAGGATTCTCTTATCCCTTAATAAGGCCCACTCACGTAGCCACACTAAATTGGCTGCTTTATGATATAATTCCCAGACTGGAAGTCCGAATCCACCCCATTCCTTTTTTCTTGCAGGGATCGTAATGCAATTCTCGGTTTTTTCCCTCCCCAGATGAACTTCCTTACTATCCCATTTAAGTCCAAAAAATATTTTTTGTCGATACTAACAGGGGTAGTTTGAAATAAGTATAATAATTTGGGGATTCACTTAAACTTACAATATATACCACTTCACAGTGCTTTACAGCCCTCTCTAAGCAGTTTGCAGAGTCAGCATATTGCCCCCAACAATCTGGGTCCTCATTTTACCAACCTCGGAAGGATGAGAGGCTAAGTCAACCTTGAGCCAGTGAGATTCGAACTTCCATATGCAGAAGCTCGGCGCATGTGTCATCCCGTTGCGAACCTGTCGTAAAAGTAAGTAGAACCCACCCCTGCCTATGACTATCACTAAGTGTTGTATCTTATGATTCTGATGAATGTATTTTATTTTTCTTATGTACACTGAGAGCATATGCACCAACGACAAATTCGTTGTGTGTCCAATGACACTTGGCCAATAAAGAATTCTATTCTATTCTATTCTATTCTATTCTATTCTATTCTATTCTATTCTATTCTATTCTATTCTATTCTATTCTATTCTATTCTATTCTATTGTTAGGCTCCACATTTTACAAACTTATATTCTGAGGTGCAGGTTTCAATGTAACATATAGGACCTGACCCTGACCCTCTATTTAGGGGAAAATATACATCTTTTGGTTCTGTCCACAGGTTATTGCAGCGTCAATCAAATTGCACATACTTCCAATGTCAAATTTTAGCTCGACAGCATTAAAAGGCTTCCATCAAGCAGCAGAATTTGAATTTCTGCAGAGAAAGCAATTTCATGTTGAATTCACTGTCTGAACATGTACACATAAAAACACTTCATATACTCATTACAGCTGATGAAGTATATTTCCTGCAAATGTTATTCATAGTGCACTCCTAGGCATGTTTTCTTAGAAACCCCACTGTGCTTATTCTCTAGATGAACGCTGGATTGCATTGCAGCTTTTCTCTTATGCTTTCTCAAGCTTTAAAGAAGGAATGCTGTGAGTCAATTATTTATAGATAAGGCTTCAAAAGCCAGGGTAAAGTAGACTGTTACAAAATAAAATTAATACAATATATCAAACGTGGGGAGGAACGTCAACAATGTATGCATGATGGTATGTAGGAGTTTTCTCCTGTGTTCCTTACACAAGTGATGTCAAAAAAGATATATATCATTATGTCCTAATTTTCATTTGCAAAATGGAAGAATGGAGAGCAAAGACTTGTAATCCATAAGTAACAAAGCATATAAATACCCAGAGAGATCACATGTTACCCCCATGTATATGCAATTTTGCATATTCCGGGTCATCTTTCTGCAGGTTCCTGGTCATTTTTCTGGGGTACCTTCAAGGGGAAAGTACCCCAAAATTTCATAGCTTTTGACTTGGAATACCTGGAGGGTTCCTTGCATCCACTTGAACTAGTCTAATCACTGAAGTTATCACTAAGATCTCTCTTCAGCTGCTACCATCACAGAGTCATTGAGTAGCCACCAGAGAACAAGCCATGAAGTGTCCTCCTGATTATGGAATGTCATCACCAACAAGCTTACTGTAGTCCTATCACAGAGCCGTCTAAGCCTTTTCCTTGCATTTTGGTTATCTATTTTTCAAAATCTCTGATCATG
Source organism: Arizona elegans (assembly GCA_022577455.1). Classification (NCBI taxonomy): domain Eukaryota; kingdom Metazoa; phylum Chordata; class Lepidosauria; order Squamata; family Colubridae; genus Arizona; species Arizona elegans. The sequence goes on from JAKOOJ010000002.1 coordinate 168,725,635, forward strand.
CACCATTTCATGATGATGATGATTTTTAACCTCTCCACTTACTGTAAGTGTTTGCATTTTGTAGTTATTTAAAATATTAATAATAACAATAACATTGATTGGTAAGCAGCACAGGAAATGTAATCCCCCCCCCCAAAAAAACCAGTCAAAGTTACTGTTACAATGTAAGGTGGCCATTAAAAATAGTGAGCTCTTTTATTTACTTATCTACTGTTGCTTCAGCTTTTATTTTATTATTGCCTTTTTATCTTAACTGCCTTGGGGGGAGAGGAAAGACTATCTAAAGGCAAAGATACAAATCTTATAAATAATACATTTTTATAAGTTCTTCAAAGCTGTATTTTATTTATTTAATTATTCAGTTTCTATAGCCATTCATCTCAAACCAGTCATTCTGGGCAGCAAACAATCATAAAAACAAGTAAAACACAACACAGAAAAGAAATTAAATACAAATAACAACCAAGAGATATTATCATCCATTTCTGTTAGTGTCAGCATAGGTAGGAAATGGGACCCTTCACAGGGACCCCCGAATCAAGCACATAGCCAGGTCTTCAAGGCATTCTGAAAAACCAGCAAGGCCAGGGCCATCCTACTCTCAGGAGGGAGGATGCTCCAGATTTTAGGCAGTACTACAGAAAGACCCCCTTCTGGTCCCTGCCATTTGACATTCTTTGACAGAACCAATAGCATCTCCATCTTGCCAGAGTGAAATGGACTGATGGAAACAATTAAAAGATGACAGTTCCTCAGGTAACGTAGTCCCAAGCCATGAAGGGTTTTAAAGGTGACAACCAGCATCTAGAGTTGATTCCGAAACAGACTGGCAACCAATGCAGCCCCTGAAGTAGTGATATTGCATGTGAATAGCCAACACCTGTGCAGCTGCATTTTCTACCAGTTGAAGCTTCTGAATTCTGCTCAAAGGGAGCCCCGTGTAGGGCATGTTTCAGTGCTCCAAACTATTCCTTTTCAAACACAACTGGATTTACAATTATAGGTTAATTAGGCCAACTATAAAAGCAGTGAGTTCTTTCCCAGGCTGATACATAGAATTGGCACTCTAGTTGGAGCCAACTCTCTGCATGAAGGGAGAGGATGGACAGACCAATTTCACACCCAGACTTGTCATCCTCAATTAATTCTTTTGCTTCTTGCCAGATATTGAAAATGTTCTGGCACAGGCCTAGCCCCAACCCCTCATTGGTCTGACCCTAGCAGCTTTTTATACGGCCATTCAAATACAGCAGATTGTTAATTACTATCGTAAATCCCTGGAAATGGCTGCCATGTGACTGGAGCACTTTGCTTTCATGGGAAATGGCACTGTCCAATGATGTAATAAGCTCATTGTAACAGCTTGAATTAAACCTTTGTTGTTCTGTGGCAGGCTAATACAATACCAAACATGACAGACCAGTTCTGCAGCCAGCTTATGCAGAAGCCCTCATTTTAAGAAGGAAAGTTCAAAAGAGGGTCACAAATTCATACCCCAAATGTGTTCCCTTCCAGTTTTTTGTAATGAATGTATCTGGAAGAAAACTAGAGTTGTAGTGAGAAAAAGAAAATCCCACTTAAATCAACTCAGTTCTGTAGCCATTCTTGCACTGCAACAGATCAAGGTGAAATTGAAAATAAATTGGACTTTGCTATCTTCATGATTGCATTCTTTGGGCAGGTGACTTCTTAGGCTTATTACCATTGATGTAGTGAAGGAAATGCATGCCTATTGTTCTCTCCAAGAAATGTCCTATTTTTCTAAATGAATAAAATCAGTGTGGCAGTTCTCCATCTATCTATGCCTTCTGTTGTCAGTAGGTGCAATTTAACTAGATTCATATTCATAAATCAAAGTCTGTCAATTTAGAGGCCAACACAAGTGTTTAGCGGAAAATGTAATCAGCTGCTAAATTGAGATTGGCCTGTAAATATGTTAAAATCAGAAGATTATTGCTGCCTGTGCTTGGAAAAAGAAGGCATTTCCAATTGCAAAATATTCAAAACCAATCCTCTATATATCATTTAAAGATACCAACATTTGTAGTCTTACTTTAAATATTTCCTCACTCATTTATGTGGAAAGTGGATCAAGAATTTCTCTTGCCTCTTTGTAATTATTTTTAATAGGAGGAATATTTTCCCCAAAGCATTAGCTATTATTATATTCAAGATGTTGGTAAAAAGAATCACTGAGATGACATAACATAATCTGGCAACTCTCAAGTTTCATGGACTCTTGCTTCCCCCTTTGTTGTCAGAAGGAAAATAAATGTTGAAATATCAGAATTCCCAGAAGATAAAAAATTCCATTTTCCAAGCATGAATTCCAGCAATATTGATGTTCCAACTCTATATCTTCACAAAAGAATGCTAAAAACAAAAAGAAACTCGGCTGATTTTCTTGTTGTATATTCTAAGGGCTGAATTGTGTTTATTGCATCATTCTAAATATTCTTCATAATTCTGCTCATATACACTACTGAACATTTCAGGGTTTGAAAAGTAGCACTTCATATATTCTTGAATTCTATCAAGATATGCCACATGAAATTTTATCTTAACATTAGACACATTACCACATTCCAGTAGAGAGAAATTCTCTGAGGATGGCTCCAGCATGAGTCCAAAAGCTCAGAAGATTAAATCTTTGGTTCTGGTGACTGACCCAGATAGGATCCTGTAACATTAGACAATGCATGGGTTATCCTTTCAGAAACATTTCCCTATCTAAACAGAGAAAGAAAATGATTACAGGTAAGCAAAAAAACAGTGGCAGTGGGAATGATTTCCAACTTCCTGTTGGCTTTTCGATTGATATTACTGAGGGGAGGGGGAACAAAGGGAGGCATGGACCATGAGGAAAAATCCACCCTGACTCCTCATCCTTGAATGTCCCAAAGGGTCTCTGCTCATCTGTCAATGCCAGCACCTTTTGCTAGGCCTACCTCACTAGCAGGCATCCAACTCGCTCCCTCATCCTTTCCTCACCACCCACCACTGGTAAGAGATTTAAAATTTCAGTACTTTGCCACCAGCCAATTGGGCACAGCAGGGGGAGTGGGACTGCTTTGTGACTTCCTGCAAACTTCCCCATTGACTTTGTTCGTGGAAAGCTGACAGAAAGTGACAGTATTCACTCTGCTCTGCTCCTCCTCCTCCCACCGAATTGCCTACCATTGTTCTGGGTCTTTTACCCCCCAAATTATCAATTAAAATATTGTCCAGGTCTCTAAACTCGCAGTGGGCAGTGACTTTTCATAGTGCAGCAACAAATTGATTGATAGATTCTCTGTCCTGCTGCATTTGGTGCCGGAATTTGTAGCGCCTCACCGTCTTTGATGGGGCAGGAGCACAGTGTGTTTTTAGTGTGTTTTGTAGCACTTGCCATGGTACGGATTGTACTGGAGTTGGTTCAGACAGGGATTCAATGGTGTCGAACACGTTGTGCCTGCAGTGGCCCAGGAACAGTGCTCTTTTCCTGTTGTCCGAAAGTCCAAGGAAGTCGTTGGCCTCCATGAAGCATTCAAACCTCATCATGTAAGTGCCCCATTTCTCCTTTGCTGGGTTGAAAGGAGCCGGTGGGTGGAATGCAGACATGCTTGCCACAGTTCTGAGCATTTGAATTTGGCACGCAAGATGGCTGCCATTCATGTTTGCCGCCGGGCTGGATTGTTTTGTTGTCAGCTCTTTTTGATCTTAGTGTTTTCTTCGGTATCTCACCTTCATCACCAGTGTTAGATAGGTGGATTGAAGAGGCTGGAAACAGGCTTCAGACAGCTCTTTATTCAGCAACTATTTACAATCCAGCAGCCAGTCCCTCTAACAGCAGCCTTTATATAGAGGGTTGTCAGGGAGCTCGGCCAATCACATTTAAACATCCTTCCCACCCAAACAGTGGAGCAGAGAGAAAACTACCCTGTTAATATCTAACAACTTCCAACTTCCTTTGAAATATATAATGGCATTAGAGTATCCAAATCAGGATACGATATGATCATGACAAGGAGACACCAAAAAACGTCCACAAGTTCAAATCATATAACTACTGTTTTGACAAAATATTACCACTATCTCATGTCAGGCTCTGGATGATCTAGGGAAGACTCATGGATGTCTTGGTAGTCATAAACACCTTAGCCACTAGGGAAAGGTGATTGAAATCTCCCAGAACCGTAAGTCTGGGGACCTCCACTGCCAACCCAGAAATTGAGTCCTCAGGGATGGTTGCTATGTAGCAGGGAGAATGCTACAACAGCAACAGAGCAAGACCAACTTGACATTCAGTAGCAGCAGCTGGAGGCCAAAGCTACTAAAGGTCTGCTGATAGGGTACCGGGATTGAGATCAAATTGCTGGAACACAAAATTGATGTAAGACAACAGTTATGCTGAGAACCGCCCACTCCCTCTGTCCTATAATATCTCCCCATGCCTGACACTACCATATTTCAATAACTGTCCCCTACCACCCCAATGGCAGCTCCATCTCCAGAAGCAACCCCCCACCAAACAAGAATAGGGGCCACCCAGGGTCCTCCCTATTCATTCCTGGGAGGGGAAGCAGGACATCCCAAGGCACTTTAGCTTCACCACTTTTCAAGCTCAACAGAGCACCCCGTACCCATATACTACCAGTGGTGGGTTGTCCTCGGTTCGGACCGGTTCTTGCGAACCGGTAGTAAAACTGGAGGCAGGCTCCACCCACCCACCCGGATGTTGTCACAGATGATCTGCACATGTGCAGAAGCTTGGTGCGCACGCAAGCAAAGCAAGTGCGCATGCATGATCCCGTTGCAAACCGGTAGTAAAGGTAAGTAGAACCACCCCTGTATACTACCATACTCACACATACATTAAATCATATTCATATAGTAAACACACACAGGTTTTCTCCTCTGCTGCCACCACTTGCTGCTAGAGGGTCCTTTCATTCAGCCTACCAATTTCTCCCCTGGCTCTCACCCAGAAGAAGGCATCAGTGTATTCACAAAGGCACTCAGAACAGATGATTTCGAGTTTTTCTTCCTTCATTCTGCCTTCCATTTCAAGGTAGCTATGTATCCCAGAGGGCAGGTAAAGTGGCCTTCACAGGGGAAAGGAATCCATAATAACCTGCCACGCTACTGTTCCCCCCCCTACACACACACACACACACACACACACACACACACACACACACCATTCACATGTCCAAAGTCCCAGATTCCTACAAGGAAAGTAAAGTAGATGCTATAGAAGGAACCAGGCAATAGTAAAGACACCCAGGAGTAGAAGAGTAGAAGACCCAGCAGCAAAAAGCATCTAGCAGCAAAATCCACCGGAATCAACCAACAATAGCTTCCTGCATCAGCTCATTGCTCAGTCCACTCTTGGTGTCTAGCAGCAATCCAGCAGTTATTTGTCATTTGAAACTACATTCACTTGGTTTCCTTAGATAATTTTGACTTCTACAATTATGGAAGGCAGCCAATCAAAATAAAATGTTTTTCTACATTCCATAAATTAATAATTTTGTCATTTACTTATATCAACTATTTTTAAACTAATTTTTCTATCCAAAGGACAATATACTTTTGGCCAGCTCCTGTGACAGATCACAAGCAATGATGATCAAAGAGCACAGAAAGCTGCCTTTTTGAGAATCTTGTTTTTTTTACGACCCTGATTTCATACTTCACAGTTGTCTTCTCCAATGGCCTTTAATAAGGGCATTTCAGCTGATGATTAATTAGCTGCTTTGCCACAAGCAATTATCAATCAGGAAGGTGATAAGTGATGATACCAGGAAGCTTGCTAGAAAAATGTGATAATAGTGTTAGTAACCTTGTATATTGTTAAATAGGTATTAAGTGTATTGGGGTAATTAGAATCTTGGAAGGATTCCAGAAACTTATTCCAAAGAGAGTCACGTACAATTTAAATACGATTGTAAAATGGAGAGGAGGTTCTTGCTTCTTGAATTAAAATGTAAATTTCTAGGAAAACAAATGCAGGCACACACACACATATGCATCTGTACTTGATAAATAGCTGACCATTATTTGTAAATTTCCTTTATAAAATCTTTTCCTATTCCTCTCATGAAGGATTTTCTTTACAAATTTGGCGTAGTGTGAGGCTTTGACATGATCTGAAATAATGTGTTCTCTTTTTCCCTTTCTGAAAAGCTAAGTCATGATCATCATGCTGACTAGAATAATGTTCCTCTGTGGCATTCAATTCCATTTCTGAAGATAAAGGTCAGTCGATACAAGATAGGCCAATCTTAAATATAAAAATAGAAACTAATTCTAAAAATGTCTAAAAGACCTGCATATTTCCTTCTCCTAGCTAAAGGAAAGCAGCTGCCCCAGTCAAATTGCTGTTGCAGTGCTCCAAGTAAAGAGTTACACAGTTTCTGCTACATTTCTAACTTTGGCATTTCTGTTGCTGTTGTTAAACAAATCTTGTGCCATTTATTAGGGGAGGACGCCACCCGGCCACTCTTTGTGACCTCCTGCCAGCTTCTCCATTGACTTTGTTTGTAGGAAGCTGACAAAGAAGATCATAAATGGTGATCATGTAACCACAGTTGCTGCAACATCATAATTGCGACTGCGCACCAAGAAATTACCCCTGTGCTATTTAACCTCATCAAAGTCAGTAAGATTCAAGGATGCAAAAGTGTCTTACTGATCACCTTAAAAGTAGCTGATCATTTGCCAGATTCCAAGCTTCCCACATATTTGAGGGGATTTCTCCATTATTGCAACTTCTCTTTTTAGGTGTTTCAATATGCATTTCTAGGAGAGCACAGAAGGATGCAGCTGTAAGTCATAGATCACAAATGAGTACCATCTCAGTTCTATTCTACTAGCTATGTCATAAGCTTATTTCAAAAGAGATTTGTGAGAAATGCATCTAAGCTATGGATGGTGCTACTGACCACATTAAAAAACTTTTTTCCACACTGCTTCACTTCACTATTGTTTTTCTTGGGGCAGCCACAGCATGTTCATAAGTGTTTCCACAAGCTTAGTACCTTATAATTATCCCACATTCAATACTCTAAAGGCTAATATTGTTTTGGGATATAATATATATATATTGCCATTTATGAAAAATCTTTTTTCACATATAATATTCTTCTATAGTAAGGTTTCTCAATCATTTTTTGCTCATGGTCCCCTTTTGACCTTGTTTTTCTCCTCTGGACCTCCTATCCAGGTTCCGTTACCAGATACAGATGTGGTATAGATCAGGGTCTCCGACCTTGGCAACTTTAAGACTTGTGGACTTCAACTCCTAGAATTCTGGGAGTTGAAGTCCACAAGTCTTAAAGTTGCCAAGGTCGGAGACCCCTGGTATAGATTACCAGATATAGACGTGAGACAGTAATGTTTTCTGGCAGCAGCAAGATAGTATTTGCAGCATAATACTCTTTATTTGTCTGTGCTCTCCTCAGCATGTGCTGTGTCCCTCCCATATTACATGTTTTTCACTTGTCAAATATCCTAGGATCCTCAGAGAGCCAGATGACCTCTGGCTGAGAACTGATCCTGTATGAGAATCCATATATGTCTCTCAATTTAGACTACACATCTATATTAGCTTCAAGATTCTAAAAGCCAAGGGTGTATATCTGCTTTGGGGCATCAACTAATTAATGTAAACGTGGGTCTTAAAACAGTGGAATCTTTTTCAGCAGTTTGTGATAGTTGCTTGAATAAATAGCAGAACTGTGATTCTCATATGGATTTTAGGAATATATGTAGCGAAATGAAGGTATATATAGTGTAGTGTAGTGTAGTTTTAATTGTAGCTATTGCTGAATTTATTTTAAGGGGAGCTAGATTGGAGGAAGATGAGTGTGGTTTTAAAACCGGAGGAAAAAACATCAATAACCCGTGCTATACGAATGACATTATCCTGATAGCTGGAAATGCAAGTTATCTGAAGCTGCAGTAATAAAAGCAAAAAGGATGGGACTAAAATGAAATATAAAGACCAAACTAATGATAACAGGTAGACAGTCAGCCTGAGAATTGACAAGAAAGATATTGAAGTAGTAGATAGCATCTGCTTTTTACGATCAACTTTCAACCGTAAAGGAAGAAATATGCTGCTGACTAGTACTTGGTAGAAGAACTATTAAGGCCTTGGCAAATATTCAAAAGCTTTGATATCTCTATATCTACAAAGATACCAAGTGTTCAAGTGTTGGTATTCCCTGTGACATTATGGAAGTGAAAATTGGACTTTGAAGCATCAAAATAGGAAGAGTATTGATGCTTTTGAACTTTGGTGTTAGAGAAGACTCCCAAGAATGTTATGGGCAGTCAAGAAAACAAAGAAATAGATCATTGAACAATTCAACCCAGAAATTCTTACTTGAGCCCCAAATGAACATTGCTCGTAGTATCGTACTTCAGAAGCATTATGTGACAATCCAGTTCTCTGGAAAAGTGTCTAAATGCTGGAAAGAGTGAAAGGAGAGAGAAGAGGATGACCAGCAGCAAGGTGGATAGACACAGTTGTAATGGCAATGAATACATCATTGGAAGGCATGAAAGACCAGTTTAGGGCAATGAAGAAAATCTATGTGGTTGCTAAACGCTGAAAATAACTTGATCACACATAATCAGTTGTGAATTAAAGAATGAAATGTATGGCAGAAAGTATGAATTGGTGTCATCTAGCTTGCTATGCAAATAACACAAAACTAGGGGGAAATTATTTGTTGGTTTTAACAAATTAGAATACACTCAGAAAATGATGATAATGGATGAAGCAGAAATCAGGTTTAGGAAAAACTATACAACCCATACCTGTTGGGTCATTTCAAAAATATTTCCTTACCTAAATAGATAAATAAAATGACCACAGGTGGGGGAGGGGGAAGCAATGGGGATGGGAGTGACTTCTGGCTTCCTGTCAACATCCTTGTGGAGGTTCCCCATGGGAAGCTAGCAGGGAGCATCAGTAACTTCCCTCCCTCCTTCACTCCCTATAGCAATTCCATTGAAGTCTTATAGGAGTCTGAGAATAATTTTAAAGGCCAATGCATCTTGATGCACTGCATATATAAGTGCTTTCTCAAGGACTGTTACCCATAAATCTTAAAATCCTTTGTCTATCATAACTCTATTACATCCTAGAACTAGGATGGATCTTTCAAATTTATATGATAATAGGGTCTAATAAATGAGTAAGGAAGCATTGAGAGAATAAAGAGAGTCTCCTTACGACATTTTACAACGTGTCCAGCATTTAGACCTGTAGTTCATCAAAAAACACTTGTGACTGCTGTGATCTTTGGTTGGGGTATTTTATTAAAATCATAAAAGTATGACTTCTTTTGCTATTATAAAAGTGACACAGACTCAGCCAAATTAAAGAAAAACAACATTTTGAAATCTGTGGAACACTTGGAACTGGGAGAACATGAGCATTTGCCAAAAGAGCTGCTTTGAGGCAATGGAGTCTATACCAAACCATGATGATCCCATGATAACAATAAATAAAATAACAATCCTAATTGAAACATGTTGTGACAAATATATAACTCAGGGCATTTACATGATGGCACTGTTATGCATATCCTTTGTCCCTCCCCATGGTGACCCATGGGGGGGGAACAAGGCAGGTATTTTGAATGTCACAGCATTCATTTGCTAAAAGGTCAAGGGGTACAGCTGCTCCTCACTATCTCTCAAGATCTTCTCTATCATATATGTCATTTTTTTCTGGACATGCTTCCAAACCACCTATTTTTATTTTCTAAGAATGTCTATGGCATCTGTGACAAGAGTCCATTGTTCAGCTAATAAATTCAACAACAAAAATAATAACAACAACAATAATAATAATTTATTGCAGTTTCAGTGGAACTGCAAAAAACTGCACTACTTGGAACATTGTACATCTTAAGAAGGTACTTGGTTGATACCTAGGACGCTGGCAGCAATCCGTATCAACCATTAGCATCAGTCAATGGTATTTGTGATGCATTTTTGAATGTTCAGTTGACTGAGTTTCATGTTTAATGAATAAAAGAGATAAAGAGGAGGAGAAGGAGGAGGGGGAGGAGAAGGAGAAGGAGAAGGAGGAGGAGGAGGAGGAGGAGGAGGAGGAGGAGGAGGAGGAGAAAATTGGCACTTTGCTTTCAGGATGCCAAGTCCCATCTTTCTTTCTTTCTTTCTTTCTTTCTTTCTTTCTTTCTTTCTTTCTTTCTTTCTTTCTTTCTTTCTTTCTTTCTTTCTTTCTTTCTTTCTTTCTAACAGAATAAAAATTAAAGAGAATGCCACATTGCCTATTCCTAATTTAAGTGTGTTTATTCCTTTTCAGACCTTAGGTCGGGATGATAGATGTTATAGTTCAGTATCCCCAGGGGTGGAAGACTGTGCTTGCCGAGGTTGGTGAATATGATGCCTCAGTGGTTGAAGAAAGATCAGAGCATGAATCTTTGTTTTGGGATTTACCCAGCACAGTCTGTTCCTAATTGTTGACAGCTTCTAAAACCAGCTCATTTTCTATCTGTTCCATCAAAATGTCAATATTGGTTTTGCTTTTCTGCCAGCTGAGCCATTTAATTTCTCACAGCAAAGGGCAATTTCTGTAAGAAGGGAGCCAAGATAATACTGCATGCTTGGGGCGAAACGGAAAGACCAAATCTGCTCACATCCCAGGTCAGTGCCAAAATCACTTATGCTCTGACATGGGTTCAGCGCCTGCAGTTTTGTTTGCAGTAACTCCCTCTATGTCATGGTGGTTAAATTGTAACATTTTAGGAGAATTGCTTAATCTATAATAAGCAAAAATCAACAGGAATCAGGTGGCTTCTTTCCAGATGAACACATTTTTAAAAAGGAATAAGCTTTTGTTGACAACAGTTCATTTAATGCATAAACTATGAAATATTGTTGACACAAATATATTCCTTTAAAAAATGTGTCTGTCTGAAAAGAAGTGACCAGAGTCCTATGTTAGTCTGACTCAGGGGTGAAATCCAGCAGGTTCTGACAAGTTCTGGAGAACCGGTAGCAGAAATTTTGAGTAGTTCGGAGATCTGGCAAATACCACCTCTGGCTGGGCCCAAAGTGGTGTGGGAATGGAGATTTTGCAATATCCTTCCTACAGGAGTGGGGAGGGAATGGGGATTTTGCACTATCTTTCCCCTGGAGTAGGGTGGGAATGGAGATTTTGCAGTATCCTTCCCTTGCCATGCCCACCAAGCCACGCCCACAGAACTGGTGGTAAAAAATTTTGGATTTCACCACTGGTCTGACTTGTTTGATTATGGAAAAGACAACATCTAATTTGATACTGACTGGAAAGTTTAATGGACTTTTTGCTGAAAATGGGGGGGAAAATGAACTTGTGATTCATGGGTTTGATTATTAGAAAGAATATGAGAAGACGGAGCATGACGTAACCTTAGAGAGAGAGGATAAAATATAAATTCATTTATAACTGCAATAAAGACAATAAGAAGTCACTTCTTTACATTTTTCTTTTCCTTTTGCTTCTTTTCCTTTTGCTTCTTTTCTCTTGTTTTTTCTTTCATTTTTTTCTATTATTTTACTTTTCTATTTTCTTTTTTCTTTAAATTTGTACTGTTTACACTTTGCAAAAAAACTTCAATAACAATAAAAACAAAAACAGAATTTGTTACTCTGAATAAAAGCAACTGATTCTATTCCTCTGGAATAGAAATTAAAGTTTCAGCCATTGAGGTTTTCTTTGTAAAATGAATGATCTTCCATCTACACTATGGATTTTTTAGAATAATTTGAAAGCAATACATTTATAATTGTTTGCCTCAAAAGTAGTAGTTAACATAGATGTTGATGTTCCCTACACAATCCTAAATGCCCATTACAAATCTGAAAACCACCATGCTGGACAGGGGTGAAATCTAGTTACCTTCCTTACCGATTTGGAAGTGTATGTGGCGTGCACACGCACAAAACCTTCTGCGCATGTAGAAGGAAGTAATGACACCCGGGCAGGTGAGCAGAGCCTCATGCTACCATCGCTACCAGTTCTCCGAACCACCTGCCACAATCGCTGCCAGATCGTCCAATCTGGTCCGAACCGGGAGCACTTCACCCCAATGCTAGATCTAAGGAGCATTGCATGAATCTATATTCTCCTTCTGCGGAGCCTGTTTTCTGGGTATACACTTATACATCCCAGAAAGGAAGCTCCATGAAATGTCTCAGCAGTGTGGCTTCTGAATGAAAACACTGAAGCTCTAGTCCAGTCTAAAACAGATGTAATGGTCAGCATCTTCTACTCCTTTCAGTTTGTGCTACTTGGAAGAAAAGTTTCCAACTCCATCTCCTTGAGTACAGGTTCCCCACAGAGCTGTGTCCTGAATCAGCTACTGTTCACCTTGATGACCCAAGACTGTTGTGCCAAATCTGCTACGAATCATATTGTGAAGTATGCAGATGACATGGCAGTGGTGGCTCTTATCTGGGACAACAATGAAGATGCTTATAGGGAAGAGGTGAAGGCTCTGGTGGACTGGTGCAATAAACCTGGTTCTAAATGTTAATAAAACAAAGGAGATCATTGTAGATTTTAGAAAGAGCCAGCATAGTCATACTCCACTCAGTATCAAAGATGTAGCTGTAGAGGTGGTCAACAATATTAAGTCTCTAGGGGTGCAGATAACTAACAGTATCAATTGGTCTTTCCACACGTCATTTTAAGTGAAGTGTGCAGACCAGCATCTGCATTTCCTGCATCGCATGAGGAGAGCACATCTTTCGCCTTCTGTCCTGGCCACATTTTACAGAGGCACGATTGAGTGTTTCAACAAACTACTGGGACTACCATATTTTGTAACAGCTTTGTTCCCTATGCCATCCATCTGGTAAACTCACAAGTTTCATTTTTCTCACCATGTACATATATACATTTGAACTAGACTGTATTGTTTCTCTGTGTCATATAATATATGTAGGTATGTGGCTATATGCATAATTTTGTATTTATGTATATTTATTTATTTATTTTGTCATGTTTTATGTAGTTTATACTGGAGGTGGTAACCCTCTGAGAGCTGTATGCAACAAAATTTCATTTTAATGTATGCCGATTAGTGTACATTTAAAGTGACAATAAAGTTATTCTATGTCTATTCTAAGTCCTTTCCTCTCTTAAATACAGCTGCAAACAGTACAGAAAGAGAGTTATTGTTTTTGTACTACAAGTTTAGTTCCCGTTCTCCAATATTGCCTAGATATGATTTTAATTTATCCCTCTGTTACTGTTCATTGAGGAAAGCAGGCATTATCATGTCCATTAGCAGCCTCACAATTAAATTGATCTAAATTGTTCTCCTTGGTAACTGCTTTTAATCAATCAAAATATTTGATGCATTTTTATATCACATTTGAATATCTTAGAAATTGATGTTTTGAAAATGTTAATGTAGGAGAAGCAAATTGTTGATATAATTAATATAAGCATTATTAATGTACATGCACCATTCACAATTATTTTAATGACAATGGAGTATATAAAATTAAAATTATTTACCGGTAAATAAAAACTATAACCATAAAAATAACTAGGGAAAATATCTACCAAGAATTTTGTAACAGTGAAAGCTAAAAAGTTGATTTTTACTCAAGCATATTTATCAAAGTATACATTTATAATTGTATAATTACAGTATATTGCTATAACATCACTTTTTATCAATCAACAAAGGAACCAAGATAAAACCAACCAAAACTAAAATATCTTACAGTATATCTAATCTTTACTGCTAATTTAGCAAACCTTCCAGGAATGCTTATTAGCAATGGGAACATCTATTTCTAAACACAGATATTGAGGGTAAGATTCCATTAGATGTAGAAGGTCTTGGCTTGCATTTTTGGTTCCCTAGAACTTAGCTTCATACATTTGCCCCTGGGCACAGTAAGTCAGGTATCCAGAAAACAAGAGAGCACTACCAAACAAAATATAATGAAAAACCTGGGAGATAATATTTCTTTGCTAGCCTTGGCTTTGCCTCAGCTTGCACTATCTGAGAAAAATTGTAACTTATGGGAAGAGAGCATTCAGCTGCTGCAGCTTCCCATTTAAACTATTAAGTTGATTTCCCACAAAGGTAATTTTCTGCTTCCCTGGCTTGGTTCTATTCATCTTTTAGAAGGTAATTAGTATCTCTTCAGTGTGCCTTTATGCCCAACTAATTGCACCTTGGTTCACAAGTTAGAGTTAATGCTTACCTATTTAAGATAGTGCTGTAATATCCAATTAGGAATGAGCCCAGGCAGAAATGTACACTGAAATACTAGGCTTTGCCTTGCTGGTTTAACATTCTTTTGGGTTTTCAGTAAGAACATTTTATTTTGATGCCTATTCCCTGGTTAAGCACTTTACCTTTGTTCTAATAAGACTGTTTTCCCCGCATGGGAAATTCTGTCATCAACATCTTTGGGTGCCATTAAATCTGGGTGTTCACAGTCCAGAGGGTCCAAGATCACCTCCTGTCTTTTTCCACTAGAGCTCCTCGGGAAGAAGGCACATGCCAGGTGCACCTGTAGCGCAGTTCTGCAATGCTCCCACATTTTTAAAAATGGTCACAGAACAAGAAGCAAATACAAAAACTGGGCACAGAATGAGGCTAGATGCAAGCCTAAAGCAAGGTGGTAAGAATGGCAAAGTGTTGCTTTTTCTGCAACCTGATTGCATCTGTGGAAAGCCATCTACTTGTATTTTAAATTGATCCAGTTCAAATTGCAGCTGCTCATCTCACAACAGATGAGATCTATTAAAGTCAGGTAACATCTCTGTTGCAAAAGCTGCATTGACTTCTAATTTTCTCCCAGGTTTCATTCAAGGTGTTGTTAATTTCACCTATAGAGCCATATATGGCTAATCAGCCAAGTAGCTTCACAAACATCTACTGCACATTGAATCTGTCCACCCAGTATGATTTACCAAGGAAATGTAAGTTAATTCCTGATAGGAAATAAAGCAGGTATGGGCTTAGATACCAGCATTCTCTGTTATGATTCCCTTTCTCTGGAACAGCTTGCTCCCTGAGCTAAATTAATACAATGCAGAGTTTTTAGAGATGGAAAACTTGGGTGTGTTAATTTATAATGATGCTTTTCCTAATAATTGAGACAAATGTGCTGTTGTGATGAGGATTAGATTATTATGGATATTTACTCATATAATGACTTGGACAAGGATCTTTATTGTGTTGTTTGTTCTACTGTATTACTGTAAGCTGCTTAGAATTTGAAGAACAAAGGAAAGAAACAAAAACAAGCAAGAGCAGAAAATGAGAGCCAGAGTGGTAGAAAATGGGTATCACACACAATGAAGTCTCAGATAATATCTTGCCCAGGGCTCCTCGGTTTTGTTAGCACCTCTGCTAATGCCATTTTGGAATGGGTGGCAAAAAAGATGAAACAAAGGTTCAACTCCTTTGGTAGTGAACATAGGCATGTACAGGATGGTTTTCCTGGATTACATTTTCAAAAGTGAAACAAGCAGTAACTTTATGTTCATTTCAATCCCTTCACAGCCCTCCTTTATTGTAAGGGGGGGAAATGTTGCAACAACTCTACCCATTTAACAAACTGTACGCATGTGAACATTTATATGGTAAGTTTCTTGACTCTAAATGTAGTGTTTTATGAGAGGAATTGTGAAATAGGTATAAATAAGCACTTCAAAAACTGGAGGAGGAATAAAACTCCTTACTCGGTTGGACATTATTTGATATTGAATCAACTTTGTAGATATTTAGATTTCTGCAGGGCATCCTTGAAGCTACTTGGTTTTCTTAGAACATGTCTTCCACAGTATTCTAATTTAGGCCAGAGCATAAGAGGCCCACTTGCTGCTCAGTGGAAAATAATCTCAATAACACTGGCTCAAGAATTCAGAGAGTTGAAGTCCATACTTCTTAAAGTTGTTAAAGTTCAGAAACACTGAGATAGAAGGTTGTCCTGCCGGCTCTATTAAACTAAACTCCATATGCCATAGAAGATATAAAGACATATCAGTCATTGCTTCCGTCGTCAACTGTCATCAAGCAGAATGTTTTACTTAGTGTCAAGCACCAGGGAAATCAGGAGATCCAGGCAGTTCAAATGGATATAAAGATTTATTGGAAGCTTAAGCTCTGTACAAGAATCTGAACTACTAATGACCAAAGGAAATAGTAAATATGGGTAGAAAGAATTCAAGTTAGGCTGGATTTAGATCTCTAGTGGGCACAAAGGGATTTATGACTGATGATGCGTTTGACCTCTCTCTCAATCTCAGCCTGGTCATCTCCTACACCTGGCTTGTTACTTGTCTGGATATTTTCTTCCCCCAGTTTTTGTTCTAATTTTGCAGCTTCAAAATATAACTGCAGGGAATTAGGTTTATCCAAAGGAAAAATAAAAATTATTGTAGCATCTCAATAATAGCGGGAGTTTTCCCAACAGGACACCTTCTCATTGTGAATTCAAATGGTGCATGCAACAGAAACGCAGTTGTAGAAAGGAAGTATCAGCATAGCAACTAAAATTTCAGAGGTTTCAGATAGGTATTTAAAACAGAGTCATGCACCTGGAAAGAATATCAACAACAAGCCAAATGCTCTTCAGTTGAAGAAAGGAAATGTATTTGCTTTCTAATGGTGGGGACGTCCTCAAAAAAAGTACAAAAATGGAAGTTAGGACTATGCAATGCTTTGCATATGAATCAAATATGAATCCAACACTTTGGAGCATTAAGATACTACTTGTTTGGAGCTCTTTACAGCAGCACCAGCTGCTCTACCATTCAGTGAAAAGTAGTGGTTGTTTTAACTTGTTCAGATAGAATCTGGATTCACGCTCCTGTCAGTCACACTATGTGGCTTCAGACACCGAAGACAAAGAAGATTGAACATACTTTCATTGAGATTGGCTATAATAATAGAACCTTGAAAATCTGATTGTGCTGTGCCTTATATTTCAGTGAATTATGAAGGCGTCTGTCTGATCTGCTTCCAAATATTATCAAATGTTTCAGCCCCTTTTGATTGGTTTCTGTGCATTTTTCTCAAATTCATCCTCTTTATTCTCTATAGTTCCAGAGCAGCTTTTGAGAATGAAATCCAAACTGCTGGGCAGCCCTAACAGAACAGCAGATCCCACTTGTACTAGAGATGTTGGCCTTCAATCTATCATAAGATTCAGTGTTGTCCCAAATCCTCCTAAAATAATAGAACAAGAAGAAGTCAGGGATCAAATTGTATTTTAGATTGCTTGTTCTGTCTCTTTAAGAGACCTATTTGTTTGTATTGATTTTTGGGTTTATTATGTCAATTTAAGATTATTTGGAGCTTCTAGATGGGCAAAGATATTCAAGAATAAATAAATAGTAGATATAAAATGAGATATTTGGTTAACAGAATGTAGGAATGTTATGGCAAAAATAGCAGCTTTGAAGATCTTAGAAACTGGAGTGAGTGAATGCTAACATTACATGACTTATCTACACAGCTTTTGGAAGATACTAATGCATTATTTATGGCCAGCCAGCAGGCAGAAGCCATGGAAAGAACTTTGGGAAAATCTCCTATGCAAACAGCAGGTGCAGACAAATGAGACCAGCTGCACAGGTGATGGCTGGGGAATTTGTGAGCTTGATTTGCCTAAATGCTTCAAGCTCAGGCCCCCGGGACTTTAATCCCCCTCCCCAAGTCAGTTTCTTTTTACAAAGGTCTCTGAACTTTACTTACTGAGAATAATTGCTCCATCTGCAATAGAAAGCCTGACAGGCGCTTTGGTATATTTGTTTAGCTTGCCTTTGAAAACAAAGAGTAACATTTTAAGTTCATTTTTAAAGTTTTTGTCTGTCCTGCGGGGAGGCTCTGATTTCATATTTAGAAAAAATGAATGTACCATTTACTAAAATTTTAAATACACTAGAGTGCTTTTTCTCATATCTTCATCATAAACTCTCACATATTCCAAGTTATGTAATATATCAGGAAAACTTAATATACCAGAAGTATATCTGGTTGTCTCATAAACATAAATTGGTGCAATTAACTGAAATCTGATTCGATCATTGTAGCTCAATGTATTGGGTAAACCCAGGTAACTGAGTTTATTCAATACACTGCAGTTAAGAAAACAAATAGTTTGTATACCACAGAAATATTTTCACTAAAATTGTAATTGTGGATGTTTTTGGTTTGGATAAAATCCCAAGGAAATCAACAGAATCTACATTAATAGATGTAGCCCGTGGCCAGGGGGGCTTTTTATCAGGTTCGCCTGATACGCCAGTTGCGCCCCTTTCTAGATCGGGACTCCCTACGCACGGTCACTCAGGCACTCGTCACTTCCCGCCTGGACTACTGCAACGCTCTCTACATGGGGTTCCCCCTGGGGTACACCCGGAGGCTCCAGCTGGTCCAGAACGCGGCCGCGTGGGGGATTATGGGGGCGACGAGGCGCTCCCATGTAACACCTCTCCTGCGCGAGCTGCACTGGCTCCCGGTGGTCTTCCGGGTGCGCTTCAAGGTGTTGGTAACCACCTTTAAAGCGCTCCATGGCTCAGGGCCGGGGTATTTACGAGACCGCCTTCTGCCACCAATAGCCTCCCACTGGCCAGTGCGCTCGCACAGAGTGGGCCTCCTCAGGGTGCCATCCGCCAGACAATGTCGGCTGGCGACCCCCAGGGGGAGAGCCTTCTCTGTGGCAGCGCCTACCCTCTGGAACAACCTCCCCCCAGAGATACGTACAATAACAGACCTCCGGATTTTTCGTCGGGCCCTGAAAACCCATTTATTTCAACTAGCTGGGCTGGCTTGAGTGAATTTTAAATCGTTTTTAAATTGGGGTTCTTTTAATTTTCGGCCAAATATTTAATTATTTTAAACTGCTTTTAAATTTTGTATATATTATTTTTTACTTTGGCTGTTCACCGCCCTGAGTCCTATTCTGGAAAAGGGCGGTATAGAAATTTAAATAATAAAAAAGTAATAATAAAAATAATAATAATAAACCTGCAAGTATACAGACTATTCTATTCTTGACAGTACTGTCTGATTCAGTGTTATTTCTACATCTATAAATAATAGCATAAAAGAGCTTCGACGGTTTTTCCTTCCAGAGATCTACTATATAAGTAGAATAATATGGTCAGTCTTTTGTCAAATCTACCATGGGTTCAATTTGATTCAGAGCCACAGATAAGTCAGAGAACATTCTGACTTAGTTACTTGTTCCTGAGGTGTGAGAATCTCTTTTCAGCAAATGCCACAATTTACTAAATACTTGTAATATGGAGCAAATGTAAACCCCAACAGTTGAAGAAACAAAATTATGTGTCTGAATTATTTCAATTAATTTAAACAATGTTTATATGTAGCATGTTCCAAATTTTGGTATAAAGATGAATTGGGTTCAGCTTATTGCAATCATTGTAATAAGTACATCAAATTAATATTTTACTGTATTTTATAAAACATATAAATCAAGAAACATTTTAATGTATTTTTATCCATTCTCAATTCAATTTGTTCTTGATTCAAATAAAAATAAGGGGGGACAAACAGAAACTCACAAAGAGTTCTACTGGATGCTTGTCTGGTCCAGGCTAACAGATACTTTATATTAATTAATATTTTAAACATACTTTAAATGTTTGAAATTATAATCTGAATAGTTGATGCACTATAGTTGCTAAGCTACCAAACTCTTAATTTGAAAGTTTAAGATTCTGATCTTATCTCTACCAATAAGATAAATTATTTTACTTAACACTCTGAATTCCAAATTAATAGTTTGCAGACTGGAAAAGAATTAGATGTAGTAGACCACTATATACCTTGGCTAACGGATCTTAGTGGAAGGTGATACAATAAAGGAAACTGAACGTCATATTAAACATGGTTGGCAGGCATTCTGCAAGCTAAGCATAATTTTCAAGAACAATCTTCCCTTATGCCTGAAAATAAAATTTTTCAATCAGTGTGTGTTACCTGCTCTAACATATGCCAGGGAAACATAGACACTAACCTCACAATCTATACAAAACTATGAGTGGCGCAAAGAGCCATGGAAAGATACTTGCTCGGTATTACAAGACAAGATAGAAAGACCCGCACATGGATTAGAGAACAAACAAAAGTATATGATATCATCAAGAGAGTAAAAGAATTGAAAAGGAATTCACATAGCAAGAAGAACTGATGGCAGATGGACCAAAGCAGTCATAGAATGGTTCCCACTTGATAAAAAACATCCAAGAAAGAGACCTAAAACAAGATGGATTGACAACATCAGCAAGTATTGCAGGCCCAATTGGCAAAAAAATAGCTCAGTACCATATTGATTGGAAACATGCAGAAGAGGCCTTCATCCTGCAATGGATAGACAATGGCTAAAATGATGATGATGATGAGTTTACAGACTGAAAAAATTGCAAGATAATTTTTATGTTTTTAAACACCCATAAAGGAATAGAATAGAGGGCATATTAATACTTAATGTGAATTAAGAGAAGATAACTTGTTTCCCAATAAGATAGAACTGGAGTGTTTAGGGTACCTGTTTGTAGCATGTCCTACTTCTCCATTGGTAGAAGATTTCCTGTCCTTTTTCCCCTACTCTGTTATAATTCTGTGAGTCTTCTGCCAAAATCCAAGTAAGCCTGGATAAAGTCTCTGTGTATTATACTTCGAGGAATGTGTCCCATATTTCATCAAATGGGTCATTTAAGCTCTTTTCGTTCCAGCTTACTTTCTGATTTAACAATAGAAAGTCACCGTTTTAATGTGGCCCAACTGTAATCCTGCTGGGGGTGAAAAATTCATAGTGGAAGTTACTATATTATAAAAGTTAGGTTTTAAGTGTGTTCCGAAATTGATGTAGTTGTCTATGTCTGGGCAGTTCTATAAAAGAAGTTCAGTTACCAATTTTTGAGTTCCCTTATCGGTTGACCAATTAAAAATCTTATATAAGTTTTGTTTATAGGAAAATCCTCTAGTTTTAGTAACACACACACACACACTGATTACTATATATAAATGACACTAAATGAATTAAGAAGATAGTATTCTTGACAATTACTATCATAACTGTCAGGAAGGGAAGTGTATGCTCGGCGTTAGAGTTTCTGCTGTTTCGCGGGTTGGGACAATTTAGGAGCTTACAAGGTTACTATGTACTTTTGGAATTTGAACCAAGGCAATGACAATGGTAATGGTCAGCAAAATTGCAAGAGAATGTAGCCATTGTTTATTCTTGGGGACAGAGCATAGCTTTTCTTCCATACTGTTATTAATAGGAGATTGAACTTCACACCAGTCACAGCAGCAATCAATCTCTTCACGCCTTAAAACATCGGGTGCATGAGTTTTGAACCCAGATTTTAAATATGAGCCTTTTCTTCTGCCTTTTCAAATGAATAGATTTCTAAGCCTTTTCTCAAAATAGAGGGTTGACACTGTCATATGTTTTACACAACAATTCAGTCTGCTTTTAATGGATGGGCAGATTAGATTTTTATCTCACCTTTTTTTTTTTCTTCATATAAATTCAATGTGGCAAACATAACTAACATTCTTTCCTTTTCCAATTTTCCCCACCATAACAACCTTGTAAGGTGCGTTGGGTTGAGAGTCTGTGACTGGCCCAAAGTTACCAAGACCAGAGAGCTTTCATGTCTAAAGCAGGACCAGAACTCAAGTTCTCCTTGTTTTTGGGCCAACATCTTCACCACTACACCAAACTGGCTCCCCAGTTCCTATTGTGGACACCTTCAGCCCTTATATGACACTTAATGCTTTGCAAATATTATTGTGCATAAATTAGCAACTGTTACCCAGATTTAGTCCCAGATTACTCACTGTTCAGATGCAACTTTCTTTAGTCTCCTTTTTCCAATCATTTACATTAACATTATAGAAATGGTTTGGTGTAAGAAACTGAGTAGATGAATATTGGAGCAATGAAACACAACTTTGTGTATGGGCTGATAGTGTATGAATAGACAATTGGTAACTAGGAGTCAGATTATGTTAGATAGTTCGATGAAAACAACAACCTAATGTGGCAACTGGAATGAAGGAAACATTCATTTGAGGGATGCTTAGAAACAGATTGGCAATGAAACAACAAATGTTATCATTCTTTTATCCTACAATTAGATCACATAACATTCTGGTTGTTATATCAAAAATATAGAGAACTTGAAAGAATATAGAAATAAATACCTATTAAAATGACAAATTCTTCATAAAACAAATACTCAAAATGTCATACTTTTTTATTTAGAAAAAAAAGACAGAATTAAAGTGGAGATAATATTGGAATAGAAAATTATGGATGGGTCAGAAAAAGTAATAGCGAATAATTCTTGATTCCATGATACTATTACTGAGATTTCCCTAATGAATCAGAACAGTGAAAGGTTTAAAAAAGAGGAATTGAAAACTTCTTTATAACACACATAACTGAACAAGAGAGCTAGCTAATCACAGCATGCATTATTATCTTTCAAAAACAAATTCATAGAAGATACAATTGTTATGATGCTTGTCAACTATTTCCAAGCATGAGAGCACAATGCCTTGAAACACTGTCACTGGAGAAGAAGAGCAAGAAATGGCTATGACTCCATCATTAAACACTGCCTGCTGGCTTCCATGGGATCTGGCTAATAATTATAAGAAAGAGGATGCTGGATTTAGACGGAACTTTGTTCTATTCTGGCAGGGTTTCAAGCATCCTTATAGTTTCTTGCAAGGATTCTTTCAGGTGTGGTTACTGTTCTGTCTCATTCAAAGAACTGGGGATGGGGAGGCAGAGAAACAAGTTTGATAATATCAATTTGTATTTTTCCTATATGTAGTGGATGTAGTCCCCCATATCCATTTTTTTAAAACTAGAATACATGAAACTTCAGTACTTGAAAGCATCCTGTCTGGCGCACTCAAAAAATGTCAGGTTTAATAAAGTTTTCCAAAGTCTTTCAATAATCCATGGTGTAGTGCTGGTTTAGAAAGCAGGAGACTGTGAATTCTAGGCTACTCTTGGGGATGAAACCCTGCTGGGTGACTTTGGGCAAGTCAGTCTCAGCCCAACCCATTCCACACAGGGTGGTTATTGTCGAGAAAATAAGTGGGATAAAAATCTAATTATCACATTTCTTAGCATCTGTTGAGATTGGCTTTCAATTGCCTGATGATTTGAGCAGGAGCTGCTGTCCCATTTTCTTCATTGAAGTGTGAAATACAATATATAAACATTGCATGTAATATGTAAAAAAATTTAAAAATAACATTATATGACTTTTTGTTTTCTTAGAAGTAAATTATTTTCCATGGTCAAGTTTAGGAGTACAATTTCAGAAGCTTGCCAATTTATTCTAAGATATGAGGTAACAAATCCCATACGTGACTCTCTTTTCCCCTGTATCATTGTATGTAATTAAATACTAATGAATTAGCTAACAATTTGCTATCTCATGACAGTGAATGTCTGCTGCTTGAAGCTAATGCTTAAAGACAGGAGTTATTTGCCTAGTGATAAGTTTGTGTCAGGCACAAGCAAGGAGAACAGCTCCAAGAATGATCAAAGAGGCTTCTTGATTGATGAATGCAAGTGTACAGGAATCTCACCAGAATATTTGTCTTCCCTTGGGAAAGGATAGATATACTCCTAATGCATGAACTCCAAAAGTTTCCTTCTCCCTCACATAGTCTAAGCTGAAATGTCTTTTAATTCTTCCTGTTAGGGCCTCCTCCCCTTCAGCCGGTAGTTGCTCCACAGGTTGTCTGTAAATATGGAACAAATTGTCAGAGTATGAATATTCATGGACTGGAATAGATCAGCCAATGGGGACTGAATGGAGACATGGTGACAAGGTCAACCAATGAATAGGCATGGTAACAGGCTCAGACAATGAGGCTTATTTGGAAACAGAAACTTAAGTCTGAAGTCTGGGTGTGGCTTAGGCAACTGAGTCTGTGCAGAAGCTTAACTGTCCTGTATAGAGGAGGCTCTCTTTGTATTAAGCTCTGTGCTCAGCTCTGAAATGAAACAAGCCTGGGCTTGTCTGTCTGCTGAAATGAAACTGGAAACTGATCTCTCTACTTGTTATCACGTTGAAAGAACTCTGCTGTTGGTATTGTAAAATTTACTTCATCTCTTATAATGTATATAAAGAAGTTAATGAATCCTGCTGAATCATTATCTGTGTGTGCTTTTGGTTTTGATTTTGCAAGAAACTCCAGCACAAATGTTGATCAGGTGGTTTCCATGGGAAATGGTCAACTGAAGACAATTCCACAGACAAGCTGAAACAGATTAGCTCCTCCCTTTGATGTTCTCCTGAATAAAAAAAATGGTGAGAGATTGTCCAAACTGTTTAACCTTGTGACCATTCCTTTACCTCACAATGAGATCAGAAGACAGCACTCTCAAGTGGGGGAGGTTAAGAAGGAAAATCACTATCTTGCTCCAGCTACATAATTGGAGCCCTTCAGGGACACTAAATTTCTGCACTTCCCTTGCTAACTATTTTTGGAAATTACCTATTAATGGATTTAAAATTAAATTTGAAATGACAAGATTTGAAATACTGGCTGAATGAACACTTTTAATCCTCACTATACGAATATGAATATTTAGTTTTATAATTTCTAAAATCTTAAAATAAACAGCAAAATATAAAATAATATTTTGCTACAGAACATTCTAAGGCTTCAAAAATGTTGACTTTGAATATTAAGATTTTGAAACTTTTTTTTTTTAGAAAAGTATGCCCATGGAAAAGAAAAATTGTTTTTGAGATTGAAGATATAAGGCAAGCAATTTATAATGGCGTTTAAAGACATCTTTGAAAAATTGCATAGAGATCAGCATCAAGAAATGGGAGCTATGTTGCATCTTTGAGTGAACAGCCTGTTACAATATGAAGAAATCACAAACAGGATAGTGTATCCAGCAAAATTTATTTGCGGAGAATACGAACATTTTGAACGTTCAAATCTGTCACCGGATACACTGGATAAGGTTTTAAAAACCAAGAAGGAAATAAAAATGAGAATCCCAGAGAATAACTGAAATAATTTCCCTTTGTTAGATTTACAAAAGAGACAATTTAAGACACCAAAGAAATTTGTAAAATGGTTCTTAACCATCCAAATGGATCATGGAGAAAGACTGTTTTATATGAAAGAAAAATTGCAAAGTTGGTTTATTCAATCAGGGATAAAAATGGGATGTGTTATCTGGCAACTTGAAAGCTTTGCAAGCTCATGAATTAATTAGGGCATCTTTCGGAAACTTCACATTATCATTCTGGGTGATTCTTTTTGGATTATTTTTTAATACTGATTGCTCGATGAGATTTTTTTAAAGAATAAATTATTTCTTTTTGGGTTTTTTTGAGGGGGATATCAGGATCATTTTATATTTGTGAAATATGGATGTGCCTACAGGTA
This sequence comes from Arizona elegans, assembly GCA_022577455.1. Classification (NCBI taxonomy): domain Eukaryota; kingdom Metazoa; phylum Chordata; class Lepidosauria; order Squamata; family Colubridae; genus Arizona; species Arizona elegans. The sequence continues at coordinate 168,751,095 of JAKOOJ010000002.1, forward strand.
CAGGAGTGGATATGGAATGTGTATTTGAAAATAAGATGTTATTTATGTGTATGGGGACTTGTCTATTGTAAAGGGAAATGATCTTTTGCTATGTTAAACTTTAATTTATATAAACTTTTGTTTATATTAGGATATTGGGGCCATTGAATAACTTTCAGAGGATATTTTGTTAATAGTTAAGAAGTGGGATATGGAGTGTTGAGTTTTATTTAATTGTTGATACTTGTCACAGGAAGGTGGGGAGGTCTTCTTAATATATTTTTGTGATTCTTTTCTCTCTCTCTTTGTTTCTATTTATTGTTTTATTCATGCCTCTAATATAATTATTTTTTTAAAAAAAAGAAAAAATGTACATCAGTCAAGTTGTGGGTTTTTTAATTATTTGGATATGAAATAAGATGTAAGTGAATTCCACAGCCACAAGCTATCTTGGATGAAGGAGATGAATTCTGTTCTTTCTTAACTCTTAAATATACTGTAGGCCTTGCTCATTTCTATCAATTTATTGTTTTATAGCTGAGGAGGGGATTTTAAAAGGTGCACTAATGGAATGTAAGAAAGGGAAGCTGGGAACTGATTGTTAACTTTCTTTCATGTATGTGTCCCTCAGCTATTCACCTTCTCTTTATTCAAAAATTGAAAAAAGGCCCAATTTTTTAAAAATATTATATCTTTGACAATGTGTAGTATATTTATATTAAGTGGCTATATCTGCTGAGGAAGGATCCACTTGTAGCTCTTTATAAGTGAAAAATTAGGTTTGTATAATGAACAGGTCAAATTAGGTTTGAACAAATGAAGGCATATATATGTGTTAAGGATATTGTTGTGTCACCACCAGAGTCATGGTTCATAAAGCAGAGTACCATCAGAAGTTTTTACGCAGGGAAACGGTTTTGAGAGTAATTGTGAATAACATGCAGACAAACTGGTTTTATATTACTTTACTTAGAGGGTAAAGTGAAATCATAGTCATTTAACAACCCAAGTCTTAGCCATATAAAGTGCAATATAAGATCAATCCAGGGATATAAAATCTTCTTACCAGTTTGTAGAAAAATACAAGGAACATTCCGGAACAATATAAAAACAGTTCAATAAATATCAGGAAATGGTAATAAATAAACCATGATCAAACAATGACCATTTAGAGAGATCAACAATAGTTACAGCATAGTAGCAGGTAAAAATATGGTGCAGTGTTCACAACTAACCACAATAAAGGTCTCCTTAAATAGATTGGCTACAGAGCTTATCCAATCAGGATGCAGAATGACTCAGCAATGTTCTTAAAGCAACATAATACATTTACATAATACAAACATACAATGTTGGATTATATATTGCCTGGCCAACTAGTTAGGCTATGACCATTTCCTAACAGGATAAAGTTGCACACCTTCCAGTAAAAAAAAGTTCCCTGAGGATGGGCTTCAGCACAAGTCTGAAAGATTGGAAGACTAAACCCCTGATCCCAGTGACTGACCCAGATTGGATCCTCATATAAAATTGCCCTCAGAAGATCATTTATTATCATGCAATGGGTTATAATATTGTTATGTCTTTAAATAAATGGAACTCTGTCACTGCTGTCTCTTGCCTATTATCCTTCAACCTTCTATTCCAAAGAAGCATGTTAGTTCATAGGGAAATTCCTAAAATTCATTTACCAAATAATAATGCACCAACTTCAATACAGAAGCTAGGAAGTCCTGAACTGAAGCTAAGAAATGTGAATTATATGCCCCACACTTGCCTTAGTGTTTTACACAGATAATGGTGGGGATGTCAGTTTTTCCTTTGCAGACAATATGCATTTTCTTGTTTTGAAACACCTATTGGTCCTTTCAGATTGTGTTTGTCCTATCATTTCCCCCCTCTCCCTTTTCTGAAAGGAACAGCTTTTGACTGTAAGTATTGTACTTTTTCTGCTGCTTTCTCATGAATAATATATTATAAGATGTAATTTATTGTACTAATACAACTTGCCAGCATAGTATCCTTTAAGCTGATGAAACATGGACCATAAGGTAGCCTGGTTATGAATATATAAATAAATGTACTCAGGATTCCTTGACTTCTCATTTTATTAATTAGAAATGAATTGTTTTCCCTAACACATAGGATGCAACAAGCTGTAATTATGCCCCATCACTTCTAAGCAGTATGTCAGTGTTTCTTTGTTTGATTCTTTGTTTTTATGGACCTGCAAATTAACTCCCTTTTCATTAGTTAGGAAAGGCAAATTAAATAAGGTTCATGGCATTCAGCATTTTCAAAGCAAACTCAGTGGGGTAGAGAATGAGATTTGTGTGAACCATTTAAAGATGGTAGGAGAAGTAAAGACTTAAGAGGTTTGAATGAGAATGGAACTTATCATTTAGAAGATAACATAAAAATAGCTGAATGGTTGTCTGACTTTATCTAAAGCAAATAATAGTTTAGATTCTTAACTGATATGGAGCATGGTAAATGTATCTTTTTAATGGATCCTTTAATGAAGAAAGTTATTGACACAATCAAATGTCGGTGTGTTCAATATTGCACATTCTCGTCATTTGCAATCAGATTCATTTTGATTGCAATCAAAATAAATTGATTAAATTAAACTAAGTTAACTTATGATAACAAAGGTAATCAACAACGATTTTCAGAATTGTTATGGTATAGCTGAATGCAAATGTTATATAATTGTTCTTCGTCTATTGATTCCAGAGGACTAAGGGAATAAAGAAAGAAGATAATTCACATGTCAGCAGTATGTTCTATAAAGAGTTATAGAATAGAACCTTTTTGATAGTACCTAACAACTGTACATCACGTATTTCATGTACATATATCTCTATTCAGACCTGGAAAAAATAACTTACTATCCCTTACTATCAAATAGTATTATGAATCTTTGATTTTGCTAAAACACAAGTAGTTATTAACTACTTTGAGTAAATACTGCTTGAAGTAAGCACCACTATTGTGTTAGGGTTATAATTGTGAAAACAGTAACCTGAAACTAGGAAATCTCTTGAGCATATCTCTGACCAATGTTGTTGTTGTTAGTTGTGAAGTCGTGTCCAACCCATCACGACCCCATGGACAATGCTCCTCCAGGCCTTCCTGTCCTCTACCATCTTCTGGAGCCCATTTAATCTCATGCCTACTGCCTTAGTGACTCCATCCAGCCACCTCATTCTCTGTCGCCCCTTTCTTCTTTTGCTCTCAATCTTTCCCAGCATTAGGCTCTTCTCCAGTGAGTCCTTCCTTCGCATTAGGTGGCCAAAGTATTTGAATTTCATCTACAGGATCTGGCTTTCTAAAGAGCAGTCAGGATTGATCTCTTCTAGGACTGACCGGTTTGATCACCTTGCAGTCCAAGGGACTCGCAGGAATCTTCTTTAGCACCATAGTTCAAAGGCCTCAATTCTTTGGCGCTCAGCCTTTCTTATGGTCCAAATTTCACAGCCATACATTGCAACTGGGATTAGTCTAATGTTAATTGTAGCAAGAGTTAGGAAAGAATACTGAGATAAATATCTGCTAAATTAAACTAAACAGTTTTAAATTGCGGACCATACTTTTTCAACCCCTCCAAGACCTCCAAGACCGAGTGGCTGTGGCTTCCGGCGTCCCGATATAGCCAGCTGATGCCATCGCTGGCTATTGGGGGTGAATCACTCGCCCCCACGGAGAGGGCTCGTAACTTGGGCGTCCTCCTGGATGCACGGCTGTCTTTGGAAGATCATTTGATGGCCGTGGCCAGGGGGGCTTTTTATCAGGTTCGCCTGATACGCCAGTTACGCCCCTTTCTAGATCAGGACTCCCTACGCACAGTCACTCAAGCACTCGTCACTTCCCGCCTGGACTACTGTAACGCTCTCTACATGGGGCTCCCCCTGGGGTGCACCCAGAGACTCCAGCTGGTCCAGAACGCGGCCGCACGGGGGATTATGGGGGCAATGAGGCGTTCCCATGTGACACCTCTCCTGCGCGAGCTGCACTGGCTTCCGGTGGTCTTCCAGGTGCGCTTCAAGGTGTTGGTGACCACCTTTAAAGCGCTCCATGGCTTAGGGCTGGGGTATTTACGAGACCGCCTTCTGCCACCAATAGCCTCCCACCGGCCAGTACGCTCGCACAGAGTGGGCCTCCTCAGGGTGCCGTCCGCCAGACAATGTCGGCTGGCGACCCCCAGGGGGAGAGCCTTCTCTGTGGCGGCGCCCACCCTTTGGAACAACCTCCCCCCAGAGTTACGTACAATAACAGACCTCCGGATTTTTCGTCGGGCCCTGAAAACCCATTTATTCCAACTAGCTGGGCTGGCTTGAGTCAAACTTTTAAACTATTTTAAATTGGAACTGTTTTTAATTATGGCCAAATTATTTAATTATTTTAATCAGTTTTTTAATCTTTCTATGTCTGGATTTTACTTTGGCTGTGCACCGCCCTGAGTCCTATATTGGAGAAGGGCGGTATAGAAATTAAAACAAAAAATAAATAAATATTCATTCTTCTCAACTGACTGTTTTATCTCATTTGACATGAACAAATAGCAGAATTTTGTTTAGTTAGCAGTGAAAAAATAATGCATTTGCTATTTATGCATTCTAAGTGTAAATGCAATTCATGTTCCAATCACGATACATGCCTTGCTCATATGAGAGCAAATGTATTAATTCTTGCACACAATGAAGCAGAATACGTCATGAGTCCTATGGTAAAATGTGATATGTCAGCATTGTAGATTTCCAATGGTGTAGAACTATAGCTCCCAGCATCTTCCACCATTACTATATACATACATACTGAGAGTACTAAATATCACTCAGCAACATACTGAAACCCACAGGTTCCCTGTTTCTGCCACAAACAATCTATATCTGCTAAAGTACATCTGTCATTGCTAACTTTAAATCAATGCATGTTGGCTTGTGTAGCAGCACGTGGTAGATTTTATTATTTTATTTGTTTAGTTTTATCTATTTTATTTTCTCCAGCATATTGGACTATTACTCCCATCTGTTTACATAGTTAAATAAGTTAACATTATCTGCACAGGAACTAAACCATAAAAGCAGAACAGCAGCACTTATTAGAATTCTATCTCACTAGCCTTGGGAATTAAAATAACAGGCAGCCTTGGAGAGAGAGTCATTGTAGTGTGAAATGCATAAAGCCAACCCTTGATAAAACAGTGCTTTTTTTTTTTTTTTTTTTGTAGCAACTATGAACAGGAATAAACAGACTCCTACAACTCTTCAAAGTAATCCCATGTCAAGATGGAACAGTTTCTTGAATGAGGATAAAACTAGTCAGCATCCCTCATGGAAGGATGACCTTTAAAAGTTCAGTGTGAGTGGCAACAGAAGAAAATGGCTTCTGACTCCAAAGAACTGACAGGATGAAGTATTTCTCAGAGGTTAGTTGCCAGCAGCTATTCTGTTACCAGAAAGTTGTAATGCAGTGCAGCTTCCTGAGTTTAGCAGCTCCAGGGAAGGCAGTTTCTAGATACTGTAACGTGGTATGAAAGCCATCTTATCTTCATAGGCTATACCATCATTCTTTTCATGTCTGCCTTTCCAGTTTAACAAAGGCAGTGCTAAATTTCTAAAGTAAAATACAATAACACAATGCCTAAAGCAGCTTGCTATTAAGGTGGTCATCTAAAAAAAGAGCTCTGTCCTCACAGGTCCATTGTTAAACCAGTTTTGCAGTACAGAAATGAGCCTGGCAGAATTATCCTCTGTTCTCTTATGGTACAACTGTTTTATTTTTCTCTTTTCACAGTTCAAACGAATCCACAGCCTGCTATGTCAATATGATTTGCAAGTCAGTATCAAAGCTTCACTTGGAGGACAAGGGCAAATTATTGTGAAGTTTGCATCAAGCTGGAGAAGAAAAATTGTTATGTTTGTGGGAGAGGGGGAGAAAAGATATAAGCATAGAACATGACTAAGCAGAAATAAGGGAAAGTGTGGATTTCCAGATTTTGCTAAATAAATTTCAAAAATCCTTCATTACTGGCCTCTTCTTCTTGCAGTCCTGAGTATTAGCAGTAAGATATCATCCTCTCCCTCCAAAACTTCTCCATTCAATTTGAGCATATCTTGTTGATGCATGGAACCATTTGTATCAAAGTTGCTACCACCTTTTTTTTTCTTTCCCAAGATCAAAACTTAGATATTGCCAAAGATATAAGGGTAACTCTGCCATCTCCACAGGTCCACAGGTACCAGTGGAGTACCTTTATTATTTTTACAAATAATTAAGGGCAGCAACATACTATTCCTCCTCTTCCACTTTTCCCCATAACCATCTCCCTCTGAGATGGGTTGAGCTCAGAGTGAATGACTAGCCCCAAGTCACCCAGCTGACTTTCATGCCTAAGGTGGCAGTGGAACTCAATATAAATTCTCTATTGTTTCTAGGCAATGACCAATTGCAAGAATTGTGTGAAATTACAAATATAATTTGTATTGAATTATATTATATATAATATAATATATGTAATGTTATATGTATTGTATTGTATTATAAAGGATAAAGCATCTCTATGGGTTCTTTGGTACTCTCTGCACCAAGAGGCAAAGTACAGTATGTTACATCTTCCCCTTCCTTTCCGTTTGTATCCTTAACCATAGATGAGTTATTTTAACTTCATATCAAACCATAGTAATCGCTGATAATTTCTAGTTGAGTCCTAGAAAGTAAACTTTCCAGATGTTTAAATCTGTCTTGCTCTGGAATACATTGCATGAAATCCTTGAACTTTTTGTGAAGTAGTAGGGAGGAGGGAGGCCACTTTTTCATAGGAAGGAGTTTACAGGGGGCTATTTACAAAACTGTCCACTGATTTCTGCAGTTGGTGAACCAGCCACTATAAGTATTGCAGTGCTTTGCATGTGCAGAAAAATGAAGCAATTTATGATCCTTTCTATTCTATACACTTTAGCTTGTATTTCTTTAGCAAAGTGTTAACATGGTTAGAATAGTAGATTTCAGGAGACACCTTAATCAGGATTGTATCATTAAAAGCATTTGCTCTAATCCATTTGTTCACATTTCACAATAGTTATATCTAGCAGCAAAGTGCTTCAACCTGTTCCTTTTGTGATGGGTAAGACAATATATGCAGATTTTCTTCCATTTTGATTTTTATTTTATAATTGCATTTTATAACAGCTAAATTATGTGCATGTTTGGAAAGTCAACTTCAAGCATGAAATTTTTAATACCGTATTGATTTTGATACTGCCAGAAACCAGTAAGAGTAAATAATATTTTACCTAAGGCTTGTCTAATTAAAGGTAAGTTACCCTTTTTAGAACATTTTACCTTATTGAAATATAATACAGTGATGTCACTTGTTAGGCAAAAGAAATTGGATAGGGAGCTAGCCATTAAAAGTTAAAAGTAGAATTTAAAACAACACAAGGCTTTTATTTTTGTTTTTGTTTTTTCATCATGAAGATGAATTGGAAGGTTTGTCAAGCAGTAAGGAAGTTGAAGTTAAATCTTTGTTGAGGAAGGTGAACCAGGGAAGGAACTTTCAGATTAAGAGTAAAGATTCAACTGAAGACTGAAATAGAGAGAATAAAACCTTTGTTTTAAAAAAGAAAACAGCTCATTGGTAAGGTTAGAGCAGCATCCAAAGAAAAAGATGGAACTACTTTGGTGAAATGATGGTACACAAATTTCTAAGCATATGTATTTCAAGCAGTTGTTTTGCTGTTTTTAAAATTTATATTGAATTATGAGAGGTCCTTGGAGCTCTCTGAACATGGTTGTTTTATATAGAATTATCTTTAATAGAATAATCTATTGTTTATAGAATTATATTTAAATACTAAGAACAGATTCCCAAAATAACTAAGAAACATCCTGGTTACATCTATTTCTCTTAGAAGTATTAATCCTAGAGGAAACCATTCTGACACTTTCTTTCCAGGAATATTTTCATTTTTAATTAAAATGGGGTTACCAGTCTGGGACTGCAGAATTCCAAAATGATGATAAATTTGCATAAGTTTTCAGTATCATTTCTAGATTTTTATCTATCTGGATTTTTACAAGCTCCAAATGTTAATTTCATTTAAAATTCATGGGCTTAATTTAGTTGTCTAAAGTTCTTTCTTATTTAAAGTTCATTGCCCTTTTTTTGAACCCATGCTCACAAAAGTAAGAAAGGAACTTTGGTAGCATTTAATTCTAGGTAAGTCATTAAAAGTCATGCTGATGTTTTAATAATTATTTACTGTTGTGATGTTGTTTTAACAAAAGTTTTGGTTTCTTATATGACTTAAAGGGGCGGCAATGGCTTTTGGTCAGATTTTGGCATATCTGGGGATTCCTCCATATATATCTCCATACAAGTATCACACTATTCCCTTTCAGAATAAGCAACACTAAGCAGAGGAAAAGAATGAGAAATAGTGGGGGGAAATATAGGCAGGAGATCAGAAAAAAAGAAAAAGAATCTAACCAGATTCAAAGATTTGCCCTCCATCACACATCATGGCTTTGAACAGTTAAGTCTTTCACATAAAGCTTTTTGTAAGAGAAAGGAAAAAATAGGCTAGGTTATTAACCTTAGATGTACACAAGGAATTTCTCTGTGTTGCAAAATATAAAAAGGTCATAAGATTATTTTATACACTAGGAGGAGATAACTATTTCATGTGTAAGAGAGAAACAATAGAAGTTTTGAATCAGATGACACAAAGAACCTTGATTTGGGATTTGAAATCATCAATAACAGCTTAGGTTGTTGCTTCTTTCCTGAAACCCAAGTGTAGGAACAGTAAACTTTGACATCTGAAGACTGAGCATTGCTGATTTGCTGCATAATTTAAGCTTATTCCTTTGTAGTTCTACACAAATATTACAAACAGGCAAGAACTCCATTCTTTCCTTTTCAAAGAAAAACTGAAGGTAGGTAAAAACTTCAATCTTGAATTGATTATGGGGTTGATGATGAGGCCCAGAAAACTATTAATTACAAATCCCAGGATTTTTAATTCCACATATTTTCCTATGACATAAGGTTGCAATGTCTTTGGCAGACATTATTTTAAATAATACTTTTTACATTGCAGATTTATTTTATTGTTTGCATAACTTCTATGAATATGCACCATAAAGAGATATATACATATATATACAACAAACAAATGTACATAATATAGCTTGTGAAGAAATGTAGCACTGTTTGCTGCATTTGCACAATATACCTAACCTGTTTACTCAACTCATCGGCTGGATATTTTAAACCATAATAGAATAGAATAGAATAGAATTTTTTATTGGCCAAGTGTAACTGGACACACAAGGAATTTGTCTTGGTGCATATGCACTCAGTGTACATAAAAGAAAATATATATCAAGAATCATAAGGTACAGCACTTAATGATAATCATAGGGTAGAAATAAACAACCAGGAAACAATATCAATATAAATCATAATATAAATCGTGGAAGGAGATGGGTGGTGGGAATGATGAGAAGATTAATAGTAGTGCAGACTTAGTTAATAGTTTGACAGTGTTGAGGGAATTATTTGTTTAGCAGAGTGATGGTGTTCGGGAAAAAACTGTTCTTGTGTGTAGTTGTTCTGGTGTGCAGTGATGATCTAAATGACCTAAATGGACTGAATTTGTACCTGGAAAACTACAAAAACCTAACAAAGGTTAATACTAACCAAACATAACATGTTGTACAAATACAGATAGCGATTCTTTATCTGACCTGGTTAAATGCTGTATGAATAAGCCATTCAGTTTAGAGTTTAAAGTATCAATCATCAAACATGCAAATGAAAATGAAGTACCTTTTCAGGTGAGTGCACAATTTGAACTCTAATGGAATTGAAATGTGTGGAATCACCTTATTTTCACTCTAACAATATTCTCACAGAAGGTTCATTTGGGGGGAATTAGATTATAACAACCCCTTTCTCCATTTTTATCCATATAAACTGTTTTCATTTATGTTCAATATTCTTTCCACTGTCCTTCCCTCCCCTCATCTCTTTGAATTTCAGCAGTGTGTTTGCACCAAGAGAAGCTGTAGTTCTCTGATTATATTCTGGCCAGTGAGTGGGATGCCTTAATCTCCTTGAGCAGTTTATAGCAATAGGCTTTATATGTATTGCACGCCCACATGATGCTATTTTGGAGAAAACCTGCCTTGTATCTTGTCAATAACTTGATATTTGTAGAAGCAGACAGAATTTGGCCTCAAATGGACCTTCAAGAACTCAAGAACTGAATATTATAAACATAGAACATTATTCCTGATAACAATTCATAGATTCACTTCTACATTATCTCAGTATTTCTCTGTCATATCTTTTGATAAGAATTCTTTCATCTGCAAGAATGCACTGTGTCAATAAATTCAGTCTTTAATCCAAGATTGTATTTTCCATGCAGGGATTCTGACTTAGAACATTTGAATGGGCAGTAAAGGATGGATGGCTCTGTTCCAGTGGTAGGTTCCTCCTGCTTTGGCTGAGCCGGTAGCGGTGATGATATGATGTCACCGAACCGGTTCTGCCTCCCCGCCCTTCCCTGCCCCCCAGTTATTTGTACCTTTTATTTGGCCCCACCCCCAATCTATTGCTGCCTCCTGACTCCCAGCTGATGGCTAGAGGGAAAAAAAACTGTTTAAACTTTTGCCATGGGGCTTCAAGGGCTGCCCTACAGCTGATCAGTATTAAAAGAAAACAAATGAGTAGACCGGTGCTTGCAAAAATAAATGGGTAGACCCAGTGATGGGATTCTATTTTGGTAGAGTCAGTTGTTAAATAGTTAAGTAGTTAAGTAGTTTGGAGAACCGGTTGTTAAAAGAAATCTCCTTTTGTTTTTTTCCACTTTACAGGGTTAATTCTGTAAGGATTAATTACAACATTTGGTGTTGTTTCCTAGCCTAATCTTTATTATAGAAACTGCCTCTCTGGCAGTATGCCTAGACTTACTGTCACTTCCGGTTCCGGAGGCTATATTTTTGCTTGACTTTCTTAAAGGGGAAGGGTTGTTTTAAGCTTTTTACACCACTGTTGGGAGGAAATACTCCCCTGTTGCAGTTCTTCCAGCCAGGGTGCAATCATCAGCACTTTGAAGAAATAATTGAATCCTTTTGTGCACATGGATTACTCAGAGGGCTGAAAAAGTTATTTTTGACTGGTCCTTGAACTTTTGACCAGTCCTCGAACTTTTGACTGTCCTCACATTTTATGTTTTTTGCCCTATCTTGTCACCATGGTGAAGCGAAGCAGTTGTGAAATGAGTGACATGGTTGTTAAGAATGCTGCATGGGCATAAATGTGAGGATGGTCATAAGTGTGAGGACCAGTCAAAAGTGCGGGGACCTGTCAGAAATGACTTTTTTCAGTCCTCTGAGTAGTCCCTATACACATAACCATCGCCACCCGGTCACTTGACCAGCTAGCCACGCCCACCCAGTCACATGACCTCCAAGCCACGCCCACAGAACCGGTAGTAAAAAAAATAGAACCTACCCCTGCTCTGTTCATAAGCAAATTGCAGCTTTTGCTTACTATTACCTTATTACTTCTGATGAGGAAGCATGATCTTATTTTAGAAATTAAATTGGTGTTGTGTCCACTTATAATTGAGAGGATCCATTAGAATTCAACAGCATTTACTTCTGTTTAAATATTCTTATATGTGTAAGATATTATCTTATTCTATGAATTTACTTAATTCTCCTTCTTCCACCTATAGCAAATATGTGAGGTGGGTTGGACTGAGAGAGAATGGCTTGGCCAAAGTCATCCAGTGAATTTGTTTGAGGGAGGTCTAGAATTCACAGTCTCCTGGTTTCTAGGCTAGCATCTTAACCACTACACTTAACTGGCTTTTTAAGATAGCTTCCTTTCAATTAATCTTGACTTCTGGTATTTTCATGGCCATACTCACCAATTTTCTTGGCAATAACATGGAAGTGGTTTGATATTACATTTTAGGAGGCAGTCTTGTAAATTGAATAAATTCCTAAACTCTTATAAATATTTAAATATTAATCAGATTCAGCCCTGTTTATTTTCAAAACCCAGATAAGATTGGCTAACTGCTACTACTTGGAGGCTGATAGGTAGGCAAATTACTATTCTGGGCTGATTAACTATTCATCTCATTACATGCCTTTCATTGGTTCTATTGCATGGCTGAGCTTCAGCCATTCCTTATGGCATGATCTTGTCTCACTAATAAGTCATTTTGGAGCAAAAATAAATCCTCAAGGGAAGATGCTAGGACATGTGGCCAACTCCACTATTCTTTCAGCTTTAGTTCCTCCAGTCTATGGAGAGGCGCCAATAACTTTCCTTGGCATAGGAAAAGGACTGCAGTACTTAAAAAAAGAGATTCAGCATGGTGAGATGCTTGGATTATTGCAGCAATTGGGCCAGATCCAGCTGAAAAAGTAATCCGTTGAAAAGTACTGATGCTCTGAACATAATCTAACCAGATGCCTATTTTCAAATAACAAATTCTGTGGGACACATTTCTGCTTCAACTGGAGATACAATAGGCAAAGCCAGAATGTCCATTGTAGCAGTCATTTGTATATGTGTGTTTTATTTTTTAAAAAAAAATACGAGCAATATTTTTCCCCTTATTTTTCTAAGAGCTTTTTTTCTTCTCTGTTTTTTGTCTTGAGCCTTTAGGGCACATAATGTGCTATTTCTTCTCCTTTCTCCCAGTCATGTCTTTATCTTTGCAAAAATGAATCTACACAAAGAGCACCATGGGAAGCAAGATTGTGTCCTGTGCCTCTCATGTATCAGACAGTGTGCAAATGATTTCCTCTATTCTGATATGCGTTGTGACACTAGCTTCACAGCAGCATATATATATCCCAGATTCCAAAAGCTTTAAATGCATTTATTGATTAGTTTCACTAAGACAGCCACTTTATTGGAGCTTACCTCTGAGAAAGCATGTTTAAAATTGCATTAGAGCAGCTTGTACTGCATAAGAATGCCAAATCCTCACCTTTATCATTTGACTTTGTCATTAAGAGTTCCATGAAGTTGGGGACGGTTATTTCTTGCACATACCATACTATTTTACAATTAGATAACAGGAAAAGCAATATAAAATCAGAGTTACAAACACATACACACACACACACACACACACACACACACACACACACGACAAAGAGTGGAAAACAAGATCAAAACAGTTCTGTCTCTGACATTTAATGCTTACCCTGATACCTTCCATATGCATGTGGGAATAATGTGAGTCGCAGTCCAACTTATCTAGAGAGAATCAAGTAGGGAAGGCTGGCTTAGATGAACAAATATAGATCAGGAGGTACTAAATGATGATAAAGGTAAAAAAATAAGCACAATGTGAACTTCTATAGCAGAGATTCCTCATATGATATCTTCTTTCAGAATGCCATCCACCTTACTTCAAATGAGAGAAGAACACATAATAAGACTTGCTTGGTTATTTCAATATATATATATACCGGCTGTTTAACATGGAAGCAAGCATTTGTTTATATAACAATTTCCCAAGCTGTGCAGCAAAATACATCTTGGATTGTGTTTGTAAGTGGAACATCTGCTAGCACTACTAAATACATAAAATTACCTTCGCAGAGGGGAACTGTTGATGCTAAATCTAATGTTATTTTGGTACCAGGCAAATATGTTTTTATAGTCCCAAAGTTTTCCAGGCTTTTTTTTTTTACTTAAGGTTTTAATTTATCCTTAATTCTATTAGATTTAATTTTGTTTGTTCCCTGTTGCTTCTATGATTTTAATAATTTAATGCATACATACTATATTGTTTTGTTTGAGGTTTCCCAAGAGATTTTTTTTTCTATGAATAGTAGCAAAAAAACAAAACAAAAACAAAACCCAGACTTCCAAGAAAATTAGATTTTTCAAAGTAATTTAGAGTTTCTTGTGAGCCATATTGTGTGAAATGTGTACAGAAAATTTGTGGGTTTAATTGATTGTGTGAGCATGTCTGGGTTACAGAAGTGTAGCAGCTAAGAATGAAAAGAACTCTGAATCAGTCTACCTGCTTTATGTTTTACAAGCTTTCCACTGTCATTATCTTAACTTATGAGGAGGTGGTTCGTTTTTTCTTCTCTCCTTTCTTGTCTGTTCTTCTTTTGTGTCACAACATTTACATTATAAGTCTGCAGCAGGGGTGGGTTCTACTTACCTTTACTACCGGTTCGCAATGGGTCTGCGTGTGCGCTCTTCTGAGCATGTGCAGAAGCTGGTATGCATGTGCAGAAGCGTTCTGATGATGTCGGGGTCAGTGGGCCGCCGGTTTTACTACCGGTTCTATAGAACCAGTGCGAACTGGGGGCAACCCACCACTGGTCTGCAGTATAAGTTATTTTTAACTTATTTGTTTCCCAAAAATATATCATTTTATTGTACTTGCTAAACTATTGAAAACAAACCTTTGGAAAAACATAATGATTGTGCTTATGCTTTATGCTTCTTTCTTTGCTGGTGGATTAACCTAAACATGGATATTTACCAGCCAATCACCTTGCCCATTTATATATAGACTCTATGCTTCTCACATTGTAGCTATCAGCTACAATGATAGCTCAGTAGTGAACCCTTTCTGCAAACAGACTTTGCTTTCTATTCCACTAGAAAACATAAGCCTCTGTTTAATATAACCAAAGGAGATCCAGCTGGAGAGCTGGAGCTAGAACAATGCAGATAGCTTTGACACAAGCTGTCTTGTGCTTCAAGACAGATGAACATGGCAATATTGGTGAAACCTGGAATTTTCTCAACAAGTCATTGGTATCTATTATAATTTATTACAGTGAAATGCACCTTGTAGAATATTTATTTTTTTCCCTCCTGAATCTTATGTCAGTTGAATTATTTTACTTTTACACAGTTTTACTTTACTATTTCCTTCAACTCAAGCAGAACCCCTTACTGATTCTGCATTGCAAGAAAAAGCAAATATTTTAGCTAGGCTTACTGTCTATTACTGTTCAAGACTCTGAATGGGTGAAAATATCATCTGCTACCACTTGCAAACACATGTCTGAATGAAGTCCTGCAGATGCTGGGTGGACCAAGGAGACCAAGTTTATATTTGCACTCAGTCATGGAGCACCACCAGTGACTCTATTCAATCATACTCTTTGCACAGTCTATTTCCTACATATGGAGATAAATTAGAGAACATCCCTATGGATACCATCTTGAGTTCTCATAGAAAATGTTTGAAGTATGGAGTTGGAAATTGAAAATATGAAGTAAATAATTAAGATTTTCTTTCTGATGATTTTGGTGAATTTTATATGTAATCCCTTTTACGTTTATTCAACATTATATCCAAATTACTGCAGTTTCAGCCTAACTTTTAAAAGAGTCCATGATAGATGCCTTCTTGCCCTCTTCCTTTCAGTTCCTCTTTTGTTTCAGTTGTTTCATCTGTTTTCTTTCTCTTTTAATCATAAAATAATTCTCCACTTTAATTTATTACAGCTACTAAAGAAATATCTGCTTTATCTCCAGTATGTACATTTCCCAAAGCATGGGTGAACATAGCTACTAAAATATTGATTGTATAAATTACATATTTTTATTTTAGTCTTTCTACTGAAGTATACAACATAAACATGCATATTCGCATTAGGAGGATTGCCAAGCAGCTACATTAAAGTACAATCTACTGTTTTTTGAACTGACAGAAAAATATTCTGGCATGAACTAGAATATTCTAGGGGCCGAGTCCTCTTTTGCCTCAAAAACAAGGCCAGCAAGTGGCATTGTCATTACAGTTTTAATGTGGAACAAGGCAAGTAATTGGTGGAGTCTGGCTTCATTTTCCCTGCCACTGAACATCATCTCCCATCAAAATAATCATCAACTGGTCTCTGTAATATTTGGTGAGGTAGGGCTGGTTGAATGTGGGCAAGTACTTTGAATGGCAGGTTAGCCATCTTTAAAATTGCTCAAATAACAAATCACAGTTAAAGAGATACTGCAGGCTTCTGATATGTCAGTAAAACTATTTCTGACATGCATGTAATACTCTTTTGAAGATAAAGCACAAAGAAACTCTTGTAAGAAGCATTGGGACACTTCCTTTACCTCACTATGGGCTCTTCCTCCATGCCTGTGACCTTTCAGTTAATCCAACATGCATGGACAACTGGCTTGATGCAAGACCGTGAAGGTAAACCAGAACAGAAAATGGATTCAACAGAATTACTAGAATTACAGTTTATTGAGATAGGCTATAATAGTTTTCTAAAGATTCTTAATATCCCAAAGGGTTGGAATATAGTTCTTGGCAAGCATTTCAGAAAATAACTAGTCAGTAACCTCTGTAAAAGCCCAAATGACTGAAATGGCCATAAAGGGTGCCCTCTAATTGGATGAAAAGAGATGTGGCCACAAAAGCCTAAATGGGCCCTCATTGTAATCGGTGACTACATTGTGGCTAAAGTGTTTGTAAAACTGAAACAACTAAAGATTACTTTAAAGTGGAGAACTGGAGAGAAGACAAAGGACAGCATGAAGAGATAGGCCATATCACAATGATTACTGGAGCCCATTTGGGCTGCATTTAAGGTATGTGAGGATGAGTCCCTTTATATGTATAACTATTATAGAATAACTTTATATTTCTTTTTAAAGATTTCAGGGAAGAGCATTTTTAATACAGCACAGTCACATTCAGTTGTTTCCAATTCTCTTTTGAAGTCTATTAAAAACTAAAATTAGACTTCAGGATATATACAGTGCTTTGTGCTCTACTACCCTTAATAACGTTCCAAATAATTTTGAAGTCCTTATGCTAAGATCAATGAGAAAAGAAACTTTTCATCTATAGCAAGTAATAGTTGAAGTTCCCCTTAACGTAAGAAATACACAAGATTATTTTTTATTAAGGACAGTAAGATATTATGGCAAAGCCAAATTTAATATAAATAGACAGGTTTTATGCATTGAAATACCCTTTCACAGTTTGTCACTATTCACTAGGGGAACAAAAGTGATTGTCTTGTTGCCCAGATGATCAAAAGAATTAGATTCAGTTGCTAATAAAGGTTCATGCTCCTATTGTGTTAATGGCGATAATTTTAAGCACTACCATGTTTTTTTTTTACCCCAAATCATATTTTTTAGAAATAAGTATATCACCTATTGTAAAGTTTCTGAAACTGGAATATCATATATTTAATTTTAGCATTTGAAATAAATTATTTTTTTCCTCCCCAACATTACGAAATGTGCACCCAGGTTGAACTTTCACACATAGTGCATCAATTTGTATAATTAACTGAAGGTAACAATTGCAGTTTATTTAACACATCCTACATCAACATGCAAATACTGTACAGAAGGCCCAGATTTGCAAGCACAATATGCCTAGTGACTTGCAGGTCAATCCAATATCTGCCCACTGAAAATCCTTACCACTTTCAACGCCCCCTGAGATCTTTAAGCTCCAGATATACAATGATTGCAGTATAGTAACAATATTTGCTTCTGGTTGCCCTGAATTTCATCAGCTTTCAGTTGTAGGAAGATTTTCAGCTGGAAATCTGAAAAGTGAACAGAAAGTGATCCATGGAGGAGTTGGAGCAGAATAAAAACTGTCTCACAGCATTTTCATGCATAGTGGGAGTTACTGCTGTGATTAACCTCACAGCCTCTTCCCACTCCAGTTCCTCCAATGCAAGAGTAAATATTGTAAGGCTATGAGGTTGTCATGACCTATTCTGTTTAAGATGTTGGAATAAGTTCAGTAAGAACCAAATTCATTTTCCTGCTTGATTGTGAAGTTCACGGAATAACTTCGAGCTAATTCCCTATGTTGTGGCACAGGAGGGTTGGTCTGAAGATAAGATGTGGGTTATAAACCCCAGAACAGTGTGTATATATACCATATACCCATGATGGCGAACCTATGGCACATGTGCCACAGACGGCACGCAGAGCCCTCTCTGGGGGCACACGAGCCATTGCCCCAGCTCAGCTCCACTGCGCATGCGCGCACACCTGCAGCCAGCCAGCTGATTTTCGAGTCTCTGCCATGCACGTGCGGGGGTCGAATGTGGGGGGGCACAGGTCCATGCTTGGGGAGTGGGATGCATGCAGGGGTGTGTGTGCATGTGTGGGGGGAAGGCTGAGCATGGGGGCACGTGCGCATGCATGGGGCAAGGCACATGAGAGGGTCACATGTACATGCGTGGGGACAGGGGGAGTGCAGGGGGCACATGTGAGGGGGTTGCGCATGCATGCATGTGGGGGGTCACATTGCATAATGGGTGCACTTTCGGCACACAATGACAAAAAGATTAGCCATCACTGCCATATACCATATATTACAGTCAGCCACATGTACACATATAGAACTGTAGTTTGTTGTTAAGGCAAGTCTTAATTGCTAATATCAGATTGATATTAATATTTTTTTTTAATTGGCAATGGGGACAAGCTGTTACAGTAACAGGAAATACTATTCTCAATGCAAAAGAAAATTATGGAAGGTGCATCATACTGTCCTTTAACAATCTGTCTAATTCTTGTTTCCTTTATCTAGCCCAACTTCATGCAGCTTAATATTCGGATACAATAGCACTGAAGTCTCATAATCTTTGTCCATGCTGATTGTGGGATTATGGAAGTTGGAACTGACCTGGAAGGCATTAGGTTTATATTGAAGAAAATCAACGTGGCATTTTGAATTTGTTTCTTAGGCTTTTCACTTCTTAGTAGCTGTTTCCATTCCCTTCATAGGTCATTGCTCTCTTTCCTCTTTTTATGGTCAAATCTGATTTTTTTTCACATATGAAGAAAAATTATAATGCTTACATTTAATTTTTATTTTTTTAAAAAAAGATCAAATTATTAATCAATTTTAATATTTTTCACATTGTACCTAACACTACAAGACATTTCTCTCCCTTTAAAACTGTAAATTGTACTATTAGAAATATTGCTGCAAAATGATAGTTTAGTTCTCAGTTTCCCTTTTTTCTTTTATGATTTCAAAATACTTGAAAATATTTCCTGAAAATTATGCTGTAATCATACAGTGAGATGTAAACTTATAACTGTACTTACAACAACTCTTGTAAAAAAGATTGGAAGCTACTTTTTTCTTCCTTTTTCTTATTCTCTTATTTTTTGCCCCTTCTTGCACTTTTATTTTTCTCTTTCTTTTTCTTCTCCCTTTTATTTTATTTTTTAATAAATGTATATAAACACTTATCAGACAAAAATATTTCTCTGGGTACAACAAGCAACCACAAATATAACATGGGCAATATAAAAATATAAAACCCAGATTAAAATAAAAATTATAATATTCCAATCCTTTTTCTTATACTATATTAGTTTATATTAAATGTTATCTTCGTTCTTAAAATATTTAATAAAATTATATATATATACTTTTTTGAGTCTGTCCATATGATCTGAAATTGAGGTCTTTTCATATCGTTTGACTGTTGGTGTTCATGGATGCACTCTGCTAGTCTTCTATTAATTAAATTAAGTATATATGAGCAATTAAATATGTAGACTTATACTAAAGGTATTTCAATCCCCATATATCCTGGAGAAGGTCTATGTAGTCATTAAGACCTGTTACAAAACTGATGGCACATATTCAAAATTATCAATCAACTTTGGCAGAAGATAGATCAGTATCTATTGGTAAAACTTTGAAAATCTTTAATAAATCAGCAAGGGTTCTGACAATAGGGACAACAAAAAGCATCTAAACTTAAGTTAGAATATGAGCACAAATGAGTATTATGAAAGCTTGGGGTAACCAGAAGCACAATTTTATTTGGATAGACCATGAGTTTCCTTTAGTTCTGATATTCATATTTTATTAGAATTAATTTTGTAGTTTAAGCATAAAGCTGATCTGTAGATGTTACAATCTTAGTAAAAATAATAATATAATAATTCACGCAATCTGACATCTGCTTATGTCTTGCACATCATCTACTTATGGTATTTTATCAATAGTAATAGTAGTAACAAAAAAAACGGCTTTTAAAGGGAGGGCGTTGTTAAGAAAGTCTTCTTTCACAATGCTCATGATGTTTCTAAGTGCCAGAAAGTGGTTTTAAGCTTTCTTAATTTAGCAGTCACAACACATGTTTCCTTTGTTTTCTAATGCTGCAGTCTACTAATCTGATGGTTCTAGTTGAGAGGCAAGCCTTTATGTTTTCAATAATCAACTTCTTGCCATCCTATATCCTTTATTACATATTAGTTTCCAGAGATACTTCCTTGAGGGATGTCTAGTTACACATATTTTTAGGAAGGCCCCAGTAGATTGAGGTCAACATGGCTCTTTAGATCAACAGATGCCACTGATGCAGGAGGACACATGTTTTTATATACAAAGATACATACCTATTTTAAAATATGTTTACAAAATAAATGGCTCATGAATTGTTTTGTTGTTAGAGCTGCTTGAATGCAAATGATTGCTTTCTCTTCATCCATTTCATATAATAAATAGCATGTCTCCAAGCTTTTCTGACCTTCTTCTCTCCAGGATTTAAACATAGAAGGCACAAAAAGTATGACATAAAACAATTGCCCGTTATTTATGCTCTTCAAAGTCTGTATCAGCATTATTTCTGTCACCTCTTTTGCACAGACAATGTATTATCTTCCTGAGAAAATAATTACTTTATGGAATTCATTATGGAAGCAAACTGGAAATAAATGGAAGAAGACATGAAGAAGCACATGGAGCTGTACCACAGACTGGTCCAGTTAATCCAAATAAATTAATTTGCATAATAAGGGAGTAATGAATTAACATGCCATCCAAAAGAAAATTGCATCTCTGAGTTCCCTGATGCGTTGCAAAAGAACTGTATGGGACAAAAGTCTTTTGTAAAGGGTATTTGCTTGCCCAAGCTAAATTTCTTGAAGTAGCACATGCTTAGATTAGACATTCTGGGAATAGTAAATCTCAAACTGAAATGAAGATGAAAAATTGAATTGTTTCTCCATGGCCATTATATATTAAATATGCATATCATAAAATAGCCACCAAAGTAGAATACAGGTAGTCATCAACCTATGATCATAATGGAGCCATTAAGCAAGAGCATCTCACTTAATACTCCCCGCCATTAAATGAAAATAGAATAGAATAGAATAGAATAGAATAGAATAGAATAGAATAGAATAGAATAGAATAGAATTTTTTATTGGCCAAGTGTGATTGGACACACAAGAAATTTGTCTTTGGTACATATGTTCTCAGTGTAAATAAAAAGACAAGATACACTTGTCAAGAATCACAAGGCACAACACCTAGTGATAGTCATACGGTACAATAAGCAATCAAATCATACTAAATCACAAGGATACAAGCAACAAAGTTACTTGTTGCTTGTATCCTTCCAGGTTAAGTGAAGCGCAGGATGCATCATGGAGGACAGCCATGGAACAAAGATAGAAATGGCCATCAGTTCTTCTTGCCTAATAATAACTGAGCATGCAGAATTTTGTTAGAATTAAGGGAGCCATATAAATGCAAATTAAATAAATACAGTAATTGAAGAAATTGCTCAAAAGACTCTTATCATTTTATTAGAAAAAAACAAAAGCTTAATTCATATTTGATAAACCCTGCACATGAGCAACCCGCTGTTGCATATGAGACCTAGACCTATCCTTCCCACATTTGTACTAATTTTTTGGTCAGTTACCATGATGTAAAAGCCACATCTTGATAACTTAATAGATTTCGGTCTGGAGGATGTAGTCAAAAAGGACATATATCTTTTTAAAACTGAATGATTGCTTTGGGAGAAAGTAAAGATTTGAGACCCAAATATGAAAATAATAGAAGATGTACAACTTGTCAATACCATCTCCAACACAAGGTGACTGCAAGCAAAGCTTATTAAAACTTTATCAAAGGTCCCACACCAGTCTACAGCAGGTTAAACCAATTTTTCCTGAGGTAACTCTACAGCTGCAGAGGGCAATGATACCATCTTGGGAAAGATGCAGCTGAGTTAAAGAGTTGTAGAGAGATGCTAACGAATGCCCTTCACCCTCTGAATCACCTTTTTGCTTTCAAATATAATAGTCCTACACAGCAATAGCCCTGTTACCCAAAGTACACAAAACAAATATTTCTATTGTATGAATCTCGTATTAAAAATTAGAAGAACTGTTCACATTTTAAAAGCAATTCTTCAATTGCTTACAAAGGAACATATTTAAAATTGCTTAATGCATTGTAAGCCGCCCTGAGTCTCCGGAGAAGGGCGGCATATAAATCAAATTTAAATAATAATAATAATAATAATAATAATAATAATAATAATAATAATAATAATAATGTCAAAAAAAATGTGGCTGTTAAGCAGGACAACCTGTAGTGAGAGAATATTTTGCATATATTTATCACTTCCCTAAATTAATTCATCTAAAACCTTTTATCCCAAAGTCACTATGATTTTAGAAAAATGTGTTTGGTTCTACCATGTCAAAGTAGTAGTAGTTAAACTACTTTTAAAATGAAGTCTATATTTTGAACTATAATATGTATGGTAAGATAAGCCTCCATATTTTTTATTTCTGATTGTGAATTTGTTTTCTTAAGGAAGAAATTGGACATCATATAATTCTAAAAAAAAAAAAAGTGGATACTTTAATCTCGAAGAATCAGTGATATGTTCCTGGGATTGGGTGGTGCACTTATGCATCAGGACTAGAAAGCAAGGCATTTGTTTTGATTAAAAAAAAAAATACTGCTAATGTACCATTAGGAAGACCCAAAGAATAAAACATTGTCTTTTATGTGGTTATCCATTTGTCTCTGTAGGCTTTGTAGTGGTTTTTTCTCCTATTTATATCTCTGTCCATAATCCTATATATTAATGGTAAGCATGTGCTCTGCATATGAACTCTTATGAAAATTAAGCAGACTTAGGAGAGCCTCAATATTTGTGGAAATATGAAAATCCTTTGAGGAACAAAATCTAAAAGATAAAAAACCACAAAGATGAGTAACTATGCTTGAATAACATGCCCTCCAAAATGAATTTGTTTGAAGTAGGAAAAAGAACAAAAAGAGGCACTAAACAGATCTGATGCTGAGGAAATTATTCTTTAACACCAGAATAAAACAAAATTTTGTCCTGCAGCTCTTGTATCTACATTCATGTACTTTGACCTAGATCTAGTCTTGACTACCTAACCTGTCATAGCATTGCCACCCCTGTGTTGAAAGCCAGTGGATAGAAACTAGGGAAATACAACGTTTCATAGAGAGGCATCTTGGGAGGAGAATCTAACATTGTTTCCAAACAGTCTGTCCTTCCAGGGTGCCTCTAGAGTCACCCAACTTCTTCAATTAGGAAGAAGAGCAATGCTACACTCAAATGAAAACTGGGAGCTTCCAGTAAAAATCCTCTACATGAGGGTAGTCATTACTTGAACAAGCTGAAAATGCACAATAGTGAATGCTGAGCCTGAGCTTTGTACATAAAACCCTTTTTATGAACCTGGTCTTACAGTATTTCTGATTTTTTCACTGAATTTCAACTAGCTGTAAGAAATCTTTCACTGGATTAGAATTAAGACTCTGCTATCGATTCAACTGGAAATGCTGCCAGCGTTTTTTGTTCTTTTTTCCCTTAATACAGAATAGAGTTGGAAAGGACCTTGGAGGTCTTCCAGTTCAAACCCCCTGCTCAAGCGGGAGGCCCTATACCATTTCAGACAAGTGACTGTCCACTCTCTTCTTAAAAGTCTCCAGTGATGAAATAACCACAATTTCCTTTTAGACTAGGATAGCTAACTGTTTGGGGAGGAGGGTGATATGATGACTACCAGGAAGAAGGAGAATGAAATTATGAAATGTATCCAAGGCCAAAACATATTTGTTTCCTGCCTGCAACTCTTCCTGTTTATTTTTGGATATCAAAGAATACCTTGTTAGGAAAAAAAAGCCTTGAACTGCTGAACAGTTCAAACATGCAACCTATGGAATGATGTGTATTATGATGAGAATACTGTCCTTCAGTAGATGCTTTAACTAATTTAGATTATGAAAATTTCTACAGGCCTGTTGATGGCCATGCCCTTGGGATTCCTTTTTTCTCTGTGTGTGTATCTTAATGTATGAATAATCACTCAGTCAAAACAGATACAAAACTTTGTGCAGGTATCTAGAAGTTATGTGCAGTAATAAGCCATTTTTTAAAAAAAAATACATCTTTTAAAAACATAACTAGAATTTTGGAGTAAATACCATTTTTGCACTGACACCATTTGGAGATTGTGGCTGTAGGCTGCTCATGCCTTTAATGTTTTGTATCTTGGGTCAGTCCCTCGGTTTCTCAGTAGTAGATAAGAAGCTACATCAGAGTAGGGAGTGTACAAATCCAGACAAGTCCCAAGTATATAAAATCCAGATGGTGGAAAAGATAAACTACAAAACATAATCTCAAGAAAGTGATTTGCTTTATTAAGGAAAATTTGGTTTATATTAGTTAATGCACAGAATGTGGATGATACATAATGGGTAAATAAAGAAGTGTGATGGCTCAGTGGCTTAATGATGCCGGAGATGGTCTGAATTCCAGTGGTTCAAGTCCTGGAACTGCATGGTGGGATAAGCTCCCATCACTCACCTCAGCTACTGTCTACTTAGCAGTTTGAAAGCATGTTATATGTGAGTAGATAGTTTCTTGTTTTGCCTTTTGGTGCTTTGGAAAATAACTTGACCCGTTTTTTTTGTGGCAGCTCCTCAAATACTGGAATACAGTTATGAGGCCACCCCAGTCCTTCTTTTCTCTAGACCAATTCCTGCAACTGTTCTTCGTATGTTTTTGTCTCCAGGCCCTTAATCATCGTAGTTGTTCTTCTTTGCACTTTAATAAGATAATCTATCTTATTTTCTATTTTATGATTCAAAACCCATAAATTTTTTTTAAAAAAAAACCACAACTGGTTGGAATAAAAAGGAAATTGTAATGGTATATGGGAATAACCTGGGTAGACAGGAGGCACCAGACAAGCATCATGAAAAGACACAGGGCACAGAAGGAAGGTTTTGCATGTGCGGGAAGCATTTCAGAAGGGACCAGTGGTGGGTTTCAAAATTTTTTACTACTGGTTCTGTGGGTAGTGGCATAGCTTGGTGGGCATGGCTTGGTGGGCGTGGCAGCGGAAGGATACTGTAAAATCTCCATTCCCTCCCCACTCCAGGGAAAGGTTACTGCAAAATCCCCATTTCCTCCTGATCAGATGGAACTTAGGAGGCAGAGAATAGAAGGGGGTGGGGCCAATCAGAATTTTTACTACTGGTTCTCCAAACTACTCAAAATTTCCACTACTGGTTCTCCAGAACTGGTCAGAACCTGCTGAAACCCACCTCTGGAAGGGACCCTCCCTAGTTTTCTGGATTACAAGGTTCTGTTAAGGTAACCTTACAATAAAGATGATATTAGTACTCATAGTTTGTGCTTCTCGACTAGGCTACCTTAGTAGGCTAACAGAAACAATCAAAATGTAAAATAAAAAGCTCCAATGTATTCCAAAAAGAAGCCTGACATTCCTGCAAAATGTCCTGATATCTCATTTTGGCTCATAAATAGTTAATTTTAATCAGATAAAAATGACTTCGTCATTGACAACAGAATGGAGGTAAGGAACAAGATTAGGACCAATTTATCTCCTGACTTCAAGGAAACATAAAGCAATGAAAAATTAAAGGTTCAGTAAAAATTTTCCTTTATTCTGTGTTGGAGGTCCTAATTCAATAGTGACCACAGGCAGCGGTAAGGTGTAAGTAGAGGCTTAAGGATTTACTCTGTGTCCCCTTTGACCTATCATTATGCCTTCTGTTTGTCTAAAAGACAGCTATTCTGAAGTCACTTCTTTCTGCCTTTTTTTTTAGGAATGCACACATGTTTTGATTCTTCACCTGATAAAAAGCCCCGTGGTCACATGAGCAAAATTAAGACACTTGACAACTAACTCATATTTATGATGGTTGCGGTGTGCCAGGGCAATGTGATCCCCTTTTGCAACCTTCTGACAAGCAAAGTCAATGGGAAAACCAGATTAACTAAACAACCAGGTTACAGTTAACAACTGCAGTCATTTATTTAACAACTATGGCAAGAAAAGTCATAAAATGGGGGCAAACTCACTTAACAAATTCACTTTGAAACAAATTTTGGGCCTGAAATGTGGTTGTACATTGAGGACCACGTGTAATGATTAAAGGAAAGGAGAGGTTCCATACTGGAGAGACAAAGGTTGAGTCTCCTGAGATTAAAAAAGAAAATGGAAATAGGAAAATTTCAGTTCATAGAGAAGCTGGAAGAATCAAAAGCCTCCCTGTGGTCATTCAAAATGGAATGCTCCTTAAATCTCAATGGGTTGCCTTTGTGCTAGACAAGGATTCACAAAAATAGAGCAGGAGGAAAGAATCTGGAATGCTACAGATGATACACAGCTGGTAAATTCTGCTTGATAATGAGTAACTGCTTGATTATGTATATAAAGAATGTAGGTCAAACAAAAGGAATCTGGAAAATTCAGTCTTAATATGTGAAAAAAATCTCCAAGCTATATTGTCTAGAAAGCTATTCAAGAAGTCTGTATGTGAGGGGAGGGGACTAAATCTGTATATAAATCAAATATATTCTGCAACCCAACAAGACAGACAGAGACTTCAGAGGGTAATTATAACTGCAGAAAAAACAATTGTTACCAACCTGCCTTCCATTGAGGAATTGTATATTGTATACTGCATGAGTCAAAAAGAGGTATGTGAAAATATTTACAGATCCCTCGCATCCTGGACATAAACTGTTTCAACTCCTATTCTCAAAACGACGCTATAGAGCATTGCACACCAGAACAACTAGACACAAGAACAGTTTTTCCCTGAATGCCATCACTCTGCTAAACAAATAATTTCCTCAACAGTATCAAACTAGTTACTAAATCTGCACTACTATTAATCTTCTCATCGTTCCCACCACCCATCTCCTTCCACTTATGACTGTATGACTGTAACTTTGTTGCTTGGATCCTTACGGTTTATACTGATATTGTTTCCTGATTGCTTATTTGTACCCTATGACTATCATTGTGTTGTACCTTATGATTCTTGAAGAATGTATCTTTTCTTTTATGTACACTGAGAGCATATGCACCAACACAAATTTCTTGTGTGTCCAATCACACTTGGCCAATAAAAAATTCTATTCTATTCTAAAATAAAAGATATTCCAATTAGCCTGAAAAGTAGAACATGCCTGTAAAGAGAAAACAAATGTTATTTTATTTTATTTTAAATTTATTTTAAATTACCTAGAAGTTATCGAGCCATAGTAGGTGCAAGACAGAGTTAGAAGCAGATACTAATTTTCTATAAATCACCTGTAAAAACTACAATGTATTTAACTCTGAAGGACAAGTTTTCAAAATAAAGAATGAGGGGAGAGGAAATGTTTCATTTTCAGCTCAGAATATTTACAAATCAATTTTCTTAGAAAATAGAGATAAAACAAAATCGTTTGACTGCATTCCAAAGGTGATGAATCATCTCAACCTTGTTTCTTTTAAAAAAAATCAGAAAGTACAATAATGAATGTATGAACAAATGAGACGCTAGATGTGCGTATTTTGATTCTGCAGAACATCTAACTTTATTAAAGAGAAGGAAAGGCTCGATAAATTGAATGAGTATAATTCTATTGTATTGGCAAATGGACAAAAGATGTTTTCATATGGAAGAGATTGCATAAGATTCTGTTGTACATTAGACAAAGGAAAAGTCTTTAACTTAACCATTAAAGATGCTTACATGTCCCAGATCTGGAGTCACGTCTGTACTCTATAAAATATACCTTTGAAAAAGGACATGATGCAAGATTTCAAGGCAATCATTTCTATGTGACTATAAAGGGAGAATTGCTGATGAAAGCACATACTAGCAGAATGGATCATTTGAATTAGACTGTGCAGAAAATAAAGTGAGGGTAGTAAAGAATTGTAACCATGATAATTGCATAACCAAATGGTATTAAAGAATGGGGCACAGGGACCCAGATGCTATTTATATATTAGAGAAGTTGGTTATACTACTAAGGGTGCCATCATGTGTGAATCAATCCTGGAAAATATGTTGTATAAAATCAAAAACACCAAACCAATGAATATGGAGAGAAAATAAAGAAATAAGTTAGTTCCCAGTAGACTTGGGGATCATTGCTTGTCATCATACTACGTATAATGGAAACACAATTATTTTTGTAGCTACAGATATTAGAAAGATATATTTTGCCACTTAGTGAAAAGAGGTGCTGAAGAAATTAGCATAAATATGAGAGAAGCTACAGGTATTGTAAACAGACAGTAAGAATGAATATACAACAGAAAATATATAAAGGAATCAGAAAAAGCAGGAAATTGCATGCAGCTAATAAGTCATCAGATGGATCACTGCTTCAATAGTAACACATTTAAGAATTGTGAAATCTAAAAATAGTAGTAGCTTGCTCCAGAATCATGATGAAAAATAGTTAATACTTCATAATTCAAGTTTTCTTGTCATATTTTTAATCTTACGTTTATAACTATTGAAGTTTTTAAAATGAATATGTTGACTGAACGTTTGTTGAAAATCATGCTGAAATGCAGCTACTTTGCTAGACAGTATGCTAGCTTTCTCTGTCTTAGTACCATCCAGATCTCTTGAGAATAGTTCAAAAATACCTGATTGGTATGATGGTCATTTATGCTTATTGAAGAATTATGGGAGTTGTAGTCTATGATATCCAGACAAAACCAGAATTGGAAGTATTTTATCCATACTGCAGCTCCAGTGAACACAATTTATCTATAGCCATGGAGCTTTCAGTTCCTCAAATCTAATCATAAATGTTGCCAATAGTTTTTCACAAGTACCATCAAGTGCAGCTATCATTACAAATTTCCATTTTCATGGGGTTTCTTTATTTCAGCAATGATTTTCCACTAAAAGCCTATAATTAAAATAATTAGTACAAAAATTGTCTTGTAATCAGCTTAATTTCAACTAGGTTTTTAAAAACTGAATAGATGGAAAACTTGAAGAAGAATTTGAATATTAAAGATAGCATGCTAATAACATCAATCAAACATTTATCCAATGAATTTAAATCATTTCCAGCACACACAACGCACATAAGCGCTCCTCCTTGCTGTCTTTTAACACAGTTGACTGGTAATTTTGCAGAAGCCATTTAAAATATTGATGTAAATGTGGATGTGAGGTGCAATGTTTGAATTGTTTGGCTAAGACTGGGGTGACTTGGGCAGGTTTCTCACTTTCTCCCTCCCTCCCTCTCTCCTTTTTTATTTTTATTTTTATTTTTTATTTTATTTATTTATTTATTTGTCAAGCATATATAAGATAACAGGTAAAAGTATAAACATAATTTGAATACATGAAAAGAGTAAAAGTAAAAAGGAACATTAGGACAGAGACGGTAGGCACTCTGGTGCTCTTATGCACACCCCTTACAAACCTCTTAGAAAGGGGGTGAGGTCAACAGTAGACAGGTTAAGGTTAAAGTTTTCGGGGTTTGGGAAGAAACCACAGAGTCAGGTAGTGCATTCCAGGCATTGACCACTCTGTTACTGAAGTCATATTTTCTGCAATCGAGTCTGGAGAGGTTTACCTTGACTTTGTATCTATTATTTGCTCATGTATTGCTGTGGTTGAAACTGAAGTAGTCTTTGACAGGTAGGACATTGTGGCAGATAATTTTATGTACTACACTTAGGTCAGACCGAAGTTGGTGTAGTTCTAAGTTGTCTAAGCCCAAAATTTGAAGTCTGGTGGCATAAGATATTTTATTGCGGATAGAGGAATGGGGGACTCTTCTCGTAAAATATCTCTTGACTCTCTCAATTGTATTTATGTCCAATATGCAGTGCAGGTTCCAGACAGATGAGCTGTATTTAAGAATTGGTCTAGCAAATGTTTTGTATGCTCTAGTTAATAGTACAATAATACCAGAGAAGAAGCTACGCAAGATTAGGTTAACAATTCTTAATGCATTTTTTGGCAATGTTGTTACAGTGGGCTTTGGCACTTAGATCCTTAGAAATGAATGCTCCAAGGTCCTTGACAGAGTGAGGGTCATCTACAAGGTTATGTCCATCTAATTTGTATTTTATGTTTTGATTTTTTTTTTTTTTTGGCCAATGTGCAAGACAGAGCATTTTGTTGGTTGAGATTTGAAGTTGCCACTTGTTAGGCCAATCTGACACATAGTCAAGGTCTTTTTGAAGGGTAGTTGCATTGTCGGTGGTGTTGAATAGTTTAACATCATCAGCAAAGAGAACACAGCTGTTTTTAATATGATGGCAAGGGTCACTTATGTAAAGGATGAAGAGTGTTGGTCCTAAAACACTGCCTTGGGGAACACCACTATTAACAGGTACAGGATTTTCTCTCCCTCTCCCTCTATCTCTCTTTATCTATCTCTTCCCAATTTATCCCACAGGTTTTTGTGAAATGAAATAATGGGAAACCCCCATTATATCTTTCTCCTAGAGGAAAATTCAGATATAAATCAAATAAATAAAAACAATAGTTTCCTAGATATGGAAACTCAGCCCTGTTGTACTTTCTTGAAATTATTTTGGACTCACCCCAAGCCAGTCCTTTTCAGGTTACAATAAAATAGAAATACAAGCCAAGAGACTGTAACAATAGGATTGACATATGCTAAAACCTTATATTAGTAAGACCTTCCTAATCAAACCAGAGGAAAGATACATTACAAAGCTGTTAACTTGATGAGATAATTTAAACAATCTATCATGGAGGAGTTGCAGATCCTGAAAAGGGTTAAGAGATGCCTAGAGCACTGCTGGAGGAAAACGAAAGAAATCTCCAACTGGAGATGACTTAGAGCCACTATTAAGGCCTGTTTTGTGGCAATAAGAGAATCAAAATAGCATTATTTCTCCCTTCTTATTCCAGCCACAGAGTGTCATCCTGCAGCCCTGTTCTGGATCTCCTGGTCCCTTATGGGAGAGGGGAACTTGGCTGATGATCTTCAAGGCTGCACAGAGGAATTTGTTCAAAGTAACTTGGATTTGTTCCCAGTGAAACCCATGCATGTTTATAGGTCTGTGTGAGATGCCCAGAGAAATGCCTTGCCCAGTTATCTGGGAACAATTTGATCCTGTTGGACCTGATGAAGTAGACAGGGTCCTTGATGCTGTCAATGCAACCACCTGTCAATTTGATTGTTGTCCCACTTACATTTGTCAAGAATCATAAGGTACAACACTTAGTGATAGTCATAGGGAAACAGTCAATATAAATCTTAAGGATACCAGCAACAAGGTTACAGTCATAAGTGGGAGAAGATGGGTGATAGGAACGATGGGAAGATTAATAGTAATGCAGACTTAGTAACTAGTTTGACAGTGTTGAGGGAATTATTTGTTTAGCAAAGTGATGGCGTTTGGGAAAAAACTGTTCTTATGTCTAGTTGTTCTGGTGTGCAGTGCTCTATAGCATCGTTTTGAGGGTAGAGTTGAAACAGTTTATGTCCAGGATGCGAGGGGTCTGTAAATATTTTCACAGCCCTCTTTTTGACTTGTGCAGTATACAGATCCTCAATGGAAGGCAGGTTGGTAGCAATTGTTTTTTCTGCAGTTCTAATTACCCTCTGAAGTCTGTGTCTGTCTTGTTGGATTGCAGAACCAAACCAAACAGTTATAGAGGTGCAGATGACAGACTCAATAATTCCTCTGTAGAACTGTATCAGCAGCTCCTTGGGCACTTTGAGCTTTCTGAGTTGGTGCAGAAAGAACATTCTTTGTTGTGCTTTTTTGATGACGTTTTTGATGTTGGGTGTCCATTTTAGGTTTTGAGATATGGTAGAACCTAGAAATTTGAAGATCTCTACTGTTGATACTGTGTTGTCTAGTATTGTAAGAGGTAGTAGTATGGGAGGTTTTCTCCTAAAGTCCACCACCATTTCTACAGGATGTCCTGAATCACCCCTCCTTAAAAAAGACTGATCCCTTTATCCCACCTGCCTGGGCAACTTTTGTTCAGTTCCTCATCTTTCCTTCTTAGGAAAGGTGATAGAAAAGGTTTTATAAATATTTATCTTTTATGATTTTAATGCTTTTAATGCTATAAGCCACCCAGAGCGCCTTCAAAAGAAGATGGGCAGCACATAATAAATAAAATAAGCATTGATTTTGGGGCACTCCTAAATGTAGAGCATTGCTCCAACTTTACTTTATACTTGATAAATAGAGGAGGAAAGGAAAATGCATACATTGCTCAGTCTTGCTTTATGAAATAATAAGGTCTAAATCTCCTGCATTACTTCAATCCATAAAGTGATTGCCACATAGCCTATACTAATCCCTTTTCAACCATATGTCATCCAGATGTATTTGAATAAATTTTCTGTGATACTCAGCCAAAGATTTGCTGTTTGGGGATTATGGGGCTTGTCATCCAATATATCTGAACAGTTCCAGGTTGAAGAGGTCTGGCTTATATTTTAAGGACTTTCTCTGAATCTCAATGGTACTCTGGTTATCCACGCAGTGAATATACTCTTCTAAATTCTATAGTAACCAGTTCTGAAGTGTTTAAACCTAAAACAGCAAACCTAAAATGAATATAATGAGCATTATCTATAACCTAATGTTTCATCATTACACAGGCCAGGTAATCTATCTAGACTGGTAGGAGATTATTTTAAATTATGGTACCTGCTAGAGAGATCAGTTTCATAAGAAAGAAGCAGCTCCAGTAGTTTCCCCCCTTTTTAAAAAAGAATTATTCAGTGGAATTTACATGTGCTCAAAAATTAAAATCTTAGAATCTTGGGACAAAGTAATCGTTTTCTTTTCAACTTTCATTTCACAAACAAGCATGACAAATTTATTTTCTAGGTTCCACACACTTAGATGGGCTGCAGGCAATTTGCAAAAAGCTAGCTTCTATTTATTGTTTTGGAGACCATTTAGTTAATTTTACAACACCTTGGGGATAGTTGCTAGCTGCACAGATGAGACACATTTCACAAGAGTACTGGACCAGAACGGAGAAAGCCAGCTAAACTGTTTCCTAGAAAGGTGTTTCATGCTGTACCAAACCTCCTTTGTCTTTTATATTTAATCCCCTGTTTGTCTTCACCAACATTTTTTTTAGAAAAGATAAATATAGAAATTTTATATCAAGATTGGTCAAACTCAAGCAACTGTTTAATATTAAAACCCGAAATTGCTGGTTTATGACAAAAACAATTTGCTCCATAGCCAACAGACAACCCATGGAAAATGTTCTGATGCTATGGCAGGCATACAATAGGTGTCTTCCTTGAGATACAAAAAACTTTATGTCCTTTTGTATTTTTCCAAAGTTGAAGGTAAATCTTTGGGGAAGGAACTGCTCTTTAAAACTCAGAATTTAAAATATCAGTAGGATGCTTAAACAGGCTTGCATTTCACCAAAGCCAAAATAGAAGCTAAAATAATGACTACCATTTGAGGCCAGAGGCAATTGTATTGGACCTCAAAAAGCAGATCAATACCACTTATATGCAATTATTAATACCACATAATGTAAATTTGTATGTATGTATGTTTTATTATAAGATCTGCTGAAGTATACCTTTGCATTTTTTCCATCAAATTGTTTAATTTGCTTTTTTCCCATATCCCCAATAATAAACTTTATAAGATCAGATGTTAAGTAATATCTACATCTTGCTGGACTTCCGGTCGGCGAGCTGCAGCGACATGGTGCTGAGTGAGTGATCGCCACTCCTCAACACCGCTTGTCACCACGTCTTGGGGATCCCTTCGGGGGCGCGGGACCTGGAGAGTCCCGCGGACAATAGAGAGAGTCAGGCGAGCGAGAAAGTGAAGCGCAAACACTTCTCGCAAAACCCGGCGGCTCTGTCAAACCGACGCGTGTGAAGTCAGCCTTTCAATGGCTGACCCGAAGCTGTGGTAGCTGACAATCAGATGGGAAGCAAGGAAGATCGGAGGCTGCAGTGTCGAGATTGAACTGTGTCCTCCCTGCCCAAGTGAAAGTGAACATCAGTAAGGGGCCGGCGGAGTCGGGTGGAAAGGTTTTCAAACGGGGAAAAAGCGGCGACGGAGAGTGAAAAATAGCCTGAAAGATTATGGAGCTCGACAAGCCGGCGCGAAGATAAGAAGCCGAGGACGCTAATTTGCCTGCACAAGAAGAGGATTGGTGGGCACTGGGAGTAAGGAAGCCAAAAGAATCCAGAAGAAATTTCTTTTTCATTTGCTGGTCAAAGCAGAGAGACGAACTAAATCGGAGATTGGACTCTTTCTAATTGTTTCAGAAAACAGGAAGTGCATCCATTGAAGAAATCTGACAGTGCAAATTGGAAAGGACAGGCACAGAGACGATCTAGCTCCGAGGCTTACCATAGAGTTTTGACTGTGGCAGAGTAAACGGGGGAAGAAGAAAGGACTAGAGGAAACCGGCGGCGGTGTGAGAAAGGATACCACCCCCTTACTGGTGGAAATATTTGTTTGTTCCCAACTAAAAACTTGGAAAATTTCCCCTTTTTCCTTTTTTTCTGAAAAAAAAAAAAAAAACTTTTTCGATACCTTGAGCTTCTGCATATTAGCACTGTGATCAACAAGAAGCGTAAATCTCTATCGTATTTAATTGTTTATATATATATATATAAGATATAAGATATACCTTATAGAGTCTATTAGATTTTCACTTACTTATTTAGCTATCTAATTGCACCTAATTATATTTATCTATACTTATTTGTATAAATACTACTTGTATATATTTTACATACTGATACATTGCTATATTAGAATCAAAATACTTACATATATTAACTTATT
Organism: Arizona elegans; assembly: GCA_022577455.1. Taxonomy (NCBI): domain Eukaryota; kingdom Metazoa; phylum Chordata; class Lepidosauria; order Squamata; family Colubridae; genus Arizona; species Arizona elegans. Next base: position 168,786,016 of record JAKOOJ010000002.1, read on the forward strand.
GGTAATTAGAAGTATAGAAATTTGAATCAATAATTTTTTTAAGTAGTAATTCAGACATGAATTCCAGCTACTGATTATAGATTTACCTAGGAGCAATTGGATTATTGTGTCTTGAACTATTAGGTCTTGAATTAATTACTAATAAGTAAAAGTAGAAATAAGTAGTAATAAGTAGAAATAAGCTCCTATCAATTAATTGCTATTTACCACACAAATTAATTACTATTATAATTATATAATTATAAGTTACAAATCAACTTTTGTTATCCACGTAAGATATTGACTGGAAGTGAGGTAGATTGATAAATTGATAGTGACTGTTAATTTTATTTAAGATAGAGACTGGAAGTGATATAGATTGATAGATAGATAGACATTGTTCGATAAAAAAAAATTGCCTCTTATACGCTGAAGAAACATAAAAAGAGGTGACAGTTAGTGTATGAAAATTTGGAGAAATATCGAGAAAATAATTAGAGAACAAAAAAAAATCCTGGAAGAAATGACGAGTATATCATCGACGATTCTGAAAACAGGGAAGAAGACCCCCTCAAATCCCACCATATCCATGACCTCCCCGGCTACCCAAAAATCAATGGAAGGAGCACAAAAAACGGACAAGGCCATAGCAACACCAACATTATTAACAGTACAGGCAACATTGACTCTAATTCAAGAAACGATGGTGGCCATGCAGGAGAAAATGTCTAACAATCACACCGAATTAAAAACAGATATCCACCAACTGGACCAGAAGATGAATGAGATACAAGTCTCAATCTCGAACAATGAAGAAAGGATCCAGAAGGCGGAGCAAAAAATAGAACAAAATGAGAAGAAGCTGGATATGGTAGACCAGACGCTGACGACGCAAAATAAGGAATTAGAAGACTCATTGATACAATTAGAGATGGATAGGGCGTCGTTCTACTTGCGCTTTCAAAATGTGGAAGAAGATAAAGACGAGAATTTAGGAGAGAAGATGGCGGAATTAATTGCAGAAATACTCCAACAAGACAAACGTGAGATTATCAGGGAACTGGACAACGTCTATAGAGTGCAAACAAATTATGCGAGGAGAAATAGGCTCCCCAGAGAAGTTCATATTAGATTCGCAAGAAAGAAAGTAAAAGACATCTTATATAATATGGCGAGGGACGGTCAAATAACTTACAGAGGAAAGGAAGTGATAATACTGAAACAGATTCCGAGAAGAGTGAGGGAGGTGAGAAAAGGCTATAGATTTTTGGCGGCGCAATTGAACAAAAGAAATATACTATTTAGATGGCTCCTGCCAGAGGGGATGCTAATCACCTGGCAGGGGAGAAAAATAAAAATAGACAGTTTGAGCACAGCACAAGATTTTCTTGATCAGTTAAGGGGTGCAGAAGAAGAACAAAGTAGTAAGGAGGAAATAGAGGCGACAAATCTAGAGGAGGAAGAAACCGCGGAGGAAAAGAAGACCGAAGGAGAGGCCAAGGAGAAAAAAACAAGACCAGTAAGAGCCGTAAGACTAAATAAGAACTAAAACCGAGCAAGGAAATCAGGAATGAAAGATCTAAAACTAATTTCAGTAAATGTTAATGGTTTAAACGACAGCAAAAAAAGGAAATTAACACTCACAAAGCTAGCAAAACAAAATATGGATATAATCTGTTTACAGGAGGTCCATATAAAAAAGGACGAGGGCAAACGTCTGGAGTATAAAAAATTTGGTAAACTATTCACCTCATTAGCAGAAAAAAGAAAGAGAGGGGTAGCAATCTATGTTAAAAAAGGTATTGAAGCAGAATTGAAATATAATGATACAAAAGGTAGAATACTTATGGTTGAAGTCACGATAGAAAACTCTAAAATGTTACTAGTGGGCATTTATGCCCCAAACAAGAAGCAAGGAGAATTCTTTAAAAAGCTACGTGAACAATTAGGGAATATGGAACATAATGAAATTTGCATGATAGGTGATTTCAACGGAATTATAGACCCAGTTAATGATTACAAAAGCAATAAAATGAATAAAAATAAAAGGGCAACCCTGCCAAAAGCCTTTTTTGATTTGGTGGAGGAAGTGAATTTAATTGACATATGGCGAACTTTGCACCCAACTGAAAGACAATTTACATTCTACTCCAACTCACAACAGTCATGGTCGAGGTTAGATATGGCTTGGGTCACTAGGACGCTAGGTTTAGAAATTGAGACGGCAGAAATTAGCCCAAACGTCTGGGCAGATCATAACCCTCTGGAAATAAAATGGAGAAATATAAAGAGAAAGAAACAACAAAGATGGAGGCTAAATACGAAATTATTGTGTGACAAAGAGTTTGTAGAAAAATTAAAAGGAGAAATTAAGACTTTTTTTGGAGAAAATGAGAACCAAGGGACACCCAGCGAAATAGTATGGGATGCATTGAAGGCATACCTGAGAGGGGTAATAATATCTTACTCCGCATATAAAAATAAACTAAAAAGAAAATCCAGGGAAGATCTCATCAAACAGCTAGAGGAAGCAGAAAGGAAACTCCAAAAAATGCCCGGTGACACTGTAGCAAAGGAAAATTGGATGGTGTGGAGACATAAATTAAACATTCTAGATCAAGAAGAGCTAGCCCAAAAAATAAAAAGAACAAAACAGCACTATTTTGAGAACGCTAATAAATCGGGCAGGTGGCTGGCCTACAAATTAAAAAAGGAAAATGAAAAAGGGACAATCCAGATATTAGAAGATGCGGAGGGAAATCTTTTAAATAAAGAAGAAGATAAATTAGAAAGAGCGAGAGAGTACTATGAATCCCTATATAAAGAAGAGGAGACCTCGGAGGGAAGAATAGATCAATATTTGGCAGAGGCGGAGCTCCCGCAAATAACAGAGGAAGAGAAGGAGATGCTCAATGCTAAGATAACAACCGAAGAGTTCAAAAAAGCCCTGTCCAAACTCAAAAATAACAAATCACCTGGCCCAGATGGATTCCCAGGAGAAATATACAAAAAACTGGAAGAAATTCTACAACCAAAATTAATGGAAATTTTTAACGAGGTTTTGACGGGCTCCAAAATTCCTGATTCATGGAGGGAAGCCCATGTTACACTGCTGCCGAAGGAAGGTGCCGACCCCAAAAAAATTCAAAACTACAGACCAATCTCACTTCTAAACACCGACTATAAATTATTTATGTGTATAATGGCAGAAAGAACTAAAAAAATATTAAATAATTGGATTCACAAAGATCAAAATGGTTTTCTCCCAGGACGACAAATTAGGGATAATTTGAGAATTGTACTAGATACTCTAGAATACTACGAAGAACACCCAGAAAAGCAGTTGGCCTTAGTCTTTTTGGATGCCCAAAAGGCATTCGATAACCTAAATTGGAATTTTATGACCAAACAAATTAAAATAATAGGATTTGGGCAAAACTTCGAAAAAATGATAAAAACTATTTATGACAATCAGAGGGCGAGCATTTTACTAAACGGAGACAGGACAAGAACTTTCCAAATTAAGAAAGGAGTAAGGCAAGGCTGCCCCTTGTCACCGTTACTATTTATTTTGGCCCTGGAAGTTTTGCTACGAAACATCAGAAATAACGAGGAAATCAAAGGCCTGAGAATTAGAAAAGAGACCTATAAAACACAAGCCTTCGCGGACGATGTGGCGCTAATATTAGAAGATCCACTGATATCTGGACAAAAAGTACTAGAGGAATTGGGTAAATATGGAGAGGTGGCAGGCCTTAAACTGAATAAATCTAAAACCAAAATACTCACTAAAAATGTAACTGAGTCACAAAAGAAAGAGATAGAAGAAACTTTGGGCCTACAAGTAGTCCCAAAAATAAAATACCTAGGAATTTGGTTAACTAAAAGGTGTTCTTCCCTAAAAGAAGATAATTATTCCCCACTAATTAATAAATTAAAACAAGATTTGGATAGATGGAAAAAGATTAAACTATCATTTATAGGCAAAATTGCGGCAATTAAGATGAACATTCTCCCCAAGATTTTATTTTTATACCAAAACCTACCAGTAATTTTAGAGAAAAAATTTTTTTTAGAATTAAATAAGACCATTAGGGAATTTGTCTGGGAAGGGAAAAAATCAAGGATCTCACTTAAAATTCTACAGGAAAAAAGGAATGTGGGAGGATTCGGACTCCCAAATTGGGAAACGTATTATAGAGCGGCAAAGTTGATATGGATAAAGGATTGGATCACCCTGGAGAACAAGAGAATTTTAGTGTTAGAAGGTCATGACTTACAGAAAGGGTGGCATGCATATTTATGGGACAAAGACAACAAAAAGAAAACTTATTTCCACAGGCATAAAATCAGGGACTCTCTAATACAAACATGGGTGGGGATCAGGCAGAGATACTATACCAAGGTCCCAATCTGGCTTTCCACGGTAGAGGCAATGATTTACCCCAATAGGTGGGGAATGGAGAAACTGTACAGATACAAAGACATTGTAGATGGAGGGGGAAACATTAAATCAAATGAAGCTCTGAGAGATAAAGGTATAACCTTAGACTGGTGGACCTACCTACAAATAAAATCAAGATACCAGAAAGATAAAGATGAGTATGGCCTAGAATCAGGATATAATGGTTTAGATAAAATTTTGATGGGACAAGGGAATAAAGCGTTGGCCAAACTGTATAACTATCTATTGGACGAAGACAGAGATGAGGATATAATTAGAAACCAATTGAGAGCATGGGAGAGAAATATTGGACACAGTTTGGACCTTAATGAATGGGAAGATGCCTGGAACAAAAATTATAAATTAACTAGAGCAGCCACGTATAAGGAAAACCATTACAAAATGCTTCATAGGTGGCACTTAGCACCTGCAAGATTAGCAAAGATGTTCCCCAATGCACAGTCAAATTGTTGGAAATGTGGCCAGGGTCACGGCACCTTCTTTCACATATGGTGGACATGCCCCGAAGCAAAAAGGTATTGGAGCAAAATTCGGAGATGGTCGAAAGATATACTCAAAGAAGAAATTGATTTGAATCCAGAAATATTTCTCCTGGGAATGGCAAAGAAAGGGCATGGAAAGGAAAAGGTCCATCTCCTAATACACATAGCTACAGCTGCCAGACTGGCATACGCTCAATATTGGAAAAAGAAAGACCTACCACCAGACGACCTTATAATTAATAAAATATTTGAGTGTGCAGAGATAAGTAAATTAACACACGAGATAAATGATGACGAAAACTCTGACTATGATATTGTGTGGGGAAGATGGTACGAATGGATAAATGATAGAATTAAGGAAGGAATAAATGGTGCAGAAAGTAATTAGAAATGTGTAGTTTAAATGACACCAGACATTTACTTATGTATATATGTTAAAACACTGCGAATCCGATGTTAAACTGAATCGTGACTATATTTTATTTTCTGTAAAAAAAATAAACCAATAAAAATTGTACTAAAAAAAAAATATCTACATCTTGCTGTTTTCTGGCACAAACGTCAGAAGGTGCAGAAAGTGTAGATTTAGGCAATGAGATGTCTATTTTAGTTTTGTAAGAAATATTGTTCTGAAAATGAAAGAAACAAGACCAATAGCGCACTCTGATAAATGCCTGCTGATTCGTAAATCCCATCAACACTTAATGTAAAATATTGACTATCTGGGGATCACTTTGATGTGATCCCCAGATCACATCCCCAGAAGGAGAAAAAATGTGATCCCCAGATCACTCCCCAGAAGGAGAAAAAAAATCACATGATTTTTTTTCTCCTTCCCCAAATCAAAATATAGAATTATCAGCTTGCATAACTGTTACTATATTTCATATCACTTTAAATTTGCAAGTTATATTCCTGATTACTATTAGCAATCAATAAGGAGTTTGCCATCCATTTCACCATATCTCATGAGGCTTGGCTGAAAAGTTTATACCAAAGATGTAAGAAATGTTCATAAAGTTATAAAATGATTGGTTCGTGTCCTCATTTCTTCTTTTTCCTACAGCATGGCACCAGGAATGTATTTAGAAGCTTTAATTGCACTTCTTGTGAATCCATCCCAGTTAAAAATACTTGTTTTACGAAGCGCAATTAAAATATGCTTTGGGTATGATGTGAAATATTTGCCATTAAGTTGCGCTTAACTCCTGGTAACTATATAAGAAAGCTTGCCAACTTGATCTCTTTCTAGTAATTGCAGATGGCTGCTCCAAAGGCATGCCAAGCATAATTTATTTTACTCCAGCTTTTATTCATATGTACATACATTTGTCCTTGCTAATCATCACTTGAGGACAGTCAATATTTACTTGGTCCAATATAGTCTAGTTCTTCTTGCACTCATTGTGCTTTTAGAATAGGAAATAGGTATCAGTCTGGATTTTGGAATGTACTTTAATGCAGTTAGTGTTTGTAACAATCTTAAAAGCCTGCCAAAGTCTCCTTCAACTTCAGCTTGTATCTAAAACAATCTGAATTGTTTTGCATTTCTCACACTTTTTTTTTACTTTCCCAGGATTAAAATGGCTCAGCATTCCCTTCTCTTGAATCACACTCAAGAGCCACGTTCCTTCACAACACCTCCACCATCAGAGTCACTCCCTCCTCCAAGGCTTGAAGATGGACTGCTGATCAAGGTCAATGGACAAGTCTGAAAGATTTAGATGAAGCTGGAATGTACTCCCTCCCTCCTGTTGCTTGGCAACAGCAACTAGAGAGATTGATATAGCAGGAAGCAATATGTTTTCTTCCATATTTGGCAAGTCCAAAGGCAAATTTGAGGGACAAGGCTTGCATGGGTATTTCAGATGGAATTGATGGACAAGTTATGGTGACTGAACATCTCTCATCTCTTTCCAGGATCACTCCATATCTGGATAGCATTTTCAGTGAACCAGGAGAACCAGCCTTCTCCTCCTACCTCTAGAACCAAAATATAATCCACTTCATATCCCTTTTCTATGTTTTAGGAGAAAGGACATGGAGGCCACTTTCATTGATATTTGAAATAGTCAATTACCATTGCAAGAGTTCTCTGTAGTCATTTATTCTCAGCTGTAAAGAATCTGTATGGGATCAGAATATGGGATCTGATTTGAGGGTCTATGATCAATATTCTTCAACTGCATGGGCTTTTCTGATTTTTTATCTCAAAGCTCCATTTGATTATCTGAGGGTCTGTTATGAAACTTTTGGAAGGAATGCTTGTGAAGAGCAAAGTTTTGGAGTAATTTGAGCATTTATTCCTAAAGTCACTCATGTGTCCACAAATGCAACCTTTCTAGCCAATTCTGAGCAAGGAAACTTAGCAAGTCAAATCATCACTATATCCTGTACAGTAAAAATACCAACTTGTCTTCATTGTTTTTTGGCTGTCTAGAAGAAGCTTCTCATCAATTCTGTTTGAATGGGCTCTACACTGTTGGAATTGGAGATATCAAGAGATTATAAGAGACATGAAATTACCCCCTTTTATTATTCCTCCGTACCTTATTTCTTTAATCTGTCATCAATCACCAGATAACACTGAAATAATTCTTTCAAATTCTCAAAATTAGTTAATCATTCCAACATATATCTGTAGCACACAACTGGAAATCAGTGATGTATTCACATGCTTGACAAATGGATAGCTTCAATTTTGCAGATTATCCTGTTGATAGTTTTCACTGCTGAATCATCAGATACACCTCTAAATTTTTGCATGAAATGCTTACAGTTACGTGGATTGAGTTGTTACTCTCAATGAATGGAAACACCCATCCGGCTTCTCCTTTGTTCAGCAAGCTAAGAACAAAAGTAGCATGGGTCCAATCTGTAGGAAATTCCACTGGCCTTGTCCAAGATGTTGCATTGTCACATTGTACAAATTCTTTATCTGTGTATCTACTTGCTGTTGATGCTGCAATATTCCAGCCATTTGTTCTGCAGGCAGCAGATTGTCTCGAGGATCTGTTGTCATCTACATCTAGAAGGCAAGCTCCAACGCCTCTCCAATGAGAGATTAATATGGCCATCAAAATTATGTCAGCTCTTTGAGTAGTCAAGATCAGGAAGCAAGAGTTGCTAGAAGCCTTGGGATGTACTTTAATGCAGCTGGAGTATTGCAACAGAATCTTAAAAGCCTGTCAAAACCTTTACTTCAGTTTATACCCAACACACAGTTGAAACAGAATTATTTTGAGTTTTTTTCTCATGCTTTCTACCTTCCCAGGACTTAGATATCTTTTCTGTAAGGTCACCATTCCTCTCCCCTTCTCTGAGTCAAGCCCACATTCCTTCACATAGAAAGTTTATTATTTTAATTTGATCTGTCTTGTCACTGAAACATCCATATCCTTCATAACCTTATTTATAATTAATCTTCTCTCAAGTATACCAGTCAACTGTCCACTGTTAATTGTCCATGAACCCAAGAAAACAAAACTGTCACATTCAGTTCAGCACTATCTTCTATAAACTCAGTAAGTGTTGCGTAAACGTAACATTTGTCTTCTTAATATTTAACATTATCCCAGATTTTTCATTTTTTCCATTTTTATAAGGAGCTCTTCTAAGTCTTCTTTACTTTGAGCTAATGAAATAGCATTGTCTGTCTATTTCACATAAATGTTTAAAATTCTCAATTTTTATTCAACTGTCAAATGTTCAAATCCTGATATTATTATTATTATTATTGTTATTATTATTTATTTATTTATTTATTTATTGAATTTGTATACCGCCCTACTCCCGAAGGACTCATAATTACTGTATAAGATAAAGAGATGCAGAAAAAAATAAAACACTTTACCATCTCCCCTATTCTAATTCACTTCGTTTTTTCTCCAAACTCAGTTCTTACACAAGCATTTTTTCTTCATTCTAAATAGTGCTTAGAAGACTGATTTTAGCACTTTCATTAGATTCAATTTGTTCCACATTTTGGTACAGGTAGTCCTTGAGTTACATCCATTTGTTAAATAAGCATTCAAAGTTATGACGGTGCTGAAAAAAATGACTTGCAACTGTTCCTCAAAGTTCCTGCAGTCTCAATGCTTCTAGTCACATGATTAAAATTCATAATTATTAGATTCAACTGACCCATCCATCCCACCCAACCCTGCTTGCTACCATTGACCCCATCTGTGCTCTCCAGAACCCAGCAACTGCCTGCAGCAACTACCCCACCCCTGTAGCTCTCACCCATTGACCTGCTTGTCTTGGATTCCTGCTTCTACCCATATGGAAAGTCGATGACCCAATGTCATCATATGAGATCCTCACTTAACAATCTGGGGTTACAACAGCAACCAGGACTGCCAGGATTGCTGTCATTAACCGATGCAGTCATGTGATTCGTATTTTATTATTGCATCACTTAGTGATGGAAATTCCAGTACCAATCATCATTGTAACCCAAGGACTATGATCTATATATGAAGGAAAGAAAATGTGGAGATAGCAATGCAAACCAAAGCTTCCAATTTCTTCACAGTCATGAAGTAGGAGAAAAGATGGGTGAAGGTTTCTAGTGATCACTCCAGGAAACAAGATGTTGAGTTAGATAGATCTCAGGAGCAACCCAACCAAACTCATGTCCATGTGTCACTGATATGTCCCAATGTAGGATATGTTCGATGGAAAATACAGCCTATTAGCTGTAATTGTATCAGTTTCTCTAAATGATTCTGCAGAGGGAGTCTGGGAATATTAAAAGAGGGCTGAAAATGAAAAATGACAGCCATTTTGAGTTCAGCTTTGCAAGATACATGCTGGCCTGGGTATATCAAACCTGCAACAGCAGACATGATATGGTATCAAAATAGAATAAAATAGAAATAAATTAATTTCTTGCAGGGAAACAAGAGAAATTTGAAAATAATAGAAACAGGGATTTGAGATGTAATTTGACCATGTAACATAAAAGGAGGATTTTAGGACATTTTTTTTCATATACTATGCTATAGAAAATAATAATGCATATATGATCTAAAGTATATAATGTTGGGTCCAAATCTAGTTTAAATGGTTACAGCCATAGGAAAATAGTGTAAGGAAGGCCTTGAGTTTACATTTGGCATCTGAAAAAGAAATTCAGCTTTTCTAACAGAGAAACTGTTTGCATTTAGTTCTGAAAGGGGATATTTCTAAAAGGGACATTATACGAAAGTGGAAAATTGATTTCTGCATTACTAATATTAGTTTATCACCAAGCCACACTGTTTAAACTGCCAATTGCTAAACATTCCTGCTGTTTGAAACTACAGCTACTGTATGTACAGAAATATTCAGCTTCTTAGTAGAACAATAGAGAAAAAAGTGGCTTGCTTTATCTTGGATTGAATCTGACTGCTTGCATATTTAATATTATATTTGGTGTTGTTTTTATATTTTTTCTAATTAAAATGCATGTTAAATATTTTCAAGATTTATTTTAGTCTAGGGCCCCCATAGTCACAGCAACATTGGCAGACAGATCTCCTGTTCTCCACTAATGTGAGATGTGCCTCCAGTGTCCAACTACAGATGGTTGCTGTAGCCTTAATCTGTTCAACTAATTAAATCTTGCAGCTCATGCCAGGCGTGCTGTATTTTCACTAGTCCAGAGAAATCCGTATTAGTTTCTTAGAAGGAAAGTGAAGGCATTTAATTGAACATAATTTTATATAAACTGGATATTTACTATTCTAGTATGTTTTAGAACCATCCAAAGTTCATTTTCTCCAAAAATAGGCATTAATATTTTTGATTGGAAACTGTTTCATTAGTTCATGATATATTATAGCAATACTGATATATTCAAATTGTGATTATGTTCAAAATTGAATTAATGTTGATACTTAGTTTGTTCTTACACAAACAAACTATTCTTCATGTAGAAAAAGTACAAGGATAGAATGTAATTATTTGGAAGCAGCACTGAAACATTACAAACATTACAAAGTACTATGATATTGGTTATTATTCTCAGTCATTGAGTACAGATTAGATACTATCTGAAGCTTGGAATAGATTAACATTCATCTTTTAAATTTCTCACACTCTCATCAAACTGGTGTGTTTGTGTGTGTGCTTGTGTGTATGTGAAGATTTAGATATTAAAAAAAAATACTGATGCAAAGATTGGCTCATGTGCCTAAGGAAGATAACAAATCCATGGTCAAAACACCTTGGAATCAAATCCAGTCTAAATATCTTGGTGGAAGATGTCTATGGAAGCAAGGCATAAAAGGGGATGTATTACAGGTGATGAGAGTCTTTTTAGTGTAGTGGTTAAAGGCATAAATCTAAAAATTGGGAGACTATGAGTTCTAGGCCTAAAACCAGTTGGAAAGCCTTTCTTTCAGCCCCAGAAAGAAGGCAATAGCACACATTTCAAAAAATGTTGCTATAGAAACTCCAGGGTGGTGTCCAGGCAATTGCCAAGAGTCAAGAATAATTTGATGGTGCGTGCACATATACTGTACACACACAAAGACACAAATAAGACAAATTACTAACCTTTGCAATAGCCTGCGAAGTCCAATGTATAAAATAAGTTGAGTTGCAAATGACAGAGTCCTCAAGGGACCTTGGCTGTAATTTTGACCTGAATTTATTTTTCAGGTTAGAAACTATCTGGTGAAATGTGAAATGAAATTACACAACTACTGGTATAGAACTGTGGAGTTGGAAGGAAACACAGGGATCATCTATTCCAATCCTCTACAACGTGCAGGAAAATCAATTAAATCAAGCTGAAGGGATGGTTGTCCAACCTCTTCTTAAAAACCTCTAGAGATGAGGAACCCACCAAATTCTAAAGGTAAACTGTTTCGTTGTTATACAGATCTTATCATCATCATCATCCCTATTGTATTTAAATAAAATCTAGATTGCTGCAAGTTAAGCCCATTATATCTGATTCTAGTTTCTGTGGCCATGGAAAATAGTTCCTGATCATCTTTCCTATGATATCATTTTATGCTCCTGAACATTAATAATATGTTTCTACTCAATTTATTAACTTTCTTCAGTTTGTCTTCACATGGTATGTCTTCAAAGGCTATGTCTTCAAGTCCCAGTATCATCTTTGACATCCATCTTGGACTGGTTCTAATGTATTTACAGCCTTCTGAAACTGTGGTGTCCAGAATCATGCACAACATTCCATGTATATCCTCATCAGTGCAGAATATAGAAGAATAATTTTTTCATGATTCTTTGCTATAATGCTTCCTCTAGTGCAGCAGGAACTGCATTACACTTACTAACAGCTATCTCATGCTACTGAGTCATGTTCAGATTATTGTCAATGGCACGACATCTACTTCTTTCTCCAATGTGTTTTTTTTCCCAACCATGAATTCCCCATCTTAAATGCACGTTCCACATTTTTTTTCTAAGTATAATGCCTTGCCTTACTTTGCAATCTTATTCTGTCATTCTGGATTCTGGTTGGCCCTCCCAATTTTGTGTATCTACAAATTCGTTAAGCAACCTATCAACCTGTTATGAGGTCATTAATGAAAATATTCAATAATGCTAGCCTCCAGGTAGATCCCCATGAGACCCAATTGGCTACTGCTCTTGATCTTGACATAGTCCACCAATGCAGACCTCAGAATGTGGTGAGCCATCTATTGTGGACTTACTTTATGGTTGGGTCATCCAAACCACACTGTAACAGCTTATTAATAATAGTACCACATGGAACTTTTGTCAAGAACTTTGCTGAAATTGAAGACTTTATATCCACAGTATTCATCCACATGATTGTCTCTTAAGCATATGCAGAACACACCTTCTAAAATATGCAGTGATGTCTAATTTGTAACATCATTGTTTTAGAAACTTACCACTTTTTTTCCTCACTACTCAGTGAGAATTTCTTCTTCCATCTATACCAAATCTAGATAAGAGAATAAGAGAAACACCAATGTGTGAAGCCAAAGTGTTTCTTCTTTAAGAAAAAGATATAGTATAGATGACATGCCACCAGAATGGAAGGCTGTACTTTTCTGTATCTTCCTCTCCAAACCTTTTCTATAACTTTGCCCAAATTCTCCAGGATATGTAATTAGTACAGTTCCCTAAAGAGAACAATTTAGGCTATTAGCTATTATGTCTCAAGAGCATCCCTGAAAATGTGAGTGGGAAAAAGATTTTCTTTTTTTAAAAAAAAAAAATCTGTTTATCGAAGGGAGTCTCAGAGGAGTCTCGGAGTTGGTTTTTGTCAGCCTAACCCGACGTTCTCCTGAATGCCTCCACTTACTCACACATTAATGATTGTGAAGTTTTTATCCAGCTAAGAAAACATGAATTATGCAGCACCAATAATACATTAGTTAGCTGTGTCGACTCTCCAGAAATGACAGTGTTGCTTAGCTCAAAGGTATCTTTTAAAATTGAAATTCAGCTGTCAATGCTCCTGAGTTTTGATGCTCAACATAGGGCTAGCTGAGAAACTGACAGGCACAAATGGACTTCATCAGGTTTGCAAACTCTTCTGAAGAGAAGTGGAATCCAAATGCAATACATCTGATTAAATGGATTCTGATCTACAAAAGCTTGTGTGATCATGAACCTTAGTCTTTCAGGTACCATAAGATGCTTTGTTGTTTTGCAGGTAACAACTAGTGCATTTATTCTTATAAACATTTATTCTTGTCCCCAACTGTGTCCCATTCAGAAGCCAGCTGTGCAAGCTCTGGATGAGCGGTGCACATGCGCACGCAGCTCCACTTGTGCAAGCAGCGGGTGCTTGTGCTCATGTCAAAGCTCCATTTGTGTGAGTGGCAGATGCGTACCTGCCCCTCACATGGAACCATTCCCTCTACCCCATCCCTCCTGCCAGGCCACCAAGCCGGAAAGGTTGGGGACTGCTGTTGCAAATCATGTCCTTCAAATAAATTTCCTTGATTAGTTCTTAATTTTGTTTTCTTATTTCTTCTCCATACTTTCAAGTAATGATAACGCTTAGCCCAGCCTTCCCCATATACATGCCCTCCAGATGCCTTGGACTTCTGCTTCTTTAGTGGCCAAAGGAAATAGTCTAGCACAGGTAAATGGCTGTACTGTAGCAGGGGGTGAACATAGGAAATAGTCCAAATAGTAAAGATAATGGAATAGGCCTTTAACTATTTTTTTATGGGTGGAGCACCATCACAGACCCCATCTTCACTATTTTTTCTATGCCTTGAGGATATCCCTTGAGTTCAACCTTCCTATCATTTCTTAGATTTCATGTGGCCTAACTATTTTATTTAAGATGGAGAATAAAATGTCCATAGTTAATTCTTGGCAAATGGGTTTTCTGTAATGTTTCTATTTTCTTTTGTTCTGACAATGTACCCACTTTCCTTCCTCACTGCTCAGTGAGAATCTCTTCTTCCATCTATACCAGTAAATATGGACAACGATTCACTTGATTCCTGATAACAGAAACACCAATGTGTGAAGCCAAAGTGTGGTAGGATCTTACACTGTCTTTGTAAGCCATTTTTCTACTAATAACTTATACAAATTTTTAGCATTATCAATAATGCCAGTCGGTTTGGGGCCCCAGTGGGGGAACAGAGCAATGGAGGTGGCTGATTGAGTAATAACAGATCCCACCTTCTCCCCCACTCTGCCCCCTCCCTCCCCATGTGTCTTTGGTTTTAACATTTTGTTTTTAACCTTTTATGTTTTAACTTAGATGAGGGTGAAATCCAGCAGGTTCTGACTGGTACTGGAGAACCGGTAGCGAAAATTTTGAGTAGTTTGGAGAACTGGCAAATACCACCTTTGGCTGGCCACAGAGTGGGGTGGGAATTTTGCAGTATCCTTCCCCTGCCATGCCCACCAAGACACACCCACAGAACCAGTAGTAAAAAAAATTTGATTTCACCACTGACTTAGATGCCCAGAGCTGCCCTATGGTAAGATAGGTGGCCAATAAATTTTATAAATAAAGAAATATTTCTTATTTCTATTTATTTTATATTAATTGATTAGTCTGATAACTATATCAAAAAATAAAAAATAAGATAAGATCCAGGATCTAATTCCAGAGTAATAAGAAAATACAGGAATAAAATACATATGTAAATACAAAAAATCAACATTCAGATAAATACAGTACATCACCTTTACAGGATACTCCAAGCTGTTTGATGTAATGGGTTCTTAGCTCAATTGCCTTAACTATAAATGTAATGCTTCTGCTCACAGTGTATACATCAGAGCCAGTATGTAATAGGACAGTCTACAATTCTGATCTCAGTGGGCTTGCTTTCAAAGTAGGGATATTAAGAATCAAAGCTTATGGAGCATTACTAACACATCACTCATGTAATTTAATGCATGCTCTCATGCGATGTTGCTAAAACTAGAGTTGGATGATGCTAAAAGATGCTATAAGTAACTAATGAGAAGTCTAACACATGATAGAGCAGAAGAGGGAAACGTGGGGAAATTTAACATTTCAGTTTCAGTACAGGTAGTCCTTGATTTACAACCACTCGTTTACTGACCATTCAAAGTTACAACGGCACTGAAAAAAGTAACTTATGACCAGTTTTCACACGTACAACCATTACAGCATCCCCATGGTTACATGATCAAAATGTGGGTCTTGGCAACTGACAGGTATTTATGACAGTTACACTGTCCCGGGGTCATGTGATCACCCTGTGTAATCTTCCCAACTAGTCTCCAACAGGCAAAGTCAATGGAGAAAGCCAGATTCACTTAATAACAGCTTAACAGCTGCAGTGATCCACTTAACAACCATGGCAAACAAGTTGTAAAACGGGGCAAAACTCACTTAACTGCTTTGCTTAGCAATGGAAATGTTGGGCTCAATTGTGGTCGTAAGTCAAGGACTACCTGTATCCTCTATTGCAGTGTTTCTCAACCTTGGAAGCTTGAAGATGGGTGGACTTCAACTCCCAGAATCCCCCAGCCAGCGCTGCTGTCTGGGGGATTCTGGGAGTTGAAGTCCACCCATCTTCAAGCTACCAAGGTTGAAAAACACTGCTCTAATGGATCCAAGATAGAATGCAGACCAGTTGGCATTATTTTTGTTCTTACTGTTCTTTTCTAACTCTATACTTTTAAAATCCTTAACTTGGCAACATTAACTTCTACGCACGTGTTCCTATTGCCTATATTTGCAGAACTAGACAGAACAATTTCAGACTGTTAAAGCTGCTAAGGCTTATTTTAAAAGTTGTTCCGCATTCCAAAGCACTTGAAAAGAAATTACAATGGGTTCTCTTTGTTTATGGCTGTATAGCAAACAACTAGGGCACTGCAGTTCATTCTTATGACAAATCATTTTTAAAATCTCAAACTCTACTCATGGGTTTGCTTGGTCTGACTTAGTGTTATTATGAAGAAGGATCTCTGTTGTTAATTGCCTCTGAATCATGTCATATTTTTCTTTAAAGGCACATACACCTTTTCTCTGTATTAGTTTAGTTTAGTTTATTGGTTAGGCCACAGGCCATATCAAAATACAGGGACCCAAACACAAAGTATTAATAAAATCTTATAAAAACAATTTAGAATGAAATTAGAGTAAAATACCACAATTTGATATATAGATAACTAAACTAAATTTTTCTCTATATTTTATTTCATGTTCAAGAAAAAAACATAATATATGCTATAACTTGTAAACTCTTTATCCATAAATTTAAAATTCTTCATTAATGTGTTCCCAATCTAACTTTCAGCAGCTTTTTCTTATAGCCCTGTCTATGGCTTTTTCTGAAGTATATTCTCTTGATCTTTCTTAACTTTTTCTTTCAGAATGTAGGATGGCGTTTTGTCTGTCTTTTCTCTGAAATATGCCACTTTTGATGTAATGTGACAATCGTCCCCAGGTTTTTGCCTCTAACTAGTCCACAGCTTTAAGCAAAAGTGTGCCATTTAATAACAGAATAATAGAGTTGGAAAAGACCTTGGAAGTCTTCCAGTTCAACCCCATGCTCAGGCAGGAAATCCATTTATCTTCTTAAAAACCTCCAGTGTTGAAGAACCCACAATTTAGAGGCAAGTCAATCCACTAATTAATTGTTCTGTCAGGAAATTTATCCTTAGTTCTAGATTAGATCACTCCTTGATTAGTTTCCATCCATTGCTTCTTTTCCTGCCTTCATGTGCCTTGGAGAATAGGTTGACCCCCTCTTCTTTGTGTCAGCCCCTTAGATATTGGAACACTGCTATCATGACACCCCTAGTTATTCTTCGCATTAAACTAGGGATACCCAATTCCTGCAACCGTTTTTCATATATTTTAGCCTCCAGTTCCCAATCATCTTTGTTGCTCTTCTCTGCACTCTTTCTAGGGCCTCCACATCTTTTTTATATTGTGGCAACAAAAAATGAATGCAAGTGTGATCTTACCAAGGGATTAAGAAGTGGTATTAACACTTCATGTGGTCTTGATTCTATCCCTCTGTTAACGCAGCCTAGGACTGCCTTGGGTTTTTTGGCAGCTGCAGCATACTTCTGGCTCATATTTAAATGATTGTCCATTAAGACTCCAAAATCTCTACTATTGAGCCAGGTAGCACCTATTCTATACCTCTGCATTTGATTTTCTTGCCTAAATGTAGAACTTAACTTTTCTCATAATTGAATTTCATTTTGTTAACTAGGGCCCAGTGTTCAAACTTGTCAAAATCCTTCTGTATATTGAGCCTTCTTCTAGAGTGTTGACTTCCAGCACAGTATCAACTGCAAATTTGATGAGTTCCTCTTTTATCCCCTCATCTAAATTTTTGATGAAGATATTGAAGAGTATTGGGTCTAAGACAGAGCTTTGGGGGTACCTCCAGTTTTGTAGACCCACAACTAGCTTACAATCATGCAGAAATTTCAGCTAACTGTTGTAATTGCAAATGTTATTCATGCTGGTTTCCAGTACACTTTTTTTATTTAAATAATTATTAAATAAAGGAAGGACTTGCTGCAAATTTCTTCTCCTCTGGTTACCATTCTTAGGGGATTTTTTTAAAACATAACCCTCTAACTTTTAATAATAAATATTGTATGAGCTTCAAAAGAAAGTGATAACTGATGTGTAGAATCTAAGATTCCTTTTAAGAAGGTCTTTCTTGGAAGATCATTTATCATGTTCAGAAAAGAAAACAAGAAGATTCTATTGCTGTTGCTCCCTTCTGGTTTCTGTAAGCTATAGGTTATAAATGAGCAGCTGGGAAAGAATTTTATAGTTTTATTTTCTCTTAGTGTTCCCCTGATCTATGAACCATCACAAGCAAAACCTTTCTCAAGAAGCTATAATAAATCATAAATATTTATAGCTTCTAATCACAAAGCAGCAATGATGCAGGAGAAATAATATTCAGTCTTGTTCTGATGCAGTCTGCATAAAGCCCGCAAATAGTTGATGGATACTATTTTCTCCCTCCCTCTCTCTCATATATATATATAAAATCCTTCTTTGCAAGTTAGGAACCTGAAGCATAAAATGTCAAATAAAGAGACTGAATCTGCATCCCAGAGGGAAAACGAGGACCTGAAGTTGTTAGACATTTCAGGCAAAACTAATAATATGAATAGCTAATTTTTCAGGAATCAAACTCAGCTCTAATTGATTCAAAAAAAGAATGCCAAATCAAGAAGCTGATTAAAAAATAATGAGCACTATACATCTGGCAACCTTATTCCAGCAAGTATTTACTTCTTGTTTCTTTGAGTTAAGTAAAAGTGAAAGCTTTCTTTATAAAATGAAAAACTCCCATGTTTTCAATTCAGCTCACGGTTTAGTTAGTGTCTGGTAGGTTTTGATCTGCTGAAAAGTATTTTAGCTCCATCTGAAATTGAGTCCAAGTGATAAAAGAAGAGGTTAGTAAGAGATCGTTAAAAATTTAACAAGGCATATCTGAAAAGATATCTGCATGATGACAATTGTGACAACCAGAAAAATATACCTAACACTAGCAGGATATGAAAGGAAAGATGTTTAGCTCAAATATAACACATTATGTTTTGCTCATGAGTCACCTGAGAATTATTTGGTAACTCAGTCCTCTGTAATGTAGCTTCAGCATTTCTTTGATGCCCAAGAGAAAGAAACAGGCCAATCCACTGCTGGGAACCAGAAGAAGGCTAACGCCTTTACAAATCACTTCTCACCTCAGTCTGACCTGGTAAAATGTGCAGCTGATCTGTTACTCAATGCACTTGCAATATAGAGATCAGAGTCTATTAATTGGTTTGGAATGTGATTGTACACAGCTGGTTCTTAACAATAAAATTCTTTTGTGACACAATCTGATTATCTCCATAACTGGGTTCCCCACCTAGTATAACACTACCATATCTCCAAGGACATAACCATTATGCAAAATATGAAATGGCATTATAATAAGAGCAATAGGAAGTGTTGGTTCCAAGCAGGAAAAAGGAAGGGAACGAGATTACATCTTGTTCAATAATAGAAAGGCTAGATTGAAGAACCCGTCTGTTATGTATTGATACATTTCAGTGGGAGTTTCAAACCTGCCTAAGTTTCTGATTGGCTAACAGTCCCTCCAGGATTGTATATATGGAGGGCTGCAGCCTCTGAGTTTTTGCTGAAGTCTCACTGTATATTAAAGACCTGTTGTCACTTGCTTGCTTGTGCCTCTCGTTATTCCCGAACCACTTCATTGGCGACGAAGGTGGGATAGAGGCCACAAGAAGTGAACCAGTGAGACCACGAGCTTCAGCTAGGCGACGAGGCGAACTACAGGAGGCATACCGAACATGTCTGCCTACGTTCCACCTAAGCCTTTTGATCCGACCCACGAAAAATGGGTCTCGTACCTAACGAGGTTTGAGTGCTCGCTCGAAGCCAGCGACATGCAGGGACTCTCCGCTAATCGGAAGAGAGCCCTCTTCCTAAGCCACTGCGGACCGGACGTGTTCGAGATGACGGAGTCACTTTGTGAGCCAATGCCGGTCCAGACCGTTTCCTGGGTCACCCTGATGGCAACTCTCCGGGCTCACTATGCTCCCGTGCCCTCCAAGTTCGTGCAGAGATACCAACTCAGACAGCGCATACAGCGAGAGGGAGAACCAGTCAGCGCTTACATGGCGAGCCTGCGAAAAGCCGCAACTCATTGCGACTATAGGGACTTGGACGATGCGTTGCTTGAGCAACTAATCTGTGGTGTTCGGGACATTAGGCTACAACGGTGCTTGCTCGCCAAGCCTGACTTAACGCTTGCTGGAGCCCTAGACGAGGCCAGGGCTCATGAAGCTTCCACAAAAGCTGCAGAAACGCTGCAGCGTCCGCTGACCAGCAAAGACAGTCCCAAGTCTGCACCAGTGCACAGGGAAGATGCCGGATCCAGCTCGGAGTCCGAGTCAGATGAGGACGTCTTCCAAACTGAGCACCAGAGAAAAGACGCAGGCAGCCCCCGGCGAAACTGCCCCAGCTGTGGCAGGCACCATTATAGACTGTCCTGCAAATACAGAGAGGCTATTTGCAGGCATTGCGAGAAAAAAGGACACTTGGCGCGAGTCTGTAGAGCCATTCTGCCCAGAAAACACCAATCATGTGAGCACCGCAGCCAACCAGAATCGACGCGCCAGAAGCATCCAATGAGAGAAGGTGGCGCGAAGAAACGGTGCGAATTTGAACCGCGAGATGGTCGCAGCATACACATAGACCAGGCCAGCACGGCTATCGAGGACAAAGTCAGCACGGTGGTCGAAATCAACGGCAAGCCATGCTCGATGGAGATCGACACCGGATCAGCTCTCTCCATAATGTCATGGGCAACTCTAAAGACCATCCTGCCGTCGTTCCG
This sequence comes from Arizona elegans, assembly GCA_022577455.1. NCBI lineage: Eukaryota > Metazoa > Chordata > Lepidosauria > Squamata > Colubridae > Arizona > Arizona elegans. The sequence continues at coordinate 168,806,775 of JAKOOJ010000002.1, forward strand.
AAAAGACCACCTATCCAAGCAACGACTGCGCATCCTAGACTACCAGGGGAACCAGGTCCCCCTCGAAGGCGTGGGCACGTTCCGAGTCACCTACGGAGACTACGAAAAAGATCTGCCGCTGACCATCATCACAAAGCAGCTACCTAGCCTTCTAGGCATGGGGTGGTTCCGAGCCCTCGGCATGGGTTTCACCGGCGTCCACCAAATGTCCAAGCCGTCACTGAAGGACAGCCTCCTGAACGATTTCCAGGACGTCTTCAGGGACATGTTGGGCAAGTATGTGGGGACCCCTATCTCCCTAAACTTAGACCCCAACGTAGCCCAAATAAGACTTAAAGCCAGACGGGTGCCTTTCGCATTAAAACCAAAGATCGATGCGGAACTGGACAAATTAATTAAACAAGGGGTGTTAGTTCCCGTCGACCATGCGAAATGGGAGACCCCCATAGTGACCCCAGTAAAGTCTGACGGCTCAATCAGGATTTGCACCGACTACAAGTGCACAATCAACAAGGCTTTGCAGCCGAGCACCTATCCGGTGCCGATCGTGCATCATCTACTACACTCCCTGGGGCCCGGAAAACTTTTTGCCAAATTAGACCTAGGTCAGGCCTATCAACAATTACCAGTCGACGACGCCACAGCAGAGGCGCAAACAATTGTAACTCATAGGGGTGCATTCAAATGCACCAGGCTCCAGTTTGGGGTGAGCGTCGTACCCGGCCTATTTTAAAGCACCATGGAGCGCCTCTTGCAAGGGCTCCCGGGGATGGTGCCTTATTTCAATGACGTTTTAGTCAGCTCTCAGGACGAACGTCAGCTAGGGGACCGAGTAAGGAACGTCCTTTCCCGATTTAGAGAAGCGGGACTTAAATTAAAGAAAAATAAGTGCATGATCGCTGTCCCCTCTGTGGAGTTTCTGGGGTACAGGGTGGATGGCAAAGGCATCCACCCTACCGAAAGCAAGGTGAGAGCTATTAAGAGCGCACCAGCCCCCAAAACCAAAGCGGAGCTCCAAGCCTTCCTTGGACTGCTCAATTTTTACTCGATGTTCCTGAAGGACAAGGCTACCGTCGCAGATCCCCTACACAAACTATTGGGGAAGAATGTACCATGGGTGTGGGAGAAACCACAAACAGCCGCTTTTGAGGCGGTAAAGAGACTTCTATCTGAAGACAGTTTCCTAATCCAATACAACTCAGCGCTACCTCTTGTATTGATTTCTGACGCCTCCCCCGTAGGAGTTGGTGCCATCCTAGGCCATAGACTGCCAAACGGCCTAGAGGCACCCATTGCGTTTTACTCTCGCACCCTGTCAAGCGCAGAGCGGAACTGTAGTCAGTTGGACAGAGAGGCTCTGGCTGCAATTGCGGGGGTTAAAAAGTTCCACGAATACCTCTATGGCCGTCATTTCGAACTTGTGACTGACCACCGGCCCTTGCTGGGACTTTTGGCCGGTGATAGGCCCCCTGCTGCTCTGTCCCCACGTTTGACCAGGTGGGCCATTTTCCTGTTGGCCTACTCGTACCAACTTGTCCATCGACCCGGACGGACTTTGGGCCACGCAGATGCCCTCAGCCGCTGCCCCCTACCTGACTTACTTGCCAACCCCACGCCGGAAGCCCCCGTCCTTCTGCTGGACGCTATGACTTTGGGACCTATCTCCTCTTGCGAGGTGGCAAAAGCCTCTGCTAGAGACCCAGTTATTCGTACTGTGATGGGTTGGGTCCTCAAGGGGTGGCCGGTCAAAGTGGACGGTGGGGAGTACCAAGGCAAACGTAACAAATTGTTTATGCAAGGGGGTTGCTTGTTGTGGGGTGACAGGGTGGTAGTACCAACGAAACTAAGAACACGGGTCTTAGAATTACTACACAAAGGGCACCCAGGCATTGTCAGAATGAAAAGTTTAGCCCGCAGTTATGTTTGGTGGCCCAACATGGATCAAGTCATCTCCGAGTGAGTGGGGAAGTGCAGACCCTGCCAGGAGTCTCGCCCCGATCCCCCAGTAGCGCCCATCCGAGAGTGGGAGAAACCAAAAGGGCCATGGGGGAGGATCCACATTGATTTTCCGGCCCCTTCCACGGGCAAACATTCTTAATTGTAGTCAATGCCTTTTCAAAATGGCTCTAAATAATTCTAATGCCTTCAACCACAGCCGAAGCAGTCATCAAAGTCCTGAGGAAGCTGTTTGCCACCCATGGCCTACCGGATACTCTGGTATCTGACAACGGCCCTCAATTCACAGCGACCCTGTTTGAGGGCTACTTGGCCTGACTGGGCATCCGCCATGCCCTATCAGCCCCCTTCCATCCGGCTTCTAACGGATTGGCCGAATGTTTCGTAAGAACGGCCAAAGAAGCATTGTCCAGGCTAGATAATGGGGACTGGCAGGCCAGGATAGACCAATTCTTAGCTGTCCAGCATGCCACACCATGCACGGCCACAGGGAGAAGCCCAGCCGAGCTCCTCATGGGCAGGAAGCTTCGGTGCATGTTAGACAGGCTTCACCCTAATTACTGGCATGAAAATTTCAAGGGAGAGACCACCGGACTAAGACAGTTCCAGGTGGGGTCCCCAGTGTTCGCTCGCAATTATGCTAGCGGACCTCTATGGGTTGCAGGAACCATAGTGGGCATAACAGGCCCAAAATCTTACACGGTAGACGTATGGGTAGACAGACTCTGGAAGCGCCACATAGACCAACTTAGAAAAAGGGTAGTCGGTGAAGCAAAATCAATTTAGACATCTCCGAACCTAACTACAACAACTTTCCCAAAACAGCTAACTCAAGCCCGGGTTCGCGAGAATACTTAGCTGACAAGCCCTGGTTCCAGTGCTGCCCCAGCGAGTCGCCACTCCCAACCGGGGATAACCACGCCCCGGACAAAATCCAGGAGGTTCCATTGGCGGAGCCAGGAGAGACAGAAAGTCCCTCTGACCAGCTCGACGCCCCACCAAACACTGAACTGCGCAGGTCAACAAGAACGAGAACTCGTCCAGGGCACCTGCGAGATTTTGTGTGTAATTATGTAAATATTTGAGTGTTAGTGTCTTCTGGGAGGGGAGGGGTGTTATGTATTGATACATTTCAGCGGGAGTTTCAAACCTGCCTAAGTTTCTGATTGGCTAACAGTCCCTCCAGGATTGTATATAAGGAGGGCTGCAGCCTCTGAGTTTTTGCTGAAGTCTCACTGTATATTAAAGAGCTGTTGTCACTTGCTTGCTTGTGCCTCTCGTTATTCCCGAACCACTTCACTGTCAACCATAAAGTTGCTGTCTGACAAATCAGCTTTTGCAACATCTCAGCTAAATTTGCTTTGATGTTTGTGCATGTTCAAGAGACCAATTGGAGGCTTAGGGCATTTTGCTCATCTCTTCTAAACAGCAATTGGTCTCTTGTAAAGAGCATTTGTCAAATAAAAATATTTGGTTTGGCGGGTGTGTTGGGATTTGTTTGTTTGAAAGCTCATGTAAATTTTTGCTTCCAGATAAGAACATTCCTTACCCAGATCTCCTGTCCTTATAATGGGATAAATCACTATAGATAAATCACTATTAGCAACCCTAATAGTGATTTAACACAGGTTAGAATATCAGATTCACAGGCCATGTTTGGAAAATTGTGTTCCTATTCTGAGCAAATGAGTAATAGGAGAATAATCTTCTAAAACTAACTGGTCAGTAGACCCAAAATTAATGCATGTGCAATGCAGTCATAATCCACATTCTCAGAGAGCATCTTAAAAAGGCATAATAATTACTAATTAATTATAATCATCCTAACTAACAACTTATCTCTGACAACTGGTATTCACCTCCACAAATTACAATCTTGCACTACTGAAGATAGTATCATGAATGGAAGGCAGTAACTGATCTGCACAAATGACTAACCAACCCAAATAATTTACCTACGACTTTTGTACATAGTTCACAGTCAGAAAACTAAAAGAGATCAGAGTTCTTTCCCCTATACAAATTGTTGTGCAGTGTTGGTCGTGGCCCATGGCCTCTAACAGCCATAAAAGCAAACAAGAAACCTGTGAATGTTGGTAATCTTCCACTTGCTATATCAAGCAGGCTTTCCCTCCATGCTACTTAGTATATGAGATAAGTAGAATATTAACAAGGGTTTATCTGGAGTTAAATCTCACTGATTAGAAATATCCATGAAATAAGTTGACTTGTGAACTGACAGACTTATTGTGCCCATTTAAGACTTCTGCCTTTGTTCTTACTATAGGACTATTACACAATTAAGTCTGATGGAAAACAGTAGATAAGGGAATGCTGTAGGTTAGAAGAGAAACTAACTCACTATTCTTCCAAATCAATAGCTGAACCACTATACATTAGCCTTTGTACAAAGAATTTGTCAATGTGTAGTACAATTTTACTTACTGGCAAATATATGATCAGTGAAGGAATCAGTCAGCCAGGAGTAGCACTGTTTTCTCACCTACCACTGTACGATTATACCTATTCAGGTAAACATCTCTACTTCTGAAGATGGAACCAATTATGATTGAACATGGATGGTCAATTTTGTACTTATTTTTAGCCTCATCCAAACATTATAGGTTTAGGATTGAACATATTATGCCAAGTGACCATTGAGCCTCTGAAAATCAAGCATGCCGTGGTGATATGCGATGTTTAAAGAACATTCAATACCTTTAAGACAAGATAATACACATTTATGTTAGATGGTTCCATCAATAGTTTCTCATAATAGCTATGTCATGACTGAATATCAGCTACTGGGGAGAAGGTCTTTGCTCCCATCTCCTATTTCAAGCACAATATAAATTTGATAAGAAAAAGGGTCAGAGAAAAAAAGGAGTAAAAGAAAAGGGTAAGTCTAAAAGAAAAATCTAAAAAGGGTACAATCAGAATAAATAAGTAATTATCCCAAATGATTTCAAAGTCAACTTCCTTGGTTTTCTGTTCAAAAAAATGCAATTCAAAAAATGTGTGCTATACATTTTTGTTCATATTACCTAGACCACTGTTTCTCAAACTTGGCCACTTAAACATGTGTGAACTTGAACTCTAAATCTAAACTAACTCTGGCTGATTGGAGAGGTCTGTGAGTTGAAAGTCCACAGAATTTAAAGTGGCCAACATTGAGGTCACTGATCTAGACAAACCTTTGGCCTTATCCAGCAGAAAATTAAAATGTGAGCACCTTATATTGAAGCACACATATATTGCCTCCTACCCTTGAAACTATGGCCTTTGAACTATAGTGCTGAAGAAGACTCCTGCAAGTCCCTTGGACTGCAAGGCGATCAAACCAGTCAGTCCTAGAGGAGATCAACCCTGACTGCTCTCTAGAAAGCCAAATCCTGAAGATGGATTTTGCCACCTAATGAGAAGGAAGGACTCACTAGAGAAGAGCCTAATGCTGGGAAAGATTGAGGGCAAAAGAAGAAGGGGACGACAGAGTGACAGGTGGCTGGATGGAGTCACTGAAGCAGTTGGTGTGAGCTTAAATGGACTCTAGAAGATGGTAGAGGACAGGAAGGCCTACAGCAGTGATAGCTAACCGTTTTGCCATTGCGTGCCAAAAGTGCGGGAAGTGCGGGGGGTTGCGCGCGTAGGTGCCCACACCCATAATTCTATGTGCCCTGCCCCCACACATGTGTACGTGACCCCCCTGCGTTTCCCTCGCTTTTGGCATGTGATGGCATGGTGGCACGGTAGGCTCATTTTTCACCCTCCCCAGGCTCCAGAGCCTTTCTAGGAGCCTGGGAAGGGTGAAAATGGCCTTCCCCAGGCCATTTTCGCTCCAGAGGCGCTCCAGAGGTGCTCCAGAGGCCGGAAATGGCCTGTTTGCCAACTTCCAGTAGGCCCAGAAGGCTCAAAAATCAGCTGGCTGGTGCGCACGTGTGCCAGAGCTGAGCTCGCGTGCCCACCCATATGGCTATGCGTGCCACCTGTGGCATGCGTGCCATAGGTTCGCCATCACGGGCCTAGAGGAACATTGTCCATGGGGTTGCGATGGGTCGGACATGATTTCACAACTAACAACAACAACCCTTGAAACCACCACTTAGTTCACCTCCCATCTCAACTTTTTCTCTTTTAGAAAGGAATTTTTCTTTGTCTGTGTTCCTATAAATAATTGAATATAGATGCCCCTATAATAAACTTGGAACTGCTATTAATTCTGTTCATGACTGAGTCTATTAGCATTAAATGTAACCTCTTGAGGGTTAACTGGGTTAGTAGTTCAATTTTTTTTGCTCCTAAAACATGTTAACCTCCTTACTTACCCTAGTTAAATGAATTGTGAGAAACTCTGACATGTAAGAAGGAGCCACTAGTATGGGTTGGAGGAGGAGTATCTGAGGCTATAAGTAATCCAGTTCCATCTGAAGTTGATTGCCCAAAGATATTTCTAAGCAGTATGATTGCTGCCAATTTAGGGAAGTCTGCCTTGCTGTAGAAAGCAATTTGCTTTTAAATTTATGATGCATTGCATTATGATGCTGAGTAATGGAATGTGAAATAAGTTTCTTAAAAATCTTTTGTTTTGCATCCACATGCGTGCAAGACTTCAGGAGGAAAAATACAATACATTTGGGCAATTATCTGAATCAAAATGTTCTCACTTGTTGGCAGGTTGGAGGAAACCTGGCTCCTTTCCAAAACATTTAGCTCAGCTATGTAATTGGGGAAAGGGAATGAGAAAATACACTTAAAAATCCAGCCAAATTCTTTTGCCATTTTAAGCTGTTGTCTGTCTGAACAGAATCTGTTGTACAGAGGCTCACCACCTAAAATGCCTATTAATGAAACATGAACATATGTGCCAGTTGCAAATACCATAATCCAAATTGGCATGTGAATTAATGGCTAATACAGATGCACCTTAAGAAAACCAGCAGGGTTGCTTCTGCATTTTTGCAAATGAGACCCTGGAGGATTCTTAAATTTGGAAGGCATTCCTGACAATTTTGCAGTCAGATGTAAGCTTATGAAAAGCAAGCCTGGCAGAGCTTGGCAGCTGAACTGCTGACTCTCTTATTTGTGATCCCTGGGAACGTTATCCTTCATTTTGATCCATTTTTGCTGGTTCAGAATAATGAGTTCCTTTTGCCAACTTTATTTAATGGGTGGGAATTAAATAGACTGGTTAAGTTTTGTGAAACAAGATTTAGCGTACCAAAGCCACCTGAGGTTGAGCATTATCAGATGAAGTAGGAGGGGAAAAGAAATGTTATGTATAAAGAAATCCTGCCCAGTTTGATTATCCTCCTAACAGCTGAAAGCAAATTCCATAAAAGGGTTGGGTTGTACAATTAATCATAAAAGGGTGTTTATCTTTCAGCCACAGAAACTAGAGCCCAGGAATTCAAATTTAAAGTATTTTATTGACAATAACCAATAAGCAAGCTCTATCAGAAAACAACAATAACAAAAATGGTTCCATAAGTTGGAGAAATCAGCTGGACCAGACATTTCCAAAATCAGAATAATCAGATTTGATCTGGAAAGGATAAAAAATAGATAGCTTGCAAACTCTGCAGAGTTGACTAAAGAAATTGATTCCTGCAAGGTGTAAATATACGGGGTTTTTGATTTAGCCTATATGATTGTAAGGCTTGCTTTTTGTTTGCTTTTTGTTACGTTAGAACCTGAAGATATTTTCAACATGTTCTGGAGCAAAAGTTACTATTTTTTTCAAAGTAGCTTGAAGAAAAAGCCTTAATTACATAAGAGAGAGATCAAGTAGAGATTGCTCATTCTTCCTTTCCCCATAGTTTCTCTTGTAGAATAATATGCAATGCTGCAACTCCATTTTCACAGGTGGAGAAAGCTGGGATAGATTGGATTGTAAGGTTGATTCTTTGAAGCATGCATGTGACCAATGAATTTTATCAGTTTATTAAACATACCCTCTTGGAAGGTAATGTTGCTTTGAGATTTAGTCCCTTTCTCAAGTCTCAATTTCTTCATGCCATCAGCCACAAAGTTTAATTCTGATTTCTCTTGTCCTAACAGAATGTTATACTACTTCGCTGGGCCTTAATCAGAACCTTAAGTTCATCTCAATGCTCTGAAAGTGGGCTTGGTGCTAACCAGTTCAAAGTTCAAACTTATTTTAAATTCAGTGTAACTGGGATGTCCTTTGATAATGAGTGATTGTATACTAGGCTAACATAAATGCCGGCATGGAAGTTTGCTCTTTAGAAGTATTGGGGAATAGAAAGCCTTTAAAGGATTCTTCACACTAGCTTCTTTTTCTATTGCCTTCCTATCCCCATGGAATAGTTCACAATGTCATCCTATGTCTTCTGCTTGCATTAGTTAATCCAGTCTATTGCTGATAAACTACAATCCTGAAAGAACCAAATCATGCTCAGAAGAGGCTGGTATGCCCTGCCCAGCCAATACCAACCCATATTATGATTATAAATTCCTTTTCAAGAGAAAAGCTTGTCAATCAGCTGTGGCAAAGCATTAAACCCAGTGATTAGAAGCAGTACAATCACGCTCCATCACAAGGGAAGATCAAAGGGCACTCTTCATGGTCACATCTTTGGAAACAAACAAAGGGAATAGTAAATCTTATGTTTCCTTCTATATTTTTAAAATGCTTTTATTTGTTAAATTGGGATAGGATATGTTGCACTTTGGTGCATAATTTGGCAGTCTCTGTGCTATTCTCACTATCTCTGCCTTCAGAAGGATACAGGGAAAGACTTTCAAAAAAATTTGGCAAAATCTTGAAAATATCCCACTGAAATCTGGCAAAGTTATTTTTTCCCCTGAAGAATTAATTATCCTTGGGGTTGTTTTTTTTAAACGAATCAATCATTAAAAAAAAAAAAGACCTCTGAAGTAGCTGCAAGCATTTTGATGCTTCCCCATTGTAGCCTACGGATGACTCTTTTCTTTGAGCTGAATCCTGATTGAAGTGACTTGAATAAAATTTGATTTTAAAACTTCAGCTGCAAGCTCAAATCAAATCCCAACTTCTCCAAAATTCGAATCAGCGATTCAGATCAGGGCTGATTCATGTTATTCTAGGATCCTTTATAATGGTAGAGATAATGGGGAAGAAGTTGCTTGGAACTATATTTTCTAATTTCTCTATTAAATTTGAAGGGAATTAAAAGTTTAATTGGATTATGTATTAACCATAGTTATGTTTTAAATGTGAACAATTCTGACACATCCCAGTGCATTACCAGCAAGGTTGAATCTTGTTCCTGATCTCAGAAGAAATATGAAGAATTCTATGAACCGGGGGACAGCCTTCATTTTAAAAATAGCAGTAAATGATATTGGAATCAGTGTCTTCTGGTCCAGAGAAATGCTTTGTTAACATGCAACAAAAACTCAGTTTCACAGCCACCACATGCTGTGCCAAATAGCTGTTAATCTGGACCAACAGCAGGAAGGAACCTGGGAATATTTGACATCTTTGCCATAGCAGACAGTGGTCAACTATTGTATTTGTTTTCCTCTTTGACTGCACTAAACATTCTAATTTAGTTGGGCGGCATCTGACAGTTTTCAGCCAAGTCTCAGGAAATCTGTGATTTACTGGCAAGACCAGGAATTAAAGCCAGAGAGTTTGATTGCCAAATGCTAATTCCCATTGCTAGTGTAGGACAGCTACTGCCTAGGCATAAAGAATTATCATGATGGTTATTGATCCTCTGGCAATCTCATTAACCACTGACCAAATTTCTATTATCCTGATCTAAGTATAATAGTTGGTAACAATTCAGAGGAACCAGCTGGTCCAGCAAATGAAATAGAATCTACTGGCACTCCATGCTGGTGCTGACCCAGAACTCTGCAGTAGCCCTAAATGCCCGTTATATTGACTGACAAATAAAACCATAATTCTTCCAAATTTACTGGCTTTCTTGAGCAAAGTGAACTATGAACTACACATCTGTTTGAGAACAGATTATTTTTCCACCAAGAAACCCAGATGTTGTTGTTCAATCCCTAAATTGTGTCTGATTCTTTTCAACCTCATGGACCATAGCATGCCAGGCTCCTCTGTCCTCCACTGTCTCTTGGAGTTTGCCCAAATAAACCCTAATAAGATTTATAATTAAACAAACGACTGAGGGAGCTGTAGAATAGGTTCTTCTTTTGATTCAGGACACTTTAGATTAGGACAGCTATATAAATTCTGTAACATAACTCAGTGTCAATCACGTAATTGTTAAACCATGAAATCCCTATTTCTCACAAGTTAAGCAGTTGGTGAAGGAGTATGCCGCTGAGTTTCAGCTGTCAGGCCAGGGTATAGGCTAAAATGAAAGAGATTTAATGGTTTATCTAATGGTTTAAGAGAAACCATTAGATAAAGTTTGAAATGAACTGTTTAATCTTGGGCTTCACAGCCACTGGTGTGAAACCACTATAGTCCTAACTGCCACTCATCTACCTTGAAAAAATTAGCATTCACTACTCTTTTCCTCCCGCTTCTGAACTTTTGAAATGGCTAGAGAAAGTGAACATTTTACCAAAGTGGATCTCATCTTACAGTCCAATTCATATTAAAGAGGAATATAGATTCTGAATTTTTTTGAATATATTATGTTCAGATTAAAAGATAATGTCTTGGTCATACTTTCCACAAATATCTGAGCAAGTCCATGATAATGTATGCAAGTGGTCTGTTAAATTATTCTAAGTATTCTGCCCATCATGTTCATGCAGTTCTTCAACATTTTTATAACCACAGCTTCTATGCTAAGACGGTAAAATATGTCTTTGACTGGGCTGGACTGTTTGGATAAGATAGAACACATTCTTTCTTGAAAACTCTATTCCTATTCCCATAATGGATGAAGTGCTGCAAAAGTTGATGGAGTTAGCAGAGATGGCTAAGTTGACTGCTTTGATTAAAGAGAAAAAAAACCACAATTACTTTTGTTCCTACTTGGAAACTGCTTCTGGACTTTGTGCTCGAGGTGGAAAAAAATGAAACATTGGTTTTACTTTTTACAAACTTGTTATTATAGAAATGGCTAGTTTATATTATTATGTAAAAGTAAAAAGCTGCAGTTTAATGTTATCTTATAGTGCACCAAAAGAAGTCAGAAGTCAACACCTTTTCTTTCTTTTTCCCCCTTTTCCTACACTTGTCTCTTCCCTTTTCCCTCCCTATAATTCCTACTATTTTCTTTTGCATTTTTGCATTTTATATTATAAATTAATAAAAAGAATAAAAAGGAAACGGAAACACCATTCCTGCCGTATCAGGGCAATATAGTGTTTTAGGATAAGGTGACCAGATTTTAACATTGGTAAAGAGGGACATTGTGGGCGTGGCTTATTTTGTGGGCGTGGCTAGCTGGTCATGTGACTGGGTGGGCGTGGCTAGCTGGTCATGTGACTGGGTGGGTGTGGCTAGCTGGTCATGTGACCGGGTGGCCATGGCTATGCGTATAGGGTAAGGTGAACAGATTTTAACATTGGTAAGAAGGACACCATTGTGGGCGTGACTTATTGTGTGGGCGTGGCTTGGAGGCCATGTGACTGGGTGGGCGTGGCTAGCTGGTCATGTGACCGGGTGGCCATGGCTATGTGTATAGGGACTACTCAGAGGGCTGAAAAGTCATTTCTGACAGGTCCTCACACTTTTGACTGGTCCTCACACTTATGACCATCCTCACATTTATGCCCGTGCAGTATTCTTAACAACCATGTCACTCATTTCACAACTGCTTCTCTTCACCATGGTGACAAGATAGGGCAAAAACGTAAAATGTGAGGACAGTCGTAAGTTCGAGGACTGGTCAAAAGTGTGAGGACCAGTCAAAAATAACCTTTTCAGCCCTCTGAGTAGTCCATATGCACAAAAGGACTAACCAGAGGGCTGAAAAAAGTCATTTCTGACAGGTCCTCGCACTTTTGACTGGTCCTCACACTTATGACCATCCTCACATTTATGCCCGTGCAGCATTCTTAACAACCATGTCACTCATTTCACAACTGCTTCTCTTCACCATGATGACAAGATAGGGCAAAAATGTAAAATGTGAGGACAGTCATAAATTTGAGGACTGGTCAAAAGTGTGAGGACCAGTCAAAAATAACTTTTTCAGCCCTCTGAGTAGTCCATATGCATTAAAGGATACAGCAATAGAGAGGGATGAAGGAATGGAAATTAGAGTAGGAGTGAGGGTAAGAGAGGGAGGAAGAGAGGCTGAGAAGGAGAAAGGAAGAGGAAGTAGGGAGGAGAAAAAGAGGGTGGGGGGAAGAGAAAGTAAGAAGGAAAGAAAAGAGAGTGGTGGTAGGTTTGAGGAGAAAGATTGCTGTACAATAAAAAAGATGAAAGGGAAGAAAGCCAACCCCAAGCAAATATAAAGATATTAAGATTAAGAATGAATTGTTAAACTTTAAAGAATAAAAGAGAACAAATATGAATAAATAGCAATAATTAGAAACACACATACAAACATGCAATGTATTTTCTTTGAACAGAATATTTGGCTGGTTCACAAATTTAAACAGCGTTTAGTCATTTCAATTAAATTTACAATTTCTATATTTCCTTTTTGCCATATTTATTCCTCATCTATTTTTTTAAAAAAACAATATTACCCTTCATCCTCATCTCTAATCTTAATCAAATTCAATTTTTCCCTTCTATTCTATATTATACCCCTTCCCATTGTCATCTATTTTTATATCCATCCTCACATTGGTTAATTACATATGTAATTATGTAATACAGTTGTTTAATACAAATTCAACATTTTAATATAAATCAATTAGTTATATAACTATCTTTTTTGTATATTAATCAATATGAACATGAATATTCCAATTATTTCCATGCAATCCAATTTCTTACAAATCAATTAATTATATTTACCAATAATAATAAACCAAATAATTTCCCCCATATATTCCTCCAAACCACAACTTAACCATTTCTGCTTTCAACACAATATACAATTATTAATAGTATCTCAATTATTATAATTCCCTAGTTAAATAGAGCTTTTTTTCTTTTGTGTTTTAAAATCTTGAACTCTCCTCTTTTGCCCAAAATTTCCCATTGTTTGCAGTTTTGTACCTACCTTTTTTGGTGAGGAAAAAGAAAAAGAAAAAGAAAGAAATCTCTCTCTGCCTCATTTTGTCATGTTGCAGGTTTAGTTTCGCCTTCGCCTTTGTTTTCAGTATAGCTGGGGGGGGGGGGGGAAATCTGCTCCAGGAACTTTTTGCAGCTTTTTGCAGCTAATTAACCTAGCGGAAGCTGTTAACAGGGGCTGTTTTTTCTATTTTTGCAGGCATGGGTCTATTCATTTTTTTTTTAACACTGATCAGCTGTAGGTCGGCCCTTTGAAGCCCCGCGGCAAGAGTTTAAAGAGTTTTTTTTCCCTCTAGCCATCAGCGGGGATTCAGGAGGCAGAATGAAAAATCGGGACTTTTTTAAAACGCCGTGGGACGCGGGACAAATTGCTCAAAAGCGGGACTGTCCCGCCAAAAGCGGGACGTCTGGTCACCTTATTTTAGGACCTTTGCAGAGGTGGCATTCAGCAGGTTCTGACCAGTTCTGGAGAACTGGTAGGAGAAATTTTGAGTAGTTCAGAGAACCGATAAATACCACCTCTGACTGGCCCCACCCCCATCTATTCTCTGTCTCCCGAGTCCCAGCTGATTGGGAGGAAATGGAGATTTTACAGTATCCTTCCCCTACCACGCTCACCAAGCCACGCCCACAGAACTGGTAGTAAAAAATTTTGAATCCCACCACTGGACCTTTGGCAACCTCTTCTGCTAAGTTCAGTATAGAAACATTATCCAGGTCTCTCTCTTGGTGTGTTAATTGTATATCCCTTTTAATAACAATAACTAAGACATCATCCATTTTTTGTTATTTTATATGTCCAATGAAACATCTTTTTCTATATCATTCTTGTAGCCTATCATTTTTAAATCAACTTTCAAATCAGTATCAATCTTGTCAGGTAAAATGCGTTCCTCTTCATAACATCTTTTAAACACAATCTATTCATAGATGCTCTTAAAACAGGGGTGGGCAAATATGGCCCCTTTATGATCTATGGATTTCAACTCCCAGAATTCCTGAGACAGCTTGGCTGTCTCAGGAATTCTGGGAGTTGTAGTCCACAGGTTGTAAAAGGGCCACAGTTGCCCACCCCTGTCTTAAAATAAACTCTGAATTCATTGTTCAAAAACATACTTCAATATGAATGATGTTAAAATATTTTGCTCCATTCTATATTTGTCAGTCAAACTTAGGTATTCTTCATCTTTAACTGTAATCTTTAGATTCTTTCTAGTTCTTTCTCATGTCTAAAGCCAAAGTTCTAATCATCCTTTTTCTGTTTATTCCAGAGGTTTTTTTAAGTCCTTAAACATGTGTTTAAAGCTTCTTTTGCTAAGGATTAAAGGAAACTCATCTTGTGCTATAAAATATTTTCATCCAAAGATTCCTAATAGATGAAAAGCAGTTGCAATTTACAAAAGTGATTAGAAAAGGAATGTGAACCCAATGTTCTTTTAAAGACAGAGATTATTATTTGAACAAATTGGCTATCTCCCAGAGTTATAAACTCATTAGAGACTACTGTCTTGTGTTCTCCTCATGAACAGTGCCTATCTGAAGCACTTGTGAGTGATCTCATGTTCTCTCCTTGTCCAGACTCCATCCCACCACGGTAGTCAGTTCTGCTTTTTGTGGAGCCATCTTCAAGTCCACCATTTCTTCCCTGGAAGTTGCCAAGGATTCTGTGATTAATTGATGAGTCCTGGTGGAAAGCCATGTAGCACTGTAAATCCTTCTACAATATTTCTATATTTAAATTGAAAATAAAATCTACTTAGGGCTATTAGCCTAATTGTTATTGAGTTCCCTCACTTATTTTTTTCAGGTTATAAAAGTGCTTGCATACTTTAGCTGAAAGAAATATGTGAGGGAATTTTTTGTCTCTAAAATCTTTAAGTGGTGTTGGAATTGAAATGGAATATATTGTTTTGTGAATAGGATAGTTCCATCTTCAGACAGAGTACTATTGGTTGGACTGGTTTTTTTTTTTTCAGAACTTCTCCAGTTCTTGCCCTTTTATTCAGTATATATACAACATAATTTATTCTGATTCCCCTAAACTAGCTTGCTATCTGCACAAACAGCTGTTTTAATGGAACGTCTTGTGTAATTCCTTTCGAGAATGCTGCTGTTCATTAGTAGCTCAGAATATTGAAGCTAATAAATATCCAGTCTAAATAAGAAAGGTTGTCAAAACTGAAATATGAGAAGATTTATATTTTTCTAATGGAAAAATTTTACTGATGGAAAAAGACATTTTCTCAATGAAAGAAAAGAATGAGCTAAGGGAAAGGTTAAAATCTACAGTACTTTTTAATGGAATAAAATATTGCCTAGACAGATCTTTATGTTCAATATACAGTAGATAGATTTCTAATTTCTGTATTTTTATTCACAAAATAACCACCAGCCTTTCACATTGTATATTGAAGCTAAAACTCCTTGAAATACTAACCACATAATAATCGCTTGTTATTATTACAGAGACCTGGTTGGGCCAGGAGTGGGGAGTCCCCCTCGTTGAGATGTACCAGGTTTCTGCACATTTCATCAGAGGGCTCAGGTTAGGGGTGGAGGAGTGGCGGTTATTGTAAAGGAAGGTCTCGATCCTAGGGAAGCCACTGTACCTCAGATTGCCGGATGTGAGTCTCTCCTTGTGAAGTGGGGCCATGGGATGCAGGTGGGCTTGCTGATTGCGTACCTGGCTCCCTGCTGCGTGGCAGCGGCCCTCCCCAAGCTCCTCAGCATCATAGCCGGGGTGGCGGTTGAGACCCCCAGGCTTATGGTCATGGGGGATTTCAACCTGCTGTCCATCGGTGAGACGTCTGAGGTGGCTCGGGAGTTCATGGCCTCCATGACAGCCATGGACCTGACCCAGTTAATTCATGGCTCTACTCATATAGGAGGACACACTCTGGACTTGGTTTTTATCTCTGGTCAGTGGTCGAATGGTCTAGATATAGGGGATATAGTCATTGAACCCCTGTCATGGTCAGACCATTCTCTCCTTAGACTTGACTTTCTGACCGCCACACCCTGCCGCAGGGAGGCGGAACCGACTAGGTGGTTCCACCCCAGGCACCTGATGGATCCTGATAGGTTCCAGATGGAGCTTGGGCCATTTCCTGAGACTCTGGCTCACGACTTGATGGAAGACCTGGTGGCTGCCTGGGATAGGGTGGCCATTGGTGCTTTAGATCGGGTCATGCCTTTGCGGCCTCTGACCCGGCGCCGAATCGGCCCAGCTCCTTGGTTCTCCGAGGATCTGAGGGAGATGAAGCGCCGGAAAAGTCACCTAGAGAGTAGTTGGAGGGCTAGTCATTCTGGATCTGACCGAGCACTAGTGAGGTCTTATATCAAGACCTACTTAGTGGCGATAAAAGCAGCGAAGTGTAACTACTTCTCCGCTCTTATCGCGTCGGCAGATAATCGCCCATCGCCTTGTTTAGGGTGACCCACTCCCTTCTCCATCTGGGAGCGCGGGAAGACCCCTTGCAAGGACGTGCTGAGGATTTTGCGTATTATCTGCACGATAAAATCGCTCAAATTCGGGATGGCTTGGACTCTGACTGGGTGGGTTCAGGCAATGTGTCTGAGGCGGGTCTTGAGAATGTCATCTGGGAGGAGTTCGATCCTGTGACTCCCGAGGACGTGGACAGGATGCTGGGAAGATTGAACGCAACCACATGTTTATTGGACCTGGTGCTGGCTACCCAGGAGGTTACACGAGGCTGGCTCCAGAGGATTATTAATGCTTCTCTGAGTGACGGTGTTTTACCTCCCACCTTGAAAGAGGCGGTGGTGAGGCCCCTCCTCAAGAAGCCCTCTCTGGATCCGGCTGTTTTGGCAAACTACCGTCCTGTCTCCAATCTTCGCTTTGTGGTGAAGGTTGTCAAGAGTGTGGTTGCGCGACAGCTCCCACAGTACCTGGATGAAGCTATCTATCTGGATCCGTTCCAGTCTGGCTTCAGGCCTGGGTACAGCATGGAAACGGCATTGGTCGCATTGGTTGATGATCTCTGGAGGGCTCGGAACAGGGGATGTTCCTCTGTCCTAGTCCTATTAGATCTCTCAGCGGCTTTTGATACCATCGACCATGGTATCATGCTGCGCCGGCTGGAGGGGTTGGGAGTGGGAGGCACCATCCTATGGTTGTTCTCCTCTTATCTCTCTGACCGGTCGCAGTCCATGTTGGCTGGGGGGCAGAGGTTGACCTTGAGGCACCTTGTTTGTGGGGTGCCGCAAGGGTCGGTCCTCTCGCCTCTCCTATTCATTTATGTGAAGCCGCTGGGTGAGATCATCCGTGGATTTGGGGTGCGATGCCATCTGTACGCTGATGATACTCAGCTGTACATCTCCACCCCAGACCACCCCAACGATGCCCTTGAAGCGATGTCCCGGTGCCTGGAGGCCGTCCGGGTCTGGATGGGGAGGAACAGGCTTCGACTCAACCCTTCCAAGACCGAGTGGCTGTGGATGCCGGCGTCCCAATATAGCCAGCTGGTGCCATCTCTGGCTATTGGGGGTGAGTCATTGGCCCCCATGGAGAGGGCTCGCAACTTGGGCGTCCTCTTGGATGCACGGCTGTCTTTAGAAGAGCATATGATGGCCATGGCCTTGGGGGCTTTCTATCAGGTTCGCCTGATACGCCAGTTGTGTCCCTTTCTGGATCGGGACTCCCTATGCACAGTCACTCATGCCCTCGTCACCTCTCGCCTGGACTACTGCAATGCTCTCTACATGGGGCTCCCCTTGAGGAGCACTCGGAAGCTCCAGCTGGTCCAGAATGCGGCCACACGGGTAATTATGGGGGCGACATGGTGCTCCCATGTGACACCTTGCCTGCGCGAGCTGCACTGGCTTCCGGTGGTCTTCTGGGTGCGTTTCAAGGTATTGTTTCTCACCTTTAAAGTGCTCCATGGCTTAGGGCCCAGTTATTTACAAGACCACCTTCTGCCACCGATAACCTCCCACCGGCCAACTCGGTCCCACAGAGAGGGCCTCCTTAGGGTGCCGTCGGTCAAGCAATGTCGACTGACGACCCCCAGGGGGAGAGCCTTCTCTGTGGGGGCACCCGCCCTCTGGAACGAGCCACCCCCAGGAATACGACTAATCCCAGACCTCCGGACCTTCTGTCGAGCTTTGAAGACCTTCCTATTTCAGCAAGCTGGGCTGGCTTAAAATTTTAATGGGTTATTTTAAGGGTAATGGGTTTTAATTTTTGGGAAGCCAATTCAATTTAATTCTGCTTTTAAATTATTTTAAATTTTATATTGTGTGTATTTTAATTTTGGCTGTTCACCACCCTGAGTCCTTCGGGAGAAGGGCGGTATACCAATTTAAAGAAGAAGAAGAACAGGAAGAAGAAGAAGAAGAAGAAGAAGAAGAAGAAGAAGAAGAAGAAGAAGAAGAAGAAGAAGAAGAAGAAGAAGAAGAAGAAGAAGAAGAAGAAGAAGAAGAGCCTTCTCTGCCTAAGAGCCCTTCCCACCATACACTATTCTATTAACTTTTTTTGCTTTGATGTTGCTGTTACCATCTTCTCGTTTATTAAAAAAACATTTTCTTTGCTTTTAAAAATTTACAGTAATTACAACCATTTATTCCAGCTGTGCATTTCGGTAGATTGCTAAGCATCGACCCACCCTACTTTCAATATGTACACTCTGCCTGTGATTACTGAATCTGAGCCAAGAGGAAATTTTTCTCAGCCAAGAGGGCTTTCCAGAAAATAAATAACTTTCCCTTTCTTTCCCAAACAGCACTGTCAATCAAACTTGATCTAATTATCAAAATAACTTCTTCTTTCTGTATTATTCTTACTTTTAATTTTTTACAATAGTTGTAGCAAATTATTTTTCTCCTGCAAACTATTTTAACGTCAGATCATCTATCTATCTATCTATCTATCTATCTATCTATCTATCTATCTATCTATACATACACACACACACATACACAGAGAGAGAGAGAGAGTCACACACGCACACACAGAACCTGAATAAAAGTTTATGGAATTATTCTAAACCAGTTTCATATGAGATATATTTCTATCAACATGATGAGGTATATAATACGAGTAAGTAAATTATCTATTTATAATTTATAATATCTACTGATATAAAATATTTTGTATAATGCTTCCCTAGAAAATAACTTCAATCATAGTTCGGAACACCTCTTTACACTATCTTAACAGCAAAATTGTCTATTTCACTCACAAAGTGACAATATGAACATCTTATTTCAACCCAACTATTTGTCTAAAAGGGTTGCATTCCTAACAGAGTAATAATATTGTATGTGCTGTTCTCTAAGGATTCATGATTATTACACTTTACATCTGGTTTGAATGAATATTACCTTGCAAAATATTTTTCTCTGATAACTATGAGCAGACATAGAACTCATGTTTTATGCTTTGAAGTGGCTGTTCCATGTCCACCAGATACTTGATATTATAATGTTTGTATATGTTTTAAAAATCACACAAATGGCAGACTGCTGATGGATTAAGCAACTGAAATATTCTCTTATGCAGCAAATCTTTTTTGTCCAAACTTATGTCCAAACAGATATACTAGCAACACAATATTTTTTCAGCTTTCATAACTAACTTTTGAAAATAAATCTAGCTTTTTTTCTGTCTGTAGTATTTTTATCTCATTGTTATTAACTGTAATATCTTTTTCCTATACACCTGTACCTCTTGTGATCTACTCTCAGCTGGCAAACAGAAAAAAAGATAGATTACTATCTTTATCGTGACTGTTATATTCCATGAATTTCTGTTACTACCATGGCTTCCTATTATAACAATTTTCCTTAGTCTGCAACCAACTTATCTGGAAGGCACCAGATCTTCATAAAAACAAAATAAAAAATATACATATTCCCTTGGTGTGCAGCTAAATACAATTTTCCCAGGAAAGATATGATTGGTTTGGGTTTTATAACATCATGGTATTGCTTACATGGCAAACATTATATAATCCTCCATGAGTAACTTGTTTCCTATGTTATACAAAGAAGAAACAAAAAAGTGATTAACTACGTGGAGAATGCCATCTTGCATCTACCATCATGTAATTAACATTTATAAACTATTTTATGTTAAGATTTATGACCATATCATATCAGAACTAATCTTCAGTCATTCCTTCTCTCCCTTTCACCCAAATGTCATACCCACCTTTATCTGTATTCAATGGATAAATAAAAAATAAGGAGCCCTAATGGGGCAGTGATTAAAATTCAGGATTGCAGGCAAACTCTGCCCACAGCCTGAAGTTCTATCCTGATGGGGCTCAAGGGTAACCTAGCCTTCTATCTTTCCTAGGTTGGTAAAATAATACTGACATTGTAAATCACCCAGAGAGTGCTATAAAGCCCCACGGGGTGTTATATAAGTCTAAACACTTTTGCTAAATAAAAATTACTAAGTATGATTAAATTAAGTATTGTTTAAAATATTTTTTCCTTTTATATGTGTTTCTGCTATAAAGTACATAATAAAACCTCATTGCCCCTTTCTCCTTTAAATCAATCCTGTTTGACAGTGGTATGCTACTGTATTGATTGGGATCAGAGAGCTAGGTATTTCCATTCAAGATGCTCATGGGGAGATCTAGGGCTAGTTAGTGCAACTCAACCTCATCTCAACTGGTGAGGGCCACATTCCTCAAGATTATGCTGGGCAGTTGGAAATCATATTCAAAAGTGCAAGGGTACTCATGTATTCTTATGTATTCTTATACAGGTAGTCCTTAACATTCAACAGTTTGTTCAGTGACCATTCAAAGTTACAATGGCACTGGAAAAAAAGTGACTTATGATCATTTTTCACACTTATGACAATTGCAGCATCTCCATGGTCATGTGATTTACATTTGGACACATGACAACTGGTTCACAGGGTTCTGGGGTCATGTGATCACTTTTTGCAACCTTCTGACAAGCAAAGTCAATGAGGCAGCCAGATTCACTTAATAATCATGTTATTATGAAACTTCAGAGATTCACTGAACAAATGTAGCAAGAAAAGTTGTAAAATGAGGCAAAACTCACTTAACAAATTGCTCACTTAGCAACATAAATTCTAGACTGTGATTATAAGTTGAAGTCTATCTGTAGACATTTCCCCTTCCAGAGGAAATTTTGGAGATCCTTCTTCAACTATTGGTCGGAAGGGTCTCAATTATAAAATAATTTTGATATGTTTTTTCCAAGGAGATTTATCTGTTGCTAATTTTAATTTGCTTCTAGCATGCACAAAAGGCTTTTTAATTTTCTTAGAACCTTTTCTGAGAGTTGTAAAATTGATTTAATTTACTGCTGCATTTGTCTATTGGTTCCAAATTGTTTATAACTGATCTTTAGAGAATTGCCTTGCCACGGGATATAAATCTTTTCTACCAGATTTCCCTAATCTACTATCTTCCAAAAGTGTTGGTACCCTCATAATCCTCAACCAGCCTGTGTTGAAAGGGTTATAATTCAACTCATTTTGTAGGCACTGGGTTTGGAAAGCCTCCTTAAATAATATTTCAGACAGAAAACTGGATCACTGAAGGTCCAGACTTCATGTATATAAACCAAAATCTAGGCTTTAAATTATAGCAAAATTCTATTCAAATGAAATATTTAAAGAAAATGAGACCCTTCAGATTATGATATATAATGCTTCCCAGGTGATTTTTATGCTAGACAGCTTCTTCATGCTGCTTTGGAATCTTATGACTTTAATGCATTTCTTTCTAAAATATGCACACCCAAAATGTATAATTATCTGATCTGGCATAAATCTGCTATGATGTCTCTTTCTCCAGTGGTGGTCTTCTCACTTTGATTAAATATCACTTTTTCCCAGTGATGCTGGCTACTTTATTCATGGCATCATGCAGAGTTTGACATGACCCTGCAGTTATTTATCCGTTGTTGCTGTAAAAAAAAAAAAATTGGGGCAGTTTAACTTTTTGATCACCATAATTGCATCCTAACAAATTATGTGTCAGCCTTTTATGTGTAATTTTAGCTTCAATGGTAAATATTGAATATGTCTAATCGTTATTTTGAGGCAATCTTTAGAAGTATGTTTTCTTGGGCTATCTTATTTTGTCTGTTGTCACTATTATCTCTATTGTGGTATTATAATAGATATTATACGTATTATAATACAAATACACAAATAACAATGTGAGACATAGACTTAGAAATATATAATAAAATGAAAAGAATCATAGAAGTAAAAATAGGCATAATGTTGATTCACTAAATATCCAAATATATCTGTCTGTCTGTTGTTACTCCATGAATTGAAGTTATATTTATTTTTCACTGCATTTTCTTTATTTTCATGTAATCAATGTTTAATTCAGCCTCAGTTTACTCCAATAATAATAACTTTTGTTTGATATGCACACATGCCACAGTCGACTAAGATACAATTGGATTAACTGCTCTGACCTCAAAGCAGATTAGATATTATTAAAAATCAGATTTGAATTCCTAATTCTTTGGAGCACCTTTTGCTTAATCATATTGTGTAAATTTTGCACGGCCATCACATTATCTTCAAAAGCCTCTTGTTGGTTCAGAATTATTGGCTATAACAGAATAACAGATTTGGAAGGGACCTTGGAGATCTTCTAGCCAACCCCCTGCTCAGGCAAGAAGCCCTATACCAGATATTTCAAACTCAAGGCCTGTGGGCCAGATTCAGCCGTGGGGTGTTTAAATCTGGCTCATGGGGCCAGCCTGGAAATATCAAAGGACCGCCCACAGTGCCCCTGCTCACCAAAACAGGCTGGAGGTGGTGCATGAGGCCTCCCTACGGCCCATTTTCCTCCTCCATGGTCTCCTGCAGCACTTTGCCAGCCAAAAACAGGCCACAAAGAGGCCCCATGAGGCCCATTTTCAGCATCCCCAGCCTCCAGCAGCATTTTGCTGACCAAAAAGAAGCCACGGGGGGGGGGGTGGAGGGGCTCACACAATGTAATGAGTGGTTATATGGTAAGATCTATGATCTACCTTTTGAATAACCAACCTTTGGCATTTATTGTATTTCCTAAAGAAATTCATTATTTTTCATTGCTCCAGTGAGTTGTGAGAGGGCAGTCCATGCCCTCAAAACCCTCAAGAAAGGCTGAATTAGAAGGACTAACTGAACCCATAAGGAGGTATTTAAAAAGTAAAAATTAATTTACTACAGTAATGCCTTACCACTCTCCCCGATGAAGTTTTATTACTTCTCTTAAGGAAAGGAATCCGAGTGTTTTATAGTTGAACAATATTTGAGAGTGAAATGTAGCAGTTACTATCCCAAATACAAAATTCTCTTTGGAATTTTTAAAAGATTAGTTAGAAAATCTAGGTAAGCATTCCCTTCATCTTCACCTGAATATATCTCCAAACAGCTTTGAGTCAAAGGGTAATGAGTGTATGTTACAACTCAAAAATAATGGGAGGCCTGACGACCATTCATTTAGTATCTATTCACGCCCACCATGGCCATGCCCACCTCTA
Source organism: Arizona elegans (assembly GCA_022577455.1). Taxonomy (NCBI): domain Eukaryota; kingdom Metazoa; phylum Chordata; class Lepidosauria; order Squamata; family Colubridae; genus Arizona; species Arizona elegans. The sequence goes on from JAKOOJ010000002.1 coordinate 168,830,356, forward strand.
GCCACGCCCGACCACTACCCCTGGCTCTCCGAGGTCAAACACAACCCCTGATGTGGCCCTCAATGAAATTGAGTTTGACACCCATGTATTAGATGGCCATTTTCTTCTTCAGCAAAGTGACTTTCGAAGTAATGTTTGAGGAAATATGTAAGTTCTTTGATGAATAGATAATGGTAGTTAGCAGTTACAATCTGTTAATAAAATAGAAATATCAAAATATTAAAACAAACAACCTATCAGGGTGACAAAAACATTTGATTAAAATGATTTACTGGGGCTTTGAGACAGTTGGATGAAACTATATTTTGTTGCATTTGCTTCAGATATTATGTTATGTGTAAATGTTTATGTGCCCTTAGGTTTTGTTCAACATTTTCCATGTTGGCACTCTGCCTGAACATCTGCAGTGCAAATTATTTCAAAGATAGGTTTAACCACTCAAAAATTGTGTGGCTGTTTGTACACGGTGCTTTAATTTAGCTTTCCTGAAGTGGTTTCTAAACACCATCTGAAAGCTGACTGTACTGTTTTTCCATGTGAATATAAAGCAACCTGGACATTATTGTTCTTCATAGGGTACCACTAACTGTACCATAGATTTCCTTACATGGTTTTTTAATTATTTATTCATTATTTGTCATATATTCAGTTATTTATTGGCATATACCATGACCATATCTAGAAAGATTGGCTTAAATACACATGCAGACTTGTTAACAGTGCCAAAAGAAATGGGCTGTAAAATTAAAAGTGCCATGTGTCATAGTAATGAGATCAGTTCTTTCTTCTAGAATAAATGAAGAGACAGGCCTAGAAAGAGTATGTGAATGAGAAGCTAGAATACAAGTAATTAAGGAGCTCCATTAAAATGCCTATATGATGACTTATTTTCTTTCAAAGGCACAACCATCAATCACATGTTATAATTATAGTGTTTGTCTGTTTGATTATTGAGACTTATCTTTTAAATGAAATTATAAGCAGTCTAGCTCATGGGGGGGGGGAATTGAAAGTCCATGCAAACAAACATAACTGTGCAACAGTGCAACTGAATGTGCAACAGTTGTGGGTTGCCCCTGTTTCAGACCGGTTCGCAGGAACCGGTAGTAAAACCGGTGGGAGGCTCCACCCACTGTCCCAGACATCATAATAAGTGATCTGCGCATGCGCAGCAGCTTCTGCACATGTGCAGAAGAGCGTGCAAGCGTGATGTGAACTGGTAGTAAAGGTAAGTAGAACCCACCTCTGATGTGCAAGTATTTAAATACTCTAGAACTGCTTATTAGACCAGTGGTTATAAAAAACAAAACAAAACAGGGAATAAGAAGATGAAAAATAAGCTAAAGACACAAAGCTTACTGTCCAAATAAAGGCAGTAGACAGTGTTTGTGGTATCAGATGATTCTTAACCTTATTGGACAATGTAAATAATTGTTTTTCACCCTCTCCCTCAATTTTGTATGGACAAAAAGACTTTGTCTCTTGTCTACCATCTGTCAATAGCAATGGAAATAAATCTCAGCCAGCAGAAGCAGAAACGTAGTAATGCCATAATCTTTATAGTAACAAGTCTAGAGGGAATTTTAGATGGTATGCAAAATATGAAATAAATTAAGCTAAACTAGGTAGTAAAACTAGAGGGTGGAAGAAATGGGACTCTCAACATATAGCCTTCCTTTAGATTACACTAGAGTCTAGACAATCCATGCCCCATTGAGTATCAAGTGCAGGAAATAGGAGTCAAGATGGTTCAAATAAATAGAAATTTAGTGCATGTTAACACCCTCTACAAGAATCTGAAGTACCTAAGTGTACTAACACTCAAAACAAATTGTTGGTAGATATGAGTCAATTGAATTCAAGGTGGCAGGATTTAGATCACTTGTGGGTGCAAAAGAATTTGAGACTAATGATGTGCCCTCAGGATCAGCCTACATCGCTCATCCTTTCACCTTGTCCTCCCTCCTTTTCCTTGGGTTCTTTGATGCTGTCCTCCCTCCTTTTCCTTGGGTTCTTTCGCCCACTTGCATTATTTCTTCAAAATCCGAGTTCTCATGGGAACTTGGCAAGGGCAAAAGAGAAGCTATTTCAAAAGAAATTGCCTCCCCATCATCTGAAGTGGCTGGCAAGCCAGATGGTGGTTGCTGAAACACAAAAACATTGTTAGAGGATCCCTCCCCTCCCCTGCCCAGGGTTGAAGGCCAGAGATTGAAGGCCCATCATAAATTAGTGCTCCATCTCCCCCCTTGAGTGGTCCAGAAGAACTGGTTAATCTCTTCTTCAACAGGTTCCTCAGGCAATGCAGTTTGGGGGACTGGGAGTTTGGTTGATTGTGGTTTTTCAGGGAAGTACTGATTAAACTTTCAAACTAAATCAGGGCCATGAGCATATCATGCATTTTCCCAGGAGTGATCAGCAACAGGGTGGTCTTCCAATGAATCAAGTACTGAATGCCTTTGCCTCTGTGCCTAGAGTCCAATATTTCCCCATTTCGTATTCCCTACTTATGATTAGTGATGGAAGAGTTTGATGTGATCATAATGTGCTTGGAGGGATACCTTTAGAGAGTACAGATCAGTGAAGGACTGGGTGCACCTTCGTAGATGGATGCAATTGGAGGTGAAAAGCTACTGGGTTGATTTGTCCCTGAATGGTCCCATAAATTTAGCATCTAGATTTTTGGAAAATCTTGAAGATGTTAAGAACTTGATCAAGAGCCAGACCATGTGTCCTATTGCTATGGGCATCCCTTTCCACTGGTGGGCATCCCACTGCTCCCTCTTGTAAGACTGCTTGGCTTGGTTGAGTTGCTGCTTCAGTAGGGTTTGGGCAATGAATTGCTCCTGTAAGAAATCAACCACCCTGAAATTCTAAGTGCAGGAAAGTGCACCGCTGGAATTGGAAGTGCAGGGTGGTCTAGAAACACTTTCGAGTGTGTGCCATACATGGCTTGAAATAGTGTCATTGAAGTTGATGATTGTAGTGAGTTGTGTTGTTATAAAAAAATTCTGCAAGAGGCAACAAGGATGGCCACTGTCCAGTTGTATTTGCTGTAGGTACAGTAGCACCTCAAATTCTATTGGAGAAGCTGATTACTCTGCTGGGTCTTCCTTGAAGTCATCCATCCAAGCCCATGAGAAGTGATCTAAACATTGCTTTATCTTGGTGATTAAATCTTTGTGCTGTTTGATAGCTCCCAACCTCTCAGTGAATGATAGTTGCTGTCAAACCTAGAAATGCAAAAGCTGCAGAATTGTTAACAGTACTGGAGTCTGTTGAGCCTGAGAATATTTTGGTTTGTGTGAGAGAGAGCATCTGGCATCAAGTTCTTTGAGCCTGGGATACACTGAATGTGAAAATCAAAGCACGAAAAGAATTGGCTTCCTCTGATTTGACTGGGTGCAAGTGGCTTGGTCTTTTGTAGTTTGTGTAGATTCTTGTGGTCTCGGGTGACTTCTATGGGGGAAATGTTAGAAAACATCTCCAGTTTTATAATGCTGTTTTAATGGCAAAGAGCTCTTTATTAAAAATGCCATAATTCTGTTCTGGGGCAATGATGGTTCCAAGTGCAAGGCAAGAAACTGTTTTCTCCCCCCCTCTCCTGTAGAAGAACAGCTCAGATGGCAACATCTGAAGTGTCCATTTGAACCACAAATCTCTTTGATGGGTCTGGATGCTGAAGGAAAGGCTGGCAAGCCAAAAGATGCTTTAATTCTTTGAATGCTGTTTGGTATGTAGAAGTTCAAGCAAATTTAACTCCTCTTTTTGTAGTTGGGTAAGGGGTTGGTCTTGTGAGCAAAATCAGGTATACACTTTGTGTAGAAGTTAGTGAAGCCGAGGAAGAATTGTATGTCTTTGGCTGTTGGAGGGCTTGCTAATCTAGTAGAGCCTTGATTTTTTTTAGGGATCCATCTGGATGGCCTTTGTGAAAATACAGTATCCCAAAAGTCTAGCTGTTGCAGATCAAAGGTGCATTGCTCTGGCTTGGCAAAGAGAGGGCTGCCTCTCAGTCTACTAAGAACCCTATGTACATGGTTTGTGTGCTGAGCCTCATTTTCAGAGTAGACCATATGTCATCTACCTAGAGAACTATAAATTAGTCAAATTAGGTGTGCAAAAACTTTGTTCATAAACCTAGAAAATATGGGCTCCATGTTTATGAGGCCAAATGGAACCACAGTGTATTCAAACTTCCCATACCAAAGGCAGTTAAATATTTCTGGCCTCTTTGATTCTAATGAGGTTGTAAGCATTCCATAAGTCTAGTCTCATAAAAATGCGTGCTTTCTGCAGTCTATCTAAGAGATCTGGAATTAACAGAATTGAGTAATGATCCCTCACTGTATTTAGGCCCTGGAATTTGTGAACCCCTCTCAGAAGGAGCTCCCACTACTGCCAGGTGTATTGGTATCTTGCTTATTGGGTATGAAAAAGGTGGGAGCTGAGGCTGGAGACCTCCTAAGGACATTTCATGGGGAAACCCCATTGGTAATGTTTAAGTCATCTGGGGTTAGGGTTAGGCTCTTCAAGACAAAAAGCTGTCAAAATATTTTTTTCCCGTGCTTGCTTCCTTTCATGTATTCTTGATCCTGGAGTCCAGGTATGGTCTTTTAAAGAGATAGATATGAGTGGTAGAGGTGTGGAATTTAGTTTATAGAGTGGGAGAAATATGAAGAAATTCTCCCTGCTGTCTTTTTCCCCCCTTTATTGATGAAATGTGGCTTTCTGGGAGAGGGAGAGGGTTAAAAAAAGGCAAAGGTTTGGGAAGTATATCCTGAAGCTGCTGCCTAAAGCCTAGCAAAGAGTCAAGAATAGTTTTGTACTCTTCCAATGACCAGCTGACCAGAGCAGAAATCTGAGAAAACAGCAGCCATTTCCGCGAGTAATTATGAGAGCGCTGAAAATGGCAGCTGCTTCCATGAGGTATTGAGAGCAAGCCAAAGCACTGTGGGATTGCATCAGGGTGGGATGGTGGGGGAGAGGCAGGAGGTCACTGCAGCATCCCTGTTGTCTGTCATTAGGACACTGCAGCTGTCGTAACTTTGAAACAGGTTTGTATGTAGTTTTGGTATATCTTGTTCTAACCTCAATGTTTCTTAACTGACCTCTTGTATCTTGAGGACTACCTGAATTTGCAAATTCACATAGTAATATGGCAGTTAGCCCTGGATATGCAGTCATAAACCACTCATGCTTCACAAGTTTGATTAGGTACTGTTGATTAGCACTTTATGACTTTTGAAGGTATTAGTTGCTCATGCTATTAGTTATCTAATAACTAATTAGACTGCTACCAAACTAGTTTGTAATCAGAATATCATGGCACATTTTACCAAGTGCTTATTTCATATGAGCTGTTATCTCAAGGACATCCTAAAATAAAATGATCATAAATACAAGATGTATCTATGAAGACAACAAAAATGTACATTCATTCAACTAGAGAAGCATTTTTGTTTCTAGTGCATTATTTTAAGATACAAATGAATTGAATACCCATAAAAATGTCATTGTGCATGAAGTATGGGAAGGTGAAACCTGTATAGTTACTAATCTTAAAGGGAAACTACTTTAAAAGAAATTAATTTTCGTTTGCTCTTGACAATAAAAAGGCAGATGCTTATTCATTGCTTGATGATTACATCACAAATATCAAGTGCAGACACAGGCCTTTCACTGTCTTACAATATAATGATAAAAATGTTGCTGTTGTTTTTAGCTGGCAGCTCATTCATCTGGCAGTTTGACAAAAGAATAACCAGTCTTGAAAGTTGTCACTCCCAGAACAATAAGAAAAAATTCCAAAGCAATTCCAAAGCGGTTTGGAAGAGGAAGGCAATATATTTCATGTATCTTGTCACTGACCTAGCTATATGTTCATCAAAGGACCCAATTTCTAATGTTTCCATATTTAAGCATGGTATTTCAATGGGACTTTAGAATGTAGCACATTTTTCCGTCAGCAAATGTTTTCATATTTGGAAGACTCAGATTTTTTCAGACTTAAAATTAGGACACTACACAGTGTTAGTACAATTCAGTTAGGAAACTGAATTATGGAATTCAATTTGAGACTGAATACAGATAGAGATATAAATAGACAAAATTATATATATTATTGTGGTATGAAACAGGAGTCTAATCATGGCTAGAGAACAGGAGCCTAATGCCTGGGCTGACACAGGTGAAAACCTGGTTGATTAGTTCAATGTTTCTCAACCTTGACATGTTCTAGGTCCCTTTCATGATACAATATCACCAAACAAGATCTAGGAAATGGCAACTGTTGCCTCATGAAACAGAATTTCCTTCAGAATTGGATGGTATTGATCTTCTTGGCCTTTCGTAAGTCCCAGAAAATCTGTTTTTCCACTAAGCCGTGGGCCACAACATTGGATGAACCTGTCCTGAAACGACTTGGACACAACACAAGTATGTTGTGGTTTAACCGTGGAGTTTTAGGGGATTTATTTGTTTTGTTATTAGTTTTATGATTTAACCATTTGTAAGTTGCTGAGAGCTGTTATTAATGGCTGCTATTTATGTAGCCATTTATAACATCTAAAAAAAGAAATATATGAAGCTTCATTGGTGTGTGATAATATATTGTCTATAATTTATAATTCAAATCTTTGGATATATGATTCATGTTTGTCCCAAAACGCAATGTACTTAGAAGACTGAATGAGTCTGAAAATATGTTTTGAATATTAGTTTGTGATTTTGTTACAAAAAAAAATCTGTAATTGTATTAATTATGTTGAGAGTAACAAGAAAGATTCCTTTGATGGAAAATCTTAAACCTGAACATTATTAAGCATTAATTCAGGATGAATGACGCTAGTCACCAATTTTCTTTTGCTTGACTAGATTTCTTGGCTTCTATTAAGCCCAGTTTGTTAATGCTTGTTTCTCTATTTTTCATCAGAAGGTCACCTAGAGCTCCAGTGAAAATTGTGAACACTCATTAACATAATTAAATCCAAAAAGGATTTCTCAGCTTGAGAAAGGGTCTATCATACAGCTTTTAAACAATAACTAAGTCACATAGTTGTACCATTTGAGAAGTAATTTTCTAATGCCTAAACTTCAAAGGAATTTTTGAAATTACCATGTAACCCAGTGCTAATCCAGTGGAGTGTTGCTTAATGGTCCATTTAATTTTTGTCTTGATTGGTCTTTAATAAGCTTCTCAGCTTGAAGGCTGCCTTCTATAAGCAATACAATAATACTGTACAGAATTACTTTAGGCATCCTAACTTCCCATAATATTCCACTCTATCTTTCCCTCCTATGGAAGGTGTCCTCTTCAGCTATGGTTTCATGCTGTTTCAGTGATGAACCAGTGTGCAGAGGGATTAAAATGTTAAAATACTTTTCAGAAGATCATCATTCTTGGTACCTTGAAAAATCATACCACTTACCCCTTTTAAGTTATGCACCTTAAGAAAATAAATCCATTCTGACATGTAATATTGTCATACAAAGCTACTAGCAGGCATTTAGCCAGCTTGGCCATTTCATATTGCTGACTGCAGCAAAGTTGGAGAGGAAAAGAGACAAGAGATGTGCATAATTATAATTTTGCTTTATGTCTGCTCTGGCAAAATCCACTATATTTTGATGACACATAGAAACCTTCACATATTTCACATAAAAAATTTCACATATTTGTTCAAGGCAAAGTCAGATTTATTTTAAGAAAAGGTTAATGTTGAGAAAAGTTAACATAAACTTTAACAAAAGGATCTGTGATTGCCCTAGTTAATTGTGTTATGCTTCCTATGTTAGAAATGCCAATGATAGTTAACAACATTTCATCAGACAGTGGCCAGCAATCATGTCCTACATTTATTACTTTAATGTAAGAGGACTATTCATAGTCCTATAGTAAAACCTATAATTGCACATCTTTAATTTAAGGACACTGTTGCTGAGCTGTCTTCAATCAATAAGTATGTGAGCACACTTGGTATGCAATGATAATTGGTTTTTCTGCTAATCGATGTTTAAGTAAAATGAGAACCAAACAAATATATGGAATAATTGCCTTCAATAAAGGATGTTTATTCTTAATCTCTGAAACAGACAATAACTAATGGGAAGTGTCTATAGACAACCTGGAATTAAACAGAAACTTCTTAACACTGAGAACAATAAACCAGTGGAACAACTTGCCTTCAGAAGTTGTGGGTGCTTCATCATTGGAGGTTTTTAAGAAGAGACTGGACAGCCACTTGTCTGAAATGGAACACTGTAGAGTCTCCTGCTTGGGCAGGGGTTTGGACTAGAAGTCTTCTAAGGTCCCTTCCAGCTCTATTCTAAAAAAAAAAAAAGACTATCTGGAACAACAATGTGAATATTGCACTTAAAATAGCTAGCTTCACAGAATAACCAAAGTTAACCAGGACCATTCTACGTCAGCTCCAGATCAACCCATCATGGCAATGGATGGATTGAGTTGATGTAATTTAATCGAAACATCTAAGACTGGGTTTAGTGATTGTCCTTTCCTGCTGTGATTACTTGGGCTATTCACCTTTCTTTTCAGTTGATAGCAGTAATAATAACATCTTGTTTACCAATCAAGTGTGAAGTAAGTTGAATGCACCATTTTTTAACTAGAACAGAGACATTTTATTACAGTGCCCAAAGAAAAAAACAATTGACCCTTGTATAAAGTTTGAAATCCAAATTGATTATAATAACCTGGAAAAAGATACTGTACTTTGAAGAAAATATCAGATAAGAGTTCCAAGCCAGTTAGAGTAACCTAAATAGCTCGTCCTAGAACTGCCTTTCATCTTGTCATCATTATTCCACCTATAGTCCCTTATGGATCATAGGAAACTGTTTTAAATATTCTAGACTGTTTGTTTTATTTATTTATTTAGAAGATTTATATGGCCGCCCACTCATTCTTAGTGACTCTGGGATACTTACAAAAACCCAATATAAAGGAATAAAAAAACACTGCACCCCATTAGTTTCTAATGGGAGTCTCTACTGATTATGAGGACAGCACATCCTTTGCAAATGATTTGAAGGTAGTACATTGGATTAGTTCACCTGAACGCTACCTTCAGGTGAAGTCAACAGCATCAACACAGCAGACACAACTGGGCAACATATATTAATACATTTAATGAATGCTTAAAGGGTGTGGGGCTTAAATCACAATTTTTGTTGATCCCATTAGAGTAGTCCTAATTTCACTGCTATTCATTAAAGTAGTCCCTTTTTTATTTTCCTTGTGAGCCCTTTAAAAGTTTTCACTGCATTAAGGTGTTGATTTAAGCATTAGAAGAAGCCTGGGGAAAAAAATGAATAGCAGAGAGGTGCTGTGTTCATGTGAAAGCTGAAGCACTTCTTTGCAAAAAAAAATTCACATTGTGCACAACGGTGCTGATTATCTCTCCCAGATGATTATGTAGATCTCATTGGGAGTAAAGTGCATTTTTATGAACTAGGAATACTAAGCAGAAATCTCTAATATTGTCTTTTTTGAAATAATTGGAGAGAAATAACTCAAAGCACATATTAAAGTAAAACATTAAATCAAATTTTTACTACACATCAGCAACCCAGACTACATAAGACTTACTAAACAAACTCCATAGAATGTAACCTACAAAAGAAACTAAAGTACACAAGATGAAAAATGTACAATTATGTTTGTGCTATTTTGTTGCCATACAAGCTATGAAAAAAAAAAAAACTTTGCAACAGTGAGAGGTTCTTATCTGCCAGGAAAAATTAACCATAAAATTTCTGACTCCATTCCAGAAATGAAGTTAGAAGAGGTGTTAATAGTTCTTTATGTATGTCTCAACAGAAATTACATTATGAGTTTGTGTTTCAGTGTGACCTTTTGTACAAGGATAGAGACTTTCTGCATATGACATTTTATAATTTTTTTCATCCAATATTGCTGACAGTGTAATAGTCATCTATAATAATGTGAATGCTTGCCAAAAATATTTTTTGTAAATTGATCTAAGTACTATATTGCTTTAAGTATGCACGGCTACAGTCCAATTGTACCCTAGATAAGAATATATTCTGACTGTAATTCTATACAGATAGTCCTTGACTTGCAATAGTTAATTTAGTGACAGTTCAAAATTACAACAGCGCTGGAAAAAAAGTGACTTATGACCATTTTTCACATTTACGACCATTGCAGCATCCCCATGGTCACTTGATCAAAATTCAACTGCTTGGCCGCTGACTCATATTTATGATGGTTGCAGTGCCCGGAGGTCATGTGACCACCTTTTGCGACCTTCTAAGAAGCAAAGTCAATGGAAAGGCCAGATTCACTTAACAATCATGTTAACTTAAGAACTGCAGTGATCACTTAACAACTGTGACATGAAAAGTCGTAAAATGGGGCAAAACAAAATATTTGTTAAGTAATAAATATCTCACTTAGCAACAGAAATTTTGAGCTAAATTGTGGTCACAGGTTGAGGACTACCTGTATTATATACCTTTTCTTTAAGCACCGTCATTGCCTGATTTTATCCCAAGAGCATGAGTGTATCCCTTGAAAACCCATTGTATAATTTTGTCAATATGGAGTTCTCAGAGGGAATCACATTTATTATTATTATTATTTGGGTCAGACCTGAAGGTGAAGGCCATGCCCTCATTTCAATGTTTGTAAGGCCTGCGTCTATCCACAGGTAACATTAACCACAGGTTTCACCACTTGAAATAGCTTTCTTAGGAATTTTTACTCCACCCTTTCCAGGTTTTGATAGTTTATACCTCAATTTCAAAGAGCTGTAGTGGTTAGAATGCAGTACTGCAGTACTACTTCTGCTGAGTGCCAGCTGCCAGCAGTTTGGCAGTTCGAATCTCACCGGCTCAAGATTGACTCAGCGTTGCATCCTTCTGACGTTGCTAAAATAACGTTGCTAAAATGAGGACCCAGATTGCTGGGGGCAATATGCTGACTCTGTAAATTGCTTAAATAGGGCTGTAAAGCAATGTGAAGTAGTATATAAGTCTAAGTGCTATTCCTACTGCTATTGCCTGGATCCGGCAATATTGGCCAACTACCGTCCTGTCTCCAACCTTCGCTTCATGGCGAAGCTTGTTGAGAGTGTGGTCGCACAACAGTTCCCACAATTCCTGGAGGAAACATCTTATCTAGATCCGTTCCAGTTGGGTTTCAGGTCTGGGCACAGCACGGAAATGGCATTGGTCGCGTTGGTTAATGATCTCTGGAGGGCTCGGGACAGGGGCTGCTCCTCTGTTCTGGTCCTGTTAGATCTCTCAGCGGCTTTTGATACCATTTTTTTTAAAAATTTGATTTATATGCTGCCCTTCTCCGAAGACTCAGGGCGGCTTACAATGTGCTCAGCAATAGCCTTCATCCTTTTGTATATTTATACAAAGTCAGCTTATTGCCCTCACAACTGGGTCCTCATTTCACCTACCTTAGAAAGGATGGAAGGCTGAGTCAACCTTGAGCCTTGGCGAGCTATCAACCATGGTATCATGCTGCACCGGCTGGAAGAGTTGGGGGTGGGAGGCACCGTGTTGCGGTGGTTCTCCTCCTTTCTCTCCGACCGGTTGCAGTTTGTGTTGGCAGGGGGGCAGAGGTCAACCTTGAGGCCTCTCATCTGTGGAGTGCCGCAGGGATCGGTCCTCTCGCACCTTCTGTTCAACATTTATGTAAAGCCGCTGGGCGAGATCATCCGTGGCTTCGGGGTGAGATACCACCAGTACGCTGATGACACCCAGCTGTACATCTCCATCCCAGGCCACCCCAATGATGCCCTTGAAGTGATGTCCCAGTGCCTGGAGGCTGTGCGGATCTGGATGGGGAGGAACAGGCTCAAGCTCAACCCTGCCAAGACTGAGTGGCTGTGGCTCCCGGCATCCCGATATAGTCAGTTGACTCCATCACTGACTATTGGGGGTGAGTCTTTGGCCCCCACAGAAAGGGCTCGCAATCTGGGAGTCCTCCTGGATATGCAGCTGTCCTTGGAGGAACATCTGACAGCTGTAACTAGGGGGACCTTTTGTCAGGTTTGCCTGATTCGCCAGTTGCGGCCCTTTCTTGATCGGGATTCCCTGTGCACAGTCACTCATGTCCTCGTCACCTCTCGCCTTGACTACTGCAACGCTCTCTACATGGGGCTCCCCTTGAAGAGCACCTGGAGGCTCCAACTGGTCCAGAATGCAGCAGCGCAGGTAGTGATGGGAGCAGCATGGTGCTCCCATGTAACACCGCTCCTGTGCGAGCTGCACTGGCTCCCAGTGGTCTTCCGGGTGCGCTTCAAGGTGTTGGTTATCACCTTTAAAGCGTTCCATGGCATCGGGCCTAGTTATCTTCGAGACCGCCTGTTGCTACCGACGACCTCCCATCATCCCGTGCGCTCCCACAGAGAGGGCCTCCTCAGGGTGCCATCAGCCAATCAATGCAGGCTGGTGACTCCCAGGGGGAGGGCCTTCTCTGTGGGGGCACCTACCCTCTGGAATCAGTTGCCCCCAGAGATAAGGAGAATCCAAGACCTTAGTGTCTTCCGCCGTGCCCTTAAAACCCACTTTTTCCAGCAAGCTGGGCTGCCTTAAGAAGAAATTTTAAATGTTTTAATTGGTTTGTATTTTTAATTTTGGGCCAAATTTATATATATATTAATTGTTTTTAATATTTGTATTTCATGTATTTAATTCTGGCTGTACACCGCCCTGAGTCCTCAGGGAGAAGGGCGGTATATAAATTTAAAAATAAATAAATAAATAAATAAATAAATAAATTGAGCTCCACACAAGAGCAAGCATAGTCTCTTGGCTTCATAAAGTTTGACAGTAGCTAATATGTACTGGGCACCTCTGGAGAAGAAAAATGAAAAAAATGGTGCTGAACTGCAATGGACATTTTCAGCAACTTGAACGTTTGATGCTTCCCAGGATAAGACAGTACAAAACCCAAATATCTAAAGCTGGGAACCTACTATATTTTATCTCCTGTAAAGGTACATTTAATTTTTCAAAATGCCTTGCAAAATCCATTATTTTTATAATTGATCAGAAATAAAATTCTTTACAGAACTAGAGTAGAGCTCCCATGGTCCTTCTAAGGCCTATTTATATTTGTACTATTATATTAATATTCATAAAAATACAGGTCTGCTTTCCAGTTTGGGGGAAATAATATATCTATAAGATCAGCTAAAGGTTGCAAAGTAGCATGCATTTAAAATTCTAATGTGTTTATTAGGCAGGAAAATAAAGACAAAAGGGAGGGGGGAAGTTGTCGATATTTAATTCACAGCTGTATTTTGCAACAATCTTAGTATATTTACTTTATTTAATATTTTGCCTGGTGAAGACTTTTTTTAGAACTTGAAAGTTTGTGTACTGTGTGATGATTTTCAGTTGGTCTAATGCAGCGGTGAAATCCAGCTGGATGTATCTGGCTTGCGCGAACCAGTAGTACCGGTGGTGGGAGGCTCCGCTCACCCACCGGGATGTCATTATATCCTGTTTTTGACCCTCTGTGCATGCGCAGAAGACTTTGCGAATGCACAGAAGAGGCACATGCGTGAATAGCGCACATACGCTCCAGCATGCTCCCATTCCCAAACTGGTAGCGAATGTAAATGGATTTCACCGCTGGTCTAATTAAATTGTTTTTATAACAGATTGTGTACTGTTCCTTGCGGTTCAACTATCTTTATTTTTACAGTGAAATGTTACCTTAAATTCTCAGCCCCTCAATAACTCACAGGACTGATGAATTTTAGCAATGCAACAAAACCACAACGTATGCGTTCTTTTTCCAAATAACAGTGCAAGTCACCCAGGAAGCCAATGTAGCAGTGTCTGTCCCCAAGCCAAGCTAGAACTCAGTTGAAAAGAATTCGGCTCACTGGTTTAGTCCAAAAATATGCAGATTTGCTGGGCAGCATCTGCTCTAGTTCATCTGCAAGAATAGAACATTGGCCTTCTGGAAAGCGCTGAAAAAATGGCTTTGCCATCATGTTTGAGGAACCAGCTTGGTAAGGAGCCTGTTGTGGTCCGCCAGCAGCCTGTGGAGATGGCAGCAGAGTCGGACGTAAGGAGGCTGAGGAGGAACATTCCAATTCCAGTCCTGGAATCTGGGGAAGGCTCGGACAAGAGCTCTGCATTAGAGGCAGAGATGGGGCCAGGGCCATCTGGGAGTTATGTGCAGGCTCCGGAGCCTCCAGAGTCGGATATCAGAGAGGCAGAGGAGCAGGGGGAGCCTGTTCCTAGTACGCACATACACAGAGCTGCCAAAAGGCAAGAACAGTTAAAACAAAAGGGTGACTCGGGAGTAAGGCTTGGAGATGATTGGCCCCTCCCATAAGACATAAAGGAAGAGCAAAGGTACGTGGGCCTCTGCAGGAAGCAACATTGTGGATGGTGTCAATTTGTACTTTGAAACTCCGTTTTTGACTCTGTATTTCCGAGTGGCCTTGCCAAGATAATTGCCAATTAGGTCTTTGGCAGCGTGTTAAAGAAGATAAAGGTGGGTGTTTACCAGCCTTATCTGAAGGACTGTGGCAGACTTCTGTTAGACTATTTATAAACTCTTGGTGATTCAGCATGTGCTGTGAATGAAAGGAATTCACAGCTGTTAAAATAAAAAAAGGGGGGTTTGGGGACTAATTGTGTGCTTTTTACTATATCTGAAAGCCTAGGTCAGAACAGAGCGTGTGAAATGGTTACACTGTTTGTAAAATGGATGGCATTCACCTGTAGGTTATATAGTTTTTATTAAATAATTTTTTAACAAAGTAAAAGCCATAAGAGAAAATAAAAAGATAAAGGAAAATAGTGAATAGTGTAACAAGAAAATAGGAATAGAAAAAGAAAAAAGGAAAGGAAAGGAAAGGAAATAAAAGAAAGCATAGTCTTACAGTCTTATATATAATATTCCATGGCTATGTTTAAATGGACATCTATAAATTCCTACAAGACACTGCTTTCAATTGCATGTTGACCTTGAAAATTATTGGTATTGTTATGTATATTTGAATCCAAAGTTTTCCGGCTTCTTTGCAAGTCCATCAGACAAAATAAAATCACCCATTTTGTTCACATTTTCAACATAAATTTGAAACACCTTTATACGTTCTAGACAATTTTTCTGAAGTTATATACCAACGGAATATCATTTTCCAAAGATTATGTTTTAAATCTAACATGTGAATTTTAATTCTTTTAAGAAATCTTACGCTGAAAGTTCTTAGCCCATTTTATCATATACTCTTTCACTTATTCTTTTTTGTTCAAATTATAATAAAAATTTATACATTTTAGCAGGTAAATGTTCACCATTTGTATGTATTTCAGCTTCAAATTCTGTCTTCTGCTGTTCAATTCCAAATGTCCTATTATCTACCTTACATCTTTCTCTTAACCATACATACAAAAACAATTGAAAATGAAATCCCTCTGCAATCAGTGGTTCTCTTGATTTCACTGTCTTTTCTTCATGCTCTTCATGTATCAACTCTTGATAAATTAACAATTTCTCTTTACCTGCTGCTTCTTTTCTGTAGAATGCTTCTTGTGCTGAGACCCATAAAGGTATTTAGGGGCACAGCTTGCATTTATATCTGCTCCATATTCTTAATTTGGCACTTGTAACATAATGGTTTTTAAAATCTACATTAACCTTAACTTTATTGTAGCATAAA
Organism: Arizona elegans; assembly: GCA_022577455.1. Taxonomy (NCBI): domain Eukaryota; kingdom Metazoa; phylum Chordata; class Lepidosauria; order Squamata; family Colubridae; genus Arizona; species Arizona elegans. The sequence continues at coordinate 168,846,039 of JAKOOJ010000002.1, forward strand.
AAACATTCTGGTTTTTAGTTGTTGTAATGGTATTTTTTGGTTGTTGTTGTTTTCGTTTGAATTATTTATTTGTATTTTGTGATTTTTAACTATGTGAACCACCCAGAATTGCATGTGTAGTACAAGAGACTACACAAATTTAACAAATAAATAAAATAGTATTATTAACATTAAGTATACCATGTTTTACCTGAAGCTGACAGACATAGTTGGAAATCAAAAATATCTGCAAGTTATAGTAAAGAAACCTTTAAAAACTTGTACTAGAACAAAAAAGAATGCAAAGATTAAGAGAAAATTGAGAAGAAAATGCAATTTTCTGTTCAGTTTATAATTCCCGTATAATTTCATCTTTAAGTTTTTTAGCCCTACATTTAGCCTTCTTTAGCTTGGCAGCCTCGAGAAATGGGAATACAATCCTCAAAGTTCCAAATCAGCATGTAGGTTATAAAGTAATGAATCTCATGGGTTAATTCTGAATAGGATTTCCAGGTTGCAGTTGTCAATCCTAATGGGTTGGCCACAAGCAGACACAATATTTAGGACTGGAACCTGGAAATATGGTTTCATATTTTTAATAAACTATAAATTCTTAAATACTTTGGCCACCAAAAGAGAAGGAAGGACTCACTGGAGAAGAGCCTAATGCTGGGAAAGATTGACAGCAAAAGAAGAACGGGACAACAGAGAATGAGGTGCTGGATGGAGTCACTGAAGCAGTAGGCATGAGCTTAAATGGACTCCAGAGGATGGTAGAGGACAGGAAGGCCTGGAGGAACATTGTCCATGGGGTCATGATGGGTCGGACATGACTTCACAACTAACAACAACAAATACATTCATAAGTTGAACTTTCAGTAAGTTTAGCTAACTAACTTTCAGTAAGTTACTTAACTGAAGGCCCAATTCCTTTTCAGTAAGTTTATTCATTCATTGTATTACCCATGTATTCTACTTATGAATAGATATGAAGATCAATAAGTTGTTTCGTGAGCAATAGCTATCAAAATGAATAATGCACATTTATACCACAAACCATTTGTGCGACGTTGAATAATAGCATGTTCAAGGCAATTTATTTAAATGTTGTAGCATGAAATCCTCAGTTCCATATCTAAATGGCAAATAGCCCATAGATTATGTTTTCTCCTAAGAATGTGATGAGAGCAAACATACTTTCAGCCATAAAATGCTGTTTTTGAGATGGTTAATAGTACTGATAGAATTTAAAGTGCATTATTATTTGATTTAAAAAATATTCGTTCAAGGCGATATGTGTACAGTATTTATGCATGGATGAATGAGAAAAGGAAGAAAATAGGAATCTATGCCAGCACACAACATTGTGGACAAATATATTCTAAATCACAGATGGGTGCAGTTGATCGCCAGAACCATATTATTATCATAACAGATACAACAAAGTTTTTAAACAGTGATGCCTGAACTGACAGATAAATTACAATGGAAAATGAAGACAATAGAAATTAAGACTTTGATACTCAGCTACATTAATGAAAATATCATACATGGAGAAATGATACATTATGGGAACAGGAAGGCAAATAATTCATGATGTGACTATATTTAACATTATTATTGACACTGAAGTAATAACAAGTGCTTGCAGGAAAATACCAGTTCAAGACTCTTTAACAGTTGATTAGCTGTCACAGCATACTGTTTGTGGTAGAGGCAACTCTGCATTGTTCCATCAACAGTTTCTTTTTAACAATCCATAATTACATCTCCATAAAGCCATGAGGAGTCAAGTTTAACTTGGAAAAGGCTTGACTTTATAACACAGATTATAGAGGAAAGCTATGGCATTTTGTGCAGGAGTGTGTAATAGAAAACGTAAATAGCAGGGATTAGTTCTGTTAAATAATTTATGGGTTTTAATACCAGATGAAAAAAATTTGTTAGTAATAAAAATACATATGGAGAAGAAGCAAGCACACGAACATTTGATTGGCCACAAGCAAACTTTAAAATATACTGTATACTGTACCTCCATTAAACACTTTATTACTTAATATGGAAGCAGTTTCAAAAGTGAGGGCATTTGAATTGTTTTTTAAAATTAGGAAATCAAACTATTCCTGCTCAGGACAAGACTCTCTTAAATGACAAGGCTTCTATTTGCCAGTGGGCTGTTTGAAACCTGATGGAGGATTGACCTTTAAAAAGATGGTGGGGTAAAGTGTATTTTATGCATTTATAATAACTTTTGGAGGGTGGGGGAAAAATAGGCACTTCTTTTTAAAGATTACCAACCACTTCAGTTTTACATTGTCAGTCCCTTTATTCTGCCTCTCTGTTCTTTTAAAGCACTTGAATTGACAACAGCCTCAATAAATCCTATCACCATCACAGAACCAAATGGACGCGTGCAGGGAATTTAGAGTTCATGCATATTCAGCGGTATGATATATTTCAGGCAGGTACAGCTTTAGAAAAAGTGAGATGCAAAGGGAAGTTCAGCACACAGTAATCTTTGTGCTTCAGAGATAATTCCATTACCTTGGAATTTCTTTGCTATGTTTTTACCCTTATATGATGTACGGTTTTAAATAAAAACCACAGAGTAAGGCAGACATACAAAGCAACTATGAAACCTTGTTTCTTATCTTGTTCACAGATAACACAGCAATTTCATTTGTTTTCTTTCATATAAAGAATTGATAAAAAATCAATACCTTGACATACAATCGAAGTTATACAATATAGATCAGGGCATCCAATCTTAACAATTTTAAGACTTGTGGATTTCAACTCAACACAATTCTCCAGTCAGCATGAATGAATATAATAATTAATATAATGAACATGGGGGCAGGGTTGTTCCTCTCTCAGAGTGATTCCTGGGGAATGGATCTTATCTATCCCAAATAGGCTTCTTCTCATTTTTCAGCAGCAATACAAATCTTCATGTAGAATGTAGTCTTCTTTATTAAACCTAGAAATTTCTATAGATAATCCAGCATTCAAGAGAAGCATATCATCTCCTTCAACCCAATACACAGATAGGATATTCTAATTCACACATTAACAGAGAAGTTAGACTGGGCTGCTCCCTCATAAGTCTCTTAAAGGATTAACACATGCACCATGGAGTTTTGTAGGAAAACTGTATTATCAAACGTGTAGAAGTTGTAAAACATATTTTAGTCATGGTATCCAGAATGTCCACTTCAAGGCACCTTAAACCAGATTGCAATTATTTTGTGTTAGACTAAAACATTTGTCCCCAAAGCTTTCAAATTGCATGAACCTCAGCCTTCAAAGTAGTTATTTGTATCATTTATATCATTGATATCATTTATATCAATGAAAAGTTCTTATATTTATTGCACTGGAATCCAATTGGGTGACAGTTGCTATATTGTTATTTTAAATTTAGCATAACAGAGTTGGAAGGGATCTTGGATGTCTTCTAGTCCAACCCCTTCTTAGGCAGGAAACCCTACACTTCAGACAAATAGTTATCCAATATCTTCTTAAAAACTTCCAGTGTTGGAGCATTCACAACTTCTGGAGGCAAATAAATGAATAGGGATTATAAATAAATGAGTAGGGATTTTTCAGCTGATCTCATTTCACTCAAAATTGACTTGCTGGCTTGGATAAACCACAATGCTTATAATTCAAGCATTAACAACTCTCTCATACCTTAATGCATGTGTGAATGAGAGAGGGAGGTGTTTGTCTTCTTAATTATGGGCACAAATTACTGCCAAAGAATATGAGAGCCTTAACATCAACTCCAACCAAGCTACTAATGGCCAGAGAAAGCCACTGTTAAGTACAATCAAATGAATTCATAACAAACCATAAACTAAGATCCATATGTCATTTATTTCCACAGTTTGATACTTGGTTCCTGATTTTTTGTTAAATAAACACAGGGGGAACCCTAACAAGATCTAATCATGGTGTCAAAGAGGACACTTTAATTCCTGGTTAGACTTCTCCCAGTTACCACATATTGCCTACTATCAGCACTGTATCAAAGGAGTTTTCCTCTATTGCAGGAGTGTCAACTTGTGTCATCATGGTGGTGTCACATGATATATCGCAACTTTCCCCCCCCTTCGCTAAACTAGGTATCGGCATGGCCAGCATGTGGGGGCTGCAGGCCTCGGTTTTAACACCCCTGCTCTATTGCAACTAACTATCAGCTGGGATAGAACATGATTCTAATTAGATGCACAATTCAAACAAATTCCTAGTATCCTAGTTCAGATCTTAGTGTGGTACCATCTATTTAATCATGATCAACTATGTCAAATATGACAAACATTATGGCTAGCTTGTCTTAAAACTGAATTTTTAGGATAGCAATGCCACTGACATTTGCATAAAGCACCATTAATTAATTTTCAGGTAGGATCACCACACCTAACTTGTAAAACCAAGGACAATCAATTAAATGGTAAGAAAGATATATATATATATAATACTCTAATGGTCATCTTGATTTTTGAAGTCCAAATCTGATAGTCTAACAACAATAGTGTCAGAAATATACTGCGCAGGAGTCTCTAGTTAGAATATGCCAGCCTTGCAATGTAGTCCAGACAGATAGCACATCCAGATGAACTAATTGTACTTTATAATATTGCTTCATTAATAAAATTTTGCAAGTCTTGAAGTACATTTCTTTCCCATTGATTTTACAGCTATAAAAGCTAAAAAGGGTCCCTTCTGGGACATTTCCCATATTTCTGCTCTGGGCTACACTGCCTCTTATCTGATCATTCCCTGACTTTGGCTCTTCCTCCATCTCCCCAGGTCATTCCCACATACCATTGCAGATTAGGACTGGGGAAACTCAAATCCAAGTCTGTCCTTAGCTTTGGGAGCTCCTGGGCCAGCGTCTGAATTCCCACTCATCAACTGTTTCACATTTTGTTGCTGAGGTGGAAATAAAGTAGAGGAGAGAATGTTGTGCATGTCACTTTGAACTAGAGGAAGTAATCAAATAAATTTACTTAATCTGAAGTTTTAAACTATTTTGGGTGTAAATCCAGTTATTCCTGATGCTTCTCCATTCTGGTGTATCAGCAAATAGTGTGGTAAGATAATGTAAATTAAATAGCATTATTAGTTGGAACCAAAACTAAGTTTAATTTGATTTCAATGTAAATGCAGTTTTATATTATTATTATTATTATTATTTATTTATTTAGATTTATATGCCGCCCTTCTCCGGAGACTCAGGGCGGCTTACAATGTGCTAAGCAATTTAACTCATAATTCAAAAAATTAATAAATAATGTAATATGTTTTCCCGTCATTTAACAAATTACAGTTTAGGAATAATTTTTATTTATATAGTTGTCAGATTTATACAGCCATCCATCTCACAAACAAATTATTCTTGAAAGTGTACAACAAGACTAAAACTAATTAATTTTTAATTTTAATAATTATTTTAAAATATTTATTAAATACCATACATTAATATTAGTATTAAAACATTAAAATTGTAAAAAAAAAAAACCAAGCTAAAGAGAAGATACATTAGGCAAAGTAAAGTGTAACCACCTCAATAATTCACCAGTTTCCTGGGATCCCCAAGTCTTATGGTACAAGTAGGTTTTGAGGGACCTGTGGAAGGTCAGAAGTGAGGAAGCCAGCCTCACTTCAGGAAGGAGGATATTCCATAATGCATCACAGCAGAAAAGACCCACTGCTTAGGACCTGTCAAATGTAGTTCCCAAGTCAATGGGACCCACAACATGCCCTTTCTGCTGAAGTTGTGGGAAAGGCAGAGGTAATCTGGGAGAAGCGTCTGTTTAGTAACCTGGTTCCATGCCATGTAGGGCTTTGAAGGTCAAAATCAGCACCTTGAATTGGACCTGGAAAAAGACTGGTAGCCAGTGGAGTTCATGGAGCAGAGGTGTAATATATGTTTTACTTGAAATAGACATAATTACACATGCTGCTGCATTCGAAGATACTCAAGGACAGCCACGATTAATGGCATTGAGACGTCAAGTCAATTTTTGGAGAAACTAGACTATGTAGAGTCAAGTTATGTACTGTTGAGATATGTAAGCTGTTGTGTATGTATCTATTTTGTGCGGAAAATTCAAATGCATAGTGAATCCTGATTGGTTCTTGGTCGCCTCTGGAAAGTATATAAAGAGGACTGTTGCCTGTGAGTTTTTGCTGAAGTCTCACCCTGAATTAAAGAGCTGTTGTTACTAGCCTGCTTGTGCCTCTCGTTATTCCCGCGTTACAACATTGGCGACGAAGCTGGGATTGAGGACACAAGAGGCAATTCAAAAAGAGCTTAGAGTTTCAGCCAGGGTGACTAGCGAACACGGAGACACGGCATGTCTGCCTACGTTCTGCCAAAACCCTTCGACCCGACCCGAGAGAAGTGGGGATCGTATCTGACCAGGTTCGAGTGCTCCCTGGAAGCGAGCGAAAAGCAAGGGCTCTCTGCGAACAGAAAAAGGGCTCTGTTCTTAAGCCACTGCGGGCCAGACGTATTCGAGATGGCCGAATCCCTCTGCGAGCCAACCCCAGTCCAGACGGTTCCCTGGGACGTCCTTCAGGCCAACCTGAAAGCCCACTATGCTCCAGTTCCGTCCAAATTCATTCAGCACTACGAACTCCAGCAAAGAGTTCAAAAAGAAGGAGAGCCGGTCAGTGCTTATGTGGCTGCGCTTCGAAAAGCTGCAACGCATTGTGACTACAGAGACTTAGACGACGCATTGCTTGAACAACTGATTTGCGGGGTTCAAGATACCCGGTTGCAAAGGCGTCTTCTAGCCAAGCCAGACCTAACGCTAGCCGGCGCGCTAGACGAAGCCCGAGCACACGAGGCATCAACAAAAGCGTCGGAAGCGCTGCAGCGTCCCAGTTCAAGCAAGGATGGGCCGAAAACAGCCCTCGTCCACAGAGAAGAGGTGCAAACCAGCACAGAGGAAGAGTCAGACGAGGACATCTTCCATACAGAAAAGAAATCAAGTGAACAAGGCCACCGCCATGAGAACTGCCCTAGCTGTGGCGGGGATCACGAGAGACAGTCGTGTAAATACAGAGAAGCCATTTGCAGGCGTTGCGATAGAAAAGGCCACCTAGCATGAGTTTGCAGAGCTCAACTTCCGCGTAGTCGAAAGCCACGTGACTACTGCGACCAACCGGCTCGTTCAAAACAGCCAATCAAAGATGACGGCGCAAGAAAACGGCGCGAACCTCAAAAGCGGGACACCTACAGCACGAGAATCGGCCAAGCCAGCACAACCGACGACGAGAAAGTCTACACGAAAGTAGAAATCGATGGCAAAATGTGCAAAATGGAGATCGACACCGGGTCTACGTTATCGATCATGTCCTGGTCAACACTCAAGGCACTCCTGCCCAAGCTCGAGAAGAACCAGCTGTCCCGGCAGAAAATCCGCCTACTCGACTATCAGGGAAACCGAGTTCCCGTTGAAGGCGTGGGCACATTCCGGGTCACCTACAGCGAGTTCCAGAAAGAGCTGCCCCTGACCGTCGTTAGCAAGCCTCTACCAAGTCTACTGGGCATGAAATGGTTCCAGGCCCTCGGCATGGGCTTCACGGGCGTTCACAGCATCAACGGATCATCACTTAAAGAAACCCTGCTCCACAAGTTTCGGGACATTTTCGAAGAGACTCTAGGCAAGTACATGGGGACCCCTATATCTTTCAATTTAGACCCCAACATAACGCCAATTAGACTGAAAGCAAGGCGAGTTCCCTTTGCTTTAAAGCCCAAAATCGACACGGAGCTCGACAAGCTCATTAAGCAAGGGGTGCTAGTTCCCGTGGATCACGCTAAGTGGGAAACTCCAATAGTTACACCAGTCAAATCGGATGGCTCAATTAGAATTTGCACCGACTATAAGTGTTCGATTAACAAGGCATTGCAGCAGAGCGCCTATCCGGTTCTAATAGTCCACCATCTACTACACTCCCTGGGCCCTGGCAAGCTATTCGCAAAACTAGACCTTGCGCAGGTGTACCAGCAACTGCCAGTAGATGACGCTACGGCAGAATCACAGACAATAGTAACTCACAGAGGTGCCTTTAAATGCACCAGGCTTCAGTTTGGGGTCACCATCGCCCCAGGACTTTTTCAGAGTACTATGGAGCGCCTTCTACAAGGCCTCCCAGGTGTCGTCCCGTATTTCGACGATGTTTTGATTAGTGGCCAAGATGAAGTCCAGTTGGGCCAAAGGGTTAGACAAGTCCTAACCAGATTCAGAGAAGCGGGACTTAAACGCAAACGAAATAAATGCAGGATAGCAGTGCCATCAGTGGAGTTCTTAGGCTACAGAATCGATGGCACGGGCATTCACCCCACAGAAAGCAAAGTGAGGGCCATCCAAGGCACACCCATCCCCAAGTCAAAATCCGAGCTGCAGGCCTTCCTGGGCCTTCTCAATTTCTATACGATGTTTTTGAAACACAAAGCCACCGTTGCGGAGCCTCTGCACAGGCTCCTGGGAAAAAACGTTCTGTGGGTTTGGGGCAAGCAAGAAGCGACCGCTTTCAATGCGGTAAAGAGACTTTTGTCCGAGGACAGTTTCCTCATTCAGTACAATTCTGAACTAACTCTGATATTGGTCTGTGACGCTTCCCCCTTTGGTGTAGGCGTGGTTTTAGGCCATAGACTGCCGAATGGGTTAGAGGCGCCCATCACCTATTACTCTCGCACTCTGTCTAGTGCTGAAAGGAACTATAGCCAGCTAGATAGGGAGGCACTAGTGGCTGTAGCGGGGGTCAAAAAATTTCATGAGTATTTGTTTGGCCGCACCTTTGAACTCATTATAGACCACCAGCCTCTTTTGGGACTTTTGGCTGGAGATAAACTGACCCCGGTGGCTCTCTCTCCCCGGATGACCAGATGGTCCAATTTCTTGGCTGCATATTCGTACAGACTGCTCCACCGGCCGGGCAAAACCTTAGGACATGCTGACGCCCTCAGCCGATGTCCCTTGCCCGAATTATTGGACAACCCGACCCCGGAAGCCCCGGTTTTACTGCTTGACATTGTTTCCCCGGGCCCCATTTCTTCGAACGAGGTGGCAAGGGTTTCTGCCAGTGACTCTGTTTTGCGCACAGTAATGGGCTGGGTAATGAGGGGTTGGCCTACCAAGGTGGACGATGGTGACTTCCAATTGTATTTTAACAAAAAAAATGAACTGTCAATGTTGGGGGGGTTGCTTGTTGTGGGGTGACAGGGTGGTCATTCCTTCACGGTTAAGGCACAGGGTTCTAGAAATGCTGCACGAGGGACACCCTGGGGTTGTTCGCATGAAAGGCCTAGCTTGTAGCTATGTTTGGTGGCCACATCTCGACCAAGATGTCACTGAGTGGGTGGGGAAGTGTAGGCCCTGCCAGGAGTCCCGCCCAGATCCTCCCATAGCGCCCATTCAGGAATGGGAAAAACCAAAGGGGGAGGATTCACATAGATTTCGCTGGCCCGTTCCATGGCCAGAACTTTCTAATTATTGTGGATGCATATTCTAAGTGGCTCGAAATTGCCTTAATGCCATCAAACACTTCTGAGACCGTAATCAAAGTACTCAGAAAACTATTCGCAACACACAGGTTGCCGGACACCCTGATATCCGACAATGGGCCCCAATTCACGGCGACTCAATTTGAAGGCTACTTAGCCGAATTAGGCATAAGACATGCACTATCCGCTCCTTTTCATCCGGCTTCTAATGGCCTTGTTGAACGATTTGTAAGAACGGCCAAAGAAGCCCTCTCCCGACTCGATGCAGGGGACTGGCAGGCTAGAATAGATGAGTTCTTAGCGGTACAGCATGCCATCCCATGCCCCACTTCGGGCTGCAGCCCGGCCAAACTTTTAATGGGCCGAAAGCTACGATGCGTTCTAGACAGACTGCATCCTAATTACTCCTCCGATAGCTTCACCGGGGAAGGGGGAGGACTAAGACACTTCGAAGTAGGATCACTAGTTTTTGCTAGAAGCTACACCAATGGGCCCTTATGGGTAGAAGGAACCATCGTAGGAATTACCAGTCCAAAGTCATACACAGTTGATATCAGGCATGGTAAAATCTGGAGGAGACATATAGATCAATTGCGTAAACGTTTACCAAACGAAAACTCGTGTCCTAACTATCCAAGTCTTCCCGACACAGCTACCTCAAGCCCGAGTAAGCCGGAATACTTATCTGGCAACCCGAGTTCCAGCGCCGTCCCAGTGAGCTGACACTCCCAGCCGGAGATAGCCACACCTCCGGAGAAATCCAGGAGGTTCCATTGGCGGAGCCGGGAGAGACGGGAGGTCCCTCCAACCGGCTCGACACCTCACCAACAACTGAACTGCGCAGGTCAACCAGGATTAAGACACGCCCTGGTCACCTGCATGATTTTGTATGTAAATATGTAAATAGATAGAATAAGTGCCTTCTGGGAAGGGAGGGGTGTTGTGTATGTATCTATTTTGTGCGGGAAATTCAAATGCATAGTGAATCCTGATTGGTTCTTGGTCGCCTCTGGAAAGTATATAAAGAGGACTGTTGCCTGTGAGTTTTTGCTGAAGTCTTACCCTGAATTAAAGAGCTGTTGTTACTAGCCTGCTTGTGCCTCTCATTATTCCCGCGTTACAACATAAGCATTTCTTTTAATGCATGTTAAGTATTATTTATTTACACTGTTCAAGAGCTGAGATATCCATTCTTATTTTTAAGTAGCTTGGCTAATCCTCTTGATATATGAGTTGAATATTATTGATCCACTGAAATGCTTTGCAGTCCATTGGTGGAATTAGAATCTTTCAAATTTCTAAAGTTGTCACGTCTCACCTGGACTACTTCAACACTCTCTACATGGGGCTCCCCTTGAGGAGCACCCGGAGGCTCCAACTGGTCCAAAATGCAGCCGCGGGGGTGATTATGGGAGCGGCATGGCGCTCCCATGTAACACCTCTCCTGCGCGAGCTGCACTGGCTCCTGGTGGTCTTCCGGGTGCGCTTTAAGGTGTTGGTTCTCACCTTTAAAGCGCTCCATGGCTTAGGGCCAGGGTACCTACGAGACCGCGATAACCTCCCACCGGCCAATACGCTCTAACAGAGAGGGCCTCAGGGTGCCGTCGGTCAAGCAGTGTTGGCTGGTGGCCCCCGGGGGAAAGCCTTCTCTGTGGGGGCACCCGCCCTGTGGAATGAGCTACCTTCTGGAATACGACTGATCCCAGACCTCCGTACTTTCCATAAGGCCCTGAAGACTTATTTATTCCAGCAAGCTGGCCTAGCCTAAATGGTTTTTAATGGGAATTTTTAAATTTTATAGACTTGGGGTTTTAAATTGGGAGGCCGATTGATTTAATTTATTTTAGCTATCTTAACTATTGTATTGTATGTATTTTGATTTTGGCTGTCCACCACCCTGAGTCCCTTTTGGGAGAAGGGCGGTATACAAATTCAATAAATAAATAAATAAATAAATAAATAAATAAATAAATAAGGTAATAAGTGAACTTATTGGCTACAAAGATAAGGCATTATAGCCATGATTTTAGCTAAGTATTACGATTAATCTCAAATTAAACTACTTAACATTTTTCTTCAAAAAATTTATGTAGATTAAAATTACAGAGCATCCTTTCCAGATCTACCACAAATGTGATATTTTAATTCAGGCATACTGAATATATTAAAATATATTTCTGATATGGAGAGAATTATATCATAATGATCTACAGAAAAAATGTGGAAATGAATGAGAAACAATATATTTTGCAAACAAACTAAAATATGATTTGAAATCTCAATTTCTCAGAGAATACTAATGTCAAATAGTAATAATATTGTAATGCACACTAAAATTTTACCATTTTTGGGAGCAGAACTATGTTATAGCTTTGAAAAAGTCTACATTGAATAGCTAAAAGGAATAAAAATGGAACTGGAGAATTATAATAGAAAATAAAATAAATTAGAATATTTTCATCATTAACAAGATTTTGTTTTGTTCTTACTGCAAACTTGTTTCTCCTAGAACATAAAATTTGCAAGTTCAGAACATCTACTTCAGTACATAAATCGCTTTGAAAAAGAAGTTTTTATGCCTGCATGACTTTAGGATAGAGTATTTGGAATAAAGCCAATTGTAGTCTTAACGACATTTTAAAAACGGACATTAAATTAGACTGCTCATAAAATTAGAAATAAGTGTTTGCATGGTAGTGCTGTTTTTTTTCTTGTTCAGACTTGCTGTCTCTGATAATTTCTAACCTCCAAATTTAGAGGACAATGCAAAATAATACTGTGAAGTATAAAGCTGACTTCTTTCCCAGACTTCCTGATAATTTTCAATTTTCGCATAACAGAATAATAGAGTTGGAAGGGCCCTTGGTGGTCTTCTAGTCCAACCCCCTGCTCAAGCAGGAAAGCCTATAACATTTCAGACAAATAGTTGTCTAATTTCAATCTAAATACCAAAAGAATAGGGATGGAAGAGAGATTGATGGAGAATTACAAGAACTAGATAAAATCTTGATGGGTCAAGAAAAAGGTATGATTTCAAAATCTTACAAATTGCTTATGAAATTAGAGATAGGTGAGGAAATAGTCAAAGATGCTATGTTCGCTTGGGGGAAGAATTTTGGGTATCCAATACACCTAGATAAATGGCAAGAAATTTGGTGGGATAATATGAAATTAGTGGTATCTACGGCCTACAAAGAAAATATCTACAAAATGATATATAGGTGGCACCTGCCTCCCGATAGACTAGCTAAAATGTTCTCTGGGGAGTCAGCGGATTGTTGGAAATGTGGAGGGGAACATGGCACCTACTATCACCAATGGTGGTCATGTCCGAAGGCAGTGATATTTTGGGGGAAAATTAAAAAATGGCTCAATTAATGTTAAAAATCGACTGGCCACCAGAGACATGCCTGCTCGGCTCTAAGCTGGAAAATATAAAAAAGGACTTATGGTATTTGGCATTACACATCATTACAGCGGCGAGACTGACATACGCGCAATTTTGGAAAAACCAAAATATCCCAACAGAGGAGGCTATTATAAAAAAAAATTGGAATGTGCGGAAGCAGATACGCTAACTAAAAAATTACAGGATAGAGAGCAAACACAAGTAGGTTTAGCTTGGGACAAATTCTATAAATGGTTAGAAAAGAGGAATTTAAACCCACATTAGTTGAGGAATGGTATTTAAACAGAAATTTATACTATATAAGATAAGTGTGGTCGGACAGACCTAAGTGATGCACTAAGAAATATAAGATGTATAAAATGGCGCCTGAGGGTGGGAGGAGGAAACTACCATGGAAAGTGCTTGTTAAGGCTTGTTAAAGTTTGCAACAGTGATACAGCTACTGGATTACACCCTAAGGGAAAGTTTTAAAGAGGAAGCGTCCATGGAAAGAATTTGGTATTGAGGAAAAGAATTTGGTACTGACTTTAACTAAAATCTGGTTTTTATACTGTGTGGAAAAGAGTTGAATTGTTGTCCAGATAGCTGGATGAATACAAAGTGGCTGAAATATGGCTGACAATAGGGCTGGTGAATCAGCAAATTTCCAAGCCGTGACAGTCCAGGCTTTTCAAGAACTTTTAGACTCTTTTACTTCAGCCCTGTTGAATACAATTGAAAGGGCTTTTTCAAAAAACAGCTTGGGAAAATATAAGCAGTTGTTAGCGGGACAGCAGGAAATTATTCAGAAGAATTTGTTTTTGGAAGATCAGAAGATGGACAGGATTAAGAGACTGGCTGGTACAGTTGAAACAAAGATTTTGGTGGACGTTTCCATTCAAATGACAGAAAAGCAACAAATAGTTTCTTTATTGCAAGCTGACAGTCTTTATGGCAACAAATTTTGGCTATATGGACAAAGAAATGGACTGAATGATTATACAAGCAAGAAGAGACGAACTGGGGAATTCAAGTTAGAAAACGTGATCTCAAGAAGAGAGCGAGTATTTCAGAAACATCAACCTCAAATCACCATTTTAAAAGTTTCAAAAATAAAACTGGGGGAGCTGTTGAAAGAATTTATAAAAAAAAGGAATGGAAAAAATATAGAAAGAAGAGAAGAACAGAAGTTTAAGAAAGATGTCTTCCTGTGGATTTTGAAATTGGCATCGGACAAATATGTGTTTTAATGGTATTAAGAGATTTATAAAATGTTTAACATAAGGTTATATTATTTTAAAAGATATATGAGATAAATTGTATAAGCTTTATGCCTAACCCTTTGAAGCGAAGAGGACTAATGTTAAACTCAGAATTTTATTGCAAAATGATAATTAGTTTTGGATAGTAAAGGGCTGCTCTCTAAAAAGCTAGAGGTATTAAGACGGTTAACTGAAAATTTGAAAGACATCCTCCTGTAGATTCTGAAATTTATATTTGGTAAACAAGTGTTTCAAAGGTATCAAGAGATTTTTAAAATGCTTAATATAAGACTATATTATTTTAAAAGATATATGAGATAAAAAGTGTAAGATTTTAAGATGAAAAATTTTTCTTTGTTTCTTTTTTTTTTCTCTTTGAAGGAAGAGGATTAATGTTAAATTCAGAATTTCACTAGGGAGTAACGTTTGTATAGAAATGGAATTTATTCATGATTTTTACTGTTTGTAAAACTGTTAAAGTATCGGATTATACATTAAGGAAAAAATTTTTTAAAGTAGGAAGAATGAAGTTAATTTAATTGGTTTTGAGAATATATAAAAGGGAGGTTGATGAATTGGAGCAAGGGAGTTAAAGAACATGTGAGAGTTTTGAACTTTATAATTTGTTACTTTATTTTAGCATATGTTTGTTAGATGCTATACCCTGTTTTTGCTCTGGGAAGTCAGGGGGCGGGTGGGGAGGGTGGGATAAGGGATGGGGGGGAAAGGGGTCAATAGATAAATGTTGTAGCAGAAGACAGTATATTCTATGAGTAGAATATAGGAGTTGCTCAGACACTAAAGGAGGAAAATATTTCACAGCAGAGAAGTTAGAAAGGAGAGAGGAGGAGCGGGTAGGAAGAGGAGAGGGAGGGTGAGGAATGGAAGAAAGGAGAGGAGGAAGGGAAGGGAAGGGGACAGGAGTAGGAGTGAAGGCGAGAAGGGGGGAAAGAAGAGAGAAGTGGGGGGAAGGGAAAGGAAGTAGGATGAGGTGGGAGAGGAGGCAGGAGAAAGTAGGAGAGAAGAGGAGGGAGGGAAGGGAAAGAAAGGAGGAGAAGAAGAAGGCTTGTTGTGGAATGAGGGGAGGAAAAAAAGAGCAAATCCGAATGTAATTAAAATGTCTTATTTAATGCTCTCTTTAAGGGAAACATGTATAAGTAGGATTTCTTATGTATATGAAAATGTACAATTTCTATTATGTGGGGAAGGGGAAAGGGTGGGGGGGAGAAAATTGTTTGTATTTCTTATAAAACTTTTTAATAAAAAAAAAAGAAATATAAGATGTTCTGTCTTCTCCGGAATATAATTTAGAGCTATAGTACCGAATACTTGTTCACTAAGGTACTATATGGAAGTACGTATGTTTACTGTTGTACTGTTTTGTCTGTCATTTTATGTTGTGTTGTTTTTTCTTTTTAAATGAAATGTAAATAAAGATTATTATTTTTTTAAAAAAATAGTTGTCTAATTTCTTCTTAAAAACCTCCAGTTTTGAAGCACCCACAACTTCTAGTCTAGAGGCAAGTCATTCCAGTTAAATAGTTGTCTTTTCATATAGAGAAATGAAGTGCTGGAAGAAACTCAGGTTAAATCTTTTTCTGCCTTTTATCATTAAAGGAGAGATATATAATATGTGAGTTCTGACATTTCTTTTCTTCTCACAGACCGCTCTCAAACAAATATGAACTACATCCTTTTTTTGTAGTTTGGGCTAATTTTCTTCAGTTAAGAAAATCAACTGAAGCCTCGTGTTCTTGTTTGCCTTGTTCCCAGATTACTGCAATTCATTCTACATCAGGATGTCCTTGAAGATCCATGAAACATGAACTGGCATACACTGCAGATTCCCATGTTCTTTTTAGAGAATTGTGGTATTCTCATATAACACTGTTGCTATGGGAGCTGCTTTAATTACTAGTCAGTATGCAAGTGCAATTCAAGGTTGTTAATTCTAAAATATTATGTGATGTAGGAGATGAGTATATTAGATACAATCTATCCCAATCTGTATCCCTACATTTTATCCATCCAACCTGGAAAAATAGGGATGCCTACTAATGTTACCTATCAGGAGGCACTGGAAGAGACCCCAAGGTGAACTTCCTTGCTTTCCTCTTTTGTGCAAGAAGGTCCCCTTTATTGTGGCCTTCCAGAGAAGAATTAAAGCCTTGTTTTTCCATAAGGCTTTTGATGATTAAGCAGCCAGAAGAGGATCTGTGCCATTTATTCTATTTTTTTTTTAAAAAAAAAGGAATATTATTGCATTGTACTTTGTATACAGTCTAGTATTGATCAAGTGAGGAAGTTTATGAATGAATGAAAATATGAATGAATCATAAAGTAAATGGTTGTTTTATGAATTCCATTTTACCTGTTATAAGTGCTGAAAGAGCTTTGTCCCTACCCATTTTTGGAGTAGAAATTTTGACATGCTAACAAAACATGTAGCAGCCATCAAGCCTACAGAAGAAGTACCCAGTTGTGCATTTAACCCACAAGACACTTTTTGTTGGAAGACACATCTAACATCTTTTTTATCCTATTTATCCTATTTATTTATCTTATCCTATTTTTTATCCATTCATCCTATTCTATAAGCTTTGTGTTTTCTTATGTCCCACTGAAACACATGAATAATTAAAAATAGCCCTGACACAAAAATTATGAGGCAAAAATTATAGTTACAATCAACAAACTAATGTTGTCAAGGGTCATACATCAGAAAACACCACCATTCAAGCCTTCTTGAATTTTCCAAATGGTGTACAGTTGTTTATCATACAAAAGTAATCTTCATTGGGAATAAAGACTATGACTGGTTCACATTACAGACCCTAAATTTCCTGAATTAAAATATCCAAACCCAGCCAGGCTTCTGGACTCTCTGCCCATGTTCACATGATACACAAAACAACACTGAGATTTATAAAAAAAGCTCATGCAAAGTTCAAATAGTACATTAAGAAACAGCCTCATTTTAGTCGTAACTAGAAGACCTCCAAGATCTCTTCCAACTCTATTATTCTATTCTGTTATTCTTCTAATACATATAGTTCTATGAACAATCCCCAACACAATAGGAAGAGTTGCTAACCATTTTTGTACGAACATTTTATGAACTCAGAAAGAAAATATTAGTTGCATTTGTGATTAATCAAATCACTTGGCTTTTTCTATAACTCACCAATGTTAAGTATTAAAAAGACAGCGTAGCAAAAATTATTTTTAAACCTTATTTTTTTTAGTACTAAAGCAATTAAGAAAGAAGGTTGTTTTTCTTTACAGCAGCACTGAATTGAGAAATATTCTGAGCTCAGTTTTCAAAGCAGAGGTTGAATACTGATAAGTAAACATTGCAATACCTGGAGACAGCAGAACAGGAGAGAAAGAACTGGAGAAAATAATAGAATATAAAGACCTGCAGGTAGAAGTAGAACCACTGTGGCAAAAGAAAGCAAAGATAATACCAACAGTAATTGGACTGAACATTCCTGTAATGAATTCTACACTGAAAAGCCTCCTTTCTTTTCAGCCATAAACTGTACATATGTCTATGGGAATCAAAAGATCTGATAGCTTGGACAGAAGTTTATAGGATAGAATCCTTTGGGTTCCCTTACCTCTTAACTGTGAAGAGCTTTAAAAGTTGGTCTGCAAATGGGCTATGAGTTACTAAAATAGCCATCAAATAATTATGTAACTTGGTCTTTTCACAACCAATTTTAAATATAATATGGATAAGTAAGTGATAGAGAAAAAGTAAGGAAAAAGTGGATTTACAAGATAAATGAAGCGTACTAGTCTCCTGTCACAAGCCAAATTATTTCATAAATTATTGAGAAGCACTCAAAAGTCTTCATTCATTCAAGGAAATGGATATGAGGGTTATAGTAATTTACAATACTTGAAAATCATCCTTAATAAAGTGAACAATAATGAAACTAATTGCCTAAGAAGCCAGATATAAATAATTAGAAAAAAATCAGTTCAGTGTAGCCGTTTCCTATTTCTCTCTGTGTTTTATTCAATAAAACATATTCAAAACTTAAATACTGTACTCTTTTTCTTTCATATTATATATGGTACTAGGCACTTGACAGTGAACATGAAATTGATCACCAAGGATCAAAGACAATACAGTAATATCCCACACACAATATTTTTAGAGAAGCACTTTCAAATCAGTTTTTGACTTCTAACAATTACCTGAAGCAGTTCCTGCAGTTTTCTTGGCAAAATTTTTCAGAAGTGGTTTGCCATTGCCTCTTGTCTACGGCTGAGAGAGAATGACTCATCCATAATCACTCAAGTGTCTTTGTTTAAAGAATTTACATGGCAACCCACTTACTTTCAGTGACTCTAGGTGGCTTATTTGAAAAAAAACAACATAAAAAGAATAAAAATAATAATCCCCCAGCCCCCTTGTTTTTGGTGACAACAAGCCACTTGATGGGCTCCATCCCATTCTGTGTTTCCCAGGCTCATTGGCAGAACCAGGTCTTCAGGGCCTTGCAAAAAAGTGTCAAAGTGGGGGACAGTCTAATCTCCGTGGTGATGAAAGGAAGGGAGCCACCACAGAGAAGACCCTTCTTCTGAATCCTGCCAGGTATACTTCTTTAGGTACAGTTAGATGTAGTTTCTACCCATATGGGTCATAAACAAACCATCTTTCTGCACACAAATATACAGATCAGTTTCTAAAGCAGGCACTCCTTGGTATCCTCTACTAACAATTTGTAAAAATGTGTTTTGTTTTCTGTTTAAGTTAACAAGGCTACACTTACAAAGGGCAACATATACACCTATCAAAAGAGTTTCATATTTTCTATAGTGGTCTGTTCTTCACAAAGTAAAAAAAAAAGTCTTGGGGAATATAGTAGAGGCAGACTGATAGCTGTAAAAAAAAGTAGAAATCAGTCTTGATCCTGCTCTCCCTGCTTTCTAATACCTCAGTTACCAAGACAAATTGATTCTGACATATTAATTATAAGCTCAGCAAAAAGGTTGGGCTGGATTCCTGAGCACTGAAATTAGTCATTTTCTTATTTGATAATTACTGCAAGTGACTTCAAATGAAAATGATAATTTACAATGATAATAATAGTAATTACCTATATGTAAATATATATTGCATTTCAGCAATTTCAAGCGAGTCTTTCTGCTTTAAAACCAATAATAAATAACAAAACAACTCTATTGTTTTATGGGATATAACTTATAGGTATGGAATAAATTTCAGTTGCAGCAGTTATTTAGAATGCACCTGTCAAAGGATTGGGTATTTTAAAATCACTTGGTACATATATTATATTTTTGAAGTTCAAATTAAGGAGTCAACTATCACTACAGTGCTGCTTTTCAACTGACTGAAAAGGGTCAGCATCTCAGAAAGGCTATATGTCCTAATGAGTCACATCATAACTTTTCTAAAGTTGTGATTCTTAAGTGTCAATCACCATCATTTTGGTGTGAGATTTATGGATAAAAATCCTTACTGACGATTGTAGGAACTAGGCATAGCACATGAGACCAGAATGGTCACTGAATGGTTTGTTTGGATATAGCCAACTGTATACAAAAAAACAGAACTGAGGAACATAGCATGTTAAAATAGCATTCATACTATCTGGATTGGATTCAGATTGAGTTGCTTTAGGTTCATAAATTAAATTGAGCCATGTTTTCTTTTAATAAGCTTAGTTTGCACAATATGTTAAACCATACAGTATGGTTTATAAAAATAGTAGCTAGTTTTCATAAATCAACACTAAGACTAAAAGCAAATAACTCAACATTACTACTTGCTGCATTATGTAGGAGTCCAGAGCAGACTATTGTTATCAGTGGGATTTAAGTTAGCAATTACTCATTTAGCTCCAACTCAATTCATTGGGCTTGCTCTGAATTTGACTAAAAATCAGTTCAATTGTATATCCAAATTGAACCTTTACAAAGCTAATTGATATAAATATACAGATAAAACACGTGGCAGAGTACAGTAAAGAGAGATGAAGCTAGATATGTCTATGGCTTCAGTGGATAAAAACAATGGGGAGAAGAATTACATTGACTTAAGAAATACTGAGAGGGAAATGAGAGCTGGAAGAGCTGAAATGAATATTTTTCACTGTTGCCTGTCCAAATCTTCAAAATGTCTGGGATACAAGGAATGCTTGACAAAAATATAGTTGCCAGTTTGTTTGCCAAATCTGACTAGCAGTGTTTCTGCAAAGTCTAAGTTCTAAACTTCCCATTCAACCCTGACTGAAAGCTATACTATACTGGGCTTGCTGAGATGACATAGAAGTCTTGCTTAGACTATTCACTGAAAACTCAGTAATAACATCTTCTGACAATAACCTTGAAAATAAGCAAAGCTTTTATTTTATAATTACTTAATATGCTGCATCAATATACATTAATAATTTAACTAACAAACTCCTCACTATGTTCCCCTGATCATCTGCATCAGAAAAGGCTGGAAAAGGTCCCAAGGACTGCACTCCACACTCTGTATTTAAGAACATTTTTGCTCCGAGATTTGAATGTTTCCTGTAGTGAAGGCCATTACCCAAAAGGCCATTTCCTGGGCACTTGACCGTATTCTTGATGATGATGCAATGTCTCTATGGCAACCACAGTTTACTGAATCTTCTAGCTGCACAGAGATAAGAAGAAAGAGAATTTTACTTCTCAAGTCATTTGATAACCAACAAGGTTACAGAAACATCAGAGCTAACTGGGCCTATATATGCATTTTAATAAATCCATTAGCAAATGAAGCATAAACTTACCCTACCCAAGCCAGATACTTTTTGAAAGGGAATTAGTTCAAATGGTAAAATATTTCCTTAAGATCTAGAAGGGATCAAATCATACATTCTCCAACAAAGCCTAATTCAATAGTATAACATTTGCAGAAGATGCTGGGTACAGTTCTCCGTATAGAAAAAGAATTAATGGGAAAAACAAACTGTATATATATATATATATATATATATATATATATATATATATATATATATATATATATATATATATAATCTCTTTTTGATTTTCCTTCAGATGTTGTTGTTGAGATGATGGTGATGGTGATGATGATGACAGAATAACAGAGTTGGAAGAGACTTTGGAGACTCTGCTCAAGCAAGAGACCCTATACCATATCGGACAATTAGTTGTCCACTCTCTTCTTAAAAACTTCCAGTCTTTGACCATCCACAACTGATGATGAGGATGAATGAGGATGATGATTTCATATTCATATACTAGTCTTCTTCCCAATGCAGCTTTGATAATATACAAATGAATATGTAGCTAGTAAGATTAAGTGCAAATTTTAGGAGCCAAATTTCACTGAAAAACCTGTTAAGTTGAAATGTGCTATTCTGCTTGTAGTTCACAATACATGTTTTAATAGTTTAATATAAAAGCTTTATCACTGTGCTTAAAATATTTTTAAAATCACCAAAGTAACAGAAAGTTGTTAAGAATTCCTCTTTGGCATCATTTTTTTTTTATTGAAAAAGTTTTTCAAATACAGATTTTTCCCCCTTTTTTCTCCCCCCCTCCTCCCTAACCCCCCCTCTCCACCCCACCACCTGTGACTTCTTCAAAGTAAAATCCAAATTCATAACAGATTATATAATACTTTACCATCCCCTTACTCCGTCCCCCAAATACTGACCCTTTCTTTTTAATAATATTATTATATCCCCCTTTTACTATACATTTCAAAAAAACATTCTACTATAACATTATGTAATAACTTCTGGTTTAACATAGTAATATTATTATAACTCCCAATTTAACAATAATCTGCCCTTTTTCTCCTCCCCATACATATATCTCTTAAATCAAACCTTGTATGTATATTAATATAACATTTCAAAACAACCTTCCACTTTAAGACTATATAATAAATCCTAATTTAACATTTAATCTTTTGTGTATATTAATATAACATTTCAAAGCAGCCTTCCACTATAAAACTATATAATAAATCCTAATTTAACATTTATTCAACTCATAATCTGTCCATTTCCTCCACCCCCATAAGTACATCTCTTAAACATCCCTTTTCTTAAACTAAACAATCAGTAAACTAGCCTGTCTTCACCCACTTCCCTACAAAATTTCCATACTTAACAATTCTTAATATCTTTATTCTTCTGCCCACCTTGCTAAAAAAAAAATATTCCCTTATATAGATAAAATCAATGACTTTAAACTTGTAATCCATATAATGTCTTCTTTGATGTCTTTCCACTGGATTGTTAAATCCATCACCCATATTAGGGTAACATAACATCCCAATTCCAACAGAGTGTTCAGAATCCTCAGTTATCATCTGCCCCCATCAATAATAAGTATCTTCATGTGTATATATAAAAAAGAAAACAACCACCCGAGTGACATTATAATTGTATTCCATATAGTATCTGTAGTAGTGGCTTTCTTCAAGATTATTAATTCCAACCATCATAATGGGGTAACAACCAGATCTTCTGCATGCCCCAACGTAACTCTCTTGCCATATAACTCAGCATAAATGTAATACATTTATCAAAGAATCCAAAATAGATAATTCCAATCCAACAATTTAAGGCCCTTTTCACATCCCAAAATTACGGCATTGCAGAGGTCTGTTACTCTCCTCAGGATAATATTAACCAATACTTCGCCTCAACTGTCTTTTCATGTATTCAATCATCTTTTAGATAACTGGCTTCACTGTTGCCTAGTTTAAAAAATTTTGTTTTTGTGAGACCTATTTCTTTTTTTCTTGACTTTTTGTGGGTTTGACCTCCATCCTAATTTCCTTTCTACGAGTTGTATATCAACTGTTCGGTTTTCATTCTGATCTATAACTTGATCTTGTTGGTTTTGCTTTTGTGGCTTAGATCGCCATTCAAATTTCTTTTCTATAAGTTGTGTATCAACTAATTGATTTCCATGATTGTCTGTGGCTTGATGAGTCATCACATTAGAATCCAATGCCACTTCTTTCTTATTTATAGGTAATCCAACTGAGACATCTAAAGGATCCAAAGGCGATTCATCTACAAAAACCTCTGTAGCTTGATGTTTTTCCATTATTTCCAACTCCTTCTGCTTATCTTGTGTTGTGCATGAGAATGTTGAGCTCATTTTCAAAATCTTATGATAAAATTCTTCCGCTTTTTCAACAGTATTTAATTGGTATCTTTCTCCTTGATATCTCAATATTATACCAACTGGGACATCCTACCTAAATAAAATATTTTGTTTTTTTAAGCTCAGTCACCAGGAATCCAAATTTCTTTCTATCCAATAACATCTTGGGCGGTAACTCTTTATATATCCAAATCTTTCTTCCAAACAGTTGCAAAGTAGAGTTAAAAGATTTTTGCACAATATTATTTCTTATTTCTTTATCTGTAAAGTAAATCACCACATCTCTAGGCAGTTGCCTTTGCTTTGCAATCCAAGAATTTACTCTATAAACTCTGTCAATCCTGCTAAATACTTCCTCAGGGTGAACCTTTAAAATTCCAGCCAGAATTTCAGCAGATATTTTCCTTAAATCATCTCTGTTATTTTCCTGTAATCCTCTCAGTCTAATCGCAAATTCTGTGAAACTGTGTTGGATCATTAAAACTTCTTTTTCAATCCGTTGTTTTATATTTTCTACATTACAAGTCTTATGATTAGCTTCCATTTTAGATTTTTCTTCTAAGCTATTGTCTTGAATGTTTATCAAGTCATTTTCAATTCTTTATATTTTATTGTCCAAATTATCAATCTTGTCCTCAATTTCCTCCATTTTAGACTCTAATAAATTAATATTTGTATCCAACTTCATAGCAATTTCTGAAAAACCATTAGTCACTTTTACAATCTTTCGTTGAAAATTATCATACTTTAATTGTACCAATTCTTTAATTTCCTGCTTGAATTTTTCAAAATTCTGGTTCACAATCTCATCCCTTCTTACAATCTCCTCCAAAAGAAATTCAATTATATTAAAATCAGTTTTCTGAGTCTGTAGATTTAAAACTTGTTCATGTAGTTTGTAGATGGGGGAATCCCCCCCCCCACTGCTTGTTTGTCTGGCTTAGTTAGTCTAAACGCCATACTTCCACACAGACAAACTCTTTTTTAAGAAAAGAAAAGAAAGGAAAAGAAAGCTTCTTTCCAAACAAGATCAGTATCAAATCTCCAGGAAAAAGAAAACATAAAAGTAGAACTTTTTCTTCAATTGTAGCCAGCAGTATTTATTCCGCTACTTTGTGACTTATTAAGAAACGGAAGGACTTTCCCTTTCAGCTTTCTCAAGCCTCGGCAGTCGCCATTTTAAAATTCTTTTTTCCTTTCTTCAGTATCTTTTATAAAATAAATGAAAATACTTGCAATTTAGGGTTGCAGGTCCAGATCTCATTCTCTTTAATTAATCTGTTAATTTTCTTTAAAAGGCTTGTTCTCGTCGCCTGGCTCTGCAAAAAAAGCAGAGGTCTCCCAAAGCCCGGAGCAGCGGCGAGGGAAATAGGGAGCCTCATCCGCTTCGCCCCCAAGAGTAAAAAAAAAACTCTGGGGGCTTCGCGGAGAGCTCTACCTGCCCTCACCTGCTCTATCTCACATTTCCTTATGGAAATGGAGTTTTTCGAGCCGCCTTCAGCTGCATCAATTATTCTTGTACTATTTCTGATAAAATTACATGATGAAATTATTGATGATTTCAATTTCACCTTAGATATTCATAAAGTAGCAATAGGTGTGTTCAAGTAGTTTGTTCTTTTGTAAGGTGGATAGTAAGAGATGGCCAAGTAAAACAAATCTCCCCTGATAGATGGCACACTATGCTAGTGATCCAGATGATGAGTTAGTTTAAAATATGCTGGTTGGGGAATTCTGGGAGTTGAAGTCTACACATTTTAAAGTGTCAGGTTTGAAAACATTGGTTTTTAGAATCAGAATGTAAAAGAAAACCTGTGGAACAATGGTGCAAAAGGTTTGGCCCATGGGCTGCATACAGAATACTTGCATTCCATTTGCAACACTGGATGTTCCCATTCACCAGAGTTACATTGGTGAGGAACAAAATTGAAATCCACTTATGCATTTATGGTGGCTAGGCAAGATTTTAAGGAGCAAATAGTTGTTTTAGTGGTGCAGTTATTTGAGGCACCATGTTGCCTTCCTCCCAAAATAGCTCCTTTCCCCATCTCCTTTGGGAGTGTGGTTTTTGACATGTCACATGGTCTTGAGTCAAAGCAAACTTATTCCCCAGTCCCAGAGAAATGGGCTTATATGCAGTCGAGACAACACACATCATTTCTTCTTTTAGTTCATCTCTCCATTTCAGTAACTCTGATGACCTAACTGCAGGTTATTTTTGTATTCAGTAGTGTAGCTCGGGCTGAACTCTGTAGCTTCATTTTTTTATATATATTTAAAAATATTTTATAGTCAGGACTTGGCCTACTGATATATTACATGGTTACAATATTTATCATTTTTTCCCTTTTTTAGAATGAGACAAATGAGATTTTTCTACAATAAAATGGGGATTAGTCCCAAGTTACTGGAGTGCTTTGCAGCTGAAGTAATATATTGATCTTTCTAAATGGGATATGTATAAGATCAATTACCATGGAGTTCAGAGCTTATCTTCTGCCAGATTGTCCCATTATCAGATTGCCAGCAACCATTTTGGAAGGGCAGGAACAGACAATACCACTCTCCACTCACCCATTGTGAACCCATTCTCTGGATACTTTTCCTGCTCCACATTCAAAGCAGACTTTTATTTCTGTCTGTTCAAAAACTGCCGATTTGCCTGCTGTGCTTAATTTTCTTCTAAGCCAGCTCCTGCATTTCACTTGGCTAGAAATAAAATAACCTCCTCAGTGCACTCAAAAGCTGCCAGATTTAATTAGGTGGTATTATTATTATTATTATTATTATTATTATTATTATTATTATTATTATTATTATTAGTTGCATAGTCAGTCAGATGCTTAGAATGGATTTGGCATTTTTATACACCTATTGTTATTGTTGTTAGTTGCGAAGTGGTGTCCGACCCATTGTGACCCCATGGACAACTTTCCTCCAGGCCTTCCTGTCCTCTACCATCCCCATCCACCTATTAAGCCTTTCCCAAAGACCTGGGATAGGGAAATGTTGCTTGGTGATGTTAAATGTATTGTCACATTATGTAAGCTGTTCTATTGTTTTCAATTGAGTGATGGTGATTTTGTCAGTGCTGATAGTGTTCAAATGCTTTACTATTGCACCCAAGGCACCTATTACTATTAGCACTATCTTTGCTTTCTTTTCCCATAGCCTTTCTATTTGTAGGTTTTTGCATGTTGTGATTTTCTCCATTCTCTTCAATTTTGCTGATTCCAGGTACTGCTGATTCCACTCTCCAAACTTTTTTGTGTTTCTCATTGACAATTGTTAAGTTTGGAGTCTTGTGTGTTTGAATTCTGAAGTCCTACAGCAGTTTAGTTTCTTCATTTTGTACTACTTGGTACATTTTGTGGTCCCATTAGATCTTACTTGCAGACAAATGGTCTTTCTTGCAGATCTTCCAACAGATCTTTGTTGCTATTTTGTCATGCTGTTGCTTATAGTCAGTCTCTGCGATTGTCTTGAAGAAGCTATCTAGATGGTCCACTGTTTTTCAGCTTCTTTGCAGAGGCAGCATTTGCTTTCTGTTGCTGTAATCTCAATTCTGGCTCAGTTCTTGGTCTCTTTCTTCAATTTTCTTGTTCTTAGCTATTGCCAGATCTTGTTATCTGTTTTTCCTGCTATGTTTGTTGTGTACTGGACATGTAATATTTTGCCTTGTCATCCTTTCTATTCTTCATTTGGCCTTTTTTAAAGGCCAATTTGGTCTTTCCAATAAGTCTTCACAATATACTAGCTTCAATGCATTTTCTTTACTGTCCTTCCGATATTCTTCCATTGCCTTTTCTTCTTCAACTGTTTGATGAAGTTGCAACATTCTACACCCATATATTTTCCTTGGTAAGTAGAATTTGTCAACATTGTTGCATAGATGGAGGACATAATTCATTGTCATTATTTTTTCTGGTCTTCTTTTCCATGGTTTTTAATTCTGCTCATCTCCAAAAAGCATATCTCATCTCTGTCTGGACAATCTGAAAAAACCTGATGATCCAGTTTATATATACATTTTTTATCTTGGATAAAAATGTTCCAAATTACATGTAGAGTCTCTATGGGCTGATGAGATTCATCACTATATAGACTGCTTTCTTTATGTGGAAATAATAGGGAAGTGCAGAGGAATGCCTTTTTAATGCCTGGAGGTAGGCAATGAATTAAAGAATCCAGAGCCTGGGAATTTCTGAGGTATGCCAAAACTCAATTGGTCCTTTCACATTAAAAAAAATCAATTTCTGGTCCTTTGTTATTGCTAATCTACTTCAAATTGCCCAAAGATCTAATAAACAAAACTCTTCATCCCTGCACTCCCCAATTTTCCATTTCAACATCAGGGGCACTGTGACAAACATGTATTCATTCCTTGACAGAGAAATCAGTAGAACAGCTACTCTGGAGGTGGAATGTTTTACAAATACTGCCTTCAAGCGAATTTGTTTTGCTGTAACAAGCAGCTCTTGAGTTCAAGTACTGGCTGCAGCTTTGAAAATACTTTCAAACACAATAATTCAGGGGAAAATTCTAATAACCAATCTAATAAAGAATCCTGCCATTTCAAAATGTTGAATGTTCTTAAATACAAGAATACAAAATTGGACCTTAAAAATGCAAGACAGAAAATCAACGCATTTGAGCTCTGTTGCTGGAGAAGGTTCCTGTGTATTCTTTGGACAGCAAAAGTTATTAACAACAAGTAGTGGAAGGCATAACACCAGACATGGCAAAATTACAAAACTGTGTCTCACTTACTTTGGCCTTATTGTGTGGAGGAATTCACTGGAGAAAGCAATTATGTTTGGAAGAATTAGCAGTAAAAGGAAACCAGGCCACCAAAGAACATGGTGGCTGCACACCATCAAAGTTGATACCTGCCTGTGCATGGAAAAACTCAAAAGAAGTAGTGCAAGATCAGAAGATCTAAAAAACCTGGCCCATAGAATCACCAAGAGCCAGACACAACTGAATGGATAACATCATTCAGTTGTGTCTATATACAACTATTTGAATTAACATATAAAACTCTTTCTCTTAATAAAATGGAATCGTTAATTGATGTTGTTCCTCTATCTTTATATTATCTTTATTCCATGCTCTTATTTTTGTTTGCTTTTCTTGCAAGCTATCTATTTGTGGCAATAAAAAAAATATCAATTGTCAAATTAGAAACATACCTTTTTTTCCTCTCTTCTTAAAACCCTCTAGTGTTGGAGCACCTACAACTTCTGGAGGTAAGTCATTTAGCTGATTAATTGTTCTAACTGTCAGGAAATTTCTCCTTAGTTCTAGATTGGATCTCTCTTGATTAGTTTTCATTCATTGTCCTGTCTTCAGGTGCTTTGGAGGTTGACCCCGTCTTCTTTGTGGCAGCCCCTTAGATATTGGAACACTGCTATCATGTCACCCCTAGTCATTCTTTTCATTAAACTAGACATACCCAATTCCTGCAACCATCTTTCATTTGTTTTATCCTTCAGTTCCTAATCATCTTTGTTGCTCTTCTCTGCACTCTTTTTAGAGTCTCAACATCTTTTTTGTATCAGGGTGTCCAAAATTGGATACAATATTCCAAGTATGATCTTATCAGGGCTAAAAGGTCTTAGCAGGGCTGAATGTTGCCAAGCTTAATGGACTGGATGAAAGAAAACAAGCTGAAATTAATTTCAGACAATATGGAGAACTATTAGTATAGGAAATTAGATTCAGGGCTTCTTTCTGGATTAGACAGGGTTGCTCTGCCCCTGAAAGAGTACGTCCATAGTCTGGGAAGGTTCTTTGATTCTCCACTGTTACTGGTTTCATACCTAGGGAATACAGCAAGGATTTTTTTTTTCTTAATTACACCTAGATCATCAGCTGCTGCCCTTTCTGAATTGGCTGGATTTCTATGATCACCAACTTCATTATGTCTTGTCTTGACTGCTGCTGTATGCTCTGTATGAAACTACCCTAAGAAAATACCTAGAAGCTGCAATTGATGTAAAATGTGGAAGTTACTTTAGTAATTAGTACAAGGTACAGTGATTTTATGAAGTTTGTTCTGAAGGCTTTGCACTTGATACTAGTTTAAAGTGGAACAATTTAAAGTGTTGATCTTTAAATGGCTTCATCACTTTAGGCCTGACTTTCTAAGGAAAAATGCCTCTTTCACTAAGAAACGTCTCAGTATTTCAGATCTAGAAAAGAGGCCCATCTGAAGATATCCCTGCTGTCAGAGGTCTCTCTCTGTCTGGAACACATAAAATAGATTTCTCCTGTACTGCTCCCAGGGTATGGCACACATTTCTTTATGAATTACACTTAGTGAAAAAGATACAACTCTTTCAACAAATGTATAATTGTTAATTAATTTTAACATTAATTTGTTTTAAATTACCACAATTTATAGTAGCTGCTTTGAATACTCTTCTGAGCAGAAGAGTGGAATATAAATTGAAGAATGTAATGATGATTAAATGATGGTAATAACAATGTGTAGGATTTACAGTAACTGTACCATGCAATTGCCATTGAAAATTTCTGTCTTTTTCGTCAGTGGCACTTCTTTTTGTTTTTGTTTTAAATTGGACCTAGATTATTATATCTGCTTTTATTGATTGATTAGAAAACAGATCATTTGAAGATTATTAATATTTGTTTGCTGTTTATTTAGGTGATATATTTTGTGACTTTAGCGTTTTTTAACTGAAGTTTTATTTGTAATGATAGTGTACATTATATCTAACTGGTTCCATGAAGAGAGGACTCTATTCACCATTAAGAGGATAGTAAACTATTGTAACACTAAATAAATTGTATAAACTGGTCTTGATATCTTTGGGATAATAGCATGCCTATTACTACCAATTCAGCAGACTTGTCTTTCCAGATGTTCTGGAGTACATTTCTCATTAGTCCCAGACAACATGGTCAATGGCTATTGATATTTAGAATTGTAGGCTAAAACTACTGTAGTTTTTAAAATTGCTATCCCAACTTTAAAAATAAATATTACAGGATATTCTGAAATTTATCTGAAAAGACTCTTTTCTTTGTGAAGAAGATGGAACAAGGAATATTTCAGGTTTATAGTCAAGGAATTCTCAGAAATATCACTGGATTGCAGAAGACACATCTGATGTGTGCGCATGTGTGTGTACGCATGAGTGTATGTGTGCACACACGTCATACTTCCAGGTTCCACTTATCCACATTATCCATAGTTATTATATCTATGTATCATCTGAAGAGTAACTTCTCAGTTAATATTCAGTTTGTTTCACTGTCTTGGCTAGAACCCCAGTACTGAGCCTGTGATATGTTTTCTGATATACTGGCTATAATTTGTATCAAGCAGACCTGCATAGTACTTTTGTGAAAAACAAAATTCTGTCTGAAATTACCCTGCAAATTGCAATGTAATAATATGTCAAATATTACTTGCATTTTTGTGGTACCTGCAGCACAGCTTATATTTGACAATCAATGTGAATCTGAGGAACAAAAGGGACATTATGGAAATGGAACAGACCATTGGAGTTAGAGCTCTTGGGAAAAAGAGCATATTTATCAAAAAATATATCAGATATTTTGTCCCTAATCCCTCTGAATATTACAACAAAACCTGACAAGTCTGCTAAAGACATCTTAAATTCCATTAAAGATGTAAAACCTGTGACATGGTTGAAACATTTAAAATGCAAAACAGCTTCAGGTAGATACTGACAGGGAATAGATCAACATTAGAGAAAGGCTGGCAAAGAGGATTTTAAGAAATAATTATCAGGGGCTGAAAAATATACATTTAGCATATTATCTATGCAAAGAAAACTTAGCAAGGGCTGTGATTTTTAGTATTTTGGCATCAATTATTAGTGGCAAGATCTTAAGTTATCTTACTTTAATGTCATCACCAAACCTTCAAGACTGCAATTAAAGTTATCAGACATCAATGTTGCTGTCAGCATTCCAGAAAGCCCCATTCCAATTAAAAACTCCAAGGCAGGCATTTCTCAAAGTTCCCTTTATTTGAGTAGGTATACTGGCACATCTGGGAAAACCCGAATCTGAGAGTTCCGGGTTTTCCCTCAGTAAATCAAAACCCCAAATCCAGCCCCTGCACCCATCAGTCTGTCACATGGCCCAATCATCATCCGTCTCAACTTGAACCATTCCTGCAACCACTCCTCCTCTAGATGCACCATGGCCATGACCGAAGGGAAGAATGCTATTGTGTCTAACTACAAATCACTCTCCTAAATCCCCCCTCCTACTTTCCCAAGCACAAGGAGTTGGCAGCGTGGAAGCTTCTGGTACTAATATGGCTTCCAAAACTGACAGTTGTTTCTTGTTACCATTTTGAAGAGGGAAACCCCAACTGTTGACTCTTCGTGCTACAATTCATAATTTTATATAGAATAAAAGCTTACCAACAAATTTTTTCATTACAGAAAGAAAATATATTTACCTATCTACCTAAATCATAATGTATCTGTTTGCAGCTTATGTTTGTCAGAATTATCCAGTTGTGGTTTTTAAATCAAGTTCTCCCAAATTGGGGAGGGGGGGAAGAGGTGGATTATGTTAAATTTTGAGAACAAATTATAGATGCTCTCACAAAATAACACTGTGTTGGATGTAGATAACCATAAAATAAGCATCTATCATGAGATAAACTGTTCAAATTATTCCCTACCACACTTTCAACTACCCAATTGTATCATCTGAGCTTAGCTCTGTTTTTTTTAAAAAATAAACTCTTCTATTTTTTTTTATTCCTGAGAAAGCCTCTAGAAATAATGTACAATTTAGAAGACTTATTGCAATGGAAAACTGGCATTTTATTTTAGATCATACTTATTCCCTATTTAACTTAAAAGAATAATCTAAACTATATCTATAAAATCTGATTGACAATAGAATCTAATAGACTCAAACGTATGCCCATGACATGTGCAAGTTAGTATTATTAGGAACCCAGGCAATAACTCCAGATAGAAAAAACTATGTGCTAGCAAAGGCAAAGAGAAATGCTACTTAAAAATAAAGTGAAATATAAAGACCCTGCCTCCAGTGTGCTCCCAAAATAACCTGATAATGAACATTATCCACCTGGATCATTATATCAGCAAAGTATTACTTACCTTACTTAATGAAAAAAAATGTGTTTAAATGGTCTTTTAAAAGTCTTCAATTTACAGCTAGATAAAATATATTATGTATTGTAGAGAGAAAAATGAAATGCATTGCACTGATATAGTGAAAAATGGTAACTTAATAGCAGAAAAAGATCTAAGTTATTGCTTCTGTACATTGAAGAGAAGTGTTGACATGTTGAAACATGAATTCTGACATGAAATTGTTGAAAAGCATATATTCACATTAGAGCCCAGAAAAGCTTTAAGAATTAAAAAAAGAAAGGAAAATGCTTCTGTAAAGGTGGTTGTGGAATCGCCTTATAACCTAGGGTGTAAATATTCATAAACTGGCAAGATAAGACATTCATGCATATTTAATCATTATGATCCTCTGAATACAGTGTGTGTCAGGGCCCATGAAAAAACAGATTACTTCCTGGGATGTTTTCACCTGTAATAGTTGCTTATGTAACCCACCCACTTATACTTGTCTTGGGTAAGTTAAGGAACAGTATCAGTCTAGCAGAGAGGTAATATTTTGTAAACAGCCAAAAAAAAAATAATTCTCACAGAATACCCAAGAAGTGACACACATGAAATTGGTATTTTAATGATGATAATAAAGAGCAGCTAAAGAGCAAACAAAAAAACAAAAACAAAAACACCCCAAGAGAAAAGATAAATGTAGCATAGAAGTGATACACTTTCATAGCATAGCTTCCATGCACTTTTTTTATGTCCAAATTTTCAAACACCCATTAAGGTTGCTATGATTAATAGTTTCATGTAACATTGACATATGTTGCTTTGGTATCCAATGATGGATATCACATTTCCAAAGGGCTACAGATAAATAGCAATAGGTTCAGTGTACAACAACCCAAATTGTCATGTGTAAAGTTTCTCTTGGATCAAGTTCAACTCCTGGCTGTTTTAGACATAGCAGGGAAGAGAACTTACCTGCCTCTCTCAAAATAGAAGGATTACTACTTAGATGCATGATAAGCAGGAAATCTTATAGAAAGCTAAAAAAATAACCCTGAAAGAAGGCAATAGTAAAATTCTGTATTTACAAAAGAAGAAGAAAAAAAACCCCATAGATACATCATGCAGCCATTGGAAAAGATACTTGCTTTAATGAAGATTTTAAAATAAGTTCTGCATACAATAAGTTCAAATATTTTTTCTGCTGCCCCAGATAGTTCTAAATTTTAAAAAAGTTACATTTTCCCTAGACCCAGAAAATGAATTTCATAGATGGCTGGTGATTCTGCCCTTCTGAAGATTTTCATACAGTGATTAGATAGCCATCTGGAGTTTCTCTGCTAAATAGGAATTCATTCTGATATCCTAGAACTCCCACTTTCAATGATATGATTTTTCACCAAAAGATTGCCCCACCTCTAATAACTACCCCTGTTCTACACACCATGGCAATTTTCTAAATGCTGTTAGCAAGAAACTGCAACAAAGAAAATATACTATGCTTCTTTCTCAGCAGTCTAGTATTTGGTATCCTTCTTCTCATTATGAAAAAGAAACTTATTAGGAGGAACGTGAAAACTATATAGCATAAGGCATAAAGTATGAAAAGGCAGGAATTACAAATACAAAAAGGGGTTGAGATCATACCATTTTCTGACAAATTTCACTTATATGTATGTACTTATGCGTCTTCTTTTTCCTATGCACTATTATACTTTCTTTTTGTCAGCAAAGCACAAATAAATTAAAATTGAGCTAATTGCTTGTCTGATCTTTATCCACAACTTTTTTCTGTCATTAGAGCTTCTGTGAGTATATAGGAGATAGAGTTTTCTAGAGCTGATCCTCGAGTCTAATGCATACAATTTTAACTGAAGGGTTCTCTAGTTTCAGGAAGAAGAATGTTGCTTAGAATGGTGCTTCCCTACCACTCATACATTCATAGAAGCTGAAACATCTGAAAAGAAATACTACCTGTGTCCTTCAATATGTCAAGTGGAACCCTGCACTTTTTCTCTAAAAAGAGGCAGCCCTAACTTTAGGTAGAGTAAGGCAACCAACAATGGCAGTGTTTCTCAACCTTGGCCACTTAAGCATCCTGGCTGGGCAATTGTAGGAGTTGGAGTCCACACATCTTAAAATTACTAAGGTCGATCTAACAGATACTGGGAGAAGGAACAGTAACTACCATCTATGCTTCTGAGCCAGTGGTGAAATCCAAATTTTTTTACTACTGGTTCTGTGGGCGTGGCTTGGTCACGGTGTGGCATGGCAGGGGAAGGATACTGCAAAATCTCCATTCCCACCCCGCTCTGGGGCTAGCAAGAGGTGGTATTTGCCGGTTCTCCGAACTACTCAAAATTTCCGCTACCGGTTCTCCAAACTTCTCAAAATTTCCACTACTGATTCTCCAGAACCTGTCAGGACCTGCTGGATTTCACCCCTGTTCTGAGCCCCATCCCATTTGCCTTTCTTGGATGGCTGATCTAGTTTCTTTGGGCCATAACCAGGCCCTGCATCTTCCTACATTAGATTGTTGCATTCAGATGTAATGAAAATTCCTTATCTCTATTCCTATAGAAATAAGATTTAACAGGCAATGTTTCTGAAATAATGAGACTTGGTCTTTTAAGACTTAAGGTAAAATCAGGCATCTTTGGCTGGATATATCAGCATAAATCTGCTTGAATTTTGAAATGAGTATTTTGTGGACAGGGGGGAAGTCAAGCCCAGACCCTATGTGGGAAGTCCCAAGGATGTTTAAATAGTAGAGGAAGTTACACCAATAGCAGCTTTTCTTTCCCAAGTATTACAGTGAAAAATGATACTTGGTAAATTCACTATGTAATTCTTGAAGTGATAAGATCTCAAAGACAAAACTATAATAAGAAACAAAAATTTCACCAAATTATGTATATATGCATAAATATATTCCATGATGTAAACAAATAATTTAGGTTGATATTGTTGCCCTTATTCAATTTCTACTTAGACTTTAAGAAAATCCAGCAAATTAGAAACTTGAGTGTTTAATAATTCTGCAACATAATGAAAACTGCTGAACTTCGTATACTATCAAGGATTTGGAAATGATACTTCTTTGGCTATAACTTGCATTAGTATTTCAAGTCAAACTACCCCAATCACTTTGTAAGAAGTTCCCACTGAATTATGTTTCCAAATCTATGGGGTCTCAAATTCCTAGATTTCCCTGCCAGCATGGGCAGTTAAATAAGGATGCATAATATATGAGTGTCCTTTCTTTTGATAATCCTATCTAGCAGATTTGGTCTATAAAAAGCTATTCATATGAATGTGTATGTCAGAGGAAAGATGCACTTTGACTCATTCAGTTTTTAGACTGTAGTACAGGCTTTAAGCCAGGAGCTTGTTGGCTTATTTCTAATGTCCTGAGACTGCGTATGGCGAATGTCCAAAAGACATGAAGATTTTATTCGTTCTTGCAGAAATCCTGAGGGCTTTGTTATTGCCTGTTAGAAGCAGATAAGATGGGAAGCAAATAATGACTGGGATTTTCAGTATTTTTTGTGCTGGGGTGTGTGTGTGGAATTTAAATAGAACCTTATAATGCCCTTGGCATCAGGACTAGAGTTATAGGGAAAGTTATGATGACCCGCTCAACTACTATTTTTAGAAGGATACAGGAGGGCTACACTTTTGTTAAAATTTGCAGAGATCGTAGGGCAGAATTTCATATCCCACTACATTCTTTTCTTTAATTAATAGAGAACCTGAGACCAGAATCAACAGATGCCTGCCCACTTGTCTACATTGTCTTTTAAGATGCCCATTTATATTAAATTGAGACCCTCTAGTTCTGCTTTTGCTTCATTCATCCGTCAAGTTGTTTATTTTGATCACAGATATCTAGATTGTAGATATGTCAGTCTCACTGTAAGGTAACTATGAATCACAGAAATTATATTTAAATTACCTTCTAATACCATTCAGATTCTATTTATTGAGAAATTAAAGTTTCATTTCAACAGCAAGTGTATAATATATTTAAAACAGTTAAAGAGAAGTCACTAGCTTTTTCAAGCTTTAGAAATACTGTTTCCAATAAACTGACTTATTCCCAAACAGCAGATTTACTTTCTCCCAAATAAGGTATAGGATAGCTATATAACAAGAATTCTCTGTAGACCAAAATTGTGGATTATGGCATTAATCTTGTCCCTTCGAAAGTTTCAATGGAAAAAAGGTAGAGAAAATACAAATGATCTGCCAATTACTTTATGATAGGAAAAAGAAAATCATGCTGATATCATTTCTGTTGATTGCTAAGATTGTTGTAAAACAACTTGTTTGATTTGTGCCTCCAGGTCAGTGTTAACTCTGAGTGACCACATAAATTTGAACAACTTGTTTAAACAAATCCAAAAGATTCTCATTTTTGGGTTCAGTTAGTATTATTTGCATTCATCTGAAATGTGTTTATATCTAGGTGTAGTATAAGACCTATTATTACAGAAATAAACATCACTATTACCTTCTTCAGTATGATGTTTCTGAATGTTAAAGAATGAACATGGGAAGGAGAATAATATTCCTTTTACATTACATGGAAAAAGCATTAATTTTTTTCTGAGTGTACTTTTTTGAGAAATATTTTGAATAGAGAATATATAGACAATTGTTACAAGTTGAAATTAATTGACTGTTACTTATTTACAGCCCTTAAAGAATCACACCATTAAATAAAATCACAATTTATTGTACTAAAAGTATATATAAGCCATAAATTTGAGTTGTAAATCACAGTGCCTGGGTTTATACAACATACTTAAATTAACAAACTATTGTTTTGTCAAAGTGCAATGCATAAACCTAATCACTGAATGCATTAGGAAAATAAATTCTCAAGTCTGAATTTTTATATGGCAGGACTTAAATTTTACATGGTAGAACTTATGTTCTTCTTTGCATTAATTTGCATCCACATGGTAGTATTAGTCCTACAAGATACACTAATGGCATTTCTTTTCCAGTTTGTGTCAGTGTGAGTTGATGCTGAGGTTGAATACTATTTGCATTTCCATGTGATTGCTCTCGTCCACAGGTGTCAAACTCGAGACATCACGTTCCTGTCACGTGATGTTTCATGGTTTTCCCATTTGCAAAGCTGGGATGGGCATGACCTGCATGTGACACATCCAGCCATGGGCCGCCAGTTTGACATACCTGCTCTAGTCAATGGAATGTAATCACCCCATGCTGATACTGATCATCAATAAAAGTCAATGCTAATTTAGAGATTCATGAATCTGTGCCTGTGACTGGTGGAAGTGCTGTTTGTCTTACAGAACAAATATTCATCGTTGCACTTTAATCAATTTCTGGCCTAAAAATCATAGCCAGATTTTGAAGGTTCTTGGGAACATTAAGAGGGATTAAGTTAACCTCATAATATAACATAAGAATAATAATATTTAGCTGTTTGTGATAAAAGACAAGGTATTTTTAAGAAACAGAAATGGGGAAAGCCCAGGATCTCACTTAACTAAAACAGTGGATGCCTTTTCATCCTTGAGCATTTCAAATAAAAGGTTGGCACACTTAAGAAATTTCTTACACACATACACACACATTATATATAATCTGTTCCTAAGAAAGCTAAAACAATGTCTGTCTCTGTGATGATTTGTAATATATAGTTTTAAATAGTTTTCCCATATCTTCTCTTACAAAGAGCTCACTTTAGTAGGGACATTACATGCTTCATCTTATGATGATGCATTTTCTATTATTAAACTTTGTCTTCCTTCAGGATAGAAGGAAGACAAAGTGTAATGATAAACAGATAAATTCTGTTTTCCTGCCTACTAAACAAATATGCTGATTAAAACCTGCCTCTTTCCCTTCTAGGTACAATAGAAATAAAAGCACTTAAGAATATTTCCATTTGGAATGCATTCATAATCATTGTGAATGCAGTACCTCATATTCTACAAAATACATTGGTTTCCAAGCATTTTAGCTTTGAAATCTGTAATATGTATTTATTCACACTATAGTTCTTCAACTAGGTATCTGAGACATGGACTTTCCTGGGGATTTTCTCTAGATGAGCACAAATCCTTTATATGCTTTTGAAGAAAAATGAGTAAGCAAAGGAGATCCAATAAAACATATGCCAACTACAGAATAGTGAACTGTGTTGCAAAGATGTTTGTCATTAGTAGTATTTGAGCTGATATGGTAACAACTATCTATATAGATACCTATGAGCAGAATGATTTTTGAAAACCATTGAACATCAAGAGTCAGAGAATTATTTCTAAGAATCTTGAAGCATACATTCTATATTAAGGACTTTTTCACACGCTTGTCAAAAGTCTTCACAAATTTTGTTAGAAGCTTATCAGATGAGGCATATTTCAACAATTCACTAAAAAGTGTCATTCTGCAACTAGTGCAAGAAAATTAAGAGAAGTGAAAGATAATTCTTTTCTAATGTCCCACAAATAGAATGAATCTGGAACAAATCTCTATAGATTGTAGTCTATGGATTTATCTTAAAATTATTGTTTTTCAAAATAAAGGAAACATATAAATTTATATAGTATGTAATAAAATATGGTGTGCTTTAAATCTTTATGCTTCTAATCTTTTCTGAGGTATTCTAAATATCTACTGTATGTACTTCAACTATCTACATATACATGAAGTCCTTTAAGGTATTTTACTCACCTGAAGTTGTTATAAGAAAATAATCTTCAGCAATTTCTATTCTGAAAACATGGAAGGAAGGAAGAAAAGATTAACCATTGTATCTTTGTATCAACCAGTCTTTCTTAAACTCAGTTGTTTAAACATTTCTCTGACTTCTAGCCAACTTTCCAAGAAGAAAGTAATCGATGGTACCCAATGTTCCTTGCCTCCTTGATTAACCCTGGGAAGATTCTGGAAAGCAACCTAGAGCCAAACAAAGTCATAATCAGAGGCCAATATGGATTTGTCAAAAACAGATCATGCCAGACAAATCTTACTGCATTCTTTGACAATACGACAAGATTAGTGTACCAGAGAAATGCTGTGGCTATAATTTACTTGGACTTCAGTAAAGCATTTGATAAACTAGGCCACAACCTACTATGTAATAAAATAGAAAAATGTGGGCTAGAGATTATCACCACCAGATGGATTCATAACTGGCTGACCAATCACACTCAATGTGTAGTCTTTAGTGGAACTGCATTTACATGTCAAAAAGTATGCAATGAAGTAGCCCAATGCTCTGTCTTAGGCCCAGTACTCTTCAACATCTTCATCAATATTTTAGATGAAGGGATAGAAGGGAAACTCATTAAATTTACAGATGACACCAGGAGGAACAGCCAACACTCCAGAAGATAGGCTCAAGATACAGAAGGATCTCGACAGACTTGAACACTAACTAACAAAATGGAATTCAATGGTGAGAAAAGTAAGATTTAACATTTATACAAGAAAAACCAAATGCAAAGGTATAGAATAGGTGGTACCTGGCTCAATAGAAGTAATTGCAGGGGTCCTAATAGACGATTATTTAATTATGAGCCAGTAGGGTGCTACAGCTGCCAAAAAAGCCAAAACAGTCCTAGGCTGCATTAACATAGGGATAGGATCAAGATCATGTGAAGTGTTAGTACCCCTTTATAATGAAGATCACACTTGGAGTATTGCATCTAATTTCGGTCACCATGATATAAAAACATGTTGAAACTAGAGTGCAGAGAAGAACAACAAAGATGACAATGATACTGGAGGCTAAAACATACCAAGAACGGTTGCAGGAAATGGCGTGTCTAGTTTAATGAAAAGAAGGACTGGGGTGGCTTGAAAGCAATGTTCCAAAATCTAAGGGGCTGCCACAAAGAGAATCACATGACCATGGCTGACCACAGCAGCCCTGAAATAACAGCACTGCAGTGGCACAGGAATGGCCACAATTTCTCCAAATTTTATTCCCATAGGAGTAATGGACCACAGCATTCTGTAATTTTGGCTCTTTGATATACCTTGGTTCAATAATTGTTGTCTTATGAGTTTC
The DNA here is from genome assembly GCA_022577455.1 of Arizona elegans. Classification (NCBI taxonomy): domain Eukaryota; kingdom Metazoa; phylum Chordata; class Lepidosauria; order Squamata; family Colubridae; genus Arizona; species Arizona elegans. Next base: position 168,886,525 of record JAKOOJ010000002.1, read on the forward strand.
ACCCAAGTGAAGGTTCCAAACAGCAGGCCCAAGAATTTTAGTACTATATACAGTAGATGACTTATCAGAGAAATTGCTATGAATAAGCAGAATCTGTTGATCTGCATTTATATTAACATTTCAAAATAAAACATAACTTTTGCAGATTAAAATGACTTGATAGTGCATCCCTAATGTCTTGCAATGTTTACTATAAGAACATGTTCAGTTTTCTCACTTTTATCATTAAAGTGTGAAGGCAGCATGTAAGTTTGTGAGTTATTCACATTTGTTGGCAGACAGCCAAATCTACTCTAAATCTACTCTAAATGATCCTGCGCATGCCCAACATGGTGGATCTTGCCTGAGACGCTCCCGGAGGATGGTGTGATCCTGGCGATTTTTGGAAGTTCCTGGAGCCAATATGTCCACCCTGGCCCCCCTGACCCTGGAAAGGATCTTCTTCCCGGCCTATTGAGGGGTTTTTTGCCCTCCGGGACATCGGGGTGAGGAAGAAACGGCCCTTTGAAGGCACCGCGGGGCGACGGCAGTAGCGGCTTGACTGGCAGCGCTTTTCTCTCTCTCCAGCATGGGCTGGTGGCGGTGATACAGCGGCTCCCCTGGATCCCTGGCTTCTCTGGGGCTTTTTAAGGCTCCTGGGGACTCTGGAGTATGGTGGGAGCCCTGGTGGAAGCGGCGTTGGCATCGACAATGGCCGTGAGGGTGTTGGTTGCCGCTGGACAATGGTGGAGGCGAGGGGGCTGTGTTAAGGATATTGTTGTGTTACCAACCAGCAGAGTAAGTGCACAGAGAAACGGTACTGAGATCAATGAATACAATACATACAAACTGGTTTAATGAAGCTTTTACTTTGTAGTAAAAAACAATTGCATAGTCTTTTAGTCAATCCAAGTCTTTAGCCATTCAAATCAGTCCGGAGTTACAGAAATCTTCTTACCAAACAGCAGTAGGTAATAAACAGCAATTCAACGCTGGTAACAAATCATGATGGTAGCAGATCCATCCACTTCTTCACACACAACAGTAACAATTCCAACCAGCAAGTCAAGCAATAAGTCAAGCAATGATGAGAGCAGGTCCAACACTGCCTATAGTTCGGCTTCCTTCTTATATACAGTTGACACTAGTAATTATCCACTTAAGATAAGTGAAGTCAGCAGTGCAATGACTCAACAGTACAATTAGGATAATTGCAGTCAGCAGTCAGTCAGCAGTCATTAGTCATTACAATGACTCAGCATTACATCTTAAAGTTACAGAATACATTTAAAGTGATAGAACTTTAAATATTTTTAAAGATATAAACATATCTTTAAATATAAACATATATTGCCTGGACAACTTGTTAGGCTTATACCATATCCTAACAGGCTGCTGGCTTCTATTCTGGAATAGCCTGGACCTGTTAGGGGGCGGCTCATTTTCTGCTGGCCCATTTTCCTGCAGGAATCCGGAGGCCCTGTTTGAGACTGGGGCTGCAGACTGGGGATATGAAATGACCAAATGCGGGAAGACCCAGGGAGTGGGAGAGGTTGGAGGACGGCTGAGGGTTGGCCTTAGGGCTGCCTCGGGCCATTCCTCCCTCACCCCCTTTGTTGGGCTGTGTAGGCCTTATCATGGTCACCACCCCAGCTGCCTTCTGCCTTGCAAGCCATCTCCTTCCGTGTATCATCCACTCCCCCGAGTTTGCTATTCTGCCTTCTGGACTAGCTCTATTCCACCTATGCCCTTGATTGTGTGGAGAACGGACAGATATGATGTGGGCTCTGAGGGAGTCCAGTTTTAGACTGCCGTTTCCCTACCAGAGAGGACAGACTATTGAATCTCTCCATAGCCAACTCCATCTTGGCTAGCCATCGTTGGAGGATGGCCTGGAGGGGTATCCTCTGAGTTTTGTCGAAATGGCACGAGACTTCTCCCACTGTCGTGAGAGGACAAGGGAGTCCAGTTTTACCCACGTCTTGAGTTTGCTGCCTCTCCGTTTCCAGGACGTCTTAGACTACTCTATGGAACCCTGGCCCGATGACATTTCCACCTTTTCCAGTCTTTTGGATGCACTCGGCCGCCGAACTTCTTGCGCTGTGAGACTCTGCCCTCTCGCAGGTCTGGCCCTTCACGTTATTGAGGGCCTACCTTGATGACGGGCTTTGGAGCCCAGAGAGGTGGCATGCAGCGAAGAGGGGATTGAGGATTTTTTTACATAAATTTTTAGCTAAACTTTTAAGGGGCTCCAGGGAGGGGGAGGGCCGGATTAGAATTAGGGCTGTGGGTGTGGGGGATAACCCACCTAGGAGAGGGCCAGGTCTGGTTGTGAGGCGGCATGGGGGGTGGGGGTTCTGGGGTCAAGGAGGGGGTTAGAGCTTATCCAGATGATGTTTTTGCCATCAGTACTGTGGGTGGGAGGGGCAGGCATGGCGGGAGCAGGGGTCCATATCATGTTGCAGGAGCGCACACTCGCTGTCTTCGAGTGGTGGTGCGCTCCGGCCTCCAATGCTCTACTCGTTCCCCAGGTTGCACAGATCCTCAGGGCCCAGGCCTTCGGCTGATGTTGTGCAACGCCAGGTCTGTTGTAAATAAAGCCTCCTTCATCTGTGATCTTGTTCAGGAGGGGGGAGCGGACCTGGCGGGTATTATGGAGACCTGGTTGGGCCGGGGGGGGGGGGGCTCGTTGAAATGTGCCCACCAGGTTTCCGTGCATTCCATCAGCTGAGTCACAAGGGAGGGGCGGGGAGGGGCGGTTGTCATTAAAGAAGGTCTTAGGCCAAGGGAGGCCACTGTTCCTCAGACTGCCGGATGCGAGTCCCTCCTTGTGAAGTGGGGTCATGGGGTACAGATGGGTTTGCTGATCACATACCTGGCTCCCTGCCGCGTGGCAGCAGCCCTGCCCGAGCTACTCAACGTTATAGCTGCAGTGGCAGTTGACACCCCCAGGCTTATGGTCATGGGGGATTTTAACTTGCCATCTTTGGGTGAGACGTCTGAGGTGGCTCAGGAGTTCATGGCTTCCATGACGGCTATGGACCTGACCCAACTAATTCATGGCCCTACCCACACGGGGGGAAACACACTGGACTTGGTTTTTGTCTCTGGACAGTGGTTGAATGATCTCGAGATAGGGAATATAGTCACCGAGCCCCTGTCATGGTCGGATCACTCTCTCCTTCGCCTTGACCTTCGAACCACTGCACCTCGCCGCAGGGAGGCGGAGCCAGTAAAATGGTTCCACCCCAGGCGCCTGATGGAGCCTGACAGGTTCCAGAGGGAGCTTGGGCCATTCCTTGAGGCTCTGGCTCATGCCTCGACTGGAGATCTAGTGGCCGCCTGGGACAGCTTTGGATCGGGTCGTGCCTTTGCGGCCTCTGAGCCGGCGCTGGTCTCACTTGGCCCCTTGGTTTACTGAGGAGCTGAGGGAGATGAAGCGCCGGAAATGACGCCTGGAGAGCAGTTGGAGGGCCAGTCTTTCTGAATCCGACCAAACACTGGTAAGATCTCATATTAAGAATTACCTAGTGGTGATAAAAGCAGCAAAATGTAATTAATTTTCTCCTTTAATTGCGTCATCAGAGAACCGCCTGGCCGCCCTGTTTAGGGTGACCCGCTCCTTGCTCCACCAGGGAGTGTGGGAGGACCCCTTGGAGGGTAGAGCCGAGGACATTGTACAGTATCTGCATGATAAAATCACTCAGATTCGGGAAGGTCTGGACTCCGACTGGGTAGTTTCAGGGGGGAATGACTGAGGCTGGTCTTGAGAATGTTATCTGGGATGAATTTGATCCTGTGACTCCTGACGACGTGGACAGGATTCTGGGTAGACTGAATGCGACTACATGTTTGTTGGACCCGTGTCCCTCCTGGTTAGTGCTGGCTTCTCAGGAGGTGACGCGAGGCTGGCCCCAGGGGATTATAAATGCTTCATTGAGTGAGGGTGACTTCCCCGCCGCCTTGAAAGAGGCGGTGGTGAGGCCTCTCCTCAAGAAGCCTTCCCTGGACCCGGCAGTGTTGTCTAATTATCGTCCAGTCTCCAATCTTCACTTTGTGTTATACCATCAACCATGGTATCATGCTGCACCGGTTGGAAGAGTTAGGGGTGGGGCACTGTGTTGCAGTGGTTCTCCTCCTTTCTCTCCAATCGGTTGCAGTCTGTGTTGCAGGGGGGCAGAGGTCGACCCCGAGGTGCCTCATATGTGGGGTGCCACAAGGGTCGGTCCTCTTGCCCCTTCTGTTCAACATTTATGTAAAGCCGCTGGGCGAGATCATCCGTGGTTTCAGGGTGAAGTACCATCAGTACGCTGATGATACTCAGCTGTACATCTCCACCCCGGACCACCCCAACGATGCCCTTGAAGTGATGTCCCGGTGCCTGGAGGCTGTGCGGATCTGGATGGGGAGAAACAGGCTCAGGCTCAACCCATCCAAGACCGACTGGCTGTGGTTTCTGACGTCCCGATATAGTCAGTTGGTGACATCACTGACTATTGGGGGTGAATCGCTGGCCTTCATGGAGAGGGCTCGCAACTTAGGCGTCCTCCTGGATTCACGGCTGTCTTTAGAAGAGCATGTGACGGCCGTGACCGGGAGGATTTTTCATCAGGTTTGCCTGATTCGCCAGTTGCGTCCCTTTCTGGATCGGGACTCCTTACACATGGTCACTCATGCCCTCATCACTTCCCACCTGGACTACTGCAATGCTCTCTACATGGGGCTCCCCTTGAGGAGCACCCGGAGGTTCCAGCTGGCGCAGAATGCGGCCGCACGGGTGGTTATGGGAGCGACATGGCGTTCCCATGTAACACCTCTCCTGCACGAGCTGCACTGGCTCCCAGTGGTCTTCCATGTGCGCTTCAAGGTCTTGGTTACCACCTTTAGAGCGCTCCATGGCTTAGGACCTGGTTATCTACAGGACCGCCTGCTGCCACCAGTAGCCTCCCACCGGCCGGTATGCTCTCATAGAGAGGGGCTCCTTCGGGTACCGTCGGCCAAACAATGTCGACTGGCGGCCCCCAGGGAGAGAGCCTTCTCTGTGGGGGCACCTACTATCTGGAATGAGCTCCCCCCGGAGATATGGAGAATCCAGGATCTACGCACCTTCCGCCGCGCTCTCAAGACCTTTTTATTCCATCAGGCTGGCCTGGCCTAATTTTTTCCCTTTCCCCCCTTTTTAAAACGCAAATTTTAATTCGTTCTTAATTTATTGGGGTGTTTTAAATCTGTCTTCGGCCAAATTGTTTAACTCGATTTTATTCAGTTTTAAATTTTGTATTTATGTGTTTTTATCCTGTGGTTGTTCACTGCCCTGAGTCCTTCGGGAGTAGGGCGGTATATAAATCAAATAAACATAAACATAAACATAAATGGGCCATAATGCAAAAAGTCAAACCTGCCTTCAATATAAACCAGTCAGATTCGAAGAAAAAACACACCGTATCTGTATCTGACGCAATTTTACCACATGGTGTAACACTCACTTAATATTTCCCTAGGTGCTCATGAAAATTTTAAATAATTTAGTTCCTCTTTTCAAGCAGCTCTTAGAAAATTATTTTATTTTCAATTAAAACAAAAGTCATCATCATGGCTTCCTTGATATACCTGTTTTATATAAGATGGGGGTGGGGGGAAGAGCCACTGAGCAAGTAACAAAGTTTAGGACACCTCTGAGATCAGAAAGAGCTATATACTGGCTAATCAGGACAGAGTTTTATTGCCATGTTTAACACAAAAAGAAATTAGACGTTTTCTAATGGTAAAAAGGGCTCAAGGTTCAAAGCTGTTATATGACATCCAACATAATAAAAATATTGGGATATGATGTTTCAAGAGTCAATCAGTTGGATTGAAATAATTGTTTTATTATTGCAGAGAAGATACCTCTTTTGGAATCTGTAACACTACCTGCTCTTCCTGTTTCTGGTCCCAGAAAAGAATGCAAGTATTTGAGCTATTCTGACACACCCATTTACATATGCAAACAACAGTGTAATTTTACTCTCCTGTTATAACAAAATTAAGTTTTATTTGTGCAGGGATTTTTTTTATAGTTCTGGAAAGACAAAGAAGTGAAATGATTTTTTAATCAAACACAACATATATAAGGTAACCATTAAAAGCATTACCTAAGCAGACTTATTAAGCCAAAAAAAAAACAACCCAAAACAGGTTGCTATTTTTTAAAATTTTTAAATGTGGAGAAACCCCAAATAGTTGAATGGCAGGATGGACCACATAGTTTAAAGCAATAGGCAATATGAATGTTCCAAGCTGAAATTGGAGTTATAGGTCAAAAACAAAGTTTCCAGACCCCAGCTAAAGAATGCTTCTACCTTCTTTCATTTCCTTTTCAACTCACAAAATCAACAAAATTTGAAACATTAGGAAGTTAAATATTTGGACAAAAGTACTAACATATAGACTTTTGCAGATAAAACCTTTGGCCTTATAAACTCATATAGGTCAATAACATTGATCAAAATACCAAAAATATTACAATAAGATAAAGCATATTAACAAGCAGAATGGCTAATATTCTTTTCAAATATGTTTATGAAGCAGGATTTATGAAAGGCAACTTGCACATCCAATATATAAAATTCTCATTGTAATCTGTTTAGGTATAAATCAAGAAAAGCAATGACCAAGCAATGACCATGAATTACAAGCAGTTGCTTACCTACCATTTGAAGTTACAATGGACCTCCCCACTTACAACATTTATTCCAGCATCCTGCGGTCACATGACCATGTTTTGCAATGTTTTTGCCAAAAACCAACATTTGCTTCTGTTTTTTTGGCAAAACTGCCCGATAGTGAACAATTGGTTCACTTAATGATGCAGCTTCTGCTTAGCAACTGTCACAAAAAAAGTTTGAACATCTGCCATCTGCCTTTTCATGTAGGGCTCTAATTTCTGATGGATGTTCTAAGCATTATTTTGGTAGCATGCAAAATTAAAGATATGGTGTAATAGCTGGCATATTCTGTTGTGTTTCCTTTCTTTGGTATTAGAATATACACTGACCTATTTTCAGGAATGGGATTCAGCCAATTCGGGTGAATTGGATGCTAATTTTATATCTGGTCTGCCAAACTGGTAGTTGCAAGGAGTGGCTGCCCCCCCACTCCGTCCCTCCCAGGAGTCTCCACACGACCCGTTTTGGATGCCAGGTAAGTGCAGAGCCCAGGGGAGGCAGCTTTCGCCCTCCTGGAGGCTTGAGGAAAGCCTCTGGAGCTTGGGGAGGTTAAAAATGACCCCCACCCACCATGGTGCAGGAGGCAGAGTAGGCCATGCCCACCCAGGAATTGGGCAGAGAACCGGTTGCTAAAATTTTTGAATCCCACCCCTGCCTATTTTAATCTGGTCACTGTGCCATTCTACAAATCTGATTTAAGCAGTTTCAACTGCTACCCTCAAAACGATGCTATAGAGCAATGCACACCAGAACAACTAGACACAAGAATAATTTTTTCCCGAATGCCATCACTCTGCTAAACAAATAATTCACTCAACACTGTCAAACTAGTTACTAAGTCTGCATTACAATTAATCTTCTCATCGTTCCTATCACCCATCTCCTCCCACTTATGACTGTATGACTGTAACCTTGTTGCTGGTATCCTTACAATTTATATTGATATTATTTCCTGATTGCTTATTTGTACCCTATGACTATCATTAAGTGTTGTACCTTATGATTCTTGATTAACATATCTTTTCTTTTATGTACACCAAGAGCGTATGCACCAAGACAAATTCCTTGTGTGTCCAATCACACTTGGCCAATAAAGAATTCTATTCTGTTCTGTTGTTCTGTTGTGTTTTGTTGTGTTGTGTTGTGTTGTGTTGTGTTGTGTTGTGTTGTGTTCTATTCTATTCTATTCTATTCTATTCTATTCTATTCTATTCTATGTGATATATGTAACAATTCCTTTCCCATGTTTTCAAAAATATCACCCTATGAGGCAGAGATAATAAATTATATAGATTTGAACCTAGATCTCCCAAGTCCTAGTTCAGCATTCTAATTCAATGCACATCACTGGCCAGATTCATTTCTCAAGGTTTATTGGGTTTTTATTTTTAAACATATAACATCATCAATACATGAACAGTGTGGCCTTGGGGTATGGTTCATATTAATACAAATAACAACTATTAATTATTACATTAACCGAATTTATATAATCCTAATATTAATGTACTTGATTATTTTAAACTAGTTACTCAATATTTCAGTGTTCCATTCTGATGTCAATAGTCTTGAACATACATAGTAATACTATCTTTCAACCTCTCAATTTTCCATCTAATTATTACTTATTTTCAATTTATATAAAAATTATAACTACTAATATTCCCGCTAATTCTTATTTCTATCTCTATTCTGGCTTCTAGTTAGGTCACTCTTACTAATCCTAATGTTAAAAGACATATTTATGACATACCCTGTTTCCCCGAAAATAAGACATCCCCTGATAATAAGCCCAATCGGGCTTTTGAGCGCATGCGCTAAAATAAGCCTCCCCCTGAAAATAAGCTCTCCCTGAAAATATTTAAATGCAGAGCTGGAAATCAGGTAAGATGGCAAGAAGAACCCCATCTTGCTCTATGCGCCCCAAAATAATAAGACCTCCCTGAAAATAAGGCCAAGCGCTTATTTTGGGGTTCAAAAAAATATAAGACAGGGTCTTATTTTTGGGGAAACATGGTAGTCCTTCATTCTATTTCTAGTTTTTAATCAGGCCATCATTATATTAGAAAAAAGAAGAAAGAAAACAAGAAAAAAAATAGCTCTATTCTATCCATCATTCCTTGCCCATTTTAATACTTCAATTCTTATTTTTTTTTTGGCTTCCATTCTCCTCTCTTGGATCTTCTCTCTGTCAACATCTGTATCTTCATTATTCCATCTAACTATTTCTCCTATCTCTATCCTCCTAAACTGCCATATTTCCAGAGTATCCACCCATACTCCTCTCTCTTTCAAAAACATCTTCCAGATCATCCAATTCCAATTCCATTTTTATATCTCTCAAAAAGTTTTTCTCATCCTCTTGTTTTATTTGGTGATTTGTCTGTTCTATCTTTTCCTCCATTCTTTCCACCACCTCCTCTCTTTCCTGGACTCTTTGATCTTCATTGTTAATTGTATTATATTTTCTACTTTGTCACTTGTGCTTTGGATTAAGTCTTTTATCTCTCTTTGGTTCTTTGTCATGGTATCCCTGATGCTTTGAAACATCCACACCATTTCTCTTGAAATCTCACTCATTCCCCCCTGAAAAGGCATCTTGTTTTAGTTTAATAAGTATCACTAGCCAGATTCCATGAACCCTGAAATGCAGCTGTACATGGTCGTAACTGCTTGAAAAGAGGGGTGACAAAGACACTCAACCACAGAATGCTTTCTGATGCTCCATTTGCTGTAAATTGACGGCTATAATAATAATATATATTGACAATCATACCTCACTATGCCTCTGAACACCAATTGGTATAATGGTGCTACTGGGGCACTGCTTTATAATAATACCGAAAATGTATTGAATTTATATTCTATTTAATTCCCAGCGACTCTGGGAACTTTCCTTTATGGAAAAGTCAGCTACAAAAAGAAAGAAAAAAAGCTATAAAGTTGGAATGCAGGCATTAGGTCTGATCTAGCAAATTCTTTACATTCTTAAGTAGATTCCAATATGCTTATAAGAATGCAAGGAAAAGATTAGGAATTTTATTTTTTTTACAAAGCATCTCCAAGGAGGGAAGCCAGAGGATGACGCTGTCCTGCTGAGATTTACGCCTTCCTCAACTAGACACCTTTTACCTACATATCCCAAACACCGCCCTAGTCCAGGGAATTCAGAGAGTTGTAGTCCAACACACACAAAAGAAAGAGAATACTTAGTTGGAAAAGGTTGTGCTAGCGCAGTGGCTCCGAGCCAGCTATTGGCACTAAGCAGAACAGCGGCTCTCTCCTTATCTCTCATCTCTTCTCTTCCCTTGCCCGAAGGAGGAAAAAAAAGAACGTGCAAAGAAGGCAGCCGCTTCGCTTCGCTTCGCTCGCCTGACAGAAATGGGAGCTCAAATTACGGTCCAGAGAGAACGGACTGCCAAGGGGAAGGCTCATTCTTTAGCAGAGCTTGGAGGAGAATAGCCAGTGATGAATAGCCTCCATTTGCTCACCCGCTGTCTCCGGGGCACTGCAGAGGATGAATCGCACGGCTTGCTGCCGCGCTTTGGGGCAGTAAAAGTACTCTCTCTCTCTCTCTCCCTTTACCTCCATTTTCTTTGTGGGTCCAACCTTCGCTGCCCGGAAAGGAAGAGCGAGAGAGAGCGGGCGAACACGTGGTGGCAACCACAAGGGACGACCTGCGGCCCGCTCTCTTGCTCTCCGGGCGAAGGGGATTAAGTTTACGGCGTGCGGAAAGAGGCGGCCAGTGCGGCGTCAAGGGCATAAAGAGGGCCCTGTCATTGGCAGGCTGCATGTTGAATAGAACTGTGTTGGGTGGAGTTCTAACTCGCATTTAAACTGCGGTTATTTTACTGGTTTGTGCCTCGCTGGCTTAGAAGTTCTACACAAGTCTCGTCGCAACCCCGTCCCCGTCCTGAAAGTCCGTCCCCCCCCCCGCCCCTTTTCTTTTTTTTTCTGGACGTCACTCCACTTAGCCCCGCCCGTGAACTGTCGGGCGGGGCTTAGCACAACGCCAGGGGAAAAAAAAAGAGGTGTTGCCAAACGAAGGCAAGGGGGCGTGTCTTTATCGCCGTGTTGAGGGCGCCAGTTGGGAGGCAGTCGCGGCCGGTGGTGGTAGAAGAAGGTGGGAGGGTGCACGCGCGGACGTCTGGTTGGCCGCTCGGCCAACCGTCCGTAAGGCGAGCTCGGCGGCGGCGGCGGCGGCACAGGGCGGCGCGCGCGCGGAGGGGCGCCCATGGTGTGGCCTCATGTCTAAGACGCTGCGGAGGAAGCGCCACTGGCTCAGCAAGGTGCAGGAGTGCTCCGTGTCTTGGGGGAGCGGCTCCGGCCCAGACCCCGACCTCCTGCGGGGCGGCGCCGAACGGGGAGAATTTCCTTACCTCGGGGGCCGCCTGCTGACAGTGGCCGACTCCGGCGGCGGAGCTGGTTCCGTTTTGCTTTCAGGGAAGCCCCCTGCCCCCGGGGATGTACTGCTGGAAGTAAACGGGACCCCGGTGAGCGGCCTCACTCACCGCGACACCCTAGCCGTCATCCGCCACTTCAGGGAGCCGGTGCGCCTCAAGACCGTGCGGCCAGGTCAGTGCTCTGAGCGAATGGTTGTCGGAGGGGGGGGGGATCGATTCTTTCTCACCCCTTTTCCTTCTCCGCGAAAGGGGTGGGAGCCAGTCCCGAAGTCACCGCCCTCGACTCCACCCAACGCACCTGCTTCTCTTTTAACAATCCCCCCCCCCCCCCAAATGTGGGTCCTTCCCGGTCTTAATGTTCATGCTTTCCAGTCGTTCTTCCCCCCCACCCCTTCTTGATCGCGACTACTTCTGTCTTCCCCGCCCAGAGCACTCCTCTTATCCACCCTTAGCACCACCCAGAATCGTCTCTCTCTCCCCCCCCCCATCTGATCCCTGTAACGTTTTCTCTTTATCATTACTTCTCTTTCTACTGCTTCTCTTACCTCCCTAACTGATGGACGTGGCTTTTGTAAATTCTATATTTCTTTGAAGACTAAAGCGATCCTATCTTTCTACCGTACCACCTTTTATCCTTTAGGGCATTCATCACTCTACCTGTGCCACCTTTCTTTCTCACTTCCAGCAACACTCCTGTGCCCAATGTTTCTTGGTTGTCTGTCTCATTTGTATTCTGTGTCCTTTTTACAGCTCTCTCCCACCTATTGTTTTCTATTAAGGCAAATCTGACCCAGCCACTATCACCCCTCCTGACACATCTGCTAAATCCCTTCCCTGAACAGACCTGGCCCTTCCTGTTTACTCCAGTATCTATCTTCCGCTCCAGTGCTGGTGTCATTACTGAAGTGGTTCCACTTATAAGACCTGCTCTAAACCAAGAGTGGTTGTTAGGCTTTGTGGTAGCAAAGGACTTTAATAGCTTTTTATGTGGTTTGTTACATTAATGTCTGTCTATAGAATGTTAGCTGTGATAATCAACCTAGCCTAGTGGCTTCTTTTACCCCTTTAATGGATTATTTTTTTCTGTGCAGAATATTGGCTTTTGGCAGTATAGTTAATCAGAAATATTTGACCATGAAAGCTTTCTGCTTTAAACAAATAGTTAATATTTGAGATGCTAATGCTGTCTTTTCTGAATAGATGCAGTTAGATTTTTTTTTATTCCGCCAGAGTTTATAAGAAAAAAACAATTACTTTCACATGGTAATGTATCATCTTTTTTTTTTTGTTTCTTTTCCGTGTATTCTCAGTTCTAGGGAGAAGGGGGAGGGGAACAGTTGTAACCGTACTTCATGCTTGAGCAAACAGGTTTTTGCATGCTGCATCTGTGGTGTAGACCCTGCAGCCCTTTTCAGTAAAATAGATTAATATTACATGGTTCATAGCTTACTTCTGATTTCTTGTATTGTTGAGCTGATTTTTTTTAATCTGTGAGGTAATAATTTGTGATTAACCTTCTGTTTCAACCTTCCCTGTTTTCATAATCTGATGAATTCTTAGCAAATCTAGTTGTTTGTGTAGGTTATGAAAATGAAGTTTCCAGAACACCAGGGTTTATTAAAACATAATGTTATCCTTGGGGACAGTTAGTGATTGAACATTATTAATAACTGTCATTTAGGCTGCTTTTACTTGTTATAGAAATTCATTGTTTCTTTGAATAAAATTTGCATATCTGTAGAACAGTAATAGAGATACTAGAGAAAAACTCAGTGATTCTTCATTTCATGGTCAATTAAAGAATAAACTATCATATTGTTAATGGATGCATTTTGATGTATTTGCTTTAAATTTCAGGCAAAATCAATCTTCTTAAGTTTTAGGTTAACCTTTTATCATAGATGTGTTGTTAACTATAATTTTGTTTTAACATTCCTTCTCACTCTAGGAAACAGTACAATTCAAATTAAATTAAACAAACTATTGTAATCTATATAAACATTTTTTAGAATAAAAGTGATCTATTGAGCGAAAACAAATACTAAACAGTATTTTGACCCAGCAGCTTTTACACGGACATTATTCTGTTATAAAACTATTTTGCATTATATGATATCTAATTTTTGGTCTGGTATTTTTTACATTTTCTGTATAGGTTGCAAATCTTTTTATATTGATATGGTTCTTGGGTATTTAACAAAAACTAAGAATATTTAAAATAAAAACCTATATTGAATGCATAAAGTATGGTTGATTGTGTCTATAGGCAGCAAGCTAGATTCTCTGTTTAATTTTAATGTTTTATAATGAATTTAAACTGCTTAGCTTTTGCTTCTATTTCTTCAGAGATGGAAACAAAAATTAGACTTTTACTTATGACTTACTAATAGCTTGTAAAATTAAGCATTTTGCTTTTCTTATAGTTATAAGTCTTCAAATTGACATGTGATTATTAGTTTGGGGATTATAGTAGTGTATGCACAATTACATTTACTTGTAATGAAATTGAGAGCATAGTTTTAATGCAGAACAATTTATGAAACTAATAATTTTCTCTTTCTTCAAACCAGTTACACTGCAAAAAAAAAAAAAGACAATATGTTCAATACATTTAATAGTATCGAGTTCTTGTTTTATAAAGTAGCATAGCACAGTCACCATGACCAGCAGCTTTTGATTGCCTTGTCCTTGTTGATTCATTAAAACTGCAATATCACATTTATGAAAATGAAATCTGGAATTTAATTACCAGTATGTGCATGTGAATATATACTTATTTGTATAAGATATTTGACTGCTCAGCTTCAATTGGATAGTATAATCAGTCTTTGGTTCTGCTATTCTTAGGAAGGGAGAAGATTTTCTCTGATCACTTTTTCCATACCTTATGTAACTATCTACACTTCCATAATGTTCCCACTTGTTTTTCCCTTTTTTCATAGAATGATTGCTCAGCATTGGGAAAATAGAAAGTATAAGAAAAGGGCTCAGAACAGCCTTGTCTTGCTTGACCTTACTGTCTTTAAAAGAGAACAGTTAATGGTTTGGAGAAGCTTTTAAGATTCTGTTAATATTCTCTACAATAATACAATAAAGAAATATTCCTGGAATACAACCAGTATCTGTTTCTTTACCTGACCTATCTCAAAGGACTGACAGAGAACAAAACACCTACATCATCCATTCTTCTTTATAGTGGTAAAGCCAAAAGAAATTGCTAAAAGTTCTACACAGGGATGAAGGGATGTTAAAATAACTAAGCAACTCTCAATATGCAAAGGTAAATGCTACACACGAGATTTTAAAAAATCTGACATTTCAGGAGCTAGTAGAAACTGACTTAGAAAAACATTTTAGAACTGCAGTAAATAACTCACAGAAACAATATAACAGTTGGGGAGAACATTTTGATATTACAGAACCCATTAGCTAATATAACGTTATTATGCAAATGTTATCATGTGTCATCATATAACCACTTGCTATTGGTACTGTAGTTCCAAAAAAACTATATTAGATATTAAAAAGATGCAAAAACTAACAACTGAAACTATCAGGGCGTTAAAGCATTTCATTTCAAGGCCAGAACTAATTTCCTCTACTTAAGGGGTGAGCAACATAGTTGCCTGCCACTAAAAATTGACCAGCCTAAGGTCTCAAAAAGAAATATATTCATTCATCCCATGAGAGATGGAAGAGAGCATTCACCACCTCCTTGGCTAGCCATTTTGACAAGGGCTTTACCAGTTCCCCTCTGCCCTTGATGTTAGGGAAAGCAAGCTTTGCGGTGTACAAGGAAGAACAAATGGTGACAGCATTGCCTCTGGTCCCTACATTGAAGAAGGTTGTCAATTCCTGCTTTATATGCTCTGAATGGGATTTTAATGTTATGTTGCAAGACGTTTATTTTGTTGTGGGAACAGAGACTCGTGTATACTTCAGTTGCATTTGCTTGCAAAGGATTAAAGTTGGGGAAGGAAAGTATAAAGTAATTACAATAGACGAGAATATATGTGGCTCATGGTTGAAATATAAAGTACCATAATTGAGTTGTATTTCTATAATAAGTATGATTGCATAAAATGATCACCATGGTATTACCCAGTTTGTACACTAATCAGGGGAATCAGATGACAAGGAGAAGTAGGCTTGGGAGTTGAAAATATATAGATGGAAGCTCTAGGTGATATCCCCTGATGAATTAATGTAGATATTAAGTAGCATAGAAACATAATAAATTCCTTGGGGATGTCATAGAACAATGGCCAAGATCTTGAACACAGTATGAGCCCATTCTCATAAGGATTAAAACTTGTAAAACTAAAGATCAGTTGTGTCAGGCAATTGAGGAGAATACCATAGTTCAGTGATGGCGAACCTTTTAGGAACCGGGTGCCCAAACTGCAACCCAAAGCCCTTTATTTATCACAAAGTGACAACATGGCGATTTAACCTGAATAATGAGGTTTTGTGAGGAATTTCAATCACTCTTTCACAACTTGACTTCTCCCTGATGGCACTGGATTTCTTTAACAGCATAACTCAAGAATGATGGGAGTGTAGTGCAGAAGCCTCCGGAGGGCCATCACATCCTTCCTTCCTTCTTTTTCCTTCTTTCCTTCTTCCTCCCTCCCTCCCTCCCTCCCTCCCTCCTCTGATTTCACCTTCCTTCCTTTAATCCTGTATATTATGGTTCGTTATTGTTAGTATTTATTAAAGAATGCTGTGTAGCTTAGAAGCTCTCAGCAAAAATAACAGCAGCTGTTTTTTGTGGCTGAAGCTATCCCGGGCTATTATTTACACACACACACACACACACACACACACACACCTACCTATTTTTATTCCATTTTCCCTGGGAAAGGAATGGCACCTTTTCCCCATCCCCGTCTTTAATAAACCCTAATCCTCCCTTGCAGCTTTTAGCTACTATTGTCCCATCTTGCTTCCCCCTCCCCTTGAAATGAGGCTAGGGAAGAAAACCAGGAGAGGGGAATCTAAGGGGGAGGGAAGAAGAGACCCAGGCAGATCCCTCTCTGAATAGCATCCCACCCAGATTTCAACTGATTTCCTCTCCAATCCTCTGATGAACAGACCCCACCACCCTTTTTGGACTCTGGACCACCGCCCTTTATTTTCCCTATGAATTTTTATTGGGTCTTCCTCCCACCGCACACCAAAAGGAAAGCCAGCCAGAGTCCTCCTCCTGGAAGCCTCCCTACCCTTCCCCCTGCTCCCTGCTCCCTACCTCCCACTCAATCCCACTTCGGGACAGAGGAAGAACATGTGCTGGAAACAGGTGTTGGGGTGAAGTGGGAAAGCGTCTTCTGACCCTCTGGTGGTCGGCCCGCAACTCTCCCAGCTCCTCCAGGCCCAGCTTGCTGAAGAGGGAGGGAGCAGCCCTGATACCACCATTGCCCCTGCCCCAGCCCCAGCCTTCGCTGCCTGACTTCCTCAAAGGCATGGCGTATTTCAAAGGCGGCAGCTCACATTGGAGGTGCCAAACAGTGGGACAGCTGTGAGAACTGGGCCAGGCCTCTCCACCATCTGACTGGCCAATGGGGGTGAGTGTTGGGCCAGCCACTCCTCCCTGCTGGGCTTTTGTTCTCAGCGCTCAGCCAGGGGAGGGGAGTGCTTCCCCATGACTCCCCCTTCTTTCTCTTGGCCCTGCCGACGAAGGAGGAGGAAGTCCAGGCTTGGGGGATGGCCCCCACCCTGCAAGATCTGCTCCCGCCATTCTCTCCCAGCTCTCTTTGCTGGCAGCAACAGGAAATGTACCACAATGAAGGCAGAATGCTGTTGCTGCGCAAAGGCAAGGGCAGGGGCGCTTCACTCCCACACTAAGGCTCTGCCCATAACCACTGCCACGACAGGGTGTCAGCTCTTTCATCCCTGTGCTGCAACAGGGCGACAGGGAGCTGCAACAGAGGGGTGAAAGAGCCACATGGGTCACATTGTGGCTCCACTCCACGTCATAATAGGCTTCAGGAGGAGGACGGGACCCCGCCTTCCCCATTGTGAAGTGCGTGAGTGAAAAAGTTCGCTCAACCAATTCCAACTTCTCAAGATCTTTTTCTTTTGTGAGAAGTTGGAATTGGTTGAGTGAGTGCGATTGGAGCTGGGCTGGGGCAAGTGTGCGCGTGCCCACAGAGAAGGCTCTGTGTGCCACATCTGGCACGCGTGCCACAGGTTCGCCATCATGACCATAGTTGAAGGTACAGTTCAGATATTTTTGTTAATGAAGACTACAGACCACTAGTGATTCACTATAGCCTTCCCATGTTCACTACCAATCAGCTGGTTAAACTATAAGCTATTGGCTTCTTCCGGCTCTTTTCTGCATTCACTGCCATTCAACTAAAATATGAAAATAGATTTTAATTGGATAGAAAATGTATTTTTTGAGAATTTATTCATTGATAGGTTGTTGCAGAAAATTTGAGAAATGCTGGTATAGATAACCTTCATGAAATTGAAAAGATCTAGTAGTTGTATTCTCCCGTTTTGTTTCTAATATGGTCTTGATTATGAAATCCATCCCACTTCTGTATCTCAATCAAAAGCCTAATTGAACTAGATAATCATTTTTCATAGGTATCTGAGATTCTGAGAACAATTTTGTTTCTTAGCTAGTCATTATATATATTTAAAATTTTAATAGCTCTCTATTTGTGGTCAAGAACAACTTTTAAGAATAGTCATATAGTCTCTCTTAAGATGCAGAGGCCATACCTGTTTCTCAGAAAGGCATTAATGTGGCTAGGCCTCTGTTGTCCAATTTGGTTAGACAGGAAAGGCAAGGATCATGTAAGCAATTCTCACCTTTGTTCACTTTTCAAAATCTACAAGTTGAACACATTTCCAAATACAAGAGAATTCATTAGCAAAGTTACATAATCATACCTACCACAATACTGAAATCCAGACTGAGACTGAGACTATATATCTTAATTAATGAAAAAATATGCAAACTGCTTAACCAGACTGCTTAGTTTCCCTGTGTTGGCATCTAAGTATAAGATGTGTGGGGCAAAAGAAAAATGAAGCCTATTCTAGATTGCTGTGATATCCTCCATGGCTTTTACATACGTGAAATGGCAATTAATGGCCTTAATCTCTGTTTAGTCTAATATATCTCACCATTTCTTTGATTTGTATGTAGGTTCTCACATCTTTTCTGTTTCATCACTTAGTTTCCCATTAAACAATGCATATTGAGCTCTGTAACAGAGAAGTCATTTTATTGCATCAGATAAAAGCTAGACTCTGAGATATATACTTGTTAGAAGACCTGCAATTTTACATTTTAGTTTTTAAAGAACGTTTAGTGGCTACTAACTGAACTGTTTGTTTTTTTACTTTTTAATAAGACCTAGATAGAACTCAATTTCTTGTCAAGACTAGTTCATTTAGATACTCTGAAAATGTCAGTGTAAGCCTGGGGATCTTTCCTACATTTTCTGCAGTGAAGACGAATGCAGCTAACTGATTCCATTCCTTTGTATTTTTTTTTATTCTGTTTATAACCACCTTAACATTTTTCCTATATAGGAGTCTATCCATTCTCAACTTGCTTGTTCTGCTTCTTTAAATAATTGAACATAAATTGAATATATTGCTAATAACAATTTTGAATATTTTTGGTTTGCTTGCATTTCTTTTGTTTAAGTCAGTAATATCCATTGCATACATGAAGTGGAGTACATATTAGTTATGAAATAATATTTGTGTCTGGTTACAACTAGTACACGTCTATTGTGATTCAAGAACATCTTGAATTTATTTCAAATATATTTTTCTAATAAAAGGCTCATCTTGCTTTAATGATGCTAATTTATATATAAGGCAGATACCAAATAATTGCATTAATTATTTAGCCTCCTAAAATGTATCCTGGCTTCTTTTAACTTATATCTAGTGCTCAGATAGATTTTCATCTATCTAAGCTAGTTGCAACCTTACACTTTTCCACAATAGCTTTCTTTTGGAATGTACAGATTTGACTATCTTTGTATTATGTATATTGTTTAAATTGCATGAGTGCATAGAAGAGTAGTAAGCTTCATATATTACTCTTAACCAAAATATTTTTCTATGTTTTTATAGTTAATTGGCTGTCACTGGAGATTTTCAATCATCCAGGTCATGGTTGTCCCAAAGGTGCTTTTTCAAAAGGCAACTAGACTTTCTAGGTCTTTTTCCTTGAAAACCGCTTCTCATCCAAGAAGCTTCTTCAGTTCTGAATTGAAGAAGCTTCAAGAATCTAAATGTTTTCAAGGGAAAAAAAAGAATGTCCAGTTGTCTTTTGGAAAAGCAACTTTGGGGCTGTCACTGTTTATTTCTATCATATTAAAATAAAACAAAAGCTCACTTGACTAAACATAGAACTAGAAGACTTTTATTGTTCGATCTAAATTATGATGTTCTACTTCTTGAATAGCTTCCCGGCTGTATATATTATAGTACTCTTTGGTTAATGACAGCTGTGTTTAGCGACCATTTGAACTTAAGATCATGTTGACAAAGTAGCTTTATGACTTAATAGCAATAGCACTTAGACTTATATTCCGCTTTATAGCCCTCTCTAAGCGGTTTACAGAATCAGCATGTTGTCCCCAACAGTCTGGGTCCTCATTTTACCGACCTTACCATTGCAGCTGCCCCTTGGTTATGTGATCATGATTATGGCATTCCGCAACCAGTATACATTTACAAGAGTTGCAGTATACCATAGTCACATGGTTACCATTTGTGAGCATTATACCTCGTTTCCAACAAGTAAAATCAATGGAACAGCTGTCAGTAAATTGCAAGCTGCCATCACATACCTTTGACTGTGGGTGATTCATTTAAAAACTGTCTGAAATGGTATAGGCCGGGTCTCCTGCTTGAGCAGGAGGTTGGACTAGAAAACCTCCAAGGTCCCTTCCAGCTCTATTCTGATTAATTGAGAACTGCAATATAACTGACATCACAAGTCTGGGGCAAACCCAATAGGAAACTGTTCTGACGTAGCCTTCCTTAGAAAGCATACAGCATAATCTTAGTCCTAGCAAACCTCTTTTATTCTTACGGCTGTGAATTATTGTCATTCACAGTCCGAAAGACTCCTCAAACAGTCTTTCAGGGGAATGTTTATAAACACCCACCTTATCTCCCTTGGAATGCTGCCAGAGAACTAATTGCCAAATGCAGGGCGAGGCCAAACGTAGCACAGAGTCAAACAGAACTTTCCAAAGCTTTAACTGACCAGATGAAGTAATTGCTTCCTGTAAAAGCTCACGTCCCGTTCACTCTTCTTTTATGTCTTATGGGAAAAGCCAATCATCTCCAATTTTTACTCCCAAGTCGACCCTGTTTTCTTAATTGTTCTTGTCTTCGGGCAGCTCTGTGCATGCGCACACTGGGAACAGGCTCCCACTATTCTTCTGCCTCACTGATGTCAGACTCCAGAGGCTCCGGAGGCAGCAAAGAACTACCAGATGGCCTTGGCCCCCTCTCTGCCTTGGACTCAAGAGCCCTTGTCTGAGCCTTCCCCAGACTCCAGTACTGACCCATGTTCCTCTCCAACTTCCTCACTGTCTGAATCTGCTGCCAGCTCTGCTGGTTGCTGGTGGACCACAACAGAAACACAACTAGATGAGCTAATTCTAACTTGTGAAACACTACATTGAAAGAATCCTGCAGGACAGAAAGTACATTTCTCCCTGTATCTCGTTTACAGACCAAGAAAGGAAAGGTTTCTTCTGGGTTTCTTCTGAGTATCTTGCCTTGCCCACTCTCCAACTCTGGGCCATGCTGACTCTTATGTGGCCATTCCCTTGGCAGCATCTCTTTACCCAATCCCTCAAGATCATTCCCATATACCATTACACCGTATATTACACATTACATCATACACCAGAGCCAGTAGTGCAACAATTCTAGTGCCTACACTTATCTGTCCAACGTGTGAAAACATTCTATGCCTGAATTGGCCTGACAATGTTATCTTTGGACAGATCAGATCTAATTCTTAGGTGTTCAAAAACAAACATGTAAAGGTCTTCATCAAGGATGGGAGACAAACACAGCATATAATTGGTTGCCTAGGGGCCTACAGGTACTCCTCGACTTGCAACCACAATTGAACCCTAGATTTCTGTTGCTAAGCAAGATAGTTGTAAAGTGAGTTTTGCCCCATTTAATGACCATTCTTGCCACAGTTGTTAAGTGAATCACTGCAGTTGTTAAGCTAGTAACATGGTGGTTAAGAGAATCTGACATCTCCATTGACTTTCCTGGTCAGAAGGTTGCAAAAAGTGAAAAAGAGTGGAAAATAGTCAGAAGTCAGTTTTTTAAATGCTGTTACAACTTTGAATAGTCACTAAACAAAAGTCAAGAACTACCTATATATACTGTCAGTGCCACAAAACACACCAGCATACATTTGTTAAATAGGTTACTGGATTATTAATATGAAGTAGTCATGAACTAGACCTTGAACAGTCTTTTCCACCTAGTGCCTCTATGTATAATGTAACTACATTTCCTATGATTCTCATTCAGTAGCTTGTTAGAGAAATTTGGTGTAGAAATAAATGTTGGTGGGTTTTCAATCAGACATTCCTAAGATAGCAGTAGGAGGAAATGTTTCATTAAATAATACAGGTAGTCCTCAAGTTATGACCATTCATAGTTATGGTGACAATGAACAAATGGCACTTACATCCATCCTCAAAATTATGACAATTGCAATGCCCTCCCCACTGTCACATGGTCCAAATTTGGATGCTTGGGAGCTTATCCACACATACGACCTCAAGAGCATTGCCCCATCTCTGCTATATTGGTTCCTCGCATTCTGAGTCCCCTGCCGCCCTGTACTCCACCATCCTACATGACCTTCACCATTGTCTTGCTACTGCTGCTGCTGAGTCTTCCCTGGGCTTCGCGAGGCAGCTGCTGGCTGTGTATGGCGGTTTCTGGGAAATAAGACCTGGGAAAGAAGGTCTTGTGCAGCCAGCAAAAAGTTGTAGTACTATAAAAGCGCTGGAAACTTTTGAGTTTTCAGAATCATTTGTCATACCCGATAATACCATACCTCAAGGGAAAGATGTTTGTGATGGGTGGAAGAAAAGAGAAACGCTTCATTGTATTTACATTTCATCTTAAGGCTAACAAAACTTAAATTCTTTGATTTCAAAACAGCCAAAGTCATCCCTTATTTTGTCCAACGAAGAATTCTGGTCTGAGAAGCTTGTATGCCATTTTGTGTTTTTTGAATCAGCAATAAAAATTTTGTCATTATTTTTGCTATGTGCAAAGTATATTTTCTTATCTTTGCTTTTTGTGACTTTTAAATAATAATTGCTCCAAAATTTGAATGCTGCCATTTTGAGAAATGTTTTGTTTTAAGTTATTCTCAGAAGAAAACATTGTTTTGCTTCTTTGGGTCATATTTTAATATAGTTTTTACCCATCATATCTTTTTCTAAATTTTCACGTACTTATTTTGCCTTCTAGTAACCTGCTTAATAGGTTTAGACTTTAACTTTAGTTAAGTTCAATCTATTTCTCTGGAAGACTGCTGTATTCCGTTTCACCCCAATATGCTTTGTATATTAGGAACATGTCTTAGAAACCTTTGCTTGATTGTGGAGTGCAGGGTATCAGGGGCAACTTGTGCTTTAGGCAATGCTGTTGGAATAGCTGGCTGCAGTTTAGGGCTTAAGGTGGCATTTCTCAATGGCAGTGGTGGCACTAAGGCTGAAAGAGAGATCTGGAGGTCAATGATAGATGGCTGAGACTACTGAAGGCCCCGGGCCGCCCCACTGTTGCCTCTGCCAAGTGCCACTGTGCAGAGTGGCCAAAAGATAGATGAGTAGGGGAGATAGGCAAGTGGGAGTTCAAGTGCCCCTGCAATTTTAAATGTGGGTGAGTCCAAGTTTTGATCAGGTGACTTGTGCCAGTGCTACAACAGCCATAACTTTGAGCATAAGTCATCAAACTCTTCATTCAGAAGAGTATGATAACTTCAAATAGTCACTGAATGAATCACGGGCACAATGCATTTCCTGGAAATGTTGGAACTATGCAGGCTTTGGGAATTGATTATTTCCCTATTGGAAGGAACTTTTATTTCTAAGTGTCAACTGATCCTGGAAGTTTGGTAAAGGGAATACTGACTTGATACATCTCTAGCCCAGGATCATGACAGGATTTTATTGGCAGAAATTTGGATGGAACCATTCTTTTTCCTGACTCGCTGCTCAAACAATCCTACCTATGGGTTGAAGCAGTGTGATTGGATATACTGAGTGCTCATCATTTTTCCTCTGCAGTCCTTGTCCCGCCCACTGCTTGCTCCTGTCAGTCTTTTTCACTCAGTGGATTGGACCAGACCTGAGTGCCTTTTTGCTATTGCTAATTAGCTTTTTTCACTGTTATTAAGATCTTTTTTCTCTTTAATTGGTTTTATTTTTCAAATTTAGCTTGTTTCCTTTAAATTGGAAGCTGTGGTTTCGGTCGGGCTTCTGCCTCCGAGCCGCTGCTTTTTTTCGCCCTGACTAACAGCTGAGGGGCGCGTTTTGACTTTTTTCTTCCTTTTTCTTTAAATTTGCCTTTGTGGAGAGCTGCGCTTCGAGGGACTGTTATTGATGAGCTGCAGCTTCGGGGTTTGACTAAAGTGAACCGCCGAGCCGGCCGATCGCCCCGTTGACAGCTGAGAGGCGCTTCTCAAGTTGCCCAGCTGAGAGGCGCATTCGTAATTACTTGCTTGTGCCGCGGGTGGTGGAGTTGGTGCCCTGGTTAGCCGGGACAACCGCCCCCACCCTCGCAGCTTCTCCTTCGTTATTTCGCGGCTCCAGGGTCCCTGCCCGCCAGCAGCATACCCTGATGTGTGGAATGGATTAGCGCCATTTTGCTTCACCCGCTATTTTAATGGCTGAGGCAGCAAAATTTGAATTGGTAACTGAATGGCTGTTCCTGCCTCCATTGCCGGCTTGTTTATTGGAGAGGGCGATTCCGTTATCACGGTTGTTCGCTCTGCTGACTAATTGATTAAAATTATTATTGTGGCCTTTTTTAACATGAAGCTTTTTTCCACAGATTGACAGGGAGGTGCAGAGTGTCTTGCTGCCTGGATTCCTGCAGTCTGCTGTTTCCCTGATTTCTGCAGCGGGCAGAGTTTACTCTTCTCAAGGGAAGTGTGCTGTTTATAGTTTTTTCTGGGCCTATATATATATTTATATATATATATTGTAATCATTAATTACTTGATTGAATTGCCATTAAGAATTACTTACCTTGGTTATGGCTGACTCTCCTCTGTCCTCCGATATTGAGATGGAGGCTTCCTCAGTCGGGGCCCCTTCACCCAAACCTGCTGGGAAAAGAAAGGCCAAATCTAAAGGGGAATCCAAGTCAGGCCCCAAATCCAACATCCAGCAAGTTGAATCAATAGATAAAGGTGCCATGAGGCGCCATAATGCCTTGGAAAAACAATTCAATAAGGCAAAGGCTGCTATTCAACCAGAGGGCCCGTCAGCAACGCCTGTTGAGGACAATGTGGTTATACCAACTGTTCCTCTCGTTTCTCATCCCCAGGACCCTAATATTGTAGATTGGTCACAGGGTGATATTAGTCTTGTCCCTCAAGGGCAAGATCTACGTTCCATTCAGAGTGAAAATGTGATGCAAGGTTCTCTGCCCATGCCCTCCACTGTCACTATTCAGGTTCCTCAGGCTGCACAGTCTTCAATGGTGGGCAGTTTGGCTAATGTGGGAGTTTCTAATTCTACCCCTACCATGGACCTCCAGTTTATTTTGTCCCAGGCATTTGCCAGTATTTTTCAAGCTGGGTTGCACCAACAGTCCCTCTTGGGCACTCTTCCAAGCACATCTGGATCTGTTCCAGTTGCACCCAAAGACCAACCTTCCACCAGCTATTCTTACAACCAATCTGAGTCGTCTGCTCAGGATGATGATTACCTTGAGGATTTTGAACTATCAGACGCTGATGAGTTTCAGGAGAAGCCTTCGATCCCGGGTCTCTTCAGGCCCGCTCTCTTTAAATCTCTCTTGCATAAGGCAAAGGTGGCAACCAAAATGGGCAAAGCTCTTGACCCTGCCTCTTCCTTCCAGGATCAGGAGAATCCTAATGACTCCTTATTTAAGTTACCACACACTGACATTGACTTTGTACCATGCCCTGATTTGTTTTCTCAAGTGATTCAGCGACCCTGGGAATGCCCGGGCTCTCTTTCTGGACCATCCGGTCATGACAAAAGGATGTATTGTGCTGCCCCAGAGTTCGATGCCTTATTGAACTTACCTGCAGTTGATGAGCCTGTTGCCAGTCTTATCTCTCCTTCTGTTTTGGCAGGGGATGTAGGGGATGGTCTTAAAGCGGAGGATAAAAGAACTGAACTGTCATTTAGGAAGACACACCAGGCAGCCACTTGGGCCATCTGAGCTGCTACATCTGCCTCGTTTTTTAATAGGGCGTCGCTTATTTGGCTTCGCCAGCTTCGAGACAGGTTGCCTCCTGAAGAGGCCCGTACTCACCAGGATATCACCAAGTTAATTGCTGCAGCTGAGTATTCTGCAGACGCTTCCTTGGATGCGGCTAAGTTCGCATCCAGGGCCTTGGCCTCCACGGTGGTTTCCCGCTGCCTCTTATGGCTTCGGCATTGGAGAGCCGACCTAAAGTCGAAATGGAGACTTACCACTGCTCCTTATAAAGGATCTGCTCTCTTTGGTCAGGCTTTGGAGCCAGCCTTGGTGGAAGGGCGCGATAAAAGAAAAGTTCTTTCTACTTCATACAGGCGTCTGGACCATCGCTTTACACCTTATACGAGGCCACCCTTTCGTGCTGAGCCAGGACCCAGCGGGTATCATTTTCAAAGACCTTCCACACAAGGGCAGTACCCCTCTTCTGACCGAGCTTCCTTTCGGGACAGGGCAGACACCAGCCAGCCTTCAAGCGACCCTTCCGGGGCTCCGGATTTCGCTCTTTCAGGCGCAGTAAGTGACTCACCGGCCTCTCTCCCCATTGGCGTCTGTCTTCAATTGTTCTACCATCAATGGGACACTGCTTCTACGGACACCTGGCTTCTTCGCACCATCACAACGGGCCTTACCCTAGAATTCATCTTCCCTCCCCCGAGCCGTTTTCTTCAGTGCCCCCTGTTGGCCTCCCCTCAAATGAGGCATCTCATGGCTCTAGAGATCCAACACCTGTTGGATATAGAGGCCATCGAGCCGGTTCCGGAGGATCAGGTATGGACCAGATTTTATTCAATATTGTTCCTGGTTCGAAAGAGCTCGGGGGGATGGAGAGGAATTCTCAATCTCAAACAGCTCAACCAGTTCGTGTTGTATCGGCGCTTCAAGATGCATTCGCTTCGGTCCATTCTGGGATGCATCCGGCGAGGGGACCTCCTGCAATCCATTGACATCAAGGAGGCCTATCTACATGTGCCGATACACCCCAGTCACAGACGCTTTCTCCGATTCGCTTACAATGAGTGGCATTTTCAGTACAAATGTCAGCCATGTTGTTTGGACTGTTGTCGGCGCCAAGAACCTTTACAAAGATTCTAGCGGCCTTGGCTTCGTTGAGGGAGTGTTCCATCCGCATCGTCTGTTATCTGGACGACATTCGGCTTCTATCGCCTTCTCTATCCCAGGCTCTTCGGGACAGAATGTCAGTTATTCAGGCTTTACAAAGTCACAGGTTTGTCCTCAATCTGGACAAGAGTTATCTTGCTCCAACAACGTCCATCCTGCATCTTGGAGCGATAATAAACTCATTGCAAGGCTGTGTATTTCTATCTCCGGACCGTCAGTCAAGTATCAGGGACATTGTGAACCAGGTGCTATCACGAACTTCTGTGCCACTCCTACTGTTGTCCCAACTGTTGGGGAAGTTAATCTCTTGTATTCACATCATACCGTGGGCCGCCACTCCTGTCAACTGCAGTGGTTTCTACTTCCCTTTCAGCGGACCGGTCAGTCAGAGTCGTCCACCAAGGTTCGTGTTCCCCGTCAGGTGCAGAAGTGTCTCCGCTGGTGGGTCTCTCCGGCTCTTTTATCCGGGACTCTGTTTTTCGAGTCTCAAAGAGTTACGATAACCACGGACGCCAGCCTTTATGGCTGGGGCGCATACCTGGACTCAACCCTCGCACAGGGGACTTGGTCCCCTCTAGAATGACAACACAGTATCAACTGGTTAGAGCTCCGGGCGGTGCGCTTGGCGTTGATCCAGTTTTCGTCCCAGATAAGGAACAAACATGTACTCATATTAACACACAATATGACTACGAAGGCTCATCTCAATCGACAGGGGGGCACGAGGTCCAAGGACTTGATGGTGGAGACGGAAATGTTGATGTCATGGGCAGAACAACATCTTCTTTCACTGAAGGTGGAGCACATTTCCGGCAAGTCCAACCTCCAGGCAGACTATCTAAGCAGGGGTTGCCTGGATCCATCAGAGTGGCGCCTGAGTCCCCAATTGTTCCAAGAAATAGCAGACAGGTTTGGCACGCCAACAGTCGACCTGTTTGCAACGTCTCAAAACACTCATCTTCCTCGGTATTTCACCCGCTTTCCGTCGCCAGGCGCAGAAGGTCATGACGCCCTCAGATCAGAGTGGCCCAAAGGTCTGCTATATGCATTTCCCCCAATTCCAGTCATTCCTGGGGTGATCCGGAAACTGCTTCTGGAACATGCGGACTTCTCCTGGTGGCGCCCCATTGGCCTCGGAGGGCGTGGTTCGCCGATCTGCGGGATCTTTCCATGGAGACGCCATGGCGCATTCCTCTCAACCAATTGTCGCTGAGCCAGAGCGCCGTTCAGCACCCGGACCCAGGTTGGCTCCGGTTGACCGTCTGGCGTTTGAAAGGATAATGTTAACGACAACGTTCCTTCTGAGGTCATCGCTACTATTCAAGCTGCTAGGCGGCCATCCACCGTACGCATTTACAATGCGTCCTGGAAGATATTTGCCCAGTGGTCTGCTTCCAACCTTGTGGACCCTACCTCTGCTTCCGTCTCGGACATTCTCCATTTTCTTCAGTCAGGGTTTGACAAAGGTTTGGCCCCGTCTACTCTATGCCAACAGGTAGCAGCCTTAGCCACTGTCTTGTCGGGGGATGGTCACCAGAAGTTGTCTCCCGATCGGAGAATTTGATCCTTTCTTTAAGGAGCGGTGAATCTACGACCAGCTGTGATACACCGTTATCCTACCTGGTATTACAAGCTCTCACATCATCACCGTTTGAGCCTCTTGGTTCCACTTCCTTACGTTACCTGTCGTTGAAAGTGGTCTTTCTATTGGCAGTGACTTCAGCTCGTAGGGTATCCAAGATAGCAGCCCTTTCCATTCGTCCAGATCTTTGTGTCTTCTTTCCTGACTGTGTGGTTCTTAGACTGGATCCTGCCTTTATCCCTAAAATCAATTCTACATTTCATCGGTCTCAAGAGATTGTCCTGCCAAATTTTTGCCCGGACCCGCATCACCCACTTGAAAGGACATGGCATACTTTAGATGTTCGCAGGGCTCTGCGACGCTACATCCGACGTACGTCATCATTTAGAAAAATTGAAGCCCCCTTGGTGTCATTTTTGCCTTCATCGATGGGACAGAAGGTTTCTTCTGCCACTGTGAGTAGATGTCTCAAGGCCAGTATATCCAAAGTTTATGATGAATTACAAGGGGCCCCTATTCCCGGGGGCATTTTACCTCACTCGACTAGGAGTGCCGCTACTTCAGCTGCATGGGCTACCCGGGCTTCGATAGATGAAATTTGCCGGGTGGCCACCTGGTTCTCCCTTTCATCCTTTGTCCGTCATTATCGATTAGATTCATTTGCTTCTGCTGAAGCCTCCTTCGGCAGGCGTGTATTACAATCAATAATTGCCCCTATGGTTCAGGAGATGGCTGCAGCTCCCTCCCAGAAATTGTAGCTTGGGCATGTCCCATATGTAGGATTGTCTGAGCAGCGAGTCAGGAAAATGGACGTTGTCCTACCTGAACGTCCTTTTTATGCTTGCTGCGAAGACAATCCAGCCCGCCCGTTCGCTAGCCATCCCCTGCCATAGGGTTTTTTTTCCTTCTTTCATTCCTCTGCAGGAGATCACCTTCCGTGATGAGGGCCGTTCCAGTCTACTTCAATTGCCACAGGCTTCGTGAAAAAGACTGACAGGAGCAAGCAGTGGGCGGGACAAGGACTGCAGAGGAAAAATGATGAGCACTCAGTATATCCAATCACACTGCTTCAACCCATATGTAGGATTGTCTTTGCAGCGAGCATAAAAAGGACGTTCAGGTAGGACAACGTCCATTTATTTCTTGTTTTTCAGTGAGCCAGCAGAAGTAGAGCTGACTACATTAATTTTCATGCTGCTTTTAAATGATTGGAGAGTTGGTCCAGTGTGAAAATTTTTTCATACTACAATATATTGTATAATAATAGATCATCTTCTGCTTTTGCGTTTTATCATGGGTAGGGTTTTCATACAGATGGAGATAATTTTAAGTGTCATCTGCCTCTTCTGCCCTTTCTTATTTTCATCTTGAGGTTGCAGTTGTGCAGAGACTGCATGACTTTAAAATATAGATGGATAACTTTGTTTTGCATAGGTTACTTCTTTATATAAATTGAATTGCAACGTAAGTACGTAGAAGTTAAGCAACAAAGCTTGAAAGTAATGGTTAAAATAAATATGGGGTTATAATTAAGATGCAATTAGCAACTAATGCTACTAAATTTTTATTATCTGAATAATTTTAAGAAGAAATCATTTATATTCCGTTATAAATGATCAGTCAAGTTTTTAAAAATACTTTTAGGGACCTCTGACTAATATTTTTTTCTGATCTATTAACAGAAGAAACAGATTTTTTTTCAGTTAACCTTGCCAAAGCTATCTTTTTTTAGTTTCCTTTTCTCTCAACCAGTCTTTTTACATGAGGTTATAGTTGAGTCCTGATTGACATTGTTTTCGTTTGCATAGCTATATGGTATAGTGAAAAACTAATTGTGTCTTTTGCATTTTCAGTACTTAAGCATAATTTTGTCACTGAATGGTGTGAGATGTGGGTCCTACTAATGTGGGTCCTACTCATAATTTCTTTATTTTGATTTGTATAGCTTCAGAAGGCTAAAAAACATTTAAAATACAATAGAAACCATATTTTTATGATTTCATCATGCCAGAGGCAATTCACATCCAAAGCCTTCAAGACATGACCCAATGTCTTTAGAAAAAAGTGAATTTTCAAGGTCTTTCCAGAAGCTGGTAGAGTTGGGCCATCTGAATTGTCAGGGAATGACAGAGAAGGCATGACTCCTGGGTTTTATAAAACAGCACCGCTTAATTGATAAGACCCGGAGCATGGCAGTCCTTTCATATCTTGTCAGATGAGCAGAGATAATATAATGGAACTCTGAGTGAACAAATAAAGACTAAATGTATATATACCATGCATCAAATATATTATGTGCCAATAAGAAAAAAATATTTTCTTGATAGATTCAGTAAATGATTTTATCATTTTTAGTTGCAGTAATTGTAATCAAACACTTCTGGTGATTTAAAATACAGCTCTGACATGTCCAGGGATTTTCTCATAGAATTTTCTAATTCAAAACAGAATTTGTTTTTTCAATAATCACAAATTAAGAAGCAGCAAACTGTACCTCATCCATGCTTGACAATTAATACAAGCATCTTATTGATGCACCGATTGATTTTCATCAGATATAAAGAGTTCCAGATAATTTGAACGTTTTCGCTTTCCATTCCTCTGTATACAAAACATTCCTGCAGATATTTGGAGGATACTCCCCCCCCCGCCCCTCAGACTTGTGTGCATATCAGTGTTCTCTTTAGTGATCAGTGATTTTGCTGTGCTTCTGTCCCATGATTCCTGTGCTTATCCATTGCTTTTCTGGTTGTGATATCATATACACACTACCTTGAACCAAATCTCTGGACATTCTTTTTTCATTATGACTTCATGGATGAATTTATGCTATCCTCTTGGAATGATTTTGACAATATGGCCATTTTAGGAAAGATTCACTTTTATTCCAAATCCTTTCTTGTTTCTTGTTTCAAAACTGTGTCTCTGAGTATGGGTTGAAAGAGCTTTATAAATATTTTTGTAATCTTTTGTAATTTTTGTAATCTTTTTCAGACTGATAGGTTTCAATGATTTATTATTTTCCAAAGATTTTCAGAACTTTGTTTTCAGAAATCAAATTATGTAAAGTAAGGCTGTTTAAATAAATAATTAAGTGTTCACACAACTGATCCTAGTTATCCCTTTAATTAAATTGATTGAATTAGATATGGGGAATTGTTCTCTTACAATGCATTGCATGAAGTAAATGAAACATACATGGAGCTTTGATATTCATTTGTCTGCATTATTCTTTATAGTATCAGTAGGTTACACGTGATAATATCCACTGGCAAAGATAAACAAAAATTCATAATATTTGAAATTGATGAATACAAATTTTCATAACCGTATGAGTAGCTTAAATAAAGAATGGATATGTTAATATTCTAGCACCTGCAATTGGCTTAGGGAAGCTTATTTAATACAATTTTATGATTAGGAAATAGTTTTCTTTAACATAAAGTCTTTTGGTTATCCAAAGAATGTGTTTGCAGATCATATCATATCCAACTCATACATACAATGTTTGCAGTTCTATAGAATTCTTGGGAATTAAGACTTGGAGCTGCAAACCCCAAGGGCTGTATTCATGCACATGTTTTATTTAACCATACTTACTAAATTAATCCATTTGGTTGAATTTGAACAATAGCTAGGTCAATCACATGACTAGAGTAGTCAATCACATTTTAGCAAATCTAGCCATGGTAAACTTCGGATATTCTGAATAGGTTACCTGAGAGGACCTGCTGTTTCTGTACCAGACATGTTAATTAGGTAGTAAACAGACATTTGCTTTTGTAGGTAGAAATAGGTAGTCACAAATTTATAAAAATACTTTAGGATTTTCTATGACATTGTATAAAAGTAGAATATTGTCCTTTATAGGTTGCCACAATACATTATAGAAGTTGATCCAAATTCAGGCAAATAACTATCTGATCCAGTTAAAAGAAAGTTTGAAGAATTATCCTGTATCAGCATTAGGTAGCAGTAATGGTTTACACTCTGCTTTATCAGAAATGTCAATACATGTACATAATAACATCATAGAAAGATATAACATTGTGATTAGATTAACTTAGGAATTATCTGGCAGTATTATTTTGTAATGAGATCAAATAGTGTTATTGGGTAAGCAAAAAGGAACAAGGACTGAGCCATTTTCTGATGACAGACAAGCTAAAATGGGACATGCTGAAGGAAGACAAGTAAAGGTCTCTAGAGACTTGAGGCTTAATGTTTTTGTAACCTAATGTTATGCATCTTGATTTAAATTTTAAGTATTGGAAATTGCATGTGATTAGAGTAACTTGGCAGGTACCTGGCAGTTTTATTTTGCAATGAGATCAAATCATGTTATCGGGTAAGCAAAAAGGAACAAGGACTGAGCCATTTTCGGATGACAGACAAACTAAAATGGTATACACTGAAGGGAGACAAATAAAGGTCTCAAGAGACTTAATGTTTTTGCAACCTAATGTTAGGCATCTTGATTTAAATTTCAAGTATTGGAAATTGCATATATGTGATGTGATGTTATTCATTCAGTCAAGTCTGAGTCTTGGTGATTCTGTGAACTTGGTCTTTTCACATCTTCTGATCTTGCATTATTTTTTTGAATTTTTCTATGCTCTGGCTGGGTTCAGCTTTGATGATATCCAGCCACCACATTCTTTGAAGGCCTAGTTTCCTTTTACTACTACCGGTATGTCTTCCAAACATAATTGCTTTCTCCAGCAAATCCCCCCACATGACAAGGCACAGTTTTGGGATTTTGATTGCATCTATAAGCTTCCTTTAATAATCAGCAGTGGGACTTGTAAGCATTCATTGCTATATAGAATGCTTCTGTTTAGGGTTACAGGTATTTCTTTTATCTGCAAACTGCATTACCCATTCCTCCCATAAGATAATTAGTATGCTAATTTGACATACATTTTGTTAAATTTTTATTCTTCTGTAATCTTTAAGATTTAAGATTCTCTTTTTGGTACCATTTTTCTGTGCAATGTTATAAGCATTTAAATGATATTTGTTTTAAATTATGTCTTGTAAGTAACATAGTTCTTACACATTTAGTTTTAAAGTTTCTAAGAACTTCTAAGAACTTTCTGAACAGCTATTCAAACAGAGCTAGAATGTAAGGATGTATATAGCAGGTAATTTTAGCTGATATTAATCCAAATATGAATCGTTCATAGAATTGGAAGGAACTGCAGGGATCATATAGTCCAATCCAATGTGCAGAAAGGCCATTTAAATCATACAAACCTGCCCAAGCTCTTCAGAAAAAAATTCCAGAAATGGCGAACAATTCACCAGAATAATTCATCCTCACTTTTTCTCTCTCTCTTAAAATGTACATACACATGTTATGCTATATATTAGTTTGGTATAATTTGAAAAAAACTTTTCTGCATTTTAAAATCTGTTAAACTAGAAAACTAATGAACATAACCCAGTAGAATTATTCAGTTTGATTTCTTACTAAATCTAGTATACTATTGAAAAATAGCCTAACTTTAAAGATTTAGGTGTGTAGCAAGTAACTTGCTTCATATGCATGTATTTAGAGGAAGAAGAATTTTATTATCCTGTTATATAACAGAACTAGAAATCAGTGGAAGCATGAATAATAGCTCATTTCACTTAGAATCAAATAATTCTTTTAAAAAACCCACCTAGTTGTAATAGCAGTGAGTAGATAACTTAAAATTGTGCTATTTTAAATAGCTACATGACTTTCCATGTGATAAAGTTGTCAACTAATTAGAATAAAGGACTATTTTTATCTTGGTGGATAATTTTCTTCTACACATACTACATCATATTCCTTTTTTCCTTGCTCAAATCTGAAATACATCTCCACCCCAGACCACCCCAACAATGCCCTTGAAGTGATGTCCCGGTGCCTGGAGGCCATACGGATCTGGATGGGGAGCAGCAGGCTCAGGCTCAACCCATCCAAGACCGAGTGGCTGTGGTTTCCACATCCCGATATAGTCAGCTGGTACCATCACTGACTATTGGGGGCGAATCATTGGTCCCCACGGAAAGGGCTCGCAACTTGGGTGTCCTCCTGGATTCACGGCTGTCTTTAGAAGAGCACTTGACGGCCGTGACCGGGAGGATTTTTCATCAGGTTCGCCTGATCCGCCAGTTGCGTCCCTTTCTAGATCTGGGCTCCTTACACACGGTCACTCATGCCCTCGTCACCTCCCGTCTGGACTATTGTAACACTCTCTACATGGGGCTCCCCTTGAGGAGTACTCGGAGGCTCCAGCTGGCGCAGAGTGCGGCTGTGCGGGTGGTGATGGGAGCTACGTGGCGCTCCCATGTAACACCTCTCCTGTGCGAGCTGCACTGGCTCCCGATAGTCTTCCGAGTGCGCTTCAAGGTTTTGGTTATCACCTTTAGAGTGCTCCATGGCTTGGGACCTGGTTATTTATGGGACCGCCTGCTACCACCAATAGCCTCCCACTGACCAGTACGCTCCCATAGAGAGGGGCTCCTCCGGGAGCCGTCAGCCAAACAATGTTGACTGGCAGCCCCCAGGGGGAGAGCCTTCTCTGTGGGGGCACCTACTATCTGGAACGAGTTCCCCCTGGAGATACGGAGGATCCCGGATCTGCATACCTTCCGTTGCGCGCTCAAGACTTTCTGATTTCATCAAGCTGGCCTGACCTAAGTCTTTCCCCTTTTTAAATGGAAATTTTAAATTTGGTTTTAAATTATTGGGGTTTTAAAATTGTTCAGCCAAATTATTTAATTAGTTTTATTTTATTTTAAATTTTGTATTTATATGTTTTATTCTATGGCTGTTCACTGCCCTGAGTCCTTTGGGAGTAGGGCGGTATATAAATTCAATAAAATAAAATAAAATAAATAAAATAAATACATTTTAATCTGTCTGTCTATCTATCTATCTATCTATCTATCTATCTATCTACAGGCCCTTCCTCAGAACAATATTCTTGAAAAGAAGGGATTCCTTTTCTTTTCAGGAAACAAGTAAAAAAGTATTGATTTTGTTTGGACAATAACAGTGAATTACCCCACCTTTCTTTTTCTTTCTCAGTAAAACACTGCCAGGAACTGCTGTTAGCAGTCTATATGGAACCAGCCACACATAAGTAAGGAACCTATGGTACTGGTACACATGAACCTATAAGGATCATCATATTGTTTACTTCCAATGCAAATCCTTTTTCAGCACTTGGCTTGAAGACTTTCATTGAAATATAATATGGCTAGAGTAGAATCTATATTAACAGACAAAAGTAAAGCCTTAATTTGCTATGCAAATAAATTCAAGTTTCTCTCAGTCTCGTACACTCTCTTATATACTGTATAAGATAGAGATCAGAGTTCAAACTCTAACCTTTTTCCTTCTATTTGAGTGAACTATTAAGTTCAATCTTGTGGTAGCTTTTGTAATAACTCAGCTATTCATAGGTTTTTATAAAAGTTATATGATTCTCTCTAGCTTGCAAATTTCTAGTTCTTGCTTTGTCAGCCTGAGCCTGATACCAGTCTTCTTCCTTTTTCTCCTTCACCTCCAACTCCAAGTTTGAAAGTCTCAGGGACTTATTTTTCTTTCAATTATGGGCAATTGGAGTGTATGATCCCCTCCCCCCCCCAAATCTTCCTAGGTTTTTCGCCTTCATTTTCTTCCTCAGACAGCATCTGATTGGACAGATGACTTAAATGATGGAAAACCTAATGGCCTTTCAACAAGTTTTAAGGAACTCAATCTGTTTCAACTACTTGATCTAAAACTCCAAATGTCCTTCATCCATCATCCACAGCTGGATGGAGAAACTGCCAGCTTAAAGCAAACTTTTGTTGCCAGACCAATAATTTTTTTCTTTTTTTATCAGTACTGATATTATATCTATGTGTTAGTTTACGTATAGTAACTAATGTCAAACTGTACCAGGCAGAAAAAGAAAAAGTTGAACAGCAGCAAAATGGATGGACTCAGTTACAATGATGATGAGAAAGATCTGAACGGTTAGGTTAGGGTCAGATTGTCATGGACAAAATTTATCTATATGGTTGTCAAGAGTCGACAATGATGATAATCAGCTGGCAAAAATAAAAATAATCAAAATCAGCTGACATCAAGCCTCTATTTCAATTCTGGCCTGAACCTGTTATCAAATACTTTCTACTCCTCTCTATTCTAGATGCCTACCATTTTCTCAAGGAGCTTCAAAATGCTCAACAACTCAAATGAAAAATGCCAATCTATTTGACCATGCCCTATAATGATACAGATCAACTCTGTAGTCTTTTACCTTCAGCTTCCCGAAGTAGTAAACTACCATCTAGGTTTCCACCACTCAGGTAATTTAAACTGCCATCTAGTTTTCAGTCCTTTCAGGTTTAGGGACTGAAAAGAATCTGGTAGGAATAAAATGGACCCTCTTAAAAAAATGAATCAACTATATCAAAGTGGTATTCAGATCACTGACATATGATAGGTTAATTATACAGTTCAAGGAAACTATTCTAATGAAACAGTGGCACATATAACATGAAGAATATAAAGTTAAAGGTTTTCCCTATCCAGTCATGTCAGACTCCAGGGTGCGGTGCTCATCTCTGTTTCTTAGCTGAGAGCCAGCATTGTCTGAAGATACTTCCATGATCATGTGGCCACCATGACTATATGCTGAGGCACATGGAATGCTACTACCTTCCCACTGAAGTGGTACCTCCTTATCTACTCACATTTGCATGCTTTTGAACTTCTAGATTAGCAGGATCTCACCCCATTTTGTGGTGCTTGGGTCTTGAACCCAGGCTGTCAGATTTCCAGCTGAGAATTCAGTGTCTTGAACTGCAGAGCCATCATGCCCCAGAAGAAATATAGGTTGTGATATATGCCATAATATCGGGCCTCCAAATATACAAAAAGGAGATGAGTACCTTTACATTCTTCAATATATCCTTTCTTCAGAGTTATCCTCTTGGAGAAAGAAAGATATATAAGAGGTTGTGATGCAGCTCTTTTAATATCCAGGAAAAGAATGTAACAGATGAAAGGACCTTTAAAAATTTATATATAGTCCACACATATGAGTTCTGCTGTTTTGAGAATGGATTCAATCATTTAAGGAAAGAATTTTCCAGCCTAAAGAATCTGACAGGTTGCTTCAACGTTTGGGAAGGGAGGTCAAAATTTTCCAGGCGTAGAATAAGCATTGGATAAGACTGGGTTTTTTTTTTTAACATGATAACTTTACTTATTCTCCATAGTATCGATGGGAGAGTCCAGAGTGAGTTGCTCTATGGACTAAGTTGAATTTCTGAGGACATGGCTCCCTGGTAATGTTTCCCAGTTTTTCAACTCAGTCTCCACTGATGGATGCTATATTTTTAGCTCCAGAGAGCTTCTGAGGTGAATTGGAATTGGATTGGACAGAATCCCTGGAAATTTTACCAAAAATAGGGAACCTAGACTCTCCCAGCTGATAGAGGCTCTCTGCGGCTGTGGATTGAAGCCTGGGGCAGCTACCCACGTCAAAGGCTCCACAACGGTCTTCAACTTGCTTGGAAAAAGTGAGTGGCCAGGCAGACTCTGAGTTTTGGTGTGCTGCACCAGCTGGCGAGTGGCAGCTCTCCGCGGCTGCAGAACAGAACCTGGAGCTGCAGAAGGACAGCAGGCTTCAGGGAGACCTCTCCAGCCTGCTAGACGTCTAGTGCCAATCAGCTGTAGAGTGGGGGTCTCCACAGTGGTGGATTGGAGCCTCGCCTGTTTGTGAGACCCAAGGCATGAGAACGATGTTCTTGGTGACCCCTTGGCTGTCTGCTTGGTCAGATAGCAGCCTCTAGGGGTCAGCCATTTTGGAACTATCAGCCATTTTGGATCACTTGACCATCACCTCCTGCAGCTTCGTGGATCAGGCCAGTAACATGGGTGCGGGCCCTGAACTGCTTTGACAGGGCACAGGGACACCTGGAGTCCCTGACCTCTTGGGCTGTCATACTCCCTTTGCCAGGGAGCTGTGGCAGCGGCGCGACTCATAAGCCTGGCTTTGCCTGAACTGCGGCTCAGGGGATCCTGGCTACACAGCTTCTGGCCTTTCAACAGAGCTGTATTCGGAGAGAGAGTCACTGGTCACATATATGGCCACACTCTTGACCTTTCCAGTCACCGTGACAGCAGCGAATCGCCTAAGACTGCCTGGACTTTAGCGGTGAGGCCAGCATATGTTCACAAGCCTGGAAAATTTCCAGCTTGTTTACTGATCCTACTTAGCATTACAGCCTTTAGGATCAAGACCTGAGGGTCATCCACGGCTGTGGTGGGCCTCTTCTCCTCCTTGGAGCTAGAAATGATACTGAGCCAGCAGCAGAGCTTTCGAGCGTGTCTACCCAGTTTCCAGGCCTGCAAGGTCAAGATGGAGGACAGTGGAGCATGCTCTGGCCTACTGCATGGGGAAGCTTTGTCTCCCCAGACCTCTGATAGGACTACCAAGACCCTAGTCAAACTGAGGTCTGTTAGCCTGGCAGCGGCAGCAAAGATTAAGGCCAAGGCTAGAGCCCACAAGAAACCCTCCAGAGCGGAGGAAAGGGTGGCACAGCTCAGGCAGAAGGCCTTAGATAAAGAGTTTGCAAGGGCAACAGAGGGTCCACCAGGTGAAGCCA
Organism: Arizona elegans; assembly: GCA_022577455.1. Lineage (NCBI taxonomy): Eukaryota > Metazoa > Chordata > Lepidosauria > Squamata > Colubridae > Arizona > Arizona elegans. The sequence goes on from JAKOOJ010000002.1 coordinate 168,925,449, forward strand.
CTCTGCTCAAGTGATGGCAGAACATTCTCTGGGTCGCCAACCCTCCCCTGAGACGGCCTTGCACCTCGCGCAACAGATGGAGCACCAGAAACTTCTTGGTCTCCAGAAGTCTTCTTTGTGTCCAGCCAGAACAGGGCAGTCCTTCTGGTATGGCATGAAAGGCTGGTATGGCATGAAAGGTGTTTCAGATCATTTGCTGGTGTTGACAGTCAGAAGGGATTTCCTGTAGGAGGGCACAAACAGGTCCCAGAGGCAACCTTTACCCTAACTGTAGCGGGGCTCCGCCCGGGGGGAATTGCAGGAGCAGGATATGCCTCCTTTTATGAGGCATTGGATATCATTGGCAATCAAAGAGGGAATTGCTGTGGGACTTCAATAGCGTCAGCAGTTGCCAGCCCCAGCGCCAACCCCTGCTATGTATGCGGATCCTTGGGGGCCAAGAGCGGAGGAGGAGAGTTCTCAGCTGATTTTCCAGAGCACTCTATCCAGAGCCGATCTTCCTATTTGGAAGGCGGGCTTCCAGGAGAAGGGGAATTTTCTGACTATGAGTAAGACATCCTCTGTAGACCGGCCTTTAAGGGCCTGTTTAACCCTGCACATTTCAAGCCTCTTCTGGCCAAGGTGCGGAACACTGCCCGACTGGGGAAGGACTGTGATACACAAGAGCCAACCCCAGACTTAGGGGAACAGGAGGATTTTCTGTTTACAAAACAGGCACTGAGGCAGATACCATCCCAATCCCCAGGATGTTTCTGGATGTGATACGTAGGCAGTGGAGCTCTCCTGCCATAGCTTCTTGACTCAGTGGCCCGGAGAACAGACTTTATGGTGTGGACTCTGAACTCTTCCAGCTGGTCCAGATCCCAAGGATGCATACCCCAGTAGCAGCCTTGACCACCTCCTCTGTCTTACCACCAGATGCAGAGGATGCCTTGAAGGCTGAGGAGAGGAAGGAGGAGATGGCTCTCCACAGAGCCCATCAGGCAGACTCCTGGGCAATCCGACCCTCCACCACAGCATCCTTTTTCACCAGGGTGTCAGTGCGCTGGCTCAGGCAACTTCAAGCCCGGATACTGCTGGATGATCTCAGGGCTCATTAGGATCTCTGCAAGATCATTGCTGTGGCCGAGTACACCGTGAACACATCCAGGGGCACTGGACACAGCAGGAGCTCTGCCACAACATAAATTGGCTGGAGCTCCAGGTGGCCCGCTTAGCCCTCCGGGCATTCTCCGGGCATTCTCAGGTTGGCGGGTGTGAATCCCTCCTTTTGAAATGGGACCCTGGAGTTCAGTCTGGGCTGTTGATCACGTACCTCTCCCCCAGCTGCGTGGCCTCAGCCCTGCCGCACTACTAGATGTCTTAGCCGAATTGATGGTGGAACTCCCCAACCTTTTGGTGGTGGGAGATTTCAATTTGCCATCGGCCGGTGAGTCATCTGAGTTGGTGCGGGAGTTCATGACCTCCATGACGGCCATGGACCTGACTCAGATTGTACAGGGCCCAACTCATATTGGAAGACACACACTCGACCTTATTTTTCTCTCTGGACAGTGGATAAATGATCGTGGGGAGGGGACTCTATCTATTGACCCTCTGTCATGGACTGATCATTCCCTCCTTAGACTCGACTTTTCCTCCGCCATCCCCCGTCGCAGGGGTGCGGAACCAGTAAAATGGTTCCGCCCCAGGCGCCTGATGGAACCTGAAAGTTTCCTGATGGAGCTTGGGTCATTTCCCGCCTGCTTAGCCCACGATTCATCTGAGACCCTTGTCACGGCCTGGGAACAGGCTGCGGTGGGGGCCTTGGATCGAATCGCGCCTTTGCGGCCTCTGATCCGACGCAGATCCCGGGCGGCTCCTTGGTTTACCGCAGAGCTCAGGGAAATGAAGTGTCGGAAAAGACGCCTGGAGGGTGGTTGGAGATCCTCCCGATCCGAGTCCGACCGAACACAACTAAGAACCCATATTAGGTCTTATCTTGTGGCGATGGAAGTGGTGAAACGTAACTATTTCGCCATTCTCATTGCATCTGCAGAAAATCGCCCAGCAGCCCTGTTTAGAGTGACCCGCTCCCTCCTTAATCAGGGAGCGAGGGAGGACCCCTTACAGGGCCGTGCTGAGGACTTTGCACAGTTTCTGCAAGATAAAATCACTCAGATTCGGACTGGGTTGGACTCCGTCTGGACAGAGTCCGTTGAGGTGACAGGGCCTAGTCTCGGTGGAGACATCTGGGTTGAGTTTGAGCCTGTTTCATTGGATGACGTGGACAGGATTATGGGTAGGCTGGGGTCTTCCACATGTTTACTGGACCCTTGTCCCTCCTGGCTTGTTTTGGCAGCCAGGGAGGTGACTGGAGACTGGATCCAGGCTATTGTCAACGCTTCATTAAAGGAAGGGGTCTTTCCCGCTGCGCTTAAAGAGGCGGTGGTTCGACCCCTCCTTAAGAAGCCTAACCTGGATCCTGCCGTACTTAACAACTACCGTCCAGTCTCCAACCTTCGCTTTTTAGCGAAGGTTGTTGAGTCCGTGGTGGCACAGCAATTCCCTCAATTCCTAGAGGAAACTGACTACCTGGATCCTTACCAATCTGGTTTCAGGCGTGGCCACAGCACAGAAACGGCATTGGTCGCCCTAGTAAATGATCTCTGGCGGGCCAGGGATGGGGGTTGCTCCTCCATCCTGGTCCTTCTTGACCTCTCAGCGGCGTTCGATACCATCGACCATGGTATCCTGCTGCAGCGGCTCAGGGGGATGGGGTTAGGAGGCACCGTTTTACGGTGGTTCTCCTCCTATCTCTCGGGCCGTCTGCAGTCTGTTTGGGCAGGGGGTCAGGGATCCTCCCGGAGGCCTCTCACTTGTGGGGTGCCTCAGGGCTCGGTTCTCTCTCCTCTGCTCTTTAACATCTATATGAAACCGCTGGGTGAGATCATCCGTGGTTTTGGGGTGAGGTATCATCAATATGCTGATGATACCCAGCTCTACATCTCCACCCCTGACCACCCTAGGGATGCCCTTTCCGTGATGTCCCACTGCCTGGAAGCGGTGCGGGTTTGGATAGGGAGGAACAGGCTTAGACTCAACCCTTCCAAGACTGAGTGGCTGTGGATGCCGGCATCCCGGGATCTGGAGGTTCCATCCTTAATGATCGGAGGTGAAACCCTTTCTCCCTCCGATAGGGTCCGCAACTTGGGTGTCCTCCTGGATTCTCGGCTGTCTTTAGATGACCATCTGACAGCCGTAACCAGGGGGGGCCTTCGCACAGGTCCGTCTTGTGCGCCAGTTGCGCCCGTTCCTAGACCGGGATGCCCTCGCCACGGTCACTGACGCCCTTGTTACCTCTAGGTTGGACTACTGTAACACCCTCTACATGGGGCTGCCGTTGGGATGTGTCCGGAGGCTTCAGCTAGTCCAAAATGCAGCCGCGCGGGTAGTTACGGGGGCGTCTAGATACTCCCGTGTAACACCTCTCCTGCGTGAGCTGCATTGGCTACCGGTGGCACTGCGGATACGTTTCAAGGTGCTGGTGCTCACCTATAAAGCCCTTCATGGCTTAGGCCCAGGGTACTTGCAGGACCATCTCCAGCCGTTCTCCCATCATCCTGTGCGCTCTCACAGAGTCGGCCTCCTCAGGGTGCCGTCGGCCAAACAATGTAGGCTGACGACCCCCAGGGGGAGGGCGTTCTCTGTGGGAGCCCCGACCCTCTGGAATGGATTGCCCACTGAGCTCAGGACAGCCCCCGACCTTCTTTCCTTCCGTCGTGAGCTGAAGACGTGGCTCTTCCGCCAATTAAACTGATCCGTTTGGGGTACACTGGGATAATTTTAAATTGTTTTTTAATTGGGTTACTGATTTTAATTTGGTATTGTATTGTGATTTGTATTGAAGTTGTCATTTTGTAAGCCGCCTTGAGTCCCTAGGGAGAAAGGCGGCATATAAATCGCAATAAATAAATAAATAAATAAATAAATAAATAAATAAATAAATAAATAGTGTAGAAATGGGAGGTGCCAGGCTGGCTTATTCTATGCTCTGTCACTAAATTATTGTTAATTCTAACTGTAGTAGAATTCTTTATTAGAACAGAATTCTTTATTGGACAAGTGTGATTGGACACACAAAGAATTTGTCTTTGGTGCATATGCTCTCAGTGTACATAAAAAGAAAAAAAATACATTCATCAAGAAGCATAAGATACAATACTTATTGATAGTCATGGGTTACTAAATAAGCAATCAAATCATACTAGGAAACAAAACAATATAAATCGTAGAGATAGAGTGTTGCTTAAATAGAATTAATAAATGCTATCCTAAATATGTTAATGAATTTAATGTTGTAATGTTTTTATATTTCTGTTTTTATTATATTGTAAGCTGCCAAGCTCATTTTGGATAGTGAAATGGGTAGCATATCAACAATCGATCAATTAATCTATCAATCAGTCTTACATATCAACTTACTCTTTCCATTTCCAACTTATGTGATACTTATATCTGTTTGAAAAAAAATGAATATCCTATGTAGATTGCCTGTAGCTTCTGGTTGGTGAAATGTAAGAAATAAACCTTGGTTGTAGCTTGTATTGTATTGCAGATAGAATTGTCAAAACAGGTGTATTGCATGTAAATTACTTGCACCTCCTAAAAACATTTAACTTACCCATCCAATGTTTCCCATTCTAGCTCTCTCTTAAAGATTTGATGGTAATAGGCATGGTTTTCATCTTCTTCTCATCTTAGCCTTGCTGACGAAAATTCAACTGAGAAATGACATCGCATCAAGTGTATTCAAATATATGCATTTGTATTCCAAGACAATTCACCTTACTGTCCTGGTAATTGAACAGCATTAGTTAACCAATCTCAAAAGAAGCTAAGGAAGTCAACCCTGGTTAGTACTTACATGGGAGCCTTCCACAAGATCCTAGGATATAGGCTAGACTGGGAGGTTAAAAGAAGTCCCATAAAAATGGCAGTTGCAAACTAATTACTATTGTCAAGGAATTATATAGCAATGACCTGTAATCACCACTAGTTAATCCTAACTCAAGGGAACTTTTTCTTTTACTGTAGAAGTAAACATAACAAAGGCTGAGTTTGTATTTAAACTTTTTAGAATATGAGTGGAAAATATTTAAATGGCTGAAACAAGGCTGAGAAAATCATAATGACCACCCTGACACAAAAATTGTGTAGAATAAGACTAAAATAACTGGGCCTATGATGTCAACCTGAATAAAAAAGAATGTCATGAAAAGTACTATGTCATGATGAGTGAGCAAGAACAAAAACTGTCAGAAAACTGTGATGAAACAATAACAAGACTTTGTTCTTACACCAAAAGACGTTAATTCTGCATGAGAAAAAACATTTTTTTAAAATCGCTCTCGGGCTAGATTAGAAAACGGCCTTCCTAGGATTACAGAAAATTGGAAGGTATGTTTGCCGTAAGAATGTGCACAGATGGAAGAATGTAAGAAATAGTATACTGGGAGCACAGATCCCAGAAAAAATCAAGACAAAATACCAACACTGGTAAAGACTCCTACTTCATGAGCAGTGCTATAGTATAATATACCATTTTGAAAGAAATTAAGGCTGCTTCAATGAGCTACCCACTGCTTTAATGTGTTCCCACTGCTGTTTACTTAGACCTATCTTTTAGTATCAAATCCAGTGCATTCCCCAATACTATTATATACTAACTTTTATCCTGTTGAAAGACTTACATTTTTCTCTATATCTTAGTACTTCAGAGGCTGTATACTGCCATGTTTTCTTGGAGGGCCTCCCCCCCCCCTGCCATTTTGGAATATTTTTACAATGTGGAATGCTTTGGAATGTATTTGTTAAAAATGGAATTTAGGAATAATTTTGCAGTTGAATGATTGAGCAACTTATTTTATATTTATGAATTGTTCTCAGTTCATTGAAGGACATACAGTGTATAAATATGATATGTATATGCCACAAACTCTGGAAACCATTTCTATTTTCCTGACTCGCTGCTCAGACAATCCTACAGAATGGGATCAAGCAGTGTGATTGGATGTACTGAGTGCCTATCATTTTTCCTCTGCAGTCCTAGTCCCGCCCTCTGGTTGCTCCTGTCAGTCTTTTTCACGAAGCTTGTGTCAATGTAGTCAGACTGGAACGGTTTTCATCATGAAAGGCGAGCACCTGCAGAGGAATGAAAGAAAAAACACCCCCTATGGCGGGGGATGGCTAGTGAACGGGTGGGCCGGATTGTCTTCGCAGCGAGCATAAAAAGGACGTTCAGGTAGGAGAACGTCCATTTTCCTGACTTGCTGCTCAGACAATCCTACAGAATGGGACATGCCCAAGCTACAATTCCTGGGAGGGAGTAGCAGCCATCCCCTGAACCATCGGGGTAATTATTGCTTGTAATACACGCCTGCCGAAGGAGGCTTCAGCAGAAGCAAATGAATCTAATCGATAATGACAGACAAATGATGAAAGGGATGACCAGGTGGTCGCCCTGCAAATTTCATCAATCGAAGCTCGGGTAACCCATGCAGCAGAAGTAGCGGCACTCCTAGTCGAGTGAGGTAAAATGCCCTCAGGAACAGGGGCCCCTTGTACTTCATATGCTTTGGATATACAGGCCAAAGAAATGATTAGTCTGTAATTTTAATGGTTGGTTTATTTTAATAGTGAGAGACAAAATAACAAAAAAAAAAAAAAATCCAGAAAAACACATTTAAAAAAAGTTATAAATTGATTTGCATTTTAATGAGTTAAGTATTTGACTCCTTCTCAAAATATGACTTAGTACTTGGTGGCAAAACCCTTGTTGGCAATCAGAGAGGTCAGGCCAGTGGTGAAATCCAAAAATTTTCCCTACCGGTTCTGTGGGCGTAGCTTGGTCATGTGTCCGTGGGGGGGTGGGGATACAACTTGACATCACTCATGTCACTCACTGTTAGAGCCAGGAGCTGCACATTCTGAAGCACATTCTGCCCTTCTGAAGCCCCTCTGGTTGAGTTTTGAGTTTCCCTCTGGTTTTACTGCCCAAGCAAACCTCTGGTTTTGAGCTTTGCCTCTGGTTTTACTGCCCAAGCAAACCTTGGAGCCTTCTCTTGCCCCTCTCTCCATCCTGAAGGGCTGTGCATAGCCTCCCCCCCGACCAATCCTCTGTACAAACTGCCCGCCCCTTTTCTGCAAAGACAGAGCCCCAGGGCGATCCAAAGAGTGGAAGGGGATGCTGCAGAAAAGGCCATCTTCCACCCGGGCCCACGTGCCTCAGAGCGGCAGACTCTGTGGGACAACAGGGCCTCTCATTTTTCCCATGGCATTGTGTACACTTGCTACCTCTGCTTGTCTGCTTGCAAGCGGTGATCTTCTCTGCTTCTCTCAGGACAGTGGTGCAGACACCATGGATGCATCGCTTGTCAGGGCTGAGCAGGGAAGCCGCTGTCATGCAGCTTCCCCGAGCGCAGAGCTGAGGTGTGTGCTTTTTTGCCAGGCTGGTCACCAGCAAAGAAGTGTGCAGCCGACAGCTGCTCAATGCCCTGCGAGACTCAACGGTGAGACTCAGGGAGTAGGTCAGGTGGAACTGACTGGCTCAGGGCTGCTCAGAAGCCTTCCCAGCCGGTGCCAGAAGTTTGGGTGCCTTGACACAAAAACAGATTGGACAGCTCTCTTGCTCACTCTCTCTCCAAGCGTCCCATGCACAGCCCATTTGAGGAAAGGGCACACACAGCTGGCCACGCTTGGCTGCAGGAGGAGGCTCAGCGCAATTGGGTTGTTTTGTTCACTGCTGTGGTGCTCCGGGGGGGCAGGCGGACGTCTGCAGCTGACAGCTATAATGAATACGTCCACCTGCCCTCCCGAAGTACCACCACCACCATTCACTTTCATTTCACAGCGGGAGAAGGAAGAAAGTGAATGGTGGCACCGTGGCGGTGGTTTGGGAGGGCAGGCGGACGTCTGCAGCCAGGTGGGGAGGGTGGGCGGTGAGAGCGGTGGCAGCCCATTCCAAGCGCAGCGCACGGAGGTGGTGGGCAAGGCAGCCTCGGCACGCCTGTTGAGCGGGTGACTGGGCGGGTGGGGGTGGGGCCACCAGGGATGATTACTTCCGGTTCAGCGAACCAATGCCAATCATCACTACCGGTTTGCCCAAACCAGTCCAAACTGGTAGGATTTCACCCCTGGGTCAAGCGTTTCTTGTAGTTGGCTGCCAGGTTTGCACACATTTCACGAAGGATTTTGTCCCACTCTTTGCAGATCTTCAAGTCATGAAGGTTTCGAAGCTGACGTTTGGCAGCTCGAACCTTCAGCTCCCTCCACAGATTTTCTATGGGATTAAGGTCTGGAGACTGGCTAGGCCACTCCAGGACCTTAATATGCCTCTTCTTGAGCCGCTCCTTTGTTGCCTCGGCCATGTGTTTTGGATCATTGTCATGCTGAAATATCCATCCACGACCATTTTCAATGCCCTGAGGGAAGGAGGTTCTCACCCAAGATATGACAATACATGGCCCGTCCATTGTCCGTTTGATGCAGTGAAGTTGTCCTGTCCCCTTAGCAGAAAAACACCCCCAAAGCATAATGTTTCCACCTCCATGTTTGACAGTGGGGATGGTGTTCTTGGGTCATGGGCAGTATTCCTCCTTCTCCAAACATGGCGAATGGGGTAGATGCCAAAGAGCTCGATTTTGGTCTTATCTGACCACAACACTTTCACCCAGTTCTCCTCTGAATCATTCAGATGTTCATTGGCAAACTTCAGACGGGCCTGTGCATGTGCTTTCTTGAGCAGGGGGGCCCTGTGGGCGCTGCAGGATTTCAGCCCTTCATTGCATAGTGTGTTACCAATTGTTTTCTTGGTGACTATGGTCCTAGCTGCCTTGAGATCATTGACAAGATCATCCAGTATAGTTCTGGGTTGATTCCTCACCATTCTCATGATCATTGAACCTCCATGAGGTGAGATCTTGCAAGGAGCCCCAGACCGAGGGAGATTGACAGTTATTTTGTGTTTCTTCCATTTGCAAATAATCACACCAACTGTTTTTACCTTCTCACCAAGCTGCTTGGCGATAATCTTGTAGCCCATTCCAGCCTTGTTTAGGTCTACAGTCTTGTCCCTGACATCCTTGGACAGCTCTTTGATCTCGGCCAGGGTGGAGAGTTTGAAATCTGATTGATTGATTGCTTCTGTGGACAGGTGTCTTTTATACAGGTAACAAGCTGAGATTAGGATCACTCCCTTTAAGATAGTACTCCTAATCTCAGCTCGTTACCTGTATAAAAGACACCTGGGAGCCAGAAATCTTGCTGATTGATAGGGGATCGCTTATTTCACTCATTAAAATGCAAATCAATTTATAACATTTTTGAAATGCGTTTTTCTGGATTTTTTTGTTGTTCTGTCTCTCACTGTTAAAATAAACCTACCATTAAAATTACAGACTGATCATTTCCTTGTCAGTGGGCAAACGTACAAAATCAGCAGGGGATCAAATACTTTTTCCCCCTCACGGGTACCCCTTGAATTACAATGACATAAAATGCGGCTATATTAGCAATCCTGGCTGCTGTCATTAACAAAATCACATAGTCATTAATGAGGCAGCTTTTGTCAGCTTCCTACAACTAAAGTTATTGGAAAATCTGGCAGAAGGTTGCAAATCTCCAGCTCAGCAGGCAGGTAAATGGCTGCTTTCTGGTGTGGAAGGAAGTAAATGGGGTACCCAGGTATCCAGGGAGGGACTGCAAGAGTGCGAGGGAGAGTTGGGGAGAATACATAAAAGGCATGGTGCAGGTCAGGGAGAATGCACAAGAATGCAAAGGGATGCACAAGAGGCCCAGGTTGGGTCAGAGAGATTGAGTGAAGCACAGATTGGGAAGGGTATAAAGTGGCATGGATTGGAGGAGGGTAAGAGGCATGGTGTAAATTGAAATCTGGTGCTCTTAGATTGCTTTGCAGCCTGCACTGCAGAGGGGCCTTCTTTTTGTCTCCAGCTCAAAGGAAGAAACCAGAAATCAACCCATTTGTCCTACAGACTCACAGAAATGGACATTTTCTTTCTAGAACTACATTTAAAATGAAACATCCGAAATTTATACCAATAGTTGCTTGACTCGCAAAATAAAGAGGCTAAAAATATTCATATAGAAATAATTTTTATTTTTGAAAGACAAAATTGAAATCTTATTTTTTAATGAATCTACATTGTGCAATTATAGCCTGAAGTGTGATTGTTTTTTTTATCTACTTTGCCACTAAATGTTTGGATTTATAAACAAAGGATTTCCTTTTTGGAAACTTTCCTTTTTTGAAAGAGTGAACAGAAAGAACCTCTTGTGTGGGGAAGCTGTCTTGTTTACATATCAATTGTACAACAAAGCCTTAAAGACTGGTTACCAGAGTGCACGGTGGCTACTTAAAAGGAAATATTTAATTTATGGGCCCATGAAGTGCTTGAACATTTTAACTGTTTAATGGAACCAGAAGTTACTAGTGATGATAAACAAATGCCTCTAGAGACAACTGAGATGGATGCACTGGTGAATAAATGCACTGGATGATCATTCAAAAATTGAAAAAGACATTTTGGGTTACCCTTTTAAATTGAAATGAAAGGGGTTTATTGGAGTTATTTTATGGAAACTACAAGTGGATAGGTGATAGGATGATAAAAATTTCTAGAGCAGAGGAAAAGATACTAAAAGAAAACACAATTTTATTTATGGGATTTAAGAATGGTTGGAGGGAAGAAGAAGAAAAAATTGATTTATCAATTTTAATGAGTTATATAATGTTAAATAATGAGTTCTTATTTCTGGTGATGTTGAATGGTTATCTGGATTGGATAGCATTTCTTTTAGAAATGTCGAATGTTGTAATAGAATATTTTTTTTAATATTTAAGGGTTTTTTGTGACATTTAATAAATTTTAAATTTTTATAACATTTAATTGTTAAGAGAAGATGAGGAGAACATAGACAAAATGAAAAAGGGGGCTATGTATTTATATTATTATGGATTTTTGTTCATTTTATTGGATCTCTGCTGATTAATAGATTAATAAATGGAGATTTAAAGAAGTGGTTATACAAAATGGGGTAAGACATGGAAAGAAGAATATCTGGTTGTATTTTAAGCAACAGTGACATCTCTATATATAAAAGTGAAAACCACTCATGCTGTAATTATGAAATCTCCAGAACCGTAAAGCCTACAAACTTGAAATTTGTCACATATGTTCCTCTTGGCTTCTCATTAAGAAAGGATTTTTCGAAATGACCATCAGAGCATTAGTATTTCCTATATTGTTATTAACACCCTGATGCTAAGGAGTTCTACTCCCCCTCCCCACCTCAAAAGAAATCTGTTTCAAATGCAAAACACAAGCAGAGGAGAGGAGTTTCAGTTTCAGTTTTACTTTCACAGCAGCAAGCAGGGGATAGGATAGGGAGGCCTTCTGTGGGGCAAGCCTAAGAGAAAGAAGGGGATAGTATAGGGGAGCCTTCTGGGGGCAAGCTTGAGGAGAGAAGGGGGATAGGATAGGCTTCTGTGGGGCAAGCCTGAGGGAGAGAAGGGGATAGGATGGGGGAGGGGCTTCTGTGGGGCAAGCCTGAGGGAGAGAAGGGAATAGGATAGGGGAGCCTTCTGTGGGGTAGGGCTGAGGGAGAGAAGTGGAGAGGAGAGGCCGATCATAACTACTCATTAATTTTCAAGCTGTAAGTGTCGATTTATAAAGCCCCATCACATAGTTTCGTAGCAAAGCACGGGTATCCAGCTAGTTTGTTAATAAAACTACTTTTGGACTTTTTGCAAGAAACTAAGAGAAATGTAATTTTGATTTTGAAATTTGGAATTATAGAAGTAATGTGGGTTCTTAGTGATTGTGAAATCAGCAGAAAGATCCTGGATGAGTCTAGTCTATTCCTTGTTGCGAGCAATTTGTAAGATGACTAAAGTGGCTTCAATTCTAAATCTAGGAGAAAACCAGATTGGAATGAATAGTAATAATTTGAGTTTTCTTTTTTAAAAAAAGTATCAATAATTATAAGATACTGAAAACATCTAATTTTGTTTGAAAGCTTACGGAATTCAATCAAAAACATTTTACCACTACTATTATCATATGTCATAGGTAAACATTTCCCCCTTGTATTATCCATATAGACAACATAACATTGAAAGACTTCACAAGTTATCACAAAAAGAATCCAAAAAGCAGATAAACTACTTAATCTATCTGAACAGCTTTTTAATGTCAGGGGACTGTATTAACTGAAGAGTTTCCTTAACAAGTTTAGCCAATACAATGCCTACATATATCTCTGATTTTGTTTAAAAAGATCTAGATCAAAATGAACACAAGTGATTGCTAAATATAATGCAATCCTACTAGAGTTGCAAGGAGGTTCAGCTCCTTCAAAGTCCAAAAAAGTGAGTGACTAATAATATCCAAAAGAGTCCTGTTGATTGACATTATGTAGATTTAATAATGGTAGACAAGTAAACTTTTGGGTTCTTCAGTACCATGACTAAGCATAATAACTCAAGCTTTATAAAGCTTGTATGAAATGTTCATGACTTCTGTAGATAGTAATCCTGTGATTCTGGAAATCTAAATTCTGGAAATTTATGGTAGTTTTGCTGCCATATCAGACCATGCCTTCAATGTAGCTACTAAAATTGATGGTTCAGTCTCTTCATTGTGAAGTCCTTGGTGCTCTCTGACCTTAGTTACTTTCTTGCAGACATTTTACACCCAAACTACACAGTATCTTCAGTTCTAGAAGGAAGTGGGGTTTGCTCTCTATTTCTATACAGTGACTTGCCCTGCCGGTGTAGTGGGAGTGTTTTTCTTTTTCTTGGTAGTTCCTTAATTAGGCTGTTGTTTGTCTGAGTTGGTAGTTCTTTGATTGGGATATTGTTTACTGCTTGATTATTGATCTGCTGGTCTTATAACATGTTATAATACTGAAAATATTAAGAAGATTTATGAAGAATAGAGACAAAAGTTTGTAGCTACAATATAAACATGGTCATCAATAATGTCTTCTTCTTTGGATAGGCTATGTCTAAAAGATTTGAATGAAAGAATGACAGCTATGGAACAAATGTTATTTGACAAAACAAATGTACCAAAGAACAATGAAGGATAGGCCAAAAGAATTATTTGGAGAAGGATACTTTACTGCTTATACAAAATAAACTGAGTTAAATTTTAAAAATTAAAAAGGAAATAGAAATGATAAGTCAAAAGAATCACCTGTAAAATGTTTTCTTATTGGACTTACAAGAGTCTTATTAAATCTTGAGGAAATCAGTGATGGGATAAAGAATTTAAGAGAACTTAAATCCTATGACAATATCTGATTGAATTAAAGATTAAGACTGTTGGAAGTAAAAAGAAGGGATATAAAGTTCGTTTATGTGATTAATGTTAACTTTTTATTTTACAAAGTTGCGGGACTTTTTGCCACACCATAATAATAATAATAATAATAATAATAATAATAATAATAATAATAATAATAATAAATTATTATTATTATTATTTTATTTCTATATCGCCCTTCTCCCGAAGGACTCAGGGCGGTGTACAGCCTGTTTAAAAACACAAAACAAAACAACGATTAAAATTTGAAATAATTAAATAGATTAGGCTCAAATTAAAATCCCAGAAATTTAAAATACCCCAATTTAAAATTATTATGTTGATAGCCAAGCCGGGCAGAACATCAGGGTCTTCAGTGCGCAGCAAAACACCCGGAGGTCGGAGATCTTACGTATTCCCAGGAGCAGTTCATTCCACAGGGCTGGGACTCCCACAGAGAAGGCCCTCCCCCTGGGTGTTGCCAGCCGACATAACTTGGCCGATGGCACCCTGAGGAGACCCTCTCTGTGGGAGCGGACTGGTCGGTGGGAGGCTATTGGTGGCAGAAGACGGTCTCGAAGGTACCCAGGTCCTATGCCATGGAGCGCTTTAAAGGTGGTAACCAACACCTTGAATCGCACCCGGAAGACCACTGGGAGCCAGTGCAGCTCGTGCAGGAGGAGTGTCACGTGGGCGCAACGAGTTGCGCCCATAACCACCCGCGCGGCCGCATTCTGGACCAGTTGGAGCCTCCAAGTGCTCTTCAAGGGGAGCCCCATGTAGAGAGCATTGCAATAGTCCAACCGGGAGGTAACAAGGGCATGAGTGACCGTGCGCAGGGCGTCCCGGTCCAGAAAGGGCTGCAACTGGCGAATCAGGCGAACCTGATAAAAGGCCCCCCCTGGCCACGGCTGTCATATGCTCTTCTAAAGACAGCCATGTGTCCAGGAGGACACCCAGATTGCAAGCCCTCTCTGTGGGGGGGCAAAGATTCACCCCCAATAGTCAGCAATGGCGCCTGCTGACTATATCGGGGTGCCGGAAGCCACAGCCACTCAGTCTTGGAGGGGTTGAGTCTGAGCCTGTTCCTCCCCATCCAGACCCGCACGGCCTCCAGGCAGCGAGACATCACATCAAGGGCATCGTTGGGATAGTCTGGGGTGGAGATGTACAGCTGAGTATCATCAGCGTACAGATGACACTTCACCCAAAAACCACGGATGATCTCACCCAGCGGCTTCACATAAATGTTGAACAGAAGGGGCAAGATGACCGACCTTTGCTGAACACCCCATGCGAGACGCCTCGAGGTTGACCTCTGTCCCCCTGCCAACACAAACTGCGAGTGGTCGGAGAGGAAGGAGGAGAACCACCGCAGAAGGTGCCCCCTATTCCTAACCCCCTCAACCGCTGCAGCATGATACCATGGTTGATGGTATCAAAAGCCACTGAGACATCTAATAGGACTAGGACAGAGGAACAACCCCTGTCCCGAGCCCTCCAGAGATCATCCACCAACATGACCAATGCCGTTTCTGTGCTGTACCCCTGCCTGAAGCCCGACTGGTACGGGTCCAGATAGATAGCTTCATCCAGGTGCCGGGGAAGCTGTCGTGCCACCACGCTCTCAACAACCTTTGCCACAAAACGAAGGTTGGAGACTGGACGATAGTTAGCTAATTCAGCCGGGTCCAGGGAAGGCTTCTTGAGGAGGGGCCTCACTACCGCCTCTTTCAAGGCAGCAGGAAAGGCACCCTCACTCAAAGAAGCACTTATAATCCCCTGGAGCCAGCCTCGTGTAACCTCCCGGGACGCCAGTACCAACCAGGAGGGACACGGGTCCAATAAACACGTGGCGGCACTAATCTTACCCAGAACCCTGTCCACATCCTCGGGAGTCACAGGATCAAACTCTTCCCAGATAACATTCTCAAGACCTTCCCTCGTCTCTTCCCGTGGACTCATCCAATCGGAGTCCAAGCCATCCTGAATCCGAGCGACTTTATCGTGCAGGAATTGCACAAAATCCTCAGCACGACCCTGCAAGGGATCTTCCCGCACTCCCCCCCGAAGAAGGGAGTGGGTCACCCTAAACAGGGCGGCTGGGCAGTTCTCTGCAGATGCGATAAGAACGGAAAAATGGTTAGATTTTGCCGCTTTTATTGCCACTAGGTAGGTCTTGATATAAGACCTCACCTGTGTCCGGTCGGAATCAGATTGACTAGTCCTCCAAATGCTCTCTAGGCGTCTTTTCCGACGCTTCATTCTCTCAGCTCCTCAGAGAACCAAGGAGCCAATTGAGATCGGCATCGGGTCAGAGGCCGCAAAGGCACGACGCGGTCCAAAGCTCCAGTGGCCGTCCTTTCCCAGGTGGCCACCAGCTCTTCAGTCGAGTCGTGTGTTAGAGTGTCAGGAAACGGCCCAAGCTCCGTCAGGAACCTTTCCAGGTCCATCAGGCGCCTGGGACGGAACCATCTGGTCGATTCCGTCTCCCTGCGGCGGGGGAAGGCGGTAGGAAAGTCTAATTGGAGGAGCGAATGATCTGTCCATGACAAGAGTTTAATATCTAGGTCCCCTCTACCAAGATCATTCAACCACTGACCAGAGACAAAAATCAAGTCCAGAGTGTGTCCCCCTATGTGAGTGGGGCCTTGAACTAACTGGGTCAGGTCCATGGCCGTCATGGAAGCCATGAACTCCCGAGCCACCTCTGACGCCTCACCCGCGGATGGAAGGTTGAAATCCCCCATGACAATAAGTCTGGGGGTATCAACCGCCACCCCGGCAATGACGTCGAGTAGCTCGGGCAGGGTGGCTGCCATGTGGCAGGGAGCCAGGTATGTAGTCAGCAAACCCATCTGCACCCCACGGCCCCACTTCACACAAAGGGACTCACATCCGGCTATCTGAGGAACAGTGGTCTCCCTCGGACAAAGACTTTCCCTAATAATCACCGCCACTCCCCCACCCCTCCCCTGGGCCCTTGGCTGATGAAATGCATGGAAACCTGGCGGGCACATCTCGAAGAGGGGGACCCCCCCCTTTGGCCCAACCAGGTCTCCGTAATACCTGCCAGGTCCACACCTCCCTCCAAAATAAAATCATAAATTAGGGGGGCTTTATTAACCACCGACCTGGCATTACACAACATCAGCCGCGGACCCTGGGCCTGAGACTCTACACAGCCCAGGACATGAGTCACGCATTGGGGGCCAGAGTGCGCAATCGTTCGAAGACAGCGCATGCGCACCCCTGACACTTGATATGACCCCCTGCGCCTGTCATACCTGCCCCTCCCACTCATTATTTCAATTACACAGCCCTTCCTGTCGTCCCCCTGCTCCCCGATTAAATTTCCTTTCACAACTCCTCTGCCGCAACTAATCGACCCATCATCCCGCTCAGTCACTATCTGGACCCCCCCAGGTCCACCAGAATTAAAAAGTTGATATTTTATAGATTTTATTATAAATAAGGGATAGGATATGGGATGAAGACCTATTTGTAATCTTACAGGAAGTGAAGAGTTATTAGATTTGTTTATACTTGTTATGATGACGGTTGAAAGTCATTTTTTATATATTTCTTTTCTTTTTCTTCTCTCGTCTTTTTTTTAGTGCACTTTGATTATTTTGCCCATTCTCTTTAAGTTTAGTTTTACTTTTTATTATTATAATTAAAATTCTTCATAAAAATTATATTAGAGATAGTGACTATGGAACTTATTCCATAGTCCATAGGTAAGACAAATCATTTTCCAAGGCCTCAGTGAATAGAAAGCTGCTTCATCATGTTCCTTGCTTAATTACCCTAAAAAGGTTCAGCAACTCCATCCCTAAATGCTTTGCGTGAAAAGATACAGGATTACTCAGTTTCACACCTTCCACTTTTCTCAGCCTTCTAACCATTTCACCTCCCTTTGGAATGCTTGAGTGCCTGTTTACTGTAATATACATAACAAAAGCAATGTGATAATGCCATAGCCTGGTTCTGGGAGCCATGGCTGCTACTCTCTTGGAATCCCTTTCTTTCTTGCAAAGTAGAGATTATCTAAGACTTCCTACAAGAAATCACTTGTGGAGGAGGCAGAAGAGTCAGGCAAAGAAGAGATTGCCTACAGAAATTGCTTGCTTTTTTTCTCTTCCTCCACCCTAGTGCAAAGATTAGGGAAAAAGAGTTTTCAACAGAGTAAGCTGTTTATTCTTCTACACATTGAGAGCAAGGTGATGCACCAGCATCAAAGAAAAGTCAGGCAAAGGAGAACACCTAGAATAATCACTCCCCCCCATACAGATCAGAGAGATTTGAAAGAGATTTTAAGAGAGTATTGTATACTAGGCTGCCAGTATGATCACATTACTTTCGATGTATAGAAGAGCAAACATCTTGCTTTCTTGCAACCCTCTTTTCTCCAGTCTCACTGCTTTGTTAAAAGGGAAAAAATGAAAAATCCCAGGTCTGGCATAAGACAACTCATATACTGTTATAACTATACTAGCATTGATGTGACTGAAGGATGCTGTAAAGATAATAAATGGGTTGTATAGTTATTTTATCAGCACTGTCTTAACTTTGAAAGCTGCTGATAGAGTGAGGACTACCTCTAAATCCAACTGCTTATCTCTATTGAATCATCAGATGCCATTTCATCATTCTCAGCTTTTCAAGATCTCAGAATCAAGATACCAGGAATACAGGCACCTTAACAAAAAAACAAACAAAAAACCTAACCCTGCTCTAAAGGACGTTAATAATACAATGATATAACCCGAATAAAATGAACTGAATTTTTGTTATTAGAGGATTGGGAGCTAGCTGGAGACTTTTACGGACAGATTCCAGAGTAAAAAGGAAACCTTTCAGATTTCCTTCAGTTTGAAACATAAACAGATTTCACTTTTCAATCAACTTTTCCTAGTCCTGAATGAAAATCAATTCAGACAAGTGTTCTGCTGATGTATTATGTCAAACACAATTTGAGAAAAGGCCTTTGTTTTGTGAGATGGGCAGCTATATAAATATGATGGAATATATAAAGTCAAGATGATTTATAAATAATAATTTCCATGCCTCTCAGGAAGAGAGATTATGCTTAAATGTATAACATTATATCTGCTGGGTAATCCTGGTTGTTTGGAAGATGGGGTATCTTTGAATCAGCATTGACTCCAGCTACATCCTGGACAAGTCCCTAAATTTTCTTGGAAAGGTTTTGGAAGTGGCTTGCCATTGCCTGCTTCCTAGGACTGAGAGAGAATGACTGGCCTAAAATCACCTAGATGGCGTTGTGCTTAGAGCAGGGGTCTGCAACCTTAAGCACTCAAAAGAGCCATTTGGACCTGTTTCCCCACAGAAAAGAAATCACTGGGTGTCACAAAACCTGGGTGGGCGTGGCCAACTCGAAGTCACTCGGTCCCACCCAGTCATATGACACACACACACACACCTAGCCACGCTTACCCAGGTTTTGTGGTTCCTGGTGTTTTCTGTAGGAAACAGGTATCTCTCTCTCTCTAACTCTCTTTCTCTCTCTGTCTCGTGTATGTCTGTGTGTTCCCTTTTCAACCATTTCCAAAAGTGGTTGTCTGCTGCTGTTGCCACTCCATAGCCTGCCTGCTGCTCTCACAGCGCCTTGCACAGCAGTTAAATTTAACGCACTTCACAATGGCGGAGACGGTGTCCCCTCCTCCTCCTGGAGCCCATTACGATGCAAAGCATTGGCTGCAGCTGGGCTGGGCTAGTGTCTCCGAGCAGAGAACAAGTCGCGCATCTCCCCAAGCGACTGAGGTGCGTGCAGCACCAACAAGGGCCAGAAGAAGTGCCTGTGAGATATGGCAAGTACAGGGGTGCTTCACTCCCACTCTGGAATATGGAGCGAGTTTCCATCCCCTTCTCAGGCCAGGCAAGGAGTTATTGGGAGGGGAAGGCGAGGGATGGGGTCAGCTAGTGGTGGGTTCAGCACAGGGAGCCACAGCAGGGGGATGAAAGAGCCGCATGCGGCTCCGGAACCGCAGATTGCAGACACCCGGCTTAGAGCAAGACTAAAACTCAGTCTCCTGATTTCTAGCCTGGTGCCTTAATCAGTACACCAAACTAGAACTCAATCTGGATTAACAAATAGCATTGTTAATTCGTTATAGTATCTTTCTGAACTGGCTTAGTAGAATTCATGTCATTATCTAACCAACCTCCCCCCCTTTACTTTTAATTCTCCCTAGTAATAGGTGTTATCCCAGTTCCATTTTTATCTATATGTTTTAACATTTACAACAAATTTTCATCCTTGAATCAAGAGTGAATTAGTTTTTCATTTTGGCAAGCAAGAATGTTGCAAGACGGAGATTACACTATATTATCTAAATTAGATTGTCAGAAAAATCTGAAGTGGCAAAAGTTCTCTATTTTCTAAGGTTATTATAAATCTCATTCTTCTTAGGGAGGGAGGATATATTTTAAATTTCTCTAGTCTATGTTTTTGTACCTATTTATTTATTCATTCACAAAATGATACTTTATATCACTTCAGTCCTTGCAATTCTAAGTGGTTTAGGAGTAATAAAATGAGTACAAAAATAAAATAATTATAAAAGAATGATATAATAACCAATGTTATAATCACAATTAGCATAATATTTACCATATTTTTCAGAGTATAAGACACACCTACCTTTTTTGGTGAGGAAAAGAAGAAAAAGAAATCTCCCTCTGCCTCTGCCTAATTTTGTGCCCTTACAGCAAACAACCTGCTTTACTTTCATTTTCGTTTTCAGCATAGCTTGATTAGCACAAAGGGGGGGGGAATCTGCTCCCAGCAATTTACCTCTTTGCATCAAGCAGCAGAGCCCTGCGTTAAACAGCTGAGAGCAAATCAGCTGAGAGTCAGGAGGCCGATCCAATCAACTTGTGCTAATTAGGCTATGCTGAAGCTGAAAGGAGCTGTTTTTTCTTGTTGTTTGCTTGCAAGGAGGTAACTGCTGCGAGGCAGAAGCCAAAGGGTGGGGGCCAGTGGGTAGGCGGCGCTATATTTGCTGTATAAGACGCACCTAAATTTTCACCCCCTTTTAGGGGGGGAAAAGGTGCATCTTATACTCCGAAAAATACGGTACTACTAGAATTTTTAGTCATCCCTGCTACAGTAAGAATTGCCCCTTTCTCAAAATGCTCCTAGGACTCTTAGGAATAGCTACATTTTTAAAAGCTGCTCAAATATTAACAACAAAGATGTTGATTTTATTTCTG
Organism: Arizona elegans; assembly: GCA_022577455.1. Lineage (NCBI taxonomy): Eukaryota > Metazoa > Chordata > Lepidosauria > Squamata > Colubridae > Arizona > Arizona elegans. Next base: position 168,946,052 of record JAKOOJ010000002.1, read on the forward strand.
GTGAAAGGGAATTCCACAGGTAGGCAGTCTTGCAGAAAATCCTGTCCTATGAATTTTCTCTTGCAGTGGTAGGGTATGCTAAACATTCATTCTTTGCAGGCATATGTTGAGCGGGTAAATTCTATTTGTAGTAAGTGATCGCAAAGATCCCTACAGGCCCCAAGTCCTGTAGGATTTTAAAATAGTAATTCCCATTTTGAATTGACCCTAGAGACTGACTGGCAAGTCACTTCTGTGGTCCTGGAGTTATATAGGAGAAACAAGTTGCACCTGTTAGTGCACAGAGTGCTACATTTTGCTCTAGTTGCAGCTTCAGTTACAAAGGCAGTGCCATTTAGACTGCATTACAATAATCCATATGGCAAGTTGCTACCAGTACCTTCTATTTCAGGATAAAGCACAACTGGCGTATAATGCTTTGGGTTTAATTTCAAAAAGGAAATTCAGAGTTCTGTAACATGTAAATAATAAAATTATTATTATTATGTTGATGGAGGTCATTTTTGGTTCTTTAAAGCATCTGTATCTTTTCCTAAGTTTATTTGACAACTGTAAAACACAACCCTATTAAATGTCAGATTTCTATTAAGGACATTTCTTGTACATTGTTTTCTCTCTTTTTAGTTTGCTTTTAAAGTATTTTTGTGGTCAGAGGATTGTGATATTGATGGCAAAATAATTGTACCCTTATAGTAAAAACAATTACTTAGAGAAGTTCATTTAGTGTACTCTGAAAAATAGGCATTGAATTGGCCAAAGTGAACATCTTACCCTAATCAGTGCAATTATTATTAGAATTTAGTATGTATTTGCCAAAAACAAGGCATGCCTAGCTAATCTTGTTTCTTTTATTATTTTTATGAAAGGTATAAATATCTTAATATATTGGTAATGTGGACATAATACCATGATGGTGAACCTATTGCACAAGTGCCAGAAGTGACATGCAGAGCCATCTCTCCAGGTACGCCAGCTGTTGCCCATTGTTCTTCTGCTTTCTGGCATGCGTGCCAGAAATTGGAAGACCAGGTGACTGGCACGCATGCACATGCTGGAAACAGGAAGCTCAGGGGAACGGCTTTTCCGGTTTCCGGTGCTCCCTCATGTGTGCGCCGGGGAGCTGCTCTTCCAGTTTCCATTGCTCCCCTGCACGCACATGCCCGCTCCCATTTCAGTACTCGATTCAGAAAGCTGGAAGATACCATATTCTGATTGTTTCCATTGTCAGAGAACCAGGTGAACTATTAAGTGCTGTTTAAAGAAGCATGTCAGAAAGGAAACATCAGCTAATCCTTAATTTCTCAAATGTCAGTTTATGTTTCCTTGTTTTTTCTTCCACTACACTCTTTATATATCTTATCTTTCTAATTTGTAAATGTGAGGGCAGGTATTCTCTCTCTCTTTCTCTCTCTGATGCCAGGCTTTTGAGAAACAGGAATTAGCCAAAATGAGGATAAACTGTAATAAATAAGTGCTGCCAGAGCCATACTTCAAGCTCTTCCACCTAGTGTCAAATTTCTTATTATTACTTATATAATTGTTTTTGTAATAAATATGTATTTAAGTTATTATATTAAATTTTCTTAGTTCAAAAAGTCTGATGATCTTACTTCCATTCTCCACTATTTTCTGCCTTGTTAAAATTTTGTTGTGATAATAAATGTATTACCTAGGTTTCTAGTTTAAGAGTTTAGAATCTTTTGAAATTCCAAAACTGACTCAATGGCAGATTAAGATTCCACATAGCCATCCTGGAGGGATGACCCAGAACAATACCTTGCTTTGTATCCATCTGTCAAATTGATGAGAGAAGTAATATACAATGTCTCCATTGTGTGTTTACTGTGGAACAGCGAAGCAACAACTTTCACTTGATATGATATATTTGCTAATAACACATAAGATCCATTGTAATAAAATACTTGTGAGAATAAAATGTGATATTGCTTTTTAAAAAAATATAAACTTAGAAATGAGGTGCCCAATAAGAATTATTTTAAAACTGAAAGCATACTGTATATTCACTTGGAAACATAATAAAAAAGCATGGATCATTTGCATCTTGCAACACTGCTTTGTGTCATATACATATATACCCACAGTGTGACATCAGCTTGTACACTTACAGAGTTTTATAGATGAAAATCACAATTAAAGCATGATTTAAACCACCCTGTGGTTTAATCTATTAGGATTAGGATTTTTTTTACATTGCTTTATCAGAATCACATTTTGCAAACAGTACCCTCAATAGATTTTTTTAAAAAAAATGAAATAAAATTTATTTTCCGCTATGAGAGATAGAATGTTGGATTTTGTAAAGTTTTTATATCTTTGTTATAAAAGCAATTCTATAAAATATCACAACTGTTTTCAAAAACAAATACATAGAATGACTATTTGTTATGGGAACTTAAATAAAAATATTAAAACTGAGACTGATAAATGATGTAAATATATTTCACTTAAATTATACTTAATGATCGGTACTATTACAAGCTGTACAAATCAACCAAAAGTATAGGATTAAAGTTTATGTAATAGAAGAATTTTAAGATTTTTATCAAATTTTTCATAGACTGACATTTATTAATAGATGAGTACAATGGTTAGAATATAACCCATAAAGAAAATGACACACATAATGTATTTGTTACATTGGCATTTTGAAGTTCTTATTCACCTTAGTCTATTGGAGAGTACCAATGTAAAAATACCTAATAATGGATTTTTTTCTTTTGAAACTTTATGGATAAGAGTTATTTAATACAATGTATGCCTAGAGTACCTGAAATAGTGAACTGTCCTTCATTTCAACAAACCTTTTATACTCTGATTTTATTCAGAGTGCTACAGCTTCACTCACTATACTGAGTGCCAACTATTGTGTCATGAGAAATGTTATGACCTTCTAGGAGTTTCTAGTCAAGAATAAATTGAAAGTCTCTGACTTTTGCTTTCACAAAGTCAAATTGCAGAGTTCAAAATAGAATTTATAGGCTGAATGTATGGTGTCTGCTCCTCAATGCTGATTTATGAAACCCCAATTGTTTAGAATAAATTATACTAAAACTGAAACTAGGTTACTCCAAATTACCTTCAAGTCCCTCCCAACCCATTGCATGAAATGATGGTGGAAGAGAATATTCATAAAAATATTGTTGGCATGGGAATATCTCAGGGTCAAAGACAAGTGAAACCCATTAAAGTAATTGGACAGATTATAAAATGCAATTTTCAAGTACAAATTATTTATAAATCTCATCTATATATTTTTGTTCACTTTTATTTTGTACTTTAGATACCAGTACATGTTGCCTAATAAACATTTTGAAGATCTTATATGAATATCTTACCTATCATGTAGCAGATTATAGTATTTTGTAGTAATACTTTATTTTTAATTATAGGCAAAGTCATCAACAAAGATTTACGTCACTACCTAAGCCTACAGTTTCAGAAAGGTTCAGTTGATCACAAACTGCAACAGGTTATCAGAGATAATCTTTACTTGAGAACTATTCCATGTAAGTAACATATTAACATATTCCTTTGGATAAAATATAAGCTTTGAAAGGATGTCTTAAGTAATACGTGTTTTAAGTGCATGATATAAGCTAACAAAACTTGCATTCTGAAATTATAAATAATGACATTGAGAATTGCATCCGTATTTCCATGTTTTTTGGGAACTTACTATATTTCTTGATGATTTTTTGATAACAGAAATATGCTTGTCCAACAGCTACTTACATTTTTTCCGATCCTACCCAACAGTCTGACCCAAAAGGAGTTTGTAGTTCCTAAAAAGAAGACTTATTCCAATAGCAGAAACAATTTATGTTAATTGAATAGCACCCACTTTTTAAAATTCATTTTTAATTTTTAGTTTGATTGTAAAAGGATTATTAGGTATTTGCTGTGCTAACTCTTCATGTGACCTGTACTAAATTCTGCTAGTTTCTAATTCAAAGAAGTTGCTTACCCACAACTGTGATTCTTCAAGTAGTAAAATTGGTTCTGTCATGTATAGAATTCACACATTCTGTAGTTGAGCTTTTGAGTGAGAAACACTATCACTGCACATTCCAAAGGATATTTATTCCACATCCAGAGACAGAATAAAGGGGGAAAGATACCACACTGCAAGAGAATAAAGTGTTATGTTATGTGAGTACATAAATGATTATTTGACTAACAAGTGATCTGAGGAAAGAGATAAATGCATAGCAAAGAAAAACAATAAATTGAAGATTTCTTTGATTTAGAAACAGGAAAAACAAGTTTAATAAAACAGATTTTTCCTGAAAGGGAAAAAAGATATTCTTCTCTGTTTTCCATATTTTTTTTTATGGAGGGAAATTTATTCAGTTTTGTCTCTACAATGTTCTAAGCCTTCAGTTATTTCAAATGCGTATTTTCCAGGCAACACGTTTGATGCTACACATATTTATATCAAAAATCCCACTGGAAACTGAAACTTTTTGCTGGATCTCTTATGTAAATTTGTATTTTAATGGCCTTCTCTTAACTTGACATCACCATACTCTTGTTCTTCATCCACTTTTGCACGGTTGAATCATGCACTTCTCATAGATTACAGTTTAACATAGACACATATTAAGCATTGGGGAAAGACACAGATGAAGCCTCCATTCCATTAATGAAGGTGGTCACTCATACCAAGGATCGGGCAGGATTCAGAAGAATCTATCTGTCACCCAAAGAAACAGATGCATGAGATGCTTGGCCCTGGGCTACTTTCCAGATATACTCAAGAGTGGAGAACTAAAAACTTACACCAAGGCGTCTTCATAGTCAGCATGGATTCCCAGAATGTTCCCTGTGTCCTGCCAACTAAAAGGCAATAATGTGTGCTTCCATTTTTTCATAGGAAAAGACTATCCTGGGGTGACCATTTGTCATTTTTGCCACCACAGTCCTCTGAGGTGGAGAGGGAGATGATCATAACAATTATGTTTTTTGTTATGGAATACCTGGTGCTTGCCACAAAAGCCAAATTCCAGCTTCTATGTTTCTCATCATGTTTTAGGGGTACATTTGAACTATAGGCCAGTACACGTTACTGTACATTGAAGCTCAAATTGGTTTATTGCCAGTTCTGGAGACAAATTAATGATAACAGGTACAGTAACCAAACTGACAATTAACAGAAGGTATTAAAGTGGTGAATAACTTCTGCCATTTAGAATCATCATTAAAGGAATTAGTGAAGAAATATGCTGCGGACTGGCACTTTGAGGAGTAGCAATGAAAGCTTCTGCCTTTTGGTACTGTCCAAAGGCTGAAGCGCCAAAGAATTGAGGCCTTTGAACTATGGTGCTGGAGAAGACTCCTGCAAGTCCCTTGGACTGCAAGGCAATCAAACCGGTCAGTCCTAGAGGAGATCAACCTGACTGCTCTTTAGAAGGCCAGATCCTGAAGATGAAATACTTTGACCGCCTAATGAGAAGGAAGGACTCGCTGGAGAAGAGCCTAATGCTGGGAAAGATTGAGGGCAAAAGAAGAAAGGGACAACAGAGAAGGAGGTGGCTGGATGGAGTCACTAAAGCAGTTGGTGTGAGCTTAAATGGACTCCAGGGGATGATAGAGGACAGGAAGGCCTGGAGGAACATTGTCCATGGGGTTGCAATGGGTCGGACATGACTTCATGACTAACAACAACAATGAAGGTTTTGCAAAATGTAATTCAGATGTCATGATGTGTCTATATCTACAAACATCAAATATCAGAATTGTTCAGGCAGTTGTTTTTCCTATAGAAATGAAATTTAGAATTTGAAGAAGCAGATTAGAAAGAGCATAGATGATTTTGAAGTTTGGCATTGGAAACGTCTGAGAAGACAGACAGGCAGAAAAATGAACAAATCATATAATAAAACAATCCAAAGTTCTTACTCAGAACACAAATGACCAAATTGATATTATCATATTTTGTATACATTATATGAAGTTCTAGCTGTCTAGCAAAGTCTATGAGGATGTTGAGGGAATTGGGGCAGGGAGGAGGAAAACAGATTAAGACAAGCAGCAAGGAGGTTGGGTTACATACAGTTGTGATGGATGCACAATCAGAAATCCTAAGGAGTTAGAATTTGTCCAGGAGTATTTGTTTCTAAACTATCTATATAGTCACCAACTTGATGGCATATAATTAATCAAAGAGGTAAAGGTAGTCCTGAACCTAGGAGCATTTGTTTAACAACCATTTTAAACTACAGTAGTACCTCACAATTACAAACACTAAGCATCCCCTTGATCACATGATTCACAGGCTTGGCAACCAGCATGTATTTAAGATGGTTGCAGCATCTCAGGGTCACTTGATTGCCATTTGTGACCTTTCCAAGGGACTGCTGGCAAGCACTTACTGACCATGTGATTCGCTTAGCAACCATAGCAAAAATTGGGTGTGACTTAATGACTGCATTGCTTAGTGACAGAAGTTCAGGTGCCAAATGAGGTTGTAATATCGTTTTTATATTGCCTCTGCAATAATACTGCCAGCAGTATTTCAACTGCAGTTTATTTTATAATATGGATCCCTTCCTGGGTAAAAACAGATTTTGCTTTCAGCTTGTGCAGCTTGCAGAAAATGTTCCTTTGAGGACCAAAGGCTTTATATTTGACAACGAGAACCTCCAAATGGACTCACAAAGCATATTGTAATAATCCAGTCTTGATATACACTGTTTATACACAGCTCAAACAACTAAAGGGAACACAAAACTACTGTATGTAACGAACAGGGTCTTTAATAAGGCTATTTCATTCATTCAGATCTTGGATGTCTTCTGCTTGTGTTCCCTTTATTTTTTTGAGCAGTATATATATCTCACTGAATCAGGACTCTTTTCCTCATGAAGGAGACAATTGGTCTATCAGCTGAGGCTGATAAAAGACCCATGTCATTATTGTTATATACTTAACCAGTTTTATATCAAGGAAAATGTACCAGATTGCAAGCATGTTCATTAAGTGTTAGTACAATCCATTCAGAATTGGATCAACTGAGTCCAGGCTCAAAAGTTCTGTTTTCTATAAATTCAGATTCAGCTTGTTTTCCTATATCCAATCTTCTACCATTTGGAGGCACATAGTGGCTGTAGAGACATCAAATCCTGAGTTTTCAGGAAATATGCTATAGTCATGACTGTCAAGGATTAATTATATTAATCCTTGTGAGCCATCCAGAGTCATTGACAAGTGCGTAGTTCAAGAATTTTAACAAATAAATAAACTATATCCTTGATTTTAATTTGGTTTAACATTGTTCCTGTTGCATTTTTTTGCTCTAGTTTCAAGTACTTGTGGTTGAATCTGTTTTTATTATTGTATAGCAGAGTGGCAGAATCTAGGTCAGTTTTGTATAGCAATTTGCAAATTGATACAGTTAGAAAATTTTACAAGTATTTATCCACAATTCTGCCTTTTTATTCCAGGCACTACAAGAGCTCCCAGAGATGGGGAAGTCCCTGGAGTGGACTATAATTTTATACCTGTTGACCAATTCAAGGCATTGGAAGAAAGTGGAGCTTTGCTAGAAAGTGGAACATATGATGGTACATTAAAATTTATCACTTGATCAGTTATTTCTAGATTAACATTTATGTGAGATATAATTACAGGTAGTTCTTCTGTTGCCAACTATTTGTTCAGAGATTCTTTGAAATTGCAACAGCATTGAACATGAAGTATATATTACACGTCCTCAAAGTTTCAGTTGTCATACCACCCCTGCAGTCACATGATTGTGATTCAGTTGCATGGCCACCGCCACCTCACATTTACCACGGTTGTGCCCCGTGGTCATGTGATTGTAGTTTCTAATGTTTCCTGCTGCTTTCCACAAGCAAAGTCAATGAGGAGCTGGCAGGACATAGGAAGTTATGATCATGTAAGGTCTTTTCTTAATGACCTGCATGGTCCTCACTTGACCTCAGTCTACTGTGATCATGTATTCATATCAAAGCTGTTCAGAGAAATGGTTTAAGATAAACTGGAATCTTAATCTATATTGCACTTGGCTTAGAATTCTATCTGTTGTTTCTCATCATCATAGTAACTCGGTTTGGTAATAATACAAAACTATTAAGGATTAATTGAAAATAATTTTAGCACTCAGAAAAGAAAGTGCTGCTGCATCATTTGTTTATACCTTGATGATTAAGAGATATAATATCAAATAGTGAATGTTTGTGTGTGTCTGTATGCATAGCTTTAAAGATGACCATTGTTATTGCATAGAAAGTTGTTTTTATGCAAGAGTGACAATGATTTTTCAGAAAGAGACTGTATTTTAAATGTTTTGTCAGCAGTTGGTAGCAGCTATTAAAGACGCTGAGCTTATCAGATGGGGAGCTGGCAGCCCGTGTTTGAGACCTGAGTTCTGTGTAACGGGATTAGCTCCTGTTACTTGCCACAGTTCCTGCCCATTTAGCAGTTGGAAAGCATGTAAATGGAAGTAGATTAATAGATACCCCTTCAGGGGGAAGGTAACAGCAATCCTTTATGCCCCTTTGGTGTATAGCCATGCTGACCATGGAGATTTTCTTCGAACAATGCTGGCCAAGAAATGGAGATGAACACCATGCCTTAACATAAGACTCAACTGACAGAGAAACCTTTACCTTTAATAATGTTACCAGAGAGATGAATCTGGCTTATGGCCTGATTTTTGTACAGTTTTGAACTTTGCTTTTGTTTGCTTTTAGATTTGTATAGGACTTTCTTTGCATACACATCCAGACATACATATATTGGGTAATAACTTTTATTACTATATCTGGATACCATATTAACAGTTTATAAAGGCACTTGATATGGAGCTATTTTACAAGGTTAAAATAGAGTTACAGTTTGAAAATATTAAAATAACTGAAGCCCTGGCAGTTACTTTTATGCTATATGGAATGTCATTATTAAAATTGCAAAGATTAATTTAAGGAGTAAAAAGCCAATTGTTTAATTTTTCAAAGACACTTATTTTATTAAAAATATTGCTGAGATCCTTCAAGTGCAGCAACATAGTATTTTTAGCTTTCTGAGGTGTAATTCGGTATTGAACTGTTTTATTTGAACAAGCCTTCATACGAAAGAATGGAAATAATGCTCTAACCACACGTTTTAAAACTGCCTTTGTGTGAATTGCTGTTTTATGTTTCTGCATAAAAATGAGTTTGTTCTTGGCTGCACCTGCCAAAAAATCTACAGATTCTTCTGATTAATTGTGATATACTATAGATTGAAATAAAATTGGTTTTCATTTTTTTTATAAGTTTCATTCGGAACTAGTGAATATAAAATAAAACAATATTCCCCTTTTTAAATGGAAGGTTCATACAGGACAACCATTTGAGGATTAAATGCTTTATATTGTTCAACAACAATATCAGAGATTTAGAGTTAAATTTGAAAATTACAGTATTTCAGCATATATACTGTATTTCTGCAAAGGAGATAGATTCACACATATTTTATAGAAAAATCTATTGCATTAGATAACCAAATATATAGAGATAGATGGTTATATTCTTTGGTTCTTAAAAGGACATTTGTATTACACACTTACCTAAGAGTGAGAAGCCAACATGAGTTTGTCAAAAACAGATCATGACAAATAAATCTTATTTCGTTATTTGACAAAGTGACTAAATTAGTGGACCAGCAAAATGCTGTGGACATAGTATACTTGAATTTCAGTAAGGCATTGACAAAGTAGACTACAGCCTACTTCTTGGTAAACTAGAGAAATGTGGAATAGACCGGATGAGCACCAGATGGATTTGTAATTGGTTGACAAAATGCACTCAATGTATAGTCCTTAAGAGAACTACATCTACATGGAGGGAACTAAGCCATGGGGTACCCCAAGATTCTTTTAGGCCCAATACTCTTCAGTATCTTCATAAATGATTTAGATAAGGGAACAGAAGATTTGCAGATGACATCAAGCTAACAGAAATAGACAATACCCCAGAAGATAGGAGATCCAGATGGACCTTGACAGACTTGAATACTGGACCCTACATTGAAATTCAGTGTAGAGAAAAGTAAGGTTTTACACTTACAAGAAAAACCAAATGTACAGGAACAGTAAGTGAGACTTAGCTCAATAGAGTAATTGAGAAAAGGATCTCGGAGTCCTAGTGGACTTAAATATGAGCCAGCAGTATGCTGCAGCCTCTAAAAAAGCCAATGCATCCCTAAATTGCATTAATAATGTGATAGAATCAAGATCACATGAAGTATTAGTACCATTTTATTAGGCCTTGGTAAGACCACACTTGAAATACTGCATCCGACTTTGGTCATCACAATATAAAAAGGATGTTCTTTTGTGGAAAGACTGTGGAAAGTGCAGAAAAGAGCAACAAAGATGATTAGGGGGCTGGAGACTAAAGTATATGAAGAACAGTTGCAGGAATTGGGTATGTCTAGTCTAGTGAAAAGAAGGACTAGAGGCAATATGATAGCAGTGTTCTAATATTTGAGGGGCCACCACAAAGAAGGGGGGGTCAATTTATTTTCCAAAGCACCAGAAGGCAAGACAAGAAAAGAAGCAATGGATGGAAATTAATTAAGCAGAGAAGCAACCTAGAACGAAGGAGAAATTTCCTAACAGTGAAAACAATAAGCCAGTGGAAGAGCTTGCCTTGAGAAGTTGTGGGTGCTTCATCATTGGAGGCTTTTAAAAAGAGACTGGACAGCCATTTGTCTAAAATGGTAGGGTCCTGCTTGAGCAACGGATTGGAATTGAAGACCTCTTAGGTTCCTTCCAACTCTGTTATTCTGCTATTCTTAGCCCTATTAAAATTGAGTCATGTTTGAGTGAGAGTAGCGAGTATTTTGAATGTTTGGCCTTTAAAGTACAACAACCTTGCTCGTTTATAGTAAATATTGCTGCAATAGGCTGCCAAAACTCCAGATTTTTTTCAGCTGAATATGTAACATATATAACTTGCACATAATTATTTCAGCTTCTGTAAGAGCACATTAGGATGTGCTGACCAAATAACTGATTTTAGGCATACATAGACAGATTTTTAAAAAATACTAGGCATAGTATACATAGTTAAAATTGTCATTATTTCTTACTGTTATTTATGAGCAGTTTATTTGTATAAATATAACTGCTTGGAATCTTGCATTTGTTCTTGCCTTCTCTTGAGGTTTTTTGTTTTTTTTTTTTGCTTCAGATTAATGCAATAAAAGCAGATGCTGGAAGTTGGATAAACCAGAAATTTATCTAGCTATTCTCACTATCAAGAAAAATCAAAAAGGACTTTGTACCATGATGACTGTAAATAATAATCCAGAATGCTGTCATCTAAATTGTGTCACTTTGTGTTTCCTGTAGAGAAAAATAGTGTAGGAACAGCTGTCTCATGCAAGGAATGATTTGATAAGTGACTTTGAACAAAGTATCAAAGATAACCCTTAAAAATATAAAATACCAGAATACTTGACATCCAGATAAAATAATTTAGAATAATAATTCAGAAACTATTATTTAAGCAAAGAAGACAGAAATATTTCTTAAGCCCTGGGAAGGGAGATATTACAGGTAGTCCTTGACTTATGACCATAATTGAGCCTCTCTATTGCAGTCATAAATCATGGCAGTTATTAAGCAAAGCACCTACATTGCTTAATGATCACAATCCCTGCTTTTCCTGTTGCAATTGTTAAGCATGGCACAGGGTACCTCAGGGGAGGCTTTGGAAGTCCTAGCGCAGGTCCAACCTACATTCCAGCACCTTCCCAGCTTACATACGGCTTGCCCAGGTCCCCCCACCCTTGTGGGACCTTGTGCTACACTTGATGACTGAAAGGAGATCTTGGATATCACCTTTGAGTAGGGGAGTCTGCTGATCCATCCTTCCTTATACAGTACAAAGGCCATATGCTGCCATCCCAGAAGCAGGCACCAATCTGGATTGGCTACAATTCTTTGCATCACACTCTCAAAATGGTGCCCCTTCTGGAAGGACTCCATGTGGCCTCTGTGTAGGAAGATTGCACAGCAGATTGGCTGCTTTCCACAAAGAGATCTATGGAAAAGATAAGGGAACTGAGCTGTGAGTGAGAGTTAATAGGGAGAATGTGAGATCCAGCATGATGGATCTTGCAGTGACCCAGTGGGGCGGGGTGGGGTGGGGGAACATAGGTGAGGCTTCCTGCAGAATTCCTGCAGTTGATCATAAGGATGGGCAGGTTGCCAAGTGCCCAGATTTTGTTACTGGAACTTCAGGCAGGATCATAAATCCCTTCATTCAGTGCTGTTGTAAATTCAAACGGTTGCTGAATGAATTGTCATAAGTTAAGGACTACCTGAAAAGAAGAGACACTTTCCTGACTCACTGGAAAGTGAAAAGTGAGGAAAAGTTATCATCTGTTAGTATCTGTTATTAAAGCTGATGTCAATAAATATAATTCTAGTCTTACTGTGGAATCTTTTTCATGATCTAGGCTACCTTGGACTGACTAAAAGAAACTTCAACTGCAATGTCAAAGTAATGGGATTTGTATTACCCTGTTACCATGAGTACTCCACAAATATGTATTTATGGCACATCTATAATTGTTTGCCTCTTCTTGCCTTCGCGCAGATGACCATGAACCTAACTTCTTTGTTAGAAACACTTATTATTTATTCACTTATTCTATTTTGTTACTTATGTAAGATGGGTGGCTATATAAACATGAGAAAGAAAAAAGCAATGTTTTATACATTTATATGGCTGCTTATCTCTTTTTCTTTCTTTCACATACATATATTTAAGGTAATTTCTATGGGACTCCTAAGCCTCCATCTGAGCCTAGTCCATTCCAACCTGATCCAGTGGACCAGGTGCTTTTTGATAACGATTTTGACCTGGAATCCCAAAGAAAAAGAACAACATCTGTCAGCAAAATGCAGAAAATGGACACTTCCCTTCCTGAAGAAGAAGAGGAAGAAGAAAAAGTAGCAATTAATGGTAATGGAGGAACAGGTCAGTGTACATTTTTATTTATTTTATAAATAAATATTAAAGCTTGTGAAAAATAGTTTAGAAATAGTTTAGAAATAGTTTATATGTTATGTTTACTATCGAAGAATGGACTTTGAAGGTGGCCAATTTTTTGGCAAAGATTTCAGCATATTTAAAAGACCGGACCCAAGAGATCCATGTACGGGAGTGGAGAAATGGATGGATTATGCAGAATAAATATTAAACCAGGATGTACCAGATAACTTTTAGCTGAACGTTGTGTAGAAATGTATAGTATATATGGGGTAAAATAGTTGTGTGTTAGGAAGAAATGTATAGGACGCAGGGGGTAGAGTAGATGGGTGGTAAAGTATTATATAATGTGATTTGGATTTGGATTTCATCCTGGGGAAGTCATGGGGGTAGGGGAGGGTAAGGGAGGGTTAGGGAGGGAAAGGTGGGGGGAACGGGGAAAAAAATCTGTATTTGTAAAACTTTTTCAATAAAAAAAAAGTTTAGAAATGTAATAAGTAATTTGTAACACAATTCTTACTTTGTTTATAAGAAAGTTTCTCTTCTAAATATTTTGAGACTTAATATGTTGAGTTTATTAAATATGAACAGGTGAAGATATACAATACAAATTCAAATATCTTAATAAATATCGTTTTCAGTTTTTTTAGATTAATGTACTTGAAATTTGTCCAAGGATAGGTATTCTTTCAGGGCCAAAGACACGTTTGGAATTTTGAGAGGGCATTCTTATGAAATGACTACTACAGATAGTCCTCAGCTTATGACTACTCACTTAGCATCTGTTCAAAGTTATGACACAACTCCTCTCCCTATTTACAATCCAGTTTGAAAATTATGGTCACTACAGTGCCTCTGCAATTATATGCTCTTACAACCGACCACAGGGATGTTGCAACACCCACTCCCTATTTCCCCCACTCATCCTATCCTACCCTGCCAGGTCCCTGCAGCTTTGGCTTGTGCACAACCCAGCCACTCAGCCATCCAGGAGAAGCTAAAAGCTCTCTATGGAGTTTGTGGAGCCTTCTTAAACAGAATCCCAACAGGATTGTGATAATAGCACCTGCTTGTAGTGTAGCATGTGATTGCTATGTGAAGCTTCAATAGAAAAGCTGAACTTAACATCATACCGGCCCTCTCTTCAAAAAACAGAAAGGTAAGTTAGATGCTGCTGGGTCCTGGAGCTAGCTGACGAGGTGAAGGTAGCTGAGTGGCTGGGTGGGAAGCAGTCTCAAGCTTGTAAACTGCAACAGTCCTGTGCTCACTGGTAGCTTCTTTGAATAGCTTTCAGCTGTCCTGTTTGGCTGAGTTGGGAGCAGGCTGAGGCCTACAAGTTGCAATAGCCCTGAGCATGCCAATAGATTCTATAGCTGACCCTAGGCTCCCCTAGGTGGCTGAATGGTTGGGTAAGAAGCAAGCTGAGGCCTGTGGGGACCTGGTTGGGGGGGAAGGATAGCAAGTCCAAGGTCTGCAGAGACCCTGAGGGGCAGGAAGAAAAGCATGGTACACCTTGGGTGTGGGAGGCCTTGGGAGGCCCAGGGCAGTTGAGCCTGGGTCTCCGTTAGGCCTCCCAGGGTCTCCCTACCCCGTGCTATGCTTAACAACCTGCAAGGTTGGTTGGGCAGATTCCATTATGGTTGTAACTCAAGATCTACCTGTATACAGTATTTGCTTATGGTTGCTGTAATGGGTATTTTTAATTAAAAAAAAAAAGAAAACTTGCCATTTCTCAAATGATGACAACTGTTTTCAAACTTCTCTCTAATATTTCAGTGGAATCTTTATAGGAACCAAAGATATTTTTATAAATAAACTAGCTGATAACCCGGCGTTGCCCGGGTATTTTTATATCCCAATCCTGAAATGAGTATGTTCCAGAGTTATGCTGGAACACAGACACACAGACACACACACACACACACACACACTTCTGGGGTGCTAGGGGTGTTTTACTCCACAGTATTTGTTTCCAGATAGTAAGTAATCTGTGTACCAAGTTTGGTTGAAATTGTTTGAGGTATTCCAGAGTTATGCTGGAACATACATACATACACGCACATGCACACACACACACCAGAGAGCCATTGAGAGGGGCCTTTCTTCTCCCTACTCCCATGCCCATCATCCCTGCCCTCGCCCTTCCCCCTCCCATGCGTTCCTCTTTCCCACCCTGTGTACGATCCTGGCACTTTGCCCCAAATCCAATAGGGGACACCTTCTGCCAAGAGAAGGGAACATCAGGCGCTTCCCCATTGGTCCACTGGAGGGTGAACGTCATGGCTGGCTTTCCAGAGGAAGCTGCAAAGGAAGTGACATCACAAACAATTGCCGCTCTAGGGCGCCACACTCACTCTCCTTAATGGCCCAGGTATTCCAGAGTGATGCTGGAACACACACACAGAGAAACACACACACACACACACACACACACACACACACACACCAGGGGTGTCTCTTCCCCCCTCCCCCACCCCCAGCATTTGTTTCCAGAGGGTAAGTCATCTGTGTACCATGTTTGGTTGAAATTGCTTGAGACGTTCCAGAGTTATGCCGGAACATACATACATACAACCATAGATGGATGGATGGATGGATGGATGGATGATAGATAAAAGATTGGTTGCTAGAAACTAAAAAATTGCTTTGCAGAATGTCCTTCTTGGTTTGTTTTTTTAATGAAATAGAAAGGGTAGAACATTTTTTATGTACCTGGTTGGAGCAAAGTCCATAGTCTTTGGAATCTTGGAGCAAATTATACTGCTTAGCTCTGTTCTTAGGGAATTTGTGACATACTCAGTTTATCTTTGTGTAAAGCAGAATAAAGATAAATTAGATACTATATACATGTTTTATATTTATTCTTTTTTAAAATTGAAAGCCGCCTAGATATTTAGAGATGGGCAGCAAACTAAATAAATAAATAAAATGAATTATTTTCTTTAAACAATTGCAGAATTCAAAGAGCGACATTTGGACTCTTCTGATTGGATGAAGACTGTTCCTAGTTATAGTCAGACAAATAGTTCTGTGGATTTCAAAAATTATTTAACGAGGGAAGAAAACTTAGAGCCCTTGCCCAAGAACTGGGAGATGGCCTACACAGATACTGGAATGATCTATTTCATTGAGTGAGTAGAAGCTGCTATTATATGCATTTAGAATTATCAAACCAAGATGATTGTTAGTACACTTAAAGATGTCTCAGCTGATCAATTTCTGCTAACATGTTAACAATATAATAAATATCTATCCATATTCCATTGCAAAGATTTATTGGGGGGGGGGGATCTCTATCAAGGAAAATATTTCCTCCCAAAGAGGCTGTATTTCCCAAAATCAAAGATCTCTGTAGACAACTCAGATCAGTGCAGTGCAATTGTATAGAATACATTTTTTTGTAAAAGGCAAATTTATAGAGGTCTCTCTGTAAACATATTTCAAGTAAATCATTGTAAAATATTGTAAAAGTTTTCATATAATTGTTTATATTTCTAAATATATAGTTTTAATACAGGACAATTAATGTGACAATTCTAAGGACTAAATGTTTCATTTAAATAATGAATCTACTATTTATTTTATAATTATGCTATGAACTGGATAATCTAACAACCTAAAAAAAATATGAGATAATTTTTATTTTTAGTTTGGATAATTTCTACTTTTATGTATATCCTTAAAAGCAAGCTGAATAGAGTATGATTTTAGGCTTATTATAAATAGTTAGAAGGGACATGTCTGTTTTCATTTCATTACTCTGTTTCTTCTCTCGTAAAATACACAGACACCTACACAAATCATGAATGTATCATTCATTGAATGCTAAAACATTAGTTATCAGTATTTTCTGACAACTTTAACCTAAGTTAACCCCACTCAAAACAAATCTGTTGTTTTGTAAAAAACTATGTCAACTGTGACTATGATTAAATAGATTTTGGCTGTTTAACAAGTTTTTTCTCTCATATAAATCTGTTATTTTAAAAACAACATGATTCAAGCATCTTTCAGAATTTTGAAGCACAGTTCATCTCTGGTTATTTTTATCAGAAATCAGAAGTTATTTTCAAATAATTATGAATTATTTACAAATTACAAATAATTCAACATAGCCAGGGTTCCATTTTGAAATATTTAATAAAAATGAAATTGCATGCTTAGAATTTTTTCTTCATTTATGCCCCCCTCCCCCTCCCTCCCATACACACACACATCCAGCGCCAGTGTCTGAAGATAAGCTGCAACATGTTTCTGTAATGAAGGGAACTTTTTATTACTATTTTTTAATTATTTTCTCTGATTCCATAGCCACAATACGAAAACTACCACCTGGCTGGATCCTCGTCTGTGTAAAAAGGCCAAAGCCCCTGAAGATTGTGAAGATGGAGGTAAGAAGCTGCTAACCCTAACCCTAAACTCTAAACCCTGTTATGTAGGGTTTATTTCATGTTTATTGAATTGCTGAGAAAAAGCTTTCCTGGTGTAATAAATTACTAACTGTATTTTTTTTTCAAAAACAAAAACAAAATAGAACATAAAAAAACATTATCATTCCATACAATCAAAGACAGTGTTTCAGTCGGTGACATTTTTTGTGCTCCTCCTCTCTTCAATTTATTACTAAACATGCTAGCTTATTTCCAAAGATTTCAACATCCATTTATATCATAATTATTTCCAATTCTTATTCTCTATCCATTGGTAAAATAAATCCCATATCAAATAATATTGTCTATCTTCCTGCTCTCTTATTTCAAATGTCAATTTACTCATCTCAGCACATTCCATCAATTACTAACTGTATTATGCATAATGCTTCTGCATTATAGTATCTGATTCACATACATTTATCACATCCTTGTAATCTTGTTGCACTCTGATCAATTCTTTCCATAGCATATATAACTCCTTTTATATTTCAAGATCAGGCTGCAGCTGGAGCACCTTGAAGATGCCTCCCAGTGCTCTGTTCCAGAAATGGTGGTTCCCTAATTATTCCATTTTAAGACCTTCCATCTGGGCAGTCTGTATTACATGACAGCAAACACTTCAGTTTTTTAAAAAAAATCTCCATAGCATCAATATTCACATTTGAGTTGGTCATTATTTTGTTTTATTGATTTATTTTGTTCCTTAGATTCCCAGTTCAGGCATTCCAAAATGCAGGGACTGCAACTGAAAAACAAACAAACCATTGTCTGTTATTTCCCTCCCTACTTGTACTTCTCAGAACCATAGAACCATCAATAGATATTGATGGGGTGTGAATATTGTAATGTCTGGGTAATGGAGAGAATTGTACTTGGGTAATTACTGGCAACCCAAAAAGAAATGCTGTGTGGTTGTGGCACAAAGAGTCATTAACTTGTGGGCTGCTGCATTTTGAACCAATAGGAGTTTCCAGATGTTTTGAGAGACAACTGTAACTAGAGTGAACGGCAGTAACCCAATTGGCCAACCCTTCTTGCTTCCCAGAACTGCAAATTTTTTCATTCTCTTTTATCTTCTCCCATCCCCTAAAAAAGTTCAGACTGGCAGTATTCAACAGAGTAGCATTAGCAAATTTATGCTGTCTCACTTCAAACTGATGGATGAAATCACTCAGTGATTTTATATAGATTTTTAAGTAGCAGGGAAGAGACTCCACAACACAGTGCTCACATTTCCTCTCCCACTGGCTTTTTACTGATGAATTATGTGCCCTCAGGTTGGGGTTGATTCTTAGTGACCACATAGACAGATTTCCTGTAGGAGTATCTGTCTCCAATTGATCCTTCTGATCTTCCAACAGTACACACATCACTACTGCAATTAATTATTTCCATCTTGCTGCTGGTCATCCTCTTTTTCTTTCCATCTTTTCCAGCATCAGAGCCTTCTCCATAACTTCACATAATGTATCCAAAGAACATTAATTGAGCCTGGTCATTTGTGCCTCAAGTGAGAATTGTGTTAATTTGTTTATCTGTTTGTTTTTCTTGGCTATCAATAGTATTTTTGAGAGTCTTTTCCACTACCAGCTTTCAAAAGCATTAATATTCTTTCTGTGCTACTATGCTTTCAGTGCTTCTTTGCTTCTTCTTCAAAGTACAACATTCCAGAGAATGTCACAGGGAAAGCATTGTCTGCATGATTTGGATTTTTGTAAATAGGGACATATCACAGCATCTGAATATATTTTCCAAGAATTTCATAGCTATTTTAGCAAATACTAGTCTGTGACTTATCTCTTAATTTCAGATTCCTTTACTGTTGACCCTAAAATATAGCATATGGGAATCATGTGCTGCAGAATTTAGAGTGAAGCTTAGATCTGGCCCATGGGGCTGCCCTGGAAATAGGGAAGAACCGGCCTGAGGTGCCTCTGCCAGCGAAAATGGAGCTCAGGAGGCTCCATTTTCAGCCACAATAGCCTCCTGTAGACCACTGCCAGAGAAAACAGGAGCTGAGGGGGTGGGCATGTACAGGCCCAATGAGCTCCATTTTCATTGGCAGAGGGCTATAGGAGGCCATCATGATCAAAAATGGGGCCCGAGGGGCCGTGCGCACACCCCAAGTTCCGTTTTCACTGGCAGAGGGCTGCAGAAGGCCATTGTAGCTGAAAATGAGGCCTAGACTGCATGTGCCCCCCCCACCTCTGTTTTCACTGGCAGAAGGCTAGCAAAACAAACTAAAAGCAAAACAACAAAAGGAGAAGTGTTTACCCTTTTGCATTTGAGCATCCAAAAAGGGACAGGAAAGGAGAAAGGGAAAGAGGAAGACAAAGAAAAAGAAGGGAGGATGGGAAGAGAGCAAAGAAGGAAAAAGAAGGAAAGACGGGAGGGAGGGAGGGAGGGAGGGAGAAGGGAAGGAAGGAAGGCAGGAAGGCCTTGCCTTAGCAGTTAGCCACCAACAGCCCTGCTGCCCTTTCGCCATCCCATTGTCTACTCCTTCTGACCTCTCTTGGTGGTCTCCCATCCTATCACTGAGGATGCTTTGGAAGTGGGGTCTCCTTGCATGGAGAGGGAGTGGGCCTCTGAGCGCCAAATCCTTGGTGTCCCTCCCTAGTCTCGCCTTCCTCTGCTGGAGACAGTGGATCCCCCCCCAGCCCCACCCAGGCTACTACAGCTGCCCCAGACATGAGTGATGTCAAGCTGGCCACACCCACCCTAACCATGGCTACCGCAGCCCCCCGCACCCACAAGGTCAAACACATCCCTGATGCGGCCCTCAATGAAATCGAGTTTGACACCTGCTTTAGAATAACAACAAAAACTAAAAAAGGAAAATGCAATAGTTCATTGAAATTTCTTATTTGCTGCTTAATAATTAAACTAATAATTAAACTTATTAAAAATTAATAATTTAATTAAGATTAAACTGTTATGTATCTATTTTAATCAGGAGTCAGTACATGTGAACTTTTGTTTAATTATAATATGATTTTTTAAAAAATACTATTATATAATTTTCTGAATCCATATTCTTCTACTCATAGAAGTGTTCTATGCAGTGAACATTTGCTGTTATAAATGATTATGCAAAATGTATTATTTTTGGCTTTGATAGATACACAAATAAATGAATTAATTATGCAGTCCTTTTTTTCTCAATATGTGTTGAGGCAGATAAGAAACAACTTAGATTTAAGATGAGCCTTATTTCCATACAATTTTTAAACTTTATATCTGTCGACTTGAAATGCAATTGGGTTTTGGATGTTGGGTTTGGATTGGTTTATTTGTTTGGGTTTTTTTAAACAATGTGCAGTTGAATGAGGTGTAAATGAAGAACTTGGTTTAAATGGCTAAACGCATATTTTTATTGATATGTGATCTAATATAAGCATTCTTTTACAAACATGTTGTAAAAGAAAATTTCTTGCGAGTTCAGTCAAAGCTCTTGAACTTGCAAGAAGTTTTCTTTTACAGCGTTTTTCCCTGGACACAACTGCGAGGAATGCCACGGAGTTTGAAAGGTAAGACGTGCGTCCCGCTTCTCGCCCGCCCCACTTGCCACCCCAAATTGCATCCCTAAAGGGCTAAGCAAGGAGCAGGAGCCCTGTCATGCCTAGCGAGGGGGGGAAAGAAGAGACGGCAAGGGGAGGCACGTCTTACTCCACACATCTCGCTTCTCCCCCGCCTCACCTGTCAGAAATGAGTCTTTGTGAGACTCATTGTGCCGCCGCCGCCTCATGGAGCAAGACTCTGCAAGGCTTGTGCCCTTGCACGCACGAATGGCAGCACTGCTGCGAGGCTTGACATAATGGCACAGCTACGATTGGGAGGACGCCAGCTGTGCTGGTATGATGAAGCTCGTGACAGTGTTGCTGTTCATGCGTGCAATGGCACAACAAGCCTTGCAGAGTCCTGCTCCACGAGGCAGTAGCAGCGGTGGGACACGTCAGGGCAGCGGTGGCCAGCTGCTCAGCCGGCGCGAAGAACGGAGGGGAGGCAGCAGCAATGACGGAACATCCAGTCTCATGCTCGCCGCCTCCTCCACCCCCAAAATAATAAGATGCCCCCCTTCCAATTAATGCCAAGCCCTTATTTCGGGGTTCAAAAGAAAATAAGACCCTGTCTTATTTTCAGGGAACCACAGTACCTCTGCAGTTCATCATAACAGTATGGCTTTCATCACCGTTGCTCTTTCTTTATGCTGTCAGACCAAAGTCAAGTCACTTAAATAAAATAATATCTAGTTATTTTTATTTTTAACATGATTCTGAAGGTATAACTTTATGAAAGTATTATCATCCTTAGTACTGGTTTGGAAAAACTCAACATATATATATTTTTTTCTCAGAATTTTTTATGGACATATCCCAAGTTATTATCAGGAGTTAAGTTTGACTTGAGGAACTAATGAGATATAATAAACCTGGTAAAATGTTTGCAATGTTTTCAATATGCTTGACTGATCCATGGAAGGAATTCTCTTGTGCAAAGAAATGAACAGCACTAACATCATGGATTCAGGCAGTGTCAGTTTTACCATGTCATGTAAATTCCACCTTCCACAATCTTGTCTATTCTGACATTCTTGACCAAGATGAAATTCTAAAGTGGTCTGTGAAAATGGAGTTTCTTCAGCCACATGGTTCTATGTCTCTGCTGATTTTCCAACTGTGGGCCACAGAAGAGAAAGATGACAGAGACGGAAATAAGTGAAGGTGGTTCAATTGTTCCTGAGCCAGACTGGATTGGCACCCACCATAATCACATCAGTGGTTTTTTTTAAAACCATTATAGCAACGGGGAAAAGGTAGAAACAGGAAGTGAAACATAAGGGGTGAACTTTTAGCATCCCTGATGCTCATTGGTAAGGCTATAATGGTCTGGCACAAGAAAAGACCTGAGCATGGAGTTAGTCCAGGGGTCAGCACCCCACGCCTCCGGAGCCAGAAGTGGCTTTTTGGGCCCTCTGCCGTGGCTCCCTGTCCCATCACTGGTTCGCCCCACCCCTCTTATTTCTTTTTTGGACTCCAGCCCGAAGCGGCAGGAAGCAAATGCTGCCTTACATGCAAATGTGGCGTGAAGGCAGGTACATTGCAGCTTTGCTCCTGCACTCTCCTTCCCGTTGCTCCTTCTCCTTCTTCCTTCCCTCCGGCCAGGGGGTCCTCTTGTAATCCCCTGGCCGGCTGTGGATGAACTGGGAGTGTGCACATGCGTGGAGAGACCCTTCTTAAGCGAGCCGCTGCCCGCCCCGCATGCGCCTTTCCTGAGCTTTGGCACTCACTTGAGGAGGGTTTCCCTGCGTGTGCGCACGCTCCCGACTCAGCCACAGCTGGCATCCTGAGAGGAGGAGGGGAAAGAGGGTCACCGGAGAGTGCAGGAGCGAAGCTGCCCTGTACCTGCCTTTGCACCACATTTGCACATAAGGCAGCCTTCACTTCCTGCCACTTCAGGCTAGAGTCCAAAAAAGAAATAAGAGGGGCGGGGCCAACCAGTGATGGGACAGGAATGGAAACTCTTCACTTAGAAATGGCAATACAAATCCCCAAGGTAATTTACTATTTATGTTGTATAAGAGTGAGAGTAACATATTGCTTTGGCAATTCACATGACTTCCTAATATGCAACTATTATACATGTACATGACTGGGTGAGAGTGAGTGATATCGAGTTGGCCAAGCCTACCCAGGTTTTGTGGCTTCCGGTGTGATATTTTTCTGTACCTGAAACAGGTCCAAGTGGCTCTTTGAGTGTTTAAGGTTGCCGACCCCTGAGTTAGTCAAATGATGAAAAATGTTATAATTTAAACTGTTTTGTGTGAATAAAGGTATTGAGTGGATAAGGGAAGGGAAGGATAACAAAGTAATGTGACATTATTGAGTCAAGGTTTTTTTAAAAAATAATGGAAATATTTTTTAAAACTTTCCCAGAACTCTGTTTTTATAACAGTCTAGTTTGAACTGTCTAAAACTGTTTTAATTTTGTTTCATTTTTGCTTAGAGAAGTGATTGTATAGATAGTTCTCGATTTACAATTGTAATGGGCTTACAATCTTAAGTCGTGATGGTCATAAAGTGAGTCACCATGTGACTGGACCTGTTTTATTATCTTTTTTTGTGGCAGTTAAGTAAACATCATGATCATAAAGCGAATGCTACTGTTGTAAAGTGAACGTTGGGGTTGTTACCTGAACCCATTGTTTGCCATTGGGTGTTTTTGCTAAAAAGTGGAAACAAACATTATAAATTGCAGTTATATGATCACAGGCAACTGCAGATGTGCCAGTTGATGAGTACCTGAAATGCCATCACAAATGCTATCACATAACACTGGTCTATGACAATAATCAAAGATTGGTTGAAAAGCTTGAAAAGGCACTGCCAGGTCGACCAAAGACAACTGAATTGATATTTAAGCTGACTTGTTTCTGAACCAGAGTTTAGTTCAGTGAACATTGTTTCTGTTTTTGATTTAGTTGGTTTCCGTGTCATCTACATTTAATATTTTTTTTTGGATTTTACATTATTTTTATATTTGTAAATTTGTAGTACATTGTCCTGCATCCCTATGGTATAAGTGGGATTAAAAAAAGTAATAAACTCATCAGTTTTTCTCTTCTAATTACAGAGCTTCCTTATGGCTGGGAAAAAATAGAAGACCCTCAGTATGGAACATACTATGTTGAGTAAGTTTTTTTGCCTAAGTGTTGAAAGTCCATAATTAATTGAATAACCAAATCCCTCCCTTCCACTTCTTAACTGCCCATCATTTTCATAGAGTGGCTCTGATATGATATATATTTGTTCAGTACACAGTATAGCAGTAGGATAGCAGTAATTTTATTATAAAGCATGACTAGTTAACTAATATTTTCTTCCTTTTCAGGAAATTTAATGAGTAGATCTACTTATCCTTTAGAAGAATAAAAAACAATTTATTAGCTTTCTACTGTAAATGGATTATATGAATTTTAAAAAGGAAATTTAAAAAAACCCTTTTGAGTAACAGCTTTTATTAACACTGGCTGTTATAGGGAGTTATATTCACTTAATGACCATGTGATTCATTTAATAACCACTATGATCCCCTTTACGATCATGGCAAAACAGATTGTAAAATTAGTTAGTTGAGTTAATGGCTGCATCACTTAGAGATAGAAGTTCCAGTCCCAATTATGACTACTTGGATAAGAACAATACTGGAAAAATGAGTAGCATTTAAATAAAATGATAAAGTGCCCACTATTTTTAATGATACATTTTATTTGCAATATAGTAACTCCATTTGAACATTATTAATAATTTTATTATTAAGGGGATTTGGGAACATCACAAAAAGTATATTAGAAATTTTTACAATTTTATCAAAGTTTTACATACTTTTTAAAATAAGACTTTGGGTCTTGACAGTCTTTTTATTCCTCTGAATATGTGGAATGTTTCAATTTGGAGCAAATTATTTTCTTAGACCAAGTAAATATCCAGAGTATAGTTTTATTATTATTTTTTCTTTTTAAACATTGTGAATCACCAAAATAGATACAGCAAGATAACCAAGTAATTTAGAAATAACAAAATTGTTGACTGATAACTCTAACAAAAATGTTGTTCTTTTGTTTTTGTGCGTTTTTTGTTTTTATTGGATTTATATACCGCCCTACTCCCGAAGGATTCAGGGCGGTGAACAGCCACAGAATAAATACAAAAATTTAAAATAGAATAAAAACAAATTAAATAATTTGGCTGAGACAAATTTAAAATACCCAATAATTTAAAAACAAATTAAAATTTACATTTAAAAGGGGAAAAGATTTAGGCTGGGCCAGCTTGATGAAATAAGAAAGTCTTGAGCGCACGACGGAAGGTGAGCAGATCCGGGATCCTCCGTATCTCCGGGGGGAGCTCGTTCCAGATCGTAGGTGCCCCCACAGAGAAGGCTCTCCCCATAGGGGCCACCAGTCGACATTGTTTGGCCGATGGCACCCGGAGGAGCCCCTCTCTATGGGAGCGTACTGGCCGGTGGGAGGCTATTGGTGGTAGCAGGCAGTCCCATAGATAACCAGGTCCTAAGCCATGGAGCGCTCTAAAGGTGATAACCAAAACCTTGAAGCGCACCCAGAAGCCCACCGGGAGCCAGTGCAGCTCGCGCAGGAGAGGTGTTACATGGAAACACCATGTCGCTCCCATAACCACCCGCGCGGCCGCACTCTGCGCCAGTTGGAGCCTCCGAGTGCTCCTCAAGGGGAGCCCCATGTAGAGAGCATTACAATAGTCCAGACGGGAGGTGACGAGGGCATGAGTGACTGTGCATAGGGAGTCCCGATCTAGAAAGGGACGCAACTGGCGGATCAGGCAAACCTGATGAAAAATCCTTCCGGTCACGGCCGTCAAGTGCTCTTCTAAAGATAGCCGTGAATCCAGGAGGACACCCAAGTTGCAAGCCCCTTCCATAGGGGCCAATGATTCGCCCCCAGTAGTCAGCGATGGCACCAGCTGACTATATCAGGACATTGGAAACCACAGCCACTTGGTCTTGGATGGGTTGAGCCTGAGCCTGTTTCTCCCCATCCATATCCATACGGCCTCCAGGCACCGGGACATCACTTCAAGAGCATTGTTGGGGTGGTCCGGGGTGGAGATGTACAGCTGGGTGTCATCAGCCTACTGGTGGTACTTCACCCCGTGAAGAACCAGAACCTCGGGGATTGGCCCAAGCTCCATCTGGAACCTGTCAGGTTCCATCAGGCTCCTGGGGCGGTACCATCTTATCAATTCCGCCTCCCTGCGGCGGGGTGCAGCGGTTCAAAGGTCAAGGCGAAGGAGAGAGTGATCCGACCATGACAAGGGTTCGATGACTATATCCCCTATCTCGAGATCACTCAGCCACTGTCCAGAGACAAAAACCAAGTCCAGTGTGTTTCCCCCACCTGTGTGCGTAGGGCCATGAATTAGTTGGGTCAGGTCCATAGCCATCATGGAAGCCATGAACTCCTGAGCCACCTCAGACGCCTCACCCACGGACGGCAGTTTAAAATCCCCCATGACCATAAGTCTGGGGGTATCAACCGCCACCGCGGCAATAACATTGAGTAGCTCGGGCAGGGCTGCTGCCACATGGCAGGGAGCCAGGTACGTGATCAGCAAACCCATCTGAACCCCATGACCCCACTTCACAAGGAGGGTCTCACAGCCGGCCGTCTGAGGAACAGGCCTAAGGCCTTCTCTAATAATAACCGCTACTCCCCCGCCCCTCCCGTGTGACCTTGGCTGATAGAATGCGTGGAAGCCTGGTGGGCACATTTCTACCAGAGGGACCCCTCCCTCCAGGCCCAACCAGGTCTCCGTAATGCCCGCCAGGTCCGCTCCCCCCTCTTGAACAAGATCACAAATGAGGGGGGGCTTTATTTAAATCTATGTTCTTGATTATTGTTTGTAGACCCACCCAAAAGTGTGATAGACTAAAAAAATATATATTTCTTGCTTTTTAAATTAAACTTGATCCAAATAGTTTTCTTATCCCCATATAAAAAAATAATGATTTAAGACCCAGTCTTTACAACTGATTTATCAGATAATTATTCTCATGACCTTTTATTATCTGGGGGATGGGGGGGGAATCCACCAGGGTCAGAGCCAAGCCTGGCACAGGGTAACGATTTGGGAGGTGCTGGTCGAGGGACTGGGAAAGGGATGGGGGACGATACCTATGAGGTCTGTATCATCAGCATGGTAGATGGGAGGGGCAGATATGGCGGGAGCAGGGGACCATATCATGTGTTGGGGGCTCGCACTCGCTGTTTGAGAGCAATTGCTTGCCCCGGTCCCCATGGCTCCTCTCGGAGACTAGGTGGCTTAGACACTCAGGATCTGGGCCTTCGGCTGATGTTATGCAACGCTAGGTCCGTGGTAAATAAGGCCCCCCTCATTCACGATCTTATACAAGAGGGAGGAGCGGACCTGGCAGGTATTATGGAGACCTGGTTGGGCCCGGAGGGCGGTGTCCCTCTGGCTGAAATGTGCCCACCAGGCTTCATAGCATTCCATCAGCCGAGGGCCCAGGGGAGGGGCGGGGGGGGTGGCGGTTATTATTAACGAGGATCTGGGTCCTAGGGAGACCACTGTGCCTCAGATAGCCGGATGTGAGTCCCTCCTTGTGAGGTGGGGTCGTGGGGTTCAGATGGGCTTGTTGCTTACGTATCTGGCTCCCTGCTGCGTGGCAACAGCCCTACCTGAGCTACTCGACGTGATAGCCACGGTGGCAGTTGATACACCCAGGCTTTTAGTCATGGGTGATTTCAACTTGCCATCTGTTGGTGAAACGTCTGAGGTGGCTCGGGAGTTCATGGCTTCCATGACGGCCATGGACCTGACCCAGTTAGTTCATGGCCCTACTCACAGGGGAGGTCACACTCTGGATCTGATTTTTGTCTCTGGCCAGTGGTTGAGTGGTCTTGTTATTGGGGATATAGACGTGGAACCCTTGTCATGGACAGACCACTCACTTCTTCGCCTGGATTTTCGAACCGCTGCCCCCCACCGCAGGGAGGCGGATCCAATCAGATGGATCCGCCCCAGGTGCCTGATGGATCCTGAGAGGTTCCAGACGGAGCTTGGGCCATTTCCTGAGGTTCTAGCACATGACTCGGCCGAGGAGCTGGTAGCCGCCTGGGACCGGGCGGCTGGTGGGGCCTTGGACTGAGTCGTGCCTTTGTGGCCTCTGACCCGGTGCCGATCCCGCGCGGCTCCTTGGTTCACTGAGGAGCTGAGGGAAATGAAGCGCTGGAAAAGACGCCTGGAGAGCGGTTGGAGGGCCAGTCTCGCTGAATCTGATCGAACACGGGTAAGATCGCATATTAAGGCCTACCTAGTGGCGATAAAGACGGCAAAGTTTAATTACTTTTCCGCCTCTATTGCATCATCAGGGAATCGTCCGGCAGCCCTGTTCAGGGTTACCCGCTTCCTGCTTCATCCGGGAGTGCGGGAGGATCCCTTGGAAGGCAGGGCGGAGGATTTCGGACAATACCTGTATGATAAAATCTCTGAGATCCGGGGGGATTTGGACTCTGACTGGATAGATCAGGGCAGGGTGACTAGGAATAGTCTTGAGAATGTTATCTGGGAGGAGTTTGATGCTGTGACTCCTGATGATGTGGACAGGATTTTGGGGAGACTTAGTGCGGCCACATGTTTACTGGACCCGTGTCCCTCCTGGTTGGTACTGGCTTCCCGGGAGGTTACACGAGGCTGGCTCCAGGGTGTTATCAACGCTTCGTTGAGTGAGGGTTACTTCCCCACCGCCTTGAAAGAGGCGGTGGTGAGGCCTCTCCTCAAGAAGCCGTCCCTGGATCCAGCAATTTTGGCCAACTATCATCCTGTCTCCAACCTTCGCTTATGGCGAGGGTTGTTGAAAGTGTGGTCGCACGACAGTTTCCGCAATTCCTGGAGGAAACATCTTATCTAGATCCGTTCCAGTCGGGTTTCAGGTCTGGGCACAGCACGGAAACGGCATTGGTCGCGTTGGTTGATGATCTCTGGAGGGCTCGGGACAGGGGTTGTTCCTCTGTTCTGGTCCTGTTAGACCTCTCAGCGGCTTTTGATACCATCGACCATGGTATCATGCTGCACCGGCTGGAAGAGTTGGGGGTGGGAGGCACCGTGTTGCGGTGGTTCTCCTCCTTTCTCTCCGACCAGTCGCAGTTTGTGTTGGCGGGGGGCAGAGGTCGACCTCGAGGCCTCTCATTTGTGGAGTGCCACAGGGATCGGTCCTCTCGCCCCTTCTGTTCAACATTTATGTGAAGCCGCTGGGTGAGATCATCCGTGGCTTTGGGGTGAGATACCACCAGTACGCTGATGACACCCAGCTGTACATCTCCACCCCAGGCCACCCCAACGATGCCCTTGAAGTGATGTCCCAGTGCCTGGAGGCTGTACGGGTCTGGATGGGGAGGAACAGGCTCAAGCTCAACCCTTCCAAGACTGTGGCTCCCGGCATCCCGATATAGTCAGTTGACTCCATCACTGACTATTGGGGGCGAGTCATTGGCCCCCACAGAGAGGGCTCGCAATCTGAGAGTCCTCCTGGATACACAGCTGTCTTTGGAGGAACATCTGACGGCTGTAACCAGGGGGACCTTTTGTCAGGTTCGCCTGATTCGCCAGTTGCGGCCCTTTCTTGATCAGGATTCCCTGTGCACAGTCACTCACGCCCTCGTCACCTCTCGCCTTGACTACTGCAACGCTCTCTACATGGGGCTCCCTTTGAGGAGCACCCGGAGGCTCCAGCTGGTCCAGAACGCAGCAGCGCGGGTAGTGACGGGAGCAGCATGGCGCTCCCATGTAACACCGCTCCTGCGCGAGCTGCACTGGCTCCCGGTGGTCTTCTGGGTGCGCTTCAAGGTGCTGGTTATCACCTTCAAAGCGCTCCATGGCATAGGGCCTAGCTATCTTCGAGACCGCCTGCTGCTACCGACGACCTCCCATCGACCCATGCGCTCCCACAGAGAGGGCCTCCTCAGGGTGCCATCAGCCAGACAGTGTAGGCTGGTGACCCCCAGGGGGAGAGCCTTCTCTGTGGGGGCACCTACCCTCTGGAATCAGCTCCCCCCAGAGATAAGGAGAATCCAGGACCTCAGTGCCTTCCGTCGTGCCCTTAAAACCCATTTATTTAAACAAGCCGGGCTGGCTTAAGATGAAATTTTTAACTGTTTTAAATGTTTTAAACGTTTTAATTGGTAATGAGTTTTAATTGGGCCAAATTTATATATCTTTTAATTGTTTTTTAATATTTGTCCTGCATGTTTTTTTTAATTTTGGCTGTACACCGCCCTGAGTCCTCAGGGAGAAGGGCGGTATAGAAATTCAATAATAAATAAATAATAAATAAATAAATCTTTATCAACATATTAAACAATAGGCAGCACTTGTAATTTCTCCCTTTTCCTAAACTAAGGTTGAATTTAGATTTTGTCCTAAATTCATTCGTTTGAATTCAAATCTCAGTTGATCATTAGAAACAATCTGATTCTTTGTATTCATTTGATTCATATTTTTTTTTAAATTTGATTTATATGCCGCCCTTCTCCGGAGACTCAGGGTGGCTTACAATGCGTTAAGCAAGAGCCTTCATACTTTTGTATATTTATACAAAGTCAGCTTATTGCCCCCACAAACTGGGTCATCATTTTACCTACCTTAGAAAGGATGGAAGGCTGAGTCAACCTTGAGCCTGGTGAGATTTGAACTTACAGTAATTGCAGACAGTTGGTGTTAATCACAATGCTTTTAGTCTGCTGAGCTACCAGGCCCTTCTGATTTGATTCTTCGTATTCAAATGAAAATATGCTACTAGATTTTGGAAAACAGCCTGGGTTTTTCAGATTAATTATGCAAGTATTAAAGTGTTGGAAGTTTAGCAATTACTGAAATGAAGTTCTGCTAAAAACCTCTGCCTCTTGGAAAGTTGAAAGAATGGACAGCAATATCCAATAGTGCAGAAAAAAGGGACCTTTTTCTGTAAATATTTTGTAATTCCATTTGCACTACCATGTTGTGTATTTTGCAGTCACATCAACCAGAAAACTCAATTTGAAAACCCAGTTTTGGAAGCCAAACGGAAAAAACAGCTAGGACAGACTGATGGAGGCTTGTCAAATCCAGGTACAGTTTTCAGTGGTTACTGTTAAAACCTGAAATGTATTTCTTAAGAATATATTCAGTCATCATAATCACCATGTCTCTTTATGCTAGATTTCTGTAAATAATTAGCTAATATTTGTACTGTTATAAACATGAATCTGAAATAATTCCTGACATTTATATTTTTATGATTTTAAAATATTGTTTTCTATGCCAACTTAATAACATAAATACTTTTTCATCCTAAGTAATATAATAGTATTTTAAAAAATGGCAGAATATATGTATAAAAAAAAAGTTTTTAGATTTTTTTTATAGTTAATCAGATAAGCAAAACATCCCAGCTAAATATCTTCAAAGTTCTTCTCTCTGTGAAAGAAGCGAGAACATAATACTTTTAATGATGAAAATGGATGGATGGATGAATGGATGGATGGATGGGTGGGTGGGTGGGTGGGTGGGTGAATGGATGGATGGAAGGAAGACTTTGATATGGCCCAGCATTGGGTATTTATAAAGAATTATTTAACAGAACAGAATAATATAAACCTATCCATGTTTTATAATGCTAGTCTGTGCATCCAGAAAGTTTTTATCTGACATTTCAAAATAGTTTATCACTACAATATGAATTGCCTTATTCTGCACTCCAGTTTTTGAATAGACATGCCTAAAAGCATTTTCTTTGTGTGCAGAACAAGCAAAACCTTTCTTTACTCGAGATCCATCACAATTGATAGGGACACTAATACGAACATCACTGAAGAAAAGTACTATGGGATTTGGATTCACAATAATTGGCGGAGACAGACCAGATGAATTTCTACAGGTGAAGAATGTATTAAAGGATGGACCTGCTGCACAAGATGGCAAAATTTCATCAGGTAAATGAGGTTTTACAATTTATAGTGTAGTTGGATCACAAAAGAATTTGGTATTTTAGATATTCAGGAACAATTCATTTTTTCTTTCCCAATTAAAATTCATTTATTTATTACTAAAATTTCTGTGGACCGCCCTCTTAAGCTCATAGCTCTGGGCAGCTAGCAATATAGAAATACAGAAATACAATGAAAGAACAACTATTATAAATACAAAATGCAAAAATTAAGGCTTCTCATAGAGCATATAGATAATGCGACAGATGACCTTACCCTGTGTCTTTATGTACGTGTTAAATAGGAGTGTAGAAAGCGTTAAAGCCTGTTGCATACATTTAGCAGAGATCTAGGTGCATCATAAGGCAACAATTTTTCAATCAAAGTACTTCAAATGGGCTTACTTACAGAATACATCAAAAATCTGAGAGCCATGATACCTATGGA
Organism: Arizona elegans; assembly: GCA_022577455.1. Lineage (NCBI taxonomy): Eukaryota > Metazoa > Chordata > Lepidosauria > Squamata > Colubridae > Arizona > Arizona elegans. Next base: position 168,978,475 of record JAKOOJ010000002.1, read on the forward strand.
ATTGAAATTTGGCTAATTTTATAAAACATTTTATTATATAAAAATGATCATATAAGACATTTTATGAGATCATACAAAATGTCAGAAAACACTTCCTGAAAAGTTTTAAGAACTTTTCAAGTACATTAAAAGTTCTGCCATTATTGAAGGCTTTGAGAAATCTAGTTAAAAATATCTCTGAAATGATGACCCCAGGGAGTCATGGGTTGTACAGTCTAGCAATATAATTGAATAAAAAATATATAATTTAGACTTCAATACATTAGCGCATGAGTCTTATCCTAACATTCTGTTTTTCACTTAGGAAGTACATAATCCCCAAATCCAATGAAAATGAGTATTTAGATGTCAGTTCTTAACAAATACAAATTAAGTTCAAGGCACAATTGAGGGAAAATGGTAGAATCAGATGCAATATCTGATCATTATTGTTCTGAATTTTGATTGGGAGATGCCCAAAGTTTGTTGTAAGATGGGTGGCTATATAAATGTTTTAAATAATAAATAAATAAATAAATAAATAAATAAATAAATAAATAAATAAATAAATAAATAAATAAATGTTAATAATGCTCCAAAATGAGGTTACTAAGATTATTTTAATATATGTAAATATATTTGTGTTAATACTTTATTCATTTTTAATAGGTGATGTCATTGTAGATATAAATGGTACATGTGTCCTTGGCCATACCCATGCTGATGTTGTCCAGATGTTTCAATTAGTTCCCGTCAATCAGTATGTGAATATGACGTTGTGTCGTGGATATCCTCTGCCTGATGAAAGTGAAGATCCTGTTGTAGATATTGTTACAGCCACTCCTGTCTTAAATGGCCAGCCAATTACAAAAGGAGATACCTGTATACTCAGTCAGGATTTAATCCCAGGAACAGTGGTTTTGGATCACAATAGTAAAACTGGACATATATTAGTCAATGGACGCCTGAATGGTCCTTCAGCAATAGACTTTGGAGAAGAAAGGGCTACAGGGTCTTCTTCAGGATGTTCTCAAACAGAAATGGTCACAATTCCTCTGATCAAGGGACCTAAAGGTTTTGGATTTGCAATAGCTGATAGCCCTGCAGGACAAAAGGTGAAGATGATTTTAGACAGCCAGTGGTGTCATGGACTTCAGAAAGGGGATGTAATTAAAGAGATTTATCATCAGAATGTACAGAATTTAACACACATCCAGGTAGTAGAAGTTCTGAAGCAGTTCCCAGTTGGAGCAGAGGTGCCACTGCTTATCCTAAGAGGAGGTATGTAAATGAATTTGCTATAACTTAAAATGCCTGTGTTGCTTTCAAACACAATGTAGTACTTCTATCTAGTGCCATTGACAAGAAAATGCAATGGTATGCACAGTGATAGAATCATGCAAATTCTGTGATTACTTTTTTTTGGCATCAGGACATCTGATGCAAATATGTATTTGTGGCATTTTGGAATTATGACAAAATGCACATATGATCTTACTGTGGTTGCCCATATTGCTATTCTTAAGTTTGTATTTCTACATCCATGGTAAAAGAAATAATGTAAAAAGCATCTTTTCTATAAGTCTCTCAGAAGATGCAGTGAGTGTTTGTAAAGGTCAAGTAACTATACATTTCTCCAAAGGCAAAATTCTTTTCCATTTATATCTGATTGGCAAGATTTTCATAGGAACATAAATATGTAAAAGTTGTACACCTGAGTGGTGCCATGTAAAGACCTCACTTGTAGTTTGTTGATTGTCTCTTCGTTGTCTTAGTCTACTGTCTTTTTATGTATATGGCTTTTTATTGTTATTTTGACTTCTTAATCTCATGTCAGTAAGGGTCAGTTAACCAATGTAAAATATCATATAAGATTGTTTTCCTTTGTGGTCTTGATATTAATATTGACTTTATTACATAGAGTTACATACAATTATATTTGTGCTAATTGTATTTTGAAATGGCAGTAGATACTGTTAGCAAAGTTCATTCAATACAAATTGATTATTGCTGACATGGCTAAATTATACAAATCTACTGCCAAACATTGCTGAGTCTATATGTTGTTGAGGATAATGTAGAAGTGTAATGGTAGAAAGTGTTTGCTTTTTATTCAATAAGTCACTTTCATGCATTTTTTAAAATACATTTTGGTTATTAGTTATCATTGAGCATTCTATTTGTACTAAAACTGTGAACTTCTAATGTAATGTAGTACAGTAGCTGTTATACTCCCCATTTATGATCTATTGATCTAATTAAAATATAACAATGAATTGGAAAATGCCATGTTATTGATATTTTTATGTTGGTGATAAACTGATTCTTTTCATTGTCCTTGGGAAAATATGGAAGTTTGCCATTAATTGCAAACAATCTCTTGATGCAGATAAATTCATCTTTAAATATTTAGGAAATTGGTAGAATGGTAATGGGCCAATACAAAATAGTGCCTATGGCATCTTAAAATTAAAAGTAATATTTTAAATATTGGAATGGGGGGGGGCTTTGAAATGGGTTTGATTTGATTTAGGTTGGGTTTTTAATTTTTTTTTTGCACGGGAATATTGCATATATGTGTGTAAAAATTGCTGTCCCTTCAAGTGCCATTAAGACATGTTATCAGATTTATGAGGGAAATCTACATTGCCAGGTGAGTCCCCTTGCTTAGAATTTTAGCTTGGTACTGAGATTGGTGGACAATTCATAAATCCTTTTAACTTAGTCACAATGACAGTTTTTCATAATAGAATAATTAGCACATATTTTTATGATTATATATATATATATATATATATATATATATATATATATATATATATATATATATATATATATTAAAAGCAGCCTCAGAACATATTATACATGACTGAATGTACAAGGGCAGATAATTTATTTAATATTTATTCACCAAAACCTTTTCAAGGCACATAATCTATCATTGAAATTCCCTTTTCAGATTGTGGCATTGAAAATAAAGAGAAGTTTTTAAATACTGGTTTGACTTAGTCATTATGTTTACATTAATTCCCTCCCATTTGTTGTGTGATGTGCAAAGGTTATGTGGGAAAAAGGATTGTGCATGTATAATGTTTAGTAAGAAACAGAGGTCCTTCTCATTGCTTGAAAGGACTATTATTGTTGCTTACCAGTTGAAAAACTTTGGATGTAATATTTGCAGTAAATATATTTTTGGTTCTTGTTTCCAAGAAACTTGAATTCTTGATAAGCTGCCAAGTGAATATGTTGATAGCTAGCCAAGACTATCAGATTATAAAGGTCTAACTCTTTCGTTATGATATTCAGGATAGTTTTGTGTAGTGCTATGGATGTGAAGAAAAAGATCCTTCTGTGTGTATATGGGTACAGAAGTAGCAATTATTGGCATGATCCTGGGAAAAAAGCCACTGTTTTAAAAATATGGTGAAATATTGAAAGCCCACATGTGCTCCGAAGGTGCTCTATCCTTCTGAATCAGTGCATAGCCTTAAAACATAGAACATGAATATTCTGATTGATTATATTAATATTTATTTTTTGTTTTAGGACCTTCCTCACCTACAAAAACTCCCAGTATTGATAATGTGAGTATTAATAAAAGTTTTTGCAACTTGTATATCCCTATCTGTGGAAAAATTTGTAGAAGGTTTTGTTGAATCATTTTATTAGGACTTTCTTGACATTCTTTTCTAAACATATATTGTTTTAATCGTTATGCCAGTTATGGGAGGATGTTAAAAAAAAACAACTCTGACTTCCACATTTCATGGTGTAAAACTATTGTAAATATTTATTCAATAATTACAAATTTACTACTGGGTTTGCTCAGTTTTAGATGAAGTAACATTTTCTACTTTTAAAGTAATCCCTTAATATTCAGTCTTTTTAACTGATTTGCAAAAACTTTGTTCATTTGTTCATCTTCTGAGGTCAAGGTTATGAGCAGAAGTTTTATTTATTGACTGTATTGACAATAAATTTTATTAAGAGGCATGGTAGCGCAGTGGTTGGAATGCAGAATTGCAGTCTAATTCTGCTGACTGCCAGGGGTTCGATCCTCACTGGCTCAAGGTTGATTCAGCCTTCCATCCTTCCAAGGTTGTTAAAATAAGGACCCAGATTGTTGGGGGCAATATGCTGGCTTTGTAAACCTCTTAGAGAGGACTGTAAATCCATGTGAAGAGGTATATAAGTCTAAGTGCTATTGCTATTGCTATTAATATTAAAAGGCATCACATTAAAGGAAAATCTGAACTGATTAGTTGTAATGAATGAAATGCTTTTCTACAAACTATGAAAATAATGACTCTTTGTTCTCATAATGTTCTTTGGTAAGAGAAATGAAAAAAGTACAACACAAGAATGAACTAGAGGGTGCATGTCAGGAAGCATGTTCCAAGAAAGCTGTGTCATAAAGGAACAAAGCTTAAGGTAGCTGAATTGTGGTCAAAACATTTGTTCTCAAGATTAGTTATCAGTCATGGGACGAAGGTGTGAGGGAGATAAACACAAAATACTGTTATTCTTTTTTTTTTCTGGATGCACTATTAAAATATGAATTTGCATTCTAAGATAGCTATATAATGAAAAACCCTGTTTTTCCAGCATTTCTTTTATTTAAGTCTCAAACTATTTGATGCTGCATCCCCCTAAATCAAGGGTCCCCAATTCCTGGTGAGCCTACTACCAGGCCTTGAGCCTTTAGTTATCAGGCTGCAGAAGTGCTAGGTGAGCACATGAGCGTGCACATCCCCACTTGCACAAGTAGCAGGCGAGTGCATGCGCACATGCTCCATTTGAATGAGCAGCTGGCACAAATAGAGTTGTGCATGCGCAGGCTTGACCTCCATGCACACAGAACCCTCCCCTCTTCACCCCTCACCCACCAGTCTGCAAAGCCGAAAATGTTTGGGAAACTCTGCCCTAAATGATAAATAAATTTATTTGAAACCACTTCCATCAATTAAACTAACAATTATATTAAAACTAAGACTAGGCAACAAAGAATTGTTCTAATTACATTTAATAATTAAAGTTTAATTTGTGTATGAAATAAAGGCACAAAAGCTTGTAATTTCAGTGACAATATTTTTATAAAGATTTTCAGTTTGTAAAGAAATCAAACTGAAAAGCACATTTTTAGATGAGAAAAATGAGCTTGTGTTGTTCTTTATATAGCAGCAGTTACAGAAAAACCTGACTTCGTTGTCAGGTTCTCCAAACAGAGCAGGAAGAAATTTTGAAAGTGATTTGGCTTTGAGTGAACATGCCATGAGGTTTCCACATGCAAACCTGGAATCCAAACTCATTCCAGGTTTTGGACAAGTCAGCTGCTTGGTGCTCCAGACAGAGCAGTACTTCCAGCAGTTCAGATTTCCAGGTGTAAGCAATCAATCACATTCCTATTTTACTTGGGAATGCTCATTTGACCAGGCAGTGTGGGAATAAATTCTGATAGCAATCCAGCTATGCAGTTGCTAGCCATTAATATTTCAAACTTTCCTCTTTGCTGTGCTGCATCTACCAACTTGTCCAGGAAGAGTAGGAGGGAGTTCTGACACTTTAAAGCTTAATATTAAAAATATTAAATTATTAAATCAATGATGACATGATCATCACATTTTACATTGCACTGAATATCAACCAAGATGTTATACACTGTGTCAGTTGAAAGTTCCACTTTCAAGACAGAGCTATGATAAGTCTTTTGCAGTAGTCAAGACTACATGTAAATATATAACCTACGCTTGAATACTTGCCAAATTTAACAAGCTTAAGAAGGGCTATAGTTGGCATTTTAGTTATAGTGGTACAAAGACACTTTTTATCACAGCTGTCATGTGCAAATCTGGTAATTGCTGAAAAGCAAGGAATATTCCCATATAGCATACTTAATCTTTCAGAGGAAGTTCAGCCTGTCCAACATAGCAGCCTAAATCTCAGTTACCCAGTATAGGTACTATATAACGAAGGTGCTACATAACATGTTTTCATTTTATTTTAATGTGTTCTTCCTCATTCAGCCCATTGTCAATTTTTGGTAACATTTAATAGTACTGGTTGCCTTCCTAGAGTTTAAAATTTAAAGCTTGATTTAGCCACCCATGTATAGGTGTTACTGCATACTTATACTGCAAAGGGATTGGTGGATAAGTATAATATACAGATGGCTGCAGACAGATACACATCCCTGCAGATGTGTACATATCCCAAATCCCAACTGCATGTTGTGTGGAGATGCATGTCCTGCATGCTGATTGATTGATCCGACTTCCTGTTGGAAGGCTAGCGGTTTGAATGTCTCATAGCCAGAACATTAACATTAGCAGACATAAAAATACAACAGCTATGCAACCATCTCTGAATGACAGACACATATGTTCCCTGAGGTGGAATAATAAAGAATTCTAATCCAGCCTTAATTGTAGGGAGCAATTAGAGGGGGTATCATTCCTGTAATAATGAGACTCCAAATCATTAGATAACATACATACACAGGTTGTGTTTTCATATAAACGTTGAATGTTATGGAGGAAAAGATAGAAGCCAACAGGATATATTAGTATCTGGCCCATAGGCCAGATACCACCCATCGAAGCCATTAGTCCGGTCCACACAGGACCATGAGAGTGTCCTGCCCACATCGGTCCCACCAACCTTCTGGAGGCCGGGGAAGCCAAAAATGGGATGCGCAGTGGCCTCTGGAGGCCAAAAATGTGTCCATTTTGGGGCGGCAGAGAGGTACTGGAGGCCGAGGAGGCCAAAAACGGGACATGCGGAGGCCTCGGGAGGCCAAAAACCAGCCCGTTTTTGCCTCCAGGGAGGGAGAGGGAGAGACCTTGTCTAGACAGGGGTTGCAGCAAGTACATCTCACTTGGAAAGAGGCACTGGTTATCGTCCTTTGCCCCAGACAAGTACTATTCAGGTTAGTTCATAAGCCAGAAAGGGCAGTCTTTGACTAACCTTGTCCACATCTTCAAGATGTATACATTAGAAGGCTCTAAGAAAACAAGATATATTATGGTGATTTCTGTATTGCACAGATCAACTAACATTTCAACTTATGACCAAGAAGACAAACCAAATGACCCATATCCATCCATTTCCTGGATCTTAGCATTTAAACTAGTCATCTGCCAGTGTTAGTGATTAGCGCTAGTCACCAGACTAAAACTCACAACTCACTGTTATTTATCTAGGATAGAGTTTCTCAATTAGAGGTTTCTTAGCCCTAGGATTCTGCGAGAGGTCACTAGAGGCTCCCTGGGAGATCATGATTTATTTTTTAAAAGCAGAGACTGAGCAAAACCCCAACTCCAAATCCTGGGTTGGCCCACTAGAGTGTGTGTTGACCTCAGGCGGAGGCAAAGATTGCACAAAAGCATGCAAGCGGAGAGGTAAGCAAAGCTGAAGCCGAGAAGTGAGCCGAGCCAAGCTGAGGAAGAATATCAGAGAGTGTGCACATGCGAGAGTGCCTGTGCTGGGGCTCTCCTTGCCAGTTTTCAACCTGTCTTTCTGCAGGTTCAGTGGTCAAGGTGTGTGTGTTCTGTCTCAGGATGGGCACAGCAGATCTGGGACTGAGCTGATGTAGTCACCAGTGAAGCAGAATCCACCCAAAAGACTGGGGAAGAAGGTGGGGGAAAGGGGAAAAAAATCATTCTTTACTTTTAGTTTAAGAACATTGTTAATGCATATATGTGGGCCTACCCGTAAAATGAATAAAAAATTTTTGCACTTCTGGTCTATATTTGAGCCTGTATGTGCAAGGGTTATCCAAGGCTGGAAAAATTTTCAAAGGTTCCTCCAGGCTGAAAAGGCTGTGAAAAGCTGGTCTAGGACGTTGGAATTAGATAATGCTCTTCCACTTTTAGCTTATAGTTGCATCCAAAATGAATACGAACTCCGGCAGGGGCCCTGCTGTATGTACATAAAGTTAAATACTAGTTGAGACACTTCTGTGGTCTTTTGTGAAGACATGAAATACTAAGGTTCTCCTAAATCTCAGGACATGAATTTTAGGATAATTCAGTACAATGCTTTAGATAATCTTAGAGAGAGAGCTTATATAGTGGAATGAAGAGTACACTAAAAATATCCTTTTAGTATGAAGACTATTCATATCTTGCTCTATATAGTCAAAGTTGGCAAATTTTCAGCTGTATCCTTCCACCTCCTTACTTAACAACAGTCATAGCCTGTTGCAACCTAGTCATCAGAGCTGGCCAATTTAGGGGCCAGAATACTGTCTACTCTATCCCATGCCCTTTCTCCCAGCTAAAGCTCTAAAATGCACATTGAGTCAGTACTTTCCCCTGACTTTAATTCTGGATTTAATGATTGGTTAGAATGAACACCTGATCCTGACAGATTGCAACCTCCTTTCATATTCTTGCTTGCATACAACCTCCATTACATTGCATCAGATGCCTGAAATAGAGAGAAGTTATATAAAATACCAAAATAAGAGCATTGAAATATTTTGATAAGTCAACATAAACCTAGTGTAGAATTTTTCCCCCTTCGTTTGTGCATAATTATGGATTCTATACATTTGTATATCCTGTTATCTGATTACAGTAGATGTATACTATATGGAAATAATTCATCTGTGTATAATTACATTTTTCGTAAACAAATCTGTTGGGAGTTTATGACATGAGAGATTGAGATATCTTCTCAGAAATATATTTCATCATATCCTGCCACAATGTTGCTATTGTTAGATTGGATGAATTAATTATTCATATTAAAAGTTTCATTGAAGAATATAAGAAAACAAAACATTTCAGGACAAATTCAGGAGATGTTCCAATCTCATTAAAAAACAAAGTTTTTATTGAAGAACGTTTTGCTCATCTTTCTGTTTACTTATTTAAGACAGTTAATATTCATCTATTTTATATGAATCTTATTTATTTCAGAAAATAAATAAGCAGGAAAATTCAGGAAGCTTAGAGGCCATTGGTGAGCCTGTTCCACATCCAATGCCTTTTCCATCTACTTCTGTGAAGTCGTCTTCTCCAAAGCTTGACCCTTCTGAAGTTTATCTGAAATCTAAAATATTATTTGAAGATAAACGTGAGTACATAAACTTGAGTTACTTGCTGCTACAGGGTTTTGTTTTGTTTTTCTTTTTTTTAAGGAAACACTTTGATTTCTGCATTGTCAGTTTCATCCCTAAAAGAGGTGGCTTTTTACTAATTTTACTAATCTACAGCATTCATATTTCCCAGCTGTAACATAGCAGTCAGTCAGAGTAAATTGCTTTAAACTTTTGAAATCTATTGTGATGAAAGTGATTGCTTTGAAACTATCTTCAAAGTGTTGGACATCTTCAATGTATTGTCTACAAAGGCTTCAAATTGTAGATGTATTCAGATGAAATGATTCAACTGACAAAAAAACATTTTCAGTGAAGATAGTCTTCTAAATTTTGTTAGGTTTAGGATTTATTTATTCAACCATTCATGTTTAATCCTTCCCTGCCCTGAAATCATTTTTTCTTAGGATGGGATCCTTCCAAGAAAGGAGACAATTTGCTTTCTTTTGCTTTTTAAGTCCTCATCCCCCCTACCCCTCTTAGGTAGGGCAAAATAGTAGTTAGTTTAAGTAGTCGTTGCTTATCAGCTGACTCCTCCAACAACCATTCAACATTCCGAGGGTCCTGAAAAAGAACCTTAAAACTAATGCTGCATTTACGATAGTCACATTATCCCTCAATCATGTAATTGCCATTACAGTCAGTACATTTTGTCTGGTGCCTGACATATTATTGTTCTCCTCCCACTTTCCCTAGCCTGCTTACTCTCTTGTAATGCCTTCATCTCCAGTGACTATAAATACAAACATTAATTCCCTTGCCTAATTATCCCAGAGTCAGATGAGCATTCCAAAGGCTGGGAGAAGGGGGAAAAGGAAAATACAGTCATGGTCACATGATTTTGCACTTAATAATCACTTTGCCTAAGGATAGAGCAAAGGATACTGCTGGTTCCAATAGTGGGTACTAAATTGGAAATATACTGTGCTACCTAGGAACATCAAATAATAAATTATGTTTTTAGGGTCCATGTAGTTGGTGAGACAGAATATGTCAGATAAATAAGTACCAGTTGTGGTGGTTCTTGTTGTTGAGAACATACTGTAAAGGAATTAAATATAATGACTTTTCACCTTTTGTTCCCAGCACCTGAATCAGAAGCACCTTGTTGCCTTTGCTATCTTCATATTTATATATTTCCTACTTGGGGTTCTCTGAGCCTTTCAGTGTTGCACTGTCTTCATAAAGCTATGTTGCCTTTGTAAAGCTGTGCTATCATTCTGAAGATTTTCTTCGTAAAGCTGCACTGTCTTCAGAAAGCTGTTTTGTCTTTGAAAAGCATCTTAAAGACAGTATAGCTTTCTGAAGGCAGGACTATGTTACGAAGCACAGCATTTCAAAGGCTGAGAAAGTCACATGTAGAAAACATTTGGAAGAGAAGCTGGGTCCAAAAAGGCAGCAAAGTTGCTTCTGCTTTACCTAAGGTGGCTGTGTGAAAAAGATCAGTGTGGTGACCTGTGAGAGAAAGCAGCTGGGTGATTGAATGCTTGCTGGGGGTTTCATGGGGTGGCACCAAACTGCTGTGGTGGGCTGAGGAGCCATGTTGAAGGAACCCGGAAAAGTTGGAAAACTGGGGTAGCATAGCAGTCACAGATCCAAAAAGAAAAGAGCAAAGGCAGTGAGATGCCTCTGTTTCGGCCACAGCGTTTAGGCACAAAAGGTGAAAAGTTGGTACGGAGAATTGGAGGAGGAAACAGCTGGGCAAATGAATGCTTGTTGACAGTTGCTGGGGTGGTGTGGAACAGCTAAGGCTTTCCGGGAAGGGGCAAGCAGCCCTAGAGCTACATGGAGCCTTTTCTGGGACTGTTTGCCTCCCTGAAAGGTAGAGTGATAGCCAAAGGGCAGATGAGAGGGAAATAGGTAGGTGTGGGAAGTTGCAGGAAAACACCTTACTGAGGCTCAGAGTTGGGAGAGAACAAGCCTGGAAGGACTTGGATTGGATTGGTACTTATTGGTACTTTTTTAATTAATTAAAAAAGGAGCAAAACACAGAAGTAATATTAATGAAGATACATACTGTACATTGCCAAAGAGAAGAAAGAAAAGATCATGTAAAAAACTTCAACAAATAATGAAAGAAGTACAACAAAAATGTATTATGAATACTTACTTAATGACCCACTATTCTTGATTAATGACCACAGTGAAGTGTCCTTGCCATCTAAGTCAGTGTGGTCACATGACATCTCATTTTATGACTGCATTGACTTATGATGCCAATCAAGGTCCAGTTGTGATTGTAAGTCAAGGGTTACCTGTACAAATATTATATTAGATTCTGTTTGATTTTTATATGAATCTAACATACTATGTATTGGTAGTTTGAAACTTCTAGAACTGAATTACTATAAAGACCAAAAAAGGTCTTGTTTATTTAAAAAATCCTACGTGTTCAAACCGGCAGACTTTGCCAAACGTTTATGCTTTGCGGATGGAGTGTTAATCATTCTAACTCATGATTTAATTTTGCAGGTGTGTTAACCATGTTATGTACAATATCTTTAGAAAGTAATTTGCTTCTAAATGAATAACATGATTTAATTTTAATTTTTGTGTATACTGTTTTTAAATGGCCAAACATAATTCTCCCTTGTTAACACTTATCTTTCCCATCCATTTTTACTAGCTCCAAACACAAAGGATTTAGATGTTTTCCTTCGAAAGCAAGAATCTGGGTTTGGTTTCCGAGTTCTTGGAGGAGATGGTCCAGATCAGTCAGTAAGTCAAATATTTATTACTTTATATTTGAATTGATTGATTATGGGCCAACGTCAGTGTCTATCTTAGAAATATCATAGATAGGACTTCTCCAGAAAAGACTGACCACAACCGGACTTTTCAGATGATACTCCAAATAATGCTCCATGTTTCCATTATGATTTTGCCTTTTCAGCTTAAGAATTTTCTTTTTTCTGCATGGGAACATCAGCAGCTAGATATCCTGAAGGCTTTAATCTAGCTGCATCGTAAACACTATTTATACTCCAAGAGATCCTCTCTTTTTCTCACTAGCATGTTGAATGACATCCAGTCTTCTCCAACATTATATTGTCAGCCTCTTTATCTTGTCTATCTGTGTGGCTTTCTTTATAAAATACAAGAATGCTTTCAGATTGCCTTCTCCCACACAGTATGTAATAACTTTCTGAGATTGTCTGTAAAGTGATAGTGTGCCTCTAATATGTACCAATATTTCTGTTGCCTAATATATTCTTTAACTGGGCAGCTGGGATGACCTTCTGGGGATACTTACTCTTGGTGTACACTCTTGGCATTAGGTCATTCTTCTCGGGAACAATCCCCACCATGATGAGGTACTATAGTAGGATTTACCAATTTGTATTACTAATAGCATTTCAACTGTAGTTGTAGTTGATAGTACAGTTAATCTTTGAATTACAACAGCTATTGGGACTGGAATTGTCATCACTAAGCGATGTGATTTTTTTTCACAGATCATTATCACATTTTAAATTCAACTTAAATGACAGTCTGTACAGTATATTGTATTTACTGATGTCATCTGTTTACAAACAAATCACAGTTAGAAATGTTTTCTTTATTTTGTGTTAGAGTCTATAATTATCCCATATTTCTCTAGATCTACATTGGAGCAATCATCCCACTGGGAGCAGCAGAGAAAGATGGTAGACTTCGTGCTGCTGATGAGCTTGTATGCATTGATGGAATCTCAGTGAAAGGGAAATCACATAAGCAAGTTCTGGATTTAATGACAAGTGCTGCACGAAATGGACAGGTGCTATTGACTGTTCGCAGGAAAATCTACTTTGGTGGTATGTGCCACGTCTTATTAATTAAGACTATACTGTTGCACTTGATACTATTTTGTATCATGGCAAATTTAATGCAAACATGTAGTTCCATATTCCTGTCTGTCTGTATAGATATCCATCCATCCATCCATCTATCTATCAAATTTCTATGCTGTCAATGTCTCTCATAAGATAACTGGAATTATAGAATCATTACTTTTGTCTGTTCATATGAGCAACAGCATTAAATGGGTTGAATGAAAACAAAAATGAGAGGTGATTTTATAAAATGACAATACACATGGTAACACTATACAACTTTCGAAAGAGATGTTTTGTGACAGGGTGGCATAAAGTACCTGCATTATTACTTAAAAATCATCCAGTGTTGATTTTTAGGATTGGGAACATAAACTCAATGGTGGGTTGCTCCCGGTTTGCACCGGTTCACAAGAACCAGTAGTAAAAATTTTTAGTAGTTCGGAGAACTGGTAATAACATTGACTGGCCACGCCCCCGAACCGGTCCCCGGCCCGGTTGCCTCTCGCTTACCCCGCCCATCTCATCAGAGGCTTTTTTTTTTCTTTTAAAAGCATTTTTTTCTGCAAAAAAAATGCCTTTAAGAGCATCTGGCAATCCCAGCTGACTTGCCTGATCGTCAGAGGCTTCTAAAAGCATTTTTTTCTGCAACCTCTTCAGCCAGAGGTTGTAGGAAAGAAAATGCCTTTAAAAGCCTCTGGCGATCCCAGCTGATCGTCTGATCCTCTGATCAGAAACCTCTGATCGTCAGAGGCTTCTAAAAGCATTTTTTCTGCAACCTCTTAAGGTTGTAGAAAAAATGCTGTTAAAAGTTTTTTTTTAAAAAAAAAAGTTGGCCACGCCTACCCAGTCACATTAACCCCCCCACAAGCCACGCCCACAAAATAAGCCATGCCCACAGAACCCAGTAGTAAAAATGTTTAGAACTCACCCTTGCATAAACCTGTTCCATGTAGGGTTGTAGTTCTCCTTAATGATCAAGTTTCCAGTTTTGAGGGTTATCCTGGATCTAGCATTGATGCTAGATAGCTTTGTAATATCTTTCAAGGAGGGTTTTTATCTGTTTTAGCTACCTGAAGGAGAGACATTGTCTTTGATGACACATGTATTAGTAACTTGAAATGTATACTGCTCAAAAAAATGAAGGGAACAAAAGCAGAAGACATCCAAGATCTGAATGAATGAAATAGCCTTATTAAATACTTTGTTCTTTACATACAGTAGTTTATACACTGCTTAAACAACTAAAGGGAACACAAAACTACTGTATGTAACGAACAAAGTATTTAATAAGGTTATTCATTCATTCAGATCTCGGATGTCTTCTGCTTGTGTTCTCTTTATTTTTTTGAGCAGTGTATTTTAATATAGGCTCTTCATGTGATGGCTCTGAAAAACAATCAAAAAGTGAGGGATAGAGACACTCCAAAGTATACTGATTGCTTTCTAGACCAGGCATAATCTGTTACAAACGGGGGTTAAAAGTATAAAAGTGACTTCTCCACTGATTTTGCTTGTTAGAAGCCTCAGTGAAGGTAGATTTGTTTGTTTGTTTGTTTGTTTGTTTGTTTGTTTAAAACATTTATGTAGCTGCCCATCTTTCAGCCAAATCTGGACAGCTTCTAATCAAGGATTAAGTCATATAAAATCATTTTTCAAACTATAAAATACCACCACTTAAAGCATAAAAAAACAACAAAAACCTTTTGCCAATCCATGCTAATGTGCCATGCTACAATGTTGTAATTGCGTGCTGGTTGCTGAGCATCCAGATTGCAATCATGTGACTCCTCGGGATTCTTTCACATTCTTCCTCCTCCTACCAAAACAGTTTTGCCCAGAATACTTCTACATTTCAATCTATATCCAGAGGAAAATGGCACCATTTTGTTGTTTTACAGCCAGTCCAAATTTATTTATTTATTTATTTATTTATTTATTCATTCATTCATTCATTCATTCATTCATTCATTCATTCATTCATTCAACTTGTATGCCACCTTTCTCCGAAGACCCAAGGCACCATATATAAACCATATATAAAAATATTAAAAATTAAAACATTAAAAACAATTAAAACCCATTCACACCATTCATGGCCGGATCTCGCCAGATCGCAACAGCGAGATCAACAGCCCCAGGCCTGCCGGAAAAGCCAGGTCTTCACCGCTGTTCAGAAGGCCAATAGGGTGGGGATGGTCCGGATCTCAGGCGGTAACTGGTTTCAGAGAGCTGGGGCAGCCACAGAGAAGGCCCTCCCCTGTGGGCCCACCATCTGGCACTGTTTAGCTGATGGGACCCAAAGGAGACCAACTCTGTGGGATCTTACCAGTCACTGGGAGCTATGCAGTAGAAGGCGGTCTCGAAGATAATCTGGCCCTGAGCCATGTAGGGCTTTAAAGGTAATAACCAACACCTTGAATTGTGACCGGAGACCAATAGGGAGCAGTGCAGCTTGCGGAGAATTGGTGTAATGTGGGTGTACCTAGGTGCACCCACGATAGCTCGCGCGGCTGCATTCTGGACCAACTGTAGTCTCCTAACACTTTTCAAGGGTAGCCCCATGTAGAGCGCCTTGCAATAATCTAACTGTGAGGTGACAAGGGCATGAGTGACTGTGAGGAGAGCCTCCTGATCCAAGTAGGGTCGCAATTGGTGCACCAGGAGAACCTATATATTTCAATTCAGGCACAAACTACCCTAAAACAGCTGTTTTCTTCATGGGTTAATTCATGTATGAACCATTTTACACATTCAGATTTGGTTTTAAATATCAGTTCTGCTTTCTCTTTCTACTAGTAATCTTAATAGTATTTTTATAAGCTGCCCTGACCTATTATAACAGAAGAGAATCATAATTTGTCACAAAAAATAATCCATATATAAAAACGATCACATTGAATTAAATATGGACCACTAGCTCAAAAATGCCCATAGAAACAAACATACCCATGCTTCAATAGTTACTTCACTTAGTTCAGGGTTGATATAACTGGTTAGTGATTTACTGGGTTGGCTTGCTACAGCCCAGTAAACCACAGCTTGTATTTTAAAATACAGCTTGTATTTTAAAAAAGGTTTCCACCATGGGATAAGTTCTTAGTCACTGTTCAAAATCCTTAATATGCAGGATCAAACTGTGTAATCTGTAAATATGAGTCATTTCTTTCTTTATTGTTATCTAGTAGTTGAGTTATTAAAAGGATCTGTGTGGTCATTTTTTCTATCATAATTTTAAACAATCACTGAATGAGGGATCATTAACCAAGGACTCCCTATAGTGGGATATTGGCATGGCTGACTAATTGTCATTATCCTCCAATTCCTTCTCTGTGAGGAGAATAATGTGGCCTCAGAGGAGATGGGATAATTGTTAAAAACACTGTAACATACATTCTAACCAGCCATGCAGGCAAAATAGAAACTTAATGCTCCAGGGGTTTAAGGGAAAGACTGTTTCTTTGTAATATCTACCATGCAAATACAGGCAGTCCTCTACTTACAACCACAATTGAGTCCAGAATGTCAATTGCTAAGCAAGAGAGTTGTTAGTGAGTTTTGTCCTATTTTATAACCTTTCTTGCCAGAATTGTTAAGCGAATCACTGCAGTTGTTAAGTTAGTAACATGACTGTTAAGTAAATCTGGCTTCCCCATTGACTTTGCTTGTCAGAAGGTCACAAAAGGTGATCACATGACCCTGGGACACTTCAGCCATCATAAATACATGCTAGTTACCAAGTGCCTAAATTTGGTCACTTTTTTCACTGCTATTGTAACTTCAGATGGTCTCTAAATGAATGGTTGTAAATCGAGGACTATCTGTACCCAGATTTTTGCAACAGCAGATACAGATTTTCCATGAGTATGGTAGGATTCAATATGAAAATTCCAATGAAAGTGTTTGAGGAAAACCGAAAGACTTTTTCATTGTAAGGAGATGTATTTGCAACAAAATAGTTTACCTCTTTAGGGAGAAAACCGTGTGTGTGTTAAAAATAGGAACACTTTATGGATTTTTTTCTCTAAATATTTAATGAGTGCTCAGATTAGAAACTAGTTTTCAAATTACCTGCTGGTTAATCCTTCCGTTGAAAATGTATGCAGCAGTTTGGAAAAAGCTATTTCTGTTGCTAAACTTAGCATTGCATATGTTTGTTAATTCCTTTTAAATAAAATTGAATATATGTGTTGTGGGTTACATCTCTCTTTAAATTTTGAGTGCTCTGCACATACAGATTATCAATAATATATATTTGCTTTGATCAAAGTTTTTGCTAACTTGTTTCTGTTTATGGTGTTCCTAGCTGATAAACAACCAGAAGAAGAAATAACATCTGAAGTTCCTTTCATCTCCCAGAGTGGTTCCCCTAGACTTAACCGACAAGAGCTAATCAACAAACAGTTCCCAGAAGCTTATGATGTAGTACTGCAACGAAAGGAAAATGAAGGATTTGGTTTTGTGATCCTTACCTCAAAGAATAAACCACCACGTGGTGGTAAGTAGGATGAGGTATCAGCTTTGTTCATTATAGTACTTCAGTTAGAGTTGCTTATTTTCACTGTTCAAACCTTTGAACACATAATACTCAGATTTTAAAAACTACTTTCTTTCACAAAGTTATTTTTTTCTATATCTGCACATTTCAGTTTTGTTCTTTTGAAGCATAGCCATCCTCAATTTTTCACATGCTGCTTTTTTGGGGGGTTATAATAATAAATGTGTTTTGTATAGTGGTGGTGTCAGGTAATGCTGTTGTCACGCTGGAGGGAGAGAGGGAGAGGATAATGCTAGCCTATGATGCCTGTCACCATGTTTTAGTAGCATCTAAGCTGGCTAGAGCATATTTAGTGCAATATGTTTTGTTTAAAGCTGTCTTTGAAGTTAACTGCATTCAGATATAATGTTAAATGAGGCTTGCTGAGAATTCTGTCTTCTTGTATATAAGTAGTATGCTTGTGCACATAAGCTGATTGCTCTCCAAGTTTCTTCTACCTTTTATACATGGCCAAACTAATTAGGAACCAACAATGAAAAGATTCCTATTAAATTTGATCCAAACCCCGGATTGTTACTCAAACCAACTATTTACATTGGTTAGCTTCATATTCACATGATTAAGGGAATAAAGAGTAACTTTGACCATATGCTATTTGTATTTCTTAAAATCTTGTGTAGTTAGATGGAATATAAATAATTAGGCTTTTTTAAAATCTGGGAAGAGAAGTACATTTACACAATAGGGCTTTCCTGACTCCTTTACCTCTAAACATCAAAGGACCCAATAGGATAGGCCACTGAGGAACTCTAGCAGAATGGGTAAATCAGAAAACTTTAGAAAGGCTGTATTTATGCAAGCTAAGTTTCTTCCTGCTTGGACAAAGATGCCTTTAGTTACATGCCATTGCAAAAATGAAAAATACTTCCTTTGTCTTCCATCCCCCCACCCACCCCACCAGTATTAGTTACTGTTAAGAAACCGTCATAATTTATTTAAATATCTATGGAGATTCTCAGTCATCCAGGTCATGGGTGTCCCCAAAGGTGCTTTTTTCAAGAGTCAACTGAACTTTCTGGCTTCTCTTTGAAGACATTTTGCTTCTCATCCAAGAAGCTTCTTCAGCTCTGAAGTTTTATTGAAATACTTCCTTTAAAAATAATAGCATTTAACCCATTGCTTTTTTCAAGAAACTTAGCCATGTTGAAATCTTTACCAACCAATTTGTGTTTGAATCCTTTACATGACACATATAGAACTATCATTACATTTTCTGAACTAATAGGTATTTCTGCTTACATTTTCTGGAGACTCAGCAATTTATTTATTTTTCAAATATGTAAGAATATATTTGAAAATGAAATCTCAGTTTCAGCTCTAGACATTTCTTAATTAGATTTTTCCCATTGTATGAATAAAGCATATTTTGGAGTTGTATTGGGGTAGGTTCTACAGTATTTTCCACAGATTATTGGTTTTGTTAGATCTGTTCTTAAAATTGGAACAAAATGTAGACTTGATTTGGTATATTTATTTAAGCTCATAATATTTTCTTAATTTAAAATATACATTTAATACATTTCAGTTCTCTGAATCTTTTTGATTATAAATTAATCTTATTTTCTACATTAAAATACTAATTTCAGTTATCAAGTTTCCAAGTATGAATGTACATAAAATGGGAAATGAATTGTTTTGGAAGTTCAGCTGAACCATTTCATGTGAACTACTGTTTGGCAGAATCAAAACCTAGATATTGATTCATTCATTCATCATCCATCCATCTATTTGTTCAATTTATATAGCTGCCCACCTTACATACATGGCTCTAAGTAGCTCACACTATTTATTCCAGGTTTCAGATAAAAAAAATAATATCTGGAAGTATCTTATGGAATGATTAGGAGTACATCACCCTTACCTCTTTCTAACCTGCTTTATGCTTTCCTTCTTCATATCACTCTGTGAGTTACCACTGTCAGTGTCCTTTGTTTTAAACAGATCATATTCAACCAGCTCACCAATCTCCTCTCCAAACTTTTTAGCACTTTTATTTCTTTGTCTGTCCTTAACCATCTGCTAATGACCTTGGCTTTTTCCCAGTGTTTCTCCCTTAACAGTTCCTTCTGGAATACACAGAGATCCAGATGCCCAGTTCTATGCATTGAAGATTCATGTTCAAAATGCTTTGCATATCTGTACTGTCTAATCATTAGGCAGGAATTTATTGTTAATAACTAAGCCAGGTTCTCCTGTGTAATCTTGTGAATAATGTAAAACACAGTTTAGTCCTTCTTAAAGACTTAGATAAATGTTCCTCAGACAGCTTGGCCTGACTAACTAGTGTGAGATATTGCATCGCTGTTTAAAAAAAAAGAATTCTATATTATACTTCATCTAAAAATAACAAACATAATAGTAGTTAATTGATGATATTTATGCCAACTTCATAAGAATAAAAACAGACATAATCTTTGTGGAACATTTTAGAGTCATTTATTTCAGTACATTTAACACTAGAATCTTTTTTCAGCAAAAGCACTTTTTCTATTATACTTCCATTGTCATTCATCAGTTTTGAATTCATAGTTACAAATGAGATTTGTTAAACTAAAGGAAAAAAAGATGAAGGTAAAAGCTAGAATATAGTTTGGTTTGCAATTTCTAGGTCATCTTTTTTCTTCCTATGAAATATCGTATGGTTGAGAAATAGCAGTTTCTCAGCAGTTTAGGCTTTCAGGTAGCATATAAATTGAGATCATTCTTTGTGAATTTTTTACATGAAACATGCCACACAATAAGTTAACAATATTTGTAAAAACAGCTTTCATGAATTATTACTTAGTGCTTGGTATCCTGGGAATGAAATGAAAGTAGGACCTATCCACAAGAGCATTTCCTTGTTTGCAGTCATAAAGGGAGATGAGCAGCTGAAAGGATTCATGCAGAATCATGCTCCCTTTATTATGCCTCTACCAGGTTTTGTAAATATAAATGTTGGGAAAATAAATAGGTGTTCATATTTAATATATTTCACCCCAAAATCTTAAATTGCAATATTTAGTGGCAAGGACAATCTTTGAATTTCTAGCTGATATATTTTAAAATTACTGGATATCTGATATGATTCCCCAGGATTGCAGAATAACTTAGTTTAGCCCTCCTTAAAAAATCCAGATAAATGTTCCTCAGACAGCCTGGCATAATTTTAACTAGACTACGACACTATTCACCCAATATTTAAACATTTTTCTTCAATAGCAAACATTTGTAAAATTAAATGCTATCACATTTGTGTGTAGTAGCCCATACACTGTAATAATATGGGAAGAATGAGTTGTATTTCTCTAATCTTTATCTTTTTATCTTTAAGTATATAGGCATAAATTGTATTAAGGCTTAATTGTTTTGTTCTTTAAAGAAGGTCATTAATGGTGGTAGCTTCATAATAAAAAGCAACCAATTGTCAATATACACAGTCTTTCTTAGAATTGTTAATTCTATATGAACAAGGATGTGTATAAGCTTGATGTAATTACATTGAAATAAAATGAAAAATTTGACACTTAAAGTGCTACTAAACTACTTAGCAACTCTTCAAGTAGCATCTAACATTCGTCTGTCAAGTCTACAGCCAAAGTTATTTTTGTTAATTATAATTATGGTGTTAAATGCAGACATTAACACTTGAAATCATCTTGGAAATAGACTGAAAGTTAATGGAAGCTATTCAAAATAGTAATGATTAAGTGACTAGCTCAGTTAAAAGTACAGGTAGTCCTCGATTTATGACCACAATTGAGACCAAAATTTCTGTTTCTATGTGAAATATTTGTTACGTGAATTTTGCCCTATTTTACAACTTTTCTTGACACATTTGTTAAGGTAGTCACTGCAGTTGTTAAGTTAGTAACAAAATTGATAAGTCAATGTGGCTTCCCTGTTGACTTTGCTTGTTCAAAGGTCACAAAGGGTGATCACATGACCCAGGACACTACAACCATCATAAATATGAACCAGTTCTAAGTGTCTGAATTTTGATCACATGACCATTGGGATGCCACAATAATTGTAAGTATGAAAAATGATCATAAGTCACTTTTTTCAGTGCCATTGTAACTTTGGTCACTAAATGAACTGTTGTAAATCGAAGACTACCTATAGTTGGTTTTTTTCATGGTTTATCTCCATGAAGAAATTAATCTGATAGGGTTAGTGTTAGTATTCAGATGTTCTGATAATTTTTTTTCTTATTTTTTTCCTTTTTATTTAAATATTTATTTTAATTTATTAAACTTGTATGCCGCCCATTTCACCAGATATGACTATTATAAAAATATTCAAATATGTTGGAGCTTTTCCTGTGGAGTGGGTGTGTATTGCAACATTCTCCTGAATTGTTTGTCAGAGTCTCTGTATATCTGCAATACTGAATATAGAATAATAGAGTTGAAAGAAACCTTGGAGGTATTCTAGTCCAACCCCCTGCTCAAGCAGGAGACCCCATATCATTTCAGATAAATGATTGTCTTGCACGGTGCCCCCATCCCCTGTTTTGGCTTCCAGGTTGATACAAGAGGCTTTCCAGGCCCAAAACAGGGCACGGGGGGGCCTTGCGTGGGCCCCGCACCCCATTTTGGGCCTGGAAAGCCTCTTGCAACAACCTGGAAGCCAAAACAGGACACAGGGCATCGCGCGAGCCCCCCCCCCCCCCCGTGCCCTGTTTTGGGCCGGGAAAGCCTCTTGCACCAACCTGGAAGCCAATTTGGGAGATGGGGGCACCACGCAAGGCCCCCTCTCACCCCATTTTGGGCCTGGAAAACCACCTGCACCAACCTGAACCCCCAATACATGCTCATGTGCTTGTCCCGCATGCACCCCACCCCCTGTGTATGCATGGCAGAGACCTGAAGGCCAGCTGGCTGGCAGGAGGCACATGCAAATGCGCAGTGGGACTGGGTAGGGCAACGGCTGGCATGCTATAGAGAGGGCTTGCATTCCCAAGCTCTCTCTGAGTTTGTTAAAATCAGCTTTTTTAAAGTCTAAGGCACTGGTTTGATTATGTTCTGGTGCTTGTCTCTCTTTTATATAGAATTCTAATATAATATGATCACTCTCCCCTAAGGTTCCTGCAACTTCAATTCCCTCTATCATTTCTTTGCTGTTGGTAAGAATAAGATCCAGTATAGCTGTCTCATTAGTTGCCTTTTTACCTTTTGGGTTATGAAGTTGTCAGCTAGATGGGTCGGGAGACTGTTCAATCATCCACTTGTTGCAGAGTTTGTCTCCCAGTTCATGTCAGGATAAAGTCCCCCATGACTATTGTGGTGTGTTTCCTACATACATTGGTTAATTGATTAGCAAAAAGTTCATCTATTTCTTCTGCTTGGTTGGGTGGCCTGTAGTATACACCTATGGCAATGTCATTCTTTTTTATCTTTTATGTTGACCAATAAGCATTCTGCTTTCATCCTTTCTTGTGTGCATCTTTGTAGAGAGGAAGTAGTCTAACATATAATGCAAGTCCACCTCCTCTTTTGTTAGGTCTGTTTCTTTTTCTTTTCCCCCAAAACTTTAACCTTAAACTGTCTACTGTTGACCTCACCCCATTCCTAAGAGGTATGTAAGGGGCGTGCATAAGTGCACTAGCATGCCTACCGTCCCTGTCCTAATATTCCTTTTTACTTATTCTTTTCATGTATTCAAATTATGTTTATACTTTTACCTGTTATCTCATATAGGCTTGACAAATAAATAAATAAATATCCCTTTATCAATACATTCCAGTCATGAGTTTCATCCCACCAAGTTTCTGTAATGGCAACTATAACATACTTGCCCTCATGTACTAGTATTTCAAGTTCACCCTGTTTGTTCCCTAAACTATGAGCATTAGTGTATAGGCACTTTAGTTTTTTGTGGCTAAGTCTGGATATGCTTCCTATATCTCCTACTTTGCATCTGAGTTTTTCTTCTTTCTCTTTACTCCTTACCTCCTTCTATGATTGGTAATCTATTTGTTTTTGCTTGTAATTAGGTTCTAAAGGCTGTGAAGATTTCCACAAGATCTCCTCAATTGTAATTTAATTAATTTAAATTAAATCACCATACAGATTTAATTTAAAATAATTCTCTTCTTTCTCCCAAGGAAATCTCAGGATTTTTATAACTGTAGGAAAGAGTTAAAACTCTCTTAACAGTAGCTTCATCATCTTTATAAGACCATAATTCCAGAAGTCTTTGAGAAATAATTTAGCCAGTGTAAAACCAAAACAATTTTAAGTATAGATAAATCAGACTATTAATATTAATATCAAGTTATGAATCTGGTGACATTCCTATGCAATTGTGTAGTGATTTGCATAAATGATAATAAAATAAAGCTGCTGTAATGTGTGATGCAGAATATTACTTTGTTCATTTCCTAGTAATTCCTCATAAGATTGGACGTGTTATAGATGGGAGTCCAGCTGATCAATGTGGAAAACTGAAAGTAGGAGACAGAATTTCTGCAGTGAATGGACAATCAATTATAGATTTGTCACATGAAAATATTGTGCAGCTGATCAAAGATGCAGGGAATACTGTCACACTCACTGTTATTGCTGAAGAAGGTAAGAATTATTGTTATGTTTCTGTTCACTGAAGTTGCATTTGTTTATGTCTTCTACATGGTGGCAATGTCAGTATCTTTCAACAATAGTTGTAAAAATATTTTTGCATATATTAGCTAGGTTGAAGGTTGAGAGTACTGTACCTCTAGCGGCTCATTCATATCTAGGCAGTCAGATAGGTATTTAAGGATTTCTGCTTGGTCCTATGGCATTTATGGAGTTCTGCAAAATTCTGTCTTATTCCCACATGATGTTGAAGATGTGTAAAAAAACTATTGAGTGAAATTATTTGAAAAAAATTAGAAACAATAAAAGCTCTGTCTTGGTTTATCGGGTATGATGTAGAGATGTTGAATAATAATCTGAGGCCACTAATAAACTACATGAAAACCAATAAATTATAATTCAGTACCATTTCTTAGCAAATTCATTTTAACAGTGATGTGTTATTCGCTTACACTAATTATTCATCTTTAGGCATTATACAGCGGCTGCTTCTAAAAGGGTCTTGGAAATGTCAATTTAGAAGTCTCTTAAATTACTTGACTAAGAAAGCTACAAAGGCTATATTTCAGTGTTTGATTCTGCTAGTTAGTCCTTTTCAGGGACAGTTTCAGATAATGAATGCTAACTTACTAACTTCACAGTATCGGATCTGGTTACCAAAGTTATAATTTTATTGCAGATCCATTCCATTGCAGATCCCTCTGCTAAGTTCTATCATCAACATGTAATTAGAAGAAAGATAGCTATAGAGAGCTTTTTGTTTTTGTTTATTTGAAATGTAGATAACCTCTCATCAGAAATTCTTGCCTTTCCTTTTGATAAAGAAGCATTAATGAGTGTTGAACTAAACATTGCCATTCTCTTTTCTTCAACCACTCCTATCCCAAATAACTATCCAATTTTCACTTTTTAGTCAGAAAATACTTTTAGACAGGGGTAAAATTTACTTACCTTCCCTACTGGTTTGCCAGTGTGTGTGCGCGTCATCATCTGCGCATGCACAAAGACACCTGCGCCTGTGTAGACGCTTAAAATGTCGCAAAAAAGTGACATCATGATGTCCGCATGGGTGGGCAGAGCCTCCCACAGCTGCTGCTACCAATTTGCCCGAGTCGGATAGAACCGGCTGGATTTCACCCCTGCTGTTAGATATAAATAGTAGCTTCAAGGAGCATATGTGCTTTTCATTTCTTCAAGGTTATAGGTATTTGGTAAGAGGGGATTTGCTACTGCCTTGATCTATTTCTTTTAGCATTCTAAGCTGACAAAAATGTTGTTCTTCAAAGCATTCTAAATATTTAAATGACAATTTAACAAGATTTTATTTTATCCTTGTTTTAGTACTGTTAATATATTCTATATCTAATCAGCTACTTGTATCTTCATTAGAACACCGTGGTCCCCCATCAGGAGCAAACTCCGCCAAACAGAGTCCAATTGTACAGCATCGAGTTCTTGGACCAGTTCCAGCTTCTTCTGTGTCTACTGACAGGTACAAACTTTATTTTTAGATCATAAACATGAAAATGAAATTAAACACCTAACTTCTTTTTTGTAAAAGCAGCAAAAGAACTTTTCAGTTCCTCAGATTTTTTTTATCATCCGGACTAATTTTTTAGTTAGAATGCAGGAGATATCTTCCCTCATATTGCCAGGAGAAATATTTCTATGATGTTTTTCTTACTCGATGTATATGTATATTTTTTACAGAATAGTCTGCATTTATCATCTTTTGCCATTTTACTATTAATTTCCTTGTCATGATATATATGATGAAGCAAACTACAAAAGCTTTTGCAGCAATAAATTTATCATTCATATGCCACAAGATTGTTTTTATTTCAAGCCTGTAGTAATAGGTAATGGATCAGAGACTTCAAACTGCAGATTTATTTAAATGAATGCCAAAGAGAAAAAGTCCTCTGGAAGAGGAAAATGAACAAAATAAAACTGATTAAAGATTAAAGAGCTTCTGTGAGAAGTTATAATTATTCATGGTATAAAAATGGATGTTAGAAATGAACATCTTCCTTCTGCCATGTCGCTCTAATTATCTCAGAAAAAGTTACTTGATTAAAGATACTTCATCCAATCTTAATATGGCCCATATTAGTAATATAATATTCTGTTTCATCAAATGGTCTGCAATTTTTTAAAGTTGGAAATAATGCATTTACTGTATACAACTTTCCTTAAATTCTTTTTTGTATTGAAATATTTATAAAATGCAAGTGTTTTAATATGTCCATTGAAAATAATGGAAATTTATCTTAATTTTGTGCAACTTTCACAAAAGATTGACATACATTTTTGAGAGAAAATGATAAACACTAACTGAATACATACATTACAAATAAATGACAACTATTTCAGGGCATTGCAGATTTTTTTAGTAAATTATGGCATTTTAATCTCAAAGAAAATTTGTGGCACATTTCTTTTTTAATCCTAATTAGTAATTTCATCCAAAATATAGTTTGATAGGAAATGGACTAATAGAAAATCGGCATTTCCTCTTAAGAAATTGTGGCACATTCTGGCCAGTCCTTTCAATTTCAAATTTTATTCTTTAATGTTATGAATTAGAGTTCAAAATTAATTCAAAGAATTTGAATAGGAAATTACAAGAAATGAAATCTGCACAAGAATATCTACAGCCTGTTTAATTTTGTATGTGGAGAATATGTTTCTATGGCTGAACTTTGGAACCTGGCTTATATTTGGTAAATTCCTTTAGGAATCCATTCTAATCTTCCTTTAGGGAGAACTCAACAGAGGCCCTTGTAACGATCCATATGCTTCCTTATACTTCAGGGGTGCTATAGAAGCTGATGGCGGAAAAGAACAATGCAACAGTTACAAACACTTCTCATTAACTGAAGTTGTTGGGTCTCTCGGAGGGAGCACACTTTCTCAGGTATATAAATATACTTCCTAGAAAATAGCTATTCAACTTTTTTTTATTATATAGGAGCTGAACTCTTCTGTTAATAATAGATGCTGAAGGAAGGACCCTGTGTTAATCTGGATAGTCAGTGGAATATTCCAGATATTGTAGGAAGGTTCCTTAAATGTCTTTGTGCTTCTAGCAGCAAAGACTGGCTTTAGGACATTATTGTGCAGTCATTCAATTGCTTATGATTTTTTCAGTTCTTCTGGTACATATGATTTTGCCAGAATTGTCTGTCACTAACCACTTCTTTGAGTGGTTTATGATTCTGTTATCAGTTATACTACAGGTAATTCTCATCTTACAATCATATTGGAGCCTGCCCATTGTGTTCATAAATTGTGACAGTCATAAAATGGGTCAGTCACATTTTTATGACCTTTTATATGGCAGTCGTTAAGCAAACATGGTAGTCATAAGTAGACACTACAGTTGTTAAGCAAACTGATGGTTCTCTGTGGGAATAGTTTTGCCAAAATCCAGAAGTGTCTGTTTTCAGCAAAACAATTATAAAATGTAGTCATATGACCATGAATTACTGCAAATGGCCCTATTTGCAGCCTTGTTCCTGATCATCCAGTCACTTGACTACATGACGGGCCTCACCATCAGAACTTTGAATCCGTATCATAAATTGCCCTAGAACAATGACCTAACTTTGAATAGTTCCTAAGCAACCTATTGTAAGTAGAGGATACCTCTATTAGCCTTCCTTCATCTGTCAGCCTTTTTTGATTCCCTTCACTTTATTTTTATTTTATTTTTTTAGCATTGGAGTCTTCTCCCTTGCTTTGCAGTATACAGCCAATATGAAATATTAGAAAATATTTGTAGCTTGAGTTGTAGATTTTGGTAGAGGTTTGTTCTCCAAGCTTGCCGTTTAGCTCCCAGATGTCTCATTACCAAACTAGGTAAAATCTTCAGTGGGACTTTGGGTGAAGTCTTTATCTAGTACTGAATGATGCTTTCTTATGGCCTAATCTATTTTCAATAAGTCAAAGAAAAATATTTTCTTTGTTCCTGATAATCAATGTTTCACAGCCATTTGTTATGACTGGATATAATAAGGCATTGTCAATATATACTACCTTTATTGTCAGTCTAATATCAGTGCACTTTAATTATTTTATCTAGGTTTCTAAGAGTTTTTCTTCCAGATAGCTGGCATCTCTTTATTTTACTTAAGCCACTATCCCTTGAAATGCCTTTGTAGTCTCTCATTTCCCTTTCAAAAAAAAATTCCTAAAGTCATTTTCACACTTCCAGTTATCAAGATAACATCATCAGCACATTGTGGTAATTAATGTTTCTTGTAGTAACTTTAATTCCAGTTTCTCTTGCTAATATGCATGCTTTATTTTGCATATAAGTTAAATGAATAAGATGACAGTGTGTCTCATTGGCATGCTTCTCCCCCATTTTTGAGCCAGTTAGTTCCATATTCTAACTCTTCCTGATCATAATACAAACTTTTAGGTAGTAGGTAGGATTAGGGTTAGGGTTACCTTCCAACTTGGGGGGAAGGTGGTCATCTTCTAACATTGTCCTGCTTATGAATATCTGTTTTTCTTGGCAGAATACTGGAGTAGTTTATCATTTCCTTCTTCAATGAATCATATTTTTCAGGGAGAATACACTTTCAGCACTATAAGTCATAGTATCCTTAGGATGCAAAAGTCTTCACCTCTATGGTGTATTAGTTCTTGAAGATGGCGTTCAATCTGTTGAATTCAATTCAATCCAATCCAATCTGTTTTGTTAGTATTTCTAACATGGTATATATCAGTTTCTTAATGTATTTGAAATTTTAAAAGATATCAGTGAAATATGTAGAGAGCATACCTCAAGATAATCCTGAGATTCTGTTAATTATTTTCATGGGGGAAAAAATGATACTTTGGTAGATAGATACCATGGAATTTGATCATTACAAATCAGTCTCCCTTTTCTTTTTGTTATGCATTGAAATTTTAATG
Source organism: Arizona elegans (assembly GCA_022577455.1). NCBI lineage: Eukaryota > Metazoa > Chordata > Lepidosauria > Squamata > Colubridae > Arizona > Arizona elegans. Next base: position 169,007,410 of record JAKOOJ010000002.1, read on the forward strand.
TGTAATATTTAGTAGAAAAAAATGAGTGCCATTATCTCCCATCAGTTTTCAGTATTCTAAATGTCCATGTGTAACAAAGAAAAAAATGAGTAAGTTGTTATCAAAGACATCAACCAGGATTTTTGAACTGAATTTTTGTTCATGCTTCAGTTATGGAAAAGCATAAAGGGCCAGATTTATATCCTTTCGGAACAGCAAGCGATAGCTTTCTAAAATTTACAGAGTCGTAGTGATTAGAATGCAGTACTGCATGCTAATTCTGCTCACTGCCAGGAGTTCGATCCTGACTGGCCCAAGATTGGCTTGGCCTTCCATCCTTCCAAGATCAGTAAAACCAGGACCCGGATTGTTGGGGGCAGTATGCTGACTCTGTAAACTGCTTAGAGAGGGCTGTAAAGCACTATTAAGGGGTATGTGCTATTGCTATTGCCACAAGAAAAGTAGAATTTACATGTGGAATTAACACAGATATTACTATAATGTCAAACATATCAAATGTCATTACATTAATAATTGCATACAATTTCTTTGAATTTAGGAAATTGATTTTTTTCTAACAAAGAGTTGAAAGTCTTTCCCGGTATAATTTTAATTTGTATATCTATTATTTGCACAGAATCCTGGTTGTTATCCGGTAGAACTGGAGAGAGGTCCTCGTGGCTTTGGATTTAGCCTTCGTGGTGGAAAAGAGTATAATATGGGACTATTTATTCTTCGACTAGCTGAGGAAGGGCCTGCCATTAAAGATGGGAGAATTCATGTAAGTATGTATTAGACCTAGTTGGTTAGATCACCTATTGTTTTTAAAAGCTAATTTAATATTAATTTGATATTTTAAATATTAAATATTTATTCTATATATAAGTATTGATACTGTTCTCTGCCATTTTTATTAAATGTGAATTTATGCAATTATTTTCAGGCAATTATTTTGTACTCTATACTCATGTTTACTCTAACCCAGCTTTGGCAATAGGAAGAGAGAATTCTTGAGACAGAAATATTTAAATGAACTAACGCTAGTCATGAAAATTCAATTATATTTTTTGTGGAAAGGTCCTACCTAACAAAACGTAAATATCTAACCTTTCACAGCAAATTCACTGGAACATAGTCACCATTTTAAAATATCTGCTCTAATATGAAAGGAAAAGTGAGATAGTAACCAAACTCAAGGATTGCATTGGAGTTTTACCCAGATCTCTTATGTTCAGTCCATATAATAAGAGTATTTAAGAGTGTAATGCATTTAATACATTATAGTATTCATGCTTATTGAATGTAGCCCCATATTGGAACAAAAGTAGTACACTGCATACCAGAACAATTACACACGAGAACAGTTTTTTCTTGACCGCCATCACTCTGCTAAAGAAATAATTCCCTCAACACTGTCAAACTATTCACTAAGCCTGCACTACTATTAATTTTGCAATCGTACCTATCACCCATCTCCTCCCACTTATGACTGTAATCTTGTTGCTGGTATCCTTACAATTTATATTGACCATTTCCTAATATGATTTGATTGCTTAGTTGTACCCTATGACTATCATTAAGTGTTGTACCTTATAATTCTTGACGAATGTATCTTTTCTTTTATGCACACTGAGAGTGCATGCACCAAGACAAATTCCTTGTGTGTCCAATCACACTTGGCCAATAAAGAATTCTATGTTCTATTCTATGTATATGTTAAGCATACAATAAAACATGCTTTTTTTCTCCTTTAACATCTTAATGAAGTTCAGGAAAAAACCTGTTTTCTGGAAACTTTTTCTTTCTTGTTCAGCTACAAAAAACAGCTTGTTTCATCTATCTGAACTAGATGCTCCTCTGTAGAGATCTCAGATCTGCTAATGCCATTGCAAATAATTGGTTAATCATCTTTCTTAGGAATGTGCTTCACGTTTTTTTGGCCCATGTATTCATATTTCTGGGGGTTTATATAATGATCAGACATAGTTCAGTACTTCAGCACTCATAGTACCTCAGTATTCATCGTTAATGGGTTCCAGGAGCTGCATTGAGTACCAAAAACAATGAGTACCAAACATTTTTTTCCCATAAGGAATAATGTAGTGAGTCATAAGGCAGCCAAAACTGACAAGTTCTAGTTTATGTGTCGAGTACCAAACAAACGGAACAAAATTTTTGCATCAAAATGTGTTGAGTACCAAATGTGATGAGTTTCAAATCAGTTGAAACCACTGTATAGACAAGAACCATAATACAACAAACATTGGTGCTAACATGTTCTTTTTATTGTTCTGTAAGAGCACATCAGCATCAGAACCTTAGTGTTAAGTTTGCAATCACGTGAGCAGCCTTAGCTAAGGAAATAGAAATTACTGATAGGAAAATAAATAGAATTTAATGTGATAGTTCTCAGACTAAGGATTACATTTCAAGTTTGTAATCTCAATAGTTTAGAAGTGTTGGGAGTCTGGTTTTTCCCTTTTTCCCTGCTGAGCTGTAGAGCTGAACAGCAGAAGCTTAGTTTCATATTTTAACATTTAATTCTTTTTTATACTTAGTGGACAGTGTTTTATAAAGAGAAAATAGAGCCTGAGACGAAGTTTTGGAACTGACATTTAACTAGCCTCTTAGACCCCACTAATTCATATCTTTGTTGGATACTGTCCTGTCCCCAGTGCTGCTTTCCAAAGTTTTTTCTCTCTCTTTCTAGAATCTCATCTTTTTCAAAAACACTTCCCAAATTCTCTGAATGCCATAATAAATGGGAAGAATGTATGCATATTTCCTTCTGTTACGTATTTATTCTAGCCATGTGGAATATTACCCATACTTTCACATTAGTTTTTATAGGTATATAGATTGCCATTTATACAGTCTGTAGATCATCTCCAACCTCATAGCTAGCCTATATCGCCATTCAGCAGCCTTACATCAGTTACAATTCTTAAAGCTTGAATCTTTTTGAATTATCTGGAGAGTAACTGAGTGGTCTGGTGAGGATCAAGTTTATATTAAGAGATAAGTGTTGTTATGGATTACTCTAATATTTGTGATAATGACAGTATAACTGGGTTTCAATTAAGTATAACATAAGGTAGAATGTTAAAGTAAGTGTAAACAAAATGCTAACAAGGAAAATAACTTTTTACAACTTAATGAAGATGCTTTTCTCCTCAGGTTGGTGACCAGATTGTTGAAATCAATGGTGAACCGACACAAGGAATCACCCATACACGAGCCATTGAATTGATTCAGTCTGGAGGAAACAAAGTTCTACTCCTTTTGCGACCAGGGACTGGATTAATACCAGACCATGGTATGATGGGACCCCAACTATTGAGTGTATGAACTACAACTGATTTATTCAGCACAGTACAGATGTATTTATTGCTAATTTGAATAACTAGATGTTCAAACCCTAGAAAATTATAAATGACCTATTTAAATATTTACTTACAAGTTGGATTTCACCTTGTAGCTACTGTTTTCCAGAGAGCTTACAGTGGCAGCTAAAGTAATTCAATAATAATAAAAGTTAAAATTGTGCAGTGTAAATTTATTGCAGCACACAACTTGATGTATATTTCAGAAATACCCTGAATGTATATAGATCACAATAAGAATGTAAGAGCACAGGAAAGTAAGGTTGCCTAAAAGACCACAATATATAGAGGTAAGATGCTACTTGAGGAAAGCATGCAATAATTGGAACCCTAACCCTAACCTCCTGCCAGAAGCCATCTATCCCACTTCACTTAACAAGCATCTGGGCAATGGGCTGAAAAGTTTATCTCAATTCCCAGAGTATATATAGGAGGTGAATTTTGATTTTAAATGTGTTCACTTAAAATTTACAGTTGCAAGAAAAAGTATGTGAACCCCTTGGGATTACATGGAGTTTTGCATGAATTGGTCATAAAATGTACTCTGAACTTCATCTAAGTCACAACAATAGAAAAACACAGTCTGCTTAAAATAATACTACACAAACATTAGATGTTGCCATGGTTTAATTGAACATAACATGTAAACATTCACAGTGCAGGGAGGAAAAAGTATGTGAACCTTTGGACTTAATAACTGGTTGACCCTCCTTTGGCAGCAATAACCTCAACCAAACCTTTCTTGTAGTTGCAGATCAGACCTGCACAACGATCTGGAGTAATTTTGGACCACTCCTCTTCAGAAAACTGTTTCAGTGTAGCAATATTCTTGGGATGTCTGGTGTGAATCGCTCTCTTAAGGTCATGCCACAGCATTTCAATCGGGTTGAGGTCAGGACTCTGACTGAGCCACTCCAGAAGGCGTATTCTGTGCTGTTGAAGCCATTTTTTTGTTGAATTACTTGTATGCTTTGGGTTATTGTCCTGTTGCATCACCCATCCTCTGCGGAGCTTCAGTTGGCGGACAGATGGTCATACGTTTTCCTACAAAATGTCTTGATAAACTCTGGAATTCATTTTCCCATCAATGACAACAATCCATCCAGGCCCTGAGGCAGCAAAGCAGCCCCAAATCCTGATGCTCCCTCCGCCATGTTTTACAGTGGGGATGAGGTTTTGATGTTGGTGTGCTGTGCCTTTTTTTCTCCACACATAGTATTGTGTGTTCTTCCCAAACAACTCAATTTTGGTTTCATCTGTCCACAGTATATTTTGCCGATAGTGCTGTGGAACATCCAGCTGCTCTTTTGCAAACTTCAAACGTGCTGCAATATTTTTTTTTGGACAGCAATAATAATAATAATAATAATTTTATTTCTATACCGCCCTTCTCCCGAAGGACTCAGGGCGGTGTACAGCCTATTTAAAAACAGAATAGACATCGAATTAAAATAATTAAAAAATATTAAATAGTTTGGCTTAATTTAAAACCCCAAAAATTTAAAACATCCAATTAAAAATTATGTTGCTAACCCAGCCTGGCGGAACAATAGGGTCTTGAGTGCGCAGCGAAATACCCGGAGGTCAGAAATCTTACGAATTTCAATGGCTTCCTCCGTGGTGTCCTCCCATGTACTCCATTCTTAACACTCTAGGATTCTTCTTTACCTCATGAAGCATTCTGCGCTGTGCTCTTGCAGTCATTTTTACAGGATGACCACGCCTAGGGAGAGTAGCAACAGTGCTAAACTTTCTCCATTTGTAGACAGTCTGTCTTACCAAGGACACATGAACATCAAGGCTTTTGGAGATATTTTTGTAACCCTTTCCAGCTTCATGCAAGCCAACAATTCTTGATCGTAGGTCTTCTGAGAGCTCTTTTCTGTGAGGCATGATTCACATCAGATAGTGCTTCTTGAAACCAGTAAACCCAAAACAGGTGTGTGTTTTTAAAGGGCAGGACAGCTGTTAGCAACACATCCAATATCATCACACTGATTGGAGTCAAGGTTGGCTCACTCCTGGCTCCAATTAGCTCTTGGAGAAATCATTAGGCTAAGGGCTCACATACTTTTTCCTCCCTGCACTGTGAATGTTTACATTTTATGTTCAATTAAACCATGGCAACATCTAATGTTTGTGTAGTATTATTTTAAGCAGACTGTTTTTCTATTGTTGTGACTTAGATGAAGTTCAGAGCACATTTTATGACCAATTCATGCAAAACTCCACGTAATCCCAAGGGGTTCACATACTTTTTCTTGCAACTGTATTTATTTATTATTTATTTGCTGCCCATCTTGTATCAAAACAACTTTGGGCGGCTTAAATCTTGCTTTTCCACTTTAAAAGCACTCAAAGCTGTGTTAGGTACTGGGTACTTTAAGAAAAAGGGTAGTATGATCTTCTCAACATACAATTTATGTTGTCAGACAGATTTCCCACTGAAAAGCCTATACATATAGCTAGAAAACAAGTTTTATTGTGTCTTCTCTCTGCTTATTACACCAATAAAAAGCTAATCGGCTGTCTCTTTTCTCTTTTGTCTGCTTTGTATGCTCTTATTAGAACAATTAGATTTTATAAAGTATACATTAAAAAGAGCAAAACCACCCCATACTAATCTTAAGATTTCTCCAAATCAGATTTTGTTAACCTGGTATCTTCCAGGTACATTGGAGATAGTGACAACATATCTAGTGAGAATTCTTAATATGCCTCTACTGGTAGGGAATTCAAGGAGTTGTAGTCTCCAATGGATCTGGAAGGCCCTGAATTGTAGTAGGCTATCCTAAATTCTTTTGATGGGATGCTGAATTTGGAAATATCCAAGTCAGCTGAGATACTCTCCTCCCTCATATTCTTACACTCTGCCTGTAATTATATATTTCTTTTACTCTTTGCTGTGATTTTTGGTATATAGTCCTGGGCTTTTTCTCTTCCTCCCTCAGGTTTGGCTCCTTCCAGCTTGTGTTCCTACGTGAAAACTGAGCAGCATTAAAGCTTTCAGGGCTTTCTTTGGTCTTTCCTTAAACTTGGTAAATCAGCATGTATTGTGATTAGCCACTTTTTATTTGTTTTGAATAATAGTCTTTCACTCAGCTAGTTTAAATTTGACATGAATTGTGATAAGTGTAGGCCACAAGTAACACAGAAGAATCAATTTTAGAGATCCTTAATTCCATATACTCTAGTTCATTATCCAAGGAATAGAAATGATACAAGCCATCTGCTATAACAATCACTTTTTCCAGCACACCACATACTATTGATGTATCTTTGAGTAAAGTTCCTGCATACTTCAGCATCACTGTTATGCTTTGTCTCCCTTTTTGTCAGTCCTACTTTTTGAAAATCAGAAAATGAAATTCTAATTCTGGCACATAAACGAGAGGCAATGTCATTTCTCTCCTCTCTCAACTTGAAAAGTTGGTGAAGAAGAGAACTAAATATCTAGTGGCCATCCTTTATGCAGCTAAACTGTTTAATTTAGTCAGGATTTGTGCCATATTGGCCATATTTGGGATTTGATTGGCTCTACATGATTGTAGTTCTGAGAATAATCCACACAGTGCTACAAAATGAAAATCAGTGGTAAATAAATTAAAATGAACTAATGGATAGGGAGAACGAAGTATATATTCTGAGAATAAAACCATCTACAAGAGAAAGAAATACTGTTTTAATTGTCATACAGAAAAAGTATAACTGAAATTGACTAAAATGTGGTTTCAGAGATTTCCTGTTGCAAGAGAAAGAATTGAGACATAGAAACCAGGTTTCCAGAAGGAATAGTTATCCTGTATTATAGGTTACTATATTTTATCATACATTATATTATACATTTCAAATCTAAATTTTCTTATAACATACTTAAATATAGTGGTTTCTTATAGTAATAAGTTGTTTTTGCATATTTCAATCATAATTGGGAGGGTTTTAGACATTGATAATATCTTTTTATTGTTTTGCTCTTATACATTATTTTTTATTTTGATATAGGTGGTCTGGATAGTTTTAATCCAGTATCCTCAAGTGTAACCCATGGTGAACAGACTTCACTTCCCTCATCATTACATTCTGCTTACACATCTGAAGCATCTCATTTGTCAGAATCAGAAGCTCTAATGAAATTTCAGATGTCTGAGAAACTAGAAAAACTGAAGAACACTGTGCCTGAAAAGAAAAGCACTTTAATGGAAAACCATTTGGAGATAAAGAAAACAGTTTGTCCACAAAGGCAAGTGAACAACTGGGATCACACTTTCATTCCAGATAATAAAGTGATGCACAGTACTGCACAATTAGCATCGGGCAATGCAGCCAGTAAAAGCCAATCAGCTAGTCCCCAGAAGTTGAGCAATAGTCCTTCCAGAGATCATAATCAACTTCCATTCGATAGATCTAAGAAAAGTGAAACTAAACATCTAGATGAGAATTGTTTAGACCACTTTAAAAAACCAAAAAGAAATGAAAGTGGTAATCTGGGAACCTTTGAGAATGCTGATATAGAGAAAATCCTGGCCAAGGGGAAAAGAGACCAGTCTGTCAGTCCCCAAAAATATCCAAAGAGAGAGAGAAGCAGAGAAAAACTGAACATAGACTTTCAAAGCAAAACAGCTGCTAATGATATAAGTTCTAGTAGGCTGCTAAAAACTGAAAAGATAAAATTAGGAGTCACAAAGGAAATAACAAAGCCAAATTTATCTACAAATAACTCAAAATATCCTTCAGAGATACAGTACGCCAAGGTAGGAGAACAGTTTCTCTCACTTTCTAAGACTAATCAGCCTGGAAAGAAAATCTTGGAAGATGAGAATATGAAAAGTTCTAAGCAATTTCAGAAGTCAGGTCTTCCTGATGATTCATTTATTTCTGTGGATAAAAACTCTAGACTTGAAGCAGATGAGCCTCTTTTCCTGAACAAACTTACAGATAACTTGGAGCTAGCTGATAAAACCAAAGACGATGGAATGTCCAAATCCGAGAGCAGTTCTCCGGTAAAGAAAACAATAGTTCCTGGACCTTGGAAAGTACCAAGTACAAGTCGTGTCACAAAAGCAATGGGTCTGACTAACAAACGGGTTTGATTGACCAACTTTTTTAAGAACACATTTTAATCAGGTTTTTAAATGTAGTCATTAAACTTTTTCCCAAAAAACTCATATTTTTTTTAGACACTGTGACAGAATGGAAAATACATTTGATTTGATCTTTTATTAGGCTGCATGAAGGACCTTTTCAGATTGCATATCAGAAACTCTTCAAAAGCTGTTGTCCTTTTGTCTCCTTTGAAGATGGTGTCCTGCTGCTCCTGATGTTGCACTGCTAAGATTTTCTGATAGTATTGTATGTTAATGAACATTATTTAATGCCTATTATTAGTGGATCATAAGTCACTACTTGTTCTTGTGCCAAGTTATCTACTGTAGCCCATTGAATCTTTTCCTGCATTTTCCACTGCCACAGAAAAGGATTTTGTTTAAAATGGGTGTTTACTCAGGCATGCTGCATGTTTACATAGGGAATACTTCTAAGTTCTCACAGCTAAAGTAAAAGCAGGATGGGTGTGATTTTCTTGACTCTGAGGAGTCAGAAAGTTAACATACACTGTTGCCTTTTTCACAGTTTTTTTCTTCCCTTCCCAAATTTCTCAATCTGCAAAATAACTGTAAAAAAGACAGTAGCCCTTTATCAATAAATATATGACACCTTGCTATTTTATTCTATAGTGGTTTTATTATTTTATCTGTTGATACAAATTGAATGTTAGAATTGAGCAGTTTGAAAATCACATTTAATGGGATGAGATTAGGAAAGCACATGTGTCAAGCACATAATCAAATTATTTCCTGATACTTATTATAACACATATTAAAATTAGAAATTAAACATGCAATGGCTGCATATGCTGCTTAGCTTTCTGTCATGCTATTTGTCAGAATTTCCATCTGTTGTTGGTTGTTTTTTGGGTTAATGCTGGCTAAATACTTGAACATTTGTTGCCTTGCTTGAACATTTTAAAATCTTAAATCCCAGCAAGCAGAATAAATTAGAATTTACCCACCAAAGTAAAATTCTTAAGTATTGTCCTTGTGCCTATTAACAAAAGCCTGTTACACTGGCTTCCAAGTTTGTACATAAAAAGTACTTCCAAATTTAAAAGATCTCTCTGAAATTTCTCATTGCTTGTGCATGATTATCATAATGGGAGGAATGTTATGGGTAGAGCACATTAATTCTTCAGGCCTATAGGTCATTGGAGTGGCAACCTCTAGAACAACGAACTCTTGTAATTTTTAAAAAACCATTCTGGCAATGAATTTGGTTTCCTTTGAATGGATTTAAATGAAAGAGAGTGGTCAGTTAAGAAAAATAAAAATACATTCTTACAGATCTTAACAGTTGACATGGAAAACTTAAATAATTTTTATTTGAGTGTGTGCACACACATGGGTATGTATTTAAGATGTTTAAAGTCTTTATTGAATTGCAACTCTTCCAAGCAAATTGAACTCTTCCAAGTTCCTCATGCTTTTCGGATGAGCCATTTTGTATTAATTTTTCTTTTATCAGAGTACATATTCATTTTTCTACTGAAGGTATTTTTTCTCCCCTTTTTGTCCTCCTCTATAGTTTTGTAGTTATCATAAAATGCTAGTTTTGTACCTGCTATAGTCGAACAACTATTTTCTGTGATGTCTATAATTGTTTTATATTGGTTAGGCAAGTTTGCTTTTCTTCATACTTTGGGGAAGCCTAAACGAAATATCAGTACCATAGTCCTCAAACTAGCAGCAGACATGTAACTGTACACACCTGTTTATATTGCTTCTAACTATTCTGATACTAAGAGTTTCCCCTTTGTAGTAGTGAAATTGGTGTTCTTATTTCACTATTTTAAACAGAAAAAGTGAAGCCTCCTATTTCTTGCACCATAGCATTAAATTCCATACTAGCAAGCTTCTTCCCACCAGTAAAATTACAAATTCCGTCTAGGCTGAATCTTCTTTTGTATATGCCTAGATTTGCAATTTAACATATTATCTCACTTGCTAGCAGCCGAGGGCTTTAGAGATGCTGTTTTCAGAAGATTTTTGGTTTGTATTCAGATTTAGATGGCTGACATACAGTTCTCCTCAGTCTCTGATTTATTTGCTTTGAATGCTTTAGAAGTCATAGAAATAGATGGGGGAGAGACTCTAGGACTTTGGTAATGTCGTATAATCTCAAAAAGGGACTGTGATTTTTGAGAGAGATTAAACTGCTGTGAAACTGCCCCCCCCTTCTACCCACTGCATGATTTGGAACTGTTTCCAAAGAGAATATAGCCTGCTAGTGTTGCTTGCCGATGGTCTTCCTCTTGTGCTGATCCTATTAGCCCAATTTATCAGAAGCAATCAGACCAATAACAGATGATATATCAGCATGCCAGTCAACTATTAAAAAGCTATGGACTTTCCAGAAAGAACTGTTAGTGACTATGAGATCGACTAATGAAAAGGTTTAGCCCTAAAGCAAACACAGATTCAATAGGTTAAAGTCATTGAAGCTATTTGGACCCACAGGTATAAAAAATACAGAAAACAAAAGAGTTCAAAGGCTACTTATTATTCAACATCCTACCACCAGATATGACATTCACATAAACCATGGAAGAATGTGAGTTTATCAATCTGCAAAATCCATATGTAATAGCTCTGAACAAAAGTTCTAAGACTCATTTTATTTAGATATATGATAGAGCTTAAGACTTATTCAATAATATTCTCCCCATTAGTTTATTGATTCCCGTTTCTTGAAAATAGTTTGTACAATAGCTCAAATTACAGTTCAGATGCAGTTGAATTAAAAACTCTATTCCTTAGACATCTGAGTATTTCTATTGGAATGAAGTACTAAAACAAATCAGTTGTAGAAGACATCAACTTTTTTTAAAAAAAATTGTCATCTGATACAGCTTTTAATGTGTATTAATTGTGTGCTCTTATCATTTACAAACTCGAGTTACTGTAGGAAGTATATGCAAATATTGTAGAATATTACTGTGAAAATATTAAATATCTGAGTTAGACTATGTAAATTAATTTGACAAATATCATGAGGCAACCTTCAAAAGGTTCTATATATTTTGTCACAAAATAATATTGAATGAAAACTGCAGAAATATCAAAATAATAAAACTGAAATAACTTTATTTTCCAACTATCCAGATATTGTTTATCCATTTAATGATGTGACCTATTTTGTTGTCTTCTGTTTGATGTGAGCCCTTTTTTCCAGAAACTTTGTATTTAACTTGATAATAATGATTTAGCAATGTGGCCTTGGAATGTTCAGAAAATATGGTTGTATTGGATGTAAATGTTTTATTTTGTACAGCACCTTTATATATTCACTTCTCAGATTCTGAGTAGAAAGATCTGTAAATCACTCATTATTTTTTATATAGATACATTAAAAAGAACATCTGATTTAATAACTTTGATTCTTTGTTACCCCTCTTAATGAAAACCTTTCTCCTCTTGGTCTGTAAATTAGAATGCCATTAGACAATGCATGATTTCTACTGCACCAGTGGACTCTTTTCCATGCTTTTAATTGAATACTCTGCTGGTATCTTTAGTTGTGGATACAGACACTTCCAGATGAACATTTCTCTCCAGCTATTTATTATTTCACAGAACGGCCACTCTGAACACAGAGAGACTGTGATAATTTAAGATTACAGACAGCAGTTAATTTAGAAGAGTTTCCAAGACACTCCTCTGCAACTGTCTTGGGAAGACTTGGGAATGGCATTTGGGAGGAAGTAGCAGGGGCAGGCTACAGTAAGGGTACATGTAGGAACAATTTGGAGACAACTGTAAAGAGTGTACTGAGAGATAAGGGAAATTGATCTGTTAATAGGAAAATATGGATTGTAGGATTCTTTTGGAGAAAAAAATTAAGCACTTTGATTCTAGATCAGATGAGCTGGAAGTACGTGGGGAACTTTATAAGGTTGATCACAAATAAAAGAATGGATTTGCATTTTTGGTTTTTACATCATCCTTACTGTGATTGAGGCTCTTCAAAAAATCACTACCAGTTTGCCATTCTATGATCTTTGTGACATCACATGCATGTACAAAAGGGATGGAGGTTTTGATACAATGCGGCTTAATTCTGCAGACATCTCTGTATGAATCTACGGCTAGCAATAAATACTTGCAAGCTTATCTTTTTCACTGGAAAAAACCCACAGCATCACTGGCTTCTCTCTTGACTTCTGTTTTATTTCTCTTTACTAACATTTAATCTCAAATACTATCATACAACTTCCTTCAGCAGTTTACAAGAATGCCAATAATAGTTTATATATAATACAGAATGTTCTAAAGGTATTGCCTCCAGAAAAAAACATGAATTGTTTGAAAAAGAAAACCTATTGCATAAATGTTAATGATAGCAGCCAAACTTTGATAACTCTTTTTACAGGCCCATTAATACTGTGAATTTAGAAACATAACAGATAGAAAAAACATATGTATAAACTGATTTGTGGAGGTGGAAGACGGAATACATATTTAAGAAAATGTTATATATCCACAGTTCTAACAATTGGGGAAGGAATGTAAACCTTTTAAATAAAACTTTACAGTAAAAAAATTCAGAACAAACCCAGTTGTCACGCTAACTGCTAGCAATTAACAATATTATCTAACCCAGCAAAAACACGAGTTTCCAATTGCTTTGTGTAAATCATCGATAGCATATCAACATTTTAATTCTATCATGGATAGACTGCCTGCTAATTCAGATCATTATTTGGAGAATTCTAATAGTATCTTTAAATTAAATCCCCATGGTGTGTGGCAGATCTACTCTTAGCCATCTTCTGTTATTGCTATTTTGTGTTACTGAGCAATGGAAAATTGAACTGTAAAATGGCTGAAGAGGCTTATTTGTATTTTGTGGGAATAAATTTCATTCTCCTCTCCCAGTATAGCAAACAAGCAGACCCAACTATCATTCAAGAAAAAAACTATGACAGGCATTTTGAAATATAAAAAGTAGGTCAACTGCAACTTGCAGAAAATAGATGAGCTTGCCAGAAACAAACACCATATTAAATTATTACTGGTAGGTACCAGATAGCAATATTCACCTTATAGTCACACTGAGTTTAGCAAGCAGTTTCAGACCAGAATAATGCTGGCTTTTTTTAAAAAATTCATTTAATAAACCTTGTTGCAAGACATCTAATTTCATATTGCTTTGCTCCATAGGAGCAGCTGGTTTAACCAACTAAGATGAGCACATTAGAATTAAGTTATTTATCAAGCTTTATTTAACCATTGCTTCAAGCTGTGACCTCAATGAAAAATTAATTCTAAATTCTTAAGAAAATGTATGAAAAATATGGCATTTTTATTGATGTGAAGACTGGCATAATTAGAAAAGCACCTTCAATGGCCATGCCAATCCTATGTAGACAGCAAAGGAAGTTTCTGCCCAAAACATGGGCTGCAGCATCTTCTTTCTCACGGTTTGATTTTCCATAACTAAAAAAAAAGAATAAAGTAAACATTAAAATCAGAAAAGAAATATTAAACTCATGTGAAAGCCAAGTCCATTGGTGAAACTCAGGAATAAAAGTAACACTGTTGTTTTTGCTTTTCTTCCCAATATATTTATAAGTTACCACTTGAAAGTTAAATGCACAAAGAACAACTATGTGCATTTCATGTTTTATAAGCAAGAGTAGCAAAGTTTTAATCTGTGTGTATGTATATTACCTCATTTTATCCTGTTTTTATTATTTTTATAAATTACTCAAGGCAACATGCATATCTAATTCTCCTTCCTCCTCCTATTTTCCCCGCAACAAACTGTGAGTTGGTTCAATTCAGAGAGAGTGGCCCAAGGTAACCCAAATTGTTTTCGTGCCTGAGATGTGACTAAAACTCACAGTCTCCTGCTTTCTAGCATGGTGTGTTCACCACTAGATGCTTGTCTTTTGAGCTTAACTATACAATACTGTTTTGGATTGTGCTTACAGTGATTTCACAATTTCCAAATTGTACCCCCAAATACCTAAAAACTAAAAGTATCACTCTCTGAAAATTACATGCGTCTGAAGCATGTAAGTCTTATTTTCACAATTACACTATTTTGTTTAAGGTTGCACAGACAGAATATAGCCTTTATGTAGACAACACTAGAAAAACAGGCAACTGAGCTATCCTCAACAGGTACTTAGCAACACTTACTCTGATATTGAAGCCCAGCAAATCACTTATAACTCCAGAGACTGCCGATAGGATCACCACTCGTGTAATATTATAGATCAAGGGATTCATTGTCAATCCGTATAGTCTAAATGGTGTATCTAACTCCTGTGGTTATGAAACAGAATTATAATGCAGCAGTATTGCTTTCGTATAATAAAAAGATCATCAAACATCTTTTAAAAAAATATAGCAGATGAATACAGGCAAAGAAGCGCAAATTATTTATTTTTACCTTCAAGAGTTTGGTGGAGAGTTTAAGGACGTTATTTACTAGTGTGAGTTGCTCTTTCTTGTTTGGTTTCTTTTCCATCTTTAAGTACAAGTTTATCTGCAGGAGAGTTATTTAAGTATAGTTTATTAAAATTATGCAATTTTAATAATCCAGGTCTGCCTTGTAATGGCAGGGATGGCATATCCACTAAACTTTGTTTTATATTCCCTATACAGTTAGCATAAACATTAACAAAAGCAACTTTTATAAATTACATCATTTTTCGTAACCAGTAAAAGCAGCAGCTAAAATATGGTATGGCGTGTGCTTTTTAAAAAATATAGAACAATCAAATACTGTATATACTCATATACGAAGTCAAACTGTCTACCTTGATAACAACAGTATGATCATGAAATATATACCACAATTGGAAAAGGGAGAAGGCAATCGCTGCTTTTCCCCTATTAGCTTGAAAGGATGACAGGTTCTAGAGAACAGATTTTCCAAATAAAACCTAGATATATCCTTTAGTTGAAATATACTTTTAAGAATTCTGACCAACAGCAAAAAAAAAAACAAAAATTACGTAAGTATGCAGTTTTTAATAAACCAGAATTTGGAAAAAATAACTACAGAAAACTGTTTTATAAGACTTATCTACAGGAAAACTGAAAGAAAAGAAGATACAGGTTGCTAAAAACCTAATCATTGAATAAAATCTCTTCAGTCTTCAATTTTCATCAAATAGTGCTCATGCTTTAGCTTCTACAGGCATTTTTGAAAATAAAGATATTGAAATTAGTTTCCATCCCCTCCTTCCAAAAAAAGTCCACAAACTTGTATCTTGGAGTTATAACTCATACACAAGGCAAAAGGCCTCCACAAAATTATTATCCACTTCTTGACCTTTGTCTTACAGTGCTTGGTTTTAAAACATGCCTCTCTTCAAGACTGACAAACCAAAGCTTACATGTTGCGTAACTAATATTTTATGAACAGTTCAGGGATCTGCTACCACCAGAAGACAGCCTCTGGATATTTAACACAATAAGCACAAAGTTAACAACTGAAAATGTGTATTTACCTTATTACCTTATTATTTTTAGGTATTACTTTATCGATCTGTCATAATGTCAGAGAAATAGTACAAAGAATCCAAAAATACCTGTTCAGTCAGCAGAATTGAAATATTACTATATTTCTTGTTGGTTTCAGAGCCTAGGGATGCCAAACGCAACAAGAATAGGAGCAGGGCAGTTTCCCAAATTAGGAATTCCCAATTGTAAGCAGCACTCAAGAATGTCTTATGACCTTTTAAAACCTATGAAAAACAACACAACAATCAGCAAACAGACTGAAAGTTATCTTTGCTCTAGAACAGAGCTTGGTTAATAATTTCACACAGTTTCACCCTGCATCCTGCACAGTAAGAACACCCCTCTGTCCAGAAGCTCTAACAGGATTACAAGTTAGCACAATAGCACATGCTCTCAAAGCCAGCAAGTGGGGGGGGGGGGTTGGGGGGGAGCGGGGGAGATGCACATGCAGAATGACAGAGGGATGTTTTTTTCTTTCATTTACTGTTCCTTTGCTACCCTGCCTGTTGTATTTGTCCATATCCAAATTTCTCTAGCCTCAGATACCTAATTGTAGACGCTGATCTCTCCATTTTCTAACTTTCTCATACAAAATTGACACATTTATCTTCTAATCCACAGCTTTCCAGGTCAAAGTTATGATGAATTACAGTACAATAAATTCACAAGTTTGAAATATTGAATATTGAAATATTCAAAAGTTTGGCAAAAAAATAATACTGTGCATTGTTCCGGTATCTAAGATGTCTAGAGTTCCCCAAGGTTTAAGATGGCATACAAGCTAATAAAACAATATGCTTCTTAGCACTACAATGCATTTATTACAACACAGAGGAACAGATCAGGCAAGTAGAATCTCAGTTTTGACTAGAGATGGGTAATATTGTCCAATCACAAAATTCAGAAAAGAGTTATCTGCCATTCACTGATCACTTTAACTTTATTGTGTAAACCAGGTGAGTTTCATGCCTTCTACTATCAAAAGGATAAATAGCTATAATTGCAGAGTGTAGGTTTTCACAATCACAATTTATTGATTAAATGATTTCTGGGTAAATGCTACAGGAAACAATAAATACATGCCAAATATGATTAAGAAGCTTTCGGGGGTTTTAAACTTTCTTCAACTCTTGACAGCTTCATGCTTATATCTATGCACTTTTGAGGTCTTCTAGAATGTTTTGGAACCCTGATCTTTCATAGCCCAGATTAATAAGACCCAGTCATTAAAATGGTCTGCCATCCAAGTACTATCCAGATACTATTCCTACTTTTTTTCCTTTTTTTTCTTGCTTTGGAGTGCTGTATATGTCAAAGGCCTTATTTCCTGGCTGTACTCCTAATTAGCCAAGTATCTTGGCTGATGTGTATATTTATTTTGGATGTTCTTATATTTTTAGTATTTTAAAATGTTTTCAGTGTCTTAATTGTAATATATTTTTTTGAATTGTAAGCCACCCATAGTCATTGAGATGGGTGGCTATAGAAATTGAATGAATGAATGAGTGAGTGAGTGAATGAATGAATGCATGCATACATACATACAAACTAAAAAAGGAGACTAACAAGTGTGCAAAGTATTGTACAATATCTTTAATTTATATGCTAGCAGTAAAGCAATGTCGGCTGGTGGTTCCCAGGAGGAGAGCCTTCTCTGTGGGGGCACCTGCCCTATGGAACAGGATACCCCCAGGGATACGAATGATTCCAGATCTCCGTACTTTCCGTCGTGCCTTGAAGACCTTTCTATTTCACCAAGCCGGACTGGCATAAATTTTCAGTTTATCTAAATTCTACGCTGAGGATCTTAATTGATGAGCCAAATCAGTTTAATTATTTTTAATTATTTTTATTTCACATTATATGTATGTTATTCTGACTGTTCACCGCACTGAGTCCTTTGGGAGAAGGGCGGATAGATAGATAGATAGATAGATAGATAGATAGATAGATAGATAGATAGATAGATAGATAAATAAATAAAGCAAGCAAGCAAGCAAGCAAGCAAGCAAGCAAGCAAGCTTAGGATCATCTAAGACAGTGTAGAGCCCTACAAGGAATAAGCGACACCAGTTTTCAAGCTGAATTTAGAAAAAGGCTCACAAACATGAGACATTATTGCTAATGCGCAGTAGATAACTGAGAAAGCCAAAGGATGTCAAAAGAAATCACTATCTGTTTCATTGGTATAAAGGCCTTTAATTGTGTTGATCACATCAAGCTGTGCAATGTGCTCAGACAAATGGAAATCCCATAAAATCTCATTGTTCTAATGAGAAACTTAAATGCAGATTAGGAAGCCATAGTAGGAACAGAACATGGTGAAACAGATTGGACAAGTTCAGGTTCTCAAAAAGTGTGTAACAAGACTGAATACTTTCCCCTTATTTATAAAATCTATATGATAATATACTTTAAAGTAAGCTAGATTGGAAGAAGATGAGTGTGGTTTTAAAACTAGAGGAAGAAAACCAGGATTGGAAGATGAACATCTTTTTAAAATTGGAAGAAGAACCATCATTATCTTCCACTACAGGTAGTCCTCGATGTGCAGCAGTTCACTTAATGACTGAACAACAACAACAACAGGACTGAAAAAAAGTGACTTATGACCATTTTTCACACTTAGGACCGTTGTAGCATCCCGACGGTTATGTGATCAAAATTCAGATGCTTGGCAACTGACTTATATTTATGACGGCTGCAGTGTCCTGGGGTCATGTGATCACCTTTTGCAACTTTCTGACAAGCAAAGACAATGGGGAAGCCAGATTCACTTAACAACCGGGTTACAAACTTAACAGCTGCCATGATTCACTTAACGATGCCAAAAGCAAGGTCGCAAAATGGAGCAAAACTCACTTAGCAAATGTCTTACTTAGCAACAGAAATGTTGGGCTCAATTGTGGTCATAAGTCGAGGACCACCTGTATGTTGATGACACTATCCTGATAGTCAAAATGTGCAAAAGCTTTAGATCTGGTAATAAAAGTTAAGGAACAAAATGAAAAGGAGGTCTAAAATTAAATATAAAGATGACTGAACTAATAACAGGTAACATAACTAGTCATAGAATTGACAATGAAGATTATAAATAGCTTCTGCTAGGACCAACCACTAAATCAGTGTTTCTCAACCTTGGTAGCTTGAAGATGTGTGGACTTCAACTCCTAGAATCCCCCAGCCAGCAGCGCTTGGATCATCAAACAAATCAATCCAGAGTCCTCACTTGAGGTACAAATGACCAGGCTAAAATTATTCTACTTTGGACACATTAGGTGAAGGCCTAACTCACTGGAGAAGGCTCTAATGTTGGGAAAGGTGGAAGGAAAGAAAAGAGGACAACCATCAGCAAAATGGATAGACATAGTTACAAAGGCAATGAATGCCTTTGAAGAAAATCTGAGTTGTTATTACAAGGTGAAAACAACTTGATACCGCATAATCAATCAACAGCATATCAGTTTTAATTTACTGAATTGTATGAAAAGTAGTTCCCTCAAAAAATGTATCTCATTAGAAAAAATTACCAACCGGGGGGGGGGGGGGGGGGAATCCTTGGAGACTTTCAACTTTCACCCTCAACTTAATATAAAACCATCCTATTTTATGTGGTATTGATGGTCACATTATCTCTAAAAATAAACTAGAGATCTTACCTGTGCACAGCATATGAAAGCAATGGAAAGAGCCAGTAAGAATATTGAGGATACAACTACATCAACAGACCGTTGAGGGCCTCGCCTCTGGCAAAACAAACATACAACATTAAAGTAATGGAGTATTGCATATGAAGAGCAAAAAATTTACTGCAATTCTTCACAGTTTAATTCTGTAGCAAGTTAAGATCCTCTCCACAATCTGAATCTTTTTTTTAAGGCTGAGATTTCAGTGCTTTTAAATCACTTACCTTTAAGTAGGAACGAAGTGATAACCAGATTTTAATGTTTTCTACTTTCTTGAGTCTGAAATGTGGGATTTCGTATTTTCTTGCTTTCCGAGCAGAAGTAATGTGACTAAAAAGTTTAGCAACCAGAAACCTCTGCAAAGAAAAGTGTCAATCAGAGCAAATTACATGCAGACTGTTATCATGTGAAAATTACAGACGGATCTTTTCTGACTGTTACCTTTCAAAAGCTTTGCAGAACATTTTAATGATACATATTTCTCTAGAACAGGAATGACATTATAAGACAGGAAACTGATGCTTGTTTGTCAAAGGGAAACATCCAATATAATAACAATATGTTCATTTTGCCACACAACACAACCAGTGGTGGGTTTCAAACTTTTTTACTACTGGTTCTGTGGGTGTGGCTTTGTGGGCGTGGCTCTGTAGGTGTGGCAGGGGAAGGATACTGTAAAATCTCCATTCCCACCCTACTCCAGGGGAAGGTTACTGCAAAATCCCCATTTTCTCCCGATCAGCTGGTTCTCGGGAGGCAGAGAATAGATGGGGGCAGAATTTTTACTACCGGTTCTCTGAACTACTCAAAATTTCCGCTACCGGTTCTCCAGAACTGGTCAGGACCTGCTGAAACCCACCTCTTGAACACAACCATGTGGCAAAAGCAAGAGACGGTGGCAGAGAGCAGTGCTTTCATGTGGTTGTTTTATTTTTTTGACAACGAAGACTAACCTGCTTGTAAGTCCTCTCAGCAACACACATCATGAAGAAAAACATCCAGGTGAGGCAGAGGCGCTCCAGAAAAATGATCATTGCAAGGGTGATTATAGGGGGGAATGGAGGACCCCCACAAAAGATATGCAGAACTTCTTTTGCAGTCAAGGACCACATCTGCTCAAAGGTCTTTGAGTGGAAGAGTCGATAGAGGAAGGGAAGGAAAGCTAAACTGATGGTAACAATATTGCCCAGCCATTGATAACCAGATCCTTGGTGAAAGGCATTGACCTAAAGGTGAGAGAACCAGTATCAGCACTGCATATTTTACATACTATACATTGAGACATGCAAACCATTACATTATGAATTAGCGTGTTGCATCTAAAAATGCACCGTTAGGTAAGAATGGAAATCTCAAAATTAGATTCAACTCAGTGAAGATGGGACTGTAAAATGGTTAGCACATTGTAAGCCGCCCTGAGTCTTCGGAGAAGGGCGGCATATAAATCAAATAAAAAAAAAAATGGCATACATGCAAATTTGCAATCATACAAAAACCATTTTCCGTAGTTTTGGAAAATGCAACCCACCAAACCTCCGACTTAAAAATCTATTCCTCCAAAATCTCACATTCTTGTATTAACCACCCAGAGCTTCATAGATAGATAGATAGATAGATAGATAGATAGATAGATAGATAGATAGATAGATAGATAGATAGATAGGAGGGAGGGATGGAGGGATGGAGGGGTGGATGGATGGATGGATGGATGGATGGATGGATGGATGGATGGATGGATAGATAGATAGATAGATAGATAGATAGATAGATAGATAGAATAAAAATTAACATATTTTGCTTGTGGATGGGGAACAAGCTGCACAGAATAGAACTGCCAGTTTTTCTATCAGAATATTCTGACCGGGCCCAATCCTTACCCTGCTCATGATGATTCCACTGATCTCCAGAACAGACATGTCTACTTTCTTGCACTCATTTCCCTCCCAGATGAGAGCACTCACTTTGGTAGAAGCAGGACTTGTATTCTGCAGCCAGAACAAGTGGTTCTGAGGAAGAAAATACATGCTGATGCCATATTCTGGAAAGTCTTTCTTTAATATGGAGAGAAACGGCTTCAAACAGCTCATTTAATGATTCTGAGCAAACATTTTGCCATTAACTTCATACAGGTCAAAAGATGGCTCCTATCTGAGCAAGCATAAATCTAGAAGAAGTCTAACTTCTATGCTCATTGAGCATTTTAATGTCCCACTGTCTATAACAGAATCTTGAAATATTTGATAATTACAAGAACAAGAATTATTAACAGGCATTGTCTGATATCAGTATATTCCAGGTAGCATGGTATCCAGGGGGTTTTCCCCAGGATTTTTGTTTTTATCACCAACTCCATATTGTCAAGAGAATGTAGGTCCATCTGTATTAAGTACCATGGTAAATGATCATGTTTCTTCCTCTGAGTGAAAGTCAAGGGATGAATTGGTGGGGGATGAATGAGGGGAGCCCTTCTCCTGCTACTGGAAGCAGCAAAGGGGGGAGTCATTGTGTCTTTGGGTATTTGAATGGATATTTTTAATGTTTGTGTGTGGAAGCTTGTTGTGAGATTTGGCTGGTTGCTGCGTTGGCGCCAAGAGCTGTTGGGGCCAAAGTGCTTCAGGATACCCAGCTTCTCCTTCCAAGGATTCATGGTAAGGACACTGAGAGGTTCTTGGTCTCGTGTCTGGAAGGGGTTGGTTTTGGGGATATTATAGGAGGGGTGGAGTCAGGCCGTAACACCATTGTGGTGCTGGACATATGATGTTAGAGATATGGCAAGAGACAGGGAGACATATTAAATGTTTTCTATAATGCAATAAATGGCTATAATCACACCTACCTTTTGGTTGAAGGCACTTGGTAATAAATGGAATAGTGCATCATCAAATCAAGAACACTTTTTTAGTGTTCCCGAGTTAATGCTACTATCCTAACACTGGAAAGATTACAGCCATAGTTCCAGATTCAAACAGAAACAGCTGTCTTAGATTAGATGAAGACAGGCACACAGTACCTATTAATAATAATCAGATATTTTCCTGGATTCACGGATTTCCACCATATAAACCCAGGAAAGAATAGCTTCTTTAAGAAGTCACCAAAAGATGCTACATGAGTGCCCCCATCTGTTCCAAATCACCTTATCTCCACACATGTGGAATCTTGCATTTCACCGATGTATAATCAATGTCTGAAAACTTTTGCTTTAATTCCATATTCCTGTGGTCACACAATAGGTTACAATAAATCTGAATTGAACTTTTTGTATTCTTGCTAGATAGTAAACCATCTCTATTTAAAAATCCATTTTATTTATCCAGATAAAATGGCACTATGCTTATATAATTGGACAAAAATCCATAAAAAAACTAGTACCACAATTTGTTCCCAGGGAACATTCTGGAATTGTCCCTCTGATGTTTTATTTGATTAAGCTACCGTCACAAGGGGGGATGCTTTGTATCTTACAGACCTGCTGGAAAACATCATCCTTCAGATCTCGTTTGCTTGCTTTCTTGTCTTTTCCTTTGGCTTCTTCACTGTCACTGGTGAAAGAGGATCGGTATTCGGGTCCATGAAGTAAATCATCCCACAACATATCTTCTGTCTCAGAGTCATGACGAGTACTCTCCGAATCTCTATGAGAAACACTACCGCTTTGAGATTCACTACTATATTGGGCTTTGGACTCCTATGAGGAAACGTTCAGAAAATAATTATTGCAATTCTAATTCACTTAAAACCAATCACTGAATTCTTTATGACCTCTCTCATAACAAGATACTCAGGTGCAATCTTTTCATTTGTTTAAGTTACAATGGTGCAGGCACCTGAAGTGGGTGGCTATATTAAATCTAAATAATAATTTTTAAAAAGCCCAGTCCCATGGAAAGGTAACAGCAAAATCCCAATACTTTATCCTACTTGATCATGAAAACTGTCTGACACAAATTTGCACTTGTCCCTTTATCTTTCTAAATAACACAAAATACTAGTGTCAAATATTCCCATTTATCAATGCTGCAGAAAAGTTAGAGTAAGCACTAATTAAAAACATTGCCCTGATAACACTATTATTGGTGAAAATTTAGGTGCATCTTATACACCAAATGTAGCCCTGCCAACCCACTGCCCCCCACCCTTTGGCCTCTGCCTCGCAGCAGTTACCTCCTGGCAAGGAAACAGCAAGAAAAAACAGTTCCTTTCAGCTTCAGCACAGCCTAATTAGCACAAGTTGATTGGATCGGCCTCCCGACTCTCAGCTGATTTGCTCTCAGCTGTTTTGCACAGGGCTCTGCTGCTTGCTGCAAAGAGGTAAATTGCTGGAGCAGATTTTTTTTTCCTTGTGCTAATCAAGGTATGCTGAAAACGAAAATGAAAGTAAAGCAGGCTGTTCAAAACTGCTCAGAGGCAGAGGGAGATTTCTTTTTCTTCTTTTCCTCACCAAAAAAGGTAGGTGCGTCTTATACTCCAAAAAATACAGTACCTACTTTCTGATGTCAAATCCTATGAGTGCTACAATGGATTATTGAACTATTCCAAAAATACTGAAATATTAGCAAAACATAGGGATTAATTCTGAAACATAAAAATGTGGTTTGCAAATGAGTTTATGTCCTGCTCTACCACTTGTATTAAACCATGAATGTTCTACACAGAAATATCAGCATTTAGTTCACTCCACAATAGCTGAGAAATGAAGGAGAGTTTCTTCATAAGTTCTCTATATGAGAACATTTTTGTTGATGTAATTTGACTGCCTGTTGTTCAATTTCAAAGGCACAATTCTCAAGGACTCCTGAGATCTCAAATAAGAGCCTGGAAATTGCAAGCACCCACCGCAGGGGGATCCGCCCCAGGCGCCTGATGAATCCTGAGAGGTTCCAGATGGAGCTTGGGCCATTTCCTGAGGTTCTAGCACATGACTCGGCCGAGGACCTGGTAGCCGCCTGGGATCGGGTGGCTGGTGGGGCCTTGGACCGAGTCGTGCCTTTGCGGCCTCTGACCCGGTGCCGATCCCATGCGGCTCCTTGGTTCACCGAGGAGCTGAGGGAAATGAAGCGCCAGAAAAGACGCCTGGAGAGCGGTTGGAGGGCCAGTCTCGCTGAATCTGATCGAACACTGGTAAGGTCGCATATTAAGACCTACCTAGTGGCAATAAAGACGGCAAAGTTTAATTACTTTCCCGCCTCTATTGCGTCATCAGGGAATCGTCCGGCCGCCCTGTTTAGGGTGACCCGCTCCCTGCTCCATCCGGGAGTGCGGGAGGATCCCTTGGAAGGCAGGGTGGAGGATTTTGGACAATACCTGTATGACAAAATCGCTCAGATCCAGGGGGATTTGGACTCTAACTGGGTAGATCAGGGCAGAGTGACAAGGAATAGTCTTGAGAATGTTATCTGGGAGGAGTTTGACGCTGTGACTCCCGATGATGTGGGCAGGATTTTGGGGAGTCTAGTGCGGCCACATGTTTACTGGACCCATGTCCCTCCTGGTTGGTACTGGCTTCCCGGGAGGTTGCACGAGGCTGGCTCCAGGGTGTTATGAACGCTTCACTGAGTGAGGGCCATTTCCCCACTGCCTTGAAAGAGGCGGTGGTTAGGCCTCTCCTCAAGAAGCCGTCCCTGGATCCGGCAATATTGGCCAACTACCGTCCTGTCTCCAACCTTCGCTTTATGGCGAAGGTTGTTGAGAGTGTGGTCGCGCGACAGTTCCCACAATTCCTGGAGGAAACATCTTATCTAGATCCGTTCCAGTCGGGTTTCAGGTCTGGGCACAGCACGGAAACGGCATTGGTCGCGTTGGTTGATGATCTCTGGAGGGCTCGGGACAGGGGTTGCTCCTCTGTTCTGGTCCTGTTAGATCTCTCAGCGGCTTTTGATACCATCGACCATGGTATCATGCTGCACCGGCTGGAAGAGTTTGGGGTGGAGGCACCGTGTTGCGGTGGTTCTCCTCCTTTCTCTCCGACCGGTCGCAGTTTGTGTTGGCAGGGGAGCAGAGGTCGACCTCGAGGCCTCTCATCTGTGGAGTGCCACAGGGATAGGTCCTCTCACCCCTTCTGTTCAACATTTATGTAAAGCCGCTGGGCGAGATCATCCGTGGCTTCAGGGTGAGATACCACCAGTACGCTGATGACACCCAGCTGTACATCTCCACCCCAGGCCACCCCAATGATGCCCTTGAAGTGATGTCCCAGTGCCTGGAGGCTGTACGGGTCTGGATGGGGAGGAACAGGCTCAAGCTCAATCCTTCCAAGACTGAGTGGCTGTGGCTCCCGGCATCCCGATATAGTCAGTTGACTCCATCACTGACTAATGGGGGCAAGTCTTTGGCCCCCACAGAAAGGGTTCGCAATCTGGGAGTCCTCCTGGATAGGCAGCTGTCCTTGGAGGAACATCTGACAGCTGTAACCAGGGGGACCTTTTGTCAGGTTTGCCTGATTCGCCAGTTGCGGCCCTTTCTTGATCGGGATTCCCTGTGCACAGTCACTCATGCCCTCGTCACCTCTCGCCTTGACTACTGCAACGCTCTCTACATGGGGCTCCCCTTGAAGAGCACCCGGAGGCTCCAACTGGTCCAGAATGCAGCAGCGCGGGTAGTGATGGGAGCAGCATGGCGCTCCCATGTAACACCGCTCCTGCGCGAGCTGCACTGGCTCCCAGTGGTCTTCCGGGTGCGCTTCAAGTTGCTGGCTATCACCTTTAAAGCGCTCCATGGCATCGGGCCTAGCTATCTTCGAGACCGCCTGCTGCTACCAACGACCTCCCATCGTCCCATGCGCTCCCACAGAGAGGGCCTCAGCAGGATGCCATCAGCCAATCAATGTAGGCTGGTGACCCCCAGGGGGAGGGCCTTCTCTGTGGGGGCACCTACCCTCTGGAATCAGTTGCCCCCAGAGATAAGGAGAATCCAAGACCTTAGTGCCTTCCGCCGTGCCCTTAAAACCCACTTTTTCCAGCAAGCCGGGCTGGCTTAAGAAGAAATTTTAAATGTTTTAATTGGTTTGTATTTTTAATTTTGGGCCAAATTTATATATATTTTAATTGTTTTTAATATTTGTATTTCATGTTTTTTAATTCTGGCTGTACACCGCCCTGAGTCCTCAGGGAGAAGGGCGGTATATAAATTTTAAAAATAAAATAAATAAATAAAATAATATTCTGTCCTTATGTGAAACTATAATGTGCTAATTAGTTTTGATTTAACACACTGCATAAACTCAGCTTTTAGGATTACCATTAAATGTGAGTCAGGTCACTATTGTCTATTCCCCCAAACATGATTAAAACATGGTTAATTGCCTATGTCGGGGTGGGCAACTGTGGCCTTTTTACAACCTGTGGACTTCAACTCCCAGAATTCCTGAGCCAGTTGGAATTCCAACTCCTGTTGCCCACCCCTGGCCTATGTCATTCCAGTTCCACTCTCAGATGATGCTGAGAAGAATCTTACATCAAGATAATATTTTTTTAAAAAAGGATCAGCTGCATCCAGTAGCTTCACTTCACACAGGACATATTGTAATTTTTAATTCTAAATACCTCTTGAGGAATTGTTAGTTCAAGTTCTGATTCCACTACGCTGTCCGAATCTTGCATAGATTTCACAACTTCCTTGACCTGCCTCAGATCACAAAAAAATGAATGAAGAATGTAGACAATGTAAAATGTAGACAATCTTCAAAGCAAAAAAGATTTCATATACTATATCAAAAATACAGTATTGGATTGTACTTATTCAAAAGACAAATCTATGTGACTATAAGTAGTCCTCGCTTACCAACTGCCTTGTTTAGTGACTATTCAAAGTCATAATGGTAAAAAAAAACAGCTTTGCAACCAATCCTTGCATTTATGGTTATCACAGCATCCCATGGGTCATATGATCAGCCTTTGCAAACTTCACAATCAGCTTTCACCCAGCAGAATTAACTTTTTCTTCACGTAAAAATGAAATTGCAATGTAATGTCTGGCTTAACAGCTGTGGTGATTTGCTTAATGACAAAAGTAGAAATGACATAAGTCCAATACAGTCATGTAATTTTTCACTCAGTCACCACAACACTTAGTGATTGGGTTGACAATCCCAATTGTGATTGTGATTGGTAAGCGAGGACAATATATATGTACATATGTATCCAAATAACTGGGCTCTCTTGTTATATCTTTGAAGAGAATCCACTCTTCCCTGTTTTTCAACTTTCTGTAGGGCTGCCTGGAGGAATATGATGGGAGAGATCCTTTCTTGCAAGTGACTTAGCATCAGGATCTTTCAGTGAGTGAAAGGGCAATATCCACAGATTCTATACATATAAAATTTAGGAATTAAACTATTTGGGTGCTTATATATATAAAAAACTTGTGGAACCTCCTGGTCAGGTTGGGAGAGTGACAGTTAATAAGAAAACACAATTTACATTCCTAACTAGAGATGGTCCTTCAGAAATACTCACCAAATAAAAAAAGACTACATTTCTACCCCGTTTCCCCAAAAATAAGACATCTCCTGATAATAAGCCCAATTGGGCTTTTGAGCGCATGCACTAAAATAAGCCCTCCTGAAAATAAGCCCTCCCTGAAAATAAACCTTCCCCAAAAATATTTAAACACATGCACAGCCGGTTCCCGCCATTTCCTCTGGTTAGGGTTAGGGAGACAGAACTGGAAATCAGATAAGACAATAAGAGGAACCCCATCTTCCTCCATGTGCCCCAAAATAATAAGACCTCCCCGAAAATAAGGCCAAGGGCTTATTATGGGGTTCAAAAAAATATAAGACAGGGTCTTATTTTTGGGGAAACACAGTAGATACATTATTTTGTTTTGGAACTATTAGTTATGAAGGGAGAGATACAACATCCAAGCGGGAGACATACAACACTGGATCTAATCCTAAGTGATACTCAGGATCACTTGAGTATCAACCAAGAACTGAATGTTATATATGCTGTGAATATGATTTCCTCCCTGCATCACATTATTATATGAGTTATGATAATTAAATATCAAGACCAATAAACACTATTTTTCTTCACATAGTACATAGTTCAACTGGAATTCAGTGCTGGCAACTATGGTAATATTAGCCTATTTGGATAGTTTTAAACAGGGAGAGGTTCATGGAAGATGAGGTTATCAGCGACTATCATTTTTTATGGATGTTTACCATATCCTGAATCATAGACAGTGTGACTGACAAATGACAGCAGAAGGGTTGTTGTTTTCCAGACCATTTTTCTGAGCTTTACACATACATTATCTGATACAAAAAAATGGGTTACACGGGCCTATGACCTCATCCAACAGAATTTACCTGAAATACCTATGCAAGTATGTCCAAGGCAGTAATACAAATCAGTTAAAATATAATTCCAATGATATTTTGTAGTGGTACTAAATGGCCCGTTCTGTCAAATCTTCTCTGCCCAGCAGAAAATGGTTTTGCTTTTAAAATGGACTCTAAATGGATACAAATGCTAAATATCTAATCTTAGGTTATTTAATGTCAGCACTACTATATTTATCTTTATCCATCTAGAAAACAGAATATAGAGACACTGAACGATAATTTTTCAGTTTGCTTCCAGAGATCCCTAAAAAAACACCAAGGAGTATAAATTATAAACATGACAGAATATAATCTACAAGTTCAGGGTTAGGGTTAGGGTTAATAATTATTACACTTCTTTTCTGGTGACCTACAGATATGAGTGTATTAATTAGTAATTCTAGGAGTTGCTGTCCCAATGCAAGTGGAGCATACAACAATTGAAGGCTGACCTACTCTCTTTCTTAATTTGATTAAAGTGAAATGCATTTGTTGCCTAAGTAAGTGGGATAACAGTTTTGATAACACTTACCTGTGACACTGACTGATTTGTTGAAGCAGATGGAGAAATAATAGAAGACTTTTTGCCCTGATCTTCATTTACAATTATACTAGGACCACCTTCTACGCTTCTGCGCAGCAAAACTACCTGACCCGCATTATCTGTTTCTTCCTCACTTGACAACTCATCAGAAATGCCTGAATGTCTAGAAATAGTCTAAAAGAACATTAATCAGGATTAACACAAAGTGGATGAGACAGTTTTATATTCATGCAATCTATTTGTACCATAGTAACTAACCAATAACAATTTATTCTATAGCACTACAAACAAAATATATATCAACACAAACAAATCTATACTGTAATACAATGTTACATGCTACATGGCTACCCAATTTAGAAATGATTAATCTAATGACATGATTGAAAAACTTCTCCACAAACACTCCAGTTTACCTGATGTAGGACAACTGTATGGCTATGGATCCATCTATCAAGTTTTCCTGCAGGCAATTCCATATATACTCTCACTATTATGACTGAGAAGTAATGTTAAATTATAATCTAGTACTGAGTTTTGAATCTTTTTTTTAATCTCTGAAACATATACCATTCCTTTCAGCCTAATTTAACTCATATAACCGCTATGAGGATAAAATGAGGAAGAAGATCTAAGTGCAATATGCCAAGCATTTCCTTGAAGGAAAGTTGAAACAAAAATTATAAATGTTTTTTTCTCCTTCCAGGGTCCCAACTAAGTTCTTACATTTTAAGAATTTATAAATATAATTTTAATCCAAGATGCATTGTTGAAAGAAGTTAATTTTAAGTTTAGTGTAGAAAACATACTGTTTACTTTATCAAGCAATAATATAACTTTATCCAGAAATTATAGCATGTAATTGTATTATATTTTATTTTCTATAATTAATGATAGTAATATTATCTGTATTTACAGTATAATTATAAAACTGTTTTGGAGAGGTTTCCAATATTTTTCAAAATTCAGATGAGTGGGTAAAATTTAATCTGTGCAGTATTGTACATATTGAGAAAATTTGACATTTGCATCAAGCAAATATATCAAGTTCAAACTTTACCTGCTTTCTATCTACATTTAACGGTATTTCAGAATCCTTCGATCGCTGAAAACTGTGTTCAGATCTGGAGATCCTGCGTTTGATACCACTGCTATGTTCCGTTTCAGTCCCTTTATCGGCTACCCGTTTTCCCCTTTTCATCCTATGGAGGGAAATGCATGTCTTCCTTATTCACACTTTTAAAATCAAGACATAATTGAGAAGACACAGAATTTCTTCAATCCAGCAATTCCAGAAAGACAATTTGGCAGGCCCTTTCTAGAAATGCACATAACTGGCCATAATAAATACATACTGTAATCTTGGAGCAAGATCTAAATCAGAGTTAAAATCCAGTTAAAATTTCAATCATATCTTCTAAACCAGGGGTCTCCAAACTCAGCAAGCTTTGCTGGCTGAGGAATTTTGGGAGTTGAAGTCCACAAATCTTAAAGTTGCCAAGTATGGAGACCCTTGCTCTAAACAAACTGATATTACCAACCGTACCCTTCCCTGCTCCTTCGGCGCAATACTGAATCAAACAAGCCGCTGATCCTGGATGAGGACTCCAAGGGCTCCTCACTTCTGCTGATTTTGTCAGAGGAAGTATAGACGTCACCTCCTGCAAATTTGCGGGTTTTTCTAGATTAAAAAAAATAAACAGCATAAATTTGAGTCTGATAATAAATGTCCCCCTCTTCAAAGCCACAGAATTTTTAACGTATCTGTACCAGGAAATATAAATATTACCAGATGCCAATTATGAATAAAATACATGTTCATAAAGATATGTCTTTTGAAATTGCCATAGAATTTAGGATGCTAAAAATACCACATAAAGGAATTAAGTATCTATCATGCCCGAAGACACCTTCTAGAAGAGATAGGTGGCATAAAAATTTAAATAATAAGTAAAATAAATAAATATGTGCATATGCCCATTAATATGAGTACAAGGAAAGAATCTATAAGCCCAGAATTGCTGTATCAGGGAAATGGGAGGTTTCTAAAATAAGAAATAAATAAATACATATTTATACATGTAATAATGAAAATTAGACTTATCCCAGTTTTTTTTCACTTGATTCTAGACTGAATTGATGATTCTCGTATTTTCTAGTATTTTATACTATATTTCACTGTCACTACCCCATTTGTACATTTTCTGAAAAATGTTAGCAACAAAGTATGTTAAAAATTCTTCCATGCATGAAATGAGGAGAGTTTAAACTATATAGAGTTAACTGTAGCTAATACCACCTTTTAATTTTCTGACTAAAAATACTAGCCATTTAATTAAAAACTGATGAAGTACTATGAAGGAGAAATCTAGCTCTGTAACAATGCCTCTAATGATAAAGGGGAAATACGTATTTGTGCTTCACTGATAAAATATCTGATTATATCCCACATAGAGCTCATGTTAGTTACAGTTCTGGAAAAATTAAATATGAATTATTTTCATCAGTTTGTTGTTGATATAACACTCTAAACATCTCAGAACTCAGTTATCAAAGGAACTGCTTCTTCCTCTATACATCTACTTACATACATACATAGTTTACTGATTAGCCCACAGGCCATATCAAATACATCTAATTAATATTTGCTGAGTATATTTTGCTAACTCTTCCTATCCTACTCATATTAATCAATCTGTGACACAGAGATAGGCAGAATCTATAGCAGAGAGAGCCTGTTTGAAAAAATATTCTGAGATTAAGCAAGATCCTACATGAATTATTTCTGCAAAAAATTAACCTAGTATCCCCTTGATTTTTGTCAACTTTTTTTTAAAATGCTCAAGCAATAAATTGATTGTTTTGATTATGTCATGCTTTTGTATTTCATGCTCATGCATATTATCATTTCATGGAATGCAACAGAAGCGTGTCCTAACAGCTCTGACAGACTTAGTCCAATCAGCTAAGTAGACGAAATCAACCCATTCCTGGATGCTATCTCCTCCACCATGGAGAATCTGCTTTGATACATTTATACTCAAGAATATAAATGTATCAAAGTGATATGTAGAGTGTGGATTAATATATATTCTTAAAGTTAAATATGAAAGCTGTAACTTATTAGAATCTAGGTAAAACAAGTGTAAGCAATAAAAGTCCACGTAAAGACACAATTCATACCATGCATATTATAAAAAAAATGGCCTTTAAAAGCAGGATGCAAAGAAATATTCTGATTTGAAGAGGAACATTCCTTCCAAGTTACAGACATTCATCTCTCACCTCCTTCTTCGACCAATACCACTCCCATCACTTCCTGAAGATTTAGATAACTGAGTAGATACTATCTGACAGTGCACAGTTCCCATGAGTAGCATAAGGCACAATGGTCCAATGATTTCACTTGCACTCACTATTGGCATTATGGAATATAATGTAATTGCTACAACTGAAAAAAAAATGTATATGAATTAACTAACAAGTAAAAATAGAATTTGTACTATACTTATACTGAATATAAATGCATACAATACAAAAAGGCTACATATAAAAATTGCACTGACAAAAATGTTGCAATACTTCTAAAAATAGAAGAAATTTAATATAATTGTATAAAAATATAATTAAGGAGCCTGAGTCACGCAGCAGACTAATGCTAGTATTAATGGTAGTATTTAGCTTCCAGCTGCCTGCAATTACTGCGAGTTCAATTCTCACCAGGCTCAAGGTTGACTCAGCCTTCTATCCTTTCTAAGGTAGGTAAAATGAGAACCCGGTTTGTGGGGGCAATAAGATGACTTTGTATAAAATATACAAAATTATGAAGCCTATTGCTTAACTGCCCTGAGTCTCCGGAGAAGGGCAGCATATAAATCAAAATAAAAATAATAATAATAATAGCCTCCAGAAACTAATATATATGTGGCCTTAGCAGTGAGTTTCTCCTTTGCTAATCGTGTGGTGAAAAATATGGATTTAGGATTTATTTATCATGGACAGATATTTAACATCAGACTAAGTATTGACTGTTACTCCTTTCTCCCATGAGTCTTTCTAAAATCTGATGGTACCTTAATCTGCATTTGCTGAGTTCCCTTCCTCAAAATTTGGCATGATACAAATTACAACTATTTTAAATGGAAATAGATACTGGGGCTATCCAAAGCCTTCAAAACAGGTGTTTTATATACAGGAATGGTTGTAAATGCACACATATGAAAATTTACACAAAATTTAAAAAGTATAAAAACTAAGGAAAAAAAGAGGAAAAAGATATATAACAATGAAAGAAAAAACTGAGAAATAGACAGGAAAAAGAAACATCTAAAGAAGTAATTCCAATTTTCTTTGCAATCATTACTAGCATGATTATTATTATTTTCACCTGTCAAATTACTTATCTGAGTTTCCTTGTTAGCATAATTTCTACTACTCCTACTCACCTTGTAGGAGGTACAGTACCAACAGCCACATAAATATACGCCAAGAAGTGACTTGTATCCACCACTGACTAAAAAATGGGAATAATATAACTCGCACAATTCCCTTCCTTGTAAGTGATGTCCAAGGAATTTCAGGTTTAGCTTTGGCAAATGTGGAACCTGAAAATTTTGAGAAATGAAAACAAGTACTTCAAAAGATAATCAAGAAAAGTACATTAGCTGTTATTTTTTTTCTTACTCAAACCAAGATTCTCTTAGAAAATGAGAACTGTGAGACAATTATCCAGAACTTTGGTTGCACATTCAATATTCTGTTTTCAGTTTTTGGATGGTATTTGGGGCAACAGTGGAAGCTCTGAACAGAAATTTGGTTCCAGCACCAAGTTGAAATTTAATCCATACAAGCCAGATGTCTGTTTTCAGGCCTGGTTTAGCACTGGAATGGAAATGCCAGGATGGAGGTCAGATTGGGAAGCACCCGCCTCTCCCCTTAAGAAAAGAAATCCAGAAGATAATGGCAAAGCACTTCTCCCCTATTGACAAGAAAGCTTCATGGTCATGTCTGTGAAACAAGCAAGAGTTCAGTTTCCCTTTAGAGACTATACATTAAGAAATCTAGTTAAGAATTGAATGCTTAGTCTGTTTTGGATGGGGATACACTGTTTTTGAAGGAGAATTTTTTCTGTTCCAGTGTAGCTAGGATTCCTTGTGATCTTACATTGACAAATAGTCAATGTAGAAATACTTCTGTAAAATTTTGGCAGAAGCACTACCTCTCCTATTTTTTGTAGGAATGTATATGTTACAAATATTTTATTAACAAAGATTATTTTTATGATATGCTCTGCATAAGGGCACAGAATATTTCAAAATTTCAGCTAGGTACAAAACACAGCCATCAGAACATTATCTTGGGAGGAATAGAATTTGCAATATTGGGGATCGCCAAGAAGTCTGACTTTACTAATTTTACATAGGATCTTGAAATATTTTGTTTTGCTTAAATATAAATCTTCGCTACCTTTTAAAATGTCTTCTGGTCTAACTGGCTTTTAATTATTCTAAACTGCCATAAAAATCTAAAAAGCACAACAGATATTTTATTTATAATAAAATTATAAATAAAATAAGACAAGTACTAAATACTATATATGTATAATAGGTATTACTTGTCATCACTAACTGCACAGAGTATAAATGTTTTGCAAATTTAAAACAAATGATTAAATTTTCAAATGGTTCATACCTCTTATTAAATCAACATCTATCAAGTCAGGCTGTATGTGGCCTTTCTTTCTGGGTTTGCTTTTGAAGCCCTGCACATTTAGTAATAAACAATTAGAATATTTTATAATTAATAGATTGTTTCCCTGATCTCACAGAATACATATTTTATTACAATTACTCTTTCATAGTCATGTTCATATGGGAAGCACAGAATAACCTTCTCCAATTCCCAGCTCTAAGGGTAAAAAAGTAAGGACTCCCTGCAGATTTTACTCTGCTAGTCATTGCTAACTCTGGGGAGGCCTCCGTTTCAAGGCCATTGAGTCAGCATTATCCGAAGACATTTCTAGTCATGTGGCCAACATGACATCACAGAGCACTGTTACATTCCCACCAAAGTGGCACCTATTTATCTACTTGCATTTATATGCTTTCGAACTGCTAGGTTGGCAGGAGCTGGGGCGAGGACAGGAGCTCACCCCATCTGGGGAGCTCGGGTCTCGAACGTGGACTGCCGGCTTTCCAGCTCCACATCTTAACCGCTGAGCCACCGAGCTTAGGGTTATTTGGCTTGAGAATTCTAGAAATTGTCATCCAATACCACATAAAGATTAATCACTCAGGGCAATGCTCTATCAGAGAATATCAGCCATTTTTTTTTCATATAAAGATATATGAGCAAAGTAATCATTGCACATCAGATAAACCTCACTGGCTACAATACTGCCACTGCATTTTAATTTATAAATGTACTCCCACATGCCTTTGCTGTTCAGAATCTATCTGAAAAAAGCAGGACACTGTATAAATCAAGTGCTTGACATTTCTCTGAAAAGATATCTATCATAATCAGGAAAATAATAATACTTCTCTAGTAGAAGAGAATATATGTAATTCAGGTTGAACAATGGAATCTTGGTGCTCTCTGAACTTATTTGCTTGAGGATGTTTCATTACCCAACTAGGTAACAACATCAGTGCTACTGAGTGTGGGGTTTCTTCTTTGCTTATACACCATAGCATGCCCTGCCAATGTCAATGAGGGTAGTATTTTCTCCCTGGAAGTTCCTTGTATACTATAGTCAGTATATAGCTTTCCGCCTGTTTGTCTTGTGTTGATCCCTGTTTATCTGGTTGCTGGAACCATGTGTTCTGATCTTTTTGTTTCCTTTTTATTGGTGTGGTTAAAATAGAATATCTCTATATGTCTATTGATGGATCAGACAGCTGCAAGATTTAATAATATTTTCTCCCCTCTGTAGCCCCAGCCAAATATCAACTTAACTATTACTTAATCAGAGTACTATAGTTTGAAATGCAATTGTTTTCAGAATTTTGAAAATTAAAGATGGTCATATCTTATTCCACAGGTGAATACTTTCCATCAGCAGAATTATAAACATCAGATACAATCTCTGACACTGACAATCTCTAATTGCCAGATTCTCATAACATTTGACTATCCATAAATAATGCATGGAAGCAACTAAAACAAGTTTTAATTTGTATCTTTCATGTAAACTTAAATATTAATAAAAGCTAGGATTTTCATGTTCTTCACAGAATGTCTGCTGTTTAGAATCATAGCCAAAACATTTTTTTTATCACACTTGGTTTTCTATTTTATCACACTTGTTCCCAGTCAGTTACATCTACACTACCAACTCTTCACAGCAGTACTATACGTCTTTCTGATTTCTCATAATGCTTCTCCATCAACTCAGACCTTGATTCACTTATGCATCCAAACACCCATCAAGCACAGTACTCCCACTTATGACGATGAGGAAGTATTACAGGATTGTCTTTAACAATTACATGGTAGAAAGTCAATGAATACTTTACAACTTTCCACTTCAATTAGATATGGGCAATTTTAAATACAAAATACTATATTCATTGAATCCCTCTATTTTACATGGCATTCTATTTGTTACATACAACATATTTCAGCCATGTCATTCCATAGGGCCATAAAATAAAGAATTAAAAAGTTCAACAAAATTGTCAGCAAAAATTTTTTTACCTTCATCTCAGTCTGTTCTATGGACTTTTCCCATATTTGTTGATCATAAGCTCCAATCTGAAAAAAAGCAGCTATTTCTCATATATTACTTTTACCTTCAACACCAATGTATTAGTAAAATAATAACATTTAAATATTTATATTTGAGTATTTACAAATATTGGTATAGAAATTTGATAAATAAAAATAAATTCACTGAGTTATTTCCTAGAATTCTTCTATTTAATACTACAGATATAAAAAGCAATATTTTGAAGAGATTTTATCGATGTTATTACAAATGAAGAAAGAAACAAATGTAGAGTTTGTACAACTGCTTAAATGTAAAAATGAAGCACAGAAAATATACATACAAATCTGATAGTAGGTGCAGCTAAGATAAAAAATCCTAAATTATGTCTGAAACCAAGCAAAAGAATCACTCCAAATATTTTGACAATAGCTCCAATAATTCTTTGTTAAAGAACTGAAGCCCAAACATTTAAAACTACCCTGGTTGGCAATTTTTAACAATGGTTTAAACAGTGCGCAAATTCTAAAAAAAACAAACAAACAACCCCATAGTTTAAAGCTGTGATATAATCTTAACTACAGAGCAAATATATTAAGCTCAAAAAAACAAGCCTAAACCTGACCTTTTTTTGGTACCAAGCGATGGCGTCTTCATCATTTGAAGCCATTTGGTTTCTCAACTGCCAACTCAACTGTACAGACATAAAGAGAGATTATTATAGAAACCTAAAATAGAGATATCAATAATAAGTATTCAAAAACAAGTTACAGCATTCCCAAATTCATTTCTTACCTCTTCTATCAGGTAAGAAATGCATAGCTTAGACTTTTAAAAATGTGTTGCACAATAATTCTGTGTATTTTTAGTAGAAATATGGAAAGGGATACAAAATCTCTTTATAAGCAAAACCCACCCTTTCATTTCTTTCTTTCTTGCCTCTAAAGCCTGTAGAGTAAGGTTTCCCAAACTGGTAAGTACCCTTCCTTTGGAGGTGTGGGGTGAGTTTACATGGTTACAATAAATCCACCTTTTCCATTGTATTGATTTGTGTTCATTTGGCATTTGGATTTTCAGGAGAAGTGTATATATTAAGATTACACTAAAGGTGGTAGGGGGATGATGGCAAAAAGTTTAGAAATCCCCGCTGAGTGTATATGCCAAGTATCATAATGTTATCACCAGAGTGGACATAACTGTATTTTCAGTCTTTTTATTGTGGACTTGGAAAGATTAAAGAGCAAAATGAGTGTCTTAGATTCACAAATCATTTTATCCTTTCCCAAATGAGAAAGATGCTCTGGGGATTGTCAAAATATAACTGGGGGTTTCCATGTGGCCGATGGACATTATTCACCCTGACTGAAACAGACATGTTTTAGGAAGTAATCATCCCCCCTCCATCCCCAGTAACAGCAATAGCACTTAGACTTATATATCACTTCACAGTGCTTTACAGCCCTCTCTAAGTGGTTTACAGAGTCAGCTTATTGCACCCAACAATCTGGGTCCTCATTTTACAGACCTTGGAAGGATGGAAGGCTGAGTCAACCTTGAGTCGGTCAGGATCGAACCACTAACTACAGAATTCCCTCACTGGCTGGAAAGGAGAGTCCAGTTATCTGTTAAGTCACTCCTCCTTCAGTTATCCTCAATCCTTAGCAGCACTCCTCCTTACCAACTAGCCTTGACAAGTGATTCAAGCCCTTTTAAACACTGCCATTTTAAACTCAGGGCCTTCTCAGCTTCATCCTTTCTGTCACTCATTTCATCTGGGTCTAATTCCCCCCAAAGTCTTAACCTTTTCCTATACCACTTCCCCTGTTGGTTCTGGCCTCAGCCTTCAGATCCTTAAATGATCAATCTTCACTGCTCCACAATACCTAAAAGAGCAGCTCCAGGACTCTACCTTTCAAAGCCTCTTCCTGTTACCGTGGAAACAGAAGGATGCAGCAGAAGAGAAGGCTCTCAACTGCTTTTTCCTGGATCATCATGTTGTGGCAGACAGCATTAGCCAAGTGCTGCATCCACGGATCCTTTAGTGCTGTTCTGGAGGAATGTGGCAAATACCGCAACTGATCAGCAAACTAAGATACAGACAACTGTACAAAGGAGGTCCAAGTTGTAGGCTGCAGTAATACATGTCCTGGGAATTAACAAGTTGTTGAGTCCCATTATTATGAATTTAAAGGGCAACCGTCATTCATGGGATTGGAAAAGAGGGACATTGCATCAATGGCAAGTAGCAATTGACAAGAGAAGGGAAAATTAAAATTAGCCTGGGAGTCCAACGTTGTCTGATCACCAAACCTAAAAAGGTGTTTAGAAAGAACTTAAATGAGACACATTTCTAATGCA
Organism: Arizona elegans; assembly: GCA_022577455.1. NCBI lineage: Eukaryota > Metazoa > Chordata > Lepidosauria > Squamata > Colubridae > Arizona > Arizona elegans. The sequence goes on from JAKOOJ010000002.1 coordinate 169,046,983, forward strand.
ACATTCCTATACAATTTTTCTCAAAACACATGCATGTTACCGAAACATCAAGAAATTCAAGCATACACGCATTTGCAAATTGTAGGGATCAAGAAAGCAAATCACGTTTGTTTGTCTATGCAGAAGAATGGTATATTAAAGGCTGTAAAATAGATTCCCTTGACTCCAAAAAATTAACTGTTACAATATTTAGAATAGAATAACAGAGTTTTTAAAGCAATCACACTATTTTTTAAATATAAATCTTGGTCAAGAAGAAGCTAGCAATAGGGATACGAAAAAGCCCAAAAAATCCTGCGAGGTTAAATTACTCAATTATCTGTGTTTATTTCAAGTCTATTACCAGTTGAGTTGTGTTGTTTCCTTGCTGTGAATGCTGCCAAAAAGAAAGTAAAAGTAAAGACCTCTAAGTAAATTCAGAAAAAAAGCAAACACTGCCTTCCACTATCTAATCCACCTGTGAAACTTAGATAACTTTTATCTAAGATCTGGCTTTGTTTTGTAATCCAATGTTTTGTTTTGTTTTGTTTTGTTTTGTTTTGTTTTATTTTGGTTTGGTTTGGTTTGGTTTGGTTTGGTTTGGTTTGGTTTGGTTTGGTTTGGTTTGGTTTGGTTTGGTTTTCTTTTCTTTTCTTTTCTTTTCTTTTCTTTTCTTTTTTCTTTTTTGAAGTACATAAAATGGAGGCCAAAGTCCCTTCTACACTTTAACCCTACCTGTTCTGAAACTGGCCATTATGCATAAATAACACTCCAGAAAATAGTATTCTTGAATTCTATTAGATGGGAAATATAATATTAGCTTATATCATATCTACTCAGAAGATTTGACTTGCCCACAATAATGGCCATCTTTGGGGGGGGGGGGGGGGGACAACCAAAAATGCTTCCCCACTATCTGGAGAGTGAAAATGAGAAGAGTTACTTTTTACAATATTGTAATTTACTAATGTTTATACATGTATTTTTGTCACTAGTATTGCTGATAGATTTAAAACTCTTCACTAATCTCATGTTATTGTTAGAAAAGCCTTCATTGATGGTTTGTCTCTATGTGTTGTATCTGATTTTGCTGAAATATATTTTCATACTCTTCTCTAAGGAACTTTAACATAATGGCTCTCTCAACAATTATGCATTTTAACAGAATAATCCTAACAACTAAGATAGGCTGACAGTGAATAAAACTTGTTATAACCAATCTGGATCTCTATAGACCAGGCTGATACATTTGTTTTACCTGCTTCCATTATGTCATTTGCTGCATGTGTATGTGTGGGTTAGTTTTTATATTGTGCTTATCTTTGAATATGTATTGTAAAAATAAATGTGGACATTAATTTACAATTCTGAATAATTCAACATTCGTAGGTAGCAGAATTCTATTATTTCCACATCATAGTAGAGAGAAGCAGGAGGGACGGTAACATTTCAAAATAACACTATATGGTTGCTGAAGTTATGAATAACATTTTATTAACTTCTGGAGAAAACGTTTTGAACCTACCTTTGAATACAAATAGTATAATGGTAGCATTTTTAAACTAGGGAACCAGGAGGGTAACTGGGATGAAAGTTGAAAAATGCCAAGTGTGTATGGGCATATAATCTTGTTTTTAACCAGTGGAGTCCCCAAAAGCAAAAGTCAGATCAAACAATAAATTACAAATTGATACACCATCATTGTAAGTTGGTAGGTCTTTTGCGCAGTTAATTTTACAATCGATAACATTAGTCTTTAAGTCACATTTAAATGGGTTAAAAGAACTTCATAAACTAGTATCTCATTTTAAGCCAATCAGATTTGTAATCACCAAAATGCACAGATGCTGATGTTCTAAATAGGCTGATTAATTTACACAATAATCTTAAGAGAGTCGGGTACATTAAAGTAAAATTCATTACTGCACTTAATCTTTGTCTTTGGAAGTCTGCAGTTTTAACTGTATGCAACTATCCCTGTAAATCCTTTTCTTCTAATCGTGGTTGCTGAAAAACTGAATATGTGGAAGGGCCATAGAATATTTTATTATATAAATATTAACTTAATCAGTAGAATTGAAAGAGAAGAAAATAGGTAGCAAATCACTTCAATTTGGATATATAAATATAAATATATTAGTGTTCCCTCCATCGTTATGAGTGCTAGCTATAATGAATTAATATGTATAATAGATAAGGGTAGAAGAGCAAATAAATCATTTCCATCACTCTTCCAAACATGTCCAAGATCAGTCATCAAATGGTCATAAATGTATTAAATGAATTTAATATCTTGGAAGACCATTCCTATCTATAGGGCAAGAATAAGCACATATCAGCAAAAATGCACATCAAAGTACTCTTAGGGAAGATGCCCAAAATCAAATAGACAAACAGGTTTCTGAACACTGGTTCGATTACCCTAGATAAAGGAAACCTGCATATTTGAGGGAAATTATCTTGTTTGTTTTTTTAAATATCCGATCACTTTCAACAATTTGAAGATAAGCGTGTAAATTTAAAATTTAAAATATAAAAGGAGGTAAAATCAGGGTAAGCTCACATATTCGACCTATGACTTGCAGTTGCCAAGTTTGAGGGATGGTCTAAGACTCCCAAAGCAAATCCAGAATGACGTTTCACGCATTGTATCTCAAGGGAATCTTGTGCATTGGAAATCAATATATAGTTTTCAGTTCGGCAGCCCATTTCATGAAATCTCTTCACAGCATCAACGAAGATACTCACTTGCCATCTGCTTCCTCGACTTTTAGCTTTCTCCACTGGATCAATTCCTTTAAACCTTGCCTTTCAGCGTTGCTATTGTAAGCCCTTTAGTTCAGGGGTCTCCAACCTTGGCAACTTTAAGCCTGGAGGACTTCGACTCCCAGAATTCCTCAACCAGCTTTGCTGGCTGGAGAATTCTGGGAGTTGAAGTCCTCCAGGCTTAAAGTTGCCAAGGTTGGAGAGCCCTGCTTTATTTCATCCCTGCCCTCCAAGCCTCAATCTTTTCCTGTATCGGCTCTGGCTCCAGACTCCTCAACTGCCCCGTCTACCTTTAATCCACAAACGTCCCAAGAGCGAATAGTCTTTAGGCGCTACCGTTCGCTCTCTTTCTTACCGTTCCCTTCCCAAAAAAAGGCGACCGGAGAGAGAAAGAGTCAGCGTCCTTTTTCCTCTGGACCATCTAGTTATGACAGGCAGCATCAATCAAATGTCGCAACCCCGATGCTCCTTTTTGCTATTTAGTTACGGAAAAGAGGCGAAAGCAATCAAACGCCGAATTTGAGATGTGATCTGGAGGGAAGCCGGAGCTACCGTTTAGGGCAGCGCGTTCTTTGGGAGTTAGGAGGCGGATTAGATTCGCCTTGTATGGAATACAGAGGACGGCGAGGAGCCGTTCTGTACTCCGCGAAATGGTAGGAAGGAATGGACTTTTAACAATTGTTTTTTTTAAAAAAACCAAAACCAAAACACTTTCAGATGTAACAGGAGTTTGAATTTGGTTTAGAATCCAGGCTATGCTCTTAAAAGAGCAAAATTTAATGTGACAGGCTAAAATCTATTAATAAAGACATAAGGGTTTGGAAACTTGTCGTCGATAGAGGCATAGATAGATGCACAGGTAAGGATTTTATGGAGTTAGTCATGCAAAGGTAAAGCATGCAAACCATTCTCGGGTTAAAAATCCTAATTCCATACAAAGAAACGAAGGGAATGGGTGGGGGAGTAGGAAATCCTTCATCAATTAAGCTAACAAGTGGCCTGTTTCTTCTTTAGTTTTCCAAAAGTGAATGTTCATGCAATTTTAGACTATGTTTTCTGCAAAATCTCAATAAAAGTCGTCTAATTTTTATAGGGAAGGGAAAATAAATCCTCTGAGCAAAGACACATTGAGCACTTCCCTAATTCAATCCCATTTAATTAGAAGAGGCAAAGATTTATTAAACAACTGATAGCCCTTTGTTGTCTCAGATCAATTTAAAAGCTGGAAAAAGCAAATAGTAGCAACCAATATGGCTTTCCTTTTCCTCAGTGTGGTGGGAATTCCATTTCAATATCCCTATTTTTAGTCCCATTCCAACCATTCCAGCCTGTTCTGGGTAGTTGCAGGCTTCACTATTTCTGGTGGCATGAGAGGAGCCGATGCACCTTCATCCTGTGCGCCAAGTAACTACATCTGCGTTATCATTCCAAATTCTCTAGGGAACCAAGGCCTTTGGTCTGCAAGAGGCAAATATCACTTATGCCAGACCTGGGCATTTTGCAGCCAAATGGCCATATTTGGCTCTTTGATTGTCCCTGTCCAGTCTGCAGTAGCTGTGACAAGTGGAGCAGCAGCGACCCTCCACAACAGTTCATTTCTCATGTGTCCGCTTGGGAAAATTGCCATCCCCTGAAAGTTGATGGTGTCAAGCACACTTGCTGCCTGTTATATAAATCAACTGGAAGTTTACACTGTACCTGGGTGATATTTCAAGGGGTTTTTTTTATATCCATGCAGCAATTTAATATCTGTCACAAAACTAAAACTGAGGAAGTGTCCACTGACTTGACATACATCACCTCCACCATCATCTGCACTCCCATTCCAATTAGAAATCCCATAATTTACCTTGCTGCATGTGTAGGGTGGGATATCAATTTGAATGTTTGTCAGAGTATTGTAGATGGGTAAATCCCCAATGTGGATGTTATAAGCCATAGGGTAGATAATAGCACTTTATACAGTGATATCCCTACAGTATCCCAGCCATACAAATGCAGATGTGGGCCCTACAAATTCTTAAAGCTTCCTACAGATTATTACCATTAACTCTAGGCTGCTTCATCACATAATAGTCTAACAAGTAGTAATGGAAGAAAAAAAAATATCTCAGGTCTCAAAATATACATAGCAACTTCATCCATGATTAAATCCTGATTTAGGTTTATCAACTGTTTATCTGACACTGAAGAGCAGACAATTAGACCAGAGAGGACACCTTCACTATTTTGATTTCCATAATAAAAGGTCAAAAAGGAATATCTATAAATGCCTGTCATCCCTTCTGTGATGATGATATTAAGAGTTTCATTATATTGTCCCCTACTGGTTATTATATCAATGACTGGTCTGAGGCTATTTTCCATTTCATATTCTTCTCAGCACATCTCTAAACACCAGCTACTGTCAGTAGATTCCTGCCTCATTATCCAGGAGTCTCTTGAAAGCAATAACCATAGATAAACTAGCATACAGCAAAATATGTTGTCTTCTATTTTTGTCTTCTAATTTGGACAGTAAGGTTGCTCTCAGGTGAAAATGGATCATCATTCAGTTTGAGCTTGTTAGCTTACAATTTTCAATATTAGAGATGCTAGGAAACAATTTAAAGAGGGAAAGAAGGCCTATCTCTTAATAAATAAATATTGAAACTGTGGGAAAGAATGTTGCTTCATGTACATTTCATCAAACATTTTATAATTTGCCATGCTTCCATAAACAATAGCATAAATAACACTTTAACTGGTGTTTTTCATCTTGGTATGTGGACTCCCAAGTCCCAGAATTCTCAGCAGTGACAATGCTGTTTGGGGAGTTCAGAGAATTGAATTTTGCATATTTGGAAGTTAGCAACATTAAGAAACAGTTTATACTTAAGCAAAAGGAAGAATCAAGGGAATAACATTCTCTCATAATCTCTTGCTTTCTCTGCTTCACTGAGCTACAAAAATTTACAATTTGTGATACAGCAGTCCAGTTTAAAGCACTTCTGTGTTCAAGATTTATTTTCTCTAGAAACTTTGAAAGATATCAGAGCTACCATTGTAACATTGAACACAACATTGAACACAAAGCTTCAGTTAAATGTGCCCATCTTACATAAGGAAGGGAGGGAGGGTTATCTAGAAATATCCCAAATTAAGACCCTCTCTTGATTTGGGATAGGAATTCCTGTTATGCTTGAATCTAGCATTGGGATCTGCTAAAACAGTCCCTGGAATGAAAAAGACTTTGGACAAGAAAAGCTGAAGACAGTCTAGATCTTAATAAAAAGGGCGAGCTGCTCAAATTCTTTAAAAATCTTTTCCTTATTGAAATAAAAAGTTTTACAGAGACACCAGTCTGACTAAAGAAAAAAAGAAGGAACAGGCATAAAGATTAAAAACAGTTTACACGAGAATGCTCAGAAAAAGAGCATAGATTAGAAGTAGGTAGTTTGAAGTATAATCTTGATAATCAATTGTACTGTATATGATTCCAAAACATAATCTTGCTACATACCGATGCATTAAACAAATTATTTTTTGAAAGCATATTTAGAGGTTTTGCCCTGAAGTACTTTATAACTTAGTTTATGTTATTTATCCGACTTCACTTATTTTAATTTCATCACACTTTTCTACTCAAAAGCTACTAGGTGTCCTTTGCAATTTATTCCATTATATCCAATATTCTGTAGCATTGGGTACCACCAAACAGTCATTTTAATTAAGCACAAATCAGACTTCTGTTTATTAAAAAAATACTTTACAGGGGAAAAATTCTATGCATTCCATTGTACTTTTTTTTTTTTTAAACAAATAGCTTTGACAGTGATACGCTTGTACAGTCACCTACCAAAAGAAATGCACTGTGTCAAAGGATTATTCACAGAGAGGGTTAAAATTTTCCCATCAGTTTACACTATTATAAAAACTTCTTTAAAACACTTGCTAAAATGTCAATAAATATACTAAGGCCACACAAAGCAAAAAACAAAAAACAAAAACAGTCTTCCAGGCAATTGTACATATCCTTTATATGCAAAGACCTTAGATTATTAAAACCACAGAAAAATATCTTAGCTGCCAATCAAAACTGAATTTAATCACAAAACACTACACAAATCTATTTTATACAACATGTAAAGATATTTGCTTAGACAGAATTGAAAGTGCTAGATTAAGAGAAGCCCCTTATCAACTACATGTGCTGTTGGGTCCTGAAAATATTATGTATATCAATGGAAGGCCATAACATTATTGGAAATTTGTTTATTGGACCAACATATCCACATTACAAAAATGTTTGGAGCTGAAGGATAAATATCCTTATTCATAGCAACCTTCAAGCACAACCAATATGGCTATAAATAGCATTTATAAGGAAATAAGAGTGCTATCCCACCAATAGTAAACACATTTAAAGTTCCACCGATTTCAATGGAGAATTAAGCAACTGCTTATCTCCAATTCAAAATAAATGGGACTTATGGGTGCTTAACTTTGGTTGGATTGTGCCACAAGTGAAGATAATTCACCACCCAGAATAAATTCAAGCATATGAATGGCAGCATGAGAGGGGGGGGGGGGGGGCGGAAAGTTATATGCATCTTGGGGCTCTAACTATAAACTTTCTTGTCTCTGGACAAATATTATGCCCTCAAAAATAGGAAAACAGCTAATGAGCCCTTTTATTATATGGTAAAATCTGTAATGGAAGTATTTCTTAATTTCACATGAAACCTCCATATGTTCCATCTTCATGGAAGAGAACATGTCTATTATTTACATATTACTTCATGTTCAGAAATATGTGAGGGGGAATGTGAAATATTTAGTTCACTTAAATGTTAATTTTGCTTTTATTGATTTGCTAAATGAATCAATAGCCCAATACAACCTTTCTTGAAAACATACTATTTTTCATTGGTATTTAAAAAGAAATGGATTTTTAGTAAAACAAAAGAAATTTTTCCAGCTACCAACTTAGAGCTGCTCAAGATCTTTAAATAAGAACCACTTTTGTGGATCTGCTAATGGCATTTAAAAGATAGAATATAATGAATGCTTAACTAGTATTCAACAATTATATAGATTAGAAATGAATATCTTCCCAAATTGTCCACTACTTCTAATAAAATAAATGTAAAGATTTTTCTGCCTTTACTCTTCATTTGATTTTGTAACTATATAATGTCCACATATTTTGAAATTTATAAAATAAGATTTCCTGTCAGGTTTAAGTGAAATCTCTTTGCAAAGCAACTAGGCATTAAAGTATCAATTACGCTGGCAAGATAATCGTTTCTTGACTTCATCACATCAGCACAAATCACTCCCAACATCTTCCTGAGACATTAATTATCATCTCTTTTCTACTCCAAGAGCAAATATTATGTTCTCAAACAAAATCATTAAGACAAACCATTCTGCCACTCATTTTTTCAGGTCCATTTTGATTATTTTTCACTCAAGTATTTGTATTGGTTTTTCTTACTCTAGAATATATATGGATTAGTATATCAGTTGTAGTGCTTTTTATCAACTGTTCCTATAAGAATCTTAACCACTGAGCCAGAGTCAGATGCAGGCACTCGGGCTTTCTGACTGAGCCTTCTTCCTAGTCCTGAAAAAGCTTAAATTTTGAGGAGTTTTTAAGAAAAACAGTCTAGCAGTATGAGGTGAGCTACAGGCATAAAGAGAAATAAGCAGAGTCCTGGCAGATACACAAAAATTTATGCCCAGACTTCTTTGGTATTTGCTAGGGAATGCAGTAGTAATGATAATTCATACTTTTTAACTATTGTAAAGATGTGGCCAAAGTAATTGCAGTAAAGACTATATGTATTATTAAATCAAAATAGGTGACAGAAAATATATTTGATGGTTGAAATGTAAGTTGGTGAACACATTTATACATAATACCATAAAATTTTGACAGAAAACTCTTGAGTTGGAAAAATGTGGGATGCTGCTTCAGAATCATTTATTTAATCTTCTTAATCTTTCATGAATGGCAAAGGTCATGAATGTTCATTTCATATAGTTTAGTAGATTGTTTCTTAATTTTAAAAAAAGGCTTCTCTTGTAAGCCTATTGCTGTAATGTGATGCACACAAAAAAAAACCCTTTAAGGTTATTGACCTGGATCTAAACTATGCACAATGGAGTTCACACTGAAAAAAAATGGATATTGGTAATTTTTACCAATACTTTTCCTCCACTCCCCTAATGAAGAAGTGCTCTGGAGAGTTGGGAAACTTTTTTTCCTCTAGCTGAAAGCATTCTCTGAATCCTGGTTCCCTCTGCCAATAGAAAAACCTCATTCTGCTCTCAAAGGAGCAAGTTTAGATTCCAATTGCTATTTTCATCTTACTCTATGTCTTTTTCTAATGTCCATTACTAGATTGTAGAATTTGAAACAATTTTCAAATGTATATTTCAAAACAGGATAAGTGAAGTAATAAACAGTTTTTCATTCAATTATTTTTTAAATCCAACTCCTGAGTGATCATACAGTACACAGTGCAACTCAATGCAGTTGAAATATCCAAGTGACATGTCTGGAGTTGAATTTGTTATTTACATAACATTAACTGTGGGAAATTGATGTTTGGAAGACGAGGAAAATTAGTGGAAGAAAAATGCAAAAATGTGGAGTTGGTGAAACATAAATGAATTACTGAAGCCCATATTGTCTATGAAGAATTTTACTTAGGACAGCCAGCTACAGCTTTTGAAAATTCTTCTGGATAACTGTAAAAAAATGTAAAAAGCCAGAGTACACAGAGGTTTTCTGAGCCAGTATTGGTCAATCTAGAATTTTTCATTAAAAGCTACACTCCTGTATAAGAACTCACTACCTTTTGTAAAAAGGTTGCAACCTAAATACCTTATTTACACAGATTACTTAGAAAGTCCCTACCACTTCAGTATGGAAATTCAATTTGTTGAAAATTGTCTACTTGTCTTCAGGACTGCACCAAAGTCAATACATAAACATGTATATATCAGGAGTAATACAAGTTCTATCTAAATACTGCAAAGTTTTCTGATTATTTTGCTATTTGTTTAAAACTGTGTCCTCTATACTGAGGTGCTAATATGCTTATAATCTACACAAAACAATATTGCACAAAGTAATTGCTATTACAAACATACGAATATTTGCATTTTCCCCACAACTGCTTTCTTGACTTGCATTGGTGTAGCGCTCCCATTCTCTCTTCTACATTAAAAAACAGATTTAAAAATACAAATAAATTTGATTAAATCGTGATAAAAGTTCAGATCCTACATATGAGGGGGCCAATTTCATTTTATTATCCAAAACAAACATTGTTCTGTATATAATGAATAAAACCTGAATCTACTTAATGCTGGGAAATATTGAAGGAATGCTAAATAATGTAAGCCAATTATACTGAACATACTAACATGTGCTGTTTAAGTTTCCAATATAGCATTAAGGAATCCAAGAATTACTTGCAAAAGTAGCAATCCATATGTGATTATGTGACAGTTTATTGTGAATCAGTTATATATAATTTCAAAGAATAAAGGAGATATAGGCCTGCCCTATTATATTAAGTGCCTCAATGCGAAGGAGTTGATGGTTTCCTTCTAAGATGCCTACTGTGAATTAAACAAGCCACCAAGTTGGTTTAAATATTGTAAAGCCTTAAAGTGCTCAAAGACAGCAGTTTCGTCAAAGAGACTGCTAACAATTACTTTCATTAGACACTAGTGTATTAAGTTATGCAGTTCGGAAAGATATTAAAAAAATATTCCAATATACATTAAAAGCAGAGGACCACGAAAGAGTTGTATCAGTAATTTCATTTCAACAAGATCATACACTCTGCAACTAATCTCATACATCAACTTCTTACTGAATGTCTTCTTAAGCAATTAAGGATTAATCTACACTGCTGGTAACTTGAGCTTCCTCCAGGCTTTCAAACTCTCTCACACATACAAATGTCATTGATCATTAAAAGTGCTGTGCTTTCTCTTTCATTCAAGCCATTAATTGAATGGGAAGGAGAGTCACTTTGTGAATCTGCCACAGAAACCATCCCTTTTATGCTGAAAGCTAAAGATAAAATAGACGAAAGGTTATCAGACTTATCAAGTGTTAAATACTTGATATTCCTGAAGGAAAACTATTGAGATGTTGAATTATTTACCTCATCCCTTAAAAAAAGAAATGCAAAAAGTTGTAGTCCACTACTACATGCTGTACTAAGGGAATAAAATACAACTCTAACTTTGCATAATCTGTGTAAAAAAGATACGCTTGACATTTTGGAATGTCACCTTTCTTTATAGAATTATAGGCAAGTTTTCTCCAATAAAACATAACCCAGTTATAAAACTATAACTTCACATCAAAATTTTAAAAAGCTGTTTAAAAATGTATGATTATGTACATATCAGACAAGAAAGAGTATATGATCCTTCTGTGGATTGTGTTGCTGATCTGATTCTAGTTTTAAAAGCTGGAAAGGGCAAACCAGTAATCTTGTTGCAGAATAAGTCATGACAGGGATGAAAACAGTGACGGTGATGCTACTGTCACAGTAGTCTGTACTTCTCTTTCTTCTTCAGTCTCTTTTTTCATAAGTACACATTGGTCTTCACCTTCCAGTTTCACCGTGTCCGTATTTGAAATGTTTTCCATACACTGAGAATCCTCTGCCGCAGGATAGTATTGTTTGAGCCTTATATGCCAAGCTAAACTGCAGACAGCTGACACTGTCTTGAACTGATGAATGACATTTCTAGGGATGAAGTAGATGTCATTGTCACATAGCTGGATTCTGGCATAACGAATCCCTTCTCGTCTCATTTGGTTTAGCTTAGCTTCGTCAACCCATTGAACACACTGAGGAGGGAAAAAGGTAACTATGAGTAAGATTTAAAAATTGTATTTTTTGTGCTGTGTAAGTCATAAAGACTATTGGTTGTGATGAAGTCAACATGAAATCTAAATGACACATATTCCATGAACCATGTACTGAAACTACTGCTATGCTAATAGATCAAAATAAAGGAAGTTACCATTCTAATAAGAGGCAATCCATCAAAAAATTTGGAGTGTTAATTATATTGAGGGGACCAAATTAAAAAACTGTCAAAAACTTGAATCTTAAATTTAATCCAAGTATGACAATGCTTTTTTTGGCCTTTCTTATCACATCTAAGCATGTCTATAGAACCAGATATTCTGTTCAGAATTTACCTATATCTTGCTTTTCAAAACAGTTTAGAACAATACCACACAAATAAATAAAAATATCTTAAAGCATAGCAAAAATCTATTTAAAACAGCAAATATTTAAATATAAAATGTCTTCTAAAATCAACGTTTTAAAGCCCAGACCAAGCTTAAGAAATCTTGCTTCTACTATTCATACTAGTTCAATCTTTGCTGAAAAATAATGGACAAGTTTACGGATAAAAGTCCAGGCAAACAACTGCTGGCTTCTTCTCTTGGGAAGAAAACAAGGAGGAAACTTTTTTAAAAAGAGGATGGGATAGTTTGAGGAGCTCTGTTTCTCTTTAAAGAAACATTGCCTAATCTACCTCCCAACCCCCACTTATATATGCATTTCAATTATGTGTGTGTTATTCTGGAGACTTTGTTTCATAATCAAGGATCAACAGAAAACTTTCAGGAAAAAAAATAACAGCATTTTAACTGGAAACAATGTTACAGCACAATAAAAGACTACCTGTGATACTGGAGGTTCATGCAGATCCAACTGAAGTCTTTGAACTACATCAGTGAAATCTTCAGCATGAAAACAAACAACATCTTTGGTTATACGAGGCTGGTCACTCCTGGAGAAATGAAGATTGTAAAAAGATGTTTGAAAATATTAATTAAACTTTGAAAATTCCATATATTCAATAGCAAAACAACATACCTTCTCTCTCATTTTGATAGTCAACCTCTAGGAAATATTTCCTTTTTATCTATATATTATGTGACATGTAAACTCATGTACATATAAAATACAATTTAATTTCCCTTCCTCTAAGATGGTTTGTTTATGTATTGTATTTTTATGCTACCATACTCCATTAGGATTGATGGTGACATACAGCAGTCTGATCGAGGAGGCACATCACCCCATCTTTCAAGGAAGGCAGCATTACCCATTTAGAAAAATGTCATACAATAGAGCCAATTCCATAATATAGAATGTCTGATACTGGCATATAGCTCCCCAGAGTCACACAAGTTTCTTCAGTCAAGTTCTTCTATCTGTCACTTTAAGCAGTGAGATCCCATTTGCAAGTGTACACTGATCATATTTATTAACATAGGACCAGTTGTGATTTAATAGGTCTGGAGGTCAAGTTTCGATATGGTAGTCTACATCTCTTTACACACATTGTCTACATCCTTAAAACTCAGAAATCAAAAAGAATACCAAAAGACAGGATAATGTTTGCTAAGATTAAAAATTATACTCCTTGGATTTGCCCCAACAATGGAGCCTGATTTAAGGGACTTAAGGGAGATCATGAACCAAGAAAGTGATAGAACTATGTGAATTGGTCACAGCAAACCACTGTCTAATCCAACTGTTACTCCCCATTACCAATTTAATAAAGGAGATGACTTACAAGTATTCAAAGAACAACAGCCTGTAATGTTGGAGTTTCATGGAGCCATATAATTAAATATTTTTTGCAGCTTCCATAGAATTGACTTTCTAATGGGCCTCATTTCAAGACTTCATCCCAAAATATGCCATCTCAAAATATCCTTCTACAAACAAGTCTACTGTACTATGAAAGCAATTCCTTTTGCATAAAAAAAAACCCATTCTGGGAATTTTCAGAGATTAGATTTTAAGAATTGGATTTTAAGAATTTATAGCAAAAATGCCTTATAACAAAAACATTATAACGTAAGTTCTGTTAAAATCAGCACATCTCTATTTTAAAATGCTATAAACCCTCGCTCTTACCATTCACCAAACTGCACAGCTTTTAAAACTCCAACAGCAGCTGTACTCTGCCAATCAAACCCTTGCCCAACATGATCAGCATGCGCTCTTGTTCTGTCTTCAAAAAGAACTTCACGGGGTTCACTGGTCCGAGGTAGATATTGGAGATTTTTTATTTCATTCATAGATCTATGAAATGGAATGAAAAAGAAGATAATTATTAAATTTATAAGGGAAATACAAAAAATGATGTCATAAAAACAGATAATCAGTTATCCTTTTTTACATCATTATGCAGGCACTACTTTGATAAGTGGTGATTTAACTCTAATGTAATCAAATGCAATATAAATTAAAATGGAAAACAATAAAAGATGGGATGCCTTAACAGTAAAAAGCCACTTTTAAAAAAGTTTATGCAGATGTTATATACCAGGGATTATTCTATGCACTATTAGGAGGCCTTTTGAAAGAAAAATGCAGCAGATAACTTCAACTTTTTCACAGTTTAAATATAATACACAGACAACAAATGCTTACATCGCAGAAATTCAATGAACTTAAAAGTTGGCAGTGTGCAGCCTTCCAGAACCTTCACCAGGACTGATGCAAATTGGGAGTTCAAAGGCCCCAGGGGAACCCACACTAGAATGCTATGCACAGTGCCTTGAGCTCCTGAAGTAAAGACAGGATATCAAACTAACTAATAATGTAACAATGTGCAGCTATGATACAGTCTTCACTGTCTTGCTCTTACAACACTAATGATTTCATACAGTTCAATATCATTTTAATGTTTTACCATCTACAGAAACAATATAGCAGTATGACAATATGACAGTAGCTATAAGTACCTGAATGGAAATATATTTTAAATCAAATAAAGTTTATATTAGGTGCACTGAACTGGAAGCTGTTGTTTTAATTTATGTAGATATTCCATTAATATCTATTGCATTCCCTAACATAAACTTGCATCCTGGGAGTTTATGATGCAATATATGATACTGACAGAGGGGAAAGGAATGGCAGCACTACAAAAAATATGTACAAAATTATCATGATTTAAGCTATATTGGAAGGAAAGTTTATTATTACCGTGTTTCCTCGAAAATAAGACCCTGTCTTATATTTTTTGAACCCCGAAATAAGTGCTTGGCCTTATTTTCGGGGAAGTCTTATTATTTTGGGACACATGGAGCAAGAGGGTGCTCCTCTTGCCATCTTACCTGATTTCCAGCTCTGCATTTAAATATTTTTGGGGAGGGCTTATTTTTGGGGGGAGGCTTATTTTAACGTATGCACTCAAAAGCCCGATTGGGCTTATTATCAGGGGATGTCTTATTTTCAGGAAAACAGGGTACATATATATTAACTAAGTTTCAGAAAGTTGTCAGAATAATAAACTGATGAGATGTTCAGTTAAAATTTAGAGGTACAAATTCCCTCCCAGCTATAAAGATTACCTGCGCCTTTTGAATGGTGACTTTGGCATATCAGCTGTTGGGATCATCTGTTCACCAGGTCTTACCCACATAATGGGCCCATCATCACTTTGTGACCTACACTGAAGTCTGAGACTCGAAAGAGTACCCCAAGGCAAAGTCATCTGTATATCACAAAAGAAAACTAGTCAGATAGCAACATGAAGTGTTTTGGACATCTTATAAACAGATGATCAATTTCTTTATTAAAATATAATTTGTACAGTCATTAAGGATTTTATGTTTTCAGTATAATTTATTTCATTCTGTCATGCAATAAAATTAGACAAAAATCACAAATTTTAACTAATGTTAGCACTGAATTGGTGGTAGAATAAAAAATGATAAAGCATTATTAAACATTAAGAGAATATTTAACGATTCTCTTAATGTTTAATAATGCCTTATCACTTTTTATTCTACCACCAATTCAGTGCTAACATTAGTTAAAACTTAAATCAGCAAAAGAAGAAGCAAAACTTTAGTACTTACTCTAAGAAATGGAGATTCTTCTAACATATCAAGAAATTCTGGAAAATAATCTCCAACTTCTTCATCTACTGCTCCAACAAGACTGATCTGCCTCATCGGACCTGCTCTGTAAGTTCCACAGCAGTACGTTCGACTGACCTTATAGAGAAAAAAATAAAACTGTTTTATCCCACAGCATTAAAGTAATCTATAAATTTCCTGTGAAGTCAAGAATATTGGCACTGTTCATACGGAACATACAAATATCTGAGCTTGAAATTCCCCTCTCCTTTTATGTTATGAATTGGGGTTGAGGGGTACCCCGGACCATGAACCAGCTCATGAGCAAACACACTAGGACTGAAATAAATCTGACAGAGGCGTCTTGTGTAAAAATATAATTTACTTTAAAACATTTAAAAAGCACTATGTCTTTAAAAAAAGCACATTAGTAACAAAGTCTTATCTTGGTTATGTGAAGCCAGGCTATCTCCCTAGATTCCTCTCCACAATACCGAAACAGTTCACAAGAGAAAAAGGTTAACATGACAATAAGCAGCTTCGGTGTCGATACATCATTGAGGTAGTAGAAGGGCGGCAGCATAAACTTCACAGCTAAGAAAGTCACCTGAAGAAAAAACAATTTCAATCAGCAAACGTAGCTTGAAGCTTGTGGGAGGAAGAATGTCCAGCAGCAGCAGTTCTGATGATGGCTTGCGTGCTTCAAAACAGCAAAAGGCAAGCATCCGTAGGAGTATCTCTGCAACAGCGTCTGGAGTCCTTATCTGTGTTCTCCTCCCTTCTGTAACATTGCACTGAGTTCTGCATCCAGTTTCCAGCAGGAGTTCTGCATCTAGGCCTAAACAGCATTTAGGCCCAAGTAGCAAGCGAAAAGGTCCTTGCTTATATGGGGAGTTAACCTGCAATTAACTAGGGCGGGGAAGGATTGCAGGTAATTGCAAACAGGAGATGGCTTGATTGAAACAATGCTGTTTGTGACTGATCAAGTAGCCACAGCAATCCTGAAAACACTTGTGACATCTTATTCACAGGTAAATTGCACAGAAGAGTGCAATAAATACAAACATTACTTTCCTTAATCAAAGAATAAGGACAGTATCCTATGTTTCAGGATGGTGCAATGAAAGATCAGCCTAATAGTAATATAGCAATTAGAATAATAATTTTTAAACTATTGTTAAGGCTCATAAACTATGTCTATGTGTATAAAAACATTTAAAATCTGTGAAAAACTGAATAACTAGATATTCTTAAAGAAGCCAAACAACTAAACCAGGGGTCTGCAATCTTAAACACTCAAAGAGCCATTTGGACCTGTTTCCCACAGAAAAGAAATCACCAGGGTGGGTGTGGCCAACTCGACATCACTCACTCCCACCCAGTCACATGACCCTCTCTCCCCCTCTTTCTCCCTCCCTCCCTATCTCCCTCCCCCTCCCTATCTCTCTCTCTCCCTCCCTCCCTATCTCCCTCCCCCTCCCTATCTCCCTATCTCCCTGCCCCTATCTCTCTCCCTCTCTCTCTTTCCCGCCCTCCCTCCCTCCCCCTCCCTATCTCCCTCTCCTTCCTTCCCTCCCTCTCTCTCTCTGTCTCGTGTGCGTGTGTGTGCGTGTGTGTGTGTTCCCTCTTGAACCATTTCCAAAAACAGAAGAGGGTTGGTGGGGGGATTTTTGCCGATGTTGTTTTTTCTTCTTCTTTGGGTGCTTTTTACTATATTTAAATCAAAAGTCATTTTGGGTTCCCAGATAAATGAAGCTCTTTCATCCCCCTGCTGTGGCTCCGTCGGCTGAACCCACCACTGGCTGGCCCCGCCCCTCACCCTCTCTCCCAGTCACTCCTTGCCTGGCCTGAGAAGGTAAGGGTGACAGCGGGAGATGGAAACTTGCTCCATATTCCAGAGGGGAGCGAAGTGCCCCTGTACTTGCCATAACTTGCAGGTACTTCTTCCAGCCCTTATTGGTCCTGCGCACACCTTGGTCGCTCAGGGAGACACATGACTTGCTCTCCACTCCGAGACACTGGCTCAGCCTGTCTGTGGCCGACACCGTTGCTGTTGCCACCTCTAAAGTCTGCCCGCTGCTCTCATGGCACCTTGCGCAGCACAGTTAAATTTAGCGTGCTTCACAATTGGGGAGAGGGTGTCCACTCCTCCTCCTGGAGTCCGTTCTGATGCAGAGCATCGGCCACAACCGGACTGGGCCAGAGTCTCAGGGTAGAGAGCAAGTCGTGCATCTCCCCAAGCGACCAAGGTGCACGCAGCACCAACAAGGGCCAGAAGAAGCGCCTCTGAGATATGGCAAGTAAAGGGGTGCTTTGTTTCCGCTCTGGAATATGGAGCGAGTCTCCATCCCCCGCTGTCGCCCTTACCTTCTCAGGCCAGGCGAGGAGTGACTGGGAGGGGAGGGTGAGGGGCAGGCCAGCCAGTGGTGGGTTCAGTCGATAGGGAGCGACAGCAGGGGGACAAAAGAACCACATGCAGCTCCGGAGCCATAGGTTGCAGACACCCAAACTAAACTAAACAACCACCAGAACTGTTTTATGGTAAACTGACAAGAAATACACAGAACAGATGCTCAAATTGAAACATCTACTACTTTGGGAAAAAATAGAGGTAAATACACCCAACTGGAAGCATACATGCGAGATGTTTCCTCATCTCCAGTGAGTTAGTATAACAGCATGCAATAATAAAGTACTAAGTGAGATAGAGATATTTTCTCACCAATTCCACAATTAAACAATAATCCAAAGTCTATAATTCTTCCCTTGCCAAGAAATCCACAAGGGTCTATCGGAGGGGGGGGGATTTTCCATACATCATTAACCAGAATTATTGTATTTTTCACACTATAAGACGCACCAGACCATAAGACACACATTAGCTTTAGAGGAGGAAAACAAGAAAAAAAAATCTGCCTCTGCCTCCTAGCATCCATCCGGTATTCATCTGGTTAGTGTCCTTGCAGCAAACAGCCTGAACAGCTTCAGCACGTTGCAGCCCCAGCACGTGGCTCGTCAGGGCGCCGCTCAGTTGCCCCTACCACTGGTCAACTGAACTGAGCTGCTGCCACCACCAGAGAACATTGGAACCTTCACTGCCGAGCAGCTGATTAGTGGTTGGATCGGCCTCCTGGAATACCGCCGATCAGCTGTTCTAGGCAGCAGGAATCACCACTGCTGATCGCCACTGCCATGATTGGCACCTAGAAGAGCTGATCAGTGATATTCCGGGAAGCCGATCCAACTGCCAATCAGCTGCTCCGCAGTGAAGGCTCTAGCATTCCCTGGCAGCGGCAAACAGCAGCAGTGGTGACAGGCGGCGCCACCACCACCACACCAACCCCTCTCCCCCTGCCGCAATATTCACTCTATAAGTTGCACAGACATTTCCACCCACTTTTGGGGGGAGAAGTGAGTCTTAGAGTGCGAAAAATATAGTATGTCAAGTACCCACAGGAAATAGGCAGTTACATGTTTATTAAAAGCTAGTCTAGTTCATAAACATCAAGGAACATGACTGATTTATATATCAGCAGTTCAGTTTAAAATATGTTATGCCAATTGTATACAATTTTTTCAGAAAAGAAAGAAAAATTTAAATTTCATAATAACTGGATTTCATCCCTATTTTTAAATGCTACATGTAATATTTTACATTACATGTTTCATATGGTTCAATAATGATATTGTTTAATGCGTATGTACCTAGTTATATACAGAATTTTTTACTTTTCCTCAAAGAATCCCTATTTGCCAGGAAGTAAGTTGAAACTGACAGAAGCAAATGGCATCTACCATTCTTGATTCCAAAGTCCGTAAAAAATAGTTTGCGTTATGGACATATTCTTATAATAAAATAAATGAAATAATTTCTATCCCTTAGAAATTAAAAGACATTATTAGATTTTAGTGATCTCTCAAGTAGACTATTTAATTAGTAACACAGGTGCCTTCAATCTCATAATCAGTCACTCAGCCTATTTCAATGGAGAAAAGTATTTACTCAAGTTTTTTGTGTCACTGCGCACAGCGTAGTTAACATAGAAAACAAAGAAAAGCAGAAAGTAAATGAAAAAGCCAAGTGCGCTAAAGATAAAGACTACAAAACAATCTCTAAAGAGTTTCATGTTCTTCTGACTTGTTAATATTATCAAGTTTATTTTAGTTTAATTTTATCAAGTCTAAGGTTCATGGGATTGAAGCCAACCAACCACCTTGAATGTAGCTGCAAGGGGAACATTGACTTAGACTGATCAGAAGGATTGTATAAAATGGTGGAGAAAGAATCAGGAAAACTTCAAAACAGATCACAGCTGATCTCCAAGAGCAAGGTGCAACAATATCAAGTCAAACCATCACTGAAAGAAGACTGAAAGTGGCCTTCATGGTAGAAAATCCATGAAGTCTCCACTTCTGAAAGACAGAGACAAAAACAGCAGACTATAGTTTGATAAATTGCAGGTTGAAAGCCACAAGTTTGTTTGGAAGAATTTTCCAGAAGTTGAAACAAAATTAGAGCTTTTTGTAAATCAGCAACTCTATTCATTGAAGAAAAAAAATGATACTCTTAAAGAAAAAATTGCTGGTTGAGAAATACATGTCTTATTCAGAGCTACAGAAAGTGCTTGATTAAAGATGTTATTTCAAAAGGTATACTATGCAATATTGAGTTAGATCTCACTAATTACATCCATGTCATTTTCATTTGTTTTATTATTTGCAAGAAAATATATAGTCATACATCAAAGGCAAAGTGTCTGCTCTATGGACTAGAGCAGTGTTTCCCAAACTTGGGAACTTCAAGATGTATGGACTTCAACTCCCAAAATCCCACAGCCAGCCATGCTGGATAGGGAATTCTGGGAGTTGAAGTCCACACTTCTTAAAGTTCCCAAGTTTGGGAAACACTGGACTAGAGATTTCAACATGTTCCATGATTAACTGGGATCCTCTGAAAAAAGGTGGAGGAATACCAAATACTTTTGACTGTGTCTGTAAATGTCAAATGAATATTTAGACTCTAGTAGTTTCTTATTAAAGTGAATAAGGAATAGATAGATTCCTAATCTCCAACTCCAAGTACATCCTTCTCTTTTGCTTGGGTAAGTAGCTGTCAATATATCTTCACAACTGACATGAAGCAATTGCATTTTCTATTTGAGGGCAAAAATAATCTCTAAAAAACTCTAGGCCTTTGATATTTCAATCTGAAAGTTGGATGTCAGAGCAGAAGATAAAAAACAAACCTAATAAAAATTCTAGTCCATGCGATAAGGCATATAGCTCAGATTCTTTTGCTTGTTATTAATAAAAGAAAGCCTACTTACCCACACAGTTAAAAATTACTGCATATTCATTTGGCCAAAAATCCTTCCTCTTAATAAAACTGCCCTGTACTTTATGATTCTGTATAGAAGCATCCAGGAACAATGCATGGGTATGTTGATTGGAGTTGGTAGATATTGGTGGGATGTTTTGAAGTGTCAACCAGCTTCACCATGTTTTTTCTTTTTATTCTTTACTTTGGGGGGGGGGTATTGTTTCTTTTATTTTTATTGTATTGTGGGCAACACTACATTTAATGAAATAATATATGAAAGCCATGAAGATAATGCCCTCCCTAACCTCTTCCACAAACCAATGAAGGTAAAAGAATGTAGGATTTGGTGGGGATAGGGGGCAGAAAGGATAGTCTGAGCACCATTATTTTTCTTCTGTAAAATTTTTCTATACCTTGTGAGAGTAATTTGTTTTCCACCATTTAGGACTTAAATCCAATTTCTATTTTATACTAAGTACAATTAGCTGTTTGCTCTTGGAAACTAGGACATTCTCATCAGCCATTTTTAACAATGCAATCCTTATGGTTGTGATGGCACCAAAAGACTCAAATTATCAGTAAAGGCTTACTATATCTGGGTCTTAAAATTCAAAAATAATGCTTTTCTTATAGAGGCATAGCCTGGAGGGGAACAATGGAATGTGAAATGTGTGAACTGTATTTGACACACAGCGTGCAAAGGCAATTGGAGGTGGCAAATATATTCAGGCATGCCGGGGAAATTTCTCTTACCTGAGTGTGAAAGTTTGAAATGGTGGTTGTTTCAATGTCTTTTTTGCCAAGGATTTCCATTTTCACTGGAGTGCTAGGGAAATTGAAAGCAAAGTAATCCAAGAAGTCTGGCAAGTATGCAGCTGCCCCATGAACTATCGCTAGAGCATAATAAGCTGCATTTTTCTCGTTTTCACTGAATGTCAAAGCAAGAAACTCTTCTGCAAATCTCTCCATCTCCACTGGAGACAAAAATGAGAGTTCATCCATATAGGCATGAAGAACTAGAGCTCCTCCATTTGATTGATGTTCTTCATGAATAAAATTACTAAATTTAGTGCCTGTTTTTAAGAAGCTGTTGCGAACAGAATGCTCCTGGTGGGTAGTAAATGGAGACTGCACCCCCTGGGGTATCCTATATTCCTCCATGCCCACATTCAACTGACACAGCTGTTCGTCTTTTAGATACCTAAAAGATTCCTTGTTCTCTTCCAAATTATCACTCTCCCCTGGAGTCAAAGTCTCTTTGCTGATACGGGTAAGACCAGCACACACTGTCTGTACTTCTTTGTTGTACATTTTCAGATGCCTCCCTCTCATGTCTTCTCTGTGTTTCTTTTTCTTTTTCTTCTTTATTTTCTTTACAATAAGACTGTCAGATCTTTCTGTCTTGCCATTTTCATCTCGGGTTTCTAAAAGTAGCAAGAAAATAAGATATTTATGTTGCAAAAGAGTTATATTTAATAAAAGTATGTATTTTTTCAATAATGCACCAATATTTTACTAAAATGTTAATATAAAGGTTTACTTTTAAAAATTAGCTGCTGTTATATAAGAAAATGCTTTTTATTTTTACATACTTGTACATACATACATACATACATACATACATACATACATACCGTATTTTTCGGAGTATAAGATGCACCTTTTTACCCCCAAAAAGAGGGTGAAAATTTAGGTGCGTCTTATACACCAAATGTAGCCATGCCCACCCACTGGCCCCCACCCTCTGGCCTCTGCCTCGCAGCAATTTACCTCCTTGCAAGCAAACAGCAAGAAAAAACAGCTCCTTTCAGCTTCAGCATAGGCTAATTAGCACAAGTTGATTAGATTGGCCTCCTGACTCTCAGCCGATTTGCTCTCAGTTGTTTTGTGCAGGGCTCTGCTGCTTGCTGCAAAGAGTGCTGGAGCAGATTTTTTTTCCCCCTTGGGCTAATCAAGCTACGATGAAAACGAAACTGAAAGTAAAGCAGGCTTTTTGCTGTTTGCTGCAAGGAAAAATTAGGCATAGGCAGACAGAGATTTCTTTTTCTTCTTTTTCCTCACTAAAAAAGGTAGGTGCAAACTGGGAAATTTAGGACAAAAAAGGAGAGTTCAAGATTTTAAAACACAAAAGAAAAAAAGGAGAAAGAAAAAGGCAAAAATAAAAATGGAAAGGGAGAAAAAGAATAAGAAATGAAAGAGAAAGATGTTATACATATTTAGAATTGAAATATGAATAGTAGTAAGAAATAAATGGGAAATCATGATTGTAAAAATGAAATGAATAATAATTGGAATATTTGTCTTTGTATTTTTGAAATCTAGACAATGATAAGTTCTTATTTTTTTAAGAAATATGAATAAGTATAAACTAACAATTGAAATACCTTTAATGGTATATGGTGGTGAAAGTAAAAAGGATTAAATTGTAGCTTGGATAACAGCGAGAACATTTTTAAATTTAATTAGGGAAATTGTAATGATTGAAATATTTTTAATTATATATTGTGATGAAAATAGAAATGATTAAGTTGTGATTTGGAGGATTATATGGGCAAAACTATTTGGGTTATTGGGAGAGTTTAAGATGTAAAAATGAGTAACATAGGGGAAAGCTCTAGTTTGGAGGAATATATGGGGAAAATTATTTGGTTTATAAATTATTGGTAAATATAATTAATTGATTTGTAAGAAATGGGATGGTATGGAAATAATTGGAATATTCATGTTCATATTGATTAATATACAAAAAAGATAGTTATATAACTAATTCATTTATGTTAAAATATTGAATTTGTATTAAACAACTGTAATTTCATAATTAACCAATGGAAGGATGGATATAAAAATAGATGATGATGGGAAGGGGAATAATATAGAATAGAAGGGAAAAATTGAATTTGATTAAGATTAGAGATGAGGATGAAGGGTAATATTGGTTTTTTAAAAAAATAGATGAGGAATAAATATGACAAAAAGGAAATATAGAAATTGTAAATTTAATTGAAATGACTAAACACTGTTTAAATTTGTGAACAGGCCAAATACTCTGTTTAAAAAAAATACATTGTATGTTTGTATGTATGTCTAAAAAATAAAAAAAGTTTTTTATTAAAAAAACAAAACAAAAAAGGTAGGTGCGTCTTATAATCCGGTGCATCTTATACTCGCAAAATACAGTACATAATACATAAATATGTACTAGCCATTTCTATAACAAACATCTAATTAGCAAAACCCAAAGTCAAAGTTTCATTTTTTTCCATCTCAAGCATAAAATCCAGAAGTGGTTTATCAGCAGAAACAAAGTTGAATGTATTTTTTTCTTGGATTAAAGCAGTTAATTTAGCCTGTTATTTCCATTAGCTTTCCAACCATGCACCCATTGTAAAAATTAAAGTATCTCTTTTGTGTATAAAGTATTTGTTAGGAATATGACTATTACCTAACTTGTTGGGTTGGCAATATATAAACCATCAATGTATGTTTGCAGTGTATTGTATTGTATTATATTGTATTGTATAGCTTTAAAACTGCTGTATTGCATCATACTGTGTCCTAATTGGTTAGTTCTGTTGCCAATGTCCTTAAGAGGGAGCTAGAAACATGGCTTGTTCTCTTTGGTGTTCTTGCTCTCTGATATCTCTATCTGACTTACTGTATTACTGTTTGCAACTCCAGAAGAACTGTTTACTGTGTATGATTAATACGACTGGTATGAAGACTTTGTTTATTGGACTGTGCTTTATTTTTCCTGAATGTAAACTATAACACGACTCAGTGTACCAGTGTGGTGACTATGCTTATTCATAACTACTCAATCGCTTTCATGTGCTACTCAAGGGTTATTCCTTAACAGCATTCTTGTTGCTGTCCACATATCTAACAGCAAAGTTCCAGATTTTTTTCCAAGTTCTTTCCAACCAACAGTCCTTGGCTGACAGGACTAACAATATGCCAAACCATGACCAAACTGGATGGGTAAAAACAACTGGGAAAAGATAGTTCCTAAGATAACATGGTCCCAAACCATGAAGGGCTTTAAAGTAATAACCAGCATCTTGAATTACACCTGGCAACATACTGGCAATCAACTTACTTCTAGCGATAGAAGTACTGATACTTATAAAATGTCTCTATCTCAATTCTGTCATTAATATGTTTTCTCTGAAAAAACACACACAAAACAAAATTGTATAGCAATAGCAGTTTGAACAAAACCTCTTAAAGGCCTTGTGTGTGAATTCCAATAACTTTCCTGCTCAAGATTCTATTTCGCCATAGACTTAAATGACACGTGTTGATACTGTCAACTGAATTTCAAATGAAGTGATATAATGCTCTCTGAATCGTTCAACTACAGTTCCCTTATTCTCTGACACTTAGTAGAATAAGCAATTTCTATTTGGCATTATATAATCATATTAGTATGAAAATATTATTCGTAACCCTTAAATAATTGAGTTACTGTTGTAGAGACATGATGGAAAAACTCATACAAAAATCAGGCCATCTCACAAAAGTAATTTATTTAATGACCTTACAATAAACTCTGACTCAATTAAAAACCTATCCTAGTCCTGCAATTTATTCCTCACTGAAGCCAACCAAATGCTTTTTAGATACTCTGATGCTGAAGGTAGAAAGGTTATTCCTCTCCCACCACTGTTTCTCTACAGCAGATATTCATGAGTATGTTGCCCACAATCCAGAGGTAACACTAAGCTTTCAAATAACAGCCCTCCAGTCTCTAAGACCGCATCCCCTTGGTATGTGGAAAAAGGTTGGGGGCTGCTGTTTTTCATACCTTAAGTCAGCATCTTCATTGAAACATTTACCATCAGCCCAAAATCTTTTTCCTAATTATAGAAAGTTCAGATATAAAAATTGGGAGGTATAGCCCGTCAATTGCTTTGCATTTACTGAAGTTGAAGCCCATTTCCCACTAAATTACCCAGTTCAAAGGTATCCTTCTGGAGCTCTTCACAATTGGTTTTAGTGTTACCACCCTCACAAGTTCAGTTGCTGTAACAACTTGGCCAACTCACTACCTACCAGTAAGTTAAGGTCAGTTATGAGCAAGATAAAAAAATCACTTCCCAGTATATACTGCTAACATACACCATTTCTTGATTCTCTTCTTTGAAAAAAATATTTTTTATTTCAAAACTAGTTAGCAATTCAAAAAGGATAGGTTTTCTACTAAAAGTACTCAAGAGCTTTCAATGAAGAATATTGTACACTTGAATTCTCAAACGTTTGACAGGGCCAATGGAATCACTGCCATCCAT
This sequence comes from Arizona elegans, assembly GCA_022577455.1. NCBI lineage: Eukaryota > Metazoa > Chordata > Lepidosauria > Squamata > Colubridae > Arizona > Arizona elegans. The sequence continues at coordinate 169,073,258 of JAKOOJ010000002.1, forward strand.
GTATTTAGTGACATTCAAACTGTATGAACGTGGTAAAGAAAAACTACTTTTACAGAATCTTGCTTTTGTTGTTCTTTAATTATAAATCTTAGTATTTTGAAAAAATTTGTCAGCTCCAGTTATTAACCATGCACCTTTATTTTTGGCACAATTGGAATTTACTATCCAAATGAATCCTTTCTATTTTTGCCTTGATGACATTTGTGCATAGTGTTTGTTCTTGGACAACAAAAGCATTTTGCTGTTTCCATTTTTAGCACATCATTCTTAAGCCACTACCATATTCTGGTAATTTCCTTCAATATCCTTCAAAAAATGCCCACAGGGTGCTTCTGTTTTCCACATCCCTAATGCCATTTCAAGCTGTTTGTTTATAAAGTTATGCTCTTACATTTAATTTTTACGAATAGCTCTTTTTTCTGAGATTTATTTAATAAAAGTTTATTTACTTGTTTCAAAACAATATAAATGCCTCATTTTTCTTTTCTCCAAAGTTTATCTGTAAAGTTCTCACCCAACCTCTTCTTTAGAAGACATCATCTATTAACAACACTGTGAGGATGTAGGGCAGTACTCATAATCAACAATCTTCTGATTTGCTGATCAGTTATCAACCAATAACTGAGTAATAATACTCAGTCCAATTGAGTATTCCTGCAGTATATTGAGTTATCAGTATTGCCCATGAGCTGATGGCTCTGATTGTACTTCCACCATTTAGGCTAAATTTTAGAATTTTTAATATTTGTTTGCAATTTACTGAGTCTATTTTTCCTTTTACTATAGTTGGGTGCACAAAATACCTGATGTTTCCAAGATCCCCAAATTTAAGCTTGTCCAGCTGCTGGACTGTTGTTTCCTTTATGATCTGAATACTTTTTTGTGAATTACTGATTTTTTTCTTTACTTCAATTATAACAAATTCAAGAAATTATAATATCACTATTAAATATCTGAACATCATTAGGTAATTATTCCTGTTCATCTTTTGATTGCATTGATATGTAAAGAGAGACTTTTAGATGTTGTTTGAAAACAGATAGCCATGATTTGCCATATTCAGCATCCTTGCAATAGGCCCATGACTAAATTAAATAAAGGTGAAAACTGAGCACTTGAGGCTAATTTGGTCAAAGAAATTTTCAGTCAGCTGGAGGCAGCAGAAGACAAGGTTCAGGTTCTACTGTTTTCCCGAAAGCATGCTGAGTTGGGCACAGAGCAGAACAGAAGAATTCTGCAAGTCTTCTTGTATGACAAGGGCATGGTTTATTTAAGTCTTTGCTGTCCAGCTGTTCTCCACTGGGAGCTATCACTCTATTTGCTGGAGCTCTATGCTTTGCCTGTTGAACCTGTTCCTTAAAAAAAAAAAACCTGTTCCTTGGAACATGACCCAATTTTGGACTCTTGAACTTCTAGAGTATGACCTGACTATGCTTCTGTCCCCAGCCTTGGACTACAGCCATTTGGAAGTCTCTGTAGGCAAGCTGGTAGGGATTTGGGGCTTTGCTACTTTGTGTGTGCATTTACACATACGCCCTGTTGGCCACTTCCTATATTTATTAAATCCTAGGTTTTAAATTCTCCTTGCAACCACTTGGGGCATACAGGTCTGATCAGACAATAATGAATCACCTTGAAAGATCCCCCCTTTTGACTCCACAAAACTGATCGTTATTTACAATTAATTTTGTAACTGAGTTTTCAACTTTTCCATGCTTTTATTGTTTCTACAAAATCTTAAATTCTGACTGATACAAAAAATGTGCATACTTTTCATAATGCAGCCATTTGAAAGAAGTCAAATGCCTTCTTGTAATCAATCCAAGCAATACATAAATTCATTTTTTCATTCAATTATTTAGGATTGTTTTATTAATAAAGAACAATTTTTGACTCATTGTGAATTTTTCAAAGTCCTTTTTGTTCAATTGGGTAGTGAGAAATTTCCTTTACATAAACATAGTGAATTCACTATTATTCCAGTAACCATTTTGAATGTGATAGACAAACAAGTTATTGATCTTTAGTTTTCAGATATGAATTCTTCTTTTATTAAAAAGTTTCTTTCAGATTCATCCAGGCTTTATTTGTTCCATTCTTTACTGCAACATGAAACTGATCAGGTAACTGTGCAGGTTTGCTAACCGAGCAGCTACCTGGCTAGACATTGACATTAAAATCTATCCAACACATCAGTCCCAGATATATTTGTTGTTTTCTCTGACTGCTTCTAACTACCATGTTTCCCTGAAAATAAGACAGGGTCTTATTTTCTTTTGAACCCCAAAATAAGGGATTGGCCTTATTATCAGGCGGGGGTCTTATTATGGGGATGCAGGAGGCCCTGGGTGGCCTGTGCACTCACAGCCAGAAGTCCAGCAGAGAGAGGTTCCCTTTGCGCACCGCCATCAAGCCCCTCCCCTCCCACAGGGTGTGTGAATGTGAGCGGCCAGAAAGCACCAAGCTGCACAAGTGCCTGTCTCCCCCTCAACACATGTGCCTCCCAGGCCTCACCACATGGATGTGGGCGAAGCTGCTGAGCACCAGATCCCACCACCAGCACCCGCACGGAAGCCACGGCCTGGGTCAGCTCTCCCTGCAGAGTACAGCTCCAGCTGTCACCATAGAGTGGGAAGCACACTGCCAGAGCGGCCACTGCCCTGTCTGGGGTTTGGAAGCCACAGAGGCAGAGTTTGGGGGAGAGAAAGAAAAACTGCTGCTGCTTCTGCTGCTTTCCTTGCATGCAGCCAAAAGCAGAAGCAACAGAAGTTTGGTAAGCAGAAGCAGCAGCAGGTTAGAATCAGGTGCAGGACCTAGAGAGCTTCTGGGAGAGAAGGTTTGATACTTCCAATCTACTGCCATATGGGTTTAGCCATTCTACCACATCATTGTATCTATATTTTTATTTGCAACCAAGTACTACTACCACCGACACAGATATATAGCACAGTACTTTCAAATTTCTAATTTAAACCAATCTGCCTACACTATTATCTCATTGGCATATATGTGAAACAGAGAGCACGTCCAAGAATATCTTGGCAGTTCTTCACTATAATCTCTTACCTAGTAATCTCAATTTGACTTCCACGGCTGTCTGCTTATTTTTTTTCTTATATTATTGGTACCAAACTATACCACACCGCTGCCTCTTCCTCAGCACTATCCAGAACCTATCTAAACAACATGCAAGTTCTACCTCTCCAGATCAGGCATGGCAGGTATGGGATCTCCATACCAATCACAAACACACATGACATGGTAGAGGACCAGATATTCTTTTTTCTTCAATATAAGTGGAACTCCATTAGAAAGATCACCTAAAAACAAAAAGGATGCTCATCTTTTCTTCAATGCAATTTTTGTGAGCATCTACTTAAACTGATGGTTTTTCACTATTAAATAATATTTTAGCTAATCCATTTTTGTATCTCTGCTTTTGAAGTCATTGTATGATTGTTTGTATGCCTAAATTGCTATATGATTTTGTTTGTGTGCCTAAATTATATTATTCTAATATTATATTCTAATATTATATTCAAATTATTATATTTTATTCAAATTTTAAAGTCATATCTACCAAATCTCTGTATGTTGATTGCTATAAACAGGAATAATCCATAATTTATTATATAACATTGTAAGTGAGCAATTCCAAATAAGTAACATCTACAAATTAAATCCTTCCCTGAAACAATACCAACTTATGAAAAGAACAAAACATTATTGAAATGTAAATGAAAGCGCATGTGGGAAAGCATAAGCGTTCAGGAAATATTTTTTATTCTATATAAATATTTGTTATATTTAAATTCATACTAAATAGTAATGAAGATAAGAACCAGAGGGTAAGATATCCTATCGTATGGTAAGCTGATTGCCTGTAAGAATGGGATAAATTGTTTTAAATAGTTCGTAGTTAGAAACCATGTGTGCTTTTAAGCATAAGTCTTTTTTTAAAAAACAGAAACCTGAAGATAGTAATGTTTATTCTTGTAGCATAGCACATCCACATAACAATTTCTTAATCGTTTAGAGTCACAACAGTAACATTAAAAGAACAAAACCAGAACTGTATGTTTAAACATTTTAACCTCTAGTCAAGACTTTGATTATATTTATACATGTTGCAGTATTTACCTACTCACTGATTTTCTACCCCTGCCCTCCACAAAGCCATTTATTTATCTTTCCACTGTAACATATACAATAACTGAATTTGTTTCATTTACAAACATGTTTGGACCAATTAAGAATTCTGGCATAATACACAATCTCCTACTTCAAGGAACAGATAATAATCTCACCATTAACCGAAATCAAAAGAAATCTTAATTAGAAACAAGTAAGGCACTACATAAGTGAACTTTAGATCACCTTTCATCCCTTGACAAAACTGGCAACTGAATACATTATGTACAGTGCGCCCAGAGAAGATGCAGTTATATGTATGTGTGCATCTCTCTCTCCATATCTATATATAGACACATAACATTTCTTTTTCAGAAAAAAGCACCACGAAAGTAATGCATTAAAAAAAAAAGATTCTGTTGCGGATCCTGAGTTTACATCCACCTCCCTTTAAGGAAAGTGACAAAGTTAAGGAAAGCTCTCCGACAAGTGTAAAAGGGCTCAGGGCTTCCACTCGGCCAAGTCTTTTTCATAGGGAGGAACTCCGACCTTTTTTCTACCACTTCCAAATCTTCGGGGGGGGGGCGTCTTTCGTTCCTGGGTTCATCATTCAGGACGAATTCCTTAACGTTCAAGTTAGGTCAAAGAAGCCCGTCAAAGGCCTCTTGGAACTGAGCTTGGCGGGCGTGCCGAAGTCAGGAGCGGGTCGCTGACAGGAGACGTTTGGGGAGCGGAACGAGGCGCGCGCTCGCCCAAAGGAACCAGTAACATCCTGGCCGGGGGCGGAGGGGGGGGGTTGAAGAGAGATAAACCATCGTCCCCTCCCCACCCCAAGTCCGAACCGTCCCGGGTCCTCGCTCCAACTCACCTCTCTTGCTGGGCCGCCCAAGAGCCCCGTCCCCGGAGCTTCCCCGCCTACCCTTGTGGGGCTTCTCCCCAGAGGAACGGCCAGGCTCCGAGTCTCCACTATCCGGACGGTGCCGGTGTCGGTGGTGATGTCGTCGCTCGCAGTGCAGGGCCTGCGGGGGCAGGCTAAGAGGAGAGAAAGTGAAAAGCCCAGCGGGGGCGGAAGGCACGGCCGGAGTCGCTGGGAGGCCGGGAACGGAGGCCGGCGGCAGCGGCTCTGCCTGAGAGGGCCTCACCGTCAGCGGGGGCTGGCTCAACTTCGCCCTCTTGCAGCTCCCGGCATCCCCGAGAGGACCTTTCCGCTTCCTCCCTCCTCCCCTCGGTCGACCAGGCCGGTCGCCGAGTGGCAGCGAAGGCGTCTCTTCCGCGCCCCGGGACACGGCGCGTACCGCAGCGACCTGCGCAGCCATTTCGCTCTCTCTCCCTCACACACATTTAAATGGCCCGAGCGCCTGTAAACGCTGCGCAGGCGTCGCTTGACACTCTCTGGGAATTGTGGTCCAATCTTCCACGTCGGGATCTGTAGTTTTCGTTGACTGGACGTTTGCTTGTTTATGCAAAGGTTGCCGGGAAATGAAGTTTTCGGTCCAGCTTTCAGTAGTTTTCAACGAAGAGGAGCGTGCAAGGAGTCACGCAGCACGGCCACATTACGTCGACTTTTGGTTTCCTGGGCGGGGGAGCGGAGGTAACTTTCAACCATGCGTGAATGGGCGGGGGAAAACCTCGTTGCTTTAATGGAGCATGCGCATTAGTGCAGCTTTGGATCGTCTTTTCTGTGCCGAGGTTAGATACGGGGAATTGTATTATTATGAAAGTTGGGATTTCTAAGCGCATGCAGAGTGCATATGATCGCCGTTAATATATGTAATTCATATAACGGCTTCCGTTTCATTGGGGCCTGATTGATTAGTCAGTGTTTTATATGTGCTTAAAACCAGCCACAGGAACATGTATTGTCAAAATGTATAGACTAGACTAGAGTGCTGAAAATGCCAAAGTCCTGAAACGTACATGCGCGAACATAAACAGCACTTTGGAATGTTTCGATAGTCGAACGATTATAACCTTATTTTACCGAGGCTAGGAATGAGCGCTCAGACTGCTTTATGTTGCTTATTTTGTGCTTAGCTATGGCAATTGAGTCACTGGATCAGAATTAATAGATTTCCGTGAAATTAGAAATATAATTAGAAGAGGCCGACCAAACTCCAAGCGTTAAGCTTTTGACTGGTTTACAGCTCTTCTCTCTAATTATTAATAGTTTTCCTCAATTTTCTGGTTGGGTAGGATGTTCTTTGCTAAATGTCTCCCCATATTCAGTGAGGTATGTATGTCTGGTAGCACATGTTTTGAAGGCTGCATTTCATCCAACTGCTTTTGATGTACGTTTTAAGTTTATTGTGCACATTCTGCAATTTATCCTGTCTTAATGTTATGATTGTAATTCACGTCTGCTGCTTGCTTTTCGTTTAATTCCCACAGTACTGTCTCATTTCTCATCTTCTCATCTTTCCTACTATCTTCTCCCATTGGTTCTTTATGATTTATCAATTGTTGTAACTTATGATTAATTATTGTAACTGATTTATGATCTATGACCTATTACTTGCTGTTTAGATGTACGCTGTGAGCTTACGCACCAGAGACAAATTCCTTGTGTGTCCAATGACACTTGACCAATAAAAAATTCTATTCTATTCTATTCTATTCTATTCTATTCTATTCTATTCTATTCTATTCTATTCTTATTTTCTATCCTAATTTAAGCAGGTCTCTGGTGGAAATTTATTCTGTTTTCTTAAAACTTTCCAAAACAAAGTTACTTTTTCAGCCAGCTCCAGAGCATTTGAACTTTTCATTCTCAAAAGGCTACACATATTTCATAAAGGGCAAAACAACAGTACTCAGACTGATACATGTAATCCACATACAATAGTGATGCAAATACATCACTATTGGGATAACAATGAGATAACAATGAAGCAGGAAAAGTGTCCTAGTCTGCAGTGACAAAAAAATCAGAGTAATGTGGCTTGATTATAATTTAAACTGAGATGGGAAGGGAAGAGATCTGTAACCTGCACTGCACAACCAACCTGCCTCCCCACCACCAATCCTATATAGTCATTCTATGCTTATGATAAATTGAATAGCAGCTCATAAAAGCTTATGCCTTTTAATAAAATTTGTTAATTGGAAAAGATGCTGCTAGATGCCTAAAACAATTTCTCATGAGATTAAAAGACAATACCTAAAAGTTATAGAAATTTATGGAAATGTATGGACTGAGTGATATTTGAGAAATGATGAATCCCTCAACAGAAAGATTTACATATTATTCAGGTTGGTAGGCACTCTTCTTATCCAACAATAGATTATCTGCACCAATAAGAATTCCAGTTAAATCTGAATTTAATTTGGATGGAAGCATCCCAGTCCAGTTCAATTAATGGAGAGCCTGTGGCCTTTAAGAGTTTGTTACAATAATAAGATACTACATAACAAAGAAGAAATCAAATTGCAAATAGGTCAATTATCTTGGTTCACATACAGTAGCTCCAGCTCAGCGCTTTTTTAATATGAAGGGTATAAGAAGGATTATGCATCTCACTGCATAAAATATTTTATTTGAGAAATTAAATATTAATTACCTAAAATACATTTGTTATTACTGGAAAAGAAATTAGGCAATCTCCCTGTAGATTTAAAAGAATCTTTAGATATACGCATGGGGGTGGGGAATGGTAGATAGAAAATGACAAACTGTTTTTGGTATTGTTCCCGATGTTGTTTCTTTCTTAATAGCCTTTTCAGACGTATGACTTTTCTCGTTATTTCTGATAGCATTTCTGTGAATTGCTAAATTGTACATAAGATAATCTTTAAGTACTATTAACTCTTATAAGGTAGTTGGTCAACTATTGTGGATGGTGTCTAATTTCAATACATAACTATACAGTTATGTAAATAACCATGCAATCTAATTCAAAATCTTTTGAGTTTTTGCTCCAAGCACAAGTGACCTGGCTGAAATTACCCTACTTTGAACACATTGTACAAATTTTCCATCTGGCTGGACAAAGGTCTCATGTTGGGAAAGGTGGCAGAAAAAAGAAGAAGATGACCAGCAGTCATTGCATCAAGCTGAATTAACTAGATCTGCTCTAAACTCTGCTGGCAACTGATTTGCTCCAAGATAATATATGGGAGCTTTCTGCAATATAATTCATGCACACGATCTTGCAGCTACACAAATTATTTTAGTGGGAAGCTCTCAAAAAGGCATTCAAATGTTCTGTGATAACAGGATTCCTTCCACTAAAGATACAAGTTAAAATCCATGTTTTAAAAACAATAGAAGCACTGTATAGCCCAAACCCAGTACTCTAATTTAAAGTTTCATATGAAGAGTCCAGTCTGTATTCTCTGTTTGTAATCCAAATGAATCCTTGCCATCCAGTGCTGATTTACAGTTTTGTTTTCAAATGAAAATTAATCCCATATCAATCAGAGATCAGTTTGGAATAATAATACATGAATGTAGTTTTTGGCAATTTTGTATGCCATTAACAGCTAACTATTGAAGGGAAGATTATGCTAATTGTAGTACTATACATTTTTGAGATAAATGTGAAATGAGTTTGGTTGTTAAACTTTGTGGAAATGTGCTGGAGAAGACTCCTGCGAGTCCCTTGGACTGCAAGGCAATCAAACTGGTCAGTCCTAGAGGAGATCAACCCTGACTGCTCTTTAGAAGGCCAGATCCTGAAGATAAAATCAAATACTTTGGCTTCCAAATGAGAAGGAAGGACTCACTGGAGAAGAGACTAATGCTGGGAATGATTGAGGGCAAAGAAAAATGAGGTGTCTAGATGGAGTCACTGAAGCAGTCAGTGTGAGCTTAAATGAACTACGGGGGAAGGTAGAGGACAGGAAGGCCTGGAGGAACGTTGTCCACGGGTTCGCGATGGGTCGGTCATGATTTCGTGACTAACAACAACAACAACAACAACAACAACAACCCAAGTCCATGGAAGCTTTTGCTGGTACTCAAATAAATAAAATTTAATGAATAAATAAATTTACTGTATATCTTTATTATACACGTCTTGAATTTCACTGTGTTTCAATTCATTTAGTTTTCTGATTATTTTTAATAGATATAAAGATTACTTGTGTTGGCTTTATTTTATTCTCACTTTACCCCACTTTATACAGTATTGTTCTCATCTTTCTCCAACTTAGTACCTTCTTCATGTATTGAATTTCAGCTCCCATAAATCCCAGCCAGCATCCCACAGCTTGTCTCAGAGAACTGGTTCTTTTGTGATACAAATATCTTCTGCCATAGGCTTTATGTAAAATACGTAAAGTAAGGTTATATCGCTTACTTCAGTCACTGACCATGGAGAACAATGATTCTGTACCAGGCTTAGAACTTTTTGGTCTCAAAATTGACAAAATTACAACAGTCAGAAGTGAAAAGGCAATAAAATATGTTAAACCAACTATTTCTAACCCTATCTTCTTATTTTGAAAGGGCTGGTATAAATGATTCAAATGCTAAATTTTTAACCTCCAGGATAAAGAGTGCTGTTTTGAGAAGTGATTTAATCTTCAAATAGTAATTGCTCTCTAAAATCAAAATGGAACTCGCAATCAAAACAAGTATTTTGACACACTACAAAATATGCTTGAAAATAAATGAGTGAATAGAGGCCAGCCCGAACTTTGCTCTTTGCTGTTGAAGAAATGTTCTAGCACTTCAGAATGTGAAGCTCCTATTTTCACTTACTCACAAGAAATCACTTGATATCAATTTTGAAAGTGCTGAACTGTCCATCAGCTGCATAGTACCTTTCCTGATAAATAACAGTTATTATAGACAGATGCCTTACCAATCTCTTATCTGTTTCAAAAGCAAGGGGAGTTGAAGTCATGACAGGCATAGACCCAGAATATATGAATGACAAATGACATGCCTTTCTACTAAAAACCAGGTACCATTCTAGAACAGCAACACAATTTATATTTCTATAGTGGCAGACTTAAGATAACACCATAAGACACTGAGGAAACTTAAACCTTGGCATTTATTTTTTGTTCATCTCAATATGTTGTTTGTTCAACAATTTTACCAGATGATGTCTGATGGAAACAAGTATTGGAAGTAGCACAAAAGCTCTCTGATTTCATTTCCTCAGCATGACATGCAATCCAAATCAGATGGACAGGTGAGATTATATTGTATATTAATTTTACTAAGAACATGCATCATACAAGACTACCATAATACAAGTTTTTTTGTTCAAAATGATGCTGTTTATTGGAAACAAGAAAAACATCAGCAAGGCAAGTCTACAGGACTAGAGATAAGAAATTCTTCTTAAATATTCCAATTTGATGGTGGATTTCTTGGTCCTTTGGGTTTGGAGAATCGGTTTGCAAAGCCTGTGACAAAAAAATTAAACCATTAAGCACTACTATCATATTTTATATAAATAAAATAAATCTTCTGTGAATCTGAAGCAAAACCTTAGTGGGTATGCATGTCACTGACAAGCTATGTGAGAGACAGTGCAGCTATTCCAAACAAACACTTCTGACAACCGCAGTAATAAATGTATTGTTCATTATAAAGCAATCAAGTATTTTTTTAAAAATTGAAGCTAAGCAATAAATGTATAATAAGTTCCTCTAGTACAGATAAATAAATTTAAAAATGCTTAAATGTAGCAATAATATTTGCATATGGTGGTATGGGTTGGTGCTAACAATTTATTAAATTGTTTTATATCCATCTATCATCTATCGTATAATCATTATGTAGTAAAGTTGCTGAGAGTTGAGTGATTTAATCTTTCATTTAGGAGCGGAGGGAATTACTACCTATTTTTTCCCACAACAACAAGGCTGTGAGGTAGATGGTGTGGTTAAAATGATTGGTTCAAAGTCACCTGCTGGCTATGGCTAAGGATGACTAGAAATTGGATCTTCTTGGGCAAATATGGCAGAATTTTGAACTATTTTCAGAAAGGATTTTTTTCCTTCCTCGTGTCAACATGTCAGTGCCATTTTTCCCTAGTTCTCCACCTGTATTTTCTCATTTCAATTTAATCCTAGGTGTTTTCAGTCACTTTATATTATTTGAGAAAACTATTGGAAAATATAAGCCAACATCTTACCATATTTAATAAATGTAAAAAGGATTCTGGCCATCTTTTGCAATGTGTATGTTTATGCATATGATCTTATATATGGTAGGATGAGAAATCTTGGTGATAGCATTACAAACTATCAACTGGAAAGTTGTAGTAATAATTTAGAGAATTCAAAAAAACATTAGGATAGGTACTATTCTAATTTTGGACTTTAGTATTCTATGGATTACCTTCATAGTAAATTGAACATTGAAGCATATTTATTTTTTAAAATGCATACCAAAACTCAGAATAGAGCTGTGATGATTTGACTGATTATGCTCCGGAGCGTTTACTAGCGAAGATGGATTCCAAATACCTAAAAATTCAAAAATGTCTTTAGTAAGTCATAGTTAGACTGACAGATTTTATGCACTGTATTGTGATTCCTGATGTAAGGGTAGTCTTGCTTAAATTGGAATAGGAAAGATAAAAGAATATCCATTAATCTTACCACTCAGTATGAATGCAATATTGTAAGACAAAATTCTAATACTGGTACTAGTGCTCTTTTGATGTTCTGTCCATTAGGAATTGTTTATTTCATAATGACATGCCTGTGTAATTATGTAAAAGTTTACATGACAGAACGAAGTGGGCCTAGTCTCATGGTTTTTACCATAAGCAGGGGAACATAAGTTCCAGATGGGTCTTTTGAAGAACCATAGAAAAAGTTCCCCCATGTAATTGGATAAACCTAATAAATACTACAGAATTATTTGTTACAGAATTTTTCAGTAAACCTAAAATATCAACCTATAGGATGTTTTCTCAAATCTGGCCCTGTGTGGATGTGTTAGAGATCATTGAATTGGAAAAAGATGCCATAGAACATTTCAGTTGCCACTGATTGGAACAGTATTTGAGGATTTTGTTAATAACCTATTATTGGTATGTATGGTTCATTTTTACATCCTTTTAAAGTATCTACTTATGTGGCCACACCCAGCCCCAAATTTATTAACAACTAAAGATAGTAGAACAACTATAGAATCCAGGAGTCTTTGTCACTTAACGTTAAAGCCAATTTGTTTTACACTTCTTCCTTTCTGGAGGATCTAATGGCTGACAGGATGGCATTTAATTGGTTTGCAAGTACATCTTGTCAACTCTTAACTGCTGTTTGATGCTTTATCTGAAACAATTGCCTCCTGATCCCAGAAGCTTCTGATAGACTTTTCTCTCTTTAGCAATCTAGTGATTTTGGAATTATTCCTCTTTCATTTCATTTCATTAATTCTCTTGGTCCTGGGCCAAGCTTTCCAAGACGCTCATCTTTCTCTTTGTCAGACTTCAGTGTACTGTTTTAATTTTTGCCTAAGTCTCATTGCAGTAGCAAACAATCAGCAATGACTCCAAGGAGAGAAACAGTATTAATCCATGGCAGCAAGAACATAACCACCTTAGAAATTAATTGTGGGTTAGTCGAGGGAAATGTAGGCAGAAGCCTGCATCATCGAATGCATAGAGCTAAGCTTCGGAATCAGCACTCTTAAATGCATGAATTAAGGCCAAAGGTGCTTTCTCAAATAGGTCTAAGGAACCTGTCAGTTAGAATGTGTATGTGTTTACCATAATGGCCGCAATGTTAAGTTTTTAAGGGCTGGATGGAAAATTTACTGTGTTTTTAAGTTAAATTTCAGTATAATTCCTGGCTATTTTCTGTATATTTAAAATAGAATGGGAAAACAAAGTGTTACATGTTAATAGTTTACATTTGAAGCCTTTCATCCAATGCATTAATTAATCATTGTTTCTGAAATCCTTTGGTATCTTTTGTGTCATTGAAAGACAATGGGATTTGATAGTTGGTTTTTATTAATCCAGTAAACTATTTGCTATCCTCTATACTTGTAAGGATATTGTATAAGTATATTGCTAATTGTTTCTTTCTTCAAGATACTTACAGTTTTTCACATTTCGTAAAATTTTCAAACTCTGTAAAGAGAGAGAGAAAGTCCTCTATTGGTATTAAGAAAACACTAATTACTAAAGATCATTAACACTTGGGAGTAGAGTTCTAACAGTGTAAATATGGAAAGAGAAGTGAATATGAAATGCAATACAATTTCCTTTCTTTCTTAAAACACACCCAATGCGATGATTGATTAATATTCCAAGTTTCGTGAGAGTAGAGCCTTCTGAATAAGATTACTGTAATATGCTCTACACAGGGTTGTCCCATTTAAAAGAAAGATTGGCAAGAAACAAAGGATGTTGGTTTCTTTATTTTGGACACTCATGCATACATAAAAAATATAAAAGAAGATGAAGCAATTGCTATTTTTTTATTAATGATATAAAAATAAACACAATACATCTCACCTTCGGTGAAGGATTGTTGTCTCTGAGACAGGACATCCAACCACATGAGGATATTAATGGGGACTACCAATCACCACAAGTGATATTGCAGTTGTTAACCTACACAGTAAATGTTTTCAGGACTTACTTTGTAATCACATCCAATCCAATAAACACGGTCACAAAAGAAATCCTAATTGGGCCAAAAAGATGATGCTTTTCCAGTAAGAAAAACCACTTACTTAAATCTGGGATAAATGATGATTGTCTAACCAAAAGAAATGTTGCATTGTGTAACAACATCTGGTCTTCTGCCCAACTGAAATGTCTATGATTTACATTATGTATAAAGTATGGGAGAAAACAACCCCTGGTTTTCTGTTTCTAAATTAATGATGCATTTCACCAGCCCCACTTTCCTTACCTTGCTCCTTCTGAAGTTGCCTGCTTCTTTTGTTGTCTCCTTTGTTGATTTAATCTGAAGGTTGCCAAGGTTCACTGCATTGTTTGTAACAGATGGACAAGCTATAAAAAGAAACAAGTGTCAAAAAAAGACACAATGGAAAAAACTCTCCGTATATTAAAAAAGTATTTGTGAAAAAAATATTATTGAACCAATTTTACTGATAAAAAATCCTGTAGGACCTAAACTTACAGGAATACAGCCAATTTGTTTGTGAAAAATAAAAAATGTAAATCCATCTCTCAGCAGAGGCATTAATAGATGTATTTTAAAAAGTAGGTTAGGATGAAAAGCATCCTAAGAGACAAGTGTAAAACTGTCTACCAAACTCCAATATGTACCATAGCAGCAGCTTTGCCACAAGTATGAAAAATAGCTCTGAATTGATTTTCTATATTGCTAGAATCACATTAAGATTTCAGTACATGATCATACATGTGGGTGGTATCATTGGAACGGAAAAACCAGTTTGCATATAAATCAGTTCCAGTATTTAAAACCAACTAAGATGTAACTGCTGAATTCACACTTTGCTTTGAACTTAGCATATATTTTACATGGGAATGAAGTAAAATGGAGGTCAACTAACTTTCTTAAGCAAACAAGAGGCTACAGTCCAACATATCTGAAGAACCCTGAACGTTTCTATTCATTTAGTACTTTATCTAATAATATTGAAAGAACACAATGCAAAAAATAGTAAGAATTGGAGCTGGGAATCATTTTTCTACTCGTGTTTCCCCGAAAATAAGATCCTGTCTTATATTTTTCTAAACCCCGAAATAAGCGCTTGGCCTTACTTTCGGGGAGGTCTTATTATTTTGGGGCACGTGGAGCAAGATGGGGCTCCTTTTGCCATCTTACCTGATTTCCAGCTCTGTCTCCCTAACCCTAACCAGAGGAAATGGCGGGGACTGGCTGCGCATGCATTTAAATATTTTTGGGGAGGGCTTATTTTCAGGGAAACAGGGTAAGCAGATGCTCAGTTGTCCTTACCATCTGTAGTTGTAAATTCCTTCTACCAACTGACCTCTTTCTATCAACTAAATCTTCTCAAAACTGCTTTAATTTCTCCTTTCTTCTGAACTGAGAATGTTTTAAGTAACATCCCTACATATCTAAAACTATAACAAGATGACAAAATCTGTGGGACTTACAGTCCTCATCTGCAAGAAGAAATGATTCAGGAGTTCTTTCCGGAAGTGGGGGAGTAGGCGGTGAAGAAGATCGGTTCCAATGAAATTCTGTGGTGATACAAAAAGGATATATTTAAATTAGTTCACATTTAACAATCCTAAGGCTCTGCAATGGTTCATTTGTGGTTCTATCAACAGCATTAATCACAACTGTTTAACAAGATTCCAGTTATGCATTTAAAAATCCTATACGTGCTATGGCTGGACTCACTCATTCTGCAGAGTCAGAGTATGTTTTAATGCAATGAAACATGCCCTGAGATATTGTTTTATGCCAGAAACAAATAATCTACTTACCCAATTAGCATCTTGTATAATAACCTGTAACAAAAACCTTCACTATATAGTCTATATAAATAAAAATGTAAATGTCTGTTTGTACATAACCGCACATCTCTGAAAGTTCTTCACTGATTGCTTTCAAATTTTGAAACAATGTTGCATTTGACTATGGGCATGTTTTTACATACCTATATTATATACATGTCACACCTGTGACAGGTAAAAACATGAAAAACATTGGAAAACATTGAAAGACATTGACAAACAATGAAAAACAGCGCCATCTGCTGGATGTAAAACCAACATGGCAGCCTCCCAGCCCTGATTACGCTTAACAGATTTCTGCTCCTTATATTTAGACTTTCCATATTGCTTCCAAGAAACTGTGCATTTGGAAGGCAGAGATGTCCAAGGGCCATATCCTGCCACCAGGCTCGGCAGGCAGGCAGCTGGCTCCCCGCTGGAAAGCCCTCGCAGCCGGCGCTTCTAGGGCTGGCGGAGGCTGTCCCGAGCCTGGCTCTGCCCTCCCTCTCCCCCGGCCGGCCTGTGAACTAGCCTCGCCCACCACTGCTGCCATCCCCCTCACCAGCCAGTCTCAGGGCTCCCTCCAAAGAACAACTGGCAACAAGGCTGCCTGGGTCAACTGAGCGGGAACCCTCCGTCCCTCGCCTGGCCTGAATCGCGCCTGGCCCAGCGCTACCATGGGCCCCGAGGTCAGAAAGACCAGCCGCTAACCGGCACTATGCAAATCCAGTTGGTGAGCAGGAGATGGAGGCAACTGGAGCCTCGGGGTCACCTTTGACCAGTGCTGCCTTTGATTCCCAGGTGGGCACTCTGGCAGTTCACGGAGTCTACATGAGAATTTTGGCCTCTGGCAGAAAGGGGGCTCCAGGGAGGCTTCGGGGGGGCGGAAACGGCCAGGAGGGAGGATGGCCGGCCCTCCTTCGTTTCTCCTGGAAGAGCGGGGGATTTAATCATTCCCCTGCCCTTGGCAGGCGGGAGAGGAGAACTGCACAGCAGGGGTCCAGTGGGGTGCGCGTGGCTCCTGGCTTTGCCGCTTTCTTCCTTCGGTGGGAAGCCCCAAACCAGCCTCGAATCCCCACCGCACCTCCTCCCTCCCTCCCTTCCCTTCCCTTCCCTTCCCTGCTATGCATCTCCCCGTCGAGCCCCCAGAGAACATGTGTGTAGGGAGGACGGAGGGGGGAGCCGAGTTTCTGCTGTGCTGCGGAGAGCTGCGAAGGCCTGGCCTGAAAAGGTAAGGGTGATGGCGGGGGATGCAGAAGAGGCTGGGCCAGACACAGAGATAAACAGAGAGAGAGGGAGAGAGAGACATAGAGAAATACAGAAAGACTGGGGGGGGAGGAGAGAGACATACAGAGATATAGAGAGAGAGGGTGGGAGAGAGAGAGACAGAGAGAGACAGACGGGGGAGAGAGAGAGAGACATAGATACAAAGAGAGAGGGGGAGACAGAGGGAGGATTTTGTGGTTCCCATTGTTTTTTAGCAACCGGTTCTCTGCCCTAATCACCAGCTGGCTCAGGGGCTGTCATGTGACTGATGAAAGTGAGTGACGTCGAGTTGGCCACGCCTACCAAATGTTTGTGGAAACTTTGGAACTTCAGCCTGGCTCTTTTAGCCCAGCGGAAGCACCAGACTGGGCCACAGCAACGCGTGGCCGGGTACAGCTAGTTTATAATAAAGAAACACTAATATAAAGGGTAGCCTGAGTAAAACTGAGATGTACTAAGACGTACTTTCAGTCATTATAAAGCAAGCAAGAACAATGGTTATGTATATTAATTAAAAAATTAGGAGAAAAAGTACCTGATCTAGGCCTCTGTAGCTTTCCACTCTGGAAATGAACAAAAAGAGACAATGCTTAATCTTGCCCCATCTTGGTAGGACTGTATTTAATTTTTATTGAGTATTTTGGTGTTCCCCAATCCAGTGCCTCAAAGATGAGCAGATGATGGGCAGATAAGGACAGAAACATTTCAAGCAATCATTCACTGCAATGCAATTTGATAATTCTAAAAAAATCACCCCTTCAAACTTCTTTTCGAATTCCAATTCCACAAGTCCAGGTCTAAGACTGTTTGGGAAAGAAAAATATGAAAGAGCAACTGCTGGAATAATTTCCAGAAATTGCTCATCAGGTCTAGATTTCTGCTACCCCTTGCTTCACTCAATGGGAATATAACCTGCTCTTCGTCTCAACCCCTGGAATTCAGATGCAGTATCTATAGCAGTCTAGTTTGTCACAGAGGTAGCCTTTATTCAACCAAAGTCAGGTCTTTGGTAGAACAATGCTGCAGAATATGTTTAAACCAACCTTATTGGGTCTCAGTCTCACTGAGTCATCAGAAAATCTCAGCTGAGACAGGCTGCTCCATTCTGTAGAGATTTTTGATTTGTTGTTTTCAGATGGTAGCTGATGATCTGAAACTGCTAACAAAGGTTTATCTGTAAATGATAAGTCAGAAATTAAAATTGAGTGATTTTTAAAATAACTTTATAGATAGCAGAAGTTTCCAAGCAATAGAAAATAGCTGTATCTTGCCCCAAGGGCCTATGGTGCGTTTACCCGATTGCTGGAGCTCATTCTCTTCTCCAAGTACAATAAAAGATTCAGGGGTTCTCTCAGGCAGGGGAGGAGGAATATCTTCATCATGCTGAGGAGAACCTACAGTTTAAAAAAAACAACAACACAACAACCCTGATTAGAGGGCTTCCTTTTTAGTAAGTTCTGCCAAATCTGGCCAACACTATCCAAATACTGTGGCATTTTAAAAAAAAAAAAACCACTGAAAATTCAAAGTCCTTGCTTTCCTCTAGTGCAGGGGTCTCCAGCAAAGCTGGGGAATTCTGGGAGTTGAAGTCTGCCAGGCTTACAGTTGCCAAGGTTGGAGACCCCTGCTCTAGTGGTTTTCTGGATTTTTCTAGAACAGATCTGATAGTCCTATTTCACAAAAATAATTGGCTTCAGTACTGATTTAATAAAACCAAATACCAAATTCTATCTAGTGGGCTGGTCCTCCAAGGTTAACCTTCACAAGAGAGTCAAATGTTCATATTGTAGCATGAATTTATAGATTCCTGGTTATTAAAAATTTGGCACTATGCTGTTCTAAATCAGTGTTCTCTTCTGACTACCCCCGGATCTTAAAGACAGGGCTCTCTGCCCTTCTATTCTTTCAAACTAGACATGCCAGAAACTGAACACAGAGCTTTCTCAACACAAACCATGTATCCCTACTTGAGCTACAGTTCCTCTCTTCCTTCCATTTTGTACTGCTTTTTATTGCTGCTATTTCTTAGGCACATTCAGTTAATATGATTATTATCTTATTTCATTCACTAGGTAAATCTATATTTAGGAAGTATCCACAAGCTACTAGCTAGCACTCTATATCTGCTTCTACTTTGAACAGCAATATTTATTGTCTCTAAAATGCCAAAAACTTATTGGAGTCTGTTCACATTTTCAAACATCTCTTCTAATTTCTAATATAAAAATGTTAGACATTATATACAGTGCTGCCAAAATATAAAAGCAGTTAACCAGTGTACTTTAATATACCTTTGTAACCACTAGATGGCACTAGAGCTAATCGTTTAAAACAGAAAAATTTGCAAAGTTTAATTACCCTGCATATGCATGCTTCTTAAATATTAATCAAGGGAGAAATTAAATATGATTTTTCCATTTTTATTACTGATTATCATTAACCAGTTCTCCTGGAATAATTTATTTCAACTCACTAAATTCTGGGTATTAAAAATTCAGATGGAAGAGCTACCTATGCTGTATTCCGAATAGATATCTGCTGAAAAATTATTCCAGTTCTTTCCACCTCAGAACTTTTTTCCACACATAAGGATTATAGAATCATTTCTTGCTTCTGTATGTATATGATCTGCTTTTTGCCATATGGAGCAAATTGTAATGAAGGATTTCAATTCTTTACTTCACTGTTTTATTTCTGCAGAACACTAGGGAAAAATTCTGTTCTCTCTCTCTCTCTCTCTCTCTCTCTCTCTCTTTCCCTCTCCCACTCCTTCCTTCCCTCCCTCCCTCCCTCCCTCTCTCCAAGCCTCAATGGCCTCTTTGTTACAACTCAGTTTCCTGTTGTCATCACACAAAGAAAAAATAGTAAATACTTCAGCCAGTTTTGTCTGGTTTGCAGCCAAATGTCAACAGAAATTTGTCTGTGTTGGCTTCTGTAACTTAGGCCATGAGAAAATATGTTTTGTGCTTGTTATTGTCTTTTTTTTTAATGGAATACTTTCTCTTTTTTATTTCTCCCTTTACCTTATTCCTTTAATTATTCTCTAATTTATTAATTGGCTATGGCATAACAGTTGTACAAGTAAAATCAATTCATTTATTGATATTAGTCATAACTTTCCCTGTGCAAATTGGGGATGGGGAAGGAGATCAAATTGACAGAACATGTGTCCTTACACTGCAGGTCTTAGTCTGATATTCAGCTAAGGCTGTTACAAGTTTCTAGCAGCAAATGTGCCAGCTCACCCAGATCAGTAGTGGGATTCAAATCCCATCGCTACTGGTTTGCTTGTGGGTGCGTAGGCATGTGTGCAATGCTTCTGCGCATAGATATCCAGGTGAGTAGAGGAGCCTCCACTCCCGCCACCACAGCTGCTATCAGTTTGCCCGATTCGGGGCGAACTGGTAACAACCCACCACTGACCCACATGAATTTTATATTTATGGGGGGAGGGGGGCTTGTGGTGGTTTGTTTGGTTTTTTTTTTTTTGTTTTTTTTGTTTGTTTGTTGCAAAGTCATGTCTGATCCTTTGCGACCCGTATGGACAACATTCCTCCAGGTCTTCCTGTCCTCCACCATCCTCTGGAGTCCATTTAAGCTCACACCTACTGCTTCAGTGACTCCATCCAGCCGCCTCATTCTCTGTCGTCCCCTTGTTATTTTGCCCTCAATCTTTCCCTCTTCTGGCTCTTCTCCAGTGAGTCCTTTCTTCTCATTAGGTGGCCAAGTATTTGAGTTTCATCTTCAGGATCTACCCTTCTAAAGAGCAGTCAGTCTTCTCCAGCACCCTAGTTCAAAGGCCTCAATTCTTTTGTTGTTGTTAATGGAACCCAAAAATTGACATAAGCAGTTGCACAATACAATCCTTTGACATCTGGAACTGATTATATTACGGTGGGATAGGATTAATGTATGTACCCAAGTTCCATCATATGTAATCTCTTTTATGGCTATAGTTTATGTATGTATGAATTTGGTCCATGGCAATAATAAAATATGTACTTATGTATGATTTTACTCCTTATGCTTAGCCATATTACAAATGACACTTTAAGAAATTGCCAATATATACATTGAAGAAAAAGACTCAAAGCAGTGTAAATTTTCCCTAAAGAAAAACTATTATGTTTCCACTTAGATTCCTAATATTTATGCTTATCAAAATTAATTTCAAAAGAGGGGTTTGAATATTGTGTCCTCTATCTGCATTCTAACCATTGCATAGTGTCACAATGGTTAGAATGCAATACTGCAGGCTACTTCTGCTGACTGCCGGCTGCCAGTAGTTTGGCAGTTTGAGTCTCACCAAGCTCAAGGTTGACTCAGCCTTCCATCCTTCTGAGGTCGGTAAAATGAGGACCCAGATTGTTGAGAGCAATATGCTGACATTGTAAACCACTTACAGAGGGCTATAAAGCACTGTGAAGCAGTATAAGTCTAAGTGCTCTTGCTCTGATATCTCTTGACTATCATGTAAACTCTGGAACCTAAGAATTTTCTGCATCACATTCAGAATTCAAACATAAAAGATGTATTAGGAAAGAACAGGTTTACCAGCTATACAATATCAAAGCCTCTTCATTTTATACAACCAATCTGTACACCATATCTCAGTTGTTAACACTTCCTTGTCTTATTTGTTAAATGTTTGGATATAATCAGTCATGTATCCTAATGGACCATTTCTATGGGCTACACTTTCTCTGAGTAAAGAAAGAGTGAGAAAGATCATGTCCTAAAGTGATTCTCTGTGTAGTACCAAAAGGCTCTACTCTTTCACTCTCCTCTTCAACATCTACAGGAAGCCTCTGGAAGAAGAGGTCATCTTCTGGCATTGGGTCAGGTATCATCTGCTTGTCACTCAATTAGGGTAAGAATTCATTCAGTTAATCTACTTTGTCAGTCATAAATCTGGTAGGCTGCATCAGCAGGATCTTCCTGACTTCTAATAACACTACCAAAAAAAGAGACCATTGCTCAGTGGAACAACACATCTTAGATGCAAAAGGTTTGGGATCAGTCATGGCTTTAAAGGTTGCTTCTCACAAAATTGGAGAGCTTGTAGCTGGGCTGACCTATGCTAAATTGTAATTTGGGAACTCAGTCACTAAAATTTCATAAATTACATTCCACATATTGCTGAAGTAAAACTGATGATACATTGATGTACCATCATTTATGGATGATACATTGATGGATATCTCAATCCTGAGTCAAACAGAGATGCTATCTCAACATCTGAAAGCTGTAGTTCTGTTGAGAAAAAGACTCCTGATTGAAGAAGACTTTTGCACAACTCCCATATGCTGCCTTTGAAGAAACCCAGAAACTACAGCTGGTGTAGAATACAATGGCTCTAGTTAAGGGCCAACTTCCCCAAGTAACACTACAACTGCAAGAGTTTTACTAGTTGACAGTTGCAACTGGGTGTAATTCAAGATGCAGATTATCAGCTTTGAAGCCATATATGGTTTGGATCCTGGATAAATTTTCTCCCAGCATTTTTGCCTATCCAGTAAGACCCAATAGGGAGGGTTATCAACTATCAGCATCCTCTGAAATCCCTGAGAACCACGAGGATGTGTCTATTCTGTACCTGTCCCTTCTTTGGAACAGTGTTTCACCTGAAGTCAGGTTAGCACCAAACCATAATTGTTCTAAAAAGCCTTTGGAAATTGATGCTACGATGAGTTCTTTTCCTGTAGCAAACAATTACTGCTGCTAAGACTATTTCCCTTGGTATATTTATGATTATGATTGCTATTGGTTTAGGGCAGAGGTCTTCAAACTTGGCAACTTTAAGACTTGTGGACTTCAACTCCCAGAATTCTCCAGCCAGCTATGTACAGAGAATTCTGAGAGTTGAAGTCCACAAGTCTTAAAGCTGCCAAGTTTGAACGCCTCTGGTTTAGGAGTTCAATTACTTTTATTCTTTTGTAATTTTATTTTATTTTTAAAATTTATAAGATGCTCAGAGCTTCTTGGAATTGAGCAGCATATAAATGGCAGAATGGAAATAATGCTGCAACCTTGTATAAACTTACTGTGGCAGACTGCATCCAAAGGACGAGTATCCTGGGCTGGAGGGTTGAACAATGGGTAGCTGGCCTCTGAGCTCTCCAAAGCCTGGTCTGTAAAGGCCACAGCAGAAGGTGAAGGAACTGTTCTAAGGGAACTGAGAGCAGGAAATGCTGGGACGCATAGTTTTTCTGATGAGAGAGTGTAAATGTAGGGGTCTTCTGATGACCATATGCAGGCCTCTGATGACCCTATGCAGGCCTCTGATGACTCTATGTAATCCTCTGATGACCATATGCAGTCCTCGTGGCACAAATCCTTGCGCTTGTAGTGTGGGGCATCGTTTGTCAGCTTTTTTGAAAAGTTTGAATCAAGTTGAAAGCCTCCATACCGGCCAGATTCCGAATCCATTTTTGTCA
The DNA here is from genome assembly GCA_022577455.1 of Arizona elegans. Classification (NCBI taxonomy): domain Eukaryota; kingdom Metazoa; phylum Chordata; class Lepidosauria; order Squamata; family Colubridae; genus Arizona; species Arizona elegans. The sequence continues at coordinate 169,096,467 of JAKOOJ010000002.1, forward strand.
ATGGCTGCAGTGTTTTCTGTGAAACTGATTGAAAAGGAGTAGATATGGTCTGGATAGGGTGCACTTTGGTATCTAAGCCCTTCCCAGTTTTATCATCCATTTCCACAGTGAGAAGCGGATCAACTGAAAAACAATAACTGAAGTCCAAACTGCGATGTTTGTGGAGTGGCTGTTTTGCCAACCAAGAATCCCATCCTGTGTTTCTGCCAGCAGTAGGGTTCAATGCTCCAACAGAAAGTGCTGGCCTGACCAAAGAAGCACCATCTCTGTTTCGATCAAGGATGTTTAAGCTTTGTGTGCCACAATTGGGACACCAAGATTTCTCCTGATGCTCTTGTACAGAACTGCAAGAGAGATTATGTAATTGAGAGAAGCAGCCTAGAACTGAGAGAAGCAACCTAGAACTAAGGAGAAATTTGACAGAAATTAGAACTAACTGTCAGTGGAACAACTTGCTTCCAGAAGTTGTAAATGCTCCAACACCGGAAGTTTTAAAGAAGAGATTGGATAACCATTTGTCTGAAATGCTGTAGGGTTTCCTGCCTAAGCAGGGGGTTGGACTAGAAGACCTCCAAGGTCTCTTCTAACTCTGTTATTCTAAATGGTAATTGAATATTTTCCAAAATGGGCAATGTGCAGAAAAAGTTTTATGTTACATATTCTGAACTTCTGTCAATGTTGTGGCCACTTCAATATATTTTCAGAATTTTTCCATTACAATACTTACTTCTTTCTAATTTAAGGCTGCTAAATGCCAATATTTAGTTTTTAATATTGAAAAAGGAAATTAAATACATGATGAGCCATCATATTTCATTTTCATTAAATTGAATTGCATTCAAATAACATTAAATTTTTGTCATGAATTTGCCTTGATTGCATTTCTTTTTTCTACTGGATTCTTTACAATAAGATTCCCCTTTCAGATGCCTCCAAGTGATGCCTCCCTGTAAGAAAATCCAGAACAAAATCCAACTAATTTAGAATCTTGCCTATCTTATTGCTTAAACAAGTCCATTCAGCAACTCCTAGCATTTTTATTTGCAGAATTAGTTGTTGTTATGTCTGATCTCATGACTCCAAGTAATAACAGATACCATGTGAATTTACTGCTGGCTGAGCTGTACCTGACGCTCAATGAAATTGGACTTCTCATTTGAAGCACTAATTCTGAAAAGGTTATGTGTGATCCATTCTCTAATTGGTAGGAACTCCTTCTTCATACTGACTCCTGGCTGCTTTCTCTTCCCCTAGTTAAGCCACAAGAATGTGGTTCGCAGCATATTACTGATCTGCTTTTGAGGAACTGAGGACTGAAAAAAATGAGAGTCTGGAAATAGACTAATATTCTCAAGATTTCATCTAGTAACCACAGCTAATAGCCACTGATATGCATGCTGTTTACCCATTTCTCTAAGGAAAATTACATAGTGATGGATGATTGGGCCAGAATCAGTTTATTTACTCTGTAGTTAAGAAATAGTTATTAGTGCAAATGTACTAGTACAAAAATAAATGACTTATGTTCATGTCCTGGTTCAGTGAGAGAGAATTGAAGAGAACTGAGAGCTCAGCTCCACAACTGAAACTTGTGAGATTTACAGTGTAGAGGTTCCAATCAATTCAGTGAAACTGATTTCAGGTAAATCTTTTAGTACTAAATTCTCCAAAGTCCTTAATTCTATCCAGATTTTGTGCTGCGTTAAAGAATAATATCTATTTTACCTGTTTGATTGTTTTATACAAGACTTTTCCCTATTTGGATCCTGAGGTATATTGGCTACAGGACGGTTTATTCCGGTCTGCAAAAGATACAAAAGTTCAGGTTATGAGTCAAGACTCACTTCTTAGTCACAAAAACAGTTATCACTTATTACATTATTAAGATTTCTCTATCAAGAAAAAGAGAGTTGCTTCTCATATCTCCTTCTGCTAGCTAATAAAGACATTTTCAGTCCCAGAAACCCTCCATCAAAGTGGCAAGATTGATGTCAGAATAAAGGAATAAAATATGGCCTTTATGCTAAAAAGCATTATCCACTACTTAGTGGATAAGTACCATGCCTGTTACTGCAGTACATGAAGATATCACCTAAAAACAAAACAATCAAGTTTTTGTTCCACAGCAATAAAACAAATTATAATTTGCTATAATTTGCAATCCAATGGATTTGGATTATCATAGGCTGACATAACTCTCCAACCAATTTAATTACTGTAACTCATTGTCTAAAACTCATATGGCTAATTAAAGACTGTTACCACTATAACAACAATATAATACTTTATGAAGAAAACCAGGAAACAAATTAAAAGGGAAACTTGATCAGTTAAGAAAACCATGCTGCCAAAATGGCACAATGGCAGGACTGAAATCCAAGGGAGAAAGGGACAGGTGTCAGTCAATCTACATCCAAGCTGAAGTAATTAAGTTTTAAGTAACTGGAGACGGCTTTTCTCATCTTGGGTGAAAATTCCAGCTGCTCATCTATTTCCTATTTTAGTGTAATGCTTGATGGCTATATCTTTGTCTTAAATAAAACATGGTGCCTTATTAAGATCACTTTGGGATTTCAATGTTCCCAGAATAGAGTTATGAAATTTCATTTTAACTTAGATTGCTTGTTATCACACTTTAGACCAAAAGTACCCTGTTTCCCCCAAAATAAGATATCCCCTGCTAATAAACCCAATCAGGTTTTTGAGCGCATGGGAATAAGGCCAAGCGCTTATTTCAGGGTTCAAAAAAATATAAGACAGGGTCTTATTTTTGGGGAAACCCGGTAATTGCAAAGAGGATTAGGAAGAATACAGACCTGAGTGCATGTGATATTGAGCTTGAAATATAGATAAGGACTTCGCAGTATTCTTCTGGAAAAACAGTCACATTAACTTTATTTGCAATTAGAGCCGGCAGGAAGGCTTACCTCTATAACAACAGGATCAGAATGACTGGCGAATGCTTCAATCTGCCTTTGAAAGAGTTCGATCACTGCATCATAGACCAACTTATACTGACCCTGAAAAATAGCAGCCATGAGTCATGTGGAAATATGTCACAACTGCATATTCATTTCTCTACATCACAAGTCTGGCTGTCTTAACATAAGTAAATTCAGACAGATACATTTATGAGTTCTAGCATCTGATCTTAGGAGCACTGATTATACTTCCCAAATTGAAGTTGGGGGAATCCCTTTAAAAAGCACCTATGATTTGGTGTTGTGCTTAGATTTGGCAAGACAGAAGAGGAAATTGCAGTTCCTGCTCTGCTTCATTTCTAGGCCAGTGGCTTATATACTAGTAAAACACGAGCAGAGAATGAGGATGAGGACATAAGTTCAAGCGACGGTGGCATATCATTCTGAGAAATTATTTGCATTTGAAGGACTATATGCTGTTCAAGCAACCAGTCTGGCAAATGTCTTCATGGCACATTATCAAAGCGCATTTAAATAACTTGCACTTTTCTCCCCCTTTTTCTGAAAGCGTCAACACCTGCTTCTTTGATGTAGCCCCAAGAGGCCCCTAGTATTAAAAAAATCATTACTGTCACACACAAGATTTTCTTACAGCACAGCAACATCTTTACAGGACAAATACGTTTCTTCACTTCTTTGAGTGCTTTTAATAGAAAAAACGGTATAAATTATTGTACAATGCACAGTTAACTGAAACATTACTACTGCTTGGCATTGTATAAAGAAACCAAATTGTCTGGACATACCTGAGTTTGTACCACCAAAGGTCTCTGCGTGCGCATTTCCTGAATCATATTAAAAATACTGAAGTTCATTGGTAGAATCTTCAGAGAAAAAAACAAACAGAGAAGGCATTGGTCATTTGAAAGACCCAGCTATGCAATCTGTCCATTGAATACTCATTAAAGAGGGGTTTCCAACCTTGGTCTTGGTCAGAATTCCCCAAGCTAGCCTGGCTGGGGAATTCTGAGAGTTGAAGTCTGCAAGTCTTAAAGTGGCCAAGGTTGGAAACCCCTGCATTAAAGAACTTGTGCTGCATATTACGGAAAGACTCACTGATAAATCATCATTCCTGTCACAACTATAGGTCAATTTGTTGAAAAAAAATTGATTTCTTCTGGAATAGCAGCCACATAGCAAGTAGCATGAAAATTAAATTATAACTTTAGGTATTTCCTGCCATGAATAGACAATATGGAAGCACTCACACTGTCTCTTAGCAAAGTCCAAGTATAATCAATGGCACATATCACTCCTGTTCGTCCACAGCCCGCACTGAAAGACATGACAAATTACTAAATGAACAATGATAACAATTTATTCTCACTGTAGGTTCTTCAACCAATGTTCAGAATTCTCTGAAATCTTTTAATGTACTTCAGATCTACTACCATGTTTCCCCAAAAATAAGACCCTGTCTTATATTTTTTTTTGAACTCTGAAATAAATGCTTGGCCTTATTTTTGGTGAGGTCTTATTATTTTGGGGCGCATGGAGCAAGATGGGGCTCCTCTTGCCATCTTACCTGATTTCCAGCTCTGTGTTTAAATATTTTCAGGGAAGGCTTATTTTTTGGGGGATGCTTATTTTAGCGCATGCGCTCAAAAGCCCAATTGGGCGTATTAACAGGGGATGTCTTATTTTCAGGGAAACAGGTTATTTGATTGAAAGTACCAGATATCTCTACTGAAATTTAGTTCGTATATTTTATCATCATCATCATCAAAACCTTTCTAGGTAAGGGAAGGTTTCTAGCCACAATCTTAAAATGACTATTTTTAAATATGATTATTTTTATGTAATTCAGCTTGGGCATTATAAAGGCAACATATCACGTAAATCTGCCAAACATCTATGACTATAGCAAAGATGGCATTTCAGCTTGGGCAAATAAAGATATTATTTTGCATTTGAATTTGTTATTCAAGTTAATTATTTTTTATTGGACCCTTAGTGATCAGCTCCAGCAACAATAGTGCCTGATGCTTCAGAGGAAAAAAAAACATGGAAATCACACTGCAAACATGCAGTTGCACATAATAAACTCCTATGGAGTTTAAATTGGTGTAACACATAATAACTTCTCTTTTGGACATATGATGTTGGGTCCCTATTACTCCCATGATTGAGTACTTTTAATCAATTTGCAGGGAGTTCAGGGCTTAATTTAAAAGACACATCAGCATTCCAAAAAGAAAAAAAAAACACACACAACCCTGAATTGTCTCTAATAGCTAATAGATCGTTTCTTCCTTCTTTTACCTGTATGTATGTATATTCATGTTCAAAAAGAATTATAGAACAATTCTGCTCTCTTGAAGTTAAAACGGTTTCTGCTTTCAAGCAATTTTACCTGCAGTGTACACAGATAGGTACATCATGGTTTGCTTGGTAGCAATGCATCTCATTTATGAACTTAAAAATAGAGTTGATTGAAGATGGAACATCATGGTCTGGCCAATTTTTATAATGAAAATGGTAGACGCTTCTGATTTCCTAGAAAAGACATCCAAAACAAGGAACTTATAGGAATTAGTGTAACACGGGTGTTTCCCAATTAACTTGTCCTAACCCTTGAGGCAGATTGCAAACTGAATTTATAGGGTAAAAGAAATATTAATGTGCACCTGTACAGAATTGCTTAAACCTTTCTTATGCATCAGGAAAAAGAAATCCTTCACCTTTCTGCAGGTACATGCATAGTTTCGGTTAGAATCTTGTTGGTTTTTCATATCCCTAAAATGCACCCTTTAAAGGGCATACAGGAATCACAAAATATTCACAGAAATATATCAGAGAAAATGGTGCATTATACTTTCCCACGATAGTCTCCCAGAAAGTCAGCATATTTCCTGGAGCATCCCACACTTACACTGTCATTCACTTTCACTTTCAACTTGCGAATCACATAGTCCTGTCTTTTTTCTTCCGCCTCCTGAAGAGAAGCAAACCAAAAACATATTTAAATGACATTTATTTCCACAAAGTAGAGTTCAGCATATGAATTCCAATGGAAAACAACATACTTACACAGATAATGAAGAAAGGGCCTAACTGCAATGGGGATTCATCCACATCAACCCAGTAACGTTCACATTTTTTCTGTTGGGAAGATAAACAAGAGACTCTAGCCATCTGTTCTCTGATATTCACCCAAGTCCACAATTGGTTTTTCTTTTTAGGAGAAACAGATCTGTCTGATGTTGCTGTTCAGAAGTGAGGTGAAAAGACCTTGGGAATGCCTACTGCAGAATAAGGTTGTATCTATAGCTGTAGTCTTGGCAGATTTTATTCTACTTTCTCTTTTATTCTCGTAAAAGAAAACCTGTGCCATGTGCTGAACAGACGTGAGGAAAGTTTTCAGATGGATCATGCAATAAATGTGATCGTAAAAAGACTCAAGGTTAGCTTCATCTACACAAAGAAAGTGTCAGTTGTGGAAATGCAGTATATACATTCTGCAGTTCATTATAGGGACTGAATGTAAGAAATGCCATGTGGAATGAGGTCTGGGAGAGGAACCAGCTCAGACATTACTGAACCAAAATTTTCCATGCTGTGGTATGTTACCTTTTGATGCAATACCTACCTTTCCCATTTCAAATTCCATGCAAGCCATGACAATGATCTGGAGAGATTAAAAAGAAGTATCTGAATGTTATTGGGAAACTGGCACGTACAAAAGCATGCTGTTGTTTAAAAAGTTCCAAACAAGATCATTTTAAGATGCAGCTGAAAGCAGCATACGATTTGATATATAGCAAAAGAAGCACAAAACGTTATTTGCAATACTGTGGTTCAAAAGCTGCCATTGTGTTCAAGTATCCTTTGAAGAAAATAGGCAGTAGATATATAAGTAGGTAGCTATATTATAAATGAAGAAAGAGAGTCCTTTTTCTTTATATATATTTGGAAATAAAACAAAATAAAAAGTTCAACATATTTACTTAGTTTCCCTAAGTCACTTATCATTTTTTAATTTGGAAATTTTGAAGAATTTAGAGCTGAAGTATTTTAACTCCACAATTTTACTGTAAAACATTTTAGATTGTTGATTCCAGTCTCCTTTCATTGCTGACAATCATCCATTATATATTGTCAATATATGTTACAGCCTGGAAGAAGAATAACTGCAGATTATAAACATTCCAAGAACAATATACTGTATATAAAAAAGTTCACTCCCCTGCTGCGTCTATCCATGAATGCAATTAAGAAATGAAATATTCATGGTAGCCAAGCTAGAATACAAATAATTGGAACACAGGCAACCAATATTATCAGACAGCGATTACTACCAGATTCTCAGGTTCAGATATGAAATGATTTTGCAATCGGATATTAGACCCTGCTGTTAAATTGGTTTAATGTCTTCTGTAGATACCATTATTTCTTTAAAAGGAGGTCATGCTGAATTAGGCCAACAGTGACAACCACAGAATGGTAAACAACTTGGACGTCATCCTTTGCTTTCTGAATGCAAATGCAAAGCCTCCCCTGAGAAGGAATTTTTTTAAAAAACAATACCTTAATTATTTATTATATGAGGCGTGATACAAATAATCTGACAATAAAACTGGATACAGATCCAGACAAATTTATTATTATTTTATTTTATTTTATTTATTAGATTTTTATACTGCCCCCTCTCCCGAAGGACTCGGGGAGGTGAACAGCCAAAATTAAAAAACATACAATATAAACATTAAAATACGTTTAAAACAGAATTAAATCCAAAATGGCTCCCCAATTTAAAACGCCTTACCCATGACCCTATAAATAAGACAAATTTAAAATTTAAAATTTCCACATTTAAAAAGGTGGAAGATTTAGGCCAGGCCAGCTTGATGAAATAGAAAAGTCTTAAGCGCGCGGCGGAAGGTACGCAGATCCGGGATCCTACAAATATGTTATTTGTCTTCCTACTTACGACTATATGACTGTAACCTTGTTGCTTGTATCCTTACAATTTACCTTATTTTTCGGAGTATAAGACACACTGGAGTATAAAACACACCTACCTTTTTTGGTGAGGAAAAGAAGAAAAAGAAATCTCCCTCTGCCTCTGAGCAATTGCAGCAAAGAGCAAACAGCCTGCTTTACTTTCATTTTTGTTTTCAGCATAGCTTGATTAGTACAAGAGGAAAAAAAAATCTGCTCCAGCAATTTTCTTCCTTGCAGCAAGAAGCAGAGGCCTGCGCAAAACAGCTGAGAACAAAACAGCTGAGAGTCGGGAGGCCAATCCAATCAACTTGTGCTAATTAGGCTGTGCTGAAGCTGAAAGGAGCTGTTTTTTCTTGCTATTTGCTGCAAGGAGGTAACTACTGGGAGGCAGAGGCCAGAGAGTGGGGGCTAGTGGGTGGGCGGGGCTATATTCAGTGTATAAGACGCACCTAAATTTTCACCCCCTTTTGGGGGGGGGAAAGGTGCATCTTATACTCTGAAAAATACAGTATATTGACTGTTTCCTAATATGATTTGATTGCTTATTTGTACCTTACGACTATCATTAAGTGTTGTACCTTATGATTCTTGACGAATGTATCTTTTCTTTTATGTACACTGAGAGCATATGTGTTCTGTCCCCGTCTCACACACGCACCCCCACAGACAGTCAATAGTGAAACAAACCAGCCGACAAAGGTTTCTCTAAGAGCAGAATTGGCAGCAACCCAGTGGCTGGCTGCCAAAAGTCTTTTACTTAAGAAGGGAGTGTTTTTCAAAGCCAACACACAACAGATAAAAGAATATTCAAAAGTCGAGCAATGCAAAGAGGTTTGTTCAATATCAGTTTTTGCTTGTCACAGAGCTTGAACGGCCACCACACCCCCTTTTATACCCTGTGAGGTGTGGTCCAATGACTCAGCCTAATCCCTAGCACGCCTCTTCCTCTGCTGCACGCACTTATCTCTGCGACGCTGTCGAGGGTCCAGCCAAGACTCATCATCATCATCATTACTGTCCACCTGCGGCTGCGTGGAAGTGCTTGGCCCCGGGCCTATCTCTTGGCCTTCGGAGGACACCAGAGGCATTGCCAGAGAGGAGGGGGCTGGAGAGGGAGGCCTTGCCAACTCCTCTCCTTCACTCTCGGAGTCCTCTCCTGCTGATAACACAAGCTTGGTGATCGGAGCCACAACAATATGCACCAAAGAAAATTCCTTGTGTGTCCAATCATACTTGGCCAATAAAGAATTCTATTCTGTTCTGTTCTGTTCTGTCTATTCTCTTCTATTCTTTTAAAATTGAACAAACAATTAACAGATAGCATTGATCTACCTCTTACCAAGATTTTATATTCCCAAATCATCCTCCAGAAATCTACAACAGTTGTAGAAAGTGGACCCTGGGTAGCAATGTAGGTTCTTGGCTCATATACGCCCTAAAAAAAAGGTAACATAAGCTTATGTAAAGGCCTTAAAAAGCATTCAAATCTAATCCACTTCAGAATTTTACAATATTATTGTATTTTAAAATGAGCTGCCACACTAACTTTTTGAAGAACATTTAATGTAGGAAATTAAGTTAAATGAAAAAATAACCTGTGAAAGTATTTTTCCAAGTGATATCACTTTAATAACAATCATCACCATTACAGTAATGGCTTCAGTTCTGTTACAGTTTTCATCATCCTCAGATGGGTATGTGGTATGGATATCATCAACCATTATCATGGTTGATGATAATGTCTATCAACCAGACATTATAGCCAATGAGGAAAAGCTATGCTATAAAGCTGAATCCAGAATAACACAGACAATCTAAAATTTAGAAAATTTTTGGACTTGGATGCAGAAATTGTGTTATCCCAAACTTTCCACTTCAGATTATATGTCCACATCTTCTCTATCCAAGCCACAGCAGCAATTATAACTTGATTATAGTTCCTAAGGAAAGCAAATTTTCCAACAGGCTAATTTTCACATTAGCAAGAACCTTTTAAATGAAGCAAAAGAATAGGGGCAGTGGGGTTTTACTGATACCACTTTACAACAACCATTCTGATTTTATTTCTTTATTTTGCTAAGAATCCAAAAAATACAAACAGTAGGTTTTGGAAATATGACTGGCAAGCAAGGTGTCTAGCAATTTATTTAATTCTTCTTTTGTATGAAGTAGGGGATGGAGAGTTGTTGTTTTATTCCATAAATTGCAGTAACTTTGAGACAATCATTGATTGAATGGCATTTTTTGTATTCTAGCCTTGATTAGAAGGAGAACACTGATCCCTATGTATTATTAGCATTTGGAAATCAGAAAAGCTAATGTGGGCTACAGGATGACTTCAGCTGACAGTCGATACACTATTGTGTGGAAATGTCTGCTTATTGTGGCCCGTCAGTGGCCTGTGCAGATTGTAGCTGATTCCGACAACAAGGAGGCTGGTGTGGTGATGTATCAGCAGCCTGTGCAGCTGGCGCTCGAGTCGGACAGTGAGGAGGCTGTAGAAGATGTGGTGCCAGAGGCAGGGATTCAGCCAGGGCCTTCAGAAACTCCAGAAGCTCCTTTAAGTGAAGAGGACGAAGAGGAGGAGTCTCTTCTGAATGCATGGGCGTGCAGAGCTGCCAAAAGGCAGGAGTGGCTCCTCAGGAGGAGGTCTCCTCGAGAGTAAGGCTTGGGGCTAATTGGCCACTCCCTTAGCCTATTTAAGAAGGAATGCCGCTTGCAACAAGCTGTAGAGAACAACTTTAGTTCACTCTCTTTCGTGTCTGCAAAATTGCTTCTGGGCTTTCTGCCAACTCTAGTAAGACTGTGATTATCTTATCTTAGAATTCTGGTAGGCTGTTAAGACAATTCATTAACAGCCTTTGAATGATAAAGATTAAGTTATTTGAGTAAAATAAGCTTTGTATAGAGTTTGTGTGTTCTGCCTTCTTTGGGGTCCGTAGCTGGGCAGAATACTGCTGGAGATTAAGGAGAACATCTCTACTCTGTCATGATGTTCATGATCTCAGCCTAATAAGGGTAACAGGCAGTACTGAAATCTGAACCTGTTTGCTACCAGTTTGCTGGCTGCGCATGCACGCCTTGCGCCAAAAGGAGGCTTGGGAAGGTAAGTAGAAGAGCGAAGGGGAGGATCAGCTGTGTCGCGTGATTTAGCTTCGCTAGAAAGCAGGAAATCCTGCTTTCTAGCAAAACTAAACCACGCGGCACAGCTGATCGTGAGATCGTAGCTTTTTTTTAACTACCGGTTCAGGCGAACCAGAGCAAACCAGTAGCATGTCACCCCTGGTAACAGGATTGTCACAATGATAAAATGCATGAATCCATACTGCCTAGAAGAAAAATAAAATACAAATGCAATCACAAAATAACAATATATTAAAATCTCGTGCTAATGGGAACAGAATCTCAAAATGCTTGTTCTTTGTACCTTGATAAAATTTGCATTGATGTAATCAGAATCTTTATCTGATGTGATAAAAGAGAGCTTCACTCTGGTATGGTCATCTGAGGGAGGAGAAAGGACAAAAGAAACAACTGTTTGCTGCCTTATGTAAAAAAAAAATCTATTAAATAGAAGAATAAAGTTGCCTTTGTCCAGCACAATTCAATTGTACAAGCATTTCAAATATATTTATTGAAGATATATAATTAACTCATTTAGAAAATTAAAAGAAGCTCCCAATCATATTTTCTAGCTGGGCCACAATTCAAGAAGCAATCTATCCAGTAGTACTACTTATACACTAAAAGAACCTGCAGTAACACTGGCCAAACATTTCAATTTCTTCTTTTTTGTGTATTAGCAAAATGTTCTGCTTTTCTTTAATGCTATTACTTCCCCAATAAAATTGAATGTGAAAATAAATCTTGTTTATAGATGAAATGTATCCTACATATCCTGGTTCCAAATATCTGTTTATGCAAATTGAAGATTTTTCTATTCTTGCACGGACGGAAGATAAATCTTGCATTCTGCAGCTATGGCCTATAGAAAATGGAAAGGCAATCATTTTTAAACCATGATCCAAATTTTAATTAAAAGGGAAATAGCAGTGACACAATGATGCCATTGGAGGGACCATGGCTGTATTATTAGGTCTGTGTTCAAAACCTGTGGAGGTATTGTTGACAATTAAGAAAATAAATGCATAAAAATAATCCCTAAATACTGAAAAGTCACACAGCTAAAAATATCAGTTTAATTTTAAATGTTAATCATATAAGTTGAGATGGCTAATGCAAAAACGGAAGTGGAGACCTTGGGTCAGTACAATAGCAGTATATATTGCCTGTTTCCTTAAAGTTCAGAGCAGGCTATGTGGAAGATGTATGAGGAAGTAGGAGGAGTTTTTGATTACAAATTTTAAAAGGGGATTCATGATTTATGACGCATGAGAACAGTGTCTCAGAGTTCTGTGTGGAAGACGTTGTTCTGGGAAATATAAAAAATCATTTAGCAGTGGCACGGATATCAAGGTGTGAATGTGGTCCATACTGTGCTTATTGTGCAACTGATATGTATGCAGGGAATGTCCAAGTTAGGAGAGTACACATAGATTGCCTTGGAACCAGGAATATGTTCAGCTCATAGAAAGAACACTTTCTATTCTGGTTTACTGCAAGTAATCTATCCAATTGGGTGCAATTCTCATTTCCTGTGCTTCCTTGTTTATTTTCTTTTATTAAAATCATATCCAGCCCTTCATTTAAATCAAGGTGGCATACATAATACCCCCTCCGAATTTTGCCTCACAACTCTGTGAGAAATTTGGACTAAAAGAGAGAGTTGTTGGCCTAAATTAATCTGTCAATAAATTTCTATGGCTAAGAATCTGACTATCCCAACTCCTAGTCCTATACCAGAACTACTGCCTCATGATGAAGTATTCTCTAGATAATTTTAGCAAGGAAAGTGGGGGAGAAATTGTCAGGAAATATTCCTTCTATGGATTGCTTTAATTTAGGATCCAATCTATTCACATTATATTATAGGTTACCAAGAAGTAATAGTACCCACAGGAGGGACTTCAAACTGGCATGATGGCAGATACACTACAAACAAGTACAAAAAGGGTGAAATTTGCACTGCAATGCCTTATCCATCACCTGGCCTGTAATGACTACCATCATCCTTGCATGATTTCATGCTCCAAATGCACACAAACTCATTTATATATAAACTGGAACAATAAAGGCAGCATAAAAATAGTGTTAATTTGTAGCTTACATGGTAAGATGTCTTTATAACGATTTTTGCTGCTATTTTCAGGTCTCTCAGACACAGTTGTTGGGTAAATTTTCTCTGCTCTATAGGTCGCTGATTGCCGCTTCAGTTTCTGTGGTTAAATCATAAAGAGTAATTATAGAAAACCTGACAACAATATTACAGACCTACATTTCTCATTACTTCCTGACTGGCCTCTCTTGAGGTAACCACAGTAAGAACTAAACAGCCCTCATCGTTTTGCTGGGGGGCTCTTTGTCAGAATGGAAATTTTATGTGCTGATCAAATATCCTACATAGATCAGGCAAATGAATTTTTGATGTGGCTTCCTAGACGAATACGCATTAGTTGCATAGGTGTGATGTGGTGGAATAACATTTAGCTCAGGTACACTGGAAAATGTGAAAATCTTTCCTCTACACAATTGTGACTAAATGCCACTCAACATAGCATTTTTCAGCATGTACAATTAAATATATAGTAATGGCTATAGTGGCTGAGAATTCTGGAAATTGGCACCTAACATATGGAAAGTGTCAAGTTGCCAGAGCTGGACTAGTTCTGGTCTAGTAGGCACTATGTTTAATAGGGGAAATACTTTTCCGAATAATTCAGAAATTATTTTCACTGCATGACTCCTTACAGCTAATTTTAATGGGATACTTTCCAGTAATAAAATAAAATTTAAGAGCAGCTTTACAATTTATAATGAATAACTGAAATGCGGTTGAACTGCATTTCCTATAAAAGCAACATGTAGAAAAGAGATGTACTCATTTCAGGTAACAAACAGATAAAAATTCCCAAGCCATTTCTGCTTGTTTATTATCTTTATTGTAAGTTAAAGGTTATAATATATCTGAGTCCCAGCACTAGATGACACAAAAAACAAAGAAAACTAGATCTCTTACTGCCATCTATAGGGCAACCTGGATTTTGCAGATCTAGTAGCCCAACCATGGGATTCTTCCAATTGATTCCACATATAATTTCAAGTGTTCTTTGGATTTTGGATTTTTAAAGAAGGAATGAAATCATAAGCCTGATCTTATAAACATATGTAATATATTGTCTTTTTACAATTCCAACATTTCTCTTTACAGAATGAAAAATATTTGTATGGACCTTCGTTCTCAAGATTTATTTCTAATTTCAAACCGTATACATTTTTCCCATCAAAAGAAGTTACAGTGCTTCCACAATCTTAACTGTGCTTTAGCAATAATTATATGTTATCTCACTTCTGTATCTTTTTGTTACATTTTGCTTTACAATAATTGCTTTGTTCCCTTTCAACCCCTTGCTCTTAACTTCCTGAATTTTCATCACTGACAATTACTTCTCAAAATATTATAAAAGCAATTTGTTGATTTGGCTCTTTCCCATTAATTAAAATAAGAATGACAGTTCCTGAGTATACATAGCACCCAAAGGCAATCAAACCAATTGAAGTCAAATCAATGAAATTTGGTGGAAAACCATTGATAAATGGAGGTATGAATTCATACAGATTTTAACTGTAAGCAAACAGCAAATTGTAGAAAATACTTAAGATACCTTAAAAAACACACTTCAAACATTTGTCCCAAGAAATCATGGTCCTGTCTGTATATATAATAAATATATCATGTCTTCAGCTAGTTAGAGACCCACAGAAAATACAGCATGTGGTTTCCGAAAGATTGTCTTCCCTACACAACTATCCCTAGGCCTAGCATGTCATATAGTCATATAGATCCTTATATAATTTTAATTACCGGGTTTTTTCTTTTTTTCATTTTACTGCTATTTGATTACTATTGTTTCTTTGATGTTTTAATGGATTGGGAACTGCTCAGTAAACAGATTATTACTACTTTTTAAAAATTTGTTTGCCGCCCATCTCATTTCAAAGCAACAAAGGTACTCATACATAAATGGAATTAAGAAAAAGAACAAGAAAGACTGCCAGATTCACAATTTCAGATTAATGAATCAATGGAAGTGATCACAGTCCAGTTCAGTTCTTGCTCCTGCATTTATATCATATAGTAGATGTATGTAGGTCAGATCGGTCAGGAACTGAAGAACTGAATATCACATTTTTCTCTAGACAAGACAAGTTGAGACCAATAGATGTAATGAGGAGCTCAAAGGGAAAAAATAGGAAGCCGGATGAGTCAAAAGTTTATTCAGATATAGCTTTGCTCAATCTGATGGGAAACACTGATTCAGAAATCTGGAAAAGTCTCAAAGATTATTTAGCCCAATTCCTTAAGTGAGACGAAAGCCTTTAAACACAAACATTCCTAATAGATTAGCCTATGCTTCTTTCAAATGAGTCTCATCATGAAATTATGCTTGTAGCAAGAAGCTAGAGACACCCAAGCTTAGTACTTTTAATAAATACAGAGGTGCACCATTTCATTATTTTCTGCAGCTAATTCTTGCAGCAACCCTAGATAGAATAATAACAATCTAACAGTATTTCTGCTGAGTTTGGAACCAGGAACATTCTGCATACACACAGTGTGTTCTAACTTTTGTGGCACTGAAATAATTGTGTAACCAAACCATTAAAAACCTTCTTGAAAAATGACCTTTGAAAATGCTAGAAAGAAATTTGACAGCAGGGTGATGCGCCTTCAAATATGTGCATTTTCAAGCTTTACCTTAATTTTGTATACATATAGAATTTTGTGTGTGTATATACACAGACAAACCTATAAACATACAAGCATATACTGTACATATAAAGTATATGTGCGTGCACATGCACTGAATGAATGCAATGCACCCACTCCCAAGAAGGAAAGTAATTGGCTATTAGTTTCCCAGAGCAGAAAGAAAAAAGGGCACAGCAGCAGAAGAATTGCTCAAGGGGAGATGTTCATAGGTGAAGTCTGAAGTGAATCCTTTTCAATCTGGCAGGGATTTCTTAAACTGGCTCAGATTTAAACTGACACCATCACAGGATAGGGGCAGCTTAAAAGTGCAGAGTAGATACAGCCTAAGATGGGTTATTGGACTGCAGTTTGTAGTCAAACATTCCATTTTTTTAGTTAGAAGGTTCTACTTCTATATATTTGTAATGAAAGAAAGTTTGCTGATTTAAATCTTTCCAGTCATACTGCAACCAGATCTTCAAGTTACACTGTTGTTCTAACTGACACTGCATTTATCACCTGGTTCTTTTGGTGTCATAAGCACTTACAACTTGATGTCGCCTAGAATAAATTTCTTTCTCTGAGATACAATTTTATATGAAGATAGAAGTAACTTTTATGCAAGGTGGCAGAACAGAGGGAAGAATAGTTATTGGAGAGCATTTTAACAGACAGGGTCCAGTGTTACATCTTTAAAACCACTGCGGATATTTCTTTGGTCCACTGGCCCCACCCATCCTTTTACCAGCTCTAGTGGCAGTGAACCATAACTCAGTGCAGCTGGACAGGAAAGGATTTTGCATGTGGCCCTCTAAGCAAAATGTGAATGATTTTTTTTTCCACAGCCAGTTTGTTGTTACTATTTTATTTTATGTATAGTTAATGAACCATACATACATTTGCTTTAAGAAAAATAAGTGTTTTTATAGAGAGAAGTGGATGAAGAAAATCCAGTCCCCCAATATGCAAGAATTAATTTTTTAAAAAATGGTTTGATGAATGCAGCTCCTAGCACAGACCTCCCCAACCAGATTGTCTTTCAACATTGAACCCACGGCCAGCTTTAGGCCATGGCTAAGGAGATGCTGGCCTAGAGTGCTGAATCATTCTAAAAATGCACATTGTTGTATTGAGAGAGTTGGCACCATTGAACAATGTGGTCCAGAGTGCCATATACCTTTGAGTTTAAACTGGTTGAAGCTCAACTCCCTGCCAGCCCAACTATTGCTTAGAATTCTGGATGACAGACATTCATAAATACAGAGTCTATTTCATGCTGTAAAACATAATCCTAGCACAAACAAATCTTCTAAGATGCCCTCCTTAGTGGACTTTCTGTGGCATGGAAGAAAATGGATGAGAATGAAAGGGGTGAATAAATGACAGACGATAACCATAAAGGAGTGAACTTCACAATTAAATCCTATTTTGAAGCACCAATAGACTATTAGAATATAAACCTGCATGCACGTACTGTATCTAAACAAAATATTTTTTTCCAAATACTATACTGAATAAAATATATTAGGCTACACTTAAACAGAATGATTTGATCACCATCATTCAGCTTTCTCTGTGCTCAAGATGCCTGTCTTCTAAATTTACAAACAATGTATTTTTTGTTTTGTTTTTTTAATTTTAATCTCTCCAAGACAAAAGGATTCCACAGTATGTAGTACAAGTGCCACATAACAATTAATTAATGTCCAAAAATAGCACCTCTTTCCTGTTTCAACTGCTGTTATAGCATAAAATAATGATGTTACAACTTGATGGGGAAACTGATTGTCTGAACATGTAGTATTTTCTAACTGCAACCAGAAAAATGCTTCTCCCATATGGTTTAGAAAATGGCTTATATAAGTCTTCTCCCTGGTCAATCACAGCTACCTTAAATTCCCACCCAGCAAAGCCAGTATTGGCTCAAAATTCTAGGAATCACATCTGGATAAGTCAATTTTTGAGAAAACAAACACATAAAAGTGGCTGAAGGAAAAGGGGTTTTGGAAGATTATGGATATAGTGAGTGACAATAAGAATACAGTTTAGAAAAGATATTTTGTGAAGTCAGTTCAGTAATAATTCTGTGTTATCTAATTCTATATATTAATAAGTTGGTATTTGAGGCACATTGCTATCATTAGTGCTGCTCAGCAATGAGGTGGATACTATACTTAAGAGTATCAATCCTTCTACACAAATCCAAATTTTCCTCCTGTACACCTAAACATAAATACACCAACTCTGTTAGTGCTGATGCAGATTTTCCATTCTATCATTCTATTTCATTTTCCATTTCCATTTCCATTCTACTTCAGAGACCAATGGAAGTGGCTACAAAATGACTCATTCAAATTTGAAATTTATCCCCTTGGTAGGCAGTTTACACATTGGTGTAAACACTGGCTTACTCATTTTCAGAAGCTACCATTTTGCCTTTATTGAGATTTCATGAACATTTTATGCCCATTCTCAGCCTGCTACCATGACACTTTTGCTTGCTGCAAAGGTTGGCTTTTCTAAAGAATGTGTTTGAATATTAATATGTACCTACACAGTTATTTAAAACAAAATAAAATTAAAAAATAGAGCCAGTTTGATGTAGTGGTTAAAGCACCAGGCTAGACACTGGGTGATCGTGAGTTGTAGTCCTGCCTTAGGCATAAAACCAACTGGGTGACCTTGGGCCAGACACTCTCTCCAGTCCTACGAAGGAGGCAATATGAAAATAAAGACTTATTCAGGCAGTCTCCAAAAAATGGGACAGGATTGAATATAAGGAAAAATAAATAAAAATATGAAACTGAACTATTTGCCATTTCAAAGGCTATAATTAAAGGGGAGAAACAGAAGTAGAAAAAGAAGATGGATATTAACAGAATTTTCCAAAATCAAAACCCACGTCTGAAAACCCAGGTGAAATAATTGGGTTACCCCCATTTTGGGTAAAAATGGCTCTACTGTTTTCATTTGCAATATCTCAGATTTCTCCTGACTTGTTCCAAAACCAGAAGCTTTGCAGGAAATGACAAACACATCCATTCTGATGATTGCAAGCAGATTCTGATGATTGCAAAAACTATTTTAATGCGAAATCTAGCAATCACCAAGAAGAAAATGTTAACCATATTTATAATAAAAATGTGATTTCAATTCTTGCACATCTTTCTACAGCTGGTAGTACATCTTAAGCTAACAGTGTCTTGCTTTGGGGTTGGGAATAATAATTGACATCTGTCATTTGTTGCTATAATAGGTCATTTTGGTTTCAGACTGTTTGTTTCTGACCTTGCCAGACCTGGTCAGCATACAATAGATCAAGAAGTATTTTTGACACTCAATATCATCTCAGTAGCCTCAAAATGTTTGAAATAATTTGGAGAAATGGATCATGTTCAATTCTGATAGTAAAAACAAACCAACCCCTGACTCTTAATTGTAAATGTGTATCATTTGCATGCCTGCTTGGAAATTGTCCACTGCTATACCCATCAATCGCCAGTTTCATCCCGCAGCTAAAGTCAAATACTAGAAATAAATAACCGAATCAGAAGAAATGCCACAAAAATAAGCAAATAAAAATTTGTATTGCCTGAATAAATGAGAATAATTAATGACTGAATGCTTTTATGCTGTTCAAACTGAAAAATGGTTACAACCATTTTTTTTCCAGCACTCTGTCCTTATCAGGCCTAGAGACCTTTGAAGAGCTTTTTCCACCAAACACTTCTGGAGCATTTTCATAAAACACACTAAGAACATTTTAGTCATAACTGAGTCATCTGTGAACATTGATAATCCAAGAATACAGCAACTAATGCATTATTATAGCAGATGATATTCTACCCAGCTTTCTCAAGCTAGGAATTTTTACAGTCCCTAAGTCAGTTCCTCCAAGAGATGGAGTGAGAAATACCTGCACAGCAAGTTTAAGAAACAAGGAAAACTGAATAGGCACCCAAATCACAAAAGACTGAATTCTACTGCAAAGATCTGAAGGCTAAAAACAACCTCCTCCGGGCTTAACAAGTTGCAACAGGAAACCAAAAACAGAACCCAAAGATTGAGCCAATGGAAACAAGGCATGATGTCTCTGGAAGAGCATTGCAATTGACTAGTAACATTTATTAGCATCGTTTCTTTAGTGAGCCTACCTGAATGAATATGACTAAAGAAGTAAGAATGTAGGAAAGGTTTAACCAGTATACAACTTTAATATGTACTTCAAATTCACACACACACACACACATACACACACATACACACACACACGTATGTACACAAATGTATTTATAAAAGCAAGAAATTAAAATATTAGCTTTTTTTGTACTTGGTAATTACAGATTTCTTAGTAGACACCGAACATAGGGTGACAATACACAAAGATTCTTCTGTAGAAGTGGACTATTTAATATAGCTATTGGAAACTAGATGGGTTTGTTTGCAAAAATAAAATTCTAATTTCTAGCACTCTGATATCTATCAGTGCCATGCCTAGTTTCTATTGCAAAAATCTTTTTTTTTCTTTAGCAGTACAAAAGCAACTCTTATCAAATTAATGAAAAGATATTTATCTTTTCAAGTCATTTCTTGCCAAGTAATCTGAGATATTCTAGGATATGGTCTATACACTGCCTTTCAAACCCAAGTATTAGTGTTCATACAAGCTAAAGTTATATTAGAGCTATTATTTACATGAGGACACAGTGCTCATGTAATCCTTGCTATCCTATGCTATCCTTCAAGAAATTACTCTTAGTGACCTGCTAAAAACTCTCATGGATTCCCAGGAACTCCTCAAAACATAATTTTCAATTTATAGTATACTGGAACTCTGACAAGTTGTTATTAAATCGAAGGCTTCAATTCACAGTCATCATAGTCTTCACTTTGTGGTTATCTCTTTCCCATGTATGTTTTTTTTAATCTGATTTGATAGTCTAAGGCTCTTTTTGATTTAGTTCTTGCTAGTCATCCTTCAAGACTATACAAACATTATTCTTAAAATTATAGTCTTCTCCTTGGGCTGGGGGTTGAGGTGGGAAGACGTCGCTGCTGCTAACCACTGGCTCTGCTTCTGCCTC
This sequence comes from Arizona elegans, assembly GCA_022577455.1. NCBI lineage: Eukaryota > Metazoa > Chordata > Lepidosauria > Squamata > Colubridae > Arizona > Arizona elegans. Next base: position 169,117,346 of record JAKOOJ010000002.1, read on the forward strand.
TTCACCTATTTTGAAATTTGAATCAGAAGAAGGGGCAATGTTTTCCTTCTGAGCAGATATATGGATCACACTGAAAGAGAGGAACTGAACAATAGCAGCAAGGAGGCAAATGAATTCAGGTACAGCCCTTCCTACATGGACAGCATTTAATTGGAAGGCTCCCTACAACCTGGAGCCAACAGTGTCTGGGGCCCTCCTAAATCACTTATCAACTCAGGAGCTCCTTTATTTCTCTCCATAAAGTGGAAAATTTATTTTTATTTATTGTTTGACTTCTATAGTTGCCCATCTCAACAAGTAACTTTCCCAACCATTTTGCAATCAAGCTAGAACTATCGTTTAGTTCATACAATCCCACAAGAAAAAACGGGAAGGGTTGAGTTTGAACCTTAAAGTAATTTAAAGTTCAGGCAGTTCCCATCTGTCCCCTTCAATGCTATTTTAAATGCTTTCATAGGGAAAAAAAAAACACCTTACAAGCATGAATTAGCGGTTTACTAAAACAACAGGATGATCTTCTTAAAACACAGTATTAATTCTTCCTTTAAAATGAAACTATGCTTAGAAATATTGCTGTAGCTTGCTTACCAAATATTCACTGGTGAATTCTTCCTTGTTGAGGTTTCTGTTTCTGATCCTTTTCAGGTTTTTCATGATAATTTCTCTTTGATCCATGCCGTAAAACAAGATGAAGATGAACTGTCAGAAAGGAAGATGAACATGACAAATACATGCTACAATGGAAACAGCCATCAGTGTGGAGGGTTCCTGTTGGAGTCTGGTTTGCTTAGCTCATCACAAGACCAGAAGGAAGTGAGTATGTATGTAGCAGCCACAGTGGGGAACTAAAAAAAAAAAAAAATCTTTGCCAGGCCCTAGTGCCTTCAACCCTGAGAATGAAATAAATAATATATTGTTTTACAAAATGAAAAACCATCTTACTTTGGTTAAAATGAGCCTAAAGCCTCATGTTCATTTTTCTTTAAGATGAGCTTCTCACCCAACAGATCATTGAGATAGCATTCTTTCCATGAAGAGAAAAAGAAGGAAAAAATAGCTGCAAAGATACATCAGGTCTCTGATATATACCTTGTACTGTATACAGATTTCATTATTAAATCCATCTTCTTCATTTATAAGTCTGAAATACTTTTGTGCTGATAAGCAGCTTTCTCAGATTTTAAGAACATTCTTTGTACATACATTCACTTTTCTCCTCCCACCAGAAAGAGATGGCTTAGCTTTTCAAATATATTAGTCACGCCTTAGCCCTAAACTTTGCAGAAATTATTCCAAAATATTCAGACATTGCTGCCCTTTCACATGACCTAGACTGAACTTTTCAGAAAACTTCAGCAGCAGACATTTTTATGTCCAAATTTTAATTACCCAGGGATTATTGTAAAATTGACTAGACAGTTCCTGGAATGCAGACTATCTGAGTGATTTTTGTTACCATTCATTCTCCCTTCAGAAGAATGTTGATTTCAGTTTTTGGGAAATTTAAGTAAAAACAAGATTCTAAATACCTCTTCTGCCTACTTAACTTACAAAAATAGTTTGCAAGAAGAGGGTTGTGTCTCTACCACAGGGGAGCACTGCCCCCAGCTGTTTCTTCATTGACATGTTAATGACTAACATATGGAATATCCCTTGTGGTTGGAACAAACTAGATACTCAGAATAAATTCATAAATAAGGCAAAGTTTATTTAACATTCTTCATATCACTGTATGTACCTGAACCCAAAATTTTCTGGCTTTTTTGCATCTCCGGCAGGCATGATTTTAAAAAGCCTCACATTTTCCACATTTCCCTTGCCATACAAACCTAGATATATCTTTCTGCCATTGTTTAAATGGAACAAAATAGGTTTTGCTTGAAATAAAAACATCATTCTAGGCAATACATTAATTTCTTTCACATTCTCCCCAGCAGTGACAACTGTAATTTCTCCATCTTAGCATGTCCTTCTTACTTTTATTCCATGCCTTAATGAAATTGTTCTGAAATAGCATGCAATTCATATTTTATCATAGTAAAATCTTTTCACTTTTTTTCTCAATCTTAAAACCATTTTTTTTGCCATGTTCTCTTTACTCTTCCATCTTCGTGTTTTTGTTAACATCTTTGTTTTCCCATTATTAATTTTAAATCCAGCTATTGCACCAAAATCCTTTATTTTTTTTCATTGTGTTTCAATGGTTTAAAGTACTGAAATAATTCATTTTTGAGGAACATTTGCTTCATTTATATTCAACATTAGGTATTTAAAATCTATATTTATGCCAAAAAAGAAGAAGCATAGGATGGGGGATACTTGGCTTATAACGATGTCTGTGTAAAAAATCTTGGAACAGTAAATGACCACAAACAGAATATGAGCCAGCCATGCATTGTAGCTATCAGATATATATTGATGGTCGTGCTCATTTGGTTCTATGAAGTTATTTGGTCAATACAGCTTCAGGTTCAAAAGGTTGTTTTTATTATTTACAAATATATACATGCATACGATAATGAACAGGATGTCCTGTTACATTTTTACCCTAACTGTATGACTCAGATGTTGAGAGGAGAGAGAAATCCACGTGTTATCTCACTGAGAGATAGATGAGAGAGAGAGAAAAAAAGGGGAAGATGTCCAAGTGGTTTCTAGGTAAGAGTCCAATAAGAGAGTTCATTGGCTGATATAGTCACATGTGATGTCTGTAAAGACTTAACCCCTTCTAGTCTCTGGTGCATCATATGCAGGCAATATCTGACAGTAGCTGCAAATGGCAAATGAAAATGTAACCTGTTTCTACAGAAGTGTGGTTTCCAGAGAATGGGAAATAATAGTTCCACTTTAATTTTCATGCTCTTTCAGTTCTGAGCACCAGATTTTTACGAACCGTTGTAAATGCGGTACCAATTCAGACAAACTAGAACAGGTTCCAAAAAAGGCAGTAAGGATAATAAGGTTAGAAATTTAGCCTATGAAAAGAAATTGAGAAAATTGATGATGTTTAATTTTAAATAAAGATCATTATGGTGGTATTTTTCAAATACCGTCACAGAAATCATACAGTTTCCCATTCTAGAGCGCAACACACAGGCATGTTCAGACTGACTAAAAGGAAAAAAAACCTCTATTCAGTAAGAACAGTTTGGCAGGGAGCCAATTTTCTAAAAAGTGGGCTTCCCCTTACTGGCTAAACAGTCATGTGTCTGGGAAGTTTCTATTTGGATTCTTGGACTGAGCAAGAAGTTGGACTTATTGGCCTAAATGACTCTTTATAAGATTACAATATTACATTTTCTTTCCTTTGTTTGAGAACTGGAATTATAGTTCAAGAAGACATATACAGTGGATAATCCTTGTTCTTCTGATTGTTTCTTTGATTCTGATTTCTTCAAACGCATTCTAGAAAATAGTTGAATTTCCTTAAGTAGCACTTAGACTTTCATACCACTTTGTAGTGTTTTAAAGCATTCTCTGGGCTCTTTACAATGTCAGCATATTGCCCCCAATCATCTGAGTCTTAAATTCATCAAGCTTAGAAGGATGGAAGAATGATTCACAACCCTGAGTCTGTCAGAATTGAACTCCAAGCTGTGGGCAGAGTTTGCCTGCAATGCTGCATTACAACCACTGCGCCATCAGGGCTCTTAGAAGAAACATATACTTTATTTTAGCCAAGAAGTTATGCACATGCAAACACTACTACTTTAAACGGGATCAATATATTCAACATTTCCCAAGCTGAAGCTTTGCTAGCTTGGAGTGATGGGAAGTGTAGTTCAGCACATTTGAAGGATGTGAGGTTGACATATGAAAGTGCAATTTGCTCAAAAACAAATATTTTCAAGCAAGAATGGAACAGTCAGTCTTGCCATATCTATTAAAAAAAGAAAGGACTGTCAATAAGGCAGAATCCTTCATACCAGTTACTGCTAGGTAATTTAAATTTCCAATTCAATTATACCTTATAACTATATGTAGATACTACACATGAGCAATATGGGTTATATCAGAGTAATAAATTGAGGGAAAACCATTGTCATTTGGTTCAAATGAGGTATGTTTCCAGATAAGGCATATATTACACAGTCTTGAACTTTAATAATCCATATTTCTTCTATCTTTCTTATTCTTAGGTGTTCATAACTATCTTCTTCATATGCCAATATGGTTAGTTACATCTTTCTAACATACTTTACAATATTTTTCCTGAGATATTTTATCCTGCAAAAGCTTACATACAGAAAACTGATATCAACTAACAATCCAGAAAAATGAGATGCCAGTAATGCTCCAGTCTTCCCAGATATAGACATTTCCTTTGCATGAAACAGGAATATATTAATAACTAGGACCAAGAAATTGGTGATCTACAATTCCTGCATGATAAAATCTCTCAGATTCGGGCCGGCCTGGACTCCGATTGGATAGCCTCGGATGGGATGATGGAGGTGAGTCTTAAGAGTGTCACCTGGGAAGAGTTTGACTATGTGACTCCTGAGGACATGGACAGGATTTTGGGGAGGCTTAACGCTACCACATGTTTACTGGACCCGTGTCCCTCCTGGTTGGTGTTGGTCTCCCGGGAGGTTAAACGAGGCTGGTTTCAGGAGATTACCAACGCTTCATTGAGTGAGGGGGTCTTCCCATCTGCCCTGAAAGAGGCGGTGGTGAGGCCCCTCCTCAAGAAGCCTTCCCTGGACTTGGCTGTATTAGCTAACTATCGTCCTGTCTCCAACCTCCGCTTCACGGTGAAGGTTGTTGAGAGTGTGGTGGCGCGACAACTTCCTCGATTCCTGGATGAAGCTGTCTATCTAGATCCGTGCCAGTCGGGCTTCAGGGCGGGTTACAGCATGGAAACGGCATTGATCACATTGGTTGATGATCTCTGGAGGGCCCGGGACAGGGGTTGCTCCTCTGTCCTAGTCCTCCTAGATCTCTCAGCAGGTTTTGATACCATCGATCATGGTATCATGCTGCATCGGCTAGAAGGGATGGGAGTGGGGGGCATTGTGCTACGGTGGTTCTCCTCCTTCCTCTCTGACTGTATGCAGTTTGTGTTGACAGGGGGCAGAGGTCGACCTCGAGGTTCCTCACTTGTGGGGTGCCGCAAGGGTCAGTCCTCTTGCCTCTTCTGTTTAACATTTATGTGAAGCCACTGGGCGAGATCATCCGTGGCTTTGGGGTGAAGTGTCAACTGTATGCCGATGACACGCAGTTGTACATTTCTACCCCAGGCCACCCCAATGATGCCCTTGACGTGATGTCCCACTGCCTGGAGGCCACGCGGATCTGGATGGGGAGGAACAGGCTCAGATTCAACCCCTCCAAGACTGAGTGACTGTGGCTCCCGACGGCCCGATATAGCCAGCTGACACCATTGCTGGCTATTGGGGATGAGATCTTACCCCCCTCAGAGAGGGCTCGCAACTTGGGCTTCCTCCTGGACTCACGGCTGTCCTTGGAGGATCATATGACAGCCGTGGCCAGGGTGGGCCTTTTATCAGGTTCGCCTGATCTCCCAGCTGCGTCCCTTTCTGGATCGGGACGCCCTGTGCATAGTCACTCACGCTCTCGTCACTTCCCGGCTGGACTATTGTAATGCTCTCTACATGGGGCTCCCCTTGAGGAGCACCCAGAGGCTTCAACTGGTCCAGAATGCAGCCGCACAAATAATAATGGGGGTGATTTGTCACTCCCATGTAACACCCATCTTGCACGAGCTGCACTGGCTCCCGGTGGTCTTCCGGGTGCGCTTCAAGGTTACCACCTTTAAAGCGCTCCATGGCTTAGGACCTGGTTATCTACAAGACCGCATTCTGCCACCGATTGCCTCCCACTGACCAATACGTTCCCACAGAGAGGGCCTCTTCAGGGTGCTGTCAGCCAAACAGTGTAGGATGGCGACCCCCAGGGGGAGAGCCTTCTCTGTGGGGGCCCCGGCCCTCTGGAATGAACTGCCCCCGGACATACGAAGGATCCCCGACCTCCATGCCTTCCATCGCGCTCTGAAGACCCTATTATTCCAGCAAGCTGGATTGACAGGATAAAGGTTTTTTAAATTGATTTTTGATAGGGTTTTAAAATGATCTTAATTGGATGTTTTAAATTTGGCCGAATGATTGAATTATTTTAATAAGCTTTTAATTTTTGTTGTACATTGTTTTTACCATGGCTGTTCACCGCCCTGAGTCCCTCGGGAGAAGGGCGGTATACAAATATAATAAACTAAACTAAACTAAACTACTAAAGCAGGAGACTATAAATTGGTGCAATGTATTGTGTGGAATTGTGGCTGCAGGAATTATCTCATTATCAAAAGAATTATTTCATTATCTAAAAAATTATTTTTGACTAACAATTTAATTGCAATGACAACCAAACTATTATGATTTTTTTTAATTAATTAAATTTATTTTGTTTCTTTACAGAATGGTATACAGCCTTTTCAATTCATTTCCAGTTCCATTCCCAGTTTTGAAGTAACTCTCTATTTGCTTCGAAGCTCTATTTCCTCCAAAATAGCAGATGGGTTTTTCATATTGGAATCAAGAAACTATGGGCTGTTTAAACTTCTATCAAGATGACTCTAAAAAAAAGGAAAGAAAGAAAAATATTGCTAATCAGATGAGGGTGGAAGGAGCAATAAATGATCTTTCTCCAAAGTATTTAGTAAAGATCCTGAATCCATTGTTGTGAAATACATTGGGATTTTGATTTATGACCTGAAGATGACATCAGTAGATGCCACTGTATTTGCCCCCATACCTTATACTCAGAGAGAATATCATTGCACAAGATAAGGATATCGTCCCATCCATTAAATATGGAAGGAGCTTGCCTTGTCCCTGCCTATCCTCAGCAATCAGCTCCTTCTGCTTGTTGTTTGGGAATTGCAGATTAGTGACATTCATGAATCAGGATATAAGAAAGGAGTCGATCATTTTGTATTAGTGCAGATTATTTTACATTTAGAAATATTTCAGTTAAAACTGAGGAATAAAATTTTAAAATAAGACACTGAAATTTTTCCATGTGGTGCTTTCAGATTCGTTGGGACTGCAACAGCCAGAATTTCCAATGAATAACTGTTGACTGTTTAATATTTTTGTTCACTGGAATTAATGGAGTAGTAATTCATGTTCTTCTGCTAGTTCACCGCCCTGAGTCCTATATTGGAGAAGGGCGGTATAGAAATTTAAATAAATAAATAAATAGTTATTTTTTCTGTTTTCTGAGCTTTTGAAGGTTGGCCTTAAATTCAATTACCCAAGTCCTAAGTCACAGTTAAACATTAATTTAACTTACCCAACCACCTTGCCTTTCAATATAGCCTCTCACTTCAGGATTTCCATTGATTGTTTCTGTGAGTATGTTTATCAGACCGTTATCTCCATCAGTTTTATTTATAAATTTCACAAACAACTTCACAGCAACAATTAGAAAAGCTCTTTCAGGCTCTAGCCCAGGAGTTTGACTGCTCCAATTCCTGCTGAGAGATTCTACTGATTCTCTGAATTTCTTTATCTGTAAACATAGAGTGAATATTTCAAAAAACAAAACAAACAAAAACAACAACAACAGGCATTTATGGTGGGAACAGCTTTGATTCACTTTAAAATTTACATCAAACATTTATCAATAGGATCAAAGATCTATTTTGTTCTACTTGTTCAACAAAATTGTTTGACAAACATAATGCTTAAGGTATTTCAATCAAAGCTTAGAATAGTCTATCTTTCACGAACTAACCAATCCCTTCTTAGAAAAAAAATGAAAATCAAGAGCTGATGAAGAGACAAGCAAATATGAAATAAGGATGTCAAAGCTTGACATGAGATCTTGATGGAATCATCTTCCACTCATTAATTTTAGACTGAAAGCCTAACACAAAGACACTGTCTCAAAAACAATCAACATCATTACACTGAAAGTGAGAGGTATGGAAGTGCCAGTTTGTTTTAAGAAGTTTACCTTGGGTCAAGTTCCTCTTAAGAGGGGGTGACCTCTACTATCTCTGCTTTTGGAATCAGCCCTGCCTAATAGTCAATCATTACAACAACATCCATAATAGCTTTTTTTTTTTTTACATTATTCCAAAACCTTACTCTCTTTCTCAGGCTTTCTTAGGATTGATCTAGCCTTGTTGTATTGTACCCTCTGAACCTTGATTTCTGATACAAAATTCTCTGTTTGGATTTCCGGACTGAGTCTTGACCATGTTTTTCTTTACCACTGTCAATGGAAGAGTGCCCTCCTGGTTTTGGACTTGAGTCATTGACGTCTTGCTTTGGTTTTTATAGTACACCTGACTAAAGCTAATCATTAGATAATAAAAATGAAAGTACAAGGATTATGGATAAAGAAATCAGAAGATACAACAGCATCCTTTTTATTAGTGCCTAAAATAGCAAAGGAATGAAAAATAGACAATGAAATAAGAACTGAAAGAAATAAAATAAGATGAAAGACCAGGGATAAAATTACAGTGCCTTGAATCCTATAATTAACTATTGTTTGCTATATTAATCTGTTGATCTAAATTAGGGGTGTCAAACTCAAGCTCCGGGGGCTGGATCTGACCCGTGGGGTGCTTAGATCTGTCCACCCTGGAAATAGTGAAGGATTGGCCCACAATGCCTCTGCCAGCGAAAATGGGGCTCGGGAGGGCCGTGCACAGCCCTCCTGACTCCAATTTTGCAGGCAGATGGTTGCAGGAGACCATCGCAGCTGAAAACGGAGTTTGGGAACCTGTTTTCACTCGCAGAGCGCTTGAGCCACCACAGGTGTCCCTGACATGAGTGACAATGAGCTGGCCATGCCCATCCAGGCCATGCCTGGCCATGTCAAACATAACTCTGATGCAGCCCTTAGTGAAATCGAGTTTGACACCCCTGATCTAAATCGATTCCACATAACTCTAATCACTATACTGCTCTTGAAAATGTAACACAGAATAGATGAGAAACCAGCATAAAATAAAACTTCCAGTGAAGATTCACATTCCTAGAGGAGCAGGGACAGAATTGCAATGGAGATTGGTGATCAGAAGGTGAATTCTGGCTAATGAAATCTCTCTGGAAAAAGAAAAGATCATGAGATCTCTCACATGTATTCTGGACAGCTGGTTCTTGTTAGTAGACTGCAGGAGCTGAGGTTTTTGTGATTAACTTGGGAGTTGCATGGCTGCGAATCATTGATTCAATCCAGCTTCAATATAGTCTATAATTCAGGGGTGTCAAACTGGCTGACTGCAGGCCAGATGTGTCACACGCAGGCCACACCCACCCTAGTTCTGCGAAGGGGAAAACATTGTGAAGTGTCATGTGACGGCAACATGACAGGGCAAGTTTGACACCCATGAATATGGGCATAAGGCTCACTGAATCTCATTTCTTAATCATTTTTGGAAATTGCTTCTTACCTGCTTTTTAGCTATTAGGAACCTTCACAATGATAAGTTTTAGGGCAATGTGTAAGGCTCTTTCAATCCTTGGTGAAAGATGTTGAAAGACTTTTTTTTTTTTGAATGAAAGGAAAGGGTCACCAGAACATTGATTTTGGAAAGTTACAAGTGGACTAAGGGTTCAAATGGATTTGAAGCAGGGGTGGGTTCCACTTACCTTTACTACTGGTTCGCAACGGGAGCGCACGAACGGAAAGCTTCTGCACATGCGCAGATCACCCATGATGACGTTGTGGCAGATGGTCGGAGCCTTCCGCCAGTTTTACTACCGGGAGCAACCCACCAGTGATTTGAATTAAGATTTTGAAATTAATTATATGACTCATTCCCATAGGAAAGAAAGAATTTTGAATTCTTTAAGAAACAGTAGGATAATGCTTTGAAAATTGGACGCTAGAGGGAACTAGAAGGAACTAAAGATTATAATTAAAGGAGAAGAGCAATTAAATTTGACTTACTAATATAGAACAGAAATATTTTAATATTGGATGGATTGAAGAATATTTGTGAACAATGGATCAGGAGTTAATTTTAAAAATCTCTGCCATTATAGAAAAGCTATGCTTAAATGATATTATGGAATAGGAACAAGTTTTATCAGGCAAGGCTGAGACTGATTTGAAAGGAGATTTGAAAATGATAGGCTATAAGAAAGATATGGAAAAAATGCTACACCCAATATTTATTTGTTTGTTTATATCTCACCTTTTTACTTTTATAAATAACTCAAACTAATACTCCTTTCTTCTCCTATTTTCCCTACAACAACAACTCTGTGAGGTGAGTTGGACTGGGAGAGAATGAGTCACCCAGTTGTCTTCCATGCTTATAACACAGAACTGGAACTCACGGTCTCCTGCACCTTAACCACTAGACCAGTGATGGCTAACCTTTTTTTTCTCGGGTGCACACACACGCACGATCGCACACACATTTCTTTTACTTTTTTACTATGTCATTTTTCTTTCTTTTCTATTTTTCTTTTTTATTTTGCCTTCTTTTCTGCACTTGGTTTTTCTTTTTATTCTTTTTTTTTAAGTTTGTAGTAGTTCATACCTTTTTAATTGTAACATTCAAAACAATTGCTATTTTTTAAATAGAGCATAAAACATATCAAACTGGAACGGATCAAAGCAGCCAATATAAAATGCTTTACATCTATGAGGCCACAAAAAAGTATTCTGGCATAATTTACATCTACATAGATAATTTCTATTAGTTAATGGTAAACTAAAACGAATGGATTTTGACCACAATGCTTAGGAAGGTAATTACCTCTTTTCTGGTTTCCTCTGCAATCACTGCCTGAACTTGGCCCTCAATTTCTGCGTTGTACTGATCTCCTATGGACTGCAGTAACTTGGCAATACCAACTGGATCAAAATTGCTTGCTGAATCACCTGCTGGTTAACAGAAAGGCAATACAGATTTACAGGTTCTCTCCCTATACAAAAATATTCTAATTCAATTTCTCTTCGATTTCAATTCTAACCCTTTTGACATGTCCCATATGACATTTGACTATAAATTTCCCATATGGACATGTCCCATATAAATTTAGCTAAAGAGAATTTAAATTTGCTTATTTAAAAAAATACAGGTAATTCTCAGGTTACAACCACTTGTTCAGCAGCTATTCGAAGTTATAAAAGTGCTGAAAAAGGGTGGGGGGGGGGCTTGCAACCGGTCTATGAAGTTGCGGTTAATGCAGCATCCTTTCAGTCATGTGATCATAAATTCTGACATTCCTTACTGCTTCCCATAAGTGAGGTCAATGGGGAGCTGGCAGGAAGCTGTAAGTTGCTCCTGCTGGTTTTCCACTTGCCTCTGCCCTATAGCAGGGATCTTCAACTTTGGCAACTTTAAGCCTGGCGGACTTCAACTCCCAGAATTCTAGGAGTTGAGGTCCTCCAGGTTTAAAGTTGCCAAGGTTGAAGACTGCTGCTCTATAGTGCCTGCCTTTGGCAACTTCCCAGTCCCCCTATGGCACCCACACACCTTCCAATGCTTCATAGTGCCTGTCCGTGAGACTCTCTCACCCACTCATAGTTCTCACTTGCTAGCCTCCTTCTCTGGGGCTCTGTTCTATGAATTGTACGTCTATGTAGAGAAAACAAAGTTTTCTAGCTCAGAGAACAAAATGAAAAGGGAAATATCTAGAGAAAGGAAGAAGTAGAAAGCTCACTCCACTAACCTAGCTTACATAATTGGGAAAATAAAAGCAGTGGAAGAAAGTTAACAGATATTAACACAGTTATAGATACATTACACAGGTAACATCTTGGTATGTAATGATCATAAACCTCAAAATGTCCCACAGCATACACAGACTAATGTATCTGCATCACAATTGAGACAGTCTGAGACAGAATTTGGTATCCCTCACACAATGATTTCACAGGTGATTGCATAGAATAAACTGACCTATTTGGTTTCAGTTTCAACTTTGGGGGCAATATCTTACTATTTGATTTGGGGACTACTTCTGCTCACTTTCATGTCTTACCACACTAACCATGATATCTGCAAAGACCATGGGCTAAATGGCCACCATTGCTCTATTACCTACGTGTGTTCCTTTTTGCAGCTATTACACAGAAGAGTAATTAGCAATAGCAATAGCATTTAGACTGATATACCACTCCATAGTGCTTATAGCACTGTCTGGGCAGTTTACAATGTCAGCATATTGCCCCCAACAAACTGAGTCCTCACTTTATTGACCTTGGAAGGATGGAAAGCTTAGTCAATCTTCTTCATGTACACATTTATTACGTTTTATCAACAGAAATAAAATACAAACCAGAAAAACAAACCAGAAAAAATCAATCTTGAGCCCCATCAGACCGAACTCCAGACTGTGGGCCCTGCCCTGCTAGCACGGCTCTTAAATTCTATTCTATTCTATTCTATTCTATTCTATTCTATTCTATTCTATTCTATTCTATTCCATTCCATTCCATTCCATTCCATTTATTTATTTGTTCAACTTGTATGCCGCCTTTCTCCGAAGACTCAAGGCAGCTTTAGACTGATATACCACTCCATATTGCTTTACAGCACTGTCTGGGCAGTTTACAATGTCACCATATTGCCCCCAACAAACTGAGTCCTCACTTTATTGACCTTGAAAGGATGGAAAGCTGAGACAGTCTTCTTCATGTACACATTTATTATGTTTTATTGATAGAAATAAAATACAAAACAGAAAAAATCAATCTTTAGCCCCATCAGAACGAACTCTGTGGGCACTACCATTTAATCACTGTGCCATCAGGGCTCTTTATATATATATACACATATATACACATGTATTTAAACATACACATACATATACATATACATACATATATACACTTATATATATATACACACACACACACACACACACATATATACATACACACACATATATAATTATATTTTATATAATATGTAGATTTATATTTATTTAGATATATATATATAATATTTATCTATCTATATATGTTTCATATATATTATCTTTTTAGGATTTTGAAAACTCGGCTGACTTACTCTAACAAAAACCTCTAGCAAACTTTTTTTTTTTTTTTACTCCAAGCAAGAAGATCCAGCAGCTGGTCCTGACTTCAAAATTTGGGAAATACAAAGCCACCCTTTCCCCCTCCCCCATCACAACTTACTTTAGAAAGAAACCCTTATACCTTGTGCTCGGACTTCATTTCCAGAGTGGAGCTTCAGGCATCGATCAGTTACTTGTCCCCATGGCTCCCTTAAGCAAAGAGTAGTAAACAAGGCTTCCACAATTTGTTCTGTTTGTTCTTCAAACGTCATTGAGTTGTTCATCTTCAGATATGTATTTCAAACTTATTTTTCTAAGTATTGCTTCTTCTGTTGTCTAGAAGAGATTGAACATAAAAAGTCTCCAGCAACTTCATTCATTTACAGATCAGAATGAGAAACATAATTTACAAAGTAAAATTATTTATGTTTTCTGTGATACATTTGTAGCCCCACCATCACTGTTTTAATTTATTGTCATCTATGATAATTACAAAGCATTAATTACCAGAAGCATTCAGACTATCAAGTCCACTGATGTTTTCTCTTCTACTATTCAAGATATTCAGCTGAGTAGGAAGTAGAATTTGATATTTGACACTGTATGTATAACCTTTGGACACCAAGGCATTTTCACATAGTTGTCACACCAATAATATCTCTCATTAAGCAAATATCTATTTTTTTCAACTTTATGGATCCATCTACCAGTATATAGGCTTTATTGACAAATGTGAAACTTATCTGTTCCTGCCTCCCCTCGGCCCCCCAATTTGTATCCTAAGGGCAACCCAGTTGTTTCTTGGTACTACCCCAACCAACTTTTAACGGGGAGTTCTCGTACATTGCCTTTAAGGATCAGCTAAGCTTGGCTCAGCACTGTTATCTGCTTGAACTTCTAGATATATATTATTTTTTCTTTAAATTTATTGCCTGCCTAACTGAGTGAATATATTGTGCTTATCACAGTTGAGAAATATTATAATCCATAGATGTTAACATAATCAGGAAATAGAGCCCTTCGCACTCTTAGGACCCCAGGCCCAGGGATATAAACAGGTCTTCAATGCCTTCTCAGCATTGCCTTCTGAGAGACATTTCCAGGGAAGCAATGGCAGATTAAAGAAACTTCACTTTTAGTGAAACCAGTAGCCATAGTGGAAAGTGCAACCAATCAATGGATTGGCTCCCCAAATGCCTCTTTAGATGAAGGAGAAGTTTTGGGATGATGCAGAGTGCTTCTAACAGATGTTCTCTATAACAATAGTTAATTATAATTATAATTTGGAAATTTGGAAATTAAAAAAAATAATTTTAATTTTTTTTAAAAAAGAATAATTACAATGTTGATTTTGGAAAATGTTTAAATTGATTAAAGGGGTCAACTAAAAAGATTTTGAAACAAAGAAATACCTGCTGATTTATAGGATTTTCTTCATAACACATTTCTTTTATAAATCCAAAGTAAGAAAATTGTCCAAGTAGTAAGGTATGGTATTAAAATTAGGAGAAGATGTAGAAAAGATGATAAACTAATTTGTGGGATGTCATTTCAATGTATTAAAAATTAAAATGTTTAATATGTTGTCTCCGAAGGATTATGAAGTGATAAAAGCTCTGTTTATAGATATGAAATAAAATATGAAAATGTTTTTCTTTGTTTTTTTCAATTCTTTAGAGACAATGACAAGATACTGTGCAAAGTAAATGAAAAAAGTATAAAATTGTTTTACTTGTTTTAAGTTAAAATGCATGTTATTTCTGATCTCTTAATCAACTGCTGCTGCGTGAGATCTCATCTTTTATCTATTAACAAATAAGACCTTAAGACCTCTACTATCTCTGCTTTTGGAATCAGCCCTGCCTAATAACAGTCAATCATTACAACAACATCCATAATAGCTTTTTTTTTTTTTTTTTACATCATTCCAAAACCTTACTCTCTTTCTCAGGCTTTCCTAGGATTGATCTAGCCTTATTGTATTGTACCCTCTGAACCTTGATTTCTGGTACAAAATTCTCTGTTCAGATCTGTGGGCCGAGTCTTGACCATGTTTTTCTTTACCACTGTCAATGGAAGAGTGCCCTCCTGGTTTTGGACTTGAGTCATTGACATCTTGCTCTGGTTTTTATAGTATTCCTGACTAAAGCTAATCACTAGATAATAAAAATGAAAGTACAAGGATTATGAATAAAGAAATCAGAAGATACTACAGCATCCTTTTTATTAGTGCCTAAAATAGCAAAGGAATGAAAAATAGACAGTGAAATAAGAATTGAAAGAAATAAAATAAGATGAAAGAACAGGGATACAAGTGACAACTGTCGTGCCTTGAATCCTATAATTAACTATTGTTTGCTATATTAATCTGTTGATCTAAATAGGTTCCCACATAGCTCTAATCACCATACAGTTCTTGAAAATGTAACACAGAATAGATGAGAAACCAGCATAAAATAAAACTTCCAGTGAAGATTCACATTCCTAGAAAAATAGGGACAACATTGCAATGGAGATTGGTGGTCAGATGGTGAATTCTGGCTAATGAAATCTCTCTGGAAAAAGAAAAGATCATGAGATCTCTCACATGTATTCTGGACAGCTGGTTCTTGTTAGTAGACTGCAGGAGCTGAGGTTTTTGTGATTAACTTGGCTGCGAATCAGATTCAATCCAGTTGCAATGTAGTCTATTCAGGAATGTCAAACTGGCAACCCATGAGCCAGATGTGTCACACGGAGTCCCTGCCCACCCCAGTTCCGTGAGGGAAAAAGAAAATGTCACAAAACTTTATGTGACAGCAATGTGATGTGGTGACTTTAACACCCCTGGATATGGACATAAGGCTCACTGAACCTCATTTCTTAATCACTTTTAGAAATTGCTTCTTAATTGCTTTTTAGCTATTAGAAATCTTCACAATGATGAGCTTTAGAGCAATGAGTAAAGTTCCCTCAATCCTTAGTGAAAGAAATTGGTACTTATGTATAAGTTGATCCTTATACATTAAAAATTCTTATTTTTTTTAATGAAAGGGAAAAAAGGTCACTAGAACAATGATTTTAGAAAGTTACAAGTGGTCAAGGGTTCAGATCAGGGGTGAAATCCTGCAGGTTCTGACAGGTTCTGGAGAACCGGTAGCAGAAATTTTGAGTAGTTCAGAGAACTGGCAAATACCACCTCTGGAGATTTTGCAGTATCCTTCCCCTGCCACACCCACCAAGCCACACCATGCCCACCAAGCCACATCCATAGAACCAGTAGTGAAAAAAAATGGATTTCACCACTGGTTCAGATGGATTTGAAGTAAGATTTTGAAATTAAGATTAAATCCCATGGGAAAGAAAATTTTTTGAATTCTTTAAGAAATGATAGTATAGAATAGGACAGTGCTTTGAAAATTGGACAGTAGAGGGAAGTAGAAGGAACTAAAGATTATAATAAAAGGAGAACAGTTAAATTTGACTTACTAATACAGAATGGAACAAAATATTTTAACATTGAACATTGAATGGAACATTGAATGGAACATTGACGGATTGAAGAATATTTGTGAACATTGGACCAGAAGTTAATTTTAAAAATCTCTGCCATTATAGAAAGGCTATGCTTAAAAGATATTATGGAAGAGGAACAAGTTTTATCAGGCAAGGCTGAGACTGGTTTGAAAGGAGATTTGAAAATAATAGGCTATAAGAAAGATATGGAAAAGATGCTACATCCAATATTTATTTGTTTGTTTATATCTCACCTTTTTAATTTTAGACATAACTCAAGGTGGTTGATACCTAATACTCCTTTCTCCTCCTCTTTTCACTACGATAACAACCCTGTGAGTTGGGCTGAGAATGACTGGCTCAAGGTCACCCAGCTGTCTTCCATACCTATAACAACTTTTTCTTTTTCTTTTTCTTTTTCTTTTTCTTTTTCTTTTTCTTTTTCTTTTTCTCCTCCTCCTCCTCCTCCTCCTCCTCCTCCTCCTGCTGCTGCTGCTGCTGCTGCTGCTGCTGCTGCTGCCATATCCATCATTGGATGTTGGCGATCATGTTGGCAATCCTATTTTTATCAACAGCCACACAAAAAAGTGCTATTGAATTTTGTCCAAACCAGTCCCTTAGATTTTGAAGCCATGATGTTCTTCTGCCTGGACATCGTTTCCCTTCAATCTTTCCTTGGAGGATTAAGTGAAGTATGCCGTATTTTTCTGGGTGTTGCATCACATGTCCAAAATATTCTAACTTTTGCTTTTTTATGGTTTTGATGATTTCCCTTGGCTTTCTCAGGTGGCTTATCACCTCCTCATTTCTGATTTTGTCAACCCAACTTATACATAAGGGCTGCCTGTAAATCTACATTTCAAATGCTTCTAGTCTCTTCAAGTGGCTTTCTGTCAGAGACCAATTTTCAACTCCATAGAGCAGGATAGAAAAAATGTAGCATCTGACAAGCCTGATTTTCAATCTTAGTTTAAGTTGTGACTGAAGAAGACTTTTCATTTTGAAGAATGCTGTTCAAGCTTTCTCTATCCTTATTTTTACTTCAGTGCTCATGTTCCAGATTTCATGTAAATTAGAACCGAGGTACATGATCCTTTCAACTTTTTCTAGTGGTATTCCTTCCGAAGTTATCGGTGGTAAATTAATGGGTAGTTTGCTGTTGACCATGATCTTGGTTTTTGAGGTATTAAACTTCAAGCCATATTTTTCAGATATTTCTGTGACTCTGCTGCAGAGGAACTGAAGGGCTTCATGCTTACTAGCAAGCAGAACTGTGTCATCAGCATATCTTAAATTGTTGATCCAAACATCATTTGCTTTGAGGCCAGCATTGATGTTTTCTAGTACTTCATTGAAAACTGATTCAGAATAGATATTAAACAACAGAGGAGACAGAATACAGTCCTGTCTCACCCCTCTTCGCATTTCTGCATCATTTCAGTATTTTCAGCCTAGTCTCACATTTGCTACCTGATGCCAATAGATTCTTTATGATTCTGATGTCTTTGTCATCTACTCCCACTTGTTTCACAATTTGTAATAGTTTGCTGTGTCTTATTTCATCAAATGCTTTTTCAAATTCAATGAAGCATATGTAACACTGTGACTGACATCTCTACACCCTGTGCAAGAATTTGAATGCTGAACAGGGCATCTCGTGTACCAAGATTGTTTCTGAAACCAAATTGTGTGTTACTTAGACGCTCCTCAATTTTTTTGTATATTCTTGTGTGAATTATTGTCAGGAATATTTTCAAGGAATGACTTATTAAGCTTATTGTTCTGTATTCAGTCTTTGCATTTATTTTTGGGGAGGGGGATTGTCACAAAAGTTGACTTTATCCGATCATTTAGTATCTTTCCTGTTTCATATATTTGATTGAAGAGCTATAGTAAAAATTTCTTCCCACTGTTTTCTAGCAATTTTAAAATTTCTACTGGAATATCATCAGGACCTGTGGCTTTCTTTGTTTTTGCTATTTTTATTGCATGTTCAACCTCCTCCATAATGATGTTTGGTCGAGTTATCCCACATCAATACCATCCCTAGTGTCCTCAAAAAGTTCTTCAATATATTCTTTCCATCTTGTTAGTTTTTCATACTCATCTAAGATAATTTCCCCCTCCCTGTCATCTAAGTTGTTGGTTTTCTTTTTGTAGAGGCCTGCTGCTTCTTTCACTTTTTTATGTAAATTGAAATTATCATGCATAGGCTCTTTCTCTTCTATTTCTTTGCATCTCTTTGCAAGCCACTTTTGTTTTCCCAGTCAAATTTTTCTTCTAATTGTTTTCTGCAATTTATTGTTTTTTTCTTTGTTTTCATTTTTATAAGAGCTTCTTGCATCCACAAAATGAAGAATTTCATCCATCAACCACTCTCTCTATTTGGAGTTTGTTACCTCTTCTATTCCATTTTTTAATTTATTCCAATTCACTTCTACATCTTCATTATTCAAGTTGTTGGTTTCTCTTAAATGAATTTCTAATTCTTCTTTTATCTTATCCCCATGCCTATAACACAGAACTAGAACCCTAGTCTCCTGCACCTTAACCACTAGACCAAACATGCAAGTGAAACTGTAATGTCTTAATAATTAAGAGAGATGTACAAATAATGAACCAAAAGAGTGGTCTGCATAGCTTTCTTATAGCTAACAAAGTGAAATTCAATGGTGAAAAAAGTAAGGTTGTACATTTAGGCAAGAAAAACCAAATGCACAGGTATAGTATAGGTCCGTGATGGAGAACCTGTGGCAAGCATGCCACAGGTGGCATGGGTAACCATATCAGTGGGCACGCCAGCGTAGCTCTGGTGCGCATGCCTGCACCGGCCAACTGATTTTCAGGCCTTCTGGGCCCACCAGAAGTAGGGAAACCGGCTGTTTTCTACCTTCGGAGGGCCTGGGGGGTGGGGAATGAGGAAGGCCCGTTTTTCTTTCTCACCTGGCTCCAGATCCTCTCTGTGCATCTAGGGAGGGTGAAAACAGCCTTCCCCACCCTCTTGGAGGCCCTCCAGAGGCCTGAAATGGCCCATTTCCGAACTCCCTAGGAGTCTCTGGAGGCTGGGGACAGCAAAAAATATCACTTAAACATATCAAACTGGAACAGATCAAAGCAGCCAATATAAAATGCTTTACATCTATCAGACCACAAAAAAGTATTCTGGCATAATTTACATCTACATAGATAATTACTATTAGTTAATGGTAAACTAAAATGAATAGATTTTGACCATAATGCTTAGGAAGGTAATTACCTTTTTTCTGCTTTCCTCTGCAATAACCTGTACTTGGCTCTCAATTAATTGTTCAGCACTGTACTGATCTCCTATGGACTGCAGTAACTTGGCAATACCAACTGGATCAAAATTGCTTGCATAATCACCTGATGGTTAACAGAAGGTCAATACAGATTTACAGGTTCTCTCCCTATACAAAAATATTCTAATTTAATTTCTATTCCATTTCAATTGTAACCCTTTTGACATGTCCCATATAACATTTGCCTACATTTTAAATTTAGCTAAAGAGAATTTAAATTTGCTTATTTAAAAAAATACAGGTAATTCACAGGTTGCAACCACTTGTTCAGCAGCTATTCAAAGTGCTGAAAGTGTTGAATAGGGGAAGCGGTGGGGGGACTTGCAACCAGTGCGTTAAGTTGCGGTTAATGTAGCATCCTTGCACTCATGTGATCATAAATTCTGACATTCCTTACTGGCTTTCCATAAGTGAAGTCAATGGGAGAGCTGGCAGGAAGCTCTAAGTTGCTCCTACTGATTTTCCACTTGCTTCTGCTCTATAGCAGGGGTCTCCAACCTTGGCAACTTTAAGCCTGGCGGACTTCAATTCCCAGAATTCCCCAGCCAGCAAAGCGACACCATAAAAGTATGGCATCCTTCACTTAATCTTCCAAGGAAAGATTGAAGGCAAATGAGGTCCAGGCAGAAGAACATCATGGCTTCAAAACATAAGGGACTGGTTTGGAGAAAACTCAGCAGCACTTTTTCATGCAGCTGTTGACAAAAATAGGATTGCCAACACAAACGCCAACGTCCAATGATGGATATGGCAGAAGAAGGAGAAGGAGAAGGAGAAGGAGAAGGAGAAGGAGAAGGAGAAGGAGAAGGAGAAGGAGAAGGAGAAGACTTAAAATTGCCAAGGTTCTATACCTGCTATCACTGCTCTATAGTGCCTGCGTTTGACAACTTCCCAGTCCCCTATGGTACCCACACATTTTCCAATGCTTCATAGTGCCTGTCCGTGAGACTCCCTCACCCACTCATAGTTCTCACTTGCTAGCCTCCTTCTCTGGGACTCCTGTTCTATGAATTGTACGTCTATGAAGAGAAAATGAAGTTTTCTAGCCTGGATAACAAAATAAAAAGGGGAATATCTAGAGAAAGGAAGAAGTAGAAAGCTCACTCCACTAACCTAGCATACATAATTGGGAAGATAAAAGCAGTGGAAGAAAGTTAACAGATATTAACACAGTTATAGATACATTACACAGGTAACATCTTGGTATGTAATGATCATAAACCTCAAAATGTCCCACAGCATACACAGACTAATGTATCTGCATCACAATTGAGACAGTCTGAGACAGAATTTGGTATCCCTCACACAATGATTTCACAGGTGATTGCATAGAATAAACTGACCTATTTGGTTTCAGTTTCAACTTTGGGGGCAATATCTTACTATTTGATTTGGGGACTACTTCTGCTCACTTTCATGTCTTACCACACTAACCATGATATCTGCAAAGACCATGGGCTAAATGGCCCCCATTGCCCTATTACCTACATGTGTTCCTTTTTGCAGCTATTACACAGAAGAGTAATTAGCAATAGCAATAGCATTTAGACTAATATACCACTCCATAGTGCTTATAGCACTGTCTGGGCAGTTTACAATGTCAGCATATTGCCCCCAACAAACTGAGTCCTCACTTTATTGACCTTGGAAGGATGGAAAGCTGAGTCAATCTTCTTCATGTACACATTTATTATATTTTATCAATAGAAATAAAATACAAACCAGAAAAACAAACCAGAAAAAAAATCAATCTTGAGCCCCATCAGATCGAACTCCAGACTTTGGGCCCTGCCCTGCTAGCATGGCTCTTAAATTCTATTCTATTCTATTCTATTCTATTCTATTCTATTCTATTCTATTCTATTCTATTCTATTCTATTCCATTCCATTCCATTCCATTCCATTCTAAAAATACGAGTTAGGTATATTAGTAAAGAAAGAAGCAGACATACTGAGAACTCCGGAATTTAAAATTTTAAAAGAATTAAAATTTTATTTTACTAAGCTTTCTTCAGTCATCTGCTGACATTGTCAGAGTATTAAACTACCATTACAGAGATCTCTGTCTTTATATGCCATTAATCAATTTCGCCCTTGCACGTGTAATAGGCCTTTCCAGCCATCTCCCACTGGTAATCAGCTGTGTTGTCTCATGCTGGATGATGGAGGCTTGATTCCTACTGTTTCCTCCCTCCCAGCTTGCTTACCAGTGGGGGATGATGTTTGCCTGTCAGTCATTGCAATTTGCTGCCTTGTCTGTGACCTCGAGGTCAGCCAGGTTTGTCCAACCCCTGGACAAAGATCCCATGACATCACTTACTGTAACAACCAAATTAATAAGGCAGCCGATAAACTTAAAAGGCAAGGGAAAGTTGATGATGAAGATCTAAAAATGATTTGACCAAGAGACTCAGCCATGGCACGATTTTATGGGTTACCAAAGATCCACAAGGCAGGGGTTCCCCTGTGCCCCATTGTCTTCCTTTGTGGCACTCCTACATTTGGCGTAGCCAAATGGTTATATGAACAACTACGACATCTGGTTGAAGACGCCACTACCAGCGTGAGGACCTCCAATGACTTTTTACAAAGGTTGGAGGGAGTGGAGGTTGGGAAAGACGAGACCATGGTGTCATTTGATGTCGTGTCACTGTTTACGTCCATCCCCCAGGAGCTGGCAGCCCTAACTATAAGGGAATTACTAATGGAGAGGGAGTCACACAACCCCAAATCGCCAAGCACAGACAACCTCCTCCACCTGCTGAATTTCTGCCTTCAGACCTATTTCACATTTGGCAGCCATCGGTACGAACAGATAAAGGGGACACCCATAGGATCTCCAATCTCGGGAGTGGTAGCAGAGGCGGTCCTCCAGAAATTGGAAAATGAAGCTACGAAAATGTACAAGCCCAAGTTTTGGGCACATTATGTCGATGGCACGTTTGTCATCGTTAAACAGTGAGATAAGACCAGCTTTATAAGAACCCTCAATTCCATATATCTGGACAATCTGGACATATCTCGACAATGGAAGAAGAGACCAACAACTCGCTGGCCATTCTGGATGTGCTGGTCAACCACGACCCAGACAGGAGTCTTGATACATGTGTGCATCGGAAAACCATGAACACGGACCAAATTTTACATAATGAGAGCAATCACTCCATGGCACATAAAATCAGCTGTATTCGGGCACTGTTCAGTAGGATAGACACTCATTGTAGTACACCAGCAGCTAAAGCCAAGGAGCGGGCATATCTTTATCAGGTCTGCAAGCTCAATGGATACTCAATGGACTTTATCCGAAGGTGTGCTACACCTAGGGTTCGGCAGCCTACTGAAGGTGCCAGTGGAACTGCTGCATGGAGAGTACTCCCATATATACAGGGGGTATCCGAAACTGCTGCACGGATCCTCTCGGCACTTGGAGTCAAAGTAGCGCATAAGCCGGACCAAACACTGAGAATGAGAGTGATGTGCCCAAAGGAAGCATTATCCAAGGAGGAGACATCTTCAATAGTTTACCGCATCAACTGTAGTAATTGTGCAAGCAATTACATAGGGGAAACGGCCAAGCAGTTACAGACCAGAGTACACGAACATGAACTGGCTGTCCGACACAAGGAACAGCGCTCTCAGATCTGGACGCATATGAAGGAGCACAACCACACATTTGATTTTCAAGAAGCTGAGGTTATTGCCCATGATAGGAACAAAGGAAGACGCCTACTAAAAGAAGCCTGGCTCTCCAATAACAATTCCATCAACAGGCATATCGAACTGCCACCAGCTACCAGGCTTTGAGACACCAGGAAAGACCCTGCAGGAAGAGCAGAGACGGCTTTCCATCAGTGAGCAGAGACCAAAGGCCCCCACCCCCCACCTCTGGGCATGCAGACTCAGCCTGTGAAGGCATAATTAGTTCTGACCAAACACAGAACAACCCGGCAGGGCTGCCTCAAATTGTAACAGATAGGATTAATGAGAAACAAACCTGGCTGACCACGAGGTCACAGACAAGGCAGCAAATTGCAATGGCTGACAAGCTAACATCATCCCCCATTGATAAGCAAGCTAGGAAGGAGGAAACAGTAGGAATCAAGCCTCCATCATCCAGCATGATGACAGCAAAAACAACACAGCTGATTACCAGTGGGAGATGGCTGGAAGGGCCTATTACACGTGCAAGGGCCAAATTGATTAATGGCATATAAAGGCAGAGATCTCTGTAAAGGTAGTTTAATACTCTGACAATGTCAGCAGATGGCTGACAAAAGCTTAGTAAAATAAAATTTTAATTCTTTTAAAATTTTAAAAGAATTTAAATTCTTTTAAATTTATGCATGCATACTGTGTGTGTGTGTATACACATACATACATACATACATACATATACATACACCTGCCAGAATGATCATGGATATATATATCCATGATCATTCTGGCAGATGAGACAAACAGAACCGTGCTGAAAATGGTAGCTCCTACAGCAGAATTAACAACATCCAGAAACTTTAGTACACATTTACCTGTGGAAATAATCACAACTTATTGTAAAAGAATAGAACCCATTTCCACTGCCCCAAAGCCATCCATAAGTGGAAAGGGGCAATAAGCTATGTTGGAGGCAAATAGATACAATGCAGTGGTGGGTTCCTCCCAGTTCGGTCCGGTTCGGCCGAGCCGGTAGCGGTGACGATATGACATCACCGAACTGGTTCTCCCCTCCGCCCTCCCACCCCCCCACATTATTCTTACCTTTTATTTGGTCCTACCCCCAATCTATTGCTGCCTCCTGAGTCCCAGCTGATGACTAGAGGGAAAAAAACTGTTTAAACTCTTGCCATGGGGCTTCAAAGGGCTGTCCTACAGCTGATCAGTGTTAAAAGCAAACAAATGAGTTGGGTTGTAAGTGCGAGGACTGGTCGTAAGTGCGGGGACCTTCCAGAAATGACTCTGACCAGCTAGCCATGCCCACCTAGTCACATGACCTCCAAGCCACACCCACAAAATAAGCCACGCCCACAGAACCGGTAGTAAAAAAAATTTAGAACCCACACGTGATACAATGTAACTTGTGGAGATGGTGTTATCTCAGTCATCGGCAAACCGTGCTGAGTAGACAACATTACCACAAAATCCTAATCTTCTCAGGAATGTAAAGACAGGATGTCTGGCAGAGACCTTATCTCAGATATACAAGGCATGGGGGCCCAGCACGTAAGCATTGTTTGTCACAGGAAATAACATGAGGGAAACACGAGGGATCCATATGGAATTCATGAGCTTTCTGTAGCCAATCAGGACAAGTAAATGTTGATTGATGTTTTGCCATGATAGTTGTAAAATGACAATAAAAGGAAGCCTTTTGGATGGGGTGAGTGTGCCTTCCCCAAGGTACCTTCACACCGAGGGGCCTTTCCATGAATCATCATCCTGCCTACGCGTCTTTCTTCATCGAAAAAACATAACTAAAAATCACAGAGAGCACAATTAGCCAAAATGAAGAATTGAAACTGGAAAGGAAATTAAAAAGACAAAACCTCTATGCCCATGCTTCCCTTCACCCACAAAAGAGGTAGCTAGACACCATATACAAGACAAAAAATAAGCCTACAGTTGTTTAAAAAAAAGATTAAAATTACCTCCTGGCCATAATGAGACAGCAGAAGAATCACATTCACATCCACCCCACACACAAACGATTACATGGACACACTTAAACACAAAGAGCCACATTTCCCTATACAAAGTTGTTCCAAGCACCCCATCATCCGTAGCCTGCCCTCAAGAGGTATCCCTCTTTGCTTCAGAGAATAAAGGGATCACCTCCTTCCTACCAACCTACCTTGCATCTCATTTGCGACACCCTAACTTGGAAAAAGGACCCAGAAAATTCTTTGACCAAAACCAACTAATCTTTTAATTAATAAGCTGTAGATTTAAAACAGGACTATTCAATTTTAAAATTTTGTTTTGGAGTATTATTATGCCTTAAGAATGGAAGTTTTTGATATTACAGACATAGTTCAGAATTAAGAAGCAAGTTCTTCTCGCTTCTTAAATCCAAGATTTTTTTAAAATCTTAGTTTTAATAAATTTTTAAATATTTATTTAAAAGTAACTGATCAATTAGATGACAGATGGCTAAAATCCTTTAAAATTAGTGGTTTCCACTAGTGTTTATGCACTATGGCCTAAAGAAACTAGTTCTGGTCTCTAACAAAAACCAGTACGGATAACAATATATTTTTTTTTTACTCTAAGCAAGAAGATCCAGCAGCTGGTCCTGACTTCAAAATTTGGGAAATACAAAGCTACTCCCTACCCAGTCACAGCTTACTTTAGAAAGAAACCCTTATACCTTGTGCTTGGACTTCATTTCCAGAGTGAAGCTTCAGGCATCAATCAGTTGCTTTTACCCTTCTTTGCTTCTTTACGCAATAAATAGTAAACAAGGCTTCCACAATTTGTTCTGTTTGTTCAAACGTCATTGAGTTGTTCATCTTCAGGTATGTATTTCAAACTTATTTTTCTAAGAATTGCTTCTTCTGTTGTCTAGAAGAGATTGAACATAAAAAGTCTCCTGTAAACTTCCTTCATTTACAGGTCAGAATGGGAAACATAATTTACAAAGTAAAATTATTTATGTTTTCTGTGATACATTTGTAGCCCCACAATCACTGTTTTAAGATATTGTCATCCATGATAATTAGAAAACATTAATTACCAGAAGCATTCAGGCTATCAAATCCATTGATGTTTTCTTTTCTATCATTCAAGATATTCAGCTGAGTAAAAGGAAGTAGAATTTGATATTTATTTATTTATTTATTTATTTATTTATTTATTTATTTATTTATTTTATTAAATTTCTATACCGCCCTTCTCCTGAAGGACTCAGGGCGGTGAACAGCCACAAGATAAAACACATAATTACAAAAATTTAAAATAGATTAAAAACGAATTAAATAATTTGGCTGAATTTAAAATTAAAATTTTAAATTTTAAAATTTATTTGACACTGTATGTATAACCTTTGGACTCCAAGGCATTTTCATGTTGCTGTCACAGCAGCAATATGTCTCATTAAGCAGATATCTATTTTTTTTTCAACAATTCTTTCAGTTACTCTGGATCAGTGGTGGGTTGCTCCTGGTTCGCACTGGTTCTATAGAACCGGTAGTAAAACCGTCGGGAGGCCCCTACCCACCGACCCCAACATCACCAAAATGCATTCACGCGTGCAAAGCGAGCACGCACAGCCCTGTTGCGAACCGGTAGTAAAGGTAAGTAGAACCCACCCCTACTCTGGATGCATATGTCCCCTTCTGTTTTATCTTGACCCCTAATAACTTTATGGATCCATCTACCAGTATCTAGGTTTTATTGACAACAATGTCAATAAAGCCTAAATAAAGCCCCCGCCCCCCAATTTGTATCCTAAGGACAACCCTGTTGTTTCTTGGTACTACCCCAACCAGCTTCTAATCGGGAGTTCTCCTGTATTGCCTTTAAGGATCAGCTAAGCTTGCTCAGCACTTTATCTTGAACTTCTTTATATATATTATTTTTTAAATTTATTGCCTGCCTGAATACTGCGCAAAGTAAATGAAAAAAGTATAAAATTGTGCTTATCACAGTTGAGAAATATTATACTCCATAGATGTTAACATAACCAGGAAATAGAGCCCTTCACATTCTTAGGACCCCAGGCCCAGGGATATAAACAGGTCTTCAACACTCTTCTGAGCATTGCCTTCTGAGAGGCATTTCTGGGGAAGTAATGGCAGATTAAAGACAACTTCACTTTTAGTGGAGCCAGTAGCCATAGTGGAAAGTGGAACCAATGAATGAATTGGCTCCCCAAATGCCTCTCTAGATTAAGGAGAAGTTTTGGGATTGCGCAGAGTGCTTCCAACATATGTTCTCTATAATGATAGTTATAATTTGGAAATTTAAAAAAAAAAGAATAATTACAATGTTGATTTTGGAAAGCTTTTAAATTGACTAAAGGAGTCAATTGACTGAAAAGAAGATTTTGAAACAAAGAAATACCTACTGTGGTTTGTTTAAAATCTTATTAAAATATATAAAGATTTTGAGTTTCAGAAATTTCTTTCTGGGAAAATGTTGTGTATGAAAGAAAAACATGATAAGAGGAGACTGTGGTTACAATAGGCCAGGGGTGTAAAACTCAATTTCATTGAGGGCCGCATCAGGATTGTGTTTGACCTTAGAGGGGCTGGAGACCGTGGCCATGGTGGGCGCAGCCAACTCGACATCACTTGTGTCGGAGGCATCTGTGGTGGCCCAAGCGCTCTGCCAGCAGCCCTCCCAAACTCCATTTTCATTGGTAGAGGCATTGTGGGCCGGTTCTTCACTATTTCCAGGGCAGCTCTGCAGGCCAGATCAGGCCTTGAGTTTGATATCCCTTCTATAGGCAATCAGAAAGATTTAATTTTAACTCAGAAAAGTGACTTGGACAATTTTCGTACTTTGGATTTATAAAAGAAATGTGTTATGAAGACAATCCTATAAATCAGCTTTTGAGATATTACTTACAAAGAATAACCATCAAGATTTTAAAAAGTAAAATGAATGTGTACAAAGTGGGCTTATTCAACCAAGGTTAAAATCTGTACAATTTTTTGTTTTCTCCAGAAGTTTTTAATTGATTTTTCTTGATTAGGACTGAATGATGAAACTTTAAAGATTTGCTAATAGGTAAGATATGGGAATAAAGCATTGCATTTTTAGAGTAAGTGATAAGGTATGGTATTAAAATTAAGAGGAGATGTAGAAAAGATAATAAATTAATTTGTGGGATGTCATTTCAAAGTATTAAAAATTAAAATGTTTAATATGTTGTCTCCCAAGGATCATGAAGTGGTAAAAGCTCTGTTTATAGATATGAAATAAAATATGAGAATATTTTTTTGTTTTTTTCTTTCTTTCTTTACAGAAAATGACAAGCTACTGCGCAAAGTAAATGAAAAAAGTATAAAATTGTTTTATTTGTTTTAAATTAAAATACATGTTATTTCTGATCTCTTAATCAACTGCTGCTGCATAAGATCTCATCTTTTATCTATTAACAAATAATATTCATCATCCAGAGGCTTTATTATTTAGAGAATGAGATTTAGGATGAAAAGATTTTTGACTGAAATATTAAAGAAGGTATTAAGTTGCTGAAAACATTTGTATTTGTGATGAAGAGTCATTTTTTAAATTTTTTATACTTTTTCCCTTTTTCTCTGTTTTTTCTCTTTCTCTCTTCTCTCTTCACTTTTCTTTATACACTTCCCTAGTTTGTACTGATTTACAATACAGTACAGATTTACTTTTTGAATAGTTAAGCTTTCATTAAAATTATTTTTTTAAAAATCCTTCCAAAAGGCCAAAAGGGTCAACACCATCCTAATCTCAGAAGGAAGATATTCCAGAGGGCAGGTGCTGTAGCAGAGGAGGCGTATCTCCTGGTCTCTGGCAGCCGATATTCTTTGGCTGACATGACTTGGCATTATTTGCTTTAATAAGGCTTAAAACCTCATTACTACTGGAGTTTTTATTGTCTCTGGATCCAAAAGAACCAGTTGCTAATTGGGCACCTGAACAGCCTCATTTGGGAGCCCGCCCCCTCCCTTTTTTTTGTCAAGGGGAGGAATATGGATCTTGTGAAAGCCCTTCCACAAGGTCAATATTCTGATCTGTGCATCAAAAAACTTTAAGGGCACAGTCAAGGACCCGATATTTTTCTTTACCCAAGCCATTATGTGCATCCTTCTTCAGGCAACTGGCTGCTTTCTCTTTTCTCCCTCCTCTCCTCCCTAGGCAGTCACTTTTTGCAAGATTTCACTCTTTGTCAGCCTTAAAAAGCAGACCAGATTAAGCAACCAATGCCATATCAGCCAGGACTCTATTTACTTCCTCATTTGTATCTTTGTTTGAACTAGTTCTGAGATATTTACTCAAAGTCCTCTGTTACACCAGCAGCTTGACAGTAGAGTGCCAAAACTTTTAGTACTATTAAACTGCAAATGAGGTAGGCTTCTGCGCCTGTTTATTTTCAAGGAGGGCAGCTCTATTATACCAGTGAGAAAAGGCCTTTTCCTGCCTGCAAAGAAGCAGCAGCTGTGTTCCTCATGCTCCAGAAAAAACCTAATGACAATAGAGCTCTTCTCCCTTTCTTGGATTTTGGAACATATTTCCCAAAATAATGTTTTCTATCAAAGGCTTTAAAGAACCTAATTAATCCTTTCAATGGGATGTGATTCTCAGCCCAAAGGTAACAGGGCTTCTTTTCTTCTTTCTAAGGCTTTGTTTTGAATTAAATCATGCACATGAGATTTAGAAAACATTGTGTAACTGTTGTTGGAAGTTATGATTCACTCTTCTCCTAGGAAAAGAAAAAGAAATTTAAAAATATTAAAAGGGCAGGAAAATTCCCCTAAAAGAAAATAGAAGCAGAAACTCAGGCAGAGATTCAGCCCCCACCTTTGTCAATGGGCCATTAGTTAGAATTTTAAACACATGAGAAAAGGAGATATTCACAAAAACACAGTAAGAGCAAACTGATTAATTATAAGGAACAACTACAAAGGGCTAGGAAAAACAGAGATTGGACTATAAATTACTTATTTGCCAGATCCAGGACGGAAGAACCCAATACCCAAAAGCAGGATTTAAACACCATAAAAAAATCACACACACAAAACAAAGGATTCGCATGCCAAATCAAAAGAATTTCAAAAGACTTTAAAGGGTCACATACAAAATCAAAAGACTTTTTAGGATATAAAAAAGGATTTTTCTTACACTTCAAACAGGCTAGCCTTGGAACACTGTGCATGTTTTTGTTTCTTGCCTGCTTCCCTATAAACAATAAACTATTTCCGGCTCTCACGCAGCTGACCTCAATCATTTCGAAGTAATCTCCCAGCAGGGAGTTTTGAAATCAAAAAGAGAAAATTCTGCCTTCCAACAATCCTTAAAGGGAAAGGCTTCTTTGTTCTTTCAACACTGTCAATGAGGCAGAATGCTTAATACCAGTAACTGCTAAGTAATTTAAGTTTCTGATTCAATTATACCTTATAACTATATGTAGATACTACATGTGAGCAATATAGATCATATCAGAATAATAAATTGAGGGAAAACCATTGTCATTTGGTTCAAATGAGGTAAGTTTCCAGATAAGGCATATATTACACAATCTTAAATAATCCATATTTCTTCTATCTTTTTTATTCTTAGGTATTCGTAACTATCTTCTTCACATGCCAGTATGGTTAGTTACAGCTTTCTAACATACTTTACAATATTTTTCCTGAGATATTTTATCCTGCAAATGTTTACATATAGAGAACTGAGACCAGCTAACAACCCAGGAAAATGAGATGCCAGTAGTGCTCCAGTCTTCCCAGATATAGACATTTCCTTTGTATGAAACAGGAATATATTAATAACTAGGACCAAGGAACTGATGAACTACTAAAGCAGGAGACTGTAAATTGATGCAATGTATTCTGTGGAATTGTGGCTGCAGGAATTATCTATGAAATTCCTTCACTGACAATTTAATTGCAATGACAACCAAACTTTCTTTCTAAATTAATTACATTTATTTTGTTTCTTTACAGAATTGCTTTTTCAATTCATGTGCATTTTCATTTCAGATTTGAAGCAACTCTCCAGCTCTATTTCCTCCAAAATAGCAGATAGGTCTTTTATATTGAAACCAAGAAACTATGGGCTATTTAGACCTCTTCCAAGATTACCCTAAAAAAAAAAAAGAAAGAAAAATATTGCTAATCAGATGAGGATGGAAGGAGCAATAAATGACCTTTCTCTAAAGTATATAGTAAAGATCCTGAATCCATTGTTGTGAAATACATTGGGATTTTGATTTAAGACCTGAAAATAACATCAGTAGATGCCACTGTATTTGCCCCTATACCTTATACTCAGAAGGAATATTATTGCACAAGATAAGGATATGGTCCCATCCATTAAATATGGAAGGAGCTTGCCTTGTCCCTTGCCTGTCTTCAGCAATCAGCTCCTTCTGCTTATTGCTTGGGAATTGCAGATTAGTGACATCCATGAATCAGGATATAAGGGACTCTGCACTCATGTGCATATGAGAAAGGAGTGGATCATTTTGTATTAATGCAGATTGTTTTACATTTAGAATTTTACATTCAGAAATACTTCAGTTAAAACCGAGGGATAAATCTTTAAAATAGGACACTGAATTTTCTTCATGTGCCAATACGCTCTCACAGAGAGGGCCTCCTCAGGGTGCCGTCGGTCAAGCACTGTCGGCTGGCGGCCCCCAGGGGGAAGGCCTTCTCTGTGGGAGCACCTGCCCTGTGGAACGAGCTATCTCCCGGAATACGTCTGATTCCGGATCTCTGCACTTTCCGTAAGGCCCTGAAGACGTTTTTATTTCAGCAAGCTGGCCTGGCCTGAATAGGTTTTAGGGGTTTTTAATTGTATTGCTAGGGGTTTTAAATTGGGGTGGCCATTTAATTTAATTTATTCTTAATTATTTTAACTTTTATATTGCATGTTATTTTAATTCTCGGCTGTTCACCGCCCTGAGTCCCTTCGGGGAGAAGGGCGGGATATAAATGTAATAAATAAATAAATAAAATAAATGTGCTGGTTCCAGATTGTTGACTGTTTAACAAGTTTATTCACTTGAATCAATGCATTAATTCATGTTGTTCTGTTAGTTATTTCTTTCTGTTTTCTGAGTTTTTGAAGTTTGGCCTTGAATGCAATCTACTCAAGTGCTAAGTCACAGTTAAACATTAATTTAACTTACCCAATCACCTTGCCTTTCAATATAGCCTCTCACTTCAGGATTTCCATTGATTGTTTCCATAAGTATGTTTATCTGGCCCTTATCTCCATGAGTTTTCTTTATAAGTTTCTCAAACAACTTCACAACAACAGCTAGAAAAGCTCTTTCAGGCTCTAGCCCAGGAGTTTGACTGCTCCAATTCCTGCTGAGAGATTCTGCTACTTCTCCAAACTTCTTTATCTGTAAACATAGAATGAATATTTTTTAAAAATAAAATGTAATTACTGAAAGACAACAAGTATTTATGGTGATGAACATCTCTGGTTCACCTTAAAATTTGAATCAAACATTTATTAATAGGATTAAAGATCTGTTTTGTTCAACTTGTGCACCAAAATTGACAATCATAATACTTAAAGTATTTCAATTAAAGCTTAGAATAGTCTAAGTTTCATGAACCAACCAGTCCATTATTAGGAAAAAGATGAAGATCAAGAGCTGCTGAAGAGAAGCAAATATGAAATAATGATGTCAAAGCTTGACATGAGATCTTGGTGGCATCATCTTCCTCTTCAATTCTAGACTGAATCATTTGATGGGAAAGAATTTTGAATTCTTTAAGAAATGATAGGATGGTGCTTTGAAAACTGAACACTAGAAGGAACTAAAGATTAAAATAGACAAGAAAATGGTAAGTGAGCACCTGTCCACCCTAGACCAGTTCAAATCACCAGGACCAGATGGATTACACCCCAAGATTCTGGAAGAACTGGCAGACATGATCTCAGAACTATATCTTTCAAAGATCCTGGAGCACTGGGGAACTACTAGAGGACTGGAAAAGAACTGATGTAGTTCCCATCTTCAAAAAAGGGAGAAAAATAGATCCAGGAAATAACAGACCTATCAGCCTGATTTCAATACCTGTGAAGATTCTGGAAAAGATAATAAAGCAATGAAACTGAATACCTAGAGGCAAACAAAGTCATAACCAAAAGCCAACATGGATTTATCAAAATCAGATCATACCAGACAAATCTTACTGCATTCTTTGACAAAGTGACAAAATTAGGAATGCTGTGGATATAATTTACTTGGACTTCAGTAAGGCATTTGATAAAATAGACCACAACCTACTACTTGATAAGAGAAAAAATGTGAGTTAAACAGCATTACTACCAGATGGATTCGTAACTGGCTGACAAACTGCACTCAACGTGTACTCCTCAATGGAACTGCATCTATAAGGAGGGAAATATGCAGTAGAGTACCCCAAGGTTCTGTTTTAGACCCAGTAATCTTCAACATCTTCATCAATTATTTAGATGAGGGGATAGATGGAGAACTCATCAAATTTGCAGATGACAGCAAGCTGGCAGGAGTAGCGAACATTCCAGAAGATAGGCTTAAGATACAGAAGGATCTTGACAAACTTGAACACTGGGCACTATCTAACAAAATGAAATTCAATGGTAAAAAAGTAAGATTCTACATTTAGGCAAGAAAAATCAAATGCAGAGGTATAGTATAGGTGGTACCAGGCTCAGTAACATTGAACTGTAACTCACAGTCTCCTGCACCTTAACCACTGGAACAAACATGCAAGTGAAACTGTGATGTCTTAATAATTAAGAGGGATGTACAAAAGAGTGATGTACAAAAGAGTGGCCTAGATATGGGATATATCTCTATATGGGATTTACAAAACAGACTTTTGTTAAAGTTTTGAAGGATTTTGTGAGAAGTGTCAGAGAAAAAAATAAAAAGAAATCAAGTTATAGGACATTATTTGAAGGTATTAAAGATTAAGGAAGGGATATAAAGTTATTTTATGTGATTCAGGTTATATAGGTATGTTGTTAATTCTGCTAATAAATCTAAAGATTTTTTTAATGGATAGGAGATGACATATGGGAAGAACAGATCATTTATTTATTTAAGAGAAGGTAATGAATTACTAAAATTGTTTATACTTGGAATATGGAAGGAGAAACTATTTCTTTATATTTTTACTTTTTTTACTATATTATTTTTCTTTCTTTTCTATTTTGCCTTCTTTTCTGAACTTAGTTTTTCTTTTTTTCTTTTTTTGAAGTTCGTACTTTTTTAATTGTAACATTCAAAAAAATTACAATTTTTTTAAAAAAAATAACAGCATAAAACATATCAAACTAGGGAGGTTCAAAGTAGCCAATGTAAAATGCTTTGCATCTATGAGGCGGCAAAATGCATTCTGGCAAAATTTACATCTACATAGATAATTTCTATTAGATAATGGTAAATTAAAACTAATGGATTTGGTCCACCATGCTTAGGAAGGTAATTACCTTTGTTATGCTTTCCTCTGCAAGAACTGCCTGTACTTGGCCCTCCATCTCTGTTTTGTACTGATCTCTTATGGATCGCAATAATATGGCAATATCAACTGGATCAAAACTGCTTGCAGAATCAGCTGTTGGTTAACAGAAGGCCAATACAGATTTACAGTTTCAGTCTCTTATAAAAAATATTCTAATTTGTTTTCTATTCTATTTCAATTCTAACCCTTTTGACATGTCCCATTTAACATTTACCTACATCTTAAGTTTAGCTAAAGAGGATTTAGATTTGCTTATGTAAAAAATACAGGTAATTCTCAGGTTACAATCACTTGTTCAGCGACTATTCAAAGTTAGGAAAGTGTTGAACGAGGGAGACTCATAATCCATCTATGAAGTTTCAGTTAACGCAGCATCCTTGCAGTCATGTGATAATCATTTTCAACATTCCCTACTGGCTTCTCACAATAGCAATAGCAATAGCACTTAAGACTTATATACCGCTTCATAGTGCTTTTACAGCCCTCTCTAAGCGGTTTACAGAGTCAGCATATTGGCCCCAACAATCTGGGTCCTCATTTAACCCACCTCGGAAGGATGGAGGGCTGAGTCAACCTTGAGTCAGTGAGATTTGAACTGCTGAACTAGAGTTCAACTGCAGTCAACTGAAGTAGCTTGCAGTACTGCACTCTAACCACTGCAGCACCTCGTCTCTTTAAGCAACATCAATGGGGTAGCCAGCAGGAAGTTTCAAGTTGCTCCAGTTGCTTTTCCACCCACACACCTTCCACTGTGCCACTTTCCTGTGACACTCCTTTGCCCACTCATAGCTCTCAAGCACAGTTCTCACCTGCCGGCCCACTTGCCTGGGCCCTGTGTCTTACCAATTCTGAATCTATGAAGAGAAAACAAAGTTTTTTACCTCAGAGAACAAGGAACTGAATCATCTAGATAAAGGCAGAAGGAGAAAGGTACCTATGAAGCTCACTCAACTAGCCTAGCCTGCCTAATTGTAGTGGTAAAACAGATGGAGGAAAGTTAATGGGTGTTATCAAAATAATAGATACATTGCACAGGGGATATCTTGGTATAAAATGGTTGTAAACCTCAAAATGGCACACAGCAGGCTCAGACTAAATTATTTTGCTTCACAACTGATGTGTCTGCGACCGAATGTGGAGTCTCCCACACAATGGTTTCAGAAATGATTGTATAAAATAATCTGTTCTACCTGTTTCATTTTCAATTTGGAGGCCAATTCCCATATTACTATTAGATTTAGGGACTGCTTTTTTACTTGCCCGTGCTATATAGTGCCTGCCTGTGGCACCTTCCCTGCCTCCCATGGCACCCACACACCTTCCACTGTGCCACGTTCCTGTGACACTCCTTTGCCCACCCATAGCTCTCAACCACAGTTCTCACCTGCTGGCCTGCTGGCCTGGGTCCTGCATCTTATCAGTTCTGGGTCTATGATGAGAAAACAAAGTTTTCTATCTCAGAGGACAAGGAACTGAAAGGGGAATCATCTAGAGAAAGGCAGAAAGAGAAAGGTACCTTTCATTCATTCATTCATTCATTCATTCATTCATTCATTCATTCATTTATTAGATTTGTATACCGCCCTACTCCCGAAGGACTCAGGGCAGTAAACAGGCACAGAGTAAAACACATAAATACCAAAGTTAAAAAACATAATTAAAACCAAATTAAATAATTTCGCCCGAGACAATTAAAATTCCCAATAATTTAAAAACAAATTAAAATTTCAGTTTAAAAAATTTAAAAGAAAGGGGAGAAAATTAGACCAGGCCGGCCTGCTGGAATAGGAGGGTCTTAAGAGCACGGTGGAAAGTGTGCAGATCTGGGATCCTCCGTATCTCCGGCGGGAGCTTGTTCCAGATAGTAGGTGCCCCCACAGAGAAGGCCCTCCTCCTGGGGGCTGCTAGTCAACCTTGTTTGGCTGATGGCACCTGGAGGAGCCCCTCTCTATGAGAGCGTACTGGCCGGTGGGAGGCTGTTTGTGGTAGTAGGCGGTTCCGTAAATAACCAGGTCATAAGCCATGGAGCACTCTAAAGGTGGTAACCAAAACCTTGAAGACCACCGGGAGCCAGTGCAGCTTGCGCAGGAGAGGTGTCACACAGGAGCGCCATGTTGCTCCCATAACCATCCGCACGGCCGCACTCTGCGCCAGTTGGAGCCTCCGGGTGCTCCTCAAGGGGAGCCCCATGTAGAGAGCATTACAATAGTCCAGGCGGGAGGTAACGAGGGCATGAGTGACTTTGTGTAGGGAGTCCCGATCCAGAAAGGGACGGAACTGGCGAATCACGCGAACCTGATGAAAGATCCTCCCAGTCACTGCCGTCAAGTACTCTTCTAAAGACAGCCGTGAATCCAGGAGGATGCCCAAGTTGCGAGCCCTCTCCGTGGGGGCCACCGATTCGTCCCCAATAGTCAGCGATGGCGTCAACTGACTATATCGGGACGTCGGAAACCACAGCCACTCGGTCTTGGATGGGTTGAGCCTGAGCCTGTTCCTCCCCATCCAGATCCGCACAGCCTCCAGACACTGGGACATCACTTCAAGGGCATCGTTGGGATGGTCCGGGGTTGGGGTGGTACCTATCAAGTTCACTCAGCTAGCTTAGCTTGCTTAATTGTGAAGATAAAAGCAATGGAGGAACATTAATGAATGTAATCAAAGTAATAGATACATTGCATAGGGGATATCTTGGTATTGTGAGACATTTTATATCCAAATACATTTTATTCATTATACTGTTTCCATCTTTCCTTTAAATATAGTAACCAAATCCATAAAGGTCTGAGAATTAGTGTCTCCAAGTTAATCAAATTAGCAAACTTCCTCAAACCCTGAAAAAAGTCACTGAGACCTAATCCAAATATCAAAAAATAAGGTCTGCAAACACAAATAGATTTAACTAAATTAAGTCTCCCAATAGAACTGTATATTCACAAGAATACATATCCACCCACCCACTCACACTCACTCACAGATACACGCCTCTCACCATGTAGATACTTCCCCATCCCAAACAAGCTTCTCCACTCCAGACAAACAAACCGTTTTGCTTTTAGGAATAAATAGTTCTACTTTCCTCACAGCTGTCTGCATCTCATTTTTATTTATTCTTGTGTAACCCTGGCTTGAGTTGGAACCACAAATTATTCTTCTGACAGTATGTAATGGTTGTAAACCTCAGAATGCTACACAACAGGCTCAAACTAAATTATTTTGATGTATTGATGTGTCTGACACAGAATTTGAAGTCACTCACATAATGATTTCATAAGTGATTGCGTAGAATAAACTGATCTATATGCTTTTAGTTTCAATTTGGAGGCCAATTCCTTTGTTACTATTAGATTTAGGGACTGCTTTTCTACTTGCCCATGCCCTATAGTGCCTGCCTGTGGCACCTTCCCTGTCTCCTATGGCACCCACTCACCTTCCACTGCTCCATGTTCCTGTGACACTCCTTCGCCCACCCATAGCTCTCAACCACAGTTCTCACCTGCCGGTACACTTGTCCAGGTCCTGTATCTTGTCAATTCTAGGTCTATGAAGAGAAAACAAAGTTTTCTATCTTAGAGAACAAGGAACTGAAAGGGGGAAAGTTACCTATGAAGCTCACTCAGCTAGCCTAGCTTGCATAATTGTAAAGATAAAAGAAGTGGAGGAAAGTTAATGGATGTTATCATTGTAATATATTGTACAGTGGATATCTTGGTATGCAATGGCTGTAAACCTCAAAATAGCAACAGCATGCTCAGACTAAATTATTTTGCTTTACAATTGATGTGTCTGAGACAGAATTTAGAGTTCCTCACACAATGATTTCACAAGTGATTGCGTAGAATAAACTGACCTATCTGGTTTTAGTTTCAATTTGGAGCCAATTCTTATGTTACTATTAGATTTGGAAACTGCTTCTGCTCACTTTCATGTCTTATGTCAGTGGCCATGATATTAGATCATTGACCAAATGGCTATGGATTGCTCTATTTCCTACATGTATTCCTATTTGCATCCATTACAAAGAAGTAATTCATGTATATCTCATGTTTCCTGCTACTGAATCAGGAGTCTGGCAATTCAGGATTTTGAAAAATCAAGGACTGACTTTGTTATAGGGCCTGTCTGTGTTTTAAAAACTGCCTCCTTAAAGTCCCACCATCAACCATCCCAATCTAATCTTTTAAATATGTACTTGAATATAAATCCCATTTTTCCCGTACAGTACAACCCATGGTCATGCTAGCTACTGAGGCAAACATAAGTCTTGCTAAAAATAGTAGCTCTTACAGGAGAATTAACAACATCCTGAAACTTTAGTACATATTAAATCAACTAATGTTTTAATTAATAAGCAGTAGATTTAAGCAGAACTATTCAGTTTAAAAATCTTACTGAATTTTAAAATTTTATTTAAATGTAACTGATCAATTAGAGGGCAAATGGTTAAAATCCTTTAAATTAGTGGTTTCCACTAGCATCTATGCACTACAGCACAGATGTCAAGCTTGATTGCGTGATGCATCACATGATGTCACATGATGTATTGTGGCTTTTTTGCCCTTGCGGAGCTGGGGTAGGCGTGGCCTAAGTGTGATGCATTCGGCCTGTGAGCTGCCAGTTTGACACCCTGCACTACAGCATATAGAAACTAACAAAAAAACATTATGGTAGGAAACTTAATTTTTCTTCCAAGCTAGATGCAGCTGCTGGTCCTGACTTCAAAATTTGGGAAATACAAAGCCACTCCCCCCCACCCCACCCAGACACACTGCAAATTTTCTTCCAAAAAATTGTCATTACCTTCAATTATGATCATTTTTCTAGGCTGGAGTGGATATTGCTTCCTTGAGTAAAGAGTAGTAAATAATACTTCCGCAATTCGTTTTGTTTGTTCTTCAAACATCATTGAGTTGTTCATGTTCAGATATGTATTTTAAACAGAAGTTTCTGTCTTATTTTTTAAAGAGTTCTTTCTTCTGTTGTCTAGAAGAGATCAAACATAAACATTCTCCAGCAGCTTCCTTCATTTACAGGTCAGAATATATAACATTCAGCAGATACTCCTCAGAACAGGAAACGTAATTTACAAAGTAAAATTATTTATGTTTCCTGTGATACATTGGTAGCCACACCATAGCCATATAAATATATTGCCAACTATGATAAATAAGAAACACTAATTACCAGAAACTGATATCAAGTCCACCAATGCTTTCTCTTTTACTATTCAAGACTCAGTCGCCTAAAAGGAAGTAGAATTTGATATTTGATATTGTATGCATAACCTTTGAACTCCAAGACATTTTCATGCAGCTATAATAGCAGTAACATGTCTCATTAAGCAACTACAGTATGTATTTTTTCAACAATTCTTTCAGTTATTCTAGATGCATACCGTAAATCTCATCTGTTTGTAACTTTATATTATTTCACAATCATTTCCTCCCATTGAAGGGGAGTTGGATTTTCCAACTATAAAGTCCCCTTCAACTTTATCTTGACCCCTAACAGCTTTAGGTATCTATCCAATTTAGGCTTTATTGGCAATAATGTAAAACTTATTTGCTACTGCATTTTTTTTCAAATTTGTATAATAAGGACAACTCTGTTATTTCTTGACACTATGCCATATAGCTTCTAACAGAGTTTTACCCTGTGCTGTTTTTAAAGATTCGCTAAGCTGCACTGCCTTCTACCTGAACTTCTAGACATTTATTATTATATATTTAATTTTTTTGGCTGCCCAGTTCCAGTGAGCTCATAGCATTAGCACTAAGACTTATATACTGCTTCACAGTGTTTTACTCTCTGAGCGGTTTACAGAGTCAGCATATTGCCCCCAGCAATCTGGGTCCTCATTTTACCAACCTTGGAAAGGTGGAAGGCTGAGTCAACCTTGAGCCAATGAGACTCGAACTACTGAACTGCTGGCAGCCAGTGATCAGAAGTAGAAGTAGCCTGCAGTACTGCAATCTAACCACTGAGCCACCACAGGTCTTATATTGTGCTTATAGATGCTGAGAAATATTATAATTCATAGAAGTTACCATAATAGGAAACAAGGCCCTTCATGTCAGGACCCCCGGCCCACGTCTTCAATGCCTTCTGAGCATTGCCTTCTAAGAGGCATTTCCAGGGAAGCAATAGTGGAAGTGAAAACAACTTCAGTTTTAATGGCACCAGTAGCCATAGTGGAAAGTGGAACCAGTGAATGAATTGGCTCCCCGAACTCTTCTCCAGATTAAGAAGATTTGGGATTTCCCAGAGTGCTTCTAACAGATGTTTTTACAACAAAACCACATAACAGAGGTCTTGGTAGGGTTTTAATGCTCTGGGAACTGGGAGAATTAGTCTCAGGCGTCCATATGCCAGCTAAGCAAACTCGGAAACAAGGTTACTTGCTGCAGGTTTTAATGAGGCCGCAGTCCGGCATGACTGAGTTTTAACAGATACAAAATTAGCGCTGGGAGCTATTGCCTACCAGAGCTGTAAATAGCTTCGAATTAACATAGGCACTCCCACAGCCCACTCCACCCCTGTAGCCAGCATCCGGCTGTGTGCATCCCTCCTTCCAGATCTCCTGGGCTACCCCTGTGCAACTGCAGTCGTTGGGTGCTCAGCTCCAGGCAGCTAGAAAAGGTCAGTTCACATGCCTTCGCCCATCAGCTGTGCCAGCTGCTCCGCCGTCAGCGACAGTCAGCTGATGGAAACAGGGCATGCTGGCTCAAAGGAGCAGGCAGACATCAGGAGCACCTGGGACGCCAGCCACTGAAGCCACGCCGCTCCCGCAGCCGTCACTCCGTCCCCGCAGCAGTTTCCCATCCCCCCCAGGTATGGCAAGCCAGGGCTTGACTATTAGCTTTGCTAAAGTCGCAATTCAGAGCCATCAAAAAGATGCTGGGTTCACCCACTTCCTCCTCATAATAACCTATATTGGAAATGGTTATATATATA
This sequence comes from Arizona elegans, assembly GCA_022577455.1. Taxonomy (NCBI): domain Eukaryota; kingdom Metazoa; phylum Chordata; class Lepidosauria; order Squamata; family Colubridae; genus Arizona; species Arizona elegans. Next base: position 169,159,301 of record JAKOOJ010000002.1, read on the forward strand.
TGGGGGGAGAGGATACAATGGCTCAGTGGTTAAAGACACTGAGCTTGTTAGCTGGAAAGTTGACAGCCTGCTTTTGAGATGGAAAAAAAGGGCAGCTTATCCAAAAATACTGCTGTTTTTCCCAACACAAAACATAAGTTTCATCTGAGTTGAGAAAAAACAGATGCAACATTTTCTCCTGTTATAGCCAATTCCTGCACAGTAAAATAACAAAGGCAGGCTGCAAATTTACTTGAATTGCAGAAATAGTAAAATGACTTTGAAAGTGACACAATTTTACGAGACAAGACATACACCTTTTTAAAAATTCCTACTTTTAGGTCAAAGAAACTATCTTCTACTTTATATATTTTTTTCCTTCAGTATTAGTCTGGGTTTTTCAAATGCACTTTATTTTAGACTAGCTGTCTGAATATTCAGCTATTCCGATTCGTTTCCAATGTACAGTAAGAGATTTTACAGAACTGAAGCAAACATACAGGCTCTCTAATTGCTGAATAAACCTAGAAAAGAATCCACGTAAGAGCAAACCACTTCAGATGCATGTTATTTATTTATTTATTTGTTTGTTTGTTCAACTTGTATGCCGCCTTTCTCCGAAGACTCAAGGCGGCTATGTTACCTTGCATTGAACTGTCATCTGAACTAACAGCTGTCCTTTTACATGAACAGCCGTGAAAACATGGCTTTTAAGAGGTAAGATCATACCAACACTGATAGAAGAATTTGTTGATTGTAATTTTATAATGAATGGTTACTATTAATTTTAACCCTAGTTGTAATGCACTATAAGCCACCAATTTTTTGGAAATGAAATAGCATCTAAATGGAAGTCAATACAAAGAATTTATACACCTTGCTACTCCATTCACTTAGGGTCTAAGTGAAGGACATGCACTGCACAGTTGCTGAGACCACTGCCAACAAAAGCACTGACAGCACTTTGCCAAAGTGAATAGAAGACTGGTCAGCAGCCAAAAGAATGGAATTTATCCCAATATCAAAGAAAGGTGATACAAAACACTGTTCCAACCACTGAACCATAGCCTTGATATCACATGTGAGTAAAATTTTCTTGAATCCAACTGCCGACAAGAAACTGCCTGATACAGGAGCACGATTTCGGAAAGGAAGAGGAACACGTGATCATATTACCAATCTATGTTGGATAATGGAAAAAGCACAGGAATACCAAAAAGCACTCTACATGTGCTTTATTGATTATACAAACGCCTTTGATTGTGTTGACGATGATAAGCTCTGGAACTGCCTCAAACAACTGAGAATGTCACACCACATCCAGCTCATTCAGTCATTGTACCCTGATCAGGCAGCTATTGTAAGACTGGAAGATGGAGACACAAAATGGCTCAAAATTGAAAAAGGCACCCAACAAGGTTGTATCCTGACAACTATACTACTCAACTTCTACACAGAAATAGTTATGAGAAATGCACATTTAGAGGAATTTACCATTGGGGTTAAAATCGGTGGTTGGAGTATCAACCTCTGATAAGTAGATGATACATTACTCATGGAAAACAAGGAGGATTTGAAGTGATTAATCGTGAAAGAGTAAAAGATTAAAAAGTGAGAACACACAGGCCAGAATGTATAATGTATTTTTTTCTTTAGTTTTATTACAATATCAAATTTCCCTACCCAATGAAACTATTTTAGATGTACTACAAAATATTGGAGAACAATGGAAAGGAACTGTGATCCTTTGTGTATGAGTGACATGTTTTATTAGTGTTTTTATTGATTTTATTATGAACCTCCTAAGATTGTTCTATTTAAAACAGGTGGCTGTATGAGTTTAATAAATAAATAAATTTTAAATTAAGCAGAAATAAAGTTATAATTGCTATTTTTTAATTTGCAATTTACTCATATACTCATATTGTGGCAAAGAAATTTGTACTTGATTTAGGAAAAGCTGCACAAATCTTTTTTTTCCATACACAGCTGTCAAGACGTTAGAGGGAACATTGCTAAGTGACATCTTCCAGACACACAAATGCTCCTTAATTTACCATCATCCTGAAATCTCAGCTCTTCCATTTCAATTCTGTAGATAAAAGCAAAGTTCCCTTTGTTTGTCCATAGACGTGTTCTTCATATTAGGCCTTTTGAGGGTGGTTGGTTTCTGTGCATATTTTTCTAAACACAGCGTTTTCATTTGCATTAAAAGTTATGCTGTAGAAAGCCTTTACTGACAACTTGTAAGACCTACAGCTTCACCTAAAGAATACAATAAATAAACCATATACAAAATCGCTGTCTCTTCCTGGTTATGACCAACCCCATAAATCAGGATGTCAGGCCTGCCACTGTCTCCAGAACTGTCTTCAAGAGCGAGACAAATGCCTGCAGGGCTTCTAGCTTGTTTTCAGTCTGCTTCACTAACATCTGCATCTCTGCACCTCCTGCCTCCAGCTGCAGCTCAGTTAGGAAAAGGCAGCCTGTGTCATCCTGTGCCCCTAGGTAGACTTTCCATGACTGTGAACCAGGCTTGCTCATTGCAATAGTCTGAATATGGACCATCTGCAGGGCAGCCTGCAAAGTTTCTGGCTGCACGGATTCCTGCCAAGGAATGGCTTGCTGGCAGCCAACAGCCAGGTTTAGCCACGTCCTCTCAAACTGCTCTGCAGTCAGACATAGACTAGATATTAAGGTGAGGCTACTGGAACTGGCATTAGGAACAGGGTCCTTCTCCTTCTTTTCCAACATCAGCGGCACTGAAAAAGAAAGAAAGGCCATAATATTTACTTATTATTTATTACATACATTTGTGTACCATCAAATCATCTGACTCACAGAGGTATGCAGCAATAACATCTATTAAAACATAACACTAAACTCATCTTTCTAATCCTCTGTATAAAATGCATCATACATTAAAATCAAAATCAAGATTCAAACTTTAATCATAAAAGCTACCCAGATCCACCATTAGTTTCCAAAGATTATCTGAATAAACTAATGTTGACAACTTTGCAAATACCCAGTACCTCAGGAGATCGGCTATTCCATACTGTTAGGGCCATGAATGAAACATATCATAAGAACATAAGCAGTGTCTCCTGGATTGGATCCTTGCCCCATTTAATCTGACAATATGTTCTCAGAGTGACCAACTAACTGCATAAGGAAGACCATTAGTCTCCTAGTAGACGTCTATATTCTTTCTCTGGGTCCACATTCTTGTTTCTTATGTAAGGAGAGTCTTAATTATATCTACAGGTAGGCCTTGACTTCCAACCTCAGTGCAGACTAAAATTTCCACCATGAATCATTGCGGTCCTAAATCAAGCGGGACCCAATTTTATAACAATTTTTACAATGGTCATTAAGTAAATAACATGGTGGTTAAGTAAATCCTGATTCTCTAATGTATGTTATTTGGTGGAAATCTGTAAAAATGGTTGTAAATCTTGTTCATATGACTGCAGGATGCTGCAATTAGTTTTAAATGCAAGCTGGTTGCCAAGCACTTGAATTGTGATTTTGTGACTGTAGGGATAGGAATCTGAATCTGAATCTGAATCCCTAAATACATAAGGGTGTCTAATCCAAGAAGGAGTGTAATTACCACAACAGTCAAAGCTGAGTAAAGGCTCTTCTGCCATGGTCTTGACCTGCTGCTTTAATGCAGGAGAACCCTGATTCAAGGACCTCCAGAGGAAATACAATTTTGCACAAAATCAACCATGAAGTGGCATCAAGCTAGATTGTTTGCATAAGAACATTAGGTCTCTTTTGCTGGGAGTCTGAGTCTGTTTTGTCAAATCCAGTCCTTCACAACTTCAGAAACTGAAAAAGGACCTCTATTGCATCTCTTCAGGTGACAATATAGAGCTGAACAACAGCAGCATATGATGATGTCTTACCTCAAACTAAAAGATGGATCAGTTTCATATAGTTAAATAATATGGAACAGAGAGAGACAAGTTCTGTGGAACTTCGCAGTAGAGAAATTACTATTAACAGTATAAGCTGTTAATAGTAATACTATATGCTGTTCTTATCATGAACATGAACATTGCAATAAAAAACTTTATGAAGCAAAGAATAACTTGTCAATCAGATGTTCCAAAGATGCTTTTTTCAAGAGGCTGATTGGAGCTGAAGAAGCTTCTTGGATGAGAAATGAAACATCTTCAAAGAAAAACCAGAAAGTCCAGTTGCCTCTTGAAAAAAGCACCTTTGGGACAACCATGACCCGGATGACTGAGAATTTCCATAAACTAATATCTAATTTTTTTTTCAATGAATACTCTGGCTATCCTTATTAGGATAAGTAAGCACAGGAAGAATAGGAAAGTAACTAAAATCTACATGTGTCTCTTACCTTTGCCTTCTCTTTTGGAATCATCTGTGCTGGAGTCTGCACAGTGGAGATCAACTACTCGACTAGCTGTCATAGCTGCCCATTGATCTTTGCCATAGATGGGCACCAAGGAATTAAAGTCATGGACCCATTCGTTAATGGAACTTTCAGTCTGCTCTTCTAAAAGGCGGAGAGAACGATCCGATGTTGGGCTGCATAGAATTCCTTTTGTTTCTTCCACACCAGCTTGTAATAGGCGATAGTAAAATAATGCACGGTCCCGAACTGCCATGTCTTTTTCCTCCTCTGGATCACAGACACAAACATTTGGCAACAACAACAAAAATAGCAATTACTTCATTTGGCTTTTAGTAATGCATTCCAAGAGGTCTCTCCCAATCCTTCCCTCTTTCCTTTAGAACCTGTTAAGATATCTGACACTAGCAGTACAGACAGAATAGAAAAATACTTGTGACAAAATAGTTTGAGATTTGGTTAGAAAATCTGTCTGTCTGTCTGTATATCTTTGCATATGCCTTTCAACAGTAACTATAACTGTTGTCCTTCATCTAATTCACAATATAGCAACCACCATAGAAGTAACAGACTTACCAATGCAATAATAAAGTAATCGCCCCAGGGTATCCTGACATTCAGCGGGACGTGCTATGAAGAGCCGGGCCACAGCCGTCAGTAGTTCCAGCTTGACAACTGAGAATGGTTCTGATTTTACATTCTCCACAAAATCTTCTAATATATAAGGGGCATTGGGAATTCTTTCTCCATGTACACCCAGAAGCCAGATTAATGCTTGTTTTCCCTAAAAAATTAAACCATTAAAACATTTCGCATTCAGTACTGTTGAGAACACTTCACATACAAAGCCTCCATGTTAAGGAGGTACATGTTACCGGTAGTCCTTAACTTACAAGAGTTTGTTTAGTGACCGTTCAAAGTTACAACGGCACTGAAAAAAATTACTTATGACCATTTTTCAGTTACAATTTTTGAAGCAACCCCATGATCATGTGATTAAAATTCAGATGCTTGGCAACTGGTTCATATTTATGACATGAGAGTTGCTGTGTTCCAAGGTCATGTGATCACCTTTTGCAACCTTCTGACAGGCAAAGTCAATGGGGAAGCCAGATTCACTTAACAACCAGGTTACTAACTTATCAACTGCAGTAATTCACTTAACGACTGGTAGAGAAAGTTGTAAAATGGGGCAAAACTCAGTTAACAAATGTCTTACTTAACAACAAATTTTGGGCTCAGTTGTGGTTGGACTTTGAGGACTACCTGTATTTGAGCAAATAGGAACAGAAAACATGTTGAAATAAATTCTGAGGCTGCTGCACCATGTGCCTGCTTCATAATTAAAATCTTAGGATCGGTACCAATTTAATTTGGAGAAACAATATTATAAAACACTACTTGTACTTTGTCATGTGAGTTAAAACTCTAAGAATTTTAGTACTCATAATCTTGAATTTTTCAAGGATTAGAACATAGAATAATAGGAGTGCAAGGCATCTTGTAGGTCTTCTATCCAATCTCCTGATTGAACAGGAGACTCCATATATTTTGGACAAATGGTTGTCTAATCTCTTCTTGAAAATCTCCAGTGTTGGAGCACCCATAACTTCTGGAGGCAAATTGTTCCACTGATTAATTGTTTCCATTGTTAGGAAATTTGTCCTAAATTCTGGGTTGGATCTCTTTAATAATCTTCCTATTATGGTTTTATTTTATTTTGTGAGATTATGCCAATACTAGCAAAGATTTTTGTTACAGCTGTATTCTATAATATCCAAGGCTACTAATTTTACATTTCTGTGATTAAAAATTGGTAAGATAACAAATTATTTAACTTTTTTTGCTTTTGGGAAGGCAAGATTAAAATAGAATAAGGGGTAGAAAAATAAATTTTTATGCAGATGTCTCTTCAGATCCTCCTAAACTAAATGATTTTATGATTGCTTACGCTAACAACTCACTTATATACAATAAAAGTATGCTCTTTTTTTAAAACTTTCAGACTCAATTTTAGATTTCATCAACAGAATAGAGGAGAGGCAGATACAATTATAAAATGCATTATATTACAGCTGGAGGCTGCTATACCAGAAATGAGGGTTTCATACAGAACTCTAGATTACAAGATGCATTTTTTGCTTCTGGTATTGGACTCAAGGGTTTTGAGTCATTTGATTTACAAAAAGCATTTTCTGTTACCTCACTGTCCTGGATGATCTCTTCACAGCCAGACAAAGGCTGGGCCACACACTCTATACACTGTGGACACAACCATACTAGATCTCGGAACACCTGTACTACAGCTGTAGGGAAATAGATAACGATATATTTATAGTATAACACTTTTTGCTCAAAATGATAACATCTTAACACCATCAAAACCCAAGTGCAGTAAGCTTCAGATTAAGGAATAGTTAAAATAGAATTTGCAGCTAATAAAATTAAAATGCAATAAAATCCTAGCAAAATGTATTTTCACTATTTACCTAAAATACAATAAAATGCTAGACCTGCCTCAGAAGGAAGACCCGTGATTAGGGTGCTGCCACTAAAACGGCTATGTCTGATTCCCTGACCATCACCGAAGGCGAAACGGTGATTGAGGAGATGGCATAGCTGATAGAGAGGATCATGCACAAGAAAAAAGGTCTCCCATTATTCTAAATAATAAATAAATAAATAACTTTATTGTCATTGTACGTGTATACACAGTATACCCATACAATGAAATTCACTTAACACCTAAAGACACATAATAATCCCCAAACACACTCTCACCCACCACAATTCCCCACCCCTAAACCACCCAAACATTCACACAACAGATCAAGTAATACTGTCCAACAGCTCATTGATGGTGGCCCTTTAGTTCATTGTTGAATGCAATTATAGCTCTGGGATAAAAACTATTCAGAAAACGTGTGGTTCGAGTTTTAATTGTTCTGTATCTTCTGCCAGAAGGCAACAGTCCTAAAAAAATTGTAAGCAGGATGGGAAGAGTCTCTGAGAATGTTATGCAACTTTCTCAAACAGCAAGATTCGAAGATGTCATCCAGGGCTGGTAGCTGGAGTCCGATGATATTCTGGGCAGTTTTAATGGTTCTCTGTAGAGCCTTTTTGTCCGCTTCAGAGCTGCTCCCATACCATGCAAGAATGCCGTATGTCAGGACACTCTCAGTGGTGCTGTGATAGTAGGACAGAAGTAGATGCTGAGATAGATTTATCTTCCTGAGCATTCTCAGGAAGTACAGCCTCTTCTGTGCCTTCTTCACAAGCATGTTAACATTCATAGTCCATGAGAGGTCTTCCGAGATATAAATGCCCAGAAATTTAAAACTACCCACCCTCTCCACCTCCTCACCATTTATGTACAATGGTAGATATACATCTCTCTTCCTCCTGAAGTCAGTTATAAATTCTTTAGTTTTTGTGGTCTTAAGTGTGAGATTATTTTCATTATACCACAATGTCAGCCCTTGTACTTCCTTCCTGTAAGCAGCCTCATTATTAATAAGCTCCACCACTGTTGTGTCATCCGCAAATTTAATAATTGTGTTGGTGTTATACAATGGGGTGCAGTCATGCATATACAGGGAATAAAGGAAAGGGTTTAGCACACAACCCTGGGGGGCTCCTGTGCTTAGTATCAGAGAAGAGGAATGGTGAGATCCCATCCTTATGTGAAGTTACATGGAGAATTCTAAGTGATACCAATATCCTGAATTGCTTTCAGAGTTGAAATGGAAGCCCATGGTATTTTAAAACAGGTAGCATAGGAAAAAAATGGCAGGTTACATCTTTGCAGCACCGCTAGTTAAGAACAGCTTTCTAGGCAGCCTCATAGAAAATAAATAGCAGGAACCGAATCTGGGTGGAACTAAGGCATATGATCTGGGGCCAGATCTGCACTCTCCAAGAATAGACAGCTAGATATGTAAAACACTCTTAGCACTGAGCAATCACTTGGTCATCCAGGAACTATGACAAATTGAGGAGACTCCCAAAGATGCAAATTCTTCTAGAATAGATTGCTTTTCCCATTTGGAAAGTCTATTTTTACTGAGCAACATTTCTAGCTTCTATTGATTAAGTTTCTCTTACCAATTCAGAGTTGTGGGGGGGTGGGGACGGAGTCAAAATGAGCAAAGTTACTTTAAAAAATCTTAAAAGCATCAGTGGTTTAAACATGAATACCTGGTGTATTAGCATCCCACATGATTTGGGGCAGTGTCTCAAGTAAGGAAATGGAAGATTTATGTCATTTAAACATAGCAATTACTATGGACTGTGCTTTTCAGATTTAAAGACAAAAAAATATGATTTGAAATAACTATCAGTGTCCTTGCCACACCTGTTGAAGTTCTTTAATTAAGAAAGTGATAAGAGTGTTCCACACCCACATCTTGTCCTCATTGCAAATTATTTATTTTCTTGGCCTCTATAAAATAGGCAGTTTCTTTAAGGAGGCACCAACTGGTACCATGTATTTGCCCCTACTCTCTTGGAAGCAACTTTTGGATTTCATCTATATTTAGAAGAAATTATGTCGCATCTGATCAAAGAGGCTAAATCTTACAATGGTGCAAATCAAATATGAACCAGAAAATCAGGAATAATACCTGATGTTATATGTTCTTGCTTCAGCTCAAGGAGTTCTGTTAGAATCCTCACACATTGTTCTGAGTAGGTTCTTGCAATATTTCCTACAAAATAACAATAACAAAACAACAACAAAATATCACACATATGACCCAAAGTTCTCAAGATTGCTTAATACTGTAATTCCTTAACCTGGAAAGAGTGATCCAGCAATACACAGATATTTCTAATAGTAGTTCTCAGTGAAACCTAATCTTATGCAAAATGGGACAAAATGGAACAGTTTTGGGAACAGTAATATTAAAGATAAGACTATTCTAGGCAGGTTATTGGACCACTTAAGGAAGAGAACATGAATAATTTTCGTAAGTTAAGCAATAATACAGCAAATTGATAACCAACATTCAATGTAACTGAATGAAATGAACTTCTCTCTGAGACATTAGATTTAATCCCACCTTTAGTTTTTACAATTCAATGCAATAGGATATCAAAATTTAAGAAAACTTAAGAGTGCAGTAAAAAAAAGCTTTCTTAAGAAAAGTTCTTAAATTTTGGAGTCATTTGATATGAAATAAAGACTAAAGCTGCTATGCTCTTAAAATGCAGTGGAATTTACTTTCGAGCAAACATACTTTCTTAGTTATTATGAGTGTAGTAACCTGTGTTTTCAGAAATATCTCAGCTGGCAGGGATCATAGCAAACATATTCAAAAGTTTGGCCTAACTTTGAATTGCTTCGTTTTCTAGTTTGACCATACTTTGCTTCTGCCTTTGAATCATATTTTTTGTTCTGGAAAAGATTGTTCTATCCACACTTATAAAGACAGTCATATTCTTTTCTATCCCCCAAAAATACTAGCAAATGCAGAATTCGCAATATAATTGCCAGGGGAGAGGAGTGTTGTGTTATATTTGTTTACATAGAGATTACAACTTTGGTATACATGTATTTCCCTGTTGGAGGTTTTGCATTAGAATACTAGCAGTCCACTTACCTATAGCAAATATTGCTGCCCGGGCAAGCTCTGCTGACACATCAGTGCAGTAGTCTCTCAGTTCCTCCAATATATGCTGAACATTTTCATCATTCACCAACTTGCACAGCACTTCCATTTTCTGGCACTTGATATAATGTGGTTCCGAGTAAGAACAAAAGAACTTCTTATATTGGCTACTGAAATGGCCAGGAAGGCTGTCTATTATCTGGCGCACGTGACACAAAGCAGTGAAACAGAGTTCTCTACTCCCAGATGTGCATGCTGTTAGGAGTGGACCTTTAACTCTTACAAGCACATCTGCCTGGACATGTGGGAAGTCTCTAGCCAGCACCAAGAAGAGTTTTGTGGCAGCCATCACTACACTGGAACTGCTGTTTTTAAGGTATCCATCGAGTAAATTCAGGATATCAAAAAGCTCTTCTTCACAGCGGGGTTTGTATCGTAGCAGAAAAGTCAATACCTCACTCTGCCCCCACTGATCTAGATCTGGCATCCTGCAAAGAGGAAAAAACCAACACAAATGGTGATGCAGTGAAACTATAGCTTCGCTCTCCCAATCTGCAAGCCATTTTTTCCATTATTTCATCAATATTAAACTTAAATATATGAATCAGCAACATGAAATGGAGGGATATGACCAAATACTACTAAACTATATACTTTAAGTAAATTTTTACTTAGCCCTTGACATAAAGATATTTCAAAATTTTAAAGAATAATACAAATATATATTTGAATGACAGATCATCTCCCTTAAGCATAAAAGCTGGCAGAATGACTTTGGGCCACTTAGTCTCCTTCAATCCAACCCACCAAACTTTGTGGAAAAATTAGGGGGCAGGAACATGGGGTGCATTAACGTTCTCAAATAGATACATAGATTTTTGTCATCTGTTTGATCGTGTCCAATAGATATAAATAAAAAATGGAATAAATGTATTAATAACAATAATATCATATTTGCTACGTATGTCCCTATAAATCAGATGAGCAATCATATATTATCTATGAGCACTGGGTTTACAAGCTGACTGATAATTTTATTTAAACTGTATATAATCGCAAAAGGTCTTTTATATTAATACTCAAATGCTTTAAAGCCAGAACTAGTAAACAATTCTGCAGAGCAAGTAATTATTTCAGCTGCCACCATGTAAAAATGAAAGACGATGTTACATCACACTATCTGAAGGTCTTTTCAATGGTGGATTCCAACTTAGGCACTTCCTGCTGAGAGAAGTTGCCTTCTTGTCAGTAGGTTATTTCTGTTCAAGCAGCTGTCTACTATTTAGCTGCTCTGTCAATCTCTTGAAATAAGACTTCACTATTCTGGTATTCTCCCACAAAATTATTTTTGATTAATTCATGGTGTATTTTAATTAAATGTTTTTATTTATTTATTTATTTTATTATTGTTAGCTGCAATGATTGCCTTTTTTGGCAGAAAGGTAGGTTATAAATGCAATAAATTAATACAGAAAATATTAGCATTAATTTGACAAGCATATGGTTTTCACAATTCAAAACACAAAGGACAGTGGAGAACAATACCTCTAGTTTACTCAAGAATTTTGGAGGGGAATGTACCTATTAAGAAGATGGTGGGCAATGGGTTTGTTGATGACAACTCCTCCTTCATGTGCCAGAATTTCCTCAAGAGCCCTCAGACAATTTACCACCACGATAGGATCCTGATCCCGAAGCAAACTATATAACTCATTAACTAGTGCACCATCTGCAGAAAGCACAACAGAAAGGAAGTCAGAAATACTTCTCCTTTCATCGGCAATAAAATGCTGCTTTTAACAGGATGTATACAAACATAAACAATTATTATTTAATGAAAACAATCTGGATGTTCCTCACTCTGTTTTTGGTTAAAAGAGCTGGGTCTTCATCCAGGCCTTTGGTGAGGAAGAATGAGACCCCTCACTTCACTGAGTGCCTTCTTTTATCTTTCTTTTATTGATCTTATTGTAGTTTATTGGATTGTTTAAGGAACCCCGAATTTCAGGCAAGTTTGTAAATAACAAATATGAGATTGCTGAGAAGAATTTCTAGCAAATAATTATGGAGCAAGGTAGGAAGAATTGTATCCAGCAGAATGTGTCTTCTGTGAAGGGGAGATCACCACACCCTACACACAAAGTAGAACTGTTACAACATTCATGACTAACTTTCTCTTTATAGCATCAAAACTATATGCCACACATTTATTCTAATATGAAAGGAGAGGTGGGATTGAAAAAAGAATGGAAAAAATGTGTTTATTTACCCACTTCACAGTCTCCTTGGAGTTTCTGCATCTTTGCACAACCAAGAACAGCTACTCTCCTTACATAAGAAGCTTTGTCTCGTAGACCATTCAGGATTGGCTGCTGAATATATTCTTGTATGCCAGGCATCCTAGGAACATTGTAGGCAATCAATCTATAAATTCTCATAAAACACTCATAAAACACTAAATTGATGCCCTCAATACTTCCAATAAAATATTATTAAATAGCTGCATTAGGCTCCAAAGATCTGATAGCAAAAGAACAGTCTACATAATTCAAGGGAAATTCAGTCTTGGCCAGCAAAACAGAAAGCTCTTTAAATGTATCCCAGAACTAGGAGGGAAGTGCTATTTGTAGTGATGTCTTACTGATAAGAGTTAGATTCAAGAAAAAAGAACTGAAAGCTCCTAGTTCAGGTCATGAGTTATTTACCCCTGTATTTGAGTGTATTACACAATATACCCTTCTCTCATATGTGATGACTGTGAAGGTCAGAGTAAGCAGTACATTTTCTTACCTCAGACTGCACATGCTGCGCAGGGCCAGACCTCTAACCATAGGGTTGGGGTCTGAACAGTCTTTGCACAGAGTATTGATAGCTAAAAGAGCTAGATCAGGCTTCAAGGGAGCATATGTACACATATACAAGTACACTAGTTTCTTCTGAACAATGTCTATGGTAGCACTAGCTTTAACCATCTCCATAAAAACACTGGACACATCTACACCTTGGGTCATATGCCTGCAAGAAAAAGATAAGAAAAATGTAGATACAGCAACAGAGATTTCATATTAATCTACCTGAAAACCCAAAATATTGTATAACTTTGTAATTATTATAGTCAATGCATATATCATAACAAGTTGTCACCCAGAATGTGTGTATATACCTGTGCTAATACATTCTAAGTTTTATTTGTATTCCACCTCAGTGCAGTAGGTTAACTGCAAACAGAGTCAAATTAAGTTCTGCACCACAAAACCTAAATTCTTCACCTGGAGCATTTTATGCTTACTTTTGAGTACATATTACATTCTTGACATACTTTATTTTACTGTGATCCTACATTTTCCAAAGTATCAGAAAAGATAAATCAAGAAATATGAAATATAAATGTGTCAATTTATATACATTATTAAGCCTAGCTATTCAACACCAGGTCAAATAAGAACATTTCAACAGTTCTCTTAGAAAGCATTATTAGCTGCAGTTTTGATAGAAGAATGTAAGTAGAAGATTGTATACCCATAATAATATGATGTTTACCTAATACTTTTTATACTTTGCAATATATTGACAACAATTAATAAAATTTGACAAATCAGAAGGAAAATTAAATAGGATTTTCAATTAATGTTTCAATGTCTTGGATATTTCTTTGACCTGTTTAAGGGTAGCAGAAAGTTTTTTTAAGTAACATTTGCCAAAAATGAAAATTATATATGAATTTTCATCTATAGATTATAAGATTAAATTATTTAACAGTTTAACAGAGTTGGAAGGTACCTTGTAGGTCATCTAGTCCAACCCCCCGCCCAAGCAGGAGACCCTACACCATTTCTAACAAATGGCAGTCCGATCTCTTCTTGAAAGCCTCCAGTGATGAAGCTCCCAAAACTTCCAAAGGCAAGCTGTTCCATTGGTTGATTGTTCTCACTGTCAGAAAATTTCTCCTTATTTCTAGGTTGAATCTCTCCTTGATCAGTTTCCATCCATTATTCCTTGTCTGGCCTTCAGGTGCCTTGGAAAATAGCTTGATCCCTATTTTATTTATAATTGGCTAAGATCCATAGCACTAGGACTTTGCACGCTAATGTTTTGCACTCTTGAAAACTAAATTAACCTATTGAGATGTACCAGACTTTTCTCAAAAGGATTGCAAAATGAAATTCAAAAATATTATAACAGAAGAATATTCTTGTCAATGGTTTTCTCATATACAATTAACAGAAAGGTTTAAAGTGGATAAAATACATAATGGTTTGAACAAAGTAAAACTCAGTTTAAAATAGAATTATATACTAATGATAAACATATTATTATTAAAATGTATAAACATTATATATTGTTATTATTTATTAGCTTTAAACTTTCCTGATAGTTAATTTTGTTACAATATTATATAAACAACTATCTAAAACTATTTTTGTATATATCAATTTAAAAACTTTCAGCATTTCAGAAGACCAATTATAATTGACAAAATACAAGAAAACTGTAGCATAACACAAGCATCTCAGCACAGACCTGATCACTCGTTGGATAACATTCCTATAGCGAAGATGGTCAGTTTGCACATGAGGGTTGGACAGGGCTCTCTTCAGCTCCTTCACTGTATCCTCTGAACCAAAGTATGGCATTGTTGAGATTCTAAACCCTTTGGCAGTACCGCTTGTTGAAGAACCTAGGATAGCAGTCACAAAGGTAGATGCGGTCATAGAAAGAAAACTGAGCATATCATTTGTATTCCATTCTGCCCCTTTCAATCTCTTGTTTTATCTTTTCTTACAACAGAGATTTATTGCCTTTATTATGTTTACCAAATAACTCTTGATGATAAAAATTTCCAACACACTTTCCTCCTCCTTTTTCCCCCACAAAAACAACAAACCTATGAGGTTGATTGGGCTGAGGGTGACTGGCCCAAAGTCACCCAACTGAGTGACTTAGACATTTCATGGCTAAGGTGGAACTTTAACTCACAACCTCCTGCTTTCTAGTCTGACGCCTTAACCATTAGACCAAACTGGCTCTCAATTTGACAGTAACAAGCATGGCATTTTAGCATGCAACAAGCTGACAAGTCTCTGTTCCAAGGAGCTTTCAGCAATTAAAATACAGTAAATATAAGAGCTATAATAGAAAGGCAAGAAAACAATAAGACAAGAATAGCAGCATGTAACAAATAACTAATTACACTTGGTTTATCGAAGAGTAGCTATGTTAGACTTTATTGTACTGTAAAAACAATAAAATATATAAACAAAACCAAACTAACAAATTATCACTTTTTGGCAAATCACTTTTCATCAGATGAATAGTTCCGAGAAAGAGGTATTAAATCCATAAGTAGGTGATACTTCACAGGTAGTTCTTGACTTACAACCATTTGTTTATTGACTGTTCAAAGTTACAGCAGCACTGAAAAAAGTGATTTATAACCGGTCCTTGCACTTACGACTCTAGCAGCATCCCCACAGTCACATGAACAAAATTTGGGCCCTTGACAACATGTACTGTAAGCTATTAAATTCAGGGAACACTTCATGATATAAGATACTGCTGGTAGGTACAAAGTTAGGAAGGAAGGAAGGAAGGAAGGAAGGAAGGAAGGAAAACTAAAAAATAAAACTTATCTGCCACAACAAAAATGAGGGTTGTATAATGAACACAGTCATTGTATACCATTGTTGGTATGAAACTACATTTAATCTTAAACACAGGAAAGAAGCTGATTTCCTTGTTCTGAAAACACAAATATTTTAAACCCCAATTTATTATTTGTTTATGATGATGCCCACCAATGCTTTGGTCTGACAGAAAACAAAAACCAAAGCATTACAACCTCTATATAACCAGGCAACTAGAGAATAAATGGAGTGAATGCCCTCGAAAGTCCAATTTTGCAATTTACCGTCTTCGAAGGGAAGCAAGTTCTCGGAAATACAGAGCTCTAAATGGAGGAAGACAACACTCATGAAAATCATTTAAAAGCTGTAATACAATTTTTCGTTCCTCAAATTAAATGACAACTGGCAATACAATGCAGGGCAATTCATTTGTTTGGCAGTCCCATAAAGGTTTACATTATCTTAATCGTAAAACATTTCCGGGGCTTTTTAGCTTAATATCCCGGTGCACTAAGGAAGGGGGAGGATCAGAAAGCAGAAAAAAACTCAGATATGCTGTAGGGTCCCAATACTCAATAGTAGCAGGAAGTATCGTTATATGAATTATTATTGATCTACAGCGGAGTACATGGTAAGGTTATCCCGAACAGCCGCAGCCTCCTCTTTTTTTTTTTACCGCCCCCCTTTTGCAATGCAAAAGAATGCTGGTTTCCTCCCATGACAAACACTACGCAGGCTTTGCTGCTACCTTTTGCTTGAGAAAGTAAAGGTTGCTGTTGCCTAGTCACAGTTCCGCAAAATCCTGGATTTTTCTACTGTTTTCTTATTTTCTGTCTCTTTAACAGTCTTCTCAGAGAAAAAAAAAGAGGCTTCAAGGTATCCTGGAAGTTTCGTCTTCCGACCATGGAATTAAATATCCATCTCAAATTTTGCACGCCTATTGGCCGAGTAGCTTGAAAATGTATGGCTTTCAACTGAGGAATTCTGGGAGTTGAAGTCCACACATCTTAAAGCTGCCAAGAAACACCGGGCGAGGGCTCACGACGGGAACCGTGACATTATGACTCTACTGCGCATGAGCTTCCCGACAGGTCGATCATGGGCATGCGTTTAGGGTCTTGGTTGGCTCTCAATTTTTTCTTCTCCGGAGAGTGCCGCGCATGCTCGTTTGTCCCGATGTCTTATGGGTGAGCGGGTGTTTGGATTCTTCCGTTCTTTGGCGGGAAAAGCTAGTAGTACATGTGAAATACATTTGAAAAGTGACAGTAACAGAATTGGAAGGGACCTTGGAGGTCATCCAGTCCAACCTTCCTGCTCACGCAAGAGTCCTACAAAAAGGTCTCTAATTCCCCCGATCGGGACGCTCCCCGGGTAGACATTTTTGCATCTGGGAAAAGGAGAACCATCCATTTCTGCTGCCTTCTCTTTCCTGTGCTGCAAGTCTACGAGAGATCACAGTAAGCTTTCACGTTGCTCTCTGCAAAATGATTTCGGGAAGGGACGGGGGTGGTTTGAGCTCCCGAACAAACTTTTCTTTACAGTGCTCGCCGAGTCATGAAACAGCAGTTGTAAAGTGCCGGACCGCGGGAGCCGCAAACGTTTTCTGCGCTGGACCGCCTTCTCCTAAATCTCTAACTGGAATGCTAAAATGTCAAAAGGTTTCGCTTTCACACGACATTTAGGCCATTTTTCATTAAAAAGAACAACTTGAGGATCTCCTGGATGTCATCTCAAATACTACTAATAACTCATAGAAGAAGAATGCTGCAGGGAGAGAGCCAATCTGGTTTAGTTTAGTTTAAAATGACCACTAGTTGATGGTGAGTTCCAGTGCCACCTTGGGCCAGTCATCCTCTCTAGCCCTAGGAAGGAGATAAGGGCAAACCACTTCTGAAAAACCTCAAGAAAACTGCAGAACTATTTCAGAACTCTGGCTTGAAGGTATATGCACACAAAAATGTTGTAGAGTCCACAGTTATTACATTGCATTCCAGTAATAATCCTCAAATAGTTGTAGAGTTATGTAACAATAGGGATCTGGAATAAGTGGGGAACATCTGGTATGTATTGCACAGATTGTGTCAATCTGTGAATGTTTCATGAAACACAGTAATTTAAGTGCTAAGTAAGAAAGACAGCATATTATACTATATTGCTACATTAGGTAAAGGTTCCCCTTGCACATATGTGCTAGTCGTTCCCAACTCTAGGGGGCGGTGCTCATCTCCGTTTTAAAGCCGAAGAACCAGCGCTGTCCAAAGATGTCTCTGTGGTCATGTGGCCGGCATGACTCAATGCCAAAGGCACACGGAGCACTTACCTTCCCACCAAAGGTAGTCCGTATTTTTCTACTTGAATTTTTTATGTGCTTTTGAACTGCTAGGTTGGCAGAAGCTGGGACAAGTAACAGGAGCGCACCCCGTTACACAGCACTAGGGATTCGAACTGCTGTACTTCCTACCTTTTGATATCTTAGCCGCTGAGCCACCGAGTCCCTTCATGGCTACATTACCTTAAGCTAAATAAAGTACATTACCTTAAGCTAAATAAAGTTCTTATTGCCAGGGATATCAAAGTTTGGAATTTTACTGATGCATGAGTTCATCTTAACTTTTCTGCGTTTTTTTTTTTTTAAATATTCAAATTCATTGTTTTTATAGGAGCTGGAGTGATGAATGGGACTCTGATTGCAGGCACACCCATTGCGGTAGATTTTTGGAACATCAGGAAAGCTAGGCAGGCTCGCTTGTTCTTTCTTTCTCATATGCACAGTGACCACACTGTGGGGCTTTCCAGCACCTGGAACCAACCTGTTTATTGTTCACCTGTTACAGGTCAAATTCTACATCTCAGGCTGAAGGTACTTAAGTATGTGTAATTGTTCTAATGTTTCTCTTAGCTTTTGTTCTCCTGGTGTTGCTGAAATAAACATTCTGACAAACCTATCTAGTGTTCATAATGCTGGAAAATGTACTTCAGCATCCTTTAGCATGCTATTCATTTTCTTATCTTTTTGACAAAGTCTCACGCTGATTCTACTATGTCTTTGTTTGGATTCTAGGTAGCTAAGCAATGGATCTGTCCTTTGGAAGTGGGAGATAGCCATGTTGTGGCTTTGGATGATATTGGCAGAGAGACCATGACAGTGACCTTGATAGATGCTAACCATTGCCCTGGATCTGTCATGTTCCTTTTTGAAGGGTACTTTGGTGTCATCCTCTACACAGGTATGAACTTCCTTGTTTTTAAGAAGGAGGTGAAGTACATTTTAGATTGCAACTATGATTGTCCTTCCAATAGAAGAGAGTGTTGCTGAGTGTTGAACTATAAAGTCCTTGTTGCTCTCAAGCTTGGTTGTTTGCTTGTACAGCAGCTTGCCCCTGCTAGTGTTGGTGGAGCTGTGGTTTTCTCCTTGATAGTTCTAAGGACGCTACATGATTTCCCCTTGTGGTATAAATTTGTCATGTGTTCTCAGCTCTTTTTTTGTTTTTTCCTCTTGGATGCTACCTGTAGAAGCAAGCTCTAAAAGTATGACCTCTGATTTCTCCAACAACAGAATTATATGGTATAATGTCTGAGGTACAGGCCTGGATGTAGAAGAAATTTTAAACCCACTTTGTATCAATACATATTCAGTAGTTAGCTGAAAACTAGGAAAGTATTTTACCAGTAATTTTGCAAGACTCAATGAAATATGAATTTCACATTGAAAAACAGTTTAGAAGATTTACAACATTGCTTCCTTCTAGAATAACTAAAAATATGTATTCTTAATTAATTTAGGTTTTTGCTTCCCAGGAACATTTTCCCCTGATAGTCCAATTATATCTGTGTCTTATCAGGTGATTTTCGTTACACTCCTAACATGCAGCAAGATCCAGTTCTAAGGAACTCAAAGCTTATCAATTTCCTCTATCTGGATAATACTAACTGTCGCCCTGAAATTATCTTACCATCCCAGGAACAGGCCATTGAGCAAATTAAAAAGTTGATCAGGGACCATCCTGATCATCAGGTGAAGATTGGTAAGAAGATCTAATTTTTCAGACCTAATTGAATGGAAAGAAGTCATGGAGCTTGTTCTTTGATATGAGAATCCTTATGTTTTAAGTGTGAAAATTGAGCTCATCTATGTGGAAGATGGTTGAACTCCATTATATATATAATTATGTGTGTGTAGGTATATATATGTATGCATGTATATGTATGTATAGGTGTGTATATATGTGTATATATATATGTATGCAAAAAATTAAAATCTCGGATGTTTTCCCACGTCATTGTAAATAAGTTGGTTAAAATGTTTAAAACTCTGGTTAAAATCCCAGCTTAAAATCTTCTAAAAATCCCTACAGAGCACTCTGCAAGGTCCTTTAAAAACTCAGCTAAAATCCTACCAGTGACTTTAAAAGTTTCTCTTATAGCAACGTTTTGACAGGCTCACAACCCTGTCATCTTCAGGCTCATGTTTCGTTTGGAAGCTATGGGTTCTCTGTTGTGAGGTCGGAGCTGTCACTTATCTATATTTGCTGCTGCTGAAGTATGCTGGCTAGCCTGCAACTCTGTGTCCCTATTGGAGGACAGCAGTTTTTCTTCCTGCTTCCTCATCCTAGCTGCTTGGCTGCGTGTTACAGGCCCAGCTTTCTCAGATAATCTATTATTATCTGTCTGCTGTAGAGGGGAAAGGATTCTGGTAGGCATCACAGCACCCTTGATTGTTAGTTGAGATCTCAGCCTGTCTTCTGGCTCGATCCTCTCTCTCTCCATATTGCTAGCCACCCTCTGCAGAGCGGGAAGAATTCTGGCAGGCCTTGCAATTTGTTGCTTGTTGGAATCTCTGTCTCTCTTCTGATGTTAACACTTGAGTTTCTCTCAGTGCAGGTCCCCAAATACTTGATAACCTAGAGGCATCGTCTCGTCTCGTCTCGTCATCCTAAAAGGATGATAGTATAACCATACTGCCTGCAGACAAAGGCAATGCTACGGTGATAATGAATATGGTAGATTATGACAAAAATTACTTGAGCTCCTCCAAGACGTTACATACAAACCCCTAAGCACTGACCCAACCACATATTTAGAAAAAACTACCAAAGCCAAGATAAA
This sequence comes from Arizona elegans, assembly GCA_022577455.1. NCBI lineage: Eukaryota > Metazoa > Chordata > Lepidosauria > Squamata > Colubridae > Arizona > Arizona elegans. The sequence goes on from JAKOOJ010000002.1 coordinate 169,180,009, forward strand.
GGCCAGTCCCATAGATAAAGAAGTTCAACAAACAATCATTCCCAGAGAGAAGTCATCGAAATGTCCAAAACTATATGGCCTCCCAAAAATACATAAAGAGGGCATACCCCTCAGACCTATAGTCAGCTCTATAGGCTCTCCGCTACAAAACTTGGCTAGATACTTAGCCAAACAATTACAACCATTTGCAGAATCGATTGCTTCCTATGTGCAGAACTCATATCATCTCATAGAAATTCTGAGAAACCAACGCATAGGGCAGGGTGACCTACTTGTAAGCTTTGATGTGGTCTCTATTCACCCAAGTACCTGTTACAGAAGCTCTAGGAATGATCAAAAACAAATACCACCAAACCACATCATAGAATTGGCAGAGCATTGCCTATCTAACACCTACTTCATGTACGGAGGGCAAAGATATAAACAAATGCAAGGGGCACCAATGGGGTCACCGCTCTCCCCAGTTATTGCCAATCTGTTCATGGAAGGATTTGAAATTAAAACGTTGGAACAAACTATCTATAAACCAAAATTATGGCTCAGATATGTAGATGATACTTTTGTCATCTGGCCTCATGGAAATGACAAGCTAGACAATTTTCTAGCACACTTGAATAACATGCACCCGAAGATAAAGTTCACTATGGAAATGGAGAATGAAAATCAACTCCCATTCCTAGATGTACTAATATATAAGAGAACTGATGGCATCCTAGGACACAGTGTTTACCAAAAGAAGACACATACAAATCGTTACCTGAACGCACACACACACCATCATCCCTCACAAATAAGTTCAGTGGCAAAAACTTTAATCACTAGAACTAAACGTCTAGCAGATGAGGCACATGTACATACAGAGCTTAAGACCCTCACAGAAGTAATAATGGAAAATGGGTTCCACGAAAATAGAATTAGAACTATAATCCAGCAAGGGACAGTAGGACAGAGCAAAACCCAAGAAGAAGAACAGAATATGGGAACTGCCATCCTGCCCTATATAAAAGGGACCACCGATAAAATTAGTAAGATATTATGGAAACAAAAAATAAAAACAATGTTCCGTACAGATAGAAAAATATCGATGATGGTGAGAAACCCTAAGAATAAAATTGAGTTGGAAAACCAGGGGATATGCGAAGTGCCATGTGCCTCCTGTCAGTCATCTTATATTGGACAGACAAATAGACGAATAAGTGTGCGTTTAGAAGAACATAAAAATGCAGTGAGGAAAGAAGAGCAAACTTCTTCTTTGGTACAACACATGAAAGCCACGGGACACAATATTGATTTTAATAAAACCAGAACAGTGGCGAAAGAGGAACATCTCAACAAAAGAATAATCAGGGAGGCCATCGAAATTGAAAAGAGGCCTCAGAATATGAACAGATGAGACAATGCCTCTAGGTTATCAAGTATTTGGGGACCTGCACTGAGAGAAACTTGAGTGTTAACATCAGAAGAGAGGAAGAGATTCCAACAAGCAACCAGTGGTGTTGCAAGGCCTGCCAGAATTCTTCCCGCTCTGCAGAGGGTGGCTAGCAATAAGGAGAGAGAGAGGATCGAGTCAGAAGACAGGCTGAGATCTCAACTAACAATCAAGGGTGCTGTGATGCCTACCAGAATCCTTTCCCCTCTACAGCAGACAGATAATAATAGATTATCTGAGAAAGCTGGGCCTGTAACACGCAGCCAAGCAGCTAGGATGAGGAAGCAGGAAGAAAAACTGCTGTCCTCCAATAGGGACACAGAGTTGCAGGCTAGCCAGCATACGTCAGCAGCAGCAAATATAGATACGTGACAGCTCCAACCTCACAACAGAGAACCCATAGCTTCCAAACGAAACATGAGCCTGAAGATGACAGGGTTGTGAGCCTGTCGAAACGTTGCTATAAGAGAAACTTTTAAAGTCACTGGTAGGATTTTAGCTGACTTTTTAAAGGACCTTGCAGAGTGCTCTGTAGGGATTTTTAGAAGATTTTAAGCTGGGATTTTAACCAGAGTTTTAAACATTTTAACCAACTTATTTACAATGACGCGGGAAAACACCCGAGATTTTAATTAATAATTTAATAAAGAAGTTCAACAAACAATCATTCCCAGAGAGAAGTCATCGAAATGTCCAAAACTATATGGCCTCCCAAAAATACATAAAGAGGGCATACCCCTCAGACCTATAGTCAGCTCTATAGGCTCTCCGCTACAAAACTTAGCTAGATACTTAGCCAAACAATTACAACCATTTGCAGAATTGATTACTTCCTTGGGAAAGGACGTGGGAAAACACCTGAGATTTTAATTTTTTGCATATGCACACCCGTGAAAACTTAAGATGATAGATAGATAGATAGATAGATAGATAGATAGATAGATAGATAGATAGATAGATAGATAGATATAGATATATACACACATATGTATGCATGCATGTATATGTATATGTATAGGTCTTTGGTTATTTGGGTTTTCTCCCGCATAAAATTGGATTTTACGCGGGAGAAAACCTGAATAACCAAAGACCTACATACAAACACCTGCGAAAACCTCAGAAAACATATATATATCTATATATATATATGTATATATCTATGTAGGTCTTTGGTTATCCGGGTTTTCTCCCGCGTAAAATTGGAAATGTCTTGGTGACGTTTCGACGAAGTCTCATTCGTCATCTTCAGGCTGGTGTTTTCGGCTTCGTGCTCCTAGAAGCACGAAGCCAAAAACGCCAGCCTGAAGATGACGAATGAGACTTCGTCGAAACGTCGCCAAGACACTTCCAATTTTACACGGAAGAAAACTCGAATAACCAAAGACCTACATACAAATACCCGCGAAAACCTCAGAAAACAAATATTTATCTACACACACACATACATACACACACACACACGTGTGTGTGTATGTATGTTTGTGTATATGTGTGTGTGTGTGTGTGTGTGTGTGTTCACACACACACACACAAAATGGAAAAGCACAGTTGCATAAGGTTGCCTGGTGATTCATTAGACACTGGAGCAAGAATCCACCAAGGGAAAGTGTAATGTTTCAGGTTTTTTAAGTCTTCCACTGCTAAGCCATAATTATTTCAATAGTTAAATACATTCCATTCTGAAGATTGAATTACTGTAAGTGTTAGACCACCTGGCTTTTGAAACACTAACAGGTGTTTATCATCTTTTAGGTACATATAGCTTGGGAAAGGAGTCACTTTTGGTGGAACTGGCCCAAGAATTTCATACGTGGATTGTGGTGAGTCCCCAGAAGTTGGAGCTTATGCAGCTGTTGGAGATTGAGAATGTTTTCACTTCTGAAGAAGGAGCTGGATGGATTCATGCTGTGGATTTTTCAGAAATCTGCAAAGAAACAATGACCAACTGGAATCGGAATCATCCAACCATAGCTATTCTCCCTACCAGCAGACCAGTGAAAATCAGACACCCTAATATGCATGTTGTTCCTTATTCTGACCACTCATCTTTCCAAGAACTATTAGAATTTGTAGCTTGGCTAAAGCCCTGCTCCATTATTCCTGTAGTGAAGAATGAGGCATGTCAAGTATATTTTCAACAATACTTGAGCTCTGAAAACTATTCACTTCTGGAATCTAAAGTTCCAGAATCAGTTAAACAAGTCATACAAAACAAAAAGAAAGAAAAGCTGATAAAACTGCTCAAATTGTCAGCCTCTCACCATGCTCCAAGGGGAGTTTGCTTTGACTCGCCTGAAAAATGTACTGGACAGAATGAATATTACCCTGAAACAGAAATTTCTGAGCAGTGCTGCTCAGAATCCACAAATGGAACTGTGCCTTATTCTAGACAAGAACAGTGTGCTCAGTTTCCACAGTGTGAAGAGAAACAGCAAGAAACAATGCTAGAACTATCAAACCTTAAGAATGACCGAGTACTTCCTGTGGTAGAGTCAGAAAACATGTTTTCCACCAAACAACAGCTGAAAGACAATGCTGACAATGAATTGAAAACGTGTCACACAGTTGTAACATCAGCATGCACATGCATTTTCTCCAGTGACAGAAAGGATACAATCTCCAGACTAGAAAGAGTTCCTTCTTCCTGTGAGAACAGTGACTGTCTTGCTCAACCAGTCTTGGACAATGATGTCTTCTCAACAGCATCACAGCCTGATCAAATTCACAGAGTGGCCAGTCAACAGGTTTTAAAAAACCTTTGTCAGGAATATAATTTATCTCCCTTAAATTTCTCAAAGCGAAAGTCCCTAGAAAACTTTGATTTGCAAGTAGAAAACTACTTAAAAAGAGGAAGAATATCAATAGGCATAGAGTAATATAAACTTGCATTCTGGACAAGAACTTACAGGAAAAAGCAAACTGTCTGATCAAGTGCCAAAAGAGGGTAGCTATGGAATAATAATCTGATTTTCAAGTGAGGCATATCTGCATCCTTCCCCCACCTGCTCCAGTTACTCATTAAAATAGATCTGTCTGATCCATTTTGATAAAAAGTGAATCTTCAGTATTAACAGCATGTCTCTTCACTTTTTAGGTTTTCTCCTATCTTTTAGGGCTGCTTATTGGTATTAATTCAGCTGAAAAATCATAGACCCCTAAATATGTACTTTTGTTGACATAATTGGGATTGTTTTTTAACTGAGGGGCAATCTGTCTTTTCATGACTTATTCACTACTGAAATCTTTCCTGTGAATTAACAATATTTCTGAAAAAGGAATGTGGTTTGTCAGTGATATATTTATATTTTTCCTAATAAAATTTTAAAATGAAAACTAATATTTTACTTGGCTTTTTTTTAAAGGAAGCAAACAAGAGACTTAATCAAACTGACTACTCATGAAAAATTGTCTCTGTATTAAGAAATGATTTATAGTGCATTGGTGGTATTTAAATGTTAAAATAAATTAATGTTAAATTGAAATAAATACATTAATTTCTCTCAGTGGGGTCTGACACCAAGGTTTCACTGTAACTATAATTCATTTAAATTTAAAATATTTACTACTTTTGTTGATATTAATAGATATTTTTTCTCCGGTGTCATTTGAGATACCATACTTATTATAAATTGCTATTGCTATTTTGGCACCGTTGGACTAGTGCAGGGTTTCTCAGCCATGGATTCAACTTGTGTGGACTTCAGCTCCCAGAATTCCCCAGCCAGCTTAAGACGTACACACATTTTAAAATTGCCACAGCTTAGAAACACTGGTCAAGAGTGTTGGTTTCTGCATAAAGTTATTTATTCTTTGAATGTGATTTAGCCTTCTATCAGGCTAATGAGCTGATGAAATTAAGAGATAATGTGGAAGTGACATCCACAGCAGCAATTTTCAGCCATAGTGTTCCTGATACAGTTTTAGCCAAATGGAACACAGCATGAATGTTCACTAATAAATGAAAATATTTCCCAGGGAGAGGCTGTTGGACAAGATGGTTAGATGTGTTAATTATTTCTTTCCTGCCAGGATTGGTATAACTGCTGATGAAGCGCCTGTTTCCTGTCATAGTTGGAAAAATCATTTCTCAAAATTTTGTCACTGCTAAACTATAAAATAGTTTCTGGTCAGAAGCCATCTGGCAACGTAACTACGTTTCCAGTCTACATCCTTAAAACAAGAAGACAGAATAATATATATTTAAAAAATCGTATTATTTGCATAATATGCTGTTTCAGTCCAAGGAGAAGGGGGGGGGGGAAGGATCATAAAAAACAGGTTATAGTAACATGTCTGGCGCTGCTTGTAACTGCTTGCTTTTCTAGTACATGTAATTCTTTCCCAGCACACCACACCTTAGAATATGATATCCCTTACGTAATTGGCAATGATATTAAACTAATCACTGCTTTCAAGATAACCACACTGCAAATGAAAGCCTCTGATCTCAGCCCAGGTGGGCCCTGCCTGATTACACCATGAAGCAGATACCAGAGCAGGAAGGGGAGGGGGGAAATGTGTTTTTTTCCCATTCCTTTACTGGCTTACTCAGTTATGCTATTTCTCAGCAGTTTCAGTAAATTCCTGTTGCCTCTTACAGTATGTTTGTCAGAGTTGGATAGATGTTGCAAGAGCTCATCTTGGTTATCTGCTAATTTTGTAATAAAGCAAATAAAACGAGCTGAGGTTGAAATTATAAAGTTGAAAAAATGAAATGCAGTCTAGGGTAGCAGTGCTGGAAAAGCAGCCCATAAAACTCAGCCAGTGAGTTGAGGAAACACTGCTGGGAATTGGGTGATATTTTTAACGTGTTACAAGTTAAAATTTACAAGTAACTTGTTGCTTGTATCCTTACGATTTATATTGATTGTTTCCTAGTATGATTTTATTGCTTATTTGTACGCTGTGACTATCATTAAGTGTTGTACCTTATGATTTTTGACGAATGTATCTTTTCTTTTTATGTACACTGAGGGTACATATATATATATATTGGAATGGAATGGAATGGAATTCTTTATTGGCCAAGTGTGTTTGGACACACAAGGAACTTGTCTTTGGCGCATATGCTCTCATATTTATTTATTTAGGGAAGTTAACTACTGTCAATTTCATGTTGAAGACCAAATAACTGCAGAAACAAGATTTTAAACAAAATTATAGAAAGATCATTATAATTAACCTGGAATTTTTAAAAGCAACAATTACAAAAAAATAATAAAATGTTTGCTTTTGGTCTTTGCAGAAGAAGCTTGAGTGATTCTCATCTGATGACTAAGTGATTGAACAAATGTCTCCCAGATATTTCATAAAGTAATAAAACTAACAGGAAAACTGCAAGTTTATACATCCTCAGGCCTTGTATTTGAATGCAGAAGTTCAACTTTTAAATGTATTTCTTTAAAAAAGCCACTGTACTATGAAATCAAAAATTAATGTACATTGATTAATTTTTTAAAAATTTTATAAGGATTCGAACAACCCATGTCTGGATTTTTAAGAAGTTTCATCTTTGAAAAATCCTTAATGAAAATCCTTAATCTTGGCATGAAGAGGGAATCTTATGGATAAAAACTACTTTCTGTTATTTAATAATAGCAAAGAGCAGATTAAATAGACCATTTTCAGAATACACAGAAGTAAAAAGTGGTTCAGAGTTCTGTTGGCAATTAGTATTATTTAACTATTTCTTAAATTATGTGAATGCAACAAATAATCATTAAGATAGATTTATACCAAGTGGTAAAATGTTTGTCTTATGAAAAATTCTACTGTAAGAAAAATTTGTCAAATAAATGACTGGTTCTTTTGATAAAAGAGACAGAACCTGATCAGTGTAGCTGTTTCTTAGTACATGACAATGGGTATGAATATTTTATTTCCTGCAATAACACAGCAGTATTATTTGCAACTTACAACATTTTGGTTTGCTATCTTAGGACTTCCTTATCAAGCAGCGATTGTTATTTGATTGTGATTTTGTTGCTTTCCTTTATTCTTAAATATATGTCCATTTTAATATGTTACAGTGCATTGCATATTTGAGAGGTGATTTATATCTGTTCACAGTTACTTTCAGAACAAGTTCTGCTTCTGCAACTTATTTAATTTTTTTCTCCAAAGTATTTGTTCTTCTCTTAGTATAAAACATACAGTATATTTAATTAAGTCAGAAGTTTGGATTAAATAGTTGAGTCTTAATAAAAGTAACATCTTTGTCTTACAGTTGCTTAAATGATTTACATTCTCCACTCCATAATAATATTATAATTAGATCACTTACTTCAAAAAGCATTGTCAGCATTTGGATATTTTTCTGATGGAGGAGCAGAGGATTTTCACCTAAGCAAATTCTCAATTCAGCAGATTGTTATATATTTCTGTTCTTTAAAAAAACTCTATAGAGCATGTTTCACTTCATAGCTCTAGCACTACTTAAAGGATGTTGAAATTTGTTAAATGTGCATTTGTTTTTGTTTTCCTTTTGAGGTTAATGGAGAAAACCCATTGTAAGTGGAAATCTTTCCTCCTCATTCTGATCGCATCATTGGCTTCTGCAATTAACAAATAATACCTGGATAGATTGTTCTATGAGAAATTGAGTTGGAAAAACATCAGAGGCTCTTTAAACCCAAAGGCTCCCATCCATTGCCTGTATTTCATTATGGTTGACTGCTCTAATCTTTTTTAATAAGTTTCTGTTTGGAGATAACCAATTTTGCTTTATCTCTAGATTAGGTTGCTGCAAGTGCAAAAATACTGGGGATTAATTCATCTTCAGAAGAAGCCAACTGCCTTGTTTTTCTGCATGAGCCATGTTTAATTGCTAGTTAAAAGTCATGCGTAAAACAGAAACACCTTACGGCTGAGCTTCTCTGAAGACAGATAATCCTTATCTTTATTCAAATGTGTTTGAGGGGTAGGGTCTCCTAATATATGAGGGAAGGGAAGGTGGGAGAAATTTTGGCTCACCTGAAAATATTTGGGTGTAATTAATATGAAGTTCCCTGATTGACATTTTGCCAAAGTCACTGCAGTTTCCTGACTTGTCCTAAGCTACATGCATAACTTTAGCCTCCTATTAGTTCAGAAATGGACTGCACTTTTCCAAAAGGCAACTGGAACCAGGGAAGTTCCTTTATCTAATTTAGATCAGAGTCAAACAATCTGTTAGCCCACAAGGGCATTTGAAATTGTGCTACCATTTTGTGGGCACATCTCAAACTGACTACCCTGGTGCTGCCATGTTGGGCCTATTCTCTCCCAATATAAAAAATTAGTAGCAGACCATCATTTGTAGTTCTATTCCCCCCCCCCCGCCTCCCCCCCATCATTTTTGTGGAGATTTTTTCCTGAACCGGTGAAGTCTCCAAACTTTTTTTCTAAGAATGGCCCTGAGCTCTATGTGGGGATTGAAAATATTCTTGGATATAAGAATATTAGAGGATGATGTTATGTTTTACTTTTTTCAATTAAAAATTTAAAAGCCAGTTTTATTTATATATTTTAATTTAAAAAACCACAAAGGATGAAGACAGGTGAGACAGAAAGATTGGAGGTATCTAGGACTCATTTGAATCAAAATAAATAATATATTCCCAGTCAGAAGATTTGGCCTACTGATGCTAAAAGCATGTGAAACAGAAAAAAGAAGATGATGAAAATAAGAACACCTACAATGCTGTTTGGAAATCTTAAAGACATGGGAGTTAGCCACATCAACATAAAGCTATTTGGGATTGAGGAGAGTTGGATGGAGAAGCAGAATTGCAGTTTAGACTTGACAGAAAGTAGGAAATGCCTCCTCATAATGAACAAGTTGAAATCTCATGCCTAAATGAATTGCATCCTAGTGCACTAACAGTCAATATTTCAGGTAGAATATCTGTCCTTTATTGAAATAATCTTTGTTAGATTGGTTCAGTTAACTAGGGTTTGTTGGCTATTTACCCCTATTTTATTGCTGTTTTAAATTTTTTAATTACAGTTGTCTTTACTATCTCTTCTCTATTCTTTTAAACTAGTACTTATATTAGTATATTACTTTTTCTTTTCTTGAAAATTATAATATCTAGCTTTAAAATAAACAAGAAAAGGGGGGAGCACAGTTAGAATGAAACAAGGAACAACTAAATTATTCAAAAATGAGGAAATACATCAAGATTGGATACTCTTTATTTAACTTGCATGCATAATCTATTGTGAGAAATGAGAAACAGAAGTTGTAATTAAGATTTCTGGGAGAAACAAAAATAAGAAGAAAACTCACAAAATGTAATAAAAAGGAGATGACAAAGTGGTCAAGAGTTCCTATCTTTAAAAAGGGAACAAAAGAATATTCTGTAACCTATGTACCAGTCAATCTGATACTGAAACCTGAGAATTAGGATAGTTGGTTTAGCAACAGTATGCACGAAAAGGGTTTTGGAATTCAGCTGATCACCAGCTGAATGAGTCAGCAATGTAATGTGGCCATTCAAAAGGCAAGTGTAATTTTAGGCTACATTAAAAAGTAAACATTCAATAGTTAAAAAATATTCTGCACTGGACATAATCCCAATTCAATTACTGCAACCAATTCTGGGCTCAACATTTTACAAAAGCTTTATAATAAACTGCGCTAGATCCATAAATGGAACAGAAAATTTAGTGTTACAAGGAGATATTGGGGGAAACTTGACAAGTTTAGCCTAAAGATTACTATGTATCTGTGGGGCAGTGAGAGTGTAAGTTTCTGAATGGGAGTCACATAGAAAAAGAAGATGTTCTGTTCTGCAAATCATATAATAATGGTCAAGTTATAGGAAGGCAGATTCTAATTGAATGCTTTGAAAAGCAATGATGCTATTTGACAATGGAATCATTTGATGGTGAACCTCCTTTTTCTGGGTGAGACATCTTTTTGTCAGTGATAATTTAATTTGTTTTTGGAAGTTATGAAGTTGTCCCCTTCAAGATCTATGATTCTGAGTCTTACTGATTTGAAGGGGAAATTCTTTTACTTGACTGGGAAGGTAATGTTGCAAATCCCATCAGTCAAAGAACTTCAACTGGAAGGATCTAGGAAGAGAACCTTCGCTGCTGTCATCTCTTCATTATGGAACATCTCTCCCCCAGAGGTGCGGTGGGCACTCTCCTGGCCTTCCGTAAAGGGGTCAAAATTTCGGACTGTGACTTTGCATGGGGGGGGGGGGGGGCAAAAGATCATGTAATTATAGCTCGCCTTCAACCTTTATTAACCAATGTTAAATGGCCATCTTGGAATTTTCAATTTCTTTGAAATTTTATAATCTTATAATTTAAAAATATTTATATGCTGTTTTATATGTTAATTATATTGTGCACTGTCCGTAGTCCTTGCTTAGGGCGATGGGTGATCTAGAAATATGAAATATAGATAAATACAGATAGGTAGGTAGGTAGGTAGGTAGGTAGGTAAGTACGTACATACATACATACATACATACAAGGGACTACATAACACAGTGACTAGGTTCATGAAACATATTAAGCCAAAAATCACATAAATCGTACTATGACTTACTGTGAATCCAGCTTGTACTCCATATTGAGTCTACGAAATCTTTCTATAAAGTAACAGCAAACAAAATATATTATTTCAATTATATTATATACTCCATCATTTATTAAACTAGGCCCCCTACCGTCTCCTCAGCCAGCATCTGTCATCTGTCTTGAAGAAGCAAAAGTTGTTCTTTACTGTTAAGTTAAAAAGTCCTTCACTTCTACTATTGAGCAGTAATTGTGAAGAGACTTTGCATAAATGCATTGCTGAGAGCTTGGTTCCTCATGGGTTTGCAATTTTAGTAGCATTATATAATAATTTCCAGGATTGTAGTGCTGTAAATCTTAGATTAAAGAAGAAAGCTCAGTCTCTTCTTTCAAATTGTTTATACAAAGTTTTAAGATACATTTGTCCACAAAGGTTGGGCTCCTATCATGGTCACCTATAAACAGCTCTGGTTATGGTCTAAAATAACCTTTCCTGTCTAATTAATATATAGGTTCTGACATCTTTCTCCCCCCCCCTTTTTTTTTTCATTCCCCATCTTTGTTTTCTGGATAGACAAGTACTGCAGCTTTCCTTGGCAGCAATTGTGAAACATCATCTCTTGGCTTTTTAGCTTTTTAAGCTCTTAATTGTTTTTAAAAGCAATGAATGATTATAACTCTTAATGACACAAGAAATATTTTCTAGAATTGCTATTAAAAGTACACACTCACATACAAAGGCCAGACATATTCACCCCACTGCTTGGCATTCCAATAAGCAATATATTAGATATTCTATCTAGGGCTGTAAAAACCAGATGATCACTAAATGACTGTAGGAAAATTAAGAAAACACTAGGTGGCAGCAAAGAAATTTCCTTGCTGCCGTCAGCTAGTCCAGACTTTTTCAACCCAGATTTGATAATTCTATATAAAAATAATTATATATATCTTTTTCTTTCTTATATGCTTCCTATTCTAGATTGTCTACTAAAGTCAGATCTGATTGGTTATTGATTAGGAGACCAGGAAATACCAGGGATGCAGACTCAAATTTAAAATTTTTTAAAAAGGAATTTAAAAAAAAAATCACAGAAAAAGACAACAGCAGACCACTTCATATTGTTCCATCATTATCGTTACTACGCTATAGTGTATAGCCTTATTATATAATTGTCTACTTTCATGGTGGCAGTCTCTCAGAAAATAAAAGTAATGTTTTCATCACATCCCCTATTATCCTTTATCTCTGATTCGCAATATACTTCTGCAGTTGTTTTTAGCAGTTTAAAAATCTCATTGCCCTATTTTCTACATTCTTTGACCTCCCCTCCCTCCCTTCTTTCATTCTGCGGTAGGATTACCAGCTTTGCAACAGCCTCTTTGTGTTTTGTTACTCACATTTTTCAGTTCTGCCTATTAAGCCATTGCTTTTCCTGGAACTTAAAATTACACTTAATTTTTTTCTGGTTCAATATTCAATGTGCAGAAACTAAGATCTGAATTGGAATCATTTTGAAAAATATTTTATTTCCAAGACAAAAAATATTCAACAATTTCTGGGACGATATACCTTCTTTCTATTAAGCCTTGTAATGCTTCATTGCTTTCTACAGTTTTTAGGCCACACCACTACTGTTGTCAGAATTTCATGCTTTCCTGCTGTTTGCATAAGCATTGTGTTACAGGAAGATCATGTCTACTCCACTTAGCTGTAAAGGAAACTGATGTGAACTGTTTTCAAAATCTTCTAAGAAGTTATCCTGTGACTGAGCCCAGAATTAGCTAAACATAGCACCCATAACTCATATAAGGATGAAAAAACGTAACATGATTCTCATAGCCTTAACTTACCACTACTACAGAGAAAACAATGCATCTTCTGCTACAAAGGCACTTAACAGCTACCAAACGCTTATGCAATTTTAAAATTTTAAGCAGCAATGTTTCAACTTCGGTTAAATTATATACAGTTAAATATTGAATAAAGCTGTAAATTCACATGTACATACATTCTTAACTTTTGCAATACTCAAATGTATTGTTTAAGAAATCTCATTGGAACAAACAATGGTTTACTTAGAAAATACAAGTTTAATAAATTATTAAATATTTAGTTGACAAGCATCAGAAATCTGAAGACTGTATTTTGTGCACTTGGAATATTTTCTTCATCTGTGATATGAGAGAGGAGTATAGTTGTTTCCTTTCATGCACAAATCAGTTAATAATAGCATGCATATATAGCATGTTATTTTCCAGTTCTTTTGGATGAAAATTGAAAATAAAATAAAAAGCAACAACCATTAAATCATAGCGTAGCATAGCATAGAAAGGAAACTAAACCTTCCACCATTCAACATTCCCACTATCTCTCTTTCTCTGACCTTTCAGCCAAATTCCAGGCAAAAGATTAGAGATTATATTTAAACAGATTTAACCCCAAGGATGAAATTAGCAAAACATGTTTTTTTGAAATTAGCAAAAGGCATCAGTCTTCTCAAATAGAGGAAATCTCTTCAGGATGACAGTGACTTCCCCTTCCCACTGGAGATTTCCTCATTAACAAACAAAAGGCTCTTTATTCTAAGATCATCGTCCTAATTTGTAATGGAAAGAACACAGGCAAGGTGCATAACCACTGAGCAACCCCTTTCATCCAGCCAGCTAACTACATTCTTCAAGAATTCTTAGAGGCCGAATCTGTTTGCATAGTTTCAAGGGACAATAGAGAGACTTTTCTATTAAAAAACTATCTTGGAAAATTCACTAGTGGTCACCTTTGAAGCTGATCTCCCTGTGCGAAATAAAACTTCTCTGCTTCGAGTGATTTCTTACATTCTGCAGTCTTTGGTGCTGGCTCGGAACAGATCTGGTTTTTTTCTTCTTCTAACATTAGCTGTGTGCTGTGGGTAGGATTCAATCAAAAGTATTGTGTCCAGTGCTAAAAGTCATCCACAGATGGCAGTACCAATCTGCAAGTAGCTCTGACTTGTTCTTTAGCATCTCTTCTTTCACTGCAGTTGAGACTTCACTGTAAGAAACGGTGGCATTGCTATTGTTCATTAAATGGAAGCCTACAGTGAGTACTCATTGGTGCATTTTAAGTAATAATGTAAAAAGATTGAATTTTTCACTGCTGAAGGAGTCCCTCCAATTGAAATGTACTGCCGAATACAGTTTATGACAGTTTTTGTTGACCAGAGTAAAGACCTACATCAAAAGTTATATCTTTATAATTAAGGCAGCAAACATACAAAATACTCCTCCCTCTTCCTAAGAGTTGAAATTCATCAGCAAGTTCAACTTGCCATGTTATGAGAATGAAGGTGAGGAATTTCTTCATAGCATTGTGACAGCCATGGGCTTATCACTATGTCTTAGAAACAAAGCATAAGTCCATGGAACATCATCACAAAGCTTTACTGTCTTGTCGCCCCCCCCCACCCCTCCCCCCAAATCAAAACTCAGCCTTCACAGGAAAACTCATGTTTACATATTTTGGTATGCAGGTGGTATTCTGCCTATGATTTCTTCGAAGTTAGCATCCTATCAACTCAGTGTTACACTGCAGCACACAAATCTTTGACACAATTAAGCAGAATTTGAAAGCACAACAAATGAAATATTGCTACATGGTAATACTAGACCTTACACTTCATGAACCATCTATTATGTAGGTGTGAATTGTGGATGATTTCACCACCAGCTTATTCCATTCACTACAGTCCAGATTTGGGGCCATGTCACTTTAACCTTTTCTCATAATTGAAGGAATACCATTATGGGCATCTGTTTGATTGAAATGAAAGCTGGAAAGGACTTTCAAGACCTGCTTGAAAAGACAAAGTGTAGAATTCTTTTGTGACAGGTTTAAGAAGCTTATCCATTGTTGACATTAGTACTGCCTATGATGAATGGGGTTGATGTGTGTGTGTGTGTGTGTGTGTGTAATTTAAACTAAAATGATGAAGATGGATACATTATTTTTTGTTATAGCTGTCCTGTTCAGATTTAGGTTAACTGTTGCTGAAGCAAACTTTTATCTGCTGTCTAATAGGATTGAAAAAAAAAAGTGGGATTTGGGTCATCCAGAAGGATGGCAGACGGCCATCCATGGCCTTCTGCCATCTGGACAATCAGTACAATAAAAAGCCACAAAGGCTGCAGTCCAAAACACTGTAAAAAAAAATCCAGTAGTACTTTTTGTGGGAAGTGATTGTGCAAGGATTGTTCTATGAAAGCTTTAAAAAGTATCCATTAAGGAAGCATGTAATGATATTTTGTTTTTTAAACATACCATTAAAAGATCTATTAAAAATATTAGTTTCTTAACTTCCCCTTTGTTGTATTCTGATATACAATATTTATAAACATTTAAAATGTTCAGATATTTTTAATAATCTAGTATTAAAAATATCTGGCCGCTGTAACTGGCCAAGTATCTCAGCAGCTATATATATTTATGTTTGATGTTTCTATTGTTTTTATTGTTTTAAATTGTTTTTAGTATTTTGATTGTAATATATTTTTTGGAATTGTAAGCTGCCCAGAAATTAAACGAATGAATGGCTCTCCGGGGTTTTAGCAAGAATTTGTTGAATATCTCTGTTGTTAAAAGCAAATATTTTAGCAAGTTGTTATATATAGGTAGTTCTCAAATTACAACCAAAATTGAAACTGGAACTTCCATTGCTAAATAATGTGATCATTAAAAGAGTTGCATCCCATTTTACAACCTTTTTTTGCCATGGTTCTTAAGTAAATCATGTGGTCATTAAACAAGTCCGGCCAGTTACTCTCTCAATGCACCTCATAGGGTTGTTATGGGGAAAATAGGAGGGTGAAGGATTACATATGTTTACGTTTGTGGAGAATTCTGGAAATTTAGTGCATGTTATCTGGAGAGCGAGGGAAATGGCAGTACAAGAGTGTAATCAGTTTCATTTAGTACAAGGCTTAGAGACAGATTGGTTGATTTAGTATGAAATACTAAAGTCTTATAGATCATCTTACATCTCCTCCTTCCCCTGCATTTGCACAGTATAAACAACTAGTTTTCACAATTTGTGAGCCCAGTCACTAAAACAAATTTAAAGAAGTCATTATAGCCTTCTTGGAACTGGAATACATTTCTTCCTAGGACACTCTTAAGACTGCAATTTCATTTCTGATTTAATTAAATATTTATGCCTTCAATGTATTCTTCAAATGAAATGAAATGGGGTCAGTTTGAAATAATGATTTTTGAATAGATGTAGCACCAGAATATTAGTTTTAGCTTTATATGCTTGAGAACAGTGATGCGTTTCACATACTCTTACCACTGGTTTGCTGCCCGCACGCGTGCCCTCCACACATGCGCCCAGCCTCGAAAATGTGGCTAAATAGGATGGTATTACGCCAGGGCAGGTGAACGAGTCCACCTGCAGTTACCGCTATTGGTTCACCCGAAACAGTACAAACTAGCTGAATACCTCTGCTTGAGAATGGAAGCATGTGATTTTGGGCCAAACACAAGGCCCAAACATATATTGGTTTTTGTGCATCCAATATATATAGCTTTTAGCCATACACATGGCTAAAATTTTTTAAATTGAAAAAAAGAAGACATACACATAGTTTAATCAGGATCTTAAGAAATTATTGGATTTGGTATTTCTCTTCTCATTTGACAAACTAGTAGCGATTAAATATCAGTATCTTAAAATTCTTCCTTTGTATATCATTTATATCCTGCCTTTATAGTATTTTGTGCCAGATTGTGTGCTGTACATAATCTTCCCTCTATTTTCCCATCAATCCTATAAGATGTGTTGGGCTGAAAGATAATGGCCATAACCCATCTGATTTCTATGCTTAAGGGTACCATATTTTTCCGACTATAAGATGCACTGGAGTATAAGATGCGCCAAGATCTCAAAGAGGTAAACAAGAAAAAAACAGGTCTGTTTTTCGCAAAAACGGGAAGTGCGGGGCAGGGTTTTGGAAGGCCAAAAATGACTGTATTCAGTGTGTAAGACGCACCAACATTTCCACCCTTTTTTAGGGGGGAAAAGTATGTCTTATACTCTGAAAAGTACGGTAATTTTCCAATTTCAAATTCAGCACTTTAACCGCTATATAAAATTACACAAGTCTCAGCACACACACACACATGAAAAAATGTTTTTTTGCACATGTTGTAGAAACCCAGCTCGTGATAAATGTACAGTATTGTACAACTCAAAATTGGGTTCAGAAAACAATTGTTACATAATCACAGGTCAGAATGTTGTGAGACTCAGTATGTGTTTTTAACCCATGGGAAATAATTTAAAAACACAGAGATTAACATCTGTCTTTAATATGACTTCCAAAGATAAGGGCTTATTAGAAGCTGAATGGCTTTCTATCTAAAAATGAATCCTGCTACCTTACATTTTGTTTCAAGGCATCATTGTTTCCACAATGATGTGGAAATACGAAGATGCTGCAAGAGTTCAGACCACAGGCTACTCCTTTCTCAACAAATGGTGTCATAAGTTCTAGAATGGTTGCATTTGACTAATAAAAAAAGACCAATGAAAATACTTGGCTTGTTGTTTCACAATGAAGAGAAAACTTGAAGGATTCCTGGAAAGATGGAATCCCGCTGCTTTCATAAAAATCCAGAATCTTTCACAGACTAACATTCCAAACTTCCTGCAGGTTTTGAAAAGAAGGCTTGTTTTCTGGCAGATCAAAACAAGAAAGGGTCATTTTAAATGACCCAAACGGAAATTTAACCTGGATACAGAAGCAAGGGACATCATACAGGTAGCCTTATGACCACAATTGGGCCCAACATGTCTGTTAAGCAAGACATTTGTGTTTTGCTCATTTTACAACAATTCATGCCACAGTTGTTAAGTAGAATCACTGCAGTGGTTAAGTTAGTTAACAAGCTTGTTAAGTGAATTTGGCTTCCCCACTGACTTTGCTTGTCAGAAGATCCCAAAAGGAGATCACCTGACCATGGTACCCTGCAACCGTCATACATACATGCCAATTGCCCGAATTTTGATCACATGATTATGGGGATACTTCAATAGTCGTAAAAGTGTAAAAAATGGCCATGTCACTTTTTTTCAGTGTAACTTTGAACGGGTCACTAAACAAACTGCTATAAATCGAGAACTACCTCTACACTCGAGTGAATGACAAATCGCACTAAGAAAAAAAAAGTAAAGAAAGCAGAGGTTTCAGTTCCTTGCTTCGCTGAATATAGCCGACAGCCGTTGCTTCTGAAAACGTTAAGTAAAACTGTTTATTTGCGATGCCCTCAGAGGCAAGGAAGAAGCTCCAACTGAACAAGAAACACGTCCGGCGGCAACCCAGATTCCACTGAGCCCTTTTTCGGTCCGAAAAACAGGCCCAGGACTGAAGCTGGACTAAGGACAGAACTGTAGAAACCCAACGGATGCCCTGTCAAGGCTCGGCAGGCGATCAGGTCTAGGGCGAGCTTTCCCGCTCGCCTTATCGGCCTCTGCCTGTTGTCCCAAACGCACTTCGGCTCTTTGGCCATTTCGCAGTAAAGCAGCACAAGAAAACTTGAGCAGATCTTCGCTTTGATGTCGTGCCGGCGGATCGAGAAGACATTCGCCATAAAGCTCTATGGCTGTGAGAAAATGCCCCCTCAGATTCCAGAATCAACCTCGGCCTGATCGCCGCCGCCGCCGCCATCATCAGGCCTTCTGCCCAAACTCGCTTCAGCAACCTCGCCTCCCCCCTCCCGCCGTCACGCGGACTCCCATGATCCTCTCCATCTCTCCCTCGGCGCTCGGCTTCCTTCGTCTTGCCGCCCAGAGCGTGCGGAGCAAGCCGGAGTTCCGCATTCGGCAGGTTCAGCCTGATTTAGGCGAGGGGCGCGGAACGGAGCGGGAGCAGCTGGGTTGAACCGAGGGGCCCTTGAGGGCGCGGCATCTTAACAGAGCGGCGGGGCCGGGGCCGGGCTGGGCTCGCTGGCGGGCGACGGGGGCCCAAGCCTGGCGAAAGCGGAGGCCGAGGGGCCTGGGGGCTGCCTGTGGGCTGGCCGGCTCGACAGGGCCGCGGCGGCCGCACTCCCCCTCGCCCAGGGCTAGGATGCGCCTGCTCGTCCCCCGGCACCGGCAGGCAGTTCCCGGCCCGGCCCGCGGTTGAGATACCCCGAACGGCGGCGAGTAAGTACCTTCCCTCGGGGCGGCCTTGAGAGGGTAGGGTCGGACGGGACAGGCCGCTGGGGACGCGATTTAGCCCTGACTGATAGGTCAGTGACCGCCATATCTCTCGGCGACCGCTGAGGCCTGCTAGGAAAGACGACGAGCGAAAATCCTTGCCAGAAGTGAGTAAATTGTGGGAGGTCGGAAGACCCCGTTGGCAGAGTTATCGTCGGTAGACGATCGGGTTTTCCCCCCTCCCTTCCCCTTAATATGGTGTAATCTGCCTTGTTTTTCCAGTTCCCGGCGATTTACGAACTTGAATAAAGAGACTGGATTTTTCCATTCTTCAAACTTGTTTGTTCCCTCCTGCTTCAGTCGCTCGAGCGGATTCCTCAAGTCTTTTGCGTGTAAATTGCGGCAAACATTTCCGAAAACGTTCTCTCCTCTCGTGCGCAATTTCGTTGAGCTGAAATTCAGTTGAAGCTTTTAACAAAAAGTATGCCGAATTAGCAATTAGCGGCAGCGCTTCTCGCAGAGAAAGGCGACATATTTGCCCAGAAAATAAACATTTAAACGCACAATGTTTTTTTTCGTAGCACAATAATTTTAGAATAGTTGCTGAATTTCTCAGTGATCTTATAACAAACGCTATGAGGTATCTTGTATGCCTTGTGGCATGCTATTGTTGCAATTATGATCTTCCATCAGTTTCCCACAGTGATTGTTGGTACCTAGAGCCAAAACAAGATTTTATTGGTGATTCCAGATAGTAATTAAAAATGCTGCTTTAGAGTAAGAAGTAGCTAGAAATTTTAGATTTAGTCCTGTGATGCGCTATATAAGTAACGTATCCTCAGTTAAATTGATATGAAAATAGTAATGGTTTGAAAATTTTCACTTAAGTTGCTATTAAATTACTACATATGAATGGCTGCGTTTATGTAAGATGCTAAGCTGAAATACGGTTGGCTAGTTATTGGTTATGTGTTGTTTGAACATTGTGGTTATGGTACAGAACATTGTATAATCTCAAGCAATGAGCTAATTCGATCAACTGGGTGAGACATAGCTCATTGCACATAAGTGATCTGAGTCTAAAAATGCTGATTTTTTTCATTAGTAAAATATATGTAGTATAGAACTTAAATTATTGGGATGACACTGAAGAGATTTTCAAGTCCACCTTCAACCATTGAAGTTTATTAGGTGATTTTCAGTGAGCCACTCTAAGCCCAATCTACCTCACAGATTTGTTGTGAAAAAAATGGAGGAAATACTATGTTTACTTGCATGAGTACCTGAATGAATAGTTGGGATATACATTTAACAAACAAAATGTTCTGTAGTAGACCTTTTTGCAAGATAAGCAAGATGTAAATATATCAGTATGTAGTTCAAATTTATATTCAAAGGCATATTGGGTTTGATGGGGATATTATATGCATGTATGTATATGTACATATGTATAATATGTACACATGGAGATTCTTAGTCATGTTCAGGTCATGGTTGTCCCAAAGGTTCTTTTTCAAGAGGCAACTGGACTTTTTGGTTTTTCTTTGACGATATTTCGCTTCTCATCCAAGAAGCTGAAGAAGATAATATGTGCATATGTATATAATATAGTATGCCATGATGCTACTAACAATTTAGTAGATAATTTTGTGGAAAATAAGGCTTAAATCCCCCTTTAAAACTGCCATAATTTGCAGCCATTCTGGTATAATGAAGTACCTTCTACAAGTTAATGTATATTCCATACAAGTGATTTTTTTTTCTTTTTGACAAGATTTTCCTAATCATTTAGCTCCACTGGACAAACCTGCTCCATGTTCACTGGCTTTTAGTTATTCATTTGTTTACTTATGAAGAGAATTGCTCTAAACCAACATTTTATCTAGTCCAATCTAATACTCACTGATAGAATATGTTGATGGTATAATTGAGTAAATAGCTTAAAAATTAACCATGATGCAACACTGACTGAACTGAAAACTAGGTCTTTGTAACCTGAAATGCTGACTCTTCCTCCTGTTGAGATCACACACCTTTAGTATAGTTCTTTAGAATTAAATTCATGCTGTGATTTTTCAAGTTTTAAATTATTGGAGAAGTGATAGTAAGTAGCAGCAAAACATTGTTTTATCCTGGTAACAGTTGCATTTAGACCAATTTTATAACACATAATTAATGGTGATGTGGCATTAGATCTAGCTTATATGCAGGATAGAGAGGGTTTTAGGAGAGTTTCCTGGATACTGATAAAAGTATTATGCTGAAACATGTGTTATGGTTGTTCTTCATAACTGCCTTTAGTACAGCAATTTTCCTTGAGCAGATATTTCTTGGGAATAAAAACCTGAGATTCATTTCTTGGAGCCAGATTTGATTTTCTTGCTACTGTTTTTTATTCAATGAGCTAATATGCTATAGAGTTGAAATAAACCTTTGGAATGGATATTATCTTTTCAAAATACTGGGTTCTCTGCCAATATTCTAGAAATATATATATAAAGGTGGTGCTGCTTTTGCTTTGCATGAGAAGTGCTTTGCCACTGGTAACTGACATCTGATTATTGCTGGGTATATAAAAAAGGGCAATCACCTCAGCATAGACTAATTTTATATTGTATTATACAAGAAGCTTGCATTTATATTCATTATTAAAAGCCAGTAGTTATGGGGGAGAGATTCAAACTTTGCAGTAGTTTGAACAAATAGATTAATAGCCAAGCTTCTAAAAGTCCAAACACATTTATGTTGTCAGAATTGGAATATAGTTTACTTAGCAAAACACTTGTCTTAAAATTTAAGCCTCTGTTAGACCTGATATTGATAGAGTGAAAAAAAGAGTTGACATTTTGTAGGACTATTATTAGAATACCTAATAAAACAGTGGATTACTAACATGTAGGAAGTTGACTCTTCCTCCCCCTAGAGTTGGTGATGCTTTATTGTTATAGTTAGTAGACAAAATAGGATTCTAGTATTTAAAAATGCTGGAAGTTACTAAGGGATATTTTAATTTTATGTTAGGCCATTTCATGTGCAAAATTAATGCAATCTAGAGATGACTCAAAATTGAAAGTGCATTTGAGATAGTTAATATGAGTTAAATGTACATTTTTTCAGAACTATCTTATAATACAGATAGCCCTTGAGTTACAACAGTTCGTTTAGTGACCGTTCAAAGTTACAAGCACTGAAGAAAGTGACTTATTGGCTATTTTTCACACCTGCGACCTTGCAGCTTCCCCATGGTCACATGATCAAAATTCAGACTCTTGGCAACCAACTCATATTTATGATGGTTGCCATGTCCTGGTGTCATGTCATCATCTTTTGTGATCTTCTGACAAGCAAAATCAATGGGGAAGCCAGATTCACTTACCGTAACCATGTTACTAACTTAACAAATGCAGTGATCCATTTAACAACTATGGCAAGAAATGTCAGAAAATGGGGCATCAGTTAACAAATGTCTCGCTTAGCCACAGTAAATTTGGGCTCAATTGTGGTTATAAGTTGAGGAATACTTGTAGCTATTTTTTTATTCCATTTTTTACTGAGTATACTTCTGGTCTGTACAGATGGCATAAGGAAGTGTTTGCACCATAAGCAGTATTTTAAAGAGTTTAATAACGTTGCTGGGAGATGAGATAGAAAAAAATGTATTAACTGGTGCAGGTAGCATGAACAGCATTGTGAGTGAATGTCTTTGTTAAAATAGGAAAGTTAGTTACAGAATGAGATTTTATTAACATTGCAAATAAAAACATTGTAATTTATGAATTGACTATGCAGTATTTGTACAAATATCTTGCATAAAGAATGGATTGTATAGTTATGGACATGTGTATATTTTCAAAATTTAAAAAAAGTGTTCATAAGTTGATTTTTAAAAAAATTGGGTAGCTCTTGAATAATCTCGCCTTATATAGTTGTCTTCAATCTGGGAAAAGCCAAATAATTAAAAGATACTTTTTAACTATTAAAGGTTAATTTAAAGGCCCAATTAAACACTAATTTAAATGTTAAATAAAATGAAGTTTTATTTAAGAGGGGACTCCACGCCTGGGCTGCCATCTGCTACTGGGCAGTGGCCTATTTGGAATTGGGATGTATGAGTGGCTGGCCAGAGTGTGCGCATGTGCGTGCACAGCTCAACTTGCATGAGCAGTGGGCTGGTCATTCAGTTAATATAACCAAGATAACCTTTGTGCTTATTTGGTGTACTGCTTAAAAACATCTAGCTAAAAAGTAATACTAGTTCTGCCCTAGGCACAAATTCAGCTGTGTGATTGTCTCAGCAAGTAGGAAGAAAGCAGTGGCAACCCCTTCTGAATATTGCTAAGAAAGCTATGTGGATTTGTCCATGTAATCATCAGGAGTCAAGGTTGACTTTATTTGTCTGTCTATTTATTAAATTTGTTTGCTGCAAGACTTAAAGACACAAATATATATACATAGACAAATACACAACCACAGACGCACAACTTTAATTATGTGAAAAGCAGAATTTTGTGCATAATTATTGTAAAATTATGGTTAGATTTATAGATCACCTTCTTCCACTGTACCACTGTAACACTGACTTGGACTTTTCCAACCTTCTGAAGAAGGTGGATGAATATCCCAATTCAACTGGAATTTCCCTCTCCATAGAATGATCTGTTGCAACTAATTGCTCTGTTGGAATGATTCCAGAATAATAACTATAGCTTCTTTTCCTGCTATTGCTTCTAAGCAGGTTTTATAGGATATATATATTTAGAGAAATGGGATACAATTATAATTGCTAATAGCAAATTGGGTGAAATGAATGATGAGTTGGCTATTCTTACTTGGTGGTAAAAGATTAATGATTTCTATTCCTGCGAATGTGACGTCTAGTTCTTTGTTTCTTCTAGGTATGGCCTCACAGCTGCAGGTGTTTTCACCTCCATCAGTATCTTCGAGTGCCTTTTGCAGTGCCAAGAAACTGAAAGTGGAACCCTCTAGCTGGGATGTTTCAGGACAAAGTAACAGTGACGAGTATTACAGTCACAGCAAAAATCTCTCTGGTGCTCAAGGGCCAACAAGCTCTTCTCACCAGGTAGCAAACTTCAGTATCCCTACTTATGATCAGAACCTCCTTCTCCCTGCTTCTTCAGTTGAGCACATTGTGGTTACAGCAGCAGACAGTACAGGCAGTGGCGGAACAACATCCTTTCAAAACAGCCAAGCCCTAACACACAGGGCTAACATTGCTTTACTGGAACCATATCAAAAATGTGGCTTAAAAAGGAAAAGTGAAGAAGTTGACAGCAACGGTAGTGTGCAAATAATTGAGGAACATCCACCTCTCATGCTGCAAAACAGACCTGCGGTGGGTGCTGCGGCCACTACCACCACTGTAACAACCAAAAGCAGTAGTTCCAGTGGCGAAGGTGATTACCAGCTAGTCCAGCATGAAATCCTTTGTTCTATGACAAATAGCTATGAAGTCTTGGAGTTCTTGGGCCGAGGAACTTTTGGACAGGTGGCAAAATGTTGGAAGCGCAGCACAAAGGAAATTGTTGCTATCAAAATTTTGAAAAATCACCCTTCTTACGCCAGGCAAGGTCAAATTGAAGTGAGCATCCTCTCTCGACTGAGTAGTGAGAATGCTGATGAATATAATTTTGTCCGTTCATATGAGTGTTTTCAACACAAAAACCACACATGCCTGGTGTTTGAGATGCTGGAACAAAATTTGTATGACTTCTTAAAACAAAATAAGTTTAGCCCTCTGCCTCTGAAATACATTCGACCAATATTGCAACAAGTGGCCACTGCTTTGATGAAACTGAAGAGCTTAGGCCTAATACATGCTGACCTAAAGCCTGAAAACATCATGTTGGTGGATCCTGTGCGCCAGCCATATAGGGTCAAGGTCATAGACTTCGGCTCTGCTAGTCATGTCTCAAAAGCTGTGTGCTCCACTTATTTACAGTCACGATATTATAGGTAAGTCTCCATTTTCTATGTTCATGCCTTTTGTATCGGAAATCTTAAATCAATAGAAAACTTTATAGATAGATACAATTCAATTCATTAGATTAATGTGTGAACTGGTTTGTTTTTTTTTAATGAAATCTTCCATATCATGGAACAACTCAAGTTAATTTGACTGATTGCATGCCCACTGTGTCAAAAAAAGAAAGAAAAATTGACCTAAGTAATCCTTCCAGATACACCCTAGTTATAGGAATTTCCTTGTGGTTCCTATTTGGTGTTCTGTCACTTTGTTATGGTTTGAGATAGTTTGAGGAACCTGAAGGATGATTTTCCCATAATTTAAGCTCTCCGGAGAAAGATCATCCGTTCATTCCTTCACTGGGCTAAATTTGATTATATGAACTGGAGAGATGAGCTTATCTGTGGTAGTGCTGCGTCAGTAGAATGGCCTCTTCATTTCAGTGCCAAGTTTAAACTTGCATTTTGCTTCATTTTTCAGTTCAGCAACATGTAAAATCTATTGACAGAGGTATTTTAACTTGTCAGACTAGATTATTTACTATAGATGTGCATTTTTAATTAATTGTAATTGTAGTAATAGTAATTTTATATCTGCTTTTGTGCTGTAACACATCTTGGTTTTCATGTCATCTGTTGGCAAAAGAAAATAGTGATTTAAAAAAAAAAAGCTAGTTTTCTTGAACCCTGGATTTGAGTATTCACTTTAGAAACCATAGATTAACTGAATTTTCACAAAATGTCCCTGTGTCAGTTTGCCCAAACAAAACAAATGAGAGAGAGAGAGACAAACCTGGCAATACTTTCCACAGATGCCTCATCAAAGTCTATCTTATGACTAAAAAGTTGGGGGCTTTCTAAACAAATCATTGGATTCCAGACATTATTATTTTTTTAAAAGAGTTTGAGAGTCCCAAGCCATTCCTCTAGAAACTGAAACTATGGTTATTACTGTTATTACTACTATTACTGTTATTAAAGTCGGGTAGGATTGATAATCTTAGAAGAGATTGTGGTCATAATCTATACATGTATTAAAATACTCATTTCTGTTTTAATTCTTGTGAAATTTGAGGTTGTCCCGGGGATTGCCTTTTTAATGAAGGAAAAATTTTGATAGTTGATAGTACAATAGTTGATAGTACAATATTGTAGAGCCATAGTTGCAATTTAAATCTTAGTTTAGATTAGTTACATCCCCCCCCCCCTTTACCATTTATTGTTGGTAGGGTTGACATCTTTCCTATTTATAACTACAGCTTCATAAAGTGTTCTAAGAAAGAGCAACTATGTAAGTATTAAGTCTATTGGAAAAAAAGATTCCAGTATTAGTGTTAGACCAGCATAACTGATTGAAATGTGATTTTTGTTCCCACAGGTATCTAATGCTTATATTTCTGCCTGTAATTGTAAAGCACAGTTGAAAGTTGTTGGTAAAGTGTTTTGTTAAAAAGTAGGATATAGTGGGATACTTTCTCACTGTCCTAATGTTCATGAAGACATTATAACATTTGTTAGTTGTGGAGTAGAAAGTAATGAGGTATCCAGAAGCCCTAAATATTTTCCTTTTTCTTTTATGTTAATTATAGAAGTAATGTTGCCTTTTGCAATTAGTAACATGTCTAAATCATTTTTCTGTTATTTCTGTTAATAACTATTTCTGTTAATAATTTTTCTATCTATCTTTGTTTTTAATTTATATAACTTGAAGTGAACACTAGACTAATAAATTACGGAAATATAAAACTGATCAATAATCAACAAACATATACTGCATCCCATATGCTAAGCAAATGTATTTAAATAATGTGTTTCTGCAGTCAATTCTTTCTTGGCGTAATTATGTTCCAAAACTGAAAACTTGGATTCTTTTTCAAATGATTAAAAATCTGCATATCACAGCAAGCCACAATTGCTTAAAATTCTTTACTCAGTTTTTAAATAAATTTTACTAGAAAAATCTAGTAATTTTATCTGAGCTTAATAAGAGGTTATCTCATTTTTTTATTTTATGCTTTCTAATTTGTACCTATATGCTCCCATCAAAAAAAATATTGATGCTTATTTGTTCCAATTATATATATAATATGTAGTTGAGAATTTGTCAAGTTTTTTTTATTAGAATAAAAATAGTTGCGACTGATCGTGTTGGTCATTGACAGGAAGCAGATAGAGTAATATATTCTGGTACAGTCATTTTAGTTTTATTGGCTTATTATCTGCCTTACTGACATATTTCCAAGAGTTTTGGACAAGTCTGTAGAAAGCATATGAAAGTGATGTCATGACCTCCCTCTTGCAGTGCATAGAGGCTATTAGGGGCTGGATGGGGAGCAACAGGTTGAAAACCAAGTGGCTCTGGGTTTGGGGTTCTTTGGCCCATGGAGAATTAACACCTTTGGTTTTGGATGTGGTGGCACTGCCCCAAACAGACCCTGTGCATAATCTGGGGGTTCTCCTAGACTCGCGACTCCTGCTCAAAGTCGCTACTCTTGCTCAAAGAGATGGCAGTCGTGACCAGGAGAGCTTTTGAGGAACTATGGATTGTGCGCCAATTATGTCCTTTCCTGGACCAACAATCCCTTCTCACGATCATTCATGCCCTATTCACCTCCCATCTTGACTATTGCAAAATGGGACTCCCCTGAAGAGCATCCAGAAGCTTCAGTTGTTGCAAAATGCAGCGGCCTGCATGGTTTGTGCAAACCTCAATGTGCACATGTTTCACCTCTCCTGCGGGAACTGCATTGGTTACCAATTTGCTTCTGGGTGCAATTCAAGGTGCTGGTTGTCACCTTTAAAGCCCTTCATGGCTTGGGTCCAGGTTATCTGATGGATCATCGGTAATATCTACCCGACCCACTAGAGTGGGAGGGCAAGGCAGGTCCCATCCTCTAGCGAGATACATCTGGCGGGACCCAGAAGAATGGCCTTTTCCGTGGTAGCTCCCTCTGGAAAACCATTCCCCCAGAGATTGGCTCCCACTCTAATACTCTTCCAGAAGTGCTGAAGACATGTTTCTGCCAGCGGGCCTAGGAAACCCAGAGAGGATGGAGCCCATTAAATGGCTTGTATAAATATTGTGTTGTCGCTGGAATGTGGGTGGGGGGCTATTGTTTTATTTTATTATTTTATTATTTTTATTTTTATATGATGTTTTTATATTCATGTAAGCCACCTTGAGTCACCATAGGCAGCTATATAAATTTTCTAAAATAAATATGTTCAAAAGAGGATAGGTTCTAACTCGTTAAACTTTCTTTCTAGCCATAGTATATAACAAATGTCTAAAGTAGACTGTAAATATCAGGAAAAAAAATCACTTCTGTTCAAAAATATAGGTACGATGTATTGTTTGTGCGCATCTCTTAAGGACAGGAATTTACTAAATCCTAATACTAAATCTATTCTGTCAGTAATACAGGTAGTCCTCGATTTACAACAGTTCATTTAGTGACTGTTCAAAGTTACAACATTACTGAAAAAGGTGACTTTTCACACTATTGTAGCATCCCCATGGTCACATGATTTACATTTGAATGCTTGACAGCTGACTCGCATTTATGACAGTTGTAGTGTCCAGGAGTCATGTAATTGCCTTTTGCGACCTTCTGACAAGCAAAGTTAATTGGGAAACCAGATTCATTTAACAACCATGTTATTGATTTAACAGCTGCAGTGATTCATTTAGCAAATATGAAAAGACAAGTCATAAAATGGGGCAAAACTCACCAAATTTTCACTTAACAATATAAATTTTGGGCTCAATTGTAGCTGTAAATCGAAGACTACCTGTAGTTCTGCTCTTACACTTCCATCTTAAAGAAGTAATTTGCCTTGATTTACTCTAAACTTATTTCAGACTTCCATAATTGCTAAGGATAGACATTGTACCAAAACAAACAAAAATGGCAAGAACTCCTCAGAACTTTTCTAGGGTTTTTAAATATTGCATGAATCTCAAGTTAGTATATTTGACTCCAGCTTTCGACACAGGCTTTCTGTTAAGAACCGTGGTGGCACAGTGGTTAGAATGCAGTATTGCAGGCTAACTCACAGCTCACTCCAGGAGTTCGATCCTGACCGGCTCAAGGTTGACTCAGCCTTCCATCCTGTCAAGGTCGGTAAAATGAGGAGCCAAATTGTTGGGGGAAATATGCTGACTCTTAGAGAGGGTTGTAAAGCACTGTAAAGCAGTATATAAGTCTAAGTGCTATTATTGCTATTGCTATTGAAGCAAGATAGGACACGTTCTTCATTAATTTTTTCCTTCCCACCTTCCTTCACTGGAGTGAAAAAGACACATTGGATGATTTTCCAGATTTTGTGAGCAGTTTTTAAGTTGACTTTGCATGCTGTAGGAAAAATTAAAGTTTGCTTTCATTTTACAAAAACTGAATTCCATTTGATGTGGGTTTATACATTAATTATGGCTTTTTCAATAAGCTACGGCTAAAAATCCTGGTTTAGTACAATAAGTGAATATAGTCTTATAGAGAAGCTGCTTTACTTTGTATAACTGAACTTTTAAAAATGAGTAGCATGTTTCTTATATGTTTGAATGTTGTTTATTTAAATAATCCATAGTTAAGGTTAGTCACAATGTTCCAACTTTGGACTTCACCAGCACAGTGATAATCAAAAGTGGAATTTTTTTTTCATTATCTTACTTCTGACTTTATTAGGGAAAAATAGCAACAGAAGTCTTTTTCAGTATTGGGGATAAGTGTCCTAGTGTTCCTCATTTGCTTCCATTAGTAATAAAAACATGGACAAGAGTTAAGGGATTGTAAAAGCTATACGATTATTTGTTTGGAGTTATAACTTTTACTGGTTATGTTTTTTTTTTTTTTTTAAAAAGGCTAAATGGACACAATGTTCATTGTAGGACCACAATTCCAAGCCTTTATTTGGAAAAAAAATACGTATTGCATTAAAATATTAGCTTTTTATATTGATAAAATTGATAACCAAAAAATTGGTTGCAGGCAATTTTCCTATGCATAATAAGATAAATTAATGTTGTAGAATCTTGTAGATTTCCTTCCTTGCTAAAATTCCAATGCTTCCTATAGACATTTATTTTTTTAAAATACTTACCAGCTATAGGTTTTGTAAATCTCTTTTACGTAAACATTCTTTATCCCTCATTTAAGGACAGAGATTTAATAAACTGCAGCGAGTTACCTAGACAAGAATGAAAGGAATTCAGTCTTTTCTCCCATAGCTTGAAAGGTCAAATTCAACTGGAATTTTTTTTGTTAGCATTTTAGATTGAGTTGCTGTACTATGTACTATGAAATGTTGTATTGTTACTTTCTTGTGATTTTGTTATCATCCTGTTTTTGTAATATGTATTGTTCTGAAACATTTTGCATGATTATATTATATTATATTTATTATATTATATTATATTGGCAAAAAAAAAGCGTAGGATATATCACTCTTCCTTCAAAGCTGAATCTGTTAGGCTTTGTTGCTTCCTCTGTGTACATTGAACAGCAATTCTGTTAAGAAGTCGCAGGGCTACAAAGGCATCCTCTACTAGATATCTGCTTTTTGCCTGAATTTAACATATGAATATATCAGAAAAAATTATACAATATAAAACCATATTTACGTGGTACTGTGAACCACAAAATAGCCAGCCACATTTTAGCCTACTATATTAATGCTTGTCAGTTTAAATTAGGCTAATTGAGAAAAACGTGAAGTTAATCATGGGTGAGCAGTTTACATCAAGAGAGCTAGTGTATGATTTAGAAAATCTCTATTCTTCCATTTTTTATTTACGCATGTCTGAAAATTAAATGTACTCTTAAAGTTATAAAATAGATTAAGTTTTGCATATGAAAAAATTTCTAAAATTCTTACCAATGTTCTCTTACCTTTGCAAATTTATCAGTTCTCATTATCACATTTGAAAACCAATATACCGTACTAAAGTCGGCAGGCGTAATACCGTGTAAAACTGGGGTGGTCCTCTTACCATTATCCAAGCCGGTTGTGGCCGGTTACAGCTTTTGTAATGCCAGTTCACTAGCATTTGGTGAACCTTGAATTGGCCAGGTTTAGGGTTTGTATCATTTTCTGGTCGGTAAAATTGCTGGATTATAAGACTGAGGAAAAGGAGCAGCTGAGATAAGATACCGTATAAATGAGGCAGAAATCAGTGGTTATGGCCTCTTGAAAGAGAATGAGAGTATATGGAAACTGAGCAGAGAAATAATGGAATTGAGAGAAATTGAATCCAGTGCTTCACTACAATCCATATTTATAAGCATTTTTCTAAGCACTTTGCTCTTTTTATTGGTAGAAAATATTGCTAATGATAAATAAACATTCAACAGATTTAACTGATTTATGTTCAAGTTGATGTTTCTCAGCTAGGTTATGCTTTTGCATTGGGCCTTACATTAATTGACTCATATCTGGTATAGTAAATTGTGTGCCAAATAGATCAAGACACTCTTTTGTTCTACAGTTCTATAGGTTATCATTTTATGTTGCTCCTAATTATAAGTGCATAAAAAGTAAGGCTACTGTTACTACTATTTTCAGAAGTAATTTCAAATGAAGTCAGTACTTTGATGGAGGCCTATATCACTTTACAGGCATAGGCTGATTTTGCTAGAAATTGTCTCTTCCAATTTAACAAGATGTAATCCATGAATACATATATTTATGTCAGATGACTGTAATGGAATATCCTTGAATGCAAACTTGCTTCCAGTGGTATTGAAACTATGCACATCAGTATAGTAAATAAGAAATAAGAAAAGAGTTTGTAGGTAACAGTATCAGTTTTGAAAAATCTCAGCTATTAATCTTTTGTAGCATAAGTATCCCAAATTTTTGTATCAATGTAAAGGTTAAAAATATTGGAATTCCTGATTGGCCAGAACCTAGTTTTTCAGAAGTTATATATCTTGCAGGTTATCATAATACCTATTATAGTTTTCAAGGTCAAAGGATAATTTGCTATTTTTGTCAGAACCTTTATGCATTTTTCTTGGAAAAAATAGTGGTTTGCTATTGAAAAGTCTTTTGACTATACATGTAATAAATGACAATCCTTTAGTTGTCATTCAAGCCAGTGGGATTTGTGAATTCATTAGTAAATTCTGAATAATAAATAAAATATTGCATATTTTGTAGAGCTCCTGAAATCATCTTGGGTTTGCCATTTTGTGAAGCAATTGATATGTGGTCACTGGGATGTGTGATAGCTGAGTTATTTCTTGGCTGGCCTTTGTATCCAGGAGCTTCAGAATACGATCAAGTAAGTCTTTGCTGATATGCTGATATTCAAACAATACTGACTTTAAACTACTATGCTAGCGAATAAATTTCATTGAATCCAATAGAATTTGCTTTTGAATAAATATTAGTTGATTTTTGTAAATGGGCTAAATGAGAGCCTCTTAAATCATAGGCACTGGACTTTTCCTCTGAGAGCAATCAATTGAGGTTAATCAATATGCAACGATTCTTCTCAGATTGATGCTTTTAACTTTGTGCTTAACACATTCTTATTATTTCTGGTTATTTTTAGTATGCAGGTTTTTAAGACAAAATAAAAACTTATAAGACATCATGTAAATATCTGTTCATTTTGTACCTCTCCCATCCTATTTCATGATCCCATGTTATAAGAAAAATACAAAGAACTACTAGGCTATGGATTATCCTTTTGAATTAATGTTGTAAAGTCAGTACTGTTAAACTAACAAGCATATTTTCCTCCTGCTGCTTCACTTAAAGAAAGAAAGTTAGCACTTACAGGGTTACACTATTTTCTGCCTGTGGCTATACAGCACAGTTTTCTGCTCCATTCTCTGCCAAGAAAGATTATTGCCAACTATCTCTGGGTGAGCATAACTATATGCAAAGTATGAGTGTATGTATGTATGTGTATATATATATATATATATATATATGTGTGTATATATATATATATATATATATATATATATATATATATATATATATTTCTAGCCAGGTTTTCCCTACGTAACCAAGGTTTTTTGCAGCTACGTAACCTTGGTTACGTAGGGAAAACCTGGCTAGAAGAAAAACACACATAAACCCTACGAAGAAGTAAGAAAATAAATAAATAAATAAATAAATAAATAAATAAATACACACACACACACACACACACACACACACACATATACATACATATATGATTTCATGAAGTCGTGTTTGCTCTGGGGCAGTTGTTCTCCTTGCTGTGACCAATCCAATTAACTCCTCTTCCTCTCAATTGTGCTATATGTTCAAGTGAATATTTACACTCCAAAAATTCACTAAACAGGAAGGTCTTTCCTCATCAAACATTGGTTAGATACCAGTCTCCTTTTAACTACACTTTTACGTGCACAGGTGGTCCTCAAGTTCTAACCTTTCATTCAGTGACTGTTCAGAATTGTGGCGGTGCTGAACAAGGTGACTTTCGATGAGTCCTTAAGAGTTCTGGCCATTTGCAACATCCCTGTGATCATTGCAATGAACCGTAGCCATGTGATCACAATTTCAGATGTTCCATTCTGGCTTTCCACAAGCTACGTTAATGGGGAAACCAGTAGGAAATCACCTTTGAACCTAATAAACTGCATAGTCCTCATTAAACTATGACCGTTCTGCGACTGCCAGAATTGCTGTTGCCAAGTAATGTGGTTACTTGCTTTTGTGCTTTATGATCACATTGCTTAGTGATAAAGTTCCTTATCCCCAATTGCTGTCTTAACTGTTGGACTATCTGTATCTATTTGCACCTCATTCCTTTTTAGATATAGATGGTGTATATGTAAATATTTTCTGTTAACTACAGCTATTCTAAATTAGTCTGAAATCTGCTTGCTGTATTTTACTTCCATTGCTATATGTACAAACAGAAGCAGTGGTGGGTTGCTCCCTGTTTGCCCTGGTTCAGGCAAACCGGTAGTGGTGGCTGCGGGAGGTTCCGCCCACCTGCCCAGACATCATCAAAAATGCTCTGCACATGCGCAGAAGCGCTGCGCGCTCATGTGCTACCAATAGCAAACCGGTAGCCCTGGGATTTGAAACCCACTACTGAACAGAAGGATATACTTTTCCTTTCCACAGGCATTTTATTGGTAAAATATCTCAAGTGAAGAAGTCTATAAGTTATAATAAATTAGTATAAAACAGGCCTGCACAACTTGTTGAAGGGAAAGGGTCACATTGATACCTTAATAATAATTATGGCCCACAGAGAAATACCTGGTGTAGAATTGTAGCTTGAGGTGCTGGTGAGGCCAGAGGTATTGGAAGATTCCACAGCATGTCTTTTGGAACAGGAAAAAAACAAACCCAACCCGCCTAAGTGATAGCACATTCTTTCTGGTGAGAGCAGTATTTGGCAGCAATGGGTTTATGAAATTTTCCCAAAAAAATTCTGCTGGACCACACAAGACTTGGTCGGCCACATGCAGCCTGCTAGTCATATTTTGCGCAGGCCTAGTAATGGAAATAGTGTCTTAAATCCGTAACTTTCCATAGGAAAAGAGTAGTAGTAATACGTGTAAAAGAAAATGACGAATAATTTGGGTGATTTCCTGATAAAAATCAATGTATTTGATTCTAAAATTCACTGTATTGAATGAATATCAAAAAGGATGACTCCAGGATGACTTTCAGATGTTAAAACAACATGGAACACTAACCTTAATGTAAATATCTTATGAACATGACATCTTCAGTACCTCAAAATAGAATGTTTTTTTAAAGGCATGAAAAAATCTCATCCATATATTAATGAATTGGCAAAGTCGAAACATAAGTTGAATACTTTTTTAAGGAAAACTATTATGATTGAACATAAAATTGTATTGTGTTCCATATGGCTCATATATTAAGAACAGCTGGAAAATTCTGTTCATGGTCCCATCAAAAGGTTTGGTTCACAGCAGAGGCCAAAAGTTTTTCTCCAGAGAAGTAACTTAATAATGGAATTCTCTCCAAGGGGAGTAAAACTTCTCCACAAAAAGCATTTGTAGGATACTAGCTGCCTAGGACAAAAACAACTTCTTTTGTAACATACTATGTTTAAAGTACTTGTGTCATTTTTTTTTTTTTTTTGAATTGATAATTTATTGTAAAATGTTTTATTCAATTATTGCATTTAAGCTTGCTTTTATTCTTCTATATTACCACTTGGTACTCCTTTGGGTGGAATAATGATATAAAAATAAAATTACTATTACTGTATGTTAATATTAATAATTGTTTCTTGAGAACATCAATATTATTTTTCTGTTGCAGATTCGTTACATTTCACAAACACAAGGACTACCAGCAGAGTATCTTTTGAGTGCGGGAACGAAAACAAGCAGGTTTTTTAACAGAGATCCAAACTTGGGATACCCTTTATGGAGACTAAAGGTTTTTTTTCTTTTAATTTCTTTTTTTCTTTAGAAGACTTGTTTTTTATTAGTACCGCTAACTTTTAAGACGTATCTAGCTAATTATTTGGTTTTCATTGTTCATTGTTTCATTTCTATTTTAGAAATAGTAACTTAATTAAATCAATTAAAAACAATAAATATAAACTAATAAGTAAACTACCAGCAAGTGATATGCATTCAGTAGCATTATGTCCAGGGAAACAGCATCTGAACATCAGGAGTAGAATATTTATTAATCTGCTAATAAGTGGATGCAATGTTTAACTGCAAACCTATTAAATAAAGGAGGCCTAAATAGTGACTGGCTGCATATATAATATACCATAATGTGATTTGATTTGATTTTGTTTTAGGATTATGTATAAACCTATCCTTATGGGATAGTGATTAGTCATAAATGTGAGCTACTGTAGTTTGTCCAAGAAATTATGTGAATATAAACTGGCCATTAGCTATAAAGTATCCCCTCCAAAACTGTATTTTTATGTACTAAAACCAGAAAACCATTGGTGGAAAATGATGAGTGATAACAGAGGCTGAAAAAAAAAAGATAGGCTAGCCACAGTGAGATTCTTTACAACTGTCTCTAAAAAAATGCTTCTACAGTGCATTTTTCCAGTAAAGCAAGACCTATAAATAAAAATATTTTAATTGTTGATCCAAAAAGGTGTTCTAAATTGGACCTTGCTTTTTTAAAAAAATTTACAACAGACATGTCTGTTGACATGTTTGTATCATGAAAAACATGTTTGTATCATGAAAAAAATTATCAATAAAATAGTTTCTGTAAGATTTAAGGAAATCTGAATTGATTTTGAAGAAAATTGTAAGGTTCAAATGTCTTTGGCCATTTTCTGTAAACACACATTGTATTTGCTAGTTATTTCTGCCCTGATTATAAAGCTTTTTTCCTGATTTAAAACATTCTTTAGATCTAAGCTCTTCAGAAATTCTCTGAAACCTGCACTGTTGCAGGCTGACCTACTTTTGCTTTTATTGTACTGAAACGTTAAATCTTGATATAATTTTTTGTAACTTCCATTTTATTTGACAGACTCCAGAAGAACATGAGTTGGAGACAGGAATAAAATCAAAGGAAGCTCGGAAATATATTTTTAACTGTTTGGACGACATGGCACAAGTAAGCTGCCAATAAAAAATAATATTGCCTTTGAAAAGTACAGGTATTATAATCCAGAGAAGTACTAATTTACAGTTGTTTTACAAAGAAGCTAATTGTGTTCCCTTTCTATTTTCCCCCATGGGGCTATACAACTGGTCTCCCTAGTATACCTGAGAATAATTCTCAGTAATTTAGCAATTATAAGTAAATAATTTTAGGAAAACCACTTAACATCTGGTAGACTTGTCTTGAACATACACTTTAAATAAAAGGGCAATATTTATTTTAAGTTAAACATTTGTTTAACCAACAGAAAATGGGAGTAAACTAGAACTACATTCCTCAAGAACTTAAAAGATTTATGTATTCTTTATTTTTCCTGCTTTAAACTGTATAAATTGAACAAAAATCTAAACAATTTTAAAAACTTTTCCACAAGGTAAATATGTCTACAGACTTGGAGGGAACAGATATGTTGGCAGAGAAGGCTGACCGAAGAGAATATATAGATTTGTTGAAGAAAATGTTGACAATTGATGCAGATAAGAGAATTACTCCGCTGAAGACCTTGAACCATCCATTTGTGACAATGAATCATCTTCTGGATTTTCCACATAGCAACCAGTAAGTTTGGCCAAGATAAATGATCCTATTCATTCAGATTTGTAACCTCCTGCTTCATGTTTTTGGACAAGTAAACAAACAAGTAACAATAAATATTATCTTTAGATAATTTCAGAATGTGTTTAAATTAAATAAAGTGGATTCACTAAAATAAATTCCTAAACAATAGTTTTACTATGATGTTATTCAGAGACTTCTAGAAATCTTGTTATAATAGCAAATTACTTCCTTTTTAAATCTTGGCTTTCCACTGCCATCTATTGATTTCTCATAGACAGGTAAGTTTTCGCTAATACAAAAGAGGGAAATCTGGTAGTAATATATAATTTGCTAGAAATATTTTGCTGTATGAGTATATTTTGGAATAGGGAATATTTGGTTTTGTTTGTACTGTGGAATTGTGATGGAGAATAGCAGTTATAGTTACTTAGGCAAGTAACAAATTAGATTTCAGAAAGAGCCCAAACAACTTAAAAGGTTTTGATGACTATTAATTTGCAGGCATTTTATTTTTAATGAACAGACATAGTCTGTATGGTGTTATTAGCTAAATCGCTTCATATCTCTTTTAGTGTGAAATCCTGTTTTCAGAATATGGAAATTTGTAAACGAAGAGTTAATATGTATGACACTGTTAATCAAATAAAAAGCCCATTCACAACACATGTTGCACCAAATACAAGCACAAACCTCACTATGAGTTTCAACAACCAGCTGAGTACTGTGCATCATCAGGTAAATCAGTTCCTTTTTGCTTCTTTTGATGAACAAAATCAAAACAAAACTTTTTATCATTTCCTGGAATGATTCTTCCTAGTAATTGATTGTTTTTAGTACAGTAGCTTCAGTGAATTTCATTTGTAATTAGCCTAGTATTTGGTAGACATAGCATTTGTTCCAAACATCTATCATGAGTGCCTATGAGTTCTAGATCCCCTTCAGGTTGAGGGAATCTGATGAGTTAAGGTTGATTAAAAAAATGATTGACATCTGCAGATGTTTTTCATCTTGTTGTTTTCATTCATTTAATGTATATGTTAAATATTACAGTTTCTAGTTCTAATGATAGATTATCTTGTTTTTCAGGCTAGTGTTTTGGCTTCCAATTCTACAGCTGCAGCTACTCTTTCTCTAGCAAATTCAGATGTTTCATTGTTGAATTATCAGTCTGCTCTCTATCCATCCTCTGCAGCACCAGTTGCTGGTGTGGCACAACAGAGTGTTTCCTTACAGCCTGGAACAACCCAAATTTGCACTCAAACAGACCCATTTCAACAAACATTCATTGTATGTCCACCTGCCTTTCCAAGTAAGTGTGTTTTTATCCTGACATACTATTTCTAAATATCCATGACACCATAATTTTAATAAGATTTTTAAAAAGATAGAAAAAAGTGCTGTCTCTTTATGCATTAAAATCTACATGTTCTTACCTTCTGAAATAAAAAGAAATTATGTGAAAGAAATACCCAGGCAACCCGAGATGATTTTGGGGCTTCTAGGACAAAATCCAATTTTGTAATATAGAAAGTTGGTATCTTAAGTATGGTAGGTATGATATACATTTCATAATAGAAGGAAGCACCATGGTTCACTTAATGGCTATTTCAAAAAAAATGTTTTCTTGACTGCTTCATAACTGTCTTACAAACAGTATCCCCAACTTTTTTGATCCTGTGGCATCGGTATAGATTACTAGCTTCTAGGGTGGTTGAAGCTTTTTCAATACTGATAATTATGACCATAACCTGCATCTTTTTTATGCATCATCTTTGGAAAGTAAGCTCTGAAACATATTTGGGTAGTTATTTGTGATCTTAATTTCATCCAGCTGGTCTTCAGGCAACCACAAAGCATTCTGGGTTCCCTGTAAGGATGGACAATGCTGTTCCAATTGTGCCACAAGCGCCAGCAGCTCAGCCCCTGCAGATCCAGTCCGGAGTTCTCACACAGGTAAAAGTGGGGATGGGGATGAGTAAAACAAAGTGTCATGAATATATTTGGATAATATATGTGCTGTATTCTCAACTGAAATTGAGAACCAGAAATTCCTAAGCCTTTTAAAAATCATTAGTAGTATATTAAGGAAAAGATAATAAAATATTTCTTTGTCTAATGATTTCTTTGCTTTAAAGGTTTGGCCTTTGCAAATGGACTTTATTGTCCAAGACCAAAATTTTAGACAATTTTCATTTACAGGTACAGATCTACCATTGTGCCTAAAACAGAATATATTACCAGCTATTATTCTGGAAAAAGATACATTTTAATTGGCTTTAATTGCTTGCCCTAAAATTACAATTAATATAAGATTTAGTAGAAAGCAGAAAAAGATTGGTTCAATTAAATTACTCTTTCCCATCAACTTTACCATTCACTTTGGGAGTGCTTTTTGCATTTGTTCTGTTTCTTGATGCTGAGAAAATGGCAGGTTATACATAATAACAAAGTTTTAGACTTACTACTTTGATAATATTAGTTTTTTGTTCTGCTATAAAAACAAAGGAGTCTCAGCTCTCAGAAGGCTTTTTTTTTTTTGGTTTTGTTATATGTTCGTTTTTAAAATGGGATGTTTGTTCCGGAACAGAAGATTTTGAAATAAGTTACATACATTATTACTACTTAACTTAATTGTGTTATCTTTGCAATGCAGCTTTGGTTACATTATTGTAAACTCCATTTAGGTCAGGCATGAATAACTTAAAAGACAGCAACTTATCCTTTTTTATTTGCATTGCAGAAGGCATTTGGAAGCACTTAGGCTGGCATAATACAAATCCAATATTGTATTCAATATGAATACAACAAAATTTTTCTTCTTTTCTAGGTTTAAGATTTTTGTGGTAAAATATAATTATACCGACAGAGCAATTGAATTGCTCTATTTTTAAGAGGAAAGCAATAGGAATTTTATATCAAAACACAAAATGCTAGTTTAACAACTAGCTTTCAGTATGCCATTTTAGGAATTATTTCTGTTTCCAAGCCTGCACTGTGTTTTATATCCCCCCCCCCGATTAATTTTTGTTTTAAGTACACTAAACACAAAAGGCTTGTTCATGGATATGAAGAAATACTTGTTATCAGTACACACAAGTTGAAAGAAAAGCATATTGATTTTCAGTGGATACCTATGAATTCTGCAAATCACTCAAAAGCGCCCTTAGTATCCTTGGGGGAAGCCTTTCTGGCCCTGTTGCCTTAGTACATTTGTTTCACTCACTGCCTAATCTACATTTCAGGGAAGCTGTACACCACTAATGGTAGCAACTCTTCATCCTCAAGTAGCCACCATCACGCCGCAGTATGCGGTACCCTTTACTCTGAACTGCGCAGCCGGCCGGCCAGCGCTAGTAGAACAGACGGCTGCAGTACTGGTAATTGCCTCCCTTGATTGTGTTCACTAACGGAGTTTTTGTTTTAACTTAGACTTGCAGAGGGCATGGAAGCATGTGCCATCTTGTGGCTGTGTTCTTGCTACATCTTAATGTCTTGTTGTTTTTCCTCCCCAACATTGCTGAAGCACTGTCTGACTCTGATGTTTAGTGTTGCTCTGTAAAGAATCCAGATTCATTGACTGTTGTTCTTTGCTAGCTAGATTGCTGATCAAGCTCTTCTCCTAGTTTGGAAAGAGCAGTAAATGTACTTCTTCTTTTCTGTACTCTTTATCTTTTTTTATTTTGCTGATTGAAAACAATAGTAATGGTCCTTAGATTGATTCAGCCATTAATACCTGGGTAGCCATGTCTTGACAAATTTAGGGTTTTTGTTGTTTTTTTTAGTTTCTTTGCACGTACAGATGTGTTAAGCACAGGAAACCTCTAATATCATTAAGTACTTTATTGGTTTATGGCTTTAACAACCCAGATTTATTAACCTTCATGAAACAGTTAGCAGCAACCCAAATCTTTCTGGCCTCTCATTACCCCTGACCAGTATGCATCATCCTTAAATAGATGCTGCAACCCACCCGTGCTTTTAGTTCCTTTTACATGTCTTGGTTGAGATTAAAGGTGAGCTCTTCCTATATAAGCTATATCTTAGAGTAGTTCTTTAATTCTCTAGGGTGGTTAAAAAAAAGTACTGTGCACACTTCTCAAATTTTTCTTTCTCATTCTGGATTTCTCTGATTGGAATTCATGCTTTGTAAATTCCACAAAATAATCAATTAGAAACCCCAGAATCAGATCAGTGAAAAACATGGAAACATTGCAGTGCACTTGAAATGGTGATGTCCTCACATGTCTTGCCAAGCACACTTCTATTTGTTGCATACTCATTGTCTTACGTTACTTTAAAGTGATAATTCGCGAGCATCTTTCTCTTCCAGTGGAGAGAAAAGGGGCATTGTTGGCTTTAGTCAGAACAAGTCTCATCAAGATGAGTAATTGGTCCCTCTGACATTGCTACTGTTGCTCCAAGGAATGCCACATGGGTAGGCAAGATAGATTTTTTAAAAAATTCTAACTGCATGTGTTGAAAAGATCACTACAAATTTGGTAGTTGTCCATTCTGACTTCTATTATTCAATTCTAGCTAAATTTCATAATTGAAACATATGGAGTTCATCTAATAGACCTTAAATGTTTGATTATTTACTATCAGAAGACTATTTTGGATTTTTCAACCAATAGGCTAAACTGTCCCTCTTTGGATTTACTGCTAGGACTGAGACCAGAATGCTATATACTCTGCACTCAAAATTCATTGGAACGGAAAATTAAAATCTGAAACTAGTATAAATTAATACAGATTAAGCCCTCTTGTCTCACAGGAAAGGGAAAGCAACTATGGAAGGCACAGGCCATTTGAACTTCTTTTCTATTTGTGTCCCCTCTACCTTTTGAGATTTCTCAAGACATAGCCTTTATGTTTTCAAACAATTGCAGCTTTAAGGATTAAAAACTGGATTTTAATAAATCCCCAGATGACACACGTGGAATTAGAATCTGCAAAGCATTCAGAATTGAAACATTTCAAGCTTGAAACAGTTGTGTGGGGTTCAAATGATATGCATCAACCTTAATAAAAATGCTCCAACTTTGTTTCGACCAGTCTGGAATCATTTTTTACTTCGGAACTGAGCTGTTTTGAACTCAAATACTGTACTTATGGAATGGTCAGAACAGTGTGGAAACACTGAAAAGTGGAAGCATTATGTTTGAGCTCGAGACAAGATTGAAATGTTTTGAGTTTGAA
The DNA here is from genome assembly GCA_022577455.1 of Arizona elegans. NCBI lineage: Eukaryota > Metazoa > Chordata > Lepidosauria > Squamata > Colubridae > Arizona > Arizona elegans. The sequence goes on from JAKOOJ010000002.1 coordinate 169,222,486, forward strand.
ATGTTTTCTGCACCTCTACTTGGAATACTAATTGCTGTGCTTCTGTGATACGATGACACAAAACATATCTTTTAAACTAAATCCACTTAATCTTATCTGAATCCTACCTTTCTCTCCATGGATTTTGGCTTCTAGGCTTTTGCCTGAAATGCTCACCTTTAGTGCTTTCAACACTTCTAGTCCCTTTTGCCGCTTCATCTAAGTTTACGTTAGCCATTTGCTAAGCTTTGCATATTTTTGTCCCTCCTCTGTCAAAACAGTTCGTCGCTTGGAAAGCCCGATTTCTGCCTTCTGGTGGGGACATTAGATCTCGCACTGTATTAAACTCTCTGCTTTGTCTTGTGCAGGTGTTGGCTTTTGGAAAGAGGCATGGTGTGACTTAACATTATTCTCTTTTTTTTTAATTATTCCGCTTATGTTGGCAGAGGGGTTAGCAGTTCTCTGCTTGAAAGCTGCTTGTTTGGAACCAGTGTTTGGAATAAGAGAATTTGTTACTTGCAGAAATATGTCATTTAAAATTGCATTTGTAATGTTTTCAAACTGTATTGTAGTTTGAACTGTGTGGAATGTGACTATAAGAATGGGATTTTGGAAGTATTTTATTGGAGAATTTTTTCTTGTAAATACGTTTTTGCAAAGAGAAAACATTCTTCTTGGATGGATTTAATAAATCTATTGTAAGCAATTCACACTGTAAACAGATTTATTATAACTATGGTAGGATCTGTAAGGAAACACAAAAACTAGTTGATCCTCCATAGGAGTTACATGTTCTATATAAAGCAACACAGGAACTTCTTTTATTAAAAACTGATGTGCTGGAATACATTGTTCATGCTCTGGAGAGGAAGAATTAGCTATATTCTACAACATTACTCCTATAGAACTACAAAAATAAATAGTTTGCCTAGTAATTGTTACAAAAAGGATGTGCTTAATCTGCCAAAGTAGGAAGAGAGATAGTAGGACCTCAGCTATCAGGTATGAGCTCCTATCCAGTGAGAAATTGTTATAGTACTTGCTTTATAATTCAGAGCCTTTATAGTTATATAATGTGTACTTAAAATATTTAAGACTGCAGATGGCCCAGCAATTTCATTCTTCTTATCTTAATGGCTCAAAGGTAACCATCTCATTCAAGGTCAGTGATCTTAAATTTGTGGATTTCATCTGATTTATGCACATTTGGCTATATATAAAGCTTGCAATTTTCGTAAAGTATTTGCTTTTCAAAGGGAAGAAAATATTATCAATTACTCCTGATTCTGTGTGGAGGAACCATATACAATATAGTTTAAATTACTTTCAAATTTTGGAATTTCAACATGAGCCAAACATTTGAACACAACCCTTCATTTTAAAATTATATTGCCTTCTACTGTAGTCATGTACCAACCGATTTAGTTACCAAAACATGTATTCAGCAGCTGTTGTAGGCTGCTATCTGCAGACTACTATATTCAGTTAGTAAGGAAGGGATATTCATATTCTTCCAAAGAGCTAGTTTCACATGGAAATGTTTGTATGAGAATTAGCTTTCAAAAACAAATACATTATCATCAAAACTTAGCCTAAAATTTTGCTACTTCTCCTAAAGTCTCAATCTCTCATTCCATATTTGAAGAATCATCTTCAAAGCCACCCCAAATTGCAGTCTTTTCTGCCTAGCTGTTTAAGTGCTAAATATATTTTCTGCAATACTGTATGAATATAAATCTCTTATACAGTTGGTCTTATGAGATATACAACAAAAAGAGTGAGAGGAAACATTTTTATTTGTATTTTTTTCATTTCCATTTGTAAAATTATTTGCAAAAATGCAGTCTTGTGTCTTTATCTCTGCAAGTTAACAATATCTCATTTCTTTTACGTTAAACAACTTATTTTTTTTAGTTTTTTTTTTAAAAGCTAATCTTAATAAATCTTTTGTTTTTCTTTTTGTTGTTTTGCAGCAGGCCTGGCCTGGAGGGACCCAACAGATACTTTTGCCTTCTACCTGGCAACAACTTCCAGGGGTTGCATTGCACAATTCTGTCCAGCCTACAGCTGTGATTCCTGAATCAATTGGAAGTAACCAGCAGTTGGCTGATTGGAGGTGAGTCTTCAACCAAGCAGAAATATAAGTAGTACATAATATGAAAAAGTGTAGAAATGATACAGTGTTTTCGGATTATATTTTTTAGAATAGATGATCAGATGTGTAATGTAAACTAAAAAAAATCTTTTCTCTTTAACTAATATGTACTTTTTATATCCCTTTGGGAGATAGGAGAATGAGAGAAAGATATGTAGAAATATGATTGAATAGTCAGGAAATATATGGATAGAAATAATTTCCGTAAATGCTTATAAAAGGTAGAAAGAAATCTTTTGGGCATTCTCAAGATATGCCATTATGTAATGTTAAATTACAGTTTTTTTCTGAAAAATAATAATAATTCAGTTAGTGTCTGAAGTTTTAACAGCAAGGAAAGAATACTGTGGTACAATCATATTTTCTGTTCAAAGAGGCAGAGATCAAGCAAAGCCTATCACAATGTACATAAAATAATTATAGATTCTTCCCATTCCAGAATTCTAATTGGATATTGTGCTCTAAGAGTTCTGGTCTTCTGGAGTATATGTCTATATGTGAATAGATATGCTTTCAAGTCAATATTGACTCCTGGTGGCTGCCTGGGCAAGTCCCTACAGTGTTTTTTAGAATTGGTTTGCCCTTCCTTGGGCTGAGAGAAAATGGCTGGCCCAAGGTCACTCAGTTTGCTTTGTGCCTAACGTGAGATTAAAACAGTTTTCCAGTTTCTAGTCTGATGCCTTAACTATTATAACAAGCAGACTGTATTTTGGAATGCATAAATAATACGAGGAAACTTTATGTTATCTTCTTTCCTTTAGAAGTGCTCATTCACATGGAAATCAGTATAGCACTATTATGCAGCAGCCATCTTTGTTGACCAATCATGTGACTCTGGCTACAACCCAACCTTTGAATGTTGGAGTGGCTCATGTTGTAAGACAACAGCAAAGTAATGTGGTACCAGCAAAGAAGAACAAACACCCATCTCACAGTGCCACTAAGTAAGTAAATTATTTGTCCTGATTCTGAATAGGAATTGGCAGACTGTGTTTTTCATATACATACATTTTCTAGGCATTTTTAGTATAATAACACTATGCTTATAGCAGATTAAATCCTCAAGCACATTCAAACCCAGACAGTTATAAGAACTTTCTTATGTACTAGTATTAATTAAGCACCTATAGGTATTTCTATATTGTTAAGTAATAAAAATATATAATTACTGAGGAAAAGTAGAGATTAAACATTTGATTACAGAGTCTGGAACAAGCACTGATATGAGAATCTGAACATATAAATGACATGCTTTTCTCCTGGATTTTACGTGATTATTTGAGCTGGAATAAGCTCAGAGCCATTCAAGCTCTGTTTATGCCTTTGGTGGACAAATTTATCATAATTATACACTTCTCTTTCCCATAGGCCTGCATCTACTTTGGAGGCTATTCCATCTCAAGTCTACTCTCTAATTGGAAGCAGCCCTCTGCGTGCCACATCTTCTTCCTCCAATGCTCACCTTCCAGTGCAAGAGCAGCACCAGCCCATTATTATTCCAGATACCCCCAGTCCTCCAGTTAGTGTAATCACCATCCGAAGTGACACTGATGAAGAGGAAGACAACAAATACAAACCTGGAAGGTAGAGGCTTAAGCTTCTTTCAATTCATTAATGCATTAATGCATTACAATGAGAAAGAGAGCCATGAAGCTAAAAAGAAAAAGAGCCCGTAGTTAAATGGTTGATTTTTCAGGTGCAAGGAAGATTCAGGGCTCAGTCTCTGACATCTTTAGATACAATTAATTGTATTGCATTGATAATTCCGGTCTAGATTGATCAAGAGGGAAGGTGCCACATAGATAATTATGGCCTAGATTGATCAATAGAGTTGAAAGTGTCTGCACTGATAATTCTGATCTAGACTGAACAGTAGATTGATGGGATATAATACCCTTTAATAATAATGTATGTAGATTGTTAAAGCTAATGTAATGTAAATCTCATCTTATACAACGATACAGAGCTGTTGGATAAGTACATCTTTTTTGAAGTTAAGGGGATTCTTCATAGGTTATACAACTATAAACTTTCATATCTTTAATTTATGATCTGTGCTAGAAGTATTAGTTTTGGATTAGCTCCAAACTGTTCTCAATCATATCCTACTCAAGGCATTTGGAAAAGTGATGGGATGCAAATGTATTTAGTACAGTTTTGATTTAAGAATAATGCGGAGTTGCAGTTGAATGCAAAGTCCACATCCTTGTGTTCTTTGAAACACTTTTTTGGAAACAGATCATTGACTACATTGCACAATTGATTATTTCTTTTTAATCTTATTTGGGTTGCTGAATAGTTTGGATATGTATTTTTAAGTATTGTAATAAGGCAATATTAAAATAAATAAGATAACTAATAAGTGGTTATTGTTTTCTCATAGCTTGGGCATGAAACAGAGATCCAATGTCATCAGCTACGTTACTGTTAATGATTCCCCTGATTCAGATTCTTCTCTGAATAGCCCTTATGCATCAGATGCACTTTCCACACTCAGGAGCTCTGGTGGTGCGCTGGAGCCAAGTAGAGGGGCGGCTGAAAGCTCCACCTCCCGTACCATTATTGTGCCTCTGAAAACACAGCTTAGTGACTGTACTGTAGCCACCCAGGCCTCAGGTAAGCTTCATTGCCTATAAACTGCAATGGTCTATAATGTGGACCTTATTTTTTTTCCTCCCATTTTTATGAGCTTGTACTGAAAAAATGTATGTGTGTTTTCTGTTAGTGTTTGCACAGCTCCCATAACCAATATACCGAAGAGTAATTGTCAGGAGTAGTACATGGGCATTTCAATTATGATGGCTCTTACATATAAGGAAAAGGTTGTTTGAGTATAAATACTTTTTAAAAAGATTCTTTAGGATGGATATGTTCCGAGTACAACAACTTAATATAAATGTAATCCATTAAAAAAATAACAAATGTATTAATGATCAAACCTAATGTGTTGCAAACTAATTTTTTTCTCTTCAGATGTAAGAAGTACCCTGTTTCCCCCAAAATAAGACATCCCCTGATAATAAGCCCAATCAGGCTTTTGAGCGCATGGCAATAAGGCCAAGCGCTTATTTCAGGGTTCAAAAAAATATAAGATAGGGTCTTATTTTCGGGGAAACACGGTATGTGTATGTGTGCATTCCTGTATTTTTATTAATATTTTATTAAGTATTCTGGACTAATCAGTACTTTTGTTCTATATAATATAAAATCATATAAAATGGAAAAGCAGAGATGTACTCAAGTTTCTATCAGGCACAAATAACCAGGGCATTTGTCAAACTACAGAAGAGTTTATTATCACTATCTATAAATAAGAATCTAGACAACTAATGGTCAAAGCTAGATTGTCACTAAATAAGAGTCAACAGAATTCATGGGGCTGGACTTGGATTTCTTTTTGCAATGCAATGACTCCTAACTGATGACATGTTTCACTCCACCTTCCAGTACAGCCTGCTCTTCTATAGTTACTTCTAATTAAATATAATAATTTTCCCGTCATTTTTTTAAAAAAATTATGTAACAAGAATCACAAGATAGCAGTTGTTTAAAAATCAAATCAATAAAACAATGAAAAGGATATAAGGAGAGTAAAAGTCTCTTCTTGATATGCTTAATTATCACTCTAAGAAGAAAGATGTTAGAAATATACCCAAAAGTCTGTGAATGCTTTAAAGCAGTTCTTTAAACATAGATTATTTTAAGAACAGATTTTCAAACCTTATAGCGCCTCCTTTTTAAGTACCTTCTTAATTCAGACATCAAGGAGATAGGTTGGTGGATAATTTTGATATTTTCATGCAAAGACTAAGTTTCTTTCTTTCTTTCTTTCTTTCTTTCTTTCTTTCTTTTTTTATACCAGTGTTAAAAACGTATGGGTGGGGCAAATATTTTGGGGCTGTGTTTTGCTATTTTGATGCAGGTAGTCCTCAACTTACAACAGTTAATTTAGTGAGCATTCAAAGTTTCAACAGCACTGAAAAAAACCCACTTAAGACTTGTTCATCCTTTCATAGTCACATGATCAAAATTTGGGCATTTGGCAACTACTAATATTTATAATGATTGCAGTGTTCCGGGATCATGTGATCACTGTTTGCAACCTTCTTACAAGCAAAATCAATGGAGAAGCCAGATTCACTTAAAAACTGTGTTACTAACTTAACAACTGCAGTCATTCATTTAACAAGAAAGGTCGTAAAATGGGGCAAAACTCATTTAACAACCATTTCACTTAAAAATTGAAATTTTGGGCTCAATTCTAACCATACGTTGACTATCTGTATTAGGTATATTTTGAAAATGCAGGTTTTAATTATTTGGGCATGTGGTAATGTGAAGGAAATAAGACAATAGACTGGATCTTAGGTGACATATCTGGGGAGTTAACATAATCTCCTTACACATTAATAAAAGATCAAGTCCATTTTAAAATGTTAGGTTCAAAAATGTGATATAATAGGTTTCTTCAAAAAGTTCATAGAGTATGTTCAAAGTCTAGTACATTTAGTAGAAAACTAGAACATTTGACCTTGATTTAAAACTGTTCCTGAAGCTTGCCTCTTTTCATCCCAAAGCTCCATCTCTGTCTACTCATTGCTTCAAGTATCTTCCCCAGGATTTTGCATTTGGCAAATATTTTGATATAGTTATCCTCAAAGAAATTTGGACTTCGTTCAGGGAGCTTTTCTTTTGAAATATTTTTGTTTATATTTTTAAAAATAATTTTTATTAAACAGTTTTTAAAAAACACAAACAAACAAAAACAAACAAAAACATATTTACATCTTCTTTTCAACATCTTCGCATCACTAATTCATATTTATACATTTTCTCTTTCTTATCTTAATATATCTTTTATACATATATTTCTATCTATCTATCTATCTATCTATCTATCTATCTATCTATCTACACACACACACACACACCGTTAAAATATATTCTCTTAATCTAAATATTTTATTTACATTTAACAGAGACAGGTACCTAATTTCCTTTCCACAATTTATATCTTCCCATTTGTTTCCATATTCCTTCATCTAATTTAACCATTGTTTAGTTTTCTTTGAAGAAAGAAATATTTGATATTCGAAGAGTTATTTACTTTTGGACTGTATTTACTTTTGAACTGATTCTTTATGGAATAAACTTGATGATTTTTATTGTAGGAGTCTTTAGCCTGAGCAAGATCAAGCCAATAGCATCTGTAAGTGGGCAAACATCGGGATGTTGTATCACACCAACTGGATATCGGCAACATCGGGTAGTGACAAATGGTGTACAACCACTCAACCTTAGCCAGGTATGTAAAATAATGTTGCCTCCTATATCCTGCTGCAGTGTTCACATAGTCGCAGTTAGCTGTGCTGTATAGTAAAGGAACTGTTAGAAAGGAAATACCAAAAAGAGAATTTGTGAATGATAAGAAATTTCAAAGAGCAATAGTACTAAATTTGCATTCAGTAGTGGATTTCTCTTTCTACCTCATAAATTATGGATTTGGACAGCACCATGTAATTCAGTCTTTTGCATTGTATAAGAAAACCTATTAAGCCATCCTAATGCCTCTTTTTTGGAATAAGATTAGGATAATCAGGATGTCTTAACCATTTTGGGCTCATGGGTATGGCCACTGGCATCTAGTACAAATCTTAATGATGAAAAGCAATACATTATGTGTCACAATGTGCACAATAATATTTGTGTCCCAATACCGAGTGCAAGTTTGTTCATCAAGAGGTTTGTGTTGTGAGGAAGCCACGCACATTTCATCAGTTGCTGCCTCCCCCATGACTATGTGCATTGCTAGAATTTTAAATTTTAAAATTTTAGAATTTTAAAGAAACAGTCGGTACAGAATTGTTATGGGAGTCTGTCTAGCATCCAAAGTTGCTTTGAAACAAGGTGGGCGGCAAGCAAACAAACAAACAAATGTGATCAACCAAATTTCATTGCAGAATTGAGTACAAGGTAAAGATGGGATGTGAGCCCAAATGCTAAACTTTATATTTATCTCTGCAATGCACAATCCAAAGTGCTATTTTCCCACATAAATAAACTAAAAAAGCACGGTACCCTCGCCCAACTACATTAATGTTCTCCCTCCCTCTGAAAAACCAAAGAGGCAGCCTATTCCTCCTCACCAAGAATCATAGATTGCTCTCTGATATATAAACAAGGAAAGGAAATAAAAGGTACAGAATATTTCCTTTACTGTGCAGATGAAGATGTTAATTTTTCTAAAAAATTAAAAGTAAAGAGAGTTAGGGAGGTAGATAGTTGTCTGAAAGGTTGTTTAGGGAGTTGCAGTATCTATATCTTGCTATATTGTAAGATAGAAGAAGGTAGATTCTCTTTGGGTGGAAAAAGTTCTATTCATCTGATATCTATCAAGAACATTGTTTTGCTTTCCTCTCCATCTCCTATTAGACATTTTTTTTTGTATAATAGTGTTCTGGATGCTTTCTCTAAACCTGTTCCTTGCTTTTATAGAACCAGCAAGCAACTATACTGGCCTCTCAAGAGAGAAGTGGAAATCCAGCTCCCCGCAGACAGCAGGCCTACGTTGCTCCCCTGCCAACAACAATTGCTCAGGCTCCGTATACATTCCAGCATAGCAGCCCAGTCCACCCTCACTTGGCAGCAGCCACAGCAAGCCAGCCTCACATGTACACCTATGCGCCTACTACTGCTGCCACCTTGGGCTCCACCAATTCAATTGCTCATCTCTTTTCCCCTCAGGGCTCCTCCAGGCATACCACATACACAACCCATCCAAGCACTCTTGTGCACCAGGTCCCAGTCAGTGTGGGGCCCAGCTTGTTAACCTCTGCCAACGTAGCACCTGCTCAGTATCAACATCAATTTGCTGCCCAGTCCTACATTGGTGCTTCCAGAGGATCTGCAATTTACACTGGATACCCACTAAGCCCTACCAAGATTAATCAGTATTCTTACTTGTAATTGGGGGCAAAAACTGTCTTGAAGTCATGAACGATCATAGAGATGAAGGGATCTGCAGTAGGTTTTGCAGTATTCTAACAGTTCCACAACAGGAACCTCTGTGGAATCCAAGGAAAATAATGGGGAATCACCCCCTTGTTGACAATTCTGCTTATGCTCTCCAGAATCAGGTGGTACTGTTGGTGGAGCCCTGCTGATCAGGGGAAACATAGGTGATGACTGGGTAGAATCTTTTGAATCAAATTCTCATTAAGATTTTACATTTAATTTTTATTCATGCTTTAAAAACAAACAACTAAGGCCTGAACCCCATTTATTTAAAGCTATTATGTTAATCAGAAGGGAAAAGCAAATCAGTGACTTTTTAAAAAAAGCTGTTCTTTAAAAAATGTATTAGAATTAAATAGTACTTGTTTAAATTATTTTAGCAGCTTGCACAAACTCATATTGCCACTAAAATGCACATTTAACTCTAGGTTGCTAGGGCTGTTTTATAAACTTGAGTTAGTATTTTAATTTTAATTTTGTAATTCATATTCTTGAAAGGCAAGAGCTGAATTCTACGAAAGCAGTTATTTCCTTTCTTAGCTTCTCTTATTTATGTACATAGACATATGTATATTGCTTTTCAATTCCCTGATTTTAATTATTTCTGTTGAAGGATAGTGTAGCATTTTTGTATACAGCTTTCTTTTAAATCACAGATTATTTTTAATGTGTGAATTTTCAAAATGAAAATGAGAGGGGTTTTTTTCCAGAAACAATTGCAGAAAGATGAATTTGCTTTCTGTTGTGAGATCACAATCTGTAATGTTACTATGACTGCATTGTCCAGAAGCTCTTGCACTTAGCTGAACATATTTAGGGTTGCATTACTGTTTCAGGGCAGAAACCACTGGGAAGTATTTCCTGTAAGGTTCACTAAACTGAATAGATGTGCAGTTTCTGGAGAGTTTTAACTGAGATTTAGGCCATTAGAATTACATTCTTTCAGTTTAAAAATAACATTTAGAGCTGGATTCTTTTCGCAGGAATGGAAGGGTCTCTTGCCCATCTTGTCTTTCTTTCCCTAGTTCATTTAGCTGAAGAATCCAAAATTCACCTTAACATCAATTTACTGAAATGTAAACTTTTTATACTTCCGCTAGCACCTCCTTCTAGGAATTTGTTGGCAGGAAACATTAAAGCGCTCTTATTAAGACTTGTATACAATACATGCATGTAGGAATTGCAAAAACATGACACAAAATTGCAGATTTTAAATGTTTATTACTGAATTTAAAACTATTTTAGAAGTTTTGTAATGGTGATGTTTTAATATTTTACAGAAAATGAAATATGTACATATTGATTAGAATTAAATACAACAAGCAAAATTTCCTGCTAATCCCAAATGTTCTGTCTTTGTAATCAAAATGTGTAGTGATTATACTTGAACTCTGTACTTAAGTGTTTGTCTAACTCTTAAATGTTTCTGGGGATGAAATTGATATATTCCTTTGTATTTAAACCAAAATGAGTTGTTAATACATGTTGGAATGTATGTGAAATAATGCAATCGCCTAGAGCTCATCACTGTAGCACTGAGAGAGAAAGAGAGAAAAGGAAAAAAAAAAAGCTGCATGAGAGACAAGGATATCTTCTGATTTGTTTTGCACAGGTATGTGTGACTGGTGTGTAACCCCCCTCCCCCAATATTGTAGTGCCTTAAATGATTATGTAGTGTGACTAGAGTTTACAGTGAGCTTGCCTTATGATGGACCAGCAAGCCCCTCCGCTCTCCGTCAGATTGAAGCAATTCATCGAATATGTCCCACTAAGGATAGATATAGGTGACAAAACCATTTGCTTTAAGTTTCAATGCAAACATAAATGGAACAATGGGCATCATTCAGCCAAAGCTGAGTACCTCTGTAGTCTTGCTTACTTCAGCTGGAAAGCTAAGAATGTTCACAATTTGGTCTCCCTGAAACGGCCAAGTGAGTTCAGACATCAAACCAAGCCATGCATTTGTTAACCACAATATAAAATGCAGACTACGCTCTTGACTTTCCAGTCATATGGCAGCCAAGCCATGATGTAGGGTAAACTCTAAAAAGTATTGCTTTACTAATTTGATACCCTCTAAACAAGACTGTTCCTTCAAGATATGGGAATTGGCATATCTAGAGTAGACCAGTTTGGGGAAAACATTGTAAGGCATGGTTTGATCGTGGCGTGTATACCTGAAGACAAAATAATTTGGTTTGCCAGTTCAAACAATAAATTTGTAATCAAGTTCAAATTACAGTTTCTAACCAAGGCTTAGTGTGGTGTCTGAAATGCTTCAGTTTAGCTGGATTCCGACCTAAGCATTTTATTTTGAGTGACCCTTTCTCCCTCCCCCCTCAAAATTGTAACTATTCTAGCTGTTGATGCATCTTTAAGAGTATTATGCTAGGAATGCATTGGGAAGCATATTTGGTATTTCAGAGGTGTTTAAGCATGTGCAATTTCTTTCCCTTAGGGTATACTGTAACATTGTTACCCATGTGTGTAGCAGAAATTGCTTATAAAATATTTCTAGTTTGGTGTTACAATTAGAACTTTTATACCAAAGAGAGCTTATTGGAAAGCACATAATCTAAGTTTTATTTAACACCGCTAGTAATTTGGCGCTTTTGGAAAGCTTAGAAAACTCTAGCACTTGCTGTAAGGAAATAACACATGAACTGGCCTGCTAGTGGTGAGCTTCTAAATCTCATTTGGTTTCCCAAATTCTGTCACAATTGTTTATTTCACCACTGCCATTATGCAAAGACACTTCTTGGCCAAATGGAGAATTAACTGTCTTGGAGAGTGGTATTGCTACAGCAATAAAAGGCATTAAAAGCCTTGGAACCCAGTTTGTATTCCATCCAATCTACATTAAATGACTAGATTTTGTACTTTACAAAAATAATTAAGAATATTAAACCAATTTCTGGAGCATGCATGTTCACATGTTATAATAGTCCAAATGTGAACAATTTTTGAAATGGTAACCGGCAATAACTCTGACCCATTAGTCAGGAATTGGGGAAGGGGGAGTCATGATTTAAGTGAGGCCAAGATTTCAGAGATCTTAAAGCCGCTTACCCCAATAGCTCTAAATAGTCTGTGGACCACAAGCCTTACAGTTTCCTTTTTAGTGAGGAATCTGTTGTCTCTGGCAATAGAGGAGAGTGGTTAACATTGTGACTAGCTGTGAACATTTATTTACTGTACTCTTGTTCTGTTGTATTTTTTTTTGCTTCTGTATTGATGTGAAGATAACCAAGGAATTTCAGTTCTTTACATCACTGGTGTCAATAACAATTTCTGTTGCTGTAACATTCTCAGAATAGTTTAATGCTTAGTGCCATGACCTGTAGCTCAATCCGCCTTATAGAAAATCTGAAGTGGGTTGTTTTACCAATTAAGCATATTAATATTAAAATATTACTAGAATATTTCCAATGCAGCAAGGATTTTCAGTAAACCTGCTTGGAAAATGTAAAGTACAGGTCTTAAAAAAAACCCTATCCTTGAATGGGTTAATCATTTTTACCTCAAGTCAGTTCACATTTCTGAGTGAACAAAAGAACTGGCTTTTCAAGACAAGTTTAAAGTAATTACATATAATCCGAATTAAACAATTCTGAATCATTAACAAAAGACATTTCCCCAAGTTTTTGATTCTGACTTCCTCAGCAATTTGCTCCAGAGACCAGACACTTCATATCTGGAAGCAAATAAACATATATTAAGAGTTTTCTCTAAAAGGCCTTCTTCTCACAAAGCAGGTGAGATAGCAAGTTACACACATAGCATACTACTGCCTCTAAGCTCTTTTAAAATCTCTCAATGTGCACCTGGAATGTTTGTCCAGAGGGACAACATCCCGGGAAAGGAGACATAACTCCAGATGCTTTGGTTTGGGAACTTCCCCCCCTCCTTCACTCTTTCTCCAGATACAAGAATCAGTAGGAAAGTTTTAATCCACTTTGGTACCTGTATTGGCTTCAGGATTCTTCCTGGCTGAAGATGGGAGTGGGGGGGAGGATTTTTGAAAGTAACCCCTCATGATTTGTGAGAACTAGGCTGCAGGGGCATCTTTTTCTCCCAGTGCATTTCCAGGTTGCCTCATAATGAAAAAGAGGAGAGAGCAATAGCCTCACAGTTGTGCAGCCTACAAATAAATGAACCTATTTCATGCACAAAATCAGCATTTCAAAAGTTTAGTCTCCTTTGCTGAGGGAATTTGGAATACACCCATAATATTATGGATGCATTTTTCTGCAAGTTCTGAAATTTGTAGGACTTATCTGTGGGTAGCTGTGCTTTTCTCTGCAACCTGAGCTCATTTGTAAGTAAATTTATTTTTAGTAATAGCAAGACAAATTATGCTTTACTTAGTCACTTCTGTGATTAAACCTATTATTTAACATTCTTGATAGCTGAACTTTCACCTCATTGTTCTTGATACTCCACTGCAAAGGCAGCTTCTGAGCTTTACTGCTTGCACATAGTTAAACAGTGCAGTACCATACCTCTGATTTCAATATTTTTTTAAACATAAAATTCAATTGCTTCTAGGTGACTGGGATTGGCACAGCCCTGCTTTCTTGTTTTAATTTTTAACTTATGAATGGTGCCGCATGTTGACATAGTTGTTTGTTGCTAAACTTTATATAATGTGTGATTTCAGATTCAGCTTGAACTATTATCTAATTCACTACATGTAGCAGTGCATTATATGTAATGTTAGTATTTCTGCTTGACTCCTTGATATTGCAATGGAATTCCTACTTTATTAAATGTATTTGATATGCTAGTTTACTGTGTAGAATTTAACTTTTTTCTGGTTGTGCTCTTCCTTTTTACAAGCCGCTAGATAAAGGTAGTTTCTGACAATTATTGATCTATGTTTGTATTGCCAATGTACTTAGGGGATAATGTAAAAATCATTTTAACAAGAGGAAATACAGATATTTAAAAACTTTAATACTAACTATATGGGAAAAGGGTCCATTGTGAAAACACGGTTTATCTTTGGATTCAATGTTTGTCTTTGGTTTTACAAAGTAGCTTGTATTTTAAGTATTTTCTACATAATATGGTAAATATGTAGAACAATTGCAATGCATCAATAAAAAGTTACTTTTCTGTATTCTATTAATTTGTTGATTTCTGAGTGAAAATGTCTTGTGGTCAACTCCATTTTTGAATCCCAATTGTACATCAAGGTAAAATGAAAGAAGGAAAATTTTGTGCCAAGTCCCATTTCTATGTAAAGAATATCATGTAAAAGCAGCAGAAAGGGGAAAGGGAAGGGCTCCTTTAAGAGACCAGGGAATTTGTCAGCAGTACTGCATCTAGTAGTTTAGCACTTGAGAGTTAGGCATAATTTGATGTCAGGATCAAAAGGAATTTTTGTTGAATGTGGAGATGGTCTGAGGATGGAGTATCTCATGTCTAGACAAACAAGATGTTTTTATTTTCCTTTGGTTCCATCTGGGCTGAGAGGCAGGGGTGGTAGCTGGGATTTTGCTTTTTGGTTCCCCTGGGGTGGTGGCTGAGATTTGGCATGCAGTTGGTAAGTTACAAAGGATTGTTTATCATTAGGATTTTAGGATTTAAAATCATTTAATCCATTAACCCAATCCATTAAGCCACCTGGGGTGGTGCCTGGGATTAAGTTAGGAAAGGATTGTTTACAATCAATCTGGATTGTAATCAATCTGGATTCCCCCACTGACTTTGCCTATCAGGAGGTCGCAAAAGAGATTCACTTGACCCAGGGCTATAACCATCTGCAATAGGTACCATTTTTGCAAAAGGTCTTCCTTGCTGCACTGGGCCATGTGGATCAGGACAAACATAAACACTCAAAAAAAAGTTATGTATTTTAGGCGTATTTTACACTTCATCCGCAAAAGAAGCGGCCCGGTGGCAAGGCTTGCCGGAGTGGAAAACGGTAGGCTTTTTCGGGTGGATGGCTACTGGCAGCTGGAGTGACCATTACAGTAGGCAAGGGTGCACGAGGAGCATGGGTCACGTCGCTCACTCTCTTCAACCGTGAAAGAAGCGGCCTGGTGGCCAGATGAGGTGCGTGAGGAAAAAATGAAGACACCCTTCTAAAAGAAGGCCTACCCATTTTTTCAGAGATCAAAAGAAAATAAGACCCAGTCGTACTTTCAAAGAAACATGTTAACATATATTGGAATTAGCTTTATACATTGTGTATAATTTATCTGGTGTTACATACCAACAAATTGTTTTATAAATAATTCTTTTTAAGTTCATAACACAATGTAAATTTCAATCTTTTTGACCATGTAGTTTTCCAATTGGTAAATTGTAACCGGTGCATCATATGTTTTTAACCTTTTCCTCCTCCATTTCAAATATCAGGAAAAGTTTATAAACATTTCAGTATGATGGTCACCATCAGTGCATATTTGAACTTTAATTCTT
Source organism: Arizona elegans (assembly GCA_022577455.1). Lineage (NCBI taxonomy): Eukaryota > Metazoa > Chordata > Lepidosauria > Squamata > Colubridae > Arizona > Arizona elegans. The sequence continues at coordinate 169,238,063 of JAKOOJ010000002.1, forward strand.
ATTTTGCTCCATACTACAAATCATTTTATCCGTTTTGAATCTTTTTGATAACTGTAAACGCGGAAACAAGACAATACTTGGTGGGACTTGGATCATGCCCCTATGCCTCTCCTGCTGGATCTAATGAGACAGTTGGATGTAATTGGAGAGAAATGATCCCTCAAATAATGTCCCATGTCATGAAGGGCTTTGTAAGTTATGTCCAGGATCTTGAAACGCATCCAGGAGCAAATTGGCAACCAATGTAGCCCAAAGAACACAAGTATAGTGTGCGGTGATTGAGGACTGCCATAACTACCTGCATAGTTGCATTTTGCACCTGTTGAAGCTTACAAATACCATATTTTTCGGAGTATAAGACGCAGCCAAGTATAAGACGCACCTACCTTTTTGGGTGAGGAAAAGAAGAAAAAGAAATCTCCCTCTGCCTCTGTGCAATTTTGCCTCCTTGCAGCAAACACCAAACAGCCTGCTTTACTTTCAGTTTTGTTTTCAGCATATCTTGATTAGCAAAGGAAAAAAAAATCTGCTCCAGCAATTTACCTCTTTGCAGGAAGCAGCAGAGCCCTGCGCAAAACAGCTGAGACCAAATCAGCTGAGAGTCAGAAGGCCAATGGAATTGTGCTAATTAGGCTGTGCTAAAGTGGAAAGGAGCTGATTATTCTTGCTGTTTACTTGCAAGGAGGTAACTGCTATGAGGCAGAGGCCAAAGGGTGGGGGCCAGTGGGTGGGCGGGACTAAATTCGGTGTATAAGACGCAACTAAATTTTCACCCCCTTTTAGGGGGGAAAGGTGCATGTTATACTCCGAAAAATATGGTACTCTTCAAGGGCAGTCCCCATATCCAGTGAATTTCAATAATACATACAGTGACCAGGGTGTGAATGGTGAGCAGAATCTCCCAGTTTAGGAATGGGCACAAACAGTGCACAATATGTAGTTGATTAAAGGGCCTCCTGGCTAGGATTGCCTCCTGTTACTTTAGCAGGAGCTATGAGTCCAGAAAGACCCCCAAATTGCACACAAGTTATATTTGGGGCAGTGCAACCCCATCCAAAACGAGATGGAAAGTGCCCAGAACCAAGGGGCTGTAGCATCTAAAGTCACTCAGTTTCGCTGAAGTTTGTTCCCTAGATACTGAGGCAGGACACACATGGCATGCTTAATTGGCTTGGGATGGATGTAAAGCTGCATATCATCACCTCAATTTGTGCTATCAGATGTCACCCAGTGGGAGGAAGTACCAAACTCTATGGCATCCCACAACCAGGAGCTAAGGGTTGGGACCTCTTTTTTCCCAATCAGCCCTGGAACTTTCCAGGGGTGCTCAATGGACATCTACCATGTTATCCTTCTAAACTGGCTCAAAGGTTGGGCATTTGGGGCACAATATAATGCCCCATATGCCCAACCCTTGAGCCAATTTAGAAGAATAGCATGGTAGATGTCTTCTGAGCACTCCTGGAAAGTCAAGACAAACAAGAATGGAGGCACTACCCCTATCCTCCTTCCACCAGAGGTCATCCAAATGTATGCCCAATGCTGTTTCTGTTCCATACTCATGCCTGAATCCTTACTGAAAGGGGTCCAGATAATCTGTTTCCTTATCATAATATGTAGCTAATACAAATTTGTTCTTGCAACAATCGGTAGATAGATACATAAGGTTTTATGCTGGAAGGTGTCAACTGTCCAGGTGGCGAATCCAGAAAAAGAAACTCCTGGGACATTATTTTACCAAGTGTTGTCGCCTCCTGGTGTGTGCGGCCCCATTGCAAATTGGTAGTAAAGGTAAGTAGAACCCACCCTGAGGCTGACCATCAATGCTGAATCATCCCACAAAGTTCTTGAATGAAGAGCTCCTTGGATCTATTCCTTGGAGTCATGAAACAACTATTATTACCTCAAGGTTTGTCATCGCAGCTGCCAGATCTTCCTGCAGTTTCTCCATGGAATTATTTGCACAGTCCTAAAAAAAAAGTATTCTTTTTTTTTTAACAATTAATTTATAATTTGGCAGATAATTTGGCATCCTCAATAAATTTTGGGTTGCAACTTCTATCAGCCACAGTGGTTAGGGGTTATAGTAGTTGAACTCCAGGAGTTAAGATATGTTTTAAAATCTCTATTAAAGTCTGTAGTTATAATCATATTGCCATGATTGTAAGCAAAGCCTCTAGATGGCAGCATATGGCTTTGATTTGAAGAAATCTTGAACAACACCCAAAAAAAAAAAAAAAAAAAAAAATCAGATTCTTTGTTTTCTCAAATCAGTCTTAAATTCAGTTCTCATACTGCTTTAAAGGGTGGTAAATTGTGATCTATGAAGAATAGTGGATTACATTTTTCAAAAAGTATCAGCTTGTTGTATTTATGGTGGACAAAAATATTTGTAATGCATATCTTGAATTTCAATATATGAATTATTGTACTTTCTTATTGAGGTACAACTTAATATCATTATCTGGAAACAACAATGATATATGTCTTGTTCATGGAAGGGTAATTGTGTGGGAAATAAGTTGTATAATCACTCTTTTTTCAATCTTTCATTTGTCTTTCAGTCAAGAATAGTTCATTGGGAGAGCATATATATTAGTTCCCATTATTATCTCTATGCCTGTAATTTTAGGCATAATTTTATTTATCACATTTCTATACTGCCCATCTCAATCTAAGTGACTCTGATTTCTATTAGAACGCTCTCTATTAAAAGTTCACCCATTGTCAATATGGATCAATGTTTATGTTTAAGCTTCCACAACTTTAAGATCTCTGGACTTCAGTTCCTAGAATTTCCCAGACAACAATGCTGATATATAAAATAGATCTAATGAAATAAATAAAATTTCCATGATACAGACCATTGCACAATGAAGGTTATGCAACTGTTCTGTATCATGACATTTTATTGGCAGTCCAGATGATGTTCCACTTGTAGTTTGCCCATGTTTTCCTACTCATTCTTCCAACTTTCACCGACTAGCACTAGAAATAAAAAGAACAAAAGAGAACAATGAATCCCCAGCTACCCATCCATTAAGAGCAAAACAGACATGTTAATTGCATAATGTGTATCACCTGGTAGCACTGGAAATAATCCAGCTGGAAATATCTTAACTGCAAGGCGATGTCTTGGCTCATAATGGAAAGACAAATCAATGGTTCCAAACAACACAATGAACCTATTCTGTTCTGCCAGTGGCAATAAATGTGATCTTGAAGCATCTGAAAAAGAAACTTGTAATTAATTCCAAACTATTGGCATTCTTCAGTACTATAGCCTGTCACACAGATATTGATCTAGTTATCTGCTGAAAACCTGATCGCTTTGCTAATTCAGATGAACAGTAGTTCATTTTTAACTGTCTTTGACAATGAAGGATTTTTCCTGCTCTCCTTCAGTCAATTATAAAGGGCAACAGTGAAACTTTTCCCCACATTCCCCACATTTCTGCAAAAGGGAACATTAGAGCTGGCAGCATTTTAGGAATCAGCGAATTAAAATGGGCAGGAATGGGTGAATTTAATTCAGATGACCATCAGGTATACTAGTATGGGCAAGAATCCCTCAGAAGAAATGGAGTAGCCATCATAATCAATAAAAGAGTAGGAAAAGCAATACTGGGATACCATCCACAAAAAGACAGATTGATCTCAGTTCGAATCCAAGGCAAACCATTCAGTATCACAGTAATCCAAGTCTATGCCCCAACTACTGCTGCTGAAGAGGATGAAATTGACCTGTTCTATGAAACCCTACAGCACCTTATAGAATTAACACCAAAAATGATGTCCTTATCATCATGGGGGATTGGAATGTTAAAGTAGGAAGCCAAAAGATAACCGGAATAACAGGCAAGTTTGGTCTTGGAGTACAAAATGAAGCAGGGCACAGGCTAATATAATTTTGTCAAAAGAATACGATGGTCATAGCAAACACTCTTTTCCAACAACCCAAGAGACAACTCTACACATGGACATCACCAGACAGTCAACACAGAAATCAGATTGACTATGTGCTCTGCAGCCAAAGATGGAGAAACTCTATACAGTCAGTAAAAACAAGACCAGGAGCTGACTGTGGCTCAGATCATGAGCTTCTCATTGCAAAATTTAGGCTTAAATTGAAGAAAGTAAGAAAAAGCACTACGCCACTCAAGTATGAACTAAATCATATCCCTGATGAATATACAGTAGAGGTGACAAATAGATTTAAGGAATCAGATCTGACAGACAGAGTGCCTGAAGAACTATGGACAGAGGTTTGCAAGATTGTACAAGAGGTAGCAACTAAAACTACCCCAAAGAAAAAGAAATGCAAGAAAGCAAAATGGCTGTCTAAGAAGCTTTGAAAATAGCTGAGGAAAGAAGGTAAGTGAAAGGCAAGGGAGAAAGAGAAAGATACACCCAAAATTCCAGAGAATAGCTAGAAGAGATAAGAATACCTTCTTAAATGAACAGTGGAAAGAAATAGAAGAAAACAATAGAATAGGGAGGACCAGAGATATTTTCAAGAAAATTAGAGATATGCAGGGAATGTTTCATGCAAAGGTGGGCATGATAAAGGACCAAAATGGCAGAGGCAGAAGAGATTAAGAAGAGGTGGAAAAATTATACAGAAGAATTATACAAGAATGAGCTTAATGTCCCTGATAACCACGATGGGGTGGTCACTGACCTCGAGCCAGACATCCTAGAATGTGAAGTCAAATGGGCCTTAGGAAATCTGAGCAACAACAAAGTTAGTGGAGGTGACAGTATTCCATCTGAGCTATTCAAAATTTTAAAAGACGATGCAGTAAAAGTGGTACACTCAATTTGCCAGCAAATTTGGAAAACTCAACAGTGGCCACAGGATTGGAAAAGGTCAGTTTACATTCCAATTCCAAAGAAAGGCAATGCCAAAGAGTATTCAAACTATCGCACCATTGCACTCATTTCACATACTACGTAAAGTACGTAAAGTAGTATGCACATAAAGTTATGCTCAAAATCCTACAAGCTAGGCTCCAGCAGTATGCGGATCGAGAACTACTAGAAGTACAGGCAGGATTTCGAAGAGGCAGAAGAACTAGAGATCAAATTACCAACATATGCTGGATCATGGAGAAAGCTAGGGAGTTCCAGAAAAACGTCTACTTCTGCTTCATTGACTATGCTAAAGCCTTTGATTGTGTGGATCACAACAAATTGTGGCAAGTTCTTAAAGAGAGGGGAGTACCATCTTATTTGCCTCTTGAGAAACCTATATGTGGGTCAAGAAGCAACAGTGGGAACTGGACATGGAACCACTGATTGATTCAAAATTGGGAAAGAAGTCAGGCAAGGCTGTATACTGTTACCCTGCCTATTTAACTTATATGCAGAGCAAATCATGAGAAAGGCAGGGCTAGATGAATCAAAAGTTGGAATTAAGATTGCTGGGAGAAATATCAACAACCTCAGATATGCAGATGATACCACTCTAGTGGCAGAAAGTGAAGAGGAACTAAAGAGCCTCTTGATGCTGGGGAAGAAGGAGAGTGCTGGATGGAGTCACTGAAGCAGTAGGCGTAAGCTTAAATGGACTCCAGAGGATGGTAGAGGATAGGAAGGACTGGAGGAATGTTGTCCATGGGGTCGTGATGGGTCAGACACGACTTCACAACTAACAACAAGTGCTGGCAGTGGTGGGAATTTTAAATCTGTTATTGAACCCAATGAACTATCAAGAAAGCGGTCATTCTACAAAATTGTATAAACTCTCAAAGTTTTTGAAAGGCTTTGAGAGACTTTGCATTCTGATTTATATCTTAAAAAAAAAGAGGTTCCTTGCCCTTGAGAAGTATACCAGAATCCTATTTCATATACAAACAGATGAAAGCAATCTCTTTCTCCTAATTCGTTTGAACTGAGATGTATTTGAAATGAAGTTTAATTGGAAACTGCCCTATACTGAGTTAGACTACTGCCCATCTAGTCTGGTATTGTCAGCACTGATTGCATTCCTTTGTCACAGTAAGCCATGATTTATCTGTACTTGATTGAATAAGCCACTACTAGCTGTATCCACATAATGCACTAAGCCAAGACTAAAATAATATGGATTGGGATAGAATTCAGCAACGATAGCCCCCATTTGTGCCTCTGTAAGGTGAAACACAAAAATACCCAGAGCATCCTGAGATAACATCACCAAAAACCGCCTGCAAAATTATCCAGCCATTTTTTAAAAGTATGCATAATTGAAGGAAAGAGATGAAATAAGGATGAAAATGGATATACCAAATGTTGTGCTGTGAAAACACACATTCCCATCCCATAAAAATTTTGTACACAATCCTCGAACAGAGAAGCAAGTGTGAAAGAGGCTGTTCAATCTAACTTGGGAATGATGAACGAACTCCACAGCTTTGTAGTATTTCTGGTAGGGAGCGAGATTTCTGCATCCAAATCATGTGCTCAACCACTTACCTATGGCTCTTGTATTTAGAATAAGTGGTATTATTATAGATTCAACTCCTATTTGGTACTGTCATAGAACCCAGGCAGTATCTGAGCAGCCAGTACTCATTACAGAATAAAAGCTGCCACTATGTTTTGGACTGTGAATTTTTAGAAACAGTTTGCTTAGTTTTTCAGGAAGTCTTAGCTTCCACAATAAAGTCTAGCCTTTGCTTTTCAGCTAAGTATTTCAACATCTCATTCTCCATTACTTCTTTTATTCAGTGAAATCCATACTTGTTGAACAGGTCTGCAGTTCTAATCCTCAGGATTTTGAGTGGAACACCTTTCCCAAGAGACAAATAAACTACCTGTTTATGCTCAGCTGTACTTTAATTTTCACAATATTTAATGTAAACAAATCTTAATTCTATGAAAAATAGACAAGTGCCATCATACTCTCAGATTCATAAAGAAACTCTACTCACTAGCATTCACTGCTTGAGACAATATACAAATACTTAGTATAGTATCTGATTCCCCTGTATAATAAAATGCATGTGTATGTTATTTATGAAGTGGGTGTTCATGTATAAATTGTGGGTTTTTTTTGCTTCCAATTAATATTAGAGTTCAAGTCATTACACTTGAATACAAAATACAGATGTATTTTGTATGCAAATGCCAAGATCTATATTCACACACACATCCTTCTAAAATTATGCTACATACATTTATTTTTACTTGGGAATTGGACTGTAAGCACATTTTCCAGCTCAACGTAGCATTCCTTTAATGACATAGGATGCTGAGTTGCAGATAAAATACCCTAACAAAATGAGTACAAAATCTTATAGGATAATCTGGCCACATTGCTTTGCGCCTCCATGGCCATTTCTCCATTGGCTGCAAGAAAGAACATCGGATTGCCTGGTAGCTAAGTGTTTCATTCTGTCTCTTTTGTTAAAAACTAGGAATGTTGACCTTTGAAAAGTTATTTCACAGGATTGATATTGCTACTGATAACCTCTGCCATATCCTATTTTGGCACTCCTTGCCCTTACTTAAGTGCAAACATAAGAGCAGGATTGCAGTGATGGGAGGTCTATGATGGAATGCTTTCATCTAAAAAACTTTAGATGAAAGAAATTCAGGGATCGTACTCCAAATAGGGCTGCAATGGCCCTTGTTGAAGAAGGCTATTCTAGAACCACAGTTCATTTATTAAGATCATTTTGAAACTACTCTGGGTTCCTAAATTTTGAAGTAAAAATATAATCATGAAAAAAGAGAAAAAAATTGAGTAAGTTATAAATCAAGCCAATATGAAGCTTGTTGACATAGTTAAATGAAGTGACAGTGTGGTTGTGGCTGGGAATGCATCAATTCTATCAGGCACGAGAAACCAGGAACAGGAGTAGAGTTCAGAGCACCAAAAGTTCATTTCATGCATATGAATAATAAGTTTTATAAGTTCACTTATACATAAGAATCTGTTCTACTAATGGTCAAGTCAAATTAACCCCAGATAAGAATTAACTGAATTCAAGGGGGCTGGACTTAGTTTTTTTGAGGGAACATAATGACTCAAAACTGATGATGTGTTTGACCTCATCCACAGGCGCCACCTGGTCACCTCGTACAAATTCAACCCCTGTAATAAGTTTATTGTTTAATGAAATGTGCAAACCTAGTCAGTTATAATTTGTCCGATAAATGATAGTTAAGCAAGACATGGTTCATATAACAACAACAACAACAGAGTTGGAAGGGACCTTGGAGGTCATCTAGTCCAACTCCATGCTCACACAAGAGACCTATACTTGGGATTCGAACCGCCAAACTGCCAACTTTTCTGATTGACAAGCTCAGCATCTTATAGATAGGTAAAGACTTCAGAAAACATAAAGACATTTGAAATATTCTTAGAAGGTCTAAATGTCATTAGAAAGTTATTCACACCCATCTCCCAGGACAAAGATACTGCTCTGCAGAAGGCTTTTTGCATTATTTTTATGCTTTGTACAAATTTACTTTATAAATTTGTTGACAATGTGATTGCAAAGTTCAGTATTGTTTCATCTACTCATTTCTGAATTCCAGTAGTTGTAGGATTCTGGTAAGAAAGGAGTTAAGACTCAATGCTGGCTCCTTTTGGAATGGGCCAGCCTCTTCTCTACAACTAGACATCTGGATTTAATAAAATCTAGCAAATGAGAGTGTGCTCTCTCTCCCTTCTTTTACAGAGAAACTGTCAAAACATTCCAATGGTGTGAGGTAGAATCTGGTACAGAAGTCTCTGGCTGGCAAAGCACAAGACAACCAGCACAATCATGGCTCCTAAACGTATCTTGCTTCTGCTGGTTATCCTGGTCAGTGCTGTCGATGGGCAACAGCAGTTAATGGAATACATGGAGAGGAGGCTGGCTGGCTTAGAGGTGAGCACATAACACGGCAACTGACACATTCATCTTTGAGCTTGAGCTTGAGCACACGGCATTAGGACTGCAGTTGTATAGATTTCTTATGGAATAGTTTGAATAGTAGGAAAAAAACATCTTCTCTCAAGTGGGAACTCACTATAGGCTCAATTTGAAAGAAGATAAGAGTGTTGTTCATGATTGTAGATAATGGTATGGAAGCTTGAATGAATGTGAAAATTTCAGGTTGCTTAGTTTATATTTGAATTGAGAGGAATGCAACATATTCTGAAAACAAAAAGTTTTTTTCCCCAGGTTATCAAGTCTTCTTCCATATTTTAAAATGCTACAGTTATTTGGAAGGTCAGGAGCATCCTGTTTAAACATAATAAGTCTGATAGCACTTCAGCCACAAATTCATGAACGCTCTACCCAGCTTTTCTGAGGATTAGTAACTGGATGCATGCTACTGACTGGGAGATAGAGCTATAAAATAAGAGTTCTAAAGTCTAAATGGCAGCTTGGTTCTTTTAAAAGTAAAACTAAATTACACAGCATCTTAACAATGAAAATACAAGTATATAGGATGCCTGAAAATCCAGAAGGTAGATGAAAATGTCTCAGAATTAGCTGATATTTTAACATGACAGGCTTTTAAAATCAAGATTTTCAGTATTTAATGGATAATAACAAAGGCTCTGTAATATGTCAGATCAAATACAAGCTGATTTTTACAGAGTGAATGCTATCTCGGTTTGAGTTTGAATTTATTTTTTATCCAGTTATGAGCTTTTTCGGGTTTTTTTGCAATTATCTGGATGTAACATGCTTGCTAAAGAGTTTCCTCTACATTCCCCTTAAAGCTTCTAATTCCCTCTGTATCATCAGGAACGCATTTCCCAGTGGCATGATCAGAGCAGCCGTTATTCCACTGAACTGAGAGATTTCAAGAATAAGGTGGTGTCCATGTTGGAAACAGTGGAAAAAGATAAGGAAATACTCCGTGCAGAGGTGGAAAATACTGCAATACGGGTGGACCGACTGGAGCGAGAGGTGGACTATCTCGAGACCCAAAATCCTGCTCCACCCTGTGTGGAAGTAGATGATAAGTTAATGGAGAATCAGGCTTCTCCTGGCAAGAAGCGCAAGAATGAGAAATATGACAAACTGACAGGTAAGCAGAATTCACCAGGTCATTTATTTATTTATTATTTATTGGTTTGATTTATATGCCGCCCTTCTCCGGAGACTCAGGGCGGCTTACAATGCGTTAAGCAATAGCCTTCATACTTTTTTATGTACCTGCTTAGTAGGGCTTTTGGCCCCTCCTAAGCGGTGTTCTTTTTTTATACAAAGTCAGCTTATTGCCCCCACAATCCAGGTCCTCATTTTACCTACCTCAGAAGGATGGAAGGCTGAGTCAACCTTGAGCCTGGTGAGATTTGAACTCGCAGTAATTGCAGGCAGCTGGCAGCTAAGTGCTACTGTAACAGCACTTTAGTCTGCTGCGCCACCAAGGCTCCTATTATTATAGATTAAATACTGGAAGTCATGTGCCCGCACTAGAAGCCAGTGCTAATGATCCTCCCACATGTTTTTTCATATGGTTCCCAAATGTTACCATCAGCTATTAAGATATATTTGGCAGTGTTCACATGTTGGCTAAAGCTGTAATGTGGGTTGTTTGGTTTGGATTAGCATGCTGTGTTAATCCAGCCATTTTGGTGTGTAAACTATGGTTTATGGATTAATGTAATGTGTAAATTGAGCCAATTATTCATGAAACCGTAGCTCAGAAAGCCTCAGTTTAGTGATAAATGTCAGCCTAACCCCACTAAATAAAGGAATATTAAAATAGGTTTTTGTAAATGTTTACCATCATGTGGGGATTAGATATACAGTTGAACTCTATTTCATATTTTACCATTCAAACTTCTGCCAGAGGGAAGAAGGTCTTCAGTATTCTGAAAACAATTCTCTTACCAGAATATAACAAATGTCCATTTTTTAAAAAAGAGATTTTGTTGCAGTGGAGAGCTGGCAGCTTTATGTTGGTCATTGTTAAAGAAAATCAAGACAGCAGCCTGTTATTAAATGATAATAAATACAGTGAAAAAGGGCAGACCCTTAAATTATTTTAATGGTTAACATGCAAAGCTCACAAAATGATATAGCTGGTATTCAGTAAAACCTATAATTTATTATGTCCTCGCCAATGGGAGTTGTTGCATTTCTCCTCCACTTAGCATAACAGCCTAAGTGGATGGACAGTTTTGGAAGAGGGAGGGGCTTCATATTTTATTCCCTACAACAGAAAGAACATTTATATTTTATAAGAAATGATTTTGTTTTCTTCCTAGCATTTTCCTGTAAGTGCTGGGTCCAGGTTTTTTTTGTTTTTTTGTTTGGATCAAATAGATTTTCTCCAGTCTCATCTTCCAGTGGTGCAACCAATACCACTGTAATCAGGTCCATCTAGTTTGTTGCTGGCTGTCCTTTCCTTTTTTTTTTCCTTCCATCATTCCCTGAATTATGGACTTAAGAAAGTAGATCTTTGTCCAAAATGCCCAAAATACAATAACTTGCGCCTTGTCATTTGTCCCTCAAGAGAGAATTTTGGATTAATTTGTTCTGGGATCCATTTGTTTGTTTTCTTGGCTATTCACAATATTGATTTTCAACATCAAAGTTCAAAAGCATGAATACTGTTCTATCTTGCTAAATTTTGTTTCCACAGAGTACCACAGTGAAAACAATTGTCTACACAATTCTGATCTTTGTGGGTATAGATACAATATGATTGATATCTGAATATATTTTCCAAAGCCTTCATTGCTATCCTACCAAGTGCTGGTCTGAGATGTATTTTTGACTGTTTGACCCTTTATTGTTGATCCTAAAAGACAGAGACGATCCATCCATCACTTCAATATTTATTTATTTATAACAGATATAAACAATTAATTGATAATCAAGTAATCAAATTTATTGCAGTCTTCAGACAGGAGTTTCAATTATCCTGTGCCAATTATCAATTATAAGGCTGGTTGCTGTAACTCTTGTCATTAGTTTGGCTTTTTTTGTATTTAATCTTAGCTTCCTTTTCTCCCTCTATACCCTACTTTTTATCACTAAAGTTTCCAGATTATTTGCATTTTCAGCTATCAAAGCAGTGTAATCAGCATAGCAAGGTTATTGATTTCTTCTCTCTCCAATTTTAAAGTCATGCTCATTTCTTTCAGTCAAGCCCCCACCAACTCTGTCTCTGTCTCTTTGTCTGTACCTCTCTCTACACACACACACACACACACACACACACACACAAAGAGTATGTAGGTTGAATAAATAAGGACACTGTATTCAGCCTTGTCTCATTCCGCTACCCTGGAGTTAGTCTGTTTCACCATGATCCATCCAGACTATGGCAGGTAGTCCTCAACTTACAACAGCAGTTGGGAACAGAATTTGTGTTGCTAAGTGACGGGGTCATAAAGCACAATTGCATTGATTTGTAATGGCAATCCCTACAATCCTGGCTAACTGAATCCTATGATCATTACGTAAAACAATTTTCTGCCAGCTTCCCATAACTAAAATTATAGGAAATTTGGCTGGAAGTTCCAAGTCCCAGGCCTTCAGGCAAGTAAGTGGCCACAGCTAGGTGGAGGAGATAGCAAGGGTGTGCTTGGGGAAGGCCTGGGACAGTCCATGAGAAGTGAGGCACAGCAAAGGGAGGGTGTGCAAAAGTGCATGAAGATGCAAAGGGAAGATTAGAAAGGTGCATGTAGGTACAATGGGGTTTACAAGAGGAACTGCACAGGTTAGTAAGGGTTCCTGGAGGTGTGATGCCAGTCAGGGAGGGTGAGTAAGAGTGTCCAAGTGGCCATGGTGTAAGTGCAGAGGGGCTGGAGGAGGGTGGTCAGGTAGGTGAGATTTACCCCAGAGACGTGCAACATTCCCTGCTGGTTTTCCCATTGACTTTCTGGAGAATTTGGCAGGGAAAGTTGCAAATGGTGAACATGTGATCATGGGACAGTTGACAACTGGTTATAAATACAAATGGATTGCCAAGCACCTGGGTTGCAATCACATGACAGCAGTGATTCTGGGATGGCCAGACTCCAAGAACTAGCTTTAACCTCCATTGATTCAGCTCTGTCAGAAGTTCAAAGGGTTGCTGCATAATGGTCATAGGTCAAGTATTACCTTTATATGCTTTGCATAAGGACAATGAAGTATTCTGGGATTCCTATTTCCCTAAGCATATTCCTACCATAATCAAAGGTTTTTCTATAAGAAGCACAATTTGAGTCTATGCTTTAGCTTCTCAATTATCAGTGTCCATCAGCAATAATGTATCTTGTTTCTTGGCTGTTTCTAAAGCCATCTTGAACATCTGCAGTCTCCTTTCCCATCTAAGGCTTTAATCTGTGTTGGATAATCCTAAGCATTATTTTGCTACCGTGTGAAATCTTGTTGTCATGTTCCTTTGATTTCAGATTGAACTTGATAATAAAACTGGTTAAAATCCTCTTTTTCTGAATCAGTTGGAGCATAAATTTGGATAATCATAATACTGAAGTGTTGTCTGCAATGTCTAATTGACAATATTCAGTCATTGATTGCATTGTACCCAAGAATTATCTTGGCGACATTCTTCATAACTATGAAACTAACACCGTTTCTTATGCGTGCTTATGTATATTCTTCAATTTATTGATATCTAAATTGTCAATCTATAGTCATTTCCTTTTCATGTCATCTTTCACTGTGCTGAGATTTCTCCTGTTCATATTTCTTATGTTCTATGTTCCCACTGTTAATTCTGTGTGGCAACTTCAAATTTCTTTTCTTGCATGACAACACCATAGCAAAATCTCTTGAACGTTTTAATTTACCCATCTCATAAATCCACTAGTACTCCAAAAAAGTCCTCAATGTTCCTCAATAGCATAGAAGCATAGAATCATAGGGATGTAAGGGACCTTGGAGGTTTTCTAATCGAACCCTTGCCCAAGCCAGGAGTTGTATACTGTTCTAGACAAATTGTTGTGCAGTTGTCTTGAAAACATCCAGCAATGAAGTACCCACAGCCTGTGGATCCTGACCTTCCTTGCCTATCTTTTTTTGTGTGTGTCCATACATTGTCCAGTACAGAAGCCCAGTTTACCTAAGTATATTCAGGTAATCTGTGTAAGATAGAAATTCATAAGGTATAGTATTTATATGGTATACTTTTAAGTTAACTTAGTGGTTTGCTATATCTCATCAGTTAGAAGGTACTTGCTTTGGGATTAGAAATGGGCAAAGTATTTGCATGAAGGCATATTTTTAACATACAAAATAAATGAATATAAGATACTGGTTTTTTTCACAGCATCGGCATATACAATGGAGGGCCATCAGTAGTTTAATTATCAATAAAGCAGTTGATATAAATAATTTGTGGTATATAAAATATAAATAATCTCATGAATCTGTAAAATTTAAGGCATCTGTTTCTGAACATGACATGGAATGTTTTATGTGCTTACATTTGTTGATATTATGCTTCAGTACGGATGTGAGATAGTATATATTAAGCATGCTATAACTATTCTTTATAGATTGCAGTGACACCATATCCCAAGTCAAAGCCATGAAGATATTAAAGAGGTTTGGCAGCACTGCTGGACTCTGGACCAAAGACCCCCTCAGCAATTCAGAGAAGATCTATGTGTTTGATGGCACCAGCAATGACACTGTCTATGTTTTTCCAAGGATGCGAGAATTCACCCTCTTTTCTGCTACCCGAAAGGCTGCACGCATCAAGTTGCCCTACCCATGGGTTGGCACAGGACATTTGGTATATGGAGGGTATCTTTATTATATTCGGCGACATGGCACATTTCAGGTCATCAAGTTTAGCTTGACCAACAAAACGATTGTTGATAGTTCTGTCTTCCCAGCTGAGGAGCAGATTCCCGTCTTTGGTCTTGCATCCTACAACTACATTGATTTGGGGGCCGATGAGGAAGGCATCTGGGCTATTTATGCCACACAAGAAAATGAGAAAAACATAGCATTGGCCAAACTAGATCCTGCATCTCTAGACATTGAGCAAATGTGGGACACACCATGTCCTCGGGAGAATGCAGAGAGTGCTTTTGTTATCTGTGGAGCTCTCTACGTAGTATACAATACCCGGTTACCCAGCCGATCCCGTATTCAATGTACCTTTGATGTCAGTGGCTCAATGACATCTGAAGATGCTGCCCAAGTCTATTTCCCAAAGCGATATGGTTCTCACTCCAGTATGAAATACAACCCCAAAGAGAGGCAGATCTATGCTTGGGATGATGGCTATCAGATCATTTACCGTATGGAGATGAAGAAGAAGAGTGAAGTCTGAAAAAGGCCTTTGTCTCTGGCAAAAGAGAATCTGAAACATATCTCAGTGCCACAGGTTATGACTCAGATGCCATACATGCCAAGTGGTGCATAGCATAGGAAGGCTGCAGCCATAACGAGGACTGGTTAGACTGAACTTTGAAAAGGAAATGCCTTTCTGATATATTAAATGCTTTTAAACAAATATTGTCCGCATTTTTATTGGTGCCTGTCAATTTTCATTTGCTTTTCAACTAAGACTTTTTTAAATAAATAAATAAATAAATTTTATGATGGAAAAACTTTTGTTCCATTCAAAAGCATGAAGAAAAAGATTTGTGTATCTAGCTTCTTAATTTACATATTCTTCAATAGCTTTAAATCCAAACTGGGATCCTCCACTCTGTAGATCTCTGCTGTAGATCACTCCTTTTTCAAAAGCATGTCAGAAGAGATTGTGAAATATTTGACTGTCATTTCAGACTCCAGGAGTTTGCAGTGGTTTTGGAAAAGAAAACAACCCCTGGTTATTTTAATGGTTAATTTAATGAGACTTCACCTCAAGTGCTATAGTAAAATTGGACCGAGCAATTGGAAAGTGCAAGGAAGGGGTTTGGAGATGAATGATGATGCTGTATGCCATTCCTTCTGCCCCACTGTGATGCTTTTAAATGCTGAATGAGTTTAGATCAGTGTCAAAACTAGTGTAAATTTATTTTCCCCCATTGCTTACAATTTGATTTAAGAACTTCAATTATCAGAGTGGTCTATTACTGGAATATTTGAAGTAGGGCTAAATATCGCTATCTTTCATTTGCTGGTCTAGACATTTAGCGTGACTCACATCGCAGTTATTATCTGAAAAAAAAAAGGTGAATTTTCCCATAATCAATTTTCTTTTTTTCTTCAGCTTTTATATCTAGCTATTTTTTTTTGTGCTGAACATCAGAGAGAATTTAATGCACTTTGAGTTCTTTGTGCTTTGGAATTTCTAGTTGATAATTCTTTATACTGCTTGGGCGAGTTTAATGTGGGTGCATGTTTGTCTCTCTGTGTGTGGATGGTTGATTGGTATTTATTGTTTATGTGCAAATTACTGAGAAATTATGATTTTAATTTTTATATAGAGAGTATATTTATATATAGAGTATATTTCTTTATGTGCATAAACAAGAAGAGTACCGGCCACATGGCACAGAGAAACAGACATTTATTAGCTGATGTGCATATGTACAAAAAAAATCTCTTGGTCCCTGTCTGGACAATTTGCATCCAGTCTCCCACCTTCTTTTTATTTAGGAAAGATGATAGAGGAGGTGGTTGCATGTCAACTTCAAAGATTCCTGGATGAAATGAATTATCTGGACCCTTCCAAGTCAGAATTCAGGTCCTGTTATGAGGCAGAAACAGCATAGGTCACACATTTGTTAATGATCTCTGGTGAGAGCGGTATGGGGGTGGTGCATCCATTCTTGCTCTCATTGACCTCTCAGTTGCCTTTAGTATCATGGAATATGGTATCTTTTTGGGATAGCTGCGGGATTTAGGCCTGGCAGGGCAGATTACATTGGTTTGGTTCCTTTCTCCAATGTCAGTTCTAATCAGTGTTGACAGGGAGTGAGAGGCCCATCCCAACCTCAGCTGCTCTTTTATGGTGTCCCACAGGGCTGGTACTTTCTCTAATCTTTTTAAAAATCTATATGAATCCATTAGGTGAGATCATCCATCACCATGGGATGAATAACAGAATAATAGAATTAGAAGGGATCTTGGAGGTCTTCTAATCAAACCCCCCTACTCAAGCAGGAAACCCTAAACCAGTGATGGCTAACCTTTTTGCCATCATGTGCCAGGAGGGGGAACTTCGCACATGTGTGTGCCCACACCCATAATTCTATGTGCCCCACCCTGCGCATGCACACACAACCCCCTCCCCCTTACTCCTGGCATGCGATGGCCAAGTAGGCCCATTTTTCTTTCTCACCTGGCTCGAGATCCTCTTCATGCATCTGGGGAGGGTTCCAGATCCTCTTCATGCATCTGGGGAGGGTGAAAATAGCCTTCCCTGCTCCTTCGGAGGCCCTCCAGAGGCCTGAAATGGCTCATTTCCCAACTTCCTGGCTCATTTCCCATCTTTCTGGGACAGGAAGTGACTTTTTTGCTGTCCCCTCTCTAGGAGTCTAGACATTAAGGATTTCAATAGCGGCTTAGTATGACAAATATAGGTACTCCTCAACTTACAACCATTTGTTTAGCAACTGTTCAAAGTTACAATGAGACTGAAAAACATGACTTGCAGCCGGTCTTCACAGTTTCAACTGATGCAGCATCCCCATATCAACATTTGAGCACTGGGCAATTAGGGCCATGCAATCACCATTTGTGACTTTTCCATATGGCTTCTGTCCAGCAAAGTCAATGGGGAGAGTCAACTTTGCTTAATAAGTGCCTGATTCATATAACAACTAAAATTATTTGCTTAACAGCTGAGGCAGAAAAGGTCATAAAATTGAGCACTACTCACTTTACAACTGCCTTGCTTAGCAACAGAAATTCTAGTCCTAACTGTGTCAGTGAGACTACCTGTATGCACTCCAAATCATTCCCTCTCCTTAAAAACAATAAAATCAGACTTTGGAGGTATTTCATTATCAGGACTGATTTCTCTCCTTTTTTATGCAGGATCTGCTTCTGTCTGCTGGTTTCAGAAGAGAGGCAGAGAAAGTTGTTTTGCTATATTTTACTCCTATTACTGCAATTTAAGAATGTTTCCCAAGTATTTAGTGTGGAAAGTTTTGATTGATTTGTGATTTGAAACTTCCCATCCAAATTTCTCAGCGGTTTATTATAATAATAGTATATACATTTGTATAGAATTGAAACTGAGAATTTGGAAAACGTTTCTTAGGTTTTTTGTTAGAAGTACACAAGGTGTGGCACAACCATGAAGCTACAATCCAGTTTGGAAACCTAGCAACCTAACAGATCAAAAGCTGAAAAAAGAAGAACCAACAGAATATGCAAGACATTATTCTGAGTATCCAAAGAACTAACATCATAATTGTCAACTTTTGGAAGATTCATTTTCCTGAAATCACAGTATTTCCTCCGCTGCTATTATTTAGCATATTGCATATAATATATGGATTAGAAATACATATTAACATTTCATCTAGATTAGTAAAACACAATAAAATATTAATGTCAAAAAGATCTTTTTCCTGCTAATTTAGTATGTAACGTATATACTAACCTAATACTGTAACCTAATACTGAAATTTAAAAATCTGCATTGTTCATACCCATAGATTGGTTTCTGCATTGTTTACACCTAGTTTTTCAAAGTATAGAGAAATTTTCTTGTAATCTTTATACTAGATTATAATCTTTGCTCCCTTGATGCTGTTTTGGTCTTCCCTTCTCCTGGCCTTTTCTTGGTTAGTAAGGATTTTTTGAGCAACGCTTCTGCCAAATTCCTGACTCTCATCCTTCTATTATCTGCAAAACACAAACTCAGTTGGAAAAGAATCTTCTGCCATTACTTTTGACTACTTTTGTTTTCTTAATAGATTGGTCTGCCAGGGGTGCAACAGAGAACTACAAATGTTGCTAGGTACACACAGACCACATTTCATTATTGCCTATACAAATTTTTGTATGCTACCATCCTGCATATGAAATGTTGGAAAAAGACTTGCCTTTGCATGACCAGAACTGAATGGTAGACATGTATGCTGATCTGGAATGGAAGAGATCAGGGTCTTACTAACAAATGCACAAAATCCCAAGATAAAGTCCTGCATGGAGAATAGAGATAGCTTTGAAGGTAGAAGAATGGATTCAATGTAACCAAAGGGGGAAAAAATACAGATTTTAGACAAAGGCTCTAGCAGGGTTTTTAAAAAAGATTTAAAAGATATTCTTGGCTGGCTGCCCCATTCCTTTCTCCAACTGAAGTGATTCCAATGCAGACTGGAAATTCATGGGAGAGAAATTTATATAACAGCTGGGGGCTATTTCAGTGCCAAGCTATTTCCAGCACATGTGGGGAAAAGAGAGAAGCTTGTTGATGTACTCCAGACTCACATTGCCTTGGGAATCTCTTGGGGGCGGGGACGGTCATAATTGCAGGACAACATTTCCTGAGTCTGCAAGAGAATAAGTGTTTCTACTTTACTATTTTAAATCTGGAAAATCTAGATCTGACTGGAGTTTTCTAGGTTATGCAACTCAACTAGCAATTTGTAGGTAAACTGTTCCCCACACTCCTACTTCTACTGTGATTTACTATCTCATTTCCTGACACAAGTTCCTATGCTTTTTCTTTTTTGGCAAAGAACACTAGGGAGCTGCATTACACCAAGCCAAATTATTTAATCATTTTAAACAACATAAATTTAGGCTTCAGTAAAATATGTAAATTAGGTCAATAATAGATGAGGTCTTGTAATAAAAAAGCACAATATGATATACTTACAAATACTGTAGAAGGTTTTCAGACATTTCCATAAGTGGGAAAGCAAGTATGAAAAACCCTTTTGGGCAACTTAACTCTTCTTCTTCTTTTAACGTCCCTATAATTCCTTGCAAGGTGGAGTCTGGGCAACTGAATGGAGCTGAGTGTTTACTAGCTGAATGCCCTTCCTGTCGCCAATGCAGAGTTTTGTTCAGCAGATATAACCTTATTGTGCTCAGAGAGAAAAATATCTGCCTCTACCTAGGATCGAACTCACAGCCTCCTGATTGTGAAGTGAGAACTCTACCTCTAGGCCACTGCACCACTCAGGCAACTTAACTCTTGGAATAGAAAAAAATGTTAGAAATAAGCTTTTTGAAAGGGACCTTAATAAAGATATTACTGGAGTATAGTCATCCAAATTTTCATCTTGCTTTCATCATAAAAATAATAGAAGCCTCTTCTAATACCTGGTTAATATTTATTATATAGCCATCCAAATCACACACAGGATATCAAGTGGTGTACAACCTTAAAAATCTACAGTTAAATATTACCAGTGTTGCACTGAAAAAGGCTATTATATCCCTTCACTTGTAGACTATGTCTTTCACATATCTTAAAGGGACACCTTATAAAAGCCATGTTAAACGTCATCTCTGTCCTTGTGGTATTGATCAAGTGGAGGATATTATTTACAATGTCTTCCATTGCTCCATTTATGCTGAGACCATGGCCAAATTATCAATGGTAGGTGACTGTAAGAGCTTGGGCCCCATATAATTGAATGAAGCCTTGCAAATGTGTTTCTCACAGTTGACAGATGCTACTTTTGCTTTGCTGTCATTTAAACTTAAAATATTTAAGTTATTAATTGTAATCCTGGCTTTATGTTGCTTCAACTTCTAATCCAATATCCTCTATCCTCTATTCTCTATTCTCTATCCAATCCTATCCTATCCTATCCTATCCTATCCTATCCTATCCTATCCTATCCTATCCTATCCTATCCTATTGTTATTTTATTATATTATATTGTATTTTATGCTGTGCTGCATTGTTATGCCCTGGGCTTGCAACAATAATGTTAGTTACTTATTGTGAGAAAGCAGTGAGGAATGTTGAAACAGGATATGACAATTAAAAGTATGATATCCTATTCAGAGATCACTTATTTCAACTGATTTTGATATGGTGTACTGTAAAACGAGTATATCTGAGGACAGCTTTTGACTCAAATCCCTAGGACAGACCATGAAGAAAGCTAGCCACTTCTTCTATTGACTGTAACCTTCTCAAGCTGATAATTCTCCTACATGAGAACATCTTTACACAGCTATAAAAAAGGGAATTAATTGCCTTCTGTCCCTTCTTCAAGAGTCAAGTAGGGATGCATTCTGATTCCCTTATTAATTTTTCTACTAATGATATTGTTCTGGTGCATGCCAAACATAAATTTATATCTTTCTTAATACAGACCATGACACCACTTTATTCCAGCTGGCATCCATAGATGCTTTGGAACAGAAACATCCTTCTGTGTTTGGAAAACCTAGAAATTACCTTGTTTCTCCAAAAATAAGACCCAACCAGAAAATAAGTCATAGCATGATTTTTCAGGAGGCTCGTAATATAAGCCCTACCCCCAAAATAAGTCTCAGTGAAGATTGTCAGCCAGATGGATGCATTTAGCACTGTATTTCCCCAAAAATTAGACCTAACTAGCCCAGAAAATAAGCCCTAATGCGTCTTTTGGAGCAAAAATTAATATAAGACCCGGTCTTATTTTCAGGGAAACACGGTAGCTATGCTAAAACAAAGATCCTAGTGTTCACAAAAAAGTACTTTAAGTTTTCTTATAATTGGCAAATCATTGGCAACACTATTGAGCAAGTCAAGGACTTTAAACATCTAGCTATTCATTTTCTACCTCTGGAATCATCAAATCTGTGAGTGCTTACAAGGGCATAAAAAGCCTCCAACAAGATTAAACTTGCAAGCCACAAAGGCATTGTTGTGTTTACAGAAATCAAATTATTTAAAACCAAGGTCTTCAGTTGGCTGCTATGTGGTGCTCAACTTTATGATTATAAGGACACTGTTGCTTTGGAAATAGTTCGGCTGAACCCATTCTTCTTACCCTTTACTTAGCTACAATTGTTTTCATTTGGAACTTGGCTGTGTCTCCCTTGCTGTCTTAAATGTGATCTAAACAAATATCCTGGAGGGGGTCCTTGGTACAACTTATTGTCTTGAATAGTTTATACTTCATTCTTTAAAAAGCAATCCATTTGGATTTGTCTCACTATGGGCTAGCTACCTTATGTACTCAGAGGGTCTGGATAAACCTCTGATAGGGATTAAGTGGAGTTCTGAATTTTGCTGTTAATAAGTCATATAATCTGTCATGTTCTTCATGTCTTGTTCAGAAGGGCATTCATTTTAGAATGAGGCCCTGCCCTTAATTGTTACTACTGGTAGATATCACAATATTCCTTGTCAGATTCATCTTTGCATTTGCACTGACAACAAGGTCAAGTGTGTACTTACTATATGTGCCGCTAGATTAACTTTTATATCACACTTGGCATCATGATCTCACTGAATAGCTTTTTAACCATCATTCCCACCTGTCACAATAAATGATAATAGATTAGCTGCTGCACTGCAATTACATTAAAAAATTGTAAGATTCCTAATTGAAGCTATGGCCATTAGAAACTCTGCTCTATAACAAGCTAAATTTAAGTTCTTTCATTTTCATCTCTCATTTCTCCAGTTGTTAAGTGCCTTGTTCTAAATCTTTCCACCAATCTATGTAGAGAACTTCTAAACCTTTTCTATAGCTTCCAGTTTACTGAGTTTAATCTACTTATTTTGTTGACTTTTCTTCTGTGGTAAATACAAGTAGTCCTTTAGTTACAACCACAATTGAGCCCAAAATTTATGTTGCTAAGTGAAATATTTGTGAGTGTGCCCCATTTTATGACTTTTCTTGCCACAGTTGTTAAATGAATTGTTGCATTTGTTAAGTAAGTAACATGGTTGGTAAGTGAATTTGGATTCCCCATTAACTTTGCTTGTCAGAAGGTCACAAAAGGGGATGACATGATCCCAGGACACTGCAACGGTCATAAATATGAACTAGTTGCCAAGCATCTGAATTTTGATAATGTGACTGTGGGAAACTGCAATGGTCGTAAGTGTGAAAAATGTTTATGTCATTTTTTTTCAGGGCCGTTGTAAGTTTGAATAGTCACTAAATGAACTGTTCTAAATTGAGGACTACCTGTACTATTGCTTGAATGAGTGTTTTTTAAATACTGTAAATTTTTTTCTTCCTGTAGTTGAAGAAAGCATATTCTGACTAAATATAGAAAAAAAAACACCCTTTGTAACAGTAAGAGAAATTCACTCATTAAACCTTTTACCTAGGGAAATGGAATGCTGCTTCTTCTTGATGTTTTCAAGAAGAGGCTAGTCAGTCATCTATCAGAGATGCTTTAAACTGGATTTCCATATGAAGCAGGAATTTAGAGTTATTGGCCCTTTCCTTACTCCTTGCTTTTATGATCTCATAAAAACACTGATCATTATTCAGCATTTATATATACTTTGATTTGGGAGTGATGGATGCTGAGACAGAGTCAGAGATGCAATTTTATGGAATTAGATTCCCATAAGTTAAAGATTAATGTCCTGTGGGTGCTTCTTTGTTATAACTGTTATCCCTGTTATCATTGGAGTGAAAGATTATGCATTGATGGTAGTCATGCTTCCTCAACATCCTGAGAATATGTTTGCAAGAACTTGGATCTTTGGGAGCCACAACGTGTGTTCTCTTATTTGTTTCCAGTTTGTTCTCACTTAGCTTTCTTTGTCTTAAGTCTTAACTATAGATTAACAGGTGCAATGGCTCAGCTGGTAAAGATGCTGAGTTTATCCAGCCCAGGTTCAAGACCCAAGTGCTGTGTGAAAGGGTGAGCTCCTGTTACTTGCTTCAGCTCCTGCCCATCTAATATTTAGACTTAGTCTTAGAATAACTTTATTGTCACTTTAAATGTACACTAATCGGCATATATTAATATGAAATTTCATTGCATACAGCTCTCAAAGGGTCACCAGTTCCAATATACACTACATAAACATGATAAAAATATGGTATAAATAAACAAACAAACAAACAAACAAACAAATAAATAAATAAATATTTTTTTTTAAAAAAGCATGTAAATGCGAATAGATAAATAGATGCCACTTTGATGAAAAGGTAATAGCATTTTGTGTGCCTCAGCATACAGTCATGCTGGCCCCATGACAATGGAGGTATCTTCAGACAATGCTGGTTCCCTTGGCTAAGAAATGGAGATGAGCACTGCCCCCTAGAGTCAGACACGAGTGGACAGGAGAAACTGTTACCTTTACAGATTCCAGCTGAATGTCTTCTTGCCCTCTTGATCTTCATGTCTTTCCAGACCTCCTAGAATAGGATTATCAAACTGGCGGCCCTTGGGCTGGATGTGTCATGCACAGGCCATGTCCACCCCACCTCCGCGAATGGGGAAAACGTCACAAAACATCACAGGATGGCAACACGACATGGCGAGTTTGACAGAACTCTAGAAACTCAAAGCTATATCTTTTTGTTATAAATATTGCTACAAATCTAAATTTTAAACATAAAGCTGAAATCTTCCCAGAGTTACTTAACTACATTCAGAAAGTTGTTAGAACATACTTGTAACATGATCATACTGACTTTTTTTTTAATTACCTCCCTGGATTATTATAGTTTTGATCCAACACCTGCGTTGCTGCTCATCAATTTTAGGTCAAAATGTAAATAAATAGATAGTGTGTCCCCAGAATCTGCTGCCAAAGGCATTTGTTTTCCTTTGGCACATATTTGTTTCCACAAGTGGCATAATAACGTTCTGATTTGCAGTATTTGAGCATTTCCACAATAGCAGTTTATAACATTATGTGTCACTAATAAAAACAGGCTTGATATTGCCCAAGCAATCTCTGGGTGACAGTTTAAATTACTAGTGTGGAAATATTCTATATAGCTCTAGGGGTAAAAAGAATGATATCCCCATCTGTAATCTCAAACTTGTTAATTACTGAGTTCAGCATTTTCTTCACATAAAGAGTTCATTTTCCTCTCAATTTGGGATCTAGACTTATGACTTTGCAATTTAATCAGGCCTTCTTATTAAAACTGTTACAATGTTTGATTCTTTCAAATGAATTTTTAAACAGGTTGCTAGCTTGGAAAATATTGCTGTTTGCGGGCTTATTCTGTTCAGCAATGAGCCAGTAGCTAATGTAGCAGATCATGATGTTTGTACAACTAATTCAGAAAAAACGGGAACTTAGCATTTTTTAATGTCTTCTCCATCAGTCTGCCACCTTTCATTAGCTCTGGTTACTTCATTGTTATTTTTCAGTACACAATGCCTTGTCTCTAAGATTTTAGTGACCCATTTTGGAAATAATTGTTCCAAGGCAGGCAATCTAAAACTCCAAAGCAGAAGTGCCAGAAATGTACTAATAGAGAATACAGGCACATACACCTTACACTAGGCTTTGCAATGCTAAAAATGTGAAAGGAAGGAAGGAAGGAAGGAAGGAAGGAAGGAAGGAAGGAAGGAAACACAGATTCCCCAAGCTTTGATTATATCAGATTTTAATCAATTCTTTCTCCATTATTTTTAAAAAGAATCTAGTGCTTTGAAAGGGGGTAATGAAATATAGCTGGCATCAATTGTTGGAATGTCAAGGCACAAACCCAGATTAGGATGGCTGTAGACTCACCCCCTGGCATCCAAGAGACCCTAGAATGTGCTCAGGAATTCTTCTAATCTTCTAAGGCCATTTTCAACATGACCATATATGACTCTTGCTTGTGTAGCAAATGGTGCTGTTTACTGCTACTGAATTTGACCACAGGATCCAAACTTAATGGCATCTTCAGAAGGAAGATTTTGGAATTAGGCCATGAATCCTGGTTTTGGTGATTAATGTTAAATTCAAATTAGAACAAGTGCAAAGAATATCAATATGAGGAAAGAAAAGATGTTGAGCCATTAAACTTCAAAGTAAAGGTTATGGGGAATATACATGTACTCTATAAAAATACAAAAGTATCAGAGTGCTATTCTACAATATTTATTTAGGTTACAAAAATGGCAAATGTAAGAACTAATAAGCTAGAACATAGGCCAGTTTCTTACCATTAGTAGAAAAATAACTTTTAGAATAATCTTCTGAGAAAAAAATTCACCAACCTAGGGCTCTTTAGATGTCGCCAACTATAGTTTTCATACAATGAGAAATTGTGGTCCAACTTACTTGGAAAAGAGAAGGTTGCCTTGCAACAGTTAGGAAATAATGAACTTCCAGGCCAGAATATGAATTATGATTGACAGACAAAATAGCCTTGCCATGACATATAAAATTACTTATGATATGTCTCATGCTTTCATGCTCTGTTACATTCTCAACCAAACAACCATCCAATTATTCTAGTTTTTATGGCAGGGAAAGAATTACTTTGGATTTTTTGTGTGTATGTATGTTTGTGTGTGTCCTGTGTTATACGGGGGCAGATTTTAAATAATCATATTTATGAATCTGGTATGGATATAGAGATCTAATTTACATAGGAATAAGGCAGCCCATTTTATATGAAAATCTCCTTCAAATCACTCTTCAAAAGACAAATTATTCTGAAGAAGCATTCTATGTTATATTAGGTCCTGTTTTTAGGATAGAAAGAAAAAGACTCACTTGTGTATGTGAGGAAGCATTTTGGATAGTGATGTGGACTTCTTTGGATCCTGACTGCTATTTTAATCTTTAGTGTTGCCTCTCCAGATAGAATGTGATTTATAAATAAGTTGAAACTAGTACTAGTCCATCTATTTTGATAGTTACCAATTATCTATGCTCTTTGTGACAATCAACATGGCTTCAAGAATGGTGTACCTATGGTAATTATTACAAAGGATTATTTTTGTTCTGTCACCACATTGCAATCGTATTATTAGTAGAAAACACATACAGAATTTATTCTAATTTACATCTAATTCTAAAGAAACATTTTGGTCGATAGCATCTTTGTTATTGAAATATTTTCCCAGTACTCTTCAAAACATTATGAAATGGCTATTTTTCAGCAATGCAGAGGCAGCATCTCCTGGGGATGAAGGAAAACAGCTGTGTTGGCAGCAGCTTCAAAGAGACTTTTACTTAGTAATTTGTTAAAATTAAAATTGTACAAGAACTTTGTAAACACCCTATATACACAAACATTCAAATTAACTGGATCGCGAAAGGCTGAGTGCCAAAAAATTGAGGCCTTTGAACTATGGTGCTGGAGAAGACTGCTGCGAGTCCCTTGTACTGCAAGGCGATCAAACAGGTTAGTCCTAGAGGAGATCAACCCTGGTTGCTCTTTAGAAGGCCAGATCCTGAAGATGAAATTCAAATACTTTGGCCACCTAATGAGAAGGAAGGACTCACTGGAGAAGAGCCTAATGCTGGGAAAGATTGAGGGCAAAAGAAGAAGGGAATGACAGAGAATGAGGTGGCTGGATGGAGTCACTGAAGCAGTAGGAGTGAGCTTAAATGGACTCCAGCGGATGGTAGAGGACAGGAAGGCCTGGAGGAATGTTGTCCATGGAGTCACGATGGATTGACTTCGCAATTACCAACAACATAGAATCATCTCTCTCATTAGTTGTCCTTCTTAATTTCCTGCCCTTTCTGAAAAGAGCTCAAAACCATTTTAAAAGGGGGGGAAATTGGAATCCATTTTATCAGAGGTTATTAAAACAAGATTCCTTGATAAGTCATTTCTTTCTAAAAATCTTGAAGATGAGTAGACAATCCCACAATGAAAATGCGAGACTTCACTCTTCCCCAACCCCAAGAAAGAAGTTTTCATTGTGTATATGTATGTTTATGTGTGTCCTGTGTTGTACGGGGGCACTCTGTTTCAATAAGAGAATTCGGGAATAGATGATGGTGTAGTCATTGCAAAACTAAAAGCAGAACCTTTAGGAGTAAAGTCCTACTTATCAGTAAGACTTTCCTTTTAAGAAGGGACTCTATAAGGACTTCTTTAATGGTCTCTAGGTGAGGCTTGTATAAGGCTTCAAAGCCTTCAATTCCCTGCCATTGATAGTAGTGGGATAATTTTTCTTCTTCTCTCAGCCTGATGACAACTCTGCTATTTGAATAAATGCTGTGATCTGTAATGCTCTACCTGTTTTGCAGATAATTTGTGCTTTGGATCCACTGTAAGCACAACTTCTTTAAGAATCTCAGAAATTATGTTGTGGCTTTAACGTTGTGCACATATTTTAAAAACAGCAATGCCTATTTTCAGAGATGCAAGGAACCCTTAAAAAAACAAGGCTTTCAGTGAATAGCAGACAAGTACTCTGCTTTTCCTTGGAAGGAGCAGAAGCTGCTCTTCAGAATAATTCTTGTAAAATGACAAATGTGGGCTGCAGCAATCCAGATAACCACTAGATGGCAAGAAAGAGCTTTCCCTCCCCTCTATCTCTTTGTTGCCATCAAGTGACTGCCTGGATTTTTGTAACACTGATATCTGAAGAATGCACTGCCTACTTCACTACAGATATTTTTATGCCTTTTTATTGCTCAGCTGAAGGGAAAACACAGGCGGGTTAATGATGTTCCCTACCTGTTTTCTGTATTTTGAGCCCGGCAATAGTGAAAATGATTGCAGTTTGACTTCAGACTGGTAAGATACTGGGGAGAGACCTCTACATACTAAATGATTCAGCAGAAAGGAGAACAATTAACTCAATGCCATCTATCGTCCATATCAATACAGATCTCAGTACAGAACAGAGGGGTCAAACTCATGTCATCATGGCGGCATCACATGATGTATCAAGACTTCACTAAACCGGGTGTGGGCATGGCCAGTGTGTGATGCATCTGGCCCATGGGCCACGGGTTTGACAGCCCTGGTATAGAACATTCCTACATAATCAAAAGGCTTTATTTCAATCCCCTTACTTGAACTAGGGATAATTCCTTAAAACTTACTCTACCTCTTTGAACTGAATTGTTATGAAGTTACAGGTAGTCCTTGACTTACGACCACAAGTGAGCCCAATGTTTCTGTTGCTAAGTGAGAAATTTGTTAAGTGTGTTTTGCCCCGTTTTGCGACCTTTCTTGCCACATTTGTTAAGTGAATCACTGCAATTGTTAAATTAGTAGCAGGATTGTTAAGTGAATCTGGCTTCCCCATTGACTTTGCTTGTCAGAAGATTGCAGAAGGTGATCACATGACCCTGGGACACTGTAACTGTCATAAATATGAACCAGTTGCCAAGCATCTGAATGTAAATAGTGTGACCATGGGAATGCTGCAGTGGTGAAATTCAGCCAGATCTATCCGGCTCGCGTGATCTGGTAGGTCCAGCAGCAGGAGGCTCCACCCACCTGCCCAGACGTCATCATGTCCCGTGTTTGACCCTCTGCATGGAGGAGGTGTGCGCGTGCCGTCACATTTGCAATCTGGTAGCGAAAGTAAGTGCATTTTACACCTGGAATCCTGCAATGGTTGTAAGTGTGAAAGATGGTCATAAGTTACTTTTATCAGTGCTGTTGTAACTTTGAACAGTCACTAAATGAACTGTTGTAAATCGAGGACTACCTGTACTAACATCCTGTGAATTATCTTGAGGTTACATTAGAAATTGGACTCTTCTACCTTGTAGAGCGTGTCAAATTTTTCAACTTTCAATTTCCAAACATTAGGGGTGCTCAAAAGTTGTGACATACCTTGGGAATTGTAAAGATATTTTGGTTACTTTAATATACTTTAGATGTGCTTGGTAAGTAATTACATATATATCATCACTTTTTAACGTTTTGTTTGTTTCATGACCAAAAGCATTAAGAAAGAACACTTTGAATTTTTAATTTTTATAGTGACAATAAAGTATTGAAAAGATACAGGATCCTTCATGGGATGTTGAGGTAAACAGTGCATGAAGAATTCACTGCATTCTATGTATTGATCACTGTTTCATCTCAAGAATTGCATCTACTAGAACATATTAACACAAAATAGCTGTGGTGTGTAGAGCTGTAGAGGAGGGAAGTCAAAGCACATACTGTACTTCAGGGAATATTTTTATCATATGTCAAAACACCACAAAAGAGTGTGCAAACATCTGAATTTCCTAGAATTCTGCATCAGATGAAGTAGGACAGGGAGAGAGAGAGAAAAAAGCAAAGCCAAACTCCAAAATTGAGCCAGGTGGTTTAATCATAAAGTTTGTAGCTATAGCCATGCATTAGTTATTAACAAAGGTCACTTGTGCACATACATTTCTTTCCCAGCATTTTTCATCTTTTCATATTATTAGAGAAACTCCTATATAGTGGTTCAAGATAAGCTGCAGTTTCTTCTGCTGATTCCAATTTTCTATTCTTAATTAGGTGAAATGCAATGTATTACTCTCAAGGGTGTAAGTTTTGCTTTCCTTTTAAAATAAGTATTTAGCCAAAAAAAAAAAAAGTTATTGTTTTTGGACAGATTTACCATTTCTAAGGTTGTTTGTTTTCCCCCAAACTGACTTTTAATTTTTTTTTTATATCATCAGGCAAGCGACAATTTTCTATTGTTTTTATCAATATAACATTTGCCATATTCAATGCAATCAGAAATATATTCTGATGCTCTTCTGTTGGCATGACAACAAGACAGGTTACAGTACCAGAGATATAATGGGGGAATATTGCTTTCCTTCCTTTCACCTTTTCTTCATTTTAAAACTGGATATGCAGGTACATCTCTGTCTCCTGCCAATTGAGAGGAAAGGGTTTTGCTAACAGCAAGGCATTTTTTGCTCTCCATTAGAGACTCAAATTAAACTAGGAAAAAGTCCAATGGAGAAGGATCTTTGCACTTCATGTCAGTCCAAAGCAAGATTCTTCATCTGCATGGAACATACCTATGAAGTGAGAATGCTGCCTGATTCCTTCCCTACCTAGACAACATGGGGAGTATTAGGGAAGAAAAAAAAATTCAGTGCGGATTTAGCACATGTGACCACTTTACTCGCCTTGCCTCTCTCTTGATTCACCCCTATTCACTGCTGGTGATCAGGATCAGCACCCAGTTCATTCTGTCTTGGTGATAGTCCCCATTTTTCCTTGGTTCAAAATACAAGGAAATATTGGTGTTTACAGCTAATCTGATATTGTCATTCCTCAAATAAATAAGAATTCTTATCTTATTTATCTTATCTTTGTACTGACCATTCAGAATATAGAGTTAACTCTGGGTGTTTAGTAATTCACCTTATATAATTAGATCACATCAATTTCAGTTCATGATACTGCCTTGGTCAATGTGATGGATGATCTTAGGAGACTAACAGAGAGTCTAAGATTTTGTTGGTTCTTCTTGATCCCACAGAGGCTTTTGGAACCACCAAAAATGGATTGGGTTTGGGAATAGGAGGTATAGTTCAGCAGTGATTCTGTTCCTGTTTGTCAGGTAAATTTCAAACTAAAACTTACTTGTTAACTCATTTACTTGTAAAGCAGTTTCTTCTATGCATTGGGGGTTTGTTAAGAATATGTGCATGCTCAGTAACTAAGTATCCATGTAGCATTTGGTCTTGCCTAATGACCAGTGATTCACTGCAACCCACTAGCTTTGAAATAATAAAACAATTGTCAATCCTCTGCAGTTATTGACATTCCTTTGATAATTTTTTCACCACATCCTCAAGACTCTATTCCAAAGATGTTTCCAAAGATTTCCAAAATCCACATGAAATCACTGAGGGAAATCATCAGATGATATTGTTCTGTGACAATTTCAGAAAATCGTGAAGGCTCCACGTAGTTCGTACTGTAAAGAGTAATGCATTTGATGAAAGGATAATAAATTGAACTGAATGGGCAATGTTCACTTGGGGATGCTCAGTTTGAGGAAATTTGCATTGTGGTAACATAGTGTAAATCCTGTTCCTTTTCTACATGCATTGTTCAAAGTGGGCACAATGCTGTAGAGATTGTGAGCCATGTCGTGCCCCTTCTTTCATCATTCTGGTGATGAATATGCTGCTAAACTAAATCCAAAATACGTACCATATTTTTTGCTCCATAAGACGCTCCTGGCCATAAGATGCACCTAGCTTTAGAGGAGGAAAACAAGAAAAAAAAATCTGCCTCTGCCTCCCAGCATCCATCTGGTATTCATCTGACTAGTGTGCTTGCAGCAAATAGCAAACAGCCTGCCTCCTCCATGTCTGCTGCCACCTCCGGGGAATGCTAAAGCCTTTGCCTCTGAGCAGCTGATTGGCAGTGGGATCGGCCTCCTGGAATACTGCCGATCAGCTGTTCCAGTCAGCAGGGATCGCTGTCACCCATATTCACTTCATAAGATGCACAGACATTTCCATCCACTTCTTGGAGGAAAAAAATGTGTCTTATGGAGCAAAAAATATGGTAGATCTACTCATTGTGGAGGGTCACAATTTAATACAATTGAAAGTTCTGCATCTTGTGAATGGGATTACAGTTTCCTATAAAGGCCAAGCAGTTTGGACCCAAATATTGCTAGTTTCTCAGATTGGGAGAAAAGCCAGGAGGGCTTCTTATCAGTTTCAGTTAATGGACCAATGCATCCCTTTCTGGAAAAGAGTAATTGTCAATATTTGATGTACCTTTGGATAACCTCCAGGTTTGACTGTAAACTGCCTTTGTGTCTAGTCAAGAAGCTTCAGCTGCTACAAATTTAGCTTTGTACTGAGAAAGTACCGTATTCAAAGAGTATATGATACCTGTGCTTAAGCATTACCCTAGCTGCCCATTCAAATATACAAAATGTTGGTCATAACTATAGAGAACATAGGTTAGGTTTAAATATTAAGTCATCAACCAAACACAAGAAACCATTTTGTATTACTGGTAAGAAAATTACATGGATGTATACGTGAAGTTACCAGGAATTGAACTTCTAACTTTATGTAGTAACTAAGTGGATCCACAATTCATCCACAATATTCCCTATAGATCGACATAATAACTTTTTGAAATGATTGTTGCTCTTATAGCCTTTATTCAGGGAAAAATTCAGCAGGACATAAATCTTTCCACAATTATTTCCCATAAATATAACCAATAGATCTCCTTCTATGTGTTTTGAATTACAGCTTTCATGTTTTTGTTCTTTTACTGATTGTTCAAATGGAAGAAATTCTGGAAGACCTAATCACACCTTTTTCAATCCTATTAGAGAGCAGATAAATGTTTGTTTCAAAAGCAGCAAATTAAGGATTTTTGCATTTAATCCTTTAACAGCAACAAGAGAAGTTATGAGGACTGAATGAAAAGTAGTTTCTCAGTCTCCATAATTTCAGTTTGAATAGGGATATTTGAATACAGAAAATAATCCTTGGAGTGAAATAATTCATTTTACTTTTACTATTTACTATTTACTTTTTCATATAATCACCACTGTTCGGTACACACTTCTGCCAACAATGCAGATTGTTACAGCTGCAATGGAAGAATTCCATACTGGTCTCTTGAATCAGGTCTTCACAGTATGTTTCATCCTTTAATTTGAGTCAACAGTTATCCACAACATAAAACTTCAAATTTGGAAAAAGCTGGAAATTGTACGGCACCAACTCTGGACTACAAGGCAAATGGAATAAAATGGTGAGAGCCAACTTCACAGTTGTCTCTTATTTATTTATTTATTTATTTATTTATTTATTTATTTGTTTGTTTGTTTGTTTGTCAAATTTCTTGAGATCTGATGCCCAACATTATCATGTTGCAGTAAACATTCTTTTGTTTGCTTACAAATTTTGCTTCTTATTTCAAAGTTTTAGGTCTGGCAACGTAACATTTTGAATTGAGAGCAGTGCCAGTTTTAAGGAAATGTATATGAATAATATAATCTGCATTCCCCAAATTTCTAATCATACTGTATCTTTTCCTGCCCAAAGCTTGGGTTTTGAATTTATTGTTCTTCAAGTGAAGCTTTATGATGATATTCTATAGACTGAGGTTTCATTTTTGGGTCATAATGATGAGTCCATGTTTCGTTGGCTGTCACAATGCTGTGAAGAAATTCCTCACCTTCATTTTTATAGCAAGACAACAGCTACTGGCAAATTCCATCTCTTGAAACTTTCTGCTCTGCTGTCAGCATGCAAGGAATTTATCTTGCACAAATCTTCCAAAACTGAAGAACATCAATAACATGACCCACACATTCCTGTGAAATGCCAAGCTTGACAGCAGTTTCCCTTTGAGTGATCTGCTGACTGTTCTTAATCAAGTTGATTTATATCAACTTTTCTCATTGTGAAACTCTTTGGTTGTTATTACAGTAGCCCACTTTATTCATGATCATATAAACCAGCTCTTCTTCATTCAATATTTTTACATTTTTGGCCCAGTAATTCACAATACTCATATTAACAGTGATCACCATAAACATCCTGCATTTGGCAGTGAATTTCAATTAGAAAGGCTTCTTTAGCAGTCAAAAATTAAATGGGGGGAGGGGTAAAATTTAAATGCATTTATAACATATTATAACTGTTAAGAAGATTAGAAGTCAGTTCTTTTATAATATTTTCTTCTCTTTTCTTTCTTTTTTATATTCCTTTCTTATCTATTCACTATTTTTATTTTTATTTTCTTTCCTAAATTTGGTATTGCTTTTGTTAAAAATTCTTTCATAAAAATCATATAGATAAAAAAATAAATCATTGTATGTTGCCTATGAAGGTACTCATCAGGGGTGAAATGCTACCGGTTCGGACCAGTTTGGCCAAACCGGTAACGATGGCAGCGGCTGGTTCAGAGAACTGGTAGCAATGCGTGTGTGAGGCTCCGCCCACCTACCTGGTCATCATTACTTCCTGGTTAACATGTTATTTACCCTCTGCCCATGTGCAGAAGGGTTTGCGTATGCGCAGAAGGGTTTGCGCATGCGCAGAGGTCTGCGCGTGCATGTGACATGCATGAACTTCCAAACCAGTAGGGAAGGTAAGTAGATTTCACCCCGGTACCCATCAGAAGCTTGTATTTCACAAAAATGGCAACATAACCGTTTTTTACACCAATTAAATGAAAGAACAGTTGCCATTAAACACGTAAGAGCTTCCAGCACATCAATACCGCCATCTGTTGGTGACATATAAAGTTGGAGCTGTTTTCATTCAACTGTTAATATAAAGCATGAATAGTTCTATTCTGGCATATGCTGGCTTGAGATAGAATAAGAATTAATAAACCGTTTGATTGAGGCCAATGTATCTGTGTTAATTGTTCTATTAACCTATCTGTATTTGATAACATCAAAGATCTGAAAATGTCAGCACAAGCAGTATAAGCAAAATATCAAAGGTTATTTAAAAGCAAGGTAGTCTATTGTTACTTCTTCACTAGGTGGGTGTAGATAGATGTGCTTTTTTATGTGTTAATGGTTGTCATTAGAATGACTTAAACAAAGAGCAGGAAGAAGACCCAGCAGGAGGGAGGGACTTTCACTGACAGAGAACGGGAAACAAATCTTCACGATAAGAAAAAATTTGAATGAGGTTGATTTTTTAAAATGGTAAAATGGGTCTCTTTCTTCCCATAATATTTGCTCCTATACATTTTTTTTCATAACACATATTGGTTTATGGTTTTTTTTAATTTTTACAATGACATATGCCGCCGTGAAATTTATTCCAGTAAATATTAATGCTTTCAAGTTGCAGCCGAATAGATTTTATTAACTGATATTCTTTTCTGAAAAAAATTCCTTTCTGTTGTTCTCAGCCTAGCAGAACTAGTTTATCACAGGGTAGAGTTTTTATCTGCAACAGCACTGGGAATGAAATATTATCTCGTGAGAATTCCGGCAATGCAGATTAGACTACATCTATCAGTGAGAAAAGTATAATTTATTTAGTTTGAATCCAAACCAACATGAACTTGTTAAATTTGGCAATGCTCTGCATACATATATGATTGGACTCTGATTTGGCAAGACTCATTGCAATTGCAAACAAAGAGGCAAGTTAGATGTGGCTACCATCATTTCAATGGTATAAACTTAATCATGATTACAGGTAAGCATGATTACTTTAACTGCATTTGAAATCAGTTAAAATGATAAAACTCCACTACTCTTTATACCTGGGTGTGTATTGCAAGCATTTGGTCATTTTTGAGATTTCCTTCTAGATTAAATATGCATAACTAGTCAAAGAACGAAGCCTGTAGTTCTTTCCGTGTTAAGTAACATTCCTGAAATGATGTAGAGTAAAAACAGTAATAGTCCAATGATAAGTTTTAAAGGAACTCAGAAAATTGTATCCACACTTTGAAAAACAGGACTTGCATTTATCCCTAGGACTTCAGATTGTGCATGCCTATTCTGATCTGCTCTGGAACTCTTTCTGGATAAATTAGTTACACGGTTTGCTTCATGCCACTGACTTTGGTATATTAATTCATTGGTTGTCTGGTTCATATTCATTCACAAGAATGTAATTTGCTATTTTTATATGATACTGGGTAAAAGAATCTCATTAAACCACTTTTCCCAAGCTGGTGCCTTCCAGATGCATTAAACTAAATCTCCATCACCCCTTGGAAAAATAGCATTTTCTATAAGCACTATATTATCTAATTTTCTTTTTCTCCTTATTGCTGCATCTATGAACAATAAAAGATAAACTAAAACAATTACATATTATTTTAATATTTTAGACTTTGTCCTGTAATACTATGCTAATAATTATAGTATTACTATGGGATGATTAAGATTATGGAGTTTTTTAAAAATCATACTTTTGCTTAGTAATCTCTCCACTTTGGCTTTTGCATTTGAATTTCGGATACAAAAATTTCTAATAATTTGAAAGCAATAATATATATTTAAAATAAAAATGAATGATTTCAAGTTCAATAAGAAAAGGATATTTAGTCCTAACTCATAAGCTTTATCTGAATGAAAAACAAAATGAGCTAAAGGCAAACCACATCAAGTTTTGTATCTCTGCAAAATATAATTTATTTGTTCACTAAATGTCAAACATCATTCCAAAACATGGTGGATATGGAAAATATGTGACCATTTCATTTTTCTTGTCAGAGGATCAGAATTTCATGTAGATAGAACATTGTTGCAAAACGTACAAGAATGTTATAACTTTCTTTTTTATAAACATATTAAAGAATCCAGATATTAAATAATGGTTTGTGAACATAAGAAGCTGTGTTCCAAGGCAGACTATTGGTTCTGATATTATTTTCTATATTTGCCAGCAGCAATTTTCTTGGGCTTCAGAGAAGAATCTTTCCTAATTTTCCCTGGAGAAATCAAGGATCAAACACGAGACTTTCTTCATGGAAAATATATGGTATGCAGACTGAGATAAGCAACTCTTGACTGCAAGAGCTACAATGTCTTTTTCCAGGAATTTATTAAATATGAGCATTGAAAGTGAGATGAAAGAAAGTTACAAACAATAAAAGGAAAGTTTTTGAAAATATGAGGCTATATCAAGAAAGCTGAATATCCTTTTAATGGATTCCCGCCTCCATCCCAGCTTCAAGAAGGCCTTTGCTGTGCATTACTTTATGCCAGCCCATTATCTAGTTTTTTTCACCTTGTGACCTTAATGCACATTGTCTAGAAATGTGTTTCTGGTATTAGCAGTTTTAATGGAAAATGTGCCTTTGAGTTGTAATGGATGGAACAGACGTTTCTTCTCAAATCTAATGAGATTATGGACAAAAACCTGTCGATGTGATTGGACTTAACCTGAGCAAATACACTAATGTAAAAACTATTGGAACAGGAGATATCATTGGATTATAGTTCTTTCCATGGCATCATTCTACGCTGAGAACATAATAGAATCATTTTCTTTTAGCTTAGTTTGATTTCATGTGTCCCGACATTTCTCATGGCAGAATACTAACCATTCTTATTTTATCTCATGGGAGAAAAATCAGTTATCCTAATTATTTGCAAACACCCATATTCTTTTTTTAAAAAATTCTCTTTTAATATAAAATGATGGGTTCTTGACGTGAAATAACCTGACAGTCCTAGCAACTCTTTCTACAATTGCATAATCTATGTGAATAACATTGTATTCCAAAACATAATTTCCCTCTTTGAGTCACACTAAATTTGTAACTGGACGCTATGCATATTATATTCAGAAAGGTATACTGAAACCTTTGAGTCAACAAATAAGTTTAATTATGAGAAAATCAGACATGTGAAGATCAGAAAAATCTAACATAGTAACA
The DNA here is from genome assembly GCA_022577455.1 of Arizona elegans. Classification (NCBI taxonomy): domain Eukaryota; kingdom Metazoa; phylum Chordata; class Lepidosauria; order Squamata; family Colubridae; genus Arizona; species Arizona elegans. The sequence continues at coordinate 169,276,080 of JAKOOJ010000002.1, forward strand.
AAATCCAATTCAATGGAAATAAAAATCTGCATTAAATGGCTGGTTTGTTGGTTTACTGCTATTTTACACTGAGTTATGAAAATCTAGTCGTTGGGCTAGATTCGGTTCGTCAACCCTGCCTGCCATTGCTACTAATATATTTCCAGTTAGACTGAGACAATCCACTTTGTTTTCAAGAATGAGCCTAAGATTTCAGGAGCAAAGGCATCAACCAACTTTAGAAAAATCTCTGGTTTTACTAAGTCTAACCAAGAGTCTACAATTGATAAGAGTTAATGGACTTTAAAAAGTTAGGTGATTCAGACTTGTGAAAAATATAGTTGTTGTCTTGTACCTGACCCTTTCAGATAAGATCATGTAATTATTTCATTGTTTTACCTTGTTTTGGCCCAAATGAACATGTGGGTGTTGATCTTGAGATTTCGAATATATTGCACCTGAATATTTTGGTAACAGTCTCTTCCCATATGAATATTTTCAGGCTCTCCATCCTAGCCTACAAAACATCGTATAATTATAAAGTTGATTAGTCTTTAAGATATCACAAGGCTCTATAATTTTATGGGAGAAACACAAGTTTTTTTTTGAAATCAAGTTTATGGCCCTTATATCCTAGCTTGAAATTTTACTTTTGAATTTAAAGGTATTTATTAGATATTTCTATGCCATTTTGATTGATGCTGATCTTTTTAATAGACAGGATATGTTATTATTGATAATTTGGGGAAGGGGAGGTAATTTTTGGGGTACTTGTTAAGAAGTAAGGTAAAATGAGGAAGACTATTTTTGTTATGTGAGGATGCCAGTAGTTAACAGTGCTGATTTCCAGTTCATCTCAGCCATTGCCAGTGCGATACAGGATGAAAAGGTATGAGAATTGTTATTTAGATGTACCTGGAAGTCCATTGAATCTTCACTCCTGTAGTAATATATCAGTGCCTACCGCTAATAATATATTTTCTTACCTATTAGAGTTCAGTTATTATTTTCATGTGTTGTGCAAATGTATACTAAATGAGTATTGCGCAAATACATATTGAAGTGGAGAAGGAGAAGACTCTGCCCAGTGATATCTATGTTTACTTAACATCTGTTTTTCAAAGATGAATATGTGGGCATTGCTGGGAAGAGTATCAGCTCCTCCATTGATGTTGATGACATTTTTAAGCACTTTAAACAACTGGAAAAGTCTACATAATATTAGCTGCCCATAAATTGAGGCTGAGCAAAATAGGTAGAAGCTTTATATAATTGTCAAGAACCTCATGAGATTCTCTTCTGGTTTTTTTTCTGTTCAATCAAAATTAGCAAGATGCAGTTGCTTTTAAACCTATTATTCTCTGTCAAGGGTATTTCTGCATGGCAGCTTAAGATGATTGCCTTCTCTTCTGCTCCTAGGAATGGAGCTGTACTGCTCCATCACTGCTGTACTCAGGAAGGTGTGGATAACGAGTACTGATGATGGGCTAAATGGAAACTACAGATATGCTTCTATGTTCAGACATTGTGTATCCATCACACAGTGAAAGAACCAGAAAGTAGTATTGTTAGATCAGGCGCAGGAAAAGAAGACGCGACCAGCTCGGGTCCATTCAGTACCTTTATTTCAGTAAGAACAGACTGGTGCTGCGCTGCCGGAGCTCTCCTTATATTCGCTCCGGCAGTCGGACCACCCTCTGACAGCTATTTGAATTTCCCGCTGGTGGATTTGGCCAATCCCCGGCGGATGTCCTTAAAAGGACATAACAAGTATCCTGTCTATTCTGGATTCTTTTTTCATTCACATTAAAAAGAGGCCAAGAACTTCTTTATTTCCTTTTTCAGAATAGATTACACTGATTCTCAGGGACACTGGATGCTGTGGGGCAAAGAGAATAAATATTGTAAATAAAGAGCTGTGATGGCACAGTGGTTAGAATGCAGCATTGCAGGCTAATTTGCTGCTTATTGCTATGAGTTCGATTCTGACCTGTTCAAAGTTGATTCAGCCTTCCATTCTTCTGAGGTTGGTAAAATGAGGTGTCATCGCCCCGTTGGAGCCTGAGTCTGGGGAGGAGGAGGAGACACAGTTGGGGCCAATGGAGGAATCACTGGAGAAGCAGGACGACGCAGTCCCGGGTCCCTCGGGCCTCAGAAGGGTCACCAGCAAGGGAAAGGGGGCACAGGAGGACCAGGCAAGGGGGGAGGACAGGGTGGGCAGTGGAGCAGAGGAGCAGCAGAGCTCCGATGATGAGCAATTACCTCCCCCCAATCCCTGAGCATGAAGAATGGAGAGGAGGCGGGATCAGCACAGGGCAACCCGACGACTCAAGAGGAGGGCACCCCACCCCTCTCCAAAAGGCTTACCTTGGGAATGAGATTTAAAGAGACACTGTTGGGAGGGGCCTTTGTGAGGAATAAGCATTGAATCCATGGAACCTCACGGGCAGTTGCCGATGTCTGGATTTTGCTGTGCTTTGCCTTGTGTGCCTTGCCCAGTTTGCCTGCCTCGCTGGACTTCTTGCCTTGGTTGCTGCCTTGCTAAATTTGCTTGCTGGACTACTCACAGCCAGAGGCTATCAGAGATGCATGTGAGAGCTTTGCTCCGGGACTTACGGTAAACGTGAGGACGTTTGGGGGAAAGTTGGAGCAATAAAGGGGAATTATAACTGTTCTCTGGCTGTATTGTTTCCGTGTCTCGCCCTGGTTCATCACAGGAGGACCCAGATTGTTTGGGGGCAATATTCTGATTCTGAAAACTGCTTAGAGAGGTCTGTAAAGCACTATGAAGTGATATATAAATCTTAGTGCTATTGTTATTGCTATCTTTTCATATTTACAGCAAAATTTGGGATGGCAAATCTATAGCTCACTTGGATAAGTTTCCAACAACCAGTCTTTAATGCTACCTATGTTCAAACAGTAGTAAAAAAAAGCCCCACTAATATCCATATCCATATGGATATCCATAATATCCATATCCACTCTTTTAAAGCCATCCAAACGGAGTGCCACTATTGTACTCCAACTGCTGGCAATAAATTCTGCAGTTTAACTTTGTACTATATGGAACAGCATTTCCTTCTATAAACCTTGAAAATCCTTGCATTTAATTTCAGTGGATGACCTTGAGATCCAATATTTTAAGAGAGGAAGAAAAACAATTCTCATTCTTCATTGTCATGCATGATTTTATACAACAGTGTCATGTCTCTTACTCTGTTTCATTCCATATTAAAGAGCTCCAATTGCTTTAGGAGCTTATATAGGCATTGCTCCTCCCTCTCAGTCATTTTGGCTATCTCTTTTACCATCTTTTCTAACTCTCTAATATACTTTTCAAGATGCAGTGACCAGAACAATGCATGACATTCCTAATGTGGTCTCATCATTGAGTCATCAAGTTCTTTTCTATTCTTAGCAATCAGATAGATTTTCTCAATGACCATCTGTCTCTAATCTGTTCTTTCTGGTCTCTCAGTGGTGCACTCATTGCTACTGCAACTGAGTCCCTCTACCACGCTGCTGCTCACCCTCCTCCCTTCTAACTTTCAGCGCATTAGAAACTCATCATAGATTTGTATAAATAATTAATCAGTGGAACAACTTGCTTTCAGATGTTCTGGGTGCTCCAACACTGGAGGTTTTTAAGAAGTGATTGGACAACCATTTGTCTGAAATGGTAGGGTTTCCTGCTTGAATAAGAAGTGGGACTACAAAACCTTCAAGGTCTCTTTCGACTCTGTTACTCTGTTATGAAGGTGCAGTTCTCCAGCCAATTCCTTCTTTAATGGTCCAGGGAAGAAAGGCTTCTGAAAGCCATAGAACCCTACAAAATTTATTAGAAGTAATAGTAGGATAATAGTTATCATGCTATAAACTTTACCCTTGTTGTAGTACAATTGGTCTTTTGGCCCTGGTTTTCTTTACCTGGTTTACAGGTAAATGTGGCAAGACACCCTATTTGTGAGGTAGACAATGCTTTTTCCATTCCCCCCTTTCTCCGTCTCCCTCCTCCTCTCCCTCCCTCCCTCTATCCATCCCTTCCCCCTCCCCCCCATTCATGCATCCATCCAGCTATCCAGCTATCCAGCTATCTATCTATCTATCTATCTATCTATCTATCTATCTATCTATCATCCACCCACCCACCCACCCACCTACCTACCTACCTACCTACCTACCTATATATCTATCTATACAGAGATTTAAAACCAAAGAAGGTGTTGACAGACACATCTGTTTAGCAGTTTCAGGAGTACAGGACTTTCTCCTATTTTGGACATTGGAGTCTTTAAAGAATGTTGCAATAATTGATTTCATTTTTAATTATGTACTTCTAGACAATAACAAATCCATTGCTCCATATGATATCTTCAGAGATAGGAAATCAACACCCTAAATTCAGAGCATTCATGCACTCTGCAATAAAGTGATTTACTTGATTTTCACTTAGTCTGTAGTATAAATTCGGCCACTGAGGTGAACACAGACAACTATGGTTTAGTCAATTCATCTTGACTTGAAGCAGCCGATTTTAGCATGGTGTATTACCCAACCAGAACTATTTCTCACAGTCAGTCAAAAGTAACTCTTCTTAGTTCTAATAAAGTCAATAAATTTTTTTTCCAGGTAAGTAGGAATAAGATTGTAGAATTGGCAATTTCTCTTAAAAGAATATGCACACTACCCGCACCACAGATTATAATACGTCCTTTTAGGTACGGTATTTCCTAGTCATTCAAAACACTTTAGGAAGATTATCTAACAATTAGTTCCCATGGAATTATAGCTCTCATGGTTTTTCTAAACGAGTGAGAATAAAACTGTCTCCAGCAATATTTTCAGTATTACATTCTGTATTTAGATACGAAGAAAAGTCTCTAGGAAGCCTTTCTTGTTGGATGGAACTGTCTCTTGCTGGATGGTACATAGAAAGATTTCTGCAAGGTAGATGTCTCCCTTCAACAGAATATGAATCTGTGTCTTCCTGGAAGTGCCTAAATGTGCCTCAGAGGAATATGAAGTCATTAATCGCCCGGGCACTGGAAAAAAGTGAGAATTTGCAAAGCAGTGCACTTCTATGTTACACAATCAATTACAGTAATGAAAGGTTAGTGGCAAAAAATACATTTTGGTAGCTGTTCCAGCAGGTTTTCTTCTTTCCTTATGGGGTTGTAAATGCTAGTAGTTTAATTGCCAAATATTTTATTGCTTTAATAGAAGTTATTCAAGTAGTAACACTGACTTTCACTCCCGTTGCTATTGAACATCAAATGAAAGGAGGTTTTTTTTTTAATGTTCTTGCTTGATTAACATGAACAAACAACTAATGAGAGGGCAGCAACTTTAGGAATATATATAAACCTTGACTGATTGAAATATTCTTCTCTTACTTTTGGAGAATGGTATTTTTTAGGAATAGAGTTTTTTAGTGGTTTGAGTTTGATGGAGAATGAATGTAGCTACTCTGGAAATTGCTTGAAAAACTGTGAAAGAACTGTGTTAGCATAAGAACATGACCAGAGTCATACTGAATCTAGACTAAACATCTGGTCCAACATTTGATCCCACAAGATAAGCCCATGAATGAGATATAGCTCCAAGGTAACCTTTTCCTGCAGTAGGTAACAAGAACTTTTGATAGTAGAAATAAATATAAAACTGATTACCTTATATTTCACATTGTTTAATTCCTCTTAAAGCTGTCAAAATGCTGTTCATCATTACTAGCTACCCCTGGACTGATTTTTTAAAAATATGCTGTGGTGCTCCAATGAGCAGCATACTGAAATTTGCCTCTGAAATTCAACTTTGTGATTTTAACTCATTTTTGGAGTTCTGATTAATGGAAACAATTTGCATCTGGGAGCTTCTGCTTTCATTCTTTCACTTAATTCTACCAGACCTCAAAGTCAAAAAAGGTTTTTTTGGAGAAAAGGCCAATTTTGTAGAGACTGGGGAAGTTTTAAATAGTGGGGATAGAAGCTGTTTCTTCTGAAAAGACCTGCACTCCATCCCTTAAGCATTCCCCAAAGGCAAAATAGAGGAGAAAATCTTCTAGTAACATCAGCGCATCCCATAATGGTTTTCTGTAGTCCTGGTTGTCCTTGTGCTAAACTAGTACAGTCTTGACTGATTCATGTTCACTTCTTTTCTTAAGGCTTCCCAACCTTAGCATTTATTTATTTATTATTACATTTATTGGCCGCTCATCTTAATACAAGGTAACTCGGAGCATATTTTTTGAGAGGAGCCACAAACTACTGTAATTTTCAGAGTATAAGATGCACCTTAGTTTTGGGAGAGGAAAATAAGAAAAAAAATCTGCCTTTGCCTACCAGCATCTATTGGTATTCATCGGGCTAGCATCCTTAGCTGGTCAGCTTCAGCACATTAGCCTGATTCAGCAGAAGCAGCTGATTGGTGGGTGGATCGGCCTCCCGGAATACCCCCAATCAGCTGTTCCCAGAGGTGAACTTTAGCAACAATTCGCTGGTTGTGAGCGTGCATGCGCCTCGCTGGGGCAGATAGCAGCTTCAAAAATGCAGCTGATTGTCGCAGGGCGCTCCAGTGAGTACAGCAGGGGAAATGCAGAACCGGTCCAACAAGGCAGCAGCTGTTTGGGTTGTCATTTTGACCTCTGCATCTTGCTTTTTCACCTTCCAAAAGGTCCATTTGAGAGGTTGTCTTTACAAAGAGAAGCTTCTTTGGAAACGAAGCTTGCAGCCTCTCAAACAGACCTTTTGGAGGCTGTTTGAGAGGCTTTGCAGCCTCCAAAAGCTCCAAAAGCTCCGTTTGAGAGAACACACAGAGACTGGCGGGTGGGGGCCAGTGGGTGGGTGGAGTTACATTTAGTGTATAAGACGCACCCAATTTTTCACCCTATTTTAGTGGGGGGAAGTGCATCTTATACTCCGAAAAATATGGTAAGTGGATGTTCTCACTGAGCTGCACACTTAGAAATCCAACAATCTTTTTCCTGGTCATTTATTGATGATAAAATTCTGTCCACACATACACTGAACTACTTTTGCCCTTTTAACACCACTTGTGGGTTAAATTCATCATCAGCTTGTAATCCTTATGTTCCCACAAGAGACCTAAATCCAGCCCCCCTCCCCTGAATTCCACTGACCCTTATCTAGTTCCAATTTGTAGATCAGATTCTTGTTTATAGGTAGCATGTAATAAACTTATAGTCAGTGGTGAAATCCATTTTTTTTTACTACTGGTTCTGGGGGTGGTGGCTTGATAAGTGTGGTATGGCTTGGTGGGCGTGGCATGGTAGGCGTGGCAGGGGAAGGATACTGCAAAATCCCCATTCCCTCCCCACTCCTGGGGGAAGGATATTGCAAAATATCCATTCCCACCCCATTCTGAGGCCAGCCAGAGGTGGTATTTGACGGTTCTCTGAACTACTCAAAATTTCTGCTACTGGTTCTCCAGAACCTGTCAGGACCTACTGGATTTCACCCCTACTTATATTGCTTTGAATACTCCTGTTCCTGGTTTCTTGTGCCTGACACCATTTTTCTTTATGGATCTTTTCAGATTCTATTTTTGTTTTAACCATCATAAATAATCTGAAAATGTGCTGTTTCTTAATTCCCAATATTTATTTATTTATTATTTATAAAATTTATTGGCTGTCCATCTTACTATAAGGTAACTCTGGTTAGCTTACAGACATAAAAATATATTTGCATTAACATGAATAAATTAAAACCAAAGATTAAAATCAAAGATACATGTGGAGAGTGAGGGCAGAACGGGGTGCGGGGTGGGGGTGGGATGGAGATGGGATCTATTGTTACTTGATCAACCAGCTCCACTATGCTGTTCCCGCATTGGGCCCAGAAGCTAATTGGCAGAGCCAGACTTTTAGGCTCTTATGAAAGGTCAGGAGGGTAGAGGCCAACATCACATCAGGGGGCAAGATGCTCCAGAGGGCAGGAGCAACAGCAAAGAAGACCCTCTTCCTGGATTCTGCCAGTCAGAATAATTGGGCGGAGGGAACCTGCAGCATGCCTCCTTTGCTGGCCTGAGTGGGACAGGATAATCCCTGTGGGGTGAGAAGGTACCTTGACCCATGTCATGAAGGGCCTTAAAGGTGATCACTAACACTTTGAATTGCACCTGGAAGCAATTCAGTAACCAATGCACCTGGAAGCAGACCAGAAACCAATGCAGCTCATGGAGCAGTGGTGTTACAAGGCCATTCCTGGGGCCCCTAAAACTTCAGGAACATTTGGTGAGCACTGATTCTTTGCTGCCTATTTGAGTATGTGTGTCTGCTTCGATAGAATTGTCTAAGACTGTTAATAAACATATAATGAAAGTATCAAAAATATTTCCAGTGTTCTCTCTCTGTTGAAAGGAAATTAAACCTTATACGTTTGTCTGTTGAGTTCACATCATCTGGGGAAATGGGTTACTTAACCACATGTTTAAATGTTATAACAGCAGGGAAAATGAGGACAAGCTCTTCTTTTGTTTGCACAGGTCCTGTTTATGTTTCTTGCCTTCACTAATTTTCAAGTCATAGAGCTTTTCTCCTGACAGCTGCAAAGGTCTTATTGATGGAGCAAACTGATCCTGCATACTGTGTAAAGAGCAAGAGAATTGGAATTAAGGCCGGGCAATTTAAACAAGGGCATTACAAAGCTGCTATTGTAGTGAAAGAAGGATGAAGGGTAATTTCTCCCCTTTAATGCTTTCTTAATAGGTGGTTGGCAAGTATAATCACAGACTTTTAATCTGGAGATAGGTATTTCTGCCCACATAACATCTGGATGACTTACTCAAAGTAACAACTGAGCTTCTCGAGGATTTGTATAACATGGTAGGAGGAGTAATTTAGTTCCAGAGAACTGGGTAAGTGTCAGAAAGAACACTCAACTCTGCAGCATCTATTTGTGTTTGTGTGCATCTCTATTGTCCTTTTTGTGCAGAACAATAAATAATACCCAAAATCCACTTTTGTGGAAAATCTCTGATCATTTATTTGCTTTCATCAATAATGTAAAAACAGCCTACCTACTTTGTAGAATACTTGCTATAATTTATGGTAGCTTGAGGCCAAATATTTTTGAAAGGCTGAGGTTGAAAAGCTTCTTTGGGTGCTCATGCCCTTAAGGAATTCTGCTCCTCCTCCTTTTGAATGCCTGATCTCCCAAAGTCTTTTCTAAGGGCCTTATGGTAGCTTCCTGTATGATCAAGGAAATATTTGTTCAATACATTTATGTTCAAATTTCCCCTTTAAAATATGTATTTATTTAAAACATTTATATAGCTTCCCATCTTATGCCAAATTCTAGATGACTCATAATCACAAGATAAAACCACATCTCTGTACAATAAAATATTAAGACAAAAAAATATAGTTAAGCTTTCCCTTGCAACCCACAAGAAGCTCATCTTACCAAGTTCAGATACACAGAAGGCTGTGTACACTCCTAGTCCCCTCCCTTAAATGTTGCCATCTTATAGGAACTAGGAAATATGCCTTTTCCTTGGCAGTCCCTGCCCTATAGAACTCCTTTCCCTCTGAAATTCAGCAGGCTCCTTTAAAACTTCTTAAAACATCAAGACCTTCTTCTCCCCCCCAACCACTGGAATAGGGATGAAAAACATGGAACTAGTCCAATTCCTTTCCCAATTGCTTCTAGGGATTCAAAATGGTACTGTTATTGTAAAACCAAGATGCTTTTGTTTCAGATAGTTCTGGGGAAATATTTTCTGCCATGTTGCACTCCATTTTAAGCATATTTTCATGAAGGCTCAAAGTATTTATTCCATGATGTCTGTGTTTGTATACATGTGATTACTGAAATGTGTGGTTTTACTAGTGATCAAGCATATATATGAAGAATATACTTTGTGTATGTTTCCAAAGCCCTGGGTGACCTTTGGAGACTGAGCATTTCCACTGTATCAAATCAGAGTACTGTACTGTTGATTTAATTCTTTAGAGATGTAATAGATTCCTACTCACCAGAAACAAGTAGAGATCTTATCTTCTTATTGTATGTTATCTGGGCCAGGGGTGAAATGTACTTACTTTTCCCACCGGTTCGCTGATGTGCATGTGCTGCGCCATCTGCACATGCGCAAAACCTTCTGTGCATGCGCAGATGGTCAAAACCAGGACGTGACGATGTCCTGGTTTGGAGGGGGCGGAGTTTCCCGCCACTGCCGTTGCTACTGATTCTCTGAACTCTGGCAGCATTTCACCCCTAATATGGGCTGGTGATGGCTGTAGCTGCTCATAAAGACTAGATCAGAATAGCCAGAATATTCGTTTTTTAAGAGCTTCTTGTATGTTGTGCTGAAACATTCAGTAATCTTCTTCCCATGCATATAATTTCTGTCAAAGTTATCCTTATTTATTCCACAAATTCTGTCAAAGTTATCAAATTTATTCCAGAAATTCTGAAACAGATCTCTTTTCATTACCCTGATTCAGAACAAACAGTTATCTAAGTAAACAAGCAATGCATAAAAAAAGAACCACATCCTTTTGTTTTGTGATTTTCACTCCATCTGGGCAGGAAGATACGATTTGCTTCAAATCCTTCTTTAGAAGTACAGTATAGTAAATAAATGTAATCAAATGCAAGGGAAAGGGAAGAGTATCTGTAAGATATGCAGGATGGAAAGAATGCGAGGGAAGAATAAACCATATGGGTTATATTCATAAAACACGCTCATCTGTATTTAACATAATTATGGGATTTATTCCATCCAATTTTCTGAGTTTGCAAAATATGTTAAACTATAAAACCGGGTTTGCACAAGAGCTAAAAATATGGCTAACTAATTTGTGATGCAACAATTCTGGGGTTGCTTTCTTATCCCTAGGCACACCAGCTGTCCAATAAACTTTAACTCTACTATAACCTAGGTTAAAAATTACCTCTTGGCTCTGTGTGACAATAATACTACAACTGCTAGAAAAAAGCAAAGCTTAATTTTTTTTGCTCATCTACATGGCAGTTGGCAATTGATTCTGGGCATTCCAGTCCATTCTATTGAACACAAGCAGTACATGAGGATATACATTTTGTAATTAAGTTCATTTTTAGATCTGCTGTGGACTAGCTAGTTGCATGGCTAGCAAAATGTCAGCATGTATTCATTTCTCCAGTAAGTAGCAGCTGTGAAAGCTTATATTCTGTTATTAAGTTCATGGCAATATTATACGTTTTCATAATTTACCTTCACCTCTATTTACCTTTGTTCATATAATAAATTCCTACATCAGCAATGTACAAAAAGTCCCTTCTCATTTATTGCCCTATGCTAGGACTCTAAGTTGACCTGCTAGGACAAGTTATGAAAAAATATTGTTATGACTATTTACTGCCTCTAATATTGTTTATATGTTTGCAGCTCAGGCCTTGTAGGGAGTCTTAAAGTAATGGTCCAAAAGCTGCATGTGGCATTTGTTGTTTTTGTTGTTGTAGCCTGCAATTTGCTTAGGAAAAAAAAGAAACCCAGCACAACTCTCAGCTGGTCAAGACTACCTCCAAAGATGCTCCCTAATTGGCCTAGTAGACAATTGTAGAGAGTAAGGAAGATGCCCTTGTCAAAAATACTGGATAACTGTTACCTATGCAACAGGAACTGAAACTTAAAAAAAAAAAAAGACTAGAGCAGTGAGATAACATTCAGAAGCATCTCACCCAGATACCTCCCTAATTTAATGGTCCATAAGAAAGGGGTGTTGGTACAGCACATCCTTGCAAGATTCTCTTATTATATTCAGTCTTGGTACAGCCTTGATTTTAGCCTTTCTGTGCGGTTGATTTTCTGGTCTGGTTTATCCAGTGAGGCTGATAGCCATGCTAGATGAATGGCTAGATGAAAGGGGGGGGGGGAGGATGGTGCTGGCTTGCTGGTGGCTCCAAATAATAGAAAGTTTTTCATTCATATACAGAACAGGATGGTAACTGGACAGTTTGTGAATCTTGGCGAGGCATGTCTAGCTCTCTCGGGCTAAGTAGAAATTCTTAGTCCTGCAATGAAATACCATCATTGCCAGAGATTGGTCAATGCTTGCACTTCCCTACTCACCTATTCCTCTTACCACCACCAACCCAAAATCTTGCTACTAGTAATAAAAGCAATACCTACTGTCATTATGTAGCTACTTACATGGCCAAAATGAATTGTTGGAAAAGAGAAACTGTTTCACAGTTAAGATATTTTACATAACAAATTTATGCTTAACAGCATAACAGGATACTCTTCATTTCCTTTATTTTTGAATCACTAGAGGCTTTTATATCAATGTATGAAAACGTTTCCATGATGCAACGACCAAATTAATGAACTAATCCGTATGCAGTGCACATGGCAATTTGAGTCTGAGACCCCGCTTGAACGAAAGGTCAAGAAGTGTTTATGGGAAGGTAAAATTATCTGTGCAATTTTCAAAGCAGAAAAAGTCATATTTGCCAAATCAGTCATTGTAGCCTCAAAATTTTCCAGAATTACAGAATTTATAATTTAATTAACCTCTGCCTTTAGGCAGAGACTTTTAAAGCCTATCCATCCAGAAACCTTTTATTAAAGAATAAACAAAATCCTAGTCTGCCCATGCAGTTTGCTTCAATGGGAAATTCCTCTTAGTAGAAACTCAATGACTACAAAAAGCTTTCCTGCAAGTTAAGCTAGATAGTTGGGTTCAGCTGTCCTAGCTCTCCACTTCCTCCAGTTAGAATTAATGGGTATTTTACTGATCAAAACTTAAAGCTCACAGCTTTGAAGGTTGAACTGAATTGGCATATGTCACAAATCTAGACATAAGTATGGATTTACTTTATTGCTTCCAATAAAAAAAAACCAAGCATGGAAAAGCTTTCAGCAGTTAGGCTGGAATTTGAAACTTTCTAAACACTGTTTTCAATCCTACATTGAAAATTTGGTATTGGACAAAACTCCTGAAAATTATATGGACAGCCCAATTTTCAGGAGCCCAACTCCTGAAAATTATATGGACACCATTCTCCCAAAGGTGTTTTTTTAGTTCTGACTCAAGAAGTTTCTTGAATGAGAAGCAAAACATCTTCAAGGAAAAACAAAGAAAGTCTAGATGCCTTTTGAAAAAGCACCTTTGGGACAACCATGACCTAGATGACTGAGAATCTCCATAGACAGCGCACCAATCAATCAATCAATCAATCAATCAGAGAAATACTCTACCTTTGATAATGTTTGTTTGTTTGTTTGTTTGTTTATTTATTTATTTATTTATTTATTTATTTATTTGTTGGTTCGATTTATATGCCGCCCTTCTCCGGAGACTCAGGGCGGCTTATAATGTGTTAAGCAATAGCCTTCATACTTTTGTACATACCTGCTTAGTAGGGCTTTTGCCCCCCCCCCAAGCGGTGTTCTTTTTATACAAAGTCAGCTTATTGCCTCCACAATCCGGGTCCTCATTTTACCTACCTCGGAAGGTAGGTAAACCTTCCGAGTCAACCTTGAGCCTGGTGAGATTTGAACTTGCAGTAATTGCAGGCAGCTGGCAGCTAAGTGCTACTTAACAGCACTTTAGTCCGCTGCGCCACCAAGGCTCTTACGTTCATGATATAGTAGCTGTACATCAATATAATATGTGTCTTTTTCCTTAACATTTCTCTGACAAAAAACAACAACTATTTTTGCTTTTGAAAATAACATTTTCACCTTGCTTTCTTCAGTTATGTTTTTGCAGCCCATTAAAGAGTCTGTTTGCAGTACTCTCATTGCTCTGCTAATCATTCCTTTTCCATTTCCATTCCCCTTTCCATCCCTTTTCCTGCATGGCAGGTACCTGCAGTCAATTTCTTGTCTTGAAATACAATCTATGAAATAGAAGTTTACATCTGGGTCAGCAAGCTTCCAAGATCCTGATGTTTATATAGCCTTTATTTAGAATTTAGCGTTATTGTACCCACCCCACTTCCCAATTTAAATATATGTTGCAGTTGCACTATTCAGAAAAACCTTTGAATGACAATTTGTTGCTAATTGCACAACTACTGGGAAAGACTTTTTAATAAATTTATCTACCCAGGAATGACTGGCAAACTGCAAGATAAATATATACAAATGTATTTATTTATACAAATAAATGAATTATAGATAGGAGGAACAATGTTAGCAAGTTTTTTCTCCTTCCTTCCTTCCTTCCTTCCTTCCTTCCTTCCTTCCTTCCTTCCTTCTTTTTTTGTAAGTTCACTAACTAACACACTGAAAACTGATGCTGTGAATGGATTAAATATTCACTCAACTACTGGCCAGCTTGGAGGCAGCTAAGGAAACCACTAATTAGTTAATATTCACCATAAGTTCTAGACTTGGAAACTATAAACATGTCTAAGACATCATGCTGTGAATGTCAGCATCAATATGAAAAAAAAGGAAATACAAAAGGAAATATTTCAATTCGATTTAAATATTAAATATTAAATATTAAAGATTTTGGAAACAGAAATAATGGTGGTTTGGAGGTCTTCTCCTGGTAGTCTCTTTTCTCTGTAGCTCAACAGTTCTTAGCTCTTGCCTAAATCATCTTCCTATAATCCAACTCTAAGATAAAAGAGAAAGAACACTGTTTTTTAAAATTGTCCTCATCACCAGTCAGATGAAAATTTTAATAAATATGAAATATTGCAGCTGGTTAATAATGATACAAAATTCAAGACTGTAAGTAAAGAATTTGTCAAAATAGCATGGAAGAAACTGAAAGAACAATTATATCTGATACCCTTTGAACCTTTAAATGGTGATATGTTTAATGTGTTATTAGAAAAAGAACTTCAGTGAAAGTATGAATGTTTTTCCCAATGAATTCCAGCCATCAATGATGCTTACAACAGTTTCTGTTGTAATCTCAGCTTCAGCATAAAACTGCCAAAACTAGTAAGTAAAAATACACTCAAATGTGAAATACATTTTAAATAATACTAGGCATAACATCATGTACAGATCAGGGGCGGTTTCCAAATCCTGTTGCTACTGGTTTGCTTGTGCGTGTGCACACACTTGCACGCTCACAACACTTCTGTGCAGAAGCATCCGGGCAGATGGGCATGTCCTGTTTTAAAACATGATATGTAGATTGGAGGTTCTCCTTCATTCTGATGTATCATTAGAGGCATGTGGTCTCAATGGCAAGGATAGTTTATGCTATGACAGGCTGAGAAAGCTTCCCATGATTCATGTGCCATTAGTCTCTTGATTTGATGAATACAGGTTACACTTCATGTGATTACAGTATACCTGGAAGTGTTCTGGAACTAAAACTAGAATGAGACAACTTGCTGCAGCCAACTCGCCATGGCCAACTCATTATGGGGCAATTTAGCAATTCAATTTAATTATTTAAAATAAATAAAAAATATTTTAATTTTTGTCATTCGCATTTCATTCTATCTCTCCTTTTGCACCATTTCTTTAATGATTCTATTCCACCATTTCTTTGATATTAGTGTAACTCTTGTCCCCAGCGAATTGTCCCATAATGAGTTGGCCATGGCGAGTTGTCCCATGGTGAGTTGGCCATGGCGAGTTGGCCTATGATGAGTTGGCCATTGTAAGTTGGCTGTGACAAGTTGGTCATGGTGAGTTGGCCATGGTGAGTTGGCTGTGGCGAGTTGGCCATGGTGAATTGTCATAGACCCAAGTAAAACCATACAGAAAATGGCTGTGTAAATGCTAGGTAAAATTTATCAATTTAAGGTGTTGATATTAATCTATAAATAGTTGACTAATATCAACCATAAACACCTTAGGACTCAGTTTTTTAAATTAGCATCCCC
This sequence comes from Arizona elegans, assembly GCA_022577455.1. Classification (NCBI taxonomy): domain Eukaryota; kingdom Metazoa; phylum Chordata; class Lepidosauria; order Squamata; family Colubridae; genus Arizona; species Arizona elegans. Next base: position 169,291,871 of record JAKOOJ010000002.1, read on the forward strand.
CTTAATGCTTCCTAACTTTTTCATTAAGCTCCAGAGGCACTGTTCACAATGTGGTGGCTAGGATAGGGCCTTTTCAGTGAAAGCATTTCAGTTATGGACTTTTTGCCATCACAAATTCTTTTAGGGTTATCTTAATGTATGTCTCCTCTAAAAGACCAAAGTGAACACAAATGAACAATGGAAACAATACAGTGAAACTTTATTTTTAATAATGACATAAAAATAAAAAGCTGAGGTTCTTTATTCCTGTTGTAGATTCTGTCTATACTTCCCCAAGGGAGGTACATCACACAGCTCAAGAGACCCTATTTTAAACCAAGATCCAATAATAAAAGTCAAGGAGCAAAATGAAAAAAAAATGGAGCTAAAATTAAATATAAAGAATACCAAACTTGTGACAGCAGGTAGAAAAACAAGCCTTACAATTGGCAATGAATATATCAAAGTGGTGGATAGCTTCTGACTTTTAGAATGAGCCATCAGCAGTAAAGTAACCAGCAGTCAAGAAATATGCTGCAGACTAGACCTTGGTAAAACAACCATGAAGGCCTTGGAAAAGATATTCAAATTAGCGATATATCTCTACCTAGAAAAATCATAATTCTGCAAGTAATAGTATTCCCTGTGACAATCTATGGAAATTGACACTTTTAAACTTTGAAGATAGAAAACACTCCTGAGAATACCGTATTTTTCAGAGTATAAAATGCATCTTTTTCCCCCCAAAAAGAGGGTGAAAATCTGGGTGCGTCTTTTATTCTGAATGTAGCCCCGCCCAGCTTCTCAAATGGAAGTTTCAGAGACTGAAAAAGCATCAGAAATGAAGCTTCAGAAAAAAAGCCCCCGAACAGAGCTTCAGAAGCTTTTTTTTTCCTGAAGCTCTGTTTTGGAGGCTTTCAGAAGCAAGAAAAAAAGTTTTTTCTGAAACAGCATTTCAGAAGTTTCAGAGGCAGAAAAAAAAGCAAAAAAAAAAAAAAAAAAAGGCACAGAGCTAACAACCAAGGGACCTCTTGCTAAAATTCACCTCTGGGAAAAGCTGATTGGGTACATGCTGGGAAGCCAATCCACCTGCCAATCAGCTTTTTTCTTATTTTCCTCCCCAAAAACTAAGGTGCGTCTTATACTCAGGTGTGTGTTATACTCCAAAAAATACATACTATGGCCAACCAAAAAAACCAAACAAACCAGGAAACAAATGAACCATCAAACAAATCAACCAAAAGTTTTCACTTGAGGCACAAATGACCAGGCTCATATTATCCTATTTCAGAAACATTAAGCAAAGAGTTAGCTTTCTGGAGAAGCTCTGATGGTCTCCAGGTGGAAGGAAAATCAGAAAATAATGACCAGGAGGGAGGTGGATGGACAGCTGCAGAAGCAATGGGTACACAGAAGGAAGACCTGAAAGGGCAGGTTAGGAATAGATTGCCTTCGAGATAACTCATGTACATGGTCACTAACAGTCAACAACAACTGGATGTCACATAATCAATCCATCAGTCAATCTGTTCATCCAGACATTTATATGTTAACAACTATTAAAGGCCGTGGTGGCACAGTGGTTAGAATGCAGAACTAACTAAAATGCAGGGCTAACTCACTGCTCACACCAATAGTTCAGTTCAGAGTGGCTCAAGGTTGAGTCAGCCTTCTATCTTTCTGAGGTCGATAAAATGAGGACTCAGAGAAGGCTGTAAAGCACTGTGAAGCAGTATATAAGTCTAAATGCTATTGCTATTCCAGAACCATATTGCTTTAAGTTTGCCTCTTATTTATTTTGCTTTTCTTTTTTAATTATTCTTTTTAATGTTTGTGTTTTTGATTACGAAGGACCCGATTTATCCTTATCAGAAACAATGTATGGGATAGATAGCTCCTTGATTTCATTCAGAAAACATTACGAAATTGACCAGAATAATGATTTAAGCAAATGGCTGTTTAAAATGGGCTAAGAAATATTTTCCCTCAGAGCTATATTTAAAAACTTCTACCCATGACAGAACTTTGGGTTAACTGCTGTATCTCTGGTCTTTACAGAATTCATCCTTTATTGCATTTTCCCCTAAAGACAGCAAGACTTCTAAAATCTAAATCTTTGCAGCTTGATTAAATAAACTGGTAAAAAAGTTTGTAATATATTGAATGAAACAATATTTCATTACTTTTTTGACAGTTTAAATTACTGACTTGGAATTTGCAATTATTTCCATGCTTTGATCAAGATGGATTGTGTTGCATAAACTCATTCCGTTTGCAATCACATAATTATACCTTGAGCCAACAAAATTCTCATGCACGCAAAGAGGAACATCAGCCCCATAGTTTGAATTTGATCCTTGGAGGAAGGTTTCATGCAGTTTATAATCTTAAATTTAACTGTGATTTAAAATACAGCTAAAAGAAAAGCCTTGGAGATTTAAGTAATAAATTTAGCAATTCAGTTATATTTTGATTGTTTTCTCATTAATTCCTGTTACAGGCAATACAATACAAGCATTGATTACATTCAGCAGATTATTTTCAAGGAGCTTCTAATTCATGGTTTTACTATCTGCCACACATCATGATTCTTCTTTATCCATGTTTGTTAAAACTTCTTGCTGTTTGCTTCACTTTTCCCCATGGCTGCCAAATCATTTTATACAATTTTTATACAATTAAATTATCCAAGTCCATTCTGTGGACAACCATAAACAGAATCATAAAACATAATTTCTTCCTAGATTAACCATAATTCCCAGATTCCAAGTTTTACGTTAAAACAGCCTATGGCTGCCTTCTATAAGCCAAGAATGAGATCATCAAGGTTCAGGGTTGAGAATTCCTGCCAAAAATGAGACTATCAAAGCTAAGGAGTCTTTGTTTATACTAGAATATAACTATTAAGTTAAGGAGTATTGGTTTTTCAAGAGTAATTGGATTGAAAATCAGAAACATCATCTTTTTTAGACAGATGTCCCACCAAAGTCAAAGCAGAACAAAGTATGACATTAGCACGAACCTTTAGTGACTAAAATAAATGCTTGCTTAATACTGGTCTATAATACAGAACAATGCAGAACAATTACATGAAAATATAATTATCTTCCAGAAAAACCACCATCAAAACGTGACTTAAGCCTATTTAGAAATTAGATCCCTGTCATCTAGAGAACAAAATATGTAAATTTAGTCCAAATACTATTACATAGCTGAGGAGAAAATATTTAATTACTTGCCTTAAATTACTATATTTCACTCCAAAATGGTTTTAATGTTTAGTAATAAATAATTATAAATTAAAAGAAGGAATGAAAGAAAATAAATAACAAGCAGAATTTACAACTACATTTACTGACTTCTCAATTTGGAGCACTGGCATTTTTGGCTTCAGACACACCACATTTATTATAAAAGTTCATTAAATCTTACAGCTCACCATTACTCTTTATAAATACTAATTGCAGATAAATCAGTTTGATATGTAAGTTTTAAATACTGAATAGAACAAGAATCAGACATTCCCAGTTTAACTGAGTACTAGAAAACTTTCTTAATGTATATATCAAGAATTTTGATAAATCTCAGACTGTGGCTTATTCAACACAAAATAATACGTTGGATTTTCAAGACCCCATGGCATTAGTATAGAAAAGGGATGAATAAATAACCATTCCATTGGATATGCACAGAGAATACTACTTCATTAAAACACATGTTTTTGCAATGTCCTTAGTTACTTTTTGAAAAGAAGAAATTAAATATATTAATTTAATCCGAGATGGAATTAATATTTATATTCTTTTGAATTGCATTTCTACTGTAGGAAAATTGATGGCTATAAAATAGTAATGAATTTTCTGCACTATTCTTATTGCTGACAGACTAATCCTTCAACATTGGAAAGATAAATTTATGGCCCCAAATTACTCTGTGGATTGAAGACCTGATATTCTTTGTAGCTTACAAAACAGTTTCTTACAGATGCAGATCAGGTTGGAAGACTACCAAAAAAATTATGGTTTTCCTTTATTGAAACAGTTGTGTAAAAATATTATACACATATATTTATGCAAGAGAAATCTCTATCTATCTATCTATCTATCTATCTATCTATCTATCTATCATCTATCATCTATCATCTATCATCCATCATCTATCATCTATCTATTTAGTTGTGCTTTCTTTTTCCTTTCATTTTCATTTTCTATTTTTCTACTTTTCTGTTTTTTTTAAAAAAATAAAGGTAAAGAGATTGTATATAACCTTATAATACAGATATCTACATGAAAAGCCTTTATAAATAGATATATGCTCTTTGTTTTTTTCTTTTTCTATTATTTTTTCTTTGTTTTAATTAAAGGCAAATATAAAAAAAGAAATTAAAAAACCTCAATTAGTTAAAATTTATTTCAGCAGACAAACCAGCTTTAATGCCAAACAACTTGCCTAACAAGAATCCCTGTTTGTATAAATCAAGAGAGAAGAAATTGGCTTCATCTTCCTAAACAGAACATTTAAACATTTAAACCCTGGCAGCAACCAGATCCCACAGCCTAATCCTTTCCTTCCTAGCAATGGTATTGAATCGTGCTCCAGTGCACTGTCTGCATTAGCAATGAGCTATCAGAGTCTACAATATCCTTTTTGGAGTCTTCTGAGCAGTTAGCCATTAGCTGGACCTAACTCAGTAATCTGCCTCTGGTATTCCTGCCACCACATCCTGTTATTGTTTAGGCAGCCGTCCCAGCCAGTCTTTGCCTGACTTACAGTTGGCACCTGCTTTCTGCTTCTGGTTTGCCTCGTTGGTAGGCTTCAATTGCTACATTACCACCCTTTCCCACTGAACCCCTTTGAATCATTTCCAACAAAATCTACACTTAGACTTAGAATAACTTTATTGTCACTTTGAATGTACACTAACTGGCATACGTTAATATGAAATTTTGTTGATACAGTGCCCAAAGGGTCACCACCTCCAAGATACAGTACATAAACATGATTAATTGATTAATTATGCCTGTGCCCACATTTATTTATTTATTTATTTATTTATTTATTTATTTATTTATTTATTTGATTTATATGCTGCCCTTCTCCGGAGACTCAGGGCAGCTTACAATGCGTTAAGCAATAGCCTTCATACTTTTGTATATTTATACAAAGTCATCTTATTGTCCCCACAATCCGGGTCCTCATTTTACCTACTTTGAAAGGATGGAAGGCTGAGTCAACCTTGAGCCTGGTGAGATTTGAACTTGCAGTAATTGCAGGCAGCTGGTGCTACTTAACAGCACATATACAGTATTATATGACACAGAAAAACAACACAGTTTAGTTTTTATGTATACATGTACGTGGCAAGAAAAACAAATCTTGCAAGTTTACCAGACGGATGGCATAGGGAACAAAGCTGTTACAGATTCTGCTAGAGATACAACTCCTGTTACTCCTCCCAGAGGGGAGTAACAGAAAAATACCATAAAGTGGGTTTGTGGGGTCTCTAACAATGTTTTGAGCTCCAAACACAGCATTTATAAGCAGTATCCTGAATGATAGGAAATGAGCTTCCTATAATCTTCTCGGCTGTCCTTGCCACTCTCTGTATGGACTTTCTATCTGAGGCAATGCAAACCAAACAGTGATGCAGTTTGTTAAAACACTATCAACCGTGCCTTTGTAAAAAATGGCCAGAACAGAAGGAGAAAGATATGCTCTCTTCATCCGACATAGGAAATGCAGATGCTGGTTTGCACATTCCACTAAGGATGACATGTGGAGAGACCAGTTCAGATTGTTAGTTATCTGCACCCCTAGATACTTAATACTATTGACCATCTCTATAGTTGCATCCTTGATACTGAGTGGAATACAACTATGTTTGCTCTTTCTAAAATCTACAATGTTCTCTTTTGTTTTATTAATATTTAGAACCAGATTTTTTATTGCACCAGTCCACCAGAGCCTTCATCTCTTCCCTATAAGCATCTTCATTGTCATCCCGGATAGCCACCCAAATGTTACAGTTCTGATGGACCACTTCCTCATTTTGGCACTGCCTTTTTCTCTATTGTTTCTACTGCTGCGGCTACAGTAACAGCTGCAGATAAGCTTTGCCAGGCCACTGTTGTTACTTTGTTTTCCAACTCTCTGTCTGAGCCCTTCTATTGTGCTCTGCTCTCAAGTCTGTTCAGCTGTTCAGCTCAATAGAAAACAAGCCATCTCTCTCTCTCTCTCTCGTGTGTGTGTGTATGTGTAGAGGCACACAAAGGGCCACACTTCAGCTACAATATTTCCCACAAAAACATTCTTAGCAAAGGGTCAATATTCTGAGTCCCCAAGATACTGACAAAATATGCCATCCGACACTTCTAGGCACTGTCTGCTAGAGATGAGCCATGGTGGTACAGTGGTTAGAGTGCAGTCCTGCAGGCTACTTCTGCTGACTGCTAGCTGCAGCTCGGCAGTTCAGTTCTCACCGGCTCAAGGTTGACTCAGCTTTCCATCCTTCTGAGGTGGGTAAAATGAGGACCTAGATTGTTGGGGGCAATATGCTGACTCTGTAAACCATTTAGAGAGGGCTGTAAAGCACTGTGAAGAGGTATATAAATCTAAATGCTCTTGCTAAGTGCTATTGCTATTTATCCACTTGCGTATGCATGCTTTTGAACTGCCATGTGGGCAGGAGCTGGGGCAAGAATGAGAACTCACTCATGGTACTTGGGTCACACATTCCAGTTGACAATCACAAGGTCTTAACTGCTAGGCCATCATGCCTCCTAAAAAAACCAGAAACACCGTTTTCTAAAAAACCAGAAACACCATTTAAAAAAATCATATGGGTACAGTTATTGAACTTCTTCCTACTTCCAAAAGAAATAATATCTGAAAATGGATCTGAGGTTGTAGATGATGTGCAGAATGGAAAACAAAGAATTTGGGGCTCTTTGGACAATTCTTGAATTTTATCACAGTAGCTAATTAAATGATTTTACTAGCAAGAGAGACTAATTTCTTAATATATTCTTTTACTTGGGAAGTACTGAAATATGAAATACAGAAAATGGTATTTTGAGTCAGCTAATATACTGTATGTAGGGTACCAGCCTAAAGTTTAACACCTTCTCACTTTCCCCACAGCATCCTAGTGTTCTGCCCCAGCTCCGGATTTCCAAGGATATTGATACACACCAACGGTCCTTATCAAATTTATTAAGTAGCAAGAATAAACCAAAGTCCGGCAAAGGTTGGCAACCAGCCCAGAAAACAAAATACGATAAGACTTTTCCAAAAATGCTCTGATGATAATTACAAATTGTTTCCAGCAAGAAACTTACTAACCGCATGTGACTTAAATAGGCTAAGGGAGTGGCCAATTATCCTCAAGCCTTACTCTCGAGGAGACCTCCTCTCCTGAGTAGCCACTCCTGCCTTTTGGCAGCCCTGCGTGCTCGAGCATTGAGAAGAGGCTCCTCCACTTCACTCTCTCCACTTGAAGGAGCCTCTGGAGGTTCTGAAGGCCCTGGCTGAGTCTCTGCCTCTGGCACCTCATCCTCTTCAGCCTCCTCGCTGTCCGACGTGAGTGCCGCCTGCGCAGACTCCTGTTGTGACACCACACCAGCCTCCTCTTCGTCGGGATCAGCCATGATCTGCACAGGCCACTGGTGGGCCACAACACCTAGGGCTAGAATATTGATGGAACTAGGTGAGTATAGATCGGGGTGTCAAACTAGTGGCCCGTGGGCCGAATATGTCACGTGCAGACGACATCCACCCCAGTTTTGTGAAGGGAAAAATGTTGCGATACTTCACATGACGGCAACATGACACAGCAAGTTTGACACCCGGATCACGGATGAGTGATGGATGCAAGTTTGTTTTAGGTATATTGTGCTTTGGATGTGTGTTCTTTGCCCAGAATTCCTTCTGGTAGATGGTTAATTATATAATCTTGCTTAATAAATCCTTGATGACATCTTATTTATATTTAATTAACTGCACACTTTAACAAATGGTGCAACTTGTGAATTTGTCCATTATGTTGAATGGGGCTTACCTATTGCCTAAGAAGTAGGTTGAGATTTGCAGCAATGTGGACTGAACACGATACAGAATATAAAATAACCAAAAGTCCTACTTGCAGGAATGTAGCCAATAAGCTGTATTTGTAAAGAAAGAGAGGGCGAAAATGCAGGGTTGATGCTCGGACAACAAATCTGGGAAGCAAGAGATTTTAGTCATGGATCTTTAATTATGGTTTGAATATGGTGAGAGCTAAGGGCAATGTTTGTACATCAGATTTATCTTGGGAGACACAATGGAATTTTAGATGGAATCAGAGATGTTATCTAAAAATCAAATTACTTGTTTGATTAGTAGAGGGTAAAGTTGCAGCTGGTAAATCTAGGTAGCAAGACTTCTTATCATTTTTGTGATCCCATAAGGGCAGAAATCTGTCTGATAGGCATATCTAGTTACCTTGAATAAGATGCTATACATCTGGAGACATGTGCTGAAGAAACATCCTGCTATTATTGGTCAGACAGAGTAAAAATGTTTCAGTCTGATGAAATAGAAATTCTTATTATTAACTGTTTCACTTGGTTATTAAAACAAATTATATATCTAATAACCAGCTAAACCACTTAAATGAAAACAGTGAAGAGTGAGAAGAGTGCCATCTGCAGCAAAATAGGAGGCCAACTGAAAGCCTGCAGAGCAGAAACTTTCATTATACTGTCATTTTTATTAGGCTAAACAGTGGAAGAAAGATTAGTCTACCGCAACAAAGCACATACCAATGTTAACCGAATAAATATAAGTTGTGGTAAGACAAAGAGATAACATGAAATGAATGATGGTGGCGATTTTTTAAAAAAAAGTCAATGTGGCAGTTGTAACTTCATGATCAAAGTCCCACCCTTTTTAATGTGCTTTTTACATTTGATATATAAAAAAATGAGGGCCATCTTTTATCATGCGGTCATGGCTGCTATCCTGATAGTTTTCACTTCCCTCAATTGCACCTGGATCACATTTCTAGATAGGTAACTGCCTTAAAACCATTTGTCTTAGAAGAAGCTTTTCTGTTTAATTTCAGTTCCTTGGAGTTCATTCTCAGATGCTTTTGTAATAGTGTTTTAAAAGCCTGGAAAAGAAAATCTGGGAAATCTGGCAGAATTTTTTCCTACTCTTCTCCTTATTTCACAATCTTTTCGTGTAAGATGATGTAAGTGAGATGGATATCTGAAGATTGCTGCACTCATTATTGTCTGCTAGTTCCTTTGTCTGATTTTTGTTTCACATAAATTATGTCTTAGTTCATTCCCAGAGGCAAATAAAACTTATGCTTCTTACCTACAAAACCTAAATGGCAGGCAATACAATTGTCTGAAGGCTTTTTACAGAAATAAAGAATGCATATAGCAAATCTTTGCCTTAATGTTTTTAAATTAGCTTGAAAAAGTGGAGAAAAAAAATAAGAGTTTAAAGCCAGTTCTAAAATGTAGGCAATAGTAAGTTCTCACTTTATGGATCAGTTGAAAAGTTTGCAAAATTATATGTGTAATTCTATATATAAACACAACATTTTCCTATTCAGGGAGCTTTTCTCTCAATTGGACTCTTAAATTATACTTTATCTCCCCTGCTGTGTAATTCTACTATTCTTTCGCCTTGACAGTGGCCTTGGAGTTATTTCTATTTAAGACATGCTATACAGGTCTGATTGCTATTATTGAACTGGAAACAGAAGTAGCAAATATATACTTAACTGCTAACAAAAAACAAGTGGCTTGTGAAACCTTTGACATTCCCTTTTGCGTTTATTTTAGACAATGAAAGAGATAGACTTCACAAGCACGATGCACTGATTTAATTGTACAGATGTTAATTGTACAGATGTTAATTGTACAGATGTTAATTTTAACTTTCCTAATATGTTTTAAAGAGGTTAAAACAAAAAGCTCTCTTATATTCTGAGGAACGTGGGTGGGGAAATCCTCTGAATATGACATTCATTTAAAGATTTTTCTGTATTTAGTGGAACATAATCAAAAAGACCATTTACATAACAAGCCAACATGTACTATCTATGCACTGGTTTTACATCCTGTATACTGTAACGGAGTCCAAAAATTCATGTGTACTGTAGCTATCTGCAAAGCCTTGAATGGCCCCACACCAACCATAAAACACCAACCAAACCAAACATATAGTATAAATTCAATTCAGATAATTGAAATAAGACACTATAAATATATCTCTTTTCTTTTGGTTTGAGAATTTGTATGACTCATCCTTCTCATTCAGGTACACAATGGTATGGTGTACTATTTTTGAACTACTGTTCAAAAAATAATCTGCCATGCTAATACTGAATGAAGTATGGTCTACTAATCTGTCATAGCACATCTTCACTAGAACGTTACTTCCACAGTAGTAATCCATAAGTAAAATTGCAAGCGATATAGATATAGATATAGATATAGATATAGATATAGATATAGATATAGATATAGATATAGATATAGATATAGATATAGATATAGATATAGAAATAGAAATAGAAATAGAAATGACCGATATTACTCTGGCCTCCTGTTCTGAGCATTCTGAGCTCCTTTATCAGTTATAGGCTATGAAGATATGACTGTGGTTTTCTGCCAGGATACTCTGGTAGGTCTAGCTTCAGACTGAATTCTACATTTAGGACTACTGAATCAATTACGTTAAGAAAAGTCTGGTAGAACACATTGGTACATTGTATACAGCTCTGGATATGGCAATGACTTTACTTGGACAAAATTCAAATATGGAGGAGTAATAAAGTGTTTTACAACTCAGAATAAGGGTGTTTAGCACCTTGGACCTAGTATCTAGCTCTTTTTTTAATGTTGTAAGGTCCAAAAATGCACATAAGCCATCAAAATACCATAGAGAGACTTAAGAAGAAGCTTGGAAAAATAACAGCTTTTATTTGTATAAAGAAAGAGCTGGGTGGATTTATTCCAGTTTATCTTGATCCATTCCAGTTGGGCTTCAGACCTAGGTACAGCACGGAAACGGCATTGGTCACATTGGTTGATGATCTCTGGAGGGCTCGGGACAGGGGTTGTTCCTCTGTCCTGGTTCTATTAGACCTTTCAGCAGCTTTCGATACTATCGACCATGGTATCATGCTGCGCTGGTTGGAGGAGTTAGGGGTGGGGTCACCGTGTTGTGGTGGTTCTCCTTCTTCCTCTCTGAACGGTCACAGTTTGTATTGACAGGGGGGTCAGAGGTCGACCTCGAGGTACCTTATATGTGGTCCTCTCATCCCTTTTGTTCAACATTTATGTGAAGCAGCTGGGTGAGATCATCCGTGGTTTCGGGGTGCAGTACCATCAGTATGCTGATGACACTCAGCTGTACATCTCCACCCCGGACCATCCCAATGATGCCCTTGACATGATGTCCCAGTGCCTGGAGGCCATGCGGATCTGGATGGGGAGAAACAGGCTCAAGCTCAACCCATCCAAGACCGACTGGCTGTGGTTTCTGGCATCCCGATATAGTCAGTTGGTGCCACCTCTGACTATCGGGGGAGAGTTGTTGGCCCCTGCGGAGAGGGCTCGCAATTTGGGTGTCCTCCTGGATGCATGGCTATCTTTAGAAGAGCATATGACGGCTGTGGCCAGGAGGGCTTTTTATCAGGTTCACCTGATCCTCCAGTCGCGTCCCTTTCTGGATCGGGATGCCTTGCGCACGGTCACTCATTCCCTCGTAACGTCCTGCCTGGATTATTGTAATGCTCTCTAAATGGGGCTCCCCTTGAAGAGCACCAGGAGGCTACAACTGCTCCAGAATGCGGCTGCACAGATGATTATGGGAGCGTCATGGCGCACCCATGTAACATCTCTCCTGCGTGAGCTGCACTGGTTTCCGGTGGTCTTTCGGGTGCGATTCAAGGTGTTGATTATCATCTTTAGAGTGCTCCATGGCTTAAGACCTGGATATCTACAAGACCGCCTTCTGCCACTGAGAGCCTCCCACCGGCCAGGACACTCCCACAGAGAGGGGCTCCTCGGGGTGCCGCCAGTCAAACAATGTTGACTGGTGGCCCCCAGGCGGAGAGCTTTCTCTGTGGGAGCACCTGCCCTCTGGAACGAGTTCCCCGCGGAGATACGGATGATCCCGGACTTACGAACTTTTCGCCAGGCCCTAAAAACTTTCTTATTTCACCAAGCCGGGCTGGCCTAATTTTTAAAAAATTTTAAATTGTTTAATTTTAATCTGAATTTTAATGGGGTATTTAAAATGTTGGGCCAAATTATGTAATTTATTTTAAATTGCTTTTAAATTTTGTATTTTGTGTTTTTACCTTGGCTGTTCACCGCCCTGAGTCCTTCGGGAGAATGGCGGTATATAAATTTAAAAATAAAATAAAATAAATAAATAAATATAAACAACAAGCATGCAAGGAAAAAGTCACACCCGAGAAGAGTGTGACCCCAATATCTTATTCTCACATGTAGCCAATAGAGAGAAAAGTTTGTTACCCAACGTGGGCAATGTCTTGCCCATAGCCCCCTTATTCATGGAGCATTATTTGTCCATGCCAGAGGTAGGTTTCAGCAGGTTCTGACCAATTCTGGAGAACTGGTAGCGGAAATTTTGAGTAGTTCAGAGAACCGGTAAATACCACCTCTGACTGGCCCCACCCCCATCTATTCTCTGCCTCCTGAGTCCCAGCTGATTGGGAGGAAATGGGGATTTTGCAGTAACCTTCCCCTGGAGTGGGGAGGGAATGGAGATTTTACAGTATCCTTCCCCTGCCATGCCCACCAAGCCATGTCCACCAAGCCACGCCCACAAAACTGGTAGTAAACAATTTTGAAACCCACCACTGGTCCATGCCTTGTCCATGCTTTTGTTATCTTACAGAGCATCCCTTGTAGCCTTGTGTGTTCATGCTCCTGGGCAGCCCCCTTCTCTGCCCCTGATATCTATGGAGCAGGATGTTCCTGGGCAGCTCCTTTGTTCTATCTTTCTTATTTACTCTCCAAGGATGTGCCTAGCTTTGAAGTGAACAACAGAAGCAAGACAGCAAAAGTTATACTAGTAGCAAATGTTACAATTCTTAACAAGCAAGGGTTACAGAATTAATTCCTAACAAATAATTCTTAACAGTAGCCAAACAGCACAAGCAATTCTTAACAGAAGCAAATAGCAAAGGTTAGATTGATTCATGTCGCTATGTCCCTTCAATGTAATGTTTATATATTTTTTTAATTTATCAAATAAATATGCTGCCTGACTCCTGGTGACTTGTGGCAGCTCAAAACAGCCAAAACAAGAAAAATGCATTTATTATTAAGTGAACAATAAAAGATAATGAGAATTACAAGCAGGACAGGAGCAAAGCAAAGGAGTTTCACAAATCCATACCAAAGACCTTGATAAAAAACAGGCATTCAAATCTTGGAGGGAAACCTCATTCCAAGCACCCGGAGTGCTTCTGGTGTGCAAACAAGATGGTCTTGTTTAGTAGAAGGAAGAAGAAGCACATCAACCCTGCAAGAATGAATTGGCATGACAAATATTATAGGAGCCAGGTAGTATCTCAAATAACAAACTACTATCCCAGATGTATCGTATTTCCTTTCCAGGCTGGGATCATTAATTAATTTTAGTCAATTATAGTCAGAGGTTAAAAAACCAGACCTCTCTAAAACCTCAGTTTTTAAAGCCAATATAGAATTAGACATCCAACTAGGTATAGCCAATTAGTGTATTATTTGTTCTGTGGCTCTTGCAGTTCTCACTTTTTGTATGTTTGCTAGATTCTCATCTTTTATATGACTCAAGACAGTATACATGTACATATACCTTCCTCTAACTCTCTGTGAAATAAGTTGGGCTGGGAAAGAGTGATGAGCCCAAAGTCACCCAATTAGGATACAACTAGACTAGTGTTTCTGCAAGTTTAAGATGTGTGGACTTCAATTTCCAGAATTTCCCAGCCAGCATGCTGGGAGCTGAAATTCACACACGCCTTCTTACTCCTACACTACTTCAACCACAATGCTGCACTAGCTAAAAATGCTTTTTATATGGGCTTTAATGGCTTTTAGTGAACTGTAGTATGCTATGTAGTGTAGTGTGCTTTTTTCTTCATATCCATTGATTTGCCTAAGAACATTTCCAATCACATTTTACCCAGGAGAGTAATATGAAGGAGCAACATTAGGTTTAGCAGTACCATCAGGAGAAACTGATGCTATAATTGTACATGACTTTTTCTGGGAGTCAGCCCCATCGAGCCCAGTGGGAATTACTTCTGTGTAGCAACAGCAGGCATATATATGATTTCCAGCCCCATTTTTTTTCTGTCAGGACCCAAACTCAGCAGCAGAATAATGAAGTGTTATTTCCTAGTAATTTTCAGAGGGAAATGACTAAACAATAAAAACTAAAACCTCTTCACCCAGTGCTGTTGTGCTGCTTATATTGCACTGTAAAAATAGATGCAGCACAATAAGAAATAAGCACTTTAATTGTAATATTTCTTCCAGGGTAAGTTCTAGAAAATGATTGTTATTACATTTTTCTTTAAGTTAGTACCCAAGTTAGTTTTTTTGATAACCAGTTCCATGTTTGTATAATGCTACTGCCAATTTTTGCTTTGGAGGATGGCAGTTTATTAATGGTCATGAGGCAAGAGAAAGTATTAGTGAAAATGTTGGTGAAAGCAAAGTGAGAAATGAAAATAGGAAAGGGGAAAATGAAAATAAGAGATTGCTGGTGGTAGATGATTTGCAATGGCGTTATCAATAATGGAGGTTCTGAAAGACTAACTAGAAAGAGAAGACATAAAAGAAGAGTTGATTGTGAAGATTTGAAGAGGGATTTCTAGGATCCAGGATCTAGGGTCTAGGATTGTAAATGGCTAGAGGAAGAGAGAAACCTATATTTTGGAAAGTGATCTCAGTATCTGGCTGTAGATGAGCTGCATTGATAGATTCAATCATTGGACCAGGAAAGAGTGCCATTCCTGCTTTTAACAACAGAGCAGCAATGGGAACAACAGTGACTAATGCAAAGCCAAGAGATTGGAAATGAAATCCAGACTCCTGGGTGATGCAGCAAAGATGCAGCTAAGAGTTCTGAAAGCGACTACAAACATCTAGAGTACTTAGATCTAATGCACATTTGTGATCAACAGAAATAGAGTGGGAGGAGTATTGCTAGAGAAGCTGCTGCTCTCAGTTCTCCCCCATGATGTTCAACATCTATACCAGTGATGGCTAACCTTTTCCGGAGTGAGTGCCCAAAGTATGCCCGAACCCCCAAAATCGAACGGGTGAGTGGCCCCCTGCATGCCCCCGCTATCTACACATGCGCGCGCCCTCACCTGCCCCCTGCTTTCCTGACACCCCTCCTGCATGCATGTGCAGCCCCTATGTGCAGCAGAGACCTGAAGACCAGCTGGCTGGCAGGAGGCATGTGCACATGCGCAGTGGAGCTGAACTGGGGCGATGGCTCACGTGCCATCACAGAGGGTGCTGTGTGCCACCCCTGCCACGCATGCCATAGGTTCGCCATCACGGATCTATACGAAACCATTAGGAGAAGTCATTGGCAGTTTGGAGCAGTGCTGAAATCCAATTTTTTTTATTACTGGTTCTGTGTGTGTGGCTTGGTAGGTGTGGTATGGCTTGGTGGATATGGCTTGGTGGCAGGGGAAGGATACTGCAAAATCCCCGTTCCCTCCCCACTCCTGGGGGAAGGATACTGCAAAATCCCCATTCCCACCCCACTCTGGGGCCAGCCAGAGGTGGTATTTTCCGGTTCTCTGAACTACTCAAAATTTCCGCTACTGGTTCTCCAGATCCTGTCAGAACCTGCTGGATTTCACCCCTGGTTTGGAGTGAAATGTGATCAAATACAACTATGATACATAGTTGTACATCAGCACCCCATATAGTACTGAAGATGGTGTGGAACATTTGAACCATGTCCAGAAGGACTGGAAGAAGCAAAACAATATCAGATTAAGCCTTACCAATATGGAATTGCTTCTTGTCAGTCGATATCAGGGCAATTCAACTGAACACATTTATGTTTAACTGACATATGGTATGTATTAAAAATAAAAATTTGAAAAGCCTGTAAAAGGGAGAAAAGACAATCAATGGATTCCGTGTTAAATTGCTAATTAATATTGACATTTGTATTTTGAATGAGGAGGAAAGCAGAGTCACCCACTGTTACAAGAATGTATTGCTGGTTGCCTCTGATTTAATATAATTTTTCAGATATTGACAAGTTTATCACCCTACTATGATATTAGGCTTGTGTGGTGATATATCTTTACTTCTAGCTTCAGCAACTATATAAATTCAACACTGATACTCAAATTATTAAACTATTTCAGATCCTGACTAAGATAGATGCTGTCTATTTAAAAACTTTAGTTTTTAACTGTGTTTCAGTTCTTACTCTCAACTGGATCTAATATCACTTCTGAATTTTTCTTAGGAATTGGAATAGAAAATAAGTCTCTCTCAAAATATTACAGAAATTATCTTACAAGACGAAAAATTTATTGACAGGAAAGAGAGTTAGTTAATTGAACTCAGCACACAAAACTCCAGAGTTTGCCAAGTATTGTGGTTACAAAAGCAGAGATAAGCGAAGAGAATATTTTTGAGCTTGTGCATCTGGATAATTCAGATGCAGCAGTGATGTGACTGAAAAACTGTTGGTTCACAACATCTTGCAGCTGAAATATTTTTGTGCATAGAGGCAGTGGTGGGATTCTGCTGGTTCTAGGGGGTTCGACCGAACCCTTTGTTAAATTGCTGGCTCGCCCCGCCCCTTGCCCCGCCCCTCCGCACTACTATTTATTGCCAATAAATGGGGCAGGCGAGCCAGCAATTTAACAAATGGTTCGATGTTTTTTTGTAATTTATTGGCCCCGCAGCACACCGAACCGTTTGTTAAATTGCTGGCTTGCCCGCCCCTTGCCCTGCCCCGCCTCCCATCTGCGCGGCATCAGCCTTCCCTAACCCAGGGCTGAGCAATTGTGGCTCTTTTACAATGTTTGGACTTCAACTCCCGCCTAGCCCATTCTGGGGAATTGTGGAGAATTCTGGGAGTTGAAGTCCACAAGTCTTAAAGCTGCCAAGGTGGGAGACATCAAGCATGAAGCTGGCCAAGTATCCTCCTTGAAAGACAACAGTTGAACATCAGGAGAGCTGTAAGAGGGCAGGGCTACATTTGGAAATTTTCGCATTTTTGCAGGTGGTGCATTACAATCTGGTGTCTGCAATGGAGAGCAAAATCCGGCATATTTGTGGGACAAGGCAGCCCTCATCTCCTGTCGCTTGGGACTCGGAGCGGTAAACAGCGTCTGGTTCGGGGAGCAGCCGGATTTTGCTCTCCATTGCTCTCTCGGCCCCCTGCAAGCTCTCGTCTCTTGAGGAGCGTTCCCTGAAGTGGCGCGGGAAACTTTGGGCTTCTCGAGAGATGAGAGCTTGCAGGGGGCTGAGAGAGTAATGGAAAGCAAAATCTGGCTGCTCCCCGAACCAGACGCTGTTTACCGCTCCGAGTCAGCAGGAAACAAGGGCTGCCTTGCGCCGCAAATATACCGAGGTGTTTTTTTTGCTCTCCGTTGCAGACACCAGATCGGCCCCCTCCAAGAGAAGGAGAGAGAGAGTGGGGGAGAGAGAGGGAGAGAAAGGGGGAGAAAGAATGAGAGAGAGAGTGGGGGAGAGAGGGAGAGAAGGGGGGAGAGAAAGAGAATGAGAGGGAAAGAGTGGGAGAGAGAGGGGAAGAGAGAGAGGGAAAGAGGGGGAGAGAGAAAAAGAATGAGAGGGAAAGAGTGGGAGAGAAAGGGGGAGAGAGAGAAAGGGGGGAGAGAGAAAAAGGGGGGAGAGAGAAAGAGGGGAGAGAGAAAGAGAGAATGAGAGGGGAGAGAGAGAGAGAGAAAGAGGGGGGAGAGTGCCTGAAGGACCCTATTCCATCACTGGGAGTCCAGGTGCTTCAGCAAGCGACACACTGGATTCGTATTAGTGGTCCACGAAATTTAAAATTATGAACTTGGTGGTCCCTGAGGTCCAAAATGTTGGAGACTCCTGCTTTGGAGGATTTAAGTAGCTTAATTGTGCTTGCTTGCCAATACCAGAATTACAGAGTTGGAGGGACCTTTGGAGGTCTTCTAGTCCAGAGATCTCCAACCTTGGCAATTTTCTCTGCCTGGGCCTGATGCTTCCTGAGAGGCAGGGGGTCTCTCCAAATGGGACCCCTTCCCTAAAAGCCTGGCCCCAAAGCCCTAGCTCAGAGGTCTTCAAACTTGGCAGCTTTAAGACTTGTGGACTTCAACTCCCAGAATTCTCTAGCCAGCATAGCTGGCTGGGGAATTCTGGGATTTGAAGTCTGCCAGGCTTAAAGTTGCCAAGGTTGGAGATCTCTGGACTAGAAGATAAATGATGACCGGTCAAAAGTGCGAAGACCTGTCAGAAATCACTTTTTTCAGCCCTCTGAGTAGTCCCTATGTGCATATGGACTACTCAGAGGGCTGAAAAAGTTATTTTTGACCGGTCCTCGCACTTTTGACCAGTCCTTGAACTTACGACTGTCCTCACATTTTATGTTTTGTGCCCTATCTTGTCACCGTGGTGAAGAGAAGTAGTGGTGAAATGATTGACATGGTTGTTAAGAATGCCGCAATGAGTATAAATGTGAGGATGGTCATAAGTGCGAGGACCGTTCAAATGTGCGAGGATCAGTCAGAAATGACTTTTTTCAGCCCTCTGAGTAGTCCCTATGCACATAGGCATGCCCACCCGGTCACATGATCAGCTAGCCACGCCTACCCAGTCACATGACCAGCTATCCACACCCACCCAGTCACATGACCACCGGTTGTTAAAAAAATTGCATCCCGCCACTGCATAGAGGTGATTCTGAACCCTCTCTGTCCTCTGTTATCTATACTTCTGCTCAGGATAAGCATTCTTGCGGATTATTCTCTTGTATCCCTTGCTCTCATTACAAACCAATTGTACTCTTAACACATAATGGCTTATTATTTGGATGTTTTCACTGATTATGTTTATTACAGGGTCCTTGTTCTGACTGCAACCTACTACGAAAGTAGGTTTGATTCAGATCAACCAATTTGATGGCATGTTTGAAGGAATACATTATAGGGACAAGGAAACCTTTGGTTTTCAATACCTTTAACGAGAATGTTTTTCAGAAACTGCCAATCATTCAGATAATTTAAAAGGAGTGTTATTCGGCCTTGTTCAAATGGAAGACAAATTTGCACAATAGAAACTTCCCTTATTCTCCTTCCTGTCCTACAAGCCGAGGGTTAGGGTTAGGGTTGGGTTAATTCTTTTCCTATTATATACCAAGTGTCTGAAACAGTAGCATAGGTTGGGGGCATTACCAACATCTTCCATACTTTGGTGAGAATCAATAGGAAATATAAATTTTGAAAGACATTTAAAATCTAAGTAACTAATGATGGTTCATTTTCACCAGGTTAAAAAAAACAAACTATCATCAGCCCCTGGAGTTCTTTTAGCAGCAGTTAGGTGTGCAGATAACTGGTAATAATATTTCCCATTAAAATGTAAAAAGTTTCAACAGCTCGTTACTGCAAAATCAAGATGCTACTTAAAGGATATTGGAAAGCCCAAGTTGGTTCTGCTCGTCCACGCAAAACTTTTGTTCTTCCAATTCCACCTTTGAGAACCCAATTATGCATGGTAATAACCATAGACATCTCATCAGATGTAAAATATCTAATCTTAGGCTGAGAGGTAGGTCATTTCCAAATGGATATCAACAAACAGAAAGGCAAAATGTAACTCTTCTTTCCATATCACAAGGAAGAGTACATTCTCCCATTCTGCAAATGGCTACAGGCACAAATCCTATTCATACTAAAAGTGATGATGATTAGTATTTAAGGCAGTGTGTAATTAATTTTAATCCGATTTATGGTTAGAAAAGATAAATTTGCTCTCAGCATTTGCTCACTATGGAAATTGCCTTTCCCCTCCCCCAAAGCTATTTGAAAAATAATGTCATCACCCAATAGCAAGTACACGCTCAATGCAATATTTAGCTTTTTCCTCAAATCATAATAGGTGAAAATCACCTATTTACTCTTTCACCTTTCTGCCTTTGCTTAAGACCATGAGACCTGAGTTGTAGAAATCCAAGCAACTTCAAGATGAATGCAATGAGATATAGAAAACTCTAAACCATGGGTGTCAAACTCGCCACGTCACGTTGATGGCACGTGACGTATTATGAGATTTTTGGCTTCACATACCTGGGGTGGGTGTGGTCTATGCGTGACAGATCCGGCCTGCGGACCACCAGTTTGACACCCCTGCCTTAAACCATCTGGATTTTTTAGCTCAAATTTTGTTGTTTTAACTTTAAAAAAAAATACTTGTTGATTTATACCCTACCTTTTGGTTACTGGTTAATGTTACTACCCTGACCACCAGACATTTAAATTAGGGCAATGCACATTATATGGGGCTGCCTTTGACAATGACTTGGAAGCTGCAACAGCTGGAAAATGCAGTATCCAGATTACTAATTGCAAAAAAAAACCTCTTTTGCAGTCAATGCTGGAAACATCCACAAGGTGAAGGGAAAAGGGGTCTCAGAGTGATGCAAGCAGCATTGTGTCATCACAATGCAAGCCCCACCTTTTTTTCTATATACCACAGGAGGAGTGGTGAGAGCTTCTATGTGACCCTGGTTGCTGCAAAGTTTGCTACTGGGTTACTGTGCCCAGTTCAAAATGCTGGCTAGCATCTATAAAACTCCATGTTATACTTATGGCACATAATTCTTCCCATTATGTCTGACAGCTAATAAGGGTTTGCTTAAGATCTCACTCTTGCAAGAGATAAAAGAGGCAGAAGACGGGTCTTCTCTATGGTAGCACTCACCCATTGGAAAACACTTGGTTCCATCTCTCAGCATTCAATATTCCAGAAGCCAATGAAACTGTACTTTTTCTGCTGGCCTTTTGACTGAGTGAGGAATAATTGGCAAGTGTTTACCTTCAGCTTGATGTTTTAATATGAACTGTGAAGGGTTATTTGTTGATTATACTAATGTTTTATATCCCACTAAGAGTTGGTTCATCAATACAGGCATGAGGTAAAGTAAATAAAAAGGAAATAAATACTTGGAGTCCTGGAGCACAGAGGAGGCTAATAAAACAATTTGTATTCCCAGTGGTAGCAATGCAGAAACCATATTTATTTAGTAAGTTCCACTGAGTTCAGTGGGCTTTACTTCAGAGTAAATGGAGGAACAGCTGAAAGAGATCTCAGACTTTTGAAGATTTATTAAGGACTCATTTAATTATCTCTCTCCCCCAATCCATCTCTAGTCCCAAAGATATATTTCTAATAACAAGAAATTCCTGTTTGTTAAGCATATATGAAAATAACGTTCCCAGAAGAAAGAAACTGGAAATAAAAGAGAAAATAAATTACAAAGAAGGTCACTGAACATTCTGCTAGGGCTCTTCTTTCAGCTCTGCAGGGATAAAGCTCAGTGCTGCCTTATAAATCTTTGCAGGACCTGGGGCTCTTGGCTTTATCATAGGCTACGCTGCGCTAGCAATACCATGGGGATTTCTCACACAGTAAGAGAAGATTAAAAGTTATCATTTCTGGAAACATGGCACATTTAACTAACAAGAACTCATTTCCAAATCTAAGCCTGGGAACATTTAGAAATAATTAATGAGCGATAGCAAAGAGGCAGAAAATATTAATTATATATGTCTACTCTACTCTATAAACAAGCTGATTTAATTTAGAGACATTCTCAGTTTTCCTTTTGAAACTTACATATTTTGAGGAAAAAATATTTTTTTATTGGGAAAGAAGATCTTAGTTTTAGATTCAGAAATTAATAATAATAATAATAATAATAATAATAATAATAATAATAACAACAACAACAATAACAACAACTTTATTGTCATTGTACGTGTATACACAGTATACCCATACAACGAAATTCACTTAACACCCAAAGACCAGGTTCAACACACGTAACAATCCCCAAACACAGTCCCACTCACCACAATTCCCCACCTCTAAACCACCCAAACATCCACATAACAGACCAAGTAATACTGTCCAACAGCTCCTAATGGTGGCTCTTTAGTTCATTGTTGAGTGCAATTATAGCTCTGGGATAAAAACTATTCAGAAAAAGTGTGGTCTGAGTTTTAATTGTTCTGTATCTTCTGCCAGAAGGCAACAGTCCAAAAAGATAGTAAGCAGGATGGGAAGAGTCTCTGAGAATGTTATGCAACTTTCTCAAACAGCGAGATTTGAAGATGTCATCCAGGGCTGGTAGCTGGAGTCCGATAATATTCTGGACAGTTTTAATGATTCTCTGAAGAGCTTTTTTGTCCACTACAGATTAAATACAAATTAAACATTTTCCCGAATGCTTTCTAATAGGGTGGATGTTTATTCAATTTTTCAAAGAACATTCACTTTTTTCAGGGGCAAACTTGCCCAAGTCTGGTTTGAAAATAAAGAAAATAAAATAAATAAATAAACCTAAGAGTCATAAAACCTCCTCTTAATAAAGGAGCACCTGAATAATAGGCTGAGCAAACAAACAGGCTACCTTGCTGCAATTTTCTTTTAAAAGAGGTTTGTAGTGGGTTTTAATTTTCATGTATAATGTAGCAAGGTACATTGGCATATGCCTTATTTATGTAGACCTATTAAAAAGGAACAGTTGGATAATTTCAGATACTGAATCGTCTTGTGATGGCAACTTTAGTGGCAAAAATATTCTGTTAAATCATGCTACTGTTTATAAAAGTTATTTCCTCCTGCCACTGTTCAAATTTCAGCCCCAAAGACATTTGTATGTTATTTTTTAAGGAATTGTGTTTTTAATTTGTTGATACAACTAAAACATGGGTCCCAGATGTGACCAAAAATATTTAAAGGATTCCTCAAGAAGCATTCATGCTGTGCGAAATTTTTAACCAATGCCACAAGAATACTTTCAAATCCCATGGTTCTAAAGAAATATATGTTTTAGTTTTCCAGTGTTTTGCAAGAGAAAATATTGCAGCCATGAATTTGTTTCTCATGTTTTATATATTCTGGGAAAAACAGACAATACAATTGTACTATCTGTATTTATTGAAGACTATTTAATAATGTTTCAAATGTACTCAAAAACTTTAATCAGAATGAGTCACTAGGTAGGCACTGCCATCACAAATAATAAATTTCTTCCATATCAATTGCTGCTCTTCTAACACAATATTTGTTTATTTAAAAGAGTTATATGCCCATTTTAAGCATCTCTGTGTGGCTCACAATATAAAAAGACCTTTATTAACACAATATAATTTCAAGAGGGTATATTAAAATATATGAATTATATTTTAGCTAGATTTGGTGAGCTGTCAAAATAGATTTAAATGGAAAAGCATAAAGAGCTGATTCATCATGTTCAAATCCTAAATTCTCTTCTTGTACTTGCTTACAGAGTTACAAAATAACCTGTTGCATATCCAATATTTTCCATTAATTTTATGTAATGTATATGTGTAGTATTCTTAAAATATTGTTAATTAAATGGTATAAATTTAAGAAGAAATTATTATCATGTGAAACCAGATTGGAATGCATTATCAATTGAATTTGTAATCCTATAAAATCTTTCTTCACATTATCCTTGTTGGATAATATTTATCCAAGTGTTACAGCTCAGTGAAAAGGAAGGAAGGAAGGATCAAAATGTAGAATTTGTTTTTATTTTTATCCAGGCTTCTAAAGTAATAAATTGCTTAGGTAGTAGCATAACTTGTAGTTATGCAATTATTATATTTTCCTGTTCCCATCTTAAAAGTCATTTAGAAAAAAAAAGGGTGGATTGTGGTATTGAAAGAAATAGCATCAGGAAGGGCATCAGCTGCAATGCAAGTGACACTGAATTTAGAATGGCAGAGAAAAGCTTGGTTCAGATCAGTCCCTAATCAGAATAGATTAGAATAGAATAGAATAGAATAGAATAGAATAGAATAGAATAGAATAGAATAGAATAGAATAGTTTATTGACCAAGTGATTGGACATACAAGGAATTTGTCTTTGGTGCATATGCTCTCAGTGTACATAAGTGTTGAAGAGCCCTCAGAGATCAACTGTTCTAACCATTTCCTTGGTATACCATCTACTAAAGTAATTAATAATTAAAACAGAAAAGTTTAATTTCTCTCTCTGGGGAAGCTAAAAAATTGTAACCAGTTATCTTTTCTGCTTGCTGAAATCACATTGCAACTTGCTGAAAGTGAAAGTAATAGAGAAAACCTAAGCTATTGACCCGCAGCATTATTATTACTGACTTAGTTAACAGTTTGAAAGGCAGTGGGGTAGATCTCTAATCATGACCCAGAAGAATAGAGACATATGTATGTATGCAACCACTTTCCTCCCAACAGACAAGAATGTTATTTGTGTTTGCAGAACAGATGAATTTTTTGGTCTCATGCAACAAATCATTGGCAAATTGTAGGCAGCTGTATAAGAACAATGAGAATGCCTGCAGAGCAGGTGAAATTTTTTTCTAGATGTAATAGACTTCAATGCCTATTAATTGTTTTGCAACGTCCTCTCTAGTTTCATTAGTGACTTCTTGTAATAGTTTAAAATTCTCTAATATAATATTTAGTTAAAATGATTTCTTGATTACATGCCATCATTGTTGACTCTTGGCAATAACATAGATTTTCTCTGTGACAGTCCGTAACCTGCTCCTTCAACCCTTCAAAAGATCATCACTACTGTAACTCTTTCCCTCTATCTTGATACTGGTCATCCCCTTCTTCTCTTTCCTTCCACCCTTTCCAGCATTACAGCCTTCTCCAGAGAGTTAGGTCTTCACATAAAATGTCTGAAATATTTATTATTATTTTTTGCTCATTTGTGTCTTATGTATACTGGGTTGATATGTTTGATGATCCTTTTTATTTATTTATTTTGGTCTTCTTGGCTGTCCAAAATATTCTCAGGAATCTTCTCTAACACAAAAATTCAAAAATATATCTTGCTTCTTCAACTCTGATTTTTCACTTCCATAGAAGGAACATCATTGCTGTTTTTTAGAAATATAGACACATCACATCATTTGAATATCTTTTCCAAAGACCTTCGTGGCTGCTCTACCAAAGGGTAGGTTGCAGTGTGTTTCTTGACTGCTGATTCCCTTACTGATGGTTTTTTGTTCCATTAAAGATTCCTTATTCCATTAAAGATTAACTCTGTGTCAAAAGAACTATAATTTGTGACTGTGCGCTACTGCCTCATTTAATCTTCCATTACTTCTTTTTGCTTTAATCTTCCATTATTTTATTTATTTAATTATTTATTGGTTCAATTTATATGCCGCCCTTCTCTGGAGACTCAGGGCGGCTTACAATGTGTTAAGCAATAGCCTCCAAACTTTTGTTTATACCTGCTTAGTAGGGCTTTCGGCCCCTCCAAGCGGTGTTCTTTTTTATACAAAGTCAGTTTATTGACCCCACAATCCGGGTCCTCATTTTACCTACCTCAAAAGAATGGAAGGCTGAGTCAACCTTGAGCCTGGTGAGATTTGAACTTGCAGTAATTGTAGGCAGCTGGTGCTACTTAACAGCACTTTAATCTGCTGCACCACCAAGGCTCTTGCTTCCACCATTATTTCCTTCCACCTTCACCTTTATGCTACTGTTTGACTATTTCTATAAGCATCAAGGATGATTCAGTTTGTCCTCAATGATGCTGAAGTTGGTAAAAAAGCTATTTTATATTCAGTACCTAAAGAGAAGTGGAGGGTCTTTTAGATTATGAAATAAAGCTGTGAAGAATTTAAAAATAGAGAAAACTGGAACAACACATTCATGAGGACACTGTTTATAGAGGGCACTATAATCAGTCTCTTGCCATTCTCTTATCCACACAAAGAATATCCTTGTACCACATGCCCATTCCAGTTATTAATTTTGACCACTTCTTTCTTTATTAACTACCCCAAAACTATATGCTATCCAAGGAAAAGAAAGAAAAAACGTGCCCATATCACCACACAAACAAGCAACCTTCTACATCTGACTGTTGAAACTTGTTTTAGTGCTGGTGATGGTAAACAATTGTCCATCTTACCTGCAAGCTGCAGAAATGCTTGGAGCAGGTCAATCCCTGTGAACCAATAGTCCTTTCCAATGAAAGAACAAGGTCATGGTACCATTGTGGCACCATTTTGTATTAGCAAAGGTACTTTTTCCATTGATCCTTCATCTGCTACTATCTT
Organism: Arizona elegans; assembly: GCA_022577455.1. NCBI lineage: Eukaryota > Metazoa > Chordata > Lepidosauria > Squamata > Colubridae > Arizona > Arizona elegans. The sequence continues at coordinate 169,318,212 of JAKOOJ010000002.1, forward strand.
GACTCATTCTAATGGTAGATCCAGCACATACCTGGCTTAGAATTTCAGAATTCAATTATCAACTGAGTTTTCCTTCCTTTTCCGAATGCTTCCAAAGAAGATCCAGCAGATGATTATGAAAACTTTGTTGTAACTCCCCAGCTATGGAGACTTCTACCATAGAAACTTCATTTCCATATAGTTTATATGTCAAATAAACATATTTGTATGTTTTACAAGAATCTGGACAGGAAGATCTTGTTCTTTTAAAATTGGCTCTGAAGTTTTAAGGGGTGTGTGGTTTTTTTATATGTAATACTTCTCTGTCTTTCATTTTATTGTTTCAATTTGGTTATTTCCCATTGTATGTTTATTATTCCCTGGACCTCAGGAATGGGTTTATTTGCCTGGGCTTACTCCAATCCCACTAAAGCCAACAAAAGGGAACCAAAGACAGAAAAACAACATTATTTTCCTTCTCATGCATACGTGCACTAAGTTTTCAAAATGCTGATTTGACTCTCTCTTCCTCTCTCTTTCATACACAGACATTTATAATAGTTCTGCAAGTTTTTTCCCCCTTAGACTGCAATCATACATAATTACCCAAACATCTGAACTTATTCTAAGTAGACTATACAGGAGTTTACATCAAAATACTATTTACTCCTGGCTTCCAATTAAGAAAATTAAAACAAAAGCCATGAAGAACTCTAAGTTGTGGTTGGTTGCTGATTCTACCCCCATCAGTTCCTTTTAGTACATTGTGTGCTTATCTTTCTTGCATGATCTTCCTTCTTTTTCAGTCATTTTACTCTTATCACCTCTGCAAATGGTGCAGGGATTATTTTTTTTTAGTAGTTGGATTTCTGATTTAGTAGTTTTGGATTTTTTTTCTTAGTAGTTGGATTAACTGCTACAGAATAGACCAAAATTTAGTAGATGACACTATGAACATTGGAAGCTGGCTGGAAAGTTTGCCCCAGTGATCAGATGACTCCAAGATGGTACATCCATTGTAAATACATATTGATTGCCAAGTACCTGAATTTTGATCATGTGACTGTGGGGAAGCTGTGAGAATTGATCATAAGTCACTTTTTTCAGTGTTGTCGTAACTTTGAATGGTCACTAAATATAGTTGTAAATCAAGGACTACCTGTATTTTATTTGCACAGGAAATATGTGGATGACCACATAGGAACAACAAAATATAGATAACTTTTAATAAGACATTGTATAGCAGGTGTATCCAATCTGCAGCCTATTGGCTGCATGTGATCCTGGACAGCAAGTAATATAGCCCCACAACAAGTTTGTAAACTTTTAACATTATTATGTAATTTGTATATTTTAACCATATTATATATTTTATATGTAGCCCAAGACAATTTCTCTTCATTCAATGCATCACAGGCAACTAAAAAGTTGGACACCTATGCTGTACAGGAAACTCTCTTCTGCCATTTGGTGTCTATTCAAAATTTTGTAGCCCAAATTTTTTTAGCCTGAGGAATAAAGACTTTTAAAGAAATCCAATAATACAGTATGTGGAGAGTATTCTAAGGGGAAGGAGCAGGAGAGAAGGACTATTATTTTGGATGACTGAGAAAAGAAGACTAATGATGTTCTTTTTTGTTTTGTTTTATTATGTTTTATTTTGTTTTGTTACATAAAATAATGACTTGCTCTTTCAACTGCTGTGTCTTCTCAAGATAATTCAAAATAACTGCAGGACAACTTCTTTGTGTACATAGGTCATGAGAATGGTGCAAGCACAGCAAATCAATATAAAACATTTTGTTAGCAATTACATCAGTGTCCCAGTTTAGAAGAATGGCTGCACTTAATGTGATCTTAAGAGGGCACAATAAGATAGTGTGTGGCTTCAACTTCACATGTTGTACTGTCAGAAACATGATTGCATCTGATTCCCAAGCAGCCTCAAAAGAAACCAGTTATTCTTAAAAAAGGAGCTGGATTTCATGAATTCTGTTCCAATATATTTGAGACATATCAGTTGACATGATTCAACTCAGCTATAACATAAAAAAGCTGCAATAAATTTAGGAATGAATGCCACTGCAATCCAGTGTCTTGGAATATGTTGCTGGAATTTTATGCTAATACTCTTATTAGGATTTTACCTTTATTTATTTTTAAAAAAAGGTAAAGGCATATTTGAGTTTAATTTGACTCTTGGTGACCTCATTCATGCTGTTTTCTTGCCAGCATTATGAACAGGATTTGCCATTGTCTTCTGAGATGAAGCTTAACTTCAGTCTAGCCTATGCATATAAATTCCCCCAATTATTGAGCAGGGTTGCCCTCACTTAGTTTCTGAATTCAGTCAACTGCTTTGGTTGCTAGTTTTTAAAATCCTCACCATGAAATTGTCTCTAAGGACTGATGGGACAATTGATATAGAGTAGTGATATGTCCTTTGGAACTAAAACACTTCTCATGTTACATCAAATATATACTGCCAATAGGTTTATAGAGCATTGGTATGTATAGGGCATCTTTCATGTTTCGAGACTGCCTGACCTACATTTTTTGGTAAAATGCATTAAAATTCCCATTAGACTGGCATTCCAATTAGGCTTAGAGTTATGTCTTCAAGAATTGGTAATGGAAAATAGATGTCGCCAACAGATTTGAAGAGCATCAATATGTTTAGGAGGCTTTTCATGTTTCAAGACTGCCTTATCTGTGTTTCCTGGTAAAGTACATGGAGAAATCCCATTAGACTGACATTCCAATCTGGATTAGGGTTAGGGTTGTAATTAGGGTTAGAGTTAGTTTTAGGTATCCATGAATTTGTAGTGGAAAATAGATTACAGTGATTAGTGATTAGCGCTAGGGATGGGGTTAGGCCTCCAGGAATTGGTAATGGAAAATAGATATCACCGATTGATTTGTAGAGTATTGGTATGCTGAGGAGGCCTGTCTTGTTTTGAGACTGCCTTATCTGTTTTATACATGAAAAAATTCCATTAGACTGGAATGCCAATTTGGGTTATGGTTGGAATTGTCATTAGTGTTAGGGTTACATCTCCAAGAATTCATAAAAAACAGTCATTAAGTGTATAAATGTAAAAAGTCATGAATTAAAAAGTCATTAAGATTCCTATATTTTCTGTTGTTTGACAACAGAGGATATATAATAAAATCCACTCAATATGATATTTGTTATTGAAAGAAAAGCTCTAAATCTATGGTGGAAGATATAAAACTAGAAAATTTTAATGGCACCCAAATCAGTGGTGGGTTGCTACTGGTTCACCCCAGTTCGGGAAAACCGGTAGCAGCAGTAGCGGGAGGCTCTACTCACCCGTCTGGAAGTCATGAAATACAATCTGCGCATGCGCAGAAGTGGCACACATGCGAGCAAAACGAGCACACACGAGCGAACCGGTAGCAAAGGTAAATGAAACCCACCCCTGACCCAAATGTATAAAATTTGAAAGAGCTTTTTAGAGTTTGTTAAAAGTCATCATAATAATTTAATGCCTTGGTGGCACAGTGGTTAGAATGCAATATTGCATGCTAACCACGGCCAGGAGTTCAATCTTGACTGGCTCAAGGTTGACTCATCCCTCCATCCTTCAGTAAAATGAGGACCCAAATTGTTGCAGGCAATATGCTGATATGGTAAGCCGCTCAGAGAGTCTATAAAAACTCTGTGGAGTGGTATATAAGTCTAAGTGCTATTGCTATTGCTATAATTGGAGGATCTCTAAAGAAAGAGATATAAAAACCTAAGCTACTGACTGTTTAATGTGGCAAGCTGAATAATTTCAAATAATATAAATTAGCATATAACTTGCTCTATCAAGCACTGCATAAACTTTAATGATAATTTATCATCTTCAGTATCAAAATGCTAACAGCATTGTCAAAACTCTTTGTCACATCATTTTATTTTATCACCATTCCTTCCTGAACATATTTATAAGCCACATTAGCACCAACTCTTTACAAAAACAATATATAAAAACAAGAGCTACCAGTCCCAATTAGATACAATAAATAGGTGGAGCTTCCAATGGTGATCATCACTTCAAATCCTGCATGCTTCTCAAATTGTCTTCCTCCTTCCTGGGGCTTTCCCTATTCTCTTTTCCTGGTGCTTGCCAGGCCATCTACTTGGCACTGTGTTTTTATTTTGTTCTTTTTCTCTTTCAATTTTTAAAAGAGTCTATATGTGGTATTCAGCATAGTTGCAATTTGGTCCACAATTGTCTACAGAAATAATGGCTTTCTAAGGTGTGAAGATGGTAGCAGGACTTCAGCTTTTTCAATATTCCTATGGGTTATCAAGAATTTTAAAACAGGGAAAGAGAAGAGAAAGGGGGAAGAAAGAGAAAGTTGCAAGAGGAAAAGCAGAAAAGGGGAAAAAATGCATTGGCAGGTAGAAAAAAAATGCATTCTTCTTTTTTATTATTAAAGACTAATGCAACAATTTCAAATGGGAAGTCCTACATCAGATGCAGTTCTACATCTGATCAGAATGCACTTGTTTAAAATTGCTAATTAATTCCTTAGAACTTCTTTGTGGTAACATATAAACATTCAGTCAGCAGCAGGAGCTTTTGGGTGGTGGCTTCGTTAATATGACATACTATAAGGAATGAAGCTTATCTAAGCTTGATTAGCAATGGTTAAGAAATATTATGAAATATTATGAACATTTGTTTAGTTTTTCAATTGGATTGTGTAACTCTTGTGTAACATTTTGCAGATGTAAGAGTTTTTGATAATGAATATTTACTGTTAAGTTTTTTTTAAAATTAAACTAATTTTATTGTTTGACTTTTCCTGGTGTATTATTAGCTCCATTGTATAATAGAAATTGTATATAAATCAAATAATGGAGTTCTGAAAACTGAATTATTATTGAGTTACATTTGCAATATCCACTGAAAATAATAAGATTCATGACAGATAATTATAAAAACAATGATTTCTGGCGATTAGAGATATGCACTTTTAAAATTACAGTTATAAAAATGTTTTCTGGTCAAACTAAGGACATACCAGTAGTTATTTAAGTCAAAGATGTATACTTTAATATCTGAAGAACGTTGTAAGACACTTCCACAAATCCTTACAAATAAAGTGTTGACTTACTGGGACAGAAAATTAGAAAGGTCTCATTGGCTCTCATTCCTACAGCCCAGAAATGGACATAATTGTTTTGCCACCTACAGTCAGTCAGCAGGAATACAATTATTGCAATTCCAGATGCAGAGCTATTCCATCAGGCCTGCTGAGAAAAGGCAACAATATAGTAATTAAAGCCATTATTAGATAAAGCAGAAATTTCACAGCAGCCATCAAGGGCTCTAGCTCCTGCAGCTATCCTGGCCACAGTCATCTAACTGGCTTTGCTCTTTGTTGAGTAACAAGCAATTGCTATAATCAGCTCATAAACTGTGGCATTTTGTTTAAGACAAATGGTTTTTAAGCCTGAAATAATGAGCTGCACTTAATAGATAACCAAGAAAGACAAGACAATTTTATAGATAAACAAGAAAGACAAGACAATTTTAAAGAAAACCTGCAGCACTAATGTTGTCTATTGCTAAACCTAAACATGGAAGGGATTAGTTGGGAGTCCTTTTTAAAAGATAATATGACAGTATCAAATGTATTGTAGCTGAATAAGAATTCTTAGGCCCTGTCTGTGTTTTGGCCTTTACTGTGCTTCCTATGACTTAGAGATGGATTACGAAAATAAATTTCCATGGTGATTCTATTAGAATATTAGGTAGACAGCCTATACATTTCCAATAAGATAACAACTGCAATGGAAATCAAGATAGAAGCATCCGGCCATTTCTTTGCTGTCTCCCAGCCAATGATGAAATGAAAACTCTTGTCTTCATTCCCCCATATGGATGGGCAAAACTCATCAATCTGGGATCAGAATGGTTCTCAATCAGGGAGTCTTGCACTTCTTTACACTCTCAGAATGGCATTGACATTAGCCAGCTAATAAACTGTCAGATTTCCTCAGTGCACTGACTCAAACTCTGTAAAAGTTAGTCAGACACTTGACATTAACCAGAATATTGGTTCATTGCACATTAAATTTAAACTACTTAAATTGGTTGATTGTCCTTTTCTATTGTGTATCTCATGCCAAGTGCAAGGTAAGAATTATTACTTATATATTTGGCAAGGAAAAATATGGGAAACACTATTTCTCAATGTAAGCTGCCTATATGCAGTACAGCTCCTCGAAAAATATAAATTGTGATTTTTCTCCAAGGTTTTTTTAAAAAATGTATTTATTTATTAATTTTATGTGACATCATGTTGCAAAAAACTATGGTCAGCTTACAAAATAATAAAAAGGCAAACAAGATAATGCAAAACTATTAAAATTAAGAAGATTAATTATGAAACTAAAAACCAAGAGGACAGGTGACATGGGGTTAGGGATCTTCTCTATATTGCTGACTGTGGGCATCATGGGTTATGGTTTGTAATGGATAATTTTAATTTGTATAATACCCAGAGCCACTGTTATGACTTATGTGGCCATTTAAATTATTTACATAAATATGTTTTTTAAAAAGGACTTTCCTTATACCAAAGCAAAACCCCCAAAACTTATTTATTTAAAATTAGGAATTTTATTTATAATTGCCCATCCCTAGAATCAGTGAGTGTTAAGGAGATATTATGAAATTAGATTTCCAAGTAGTGATTAGCCATCCAGAAGGCATTCACATCAAGTGACTCTGATTATTAACCTGAGTTAACCTGAGCTCTATTGGAGAGGTTTACTATAGTTATTTTTGTATTTTTGTATTTTTATTTTATTTTATTTTATTTTATTTTGAATTTGTATACCGCCCTTCTCCCTGAGAACTCAGGGCGGTGAACAGCCAAATAAAAACATCAAATACAAATATTAAAATACAGTTAAAAATATATATAAATTTGGCCCCATTAATTAAAATTATAAACAAAACAATTAAAAACATTTAAAAAGAATTAGGCCAGCCCGGCTTGTTGGAAAAAGAAGGTTTTAAGGGCTTGGCAGAAGGCACTGAGGTCATGGATTCTCCTTATCTCTGGGGGCAACTGATTCCAGAGGGTAGGTGCCCCCACAGAGAAGGCCCTCCCCCTGGGGGTCACCAGCCTGCATTGTTTGGCTGATGGCACCCCGAGGAGGCCCTCTCTGTGGGAGTGCACGGGTCGATGGGAGGTCGTCGGTGGCAGTAGGCGGTCTCGAAGATAGCTAGGCCCTATGCCATGGAGCGCTTTAAAGATGATAACCAACACCTTGAAGCACACCCGGAAGACCACCGGGAGCCAGTGCAGTTCACGCAGGAGCAGTGTTACATGGAAGCGCCACGCTGCTCCCGTCACTACCCACGCTGCTGCATTCTGGACCAGTTGGAGCCTCCGGGTGCTCTTCAAGGGGAGCCCCATGTAGAGAGCATTGCAGTAATCAAGGCGAGAGGTTACGAGGGCATGAGTGACTGTGCACAGGGAATCCCGATCAAGAAAAGGCCGCAACTGGCGGATCAGGCGAACCTGATAAAAGATCCCCCTGGTTACAACCGTCAGATGTTCCTCCAAGGACAGCTGCGTATCCAGGAGGACTCCCAGATTGCGAGCTATCTCTGTGGGGGCCAACGACTCGCCCCCAATAGCTGTGATGGAGTCAACTGACTATATCGGGATGCCAGGAACCACAGCCACTCAGTCTTGGAAGGGTTGAGCTTGAGCCTGTTCCTCCCCATCCAGATCCGTACAGCCTCCAGGCACTGGGACATCACTTCAAGGGCATCGTTGGGGTGGCCTGGGATGGAGATGTACAGCTGAGTGTCATCAGCGTACTGATGGTATCTCACCCCAAAGCCACAGATGATCTCGCCCAGCGGCTTCACATAAATGTTGAACAGGAGGGGCGAGAGGACCGACCCCTGAGGCACTCCACATATAAGAGGCCTCGAGGTTGACCTCTGCCCCCCTGCCAACACGAACTGCGACCGGTCGGAGAGAAAGGAGGAGAACCACCGTAACACGGTGCCCCCCATCCCCAACTCTTCCAACCGGTGCAGCATGATACCATGGTCGATGGTATCAAAAGCCGCTGAGAGGTCTAACAGGACCAGAACAGAGGAGAAACCCCTGTCCCGAGCCCTCCAGAGATCATCAACCAACGCGACCAATGCCGTTTCCGTGCTGTGTCCAGGCCTGAAACCAGACTGGAACGGATCCAGATAGGATGTTTCCTCCAGGAATTGTGGAAACTGTCGCGCGACCACACTCTCAACAACCTTCGCCAGAAAGCGAAGGTTGGAGACAGAACGGAAGTTGGCCAATATTGCCGGATCCAGGGACGGCTTCTTGAGGAGAGGCCTCACCACCGCCTCTTTCAAGGCCGCGGGGAAGTGACCCTCACTCAACGAAGCGTTGATAACACCCTGGAGCCAGCCTCGTGTAACCTCCTGGGAGGCTAGTACCAACCAGGAGGGACACGGGTCCAGTAAACATATGGCCGCACTAAGTCTCCCCAAAATCCTGTCCACATCATCAGGAGTCACAGCATCAAACTCCTCCCAGATAACATTCTCAAGACTATTCCTCGTCACCCTGCCCTGATCTACCCAGTCAGAGTCCAAGTCCCCCCGGATCTGAGCGATTTTGTCATGCAGGTATTGTCCGAAATCCTCCGCCCTGCATTCCAAGGGATCCTCCCGCGCTCCCAGGTGAAGCAGGGAGCGGGTTACCCTGAACAGGGCAGCCGGACGATTCCCTGATGATGCAATAGAGGCGGAAAAGTAATTAAACTTACGTATTTACTTACAACATATTGCATGTTAGAGTGTTTACAGGAACTAGAACATTCTAGGCATTTTGACATAATATCAATTCTATTTTTCATGGCCTCCAAATTATTTTGGTCTTTAGTCTACCCTTGCTCCTACTTCTGCTGGGACTGAAATGTTGTGATTGATCATTATGAGCCAAGTTCCAGTAATGGTGCTTTGGAGAAATCCAATAGATTGATTGATTATGTACCATTAAGTCACTGTTGACTCTTAGCGACAACATAGATTTTCCCCATGACAATCTGTAGATAACCTGGCCTTTCAGGTCTTCCATTGCTGCTTGTCCTCTTCTCCTTCCTTCCACATTTCCTAGCATTTGAGAATTCTCCAGAGAGCTAGGTGTTTGTAAAATGTATCTGAAGTAAGATAATTTGAGCCTGGTGATTTGTTTCTTGAGTGGGAACTTTGAGTTGATTTGTTCTATTACCCATTTCTCTCTTTGGAGTTTTTTGGTTTGTTTTTGATGCCCATGATATTCTGAGGAGCCTTGCCCTATTCTACTATTTTGGCAGTCACTTTCCATTGCTCTAGCTTGGCAATTCTGGACTTTAATGTTGAAGATAGTAAAGAGCCACAAAGTTTGAAAAAGATTCAGCATCCCAAAGTCAAATACCAGAAATTGGTGAGATAGAAAAGGGACAGATTGCTAGGGAAAACAGTTTGAAATTTACAGTCCTTGTTCACAAAGAGTCTAGCAACTGAAATTCCATCTTACTTGGATTGAGACCAAGAACTTTTGTGATAAAAGTCTATGGCTGAGTTCATTTGTATGATTTAATTTCTTTTCATAATGCAACCTAGCAGAGTGGTAGTTATCATTTTGTCCTCAAGCACTTCTGGTAAATAACTCTTTCCTGTATCACGATAATGTATATTTGTCCAACATGAAATCTGAGGACATTGCGATTCTGCCACAGAGGATTTGGCTACTAAAGAGAAATGTTTAGACTCCCGGGTGACAGATCTCACCCAGTCAAACGCAGAGGGGGAATTTTCTTTGCTTCACTTAGTCAGATTTTAAAATAGGTTTCCCTGCAGCAGTACATTGAAAAGGCACATGAGGATACACAGGAGAAAATATTGTTGAATAAATCCGCCTCCCTTCACTCCCTTCACTTATCCAAAATAAAACTAAATGTTGCCCATTATTTAGATTTACCTGGCTATGTTTGTAATTTTTTGAATCCTTCCCAGTACTCTAAAATGTCATGATGCTAAAGGCCAAAAGATGCCTTGATATTTCACTTTTTAAATATGATTTTTGTTGAAATTTTTAAAAAAGATAAAATAAATGTAAACTAATATAAAGTTGAAAAAAGAAAAGAGAATCAAAGCAAAAAGTGCAAAAAGGAAAATAGAAAAGAACCAAGATACAAAGAAGTGGCTTTTCTTCACATCAGTTGTAGCTACAAATATACTTTAACCTCTCTCTAAAATTATTATCATAATACTGTTCTTTCTATAATCTATTTTGTCTGATTATCAAAACCATAAGTCCCAAGTTATTTTTAAACATTTTATGCAAAAAGTCTGTAAGAATTTTCCACTCACCAATAAATGCAGATATTGTCCTTTCTTTAATCAAAGAAGTCAGTTTGTCGATCTCAGCAAATTCTGTCATTTTCACCAACCATAATGCTATTATTAAAACAGTTATCAACTGAATTTTTATCCCAACAGTTACAATTTTAATTTTGCCCATCTTGAACAGTTCTTCTTAATTTTATTCTATGTCTTAACATAATTATTTTGAAATAACATATGGTTCATATTTGTCATAGTAAAATATCCAAGTATTTTATTTTATTTTCTCACTCTTAAAACCAGTACTTGGGAAGTTTGAAAGGGGGAAGGGGGTGGGGAAGCAAAATCAGGTTTGCAGATTGCTTACTTTCATTTTTTTATTTTGCCAAATCATTAATCCAGGATCCAATTAGGACTCTGTCTATGCCCAATATGTTAACAAATGTCAAGTTTTAATTTTTAAATCAACTCTGCATTACCAAAGAAACCCATCATTTTTTCCCCCTTCCTCTAATTTCCCTACATAGAAGCAAAACTCTACTCTACCTCTGCCATGCAGATCCCTTCACAGTTACTAATAGTTACCTTTATGGAGTCTTATGGCCTGTTGACATTCCCACATGTGTTGACATCCTCTGCATCTTATCTCATTACACAAGAAAGGTCTCCCAGTTCACCTCATTTACTGGATAAAGAAGCTCTCTTTAATACTCAATTTTAGATCCCTAATTAAAGTGAAGAGCCTTGGTTATAGCTTCCCTCATTGGAACTGAATCAATGGGGATTTCAAATGCTTCAGCTTAACTGCTGCTTAAATATTTGCTCCTTGGATAACAAGGATTTAGTGGAAAGAATGTGCAGTTAGATTTGCCTGAAAGTCTCAACATAAAATGGTTCAAAAGACATAGCTGAAAAGCAAGCTGTGGGTTACAGGGTATTTTTTTTTCCCCTTGAAAGAAAATATGTGCTCTCAATATCTACAAGAGAAACAAAGAGGGAACAGATGCAGCATTTCCCAGTGACATCCAAAACTGTAGCTGTTTGGTTATTATCTGTTAGATACCTATTAAAAATATACAGACACAGGGATACATATAAACAGTGCCAACCTGCATGCAGTATTTGTAGCAACTGATTTATTGGATGAATTTTTGGAGAACATGAAAGTAGCAAAATAGTTATAGCAATAAAGCTCTGAACTTTCCTATGGATGGATGGAACAAGGGTTTGAAAGGGAGCAGTTGATATTTTGCTAGGCATCCATATTATTCATATTAAAATATATACCACATTCTATCAAGGACCTTAAAGAAAATAGTCATTATCACTAAGGTTTCTTTAAAGGCCGAGTGTATAAAGAAAAGTGAAATTAGAACATATTATTTTGTATATCTTTTTCAGCAATATGAAAACCAAGGGATACTTTGAGTGTGGCTCATGATGATGATCTTGGAGTGAGTTTCCATCTTTTTGAGTTTAATACTCTTAGATCATTAAATTGTACTGTGGTCATTAGCATATTCTGTGCATTTTGCATTTGACTTGAAGGGTATCTTACAGGTACTGTCTGCCCTTGCTTATGTAAGATGAAAGCAATTCTGAAATTTCTAATTTTGCTTTTAGATTAAAACGCATTGGGACAGACAGTATAATAGTGATGAGCATTCTAATAACAATTGCATGGAATTTTCCCCTTCATTTAGGAACTTGAGGCAGGCTGTTGCTAATCATACCAGCAGCCCATCCAATTATAATCATGCTATCCTGACTCTACTAATGTCTGTTGTTATCCCCTGCATTTATCTAGGGAGTCGTTTTCTATTCTGGGCTGAATTTACTAATTATGTTTCATTTATTTAATACTCAACAAGCATAGGCCACATCATATAGTTCTTAAAACAAAAATCCTCCAGGAAACATGATGAGCTACAGAATAGCTTATATGCCTGCATTTAATAGGACAGTTAACATTTCACAGGGCTGTTAACATTTCACCAGTGGAAACCATGTCAGAACTACTTTTCTTCTCCTGTGAATAAAATATTGGTGCTAGGAAAAGAAACTCTCACTATGTGTTGTTGTTTAAAGTTTGATAAAGGTAGCCTGTGCCATTTATGGGGGAGGGGGGACTTTTTACGAGTAAATGGTACCCCAAGTTCAGCATCAACCTGCAATTGCTCTAAGCCAAATCTTCTGACCTGCTCATATTTCTATCTGGTTTAAAATCATCACTAGGCAGTGAAACCATTGACATTGATTTGTTTGCCCACCAAAAATTGCATAAAATATATTTTTCATTTTGATGGTTTCATGCCTAGCACTGTCCTTTGAAAACTAATGGTAAGAAGAGACAAAAGGCCTTCTAGAATTGCTGGTTCATTAGTATAGGTGATTCATCCTTAGGACTGTCAAAATAAGGAATAATGAGCGAATGATGTGTGTGTCAAAGTGAGTGAGAGGCAAACGTTATCTATGAAATCAGGGATGTGTTGCAAAATATATTACAAAATAAGAGCTGTCCATTGCATTTCTGTAAGCCTAGTTTACAGATGATATTTATGAGCTACATAGACATGCTGGCAGGCAGGCAGACAGAGACATTTTCACTGGAAATAATAGGGGAAAATCTTGATTCTTAACCATTCCAAACTGTCTAGTATTGTAATACTGTAATTTGGCTGTTGTTTTGCTGAATTTCAGCAGTGCAGTCTGAGGATGGAATGGGGATACATGTTATCCACACCTGCAGTAAGGAAAGCCTGTTTTAGGTTTTGGTTAGATTATACTCATTCTTAATGGATAGGTTTCACAATGCTTTGAACTGTATGCCTCATGTAGCTCTTGATTTGTCACTTTCATGGGAAATCAGTCTTTCTTCCATTTCCCCTTTGGAAGACAAAGCAATCTCACCAAAGCTAAAGAGAATCAAATTTATTTTTCCAAAGGAAGAGAGAGAATGTAAACATTCCTTTCAATATAGAGAAAAGTAAAGTCTTACACTTAGGTAAGAAAAACCAAAAGCACACATATAAACTGGGGGAAATCAGGCTTAATAGCAGTGACTGTGAGAGGAATCTTGGAGTCTTAGTGGACAATCAGCTAAATATGAGCCAGCAGTGTGCAACGGCAGCTAAAAAAGCCAACGCAATCCTAAATTGCATTAACAGGGGGGTACAATCAAGAGCAAGTGAAGTACAAATACCACTCTATAAAGCCCTAGTAAGACCACGCCTAGAGTACTGCATCCAGTTTTGGTCACCACACTATAAAAAAGATGTTGAGACTGTAGAAAAAGTGCAGAGAAGAGCAACCAGGATGATTAGGGGACTGGAGACTAAAACATATGAAGAACGGTTTCATGAACTGGGCATGGCTAATCTAGTGAAGAGAAGGACCAGGGGAGACATAATAGCAGTGTTCTAATATTTGAGGGGCTACCACAGAGAGGAGGGGGTCAAGCTGTTTTCCAAAGCACCTGAAGACTAGTGTCAGCTTTGGAAGCCATATTAGGCCGGAAGCTTTCATGCTGCCACCTTCTCATGTGTGGGAAAGTAGGAGGGAGGATTTAGTAGAAGGTTGTCTATAGACATAATAGCATTCTTCCTGTGGGTCAAGGTCAGGGCGATCCTGCATCTGGAGAAGGAGTGAGGTCTCGAGATGGGACAGTGGTTGATTGGAGCATGTGATCAACTGAGGAGTGAGGGGATGGTTTTAGGGGTTTTGATTTACTGAAGGAAAACCCAGACCTCTCCGATTAGGGTTTTCCCGAATTGGAGTTTACCTATTCAGTAAATAGAACTTTGAAAAATGCTTGCTTCAGAGACTTTACTTGGAGTTGGGTTTTTTTCTGGAACGCTGACAGCTAGAGAAGGAATAATGGATGGAAACTGACCAAGGAGAGATTCAACCTAGAAATGAGGAGAAACTTTCTGACAGTGAAATAATCAACCAATGGAACAGCTTGCCTTCCGAAGTTGCAGGAGCTTCATCTCTTGAGACTTTCAAAAAAATATTGGGCTGCCATTTGTCAGAAATGGTACAGGGTCTCCTGCTTCAGCGGGGGGGTGGTGGACTAGATTACCTATGAGGTCCCTTCCAACTCTGTTAATTTGTTAAATCTGTTAAATCTTTTTACCCTTAAGGACTATCAATCAACAGCTTTTAGTCATGATACAGGTAAAATACAGAGCTTTTCAAATCGCAGAATCTTAAGAAGATCTTCCACAGGGGAAAAAAAATGTAAAGTCAAATATAAGGCTTTAGGCAGATTGTGTTGATTTGTTCCTAATTGGAAGAAGTTCCATTGTAAAACAAATTCCAAATGTCATAAAAACACTATCACTGAGTTTGTACGGAAAAATAAATACCAGAGACAAAATAGCATGCAGAGTATCAGTTTACGCATATAGAGTAACAGTAATTAAACAACATACAATTCTTAGCTACTTGTTACCTATTTCTTAGGATGTGTGAATTTAAAGTTCTCTGCTTGGATTCTTGGACTTTTCCAGCATCTTGTAGATTGTCTTTGATCAGCGCTCAGACAGATATTTTTTTCCCCTCTTCTTTTTCTCTCTGTTAGCCAGCTTCTTCCTTTGCTCTCAAATGGATCAAAATGTTTTTACCTAACAGAAAGGGCAGAGAGAGTATCTCTGCTGTTATGAGCCGAGCCATGCCTTCCTTGGGTACAGCTACTAGAGAGAGTGGAGTGAGTTCCCTCACCAGGAAACAAGCTGACATTCTTGTATAGAAGTCGTATCACAACACCTTTTAACCTTTCTCTTTCCCTATAATGCTGGCCTTGTGTCATCCCCAGGCCATGAGTTACATAGTCCTGTCCTGCTGGTTTTTGCATCATCAAATACTCAATTCCTTTTCCTTAAATTGCCATGGTCATAATGTATAAAATATATAGCCTTTGCCCCAGTCTTAGGGGAATTGAAATATGTTTTTTGATAATGACATCAGTCTGGATTGTTGATGAATTTCTATATCTGGAGCATACTGACATCAAGAATAGAAGGAAAAGGAGACTAGATACCTGTCAGCTCTCTGAGGTAGAACAGATCTGAAAAGAAATTCAACAGAATAGAATAGAATAGAATAGAATAGAATAGAATAGAATAGAATAGAATAGAATAGAATAGAATAGAATAGAATAGAATTCTTTATTGGCCAAGTGTGATTGGACACACAAGGAATTTGTCTTTGGTGCATATACTCTTAGTGTACATAAAAAAATACATTCATCAAGAATCATAAGATACAACACTTAGTGATAGTCATAGGATGCTAAAAAAAGCAATCAAACTAAACTAGGAAACTAAATAAAACAATATAAATCGTAAAGATACAAGCAACAAGGAAAGACTATAACTATACTGAGATTTACAAAATCTTTCAAGTCTGCCTGTATTTTCCATTCCTCCTCCTTAGACCCCAAAGAGTCAGGGGAGAGCTAGTTTGAACATCTTTATAATATTTTCATTCCTCTCAGGGCTCAATTTATGCTTCTGCATCTGTTGTCTTCTGAATAGTTTCTCCATAGTCATCTCCATGGCTCCAAACAATATGTCTTTGGCTATTCATCAATCACCATCCACAAAATGCTCATCTGTCTGTCCATGCAAAATATACAAGGTAATGACAAGAAACAGGACAATATATCATTTTGCCAGCAGAATATTCAATTGCAACAGCAAAGATTGGGTTGCTACTATGCACATATTCTGAGTCCCACCCTGTGGGAAAACAGAAGTGGGCATTGAGACCACAGGAAGTGATATACTATCAGCTTTTTTCTTAGCTATTTCCAGATTTTAAGTAGATTCCACAGATCTTTAGAGAGTTTTTCAGTCATATTCCAACCATTTATTTACCTGCTTGCCGGAATTAGAAAAAATACATTATAGGGCAAAATTTCAGTCCATGTGGAGGGTCAATTTTTAATAATTAATAGGTTGCAGTAGATTTTGGATTTTTGACCCAGGGACCACTATTTAAAAAATATAGTATTATGGCAGCAGAAGATTCCTAATTGCTTACAACATGGAGTTTCCATGTTTACAACACAGAATTTCTAAAGCCAAACATTTATCAAACAAAACTCATCTCATTTTTAATGTCGACTTTTCTAAGTTTAGGCTTCATTTAAAAAAGGAGCCGCTGTAAATAAAATTAACTAGTTTTCTTTCATAATATATTAATAAGGAGCCGCTGTAAATAAAACTAACTAGTTTTCTTTCATAATATATTAATAATCACTGATACATTATGAAAAGTGCATATGATGTAGAACAGAAAAAATAAATTCGGGCCTTGAGGTTAACATGGTACAGATGTACATTTTTTAAAAATGTTTTGTAACCAGAGGTCACAGGAGATCAAGGGATATAATGGCATTAAGCATGGGGAGAGTCAATTGTGTGTTGGTGATTTAGGATCTCAGAAAACAGAAGGGTAATATTATTAAATAAACTGGAAGTAATCGTATTAGCTGCTCTTAATTGATTTAATGCAGATCTTATCTGTGTCCTGCCTGTCTTATTTTTCTACTGCATGTTTGTTTCTTAGAGTATTAATATTCCAGCATGATATTCAAAGTCCAAGTGCCACTCTCAGATGCAAAATATTGCATGTTTGATTTAAGGGAAGAGTAGTAGTGAGTAGAGGTGCAACTTGAATTTGAGATCTTCTGGCATGACCCACTTTTTAAATCTTTTTATGGCATTTGCAAAGTAGGAACATAAGGTCTCTGGAAAACCAGATGCTGGGATTCCCACCTTTAATCTTTGTACCAACCAACAAACAGAAAGTTATAAACTGTGCATTAAAAATTCAGTAAGATGGTCTTGAATGTGATGGTAGAAATTGTTCATTTCTGAAAAGCTTTTTTTTTCTCCTATTGTTATATCTGAACTTTGAAGGACAGAAATAATATTGATGTTTTGAACTTCCATGTTGAGAAGATTTGCAATAATATGAATAGCCAAAAAAACAATCAAATTGACCATTCTACAAATCAATCCAAAGTTCTCACTCAAAGCATAAATGATCAGTCTCAAAGTATCATATCTCAAATGCCTATTTTGTGCACTAGAATCAGAAATCTTTGTAGATTACTACAGTGCAGTGGTGAAATCTAAAATCTAAAATTTGTTACTACCGGTTCTGTGGGCGTGGCTTAGTGGGGGGATAATGTGACTGGATGGGTGTGTCCAATTTTTAAAAAACTTTTAAAACCATTTTTTCTACTACCTCTTCAGCGGTTTTTTCTTTTAAAAGCGTCTGCCGATCAGGCAACTCAGCTTGGATCGTCAGAGGCATTTAAACGAAAAAAAGCCTCTGCCTATCAGGCAACTCAGCTTGGATCATCAGAGGCTCTTAAAAGCATTTTTTCTACAACCTCTGAAGAGGTTGTAGAAAAAATGCTTTTAAAAACTAAAAAAAAAAGCCTCTGATGATCGTGCGGCTCAGCTGGGCATGGGGGTGGGACAGGGCTTTTTGCTACCGGTTCTCTGAACCACCCGCCTCCATCGCTACTGGATCGGGCGATCCAGTCCAAACCAGGAGCATTTCACCCCTGCTACAGTGCTAATTTGTCCATCTTAGATTTCAACTGAAGAACTAACTTCAAGTTTCCACTGAACCACAGAGCCCACTGAGTGATTTTGGGCTACTCATTTTCTGCCAAGTCTGCCCCATATAATTATACTATAGAGAGGACCAAAAATTAATCCACTTTTCTCCCAGAAAAAAGGAAAGATACAATTAACAGCTAGCTTCAAATCGTCAAATCCCATCACCTCTACATAGATGTTAAACAACATGGAAGGCAAGATATATTCTTGTGGAAAGCTATAGATAATTGCCAGGAGACTTTTTCCACTATAACATTCTCTTTGGTAATGTCTAGAAAAAGACATTCATTTCATTAAGAGAGGAATCTTCATTTCCTGAAGCAATATGTATTGAGACAGAAAAAACCTCTTTTCCTTAATTCAAGAACATTCATTTCTTAGCAGAACACACAGACCTTGCCAGCATTCTCGTCAGTACTACAACTTTATTAAATTTAATTTATCATCTCAACAAGCCCTCTTCCTCAAGATATCCATGCAGGAGAAAGGTTTTTATATGAAGGATCATAGGCCACCTAAACCAGTTGAAACGATATAAGGCAATTTCTTGTAATCCTAAGTATTTGCTTTATCTTGTATTTTGAGAGTGTTGCTTAGATTTTCCTTTTATGTCAAATATATGTAACTGTTTTATTATTTCAGACGATTTATCCATCTAGCTCAAGGGTGCATAAAATACTGTATTCAGAATGAGCGCCTTAAATTATTAGAAAGGAGGATAAGGACTGCTGTGACTAAAGCCAGAATCCAAAATAGGTGGAATTATATCATGCATATTGATGGGGCTAAGATTTCCTATTTTCCTGCACCATGAGAATTTACCATTAAAAATGAGCTGGGGAGTTTTATGTAACCTTGGAGCTGTAGGTTTAACTATTCTTACTGGTAGTATCTATCTGGGCTCTAAAGCAGAGTTATTTTTTGTCTTTCTGAAATTGCAGAGCTGTTTTCATGCAAAGCACGTGCTGCACATCTGAGCTACAGCTCCCCTCCAAGATATATAAACATAAATGGTTCTGGCAATGAGGCCAGAATTTACCACATGCTGACTGAAAATTATGGCTGCCATGAGCTGAAGTAGTTGCCTGAAAGATAATCAATGTCAGATACCACATAATGAGCTAAGAGCATGCATGGCTCACAATAAACAGGCTCAGCTCAAGACTGCCCTGCTGGTTGCTTAGTATCTGAGTGATGCTTTAGCCTATTAACAGATATACATTAATTTTATAATGATAAGAAAGACAATGCACAGCTCTTTATTCTTTGTTGCCCATGGCCAGTTGGTTATATCTCTGATGCATTTCAGGTCGGAGGAAACTTTGATTTGATATGATATCTAGCCCTTGTATGAAATATAATGATTGTATGTCTGACTGACTGACTGACTGACTGATTGATTGTTGTTGCTGAGGGGGTGGAGGTTATTGTTTTTATTGTGTATTGGGTTTTTATTTTTATAAGCCTAAGTGAATGGATAGCCATATAAATTCAAACAAACAAGCAAACAAGCAAGGAAATAAATATTTCAAAATAAGTCTAAGAAAGAAAATACCCAAGTCTAACCATAAAAATAAGTGTTTTCTTTGCATTATCATTTGTACATTATGGCAGGGATGTCAAACTCATGGCCTGCAGGCCAAATGTGCCACGTGCTGATCACTCCTACTCCCATTTTAGTGAAGGGGAAAGAAGTCGTGATATGTCATGTGACAATAACGTGACAACGCGAGTTTAACACCCCTGCATTACAGTATCAAAATGCTGAGATTGTGGAACTAGAGTGCAACTTTCTATGTTGCAACTTTTGAAAAGTATGAGAGGTTATTTTTGTGAGTGATTAACTTACTAAGTCATTAATTCACTAAAATAATCAACACTGCTGGAGCATAAGAAATTGAATATGTGTTTCATTTCCTTATGTTAACAGAAAACTTTTACTATGCTTTAAATCCAATAGAGCTGATCTCTGTTGAATCTTCTGAAGACACATTTCTTAAATGAAATTGTATCATATCATAAGCTGTGCAGTTGGCACAATTACCTCCAAGTGCCTTCTTGCACTGGCTAGAACCTGTTTGGCATTCCTTGATTTAGATAAAAAAAAACTGAGACAAAATAAATATATGAGATGATAGATGGAAAGCTGATGGTGAATACATCTAAAACAAATCTAAATGAACGTAAGTGAAAATTCTTAATATCATCCAGTGGAGATTTTCCAGTGATAACTTTTTCAGTAGTTCATTTTCCTCTGAACCACAGAGAAAACAAAAATATCCCCTTAAAATTTTAAAATGTGTAAATATTTGCTTATCTAAGCTCTCAGGGTGATGAACAGGAGCCCTTAGAAGCCCAAAGTGTGACATAGTTAATTACTCCCAGCTCAAGTAATTTTGATGTCAATTTACCTAAAATATGATCGGTAAATATGTCCAAATGTCATTTTATCAGCTATAGTTGGATGAATTTCAGTTGTTCAAACTCAAACATATGGTTAAGATGCTTTGAAATATGCAACTTGTCATCTGGGCATTTAACCCTCACACTTTTGGGCTTATAATATAAGGATAGATTTAAACATCTGAATGCACAAGACTCCATTTCTTCTTGAAGAAAAAGTATTAATAGCAGTAGTAATTTTATTTGTTGTGTGCTTGTTAGTAAGTGCAGCACAAACATAGGATAAAACAACAATTGACACTATTAATTATAACATCACATTATAAATAAGAAAAAAAATTCTTAAAAGAATTTCACAGAGGCACAAAGAAAGGTTCTAGCAGCTGCATTTCTACAGCATGTGAAATCTGATGTGTTTTTACCAGTAAAAGTGCTTAGTGAAGGGTACTTATCAATAACAACTAGCTGCATTAAGAGACATTTCAGAATCAAAAGACAACATCTTTGTCTAGTTCACAATCATTATATAAGCTACAAAGGAAGGTATTAATCCAACTTGCTTTTAATTAATTAATTAATGATCTACAAGACTGTTTAAAGTTGATGAGATGTATTTTGTATGCATGCTCCCAGTCAGGAATTAAGCCATTGTTTTCAACCACTGCAGTTCCTAACCATTTTTCAAGGGCAAATCATACATTAAATTCAATGGGATATCTTCAGAGTGTTTTAACATCTAAATTTTTTCAAAGACATCATCAAGAATGGGCTGGCTTGATCCCATCCTCTCAGTTTTAATTGATTGTTTTAATTTGGGTTGTTTTAAATTATTTGGGCCAAAATTATTTAATTGTTTTTTAAATTGCTTTTAAATTTTGTATACTATGTTTTATTTTGGCTGTGTACCGCCCTGAGTCCTGCGGGAGAAGGGCGGTATAAAAAAAAAAAAAGAATCCTCACAGTAGCAATTTAATGTCTTGGTTTTCATATGTTAAAAATGCAATAGTACCAACATCAATGTTTTCTTGATTAATCATCACATAAAATATAGAGTAGGATAGCTTACTCCTATGGAGCATTCCTAAACACTGACTGAGTTTACAGTCAGATCATCATATTGACATTTATTTATTCATTCATTTATTTGTTTGTTTGTTTGAAATATTCTATGAAATATTCATTTATAAGATGGAACTTAATAAATTGCTTTGAATTAAACAAACCATTGGTCCAAGAAGCTTAATATTACATTGATTTTCCCAGGTTTTCCATAGCAGTCTTTCTTGAACTGAATTCTGGTCACTTTGCATACAAATAATATGCTTTACCAAATGAGCTGTCGCCATTCCATATACAAAATATGTAAGAATGGCTCGAACTTTCAAATTGCTCCCAAACCTAGATAGATACATTCAAAGTGCATATACAGTATGTGCTTAGTGAGACATGTATTGTCGAAATCAGTCATTGCAGCTGGTTATCAGCTTACAACTCTTCATTTAATGATGGTTCACAATTACAACAGCCTTGGAAAAAGTGACCTATAACTTGTATTTGCACTTAGAACCATTGCACCATCCCCATGGTCACATGCAATTTGGGAACTTGGCAAGCTCACATTTTAAGCTGACTGCAGTGTCCTATAGTCATTTTATTATGACTATCAGCAACCTTTTTTTTCTGATTTCTGACCCCAAAAAAAACCTCAGCAAAAAACACCATTGGGAAAGCTGGATTTGCTTAACAGTCCTATGATTTCCTTGATGAGTGCCATAAAAATGTTATAAAATCAAGTCCAACTCAATTTATGCAACAAGTGCACAGAAATTTCAGCCCAATTTTGATCATAAGGACTATCCATATCTTCATCAAATTTTCATCGTTTTTTTCTTGTCATTAGATAGCATAAACTACTCACTAAAGCAAATTTAGACTTCATAGTTAAAACTCATTTCAGCGAAAAGATTACAGTACATATTACAGTAATTTTCAGTATTACGAACACTTCTTTTCATGGTGGTTGTCTAGAAGGATATATTGCAACCCAAACCAAATTTGTCTGGATAGTTTATTCTGCAGCACATTTCCTGATATAAGTAAGCCGCAGTATACATAATAGAAGACATCCTTAGTTTGCCTCTACTCCGTTAAATTTCTTTACCCCAGTTTTTGGGATAAAGTAGAGGGAGACAGTAAATTCCTGTTAGACCTTTGAGGCAAGTCAAGAAATAGTTACCACACGGAATCCAAGAATGCTACTTAACTGACAGAAACTGAAAACCAAATTTCCTTCTGTCCCCTATTCTACTAACAAAGTCAAGGCAGGATTATTTTGGGTTTCTTTCTCATTCTTGCTTCAGCCTCTGCATTATGTAATTGCTCCTCCAATCCTTTGCAATTCCTTAGGATCACGGTACTTATTTCTGGATTTTTAAAAGTAGGTCATCAAGTAGTTTACCTTTTAAATTATATTTTTATTAAGTATTTTAAGGAAAAAATAAAACACACACACAGAGAAAGAAAAAAGGGGGAAAGGATGAAAAAGCACAACGTAAAACAGAAGGTTTACAAACATTAAATCAGTTAACATTTTCAGTATTTTACTGATTAATTTTAAGTAACTGAATATACTATATCAGTGATGGCTAACCTTTTTGCCATGGCGTGCCAAAAGTGGGGGGAGCTCAAGGGGTTTGCGTGAGTGCGTGCCCACACCCATAATTCAATGCATCCTGCCCCCCCACACACACACATGTGTGTGACTCCCCCACGCTCCCACGCTTTTGGCACAGTGGGCTTGGTAGGCCCATTTTTCGCCCTCCCCAGGATCCAGAGGCTTTTTAGGAGCCTGGGGAGGATGAAAACTGCCTTCCCCACCCCCCGAAGGCTTTCAGGAGGCTGGAAACAGCCTGTTTCCTGACTTCTGTTGGGCCCGGAAGGGCCGAAAATCAGGTGGCCGGTGCATGCATGCGTGCTGGAGCTGAGCTAGGGCAACACTCACATGCCCACAGATATGGCTCCGTGTGCCACCTGTGGCACACGTGCCATAGGTTCGCCATCACGGTACTATATCATGTTAAAAACTATAATTCATTCTTAATATCTAAATAACAGATGCATATCTCAGCAATTGAAGATTATGTTAGGATAAACCCATATTTCAGTTATGATGTGATATCTGAATGTCACATCAGATATGATAAAATCCCGTATATTGAGTTTTAATCCGAAACTGGTTTCCCAGTTGAACTTAATTCTGTGTCAGAGTTACTTTTGACATATTATATTGGGTATCAAGGCATACTCCAAAAGCTTAATTAGCTATTTTTCTTTAGAATGAACTGTGAACACTTTCCAGTTGGAAGGGTAGAGTGTCCTTGCAGCAATTATCATACATAAGCTTACTCAATATACTTTGTGAGAAGGCAAAGTTTAGCAATAATATATTCAATCAAAAATAAGTTGGAAGGAAACTCAGCTTTTAAAATGGTTTCATTCAATATAAATTATTTTACAACATTTAAAAACTTTACCATATTGCTATCAAATATGGAAAAATAACACAATCTGAGCATTACATTTCAACCATGTTTAGAGAATGAACTAATCATTTTAGCAGTCAACATACCTGCGATAAGACATCTTATACCAGGTTTCTTTATGATATTGGGTGTGAATTTCATATTTTTCTGACTAAAATTCCCATTTTTGCATATCAGTCATTGTATTTAAATTGTAAGTCCATTTAATTATACAACTTTTAACTTGTTCAGAGTCACTATCAATTTATAGATTAAGTCCCTGGATATTTCTTGGCACTGTGTTTTGGAAGTCCTCTCCTAAGGCTAAGAGAGAATTTCAGTCCCAAAATTGCTTAGCTGGTTTTGTAATCAAGGGAGGACTAAAACTTAAGGTTTCCTGTTTTCTAACCTTGTGTATCAAACTGTACCAAACTGGCTCTCCCTGTCTCTATTATTGTTTAATACCTTGTTTTCAATTTTTGTTAAAGTAATTTGGAATTGAACATTTAGATTCAGTAGAATATTCATATCAACAGCTAAAATTCTTTCCCAAAAAAGGCAATAACCTTAAAATTTGGCCTTAAAAAATCTGCCATTATATTTTTATAGACCTGTGAATAATTACTGTATTTACCTGCAGATAATTCAAGAATTTTAGGTGCCAAAACAACAACACCCCACACACATAAATTGGGTTTGAGTTATTTTAGGATGGACGTATCCTCAGTTATAAGCCAACCCTTATTTTTTTAACCAAAATATCATGAAAATATGTTCCATTCATAGAAAAACCAATTGCAAAAATGCAAACCTACAAGCATTGATGGTCAGTTAATTTGTGTGTGTTGCATTTTGCATGGAATATTGGTTAAAAATTTGAGAGTAATCTGCAGATGGGCTTATCTACAAATATATACAGTACTTTTAAACATGCTTATATTTGTCATGTAAATTGCCATATTTTATCATGTTTTGCAGGGAAATTAAAATGGATTATGTGGTACAAATGATGCTTTTCTTCTTCAATTAAGCTATCTCAGCATTTGAGTTTTATTTATCTCGTATCATGAAGTCAAACCATGATGGTATATATATTCCATCATCAATTCTTTTTTTAAAAAAATAATATAGGTAAACATCATCAATTCTAAAGTGTCCTTTAGTCTAGTAAGTGTAAGTACCCCATCAACAGCATATAATTTTAGTTTATGTTACTGAGCAGCATTTAATTCCTGAAAATTCATTTCTTGGTATATCTTCTTTGCAATGCCACTATGAATAATGAACGAGGCAGGATACAGCTTTTGTTCCTTTCATTGGGGTAGTTTTTTGTGATTAAAAAATCATCAACATATTAAGACTTTCTTATTCTTTATAAATACTCTGTATTCATGTAAAAAATTATCTTCTTCAGAGATTTAAGTATGGAAGACCATTCGAAATAATCAAAAGCTTTCTCTGCATTAACAAAGGTCCATTTCTCTTGTTCTAATTCATATTATTACAACATTCACAATGTATACGATATTGTCTCTCATGTATCTCTTTGGAACAAATCAAATTGTGTCAGGATGTATTAATTCAGCTAGAAAATCACTTGTTCTCTTTGCAAGTTTGTTATAAAAAGTTTGTGATGTACATTCAATAAGAAAATAAGCTCTATCACTTTGATAAATTAGATCATTTTCTTCCTTGTAAATCATAGAAATAAAAGCTTCTTTCCATGATGTGAAGTCCCTGATTGTTGTTGAATTTCATTCATTACCAGGGGTAGCGATTTAATCAAAATTATTGAAAGAGCTTGTAATATATTGCAGAAATGCCATCAGGTCCTAAAACTTTGTTCATTTTTAAATTAAAAGTAATTTACTTTTTGAAGACACAATTTCTTTATAAATAATAACAATAACAGCAATATGACATTAAAGTATTGTTTTACAGAGCTTTGGAGTCTTTTTCTCTCCGTTTTTTAAAGATGTTCATCTCATGAGTTCATTTTGTTGCTTGTTTAATTTATGTCTTCAAGATTTGGGGCAGAGTGGGCTTTTAGCATATACTTCCATTACTATTGTGAAAGTAAAACTTGCTGTAACTCCTTGTGACTTGATGATTGTGTCCATGTAGTTCCCTTGACAACAATCTGCAAATAGTTTAATGTTGTTTCATTCAGATATGTGCAGCCCTGATATCCTGTGGTAGTCTCCCAACCAAATGCTAGTAAGGCCCAAGCTCACCTGGTTTCTGAGCAAAGATCAAATCAGTCAATTCCTGTCACTCTGAGAACCTATGCAACAAAATGCAGGGCATGGATATTTTCATAAGTAGTTATTAAAATCTAAAAAGAAAAAAGAAAACATGATTGTCTGCATTTCACATGCAATTTCTAAAAAAGATAAAAGGTCCTTGATACTGACCTCCATAAGGAACTGAAAGATGTTCTTTTAGTTTTCTCCTGAGATAAATTTCATTTCTGTGAAAGAATCGGAAAACTCAAGCTTTATACAGTACATGTGACTTTCACATTTCATAAAGGAAATTGCTAAAACAGAACAGCAATTGTACAGAAAACACTTAAGGTGAAAATTTGAGAAAGAAACCTAGGGAGGTGTATCATTAATTATTCTAACAAAATGTAAATATGTTTCTAAATTTGATGCTTTTGAGTGGGTTGAATCTGCTGCCAAATTCAAGATTGAATGCATCGAGTTTCTGCACTTTTAAGTCTATTGGCCAACAAGAGTAAGGTCAGCCAGCTAAGGGACCCTGTTTTTTTTTTCTTTAGTTACTTTGGCAATGGATTTTTTTTAAAATTTCCATTTCATTTTACTTGATGTCTTTACATAGCATGTCTCCTAATATCAGGAGTGACATTATTTCAAATTTCTAATTCTGTGCCTCACAATCCTATTTGTCATTTCTTTTTCCAATAGTGATTCACATTTGTCACAGACATTTAGCCATGCACTTTGGGATGAACGCCCTAGAATGGTGCGGGACTCTGAACACGTTTCTAGAAAAATGCAGACTACAGGAATCATTTGGGCTTCAGCTTGAGATGGAGACAACACAGACTCATATCCAACAGCCTGCACCAGCTGTTCAACAATGAAGGGACACAGGGAAGCAAACATCCTGCAGAAAACACAGCTCCACAACACAGTCCTTTCAGCGGTTCCAAGAAGGCTCCACCCCCTTTGGCACTACTCAGGCGACCCTGAGCACACAGATAAGTGTGTCAGGAAGAGCCTTGGTGGTGCAGCGGACTAAAGTGCTGTTAAGTAGCACTTAGCTGCCAGCTGCCTGCAATTACTGCAAGTTCAAATCTCACCAGGCTCAAGGTTGACTCAGCCTTCCATCCTTCCGAAGTAGGTAAAATGAGGACCCGGATTGTGGGGGCAATAAACTGACTTTTGTATAAAAAGAACACCGCTTGGGGGGGGGGCAAAAGCCCTACTCAGCAGGTATATACAGAAGTATGAAGGCTATTGCTTAACGCATTGTAAAACGCCGTGAGTCTCCAGAGAAGGGCGGCATATAAATCGAACCAATAAATAAACCTCCAAGTGGTCTCAACATCTCTCTAAAAGAATGCAAATGACCAGCTGTCTGCAAGGAATATATCCTTCCATCCCCCACCATCCAGTCAGAGCTGAAGAAGCTTCTTGGATGAGAAGTGAAACATCTTCAAAGAAAAATAAGAAAGTCCAGTTGCTTCTTGAAAAAGTACTTTTGGGTTATTCTCACTATGTTCCTTTGTCCTCATTTATTTTGTTGTTTTATTATTTTACTTCTATTCTGTTTGCATTCCTTTTATTTTTCTTCCTTTTTATTATTGTAAGCTGCTTAGAGTAACCCCACGGCGAGATATGTGGCAAATAAATTTAACAAACAAACAAATAAATACAAATGATGGGTCTTCCTGAATTTAAGTATAAATTGTTAAATTGTTTTTTAAAAAACCAAAGAAAAAATAATACGCTAATCAAAGTGCCATCAAAGAAGAAAGCATACACCAACTAAGTTTATGGAGCTTATTTCTTCATTGGTAACACCCTTCAAACAAACAAACAAACAAAATGATGCCTATGTACTAAGGCATTATCAGGTGGAGTACACAGAAATAAAATTGAGTAAATTATTAGGACAAAGAGGTGGAAGAGCTCAGATACAGAAGGAAAGATATAACTGGAGATTGTCCGTGGAACAGATAAAAAATTGCTTATATGCAATCAAGTTAAAACAGAAGAACAAAACCAGTCAGCTTCTTTTTTAAGTAATACTTTTATTAAACATTTTAATTACAATAATAAAAGATAACACAAATGGAATAGAAAGAGAATAAAAATACAAGAAAGCAAAAAAGCAAGAAAATATAAAAAGAGAAAAGAAAAAAAAGTAGAAACCATCTTCCCATCCTCATCACAAGTATAAACAGTTTCACTCTTAACTGTACGCAAATCCATATTTAGGAGGCATCAAGTGCTCCTAGTATCCCAGTATAAACAAAAAGCTGAAATTTAATGACAAAGAAGGGCAATATCTCCTTTAAAGAAAACAAGCTCACAAAGATTCCTTACTTTAAATGCAAAGGCAGTTAGATACTAAGCCAATTTAGATGCTATCAGATTATGATAGATAAAATGACTGTAGGGAAAAAAAGGTGTAAACACCATGTTAACTGCAAGTAAATCCAATAACAATATTTTTCCAATAATAATATTGCTCTAGCAAGTCTAAAAAAAAAATCCCCCTAAAATAACAACATATTCCACGTTGATCCTCAGCAAATGAGCCAATTTTATGTTCCTTCCTTTTACATAAAAATGAACTGAAGTTATTATTTTCATCTTACTCATTATAGCCTCATCAGTTATTGTCAGTGAAAAATTCCTGTTCGCATTTTTTCCCCATGTCGGAACATTTTCTATAACAGCATCTTCTGGTGTAGCAGCTCTTCTGGAAATAGACTCTTCATAAAAATGCATAACCTGAAATTGTTGATTTAAAATCTCACTGTAATTCCTCAACTATCTCTGAATGCCATTGTTATGTCTCTAATATCAAAATATTTTTTTCTTTACCATAAAAATGTACTTATTCTTTAAATAAGGAGCCCTGGTAGCGCAGCAGACTAAGGCACTGTTATTAACATCAGCTGCCTGCAATTACTGCAAGTTCAAATCTCACCAGGCTCAAGGTTGACTCAGCCTTCCATCCTTTCTAAGGTAGGTAAAATGAGGATCCAGATTGTGGGGGCAATAAGCTGACTTTGAATAAAATATACAAAAGTATGAAGGCTATTGCTTAACACATTGTAAGCAGCCCTGAGTCTCCGGAGAAGGGCGGCATATAAATCAAATAAAAAAAAAAAAGATCATTTCAAAGTTTCAATATTCAAAATCAAATCTCCCAACATTTTGAGCCCCTAACTAATTTTCTGTAGTTAAAACCTTTTCTTGCTGTTTACTTTGAATTCTTAAAGTTTATAAAGATATAGTTTCATTTTCTTATACTAAGGATTGAAGACAGTGATCTGGTGTTTCCAGTCTTGTCACTTTAACTTCCTTAAAACAGTGTCCTCTGAAGATTCTGTCTGCAGCTGGATTAAGAACAGCAAATTCCCTCAGCTCAGTTCTCCCACACTCTGATGACCACTGCTTGGCAATTTCCTTGGGAAGGAGCAAATGTATGGAATGGAATGTGGATAATCTCACATCCTCACTTCCTCCAGAGAAAGTTGAAAGAGTCCACCAGTTCTTCCCAAGAAATCCTTGCCAGTCACTTTCCACAATATCATTTTGAACAAATATTCACAATTTTCAAGGACAACATCAGGAATTGCTTTTATAGTCCTATAACTCACTGATTTGGAAGCAGAAGAACTCTGGCATGAAAATCAAAGGAATTGTTAAGATTGAATCTGAGACAAAAAACAAGAAAGAAAACCAGAAGACAAAACATGGTGGAAATTGCCAAGAACAAAAAAGAACTCAAAGAGCTTGGGAAGGAACTTAACAAAGAATTTCAGAAAGCTATTCAAAAAGAAAAGAAACAGTGATATATGTAGACATAAAAGGTAGAAACAGAAATAGAAAAACAAGGAAAGTCTACCAAAAGAATTCTGAATTCAGAGGGAGATTCTGACCTTGAATTGATATGTTGAAGGATGCCAACAGACAAATAGTAACTGATTAAAAGAAAATCAAACGGACTGAAGGAAAAAGGCTATTAACACTTTTGAACTTTGTTCTTGGAAAAGAATCCCAAGATTATGATGGATACCCAGTAAAACTAACAAATGGATCACAATAAATCAAGCCAAAGTTCTCACATGAGATACAAGTCACTTGGCTTAAATTACTATGTCTTCAGCACATTATAAGAAGATCCTACTCTCTCTAAAAGTGTATAATGCTGGAAAAGAAAAGAGAAGATAAACAAGGTGGATGGATTCAATTCCAGTGATTATGGAGCCATCATTAGAAATCTGAAAGGCCAGATTGAGGATATATTATCCTATCTGTGTGATAGGTGCTAACAGTTGACATCAATTTGATGGCCCATAATCAAAATTACATTTTCAGCACTCTTTAAATCTTCTAAGTTGCAAAATTAAAAAAGTTTTTCAGAGTCTCATGACCTTTGTTACCCTGAAAGTGTATGAAACCACGTTTGCTGGGAACACAACCACCACATTTAAAGCCCCCAAATTGAGGCAAACTATAATAAAGTATCCTGTATTCCAACTATGTACTTGAAAATATCTTATTTTCAGAACCATTACTCACTTCTGATAGGTAAGATCACAAAAAATGTCTTTCCTAACAGAAAATAGACTACCTTTCAGCTTGTTTCAATGTCTTTTTTTTCCTTTCCTTTCCTTTTTTCTTTTTGCAGCTGACACAATGTTGTTTTATTAACTAACTGGCTATTTCCCTTCCTTGTTGCGGAAAAGAAATTGAAAAAACAAAATTATGCCCAAGACAAGAGTTTCCAAAAAAAGTCACTTTATTAGACTGATGCTCCTGTAGCATGTGGCACGTACAGAGGAAATTAAGACACAAGGTGTGGTGAGGAGCTAGAACAAATTGGTCTTTAGCGGAACAAAATTTCCCTACAAAGTTATTTACAGAAGTCTGGAAAGTATTCAGATCAGTGAGTCAGAACATTAATGCAGAGATAAGGATTATGATTAAATTTTAAAAGTGTTTGTTAAAAAATTGGGCTCAGCACTGAACGTATCTGGGTGGAACGTTAATGTACAGTGATTTGAGAACATTTCTGTCATTACAGGTAATATTGCAAGTCTAAAAGCAAAATATTTCAAATATCACTTCGAAGACACAATAATATCCCTGTCAAGTAGATAAAAAGCCTAACAAAACCAAAGGGAAGAAGCTTAGCAGAGGTATTTTTGTAAATTAAGTCATTCTTAAGACTCTCATGAAAACTCATTATGGGTAACCATTAATATATTATAATCTATTTCTCTGATCCAGAAACTTGTAAACTGATGGCCTCTGGATATTAGCTTTGCCTAATGAAGAGGTGGCCGGTGTTTTTAAGTCTGTAAGCTTTGTTAATTTGTTTCTCAGTGCACAGTACAGAAGAGGTATTATGTATGTGCCACAAGATGTATATACCCTCATCCTAGCAGCAACATGTGACCTTTGGAGA
Organism: Arizona elegans; assembly: GCA_022577455.1. NCBI lineage: Eukaryota > Metazoa > Chordata > Lepidosauria > Squamata > Colubridae > Arizona > Arizona elegans. The sequence continues at coordinate 169,349,814 of JAKOOJ010000002.1, forward strand.
ATCGGATTCAGAATGATAATCCTTATTTAGACTTTTGCTTCCAGGCATGAATCATATGTGCAGGATGGAGAAACATTTAGAGAAAGCTGGAGACATCTCAGTTTCCACTGAAATTAATAGGATGGGAAAAGGGTAACAGTACAATATAGTTTCGTTTAGTTCAGTGAAACCAGATGTATTCACGTTTTGTGCTTAAATATTAATCCCCAAAAGACAAGTAAATTGATTTCATGCAATGAAAGCTTTGGAAAGTTAATGCTCTAAGATGAGATCATCAATATTTGTATATTATGTTTTTTTTAAAAGTATTGGTTCCATAGGTGGATTAGCAGAGCTCGGTTCATGCCAAAACTTTCAAGCTTCATCATTCAGCAGTGCCAACATTAAGTCTTCATCACTGAGCAACGTTACATCCAGTTATTGATAATGCTGGTATTGTGGTAACCACATATCAGCAACCTGGTCACTATGACTGCCACCTTTCAGTTGTTTGGCAACAGCATAGAAGCAGGTACATAAGACATAGCAGGTACCAGGATGTTGAAGATAATGAATATACAAGGCTTGAACTGAAGTAGATTTAATATCAACTGACGTTCGGTATTTGCATTGTGGGTGGGGGAGAGATACTTGCCAAACTTTGCAGCAAAAGTTTACTATGAACATGCTGTTTGGCTATGAAGGGACCAAGGGTTTTTGCATGTCCCTGGAGAAATTAAAAAGAATGTTTAAAAATGATTCTAGGAGTAGGAGAGAAAAGATAATGATAAATTCCCAGTAAATCCCATAGTAATCTAGTGTAGCTCACTTGATTGCTGCATTTAAAGATTACAAACTGGCTATAAGCACAGGCAAGAGAGGCAGAAACGGAAAAATATTTTGAGCAATGGTGGGCAAATAAGAGTAAGATTACATACAGCGCCAGCATGCCATTATTAGCACCCTCAAAATCAGATGAAGATAAATGCCATGTGACAACCTTGTGATTTAACACAGAAAAGGAAACAAAACTGTATTAGAAATAATTATTGTGAAAACATTGGCATAAAATGTGTAACCTTTCATTTTGCAGGGCAGAGGAGTGTAAAAGAGGTTTTGCCCTATTTGAGCTTCTTCTTTAAAGAAGTTAATTTTGAAAATAACTGTGGCAAACTAATTTAATTCAGTGTATTTGCTTCTTGGCGAAACCTGAACTAAATCACAATGAAAAAATACCTATCTAAATAATATAACAATTTTTAGCGGATGGGGGAAGGGAGAGGAGAAATGGCAACTCAATATATATAAAAGAGAAATAGTTAAAAAAAAGTTCACAAACCTGTAATCAGTGCAGAACTGCCACAGGAGTTCACAGGACCTTAAGCAGCTGAATTCATGCAAAAGGCTCTTTCAAGAACACAACTACAAAAAAATGGATCATTTCTCCCTGAGGAATTAGCAATTCTTTAAAATATACAGAAGGATAGGCTGGGCTGTATTTCACAGATTCCATGAACATCACAGCACGAATAAGAAAAGCTGTAATGTCTCACTGATCACAATAACAAAAGGATGTTCACATGTCACAAGGAGCCTAATCAAGGCCTTCTCATTTTCATTATGCTGTCTCTCTTAAATCTGCATGCTGATGCGCAGAAGTACAACAGTTCTCTATTATTTGTTCCTTTACATACACACAAATAACTATTTTACATATTATTTTATAGGCCAGAGTTCCAGCCTATGCCTTTTCTTTTCTTTTCTTTTCTCTTCTTTTTTCTTTTCTTTTCTTCTTTTTAGCAGCCATATCCAAAAAGTGAAAAAACACAAAGTACACGGCCTTGATAGATAGAAATAACTAAGACAAACACCACTGTAAAAGGCCTTGGTGCCTTTTTTCATGGTGGAAACAAGGAATGTCTGATCCTCATTCTTCTGTTACTCAGCAATAGGTTGAATTAGAATTCAAGACCCATGGAGAAAATATCAGAGCAAAACAAAAAAAAGAATTTGGTTGAGGCCCAATATTCACCACTTGATGGATCATGGTGTTGAAGGTGGTTTGGGAGAGGGGCAGGAACCTTGACTATCAAAGCTGGCTGCACGGCCATGCCACTGTGGAAAGAAAAAAGCAGCTGATTTTTTAAACATTTTTTTTAAGCAGTTCACAAACTAGTTTTTCTATCTGTGCTTAGACACAAATTAAACCCCTGCATAAGTGGGTAGTCTCATTAGTTTAAATTTAAGAGGCGACTCAATTACTTTCATGCATTTCTTTCCATGGACCTAGTGGCAATCTTCATTAATATGCTTGCAGGAGTGTACACACTGGAAAGTAAGTTTGGATTGGATTCAGGCTTAATCATGCTTATAGTGAAACCAATAAATAAGTGGAGAAAAATAAAAAAAGAACTACTGGTTTAAATGTTCTACACTAAGGATGATTAAGTCTGGATTTAAAATATATTGCTTTCCTAAATGGAGATTCGCATTTCTGGGAATTTTTTTTTTATTTTTGCTTTTTTTTTTTTTTTTGCACTATGAGAATAAAACAGTAATGTCTACATTTTGCTGAATTTAAAAATTACAATGTAAAATGGGGAAAAGATATGATGTAGGCCAAGAGGGATTATATTTCTTGTCCAGCTCCTCATTATTAAAAAATACAGCTTCTGAAAGCTATAGATGGAATTAAGAAGATGATGTCTCTGGAGGATAGTAAAGATTCACAGATGTCCACATTGAATCATAGGATGGAGATTATTGATACAGGCTCTGAGAAAGATAAGGTTTATACTGGATAACAAACTGAATTTAAGCAATCAAGGAAAAATTTCAATATGCTAGTGAGCATGCCTAACACAATTTACAAAATCATAATTACTGTTATATATCATTTCCCACAAATTTAATGTTTATAATTGAAAAAAAACGTAGAAATTCTAATCCACAGGTTTTCTGTTATCAATACAAAGGTGTAGAGAGAAAAGATGTAATAAAATGGCCTCTGTAAATGCAAAAAGGGATATATTAAAATATTCTTTCTATTCTTCTATAGTCTTCTGCTTGTATTAATGTACTAAGTGTTGGTGTCATTTTATATAACTTGGCAATTTTAGATGCTGCTGTTGTTATTATTATTATTATTATTATTATTATTATTATTATTATTATTATTATTATTATTATTATTGGGATAGTGACATTGCTTGGTGTGTGGTTTTTCTTTTGAGAGCAGTATCGGAATTTCATTTTAATGTGTACCATTGTGTATACAGAAAAAAAATGACAATAAATGTTATCTCTACTCTTCTCCTCTCCTTTCCTCCCCTCCCCTCCCCTTCTCTTCCCTCCCCTCATCTCATCCCATCTCGCCTTGCCTTATCTTGTATCATCTTATCTTGTATTGTCTTTTTGTCCTGTCCTGTCCTGTCCTGTCCTATCCTATCCTATCCTATCCTATCCTATCCTATCCTATCCTATCCTATCCTATCCTATCCTATGTTATATTATCCTTATTCTTTCCCAATTTCGTGCTCTTTTATGATTGATGTCATTACTCATAATCCCCAGCTAACAGTCAAATGATTGAAACAAAATATATATATAAAAGCTTCAAATTACAGAAAGCTTTCCTATAACAGAAGGTCCTCGTACTGAAAAAACAAGAAAACCAAAGATTTTAAAAGTCTTCTAAACAAAGTGGAAGAAAGAGGACGAACTGAGGGAGCGAGCAATGATACAGCAGCACAGAAAGGACATAAGCAGAGAAAGGGGGGACTTTAATGATAAGAGAACATTAGAAGAAAGGGCAAAACAAAGCCAATGTAGAGAAATCAATGCATATTAATAAGGCAGAACAAGGTCCCACAGAGACCTTATCAACAAAATACTTTGCAAATATATTAGTAAAAAGTTATTAGAAAGGAGGGGGGAGAAGAGTAGATGGAGAACTGAATTCTATGCAAGGATAAGCAAAATGATGGATGAATGATCAGCAAATTAAGATTACTTAGCAGGAAAGTGTGCAGTTGAATGAGAGGAATGTAGCATGAGTAAAGATAAGATTTATGCTAAAAACAGTTGACAAATTGGTAAGGACTTAGAAAAGAATTAAAATGAATCAGGGAAGGCCTCATTTTGTCTACAATATTATTAAAAAACAAACAACCCTCCCCCAAGCAATATGAATCGGAAAACAATACAATATGATGACCATAGGGGTTTTTAAAGTTCTAACCCCATAGGCCTGATTACCTAAAAAAGCCTGAAGTATCCATAATCTATCCATAATACTGTAGATTAGACATTCCTACGATACCATAATTCAGAAATTACATTCCCAATGATGGCTAATACTATTCATAAGTGCTGCTACCTTTGTTTCATATTTTAACTTAACCTGGAATGATAAAACTTAGTCTCTGAGCTTCAATCCATTCCTTCTCAATCCATAATATATGAATAATAAGTAAATCTACTCCTGCATTATAATGTAATTGAAATATTTGTGGAAACATTGGCAATAATTGCTATATTAGCGGTAAAACTAATTTTATTTAATTTTTTACAGTGTAATACAATAGGAGATAATATAATTACAAAAGATTAAAAGGCCTAACTTAATTTTAAAAAATTAAACCAAACACATATACCTACACAGTTTCTGTCATTTCACAATTCTCTAAACTGGCATGTCTGCATGTATTGGGATCATACTTCCAGAATCCCTTTATTCATATGGCTTGAAATACAAGATATATGCATAGCAGGTGCTTCTTCTAAAGTTTTTAGCATTGCCTGGAGAAATGCCTGCTCAACCTTTGCCCCTCCTGGCTAATTAAATCAGTCAGCCCCATGATTAAGGGAAATAATTGCTTGATTGATGGCAAAATGTTTATCCATTTTTAAAGAACACTATTAAAGAAACCTGCAGTTGACCTGAAAGTAACAAATACACCTTTTCTGATTAAGCCATCATGGTCTTCATGCTGGGCAACATCTATATGAAACCACTAGGGGAAGCCATCTGAGTCTTTGAGTAGAACTTCTGGAAATATAGTGATAGCAACTATCTTTACCGATTCTTACCATTTAACTTCAAATAAGTAAATATTTCAAAGATTATCTAAGTTTGATTTCAGGCTAAAAGTAGACAAGATGAAAGTATAACTAGACAAGATGGAGATGCTCTTCATAAATAGGGACCCAAACATTTATGTTGATATTCCATGTCTTTTCAATGGAATTATGCTTTCCCTGACAGACCAGAACCAGAATAATGGTGTACTTCCTGACCTTCACCTGACTTTAGATTCTCAAATAGCGGCAATAATCAAGATATGTTTGTACAAATATATCTGCTACATCAGATGTGATTATTCCTGAATTGATTTGATCTGGCAATTGTTACCCATGGCTTGATTAAAACTTAATTCTGGAACTACTCTGGAATAGTATAGCTGATACAGAGTGCTAAGAGTGGTACAAATTGGTACAGATTATAAAAGGGACAGATTACCAACATAACTGTACTTTTTTTTAAAGCAAACTGTGATCATTAGATACATCATGAAATTTCAGTGCCCTTCAACAAGTTTCCTTATCTTACTCAGAAGATGTTTGTCCTTAGTTTGCCCTTGAGTTATTTTTTATTTTACTATACTGAAATACAATACAATATTGTAAAGTATACAATATTGTATACTTTACTATACAATATTTTTTTTAAAAAAATTGACCTATATCAAATCTAAATTTGAAATTATCTAATTTGAAGATAATACAATTTAGTAGGGTCTATTTCCTAGACATAAAGTCATTGCTGAAACTGAAAATCAGATCAGATGTGGAAGTAAATAGCATTGTGTGGCATATGGCTTAAGCATTCTTACAGGCACATCCAGTTATACATTAGTGGCAATCTGTTTTACAGTTATATAAAGCAGTTTCAAGTAAATGTTATACAAGTTTCTCAACAGAATTACTTTTCAATCATGGCACTTGGAAGGCCTTCCCTCTGGACCAGGGGTGTCAAACTCGCAGCCCACAGGCCGGATGTGTCACGCGCTGCCTACACCCATGCCTGGTTTAGTGAAGGGGGGAAAGTGACACCATGATGATGCGAGTTTGATACCCCTGCTCTAGACTGTCCTCATCACTGACAGCCTTCTAAAAAAGCAAACTTTTATGGAGAGATTTTGGGATATGATTTTTTTTCCTTTGGTGTTTTACATTTGTTATTCTGTATTAATTATTTCTATACTATTATTATAATAATTATTTATATTTTGTTTAATGTTATTTGTGTTTTGCTTTTATTATATTTATGTTTTTAAATGTTAACTATTCCACTCTAGATATTTATTGTAAACTATAAGTTGTACAATCCTCTGAATCTGAAGCAGCAAATAAATATAATAATAACTGACTAAGTATGACCCATTGGGGTCATAATTGCAACTTTCCCATTGACTTTGCATGTGGGAAGCTAGGTAGGAGCATCTGAAATCAGGATTTACAAATAAAGCTGGACTGAAGGTTGTGGTAATTTTAATTCCACAGGAGTAATGGGTCCCAGATTTTTACACATCCTTTACCTTAGCAGATTTTAGGGACTTTGATTAAAAAGTTGTTGTGGTATAATGTATTGTTTGGGCTAACCAAGTTTCAGTAGTACTGTATATAACAATGATAATAATTATAATAATAGCAATTAATTGCTGGCATTATTAACTAGACACAAGCTGAATTGGACAGTTTGGATTGAAAAACAAGAAAGGTAATGACTATTTACTATGTGTTACATTGAGATAGTTTTATTTACAGATCTGTGGGGAGACAGTGTACAGGGCATCAGCAGGAGGCAAGTAACATGTCATTGCATCATCACACAAATTATATAAAGGACTATTAAGACAGCGTTCCCTAACCTTTGTGGCTTGGCAACCTGGCTGGAGGAGGGAAAGGGGAACCTGGCAGTGTGAATGTTGGGCCAGCATGCAGCTTGAGTCACGCGCAGGTACGTGCAGCTCAACTTTCAAAATTTAGCTGCGTGCACCCATGTGTTTGTGTGATCAGCCCACCGCTCGCAAGAGTCAAGTTGCGTGTGGCTCATGTGGCTCAGTTGCGAATAGGCCATGGTCTGGTAGTGGATTGGGGACCCCTGCATATAAGAGATATATTTGTATAATTCTATATTAAAAATGTAGAATATGAATGTATTAGGGTGGATTTGTGGCATATAAATATGATTACATATTGTATATCTTATCTTTCATCCAAAAAAAGAGGTGAATTTGGTTTTCCTTCAGCATTTCACCCTCACATGTATCCTGTGAGGAGAGTCAGACTGAGAGAGAAGCCCCAATATAAAATCATGTTCTTGATTATCTTCATGAATGAATGGGAATTTCAAGCCTACTGTCCCCAATCCTAATTCAACATTCTAGTCACTATACCACAAGGTCCCTAGAAAGAGATGCAGTTTTTTCTCCTTTAATGTCTTTCATTTCAAGAATGCAAGAGGTAACAGAGGAGATGGTCTGTACAAGTAGATGAATCTGTTCAGCGTACAAATTTAGTTTCATATTGATCTTCTGTTAATAAAATGAATTTCTCTTATACAAACCATCAATTTATAGAGTAAACATTTTTTAAAAAAAATCTAAACAAACTGTTTTGGTTTAGAACAGTTTGAGATTGATTCCATGTATGATTTCTTTCTTTCTTTAGATGTTTTCATTGTTCTAAATACATAAAAGAAATTACTTTTGATCAAGCACCTGAGTTATCATTTGGTCTCAGAATAACACAATAGAATCACAGAATAACAGAGTTGGAAAGGACCTTGGAGGTCTTCTAGGCTAACCCCCTGATTAAGTACTTGATGTATTTTTTAAAAAATAAATCAGTGTCAGAGTCCCAAAAGTTGAAATTGCCTTATTAAATTGTAAATGTTTTATAGTGTTAAATTGATGACAATCTGTGGCAATGTCAGATATAGCCAAGCTCTTTCTACAGAAATCTTTGCTAGCTCTTTGCCCATCAAGGTTTGTTTAATTGTTTTTAGAAATTGTTATTATACTTTTAAATAGATCTCTTGTGTAAAAAATGACCCTTGTCTGATACCTTGGAATATTTGGAGGAAGGCAGCATCATAGTAGAAAGGGAATGGGATGGTTCTGCTACAGACATCACTGCCTTGGGGACATTCAACCCAGTTACTGGACATTGCTGTTGGCAGAAATACATAAAGGGTCATTTGCAGATTTCAATAGGGCATTAGTGATTAGCACTAAGGAGTTGTTTCAGCTTGGTTGGGTCAAATCAGATTCACAACAGACTTCCTCATCTGGTACCTTACAAATATGTTACAAGTGCAACTTCTAAAATTTCTTTGGCCATGTTAGTGAAAAATTTGAGAATTACAACTACAATGCACCAGAAGGTACCAGTTTAGGGAAGGATGATTACTAGAGACTGCTGTCATAGTTTTAATGAAATTCACAGTCTTGCCACTGCAACCCAGCTGTTACTTTTTTCCATTCTAACTCCCTTCCCCATTTTTCTTGGATCACATCCTATGCAATTGCAAGATTAAAAAAACCCCATGAAACTTTAATCAAAAGCAAGTATAAATATCTTTTTTTAATATTGACTAGTTATAATAATAAGAGAACACATGATATACTATACATGAGCAATTTCAATCTGACCACATCTTCTGTCTTTCTGCTACAGTTCATATGTAATATAAGAAAAAAGAGATAATAGAAATAAACTCTTACTATGATCATTTGATGTATCCCTGTTAATCCAATATATACGGTACCAGAGAGCCAGCATGGTGTAAAGGTTAAAGTACTAGATTAGAAGTGAGCAGAGCTGGGTTTCCTAACTCTCCTTAGGTACAGAAACTAGCTGGGTGACCTTCACTCTCAACCTTGTTCAGGTTCTGTGACAAGCCAATTGAAGCCAATGTATTGTGTTATGCATTGGTAAATTTTTCTGGGAACTAGGAGAGAGCAGTGGAATTAGAAGTCAACCCTGTAATCATGCAGGACAAATGCTAAGCAAAACAACAATCCAACATGTACCAGATTAATATTAATTTCTAATTTCATGAAGAAAAGTAGGGGTATCAGATCTGCTTTGCAAAATTACAGGGGACCACATGACTGTAGAAAAACGTAGAACATTATTTCCTGCAATCTAGTCATCGTACAAATTTTTGCAGTTCAAATTTGGTAGCCCTAAATAAAAAAAACTCTAAAAAAACACATTTTCAGTTCACATTCCAGAGTCCTCCTTCCATATTACTGAAAATTATGATAAATCCCATCAACAGTTACATTGTAAATAGTCATTAAATTTCCAGATGTTAAATAGGTTTATTTTTGGCAGATGTGAAGTGGTGTTTTCGACAACATAAAGGCTTGCAGACTGGATCTCAGTTGCTAAATCTGGTTCAAATTTTTTCACATCCACAAAGGAACAGCATATTGTGTTATGTTTGGTTTGGTGGTTTGGGATTTTTATTCATTTATTTATTTATGAATGCTTCCCAACCCTGCATATTGCTCAGAATTTTTCTTAGCAGAAGGAGATCAAAGGAATACATGCTGTACTTAAATCTAAAGGTAGTGTCTTGTGATAGTAATTAGCACCCGTGAAAGCTTACATCTCGATGACGGGAACAAAGTCCTGTATTTTTTTAATGTAGAATTTCCAGATACAATTTGCTATGTGACGGCTGTAAATTCTGTCCTACAACTATCCTTTTTAATGGTCTCAATAACTTGAGCCTCTTCTATTTCTTGTCTTCAAAATAAAAAAAAAAGTATAAATATGACCAGTTAATTGTTTTAAAACAAATATTCCATTCTTTCTAATGCTTTTGATGGGTACCAAATTCTGTAGTGAAGAATTGAGTAATGCTTTAAAAATTACAAGTGATGATAGAAAGTGCTATAGAAGAAAAGACGTTGTAAAATCCTTCCCCCTACATTCAGGGAAAATTCTAATGGATCAAAGAATAAAGGAAAACATAAAAATGAAGGAAAATATTGAATCCAGTCCATCTAGCTTTGATCAAAGCTTTATCTGGTTAATGATTTTCAGATGTCTTATACTGCTAGAATGTGCATCCTTCTTGCTAGCAGATAAATGGTTATTGATTATGGCAGCAATCCTATCTATATTTACTTGAGAGTAACCTTGGGTACACTTAGGGGGGGATTTATATTTGAAAAAAACACAGTAAAAGAAAGATTTTTTTGTCATGTAAGAGAGCCTCAATTAGTCCTTACTTCTGGCACATGATAAACACACTTTAGGTATGCATAAGATATTTTATGAATATAATTTAAAATGCATTGTTTTATAATTGTACATGGCATTTAATATTGCTGCACAGAAAGTTGTCAGGTATCATCATGTTACAATTTGTGGATATTTCAAGTGATATTTCAGCACTCAATTTTAGGTTACAATTATTCCTGAGCCTCTTTAAATAATGTGGGGGTGATCATTTTATCAGATGAGCGCTTAATATAAAATATTATAGGTGCAATTATGCATTTTTTTTTCCAAAACAGACATTTGCATTTATATAAACTGAAGCCCACAGTATCATTGATGGGATGGGAGGAAGATGAGGCCAAAGAACTCAGCTTTCTATTACGCATTTCCAACCTTCTTTCCAGAGAAAATGTTGCCGCTGGAAGCATTTTAGTTGGAGACCAAAAGATGGACACATCCTTTTTCAGGTGCCAAACTAGAGTGGAGCACCACAAGCTTTAGAGCAAGCATAGGAGAAATTGAGCAGCATACAATGTGCTTGACCTTTAGTATGTGGAACAAAAATATAAAACCTGATTCCTTCCAAGAGAAGTTGGGATAGATTGCTTTTGGAGATTCTCAGTCATCCAGGTCATGGTTGCCCCAAAGGTGCTTTTTCAAGAGGCAACTGGACTTTTTTTCCCTTCCTTGAAGACATTTAGTTTCTTATGGATGAGAACTAGTAATCAGCACGGGTTTGTTAAAAATAAATCATGTCAAACCAATCTTATTTCATTATTTGATAAAATGACTAAATTAGTAGACCAGCGAAATGCTGTGGACATAGTATACTTAGACTTCAGCAAGGCACTCAACAAAGTAGAGCACAACCTACTTCTTGGTAAACTAGAAAAATGTGGGATAGACAGCATCATCACCAGATGAATTTGTAACTGGCTGACAAACCATACTCAATGAGTAGTTCTAATGGTACTACTTCTCCTTGAAGGAAAATAAGCAGTGGGGCAGCCCAAGGTTCTGTTTTAGGCCCAGTATTCTTCAATATTTTCATAAATGACTTAGATGAGGGAATAGAATCAAATTTGCAGATGACACTAAGCTGGCAGGAATAGCCAATACCCCAGAAGACAAACTCGGGATTCAAAGACCTTGAAAGACTTGAACAATGGGCCCTATCCAACAACATGAAATTTAATGTGGAGAAAAGCAAGGTTTTACACCTAGGCAGGAAAAAACAAAGGTACAAGTACAGATTAGGTGAAACCTGCCTCAAAAACAGTGATTGTGAGAGGGACCTTGGAGTCCTCATGGATAATCACTTCCTCCTGAGATCCGAACTACCCCCACCCTTTTGGCCTTCTGGAAAGCGGTGAAGACCTGGCTTTTCCAGCAGGCCTGAGGCCGTTGATCTCACTGTTACAATCCTGCGAGATCCGACCATGAATGGATGTGGTATGCATGGACTTTTAATGTTTTTAAAATGTTTTTATAATGTTTTTTAATAATTTTCCTATGTTCTTTGTTATATTATTTTTTTGCTGTAAGCCACCCATAGTCCCTTGGAAGTTGGACGGCATAGAAATTTGATAAATTAAATTAAATTAAAATCACTTAAATATGAGCCAGCAACTAATACAATCCTTGGTGATATAAACAGAGGTATATAATCAAAATCATGTGAAGTATTATTACCGCTTTATAAAATCCTTAGTAAGATCACACCTGGAATACTGCATTCAGTTTTGGTCACTACTTTACAAAAAAGATGTTGAAACTTTGGAAAAAATTCAAAGAAGAGCAACTAAGATGATTAAAGACCTGGAGACAACAACGTATGAAGAATGGTTGAAGGAATTGGATATGGCCAGTCTAGAGAAAAGAAGGGCTGGGGGTGACATGATAGCAATATTTCAGTATTTGAGGGGCTGCCACAAAGAAAAGATGGTTGAGTTATTTTCCAAAGCCCCAGAAAGCAAGACAAGAAACAATGGATGGAAACTAATCAAGGACAGAAGCAAACCTGGAATTAAGGAGAAACTTCCTAACGGTGAGTACAATTAAGCTGTAGAACAGCTTGCATTCAGAAGTTGTAGGTGTTTCATCACTGGAGGGTTTTTTTTAGAAAAGACTGGACAAACCACCTGTCTGAAATGATATAGGGTCTCTTACTTGAGCAGGGGGTTAAACTAGAAGACCTCCAAGGTCCCTTCCAGCTCTATTCTGATTGAAACATTTTATATATACTACATAAATGTACATATGCATATCCAGATACTTATAATTAAAATTTTAAAATATGAAGTTAAAAGCTAACACAAACTAATAAAGTAAGGGGGGGGGGGGGAGAAAAAGAAACAGAAATAAAAGGAATTCCTCTTTCTAATCTAATCAGAAACACTTATTCAACTCCTTGCCTAGCCTCTAAATTTAATTCTTCAGTCTGCCCTAATCTTTAGTTTGGGATTCTTTGGATGTGTTAGATTACAAATATTATACTTTTAGGGAACTATGTAGTAGAAGGTGAACAGAAGGAGGAAGGGAAATTTTTAATAGCAAATGTCTAGAGTATATTGTTCTGGAAATTGCAATGAACAGCAGCTGCAATTTTGGAAATGTTGCTCTAGTCTACAGAGCTGGACTTCATAAAAGAAAACAAAAGCCCATGGAAGCCAAGTTTTTTTTCTTCTTTAATTTGCATCTGGAAAATATCTTTGGTTCCCTGGGGCAGCAAGGTAATTCAACTATTTATGTATTCGATTTAATGAGCAAACTAGATCTTGTTTAAATGAGTTTCTGCTTCAGTGGAGATTCCAACCCCTCCTTCAGAAAATATTCAAATATAAAATATAAATATATAATAAATATTAAATAAATATTAAATATAAATATTTATATTTGATATTAAATATTAAATATAAAATATTAGCCCATTTTTGGAGTTTTATGTGACATTATGTCCAATTTGCTTTTTTTTTTCTCCCTTTTTTGGTTTTGTTCCAATACACACAAAGGGAATAAACATGTGTATAGCAAAACATGTGTTACTGCAATACTTTTCTGTGAGAAATACTTCATTTTCTGGAAAAATTTCAGGGGTGCCAACATTTACGGCCATGACTGTATATGCATTTGATGTGCTTATTTTAGAAGTATAATGGTTTCTTATCTCTGTTGGATCTTCAGCAGCCTCAGATTCTCAAATGACAGGAAGAGATGGGGAACTGGAGGGAGGGGGTGAGTGATGGGAAAGGCCTCCCAGTTTGTTTCCTGAATTTTAAGATGATTTATATAAACTGAGATTGCTTCCAAGCACAAAGCTTCTTTTGTAAGCGGCCAAAGGACACACTCCACTTACTACCTTACCATGCAAATCAGTTTGCTTTGTAACTTAAGGCTGTTCATTTTTTAAATTATTATTATGCTATTATATTGGAGTAAATGTATGTGTTTTAACTGCACTTACTGTTTATTATATGTTTAATTCTGTATTACTGTTATGCTATATATTTAGTATATTATATTGAGACATATTTTTTTCTAAATTCTTTTCTTATGAGGAACTGCTTTGAGCTAGATGTTATTGGAAAAGGAACATACAGCAGATACTGTATGTTCGAAGCTTTTTAAGGTAATATGTTTTTTAAGGTAATAAAATGGCTTGATAATTTCATAATGTTGCTGATTGTCTAACCAGGACAGGTTTTTAATAAAGTTCTCCCTGCTTTGAATAGGTTGCTTAAACCAATTCTTGCTGAATTAGCAAGCAATTTATTTTTTTATTTTTAATTTGACTTATATGCCGCCCTTCTCTGGAGACTCAGGGCGGCTTACAGTGCGTTAAGCAGTAGCCTTCATCCTTTTGTATATTTAAACAAAGTCAGCTTATTGCCTCCACAAACTGGGTCCTCATTTAACCTACCTTAGAAAGGATGGAAGGCTGAGTCAACCTTGAGCCTGGTAAGATTCGAACCTGCAGAAATTGCAGGCAGCTGTGTTAATAACAGGGTGCATTAAACCACTGTACTACCAAGGCTCCTATTCACTGAAGTTCTTGAACCTTCTCAAACTAAATTTAGGATTACCTAATATTCAGTCAAGAGCATAGGACTAATTCTGTCCTGAAGTTCTTTTCCTCAAAATATGTTTTATTGCATATAAAAAGGAATGAAACCTCGGTTTAATGGACTTTGATTTAGCAGACATTCTAAAACATTTTAGTTTTTACAGTTTAGATTTCACACCCGTTTAATGGATTAATATTATAAACTGGTGGACATGATGACAGAAATGGATGTGAATGAAATTTGGATTAATAGTCATTCTGTCTGCAGGGACTGTAAAATCAAGATTTTACTGTATTAAAAAATAATCATTAAAGCTCTGCCATTAAATATTGCACTGTATATCTTTTATAAATCTGCAAGATATATTTTCTACTCGAGTAGCTTTTTCTATTATCAAATGACTCATTGCAATGAACTTCCTCTTCTTTTTAGTTTATCCGATGGGTTTTAGCATGTCATATCCATCTATGACAAAGCAATATTTAAGTATTAATTGCAGCTGGATTACTCATCATGCCACTGTTTCTGCTTGCAATAGTTCATTTAGAAAAAAATTATCTACAGTCAAATTTTTGCTCAAATGCAGTAGATCTCAAACATAGCAGGAACTTTCCAAGAGTTCTTTTTGCTTCTATAAATTTCCCACCAAGCCACTCTTGTGGCTTGAACTCATTAATAAAGGAAAGGATTTAGAAGTTGCAAATTGTTTCCCTGCTTCTAGAGTATCTATTGGACATGTATTGAAGAAAATTATAAATCTTTACATACCTCCTTAAAGGATTTCTTCACTTCTACGAGTGGATGCCAATGTGCAATTGGTTTACGTGGATAAGCCAACATTTCATTCCAATGGTCTCGGCCTAGTCCCTCAGCATTGTTTGCCACACGACAAACCCCAATAATCTCATTATGGCCAACCCTGAAAGCAATAATCACATGTAGGATATTTTTAATACTTTTATTCTCTTTTGGCAATTGACTCATTAACCCTATGAAATTTCTTTTATTCACTAGGATCACTTTCTGGTTCTTCAACATTTTATTATTGCTTTATTTCTCTTTCTTGGCTCAGTATATTTTGTGAGTAGGTAGTGTAACTTTTTCTACAGTTGATCTTCAATCCTAGCAAAAAATGTGTATTTTAAATTATAATATGCATTCATTAAGTATTAATAATCCCAAACATATCCATTCTAAAAGAATCCATACCATTTCTTCATGTCCATGAGTTTCTCTCTTCAAGTAGCAGCTAAGTGAGACAGAGAAACTCAAAAAAATGATATCTTATCACAGATTAATCTGATTGAGATGCTACTCTAAACAAGAACACTGAATATTAAACAAATAAGGCAAACTTTATCCATGATTACTCAGCATTAATTCTAGACCAGATTCTTGACCTCTTCCTGTCTAAAAGCCATAGAAGTATAAACCAGTCTTTGTTCCCAGTCTTTGTTGTTACAAAAAGAATGAACTATGGACCTCAGTTCAAAAATAATATGGCGAAGCTAAACAAAATTTGTGTATAGAGTTATAAAATCTGGGCTATAAAAATATGGACAACAAATAAATAACAGCAAGAATATGTTCAATATTGTAGTGGTTGTCTAGTTTTCTACAATTCAAATCTGATTGATTTATCAGAAAGCAGTGGAATCATGTTAGACAAATAAGCAGCAGTGTAGTACACATATTCCAGTTATTATACATTCAGTTGTAAAACAGAAATTCCAAGTCTCTCATAAAGAATCAGTTTCTGAGTCCTCTTCCTTGCTACTAACGCATGCTGTTGAAGACTCTATTTCAGTAAACTGAAATTCAGAATCCAAACAGAAGTGGGTGTCCAATTTTTCCTTAGTATTAGAAATTTTGTGGAAGGAATTAACTCTAATGAATTTTTTAAAATGTAAAAAAAAAGAATTCCAACATGCCACCCCCAAAGTCAAAACCTTAGGTAAAACAGGGACGGTGACTTTGTTCTACTTGCAATCAAGATATGGACTGTTTTTATAAGTAGAGCTCTTAGGTAGAACTTATCCTTTCTCTGAGATTTGCCTGCATATCAATTTTGAAAGACCTTCTCTGTAACTAAAAATTATGGCAGAATGACAATTTTGTTCTGGTGATCAATATAATTAATCTCTATGGAGAAAACTAAACATGTTCTTATCAGAAACAATGGAAATCCAGAACTATGTTCACCTGCTCAATAACAGAGAAACAAGAATATACAGTATACAATTTTTCTGAGCACAAAGTACATGTAATCAAATGAATCATACCATGAAATGTGAATGGGGGATAATGATTCAGATGGGATTTGGAGATTGCAAAGACTCTCACTTACCGGTCATAATCCATAACTGATATAAGCAGACTGACTTGATCCATGTTCTCAGGAGGGATATCAAAAATTATTGCCTCGTTATAGGTAGGATTAAGTGTATTTCTTTTTATAGTGGTTTTCTTCTTTTTCAGCCTCCTTCCATCACAGAGCAAAGATACTTTGACGTATGGATCTGGTGAACAGGGGAAAAGCAAAGAGATTATAGAACACTTTCTAGTCTCCCAATAATTAAGGGAGTTCTCTACAACATACCTAAAATTGAATAATAAACATATTGACAGAGAAAAGCAGAATTATGGTGGCAAACTTGCACTTTCAGCCTGCTCTTCTAAGTCAAGCTCAAATCTGTATGTGTAATTTCATCACCATATTCATTTCATCTTTTTTGGTAACACTCTGGAAATGAGATTAGTCAAGATTATCTAGGTGCCATCCAGGGGCCTACAAAAAGAAGAATTCCTTACAAGTATATAATTCACATATATGTAGGTTCTGGATAGGAAAAGTGAAAAATGGTTAGAAATTAAAGCTTGATAATATGGACCCCTTTTCATAAATTAGGATTCTTTTTTGATCGTTCAAATATGCTACAGTTAATTAAAATGAAAAAGAAAAAGGCCTTTTCTGTAACTAAGAATTATGGCAGAATGACAATTTAAAGAAAATTTAAAAATGAGGGGAAATCCTGAAAACGTTTCTCTGAAAAATGGGTAAGCTTAGTGATCATGGCATGCTAGCTGAGTGTTGAAAGAAATGAAAATTGTTCTAAAGAGAAAGCAGAGCTGAATATTACTTGGAGCTTGGATAACAGCATCAAACACTTCAAGAATGTGGTTCAGATTCTGCTTGTAATTTTCACTTGAAAATGTTTTCTTAGCTAGATTTTTAAAATTCTTTAAGAGTATACTGTAGCTCAGTCAAAACTATTAGCTTCAATCTATGTGACAGGGAAAGCTTGGTTTGTCAGATTTAAAATGTAATCCCAGTTCTCCTCTTTTAAAAAAAAAAATCCAGTGGAGGCTGTCTACTTAAAGTATTTGAGAAATGAGGAAAAATTAACCAAGACATTATTTTTTCTATTAGAATTTAAATGGGCTGACCACCAGTCTGGATACCATCTGGTTTTAAATATATCCCTCCCCCCCCTTTTTTTTATTTAGAAGTGACTTGGTGACCATAAATCCAGGTCCAAAAGAGTCTCCATGTACTTGTTTATGTTTTGCTCATCTTCACACTATATACTTCTATACAAGGATATCAACATCTTTGATTTATAGGCATCCCTTAGCTTCTTTGCTGTCTGCATCTTTTCAACATCCCTTTTGTTATAAAGCTATACGACAATGAACTGTTTTCATGAAAAGTAATTTAAATGTTTTATTTTTCAGCAGGGAAAAGAAGCAAAGAAGAAAAGAGAAAATAGGACAACAAGAGCTTACTAAATTGACTCTTTCTGAATTTAGCTTCATTCCTGTTAATGTTCCCTGAGCCCCTCAAGACCTAAGCCCCTCAAGGCTTGTCATCGGGGGCTCAAGGGACCAAAGATATTCTAAGATGTCTCTATCATTCTGTTTAATTTATTCTCTCTGATGGTTGCAATTTTAATTTTGACTATTTTTAATAATTGTTTTCATGTATTTTTGTTTTATTTAATTGTTGTATGCCAATCGGAGTCACTGTGTGAGATGAGTGGCCATATAAATATGATAAACAAGCAAACAAACAGCCATTGCAATATGAATACAAGAAAAAATTGCTGTAGATTTGGAAGTCCCAATAATTATAATAATTTCCTGGACTGGGAGACCTTGCTCACAATCAGTCATGCCTTGGTCACTTCCTATTTGGATTACTGCAACATGCTTCTCATGGGCCTGCCCTTGAAGAGCCCTGAAAGCTATCACTAGTCTAGAATGTGGTAAGATGGGCAATGGTGGGTGCTCCTAAATTTTCTCATGTTACACTTTGTTATGAGAAACTGCATTGTCTTCTGTTTTCCTTCCAGGTGCAATTCAAGGTGCTGGATATTAGGTTTGAAGTCCTATATGGCACAGAGCCAGGTTATGAGAGGAAATATTTTTCTCTAAAGACATCTACCCATTTTACCCGATTAACTCCCTTCCCTAAAAACTGCCACTGTATGAGTTCTATGTTTTTCTGTGGCAGCCCCTGCCCTATGGAAATTCAGCAGACTCTCCTTTCCCAGACTTTCAAAAAGCATTTCAGATTTGGCTTTTATTGAGAGCTACCAATCTTTAGTATATGGTGAGTGGCCATATATATGTTTTAAATCAGGAAATGAATGAATGAATGAATGAATGAATGAATGAATGAATGAATAAATAAATAAATAAATAAATAAATAAATAAGGTATGCCTCTGCAGAACTAGTGAACAATTTTCTTACTTTGAGACATCAATTCTCAGCGATTCTAATGTATCAAATGCCAGCTGAGAAGAAATACCTGTCTGCTTAAACAGCTTCATGGTTAGTGCAGTCATAGATTATATATTTGTCAGGAAAATGCAAACACTGACACCTGGAAGCTGAGGCGATTAAAAATGATTATGACACTGAACCAGGTATTTACACATGGAAATTTCTCAAGGGGAATTAAATTATATTATTTTCCCTTTAATTCATGGGGTATATTTACAGACCAGAACTTCTACTGTAGTATTCATTGTTTTTAAAAAAATGTTTCAGCAAAGAACAAGAAAAATATTTTAAAAACAAGGACATAATTATACACTCCGCACAGACTCTATAAAACTGTAGGGTCTACACAATAATGTAGGATGTTCACAGTTTGAAACCATTGCTTCTTTGCTATCAGGCTTTCAGCTAGAACAAAAGTGTATTATGCAAGTCAGAGAGACTTTGGACCTACTGAATGCAAAATTCTCTATGTTCACTTTTTTGAGAAGTGGTGAAACTATATCAGGAATGCTAGGCCTGCCTTAAAACAAGAGAGAGAACAACCGCCACAGTCCATCATGCCCATCCATCTTCTCTGCCTAATGGGAGCTTGGCTTTGTCCTTTGCAGTTCTTTTGGCACCAATTCTCAAGCTTTTACCCATACAATTGAGAAGAGAAATCTGTTTGAAAATTTATGGAACAGTCTAATAATGATTGCTGAATCTAATCTAAAACTATAATGACATGTGGAAATGCTCTTGGGAAACAGAAGGAAGAGCCACAGACTGGACGATAGGTAAGTAAAAAAAAAAACTCAGTCCACAGAAGGAGAGGATGCATGGGAAGTGTTATAGAAGGGACCCTCCCCAGTTTTCAGAAAAATAAAATGAGGGGAGGGGACAAATTCTTTCCTTTCTTGCAAGATAGCGTTAATGTAAGAATTCTGCTTCTTGTCTGGACTACCTCGAAAACAGTGGTGAAATCCAAATTTTTTTACTACTGGTTCTGTGGGCGTGGCTTGGTGGGTGTGGTGTGGTGTGGCTTGGTAGGTGTGGCTTGGTGGGCATGGCAGGAGAAGGATACTGCAAAATCTCCATTCCCACCCCACTCCAGGGGGAAGGATATTGTAAAATCTCCATTCCCACCCCACTCTGGGGCCAGCCAGAGGTGGTATTTGCCGGTTCTCTGAACTACTCAAAATTTCCGCTACCGCTTCTCTTTCACCCCTGTTTGAAAGACTAACAGAAACTGAGACCAAACCAATATCTTTTTCATGTTGGCCATGCACCTTAATGGGAAAGCACAGAAATGGTGAGTACACATATAACAAACATTAGGCAAATTTGAATCCTAAGGATATCAGTTTATAGGTGTGTGCGTGTGTATGATAAAATTTAAATCAGTTCTTTTTTTCTAAGGAAAGACTTAAAGAAAAGTTAGCCAAATTAGAAATGCCTGTCTGTCTCTGTCTCTCAGCTATCTATCTATCTATCTATCTATCTATCTATCTATCTATCTAACGTTCTACTTTAATATGAAAAAAAAAAGAAAGGAAAAAATAAATTAAGTCCTTCTAAGTTGCATAGATCTTGTGACAGTTTCAGACTTTCATGGAAAACACTTGATCTCCAATCAAACAGCACTAAGTAGCCTGTTTATGCATACCACTATTTTCTGCATGTTTCTGGAAAATATTTATATTAACTCATAAATAACTTCATCAGAATCAAACAAATCACTCAATCCATTTAATAATGTATAGAAAATTCCTTTAACTCTTAAAGGAGTAATAGTGTCACAGAAACATCGCAGAAATCAAATATGACTACCTTGTTCAGAGAAAGGAAACACCTACCTGAGTATCCAGTTATATCCATTGCTTTGAGATTCCTGCATTTAATGACTGTTAGAGTGAGGCGACCTGCAGTTGGCAGGTAACAAAGGGAAAACATGATCTCTCCCAGGTCCACACTTTCCTTTAATAAAAGAGAGAACATAAAGCGTCAGAAAAAATAAAAGAATTTATTCTCACTTGCATTTTTTTACCTTGCCTACACTTTCTACAGCTCCTTGGTTTTCTTTACCTCCTACCTTCTCAAGGTAACACCAAGACTTTGTTATTTAATAACCTTTGAAAATGTTTCATATGCTGATAAACAAAGATGATGAGATAACTATTTATCTATCAGAAAATACATATGTAAAGTGTGCAGCAAATTTCTGCACTATTTAGATCACCTTGAAGAAGTCCTTCAATGATAGACAGCCTCCTAATTCATACACATTGGCGTTTGGTTTCATTAAGGTATAGATTTTTGGAGTCATATAAAAACCTAACCATTGATTCATCAGGTGAATCAGGAAAGCTGGTCTTTGAGACCTTTGATCTCCTATTTGTAAAAATGAGATAAATTATGGATTAGAATTATAGGATTATAGGAGTGCCAGATAAAAGAAAATCAGCTTGTACATGGTATATAAATATTCAGTATATGAAACTGCAGCCTTCAGAGCTGTCTGACCCTGTGGTGCTACCTGGAAATGTAGCCAGAAGCCAATAAAAGCATGGAAGAGCATGATCTTAAATAATTGGGAAAACAGGAATAGGCTGCTAACTGGGAAACTAGAGAGAACAAAATTTGATCCTCGTACCATGCACTGGGAAGGATGCAGAAGCAGAAGATCATGTATAGCAGAGGTGGGATTCAAATAATTTAACAACCGGTTCTCTGCCCTAATGAACAGCTGGGTAGGTGTGGCTCAATGGTCATTTGACTGTGTGGGCGTGGCCAACTCAACATCACTCATGTCGATAGGAGCTTCGCCTTAGCTGTTACAATGTAATAAGGGTTAACCAGAGAGGCAATTTCTGTAAGCAGGGCAATAAAGATTAGGCTAGAAACAACACCAGAACGTTTCCTTCCTGCCTTCCTTACAGGATTAGCCCTGTAAAGTGGAATAAAACAAAATAAGATTTCTTCCAACAACCGGTTCTCCGGACTGTTTAGAAAGTTAACAACCGGTTCTCCCGAACAGGTGCGAACTGGCTGAATCCCACCGCTATGTATAGCCTTATAAGATACAACCCACAATGTTCAGGAAATTTACCAAATGACAATATAAGGAGCTGCAGGAATCAGAAGTTTCTGTGCTATTTGTTGCTTTCCAGTAATAGAACATTAAAATTTTGAGAAAGCAATAAGGAACTGAATATTTAGCTGTAGGTTAGCAGCACTATGTACTGTATTTTTGTTCAGGAGTTTATTCCACTGCATTTAATGAAAATTATTCTGAGTCTCAGGTACATGAAGACTTGGCTTCAGAACCTTAGGCTGAAAGACAGGCACATGGGAGCATGTTTCATTGAATTTGATGGGATTTATTGTTGAGCAAACAAACAGTAGTTGGTTGTACAGCAGTTTTTACTCTTGTTAAACATGAATGCAGCACAATTCTTATATGAGTTTAGATCAGAGGTGAAATGCTCCCTGTTCGGACTGGATCGGGCAATCCAGTAGCGATTGTGGCAGGTGGTTTGGAGAACCGGTAGCGATGGCGGTGCAAGACTCTGCCCAATCGCCTGGGTGTTGTTACTTCCTGGTTAAAACCATGTGTTTTTTACCCTCTGCGCATGTGCAGCTTTTGCGCATGTGCTGCACATGCACGGCTTGTGCACTTCCGAAGCAGTAAGGAAGGTAAGTAGATTTCACCCCTGGTTTAGATAACAAATCAAAGGAGTTTAAGGAGTCTAGGTAGATAGAGAGCAATGGAAATCCTGATATATATTGGACAGTTTAAGTTACAGGTCAACAAAGTAATTCAAGAAACATATGAGCTATAGAAAACATAGACCTGAGCTAATAAGCATCCCATTTTGCCTGCTTATCTTTGCTTGTTTTAGAAGAAACTCAATGCAGTGCATGATTAGAGGGTGTACCCTGTGTATTTTGCAATCAGCAGTGGACAATCTCCCTTGTCTTCTTCTTGCTCACCTATTAACCTGTCAAGCCTCTACTAGATCTGCCTTCACGGCAACAAAGACCTTTACAGGTGTTTTGGCCTCCTCAAATGTCTTATTTTATCTCTTCATTTTCTAGCAATGGAACAGTAGAAAATGTCTGCTGAAATGAGGTTTAAACCTAAGTAGGGTTAATTAATGTGCTTCAGTGTCAACCCTTACTAGCCAACATGACTTTTGGGGGAAAAAACTTTTTAGAATATACCGACAAATTTATAATTGCTAAATTGTGTTGTGATCTGACTTAAAAGCTTTCTGGAAACTGACAAGCTTTCCAGGGTCATTTGAATTGTTTTTCCTGTGATTTCTTGTAAAACTCCCCTTTGTGACATCTTAATTTTAAGAGGTTGCTTTTCTTTTGATCAAATAAAATTAATTAAGGTAACTATGCCATAACATAGAAACAATCAAAAGACCTATTATACATATATTTTTGTTTTGCCAAAGGTCAGCCAATGCTAGGTGCCAGACAACTGGTCCTTTGAGGATCCAGAGACAATAAACACACCAGTGAGTAAGGAGATTTCAAGCAATGGAGATACTCCAATGCTCTGGGTGCAAATTACTGCTGAACACCCAAGCCTGTGCTGAGAGGCTCCCAATCTCCCAAAGTTTATAGATCTGAATCCACTGTCTGGTATCTGGCCAGAATCTGACACTTGGCAAAATAATCTGTTTCTTCAAACCTTTCATTATTTCATCAAACCTTTTTCTGAAGACAAGGCATTACACTAGAACTATCTATTGTATTCATATTAATCCTTAAAATTTAAATCTAACTTGTGAGGGGGGGGGGGAAATCAAGGTCTTCTGTGTAGCCCTAGGTGGCGCTCTGTAACCTTTCTGAGATATGCGGCATCTCTACGGATAACTTAAAAATGTGACAGGATAGAGGCCTGTTGATTGCTACCTGATTAAGTGTTTAACTTGATAAATGCATTTATTTTACTACCAATATCTTACATTGATTGCTTCACAAATAAGTTTTATCAAGGATCGCAGAGAAATTTCATAAAGATACTTTCCTTTTTTCATTTTATAATGACAGAACCAACTCTTATCTAGCAAGGATTTCAGTTGTCCAGCATGATAACATTTGCATTTATATAAAATTTATGTTCGTTGCATTAAATCTTTTATTTACCGTATATTCACACTTGGATTGCAATATGTTCCTGTGACATTGAATTAATAAGCAACGTTTTTTCCTTCACAGTTTTAAAATATCAAAGGTAGGATACAATAGAAGAGGAAAAAAAACTTATCTACCAGCTCATTAACTTGAATCTTGCTCTTAGGATTTAGAATAAATATTGATTATATCTTTTGATTAAATATTTTCTATATCATAGAAAAATATTAATTCAACTGAAAAGTTATAATCCTGCACAAGCACAGCACACAAAGATGAGGTGATCAGTCATGGCTGATTCTTAAAATGATCTTTTAAGGAAAGGGATTATTTGAGTAAACTGGATATATCCCAGTGCCCTTCAATTCTTGATATACAGCTGGAGCAATTAATAACAGGATATTTTCCACTCATGAGATTAAAACCAGTTTTTAATCAGTCAATTCATAATGCATATCTAAAATACTTCATTGTCTAGAAAGTTCTTTAAGCTTTCATTTGCTGCATTAGCAGCTACCAAATATTGTTACTTCAAAGTAGTTTCACACAAGCTCTATATATACATATTTCTGTGTGCAGAAATCATTTCATGTTACTCTTCATTTGGAGCCAAATGGTTATACAGTATTATTGGCAGAAAGTTGTACTTCACGTAGGGGTGTCAAACTGGATGTGTCACGTGCAGGCCACACCTGCCCCAGCCCCGGAAAGGGGAAAAAATGTCACGATGCGTCATATGATGGCAACATGACACAGCAAGTTTGGCTCCCCTGACCTAGAGGGAGTGCTCTTTCTAGAGTAACTAGATTGTGTGGACATACTAGTCAGTACATACTCATTTACAGCATCAGATATAATGAGCCTGGCTGCCCAGTGTGTGGCTGGACTGAGAGAACCATTATATATTTCTAGTATATTCTAATGAGAAATGTTTGAGCTAAATTGAGATTAACATGTTAAAAATTCTACTTTAGAAGAACGGAATCCCTTCCCATTACTCAGTGGTGATAGCTGGCAAAGCAGTTCAACTTTAATCTGGGCTGCAATCAGTGAACATTATATACTTACTTCCAGATAAACTTTTGGAAGCCTACACAATGTGGTTGACTCATCATTTCGCCTATGTTCATACTACTTCATCTTCTTTTCCTAGCTCTAAGCCCAGGGAGATTCAGTTCATTTAACAATAGAAAGGAAAATATTGCTGAGGAGTCTGTAGAGCATTATACATCGGATGTCAGTGAAAACAAATTTTGAACTAACTATTTTTGTCAGATCATTATGCAGAAGTGATGAAACTATAGCATGCAACAATAGTTCAGATGAAATGATAAGTTAGTTCTTCTCAGGCTTGGTGAACAAATTTTGGTGAACAAAGGCCACGACTGAACTGAAAAACTGAAGTGTTCAGTTACACTTTCAAAGTTTATTCCCAGTTCATCCATGACATTTTATGTCCTCTAATTTCTCATACACTTCTAAAAATGGGAACTTAATAGCCTATTAGTTAATAGAATTATCATAGTTGTTCATCATTTTAAATTACATTTCTATGTTCGCTCCTTCTTACACATTTAGCAAACATGAAATATTTTGGTGCAAGAATACCAAAATTTTAATGGATCTCAAGCTAAATCACCAAGCATCTTGTCATTCTTATGGTTTAATTACCTCACAAGATTTCTGCATGTTTTAAAGATCTATTTATTGTGGCATTCAGTATAATACCCATATTAGCCTCACAGAGTACCAGTAGTTCCTGGGCTGCACCTTGAACTATTAATGAGCTGCTTATCTGGAATTTCCAGCAGCTAATTCCCATTGGCATTGACAGTAAAAAGAAAGGGAAAGGGGAGAAAGAAAATACTTTCCCCCTCAGGGAACAGCATAGTTTTCATATGTTTTCACAGTGTTTCATATTTCATATTGAGTATCCCAGAAAAAAGCATGGAGTATAAATCGATAGTAGACCTTGCTAATAACATGTATGGACATTTGCTTCCAGCTTTGCTACTGTTGAAGAGAAGCCCTGCTTTAAACACTTAATGGTCATGGTTTTCAGTGTAGAACCTGAGGTGAGATAAAGATTTTTGAAGAAAATGGGAGTGATCCAGTCAGATTTAATTGTGTTAAATCACTCTGGTTCACAGGAGATTTAACAGAATTCTTCCAATAAAGGTCTTCATAACCTGATTCTAAATATTCAGAAATCTAATTGCAATTAAATGCTATTCCTTTTTATTTTAAGATGGCAGTTATAGAGAAGCATAATGCTATCTTATTCTTGCCTTTTCTTTATTCTTGTTTTTAAAAGAATGAGAAAGAGGTCTACCCCAAGATCAAGAAACCTGATTTCAAAATAACTCCTAAAATCATAATGTATCGGTAATATATAGTCTAAATGTTTCCTGCATGGTATTTCTGAATGTAATCTGTATATTTGTTTGAGGGCAGCCTTTCTCAAACATTTTTACCCTGAAAGAACCCTTGAAATAATTTTCTCTGAACCCCTTGAAATAATCTCAGGAAACATTTGTACAAAAATCACCCAAAAATATGAAAACTTCAATTTAATGCAATTTAATTCTAACCTACACAATCCATGTTTCACAACATTTACAATGGAAAAGTGGCAGGTTGGCAGCCAAGTCGCACAGTGTGAACATTGTGCTAGCATTGTGCAGTGTGCAAAGTAAAGAAAATGTTTTTACTATATTATCTGGATCATCAGCTTTAATTTCTATCAGCAAACTAAAAAGAGTTAAGTTCATTCTCCCATCTCTTTTTTCCTATGAAAATTGCCTTATATTGATGCTTCCTTCCATCAATATGTGGATCTCATTGTTCTCTCTCTCCTACAATTGGATGCTGGATAACATCATCAGTACCAATGAAAGAGAATATTAGTCTGATGATGTTCTAGGACCTCTAGCACTGAAAAACAACCAAGCTCAGAGAGCACCAAGGACCCCTCAACATAATCAGTAGGAGTGATCAGTAGTAAAGTGTCCATTGTGTGTTTATTACTACAACTTATATGTTCTTTTTCCAGAGACTCTGAAAACTTTACAGTGTTAATACAATAACACTGTAATTTACAGTGTTAAATACATTTATGAACAATCAATCTGAAATGCCATCATTTAGGAATAGCATGGTCTTATTTGTCCCCAAGTGCATTTATGAAGAACCATGTTTTAATAGCCAACAGTTTTTCAAGAAATTAAAGAATTAATGAAAATTGGGAAATAATTAGTTAAAAAGCTACCTCTGAATAGGACTACATGTTTGGTTAGTTAGCTGTTTGGTTAGTTGAGTTTTTTTAAAAGTGCAGAATTCAATGCTGTGGCAATTTTAAATAAGAAAGCATTTAAATTTCTGGTCTCCAGAAGGAAAGAGTTACCTAATTTGTTAATACAACTAAGGGGAAACCATATATTAATAATATTTATGTCAGCATTATAAAATGTATTATTTGCCAGAAGCAATGTGTAAATAGATTTGGTGCCTGGGATTTCTTTTTTTAAGTAAATAAATAGAAAATACCCTTATAGCCAATGGGTGGCCTGCAATTCCAGTCCTAGTCCACTAGTCCAGAAAAAAATAAATTTAAACTGATGTGATAGGAAGCATCGTAGGGGACTAACAAGGAATTCATCACCATTTTTTCTCTATTGTAAATCTACCTCCATTTATGAGAACCATAACTTGTTCTCTGCTACAGAGAACTGATGACTGGGGATGCCATCATTATCCTTTTCACTTTCTGACTTCTTAAAAGGAGGGAATATTGGTGATATATTTGGAATTAGTGCTACGATAGATAGATTTGGAACTTGTGTGACATACTCATCCCACCCTCTATTTTATTTTTCTACCTACAGCAAGAGGTTGCACATCAAAACTACAGACTGGAGTCCATTTCAACCATACACTTGGAAGCAATAGTCAGCTCTTAAGTAGGTGATGTGGGGCAGGAGTAGCTGGTTAACCCAGATAAATTTCCTTAATTCCAACGAGGACTGGATCTGTTTGGATTTGAATCTAAGCCTCTCTGGGTTGATTGGCAAACAAATTATTTTTGTTGTTTGCACAACATATTTAACTCTCCCAACAGTTAAGCATGTTGTACCAATAGAACCAGAAAATATTAGTAAAACTGGTAAGTAGACTTGATTTGGCAAGATTTGGCTGTACAACATGGATAAAATGCTGAGTTAGTTAATCCTGTGTTGACAACAACAGCAAAAGCAAAGGACATAATCAGAATGAAAGCCAAGATAATACATGCAATAATATCCTTGTTTTGCTTTCAACAAACCTGCCCTTTAGAAAAGAAAGGCCATAGCTCAGAGGGTAGCTTGGCAGCAAATAGAGCTGCTGTGAGTTGTTGCCAAGCCTGTTATTTGCAACTCTAAGAAATAAATGTCTTTGGTTCACTTATTATTTTTAGGGGGGTGGGAAGCAAAGAGCTAAGAAGAAGGCTACTGTGAAAGTTACTCTTCTTTAGTGGTTGTTTGGCTTCCTGGGACTTTTAAACTAGTGTTTAAAAAAAAGAAACCTGAAAATCTTTATTTTAAAACATAACAAAAATATGCAGCCCAGTAACATCATTTTTCTTTAGTCACCTACATTCAAAATATATTTGTTCTACCTGGATCTATTAACTGACTTGAAATTAAATGGAAATGGTTTATCTTCCAATTATGAAAAGCTTAAGTGAATCTGGGCCTTGTAAAATTTCAGAAAGGTATAAAGGTGACTTTTTGAGGTGAGGGGGATTCTAAATGAATAGAGCAGTTTCTCCCAAGTGTGACAAAATGTAATTTAAGCAGCGAAATTAAACATTCATTGTAATCTGAAGAAAAGGTTAGGTCTGAAAGCACATCAGCAAAGCTGATAAAGACCTGACAGGACTTTCAAGAATCGTGACACACATTAACGTTCTTTATTAACTATTAGTTAATCAAGACACATTATGCTATTGGAAGCTGTCAAAAGGCCAACCTGATGCCAGAGCTTCAAACATCAGCATTAGTATCAGCTTACAAAAGTATTTGATGACAAAACTTCATTGTATAGGTCAGGGTTCCCCAACCCAGGACCATGGCCCACTACTGGGCCTTGAGCTGTTTGGAACTGGGCCACGGAAATGGCAAGCAATCGCACATGCAACCCCACTTGTGTGAGCAGCGGGTGAGCAGCTGGTGTGCATGTGTGCGCTCCATTTGCGAAAATAGTAACTGTGTGTGCCTGCCACTCACGAAAATGGAACCTGGCATGCATTCGCACACATGTGCTTATCCACCACCAGAACCATCCCCCCCTCCTCCCTGCTGTTAGTCCACAAAGCTGGAAAGGTTGAGGAACTCTGGTGTAGGTAAATCAACAAGAAATTTAGCAAAGAATATAGGTTGAAGATTATGCATTTTTGCTTCTTCACAGTTATTTCTTTTAAAAGCTTCAGGAAGGAAGGGAAAGATGGAGGGAGGGAGGGAGGGAAACTATCATTTGAATATAAAGTATGTATATAAGCTTTAAGAGGCTGTTAAAATAAAGGAATTTCTATAATAAATGCTATTATCCAATTTATTAAAAACATTGTTAAAGTGCCAACAGATCTAAACAGTATTATGCACAGTAATATTGGACACTATACTACTATAAATTTACTGCTAAATAAATGAATTTAGCACTATACTGCTAAATTTTGCTTTAACTTGGCTTTGTAAGTCAAAACCAGCATTTCAACTTGATTCTAGGAACACCTTGGAAATAACGTGCCTCCTTGAGCAACAGCAAAAAATGAGTTCAATACATTTATTTGTGTTTTGTCTAGGTTGGCTTTAATGGTGAGCTCCTGCCAGGCATACTGATAAATGACTCCTTTACTCAACAGGAACCAGAACAAATCACAGAACACGGTAGAACTTGAAGTGGTGGCAGTATAACCTTGCCTTGCACTGATACAAGCACATCATTTGGAAATGAGAACACTTTTATGGAGATAGACTGTTTCTATTTAATGCATGAATAAAAGACAGTATCATGAATAGAAAGAAAAGAAATAATATATTGCCAGAAAAGGGAATGAAAAAGATTAATTTAGTCAAATGCATTTCAAGAGGTTTAACGTAATAATAAAGTTTGGTGATCGGCACTGTAAAAGAAAGAATAAATTATTTTAAAGGAGTTTTCTGACCTACTGATATTTGAAATTGAGTCTTGGAGATTTGCAAGATTTTAGATGGTATCACTAATATATCACAAAGGTATCACAAAGCTATCTCTAATATAAAATGTTTGATCCTATATAGTACTTCTGAGAAACTGTGCCTACCTGTATTTAGGTTGTGAATGTGCAACATTTTGGGGCTGAAAGTTTTACTTGGCTTTTGAGTGATTTACCAGAGCCAACATTCTGGTGGGAACTATACAAAAACTATGTGTAATTTTATTAAAATCATGCAGTATGATTGTTCCCCACATTTTTACTATGCTCCCCTTTCATTATATTAAAAATTAAAATCCAATAGAAACTTTTGGAAATGCTCTGGGAGTTACCACTGAGACTTTGGAAGGTCTTGAGTCGCTTTAGGATCTGTGTGCATACATGCATACTGCTGGGATGCTTAATAGTGAAGCAAATGAATAGTGCAGAAGAAAATACTTCAGATTTTATGAAATAAAGTAATTCCATAGTGAGGGGGAAAGCCTGCTGACTGCCTTTATTCGTCTATGGGAAAGCTGAGGGCTAAATGACTGACATCAAGAGACTTACTGTATTTGATATTTTCTCATGCAAGTCAGTTGTGCTGTTATGATTTTTATTTAATTTATTGGATCTGTGTACCTGCCTATCTCATCAAAACAACTGTGAGCAGCACACAACAGTCAGATAAAACCAGCAGATAGGAAAAATAATCTACATTATGTCACCTATTTTCTGGTCAATGCCTTGTATGTCTGTTTTCATTTCCTGGTGGCCATTTTAAATAACGAACAGAGATAGGCAAAATAGAATCTAAAGTGGAACAACAAGAGAAAGACTTAGAAACAGTAGATCAAAAATTAATGGCCCCGAATAGGGATCTGGAGGAAGCAATTACACAATTGGAAATGGACAAGGCCTCTTTCTATCTGCGTTTTCAAAACGTTACAGAGGACAAGGACGAAAATCTAGGCCAAGTAATGGCCGAATTAATAGCGGAGGTGCTCCAACAGGACTCAAACGACATAATAAAAGAACTGGATGAGGTGTATAGAATACAGACCAACTACGCCAGATGGAACAATCTACCCAGAGAGGTACACATGAGGTTCGCACGAAAGAAAGTCAAGGATATCTTTTATAAAATGGTAAAAGAAGAACCGATCAACTACAAGGAAAAGGAGGTGATTGTCCTGAAGCAAGTGCCGAGGAGGGTGAGAGAACAAAGAAGAGACTACAGATTCCTGGCCTCACAGCTGAACAAAAGAAATATACTTTTTAGATGGACCTTGCCGGAGGGTATACTGATCACCTGGCAAGGGAGGAGGATTAAAATAAATAGTCTGGTGGAGGCACAAGAATTCCTTGACCATTTGAGAGGGTCAGAAGACGAACAAAGTAGTAAAGAGGAATTGGAAGCTGGCACTACAGAAGAAGAACTCACCCAAAGAAGATCCCAAGAAGAGGTTTCGACGGGGAAAGAGAGCTTAGACGAGAAAGAAAAGGAAGAGAAAGAAAGCAGAGAAGCAGGAAAGAAACAAAGACCTCAAAGAGCAGTTCGAGCTAATACCAACATCAAATTTAAGTAAATCAACAGAAGGCAAAAAGGATGGACGACTGGAAAATGTTATCAATTAATGTAAACGGACTTAACGATCATAAAAAAAGAAAAACCTTCTTTAACAAATTAGTTACACAAAATGCAGGTATAGTATGCCTTCAGGAGGTACATATTAAACAAGAACACATAAAATATCTGGAATATAAAAAACTGGGGAATCTGTATACCTCTCTAGCTACGAAGAAAAAGAGAGGGGTGGTACTATATATTAGAAAGGAGATGAAGACAGAATTGAAATATGTAGACCCTAAAGGTAGATTACTAATTGTTGAAACCGAGAGGGGCAATTCGGCAATATTAATAGCAGCGATCTATGCCCCAAACAAAAATCTGAAAGAGTTCTATAGCAAAACAAGAGATATAATAAGAGGACTGGACAACAACAATATTTGTATTATTGGGGATTTTAACGGAGTGGTCGATGTGTATAAAGATCACAAAAGACCCAGAGGTCAAAAGAAAATAAGGAAAAACTTACCAAAAACCTTCTTCGACCTAGTTGATGAATTAAACCTCGTGGATATCTGGCGAATATTACACCCCAACAAGAGACAGTATACCTACTATTCTAATCCCAACAAATCATGGTCCAGAATAGACATGATGTTGGTAAGCAGGAACTTGGGTATGGACATTGCGTCAGCGGAAATCTTACCTAATACCTGGGCAGATCATAATCCACTGGAAATTAAATGGAAGAGCACATATAAGAGAAAAAACACAAGATGGAGAATGAACACACAATTTTTGCGAGACAAAAAAAATATCGACAAAGTCAAGAGGGAATTAGAAATCTTTTTTGAAGAAAATGAAAAAGAACCAACGAACCGGGGGATAATCTGGGATACGATGAAGGCCTATTTAAGAGGCCTAATGATATCTTATGGAGCATACAGAAATAAAGAGAGGAGAGAATCTCAAAGAATACTGCTAGAAGAACTGGCAAAGGCAGAGAAAGAGGCCCAATTAAACCCTGACAATGAAATAACAAAAGTAAATTGGATGAACATTCGTCATAAATTAAATATAATGGATCAAGAAAAACTTGCATATAATATTAAGAGAACAAAACAATATTACTTCGAGAATGCCAACAAGCCAGGAAGGTGGTTATCTTACAGAATTAAAAAAAAGAGAGAGAAAGGAATTATTCTCCAACTTGAAGACACCGAAGGTCATACCACAACTAAGGAAGAAAAAAAATTGGAGATAGCACACGATTTTTATGCGTCTTTATATAAGGAAGAGGATATATCCAAAGAGAAAGTAAAACAATATTTAATGGAGGAGGGAATGCCACAGATTGGAGAGGAGGAAAAAGAGATGTTAAACAAAGAGATTACATTAACAGAGCTAAAGACTGCAATTGCCAGACTGAAAAAGAACAAATCTCCGGGCCCGGACGGATTCCCAGGGGAATTATACAAAAATTTAGAATTAGAAGACATTCTACTCCCAAGAATGGTCCAAATTTTCAATGAGGCCCTAATGAAAAACAAAATACCAGAATCCTGGAGAGAGGCCTATATTATACTCTTACCAAAAGAGGGATCGGACACCAAATTGATACAGAACTACAGGCCAATTTCACTCCTTAACATCGATTATAAAATATATATGAACATATTAGCGGAAAGATTAAAAAGAATTCTCAATAAGATAATACATAGCGATCAGAATGGATTCCTCCCAGGGAGGCAAATAAGGAATAACACTAGGACGATTCTGGATGTGATAGAATATTATGAGGAACACCCAGAGAAAGAGGTGGCATTAGTCTTTTTAGATGCACAGAAGGCCTTCGACAATCTGAATTGGGAGTTTATAAAGCAACAACTGAACATAATGGGATTTGGACAAAATTTCACAAATACAATAAATATGATTTATGAGAAGCAAAGGGCCAATATCTTAGTAAATGGTGAACTCACCAAAACATTTCAGATCAGCAAAGGAGTAAGACAGGGATGCCCAATGTCACCACTTTTGTACATACTGGCACTAGAAGTGCTACTGAAGAAGATTAGAGAGAGCGATCAAATCAAAGGGCTCAAAATAAGGAAGGAAACATATAAAGTTCAAGCGTTTGTGGATGATGTTGTCCTAATTATGGAAGAACCGGTCGAAACAGGTATACAAATATTGGAAACACTTGATAAATATGGAGAAGTAGCAGGACTCAAATTAAATAAATCTAAAACTAAAATGCTTACTAAAAATATGACGAAAAACCAAAAAGAAGTCCTGGAGGAATCTATGGGAATCCAAATTGTGAAAAAAGTCAAATATTTGGGAGTATGGATCTCAACAAAGTATCTGGCCCTCAAAGAGGACAATTATGTCCCCCTGGTAAAAAGCATAAAACAAGATCTAGAGAAGTGGGGGAAGTTGCAAATTTCCTTCCTCGGGAGGATAGCGACAATTAAAATGAGCATCCTACCCAAATTGCTGTTCTTGTTCCAAACAGCGCCAATTAAATTAGCTAAAAAAATTTTCAGTGAACTCAATGTCGTTATCAGGAAGTTTATATGGGGAGGGAAAAAACCAAGAATAGCAATCAGGAGCTTACAAGATAAAAAAAATAGGGGAGGACTAGGATTACCAATATGGGAAACATATCACAAAGCAGCAATCCTTGTTTGGTTAAAAGACTGGGCGACGTTAGCGAACAAAAGAATTCTAACATTAGAAGGGCATGATCTCCAGATGGGTTGGCACGCCTATTTATGGGAAACCGGGGAAAAAACCAAAACATATTTCAATAAACATAAACTGAGGGACATATTGAAATCAACGTGGGAAGAAATAAAACGGAAACACTACACTAAAATTCCCAGCTGGCTCTCAACCATGGAGGCGATAATTTATCCAAACGTCCTGGATTATGGCAAAACTGTAAAATACAAAGAAATTCTAGATGAGGCAGGGAACCTCAAAACATTAGAACAATTAAAAGAACAAGGCACTTGTGTTGAATGGTGGACATACGCACAGATAAAATCAAGACACAAAAAAGATAAAGAACAATATGGCATAGAAATGGGAAGCAAAGATTTTGATAAAATTTGGATGGGTACAGATAACAAACTATTAGCTAAAATATATAACTATTTAGTAGAATATGATCTGATGGAAGAAGTAGTTAAAGGCCCAATGCTAGCATGGGCAAAAAACATTGGGAAAAATATAAATTTGGAAGAATGGGATCAATTATGGAACATCAATATAAAACTCACCAAGGCAACCACCTACAAGGAGAACCAGTATAAGATGATTTATAGGTGGCACCTAGCACCAGCTAGAATTGCTAAGATTTACCCTAACTCAAACCCAAAGTGTTGGAAGTGTGCACACCAGCAAGGTACTTTTTACCATTGCTGGTGGACTTGCCCTCAAGCAAAAAAGTATTGGAAGATGATTGGCAATTGGCTCTCAGAAATAATAGGTGAAACCTTTGAATTAGATCCTAAAATACTTCTCCTGGGAATCCTTAAGACGGAAATGGCAAAAAAGAAGAAATATTTGGCATTGCATATAATAACAGCAGCAAGAATCGCTTTCGCTCAACAATGGAAAGAGGGAAAAAAAAAACAACAACTAAGGAACAAGTAATCGGCAAAATAATGGATTGTGCCGAGATGAATAAATTAACATTAGAAATTAATGACAGAGAAGATTCAGATTATTATAGCGTATGAGACAAGTGGTACGGGTGGCTAGAGAAGAGGAAATTGAAATAAAAAGGAAAGAGACCAGAACGAGAAATAGTAAAATGAAATAGTAAGAGAAGATGTATTGGGGATGGTAGGAAGCATAAGATGGCAAGGAGAGGATACACGGATAAGCAGGAGACAAAATTTATGTATTTACTAATTTATAGTAAAAGATTATTATATATATATATATATATATATATATATATATATATATATATATATATATGATGAAAATGATATGAGAACACAATTCTTTTCTCCTTCTTTATATATTGCTATGTGGTACTATGTATCTGGTCTGCAAAAATTATCTACATATGTATAATATGTAATTTGCATTTATTTCTTTTTCCATACTATGTAACCGGATGGATAAAAATTGTATTATTATAATTTCTTACAATAAAACACTTTTAAAAAAAAAGGAAAAATAATCTACATTAAGAAACAAATAGTATAAAAAAATAAATATATAAACCAGTAGGCAAAGAGAGATTGAGGACATTTTATAATAGCAATAGCACTTAGGCTTATATACCATTTCACAGTGCTTTACAGCCATCTCTAAACGGTTTACAGAGTCAGCCTATTGCCCCCAACAATCTGGGTCCTCATTTTACCGACCTTGGAAGGATGGAAGGCTGAGTCAGCCTTGAGCCTGTTGAGATTTGAACTGCCAAACTGCTGGCAGCCAGCAGGCAGCAGAAGTAGCCTTCAATACTGCATTCTAACCACTGCACCACCATGGCTCCTATAATACTTCTATAAAACCTGAAATATTCAATATTCCGCTGTTAAATGCAATTTAACTTATATATTAGTGTTAACTAATAACATCTTATCTAAAGCACTGAGATGCCTATTTTTAACAATGAGTACAATTTAAATGGAATATTTTATTTTATCATGCAATCTCATGTACAGCTTAAGCAGAGTGGCAGAACTTACATGTCTACAGAAATGGTGTTTGCTACTTGAGATTTTATCTAAAAGATCTGTCTTTGTTAGATACTCAAAATAACAATTAAAATTGTAATTACTATTTGTGTATAAAATATCTTTTACCTATATTTGTGAAATGAGCACAAATGGGAAAATACGTTCATTTCTAAATAGGACTAAAACTTTTGTGTGTGATATTTTGTAACCTTAAATTAGGTGAAATACCGTATCAGGCAACAAGTAGCTAACTTATAGAATGCCAGGATACATTACTCCTGAGGAAATGAAATTTGGAGATTTTTTTAAACCACTTCAGCACCCTTGTGCTGCTGCTTTCAATGCTACTATGGCACTGCAATAGTCAGTTCCAGTCATATGATCTTTCAATGGGCCCTTAGAACTTGGGAGGGCTGCTGGGAAGGGAAGGAAATGTGGAAGGGCAAGGGGGGTAGGTAAAGAGGGAGGGAGGGAGGAAAAGAAGGAAGGAAGGAAGGAAGGAAGGAAGGAAGGAAGGAAGAAAGGAAGGAAGGAAGAAGGAAGGAAGGAAGGAAGGTTTAAAGATGAAGGAAGGAAGGAAGAAGACAGGAAGGAAGGAGGGAGGAAGGAAGGAAGGAAGGAAGGAAAGGAAAGGAAGGACTGCCAGCTTCCCACAAAGAAAGTCAATGGGGCTAACAATAGGATGTCAGAAATTGCTCTTGCTCCTACTGATACTTGGTCTGCCCATGATCATTCTGTTTTTCATTTTAGGGAGGGAAATATCTCTGAAATGATGATCTACAGTTCATGGGTTGTGTAGTATATGGATATAAAACCGCTGTCCAAAGCATTATCTATGTACAGTACAGTAATCAGAAATTACATCTCTGCAATTGTCTTCAGCTATGAACTCAGCTATCAAATCCTGGGCTTGTTTCATATGCTTATTTATGACTCCCTAACTGACATTAAATTAGCATTTATCACTTCTGTTAACTGAAGTGTTTACATTACAAATTGAAATGTTTTATGTAAATCTGACATTTGTAAATAGAAAAAAATAGAAAGATCAGAATCTCATTCTAGAGTGTCTGTTGAACACATGTTCAATGGATACATATTTTTTTCAAAAGATGTAACTATAAATTGGCCAATCTTAAAACACAACTATGACAGTGCCTGTAGAAACTTGAATCATGGGTGTAATGTGATGCCTCTGTTTCCTTCCTTTCTGCCTCTATTAATATTTTCTATTGTCTTCACTCTTCTCCTTGGATGTCAAATCATCATATAAATTCAACTTGCTGGAAAAGAAATTCACTTTTCCTTTTTTTTTTCTTTTTAGTTGGCAACATCTGTCTTCTCAAGTTTTACCATCCCTGATCCTTCTTTCCCCCATTTTACAATTCTATTCTAGCTAAGGTTTCATATCCCTTTTTAATCATTTTCTGTAGTTCTAATGCAACCTATTTTCCTCCAAAGCAACTTGCCCAAGAAAGCATGCAGTATATCTACATCTGTTTTGTGGTCCCTAAGTACACCCTAGACTGGAAAGGGCCCCACATTTAAGCCATTTCAGCATTTTGGAAAGGAAGAATTTAAGGCTTAGACTACATAGTTTTTCCTTAAATCCTGAAACTTCTGCCAAATGGATCCTAGACAAATCATTTTTTGTAGTGTGGTTCTTAATGTGCTATGCAAAAGTTGATGGGACTCTCATGTAAATGGTGTCAGAACATTGGATTAATATAGTTTTAAAGATGAAAAAAATGCCTCTCTTGAAAAACACAAAAATTTGAAGACTATTCCATGACCCCATCCATATTATATTATAGCTCTGTCCTCATTCTTGCTGCAAGGCATCTAGTTTACATTTTAGGGTTATTCAATAAATCATGGATTGATGTATAAAACAATGGTTTAGAATTATTCTAGCCTTGGCTGAAGAACAATATGCAAGTTTTTTTTTTATTTATATGCTTGAAGTTTATATAGTTCATTCTTGTGACTTCATTTCTTTTTCTTTCACACAATATTGTTGTTTTCCATTTTCTAACTGGACTCTCCTTTGTTATACTTGTGCTCTGCTTGAACTTGCTGCTCCATTCTCTTTTCTTTAATTTTTTTTAAGACATCTACTATCAAGTTAAAGATAGTATCTCAGTTAAAGATATTAAGTGATCCATAATGCTAAAGTCAGGAATATACAAAATTACATTAATATAAGGTCCTGGAGGATGTTGTAAGATGCTAAAAAATCCCTTGATGGCTGTGGATGACAAAGTAAATAAATACATTTCAACCTTATCAGCATCTCATTCTGTAATGAATTTAACTAATCCTGATTAACTTTCCAATATTAGCTTTCATTTTAAGGTACCTTTTCGGGTAGCTATTCCATCTTTCAAATAGTTAAGTGTGAACTAATAATTCTCTAGATCCTGAACAATTTATTTTACTGATACCTTTAGATTCTTATAGGCTTATCCCTTAGTTCATTAAGGCTGACCCCCAAATGCAGAAAACACTGTGGTTTGCCCAATTCCATCTATTATGAGAAATGGAACTGGTAAATGAAAGACTAAAAAGAAACCTTATTTGTGATGAGAGCACCTACTAATTGCCATTTAACACTTATGTAAATATTAATTGGGAAATTTATTGAAGACTTAAAATCAAGGAGATTATTCAAATTACTCTGTGGGCTCTGTATCTTTCATAAAAGGTTTAGAGTACTGTTTTATCTCTTCACAGAATTATCTGAAAGAGGATTAAAAGTAGAATATCTCTAAGAGAGAGCACCATAGTTTTTTTGTTTTAAATGATGCACACTAACCTGCATTGGTCTGATACTCACAGAACAAATGAATGCCATTTGTACAGCTAGGGTTAGGGTTAGGGTTAGGGTTAGCTGGCCACATTTAGCCCAATACATTGAGCAAACCTAGCTTGTGTAATATATTGTTCATTGTGTTGCTGAATCCAGAAAATGGGATTAATAGATTAAATATGGTTAAGAAGTGCAAGGATGTGAAAGTGTATGACAGAAAATAAATGGATAAATGTATCACCTTTGAATAAGTTAAGAGTGCCATATCTGGATCCTGCAGAATCCAGATAAGTACAGAATCACAGAAAACTGTTCCTGTTGCACTAGCTTTACGTGGTTGCAAAAATACAGATAAGTAGAAAATTCACCTTTTGGTGTCATCTAGAGTTTATTCTGACTTTTACAGCCCAGATATTGTTATCTTAGATGAATAAGAACACACAGAGAGAAAGAAAATTTGACTCTGTTGCAAATTTCACATAAATCAGAACTGTGATACTCACTTAATTTGATATGCAAAAAGTGAATTGCCTTAGCACTGAAGCTGGCCAAAAACTTCACGATAAAACTTCACAAAGAGCTGTTTTACATTGCTCTAGGAATAGACGCTGTTTACCGGAAAATAATTGACAGATAAATTGATTGTACCACAATGAATTAGATAGTAAAACCATCATGTTACAATTTTGTTCTGAAGTCTGCATGACAAAATGCTGTTTGCCTCCCCTCCCCTTTATGTTCAGCCTGAACTTCTAAAGCAAAAACTAAAGTCCTCTATTACAGAACCAGTGGCAAGTTTTGACAGCCAAGAATAAACCTCTCTAACATTGATTGCCTGCAATACCCAACCATGCCCATTACTGTCTTGTCAGTATTCTCGGAAAAATGGGCTCATGTTAGATTTCTCTTTGCATTCTTCAAAATCATAGTTTATGACCAGTTAAAGTAATTTTGTGCTGCCAGAACCACTTGTAGGGATCTATCTCCATATTAATGTATGAGTATGTTATGAATATTGTATGAGCATGACTAATATGTCATTATTTGTAAAAAGCATAGCTGAAATAAATAAGACACAGTAACTTTACAGATGTTTGGAAAGAAAGTATAGATCACCATCAGAATTGGATGCCAGCCAATCTGGCCAAGTGAGGTAACAGAGGTACCATCATGCAAAATTAGCTATGATCAGTTTCAGCTTATGAATCTAGAGGAAGTGAATCCTATAAACTGGTTACCTGTATATTGCATCATTGTCTCTCCTGACTGGTTAATGGGAAAAATGAGAGTGTAGTTTCAGAGGTGGGTTTCAGCAGGTTCTGACCAGTTCTGGAGAACTGGTAGCGGAAATTTTGAGTAGTTCGGAGAACTGGTTGTAAAAATTCTGACTGGTCCTGCTCCCATCTAATCTCTGCCTCCCAAGTCCCAGCTGATCAGGAAGAAATGGGGATTTTGCAGTATCCTTCCCCTGGATTGGGGATGGAATGGAGATTTTACTCTATCTTCCCCTGCCACACCCACCAAGCCATGCCATGCCACGCCCACCAAGCCACACCCACAGAACCGGTAGTAAAAAAATTTGAAACCCA
This sequence comes from Arizona elegans, assembly GCA_022577455.1. Taxonomy (NCBI): domain Eukaryota; kingdom Metazoa; phylum Chordata; class Lepidosauria; order Squamata; family Colubridae; genus Arizona; species Arizona elegans. Next base: position 169,390,961 of record JAKOOJ010000002.1, read on the forward strand.
CCACTGGTGTAGGTCAATACATCCCTGAGAGAATGGTGCATTTATTCTTCAACTTTGAAAAAATGGTAGTACATCACTTCCTCAAGAAACCATCATTTGACCAAGCTATTTTAAACAATCATCTTCTGGATTTGCTGGATTTGTCAGAAGCCTTTAATACCATTGGCCATGGTTTCCTTTGGGGATATGTAACTAGGACTGGGAACGGGACATTATGTTATAGTGTTTTTCTTTCTTCCTGAGCATCAAGTATCAATCAGTGGTAGGAAAGAGGTCAAACTCTCAAATGTTCTGAGTTGCCAGAGGGCTTATACATTTCTTCCTACTATTCCACATCTATAGGAAGCCACTCAGTGAAATAATTTATTGATACTAGGTGAGGAATCATCGATGAGTTGATGTTCTTCATCTGTGTCCTGGACAGATGATGTGGTAAAAGTCTTGACCAGGTGTTTGGAAATGGCTAGGTTCTGATTAGGAAAGGTCTTCTGAATCTAGATGTTTCATCTATATCTTGGCTTGAGTTATGCGCCGCTGTCTGGAACTGGTTCACAATCTTGGAGTTCTGGACTTGTGGCTCCTGCTTGGATACCAGGTAGAGGCCAAGCAGGAGAACCTTTGCATAAGTACATCTGGTGTGCCAGTTACTTCTTTTTCTGGACCAGAAGGCATTGCACACAGTAATAGATGGACTATCACTCTATACAAGGCTGTCCCTGAAGACAGTTCATTGTCATATCCTTCAACTTTCTGAGTAGTTATGCAGGTGCATCTAAATTTGCCCAAGCAATACCTCTGCTTCAGAAGCTGCAGTGCTGGCCAGCTAATTACCAGATACAGTTTAAGGTGCTATTATCAGCAAAACCCTACAGGACTGAAAGCCTGAATATCTTCAACACCACCTTCTTAGAAGTGAATTTGTCCATTCAGTGAAATCAGGAAAAGCTCGTTAATAAATTAACTGTCCCTGAGGCAATTCTAACCAATCCTTCTCAATGGAGGGAACAAGTTCCCTTGCACAAATGGACCACCAACTCTCTGCTGAGTTTCTGCAGAGCTGGTAAAACAACTCTTTTTGACACAGAGATAAGATTTGACCTGCTCTTTGTTGATAGTGCTGTTATTCCAATTCTATGTTATTCTTAATCCTTTTTCCAAGGGTTGAAGCTGTCTACAGGAATGGAGCAGCATCTGGTACTGCTAGTGTACGTTCATAAATTTAAAGCTCAATCTGAATTTAAAATTCAGGTACAAGTAATTATCTTACCCACCTAAAGTTTTCTACTGAGCTGACATTGGTATATAACTTTGGAATTTGACATAATTAATCGGAATTTGCTAACAAACTTTGCCTAAATTCTAACACATATAGGATTATTCCTTCCATATAAGACAGTACAAACATTCCATTACACATTCAAAAAGGTTCCCATGTTGTTATTTTATTCTCAGTCATTCTATATTCTTTCATGCACTTTCATTTCACTTCCAAGAAAAAAAACGTAAAATGACATCCTAAATGAAAGTGATTATGAAATTATATGCTGCCTATCCATGCAATTAAAAAGTGTATCTTCCTTTGCTAAGCACATGTCATATCCACTTTAATGTCAATGACAGAACACACATAGAAGACAACATTTGAAATGAAAAGAGGGTATTATGTAGTTAATGCTGACCTTATTTCCATGACACTTTTAATTGGATCATGGGGTTAGCATTAATATGTTGTGTATAGAAAAAACCCAGGTTAATTGGACCATTTACCATAATTACCCCTAAAGTGATTAAAATTAGCCCCAGGTTAAACAAAGTCTATGTTGTCTGAGCTGCTAACTGGAGAATTTGCTTATTTGTGTATAACAAGTATTTGAATACTAGAATCTAAGGATTCTGAGTGACTTACAGAAAGGTGGGATCAACATGTTACCTGTTCCAAAGTAAGGGGTCTACCTTTGAGAAAATTATTCTCCCTGATCACTTGTACATTTTTTATTTATTTTATTTATTAAAACTATTATGACCACCCATTCCAAAAGACTCTGGATGTCTTACAATATACAATGAAGACAGTTAAAAAGCATGGACATCTGGAGGATCCAGTCCCAGCTAACCCATGTTGGATGGTGTATTCTACTTGGAGGAGAAGATGGTTCCAGACCCTCTTCACCTACAGCAAAAGCCCAGATCCTCAAGAGGGCCAGGTTTTGTATGGCCACTTAAAGTACTCCATAACTGTAACCATTTTTGTTTTTGTCTCTACAAATACAGAGTGACAAAAATAAGTGACAAAAATAAAATATGGCCCCTGACTTGTCTGTGTTCACATCAGTGTGGATTCCTGCCTTGTTTCTGTTCTTTCTGTTCCCTGTAGTCAAACATGCAAGCAAGCAATTCTACAGGAAAAAGAGAGAAAAATGCTTGGTTTCCTGTCTTCTTTGTAGCAGCCAGAAGACTATAATCTCAGCTACTGGATGACTGGTTGAAATATATACACGGAGTTAAGTAACAAGGAGAGAGGATTCTTGGGAAGCTGTTTCACGTGAACATCTGTTCATGGTCTTTCTTTTCTTGAAACACATTTAACAATGGAAAGTAAACACATTCTGTTAAGTGTGAAAAATGTTAGCTAATATTTGTAAAACAATCAGCACATTTTCAAACTGCTGTTACAATATAAATGAAAAATGCGTGCCCTCGGGGTCATTAATGTCTGTAATGTTTTCATTGCTAGAGCTGAGTTACAGAATATGTAAAGTAATAAAGGAAAATACTCCAATGCATATTCAACAATGAGTACAAAGAAGCAAATGGAATTTGTCCTAAAGTCTTAAAACAAAAGGATGGGATTTCCAGTAGGGCTCTAAGGCAGGCTTAAAGAGCACTCATGGGAGAACTCTTAAAAAGCAAAACTTAACAGAGAATACTTATAAAAGACTGGTGTGGCTGCAAATTAATTATATTGGTGCTGTGTAAAATGGAAAGTTTTATAAAAGCTTGCTAGGCAAAGCAGCAATGCGAGAGCTCCCTTTGGAAAAATAAGAATTGGCAGCAGGCTCACAGGTTCCCTGCAAGGAAGAAAAGCACATTTGTACTAAAAGATAAAGTCACCCCCATGAAGACGTTCTCTTGGTGTAATTTTCTTTAGGCATGAGCTTTAGCCACATTAGGTAGGTGTAGCAAGCCATGGCCTTAATTGAAGTCTTTGTCATAGTGACTCTGCTTTCAACACTACAAATTGAAGAGCACTGTTAATATTTCCAAACAACCTGAGAAATATTGCGTTGGTACAAAATGCAGTATAAGATAACACTAATTTAACAACCAGTGCATGGATTACCACTAGAATTTTAGTTCCAGTTCAATGTGTGACTTTTTAACTTGTAAAGTCCTTTGCAGCTTTTTGTTTAAAAAAGCTTTTTAAAAAGATACAAAACTTTTTTAAATTTGTAGTTCTGTGTTGGTGTTTTGGTGAAAAAGGAATTGATTCAGATTGATTTTTTTCCCCTTCTTTTGAATTTGCTCAGAGATATTCATGTTTTAATTTTATTACTGAAAACTGACTTGTGCCTTAGGAGTTGGGCAACATATACAATTAATACATAATAAATCATAGCAGGTCTGTCATTTGTCCCTTTTCGCCATAAGATTTTTTTCAGCTTCCTAATCCATTTCACACTTCTGGGATTACCTGGTTTCCCATTCCAAATAGATTCAATTTCCCCTTATCTTTTTGAGACCAATCAAGTTAGCTAAGAGATGCCTAATGTGAGTTCCTAATCCTTATATTAACAAAGCTAGAGATTAAATCATCTTTGATTTAAACTTTGCTTCTTTCTTTTTTCCAAAATTTATGGGAATTTATATATGGTTTATGAGAAAACTCTATACTCAGTGCTTAACTTCCAGCATGAACCTTTGATTTCATCCCATTGTGAACAATATACAATCATTTGTTCACATATTCCAAGACAATGGGCTCAAGGGATATGAGCCATCAGCCCTCAGTCTGATGGTTCTCCCATGCCTTTTCTCATCTGCCTACTAACTTTAATTCAATCTATGATCTTACATCTGGAATGAATGTTTTAAAATGTAAATAGCTATGATAAATATTAAAAGATTCATTCAACTGGAAGATATATATATATAATTGATTCTTTACATAAATTTACAGCAAAGAGAAAAAATTAAATTTGTCATAAAGTCCTTCAAATAACAGTTTTTTGGCTGGATCTCATATCTTCCTACTTGGAACTTCTTTTCTATTTAAGCAATCCTGAGGCTAGCTGACATGTAGCAACAGCCTTTATAAGCAGACAACAGCAAGTCAGTAGACAGAATTTTTAATAGAAATAAAACTGCCTGTTTATCTAAGAATATTAAACTTACAGATTTACCCTCTAGATACAATCCTGAAATAAATCTTAGATCTCAATATAGTTCACTGGGAAAAAGAAAGACGGGAGGGGCATAATAGTTCTTAGGGCTATCTTAATAAGTTAAAGGTCTGCAGAATGCAATAAAATGTGGATTAAAATGTGATAAAACTATTGAGTGTTTAAAGACTGCAATATAAGCTCTAAAACATTTGATAAAGCCTGAAAGCAAGGATTTCTGCTCCCAGATGTGTAGGACTATACACATCTAATAAGTATATGACTGGGGATTATTGAACTTGAATCTGGCACATCTGGAAGCCATCATTTGGGCAGGTTTAATCTTAATGTATGACAGGGTTGAGGACCCTCTGACCTCTGGACACTACCAAACTACATTTCCCAACATCATCAGATTGCTAGCCAATAATGACATTTGCAGGTCTGCTTCTGAGGAATATGGTCTCCTGGAAAGTATAAAATCATAAAAGTATATGCACTTATTTGCAATTTCAGCAGTGGGCCGTTATTCAAACAGCTATTGAATTTGGCCAGATCCATAACAGTCATTGACAGAGATCTAATTCAGAATCCTCTTATTTACTTTATTAATAGAACGTTAGATAGAAATTCTAAATTCATTGTGTTTCTATCTGTTCTTGTATCCTGCCTTATCTTATCTTATCTTATCTTATCAGGGAGCTGCTGATACCGTTCTACAGAGGAATTATTGTCTCTGTCATCTGCACCTCTATAACTGCCTGGTTTGGTTGTGCAACCCAAGACAGACACAGCAGTGGTGAAATCCAATTTTTTTTTCTACCAGTTCTGTGGGTGTGGTTTGGTGGTCGTGACAGGCAAAGGATACTACAAAATCCCCTTTCCCACCCCACTCCAGGGGAAGGATATTGCAAAATCTCCATTCCCACCCCACTCTGGGGCCAGACAGAGGTGGTATTTGCCAGTTTTCCGAACTACTCAAAATTTCCACTACTGTTTCTCTGAGCTGCTCAAAATTTCCACTACCGGTTCTCCAGAACCTGTCAGAACTTGCTGATTTCACCCCTGAGACACAGACTTCAGAGGATAATTAGAACTGCAGAAAAAACCATTGCTACCAACCTGCCTTCCATTGAGGACCTATATACTGCACAAGTCAAAAAGAGGGCTGTGGAAATATTTACAGACCCCTCATATCCTGGACATAAACTGTTTCAAGTCCTACCCTCAAAATGATGCTATAGAACACTGCACACCAGAACAACTAGACACAAGAACAGTTTTTTCCCAAATGTCATCACTCTGCTAAACAAATAATTCCCTCAACACTGTCAAACTATTTACTAAATCTGCATTACTATTAATCTTCTCACGGTTCCTATGACCCATCTCCTTCCACTAATGACTGTATGACTGTAACTTTGTTGCTTGTATCCTTATGATTTATATTGACTGTTTTCTAATATGATTTGATTGCTTATTTGTACCCTATGACTATCATTAATTGTTGTACCTTATGATTCTTGACAAATGTATCTTTTTTTTTATGTACCCTGAGAGCATATGCACCAAGACAAATTCCTTGTGTGTCCAATCACACTTGGCCAATAAAATTCTATTCTATTCTATTCTATTCTATTCTATTCTATTCTATTCTATTCTTGCTATAAGTTTCTACTGTAAGCTATTTATGCGCAATCTGGGAAGAAGTTTGAAATTACCTGTAAGTGTGGTTCAAAGTTCTTTGAGTAAATACACAAATACAAATACACAAAGACACCATTCATCTTCAGCACTCATTTTAAGAAATGATTATATAAAATGGGGTAGTAAATCTACTGCACATAGGTACCTCCCAGCCTGTTATTAGCAGCTCTGAAGGCCTATTGGATAAGATTGTACCACTGAAAATTAGCAGCAAAACAGCACTTTATATATACTGCTATCCCTTTTTTCAGATTGGGACAAAATATTAACAAGAATAGTATGTTACGTTTGTGTTGCATTTAATATTTTAAATTAACTGTACTCTTATCTTCCCTATGCTTATGCCCCTTGGTAGCCTTTTAAAAAAAAGAGATTAAAAGTGCAGATTTTGCCTGCAAAAATATTGTCTGCTTTGATATGGTACCATAGTATATGTGGTTTAATGTGGCAAGTGGTTGAAGTGTCAGATTACAACTAAATTCTGCAAGTAGAACAGAAACTTATTTGTTCACAAAAATAATAATGATAACAGTTCAGTATTATAATATGTATATATAAGAAAATTCAAAAATAGATTTAGGTAAGGCTATAAGAAGGACAAAAGAGAACAGAATTATCAAGATTGTAATGGAATAAGAAAGGCTAATGATGCAACTGGAAATGCAGCGTAATTGGAGTCAGGACTCAACAGCTCAAGAAGTTAGTGAAACAAGGAAGTAATAACAATGAGGAGAACACCTACATTATCAATTCTTCAACACTTGCCATCTGTGTACTCATTCCTAAATTGCTTGCAGACAAGAATGAATAATGAAATAGCCAAGGTTAGAATACATCATATTTTTCAGGACAGAAAAATACCAATTAAAGTACAAAAAGTTCTATGAAGATCTCTTAATAATATATGATAAGGGAGATGTAGGAGAACACTCTTTTTTAAGTTTAGTCTTCTTTTAACATTCTTATTTTCTGGTGGGATTTAAATTGACAATATTTAGGCATAGAGTTCAGCTAGCTATATGGGAAAGAAGGGTAGGACTAGCTAGGCAAATACTTGAACTACTAATCATCTGGGCCCCAATTCAACAATGGCTGCATGTTTCTTCTAAATATATGTGAAAGACAATCTTTCCATTTATTTCTAATGGGAAGAACTTTTTCTTGAAGCTGAGATAAAATCCTCCATTCATTTCGATTCCTTGCAAATAACTCCTTTCACACTTACATTGTTTTCCTGTAGTTAAGAATGAAATTAAGGAATCGCATTTGTCACACCAATTCAGAAGAGCAGAGAACAATTGCCCAGGTGACAGTAGTTCTCTGCCACAATAGTAATTTGTAGTTCAGTAATAGCACCTTTTTCCCCATGAAGTGCTGAATCAGACTCATCATACTCCTTGGAAGAGATATGTTAATCAGCTATTAGATGCAGCACTTTTAGCAAATAATAAAGTATTGGTTAAACTGAACACAAAAGCATTGTAAAGTGCTTGAATGGTCTTGTTTCACTTAATGTGCATTATTTGTGGGGAAGGATCGAGCTGTCAATTTTAGATTATTTCTGAGGATTTTTCTGCAAACTATTTTCATTCTTCAATCCTTTTGAACAATTTTGTCTAGACATTAAAAATACGAGTAATTATTATAAGAGCACCTGTCAATATGCTAAGCCACCATTACAGCCACCAGGAGCCGTGGTGGCACAGTGGTTAGAATGCAGTTTTGCAGGTTAACTCTGCCTACAGCCAAGAGTTCGATCCTGATCGGCTCAAGGCCTTTCACCTTCCATCCCTCTGAGATCATTAAAATGAAGACCCAGTCTGTTGGGGGCAATATGCTAACACTGTAAACCATTCAGAGAATGCTATAAGTTTAAATGCTATTACAATTGCTATATTGTTACATTTAAGAACCTCTTGCTACATGCTATAAGAAAGAAAGCAAAGTAATAATTTTGCAACTAGCTATTTTTCAGGTAAATAGATTTAAACAGATTGTCAGTGTCTCGACTTAAGATGAGGCATTCTAAACAATGTTTACAAACAGGAATCCTGAATAGGCATGATGAAGGATGTCTATGAGGAGAAAAGATTAGAAATCTCCTCATACTCTCACCCCTACAAAAAGGGAATTCCCACAATTCACAAAGCAATCACTAAGGCTGATAAAGTGATATAAAGCTGAAAAGAAGAGCTGTGCTTTGATTTAAGTTCTTACAGCAGTGTGGCCTCTTCACTCTGCAGGGCAAAAGGAAGCATCCATCTTGCTTCATCTTGATTTGCTTCACAGCCTCTCTCGATCTTTTTATCTCAGATGCTGAGGGGAATCTTCTTTTGCCAAATGGGCCAGAATATTTCCAGGCTTCAGCAAACACTGCCAGATAGGCACAATAAAAATTAAAGGCAGATGACCTGGGACCAGGTTCAAAGTAAAGATCTCCCAGGCTAGGCAGTTTTGGTGAACACTGGATGGCATTGAATACACTAAAGCATCCAGAATAGAAGTACTTTCGCCAATTACTGCAGGTTCGAATCTCGCCAAGGCTCAAGGTTGACTCAGCCTTCCATCCTTTCTAAGGTAGGTAAATTGAGGACCCAGTTGTGGGGGCAATAAGCTGACTTTGTATAAATATACAAAAGAATGAAGGTTATTGCTTAGCGCATTGTAAGCCGCCCTGAGTCTCCGGAGAAGGGCGGCATATAAATCAAATTAAAAAAAAAACATTGGGAGAAAGGCAGAGAGGATCTTTCTCCCACAGCAATGATCTGAAGCTATTCAAAGGCACAGGAATTGCTTCATCATGGCAAATTGTGTCACTTCTTTGCTCTACTGAAGTTAATTTAAATAATTTTATACAGGCTAATGTGCTAGTCTCCAAGAAAATAGAATAAAATAGAATTCTCATCAGATCCATCCTATCTCTTTTCATTAGGTGGTGTAAATTTGCCACCTCTTTTGCAAAACAAAGGCAAAAATCCAGTTTTGAGTGAGGTCTGTGAATGGAAACCTGTGGAATCATTTTTAGGACCAATGAATGGACCTCTCTCGATCTCACAAGTACTTCCCTATTGTCACCATTTTCATCACTATCAACTCTATCGACACCCAAGAGTGTCTTTGCTGCTAACTGTTGTGCAGTCTCATGAACTGACCAACTGTCCTTCCATCTGACTATTTGGGAAGTGTAAAAATTGATCTTCCAGTCAGTAATCACTCTTCTGCCCTTTCTTTCAATTTTCATTTTCTTTGCATCAAAACAGGGTAAGGAACCACTTCTGAATTTCACTGATGAGAGAACAATGGCAAGGTACTTCCTACATGGGAGAAGGGGGAAATCTGAGAAGCCATGGCCTGGTTTTTCAAGCCAATGGAAAACTCTCCTCTGGCATTCCAGAAGAAACACTTCAGTATTGCCTTTGCAAGCTTTCCTCTGGAGATGCAGGTGAGCTGGAAATGAATGACTCAGATGCAGAAAATGTCTTAAATCCAATGGCATGGTGTTGTGTGAATAGAGAGACACATTAATATCAAAAGAGTGCAGGCTGCATGTGTGGATGGAGCCTATATAAAAGCGAGATTGGGAAAACAGACCATTTACAAGCTCTCATTATTGCAAATAAAGAGGACAAAAGAGAGGGAGGGGAAGCAATTCTGGAGTTGTGCAGAGACCCTGTGTGGAAATTTCCTCAATCTCACATTTTTCCAGTGTTTTGTTTTTACATTTTAAAAACAGTTTGCAGAAACTTATTCATTCATTTTTGTGAACATTTCCCCTAACATGAATTTTAGCATTTAATTTTGCATAATATCTGCATTCTTATAAGCAATTTTTCAGAAATAACTCATTTTAATGTTCACTAATACTTTTCCATATATTTCCCCAGATATTTTAAACATGAACCACATGAATTTTCATTCAACCATGAATCTTAAGCAAAAAAAAAAAAAAGTACAGAAAATCACTATACTATAATCAACAGCACACAGCACATTCTTCTATGCGTGGTCTTATGTGTGGTCTTGTATACAGCCTCCGGAGCTTCTCTGAAAGTTCATGCTGAGCATTAAATTTTAATGTAATGTAATGTAAGTGGAAAGAGCAACTTGGGCGTCCTCCTGGATTCACGGCTGTCTTTAGAAGAGCACTTGACGGCCGTGACCGGGAGGATTTTTCATCAGGTTCGCCTGATTCGCCAGTTGCATCCCTTTCTGGATCGGGACTCGTTACACACGGTCACTCATGCCCTTGTCACCTCCTGCCTGGACTATTGCAATGCTCTCTACATGGGGCTCCCCTTGAGGAGCACCCGGAGGTTCCAACTGGCACAGAGTGCGGCTGCGCGGGTGGTAATGTGAGCGAAATGGCGTTCCCATGTAACACCCCTCCTGCGCGAGCTGCACTGGCTCCCAGTGGTCTTCCGGGTGCGCTTCAAGGTTTTGGTTACCACCTTTAAAGTGCTCCATGGCTTAGGACCTGGGTACTTGCGGGACCGCCTCCTGCCACCAATAGCTTACCACCGGCCAGTACGCTCCCATAGAGAGGGGCTCCTCCGGGTGCCATCAGCCAAACAATGTCAACTGGCGGCCCCCAGGGGGAGAGCCTTCTCTGTGGGGGCACCTACTATCTGGAACGAGCTCCCCCCAGAGATACGGAGGATCCCAGATCTGCGCACCTTCCGCCGCGCCTTAAAGACCTTATTATTTCACCAGGCGGGACTGGCCTAATTTCTCTCTCTTTCATAAAAGATTTGCAATTTTTAAATATCTTTTAGTATCTTATATATTCAATTTTAAAATTGGTTTTAAACAGTTCGGGGTTTTAAATTTGTCGGAACCAAAACTATTTAATTTGATTTTATTCTACTTTTAAATTTTGTATGGATGTGTTTTTATTGTCTGGCTGTGCACTGCCCTGAGTCCTTCGGGAGTAGGGCGGTATAGAAATTGAAATAATAAATAAATAAATAAATATAAAATAAATTATTAACTGTATGTGTAACTATACTAACAATATTTGAATGTTTTAAATATATTCTACAAAATGAATATTAAATTAATAATAAATGGGAAACATTTAGTATACATCATTGCTCACTTGTTGGCAGAGAGAGAGAGAGAGAGAGAGAGAGAGAGAGAGAGAGAGAGAGAGAGAGAGAGAGAGAGAAAGAAATTATCAAAAATTTCATTGACTTGCCATCTGTCTGCAAGCATACAATAATAGTTCTATTTATACAGCCCTAAAAAGAGAGACCATTTCTAATTTTTTAACAGTCTCTACATATCTAATCAGAAGGCTAGCATGGGATTATTCCAAGTAAGAATTCACAAGGATGCAGCCTCTTTCTTCCTTCTGTAACTGAGATAAAGAGATTCATTTCCAATGAATGCTCTGTTTTCAATTAATTCTTCAAATCCATGGACATGTCTCTCAAAGTATCAGTTGACATTAGGGATCATAGAGCTGGATGTGACATTTTCATAGCTCCATTGCAAGTGGAGCCCTGCCCTGAAACCAATTATTGTGACAAAGCAAATCTGTACTATTTAGGTTAAGAAGGAATATCTCATGGAAAAAGATTAAAATATGATAAAAGTATTCTCAAATTTGTAGAAATTAGGAAAAAATAAAGTGCCAGTGAAAAATAAAACAAGGCTCAAGGCATATATTCATAAATCCAACAAAATAAGCAGGATGGTTGAAATTAGACTGAAATTCTTGTATATTTTTTCACTAAATATATTTCAAAGACAGGTACATTTCTATTTTTTGTAAATGCACACCAATAAAAGCTTGAGTGGTAGTCATCTAATAGTTCTATGTCTATGTCTGTCCTTTTATAACAAACTCCACTGGGTTCCATAAGATTTAGTCCCAAGATGCAACCTGAACAGCATACAGAATGTGCAATTCCTCAGTAAAAGGGATACAAAATTAGAAACAGACTCTCATTTGTATTCCTTAGTACAGCTACCAGGTTGAACTAGATAGAAATTGGATACTTGCAATATTATTTTAGATTAAAATAAAAGATGAATTGCATACCATAAATATGAAAACTTATCTACCTTACACTGGGAATGATGAAAATCACTCACAGTCATACTCCTTGAATTCTATGCATTATTATATCAGCAGCACAGATTTATTGACTTCTTATCCTACAGTGTTTTTAATTTTTCTTTCTGAGTTATGAGTTCAGTGCTTTTTCAAACTGATTATATACCATTCTGGTACACTAACAAAACCTAAGCGGAGAAACTTTTATTCTCAGGACACCATCTTAGTATAAAACAAAGATCCCCATTAAAATTCAAGGTGTTTTTTTTTCCTTGTTCTGTACCAGCAAAATATTTTGCTAACAGTAATATTTACAGTAAGAGATTGGCAATGACAGGAACAGAATACCCAGTGAAAAATATGACTCAATAGCTGAATATAAAAAATCAGAGCCACTTATTGGGTCACAATATATGTGTAGATTCCCAACATTTTTCTGTGATATGTAACACAATTCAAAATAGAAAGAGATATTAAATGGAAAAGATGAAAAGTAGGTGATTTGAAACTTCTGCAGTCCAGCTGTCTTACACTTTGGAAATACAGGAAAGAAAGAGTTTTTCTTTTGGATCTCAATTTCTTCCTATGTAGATCCTGATCATTAGCCATACCAACCATAAGGTTAGAATTTGTTTTGGCCAAACCTTGCATAATCAGGTTTCTCCAGTGGTGGGATTCAGCCGGTTCGCACCGGTTCGCCTGAACCGGTAACTAGCCACGCCCTTTGCCCCTCCCAGCCAGTTGCCTTGGATGAGGCTGATATGTAATGCCTTTTCTCTTGCTGCACGGCCCTCCCAATCAGCAGAGGCTCCCTAAATGAGAAAGCTGGCTGTGGTCAGTCCTAGCTTTGCTATCCATTGCAGCTAGGAATCTCAAATAAAGTCGAGAATGAATGCTTGTGTTGCAGCCAATCTGGGCACTAGCTAGACAGGTGGCCTGCAAACTTTGTGATCTTCCGAGGAGCCCAGCTGAAGTTTCACTCGCTGAGGCACTAGGACTCCTGATGACGGGATGGGGTCCTTTGGGACCCCCAAACTTAGTTTGGCTACCTATTAGCTCCAGCCCCACCCTTCACCTCAGCAAGTGGCGCACAAAAGTTCGGCCGGGCTCCTTGAGAGACGGAGTTTGCAGGAGGCTGATCTAGGGGCTGGTTGTAGCACAAACGTTCATTCTCGGCTTTGAGATTCCTGGCTGCAATGGGCAGCAAAGCTAGGTTCGCCTCTCTGATCCAGCAGCTGGAAAAGGGGACGGAGAGAAACAGTCACATTGCCAAGGTATGCGTGGGTCAGAGTGGGGAAGAAATGCAAACTTCAGCACAGGGCTTTGGGCAAAGGCTGCAGGGAAGGGCCTCTGGCTCGTTCACACTCTCTCCCTCCCCAGTCTAGGTTGACGCAGGTAGAAGCTCACATTGCCCTTTCCAAGCCTGCTGTTGGTGAAGCTGGGTGCTGGTGAGGGCTGGCTTTTTGCTTAGCTTTGTCCGGCTGTTGGGCGGGAAATAGACGGGGGCCTGGGGAGGAAGCCATGCCCCCCCCGACAGCTGGACAAATACGGCATGCCGCATTTGCAATGGGGGGAGGTGTTTGGGGAAGGCAGCGGGGGAATGGGGGGTGGCAGAGGAGCCGCTTTCAAGCCATTGGTTTTTGCGGGGTGGAGGGCCTCTGGAGAGTCTTCCCCTAGTTATGCAGGCAGAGGCATGCTTCCCATTTTGGTAGCCCCCCCCATAGGGAAAATACTTTTTTAAAAAAAACCCATGGTTCTAGCCGGGCTGCCAGGCTAGTGGCAGAACTTCCATGCCCTGGATGGACCCGCCATGTCACCCATAGCATGTATCCGCCAGCAGCATATGGTTTATACAAAATGAGATGCTTTGCCTCTCCTGGGCAGTAGAGCTGCATCTCATTAGTACTGAGAGGCTGAGGAGGAGGCATTGCGTGCCTGCCAAAAAGTCTTTCTGAGAGCCTCACCTGTAGCAGAAATGAGAATGTCAACTGTCTCTAGCCCCTAATTCTCCTTAAGCATTGTGAAATGAGGAGCAGCACTGGCAGACTTTCTAAGCCTAAAGCAGAGAGGGAAGGAGGGTGGGAGAGAGATATCCAATCCAACCTCTGTGTGTGAGAGAGAGAGAGAGAGAGGGAAAGGGAAAGGGAAAGGGAAAGGGAAAGGGAGAGGGAGAGGGAGAGGGAGAGGGAGAGAGATGTGGCTTCTTGAGGGTGCATTTGGAGAAGTGTCAAGAGAAATGCTAAAAGAGCAATCAGTTTGGGATTAAATTCCAAATGAAATTGGGTCTTCAGGGTAAGGAGACATGAAGAACTTTGAACTTCAGATTTCTAAAAATCTTATTAAAAGGAATGTCTAAAGGCAGCTCTTTAACTCATTAGTCCAGAGGGAGCAAAAGAGATAGGGTCCCAATGAGTGTCTTAGCCAGTGGTGGGTTCTAACGGTATTACCACTGGTTCACTTCGTGTACGCGCTTGCATGCAATCTCTCCGAAGTGGGAAGAACCGGTAGCAACCCACCACTGGTCGTAGCTATTTAGTTTAGGAATAACAGAATAACAGAGTTTAAAGGGACTTTGGAGATCTTCTAGTCCAGGGCCCCCCAAACTTGGCAGCTTTAAGACTTATGGACTTCAATTCTCACAATTCTTCAGCCAGCATAGCTGGGAGTTGAAGTCCACAAATCTTAAAGCTGCCAAGTTTAAAGACCTCTGTTCTAGTCCAACCCCCTGTTCAGGCAGGAAAACTGAGGATGCCAAATCTGAGTGGAGGGCCTGGGAAAGGTGTCAGAATAATACTTAGAAGGGACCTTGGAGGAGACCCTATACCATTTCAGAGAAATGGCTGTCCAGTCTCTTCTTGAAAACACTCCAGCATTGGAATGCCCAGAACTTCTGAAGACAAGCAGTTCCATTGGTTAATTGTTCTCACTGTCAGGAAATTTCTCCTTAGTTTTAGGTTGCTTCTCTCTTTGTTCAGTTTCCATCCGTTGCTTCTTGTTTTGCCTTCTGCTGCTTTGGAAAATACATTGCCCCCACCCCTTCTTCGTGGCACTCCCTTAAAAGCCTGTTGCCTATCACACTCCTGGGCAAAGCATGTGAGCCATTTCCTCTTTTCAGTGGTCCATGAAAGTACATCTATAGTATGTAGATTCAGATAATAAAGTTGAAAAAAGTGAACAACATTTTACAGAACTATAGATACGTTGAGGCCTGGGGTGACAAGGAGTGGCTGGGAGCGGAGGGACATGATTGATGATGAGTTGGCCATGCCCACCCAGTCACATGACCACCTGGCTATGTATGTAAAACTCTACAGGTATGTAAATTTTAATCTGTTTTTAAATTATCGGGGTGTTTTAATCTGTCTGGGCCAAAATGATTTAATTCAATTTTATCTGGTTTTTAAATTTTTTGTATCTATGTATTTTATTGTTTGGCTGTTCACCGCCCTGAGTCCTTCGGGAGTAGGGCGGTATACAAATCAAATAAACTAAACTAAACTAAACTAAACTCTTCAATTAAGTGAGTAATTTGCATTCATTCTAGAACCTTTTACATCTCTCCTGCTATCCTCATTGCTATAATAGAGGAATCAGGAAAGCTTCTATCATGTAACCCAAATGTTTTAAAAGCCAGTAGGGACTTGTTTTATTTTAAATTTCCTTTCTTTCTGACCTTCCTTTTCCACTGCCTTTACCTGTTTGTTGTTTCTAGTTGCCCAGTTTTATTGTGTCACCAATTTTCCAATCACCGGAGGCTGATTTTACCATCAGCTTTCAAGTAATCCAAATAATCCATTGGCAGTTTGAAAACTAGGACAAATTCTCTCTCTTCTTTTGATAATTTAAACTTATAAATATAAATGTAATTTCACATTTGCATATGTGTGTGTGCATGTGGGTGTGAATCTCAGGTTAGGATAGATTGTCATGGAAAAAATCTGTTTGGTCACTAAAAGTTAACACTAACTTGATGGTTCTCTCTTTCTCTCTCTCTCTCTATCCCCCCCCCAGCTCCCTCCCTCCCTCCCTCCATATAAAATCAAGGGTTGAATGAAAGCATATAAATATTACATAAATATAAAGCATGGCTTCAATGAAAAGTAATACTTCCACCCCCATAACTCCCACCTTCATAACTTTAGCTTAAATAGGAATATTCTAATAAACGAAACAGGACACTGGTCCTTGAAATGAGCTTTCCTGTGACCTGTATTTACCTCTCCATGTAATTGCTATCATTTGCTATACTTCTGCCAACAACAGGCAAGTTTATTAAATCCACCACAAAAGAACTCTACATTTTGACTCTTCAACCAAGTCCTGGTAGTCGTTTCCACCACTTCATTTGAGTTAAACATGTATTCTTTCCAATTTGAAAAAAGGTGGAAATGGCATAGGTCCAAATCTAGATGGTGTAATGGATGGAGTAAGACAGTGAAATACAAGTTCATGACTCCCTTTTGGATGGTTTAGTGACACAAAATTTAAATTGTCAGGTTGGTACAACATTTCAATTTGCTTCTCAATGCTGCCTAATTATTGTTTCAAAGTAATGAGTGTTATAAGGAGCTCATGTTTCATCAGCAATCATGAAGTTATGAAGAAATCCTTAACTTCATTTCCATAACATGATAACAATTGTTGGCAAATTTCAGCTCTTGAAGCTTTCATTTCTGCCATCAGCATGCGAGGAACCTGTTTTGCACAAACCTTCTGATATTGAAAAACATCAATAATGTGACCCATACATTCCTGTGAAATGCTAAAGCTGACATCAATTTCCCTCTGAGAGATCCATTGATTGTCCTTGATCAATTCATCACCTTTCTCATATAAAACTGATTGATAATTGTCACAAGTTGCCCATATCACTCGATTATATGAATCTGTTCTTTTGGTTCATCACCTTTAAATTTTTGGCCCAATTATTCACATTACTTACATCAACACTGCCATCTTATAACAATCTGAATTTGGCATTGAGTTTCAATTGGGTCCTTCAGCAGTCAAAAATCTCAATTACAGTGCATTTCTCAATGCCTACTGATGAATACTCACTATGAATTTCTAATAACAATAAACAACCTTTTCACAGGGCAACTTCCCATCAACTGAAAGAACAGATACTAAGAAACAGAGCTTCTAGCTTGTCAGTACTGCCATCTGTTGATGACTTCTAAATAGAGCTTTATTTTTCATTCAGTCCATACATGTGCGTGTGTGTGTGTACATGTGTGTGTGTGTATGTTGTACACACAAATGTTAAAGAAGCTAAAATGCAGAAGTAAACTATGGTTGATAGGTGATAAGGAGAATAACCAAGGCTTTCTTTTATGTTCAAAATAAAAGAAAGACAATACAATTCCTGCAAAAGCAAACAAGCAAAAAAGAGCTTTCAATTCTGATTTTGGTTCATCTTTTTCTAACAAAAGAACATGTCTTCCCCCAAGAAATTGTGAAGAGCAGAATAAAAGAGCATATGGTGGCTTAAGAAACTATTTCCTGAGTTAAAGCTCCAGAGCAAGATAAATATCATTGCAAAGAGGAGCAATGAAGTTCCAGCAGACTATTGACCACCAAACTGACAATACTATGAAGCTTCTACAACAAATCACAGGGTACTTGTGAGTAAGCAAGTTGCAAACTACCCCAAATCAGATGGATTGGTCAAGAAAAAGACTTGTCAACTAAGCTTATTTTGTTTTCTTTTTTTCTTTTTGGATTTGTCCAAAAAGGATAAGAAGGGTAAGGATTTTTGAAATATAATATATGCACTGATTTCAACAAAGCCTTTGACAAAGCATTTCATGGCATTCCAATTTATATTTTACTTAATTGAACTTGGGAAGGGGCATGATAATTAAGTCACAATCCAATTAACTAAAAAAATATACTAAAAATGTGTAAAATCCTCAATAATTCTGCCTTCTACTAGATATCAAGTAGAGTGTCATAATAGAAGAATATGGCTACATCAACTGGCACTCTTTATTATAATCATTGTTGAGAATGGCTTATATTGTGATAGTACTTTTATTATTTGAAATTTGCTTGCATATAATTTTATACTGTATCAAAATATTCTGCCAATTTATATTTCATCTGTTTTTAATGTTTCGACTTTTAAAAAGTTTTTTTTTTACTCTAACACAACCAAGAGATATTAATAGCTGGTGGTATAACAAGCAAATAAATAAAAATATCATCTTGGAATGATAGAAATAGAATAACAGAGTTGGAAGGAACCTTGGAGGTCTTCTAGTCCAAACCCCTTCTCAGGCAGGAAACCCTACACCACTTCAGACAAATGGTTATCCAACATCTTCTTAAAAATTTCCAGTGTTGGAGCATCCACAACTTCTGCAGGCAAGTTGTTCCATTTATTAATTGTTTTAACTGTCAGGAAATTTCTCCTTAGTTCTAAGTTGCTTCTTTCCTTGATTAGTTTACACCCATTGCTTCTTGTTCTACCCTCAGGTGCTTTGGAGAATAGTTTGACTCCCTCTTTGTGGCAACCCCTGAGATATTGGAACACTGCTATCATGTCTCCCCTAGTCCTTCTTTTCATTAAACTAGACATACCCAGTTCCTGCAATATGTTCATATGTTTTAGCCTCCAGTCCCCTAATCATCTTTGTTGCTCTTCTCTACACTCTTTCTAGAGTCTCAACATCTTTTTTACATCGTGGTGACCAAAACTAAATGCAATATTCCAAGTGTGGCCTTACCAAGGCATTATAAAGTGGTATTAACACTTCACGTGATCTTGATTCTATCCCTCTGTTTATGCAGCCCAGAACTGTGTTGGCTTTTTTGGCAACTGCTGCACACTGCTGGCTCATATTTAAATGGTTGTCCACTAGGACTCCAAGATCCCTCTCACAGTTACTACTATTGAGCAATAGATGATTACAAATCAACAATGGGTCAACAGTATGATCTGGATGCAAAATGACTGAATTAAATGTTAGGCTGAGCTGAGCATGACTGGTGTCTGAATCATAAGTAATGCCACTTTATTCCATATTGTCAGATTAGATCTCCAATTCAGTATCCAGTTCTCTGGCCATACTTTAAGGCTAACTTTAAGATACTTTAAGACAAACTTAATGTGATTCAGAGAAGTCAGAGCAAAAGATCAAAGCATTAAAAGCTAAGCTCTATCATGTGAAAAGAGAGTAAAACATCCAGGAATGTTTAGCCTTAAGAAGAGAAGACTGTCAGGGCACATGATAGCACTCTTTAACTATTTGAAAGGATGTCAGGCAGAAAAAGGTCAAGACTTGTTCTTTATGCTTCTCTCTCGTCCGGAGAGCAAGACATGGAATAATGGATTTAGGTCATAGGCCATCAGATTTGGACTGAATTTTAAGGAAGAGGAACAATCAATAAAATTGCTGAGAGATATATCCCTTTATTGAAAGTGTTCTAGTACTAGCTAAATAGCCATATGTCAGGGCTGCTTCAGTCTGAGTTTTTGCCTTCAGCAAGGACAAAATGGCTTAAATTTTCAATTTCTATCTACTATCTGCCTTCAGAATGATAGAAGTACCCATTTCTAATACTATGAATTTTTCTCCAAAGATTGCAGATATTGCTGCCCTTTATTGGCTATCAGGGACTTTTATTTATTTGGATGTACATTCCCATGTAAAAAAAAGTCAGTTGCCTTGATAATGGGAACTTTTTCCACTCCCCCATTTTTTTCCCACTCCTCAGTTTAAGGCCTTCAGTCATTTTGGAAAGCTCAGATATGATCACGTTCGCTTTGTTATTTGTTATTAGATACAATCGTAGAAAAAAGGAAGTGGCTCACACTGTAAAGCAGTTGTAATCCACATAAAAATTAAATTTCCTAGAAACCCAAAGACTGCATTGAAATTCCTACATTATTAATGTTAAAGGTTTAGAACAGAGGAGGTGGGTGGGAGGGAACCTGCCATGAATTTCACTGGGAACAACTTGTAAATTTCACAATAGGGCAAATACAAACATGCAACAAAACCCAGCACCATTTCTCATTGCCTGATCAAATGTCCACATGCTTACAGAAAAAGTGTCTGAAAAAGATGTTTCCCTGAAATTTATGTATGATTGCTAAAATGCATCATAGATATTTATGAAAATTGAAATTGGGTGATTTATTTTTTAAAATAAAATATTTAAATTTATAATAAATGTATACTTTGTGAAGGTGCATAGGGATTTCCTCATTGAAACATTGCAAATATAAACTTTTAGCATTTATTATTAATTAAACCACAGCAAGGGGGGGTGGAGACAGATTGAAATACGACATAGCCGGTCCATTCCATAAGACCGCCATGATTGTTAGCAATTTATGTATTCAAAGCAGCACCAGCATTCTTGAAGAAAGCATTTCTTGACTAGCAAGGAGTTAACCTTGCTTCTATTTCTCAGTTATGTATCCTCATGAATCATAAACAAGCTCATAACAAACTTTCCAGGACATTTCAGCCTAACAGCCACAGTCTCTTTGCCAATATTCAGTAATGTGATAAGGGAAAACAGCGGCATTACTCAATATTTTTAGTGCCCATTCTTTGTACTTGCTGATGAGTCCCTAAGGAGCTGTGATGCCTAGTTTCAATGAATATTAATAAGACACCACATTAAAGTATCTGAGAGACAATGTGCATATCATTTGGAGCCTTTGCAATTTCTGGGTTCTACATGAATTCCAGCTAATCCTATTTGGCAAGATGGAGCCGTCAGATAGCTTAGAAATAATAGTTGTTTTAGAGACAGGCTGCAGGTCTCTGAGATAGAATATGAATGTACAATATTGCAGCATAAGCACTTAGGAGCACAAAAACACGTTGATCATTCCTGTTCCAGATCCTTCATGAGATGAACATTATCTATACTGAAGCAGCTGAGCCGACATTTGGCTTAAGCTTTCTGTCTTCCCCTCAATATTTATATCATTACAATATAACAGCACTTTGAACACTCTGCTAAATAGGCTATCTGTGGTTACACTTCTGCATTAGTTATATTTTGGAAGAACTACTTATTATCGTAATATCCACAGATTCACAAGATGATAAAAAGCTGATGCTGTACACATTCATTTTTGAGGCTGTTCCTGTTCCATTATTAATAAACCAGAATATACACATTTACTTCTTTATCTAGTGCTTCACAGCTGAGTTTGGGCTTACCTAACTGCTGAAATGGGAGAAGAGGATAAGTATAATGTTTTTATTCTTTACTTCAAGCTCGATTCTATGGCAACTGATAAAAAGAGGTATGGTGGAGCAGCAGGGATCATCCAGTGCCAATCCTAAATACGACTAGTTAAAATTCCATAGAGTTAAGTACAAAGAGCTACAAAAGGCAAATGTAGCATGACAATAAAAATGCAGCTGTGGCAACTCTTCATTGTTTACTTGTTCTTCTTACTAATGCAGACACAAAATTGCCAGCTATCCCTCTGTTCTTTAGTATTCAGCCAATGTCAAGAGAGTGAGGGCAATGAAATGTCTTTTGTAATGATGTGCAGTGTGTTACATTATGTTGAATATCAGCTTTTATCAGCCTGGTGATTGTGCATGTGGCACATTAGCCATATTGGGTGGGAATTCTGAGTGATGAACTTCAGAACAGTGAGAAAGCAAAGTTGCTGGAAAAACTTTACGGTAATTACAAATTCACATCTACTTCCATCCAACCAGAGTGAGAAAAGGGAGAGCCACAGTTCCCATAAGCCCATGACAATCTATTGTGAAATAAGCAATTCAAATAGTTAATAGTCTTATCCGCTTTATCTCTGAGTTTAGCCATTACAGATTTGTTATCGGTACTGCACAAATATGTCTGAGTTAGGTACAGGTAGTCCTTGACTTACAACTGTTCATTTAATGACCGTTCAAAGTTACAATGGCACTGAACACTGTTGTGGCATCCCCATGATCAAAATTTGGACACTGGGCAATTGTCTCATATTTATGAAGGTTGCAGTGTCACAAGGTCATTTTGAGACCTTCTGATAAGCAAAGTCAATGGATAAGCCAGATTTACTTAATAACCATGTTACTAATTTAACTACTGCAGTGATTCACTTAAGAACTGTGGCAAGAAAGATTATAAGATGGGACAAAACTCACTTAACAAATATCTCGCTTAGCAACAGAAATGTTCAATTGCAGTCATAAGTCAAGGACTATCAGTATCCTGCAGGTAACGATATAGAATTTCACTGTCAAAGAGTTATATAAAAAAAACACCAGAATTTTATCTAGGTGTTGTTGAAATATGGCATCAAATTATCAGCTAGGTAGTGCTTGATAAGGATTCTACTTATCAAAATGAACTGAAGGGGCCCTAAATGAAGTAAGGCTCATTTATCACATTTTGAAAAAAAATGGAATAATGTGCCCTGCCACCTAAAATGTGAGGCTCTGGTACAGCTCATTAAATCAAGAGCTTAAAATTAGCTCACAGTATTGACCGTTAAGCATAGCCAATGACGAAGAGTATTGGAAGTGCAGTTGTAATTTTGTAATATCTGGTAGTCCACAAGTTGTCCAGTCCTGATTTAAAAGTCATTTCCCAAGTTTGTTACATCATTTGTGTCATGGCATGTTGTAAATTTGAAACACAATTGATGCTAGTCATCCTACGAGGCCATGTATTGTAAAAAAAAATAGGATGTAACTGAAAAAACAGAGCTCAGTATTAAAGTACTACCGGTACATTTAGGGACCTAATTTGGTAAACATAAAAATTGCTCTGTACTGTAAAGTTGCTCACAAATTGTTCACTTATCTATTATGTAGGATTAACTGAAGTTAGATATTCAATTTGGAAAATATCAGCTTAAAAATAAATAAGACCAATAGCCTATATATATAGCTGGACAAAGAGCTCTCAGAATGAATCTCTTGATCCTTTTTATATCACTCCATGGCTCTTTCTTATATATCTTCCGTGGTTGTGTCTAAACATGTTGTCTTTCCCTAAAATGTTAGCAATTTCTTATTTGAACCTAAGCTTCCCAGTGTATAGGCACGATGAGAGGAAGGGTGTAGAATATTTCACCGGTGAGATAAAGATGGGTTGATTCTAACGGATCAGTATAAGGATAACTTTGAATGCAGATATTACATAAAGGAGCATCAGTGTGACTCATTAATAGTTTTTTTAAAAGCATGGGAAGTTCAGAATTTCTGCTAGAATTTCAAGAGCAGAAGGGACAGCATTACACCTTGCTAACCAAATGTTGATTTCACTATTGATGGCAAGTTAATGCTTTAGTAATCACCCCATTACACTTGAAAACAAGTGATTAGATACCATTATCTATTACTAGTACTTATATATTGCTAAACCATATCCTCTGATGTAATTATATACAACCACCAAAATTGTGAACATCAAATCATGAAATAGCCATAGAATGCAGCACAGTTCTAATATTGTTAGACAACATTTTGGTATTTTTATGAAACTACCAAGTTGGCAACATCTTGCAAAAACTACCATTTGGCTCACCAAGACACAGCCAACCCTATACTGAATGGCGAGCAGGATGAGTTTCTGAAGGCTAACTGAAAACTTTCAGAACAGACAATAAGATCTAGAAGTGCAATATTGGTTTATTCTGGTCCATGGAGGGTAGTTGTCTATTCTCAGAAATTGAAGAAAAATTGCTAGGAAACAAATCTATCAAAGCTAGAATTAAGTTTTAAAGATTTTCTCCTCTGGAGAGGTTGAATAAGCAGCTAGTATGACATATTCTAAGCAGCTTTCCACACTTAGGATGTTGAAGAAGCTAAACTTGTCATAAGCAATTTATTCTGTCATAGTCTTATCATAATCTATTTATTCCAAGTTATCCAAGTGACTAGTTGACAATGAAGAAACATGGAATAAGATCTGATTAAACTGGCAACCAAGCCAGCAGATTTCAGGAAAGGTTTGCTTGCTATAACCTGGCCCCGTTGCAAACTGATAGTAAAGGTAAATAGAACCCACCCCTGCTGCACACAATATCTGATTATCTGATAAAATTATGACAGTAGAAGGGAAAGAGCTTTTTAAAATATTCCTCCATGAATTTCGGTGATGCAAGATTCATTTGTCTGTTTCTTTGGGACTCTTAATAAAGGTATTCATTATCCTATATCTTTACATATTCCAGAAATGTTGCATCCAATGATATGTATGAAATATCTGTAATTTCTGGTACTTCTTAGAGGTATCACTACACTGGCATTTTTTCCTAAATGCAATTGTTGCTAGGTGAGCACCGTTTAATTAATGAGTGTAATATCTTCTGTATTTATAACACAATCAAGTGCCATATGCTAATACATAGGGTTGCAACAGCAAGAAAACTAGGTTGAGTTTAATCACATGTGCTTTATCATTCAGGCTGACATTCAAGGCTGTTGCCTTTTAAAAAGTCTATGCTATGAAGATGCACACAAGTGCAGTTTTAAAATAAAGATGTATAATCTGGTTGCTACATAAATACAAAATGGAGTTCTCTTTCTACCTGTCTGAAGTCAAAAGAAATGATGTTGCAATACAGATTGTATAGTTTTGAAACTAGCATGATTAATAAAAGTTTTAAGGTCATTAGATGTAACAAGTTTGGTGCACCCAAGCAGGGCTAAGAAATCCCATGTCTACATTTAGTTTTTCTTTTCACTTATTTCCTATTTTAAACTATTTTCTCCTTTACTCCCTATTAATTTTCTGTTCTTTGCACCAGAATACTGTTTAACACAAAAGGAACCGTGTGATAGCTGTATCTGTGTATATCAAGAGTATATGTTTTGTTTCATTATCTAAACTTTCAAGTATTGTTTCTGTTATTATGATATGAAAAGGCAAATTTTCAGGGTTAGCTGATTCAAGCTTTACAAAATATAAATACTTAGGTCAGGACTAAGCCTCATTATTGTAGCTGGAAATCAACAGAAATTGGAGCAATGATACAAACAAGTGTTACATAAATAAGCAAGGTCAGGATGTTTGCTTCTTTCGCAGTAGGTTTCTTGGTTTAAAAATTCTATTCATGCATTAGGACCGTGATGGCGAACCTATGGCACGCGTGTCAGAGTTGGCATGCAGAACCCCGTCTGTGAGCACACGTGCCATTGCCAGCCACTCTTCTGGTTCCCAGCGTGTGCATGCATGCTGCCCAGCTAGTCTTCGTGCCTGCCAGAGCCCCGGAGTCCCAGAAACCCTAAGACCAGCTGGCTGGTGCACATGCACCTGGTCTTTGGGTTTCTGGCGCTCCGGCATGGGCGAAGACCAGCAGGCCAGTGTCAATGCATATGCCAGAAACCAGAAGTCGAGGTACACATGCGCGGGCCGGCCAGCTGGTCTTAGGGTTTCTGGGGCTCCAGCACGCACAAACACCAGCTGCCCGGCATGCATGCGCCTGCCACAAACCAGAAGACCAGGTGGTTGGCACGTGCATGAACACCGGCCAGCTGGTCTTCGAGTTTCCAGGGCTCCAGGGCTCCGGTGCACATGCGCGTGTATCCGTGCATATATATTCCAGTTTGGGCACTCAGTGCCAAAAAGGTTCGCCATCACTGCATTAGGAAGACCTTACAGAATTATTGTCTACTTGCCAGAAGGAGTTATTGGCAGGAGAGTTCAAACTGGTATAAAAAAAGTGGCTTAAACCATTCATGTGGCTTCAGTTGCTAACCTCTGTTTAGCCACACAAATAATATATTAATTGCACACTTTCATTCAGCAATTATTAATCTCAATCTCAATCTCTTCTTCTACAGTATTACTCTAGTAATGGCGGATTGCTTAATATTGTCAGCAATGAAGTATACCAATGGCAACGAAAAGTCTCAACATCAATGTGATACAAATTAAGAATGTGATTTTTGGTCTCTAAATGCATGGGAGGTAATATCTACGAGAAAGATCCAAGATAATTTCAATGAGGAGATGCAAAGGCTAGATCTCTTCACAGATTCTTTCCACCTAGGAAAATATTTTACTTCAGCTTATTGATGCCACTTTTCATCCTATAATGAATCCTAAAAAGACAGTTAAATTGGAGATCTGGTCTATGGCAATAAAACTATGTATTAGTAAGTACTATGCATTTTCATAGGTAGAAACAAAATCATTTGGAAAGATCAAAATAGGAGGAAATAATTTATTAAAAGAATAGTATAGAATAAAGATGAAAATCTGCCACAACACATATTAGATTATCCTTTTCAAAGTCATCTTGCTATGGGGGAAAAAAGCTTTTATATCTCCATCCTTAAGTATTAAGTTGGTGTTATTAAACTTTTGCACAGGGGAAAATATCTCTGCATCAGCATAATGAAAAATTAGTTTTCACTTTCTTAGCCACAGTAATATTCTAACTTGGAGTGATTAAGAACTTCATTAGGGGCAAGCACAAGCATCCTTGGGTGAAGTCTGGCTAAGACATAATGCATATTTATGATACCAATTAGAGAAGCTAGGCTACTCTCTGAAACCAAGCGAACTTGTAAAATTAGCTGGATCTGTATTGAAACTTTCTGTTTCCTGAGCTGTTAGCAATCACTACAACATTACAACACTTGTTTGCTAACCTGTGTGACAGTTATACTAATAGAATGAAAAATGGTAAGATTTACATAGGAGTAATGAGGCTCTGCTCTTGGAGCACAGCAATTGTCATGCTACTTCTGTAGCCTCAGAGCAGAAAGGGTTCATGGGGCAGGAATTTAAGAAAAGCCTTCAAGCGAGATAGCTCTTCCAAGACTAATTACATGCTCAGAATCTGGACAGATATGCTGCCATAGCATGATAATTTCCTTCCTCCTGAACTATTAAAATTTTCCCAGGCAGCCGCCTTAAAGCTCAAGTCAATGTGTTTCCCAGGCTCAGCCTCTCTCCAAGAGGGAAAATCAATTGGCAAATTCTATACCTCTTCATTTAATACAAATTTGGTTAAGCTCTTTAAAGAAGATTTGATAAGACACATTCACTTAAAAAATGCGAATTGTTTTCAAAGTCAGGCTTCAAAGCAAGTTGATCAGCTGCCTTCTAGGACAATATGCAAAGATTAGATAGAAAAGTCTAGGTAAAGGCAGAAACATAATCAAGTGGACTTGTTATGTTGGGGAAAGCAATTTATTTCTCTGTAGTAGTTGAAATCCAAGAGAAGTAACAGGATTCCAGATTGTTTCTTGGAGTTACACTATAGAAAGATGGGAGACATGGAAACAACAACTTCCTAAGACCAGGTTAGAGAAAAGAATAAATTGCAAGAGGTTAAAGCCAACAATCTGGATTTTCTCAACACCACCCTATCAGTCTAGAACAGGACTGTCAAACTCCCAGCCTGTGGGCTGGATGCATCATACACTGGCCATCCCACATCCAGTTTAGCAAGGGGGGAGGGGGGGAAATCACAATATGTCATGTGATGCCACCGTGACAACATGAGTTTGACACCCCTGATCTAGAACAGTTTGAATGTGTCTTACTTTCTGTTCTAATGCAAAATGAATAAATATTTTAGACTAAATAAAGGTTTGGGGGTTTTATATTGATTTCTCCCTCATTATCATCTTTTATTTCCCTACTATTATGCCCATAAAAATATGCCTTCTGGTGCTGCTACTAGGTGTAGAAAGGAGGCCTCCAATTGGAACTTTCCTCTTCCCTAAATTGATAGTGGATTTGGTAGGGGTGAATATATGTGTGTGTTTATCGTCAGGTGTCTGGGGGTTCAATTACTTCTGCCCAATGAACCGTGATCCTGATGAAAATTGGAGGAATCCACTCTCACTAACATTAGCAGCTAATTTGATTCTCAGGAAGGATTCTATAATATTTCTTTCTCAAAAAAAGAAGTGCACTGCCAAAAAGAGAGCAAAAGAAAGTAAATATCCGAATAGATCATTCATATCTTAAACCAGCTATTGTTATGTGGTGGGTAGGTATTTCTTTATCACTTAGGTCCAGTTCACTCCCATCTATGGTTATTACTGGATGGCTATGGGCCAGTAATCACTCAATCTCAGCCCAACCTACCTCATACGTTGTTGTTTGTTGTGAGGATATTATGAAGGGAGATCCCCATGGGAACTGACTTGAGAGCCCTAGAGAAAAGGTGGGATATAAATCTAACAAACAAGTAAATAAAAATACAATATATTTCATTAGAATAAGGGAAGACTCTAGTCAGGTCTTTCAAGTCTAATTTAAAGATCCATTAAATAAAAGATGTTTACATTAGACTTGGAATGGAAATCTTGAAATAGAGAATGACCTCTGTAAAGCAGGACACTGGGCGACCCAACCAAAAAGGTTCTAGTCAAAATGAATCAGGATCATAGATTAATTTGAATAGGATCACACTCCCTGTCCCAAATCGGGTAGTCAGTTTAGGAGAATTCCTTGAACCCTCTTTGTAACAGGACCTTCAGAAGTCAGTTATGCATTAAGAGAGCATTAGCAGAGCTCAAACTGGTTCTCAGAATTGTTTCCTTTCTGAGAAAAAGGACTTGGTTTATGTGCCACATGCCTTAGTTTCCTCAAAATGAAATTGAAGTTCATGTCTTCTTATTGTTATAATTTTATTATTCTGCTTTTACACAGCATCAGAATGTAACATTATAGAGTATAATATTTCTGTTAAAAAAACAAACTGTCCAAATTATGGTGGTAAGTATAATAGGCCTCTCATCTGTGTATTTGTTTTTAAATCCAAAAAGTTACGATAATGTAAAATACACAGTGAACTCTAAAATCTGGAACCCAAGGTAAATATGATATGTGCATTGTCTCCATGCTGAAATATGTTTCCATCACAAATAATAGTACAGATTATAAAATGAGTAAACCCTTCTAAAATTATGCTAGTTTAGTGGAGAGCCCTCTGGCTGCTTAAACAAATTAATAGAAGAAAAGACAACAACATGTCAACCTCCAAAAAAACATCTGCTCATCTTCTTATTACAACAAATTGTTATTACTTTTGTGCATAGAAATAGAACATAGAAATACATCAAACTATTCACAATGGTGATCTGCATTTGCTTTCTACATTACTAGTAACAACAGATACTCACAGTTGTAGCGTACTGAATATCCTTCCAGATGGAAGTCTCCCGAGAGAGATCCGAGGCTTCAAAAAGGTTCTCTAGGATCACCTCCCCAATCATGTCATGCCGGGAAAACCTGTCGAAGTCAAAGACACTAAGATGGACCTTTCTATTGGTCAGCTCTTCATAGGGCACAGGAAACTGAAAGCATTCATCAAAGGTGGGATTGAGAGTTTTCCTGTGCACTCGTGTTTGGAATTTGCGTTTTCGGTCAGGCAAGAGGTAGATCTTAACATAGGGATCAGAACTGCCACAGAGGTCCTTAGCAGGCAAGTCAAATGCCTTGAGGATCCGCACAATCAAAGTCTCATTTTCATAGTCGTATTTCAAAGAAAAATTTATTTTCCCACAGGTTTTTTCAGCTTCTTTCTTGGGATCCTCAGAGTCCACAGATTTCTGTTTGTACAGCTCAGGCTTGATCCGGCCAATGCAAGTGGGCTGCTCTGCTGCAAGTGGTAGATCTGTGCCATAGTCCACACTGGAAACATGCATCTGTCTGGGCAGGTGCCTCTTGAAAGAAATGTGCCTGCAAGAGTTAAAAGGAGGAGAACATATTGCATGCCTGGAAATAACTGACATTCATTGTCTGACCCACTATGAGAATATCAAATGGAACGTAGACCATGCACAGGCCAGAAGTAGGGAGCTAACCCTCTCCTCTCCTCAAATTCTGAGATGAGCCACTTTATCTCATGGATAAAGAAAGATGAGCTTCTGGTGTTAGCAAATGCCTACAGATTTATCTTACATGGATTCGAACTATTAAAATAATTATCATCCAAATAACAGCCTACAATGAACCAGAATATTTGAAAAAAATGTTTTAATTTCATCCATCCTCCCCATGTAGTTTTAAATTTCAGTTCACCAGTTGAACAACCTCTGGAGAGCTATATGTCCCCCATTTACTTTTAAACAAAGGAGAAGTTACTGTACTTTTGCTGTATTTAAAAGATAACAATTTTTTATTAATTTGCAGGAAAGAGAATTTTAAATCTTTTACAACTTATCTTAATAGAGGATTTATGTCCAAGAAAAACTGCTATGACTTTAATCTCCTGGGAAATGAGGCACGTCATCACTTGTTCCTTTTGCTCCCTAACTTACCCCTCTAAACATGCTCCAGAGATCAGCATGATTTATTAAACGTGCCATAATTTGTTGTATCATGGAAGAGGGAAGAGGGAAGGGAAGGGATTTTTATCATTTATATATATCCAAGGGCTCATCCTCATGCACACTCCTTCAGTCCTTGAATTGGCAGAAAAACACAGTGATATAAATTGTGTCACCCCAACATCCAATACCTATTCTGCTTCAGTGCAACAGACACTGTCCTTGCAGTTTAAAGGTAGACAAGTTAAGAGCAGTAATTAGTGGATTCTCCTAGTTGTATTTTCTCTTTCAGTTAATGCCATCTGCCAGGAAGAAAAGTAACTACCACTCTCCTTAATATGTGATAGGGAAGACTTAAGTTCTTGTAGGTGATGTCTAAGATGGAATCTTAAGCTACCTTCAGCTTTCCCAAGTGACAGGTGAGTGGCATGGATGATAGAGCTATGCTGGTGTTTTCTGGAAATTCCTCTCTTGCTTCATCTCATAACTTTTCTATCCTCCATTCACCTGTCAGTGAGGCTATTTTCTAATACAGGTTTAATACATTTTCAGAAGAGCAATAGAGTCTTATTCAAAAGTAGCCTGAGTGAGAGGTCACTGGTGCAGTGAAGGTACTAATGCCAGGGACATTGGATAATTTCCTTTCCACGTCATTCAAGATAATACTGCTGCCAGCAAGTGGCTGTGATCAATAACAGTTGTAAAAGTAATCAAAATGGCACTCCGAAGTAATGAAAATGGTGGGAACTTCAGCTTCATGAATTCCCTTGTGGGCAAAAGCAGTAGAAAAACGGTTCTGTCCTAATTTGAACTAAATCCAACAACACCTAGCTGGCAGAATGTGGCTCTCTTTCCTAATTAAATCCCACTCTTTCAAGAGAATGCTAAAGCTGTATTTAACAAAACAGGTCTAGCGGTAAACCTTGTGCTTTTCTCAAAGTACCAATTACATAATACGTGGAGAAATGCTCCTGGGAAGCCAGGTGTCTGGTCACTTTCTGCAGTCTGAGCTAACATGGCCATTTGGCAGTGCCTAGAAATTGGTAGAAAGGGAGTGGGGCAAAACAGTCTCAAGTGGTTAACAGGAGCTGCACAAATTCATTGTGCTTCATTGATTTTGTAATCATCAATATTATCAATGAAGCTTCATAAATCTATACAGCAAGATTTGTGTCAGGAGAAGAGTAAAAACTAGAACTGCTAAAGACCAATGTAAAGTGTCTCAACAATGGGCTGGGGATGAGACAAAGGAAATACCACCGAGACAGATTCATTAAAAATGGCCTGCATGCATCTTTGTGTCATGATTAGTAGAATGTGAGAATGAACCCTAAGGAAAGTACTCACTCTCCTTCTTAGCTATTAGATCAGAACTTATGAGAATTATGATAAAATGTGGGGAGGAAAAAGAAGAAAGACACCATATATTTATTATATTCTATTCATTTATTTCCAGTACTTGTTGACCATCCCATTCAGGCAACGTTACTGGTGTACAAGAAGATAAAAATTGTCATTAAAACAAGCTATACCAAGCAGCCCATACTTCCAAAGATAACCATCCTT
Source organism: Arizona elegans (assembly GCA_022577455.1). Lineage (NCBI taxonomy): Eukaryota > Metazoa > Chordata > Lepidosauria > Squamata > Colubridae > Arizona > Arizona elegans. The sequence continues at coordinate 169,422,901 of JAKOOJ010000002.1, forward strand.
ATCAGCCAGTTAATGTCAAAAGCATAGGAGAATAAAAAATTAAATAGTTTATGGAATGCAAGAAGGGAGATACTTTCTGTACTTTTGGAAACCAGGTGGCAGAGCACTACAGAAAAGGCCTCCTGCCTGATGCAGGACATGTCCGCTTCCCATGGAGAAAAATCTCTCAGCAAGCCTCTTCAGAAATTGAGAAATTGGGTCAGCATAACTTTGGCAACACAGTGTGACACCATATATGTTTTTAAGTAATTGTATGTTTTTTTAATTGGGTTTAGAAGTATCCGAGTAACCAATGCAGCAACCTGGGAGTTACTGTTAATTTGCAGAGGCAGAGATGACCTGTCAGCAGTCTGATCAATATGTTCTGGACCAGATGCAGCATCTGAGATTCTCCAAAACATATAGAGCAGTAATCCAATCATGTGATGGGCAAAGTATGGGCAAAAGCCCTCCAGTCACTACCTTTACTTGTTTAAACAGAAGCATTGGATCCAGGACGACCTCTAAGTTGCAAACCCTCTCTGTCTACAGTCAGTATTTCTAGCACGCAATATACTGCATTGAGGCGGGAGAACGCACTAATCATATTTCTTTCTAAATCTTATACAATTGGTTCCCAGGGGAACTTTTCTAATTGAATTTCTTAATGTGTTTCCCTTTCTGTTTTCAGTGAATTAACTTAATGGATATGAGTAAGAAAATCTTAAACTAAGAATGGCAGGCATGAATCTACCAAAGGGACAATATTTACTACCTCATTTAGCCTCTCCTGACCAAGCCTTTAGAAATTTAACATTTAGAAATTTACAGCCCTGACAACATGCTTGATTAATATTCCTGAGACAGAGCATCATTATATTTCTTATAAGAGTCTTTTTTTATGTCTTGATTTGACCATTGTACCATGTCTTTCTTGTTGTTTTTTGATATAGGAGTCAGATTTTTATTATTACAATCACTTGGACTTTTTCTCTGGCCAGCCACTACATATTTTAATATGAGGTTATGAATTATTTGCTGATACTATAACCTCATTCTTAATCCAAGGAGTCTGGAAAAGTTTTTTTTTATTAGTTTTACTGGTTGGGTTATTATGCCACTAGTGTACTCGGTACTTTCAGAATATGAAAACTGCTTCCTGCCTCAAGGAATTTCAATTCAACACATGGAAGCAACAGAGGAATTGGAAAACAAGGGAAGCAGAACGGAACAATCCCACTGCAGTCTTTTCGTTTTTCAACAATCAATCAAAATTTAGTAACCATTACACCCTACGCACAGAGCTGGAGGATATATATACTTCCTATTTGAATACATTCTTAATAGCAGAACTAACTTGTACTGTGAAGTTATATATATATAGAAGTAGACACTCAATTAAAATGCTTGCTGTCTAAGCTGAGGCATAAAATTAGTATCAAAGAATGAGCTTGTAGAAACAAAGATATTGCCTTGAGATTAAGGTAAAATACATAACAAATTAACTATATGCTGTCTCCAAAAATTTCCAATGTATTACAGTGACAGCCTTCTGATTATCTTTAGTACTGTATATCCTCTCCCATAAAAGGAAATAAAAACAATTATATTTTTGTTGCAAGTAGCATTAAAAAAATCAGACCAATTTCTCCTCACTGTGTGGAATAAGCAAACCTGATTAGGCCTGTCCAGTGAAGGAATATAGGGGTATAAATGTATTCATATGGTAGATGCATGTATATATGTCTGCATATATTTATGTACATTCTGGCCAATACAACATATCAATGCAACCCTAAAAGCCCAGAAAGAGCGTCAATTGTGACATTAGGCTGTAAAAGATTGCATACTCAGGGAAAGCTGAGAAAGGGAGATCGGTATGTAGAAGAGCCATTCACAAAAACTACTGTAGGAATATCTTGTAGATATTACACAGATTCATAAGTATGCCTGTGTGATATTTCCTGCCTGAGTAGAATAACATCAACCAAAGAAATGGGAAATAACATAGACAGACAATAGATGTTCTCTTTATAGATATTTCTGACTGAAAATGTTCTTCATTATTAACATCATACTTAGAAGTGATAGAAATTCTCTCTCTTCTATGGGAGAAACTGATAGATACCTGAGTAAAATTTGCTCTTTTATTTTATATCCAACAATCCCATGAGTGCAATCATTCTACATCCCATCTGAAAAGATTATGTGAGTGAGATATGAGTATCAGTGACCTCTGGACAAAAAAGTCCCAGATTGTCCTCAGCATTCAGATTTCTACATACCCTGCCTTTCTTTGTAATGAATCTTCACGCATGCATTATTCCTCCATTTAAGACTATAGTGACCCTGAGGCAGTAGCTCATCTTAAACACTAGAATGCAGCTTCCTCTAAGCCAATGCAGTGAATGATATGTCAAGTCCGTTTATCTAATTATTCTTGCTTGAGCCACACAAGCAAGAAAAGGCTGTAATTCCATCTGACAGTATGCCATGTCACTGATACATCTCCTTGACTCTGTAAGTTCTAACAAAATTAAAGTAGCCAAAAACATATTGACAGCTTGACACAATGAGGTCAAGTCACAAAAATAAGGTTTGAATCTTTTAGTTAAGATTAACAGCCCTCAGGGAGTTTAGTGTAATACATGAGCTGGTTTACTATCAAGTCAACCTTTGGCAGAGACCAACATTTAATAAGAGGAGTTTCCTTCAGTTCAGATCTAGGTGGTTCATGTCAGCCAAAAGTTCAGCTTAATCACCTTTTTTTCTTAGTGATTTTCAAGTGTCAAAAATATGTTTACAACAAAAAAGTTGCTATTTCAGATAGTGGATATGGCAAAATTAGTCTGAATTTGATCATAGTCAGGTTCTTGATCCTAGACAGATGAATCTGGAGACCACAAGTTAAGGAAGTATGATCTAAAACAATAAATAACAGCCCAAGAATTGCTCTTACCTGGTGGAAGATGCAGGTTCTGTTGTTTGTCTCTGCATTCGTGTGCGTCGCATGAGATGATCTTTCATAGACATTTGAACTTCTGCTGGGATATCTGGTGAAGTGTGACTGATTTTTACTGCTGCTTCCAAGAATCCAAGAGTCCCAGTATCTTTTAGCTTGTCAGCCATATTGTCTTTGTCGTGCTCTGCCAAATTCTGAGTGGTGGGGGTGTTAGTTGAAATAGATTTGTTCCTCCAAGGAACCCAACACAGCTTCCAAAAAAGGAATAGAAAAACTGCCACTAGAGCCAGTCCGCATACAATTACTATCACTGCAAGAAGACTGATGGAGAGTTCTGAAGGACAAGAAATGGGGGAGGGATAGTGGGGCAACAGGCCAGGGGAAAAGGGAAAAAAGTGAAAAAAATAGGAAAGAGAAAAGAAAAAAAATAATTTGATGAGAAAGATGAAAGAACAAGAACAAATATCAAAATGGTGTGGCCATTACATCCACACGTGCCCTTGCATTTACAAAGGTAATAGATTTCTTTATTTCCATGCTTCAAGTCCTTTCAATGCAACTTTCAAGGATGTTTTGCAAAGGAAAACCACAGTTAAGGCTCTGTGTATTTCCTGCCTTAAATAAGAGAAGTAAATTCTACATTATCTGTTGTCAACTCTTAAATAAAAGAGGTAAATTTTATGCTATCTTTTGCTCTCCAGATGTGTTGGACTTCAGCTCCTATAGCAGATTAAAATTAGTCTGTGATAATTTGTAAAACTAGAACATACACTTTAACACAGCCACTAAACAGTACTTCAGTTATGAGGAGGCTTTCAATCCAGAGATTATTCGTAATCTGTTTTCTCCATTAATCTTTTGTAAAAACTGTATCTTTAGATTGTCTCTGGGCTTTTGTGGTTCTTTCTTGAACTGAACTAGCAGTTATCTATATGGAAAGAGGAACTTTCTAGAATCTTTTGTCAACAACTTACATTCATCAGAAAGAAAATCCACTTTTTTTTATATGTTCCACCCTAATTGTAAACAATATTAATTTTAAATATCTAGTACTACACATATTAACCGCTGCCTATGTTGGAAACAGCCATGTACACCCGCAGAGAAACTGGTCATACAAAAGATCATGAATTGCGCAGAAATGGACAAATTAACACTGAGTTTAAAAGATAAAGAGACATTGATATTTTACAATGTGTGGGTATAACTGGACAGAATGGAGATAGATTGAAGATAGATAGTTATTAAGTACAAGTAATAGATAAAATAAGAATGTAAATACGCAATTTAATTTTTGTAAATAATGCATGAATTATTGTCACAAGAAAAATACCACAATTAGCTGTTGTTGACTGAAATAATTTTTTATGTTTTTAATGTAATAAAAGTTTAATAAAGTGTTTATAAAAATATTAATTTTAAATTTATCATAAAGGTTGCTATATCATGGCCATATGTAATTGAAGGATGGTGAGCTGCATCTTAGATATGTCTTTATCAGCTGACTTCCTGACTTTATCAGACACTCCCATTTTAGGAGTCACAGGCTTACCACTGAGACCTCTTTGGCCTTTACTTTCCACTTTCTCTCCAGTTCTTCCTTCAGGAAGTACTTCCTCAGTTTTTCATCCTTTCTTCCTAATGTTGCTGTCACTTGACATCACTACATCCATCGCTACTGCTGTCTTCTGGTCCTTATCTACTACCACAATATCTGGTTGATTGGCCAGTACCGGCCTGCGTCTTTGGATCTAGAAGTCCTATAGGAGCTTAGCTTTCTTATTCTCAATCTTTTGTGGGATGCCCCACTACCTGTATGGTATGCTACAAAAAGGGAGTAATGTGGCCTGTCTGTTCAGCTAGACTTCTTAATGTGTTTATGGAATTTAATATATGTATGTGTGTTTTGGATTGTAAATGAATCCTTCTGATAATTGGGTTGAAGCAGCTGAATTTGAAGAAATGAATTGTGACATAATCCTTTCTTTAGATAATTAATGAGGAAAAAATATCTTAATGTTGGATACAAATCACCTTTCAAAATACTCCACCAGATATTAGCAGATATTTTTTCAAAGAAATTTCCTAATAATTTCTCAAAAGTATGGCTTCTTTAACAGTGGTACAATTACTAAGTCCATGGGGAGGAATGGTGTCTTCCTTTGAGATATGTTTGAAGTAAGGAAGCTACAGCCAACTGGAAAGATTATTATATAATGAAAGACAAGATATTCATATGCACCAATTGGTCATGTCATAACTAAGAGCAAAATACACTATGATGAACCAAGGAGACTTAATTCTGAGTGACCTTGTGATTGTCTAAGATCTCTTAAAGACTCTTTAAGCATAGTAACTGTCTCTCCAAGGAGTACCCAGTGGGTGGAATTCAGGGAGAGAGAGGAAATTAGAGTTTATTTGGCCAATATTTTCTGCAATAAAAAAGATTTAGTGGTTTATCAAACTTCCATAAAAATACTACAAAATGTCCACAGTATAACTACAAAAAAACCTATAAAATAAAAACTAACCCATCATAAATTACACATAAAATAATATGTAATTGATGTCATCGATTCATGAGTGAATATGTCTAAGTTGGGTTTTAGTAACTTATGGAAAGCCAATTGGGTAAGAGTCCCTGACTTATGTGAAGAGTCTGTTCTCAAAAGCAGGCATACGTACAACAAGTCTGAACCTATACCCCATCACATATCACAGAACTGAGGAATTGCAAACAGGTCCTTCTCTGGATACATGAGTCAGTAGGTCAAAAGCAGCTCTACAAGCACTCCAGTGACAAACCATGTATGGCTTTAGAGCTGAAAAACAACATTCTTATTTATGATTGGAGGCTAGCAAGAAGCAATGTCTGAGGAGAAGATTTATTGTACTGATATTTTCAGATACTTGTCAATAATGAGACCACTGGGTCCTAAACCAACTGAGGCTCAGAATGGCCTTCAAAGGCAGACCCAAGTAGAATTTCTACAAGTAAAAATTGTGGTTGTAGTGGTGATGAGAAGACAAGATAGAATTATCATGCGCAAGGTGGGACTGGAAGCTGCATACCAGTTGAATCTGGATAAAGTATCCCTGCTCACTGGCTCCACTTGTTCAGCAGTGGCTGCCACAAGTCCAGATATATACCACAAATCATAAACCTGCTCTTTCTACCTGTCAACGCAACACCAGAAATATCAAGATACTTAAACTGATTCCCTGGTGGTTTCATGTAAAAAGGCTGCAAAGAAGGGAGAAAAAGGACCAATAAGGAAGCAGCCACTTGAACAGCCTATGCCCCACCACCCAAAATGTCAGAAATAGTGGAATCATTACAAAACAATGCCTCCAAATCTTAAATCATGTGAGGGTCCAAGACACCATGAGAAATACAATAAGGATGTAGTAGCCCCATCTAGATCTCCAGAAAGGTCATCAACAAGTACCTAGAGCTGAATCCTGACTAAAATGGTTTAGATAATCTGCTTCCTCTAATGTACTCCAGGACTGATACATTGATTAACAGTTTCAAAACCTTCTCCAAAAAGGAGAGCTTAGAAACATGGCAATAGTTGTCAGATACAGAAAGTTCCCAAGAAAGGCTTCTTAGGAGGAATATATTACAATCTATTTCAAGGTTGCCAGCCTTAGTCCTTTCAAAGAGGTGTAACTTACCTCACAGATCCAACCTACCCTACTTTCTCCAAACTACTTAAGGATCAAGAGGGGAAAAGATGAAACCCACAAATAGCCAGGGACAGCTGAGAGTGAGCATTCTATTCACTTTATCAGAGACCCAAATGTGGCCAGACATTGCCCCAGGTCAGTGGTGAAATGTAAAATTTGTTACTACCGGTTCTGTGGGCGTGGCTTGGTGGGGGTGGGGGGGTAATATGACTGAGGGCATGACCAACTTTTTTTCTTTTTAACTTTTAAAACAATTTTTTCTACAATCTCTTCAGCTGAAGAGGTTGTAAAAAATGTTTTTAAAGTCTCTGATGATCCCAGCTGACTTGCCTGATCGGCAGAGGCTTTTTTTCCTTTTAAAAACATTTTTTCTATAACCTCTTCGGCCGAAGAGGTTGTAGAAAAAATGCTTTTGAAAGCCTCTGATGATCCCAGCTGAGCCGCGCAATCATCAGAGGCTTTTTTTTTTTTTACTTTTAAAAGCATTTTTTCGGCCAAAGAGGTTGTAGAAAAAATGCTTTTAAAAATAAAAAAAAAGCCTCTGATGATTGTGCAGCTCAGCTGGGCAATGGGGGTGGGGCAGGGATTTTTGCTACCGGTTCTCTGAACCACCCGCCTCCATCGCTACCGGATCAGGCGATCCAGTCCGAACCGGGAGCATTTCACCCTGCCCCAGGTACTATGGTTGACTCCACCCCATTAAGAGTCAAGACTGAAAAATGTGAGCAATTTATTGGCAAAATGCTGTGCTAACTGGACACAGCAATCAGGTAGGAGATTTACTTCTTGCCCTTTCATTAATATAAAATTGGCCACCTTAAATCAAGCTCATTGAATGAAAAACTGCCAATGCTTTAACTCTCTTACTGCCACAGTATAGGTTCAGACTTGATTCAATACCTGTGCCCAGTAAGATTCACTTTTCATCTTTTTCCACTGACTTTCTAGGCATCTTTTCTACTGTTTCATCTCCTAGAGAACCTCAGCAAACCAATTAACAAGCCAGGATCAGTCAACAAGGAGAAACTGTTCAGGGGAAATCAAATAATCCTTCTCCAATCTGGGGTTCTTAAGGTGTACTGTATTTGATAATTTCTATAAACTCTGGTCAATATGGATGTCCCAATTCAATATATCTGGAACAGTGGTCACCAACCGGTGGTCCATGGGCCACTGGTGGTCCATGAGAAAATTTTGGTGGTCCGCAGTGTACCTGGGTGGAGGAGCTGCTCTGGGATTAGAGCAGCTCCTCCTGTGACTAGAGCTCTGGAATATGGGACTGGCCAGGCAGCTCATGGTTGGGCTATAAATCTCCGCCGTAGAGGGAGGTTCGTGCAACTTGCAACTTTGCAGCGCAGCCCTCACCGGCCAGAATGAGGAAGTGGTGCAAGGGTGGTGGTGGTGCAGGTGGGCCAAAACAATGGGTGGCAGCAACCCCGGGCTGTTTCTTCCCCCTGCTGTAGCTTCCTGTCAGCTGAACCCACCAGTGGCTGCCCCCGCCCCTCGCCCTCCCTTCCCAGTCACTCCTTGCCTGGCCTAAGAAGGAAAGGGTGGGGGATGGAGATTTGCTCCATATTCCAGAGCAGGAGTGAAGCTTTGTCTCTTGCTGGATCTCGCGGGTGTTTCTTCCGGCCCTTTTTGGTGCTCTGTGCACCTCGGTCTCTCGGGGAGATGCTTGACTTCCTCTCAACCCCAAGACACTGGCTGGCCCATGAGATGAGAGAGAGAATCAGAGAGAGAAAGAGAATCAGAGAGAGAATGAAAGAGAGAGAAAGAAAGAAAGAAAGAGACAGAGAGAGAATGAGACAGAATGAAAGAGGGTGAGAGAGAGAGAGACAATGAGAGAAAGTGGGAGGGAGCTAAGAAAGAGAGAGGGGAGAAAGAGAGAGAGAGAGAATGAAAGAGAGAATGAGAGAGAGAGAGAATGAGAGAATGAGAATGAGAGAGAGAGAGAATGAGAGAGAGAGAGAATGAGAGAATGAGAATGAGAGAGAATCAGAATGAGAGAGACAGAGAAAGACAGACAGACAGACAGAGAATGAAAGAGAGAGACAAAGAATGAAAGAGAGAGAATGAGAGAGACAATCAGAGAGAGAAAGAGAGACAGAATGAAAGAGAATCAGAATGAGAGAGAGTGTGTGTGTGGGAGAGGGAGAGAGAGAGGGGGGGGGGAGAGAGAGAGAGAAAGAGAGAGGGGGGAGAGTGCCTGAAGGACCCCATCCCATCACTGGGAGTCCAGGTGCTTCAGCAAGCGGTGTGCTGGATTCGTATTAGTGGTCTGTGGAATTTAAAATTATGAACTTGGTGGTTCCTGAGGTCCAAAAGGTTGGGGACCCCTGATCTGGAAGAACCCCTGAACAGAAAAGAACAAACAGCATGCCTTCTATCTTACTGTGTACAAACCTCAGCCATGTTTTCAATACAGGTTTCTCCATTACGCCTTTGAACAAGAAGCTGCTTTAGAGAGCATAGGGCAGACATAACCAATTTTAGCAATTTCTTGTTTCTCAGTCTTACCGTATCTGGTGATACAGTCATCCTTTACAGTGTTAGTCATAATCCACTAGCAATAAGACATTTGATTTCTCAATTCTCTCTTTCTACCAAACCACAATCTTTATTATAACCATTGAAATTATGATTTGGTTGGCCAACAGACAACTGTTGCCTGACTTATGCATCTGGCAATTATGTACTTAAATTAATTAGCAGCTTTCTTTGTATAGAAATACAGTCAAGTAGAATAAATCCTATCCACACTTTTTATGAAACGTATGCTTTGGCATAGTAATGAATGTTACTTGTTCTGTACCGCTCATATTTCCTACTCTTTTATAAGCCATGTGGGACTGCTGATAAAGTATTGAAGGCTGGGATATTTAGAATGCAATTAATCTGAAGGTAATGACTAGTGTGTGTAACTATACATCCTCTTCAAGCATAGTTGATCAAATTATGATACTCGGAGGATTCACTTGGTGGACCCTGTGCTATCTGTTCACAGATAGCCATCTGGAAATGGTAATTAAGAAGCACTTTTAGGATTGTAATGTTATATGAAGAGGATATTTTGCTTAATGTATTTATTCTCAAACTATTAATACAATTTTACAACATCTGTTAGCAACATGTATGGATTTTAGTCAATCAAAAAAGCTTCCCTGAGATCAGATATAGTTCTTAGAACAAATTTAAAGAATCCTTATTAGATAGCTATGCTTGATCAGTTATCTAGACAACTCACACAAGTTCTTTATTAGAGTTGCATTGAATATATTCCATAAAATGCAACTCCCCTTTAAAGGAAAGTCCTCTCTATTGGGTTTAAAAGCCCTCTCAGGGTTTGAACTTAGATGTCACTTTACACCTAGACATCATTAGGAAGAAAAAGAGAAAGAAGACATGATGTAAATTTAAGACATGGCATTCAAACAGGTGCTGTAGAGAAGTGGCAGAGAACTTGCTTTAATTGCTTCAGTTTCAGCTAGCAGAATTAACTAACACAAATAATGCATACATGGAGATGCAACTTAAAACCACCTGGTTCAGAATGTGGTCCTGACATAAATCAGTCTGGGGAAGGAAGGAAGGAAGGAAGGGAGGGAGGGAGGGAGGGAGGGAGGGAGGGAGGGAGGGGAAGGGGAAGGGGAAGGGGAAGGGGAAGGGGAAGGGGGGAGGTTGAAAGGAAGGAATTAATTCGACTCAATTCATCTGTGGTCTAATAAATGCCCTATAGTAAATGCAAGTGGTATGTTAATTGCTTTTGTCAAGGAGTGCTTGGGGTCCCTGAAAATGTTCATCTATCACTCCCAACAACTAAAGCCAGCATATCCAATAGTGAAGAAGGTTACTATAACACAGCATCTGCTGGAGGCATATAAGATCTCTGCTAGCAATGAGAAGACTGAATTTGATCGGCCTTTCTGTAGCTGAACAGTTATATTTTGCCTACAGAAATGCTTTAATACTAAACCACCCGTGTATCATGGGTCAATGGGGAAAAGGGGTTTTGTTGTCTTATTTAATAATGAATTAGGCTGTACAAGATAAACAATGAAAGTCCTGAGAGACTTGACTAATTGCATTCTCAATGTAGCAGAGGCATGACTTTGTAGTATAGAAAGCTAGCTCTGGAAAGTTTCCCAGTATTCTTTACATCAAATAAAGCTTCACAAAATCCTGGCAGAGCAGCTTGTCCCCTTATTTTTCCCTGCAAAAAAAATTATTTGCAATTGGGAAATGTTTCTCTTTGTCAAAAGTATATGCTTTTAATGCCAGAGGAGGAGGCACATTCATATTAAATGGCTCTGAAGGAGGTTCCATCTGCTCAGTGCCCCTCCCAGAAAGCATATTTATCCTCTTGCAATTAGCCATGTGAATTGTGAATGAGAAACAAACACATAAAAAGAAAATAAAGTCTGAAGGGGTAAACATTAGATATTTAGCCACTGATGCAAACATCAGCACTAAGGCTAAGCAACTCTGTCAGCCTAGAAGCATAAGAAGGAGTGACTGATTTTGTCCTCTTAAATATCAACCTCCTGGGCTAGATTCCTAATAGGAAGTCAGTTTTAGTTATTTGCCTAAGACTTAATTGGCCAACAACATTGCCTTATTAACTTAACTAAAAGCAAACTGTCCTCCCCATGGCATTTGTCTATGAAAACGTACTACCCAGATCAATGTTGAAGAATGTATAATAATGCATAGTAGACTTACACTTACACTTCAGATGTTTGTCTGAACATGAGAAGGATTGAACATGGGGAGAAAACAGGGGTTTTCATGCATCCTATCCAACGGTCCTCAATCTCCATATATTTAGCCAGGACATATGAAGGGAGTTTCACTTGTATTGGCTTGAATGTGAAGACAACTCCAAGTATTTCTAATGCATATTCAAGAGAGACAATGAATATTGACATGTTTCTCCAGGAAATGGCTGAGAAATACATTAGTTCCTTAACCAGTGACTCACATATCCCTAGTGCTGGTGTTCCATATCCATGGAGAATATAGAGATAGTCAATTTTGTTATACTGCTGGACTATTCATGAAAGTAGCAGAGTGTTCCTGCATTTGGAATATATTTAAGCCTCTGAGAAAGTAGACTATGACTATCCCTTTTCTTTGAGCTACAATAGTTTCCCCAGAATGATGTCTTCCAGAAATACTAGATGATGGAGCAAAATTTGATTAAGGATACTGTGGGTTTAGTTCAATGTATCTATAGCACCGACAGCTAAATGGGGAAAACATTTGAATGTTTATGTGACTGTCAAGAATTCATTTTAAAACCATTGATCCAGACTTAGAAAAGATGCAAAAGCACTGGAAATTGGACCACTATACTGTACTCTATAATATTACTATTTTATTACAATTACAACTGCTGGGTTACCTGGGCTGATCACCACTTTTGGGAATGCTTTGGGTGTGTCGACTTGAGAAATAGGGGGATGAGATGATAGAGAAGACTTAGACTGTGTTTTGTTAAATGGGAAATGTACTTCTGCACATTGTCTAATAGCACAAATTGGTTTTTTTCTCCCAGTCTTGCCATGTTTGCCAGTTGGCGGTTTACCAGGTGCGATTGTTCAAAATTTAAAATTAATAGAGATAAAATCATTGGTTTCCATCATCAGGTTGACACTTAGGTTCCCAATTTCATTCAAGATTACACTTCATTAAAATTGTTGTCTTTATCCAGTATCTGATGATACATTTTTTGTATTATTGGGTAAGCAAATGAACTGGTTCTTTTAGTTCCATTGTAAAAAAAATTATCTTGGTTGACTACAGAGTTTGGTTTGTAAATATTTACATACTATATGCACCTTTTAAAGAGAAATTAGTCTAAGATGACACATACTATATATGCATGTTCATTTCTGTTGAATGAAAGAATTCAGGTTGAATAAACTCAGCATCCTGATTATGTTTGCTTATATTTGGTAACCACAAATTCTACATGTTTTTCTTTAATACTCTTTCTCATGCCTGTAATTTAACATCTTTAAAAAAAAATTTTTTTTTTGTTATTTTGCCAATCCATGTGTGGTAACGATTAATGGATTACAAAGTTCACGCCTTCAGAGATATATGTTGCTGTGTCTTATCTCTTCCAGCAGTAAACACAAGGCTAGCCTGTTAGAATACTAATCAGAGTCTTGGCTCAACTCATAGATCAAATATACTGTGCTTTTTTTTTCTAAGAATGTGCCGTTAATGATTTCACATTTCACATGAAGAGTCCCTGCACTCTTCTTTGCATTTCTTGTATACACACACTCAAACTGTCTGTTGAGCAACATACCATATAAGCTTTATGTAAACATGGATCTTTCTCTTTGCTCATTTGGTTACAACAAAACAGTAACTTACTGTAACCTGCTAATTTTGGATCTGAAAAAATGATTATACGAATAATCAATAACTATTTATTTTGGGATGAGATTTCCATTTTAAAATAGGGAATTTCTGAGTCTTTGTTTTATTGCAGACTAAAAAACGGAAACATTAATGTACAATCTATCATTCCATGAGCAAATTGCTATGTTGTATGAAATTTTTTACTAAGACTTTGTATTTGTTCCCATTTTTCCACTTATGCCACTGAATTATGTAGTATATCAAAATGCACAAACATAACTTTAATTTAAAAAAAAAATCAGGTATGATCAGCTGAGATCTCAGTGAACTATGATATTTGTGTGAAATGAATCCGGCTCAGTCCTGCCCATTTTGCAACTGGAATCAAGAGTAAGAGTATTCTTGGCAGGATTCAGGGAGACCTTGTGAGCAAACTTCTAACTCTACATCTGGCAAGGCTCATAAAGCAAAAGGGGGAGAGAAAAGAAGTGAACAGAAAGGGTGCCTGCCACAGAAACATAAATTATACTGATTCATAACAAGATGACATTAAATTATCTTGCGTTTAATCCTGCCTTATCAAATTGAGGGTTGTTTTCAGATTGCCTGTTATACATATATTAGGAAAGACTATGGCTCAGACTGTGTTCAAATGGGAACTTTTTTGTATTAATATATTGCTTTTTCACTTTCTGATTCTTGCAAAATGTTACGGAAGGATCCCCATCACCACCACCACAAACGCTCAACATTGCAAACGGATCATTCTGGGATGCATTCAGGCTTTCTCAAAGTATTCTTTCTACTTCAGCTTCTCCTCTCATCACGCCATCCTTCTCATGAGTACATGCATGAGTATATTTCTATATAACTGTACATATACTCACTTTTATAAGCAATAACAATTGAGAAAATCGCTAAGTATTCAGTATTGTTTGGTAAATTATCCTGTTGTAATATTTTATATGGCGGTAATGGGGGCAATCTTCTTTGTAGGAGGTTCAATCAAATACCTCTTTCAAACTGAATCTTCAAATATTAAGTCAAAGATACTGACTTAAATTGGGAGCAGAGGTGGTATTCAGCCACTTCGGACCAGTTTTGGGCGAACTGGTAGCGGTGACTGTGGGTGGGGGTGGGACTGCCCACCCACCCATCCACCCCACTGTAATGCCATCCTATTTAGCCACATTTTTGAGGCCAGGTGCATGTGCGGAAGGCACACATGTGAGCAAAGCGCATGTACGGAAGGCCTGGTGCACGCACGGAACGCATGCTGAGCATGCTTACGCACGGCAAACCGGTGGTAAGAATATTGGAAACCCACCGCTGATTGGGAGCCTTCAGATGCTTTGAAGACATTCAAGGGTGATTTACTGCAGGTTTGAATCTCACCAGGCTCAAGGTTGACTCAGCCTTCATCCTTTTGTATATTTATACAAAGTCAGCTTATTGCCCCCACAATTGGGTCCTCAATTTACCTACCTTAGAAAGGATGGAAGGCTGAGTCAACCTTGAGCCTGGTGAGATTCAAACCTGCAGTAATTGGTCTTAATAACAGGGTGCTTTAAACCACTGTACTACCAAGGCTCCTTGTTTTCCCCTCACATGTTTTACTGCATTGTGTGAGAGAAAGCAAAACATTAAAAATCCACTGGGGACAAAAACATGGCAAAGCTATTTCTCAGAGTAGCAGAAACAATAGAAAGTGATCAAGGCATCTTCACTTCAGGACTGGGAAACAAATTCCAGGCCCAGAGAGGAGGCATACATTTCAATCAGAGTAAAACTATCTATCTTAGAAGTACAAAGGAAAGAGCCAATATGCCTTTCCTCTTAAACAGGAGGAAAGGCATGAAGTTCAATAAGGTCATAAGGTAAAGGTAAAGGTTCCCCCACACATGCATACTAGTCATTTCTAACTCTAGGGGCGATGCTCATCTCCGCTTCAAAGCCGAAGAGCCAGCGCTGTCCAAAGACGTCTCCATGGTCATGTGGCCGGCATGACTAAATGCCAAAGGCACACGGAGCGCTGTTACCTTCCCACAGAAGTGGTCCCTATTTTTCTACTTGCATTTTTTACATGCTTTCAAACTACTAGGTTGGCAGAAGCTGGGATAAGTAATGGGAGCTCACCCCATTACGCGGCACTAGGGATTTGAACTGCTGAAGTGCCGACCTTTTGATCGACAAGCTCAGCATCTTAGCCACTGAGCCACCATGTCCCAGTCCAATTTTGTCATAAGGATATACAAATCAGTTGCCAATACTGCATATGGGATAGTCTAAATATTAACTAGACTTTCTGGCTTTTAAAATATCAAACATTGTGACAGCATTCCTTCTAGACATGGATAAAACTAAGAAGAGGGTTGAGGTTTATATTAGGTTCATTAATATTGATGTGAATCAGTACATTTCTTGCTTTACCATCTCCATGAAAATATTTGGACGTATGCTGTTCTACTGTTTGTCTCTCATTCTTGTGCTAGGATTTGTTTAAGTCATTTTGCTGATGGAAGAAAAAAGAAAGAAAAACCTCAAGAGTTATTATCCTGTCTTTTTAAAATCTGATTTGATTTTGCTTGATCTTCTATCTTTTTTTTTTAATCATAAATCTTTATTCTTCTCAGTCAGAAGTCAGTACTTGCTCTTTTCACTGGACCAGTATTTTGTCGTAACATGAAATTGAGCCATAACATGAAACACATGGACAAAGCGCATGATTCAGCATAGAATTAACCAGACGAAATTTCTTCAGTGGCAAAACAGGCCACCTTTGAATACTGGAGATTTATAGCAGGCAGGCAAAGGGTATAAACTCAGGCAAGCTATGTGATCCAGCAAGTCAAGATGGCAGACATACTCATTCCCCAATTTTTCTCATATTAATTTTATAAAGTAAGATGGACTTGCAGAGAATGAGGTGGCTGGATGGAGTCACTGAAGCAATCGGCGTGAGCTTAAATGGACTCCAGAGGATGGTAGAGGGCAGGAAGGCCTGGAAAAACATTGTCCATGGGGTCGCGATGGGTTGGACACAACTTTGCAACTACTACAACAACAACAACAAGAAGATGGACTTGAGATACAAAATCACTGAATGAGCTTCCAAAAATCTGGGCCAATCTAGTTGGCCAATCTAAATTAACACTTTGACTATTTGTTTTTGAGCATTGTTGGTTCAAATCCAACTTCTGATTTTCAGCCTGTCTTTGCAAAGTCCTATGGAAGGTAGACGAAAGTCTACTAACTCATCCGACCCCAACATTTTTTGCAATGTTCAAATTTTATTTATAAACAAATATCTGTGATTTCACCGGAAATGCAATCACTTGTGTTATTTGTTTTTGTCTTGAGGGATTTTTCTAAAGCTAAGTCCTTTAAGGACATATTTATAACTGCAGAATAGGTTATTCCTATCACATTAAACTACATGGGGGGTTTTTTTGTGTCAAAGAATGAGTTTGAGAACCACCAAAGCAAAAGAGAAAAAGAAAAGGGGAAGGGGGTAAAACACAGTTTTGAAACATACTGCCGTAAAACAAGAAGCGACTTGATCCTGAGAGAAAGAATGGCCTTTGTCATGATGTCCTTTGCTATCACTGTGCATTGTAAACCTTGAGAAAACAGCTGATTAAGAAAGGCTCAATTTTATGTCACATTAGGTGAGAATCCAGGAAAATATAATAAAAATTCAGGATTCTTCCCCTACAAGACTTCGTGCTGCTACCCAAGTTTGAGTAACCTATAGAGATAATTAGGCAAATTGAAACAGAGAATGAATTAATGCCCCTGAGAATGCTGTGCTTTTGATGGGCTGTTTGCCATCCAGCAATACTATGCTAATTATGGCAGCATTGATTTTTATTACTTAGCAATGTTCACAGTCATTAAAAAGATTCATAGATAACACTGACCCCATTGTAGAGCACTGTTTAATTATATCAAAATATCACTTTCTTCCAGAGATAACTTTATATGTTCACACAATACAGTAGCATCTCAGTGTCACTTAAATATAAATTTAAAAATCAGTTTTAAAATCAGAATTAAAATAAAATCAGTTTTAAAATCATTTTAAAATCTTTTTTAATCAAAATATATTTTAAAATCAGAACACAAGGAGTTTTTCAAAGAAAAGGTCAGGGACAAAAATTAGAATCTAATTACTTTCCTTTTCCTCTTTTGCTGGAAGTATGTCTTGATATAAGTCTAAGAATAACTTTTGGAATGCAAAAGTACATTGGAGCACTTTCATAAAAAGCTTACTGTGAGAGAGGTTTGCACATTCACAAAATGTCTGCTACAACTAAGTACACTGCTACACTAAGGTGATCTTGTTAGCCTTAATAAAAGTAGTCCTTGCTTACCAGCTGCCTCATTTATGACCATCACAGCATCATATAATCACATTATTGGTATTTATGTGCTTCCCAACCAGCTTGCGTTCAGCAAAATTAATGGGGAACAAAGAAGTAAAATAGTAATTTGTGGTCATGAAATGTTTTGTTTAACAACCATAGTGATTTGCTTAATGACCAAATGAAAAGTGAGTCTGTTGTAAGCAGGGGTGAAATCTACTTACCTTCCCTACCGGTTCAGAAGTGCGCCCGCCGCACACAGGTACTCGCTCCACTTGCAGGCATGCCATCATCACATCATATTTTTGACCCTCTGCACATGCACAGAAGGCTTTGCGCATACGCAGAGGGTTAAAAAACATGAAGTAATGGTGTCCAGGCCCCACGAACCCCACGCTGCCGCTGTTACCAGTTCACTGAGCCACGCACCACCACAGCTACTGGCTCACACAAGCAGGACAGAACCAGCAGGATTTCACCACTGGTTGTAAGTCTGTGGTGGTCATGTGATTTTCTGCTTAGTGACTGTGGAACCTAGTGACAAAGTTCCTGGTCGTTAAGTGAAAATTATTTGTAATTCTACCAGGATATTGTATTATCTTTTTTTTCTTTCCCTGTTCAGGCAAGCATGCTTCTAGACACTGCACTGGGCTTCAGACATCTGCCATTTTTATTTTTTAAGAATGATTGAACAACCATCACAAGGCCCATAGTTGTTTTTGAAAGTGGGCTGTGACCTTGCGAAAATGAGGTTCAGATTCCTATATCTTATAGCAGACAATGTTAGAATGGGCTGACAAAGGTCTGACCATATAAAACCATTTTAATAGACGTGATTGCTCTAATCCAGTGCTTGTCAAACCAAGCAACCTTAAGATGTTTTGACTTCAACACCAGAATTTGCTAGCCAGCCTGGCCATGATGGGTTACCATATCTACGTTATTAAGCAGAAAGTGAAATATTGTATACAAATAATCAAGTCCAACGAGGGTGAAAAGGAATAAACTTTAATACTTACCATAGTTGATGTAACAAGTCAAGAAATAAATAAATTGAGCTTTTTTTTAGTGAGACATGATATCATTTTGTGACCCAGATAGGAGCGCCATTTTGTGATGTGACAAGTAATCTTCAACTTACAACAGTTTGTTTAGTGACCATTCAAAGTCACGATAGCGCTGAAAAAAAATGACTTATGACTGCTTTTCACAGTTACAGCCATTGGGGTATCTCCATGGTCACATGATCAAAATTTAACCACTTAACAACTGGCTCATATTTATGGTGGTTGCAGGATCTCAGGGTCATGTGATTGTAAACTTCTGACAAGAAAAGTTGATAGAGAAGCCAGATTCATTTAATAACCATGTTACTAACTTAACAACTCTCATGAGACACCTAACAACTGTGGCAAGAAAGGTCATAAAATGGGGCAAAACTCACTTATCAAATGTCTCAGTTAGTAACAGAAATTTTAGGCACAATTGCAGTCGTAAGGGCAAGGACTATCTGAAATGTAAATTACTTCATCTAAATGTTATAGATCAGTGGTGGGTTTCAAAAACTTTTTCTACTGGTTCTGTGGGTGTGACATGGCTTGGTGGGCATGGCTTGGTGGGCATGGAAGGGGAAGGATACTGTAAAATCTCCATTCCCACCCCACTCCAAAGGAAGGATACTGTAAACTCTCCATTCCCTCCCCAATCCAGGGGAAGGTTACTGCAAAATCCCCATTTCCTCCTGATCAGCTGGGACTTGGGAGGCAGAGAATAGATGGAGGTGGGACCAGTCCGAATTTTTACTACTGGTTCTCCAAACTATTCAAAATTTCTGCTACCGGTTCTCCAGAAGTGGTCAGAACCTGCTGAAACCCACCTCTGTTATAGATAATGTGCAATAGCAGTAGCATGCAGTAGCTTTATAACTCAATATGCACCTTCTAGATTCTGAGAGTTGGGTTAGACAAGACAGTTTTTATGTTTTGGTGCCTTTGAGTCAGTTTTTGACCCGGGCAACTGCCTGGGCTAGTCCCTGAAGTTTTCTTGGGACTATTGCCTGCTTCGTAGAGCTGAGAAAAAGTCACTGGCTCAAGGTCACCTAGCTGGCTTTCCATCTAAAGCAGGACTATGCATTCTAGCTAACTCTCTAACTAGCCTGACACCTTAATCCCCTCGTCAAACTGGCTCCACAGACAAGATATATGTTGCATTTATATAATTTATATGTACATTTCTGCTACATCAAGTATCAGGGACGCTAAGAAACCTCATGTGTGGGCAAGTTATTTTATTTATTTTTTGCAATCATCTTAAATATTGCCTTTTTGAAACTATAATTTGCATTTCAAGGGAAACTGATGGAACTGATGGCTTGATTTGAAATAGAATTAATAACATTTGAAAGGAAATATAGAAGAGAAATAACAAGTTTAATTTGTCCTTCTCCCTACTCTTTGGGTTGCATATTAGATAGCCCTGGTACAAATATAAGAAATATTCAGGAACATAATGTATAGCCACACTACGCACATTCCAAGGCCTCCTCCTATTCCACAAAGCAGTTCTAAAGTACTGCGGTTTAGTATAGTGGTTCTATTCAGTTAAGATGACTTTGAAAGTTTTGTGACAATGCAGAAAGACTATGAACAATTCACTGATCTTGAATTGACCAACTGAAGTATTTATCAGTGTCTTATGCCCTGAGTGTCCCACATCCTGACTTTACCACAGATCCCGGAGGAAAACAAAGTCCTTCATCCCTATTTCCTATATAAATGAAGGGTAAAATAATTCCTGAGTGCTCCATCTACATTTACAAAACCAACAACAATACTTTTTTTAAAAAAAGGTTAAAAGAAACTGCTATGAGAATTATTTTGTTGCTAGTTGCAAAAATAATTAACTCTGTTACATTTAAAAACATCTTCCAAGCCGTGGTGCTAAAATTATAGCATGTCAGCATTTTTTTCAACCAGGCACTTTCCCCCAAGACTTTTAACATGGTTGCATGTTCTACGGTGACTAATAATTTGTTCTTTGATTTACACCCCATTTTCCTGCCTAAATGAACACTCAGCGTGACTAACTTAGGCTGCACTTATTAAAAACAAACAAAAAACAAAAGAATGCCAAAATATTAACTATTAAAAGCCTGGAAATGAACTAGGTCTCCAGATTTTCTAATTGATAACTATGATAGTCAAATTCAGCTTCTGAAAGAGTAAAGAGTATAAAACTGAAACATCACAAGAGATGGGCCTGTCTCACATGTCACTGTTTTTGACGTGCGGGGGGGGGAAGGAATATTTTCAATAAGTGGATTTTCCTACAGGTTTGTAGAGGAAGAGGCAGTCAGACCTTAAATGGGTTAGGTTTTTAAAATATAGAAAGTCCTCGGCTTACATCCATTCATTTAGTGACTGTTCAAAGTGACAACAGCACTGAAAAAGGTCTTATGACTGTTTTTCAAACTTAAGACCATTACAGCATCCCTGTTGTCACATGATAAAAATTGGGATGCTTGACAACTAGCATGTATTTATGACGGTTGCAGTGTCCCATGGTCATGTGATCACCTTTCGCGACCTTCTGACAAGCAAATCAATAGGGAAGTCAGATTCACTTAACAACCATGTTACTGACTTAACTGCAGTGATTCACTTAACAACTTGGCAAGAAAGATTGTAAAATGGGATATAATTCACTTATCAACTGCTTCGCTTAACAACAGAAATTTTGGACTTGACTGTGATCGTAAGTCAAGGACCACTTGTACAAATTCAGTATATAATTGGGAATCAGTGCAGATCTTTCCATGCAGAGAATAAATGATCCCAGTACTTCCACCAGTTAGAAACTCACCTCCATTTTTTGTGTCAACTGATATTTTCAAAAGTCTTACATACAACACGTTGCTGTGGTTAAAATGTAACCAAATCAGTGGTGGGTTGCTCCCGGTACTGTCCGGTTCTATAGAACCAGTAGTAAAACCAGTGGAAGGCTCTGCCCACCCGGCATGATGTCATCATTGGTGATCTGCGCTTGCGCAGAAGAGTGCGCGCATGCAAGCAAAGCTAGCACGCAAGTGCAATCCCGCTGCGAACCGGTAGTAAAGATAAGTGGAACTCACTCCTGAACCAAATCATAGATAATCAATTCAAAATTCAACCTACTGAGAAAGAATCACAACTGGCACGCTAGGTACAGTTGTATAAAGATGCTCCTCACCTCTGGCAGCAAATCTAGTGACAGCTGAGGGTGAAGAAGCATCCTTAGATCTTGTTTTTTTCCAGGGATGTGCAACCCCAACAAAAGCACGTTAAACCTGCTTCCCCAATTCCATTTTCTACTCAGCCAAATAACCTTTAGCTTGACTGTATTAATTTCAGCTTTCGCATCCAGGCAATTATCAAATGTAAGCAACATTCAAAGCTATTGATTGGAAGCCCACACTAAATTTCCAGCATACAGTAAAAATATAGCAGTACTCTACCTCATCCAGATGTCCATCTGGAATGGGTCAGAACAGTCAGTACCATTTAAATAGCTCTGAGCCTGCTAGGCATTCTCAACAACCCCCACAGACAGGTACCAAGAACAGGAGGCTGACAGTGTTAAAGGGGACAGTGGGGGAGTAGAGATGGCTTCTTTGAGCCCAAGAGCCAGGAGGTGCTGTTCCCACCAATGATAACCTCACAAGTTCAGCAAAACTGTAGCATTACTAAGGGAATGTTGTTCAAATCAGAAATAAACTGAGCATTCCACAAATAAGTTAACTTTATTTCCCTTACTGTGAGATTAGTTATATCCAGAACTGCTTCTGAATAAGGCTCTTGTTTAGAAGTGCCTTATTGTATGCCCATGGCTTTTGCTTTCCTTCTCTTGAATAAAAAAAGGGACTTTAAATTCAGTCATGTAAATAACAAGAATCGCAACTGGGAAGGAAGGGTCTGATTTCACATTGCCCTCAGCACCCTACAGCTTTCTGTGTGCTGTGCAGCCACTCTTCCTCTCTGAATTTCCCTTAGGCAAATGCCTTCCTTTTTTGCTTTCTGTGTCCATTTGTGTATGAGGCAAAGAGGAAGGAAAGTGGTAGCACAGAGTTGTATGTCTGATTACCAGCCTTTCTGATTCCCAAACCCTTCTGAATCCATTTTAAAATGTCTGGTGCAAAACATGGATTATTTTTTAGACCTTTTCAGACTTCAGGATTGTAAATCTAGAGCTTGCACAAAATCGCCAACTGATCATTGCTTCTCCTTACTGGTCAACAAGTCAGCATAGACAACTGTCAGTCAGTTAATGCTTGCTTGCTTGCTAGTCCCTTCATTCTGTCCGTTGAGTCTCTGCTTAAATCTATATCCCTTCCTCCTTTTAGAAAAATGAAACAGAATAGGTTGCTAATATTTTCCCCTATTTCTGTACTTGCCATCATGTTAACTCACTATTGCCTTCCAAACTCCTAATGTTGCTATGCTGACAATTCTTTATTAGGGTTCCCTTCCTTAACTGTGCCCACAAAATGGTTCAATTAAAACCTAAGAGACAGGCAGTCGAGCAAGTCAAGCATCCATTGTCCCCTTTCTTAAAAAAGGTAATATTTTAGAAACGCCTTTCTGTTTCAGAAAGACCATTTGTTGCTTTGAAATACCCATGAATACAACGTAATAGGACCAGGAATACAGATAGTCCTTGACTTACAATCACTTACAACCGGAACTTTATTGCTAAGCAATGGGGTCAGTAAGTGAATTGGGCCTAATTTTACTACTTTATTTTACTATGGTCATTAAACAAATCATAGTTGTTACATGAATCTGGCTTTCCTCGTTGACCTTGCTTATTGGAACACCCCTGGGAAAGTTGCGAATGAAAATCACATGATCCTGAGATGCTGCAACCATTGTAAATAGCTGCTGGTTGCCAACATCCTGACTTCTGATAATCCAAGCACGGGGACGCTGCAATAGTTGTAACTGCAATGACTGGTTATAAGTTTCTTTTTGAATAGTCATTAAACAAATGGTTGTAAGTTGAGGACTGTCTGTATATTGATTTTTGATCACAACCTCAAACTACCAGTTATGACATCATTAGTGTCCCATTTAGAAGGTGACAAAGAGATACACAGTATTGCTGTTCTAACTCCCCATTAATTGTCTGGTTCAGCTCTGTAAAAATGGAAATGGGGGGAAGCCTCATTATACTGTACATCTATTAAGCTATTTTAAAAAGCTACATATTAATTATATAGCAATGAATAATTTCCCCTTGAATAAAGTGAATTGTATTGACAAATATATATACCTAAATTAGAGGGATATGGAAAATAAGGTATTACCTTTAGTTATAATATCGTTGCAAAACTATGGCCTGGTGCTGAACATTCTAATTTGCTAATTGCTGCACTTATCCTGTTGCTTGGAATTGAGTTGTCCACAGAGAAATAATTGAAGTGTTTCACATCTTGACACATCAGAGAAACATTTCAATGGGCTAACTAGAAAGTGGAGGATTAGAACTTCATATTCATCTTTGGACAAAAAGACTTTTTGATAATGCTGACTGAGTTTATTTGGAATTTTTGAATATATACATATATCTCTAATTTATACACAATTTCAAATTTTAATATGAACACATAGCGTTACAACAATGTTGCTTCCTTACCTACTCTTAGCTCCACCACCTTGTACCACTTCCTATGAATTAACAATTCATAGGGGAAAGGTAACCAATTCCTAAACCACTATGATTTAGGAGAGCCCTTTCTGTTGCGTACCAATCCCATGGAACATCCTCTTCCCTGAGGTCAGATTGGCTGGATAACTTTCTGGAAGCGCCTGAAAACCTGGTTTTGCCTCTGGCCTGAGATCAGAGTATAGTGGGGAGTCCTTAAAATGGCTATGCTGTTTTTGAATGGCTGTGCTCTCCCAGGGATTGTACTGAACTTCTTTAATTCTTTAATTGTTTTTTTTTATATATTTGCATTATTTGAATAGCTGTTTATTGGGATGGGGTTTGGTAATGTTTATGTTTTCATTGTGAGATGTGTAGAGTCCCAAATGTGAGATGAGCAGCTATATAAGGTAAAAGGAAAAGGTTCCCCCGCACATGTGTGCTAGTTGTTTCTGGCTCTAGGGACGGTGCTCATCTCCGTTTCTAAGCTGAGGAGCCAGCGCTGTCCGAAGACATCTCCGTGGTCATGTGGCCAGCATGACTAAATGCCGAAGGCACACGGAACACTGTTACCTTCCCACCAAAGTGGTCCCTATTTTTCTACTTGCATTTTTTATGTGCTTTCGAACTGCTAGGTTGGCAGAAGCTGGGACAAGTAATGGGTGCCCTGTTACGTGGCACTAGGGATTTGAACAGCTGAACTGCCAACCTTCTGATAAACAAACTCAGTGTCTTAGCCACTGAGCCACTGTGTCCCTGAGCAGCTTTATAAATTGAATAAATAAACTTCTGGCTCTTCAGAAATTGCTGATCTCTCTGTGTATTGGCTATGATAGGTAGGGCAGCTGGTATATAAATTCTAAAGATCTAAAGATTACAGGGTTGTATTATAAACAAAAAAAAATTACTCAGGATCTCAGACATATTCTTCTATTTTACCATTGTCAGCTCCACTTTTCCTCTACCTCCACAGAGATGTATGTGTATGTAATTCTGTAAACAAGAAACAGTTTGGTCTAATAATTAAGGCACCAGGCTAGAAACTGGGAGATCAAGAGTTCTAGTTTCACCTTAGGGACAAAGATAGGTCAGTCCTTGGGCCAGTTCTTCTCTCTCAACACTGGAAAGAAAGTAATAGCAAACCACTTACAAAAACCTTGCCAAGAAAACCGTGGGGACTAGTCAAGGCAGCTGCCAGGAGTCAACACTAACTCAAGAGCCTTGGTGGCGCAGCGGACTAAAGTGCTGTTAAGTAGCACTTAGCTGCCAGCTGCCTGCAATTACTGCAAGTTCAAATCTCACCAGGCTCAAGGTTGACTCAGCCTTCCATCCTTCCAAGGTAGATAAAATGAGGACCCGGATTGTGGGGGTAATAAGCTGACTTTGTATAAAAAGAACACCGCTTAGGGGGGCCAAAAGCCCTACTAAGCAGGTATATACAAAAAGTATGAAGGCTATTGCTTAGCCTTGTAAGCCACCCTGAGTCTCCGGAGAAGGGCGGCATATAAATCGAACCAATAAATAAATAAATAAATAAATAAATAAAAGAACTGGTCCAAAATGCAGCCATGCGGGTGATTATGGGAGCGGCGGGGCGCTCCCACGTAACACCTGTCCTGCGTGAGCTGCATTGGCTCCCAGAGGTCTTCCGGGTGCGATTCAAGGTGTTGATTAACATCTTTAAAACACTCCATGGCTTAGGACCTGGGTAGTTACAGGACCACCTTCTGCTACCGACAGCCTCCCACTGGCCAGTACGCTGCCACAGGGCGGGGCTCCTCGGGGTGCCGTCGGTCAGACAATGTCGACTGGCGACCCCCCGGGGGAGAGCCTTCTCAATGGGGGCTCCTGCCCTCTGGAACGAGCTGTCCCCGGAGGTACAGAGGATCCCGGACTTGTGCACCTTCCGCCGTGCCCTGAAGACTTTGTTATTCCAGCAAGCCGAGCTAGCCTGATTTTAACGGTTTTAAATTTTAAATTGGATTTTAATGGGATGTTTTTAATTGTGGGCCAAAGTATTTAATCTTTGTTTAAAATTGTTTTTTTTTACTTTTATATTTATGTATTTGATCTTGGCTGTTCACCTCCCTGAGTCCTTCGGGAGAAGGACGGTATATAAATATAATAAATAAATAAATAAATAAATAAATAAATAAATAAATAAATAAATAAATAAATAAATAAATAAATAACAAAGTAAGAACACATATAAAATACATTAATATTAGTTATTCATTTACTCTCTTGAGTTATACAGTCACTCTGGTGAAGTCTTCTCTTGATTGTTGACTTTGACACACATACACCTACCTCCTGGAGAGTGTTCTTGATCTGGCCAACTGTTGTGAAGGGTGTTTTCTTCACCAGGGAAAGAATTCTTCGGTCATCCACCACACTTGTTTTCCGTGGTCTCCCGGGTCTTTTGGTGTTGCTGAGCTCACCGGTGCATTCCTTCTTTTTGAGAATGTTTCAAACAGTTGTTTTGACCACGCCTAATGTTCTTGCTATCTCTCTGATGGGTTTGTTTTGTTTCTTCAGCCTAATGATGGCTTGCTTCACTGATAGTGACAGCTTTTTGGATCTCATCTTGAGAGTTGACAGCAACAGATTCCAAATGCAAATAGCACACTTGAAATGAACTCTGGGCCTTTTATCTGCACATTGTAATTGGGGTAATGAGGGAATATCACACACCTGGTCATGGAACAGCTGAGAAGCCAATTGTCCCATTACTTTTGGTCCCTTAACAAGTGGGAGGCACATATACAAATTGCTGTAAGTCCTACACCGTTCACCTGAGTTGGATGTACATACCCTCAAATTAAAGCTGACAGTCTGCAGTTAACGCACCTTGTGTTTGTTTCATTCCAACTCCATTGTGGTGGTGTATAGAGCCAAAGATGTTAGAATTGTGTCGATGTCCCAATATTTCTGAACCTGACTGTATGCACTCCACCAGTGATGACTGACTCTAAGTGACTTGCAAAGAAGGGGAAGATAATGGCAACATAAAATAAGTGTTTCAGTAATAGGAATAATAAATTGCTGCATAGTTATGGACAATTGGACATATAATATGTAATCTACTCAAGTCAAAATCAAGCTGGTAAATAAAGTCTATAATTCCACCAACATTCGTATGAGATGTGGGTGAGTGAACAGAGGGAGATTTTTTCCTATTTCTAATGGGTTCCAACTATTACCATCATTGTAAAATGTTAAACCCCAAATTGCTAGGCTTAATTAAATAGCCACCTATTAAGAATACAATTTGCCACTAAACCAAGGTTCCTACAAGGACAGTGTTTCCTAGAATACAAAGGTTCCACTTCAAAAGCAGGGATGAGTTAGAATATTTTGAGATTTACAATAGACATCTCAACCAGGAAAGCTGCTGTCTGTTCACAACAGAGAGCTCAGTGGGAGCAACAGCATGATCCTTCCACCATATGCCCCAGTGTTGTCCACAGAAGAGAAAACAGTGCCTGTAAATGGAAATTATCCTTCAGCTCAGAGGAAGAGACAGATTCTTAACTTCTGGGATGATCTGAAGTATTTTCACATTCATGATTCATGAAACCCTTCCTGATCTTCTACATACCAAAATATTAAAAGGAAATTGGGGGGGAAAATTCACATAAACTCTCAGAAGAACTTCATCAGTTTACAAAAGTGGATTCATTATTCATGGCTCATGGCGAGGACTGAATGTTAATTGCTTCATTCTCCTGGCTATTTGTCCAGCTGCACAATATCTTGTTGGCTATTATTCTACTAAATTAAGCCTATTCTTCCGATAGGAGACACGTTGCTTGTTACCTAATTTAGCCAGCACATTGCAAAAATACTGCAATGCCAACCATTAACATCTGGAGGTTCTTTTAAAGACCACTATAATTAGAATCTATATTCCTACCACATTAACATCAGTAAAATATGTATACTCGTCTTCTTGGGACAAATACATAAAGGGATATGGGGCATTCTATTTATTTACTTACAGTTCTATGATAAAATCAAGCTCAAGGCAGTTTATAAGAATCAAATGAAAAATAACATGTTTTGATACATTTATATATTATGCAAGTAAAGTTTAAAATCATTTTAATGCAAATACTGAGAATACTTTCATAGAAATAAGAAAGAGCAACTAACTGCCCATTTATTTGAAAATAATCCACACTATATTCATTGATTGTTTGCAGATAATAGAATAGGAGTGCAAATATCTGGCAAAAATGGATTTGCCATAGGGGAGGAATGACTTGCATTGCTGAAAAATTAACCTGTGCTTGTCCCTTCCGAGTTCTACTTCATCTTAATAAGTGATTTTTTTTTATTTTTTTTACTTTTGACGTTTCTTCCAGGAAAAGGATTTGGAGAAATTCACTGGACAGTCTTTTTAGCAGACTGCAGCTGTCCTGACTTCCCATATTTCAATGAATAGGCCAGGAGTGAATTCATCCCATGGAGTTTTCACAGAGAAGGAAGCCTGGAGAAGTCAGAGACCCTGCAGAGTTATGAAAAGTCACAGAACTGAAAACAACACCACCAGCAACAATGTAAGTTCAAAAATGCCAAGAGAAATTATTTAAATCATTCTAAAATACCCAGAGAATAAAGTAGAAAAATGGAAACCTCCTTTTTCAAAAGGAAGAAAAGGTTTGAGAAGTTGATGGAATCTGGCATAGTGTTATTAACATTAAGCTTTCTTTTCTGAAAATCATCATTCACCATATCCAATGATGCTATATATATGCTTTTTAAAACCTGCATGTTCAGTGCAGTCATGCATTAATAATGCATACAGACCTCATCCAGATGAGGAGCACTAGCAAAAGCAAGGAATTGTTGGTTTCCTGTGTTGATTAATACAACGATACTTCATTGTTTAATATCTGAGATTTGTCTCATTCTTTCTATTGAAGGCACAAATCCAAAGCACAAAACTTTGCCAGTGCGCTAGCTATGAAAAACCTATATTTAAAATGCCTCAGAAACCTCATATTATCTGAAGGAAACTGTAAGTATTTTGCCATACTGTTTCCATAGATGATTGTATTAGGAAAGGTTAATGAAGCTTTCCAAACAGAGCATTACTAATAGAATGAATTAAAAAGCAATAAACAGGGCTGTTCTTCAGAAGCTCGTTGCAGCCTGGGTATGACAGGAGTTCTGTCTCTAAGAAAGAAAGCCTAAGGACATTGTTTATATAAGGAAGCAACCATGCAACTCTTCAGGGAAAGAAAGAGCTGACAACTACAACAGGCAGTGGCAAGACTCAAAGGTAGCTTAGGAATGGTGCTTTGTCCCAACCTCCCATGATATCAACTTTGCTGATAAACAATTAAAGACACATCTTGCATGCTTAATACCTCGAGACAAAAAGGGCAATAGCAATAGCACTTAGACTTATATACCCTTTATAGTGCTTTACAGCACTCTCTAAGCAGTTTACACTGTCAGCATATTGCCCCCAACAATCTGGGTCCTCATTTTACTGACCTCAGCAGGATGGAAGGCTAAGTCAATCTTGAGCAGGTCAGGATCGAACTCCTGGCAGTAGACAGAGTTAGCTTGCAATACTGCATTCTAACCACTGCACCACCTTTTTTTTTGAAGTATTACTCTTATTTCATTTCTCAAGCATAGTTTGTTTAAGTTGGAGTTTCTGATAAAAACGTCATAGATTTATTAGACTGTAAGTTTTTGTCTCTGCATGAATGTGCCAAAAGGGGTGGGGGTAAAGTTGAACCAGAGGTGGGATTCAAATAATTTAAAAACCGATTCTCTGCCCTAATGAAAAGCTGGGTAGGTGTGGCTTGATGGTCATGTGACTGTGTGGTCATGGCCAACTCAATGTCATGTCGATGGGAGCTTCGCCTTAGCTGTTACAATGTAATAAGGGTTAACCAGAGAGGCAGTTTCTGTAAGCAGGGCAATAAAGATTAGGCTAGAAACGACACCAGAATGTTTCCTTCCTGCCTTCCTTACAGGATTAGCCCTGTAAAGTGGAATAAAACAAAATAAGATTTCTTCCAACAACCAGTTCTCCGAATTGCTTAGAAAGTTAACCGGTTCTCCCGAATAGGTGCGAACTGGCTGAATCTCACCACTGAGTTGAACCCAGTTCTTCCTGATCCCGATACTTTAATAATGTCATCCTGTAAAAAGTATAAAATTCAGTGGCCTGCTTTCTGCTCTGCCTTTTTATAAAAATCTGATCGCAGTGTTCAATTTATTAAGGCAAATTTTGGATTATGGAAGCTTTACTGGCAGCACATTTTGTCATAATAAATGATTTTCAGAGATGTCAATATATAAAAAGCCATTATCATGAACTTATCAAAAAATGGGAGAGAGATTGGAACTTTCCTATTATCATTGTTTCCTACCTGTGACCGAGAAGCTTTCTGCACGGAACATGCATATTAATGTAAATCAGGTTATTTTACTACAAGACTTCAACTCTGGCAGCTTTATGTTTAAAGTTTCAATAAAAAATCTCAATATAAATGTAATAGAGAAGAAAGATGTACAGTTAGCATACTCATCACTCAAATCATTAAGAAAAATGAAGATAGTTTTTTTAATACAGTCTTAAGATCAAGAAACTACTAAAGAGAAAGCTACTGTATATAAACAGGGAATAAACTCACTCTCTCCCTCACACTGATGGTATTACTTAGTTGGATAAAGAAATGTCTGCAAACAAACAACCAAGCTCAGAGACCATCAAGGAGTCAACCATGATAAGATTTAAACAATAGTAGATTTCTGAGAAGTAGGTCTATATTACAAATAATAACTCTGTTATACAGTGGCATTTATCTTGAAAAAAATGTATTTTTTGACGAACTTAATTTTGAAGCTTAATTTTTCACCAGGTTTTGAGATTACAATGTGATAATCAAAACTATATCTTGAATGGAACAAACGATTCATATAGACAGAATTACTTACTTAAATTAATCATCTCCATTTCATACTTAAATTTTCAAACATCTTGCACTATTCAGTAAAGAAAATTGTTTATGTGACTTTCCCACCAGTAAAAGCAAAATTAACTGGTATAATTCTGGCACTTTCTCCCAATCATTTAGATATGTGCCTACTTTAATAAATCTGATGGAGAATAATGCACATCCAAAGAATCTTGCATTATTTTTATTTTAAAAGATATTTAATCATCTTTACAATTATATCAGTCATGTTTGCTACTTGCAGTTGAACCTTCAGGGATAAATCAAAAGACTTCCAAAACACAGCAGACATTAAAAATAAAAAGGAGAGAATAGTTGGTAACAGCTGGGACAAGCAGAATGAAACATCTGCCTTCTCTTCGCTCAACTAACTTTTGGCAAGAAACGGATTTTGAGCAAGATACAAATATTTTGAATTGTTAAAAGAACCTAAAGGGCACTAGAGGTATTAACAAACAGGTTGTACTGGAAGACATTTATACTTAAACTTACGGAAACTATCATAGCATATTATATTACCAAACAATATAATCCAAAGTTCAGTAAAGATCTGGAGACACTTCCTACATATCCTACATAGCTGTAGCGATAAGGTTAAGAGAAAAGAACACATACCCATATTTATTTCTTCGTACTGAGCTTTTGAAACAGACAAACATTTAAGCATTATGTCTTGATCTGCATCCCTGGATCTTCTTTCAAAATCAAGAGAATTGCTCTAAACTTTTCAAACTTGCAGTGGGATAAACAGAGAAATAAAATCAGTTGAAACCAAACAGGTAGTATTTTATGCAATGTTTATATAGAAGAGGGCAGCAATTTGAGAGCTGATATGAAAAAAAGCACATTTTAAAACAGTACTTAAAGGCTCCACCATTGTTATACTCTTACAATCACTAAGAAGTCATGTGGTTATCATGTGGTTATCTTTCTCCTACTCTGAACCTTGCATTAAAGTGGAGGGGAGGGGAAGGAAGAGAAGGAAAAATGCCTATATTGTTCAAGTTACTAGCTGTGAAAAGATGATCTGTTGCAGAAACATCAGGGGAGTATATTTTGCTGGTTTAAAAATTAATCATGTATTAAAGCTAAACTTTTGTGGTTCATAGTAAATCCTAAAACAGGACTGAGAAAATTTCTTGTGTCTAGGAACCCTTTTCAACACTCTTCCCTTACACATTTATATTATCACTTGCTTTTAGTTACAATTCTTTTCACTTGACTTCATGTATTTAAAATAACTGAAGGGTTTTTTTTTTCATCCTTTAGGTTAAATGTTGAAAAGAAAAAAAGAAAAGTCTTCTGTGAAGACTTGTGGGTTTATTTCTGAGATTATGACACATTTCTATTTATGCTCTAGGCTGAGAGTTATTGTTTTTAATGCTTAACGTTGCCTTTCAAGCATCTAGTTTGAATTTGGTTAGTGAATTGGAGGAGGAAGACGAGGAGGAGGAGGAGGAGGAGGAGGAGGAGGAAGAGGAGGAGGAGGAGGAGGAGCCACCAAGTCAATTCCAATAATTAGCAATTAATAGATTTTTTTCCAGGATAATTGGTGCCAAAGTGGTTCTTCAAGTCTTCCAACGGTTCACTCATTGCTGCTGTAACTGAGGTTGTCTTCTTGTTCTTTTTACTTCTACCTTGTTCCATGTAATAGATTTCTAAAGAGAGCTAGGTCTTCACATTATCTGTCCAAAGTTCAATAAGCTTGAGTCCAGTCATTTGTGCCTCAAGTAAAAACTCTAGATTGATTGTTCTTCCTAGTTTGCTTCTTCAAATTTTAATTTTTATCTCCATAGAATGTGATAGTAGAAACTATTGACTGCATGATTCTGACCTTTGTAAACAGGGAATGTCATATTATCTTTATATCAGCAAAAGCGGATGTCATTCTACTGGTCAATTTTTGTTTCCTAGACCATCCTATCCAACCTTGTACTGTATCCATTCCTTCTTAGTATTTCCAACGTTGGCATTCCAGTCTCTAACCATAAACATCAAATCTTGTTTGCATGTTCTGCCAATTTCAAATTGAACCACCATAAAATTTGGAAGCCCCCTCTTCTCTTGCACCAGCAGTTAGAGCTTGGGTATCCATCACATTTTTTTTTTAATTTGATTTATATGCCGCCCTTCTCCGAAGAGTCAAGGCAGCTTACAATGTGCTAAGCAATAGCCTTCATTCTTTTGTATATTTATACAAAGTCAGCTTATTGCCCCCACAAACTGGGTCCTCAATTTACCTACCTTAGAAAGGATGGAAGGCTGAGTCAACCTTGAGCCTTGGCGAGATTCGAACCTGCAGTAATTGCAGGCATCTGGTCTTAATAACCAGCTTAATAACAGGGTGCCTTAGACCACTGTACTACCAAGGCTCTTTACTGTACTCATTACTGTAAAGGATGGTCTGTGAAGTATCATATGATTTGTTTACTGATCTCATTGCACCCAAGTATTGTCCTTGCCATATACTGTACTTCTTGACTAGGAAAACAATGTTGTTTCTTCTAGTTTTTAATGACAGTGTTTACCACTGCCTTCTCCCATGCAATATTAAATGATGCCTTGAGTGTTGTAGCTAAAGTGATCATCTGTCTCCAGGATCTTCCTGTACAACTTCTGCCTAACGTAGGTGCCTATTTGCTTTATATAGGCAGCAGGGATGATCTTGCTGGAATTATGTAGCCTTCTCAGCAGTTTATGCTCATCCCTCCCAGAAACATCCCTCCTGTCCCAATGAGGCAACACAGCAGGATTTGAGAGATGGTTCATCTTACAGTTATAACAAAGAAAAATTGATCTCTCAGGGCAGAACGTTTCCGATCTTCATATTTTCAGATGAAACAAATTGCTATGTTTAACCCACAATTGAAATAAAAATAGAAATGGTGACTATTCCATACAATTCTAGTATTAGTTCTTCAAAGCATTTCAAAGGCTACTCACCACGCACAATTATTTCAATCCATACCAGCAATCTTGTAATGTTACTTCACTACTATCACAACAAGTTGATATATGAATCATCCCACTTGCAGAAGTGCATTCAGTGGTATATTGTAAGAACTCCATTATAATATTATAATATAACGAAGTCTAAAAATTTATAGGAGGAAAAAGATGTAGCCAAATATTAGGAGTCTGGCTGCATTTTTTTGGACCAATAACTTTTTGTTACCTTTTCACAAACTAAAACTCGTTTCATTGGGTGTATGGAATGCCGCTCTAGATTGGTTAATGAGCCATTGTAAGCTAGTTAATATCTGCAAACTTTTATGAGATTGGTCCTTGATGGCAAGAGATTTTACAGGCTATTTGTGGGAAACATCTTCCCATATAATGTATTTTCAAATTCAGTTATGCCAGCAAGAATCCACATTCTCAGGCAATGTGATCATGAGATTGGAATTATAGACATGGAGCTCAGCATTGGCACATTTCTGACTCTTTGTATATGAATGCATTTAGTCCCATATTATAATAAGAGTGACTTATTAGACATATTATTTCTTGGAATCTGTTCTTCTTAGGGAAAATCTAATTTAACATCCACATGGAATAACTCAGCAAGCTTATCTGTTATGTATTGATACTTTTAAGCGGGAGTTTCAAACCTGCTTACGTTTCTGATTGGCTGACAGTCTCTCCAGGATTGTATATAAGGAGGACTGCAGCCTCTGAGTTTTTGCTGAAGTCTCACTGTATATTAAAGAGCTGTTGTCACTTGCTTGCTTGTGCCTCTCGTTATTCCCGAACTACTTCATTGGCGACGAAGGTGGGATTGAGGCTACAAGAAGCCAACCAGTGAGACCACGAGCTTCAGCTAGGCAACGAGGCGAACCACAGGAGACATACCGGACATGTCTGCCTACGTTCCGCCCAAGCCTTTTGATCCGACCCGCGAAAAATGGGTCTCGTACCTAACGAGGTTTGAATGCTCGTTAGAAGCCAGCGACATGCAGGGCCTCTCGGCTAATCGAAAGAGAGCCCTATTCCTAAGCCACTGCGGACCGGACGTGTTCGAGATGGCCGAGTCACTGTGTGAGCCAACGCCGGTTCAAACAGTCTCATGGGACACCCTGATGGCAACTCTCCGGGCTCACTACGCTCCGGTCCCCTCCAAGTTCGTGCAGCGATACCAACTGAGGCAGCGCGTCCAACGAGAAGGAGAGCCGGTCAGCGCGTACATGGCCAGCCTGAGAAAAGCCGCAACTCATTGCGACTACAGAGACTTGGATGACGCGTTGCTTGAGCAACTGATCTGTGGTGTTCGGGACATTAGGCTGCAACGGCGGCTGCTCGCCAAGCCTGATTTGACGCTCGCCGGAGCCCTTGACGAGGCCAGGGCTCACGAAGCCTCCACAAAGGCCGCTGAAACGCTACAGCGTCCGCCGACCAGCAAAGACAGCCCCAAGTCTGCCCCGGTGCACAGAGAAGACGCCGGATCCAGCTCGGAGTCCGAGTCGGATGAGGACGTCTTCCGAACAGAGCACCGGAGAAAAGACACTGGCAGCCCCCGGCGAAGCTGTCCCAGCTGTGGTGGGCACCATGATAGACTGTCCTGCAAATACAGAGAGGCTATTTGCAGGCGTTGCGAGAAGAAAGGGCACTTGGCGCGAGTCTGCAGAGCCATTCTGCCCAGAAGTCTCAAACCACGTGAGCGCCGCAACCAACCGGAATCAGCACGCCAGAAGCAGCCAACGAGAGAAGGCGGCGCGAAAAAACGGCGCGAATTTGAACCGCGAGATGGCCGCAGCATACACATCGACCAGGCCAGCACAACGGTCGAGGACAAAGTCAGCACGGTGGTCGAAATCAACGGAAGACCGTGCTCGATGGAGATCGACACCGGATCAGCTCTCTCCATCATGTCGTGGACAACCCTAAAGACCCTCCTGCCGTCGTTCCGGAAGGATCAACTCTCCAGACAGAGACTGCGCATCCTAGACTACCAGGGGAACCGAGTCCCCCTCGAAGGCGTGGGCACGTTCCGGGTCACCTACGGAGACTACGAAAGAGACCTGCCGCTGACCATCATCACGAAGCAGCTGCCGAGCCTCCTGGGCATGGGGTGGTTCCGAGCCCTTGGCATGGGCTTCACCGGCGTCCACCTGATGTCCAAGTCAACCCTGAAAGACAGCCTCCTGTCCGAGTTCCAGGACGTTTTCGGGGACACATTGGGCAAGTATGTGGGGACCCCTATTTCACTAAACTTAGACCCCAACGTAGCCCAAGTAAGACTAAAGGCCAGAAGAGTGCCGTTCGCATTGAAACCAAAGATCGATGCAGAACTGGACAAACTGATTAAGCAAGGGGTGTTGGTTCCCGTTGACCATGCCAAGTGGGAGACCCCCATAGTCACCCCAGTTAAGTCCGACGGCTCAATCAGAATTTGCGCCGACTACAAGTGCACGATCAACAAGGCTTTGCAGCCGAGCGCCTATCCGGTGCCGATCGTGCACCATCTACTACACTCCCTGGGCCCCGGAAAAATTTTTGCTAAATTAGACCTGGCCCAAGCCTATCAACAGTTACCGGTCGACGACGCCACGGCAGAGGCGCAAACGATCGTGACTCACAGGGGTGCATTTAAATGCACCAGGCTCCAATTTGGGGTGAGCGTTGCACCCGGCTTATTTCAAAGCACCATGGAGCGCCTGTTGCAAGGACTTCCGGGAGTAGTCCCCTATTTCGATGACGTCTTAGTCAGCGCCCAAGACGAACACCAGCTAGGGGACAGGGTACGGAACGTCCTGTCCAGATTCAGAGAAGCGGGACTAAGACTTAAAAAGAACAAATGCAGGATAGCGGTCCCCTCGGTAGAATTTCTGGGGTACAGGGTGGACGGCACAGGCATCCACCCTACCGAAAGCAAGGTGAGGGCCATCAAAAGCGCACCAGCCCCCAAATCCAAAGCTGAGCTCCAAGCCTTCCTTGGACTGCTAAATTTCTACTCAATGTTCCTAAGAGATAAGGCCACGGTCGCTGATCCCCTTCACAAACTCTTAGGGAAGAATGTACCATGGGTCTGGGGGAAACCGCAAGCGGCCGCTTTTGAGGCAGTAAAAAAACTTCTATCTGAGGACAGTTTCCTGATCCAATACAATGCAGAGCTGCCGCTCGTTTTAGTTTGCGACGCCTCCCCCGTAGGAGTTGGTGCCGTCCTAGGCCATAGACTGCCGAACGGCCTAGAGGCACCCATTGCCTTCTACTCCCGAACTCTGTCCAGCACAGAACGAAACTATAGCCAATTGGACAGAGAGGCTCTGGCTGCGATTGCGGGGGTTAAGAAGTTCCACGAATACCTCTATGGCCGAAAATTCGAACTTGTGACTGACCATAGACCGTTGCTAGGACTGCTAGCAGGCGACAGGCCAACCCCCGCTGCCCTCTCCCCCCGTTTAACTAGATGGGCGATTTTCTTATCGGCCTACTCGTACCAGCTCGTCCATCGGCCTGGGCGGACCCTGGGTCATGCGGATGCCCTTAGCCGTTGCCCCCTTCCCGACCTGCTGGACAACCCAACACCGGAAACCTCCGTCCTGTTGTTGGACACGTTAACCTTGGGGCCCATCTCCTCCGGCGAGGTGGCGAAGGCATCAAATAGAGACCCTGTTATCCGGACTGTTATGGGTTGGGTTTTGAAAGGGTGGCCGGACAAGGTGGTCGGGGAGGAGTACCAAGGTTTTGCCAACAAACGAAATGAACTATTTACGCAAGGGGGGTGCTTACTGTGGGGTGACAGAGTGGTAATTCCAGCAAAACTACGAGATAGAGTTTTAGAATTATTGCACGAAGGGCATCCTGGCATCGTTAGGATGAAGTGCTTAGCCCGCAGCTATGTCTGGTGGCCCAACATGGACCAGGTCATTTCCGAGTGGGTGGGGAAGTGCAGATCCTGCCAGGAGTCTCGCCCCGATCCCCCAGTAGCGCCCATCCGAGAGTGGGAGAAACCAAAAGGCCCATGGGGGAGGATCCACATTGATTTTGCCGGCCCGTTCCATGGCCAAACGTTTTTAATAGTAGTGGATGCCTTCTCAAAATGGCTCGAAATTGTATTAATGCCATCCACAACGGCCGAAGCGGTTATCAAGGCCCTAAGAAAGTTGTTCGCCACCCACGGCCTGCCAGATACCTTGGTATCGGACAATGGGCCCCAATTTACAGCGACCCTTTTCGAAGGCTACTTAGCCGGCTTGGGGATCCGCCATGCCCTATCAGCCCCATTTCACCCGGCTTCCAACGGATTGGCTGAACGATTTGTCAGGACAGCCAAGGAAGCACTGTCCAGATTAGACAATGGGGACTGGCAGGCCAGGATAGATCAATTCCTTGCGGTTCAGCATGCATCACCATGCACAGCAACTGGGAGAAGCCCAGCAGAGCTCCTCATGGGGAGAAAGCTCCGGTGCGTGTTGGACAGGCTTCACCCTAACTATTCGCACGAAAACTTTAAGGGAGAGACCTGTGGCTTAAGGCAGTTTCAGGTCGGGTCCCCGGTGTTCGCTCGCAATTATGCCAGCGGTCCTCTGTGGGTTGCCGGAACCATAGTGGGAATAACAGGCCCAAAATCATACACGGTGGACGTAGGGGTAGATAGACTCTGGAAGCGCCACATAGACCAACTGAGGAAACGGGTGGTTGGCGAGGCAAATATCAACGCAGACATGTCCGAGCCTAACTATGACCACTTCTCCAAAACAGCTAACTCAAGCCCGGGGCCGCGAGAATACTTAGCTGACAAGCCCTGGTTCCAGCGCCGCCCCAGCGAGTCGCCACTCCCAGCCGGGGATAACCACGCCCCGGATAAAATCCAGGAGGTTCCATTGGCGGAGCCGGGAGAGACAAAGAGTCCCTCCGACCAGCTCGACGCCTCACCAAACACTGAACTGCGCAGGTCAACTAGGGCGAGAACTCAGCCTAAGCACCTGCGAGACTTTGTTTGTACATATGTTAATTTTTGAGTGTTAGTGCCTTCTGGGAAGGGAGGGGTGTTATGTATTGATACTTTTAAGCGGGAGTTTCAAACCTGCTTACGTTTCTGATTGGCTGACAGTCTCTCCAGGATTGTATATAAGGAGGACTGCAGCCTCTGAGTTTTTGCTGAAGTCTCACTGTATATTAAAGAGCTGTTGTCACTTGCTTGCTTGTGCCTCTCGTTATTCCCGAACTACTTCATTATCCATCAGGAAGAGACCAAGAATATTCAGTATATTGATTATACTCAGTTATACATCTCTATCCTGGACTGTTCACGTGATGGTCAAGGTGCTTCCCCAGTGCCTGGAGGCTAGATGGATCTGGATGAAGAACCAGCATAGGATCAAGCCAGAAAGTGACTGTGGGTTTTAGTCCTCCCCCACTATCCATATCTAGTGATATTACATTGAATGGGATTGTATATCCCAGCAGTCTGAGGAACATCCTGGGCTCATGGCTGCTGCTTGAGAAACAGGTGGCAGGCATGGCCAGGAAATGTTTTGTACAAATATATATGCATTGTGTTCTCCAGTTGTGCCCATTCCTAGATTGGATGGTACTGTCATGCCCATTCACCCTTTAATTACCTCTCAATTGGACAACTGCAATACTAGTCTATAAAGGGCTGTTTTTCAGGTGGTCCAGAATGGAGTGGTACATGCAGTGCACAATTCAAGGTGCTAGTTATTACTTTTAAGGATCAACTTGGCATAGGGCCAGATTGTGTGCAAGATTATCTATCCCTGTGGGTCTCCACCTTCCCACCAGATTTGAAACAATGGACACATGGAGCTTCCTCCCAGACATTACTGAACTTTTAGAAGGCCATGAACACCTAATTCTCCCAGGCATTAGGGTCAAAATGTCTCTAGTATTAATTAGTCATGGAGTCTTTTGTATGAGGTTGTTTATATTTTGTTTGATGCCCAGAGTTTCACTGAATAGATGGCAGTCATATAACCTTGATAGGTAATTAAACACACAAAACATTCTAGATTGTTTAATGAAGCTTCTAAAGGCCCATTGTACTTTGTGTAATTCCACTTCACTTGTGAAGATCAATCCTGAATATTGGTGAGAATTTTTGCTTCAGAATCATTCCTGTGGCCTTGGATCTGCTGGAATTAAGTTTTTAATGTTTAATGTTAACTAAACAGTTATTTATCATCTGAAAGGGACAAAAAAGGAAGGGAAAAAGAGAGAGGAAAAATCAAGGCCATGGTTCTTGTCTCTAGGAGTTGAAAACAATTTGATGTAGTATGCCATTTTAAAAGAAAAATGGCATACTACAGAGTGAAAGTTTATTTTCAATGGATATTCAATGGTCACATAGAGCCCACTTGCACATTTTTAAGTGTCTGCAGACTAGCATTTTACTAGCTTTAACCAGAAAAAAGATAAGTAAAGAATGTTCTAATGCTGAAAAAGTGAAAGGAAGGAGAAGAAGAAGATGGCAATAAGTGTATCATTGGAAGATGAAAGACCTGCTTAGAGATAGATTGTCTTGTGGGGAAAAACTATGTGGTTGCTAAGAGTTGAAGAAGACTTGATGGCATATAATCAATCAACCAGGTAGGAGAACTCCTCATAAGTATCCTGGCAGAGGACATGATAGAGAATGTTCTTCCGATTGTGTTTTCTGGGAAATGGTAATCACGTAATATTTATTATTAACCACGAAAATCATATCATAGTATCCATCATGTACTTTCAAAATTTTAAGACACTCAAATGGCCAAAATGGTCTGGACATGGAAAGAGGTAGAATCTCTAATACAAAGCTCCACTGCTTTGT
Source organism: Arizona elegans (assembly GCA_022577455.1). Classification (NCBI taxonomy): domain Eukaryota; kingdom Metazoa; phylum Chordata; class Lepidosauria; order Squamata; family Colubridae; genus Arizona; species Arizona elegans. The sequence continues at coordinate 169,463,701 of JAKOOJ010000002.1, forward strand.
TTTTTGTAAAAACGAGCATTTCTAATAATATTGTTTGGAATACATAAGAAAATACATAAGCAAATCTATTTTGCATAGTTTAGTTATCACGAACCCTTTTACAACTATGATGCAAATTTCATTCTGATATACACATTAAAGTGCTATCCAAGTGCGGCATTTTAAATAATCTTATAATAGTGGTTATACACAGCTAATATATAAAGTTGTAAAAAAGGAATGTGTAGCTTTTATTAAATACTTCACTGCCCTTAAAATAATAATCAATATCAAAATTTATGTTTACAGTATTACTATTTATGATGTATTCAATTTTCTCTAAATATTTCCAGGCAGCTGATACTACTGAAGCTATGTTAGTTTCAGTCCTTTGATCACAATAAAATATGTTAGTCTGCCAAAATATATAATGCATTTTACATACTTGTAAAAAAAAAAAAATGCATTAGCAGCACCATGGTGTCACAGGAAATCAAGAATGAATCATGTTTATCTGTTTTATTCTAACACCACAGCAGATTCTAAAGCCATTGAAAAGCTCAAATTAGTATCATAGTCCTGTTGTGGATCATCATATTTGCAAAAATATCATATTGAAATTCTGACCAAGTACTTATACATGTAATGTTAGAAATATAGTACCCTAGAGTTATTTTGTGCTGAATCCTGCAGTTTTTATTTCTTAATACAATATTAGGCTTTTTTTTTTCCTTCTGTTTAATCATGTCTGGTTCTTGGACCCTGCAGAGACTAAGTTCCTGCAATTTTCTCAGCAAGGTTTTTTTCAGAAGTGGTTTGTCATTGCCTCTTTCCTAGGACTGAAAGAAAATGACTGGCCCAAGGTCACTCATCTATGCTTAGGGCAAGACTAGAACTCAATGTTAGAACTCCCAGTTTCTAGCCTGATGTCTTAACCACTACATCAAACTGGTTCCATTATACCAAACTGATTCAATATTATACTATTTCATGCCAAATGGCTGAACTATAATTGTAGGAATCCGCAATCTGCATATGTGCAGGGATTTTCTTATCTTGGATGGCAAACCTCAGATAAGGAAGGTTACTTGCACGTAAGCGCCAGGAAATTACATTAGAAGATAAGACCCTAACTCTGTAAACAAGAGGAACAGGAGGAGAGGAAGTGGGATGTGTGTTAAATTTTAATTATAGCCAAATATTAGAAGTGCTTAAGCAAGCAGTAATGATTAACCTATGATTTAAGTTACCTGGAAGATTCTGTGAGCCAATGATATTCTGCCAAGTATGCTGTAACTTGAAAGTAACAAACTATATAATGTCACTATGTAAGGCAATAAAGTTACCACATATATTCTCAACCTTTGTGTGTGTGGTCACTCAACATATAATATCACATTTTGAATGTGAAACCCAAGCACAGTACAGGCATGTTTCTTGGCCCTATGATATCTACAAAAGTATTATAATATACTATGAAAACCTTATGGGGCATAATCCATGCAATTTGTAAATGTAAGAAGACTAGCAAAATGCTTGCCTATATCCATATAATGGGTCTTGTTTTTACTTTGTTTATTCATAGTGAATCCTTCGTGCTATGTTAACTGCCCTTGCTGACATGGCATGAACACGTAAAATTCTACTTCTATTTCTGGCAAAGGAAACACATAAGCAACTACTTTGCTATTAAGATGGATCCTATACAGATAGTCCTTGACTTACAACCATTTGTGTAGTGACCATTCAAAGTTACAGTACTGCTGAAAAAAGTAGAATACTGGCTTTGCTGTGGATTCAAGAAGAGCCTAGGTGGCGTAGTGATTAGAGTGCAGCATTGCAGGCTACTTCAACTGACTGTTAGCTGCAATTCAGCAGATCGAATCTCACCGTCTCAAGGTTGACTCAGCCTTCCATCCTTCCGAGGTGGGTAAAATGAGGACCCAGATTGTTGTTGGCAATATGCGGACTCTGTAAACTGCTTAGAGAGGGCTGTAAAAGCACTGTGAAGCGGTATATAAGTCTAAGTGCTATTGCTATTGCTATTAAAATTAAATCAGAAGGCACCCCAAATACATTGACTCAGTTTCACAAAAAAAAAAACAAAAAAAACCCAAGGATGTAAGAATCTGGAGCAAACTTTGAAATAGCCATGTGAAAACATATTAAACAGGGATCCATGTGGAACTCACAAGAAATTTGTGAATTAAATAAATTTTGATGTTTACTTTTGGAAAATCACAACAGTATTTTTGCTTCCTTTGCTGAGCCTAGATTTTTGGCTCATGATATATATATAACTGTTGGCAAGCAAAAGTAGACAGATTTTCAGTACCTTTCCCAATGTAAATAATTAGCAATTCCAAGTAAATACTTTTTAAATACCTTCTCCATAAGAGTTATTGAAAAATGTAAGAAAACTGCCTTCCCTTGTATGTTGTCCACTTTCTTGTGCCTCTGAGGAAAACACTAATCAATCAGCACCAGTGGTGGGGTCCTCCCGGTTCCGCCGAGCTGGTAGTGGTGACGATATGATGTCATCGAACCGGTTCTGGGGTCCCCCCTGCATTATTCTTACCTTTTATTTGGCCCCACCCCCAATCTATTGCTGCCTCCTGAGTCCCAGCTGATTGGCTGGACGGAAAAAACTGTTTAAACTCTTGCCACAGGGCTTCAAAGGGCCGCCCTACAGCTGATCAGTGTTAAAACAAATGAGTAGACCGGTGCCTGCAAAAATAAATGGGTAGACCACTGCCTCCAAAAACAAATGAGTAGACCGGTGCTTCCAAAAACAAATGAGTAGACCGGTACAGCTCTTCAAGCAGTTAAAAGCCTGGTAGACCAGTACCTCTGCTAAATCCTAAAGAATTGTCACATGACCATCAAGCCACGCCCACAAAATAAGCCACACCCACAGAACCGGTAGTAAAAAAATTTAGAACCCACCCCTGATCAGCACTCTTCTTTAATGTATTACAAAGATAGTGGAAGGTCACAATTTTAAACATTTTTAAGGAGGGAAAAAAACTATAGCAGTTGTGAGATAAGGAAGCTAGAAACAACGGGATGTATTTGCAAGCATCTTTATGGGATATATTGACTCAAGTAATTGCATTCAGAATGCGCTTCTACACACATGCCCAGGGATTAACTCTCTAGAACCCCTAGGAATCTCAAGATTTTCCGCCTATGATTTCCTACAGTATTCTTCCACTCTTCTGGGGATATTTTGTTTAAACACTGCTACAATACATGATATTCCAGAACAAATCACTTTCTGAAATGATTTACTTTGTAAGGGTTGTATAATGGCTGATCGCCTCTGTTTTTTGTTAATAAGCGTGACCTAACAGAGAGAAAGAGCGTGCTACAGTAAATCCTTTCAAAATGAGTAAGATGATCTAATATAGAAATACAAGAGTCAGTCTATGTGAAAGAGAATTAATGAGAATTAGAAACAAGGGATGAGAGGAAAACAAAAAGGGAAACTGAATTAATTCAAATAACTTTCTCTCAGACAATTATTTTCCCACCACCACCACCAGCCAGAAATACACAAATTTTCACTAGTTTTTAGATTACTATTTTCCCCCAGATTTCCAGTTCAGGATTTTGGATTAGTATGGTATATTTTGGAAGATATGCTTCTCCCTCCATGAGAGAAGCATGAGACAAAGACAAAATAAAGTTATGCTACCCTCTTTCTGAAACTCAGATGAGAAAAGTATTTTCCAGCTGTCTATTGGTTCTTCAGCTTTTGATTTTCCCAGGAACTGATGATTTCTGACCTTTATCTAGACTGAAAGTTTGGTTTGATTGACAAGTTATATTTTTTTCTTAATTTTTTTGGTGTCAGAGCCTCTTGGTTGGAATCTGTCTCTATCCAATCAACTTTAACTACTACAATTACTATCTGTAACTTAACCAGACAAAACTAAATGAAATTGTTTAGTTTAAAACTATGCCATTACAGCTTATAACTGCAAGCTTTAGTGACATGAATCTATTGCAAGAATTGGGCCACTAAAGAAAGGAAAGCAAAGAAAACAAAACAGCTGCAAATCTTTTCACTCAGTATAGGACTATCTGTGAAACTCAAGTGTCATAAGGTGACAATAGTCACTATTAAAATTCAGAGAGGAGAAGAATATCAATGACATTTGTCAAGCTAGCCCAAAGGTGCCGTTTTTCATCATCACAGAATCCCAGGAGGCTAATGTGTACATTAACCACTCTCATCTAGTATTAAGAAGTACTTAGCCAAAGATAAGAGAGGCTGTTAATCACTTCTTGAATAAAAATGTGCGGATTGATCTGAACTAGTAAAATTCAGCTTATATATCATTCGGGTTTGTTAAACTGCTATGAAACAGATCTATATGAACAACTTAAAGAAAGTAATAACACATATCTCTGCATAAATGTATGCATGTGTGTTCTTATTAAGAAGGGTCAGAGATCTTTAGGCAGACTGAAAAGAAACATACATTCTTACATTTGAATGATGTCATTTTGAATGAAGAAAGTTATTGCTGTGGGAAATCATACAAAGTTATATGCCATCCACCACTGCAAGTGTGCTAGTAAAAAGAGATTTGAAGATTCATATGGAGCACTTTGTAAACAGGGAATCAGATTATTTCTTTAGCAGTTTAGTGTGCCAAGCTAAGCCTGCTTGATATTATTTCTGCTAGTCCTAGCATGATTATATCACCTACCAGGCGATTATCACCAGTGCCTTCCCATCTTATTCCTGCTAATCTTTGAAGAATAAAAAAAGAAAGAAAATGAAAAAAAGAAGCTTCCCTCTGTCACAAAACCCTGCATTCTCTTTGGTGTGAATTTTATGTTACTGCTATAGCAAACTTAACTGTCTGGCTGTGCCATTCTTCTCTCTGCCATCTCTTTTGACATTGTAAATACATCACCACCCGAGGGGGTTATTGCCACTCAGTCTGCTATTCAGGCTTTTGTACTGAGGCTTAGAAAACATACACAATATCCCCTATATATCATATGCTAGAAGGCAGCATAAAGGTGGAGTAAGGACAGTGGCAGCTAATCCATTCTAATGGCAAATTAGTCATTCATTACACTAACCCGGAAATGCAGATAAAAATATCCATACCCATCCTGTGTATGGAATAGAGCTAAATTCACAAAACACAACTGATTGAGTGGGCTGCTATTTACCCCCACTCATCATCAGCACATGATCACTGATTACTTGGTGAAATGGATAGCAATGTAGTTTTTTGTAGCTGCTTCCTCGGTGTCACAGAGAACCTTTGCTGTCATTTTTCCATAAAACAACAAAAATGCTTTTAAAATTCGCACCCGGCCAATTTGGTTAACAGCACCATACAGAAGAAAATAAGGAGGGAGAGGGCTTTTCCATCCTGAATCTTCTCTGCTTTCATTCTTCTAGGGTACATCTAAATGGAAATAGGTTTGAGGGGAGAAGAGTGAAAGGGTGACATTGAGAAACCCATTTATCTGCAGGGCCTGTCTAGGATTTTCCATTCGAAAAGATGACTTGGTTGACTTGACCCAGGGCAGTTTGAAGATAGAACAACCCTCTAGCCTTTTTATAGAGCAAAGTTAGCTGTTCAAACAGCAAACTAGCCCTCAGCCCCCCCCCCATCCTGACCCGCCCCCCAAACACAGTTAAGCCTGTCATCTAATAATGTCCACTGGCTTCTCAGACTGCACAGCCAAATGACAGCTGAAGAATCTTGAAAAACAAATCCAGATAATATTGTTTTCCGACTTTGATTATGTATGATGTTCTGTAATTTTCAGCCAAGGTAAATTACGTGCAGTCAGGAGATTAATGGTTATCTGGGGAAGGTACTCTCTCCCTTGTCCAATAAAGCTGATACAATCTAAAACAGTACCAGTAGTACCATTGTTACATTCAGTCCCAAATGCCTCCATTTTGGGATTAACTTGAATTAACAAATCTCACTGGTCTTAATTTCCAACCTATTTTTTTTTAATGTTCTTTCCCCCTAAGTCTCCCAGATTTTTTTATAATACCAGAGCTGATGAGTCTGGAGAACTAAGAAATGTTACTATGTGTACTAATTTGATGGGATGTAATAATGGGATTTTTTCCCATCACATATCACACTTGTATTGTTTTTGTAGTGAAATGATAACCTTGATATATATTATATTATATATAATTCTTGGCTGAGCATGTGTATCTATAATTCAAATGTTAACAAACAACCTATATCAACAATATACCACTGGTCACTCATCTGTTGTATAATAATATTTTGGGTCATACTATTTGCACAAAGAATCTACATTTCTTGCTTTCCAAAATTTTGGAGATGTTTCAGATAAGAACATTCATCCTGGAATGGAAGGCACATAAACTGAACTTTAATAAGTGTATGCCATCCATTTTTAATAAGGAAATGCCACAAGTAGTTAGGAACATCAAACCTGTGGTGACTGGTGCATATTTTTTTTAATTTTTTTTTAAAAAAAATTTATTTGATTTATATGCCGCCCTTCTCCGGAGACTCAGGGTGGCTTACAATGCGTTAAGCAATAGTCTTCATACTTTTATATATTTATACAAAGTCAGCTTATTGCCCCTACAAACTGGGTCCTCAATTTACCTACCTTAGAAAGGATGGAAGGCTGAGTCAACCTTGAGCCTGGCGAGATTCGATCTTACTTTAATTGCAGACAGCTGGTATTAAATTACAGTGCTTCGTCTGTTGAGCTAAACAAACTATGAATAGTTTTGTTTAGGGAAAAAATTTCCATTAATCCTATGAAAATACAGTTAGATATCTATGCTATTCTTAATGAATAATACATACATACATGCTATTAAACCTTGTATTTTTAATAATTTTCTAGCAGAATTATCATGTTTAAAAAGATTGTACTGAATAATCATATTGTTAAAACCCCTGCAATAGCAATACAGATTTTTTAATTTTTTAAAAAAAGATTTATATTTGTAAAAAAAAAAAATGTAAAACGTTATTTTTAGGTTTTGTTCACCATCCCTTTTTCTTCTGGATACTGAAGTTGGGCCAGTTGCTCTTTTCTCAGCCCAACTTACCTCACAGGGTTGTTATAGCAAAAATAGGAAGAGGAAAGCATGTTGAAACTGTTTGCTGCTTTGAGTTATTTGAAAAATAATAAAGATAGGATACAAATAAATAAATAATTGAATAATTGAATTATAACTTAATTGAATAATTAAGTAATTTATATCAATTAATATCCTGAATTAGAAATAGGAGTGTTCTATCCAAATCATACAAACTAGAATGATTATGTAATAATGCTGTGCCTGATATCCGGATGTCAACATATGAAAATAGGATTAACATAATCATCCTTATATATTTAAATAATGCACATTCCAACTGAATGTTAGAAAAAGAAAAGTTCCTAACAGTAAGAACATTTCAACAGTAGAACCAATTCCCCAAAAGATGAGGAAAAATACCCCCTTCATGGGATATTTTAAAGTGAAAGCTAGAGAGCCATCTGCCTAGGAAGATTCAATTTGGATTCTTGGATTGTGTAGCAGGGTAGATTTGACAGGCTAAAAATCTCCTTCCTGTGACTCTGTGAATCCCATTATTCCAAGTGGGTTTTTCCTTTCTCCAGGACCAGTTATTAGTTTGGGTTTAGCTTATGAAATCCTATAATCTGATTGTATAACTGGAGCTCAAACAACCTATCTGGTCTGGGATTATAGTCAATCAGATGTCACTAGGTGATGCTATCGGAAATGTTTAAAAAGCAACAGGGAGCAAACACATGGGATGGCAATTTAATACAATAAATACATAAAATGAAAATGGGAAAGTGACTCCAATTTTTGAAATGGAAAATACCTCACTGCTACAAAATAAAATAAGAAGTTATGTTTAACTTTTAACTTTAAAGTATACACAGCATGTGAGTATAATAGGCACATGCTGCATAAAATTATTTTTACTAAAATAAATCTGGTTATTCTCAGATTTTGCTGACTAATTCCAATCAATTTGAGTGGATAGTCTATGTAAAATTGTCTCAGTCTTTCTAATTTTGTATTTCATTATTAAGAATGATTTTATCCTTACTTGTCCATGTAGTGTAAACATTAAAGTGCAATAACTGGAACTTTTGTCATGACATAGCTTGGTCCAGCTATCGTTTCAAAGCCATGACTCTGCTTTCTTTTATTTCTGTATCTTGGCATAATATCCCTGGCAGGTAGCATAACTTAATATGGGAAGATTAAAGTCGGTATCAAATTAATGGCTAAGAAAGAAAGGGTAAGAAAAACCAAAGAAATATTCAGAGAAAAATTTTCAGGTAAGCTTGCCATCCCAGCTCTCAACTCAGTACAAAGTTTTCAAAAATAAGGAAAGCATAAATAAAATGATAAAATAAATCAATTTGGCAGCATAGTCTTTGAGTGAAACAATATATACCAATGTTCATATTTTATATCAAAGTCAAAAGATTTTTTTGATCTGACGCTGATGGAGCTTCATGGCCGTCAATTTAACTGTTAATATCTTTTCTCAAATAGTCATTAGAATATATATGCATAACATTTATTTAGAGAGAAACTATTACTTGTCAGACATAAACACAAAATAAACATTAGTTTTAAGCAAGTTATTATCTTCATTATAACTTGTGAAGCAGAGACCCAAAAGTGCTTTTTCAGGAGGCAACTGGACTTTCGTGTTTTTTCTTTTGAAGACGTTTCACTTCTCATCCAAGAAGCTTCTTCAGCTCTGGCAGAATAGTGGGAAATGGAAGGATTTCATTCCCCACTATCTTAAGGACCTTCAAGGAAGTGCTTCAATGAGCCTCCAAAAGGATGCAAATGACCAGCTGTCTTCAAGGAATATAAATCCTTCCATTCCTCACTATCCTGCCAGAGTCTGAAGAAGCTTCTTGGATAAGAAACAAAACATCTTCAAATGAAAAAACAAGGAAGTCCAGTTGCCACCTGAAAAAGCACCTTTGGGACAACCATGACCTGGATGACTGAGAATCTCTACAGACTTGTGAAGCAGAGGTGTCCATTGGGTATGGTTAAAAATAGTAAAGATAATGGCCACAATGGTATGCCCAAAACTCCATGAATTTTATGAGTATTGCACAGAAGCAACAGGTAGAGCTTTGACCATAACATCATAGCCTTGTCTTAACTTTTTTAAACATACCCTACAGACACCGCTGCTGTAAAGAGTTTTGCAAATGTTTTATCTTTTAGTTTATAATGGAAACCTTCTTCCTGGGGGTGTTTGTATGCAATTCCTCTAGTTCTCTCAAAGAAGAAGAACACCTCAGGATCTATAAACATGAAATCAAATAGACATGCCCTGTTTATCTCTTCCAACATTATCTGTTTACAGGGAAAAAATAGAAGTAGAACTAGATGGGACTACATACACAGACAGAGATCACCCCAGTGTCTCAGCTGCATCCCTTCTATTTTTCCCAGTTATGTGAATACTTAATACAGTGATGGCTAACCTTTTCCGGACCGAGTGCCCAAAGTGCGCCTGAACCCCCAAAATGCAATGCGTATGTGGCCCCTGTGCATGCGCCCCATCCCCCATGCATGCATGCATGGCTCCTGCATGTGCCCCACCCCATGTGCATGCACGTGTGTCCCCACATGCACCCCGCCCCTGCACATACATGTGCACCCCACACATGCCCTGCCCCATGCATGCATGCATGGTCCCCCGCAGATGCCCCTCCCCCCATGCATGCGCAGCAGAGACCCAAAGACCAGCTGGCTGACAGGAGGCACGCGCACATGTGCAGCGAAACTGAACTGGGGCAACAACTCATGCACCATCAGAGAGGGCACGGTGTGTCAACCCTAGCATGTGCACCATAGATTCGCCATCACGGATTTAATGCAATACATGGAAACTTTCCTGATCCGGAATAGCATGAAACTTACAAGGATTCTGCAGCAAAGCGCAAGGTATCTCTATACAGAGAGAGATGCATATTACACCTATTCTCAGTAATCTGCAATATATGAGTCTTTCTTACAAAGAAATACAAAAGCCATCCATCCCAATAATAGGCATTTTGCTAAGAATTAATAATAAAGTGTAACTAATAATTAACCAATTAAGTTATGTAAAGGTGACAATTGGTCATCCCATCCCTTTTAAGCAAAGTCTGGATTTGATTCTGTGTTTTTGCGTTACACGTTTTACTTGTGAAAGCATATACATTCTCATGTGTTAACATTTCAAATGTTTCTATACAGAGATTGTCTCACAATAAAACAGTTTTAAAACCCATGTTTGTTATGCTCCTTGGGCTTAACTTTGATGGTGTTTTCTTTGCCTTGCAATGCTCCAAGAAGTCTCGTGTTCTGCCAGAAGCAAAAGTCCTAGTTTAGCCTAAAAAAGCAGAGCCGCAGAAATCCATCTGCCCATAAGAATGCACATTTTCCTTGTGTAATCAGAATGGTTTGTGGTTTGCTTACTAGCTCTTTTGAGCATTATAAATGTGGCAGTAACAGTTGTCAATATTTTATGCTTAACAGATGACAATCTAATAAGCTATTATAAGCCATGCTGGATATAATTATAGCATGTGGATGTGCACTAACCTCCTGACATTTCGCCATAATGTATTGTAGCAACATCTGTAAATGACTCAGTAATTATGAATAGCATATACAAGGCTCAGTCCCCCAGTCAGGAGTTAGATAGATGCTACTAAACGACCCACAATTTGCCAGCATTTTCTTCAGCCTAGAAATCTTTGCACCAACTATTGCCTGCAAATCCTGATATGCAGCTTTGACCCACCCTCTTGCCATTCAGTCCAATCAGTGCTTCATGCAGCTGTCATTGCTGGGACCGGCTTTCTTTCTAGAACTTCAGTGGGGAAACTGGTGACTATTTTCCCAGTCTCTTATCTTGGGTTTTACTGCGGGAAAGAGCTGCACGCAGTCCCATGCTTGGGCTTCACAAAGGTATTAGACAAAGTCTGTGATGTACAAATTGGCATGAAAGTAATAAAGGGAGATGAGTGCATGTGCGTGTGATCTTCAGTATGAGGGGGAGGGTAGTTAAAACAGGCTTCTGCTTTCTTTCTCATACCGTGTTAGAGAACACAAGTCAGGCAGTCATCCATGAACTCGAGGATAATGGTACAATGTTAGCCCCGCAGCCAGCTGCAACCTGTGTGTCAGGCATGACCTCTCTGGATAAAATTCTTCTAGATGCCTGAATTGAATTGAGCCACTTTCTGTCTCCCCCACATCCCCATAAATTAGATGCTGTGACCGTGGCTTATAACTGTAATGAAACCCATTTCCCTACAATTTCCCTTTTTGTCAAACAGAAACCCCTATTTCTTAACCATAAATCCTTCTGCACTATTTAGTAGCCTTTTCCCACCTAATGCATCTTGTGTACTGTGATGGGAGGAGATGCCTGAGGTACCCCAACTTCAAGTTCCATGGGATCCTACCATGGTGAAATAAGCAAAATTGGCCTGAACAAAATCCTTGTCATGGCAGCATAAAAGGGAAGCATACCATCATGCTGGCCACACAAACACCAGCAACTTTAATGTTTTTACTTTAAGATGGAAAGGAAGTTTGAGCAAAAATTGAGTAGATAGGAGGAAGTTATTATGATTGTCTGGCAACCAATCCAAGGCAAGCAAGGGTTCACTAATAGTTCTCAATGCTCAACTATGGACTGGGGAAAGCAAAAGTTGATTGGTTGCCAGGCCTCTGTGTGCTCTATAAACTCACTGGCATAATGATCCCTTTTCTCTCAGCATCCTGGTCTCCTAATGGAAATAGAACAAGACAAGCCCAACTGTGTTTTATGATGAAATATAGGAGTTGTGTGATGGAAAGATTGGAACAGTACAATAAAATATTGCAACCAGTTGAAAATGCAGTAAATAGTTTGGACAAATAACAGAGTTTAATGTGTTACCTTAAGGAATGCATTACAAGAAAGATCCTGTTTCTTTTGTACAAGCATAATATACTGTGGATGGGACTTTATACAAGGACTTATTTTTAAGACCTTAATGCACTGTTACTGAAGGCAAATAGTGATTAGAAAGAAGCTTTAAATCCAAATAAAATATATTTTGGGAAGTAATTTGATTGAAATGTATATTTGTTTATTTTATTTTATTTTTTAATCCCTGAAAACCTTTCCAGACTTACTATTCAGCATGTCAGATTCTGAGATTATTTGGGTCTTCAAAAGTTTTTCTGGGATAGGATCATATTATCATATGGGGTGGACATGTCCGGAAGCTAAAAACTATTGGATTAAACTTAAGACTTGGTTGGAGGAAATGATACATCAACGTATCGAATTTAAACCAGAGCTGTTCCTACTGGGTATCCTACCTGAAAAAATTAGCAAGGAAAATGTTTATTTGATAATACATGTAATGACAGCTGAAAGGATTGTTTATGCACAAAATTGGAAAGCAGAGAAAATACTTTTGGAAGAAGAAGTAATAAAAAAAATCTTAGATTGTGCAGAAATGAATAGATTAACTCTGATGATTAAAGAAGACTCAGAATATTTTAAAATATGGAATGATTTTTATTATTGGTTGGGGAAGAGATATAAATGATTAATTATATAAATATGTAAAATATGTGATGAGTAGAATATTATGTTAGTGATGAATTGATATTGTGGACTGGATAAGGATCAAGATAGAAGTAATGACAACTATACAGAAGAAGAAAGAACTTTGGAAGATAACACCGAGATGTCACAGGGAAGAGAAAACTGATGTATTAAATGTTTGTTTGTCTAAAAAATAAAAAAAAAAGTTTTAAAAAAAGTTTTTCTGGGAAAGTAGAACATTCAGGAATACAAGACTTAAGTGCTTTACCATGTGGTCTATTCTACCACCCATGACACCTGATACTCAGGTTATCGAGTTATCAGAAAGTTTAGTTGCCTTTCTAATGCAGAAACTTCAACCTTCCTTTTGTGAGGCATAACTTGGACAGCCACTACAAAGAATGCCAATTTTCTTGCAATAAGTATCACTTGCAGAAACTAATTGAAATAAAGTTTGGGGAGATTTTTTTCTCATTCATTTAAAATTTTATGTTTTATTGGTGTTTCTGTATTTTAAATTCTGTATTTGTGTTTCATTGGTCTGGGGGGTGCGTAAGTAAATAAATTTAAAATATCTTGTGTAAAAGGAACATCTTGTGTACCCTCTTTCTTGTGTCAAGAAAGTGAAGCTTTTCATATCATACATACAGTAACTGTTCAAAGAGCAAACAGCTCTTGTACATTGTCACTCACTCTAAGGATCCATTTCAGAATTATTTGCACTGGCTTTTTGCAGTCCATTGGAAATAAACAATGAGCACAACATCCTCATAAGGGCTTTTCCTTGATCTCTTGTGAAGTCTAAAGTGAAGATTTAGTAGTGTGTCCCAGTGATACTGTATTTGACTACAAACTGGAACTGGAACTGACACATGCACTCAGTTAAATAAGTACATGTCTCTCCTGTGAGGGGTTTTTTTTGTTTTTGTTTTTGTTTTTTTTTTTGAGAGGAGGGCAGGGAGCAGATACTAGTACTGCTATTGTATCTATTATTGTCAAGCTTGCATTGAATAAAGAGGGTCTCACACCTCTTGGAACGTAATACACAGCAACCATTTTCGCAGGCAAAATTGAGCATTTGATTCCAGAGATTTTTCCAGGCAAATGGCAATAAGTGTCTCTCCTGCCACTAATACTGAAGACCCAAGTCACCATAAAATTCCATTAAAACGAACAGCTATAGTTATAAGGTTCAATGCCCAGGTCAGGTAATTTCTCATTGTATATTTGACGCAAGAGCTGCACAGCTCAGCAGGGGGGAACTACATTTTAAAAAATGCACTTGATGGACTGCTTATTGATTCAACCCGAAGATCCGATCTGCTTCTCCTTTTTAAGTTTACAAAGAAAAGACAAGCATGATTTCACACGGTCAGATTTGGAAGCACTTAGATGTAGCAGGGGTTTGGGGTTTTTTTGCACTTCACCCTGAGGAATAGCTCTCTTGGATTCCATCCAAAGCATCATTTGGAGGGCCAGTTATACTCAGAGCTGAGCTCCTGGCACCCAGCCTGCAGTGCCGGCTGCTCAGTTTTCAGCAGTGTTGTCAAACACAAACATGTTGTAGCATAACAAATGGAACTCTGTTTCAAGGTAGCACCAATTAACATCCACCAGCTCTGATACATTTAAGATGCTCAGGAGTGTTATTTCGAGCCCATATGAAATGTCTTTAGTATAGCTTGACATCAAACCCCCACCTCAACACAAACACACAACCCAAACATACCATTGTCAGTTCCCAACAGGAAAGGATTTTGCAGCGTTTAACTATAATTAAGCGGACGATAAGACACGAGCAGCAGGCTTTCCTTTTTCCAACTTGGTAATAATAATTATTATTATTAGCAATTATATCACAGAGTTCAACAAAGCAAAACGATTAGTCTTGTTAGATAAACAAATTGACGACTTCCACACCTAGAAACAATATTGATCATAATCCCTGTTGCGGAACTGGGAAGGGAAAATTGTAATAAAGCAGCTCATTAAAGCTACATGACAGTATGAGAAGGCATCTGGAAGATTACACATTTACATCCAGAAATATAAACAGAAAAGCATGGGTGGGGGTGGGTGGGAAGGTGGGGAGCAATACAGCATGGACTTACATAGAAAGTTAAATGAGGAATTATAATAGAAGATTAGGAGTCACACAGGTGCACGTAAAATATTTGAAGGGGGGATTGCACACTCTGCATTGACAATAGTTTAACAAAAAAAATTGCAAAGAAATGCAAAGAAGGGGAGGGGGGAAATCACTCAGCAGCTTGTAAATTGCATTCCGCAAAGCAATGGAGAAAGCACTGTAGTTCGGGAGCAGCAGTAAGCACATGCTGAATTTTCTCAGAACAAGATCTCGGAAAGCACTATCCACCTCCCGGTTCTGAACCTGCATTACCATCTAAGGATACAGTCAGCTAAGAGAAGAATTGTTTTTAATGAAACAGAAACAAAGAGAGCAACTTTGTGAGCATTAACTTACCAGACAGGCTTCTGTACCTGAGTCCAGCTGCCCTGTGCAGTCCTCAGCCTGCCCCACTCGCGCAAGTAACGGCAGGAAGGGAGACAGTGTGTTTCTATGGAGTTGGAGCTTCTCTTCCTTGCCTATGCATGAGGTGACTGCAGCTACACAGAAATAAGCTCAGAGGTCCACATGCACCAAAAAAAGGGGGGGCTACAATTCTGATCTCAGCCTCTTGGTACTCCTTAGACAAGGTTGCAGTCAGCCAGCTTGTAATCCACATCTCGGCATAAAATGTTCATGCTCACACACATGAACACAGACAAACACATATTTCTCTGTGTGCAAATGATTCACATAAGCCCACAACCGGTTTCAAGCTTATTCTGTCCTAAAGTCCACATAAAAAAAGAGAGAATACAAGGATTGCTGCAGCAAAAGATGGTCTGTTAGATTGTGTGAAGCTGTGCTACCATAATATTCCTTTGGGAAAACTTTGAGGTTCTGAAGATAGCCTTCAGAGATGTGCTGATCAAATTAGAAGGATTCTAATTACTTTTTTTCCTGTAAATACTCCCCAAATGCAGCCTTTCTCAATTTAATACCAACTAGATGTATTGGCATTACACCTCCACAAAATTAAAATTGTGTAATATTATATCAACACATCTGGAAGGTACCAGGTAGGGGAAGGTTAATTTCAGGGGTAAATCTTTTTCTTATTTTTTTATTTATTAGATTTTTATCCTACCTTTATTGCTTTTTAAGTAATTCAAAAAAATGAAAATATATTATAGTCCTTTCTCAACCTATTTTCCCTTCAAAAACCCTGTGAGGTGGATTGGGTTGAGACACAGTGACTGGCCCAAAATAACTCACCAAGTTTTCATGGAAAAACAGGACTAGAACTCACAGTCTCTTGGTTTCTAGCCAGCACCTTAACCATTTCATTAAACTAACCAACTTAGTTAAATAATATTCCACAATTACATCCATTTAGTTCTAAAATTAAATCAATGTCTTTATTGTTTTGTTTTATAATTTTACTAAAGATAAAAAAAAGTTTAATAGCATAATTTGATAGATTATAATCTCCAACTGAAGTTATTCATATAAAATGAATTCAGACTGCTAAAATAAAAGCAAGGCTGAGCAAAATAGCCCTTTGAAATTATCCATCAAATTTGTAGCTGGAGAATTTGAGTAGACATTTTCTCTGAATATCTTTAGGGAAAGGAGAAATTCTCCAACAGTGTCTAAAAATCAAGCTTCCCCTGTACTGATAAAAATGGCACTGCAAATACCAAAGAAGGAAATTCAATCATTATATTATTCCTTGGAATGTAACGGATGTGTAAGAAACCAGAAAATATCCATATAATAAAAATGTAAGCATAATAGATCAGGCCAGAGCCTCTGGATTGCTCATAGCAAACAGCCAGAAATATATCCCGTTTTGTAGTTGTTTACTTGCAGTTTTGTATTTGCAAATGATTGTGCAACAAAAGACAAAATATTCATACAAAAGACATGGCCACCTCATAATCAAGTAAGTACAGCACATCTGGCAAAGAGGAACTTTCCTTTAACAGAAAATTTAACTGAATGAGAATTTGCAAAAGTGCATAATGCTCCTACCTGGTGCTAATATTAACTGAGGCATTTGGCTCAATTCATGTGCAACGGTGAAATTCAACCGGAACTATCTGGATCGCGCAATACGGTAGCGCCGGCGCTGGAGGCTCCGCCCACCTCCACCCATCTGCACAGATGTCACAATGTCCCTTTTTTTATCAGCAGGTTCTGACAAGTTCTGGAGATCTGGTAGCGGAAATTTTGAGCAGTTCAGAGAACCGGTAGCGGAAATTTTGAATATTTCAGAGAACCGGCAAATACCACCTCTGGCTGGTCCCAGAGTGGGGTGGGAATATAGATTTTGCAATATCCTTGCCCAAGGAGTGGGGAGGGAATGGGGATTTTGCAGTATCCTTCTCCTGCCACGCCCACCAAGCCACACCACATCCACCAAGCCATGCCCACAAAACTGGTAGTAAAAAAATGGATTTCACCACTGAGGCACGCACTCACATTTGCAAGCCAGTAGGGAAAGGTAAGTGAATTTCACCTCTGTGTGAAGGATAGTAAATAAGTAGGAATATACAGAGAAGCTTTTGAAATCAGGCTAACACAATATGAAGCAACAGATGCTTGGGATGGGTTGACTATTCAAGCTGATTGTTGCTTCCCAGTTTTTGAATCAGAGCCCAATAATTTTGGCTTCCTGTTAGCCTACATTGGTTGGCTGGTTTGTCAAATCTGCTTTTCCCAATTCATCATGGAATGTGCAATTCAGTTGCATTAACAGAGGGATACAATCAAGATCAAGTGAGGTACTAGTACCACTTTATAAAGCCTTAATAAGACCACACCTAGAATACTGCATTCAGTTTTGGTCACCACACTATAAAAAAGATGTTGAGACTCTAGAAAAGTGTAGAGAAGAGCAACCAAGATGATTAGGGCACTTGAGGCTAAAACATACAATGAACATTTGCAAGTACTCAGCATGGCTAGTCTAGTGAAGAGAAGGACCGGGGAGACATGATAGTAGTGTTCCAATATTTGAGGGGCTGCCACAGAGAGGAGGGAGTCAAGCTATTTTCCAAAGCAGGAATAATAGATAGAAACTGATCAAGGAAAGATTCAACCTGAAATAAGGAGAAATTTTGTGACAGTGAGACCAATCAATCAATAGAACAGCTTGCCTTCAGAAGTTGTGGGAGCTTCATCACTGGAAGCTTTCAAGAAGAGAATGGGCTGCCATTTGTCAGAAATAGTGTAGGGTCTCCTGCTTGGGTGGGGGTTGGACTAGAAGACCTACAAGGTCCCTTCCAACTCTGTTAATCTGTTAAATTTTTAATCTGTTAAATTCAGGTTCTAAATGAGCAAGCAAGCCAAGAAAATAGACAGTTTATGTAAACTTCTAAGTTGTTTTAGAATTTTAATATTAGCGTCTTTTGGGAATCTTTTCCATAAATATCTTATTTGGGAATTGGCACAATGCTGTTTCCAAATAAGATAAAATAAGTGAATACTTGTTCAGCCCATCACTTGAGTATATACTGTATGTTTTCAAAAAATGAAAGAATGCTCTGGTAAGCTTTGTCAAACTGTGATGGTTCCAATCTACCAACCTAGGAATAGTGGGTCTCCTTGGCTATTGATCCTGGATTTGAGTCCTGAGGTCCTTTGCACACATTCCTCAGGGACTATTTATGGGGTATATTGTGCTTTACTCACATGTGTATACTGGCACAAGAACTGCATTGCAGTATTTTATGAATAAGCAGTATAAAGAGAAGTGAGCAACTGGCGGTAGTATTAGGGGAGTCAGTTTTGCCCTCTGTCCCTGAAGCTAACCAGCTGCCTTCAACAGATGCTCCTGTTAATTGCATTCAGAATAAGACCTATGTCTTCACCAGAAGCAAGGGTCGGTCCAGCTGCAGAAGTTCTTAGATGTGCACTGCATGTTTTCAGGCATGAAGCATCAGTATAATTTTCAACATGTTTTTATTCAGTACACACATAAACCAATTTTTCATAGATCAATAATGAGGCTAACCCAGGTTACAACTAAATTACCTGAAAATCATAAATGGCTAAGTGTCCATTACACTAAACATAGCTTTTCTCTAATTGCAGATACATGCACATCTAGTTATGAAAGGTAGGACAGGTTTACTAGCCTCAGGAAAAAAATGGCTCTTAGGGTTCTACATAATAAAGAGTCTATATATACCGGTAGTTTTTCCCTTTTGAACCCAGTAAAGGATGATTTCCCATTGATCCATTTAGAGGGAAACCTACTGTAGCCATATAATCCCACACTGGGTTTCATTGCATACTAATCCTGGAATAGCTTCCACAATCTTAATAGCTAGGTTAACTGGGGAGTTTGCACGCTGAATGCCAATCTATCTGAAGAATTATGTTGAAGAAAGCTGTGCAAGGGAATGTTAAGTAGATGCAACTCAAAACTGACTTACTTTTACTTATGATTTCATTTTGTCAATTTAGCCTTGAATGGAAACGTGTTTTAAGTTGATACGTTCTTTAGAAATAGAAGCTTGAAGCTGAAATCCCACTTGAATTTTATTTTATTTTGTTTATTTATCAAATTTAACTACTGCCATCTCACTCTAAGAGTGAATAAATAAGACATTATCACTGAGTCATTTTTCAGTTCAGTCCACCCATAAATGGCAGCCTGGCTGTGCAAACAAGCTGATTCACTTTTAATTCTACAAAGTCAATTTTCTATCAAAGGCCAGAATAAACCATTCTTAAAATAGCTCTGAAAACAACATGTTGCTATCATTTTTGTAGTGTTTCCTAAAAACGCCCACCTCAAGAAAGGTAAATTTGAGATATGATATGATCAAAGGTTTTATCACACTGCCTTGGGTTGTGAGAAAGAGACAGACTGACAGACAGTATTACTAAATAGATATTTGTGGAATAAAAATTATTTCATAGCCAGTTAATGATGCCAAACAAATGCTGAGAATGCATAGCAAGCACATCAATGTTGAATGTTAAGAAAGGAATCCTTGTGCATTTGTTTACAAATGGATTCAAAATTAAAGTATTAACGAGTATTTACAAAATAGTCGACTTTGTGTTCAGGCTGCAGCAAGCTCATACTTTTTCCTGATAATTTGTTTATACAATACACAGTGCATGTATCTCCATAACACATATGGAAGCATTCGGTATAATGTTTCATTCATTCTGGCACACATATGTGGAAATCTTAGTGATGTGCAATCTGCCACCTATATAATGAATGAATGAATGAATGAATGCAGCAGAGACAAATTCAGGTAGATACAACTAATAATTGTTTAAAAAGAAGCTGCAGGGCAACAGATACTAATATATATATGATCTTCCAAGCACCTTCTCCTACACTTATAATACTACTTCTATGCTAATAGTGTATTACTATTATTTGTGTGTTCATTCTGGATGGCAAATATCAAAGAGAAATAAAGAAATAAAGACAATTACAACATCAATACAGGGTAGCCAAGAAAAACAACACAGACAGGAATGTTAATATAGCCAACCAATGGGTACTTTCCCACATTTGGGACCCCCGGATTGCAATGGAGTACTTATTGTAAATATAGTAGACACTGCACGGTAACCACTATTATATGTCTACTTTGCCACAAATACGTAACAATTCACAATGACTGCTAATATTTCATTCCAAGACAGAATAGGCTAAATCAGGGGTCAGCAACCTGCAGATCTGTAGCCGCATGTGGCTCTTTCACCCCTCTGCTGCGGCTCCCTATCACTCAAAATATGCATCACAACCGCCAATGTGTGACACCAGCCAGCACACAATTTATTGCGTTTTTGACCCCCATCGAAAAATCCAAGAAAAGAAAATTTTCAAAAGAAAACAGAATGTTTAATTCAACTACATATCTCCAACAGACTCAGGGCGGCTCACGACAATAAAACCACAATCCATAATGCACTCCAGGCCAGGGGACTCGAATAACCAAGTTTTTAATTCGCGGCGAAAGGTGCGAAAGTCAGGGGCCAGCTGAAGCCCCAAGGGAAGTTGATTCCAGAAGGTGGGCACGCCCACAGAGAAGGCTCTACCCCTGGGGGCCGCCAGCTGACATTGTCTCGCTGACAGCATCCTGAGCAGGCCCTCCCTATGGGCGTGAACCAGGCGATGGGATGTTGTTGCTGTCTGCAGGTGGTCCGCCAAATATCCTGGGCCTAAGCCATGTAGGGCTTTATAGGTCATCACCAGCACCTTGAATCTCACCCGGAGGGCAACCGGTAACCAATGCAGGTCGCCCAGGAGGGGTGTTACATGGGAGTATCCGGATTCTCCCATCACAACCCGCGTGGTCGTATTTTGCACCAGCCGAAGCCTCCGAGTGGTCCTCAAGGGCAGCCCCATATAGAGAGTGTTACAGTAGTCAATACGGGAGGTGACTAGCACATGGGTAACTTTGCGTAGGGCATCCCTACATATATATAAAAGTTTTTTATTTTTATTTTTCATAAAACATATATAAATGTACAATCTCTTTAACCATTCTTATCACACATATTATTTTTTGGTTTCCATATTGGTTCATTCTTCATCCTAAAACTAAAATATATTTGGAGTTGCTCTTCTACCATTCCATATCTCCCTTCTTCCACAACAACTATTCCTCTCCTTCTTCCCTCTTACCCTTCCCTCCCTTCTTCTATTCTTTTCAACTTTTTTCTTTCCTTCTCTCCTTCCTTTTCTCTCCTTCCCCTTCCTTTCCCCCACTCCTCCCCACTTCCTCTCTTTCTAACCGGTGTTTTCTTTTCTGTGGGAAATGGGTCCAAATGGCTCTTTGAGTGTTTAAGGTTGCAGACCCCTGGGCTAAATGCTAAGCACACACTGAAGTGTTCGCTACTTAAGAGATATGAACTTACTTATAGTGAGTCTACTTTTATACAAGACACCTACATTGCAGGGACACTCAGCAATAAAATGTGAAATCAATAGACAATTATTGTCAGTGTAGCAGCTGTCTATAAATTCACGGTGCACTTTGGCCCTCAGAGGAAGCCCTAAAAGCTAAATGGCCACTCTATGAATAAAACACACTACAATAGGCTCAATTATGCATATTTAAACCTCCAAGGATGAAATAGTTCTTATTTGGACTAAAATTAGGGAAGTAATTGAAACATAGGAACCAATATGCTGACCAACCAATATTTCCCATCACAACAGTTGCAAATGCCCCAGGAAACCATTCTCATACCTTGCTGAAACCACATGCAACTTATGACATTCAAAATAAAACAGGCTGGCTTTTTAAAGGGTCTTCAACTAAGTAGTGAAACATAGACAGGACAAGGAGAGTTCCAAATATTACACCTTTGTTGTATGTGAAGAATAGCTGAGAAATTATGACAGTTGAAGTTCAACACATCTGGAGAGCAGTAGATCAGGAAAAACTGCACTTATGTATCTTTACATCAAAGTAGCCAATATTTTAAATGCCTGCAATGTTCTCCACAATAGAGCATTGTATCCAGAAAATAAATGGGCAAAAGGAAGCATTAATTGAGATTTTTAACTATTTAAACCTGCAAAATGCCTACATTTGCTTATCTGACAGGCTCTGTTAATATTTATTTGTATTTTTTCATTCCACCTTGTTGAAATCTGTTCTAAAGCATGGTAGAATGTATTACATGTATTAAAAACCACAATTCATGATGATATTTTAAAATTACAATTAATTCACTTTTGAAAATTCTTAGAATTACATGTATAAAACCATAAATTCCTTAAATCTCTGTCACAGGACAAAATACCATAGCAGAATCATTTGTATCTGATTCCAGAATTGGCTGTGTCTTCCAACAGCTACAGCTTTCTACTGAATATTCAGCAGCTATCCCTAGAGAATTGTTCCTAACCACTATCATACATATCAAGCTTTTTCATTTTTAATTTGAAGGAAGATGTAACTGATAAGTAATGTCATTTCTGCCATACTGCATTTTATAAGAAATTGGTTTTGTTGGATAAGCATACGTTTACATTTCTTTCCATGATGATAGTGTTCTGGCCCAGCCTTAGCAGAACCGACTCCTTGTGCCGAAAACCCCCTCTTTATTTAGCTCCTGTGAATTACTGGCATTCACACACTGAAAAGTCCAGGCAATAATCCTTCAAAGGGTTAATTGCAGTAACAGACCTTATCAGTTCCTTGGGATACTTGTCAGGCCAGAAGCTTCCAATCGCAAAGCTGTAAATTAATCTCTGAGGCACAAACCATGATAAGCAAAACTTCTGAAAGAAATCCGAACGGTTGCCTCCTGTAACCACCCCTCCCGTTTCCTCCTATTTATTCCCCAGCCAGGGAGGAGCCATTCAGCATCCATGTGTGTCTTTCTTCCCAAGTCAGCTCCTTGTCCTCAGTTGTTCTCCTCTCCTAACAGCTCTGGAACAGGCACCAGCTGTTTGTCCTCCCCAGTTATCTCCAACTCTGAAGGCAGCTGGGAAATGTCAGACTGCCCTGGCTCTATCTCTGCTTCTGACTCAGAGCATCCATCAGAGCCTTCCCCAGACTCCAGGACTGGCCCAATTTCTTCCCCAACCTCCTCCTCATCCAAGTCTGCCACCAGCTCCGCTGGCAGCTGGCAGGTCACAACAGAGATAGATGATAGATGATCGATAGATCGATAGATCGATAGATAGATAGATGAGAGATACTCAGAGAAGTTATAATTATTCAGATTCAAGCTGTAACGAGTTGCACATCCATTCTTCCTTGGTTTGAGTTTCTTTGTTTTTCTTACTAATTTAAATATCATAGTTATCTGAACAACTAAGAAAATAATAGCTTTCTGAATTCCTTTCTAGCAAGTAATTGGTCTTTAGACATACCCTTCTCTTTCTGCAGAAAGGCATTCTCTAGGGCTTGATTAGGAAACAAAATAGTCACACAGATTTGAAGATTATTTAGAACTATATCAACATGATGGTATAACACAGGGTATCGGAATGCAAGCTTACAACTTTTTTTACAGGTACAGACCATTATTCTGAACTAGTAATTGGTGCCACATTATCTTAAGTAGTTTTGAAATGCAGCTTTTGCATTAGTCAAGGAGCTAATCCGTTCTGTTACAGACTTGCTGAAATGTTTGTATCAATAACTTTCTTCCACTAAATACCTTAATTCGCGAATGGATTTAATTATCTGCTTAGAATAGCTAGCAACAGCTTGGTGCATACAGTACCTAATCGAAATGTTGCTGCTGTAGAATCCACTAAAAATACTGCAACAAAGTATAACAGGCAAATCAAATGGGATCTGCAGTAGCAATTTTCATAGCATTATACATTTATTTTGTATTTTTTAAATCTAGTTTAAAAAATCACGCAAACATATCACATCAAATCTAATCTTTATTACACTCTTAGACATGTATTTTTATAAAACTGTGCATTGCTCTGACTGCTTAGACCAGGGGTATCAAACACAAGGCCTGCGGGCCGGATCCAGCCCATGGGGCCATCCTGTAAAATGTAAGGGACTGACCCACATCACTTCAGCCTAGTCTACCCACGTCGCTTCGACCCAGTCTACCCAATGCGAAGAGAAAACATCGGGCCAGTGTGGCTTCGGCTCGGTCTACTCAGTGCGAAGAAGAAACAAGCCAGCAGTTTGGGTAATGGCATCAAGCTGGCCACGCCCATCCAGTCAGCCATGACCAGTGATTGGCATCAAGCTGGCCACGCACACCCAGTTGGTCACATCCACCCAGTTGGCCACACCCACCCGGCCCCCCAAGATCAACCACAGCCCTGATGCAGCCCTCAATGAAATTAAGTTTGCTACCCTTGGTTTAGATAATAGGGTTTTCATAACAGTTTTATATTTCAGGTGAAGCTAGAAATAACCTAGAAGGTCTGGATTACTGGGGCATTTTTTGTTTTATTCTGATTTTTTACATTGCCAGGTTCTAAACATATTCCATAAAGTAAACTCCATTGCATCCTTCCTCTTGAATTTGTGCCCCAGTAATTCAATGCATACTCTATATCAGCGGTCATCAACTGGTGGTCCATGGACCACTGGTGGTCCACGAGAAAATTTTGGTGGTCCGCAGAAAAATTATTTGCATTTTTTATATTGCACTAAATCAGGGGTCCTCAAACTAAGGCCCATGGGATGGATATGTGCAATGAACATTTGTGTTGCTGCAGAGATTCTCCCCTTTGAGGTCTTTTTGTGTTGGTCAGAGGGGGGCAGAAGTTCTGACTTGGGGCTTTGGGTGAAGGCTGGAGAGAAGCGCTGCTGGTGGCGAAGAGCCGGAGGACCTTGTTCCAATGGGACTGCATCATGGCCTGGAACTGGCTGACCATCTCAACCTGCTGTGCCGCCAGGCGCCGGTACCTGGCTTTGCACTCCCACAGATTGGAAAGCCTATGCTCCTAGTCCTCAGTGAGGTGCTTCTGCTGAGGTGCTTCTCAGTCAGATCCAATTTGAACTGATCCAGCTGTTTGGCCAACTCTTTCTCATGGTGGCTGCATAGCTCCAACAACTGTTTCCTGTTGGGGCCTAAGGAGGCCGGAAGGGCAGATGAGGAGTGGCTGGGAGGGGAGGGATGAATAGAGGCCAGTGAGGCACCCCTTGATGTGAGTGATGTCAAGTTGGCCACGCCCATCCAATCACATGACCACCTTCCCACAACCACCCAGCTGGTCATTAGGCAGATCATATTTGTGGTCCGCGGGATTTAAAATTATGAATTTAATGGTCCCTGAGGTCCGAAAGGTTGGTAAATCCTGCTCTATATCACAGCCTCGGAAAATCCAAAAATACAATAATGTTAAAATTTATCCACATGGACTAATACCTCCTGCTCAATTTATTCTTTATTCAGAAAGACCAGGTCAGCACTTTAAATTGCTGTGATGGGTCTGATGAGGCTTATAAATTCCTAAAACAGATAGATCAATATGTTCAGAAACTGAAGATCCTTTTTGATTTATCCCTTAGTTAATAAATTTCCCCCAAATATATCAAACTCCGGGAGTGAAATGGCCCAATACCTATTGTTATTAGAGATGGAGTCAATCATAGTCCATTAGGCAGAGACTAATAGAGCATTAACCGTAAAAAAAACAACAACTTACCATCCAAAGTTTATCATTGGCTGGAAACTTTGCAAGATTCCATCACATAGAGAAGTCAGACTCATTTTACTCACAAACAGACTATTATCTGCATTACTGACAAATTGCTATGTGTGAACTTAAACAAGCCCAACAGCTACAATTTCCACTGCAAATTGTAAGCTGCACAATTGTTCAATAAAGCAGGAATACACTGCAAATTGATTTTTTTTAAATGTCCAGGTAAGAGATCATGACTGCCTTAAAACTTGTCTAATAGAATTGTCAGCTCATAAAAAGAAAATGAGCGAAGGGAAGGATATTACACTCAAACCGTTATTTTTCAGCCATGGATCTAATAATAAGTTTTCTATCCTTTCATCTGTAAAATGGGAATATTTTAATGCTGCTTTGCATGAAGATTGGATGGTGGAAAAAGCAGTAGGGATGCTTAGATATTTCAGATGCAATTTATTCTGGTTATATGTATATATTTATATTTAGGTTTAATGCTATCAGATTTATGTGACCTGGATTGGCTTATGTCTGTGTAATGATTTTATGGGAAAACCAGAATAGATAGATAGAGTTTAGAGTTTATTAGATTTCTATATTGCCCTTCTCCCAAAGGACTCAGGGCGGTGTACAGCCATATTAAAATACATAGATTTATAAAATTTAAAACCAATTAAAATCGAATATAAAATTTGGCTGCAAATTAAAACATACATACATTTTAAAAATTCATATTAGGCCAGTCCGGCTTGCTGAAACAGAAGGATCTTAAGGGTCTAGATAGATAGATAGATAGATAGATAGATAGATAGATAGATAGATAGATAGATAGATAGTAATAGTGCTAGTAAATTTATTATATAAAAATAATAGGAGATGTTAATATTATTAACAGTATTCTTGAATACTGTTACAAGAATTCCTTCTGATCTGCTAGTAGCTGGTATGCTTTGAAAAGCAAAGAAAAAAGTGTACGCTTTTTAGAAAATCAGTTATTTTAAATATCACATTACACTTAGAAAGAGTGCAAAGATGAATAAGCATCTGTTCTGAATACACTTTTCCCTACATGAATGAAAAAATATCATCTAACCTCAGTAAATACTGATGTGTCCATTAAACGGCATAATTAAGCACACCGTGCTGATAACAGATCACCAGGATGCATCTCTCATTTGTCTTTTTGACAGCCTGACATCGGAGGTGTCTTGTTATTCCTGAAAGAGGCATCTTGGCAATCCATGCTCGATATTTCCTAGTGTTTTTGGTCTCTCCGATTATATGTCAGTGGGTGCCACAACACAGCAGTGTGGATTTAGCTCAGCATTTCTTGCTGAGCTAAACCCCAATAGATGCCCTTTGCTTTTTGTGTTTTAACAAACAGAAGGCTGAATTTCTTCACCTGCATTGCAGCAAAGGCATTTTAACATATTTTCCCTCTTATCTTTTCCTTGAATGGAATGATTCAAGTAACCACAGTTTGAGGTGTTTGATCTCTGGGCACCATTTCATCCTCTGGCTTCTCACTTTCTCTCACCTCCCCCAAACTTCTTAGAACAGGGTTAGCAAGGAGGGGGGACTCAAGATGATGGCTAAAAGTGCATCAACAAAGCCCCGCCTTTTTTTAGTGTTCCATGTATGACACATGTAAAAAAGGGGTGGGACTTTGATCACACAGTCACAGTAGCCATCTTCACATTTTGAAGACCCTCAAGCAGAAACCTCTCCAGTGGTTTTCTCACCTTTTCAACTTGAGAGTCGCACTTGGCATTTGAATGTTGTCTTCTCATATCTAAGGGGGGGGGGGGGGGCAAGAGAAACAAAGAAATGAATGGTTCCTGATCAACATTCAAATTGAATCAAATTGAATGTGAATTTAAGGAATTAAGGAGAGTTACAACAATTATTTGCCATGTGCTACTTGTCAGCAACATTTGGAGAAGCTCTAGGAACCAAGGCCAAGGCTTGGAAGGGCTGTGTGCAGTTTTGGGGCCTCAGGTAGAGCATCTCTGCTAGAAGAAAATACTCAAAGTCTATTAAGCTGTTGAATACATATACTGAAGCAGTCTTTTTGTATTTTTCCCCCACCTTTGATTTGGCATCAGGTAACACCCCTGAAAGCTGTTCAGTCAGGGAGCTGTCTGCCAGGGAGGTGGATAGAATTGATGGTCATAATGATTATGCAACATAGGTAAAAAAGGGGGAGTGGCATCAATCACAGTCTCATTAATCCTTCTGTTCAGTCCTCTTCCCCCGCCTCTTTTTTTTGTCAGTTTATGGCCTAGATTTGTCTACTCATAATCCTGCATCCACCAATTTCTCCTGACCTAACTATGCTATGTATTCTATAGGGTCGTGATGGCGAACCTATAGCACGGGTGCCACAGGTGACACGCAGAGCCATATCTGTGGGCACGTGAGCGTTGCACTAGCTCCAGCCAGCTGATTTTTGGGCCTTCCAGGCCCATCAGAAGACAGGAAACTGGCTGTTTCCAGCCTCTGGAGGGCCTCTGGGGGGGGAGCCGTTTTTGCCCTCCCCATGCTCCAAGAAAGCCTCTGGTGCCTGGAGAGAATGAAAAACGGCCCACCATGTCATCGTGTGCCAAAAGCGGGGGAGTATGGGGGGGTCATGCATACGTGTGCAGGGGGAGGGGTGCATTAAATTATGGATGTGGGCATGCTTGCACGCAACCCCCCCACACACACTCTCCCCGCTCTTGGCACATGACAGCAAAAAGGTTAGCCATCCCTGCTATAGGGCTTCTAATATTAATTGTCTATAGAGATTCTCAGTCATCTGGGTCATGGTTGTCCCAAAGGTGCTTTTTCCAAGAGGCAACCAGAAAGTCCCGTTGCCTCTTGCAAAAGCACCTTTGGGCTTGTAATACTAGCATTTCTATACCTCACCTATATTGTAACTGATTGCAGTTGCAGTTTGCTTCTGTTGGTTTGCAACTCTGATATCATCTTAATATTGGACAATCTGGTCCTATAGCTGTAAATTTATAAATCTATACGTGCTCTTTCACTTATGTTTTGTAATATATTTAACACATACTGTATAGAAATGCACACAACCAAAAACTTAGCATTAATAAAAAAAAATTTAAATGAATAATCTAAGAAAATAGAGGTGGTGAATAGGCAATAATTTTTAATGGATAAAATCAATCGATAAAACTAAAAGAGTGAAAATGGTTAGACAAACCCAATAATTGAGTATGGATGACTAAAGAATTCAATCTTTGTGAACATTGGCATAGAATGAATTGATTTCTTATTAATGTGTGAATTATAGAATTTGGCTATTCTCCTAATTTTGCACTTCTCCAAATATTACAAGTGCCCTGGCTTTAAATTTGCAAATTATGTTTTAGAAATCTTTATTTAAATAGAAAAGTCATATTTAAATATTGATTTTGAGATTAGTTTTCTCCAAATTATTTGACAATGAAAGAACTTTCGTATTAAAAAAAAGAAAATGAGATAATGAGAGAGAAATATCTCGAATTTGTTTTAGTAGAAGCAGAAAGGTGGCTAGAGTCATATCACAATTTTTAGTGCTGCACCAAATGTTCTTATTTGCATTTTTTTTAAAAAACACTATATTTTGTCAAATTTGTAGTCCAGTACTTCTTTTTGAAAATAAGATTGCCTATTGAAAACAGCAATTTGATACAACAGGGAGGAGGAGAGTGCCATTTAACAACCACACTTTCACCATCACAACCTTAGATACATACCGCCCCTTCCAGGGACCTGAGACCAAGCTTCAGTCATTTAATCCGAGTTTTGGTCCTTTTTCATCCAGAACATTTTACCATATTTCAAACTTTCTGACTTGCTTTGCTCTAGTTTGTTTCACACTCTGCTTTATTATGTTGGCAGTCAATGCAAACTTATGACTGAATGCCTCCTAGCTGTTCTACATGGCAAATTGCTGGCGGGAGAAATGCGATGTGCGGGCTCAGATAACATAGGAAAGCATTAGACCTTCATGGAAGGAAGCCTCTTATTATCATAGCAAAGGTGCCAAGAAATTTCCATTGATTGCATTTGGCTCATTATACAAATATTCTCATTCTGCCCGCTGGTTCAGTTGTGCAGCCAGGCATTCTAAGATCATCAATATTCACCTGTGGGAGTCTACCTGTGTTCTTCTTATCCTGGGGGCAAATTATCAGCAACTGGAAAGAAGAAAATAGGCTAGCCGAATTATCCAACTGTATGTATCCACCTTTTTAGTTCATTGGCCTCTGGAGACTCAAGTGTATTTTCACTTCTGTTCAAAAGGATGCAAAGGTTTTCTTTCTCTGTAGAACATGCATCAGAACATTTGGTAAGGCAGGAACTATATATTGTAGATATTTTTTTAGTTTGTTTCTTTGTTAAGGACTAATGGAAAGTAATGCTAGGAAATCAGAAGTTATAATTCTTTATTGAATCCCAGCTTTCTATGTTTGGGGATAACTAACAGACATCTTTATGGAATACTTTTTACCTAGATACTTAGTACTTAGTACTAAGAAAAGTACTTAGATACTTTTTACAAATAATTTCCAAGGTATGTATTACTAAACGTACAGTGAACATTTTAGTAACTTTTAAAAAATTAATATACAATATATTAATAGTAGGTTAATATTTGAACTATGAAAGTCCCACCTCAATTGACATTCTATAAACAACTAATAAAGGAATTATTATTTGTAGTCCAACTAGAAAAAAATATTTCAACATAGCATAGAACCTCATTTTATTTTTTGTAAACAGCCTGATATTATAAAGTAGCAACCATTACACACTTAGCAACCATTCAAAGTTACAATGGTCCTCCTCAGGGCCATGTCAAGGTTCCAAGTAACACATCCCACATAATAAGAACTCCGAGGTAGTCAAATTCCTCAAAGAACATTTTATTGGGACATATCAAATTGGCATGATCCTGGTTCTAAGTGTTCCCCGGTTTTTCACCCAATTAAAAGTAAAACTTTGTCACTTCCCCCAGAGTCACATGGTCCAATCAGCATACAGTCCAATTGCTAAATGACCTCAGTCTCTGTTCTGCCCTAGCTACAGACCCAAAAGAACACAGCACACAAAGTCCATACAAACCTTAGTTTACTAATTAAGGACTACTAATGAGCTTTCTTAGTAGTTGTTCGAACACAAGAAAAGTTTAAATGTCTTTTCTGAACAAGGGCTGTTAATTTAACTTCATTAACAGCCGACAAGAATGCAACGAATAACCCCTCAATTCTGAGGCATAGTATTTCAGATAACCATAATCTTAATGCAGTCGGCAGAATGCCCAGAAGCAATTTGCAGGAAAACGGATAAGAGAGAAACAAGAGCCAAATCAAACGTTTTCTGGAATCAAGACGCGAAGGAATATGAATGAAGTTGTTTCCTGCAAATTGTATCAGTTGTAGTCCTTCCTTAAATAGGCTAGGGGAATGGCCAATTAGCTCCAAGCCTTACTCTCGAGGAGACCTCCTCCTAAGGAGCCACTCCTGCCTTTTAACAGCTCTATGTGCTCGTGCATCAAGAAGAAGTTCCTCCTCTTCTTCCCCTTCACTTATGGAAGCTTCTGGGGGTTCTGAAGGCCCTGGCTGAATCCTCGCCTCTGGCACTACATCTTCTCCAGCCTTCTCATTGTCTGACTCGACTGCCAGCTGCACAGGCTGCTGGTGCAGCACCACACCAGCCTCCTCGCTGTCGGAATCAGCTACTAGCTGCACAGGTCGCTGACGGGCCACAACAGTCTCCACCACTGGAACATCACACCAACATCCTTGATTCCCAGGGGAAAGAATTTTATTTAGAATATAATACCCCAGCTATCTCCCCACCCCCCACCCTGGCCCCTTCGCTCCAGGCTGTGTCAGTCCTGAAGCAGTGAGAAGAGAAAACTCCCTAGAGAACTACAAATAAGAAAATGGCCACAGTTCAGTCAAGTTCAGGTTGACAGTCTACTTAAGATATGGGTTTGCAGTCACATGATCGCTTTTTGGGTGTTCAGCAACTGACCTGCAGTTGCTGGTCTTTGCAGCATCCCGGGGTCACACGACTGCAATTTACAACAATATTTTTTGGCCCCAAACTGGTTTTTATTTCTGGTTTCTGGCAAAAAAAAACACCTATTACAAAGAATAGACTCACTTAACAACTGCTCTAATAAAGGTCCTAGTCATGTGGTGACCATGATCATCATTTGTAACCTTCCCAGCCAGCTTCCGATAAGCAATGTCAATAAGGAGAGACCAGATTCACTTAACACCCTCATGATTCATTTAAAAACTGCTGTGATTTGCTTCTGGCAAAGAACTGGCAAAGAAAAGGTTGTAAAATGAGGCGCAACTCACTTAACAACTGCATTGCTTAGAAAGGGAAATGTGGAGCTCAATTGTGGTGTAAATCAAGATTACCTGTAGCAGGAAGAGTTCTGGGAGATACTTCGGGAGTGTATCCCACTACTCCTAGCAGAGTCACCCAAGCCATGAAGGTCACCCCAGTGGCCCGGTAAAGCACCTATCTTGGCAGCAACAATATAAAAAGTCATTGACTGAAGATGGTAAATTTAGTGACAATGGCAAAAACTGAATTTTGTACTGCAAGGGAAAAGGCAGTGATAAACTATTCCTGTGTTTTACCAAGAGAATGCATAGGGATAAACAATGTAAAGGAACTGAGGATATAATACCAGATGATGGCACTCTCTGATCAGATGGCATTCAATGTGCTGCTGAGGAAGAAATCAGGATATTTCTGAG
This sequence comes from Arizona elegans, assembly GCA_022577455.1. NCBI lineage: Eukaryota > Metazoa > Chordata > Lepidosauria > Squamata > Colubridae > Arizona > Arizona elegans. Next base: position 169,496,278 of record JAKOOJ010000002.1, read on the forward strand.
TACAGCAATAATGGTATTTATGAACAGCTAGATTAAAGATGTTGTGGGGGGGGAGTTGTTGGTGTTGCTATGCAGGAAGAGAAAATTTGAAGCTACAAAGCTGGAATTACATGGGAACATGAAATAAAAGCAGCATGAACATGGGGAAATTCAACATAGTAAAAAGTATAATAAATCTACTACACTTAGACACCTCAGGCTTCAGCAAATTGAAATAGACTGGAATTAGACACTTTCATTCAGAAGATTATATGGATTGCTACTCAGAACATGAGTAGTAAAGAGTATGAAAATAAAAAAACATTAAAAAAACAAAGAAGGAACAGCTTTGCTTTCATTGTCAGGAAGGATACAGCAATGACTACTTGTGTACAGTGCAATCACTATTTGAATAATATTAATAGGACTTCATAATCATGAAGTCTTTAATATGACGATTATTGAAACTTACACTTACAGGCAGAAGATGAGGGAGCTGCTAGGTTTTAGGGTAAAGCTCTATCTGCAATTGACAGAACATGCACCTAAATGTGCTACTTGTAATCAGAGATTGGAATACCAAGGTTGGAAATATTAAGAAGGAATAGCTACAGTCCATAATTGAACTGTGTGGTCTAGGAAGTAAAAATTCACCAGGAGAATGACATCAGTTTTTGCCAGTCGAGTGTCTTTTCATTAACAATAACAAAGTATTCGAACAACAAAACCAATATCTATACACCTGATGGAATATGCAGAAATCAAATTGATTAAATAATTGGTACAAGGAGGTGGAAGAATTTGGCTATAACAGCAAAGATGTAAGGATTGACTATAGAACAGATTACAAACTGTTTCTATGTGAGACAACTCAAGCTAAAGCAGAAGAACAAAGCCAACCAGTTTCCACAGTATGATGATGCCTACCATTTTCAAGGAGAATATCACAAATCATTTTGAATTCTTGAATCTCATTAACAGGAAACTAGAATAACTTGGAATGAAATCAGAAAATTGTTAAGAATTAAAAAGATATTACCAAAGGGGAAAAAAACCAGATTAAAGCAAACTAGATGACAGAACAAATTAATAAATTGGCCAAGAAAGGAAGAAAATGCTAGACCAAGAAAGGCAAAGGTATAAGCAAACTTAATAAAGAATTTCAGAGAGCTGTTAGAAGAGACAAAAATCAGTACAGTATTAAAATGACACCTGTGAAAACATCAATGATTAAAACAGACATAGAAGAACAAGGAAAGTATTCTGGTCATTACCAGATTGGAAGCTACAAGAATTGATGGAATATCCATAGAAGAATAAGCAATAGAAGAAGAATCAGTAATGGTGGCAACCAGACTATGGCAACAAATCTGGAAAGTACTACAATGGCCAATAGATTGGAAGAGCCAATCTGAATGCTTATATTAAAGAAAGGAAAAACAGTAGAATGTGCAAACTATTGTACAATATCCTTAATTTTACATACTAACAAATTAAACCAATGCAGATTAGAATCCCACAAGGAAAAGATGTCTATGGAGATTCTCAATTAGCCAAGTCATTCAAACTCATATTGGAAAAGGTGGATGAACGTTATCACTAATGTATACTAGATAATTAAGAATGCCAAAGAACAGCTAAAAGAAATCAATTTGTGCTACTTTAATTATAGAAAAGTCTTTGATTATGTCAACCATATCAAGCTGAGGAATGTGCTTAGGAAAATGGAAATCCCAGAACATCTTACTGTCCTCATTCAAAAGCTATGCACAAAATAGAAAACCACAGTTTGGATGGAACATGGTGAAAGAGACTGGATCTAGGTTGGCAAAGTTTGGTACAGACAAAACTGTACATTTTCTCCTTCTTTATTCAGTCTGTATGCTGAATATACATCGAGGATTGGAAGATGAGTGTAATTTTAATGGATGAGAGAGTAATAACTTAAATGTTATTGTTTTAAATTAATTATCAAACTCTACTCATTTCCAGTGGCTTCTGTCCATCTGGTTCAATCCAGAATGGTGTGTTTGGGTTCTGTCAATTAAAGAATGTCATCTTGTGCAACTCACACTTACTCTGTCTCATCTCCTTCAGCGTTCCAAGTCACCCAGAGCCATTTCGAAGTCAGGGGTCTTAAAAATAAATTTTAAAATAAATATTTTTTTGGATGAGCCATGTACAGTAATACTGGGGGTTTTTTTTATTATGGTCCATCACATAGTCAGACAGATGTTCAGACTGGCTTTGGCATTTTCGTCCACCTATCAAGTCCTTTTCAAGAATCTAGGATATGCAGATGTTTGATGGTATTATAGGATGTAAGCTGTTCCCATTAAAGCTGCTTTTTGCAATTGACTGATGGTGAATTTGTCAATGCCAATCGTGTTCAAGTGGTGCTCCAATTGTTTTGGGATTGCACCCAAGGCACCTATTACTATTGTACTGCCTTTGCTTTCTTTTGCCACAGTTGTTCTATTTCTATTTGCAGGACTTTGTATTTTGTTTTCTTCTCCAGTTCTTTTTCTTCTGTTCTGCTGTCTCCAGGTACTGTACGTCCACAATCCAAACTTTTTTTTGTCTTTTTTACCGACAATTGTCAAGCCTGTGGTGTTATGTGTTTGAATTCTAAAGTCAGTTACTGTATTATTCTTATATATATTGCTGGGCAGGGTGAATGCTGAAACACAGAACATGGAGAATGTAATATTTTAGTCTCTCTGATTCAATCTATGAATATAACATAAAATATTTGGGCCATTAGTGTCTTTGGAGATTAGGATGATATCAGTGGTGAAATCAAAAATTTTTACTACCAGTTCTGTGGGTGTGGCTTAGTGGGCATGATATGGCTTGGTGGGCATGGCAGGGGAAGGATACTGCAAAATCCCCATTCCCTCCCCACTCTGGGGCCAGCCAGAGGTGGTGTTTGCCGGTTCTCCGAACTACTCAAAATTTCCGCTACCTGTTCTCTGAACTACTCAAAATTTCTGCTACCGGTTCTCCAGAACCTGTCACCCCTGGATGATACCTTTCAACTATCCAGGCACCAGAGAATATTGCTACATTTCAGGTAAGGTTTGAATGAATGCAAGGAGTTGAGGCAAATTCTATTGGAAGGAGTTCATAAGCTTACAGGCATGAAAAAAAGTATAGCAACCTTATCATTCTCCAATGATGCCACTGTGAATACAGCAGAGATACTGAACTGGACTCTAAAAATGTGAGGTAATTCATTATGCAAATTCCAAATTTCTCCAAGGAAAGTCAATTATTTTTAAGATCCTGTGCCAGGATCTGCATACTACCCAGCTTTCACAAGTTTCATTCTCAGATAAATTATACATGACACAAGCATTTTTTTTTTCATAGCAGAACTGGCTCCTCTCCAACTTATTGAGACTCCATATCCCTTCCATACTCTGCAGAAACACAGATCTAGGCAAATTGATCTTGGTTCAGTTTATAATTCTTTGGGATATAAAAGACTCTTCTCCAGAATATACTATAGAAGTGGTATAGACTCAGTGCATGGGAAAACTCAGGTACCAGTATTCAAGGGCAGGTTGATATTCTTAGAAAGGGAATTATGAACTTCATAATGACTACTAAATCACTAAACTACGCATGACTCATTTGATGGTTGTCTCATCAAAATCAAGCTACTTTGTGATATGCTGGGAACAACAGAATGAATGCTTGCTGTACAGCAAAAACTATCTTCAGTATCAACCTCAGCAATCGTATTATTCCTGCTGAAATCACACATCTGTCCTATCCTATCTAATCTAGCAGCTGGCCTGAAATTCTATTGGGAAGATGGCTTTAGGTGAGCAGTTCTGAATAAAAAGTTTATGAAGTTTTCCTAAAAAAAAACTTTGGTCTGGAAATTTGTACCGAAAACACTTGTTGTAGAAATGTCTTTGATTTTATACCATGGCATAATTGTTCTAAATGCCAAATTCACATTTATTATTACCTTACACAGTATGAAGCAGAAAAAAAAAACAGTATCAGTGAACCACAAATCTGGCACTAGAGAGTAAAATCTTAAGTGAACCTGAATACCTGGAGCCTGAAAAAGGTGTGAGCACACCTGTCTAAGAAATTAATCTTCATTCCTGGAATCATAGGAACTCAACTTCTAGTAAAAACCTGGAACCAATTTGTTGAGGAAAAATAGAATAAACCATAAAGTGGCATAAAGATTTGCAGTTCATGAAATCACCCTTGTTGCCCTCTATTCTATTACAGCTGATTTTGAAACCATTTTTTCCTAAGGGCACGTCAAAGGCAATTCCAACATGAAATTCTGATTCAGATCTATATGGCAGTGCTGTGACAACAAATACTTCAACAGGCTAAATCCTCCCAGCTATAGCTGGAAATGGTACTGAAATTTCATAGGATAAATGGGCACTAGTAATCACTTTTATATACAATTTTCAAGACACAAAGGAAAATGTTGCTTCAAGAACTGAAGGCAGCTCTTCCAGATGAAGTTAACAGATTCAGATTATAGTAGTAGTTAGATTCCCTCGGGGAACGTCATAAACAGAGTGTGCTCTGAAGGTATTAGCCTTTATGGTTTGTCTAAATACTCCAGGAACGAAAAATATAGCCTAAAACATTTTTTAGCTATCATGGCTAATAGCTTTTAATAGATATAGCTCTCCTATGTCATTCCATGCAACTTTAAAGCTATCCTAATAAGGTTTCTATATCTGGGGAACAACAGTGCTAAGAATATAACAGTCTGGCATGGGAAGAAAAAGAAAGCCTTTCATTGTTTTAACTTTCCATCATGTTTGGGAAGTCAACTCATCTCCAATCTCACAGTTTAAAACTCAGGTGTTAATTAGTTTTTAAAAGCAATGCCACAATACCTTCTTCTGAGTTCAGTTTAAGGGATAAATGATATTTTTTCTTATTTAATTACAGGAGAGTCGATTATGTTTTTCCCGAGATGTACATTTTAAAATTTGACTCTTTTCTTCTCCTTTTTCAACAGGCTGGCGCTATAGCTACTGCTTTTTCCCATCCTACTCTAATTTTGTTTCGTTTTTTTAATATTACTTTATTCTTGGCAACAAAGGTCACATGGTGTTTTGCTTGCTTGCTTGCTTTTTGTTTCTTATGGTGCAGCTTTGATGCCAGAAAGAGTGTTTATTTCCCCAACATGAGCATTTGAATTCCTCCTCCTATCACATACTCTCCTTTTCCCCTCCTCTCTCTGCATTACTTAGAGAACTTGTTTTCAACAGGTTTCTTCTGACTCCCTGGCAATACATCTCTGCAAGAAACAGCGCCTGCCTGCTTTTGGATACCAAAGGCTGGTATAAAGTGATAAACAGGACATTGGCATAAGGCTCACATTATTGGGGTGGGGGAGGAAAGCTTGTCTTAGATTGTAATTTGAATGCAAGTCAAAGAGATAAAAGTCCTTCCCTGTGGAACAGGGGCTACTGTACCTGGCTCTGGGCCATTCAGGTCGGGAAAAAGGAGAAATTCTTTGCAGGTTTCCAGGTCCAGCTGGGGCAGGCTCTTCTGGCGACATAGGTCAGTGACAATTCGTGCGGCCGTCTGACACTGGGTTTCCTGCTTAGCAGCACTCATTTCCAAACTGCATCTCCCTTTGCCTGCTCCCTGGGTGACTAGCAAACACGACAGTGGGATGGCAGAATCACAGCAACTGGGTCACATATATCCCAGGACACCATTAGCCTACTGGTGCCATTGCAATGCCTCCCTGTCCAGAGTCAACTCAAGGGATGCTGGCTTGATCAGTGGCCAGTGATGCTGCCCACTGCCTTCCGACTGTCTCGTTGCATCCGAGAGCTGAGAGCTGTACTTACTGACAAGGCGTGTGCTGTACAAGTAATTCTCCTCCCCAATTCAGTCTGATTTCCTCCCTGCATATTTCAGAGAAGCTTTTTTAACCCCTTTAGTGCTGTGTTTTTCAGGTAGCAGAGGAGGTACTTCCAAGGACCTGGTGTAAAAAAAGTGCAGCTCTTTGAGGTAATGGGGAGGGGGAGTTGGCACTGAAATCTTACAGCACAGCAGAACGGCTTGTCACAACACTGAGCTGAAGCTGAGCAATACCATTGGTTGCTACACCGGCTGCTTTCAGCACAAGGGAGAAAACAAGTTTTATTTATTGGCTTATTGCAGCCCTAAACACTCTAAACTGCATACTGTTAATAGGGTGCCAACCCTGTTTTGTGTTCAGTAATTAGATCATTGTTTTAATTTATAGTACCACTTCTGGGTTCCCACCATCAGAGCAGGCTGTGCAACTAATCTACCCGTAGAGAAAGCACCAATTGTCAGGCATGAACAATGATCACATAATGGGCAATTAAAACAATACTCAGTAGAAATGAACTCTGGAGTAGGAGAAGAGGAGGAAGCCAATCTAACAAGGAATGTACAATGTGCCAAGGGGTTTATAGCTCTTTTTGTCACAGATCATAAAAAAGTGGGTGTTTGGAACAATGCCACTGCACTTACACTGTCACATAATTACCTGTTAAAACAACTCTGTATAGAAGCAGTGCAAGACAAATTTCTGCAAATGATCATGCACATTCAGTGTGTTATGCCCTGAAATAATAGCCTATTTTAATTCCAGATACATTGAATTCATGCATCCGTTTGTTCATCAAACAGAATGATACACAGATGAACAAAGTTTGTTATGGCTGTCAATTCCATTTTATTTATTAGAGGAGAAGCAAGTGTCCTCTTTTCTTCTCTTACAGCCCATCCCCTAATTCGACATCCACGGCAACATCGTAGTAAAAAAACATTACTACACCCCTATAATTCCATGCGATCTAAAGTATTCTAGTATATAACTGTTCATGTTGATGGGAATTTCAGAGTAAGAGAAACATCATAACAGGGATACTACATTGCAGATTTTTCAGTCTGGTGCTAGGCTGCAAATATGAGAGGTGTTCCAATGTTCCTGGATGAAGATGGGCTCTCTTAGCCTTCCTTACTTCTGCCTTGAAGTGTGCATAGGGAAGATCATGTTTTGAAGTTAACTCTTCCAATAGGAATACATTCCTAAAATTTTGGTTGCTTATCTTCAAAAGAATATGTTGACACAGGGTAATGTGCAGAGAATTGAAAGCAGGACAACCAATGGGTTTAAGCCTCTTCCTTTCTCATCCTCATTTCTTTGGGAAAAATGTTCAAGTACTTAAAACTTTTTGCTTAGATGGAAAACGATTATCAAACCAAAGCACAACAGAAGTTTGTGGACTTCTAAATCAGCTGGTGAAAAGGGAATGGGAAGGAACTTTATCTCTGCTTCTTACTAGAATTAGCTAATCACTGAAAATGATTGGCTAAAGAATTAGGCAGCTAGCAAAAGCAAGAAAATCTTCACATATGATAATATTTTAAGTCTTTCATACCACGAGGTAATTTTAAAAGGAGATGGCAAAAGTCATTAAATATATGACTATCTGTGACTATTAGCCATAATAGCTAAATAAAGCCTTCATAGTTGAAATATTGTAGTGAATCCTGCAGATAGGCAACAAGAGGGATTTATTTATTTGATAATGTTTCTTTGTCATTTTAAGAGTAACCAATGATAAATATACTAATTGGATTAGCTCCCCATCCCCCAGAAAATATCTGATTGGCCATCGTGGAAAAAGTGGATACTACACTTGAACTCTGAAAAGAGAAAAACTGATGCTTTAAGCTCACATTTGAGGGTCTGGTGCTTTTGAAAGGAAACATATTTCCTTATATCAACCAATAGGGAGAAACAATACATTTTTTCATCTCTACCTGCATGAAAGATAAAAAGGTTTGGCTTAGAGTCAAACCAACACCAGGGCACAGGAAAAAATCCATGTGCACAATTCTCTAGAGTACAAATCATAATGTTGCTCAATTTTAAAGACCAATCTACAATTCAGATTCAGATATGCTAGAGGCAATAGGAAAAATGTAATGGGAAATGATTGGATGATCTTTATTCAGCGACCCAGACTGAATAAAAGCCATTAAGTAAAATGTACAAATTAGAAGTACAAGATAGAACACACAAGAGAAAAGATCTGCAAACCTACTTGCATTATTTTGCTGTCAGCAACATACAAGTTTCACAAGCTGGGAAAGCAAACTTTGCAAAATTTAAAATTGTTTTTCTTACTCAAAAACTCAGAGGACTCAGCCTTTGTGTAGAAAAAGTGGGCTGGAAAACTGTGCCTAATACAAATTAATTCTTCAATGTATATGTGGTTTTAAAAAGGGCAAATCTTCCAATTATTATGACATTTCATGCCCAAATATATTTTATTTCTTTTTGTTTTTGTTTTCCAAAAAATTGAATAAATGAAAAGTCAAGATATAGTGATACCAGTGAAGCCAGCACATTAATCTATCAATGTTACTGCTTCCTTAATGTCTCTTTAACTCCATCACATATTTCCCCAAGCCTGGGCAGGTAACACAGAAAACCAGAAAACAGCACATCTCCTTTAAGGACTTAACAATAGGTACTGCATAAATGTCCATTCTGCATCTAAACACTGTACAACTCTCCATGGGTATATCTGCACTGCAATTTTACCATGCAGGTTTTAAAATAAAAAGTTGCAAATATATTAAAAGCAGTACAGCTGCATAGGTCCACATTAATAATAATACTAAGTAATGATGACGATGACAATTATGATATCTACAATTAGATTCACAGACTAAGATTGGTGGAAACTTAATAATTCAAGTTCTAACCTAAGGACCTAAGAATTATTAAGGTAGTATCTGAGAATGTAGATAGTTACAAACAGGGTAGGTTTTTTTGTAAAATTAGGGTGTTCAGGTCCAACAAATTAAAATTTTTAAATAGAAAAGTTCTTTAGGTTTTGCTTCAAAGGCTCCAGTCATATTGGTATAACAGCATATTTCTTTTTCAAAAATGTTCAAGTTTAATCAGCAAGTTCTGGTAGTTTGTAATTTTTCCACTTGCTTTTTCTCAATCCTAGTATTATCTGATATAGCAACATCCACAAACCAGACATTCTTCTTTTCAATTAGTGTTATATCAGGTATGTTATGAACAAGATGCCTCTCTGTTTAGATCTTAAAATTCCATAAGATCTTAACTCCCTTATTTTCCAAAACCTTCCCAACTTAATGGTCATGGTAATTTTTGTTACATTCAGATACAAGCTTCTGACAAAATTTCCAATGAATAATTCTTGCAATTCAGTTTATAGTATTATCATGCTATTGATATTTAGGAAGCAACAATATATTTTAAGCTTATTCAAAAATATGGAAAGTACTGGAATGTGATTGCAGCACTTGTCTGCAGCTCATAATCATCCTTGAGTCAGAAAGCAGAGATGGCATTTTTAGTGAGTCACAAATAGGTGTTAAATTTGCACTTATATATGTTTCAAAACATCTGAAGCACTGCATAGTCCTTATATCTTTACATGGTATTAAAACTGAATTTGCTGGTAGTTGGCTGGTAAGCCTAATATTCAGAAAATATTGCATCAAATCTTTTTTAAAAAAGATATCTGCTGGATATTAATTATGTGGCAAAGTTTGAAGAAATTCTATTACTGAAAGTAATGAGATATTTGAAAAATATAAGAGTTATCAGAAAGATAAAAAGACTTTTAGAATGTTCCTCAGAGATATAAGGGCTAAAATTCAGTTTCCTATTCTGGGCATTGGAAAATTCTTGAATTAGAGAATAAACTGTTCTGAATATTTTGGATGTTGGTTTATAGCTAACTATTAGAAAACCGTAAATTGGATAGAGTTTTAAGAATATGTCCTTCAGTAGATATAAATCAACAATATTTTACAGTTCTGAAAAATATATATGCTAGGAGATTTCTGAAAACTTTAATGTATCAAGATAATGGAACATTGCAGAGAAAGTTCCAGCTCTCCAGTACATCTTTATCTTGCCAATTTTTATAACAAAACATAGTCTAGGTAATTGTTCAGTATATGTTATCTCCTGGTTTTCCTGCAAAGGGAAAATGTCATTGTACAAAGGACTACAAGAAAAGACAGGAAAGATATACAGCTTCTGACTTAATGTGGAAGGCATTATTTGTGCATGAAATTTTACACACACACACACACAGAGGGAGAGAGAGATACACTCACACACATACACCTGCACATGCACACACATGCATACATGTGCACATGCACGCGCACACAAATGCACAGATTTATAGATATGGTCAGAATTTTGCTGTAGCAAAACTGATCATAAGCAGCTGGTTAGTTCTAAAAACAAAATTGTGTAGTTATACCTTCCACACTTACAAATATTCTTTCTTCAGTTACAAAATGATGTGTTGCATAGATGTGGGACTAATTATTCAACTTCTGTACAAGAATGCAAATTAAGATGAAGACCTTTTTTTTTTTTTATGAAAATTAAGATCTGGATTCTAGACAGATTTCTCCATTTGAATACATCCCATTCAGTGAAAGGGAGCCTATCACCTCTCTAGGTAACTGGTTCTGCTCTGAAACTGTTCTTATTGTTAGGAAAGGTTTTCTTTTCTAATATTCAATCATAATATTCCTTTCTGTAATTTTAACCCCTATTCCTTGTTCTGTACTCTGGAATATGAGAAAACAGATTTTCTCCTCCTTCTGCATGATATCCTCTTAAGCATTTAAAGAATGCTATTATATCCCCCTCTCCCCCCGATCTTTTTTAAGGCTAAACATATGCAGCAACTTCAATCCTTCTTCATAGGGACACCTTCTAAACTTGTAATCATCCTTGTTGCTCTCATCAGAAGCACTTCAGGTTTCTCTAAGTCTTGTGAGGCCATACAGCCTACACTTAGCTAAATTGCTAATCAGGATTCTAGTTACTTTGTCAAATAGTTTGCTGAAGTCAAAGTATATTTCTTATAACCAATAAGATATAAGAGTTAATGTAATGGACTAGAAAGTGGGAGACAGTGAATTGTAGCCCTCCCTTAGGGACAGAAACTATCTAGGTGACTTCTGGTGTCTCTCTCTTAGCCAACTTGCTTCAGAGGGTTGCTGTTGGAAAAATAGTAGGAAGGGCTCTTATATGTACTGCCTCAAGCTGGGCAAATTAATGGTGGGTTATCAAAAAAAAAATAGTATGTCGGACTTCCGGTTTGCTGTTTGTCCCCGCTGGACGCTCCTTTGGGATCGTCGCACCCACTGCCTGTAAAGAGCCGCCTTTATAGCGGAATGGCGGCTCGAAAAAACTCCGTTTCCATGAGGAAACGGAGATAGAGCAGGCTGGGGTGGGTTGAGTCCTCTGCCTAATCCCAAAAGTTTTTTTTTTACTTTTGGGACGGAGTGGAAGAGACTCCCCGTATCCCCAGCCGATGCTCCGGGCTCTGGGAGATCTCTGCTACACGCAGAGCTAGGTGGCAAAAGCAAGCCTGTAAACTTGTTAAACTAATTAAAGAAGACGTGAGCTGGACCGCTGACCCTGAGGCACAAGTATTTTTTTTTCTTATTTTAGAAAAGTTACTGAAGTTGTTTAAGAAGTGAAAGGAAAAAAGATTTTTAAAATGGCGATTGCTGAGGCTTGAAGAGAGGCTGAAAAGGGAAAGTCCTTCCGTTTTCTATTACAAAGTAGCGGAATGAATACTTCTGGTCGTAATTGAGGCAAAACTTCACTCTCACTCTTGCTTTTTTTTTTTCTTTTTTTTTTCCTGGGGATCTGATATTGATCTTGGTTGGAAACAAGCCTTTTTTCTCTCTCTCTCTTTTCCACTAAATCTTGTCTGTGTGGGAAATGGCATCGGGACTCACACAGCTAGACAAACAGGGGGGGGAATTTCCCCCATTAATAAATTACACCAACAAGTTGTAACTCTCCGGTGTCAGAAACCTGATTTTAATATAATAGAATTTCTTCTTGAAGAGATTGTAAGAAGGGATGAGATTGTGAACCAGCAACTCGAGAAATTTAAGCAGGAAATTAAAGAAATTGGTGAATTGGTGAAATCAAAGTTTGACTTTTTGAATCGAAAGATTTTAAATACAGCTAATGGTTTATCAGACTTTCTGATTCGGGTGGATGCAAAGACTAAATTATTAGAGTCTAAACTGAAGGAAACTGAGGAGAATTTGGATGACAAGATTCAAAAAATTAAAAAGGATTTGGTAAACATTCAGGATAATAGCCCAGAAGACAAACCTAAAATGGAGGTTGACCAAAAGACTGGTAATGAAGAAAATGTGCAACAGAGGATTGAAAGAGAAGTTTTAATGATTCAATATAATTTTACAGAATATGCAATTAGACTGAGAGGTCTGCAGGAAAATAATAGAGATGACTTAAGGAAAATATCTTCTGAAATTCTGGCTGGGATTTTAAAGGTTCAACCTGATGAAGTGTTTTGCAGGATTGATAGAATTTATAGAATAAACTCCTGGTTGGCAAAGCAAAGGCAATTGCCTAGAGATGTGGTGATCTATTTTACAGATAAAGAAATTAGGAATAATATTGTGCAGAACTCTTTTAATTCTACTTTGCAATTTCATGGAAGAAAGATTTGGATTTTTAAGGAGCTCCCGACTAAGATGCCAATGGAGAGGAAGAAATTTGGCTTTCTAGTGACTGAGTTAAAAAAAAGAAATATCCTATTTAGGTGGGATGCCCCAATTGGTTTAATATTGAGACACCAAGGAGTAAGATATCAACTGAACACTGTTGAAAAAGCGGAAGAATTTTATCAAAAAATTTTAAAAATGAACTTAACATCTTTAGGCACAATACAGGATAAGCAAAAGGAGTTGGAAACAAAAGGAAAACATCAAATTACAGAGGCTGTGGTGGATAAATTGTCTTTGGACTCCCTGGATACCCCAGCTGGACTGTCTATAAATAAGAGAGCAGTGTCATCCGACTCCAATGTGATGAACCATCAAGTCACAGACAAGTGCGCAAATCAACCAGTTGATATACAAGTGATGGAGAAGAAAGATGAGATGACAAAACTAACCCAACAAGATCAACTCATAAAGCAGAATGAAAATCGATCAGCTGACACACAATTGGTAGGCACGAAACGAGGATGGAAATTCAACCCGCAAAAGAAAAAGAAAAGAAATAGATCTCATAGAAACAGTAGTTTCTAAACCAAGCAACAGGGAAGCCAGGGACTTTAAAAAATGAATGAATATCTGAAAAGATAGTGGAGGCGAACAATTGTTTAATACTATCCTGAGGATTGTGGCAGATCTCTGTAATGCCGTGATTTTGGGATGTGAAAAGAGCCTTACCTTGTTGGATTTGAATTATCTACTCTGGATTTCTTTTACTGGTAAATATATTATAATTATTTTGAGTTACAAGGCAAGAGAGTCACGCTGGGGCATGCAGAAGATCTGGATGTTACCCATTAGGATGATGGGAATCAACAATCCTGATGAATACCACAACTATAACTATATGGATATAATTATAATGTCACTCGGGTGGTTGTTTTTACTTTTATATATATACGAGGATATCTACTACTGATGGGGGCAGAAGATGATTGAAGATTTTGAACAAACTGTTGCACCAGCATGTTATTTTACCCTATTATGGGTGATGGATTTAACAATCCAGTGGAAAGACACCAAAGAAGATATTATATGGATTATAAATTTAAAGTTATTGTCTTTTTTTTTTTTAACAAAATGGACTGCATATATAGATATGTGTATATCTTAGTAAAGTGGGCAGTGGATTATATTTAGAATTGTATTGCATGATTTTGTAGGAATTGAAGGGTTGAAATAGGTTAGTTTACTGATTGATTAGTCTAAGAAAAAGGATCTTTAAGTCATATATTTAGGGGAGTGGAGGAATTGGATAGAACTGAATAAATGTTAAATTTGGATGTAGGGAGAAGGCCGCATTAAAATGTTATATTAATATATATAAAAGATTAAATGTTAAATTGTAATAATACACTATAAGTTTAGGGGAGGAGAAAAAGCGCAGATTATCGTAAAAATGGGAGTTATAAGAATAATATGCTAAGGGTCAGTATTCTGAGGAGGGAGTAAGGGAAAGGAAAGATATTATGTATGTAATTAGTTATGAAATAGCCTATTGTTGTGAAGAAGTCACAGGGGGGGATGGGTGGTGAGGGGGGTTAGGGAAGAGGGGGGGGGAAAGGGGGAAAAACTTGTATTTGAAAACTTTTTCAATAAAAAAAAATAGTATGTCCACAGCATTTTCTGTTAAGAAAGTTATTCAATTAATATATAAGATTATAGCAGTCTTATAAAATTCATTCTTCACAAATCCATGCTGAATTCTAGTAATTAGCACATTGCTTTAATAGTGTTTACAAATCTCCCCTCTCTATAATCTTCTGTAGAATTCATAGGGTATTGATATCAGTCAGATCAATTGGTCTATCAGTATGCTGGAACTTCCTTCTTTTTAAAGATGGGACATTTGCTTTCTTCCAGTCTTCTGGCATTTTACCAGTTGTTCAAGATTTCTCATAGATAATACAGAAACATCTGGCCAGACCCTTAGGCAGTATCTTCAGTATCCAAGGATGAATTAATTTTGTCCTGGTGATTTAGATACATTCAAAGTTAATGGATCTTTTCTAAGCTTATTTCAATCGTACCTGACATTCAGTTACAATCATTTCTCAGATAGAGACATGATTCTGACAAAGGTTAATAAAAGGTTTGAAGTTGTGTCCAACTTCAAAATAGCTGTACTTACTAAAATAGATTTTACATGATATACTAGCATGACGTATTTGAGTCTACTTGATTTAAGTTCATGTACATCTTACCCGTTTATTATTTTATTTTTAAAGAAAAATTTATAGCAGTGTTTCCTGTTTTGAGATATGAGATGTATCACATTTATGAGGAATACTTAGTTGTTCAAAAATGCAAATAACACACTCATGACTGACATTAATTAGAAAATATATAAGAGGTGTTTAAATTATTTTAGAAATGAGTTTCCCAGACCTGGAATGTAGATAATGTCAATTCACACTTAGAATAGTCTGAGAGATTAATACAAATTTATTCTTACCCCGTGGAAAAAATTGTGATCTTTTATTTTAATTTTATTAAAAGTTTTAAAAAGTAGAAAAACCAATATAAACTAATATAAAGTAAGAAAGAAAAAGAAATCAAAGGGACAACTAAAAGTGAAAAATAGAAAAAGAAAGTAGAAAAGAAAAAACACTGGCTTTCAATCTTCTGTACAACAGTTATAAGTACCGTTATAGATTTCTCTCTTTCTCTAAAGTTACAATACATCTCTCTTCTTTCTAAAATCTATCCTATCTAATCATCAAAACCATAAATTGCTCTGTGGAAAACTTTAGAAAATGCCAAATTTTAATCCCAGAGGATATAAACCACAGCATTAGCTTTAACTGTCAGAGGCTATCAACCATTGTAAAAGGCTTTATGTTCAGATGTTCTAATAGAGATTAGGTTCTAACCAGCTATGTTGAAGTACTGGGAAGTGTCAGGCTAGTTCGCACTTGCCTAAGGGAATGTAACAGCAAGAGACCACTCTATGCAATGAATCAGAAATATTGAGGTTTTAAGCAGTTAATGACCATGGAAAGAAAGTCTAGTTAACCGGACTGTATGGGGGGGAGGATGGTTTTCAAAGTCCATTTAGGACAGACCTTCAAAGAGATGGAATAGAATAGAATAGAATAGAATAGAATAGAATAGAATAGAATAGAATAGAATAGAATAGAATAGAATAGAATAGAATAGAATAGAATAACAGAGTTGGAAGGGACCTTGGAGGTCTTCTAGTCCAACCCCCTGCCCAGGCAGGAAACCCTACACCACTTCAGACAACTGGTTATCCAACATCTTCTTAAAAATTTCCAGTGTTGGGGCATTCACATAGGGTTTACTGGAAGCATTCAATAGGGTTTACTGGAAGCCAAAGGCAGGGGTCCCTCCTAAGAGATCCAGTTATGGATAGTGAGTGCCAGCTGTTGAAGTGACTAAGACTAATCAGAGCAGCTTTCTGGAAGAAGACAGTAGGACTTGATTTGAAAGAGATTAAGTCCTCCCTTGGACTGTAGGGTCATTCAGCCACACAAATATTTAGCCAGATCCAGAGGTGGATTTCAGCAGGTTCTGACCAGTTCTGGAGAACCGGTAGCGGAAATTTTGAGTAGTTTGGAGAACCAGTAAATACCACCTCTGACTGGCCCTGCCCCCATCTATTCTCTGCCTGCCGAGTCCCAGCTGATCAGGAGGAAATGGGGATTTTGCAGTAACCTTTCCCTGGATTGGGGTAGGAATTTTACAGTATCCTTCCCCTGCCACACCCACCAAGCCACACCCACAGAACTGAAATTGAAACCCACACCTGGCCAGATCCCACAGAATTTTAGCAGTTCATTGATGAACTAGAACTTACTATTATAAACCAAAGCAGGAAGGAAGGCAGTGGAAGCTTAGATCCCTTGGAAAACAGCTTGGAAAGAGAATGACGCTACTCTCCTAGAACTAGGATTTGTCACTCTATATGCATCTGCAAACCTGTGAAACTCTAAATAATTGTTTTAAGTTAAAAAAAAGTTAATTGATCATCTGATGCAACAAATATTTATTGGTTTCAGGTTGGTATTCTTTTTATCAAAAAAATTGTAGGCTAAACATTTAAATCCTACCACCTTTCTGATAGAATTGTAGCTATTTTTCCCATGATATAACATTCTATTCTATTCATATAATGGATTTAATAGTTTGGAGTTTGCTTTCTTTTATGAATTTAGTCATGTTACATTAAATCCAGGGTATCTGCAAGCACATGGGTTGATTAAGTAAACATTACTACAAATATGTTATGGAAAACTAAAGTGAGAAAAAAAAATATTTGTTTAACAGTGTTGAATTACAAAGAATAAGTTCCCTCGCTTGCAGTGTTACTTTTCAGTAAAACATGTCATACTCGATTGTCCACAGTTGTCTGGGTCATGCTCAGATGAACCAGTTAAACTATAAAATGCCATGTAAGAAGAAAATGAAGGGTGACAAGGGAACAAAATTGTTATCATAGTTGAATATCAATGATAAAATGAAAGTATTTAAGGTCAAAGGTTAGAATAAGGACGCAAGCAGAAACGTGTATGTGCGTGCACTGGATTCTTTAAACTTTAAGTGTGATAATTGAGTTTTATATATTAGATATTGAAGGAAATTGCAATTTATATAACACTAAATTCAAAGAATCAAAATCTGAATCATCCCGTCACTAGTACTGCCATCAGATTGGAGAATTTTGACCCACAGCAAGGAGACTTGTTACAAAAATGAAACACTGATTTAAGAAATTCCACAAGTAAAAGAGTAAAAACAAAATTACTAGATGAATACTGTTAATGAGTAATAATCATAGTGTTTTTTTAAAAAAAATGTTATTATTTGAAAAAGAAAAGATTATGCTTTACTCTTTCTTTAAAGACTTGAAATTCTGAGTTAAAGCAGGGTCAGATGGCAATTAACTATTGACTGATGCTTAAGAGACGAACTGCTGTAAGTAATAGTTTTATTACTTATTAATAAATGGTATTATAACCTTTTAAACCATCCTATTCATCTTCATGAAGCAGCAAGTAGCTTTACATAAACTGTAAAGACACAGCTGGGATTACTAAATTACTACTAGACTGGCAAATACATATGTTAGCATTGCATGGAAAATACAATAAATCTAAAAATATGAAGGGGTTGAACATTGAAAGTAAATATTATCAGGAAAACTATTGACAATTGGTGCCGGTAGATCCCTGAATATGGTACAGCTATAGTAGGATTTACATATGTAATTAATAATTAGTTTTGCCATTATTCTTATTACAGTAGTTTGAAGCCATTGTAATAAAATGGAATAAGTTTTTTCCATTTTATAGGCCTTCACTGGTTAAATGAAGGTGTATAGCTGTGATGGCAAACCTCTGACACAGGTGCCCAAAGTGGCACACAAAGACATGTCACCCAGCACGCGCAGCCTTGCCTATTTGTCTTCGGGGTTTCTGGTGCACATGTGCATGTGACGATCAGCTGTCCTTCGTGTGCACAAATGGTGTGCGCATATGTGTCAGCCAGCTGTTTGTCAGGTGCACATGCGCGCCAGAACCCGGAAGTTTGGCTTTTCCAGAGCGCAATCCCTTCACGCACAGCAGTGCCAAAAACTGACCTACACATGCGTGCTGGCCAGCTGATCGTCGGGCACGCATGCACGCTAGAACCCGGAAGTTTGGCTTTTCCAGAGTGCAGCACCGATGAGGGCTCAAGGGCATGTGCGATGCTTCCGTGTGACCTTTTTGGCACTCAGTGCGCCATCACTGGCCTATAGAATGATAGTACCAGAATTGGGTTTTTTTCCCTTTTTCTATTGTATTGGAAAATGTAGCTTTAATTTTTCTAAATGCTTCCAAATGCCTAAAGTGCCCAAAGATGAGTGTTCACTGTCCGTTTTAAGTAAACTCAAGAAAACATAATACTCTACTTTAAAAAACATTTCTTTGATTTTTTTTTTATCTAAAGATTTAGCAGAAGACCAGGAATTTGATAAAAAAAATCATAATTTGTCTTTATACTGCATCCTTATACTGAACCAATATTTTAACACTCTGTGTAATGAATAAAACAGTCATTCTTCTGAAAATAATTGTTTACAGTGCATTATAATAGACTGGGAGTAGGCAGAAGGCAACATCACCCATTCCTATACTCAGTGATTGGTTAGTAACTTGTGGTGGCAGTGTTCTCGTTTGGCTAGTAACTGCTGAGTTCTTGATATGATACAATGTCAGTGGATATCCTAAATCATAGAAGCTATATCGGAAGGAAGGGCAAGAAACAGGGAGGACTCATCAGATCATTTAGTGATTGTAGTAGCCAGCCGACTGCAATTCAAACTGGGATTTCTGAAGCTGACCAAGGGATTATCTAGGAATAACAGAAGACAGAAGACAGAAGCAGTCTAAGATGCATAATAGTTACCCTCAGACTCTCCTTACACATTTTACATTTCCAACATAATGTTATTAACCAATCTTTCCAAACCATTATCTGAGGTGTGAAGTAAGCTTAAAAAAATATTGTTGAATTATCCTTACATAATAGGAAACATACTTGATATTCTTTATTATCTATTACCTCTTATCTTTATTATCTCTTATAAACTACTATCCTATTACTAGATTAATCTGAGATATTCTATTTCAGAGTTCTTGTAAACCATTAAAAATTTTCTAATTGTTTATTTAAAAGATAGTGTAGATTGATTTTAGAATAATCCAAAACCTGTTCCAATTTGGATGGTAATTCTGGAATTTTAGATGCTGTTAATGCAGCTATAATCAATTGTGACATTAAGTAATATTTAATCCAATATACTCCATTAGCAATCTAATTTCTTCTAGCAATAATTTATTTAAAAACCCAATTGACAAAAAGCTGATCTAAAATATCAATACCTCTACTTCTAATCATAGAATCAGAAAGTGGAAGGGCTGAAATGGATGTCAATTATCATCTAGTCTAAACTCCTGCCCAGTGCAGGAACCTACTACTACAGCATCTGCTCTGTTTAAACATCTCCAAGTAAGAGAGAGCCTATCACTTCCCAGGACCAACGGCTCCACTTACTATTCTTACTATTGATAAATATTTCCTGATATCCAAGTGAAATCTGCTTCTTTGTCATTTAAATCCATTATTTCTTCTTTGAACAATTCTGCTCATCTACTATAGGACAGCCCTTTAGATCAGAAGTCTTCAAACTTGGCAGCTTTAAAACTTGTGGACTTCAGCTCCCAGAATTCTCCAGCCAGCAAAGTTTAGCTGAAGAATTCTGGGAGTTTAAGTCCACAAGTCTTAAAGCTGCCAAGTTTGAAGACCTCTGCTTTAGATATTTGGAGACAGCTATCAGGCCTCTTCACAACATTCTCTTTTTCAGGTTAATCATATGCAGTGCCTCTAATCGTTCCCAACTTCTCTCTTCTGGGTCCATTATTACTTTGATATAATTACCTCCCTAAAATGTGGTGCCCAGTACTCACCATCACAGAACAGAGAGGAACAATTACTTTGAATCTTAATACTTTAACCCCTGACTCCCAGGAAAAAGATATTTACCCATTTTCAAACTATATCTTGCTGAGCACTCATCTCAAGTTCAGTTTCTAAATCTTCTTTCCATTCAGCTGCACTGGTTACCTCAAGTCTTACAATAAATTTAAGGTGACCAGATTTTAACATTGGTAAAGAGGGACATTGTGGGCGTGGCTTATTTTGTGGGCGTGGCTAGCTGGTCATGTGACTGGGTGGGCGTGGCTAGCTGGTCATGTGACTGGCTGGGTGTGGCTAGCTGGTCATGTGACCGGGTGGCCATGGCTATGCGTATAGGGTAAGGTGAACAGATTTTAACATTGGTAAGAAGGACACCATTGTGGGCGTGACTTATTGTGTGGGCGTGGCTTGGAGGCCATGTGACTGGGTGGGCGTGGCTAGCTGGTCATGTGACCGGGTGGCCATGGCTATGTGTATAGGGACTACTCAGAGGGCTGAAAAGTCATTTCTGACAGGTCCTCGCACTTTTGACTGGTCCTCACACTTATGACCATCCTCACATTTATGCCCGTGCAGCATTCTTAACAACCATGTCACTCATTTCACAACTGCTTCTCTTCACCATGATGACAAGATAGGGCAAAAATGTAAAATGTGAGGACAGTCATAAATTCGAGGACTGGTCAAATGTGTGAGGACCAGTCAAAAATAACTTTTTCAGCCCTCTGAGTAGTCCATATGCATTAAAGGATACAGCAATAGAGAGGGATGAAGGAATGGAAATTAGAGTAGGAGTGAGGGTAAGAGAGGGAGGAAGAGAGGAGGAGAAGGAGAAAGGAAGAGGAAGTAGGGAGGAGAAAAAGAGGGTGGGGGGAAGAGAAAGTAAGAAGGAAAGAAAAGAGAATGGTGGTAGGTTTGAGGAGAAAGATTGCTGTACAATAAAAAAGATGAAAGGGAAGAAAGCCAACCCCAAGCAAATATAAAGATATTAAGATTAAGAATGAATTGTTAAACTTTAAAGAATAAAAGAGAACAAATATGAATAAATAGCAATAATTAGAAACACACATACAAACATACAATGTATTTTCTTTGAACAGAATATTTGGCTGGTTCACAAATTTAAACAGCGTTTAGTCATTTCAATTAAATTTACAATTTCTATATTTCCTTTTTGCCATATTTATTCCTCATCTATTTTTTTAAAAAAACAATATTACCCTTCATCCTCATCTCTAATCTTAATCAAATTCAATTTTTCCCTTCTATTCTATATTATATCCCTTCCCATTGTCATCTATTTTTATATCCATCCTCACATTGGTTAATTATGTAATTATGTAATACAGTTGTTTAATACAAATTCAACATTTTAATATAAATCAATTAGTTATATAACTATCTTTTTTGTATATTAATCAATATGAACATGAATATTCCAATTATTTCCATGCAATCCAATTTCTTACAAATCAATTAATTATATTTACCAATAATAATAAACCAAATAATTTCCCCCATATATTCCTCCAAACCACAACTTAACCATTTCTGCTTTCAACACAATATACAATTATTAATAGTATCTCAATTATTACAATTCCCTAGTTAAATAGAGCTTTTTTTCTTTTGTGTTTTAAAATCTTGAACTCTCCTCTTTTGCCCAAAATTTCCCATTGTTTGCAGTTTTGTACCTACCTTTTTTGGTGAGGAAAAAGAAAAAGAAAAAGAAAGAAATCTCTCTCTGCCTCATTTTGTTATGTTGCAGGTTTAGTTTCGCTTTCGCCTTTGTTTTCAGTATAGCTGGGGGGGGGGGGAAATCTGCTCCAGGAACTTTTTGCAGCTTTTTGCAGCTAATTAACCTAGCGGAAGCTGTTAACAGGGGCTGTTTTTTCTATTTTTGCAGGCATGGGTCTATTCATTTTTTTTTTAACACTGATCAGCTGTAGGTCGGCCCTTTGAAGCCCCGCGGCAAGAGTTTAAAGAGTTTTTTTTCCCTCTAGCCATCAGCGGGGATTCAGGAGGCAGAATGAAAAATCGGGACTTTTTTAAAACGCTGCGGGACGCGGGACAAATTGCTCAAAAGCGGGACTGTCCCGCCAAAAGCGGGACGTCTGGTCACCTTAAATAAATTCCTCTATTGATTTCATCTAACTTGCTTTTTCTTTTGCATGGATGCTTGCTCCAATAGCTAGTATTTATTTGGCTTCTTCCCATCGAAGTATGTCACACTGTACATTTTGATCATTTCCATAGCAACATCTAGGATTCTCTACCATCTTTTATATATCCATCAAGTATTCTTTCATCATATTTATATCTAGTTTCATTCTGTTCCCTCCTAGAGTTTTAGTCTTCATGGGTCTACACTATCACTGTGAATCATCCCTAGGAGACTCTGTCTTTCTTTCATTATCTAGAAAAACAGTTAAATTAATTCCTTTTGTCTTTACACAATTTATACATTGTGAAGATGTATCCATAATAAAAGGATACTCGAAGTCTATGATCTGACCACAAACGCAGGGGAAGTAGATAGATATATATAGTTCTATGGCAATTTGTAACTGTTTATCAAGTTAACATGAAGAAAAGAAAAAAACAGGTATTATTCTAATTGCAGGAGACAAAAGCAATATACCTGGAAGTAAAACAGCATACAAATAACAAGAAAATTTGGTCTTAGAATAAATGAAGTAGGCAATAGACTAATAGAGTTCTACCAAGAAAATAAAATATTTATAACATGCATGTTTTTTCCAGAACCTAAGAAATGACTGTATATGGAACTCATTGAATGCCCCCTCCCTCCCTCCCTCCCTCTCTCTCTCTCTCTCTCTCTCTCTCTCTCACACACACACACACATACACACACACACACACACAGTGTATTTATTGCACAGTGGCTACAATGCAGAATTGCAAGCTAATTCTGGCCACTGCCAAGAGTTCGATTCTGACCAGCTGACCAGCTCAAAGCTCTGGCCTTCCATCTTTCCAAGGTCTGTAAAATGAGGACCCAGATTGTTGGGGCAATATGCTGACTCTATAAACACTCGCTATAGCTTAGAGAGTGCTATAAAGCAGCGGTCACCAACTGCTGGTCCGTGGACCACTGGTGGTCCGTGAGAAAACTTTGATGGTCTGCAGAAAAATTATTTGCATTTTTTATATTGCACTAAATACTATTTATCTTTTTAAAAAATTCATATTAATGGTCCGTGGGATTTAAAATTATGAATTTAGCGGTCCCTGAGGTCTGAAAGGTTGGTGACCCCTGCTATAAAGCACTATGAAGCAGTATATAAGTCTAAGCACAATTGCTATTGTGTATCTACACATACATACACTTTACAGGCAAAGTTGGAAACACTCTATTAAATTAGCATCATGCTGACCATAGTTAAAATTACAAAGTTTTTCTTTGAAAAATACAACATGGGCTAAGAAAAACAAATGAAATTATGAAGCTTGAAAGATATGGTTTCAACACTATTTCATATAAATATGTGGGAAAGGTAGACAATAGATTTGATAGATTAAATTTGATAGAGTACCTGAAGTGTTCTGCATTGTAATTCATGGCATCATTAGCAATTTTAAAAATATCTCAATATGCAAAAACAAAACAAGGTAAAATGACTGTTTATTGATATTCTAAAAATAACAGACATAGAAGAAAATGTACCCAACCAAATGCCAAATGCTAAATTCCAGAGAATATCAAGAAAAGATTAGGAGTTATAGCTTAATACAAAGAATGCTAAGAAATTGAGGATAATAAATGACAAGGTTAAGTTATCTATTTAAGGAAATTACTGAAAGCAAGGGAAACTTTTATACAAAGATTGGCATGTAAAAGACAAATAAGGAGAAAGCATTAAACATATATGATGCAAATATACAGAACAATTATACCAAAAGATCCCAAAATTGTTGATACATATAATGGTTTAAACCAGTGTTTCTCAACCTTGGAAGCTTGAAGATGGGTGGACTTCAATTCCCAGAATCCCCTAGCCAAATTTGCAAAATAATTTAGTTCAAATTCTATTGTTATTTGTAAATGGGAATGGAGAATACGACAGCAGCCAAGAGAATGGAAAAGATGAATTCATAATCCAATTCCTAAAAGCAACAAAGCTGAAGAATAGTCATAATACTGGATAGTGCTTTTATATTTTATACTAATTAAATAATGCTCAAGATTTTGCAATCCAGATATCAACAATACATGAAATAAAAACTGCCAGAGATAGAAATTGAATTCAGTCCAATAGGAGTCTAAAGAGTCTTAGATAACTAAGATCACATTACTAATATCTGATAAATCATACAAAAGGCAAGAGAAGTCCAAACACCAATCAATTTTTGCTTTATTGATTAGAAAAGCTTTTGATTGCTTTAATATATTGTGGATAGATTCTATATAGGTAGTTGTATTGCCCTACTTCATCTATCTTTTAAAGAGTTTGTGTGAGGATCAGGAAATGCTGCTTAGAAAGGGAGAAGAGCAACAAAAAGAGTGTGCCTTAATTTATTTAATTAACTTATATGCAGATTATATCATGAAGAATGTTGGACTAGGAAAAAAAAGAAATTGTAGTTAAACTTGTTTTGGGGAGAATATCAGCAACTTCTGAAATGCTGATACCACTTTCAGGGTAAAAACATAAGGAATCTCTTATCAAAAGTGAAAGAAGGGAGTGCGAAACAGATAATACCAAAACAGTGCAAATAGAAAAGTTAATAGTGCCAAATGTTATCTTCAGAAATCCATAGCGAAAGTGAGTATAGCCATGAGAAAAGAGCATCTCCTACTTAGAAGAAAGAATATGAAAGAAACAGACAAATAATGACATACAGAACTATCACACAGACAAAGGTACATATTATCAATTGTCTATGGAGATTCTCAGTCATCCAGGTCATGGTTGTCCCCAAGGTGCTTTTTCAAGAGGCAACTGGACTTTCTAGTTTTTCTTTACAGATGTTTTGCTTCTCATCCAAGAAGCTTCTTCAGTTCAAGAGCTTCTTGGATGAGAAGCGAAAAAGTCTTCCAAGAAAAACCAGAAAGTCCTGTTGCCTCTTGAAAAAGCACCTTGGGGATATTATCAATTGGTTTTCTTAGTCCTACCATTCTTGTGAATGCTGGACCATTAGAAAGGCTAAATAAAGAATTCTGTAAATAAACTCAAGGAGCCTGGTGGTGCAGTGGACTAAACTACTGTTAAAGTAGTATTTAGCTGCCAGCCGCCTGTAATTACTGCGAGTTCAATTCTCACCAGGCTCAAGGTTGACTCAGCCTTCCATTCTTCCAAAGTAGGTAAAATGAGGACCCAGTTTGTGGGGTCAATAAACTGACTTTGTATAAAAAAGAACACCGCTTGGGGGGGGGCAAAAACCCTACTAAGCAGGTATATACAAAAGTATGAAGGCTATTGCTTAAAAGCATTGTAAGCCGCCCTGAGTCTCCGGAGAAGGGCGGCATATAAATCAAACTAATAAGTAAATAAATAAATAATATGTGGCAAGAAGTCTGCAAAGCAGCCTTTCAAATCTTTCAAAGAGGTTCAGTGAGCTCAAAGAACTCACTGTAAATAAGGCTTAGAAATTTGTTTTACAATATCCAAGGTTCTATGTTTACTATAAGACTAAGACTATAAGACTGTTGTTCTTGCTGCCTAGATTTTGCCCAGTTATGTAGAGTTTAAAAACGTCCATTAGGCCAAAAAGAGTTAAAAATCATAGTATGGTCCCAAAAGTAATAATGGGAGCCACAGCCTGTGAGTGAAGCTCTACCTACGTTTTATGTAAGGTGACCAGACGTCCCGCTTTTGGCGGGACAGTCCTGCTTTTGAGCAATTTGTCCCGCGTCCCGCAGCATTTTAAAAAAGTCCCGATTTTTCATTCTGCCTCCTGAGTCCCGGCTGCCTCCTGAGTCCCAGCTGATGGCTAGAGGGAAAAAACCTGTTTAAACTCTTGCCGCGGGGCTTCAAAGGGCCGCCCTACGTTGATTAGCTCGGCTTCCCCCTCTCAGCTGATTTGCGCAGGGCTCTGCTCTTGCTAAATTGCTCAGCAGTTTTTTTTTTCTCTTTGCAAACCAAGCTCAAAACGAAACTGAAAGTAAAACAGGCTGTTGGCTTTGCTGTTTGCTTGCAACGTTGGAAAATTAGGCAGCAGATTTATTTTCCTTTTCCTCACCAAAAAAGGTAGGTGCAAACAATGGGAAATTATTTAGGGCAAAAGAGGAGAGTTCAAGATTTTAAAACACAAAAGAAAAAAAAGCTCTTTTTAACTAGGGAATTGTATTAATTGAGATACTATTAATTGTATACTGTGTTGAAAGCAGAAATGGTTAAGTTGTGGTTTGGAGGAATATATGGGGAAATTATTTGGTTTATTATTATTGGTAAATATAATTAATTGATTTGTAAGAAATTGGATTGCATGGAAATAATTGGAATATTCATGTTCATATTGATTAATATACAAAAAAGATAGTTATATAACTAATTGATTTATATTAAAATGTTGAATTTGTATTAAACAACTGTATTACATAATTACATAATTAACCAATGTGAGGATGGATATAAAAATAGATGACAATGGGAAGGGGTATAATATAGAATAGAAGGGAAAAATTGAATTTGATTTAAGATTAGAGATGAGGATGAAGGGTAATATTGTTTTTTTAAAAAAAATAGATGAGGAATAAATATGGCAAAAAGGAAATATAGAAATTGTAAATTTAATTGAAATGACTAAACACTGTTTAAATTTGTGAACCAGCCAAATATTCTGTTCAAAGAAAATACATTGTATGTTTGTATGTGTGTTTCTAATTATTGCTATTTATTCATATTTGTTCTCTTTTATTCTTTAAAGTTTAACAATTCATTCTTTATCTTAATATCTTTATATTTGTTTGGGGCTGGCTTTCTTCCCTTTCATCTTTTTTATTGTACAGCAATCTTTCTCCTCAAACCTACCACCTCTCTTTTCTTTCCTTCTTACTTTCTCTTCCCCCCACCCTCTTCTTCTCCTTCCTATTTCCTCTTCCTTTCTCCTTCTCCTCCTCTCTTCCTCCCTCTCTTACCGTCACTCCTACTCTAATTTCCCTTCCCTTCCTTCATCCCTCTCTATTACTGTATCCTTTTATGCATATGGACTACTCAGAGGGCTGAAAAAGTTATTTTTGACTGGTCCTCGCACTTTTGACCAGTCCTCGAACTTACAACTGTCCTCACATTTTACGTTTTTTGCCCTATCTTATCACCATGGTGAAGAGAAGCAGTTGTGAAATGAGTGACATGGTTGTTAAGAATGCTGCACGGGCATAAATGTGAGGATGGTCATAAGTGTGAGGACCAGTCAAAAGTGCGAGGACCTGTCAGAAATGACTTTTCAGCCCTCTGAGTAGTCCCTATACACATAGCCATGGCCACCCGGTCACATGACCAGCTAGCCACGCCCACACAGTCACATGGCCTCCAAGCCACACCCACACAATAAGCCACGCCCACAATGGTGTCCTTCTTACCAATGTTAAAATCTGTTCACCATACCCTATACACATAGCCATGGCCACCCGGTCACATGACCAGCTAGCCACGCCCACCCAGTCACATGACCAGCTAGCCACGCCCACAAAATAAGCTACACCCACAATGTCCCTCTTTACCAATGTTAAAATCTGGTCACCTTAGTTTTATGTGCACCATAGAATAAATAAATAAACAAATAAAAACTGGGGTGGGGTTTCAATTACATCATTGCAGTTGGTATCTTGATTTCTTCTTCTTCTTCTTCTTCTTCTTTTTTTTTTTTTACTGTACCCTGTAGACATCTCTGGGCCTGAACAATAGCTAGTTTGAATAGAACCAAATCTCTAAGGTTATCAGAGACAGACTTGAGAAAAATAAAAGAGTATATTTCTTCTATAAAAAGCAGTCTGAGGAGAGAATACCAATTTTAACACCAAATGAAAACAAAAAGAAAGTTCCTAATTTGTTATCTCTCTCCCTCAGTGGTCATTTGAATAATAGTGTTGCATTTTCAAAATTCAGAGTCCACATCAAAACATGACATCAAAGAAGCAACAATGGAGCATCGTCTACAAAGAAAAAGAATGGTTGATCAAAAACCTCTCTGGAGACTTAAATAAGATACATAATAATGTTTAAGAATGTCACTTAGTAAATAAACTGTCAGAAAAAATTATATACCAGAAATGACAGCCATAACAGATGGGCATTCCTTTGTCATTCAGATTTATCTGTAGCACTGGTAAAGATCTCGCGTTACTTGGCAAATCAACAGACACCTTTCATTTTGAATATGATATTTAAGCCAGCTCTAGTGAAAAATCTGGTGATTTTTTTTTTCACTATTCAAAGCAATATTTTCATCCAGTCTTTGTCTCTAATGTCTAGTCTTGCAAATGTCGAGTTTGCTATTGGTCTATATCATTGCCCCAAATCAAATGAGGATGTTTCTCCTGTGCCAGATGAGATCTGAACGGAATCCCCCTGGGTGAATGCACATTTACTTAGCATTGTGGTAAAATAAAGATTCTAGCCTAAGTATATAATATTAATTTTAATGCAGACTATGGCTATCTTGAGATTAGATACTGGATCTTTTATTAAAAACGTTAGTACTACATATGTAGACTTCAGAAGACCTGTAAATCTACAAGCAATGTGACTTTCCTGATGAACTGCTATCGTGTTTCCTGGAAACTCTAATCTGGATTCAAGGATTTGCAAGAAAGCTAAAATGGACTGAGCATTATTATATCTAATGATGTTAAGAAATTAAAAGTATGCTTTGTTTAAAAGTAGGGTCTGCTCTCCCATCTATCTATAGAGCTTGTTAAACTGCATTGTAGCAGATTCCCAGCACCGATGATACTATTTTATTGCTCATGAACTGTTCTGGTACGATTCCAGTTGAGTCTGCAATTGCAGATTATATTGCATGGACTGTGGGGTCTAAAGCTAATTAAAAAGTTGAGTTTTTAGAAACTAATCATAGGGTACTGCTCTCTTACTGAAAGGATTCAATCATGTTGTCATAGCAACTGGAATTTTGGTAAGTAAAAGGTATTTGCTCCATAATGCAAATTTTCTGTGTAGTTCTTCAATAACATATTGTGATAGCCTATATCAATATGAAGCAAAAAGTATTAAGAAACTTCATATTCTATTCCCCTACTTAAATCTGTAATACATGGATGAAATAGTGAAAAGATCTTTTCCATAGTTTCTTATGCACCTCTTACTTCAGCAAAAAATGAAGAATTGTTTTTAAAAAAACCACCCAATCAATCTCATCACCACCACTAGAAAAACCATTATGGCCTTAACATGTTTGTCACTACCAGACTTTCCACTAGTAGTAAAATGACTGTGCTACTCTGTTCTCTATGAAAACAGCCTTGTTTACAGATGGAATTTCTTCCAATAGCAGTAGCCACCTAGCTATTTTCAATTTGATTACATTCCCACAAAACATTAAGCCAGAGGTTTAAAACTTTAGTTTGCTAAGCAAACCATTATGTTAAACCAAAATGCATAGATTAGTAAATTATGCTAACTTTAAATTAATCATTAAAGTACTAAGTGAAACCAACCAAAGGACTATTCCCAGTGGTGGGATTCAACCAGTTCTGTCCGGTTCGGGCAAACGGTGGGCCCCGCCTATCCACCCAGACATAATGCTGTCCTATTTAGTTACGTTTTGGAGGCCGTGCACATGCGCGCGCATGCTCACATTTGTGAACTGGAAGGGAAGATAAGGGAACCCCACCTCTGATTATTCCTGTTAAGAAACACTAAATATTTTCCCCTCTGGAGGCAGGAAATTCAGCTACATACATTTCAGTCAGTGTCTCTTTTTTTTTTTCAAAGCCCCAATCTTAAGGAAGTTGTTTCCCAAGTAAGCCAAAGACTATAAACCATTGAAGTGCTTTTGAGTAAAGTCAACCTTCAGGTGTTAGTAATGCAAGATGGATATAGGAGAGGAGAAAGGCATAAGATAAAGGTATTCTGAGATCTGGATGCAATCCAGATAATACCTTAATTGTTGGGTATTATACCTTGTATTCTCTGTTCCCAGATCAACTGAGATTATCAAGAGGGTTGCAGCTGTGTTTTTGTTTTTTAAAAAAAGCATTATTGTATAGTAGTGCTTTAAATCTCAAAGAAATATTCATTTAGGAATGATTTCATAGGTTTGCACTTTCTGCATTTGGAAATCCCTATAGCTGATTCTTCCTTTGTGCATGGTAGCCTCCAGGTGGTGTGCGATGCCCATATGTAGTTCTCGGAAGCTGTGTTCTACAGCTTCTAAAAAGTTGACACAACCTGCCATACATCAAAAACATTTCAGAAGCTGTAGAACAGAGGTGTCAAACTCGCATCGTCACGTTGTTGTCACATGATGTATTGTCACTTTTTCCCCCTTTGCTAAACTGGGAGTGGGCATGGCCAGCATGTGATGCACCCAGCCCATGGACCATGAATTTGACACCCTGCTGTAGAACACAGCTTCCAAGATCTGCAAGTGGGCATCGCACACTGCCCAGAAGCTACCACACGAGGACAAATTATGCATTGTAAAAATCGCTTGAAGACGGGCAATACTTCCAATGTAATCTATGGAATCCCCTGCGTGGATTGCCCCCGTGACTATGTAGGACAGATGGGGAGGAAGCTAACCACCAACTGCAAGAATGCAACTGAGCAGTCAGACAAGGAGACCCAAACTCATTGGTAGCCTCACACAGCAATGAACAAGGACACACATTCAGTTTTGCAGCTACTCAGATTGTTGGATGAGCAAGCACAAAAACAGACAGGGAAGTGACTGAAGCCTGGGAAACACGTCCCCTCATCAGTCAACAAGACTGTTGATTTATCACCAGCCTATCCAGTACTTAAAAGGCAAGGGCTGGACAAACAATTGACAGCTAATGACTTAAAAGCCAGCCATCAACACACACCAATCAACATATAAAAAGCCATTTATAACAGGCACTATAAATACCACACAGAGAAAAGCACACACTCTGCTAGAGAGAAGTTCCCTGAAGGCTCCAGTATGAGTCTGAAATCTCAGAAGACAAAACCTCTGATCCTGGTGACCAACCCAGATTGGATCCTGCAATCAATTTGGTCCCTAATGTATATTGCTGTTAAAATTTTGCAAAAATGTCAGAGAAGTGGAACCAAAATTTAGGCAGTTAAATACCATTGTATATACAGTATAAATGTTCAGCAGTGGTCCAAGCATTCTGTATGCCAAAGTTCCCAAGTTCACTCTTTAGCAACAGCAGTTAAAAATAATGTATCACTGGAGCATCTATGAGGCTACATTTTCAGATATAAAAAACTCACACTATATAGAGGAATCTCATATTTCATGTCGATTAGCTTGCCTCTGGTCATTTCTCCACTAATGTCTTATAGCAGCTTCTCTAGTCATCCAACCACTGTTAGGCCAAAATAACTGTAATGAATACAATTGGTGACAGTTGTGTGATGCTATGAGATTAAGTAAGTCGCTAGCAAGAAAATGGTATTTTGAAAATCATCACCTCCTCTGGGTATCCTCAACATTTCTGTAGTTTTAAGGCCCTAGTTCAAAATCACATTTCCCTCTGTTTCTGGAAAACAAATTTAGTATGGGATTTTGTTTTGTTTTGTTTTTTTTGTTTTATAACTAGTTTTCCACTGTATCCACATACTGGAAATACAGGTTGGAAACATGGAAAGCTAAATTTATATGACAATAGTCTGTCTATAATGTGAAGATTACAACTTCAAATTTATGTCTTCTTTTTTTTAAAGAACTAGACTTAGGGGAGATGAAGATCATTCCAGCTCAGTGTCATGTTAAAAAGCTCACCACCTGGCACAGACTGTTTGCCTTCTCTCAGCAGCCTGATAACATATTCAATGTGTCCAAGTTCCAAAGTGACAAGTATATAATTTAGTGTAGTGACACTGAGAGCCACCAGGCAAGGATCCACTGAAGACATGGCACTTTGGCATCTGTTACACCATGTACGTGCGTCAGATGCACAATGCACAGTCTAGACAATACTTTATTTCCTGGCAAAAATTCTTCCTCAGAGCAGATACCACAGCATGGCATTGGTGCATCCTTTTCGCTCAAATAATAGCAATTCTGTTAGTGAGCAAACAAAGGCATAAATGGCAATCAGTTTTTAGTAGCGTTTAATTACAAAGAAGTTTGGAGTTTTATGGAACGTTTGCCAGATTCAAATCTCTTCTAAAAAGTAAAGGAATGGGTTCCAGAAAAGTTGCTGCAAAACTTGAATGAGGAATTTGTTACAGGAAAGAATGCGATTGTTGTGGCCCAGCGGTGGCCAGCGGAGTCGGATAGTGAGGAGGTTGGGGAGGAACTTGGGCCAGTCCTGGGGGCTGTGGAAAGCTTGGACAAGGGCTCTGTGTCAGAGGCAGAGAGGGAGGTAGACAGCAGCGAGGCAGAGGAACAGCTCGAGCTTGTTCCCAGTACACACATGTGCAGAGCTGCCAGAAGAAAGAACAACTCAGAAAGCAGGGTCGACTTGGGTGTAAAGCCACACCTTGGAAGTAATTGGAGCCTCCCATAGGAAATAAAAGAGGAGTGAACAGGGAGTGGGCTTTTTCAGGAAACAATTTGTTCGTTCTGTGATTCTGAGAGACTCTGTACCAGGTTTTGCTTTGTACTGTGGTTGGAAACAAATTACATGGCAGCTTGCAAAACGAGATAAGGTGTGTTGAGAAATATTCCTTTAAAAAACTGTTCGGACAAACCTGGCTGACTGTGAATGAACGTAATTCACAGTTGTGTAAATAAAAGAGGTTTTGCCGGGCTCAGTTCCTGCCTCCTGCTTGTTAAGGGAGCCTAGGTCAGAACAGCAATAGCTACATTTTGGAAATTTGAGACATTAACTTATTTCCAAAATTTATAGCAGGTAGCTTAGTCTGCTTTACTGCCCTTCTATGGCAGCTTCAGAGCTCTTCAGGTTACCCAAAGGATAGCATCAATACAGTGATTATTCACCAAGATTTGTTGCTTTGGGCTACAAAAATGAGAGAGGACAAATTTGGCTTGCAGGTCCATCTCTCTATAAGTCATAACTCTTATGACTTATTTATTTATTTATCAAATTTATATACTTAATATAAAAAGAATATAAGCACAGAGCAAATATTATAAAATATAGCTATGAACATGGCCTGTCTTTGGAAAATGCCAGACAAGTCTCCCATTCTGTATTGGGATGACCCGATCCTGTTCGTCTTCCAGAAAGGCTTGAAAATCGAGGTTAGCCCTCAGCATTGGGCCAAAATATTGAACAAGCCTATCCTGAAATGGTTTGGGAAATATGAATACAATTGTACTTGGCTTCAGTTGTGTATGCATGGGGCTTTATGTCTATTGGTAACTTTTTTGTGTGTTTTTAATCTTAGCCACACAAGATCACAATTAATGAGTTGGCGGTCAAATAAATAAATGCCAACTGTATTTAAGCTTGTGTTTACTTTTAGAATGGCCATCAGAGAATAATGAGGGAAGAAGGTGTTCATTATTTCTGTCAATGAATTGTCAACCCTACAGTTCAGTGAAAGTGGCTACCTTCTTTTCTTCCTTTGGGAAGAAGTTACTACTGCCTTAGTACAAAAATTAGCTGATATAAATTTCCTTTACTTCGACAGGTTTTTCATTTACTTTGTGAATCATGAAAAAAGTAATATTATGCTTATCTTAAAAGTTAAACATATTCAACGTATAAGCATGTTGCTCTCTTTCACAAGTTACAAGCTAAGATTTGCTTGGATTTATTCACTGAATAAATCACACTTTCTTGGGTTCATACCACACACTACATTACAAAGGATTGAGAACAATTTACAATAGCTTTGTTCACACAACAGACTAAGCTGGAAACGCATTATTTGTTAGGAGGATATGGGAACCAAGCGCACCGTGTGCTTCAATCTTTATATAGACAGGAAAATGATAGTATTTTTTGAAGGGTGTTTGCTAAATTCATAGGGTATACCTGGATTTTCATAAATCATATGCATTAATCATAACTTCTATAGATTCCCAGCTATTCCAGGCAGCAGGCATAGAGAATCATAGGTTGTGGTTGGATTAAGTATCCCGTATAATCATTGGGGCCAGAGGTGGGATTCAGCTGGTTCGGACCAGTTCGAGCGAACTGGTTGTTAAAATTCTGCCCAGTTTGGTGAACTGGCTAATCTCACCACTGGCTGGCCCTGCCCCTGTCTGTTTTTCAGGCCATTTTTGGCCATTTTGGGGGGCATTTGGGGCATTTTGGGGGCATTTTTTGGCCCATTTCCCAGCCCATTTCCAGCCTTTTTTGGGCCATGTTCCAGGCTGCTTTGGCCATTTTGGATGTTCAGTAGTAATAAATAAAGAGAGAGGGAAACTGAGTCAAAGACCTCAACAAGGTACAATTTCCCTCTCTCTTTATCTACTACTACTGAACATCCAAAATGGCCCAAAAAACAGCCCGAAAAATGGCTGAAAATGGCCCAAAAATGGCCCAAAAATGGTCTGGAAAGAGGGTCAAAAATCCTTCCAACCACTTGGACCTTTTCCTCATATCAATACATCAGTAATGGGGTGGGGTAGGAAAGGAATCTTACGTATCAGTGTAAAAGTCACTTTTTTCCAGTGATAACAGTTCTAGGATAAATCAGATCAATAATAATGCCTGTCTATGTATTTCTCCTGTTCAGCTTTTCCTCATTATCTGACTATTCCAGAATATAAATAAAGACAGAGGAGGACAGTTTTATTATTGGGAGAACTTTGTGTCTATTTTTAGGGTCCCATACTATAAATAAAGAGAATGGAGGACAATTCTTGTGATTGAGAGAACTTTGTGTCTATTTTTAGGGCCAGAATGATCACAGCTCAATGACAGAGCATAGATATTGCATATTCAGGCAAAGTAAGAGCTAAGGAAAACTTCATTGTGAACTTCTCATAAATTATGGTCCATGAAGGTGGGGAGATTAGTGATCCTTAGATGCCTTTCTATATTTTTATGCATAAAGCATGTTTCTATTAGAATCTTCCTTCATAGATATGCTGCTCAGGATAATCTGTAATATGGTTTTTTTTTTAAAGGAGACAAAAGCACAGATCCCTAAAAAGGATCTTAATTTGCCCATTTTTGACAAGGTATTTCAAACTTGCAATTCTAAAATGTGTGGACTTATAGAATTGGCCGGACAGCATTCTGGAAGTTGAAGTCTATACATCTTAAAAGTTGCCAAATTTGAAAAACACTGATCTATCAGAACATCTAGTTCAGGGGTATCCAACCTTAGTAACTTTAAGACTTGTGGACGTCAAAACAGGCTGCAAAATCGGCAGGGTGGGGCCAGCCAGTGATGGGATTAGCCCAAACCGGTCTGAACTGGCTGAATCCCACCTCTGCCTTTGAGGGGAGTTGCGGGGAGATGGTGCTGGGTGTGATGAGTGATGTCGAGTTGGCCATGCCCACCCAGTCACATGACCTCCTGGCCATGCCTACCCAGCTAGTCATTAGGGCAGAGAACCAGTTGTTAAATTATTTGAATCCAATCACTGATTGGGGCATAGTTCTTAGAGCAATGTTCCCCTCTTTCCAGTAATTTTTCAAGGCTTGGCTTTTTCTATTTTTCTACTCATGTGGTTGTATGGCTATACATTCATCTAGAAAGAATTCTTATTAAAAATACTGCAATCTTGAAATCTAAGCAAGAAGTCAACTATTCATGAACTTCAGCAAACTAAGATCTTGGCTTACATTTTACAAGCACTATTCATCAAAACCAGGACCTATTTATAGGCCAACATACTTTGCAAAAATAAACATTATACAACATTTTAGATAAGTAAATCAGTTCTAAATAATTTCTTCCCTATCTTCATTTCTAGATGACAGGAAAACTATTGATTTGGGGGAGTATTTTGAATATTACCTGTGTCCAGGATTTCAACATGACTGTGTACAAAAAAACCCATACAAGCTTTGTTTAATTAACAAAGATATAAAAGAGTTATTGTATTTTTGTAGACTGTACTATGATGAGTGAGCTGGTCTTCCGATCTCATAAAATAACCTCCAAAAAAACCATTAATTTCCTCTTTAGGCTTTCATTTTATATGCGGGAAACTGGAATGAACCCAGAAGAGTATATGTGAAGGTAAAGGTGATGAATTCTTCCCGTTCCTAATCAAAAGAGTAATGTGTGAGGTGGGCTCCACTTGAAATTCTAAGTCACATTTCTATGTAATGTTTTATATACAGATTACATTTTAAAAGCACTTACAGCTAGTGTATTTTGGCAGCTGTCAATGTTGCTTACGAGATGTAGGTCTGTTTATCCAGAACACTGTATGCTGCAGTTCCCAAGAAGAAAGTCCTTGAATTTTCCTATTGTATGCATTATCATTTTTCCTGCAGCTTTTCAATAAACATTTACAGAAAGCCTTAGAAGTAAAAGTCAAAGGATCATCATCTCACTGAAAACTTCAAAGAAGGGGAATGAATAGTTATGAAGATTGAAAGATGGAGAGACTGGTGATAGAACACAAGTCAGCCTGCTCTAATTGTTAAATTAGGACATCAGGCACACTGATAATGGATATTTTAAAAATATGCAGAGTATGCACACTGCAGTAAAACGTGATAACTTAAAAGTGAGTGTTAATCCTAAATCATGTGACTTCTTAGGCAAAGCATTTCTTAACTTATCTTTATGGGCAACTCAGTCCTTTACATTACTATGAAAAGATGCAAGATACTTGGATTAGGACAATTGCACAGACATGGAGCCCTAATTATTCTGAAGCACACATTTATGGAGGTGCTGTCTACAATGTTCCCATCTAAAACTTTCCTTGAATACAATTTTATTAAGAGTTTTGGTTATAATAATATCTATGGCAAATTAAAGAAAAAATAGAGAAAAAGAGTAAGTAGTGCAAGAAGAAAAGGAAAAGATAAGGCAAAAATAAAAAAAAAGAAAAAGTGACTTCCAACCTCACCTTCTTTACAATTAAATATTTACCCTATCCTATCTTTTATCCCTAAACATCTTCTTTTCAGTCCTGGTATCAGCAGAAAGTCCAAAAATGGTATACATATTTTTTTTAAAAAAACTTATTTTAATGATCAAATAAATCAACGTTATATACCTTCCTGTTATGTCTAACAGTCATAATCTTTAGTTCATTCAAACATTATTGTAGGATTTGATGTCTCTCCATTTTATTGCATAGAGTTTTTCAAAGCTTTAAAAAGCCTCTAGGAAATCCATAGGAAAAATTATTCTGGCCACTCTTTTATCATTTGTATTTCCTTTCTACATTTTAAAATCTCAGCCAATGTCTTATTTAGATCCAGTGAAACATCTTTTTCTAAGTCATTCTCTTGATCTGTCAATTGTAAATTCACTTTTGATACTATCTCTGTTTTGTTAAATAAAATGTGTTCTACAGCTGACATTTCTCCAATAACATCTTTTGGACATAGTCTATTCATAGAAGCAGACATCATTACTGACATTGTTGATATTTTCTGATTCCATTCTTCAAAAGTCTCCTTTAGTATTTTTGTTGTCATAATCATATTGCAGGACTATATATCTTTCCTCTACCTAAAAAAACACAGTCCCCATTAGTGTCCACTTTTGAAATCATAGAATTATTTACATGGATTGTAGCTTATACATGATCTATTTCCCATAAGAAGCTGTTTGCTCTTTATAATTAATTCTAAAAATTTATTGTAAAAGTTTCAATATTCCAATTTTATCTTGACTCTTATTCCATTTATAATCTTCTAGGATCAAAATCTTATTTAGCTTTTTGCTGTTTGTTTCAGGTTTTTGAAATTTTAAGATTATAACTAAAATTCTTTTTTTTTCATTCAAGATTAAAGACAGACTTCCACCTAACGCTTTTCACACTGGCTAATAGTGCAGCCAGAAGAAAGCATGATTGATGGTAGAGTTGGCTAGACAACACAGACTCATTACTTATATTTGGAAAACATGAGATGATTTTTCTGAAATTCATTGTTGTCACTTCTGATCAGACAGGGAATGAAGAAAAGCTATAATGTGTCTGTGAGCAGAATGAAAGCGTTCTCACGTCACGGCAACTTTATGAAGGACAACACTAACCTCTTTTTTTGGCCTTGGTCCTTATCCTGTGCTTTCCTTATAACTTAAATGTAGGACAAACATGTCAACCTGTTGGAATCTGCCCATATATTGGATGGCAAGCATCTTTCTCTGACTCAATCCTACCAAAACAAGTGGCTGGATATTTGGACTGCCCAGAACTGGGGATACTCCATATTAAACCTTGGGTGAGATAATACTTCTCCATTCAAAGGTGGTGCACAATTTTTGGGTCTTTCTGGACTCACAGCTCCTACTGTGTGTGTGTGTGTGTGTGTGCACCAGTTGCACCCTTTCCTAGATCAGGGGACCCTTCAAAGAGTCATTCATGCCCTGGTCACCTCACAGCTTAATTACTCAATATGCTCTGCATGGGGTTGTCCTTGAAGACTACCCAAAAATTTCAATTGGTCCAAAATGGCATGGGGCTTAGTTACACAAGGGACTATCTGTCTCCTATATTATCTGCCTAGCTGAGGTCTGGCAGAGTTGATGTGCTCTGTGTTTCTTCAATTAAGCAATGGGAGCTATCTAGAACTCAGAAGCACACCTTCCCTGTAGCAGCACCCGTTCTCTGGAAGAAGGTTCCGCCAAGATTCAAACAGCTCTCACCCTACTGGTGTGTAGAAGAGGCTTGAAATCCCGCGCTATCCATAGGTCTTTGGAAAGCGGGAATAAAGCTCTTGTTTCCTTTTTCTTTATTCCTATCTGGTTTAGTTATCTTCACTGGCTTTCCTCTTTTTTGTTTTATGATGTTGTCTGTTTTTTAACATTTTGTAAACTGCTCAGAATCATTGGGAATAGAATAGAATAGAATAGAATAGAATAGAATAGAATAGAATAGAATAGAATAGAATAGAATAGAATAGAATTTTTTATTGGCCAAGTGTGATTGGACACACAAGGAATGTGTCTTGGTGCATATGCTCTCAGTGTACATAAAAGAAAAGATAACATTCATCAAGAATCATAAGGTACAACACTTAATGATAGTCATAGGGAACAAATAAGCAATCAAATCATATTAGGAAACAGCCAATATAAATCATAAGGATACCAGCAACAAGGTTACAGTCATACAGTCATAAGTGGGAGGAAATAGGAACAATGAGAAGATTAATAGTAATGCAGACTTAGTAACTAGTTTGACAGTGTTGAGGGAATTATTTGTTTAGCGGAGTGTTGGCGTTTGGGAAAAACTGTTCTTGTGTCTAGTTGTTCTGGTATGCAGTGCTCTATAGTCTTGTTTTAAGGGCAGGAGTTGAAACAGTTTATGTCCAGGATGCGAGGAGTCTGTAAATATTTTCACAGCCCTCTTTTTGACTCGTGCCGTATACAGGTCCTCAATGGAAGGCAGTTTGGTAGTAATTGTTTTTTCTGCAGATTTGGACAGCATATAAATTTAATTAATAACAAAACTGTTATGCTTTCTTTCATTTCAGAATATTTATGGTTGTTGACAAACATCTCTTTTTAAACAACCTTTCTCTTCAAAATCAGCCTCCTCAAGTCTACTTTAACATGTTTAGGTAGAGAAGAAAGTTTTTGCTATTGACATCTGCGATGTGGTAACAAATATAACATAAAGACATGCTGAGCAAAAATTTTCATTATTGCTAATAGCATTATATATTATGTAGTTCGTACTTCAACCTACTTTTCTGCACAACCAATGCCTCACTGAAATCACAGAAAGTACAAAATACTACCGGTACCTAGGAAGCAGAATATTTTTTAAAAACCTAAACAACAGTGTAAAAAGAGTATCAATATTTTAAATATAAAGCAGAATTAGATTAACCCTAAGAATCTGAATGCTAATCTATAAAGGGCAAAAAAAAAGCAACCACAGTCCATCTTACTACACCAAAATACCTGGGGGTCACCTTAGACAGGACCCGACCTTTAAGAAACATATCCAGAATATGGCTGCCAAGGTTAACAGCAGAAATAACATCCTACAAAAACTATGCGGAACAACTTGGGGAGCTTCAGCCCCAACTCTCCGATGTGCAGCCCTCGGGCTTTGCTACTCTGCAGTGGAATACGGTGCAACTGTATGGATAAACAGCTCACATACAGGACTTATTGATGTTCAACTTAACCATACGATGAGGCTAATTACTGGGTGCATAAAACCTACACCTAGTTACTGGTTACCAGTTCTTAGTCACATACTCCCCCCGCACTTACGACGACAAGAAGCTCTCATTCGGGAGTATAGTAAGATCCTATTAAATTCCTCTCTACCCATACATGGATACATTCCTGATCTCTTAAGATGCCGATTAAAGTCAAGAAATCCACCAATCTTGACAGCGCGTAAGTTGAAGGCCGTTCATCAGAACACCACACAAAAGTGGATGGAGGCGTGGAATAGCTGTTCCCCCCAAGATGTCTCTGAGCATATCAGTCCTAGTAGTATACCTCCAGAATTTGGGCCTACCCCGACACATATGGGTGACATATAATAGAATTAGAACAACACATGGGGTGTGTGCTGACTCCTGTATAAATGGGGAAAGACACCTTCAGCACAATGTGATTGCGGGGCCCCTCGACAGACTATCCAGCATATAGTGAGGTAATGCCCTAACAGAAGGTATCCAGGAGATTCTAGGGACTTCCTCTGCATAACAACGGCAGCTACTGACTGGATCTCCAAACTCGACATTAAACTTTGAAATGTTATTTCTGTTTTCCTTTTAGGTTTTCTTACTGTTTTTTATTGTTTTAATTGTTTTTAACCTGTAAAAATGAAGTGTTTTAATACTGTGTGCAACCAACCATATGCTAAATAAATAAATTACTGCAGTGAGAATCAACAAAGTGGATGCTGTCAATGAAAATTTTAGGACATAAAATGCTTATTTTGTTTTATTATCTAAGCTAAATAAAGTACATTTCCTATAACATCATATGTCATGCAGTATATATTTGCACTTTTGCCCCTGAGCTGCTTATGAACAAACAACCAAGTATTTATTATATGTAACACATGTAATCATATATACCAATGTAAAATATTCCATTTTATCTTATTACAGTTGAGGTTTCTGACAGCTTTAATGTTTAGATGCAAACTGGCAGCATTTGTTTATTCCTATTCTAATGAATACTATGACATCGTTTATTCATTCAATTAATATGGTAATTGGGCGTAGCTCAAATTATTCATAGCTTTATTTAGAGGAAAATCACAGTGATCTGGGGCTACATCAGTGTGGCAGCTGTGTATATATTTAATAGGAAAAGTTCTGCACTTACAGAAATTACTTTGATGTGCAAGTGGCCTTTGATGGATATTGTCAATGCAACAAGGAAAGGAGAAGCAGCATTTTTATTCTTAGCTATTTATTCATGTAACCTGAAAACACTTTACACCTGTGGAAAACAAATCCCCCATTTGTGTTCTAG
This sequence comes from Arizona elegans, assembly GCA_022577455.1. Lineage (NCBI taxonomy): Eukaryota > Metazoa > Chordata > Lepidosauria > Squamata > Colubridae > Arizona > Arizona elegans. The sequence continues at coordinate 169,537,995 of JAKOOJ010000002.1, forward strand.
ATCTATATTCATATTATACATCTGTCAACTACGCTAAATATTCTCCCATTCCAATTTTCAAGTCAAAATAATTTTTAAAAAAATTCAGAAATAAATCTTCTCTCATCTATTGTTGCCTTATATCCATTCTTCCCTATAATTACTCCTTTCCTCCTCCTCACTTAGTCTCTTGGGTCATCCCATCCACTTGATATGTCAAGATGCTTCAAGCATATCAAATTTAGCTATGTGATAAAATAATTAAAGGCAAGCTATTACATCAATTGAGAAAAGAGAAAGGTGGATAATAGATTGTTATACTTACTATAATCTGAAATAAAAGTAAGTTCTATGTAGAAACAAATAGGAAAAACTAGCAGGATTTTAAAACCAGTTTTTCAGATTTAAAAATAATATCATACTTCAGGCAGAGACGCTTTGAAAAGAACCACTTTTATTTTCTAAAACAGAAAAAAAAACCTGCTTTAAAGCATGTTGCATGAGTTCCACAACAGAAGGCTTTAGACCTAGTCAGCTTCCATATCTCATACAGTGAGATACATAGGATCACATATTCCTTTGGAAAAATATGAATGAATGGCAAGCTAGAAATGTGTCATCAAAAAGAGCTTCTGATATCAAAGAAAAATATGATTGAAAAGTATCCAAGGCCTTACATTACTTGTGTTTGTTGTGCTCTTCATCTCCCTAAGCAGAGAGATCAATAAGTAGATCCTGTGACAGGATCTTACATTTTTTGCATATACAGATGAGGAGCTGCTGGCATTTTCAGAAATAGGATGCTCTCGTTTCAGATTAGATGCACATAGATCTAGAACAGCAGACATCATCACCAAGCAGCAGATGAAGATCCTGGAAAGTTATAAAAACATGGCTGCTTCCTCTCTTTCCTCAGCAGCAGCTGCTGCAACAGCAGTAGACCTAGCTCCATTTGCAGGAAGGGGAAACACACCTCCTTTGAAATCTATTTTTCCCCCTTCCTACTGCCTGTCCTATCCTATGTTTAGTTTTTTTGGCTTCAATGTCTTCATCTGGTTAATACATCAACCTGTAAAAGTGATTTCTCATTTATTTGTGACAGCTGTAACCTAAAGTGGCTGCACCTGGAGCGTGCTGTGAGCAAACTGTTGGATGTAAACTTGCTAGATAAATATCTTATTTATCTTCCTAGAAAAGAATAGAGGAATGCTGTGGCAAACCAGAATGGCCAGATTCAGGCCAAAGCAGCATGAAGTGTTTTTTATAGAATTTTTCTTTTTACATGGGAGGGAAAGAGAATTTCTCCTTGCATCCATGGTCTGCAGATACAATATGAAAATGATAAAAGGCAAATCCAAGAATTTAATTTATGTAAGGATGAATTCCTCAGAATTTATTCCTAAATCTTACATTGAACACTAGAGCTATAGTAGAGGTATCGAGGCATTACTTTAAGATCTTTGACTGTTACTTGTTCTGTTTTAATCTGAGCTTCCTGTTGGTGTATGTTTTAACTGTTTTAATTGTTTGGGGAGGTTTTGTAAGCCATCCAGTCTAATAAAGTGATGTATCATAGCAAATTTAAGTAAAATAATTTTAAAAAAAAAATTTTTTTTTTTTACAAATGCTATTGTCAGCGGTTTTGAATTTGTCTTCATTCCAACAGATGTCACTGGACCAGTGTTATTTTTTCATCCTGAATGCCTGAATGGTCTCAATACATAAAGTTGCTCTACATCCAGAAAATCAGAGAAAACACAAAGTGAGAGTGTCTCTGAGAATATAAAAACACATAGTTCAATCTGTAGAAGTAAATCCCTATGTATCTGGGACCAAGTGGAAAGTCTTCCAGATTGCTGTGAACACTAGCACTTTTTGAAAAAGATGAATCTACCAAACCAACAAAGAACTTCAATTTGGAAGTGTTGTTTCCACAATTAAAGTGGACTCAAAATCAACTTCATCTGAGTGCTTACACCACATCAAATGTCTTGATTTCCTTATCAAGAAGGAAATTATATAATGGAGAGTTGATGAAGCACAAGGATGCTTGCTGGCTACTTGCCACTCTAGACATGTTGAATTTCATTTCAGGAAGCTGTATGAATTTTATTCTTTCACATACACTCTTGTAGAGCACATTTCTCCTTTCCTTATATAGGCCAGACTCCTTGAATGGGATAGTCAGTGGCATCCGCATGTACTGAACTCATTATATGAGATGGATTGCTGCTGAATGGCACATAAAATTGGTAGGAAAGGGACATATTTTCCAAATTTTCCAAAATCATTCTATGTACTGAATTTGCAAATAAGCAATCCCATTATTTCAAAGATGATTCAGTAGGTTAGACTACATAATTTAGAACCTAAGCAACCTGAATTCAGCCTATCAACTGTGTGACGTATGAAAAAATTATATATCACTCTTTTCATTTTCTGAAAAGAATCATGTAAGAACCTAGTTTTTCTTTCCATTTAGGATTCATAAGAGCAAAGTTCCTGATTCCATAAATTATCCAATATTAGAGTACCTTGTGTGGACTAGTAAAATTACTGCTAAAATATCTGGGAAATTTCAGTGCTTTTGAACAGCTAATTATGACAATGAGTTAAATTGTGTGCATTCGTGCTTTGTATCTCTCTGTCTAGTAAGAGAAGCACCATTAATAGAACAAAAGTTTCTCCACAACAAAGCCACTGCTATACTTGGGCAATATTAAGTTACTATATCACTTCATATCTTAAGGGAAAATGGAATTTTGGGGGGGAAATGATGATGGAGATCCAAAACTGTTTCTACGTTTCAATACAGGACCATCAGCTATGTGAATGGAAATAGATACAAGTCAGCAAAAGTTGAAATATACTGTAAGATCTGCCATATCACTTTTCCATAGCTCTGTTTGGTCTGTTTCACTGATTATTTTAAAACATTGGGAATTTACATTACAGGATTCACATTGGGCAGATGTGATAAAAGCCTAACTTAACTGTCAATACTTGATCTTTGATGTGTTTTGTTTCTGATTACAATTTACCATCATCTTCTCAGAAATGACTAGGGTGATATTAAAGTTAAAGAACATAATTACTAATTTTAGATTTAATTCATCATATTGTTTCCTGGGTGTTTATTAAAATTTCTTTTCAGAAGAGTATTTCTTTGTGTATTATTGATTCATTGATTATAACATCAATGTTATTGATGTACTGGCTCAAAGCTGTTGAGCCAGTATCAATTCATAGTGATTACATAGCCAGTGATTACCTGGTCCTTCAGGTCTTCCAACAGTGCATCCATTGTTGCTGTAATTGAATTCATCCATCTTGATGCTAGGCTTCCTCTTCTTCTTTTTTTCTCTTCTATCTTTTGCAGCATTATAGACTTGTCTAGAGAGTTAGGTCTTTGCATTGTATATCTGAAGTATAATATTTGAGCCTAGTCATTTGTGTCTGGAATGACAACTTTGGGCTGATTCGTTGCATGATTCATTGGTTTGTTCAGTTGGCTGTCCTGGTATTTTCAGGAGTCTTCTCTGACACAAATGTTCAAAAGCACCAATTCTCTTTCTATCAATCTCCAAAGTCTAACTTCTATTTCCATATAACATCACAGGAAAAGTATTGCCTGCATTTATTTTCTCAACTTTTTAGATAAAGATATGTGCATAGCACCTGAAAATCTTTTCCAAGGTCTTCAAGGGCAGTCTACCAAGTTGCAGCATATTTCTTAATTGTTGATTCTTTCTCTATCAATAGTTGGTAATAAAAGGTGCCCTTTCAATATCTTAATTGGGTTTTCTAAGACTAGTTGCTGTATCTATTGTCATTAATTAGATTAATGACAATAGATACTATTGTATCTATTAATCCTAGTCCTCTTTTATATTGTGTTCCTTACATTTGCATTTTGGAATTTTATTTTCTATTATATTTTCATTGTCTATTATAAGCTAGATTTAAGGCTGTGGCACTGTAAAGTCTAACAAACACATTGTGACACAAGCTTTGTCACAAACATGAACACTAACATACAATATCCAGAGACTGGATAATTTTCTATTACATTTATGGCTGGCGTGATGGGGCTCTCAAGGGCTTCCTATTAAAACAATATAAGGTTTTTCAACAATGTGCTTTGGAACACATGCAAGTCATTATTTTTCTCAGGAAAAAAATTGGAGACAGTCAGAAGCAGCTTCAAAAAATGCATTTGGGATTGAAAATAAAACGGGTTGCTTTTAACAATTTGAAAAGGGGGGATTCTGCTCATTGCAAAGTAAGTTACTTTCTCTCTCAGGTTTTCACAGCTCTATTGGCCATGTGTTCTGCACGTTCTTAGCAACATTTTGTACAACCTGGGTCTTGTCATGCCAGAAACCTGGTCATTTTTAAGTATGCCAAATCTCTCCTTGTACGTGGGACACTCAGGCAAAGCTTGGCCATCTGTGCATGGCATGCTTTCTATGTCTGTTCAGGAAACAGTAGCAGCCAGAAAAGATTGGAAGATAAAGATGCTACATTCCTCTGGGATTAGCTTGGACTTTGAATCATAATCTTTTTTCGTCAACCCAAAGTCACAAATGGAATATATTTAATTAGCTAGGGTCAAGTGGCTCTGTGCAAAGTAGGAGTGATTTTCTTTGCCATTTTTTAAAATCTTTGATGTCTTTGGTATTTTGTTCTGTGCAAAGTAGGAGTGATTTTCTTTGCCGTTTTTAAAAATCTTTGATGTCTTTGATATTTTGTTCTGTTGTTACAAATGAATGCAGTGGATAGAGATAACCGTTATAATTACTGAAAAATAAAATGAATATTCATAGCTTTCTTCTATCAAAAAGGAATAAAGTACTTACCCCTGATAACGAAAGGTTATCTTATCTGTCAATATATTTTACATAAACTCCAGAAAAAATCTGTAATAATGTGATTAGTTGTAATCTAGTGTAATCATTTTCTCATCTATTTCCCTAGGGTTATAGTGTGTAAGAAAGCTAAACCCAAATGACAGCTCTTCTTCCATTTGTCTGCTTCCTATTGGGAATTCATTATCAATAGGAAGATGATCTCCCATGCCAAAATACATGTGCTCATTGTCAAAGAAAGATATTTATTTATTTAGCCACCCATCTCACATAAAGCAACTCTGAGTGGCAAACTGAATAAAAATACCAATGCAAAAATAAAATGCAAGACATTTTTAAAAAAAACAGCAGAATAAATATGGCTACTGAAAATAAACTAGTCAACACAAAATCATTCAACTTATTATTGCAAGAGAATCTTATACTTCCTATTCTAGTAGGAGAGAATTATGAGGATACAGGCGAAGTCAGCAGTTAAACCAGTTTTTACTTTACGGAAGTGTCCTATGTGATCAAGTGGTTCATCAAAGTCCAAGATTAATTCTTTACCCAACCATTTTGGTTTATCAGAGACTCTTAGAGTTGTTTTTGAAAGAGCCACATATGATCCCTAAAGGATAGCTACAACAAGAACTTTTCTGATCTCATATTATTGCTTTCCATCTTCCTACACAACTGAGGCACTTCATTAGGTTGAGGAAAATCGTATTGTTAACCTAATGGTACTTCATATAATCCATACCAGTATAGAACATACATATTCAGAGACATTAACAATACAGATGCTTTCCCAATGCCTGGATGCTGGAAGGCAATGAATGCGGAAGAATGGACTTTGGCACAATCCTGATCAGATTGAATAACTCTAGATTTTAGGGTTCCTTGTATGTAGCAATGTGACATCTGTATTTCTGGTTGGGATAGCATTCCTCAAATCAGTGTCAATCCTGAAGTGAGCCTGGCTGAAGCCATCTTGGAGGCTTTAGGGCTAACACACAACAGTGGGAGGGGGGGAAATAGTTAGATGGGGTTTTGTAGCCAAAACAATAAAGTTTTCATGTGAGAACAAAAGACATTCTCACAGGTAACTGGCCAGAGGATGATCAAATAACCCAGCACCTGGATTGGACAGCATGACCAGTGACTGGGAGGGGGAGAAAACTTTTAATTAGTGAAAGCTAACCTCTGAGAAACCTCAGAGTCGGCTTTCACCAGTTTGTGCCTATATGATGTATCCAATAAACTGTTCTTTGAGGAACTTGAGTGCCTTATAGTTTGTTTTCTATGGGTGCATTACTTGGAACACTGACACAGACACAGTGCACAATCTGAGGATTGTCCTAAACTAGTGATGGCTAACCTTTTCGGCACCAGTGCGCGCCAGAGCACTGGAACCCAAAAGACCGGTGGCAGCCAGCTGCTGTTCCGGGTTCCATCACAGAGGAGTGGGCGACGGTGCACGTGCCCACAGAGAGGGCTCTGTGTGCCACTTCTGGCATGCGTGCCATAGGTTCGCCATCACGGTTCTAGACTCTTGGCTCCTGTTTGAAGAGCAGGTAGCAGTGTTGATCAGGATGCTCTTTGTACAAATGCATAATACATTATACAACAGTTGTTCTCTTTTCTAGGGGGGAGGATGGACACTGTTCATTGTCATTTATTCCTTAGTCACCTCCCAATTGGATTACTACAATGTGTTCTATATGAGATTGCCCTTGAAGAGTATTTGGAAGCTACAACTAGTTCAGGATAAATCAGCACAAATACTAATGTGTGCACCTCAGTCTGCTCATATAACAATCTTGCTGTCCAAGCTACACTAGCTCTAGCTCAAGGTTGTCGTCTTTAAACTCTACATGGCATTGGACCAGGTTACTTGTGGGATTATCTATCCCTCAGGATTTCTGCCTGTTCTACTAGATCGAGCATGCTTGATTGGTGAATCAGTGCCAATCTGGTGGGGCCTCAGAAGTGTGCCTCCTCTGTCATGGTGCTTGCCTTATGTATTACCGGTAGCATTCCCTGACCCTCTTGGTCTTCAGGAAAGTAGCGTAACCTGCCTTTTCCTCCAGAACCAAGATGTTGAAAGAACTGGGATAGATCAATTGCCATAACAGAAGAATGGATGGAAAAAGTGATGGAGCTAGCAGAAATGGCAAGACTGAACTGCTTTAATTAGATAAAAAACATTTCCAGCTTTAATTCTACTTGGAAACCCTTCTGGAATTTGTGTTTAAAAAAATGAACTCTTGACTTTCATTTTTGCTGATTAGACTAGTTCGTTGCTAAAAAAATGGCTAGTAACGATCTAAAAATAAAAAGTTGAGGTTGTAATTTTATTTTGTATCTTACTGCACTGAAAAAAGTTAGACGTTAATGCTTTTTTTTCCTTTCCCTCTTTATCCTGTATTTCTCTCTTTCTTATCCTTTCCTTTTTCCCTATTATCTTAACTTTCATTTGTATTTTATGCTATTATAATTCCAATAAAAAAAAATTTTAAAGGATGTTGAAAGAGCTGGCATGGAGTGATATGAACTTTTACCAACATAGGTTATAGTTTGAAATTATTGTTTTATTGTATTATAGTGAATTTTTATTTTATTTCCTGTCAAGAGATGGGGCTTTTAGTAGAAAAATAATCATTTAAAAACAGTAAAACAATCATTGTAGTCATAGCCAATTGACTATGAGTTTGTAATAAGCTTGTCAGTGGAGTATTCTTGAAAAAAAGCACCTTGAGGATTTCAGAAATTCCTCTATGAAGCAGTGGTGAAATTCAAATTTTTTACTACTGGTTCTGTGGGCGTGGCTTGGTGGACATGGTATGGCTTGGTGGGCGTGGCTTGGTGGGCATGGCAGGGGAAGGATACTGCAACTTTTCCATTTCCATCCCACTCCAGGGGAAGGATACTGCAAAATCTCCATTCCCACCCCACTCTGGGACCAGCCAGAGGTGGTATTTGCTAGTTCTCCAAACTACTCCAAACTTCTGCTACCGGTTCTCCAGAACCTGTCAGAACCTGCTGGATTTCACCCCTGCTATGAAGGTACTCACAAAAGCTCTTATCATATCCACTATCTTGTTTTGTGAAATAGGCAGCTCTATAAATTTGAATAAATAAGTAAATTTGGGGCTTCAGGCAGGAACTGATATTGACTGAGCAGCTAGGTAATTAAAGTATGTTAATGTGTTGTGTTGTGATAATTTCCTATTTATAAGAAGAAAAATGGAATGGATTAATGTTGACAGTGTAGAATTATCATCATTCACATACAAAATCTTAAAACTAGGGATTATTTTACACCAAGAAATACTTACACAAAATTAATTAAATAATTAGTCTGAGGATTCTAAGGTTCTGGAATCCAAACTTACTACTTACATGAAGGAGTGCCCTCAAGTTCAGGTAGGTGACTCTAGTTCTCTGTTTCATAAGCATATTCAATTCATCTCTTACCACCTGTCAAGTGCTATATTAAAACAACATTTCAAATTGTAAAATTAGGAATAATAAAGCAGTGTGTATATGCTAGATCCATCCAAATAATTGCTGAAGGGATTTTTATGCTGAAAATAAGAATCAATTCCAGAGGTGGCAAAGTAAACATTTTAGGCAATAATATTAAAAATAATACTAGTTTGCTTTTATTAACACTTTAATTCAAAGTTCTTTTTTTTCTCATTAGATCTTCCTTCCAAAGATGATGTGGCTTACTCTCTCAATATTTGTAGCCTTGTTAAGGAAGGCTTTGGGGTATAGTTTTATTGTAGTGCTTCATGCACTTTTAGTTGGCATCCAATATTGGAATGGTTTCATCTGTACAGTAATTTACATGGTTTAGAATTATCCCTGTTTTTATTGCAGAGTTAGCTCTTAGACCATAGGTCTTCAAACTTGGCAGCTTTAAGACTTGTGGACTTCAGCTCCCAGAATTCTCCAGCCAGCTATGCTATGCTGGCTAGAGAATTCTGGGAGTTTAAGTCCACAAGTCTTAAAGCTGCCAAGTTTGAAGGCCTCTGTCTTAGACAGTCCTGCACTTTGAAAAGTTAATAAACAAGGTTTGATATGAAATCCAACATTACATAAATTAACTTCTATTTTTTGAAACGGGGACTTGCTTTTTCATATTTTGGGCCCTGAATTCACCCAATTAACTGCTCTAGGGAACCTCCTTGTGCAGATTTGGGGAAAACTCAGTACTGCAGGAAGGTGGAGAATACTGTCACCCAAACAGCAATGTTCTGTTTAGAGAGGAGCATCACTGAATACAATTCTTATCATCTGCTCTTCGTGGGACAGGATGCACAATGGCTATTGAACCAATAACTAAAACATGTGTAAAATATCATTTTAACATTGTTTCAAGCTCATCTTTTTGAAGAAAGAATCTTGTCCCTTTCAGTAATTTTTTAAAAAAAATATTAAAAATGGCTTTAAATTCAAATTCAAATCTTTATTGTCAGTGCACAACATATGTACAATGAGATTGGTTGAGCTCCCTCAGTGCACCCCCACCACCACCACCACAATTCAACTCACAGTGAAGACAGAAAATTCCCTAACCCAATAAATCATATTAACAAAACACACGGTCCTATTGCACCAGTGTGGACATGTTACACATTGGGCCAGTTCTGCAGTCCATCATACTTTAATTTTATCTTATTGTGTTTCTTGTACTAAGACATATATTGGTCTTCTCTTCACTAGCAAACTAAGCTATTAATTGTCCAGGAAAAAAATGAAAAGCTTATGTCTTCAATGACTCAAGACTATATTTTTAATGAATTTATTAACTAAAAATAGGAGAAAATGATTTCACAGCATACAATAAAAATGTTAATACATCATGAGCTTCATCAATGTCAAGACCTTACTTATAAATGTTTCTAATCTAAACCATTACTTACCAAGTTTAGATCATTTTAAAAATAGCACATAAGATTTCCATATTTCAGTATAACTCAAACCTCTTTGTAGCATTGAGGAATGACATAAGGAATGTCATGCTTAAATAAGCAAAAATCTATGTTTTGTGCCTTTGCATCACTCACTCATTCAGACTCAGGATAAATTAAAATTTTAAACTGTTATTGATGGTTATCATACAGTAAATCACCACAAACAGTTCTTCCAGATAATTCATTTTATTCCAAACAATAAATCTTGTTTAGGAATAATAGTCTTAAGATTACAGCAAAGCACTGTATGCAGAGTTGGACAACTAATTTGGTACAGATTCTTTTTCAGCTTTACCTGGAGTTAATCTCACACCTTCTGTCAATGAATTATGTTCCAATTTTCTGTTGCAGTATCTTATTACGATGGGAATGGATACCACCTAGTGATTTCTTTCATGTGATGACTATCATTTACCATCTTTCAAATTAAAAGCATCCACAGGGAAGTCTCAAAGTCTACAAGAAAGCAGCCATGATACTGTATACACATCCCAAAGGGGCAAGACTTTGATTGCAATACCACATCTCCTATCTTGCAGATTTTAATACCATGAGCTATAGCTGTAGCAATAGCACTTAAAACTTATATATTCCTTCACAATGCTTTATAGCCCACTCTAAGCAGTTTACAGAGTCAGCGTAGTGCCCCCAATAATCTGGGTTCTCATTTTACCAACCTCAGAAGGATGGAAAGCTGAGTCAACCTTGAGCCGTGCAGAATCGAACTCCTGGCAGTCAACAGAATTAGCCTGCAACACTGCATTCTAACCACTGCACCACCACAGCTCTTATAAATCATCCATGCTTTAACTTCTCAGGGACCAATAGTTGGTTCATCCGTGGCTGTAGCATGGATATTCTACTGATGGGATATTAATAAATATTGTATAGTGGTTATCCCCTCCCAAAACATTCAAAATTATTTTAAAAACTTAGGGGGGAAACTGTGACTTATGAGGCCTTAATTGGGGATACAAAAACTTCTAATGGTCTGCCTCCTTTCTTTTATAGTATGGACTAAATGATGGAGGATAGTATGTAATTCTACATGATTAATAAATAGAAGTCTGTTCTTAACCACTCAGGCCAAGGCGTGCAGACTTAGATTCAGTTTTAAGCTGTGATATTATTTGGACAAACTGATTAAAATATCCATCTGGAACACTGACATGGAATTAAATAAACCTGAAAATAAAACTAGGGAAAAATGATTTGCACTTATGCATCAAGCAGAGAGAAATAGAATTAAATAAATGTTAAGTAATAAAGAATTTCACAAAATGAAAGCAGACACTTAAAATATTGTGCTTTTGTCACAATATTATTCTGGCTTTATTCAGAATGTCATATACCAACTGATTTTGACAAATTGGATGAGGATATTATTTGGGAAATGACACTGTTGCAAATAACAGCTGGACATTAGTGGCTTCCAGATCTGTTGGAAAATGGCTGAATCACAGAGGAAGCTCAAGGAGCATCCCTCTATCTACCCTGAGAGGCACTGATAAGGATTCTAGCCATCCTCTATCTGTCCTGTAGCTAGAAGAATCTGGAACACCTCCAAGTACATAAGAATATGCATGTTGACACTAAGAAACAAAACCTTAGCATCCAGTTGCTTAACGCATTGTAAGCCGCCCTGAGTCTCCGGAGAAGGGCGGCATATAAATCAAATTAAAAAAAAAAAAAAAAGTTTAAGAAAAATAACATTGAAGGCAGATGAGAAACTATTGAACACTAAAGTATAAATATTTTTTATATAAAGGAAACAATGGGCTGAATCAGCATCATTCCTTTGTTTCTGCTGCTCCGTTATCAGATTTCCTCAGTCTGCTTCGTTTGGCTTGCAATACTAATTTATATCTTGGCTTCAGCTTTCTTTCAGTTCTTGCAAATAATTCCATGGGATTTCACCTCTCGCTGTTCATTAACTTCGATATACACTCTTGCTATTTCCTGACTACAAAAATATGCCAGAATAGAGTAGCTTCAGGCAGAACAGGGGACACAGAGGAGATTCTCTTGTTGGATTCTCTTATGGACCAAGAAGATTTATGTAGCAGTTGGTGCTCTTTTAGATACTTTAATTCCAAGATGTTTAGGACTGAAAAGTTTATAAGCAACAAACTGAATTACACCCAGAAATTATTTTATTTACCATAGTGATCAATAAGCATCCTTATTGATCACTATGCATCCTTTTTTTTTTAAAATATATCCTTTTTTTAAAATTCCTTTTTCAAACAAAGCTATATGTCATTATTTTACAGGCAAGTTTCTAGAAGACATGCAGGCTACATTCTTAAATTCATGGTACCACTGTGCCAAACTGCTAGCTGACATCACACTTGCCTCTTGGCCTTTGTTGGCTATCTTGCTGGCTTTGTATTTTATTTGCCATGAAAATGACTGTAAGATAGGATTGATTACCAGTTGAAAGGTTCCCTATTTTCCATTACAAACCATCATTGTAGTGACTAGGGACCACACATCCAAAATATACTCACTTAAGATTTGTCTAACAATCAAAAGGCAAACAATATCCCAATCAAGGAACTGCCAAATAAGCTAACAGTAAACAGTAATAACAGTAAACAGCCCAATCAAGGAACCCCTAAAACCACTCTCACCGACACTGCAAAGGCAAGCCACTAGTACATAAAATGAGAGCAAACCCCACTGCCTCCTAGTACTGATGATGTTACCAAGTTTGGGAATGAATATCTGCAAGAATCAAACTCGGAGAGCACCAAAAACTCCACAAAATTTACTCACTGCTAAATTTCAACTACAGGCTCAGTTATGAAAGTGTTGATGCCTTCTTGCATATGTTTTCTATAGCATTAAGTGATGCTGTACAATGACAGATTAATTTAACCAGCTTTCTCAGGGCTTTTAGTGACCTGGCTGCAATACAATGGGTTTCTTCACGGCTAGCAACCTGGAGAAAGATACTATATTTTTCAAAGTTCTTCTACTTAGTCCAGTATAGATGCATCAGAAAAGAATCCAACCAATGTTTGCCCTCAGCTTTTGCATGTTACGTAGAGCTATGATTCAAAGATCATTTTTTAAAAAAAATACTAAACTGAATCAGATATAAAATGAAATCATCAGAAATAATAACAAATAATATAGAGCTTTTCTGTATATGAAGTTATTGTGGAATGTTGATTTTTTTTTCAGCATTCTGCTTTTGATATGGTCAAAAATCAGGATGAGGCCACTGATGCACTAGTTGTTGAACAAAACAATACCAGCCTTACTTGCTTTAAAAAAAAGTCTACTATCTAATAACTAGAAAAATCCATATCTGCATTAGTTCATTGAGGACTAAAGAAAATCATACAATGACCCTGTGGCTGATTTTTTTAAAATCGGGATTTCTGATACCAGATCCCCATATCACTTCTCATATATTTACTATTTGACCAAATTAGAAAGCTATCCATGTCTCGAACGATTCCTGGCTGCTTACAAATTTTAAAAAAGAAAAATACATTCCAACAAAACACACATTGTACTATGAAAACCCACTAGGATTCAACAGCCAACCTAACCCGGAGGCTTGGAAATATAGCCAAATTTTTAACATCTTGAAGGCCTCTGATTGGATTTTACCTTAAGTGCTGCGTGAAAAAAATCCCACAGGCCATCTGGATGACAAAGGAGAGAAAGCTCTATAGAAAGACCTTCCTATTTTTCTTTGGATCCTTATTGCTATTGCTTTTCAGAAACACCAACATTTCACATTTCACTAAAACAAAGCCACATTACCCAAAATTAAAAGGAGCTTCATCTCTAAATTAGAACTTTAATAATGGCATTGTTATGGCCACTTAAAAAAGAACTAAATTTTCATCCATAGATTTCCTTCTCTCTCTTCCTTTATCTGACCATGAAATTTGCTTGCACCTGAAAAGAGACCAGATCAGATAGCCTGATTATTATTAGGCAGCAAATTAAGTTGATTAAGCTATTATGTAGAAGATAGTCCAAGAACCTTATGGACAAGCTAACTCATTACAATTAAATTTGGGGGTAAAGGAAATGATAAGAAAGCCAGCAGAAACAGAATTATACTATTTAGGGTACCAGCAAAGACAGCAAGAAAATTGATTTCCAGTGACAAAAAGTTAAAGCTTATCCTAAGAACTACCATTGTAATATAGAGTGTATATTCATATGTCAACTTCTTTATAAATGTTTTCCTTATAAAACAATAAATATTACAGATTATTAACATCTATTTTAACCCAAAGGTGCTTTTTTTCAGGAAGCAACTGGACTTTCTTATTTTTTTCTTTTGAAAACGTTTCCCTTCTCATCCAAGAGGCTTCTTCAACTCTGACAGGATAGTGGAGAATGGAAGGATTTATATTCCCCACTATACAGGGGTGGTTCTACTTACCTTTGCTACCGGTTTGCATCGGGGCCACGTGCACACTCTTCTGCGTATGCGCAGAAGCATTTTGATGATGTCGGGGTCAGTGGGCGGAGCCTCCTGCTGTTTTTACTACCGGTTCTATAGAACCGGTGCGAACCAGGGGTAACCCACCACTGCCACTATCCTGTCAGACCTGAAGAAGCTTCTTGGATGAGAAGTGAAACATCTTCAAAAAGAAAATCTTGTTTCTTTTTGTCCTGAAAAGTCCTGAAAAATAGCAACCTTTGGGACAACCATGACCTGGATGACTGAGAATCTCTACAGACATTTAATGTTGAAACCAACCTATAAACCACCAGTCTTCCACAGTTTCTGCCTTCTTCAATTCCTGATATGATCCAGCAAAATGAGTGTGATCCAGATCCCCTTAAACAAACAGGAAGCATGCTTTTTCTGAAGCAGCACTTGCCCTTTGGAATGAAATTCTCCCACCCTCAGATATCCATGCAGTTCCCATGGCATTCTGGAAGTTTCCTTGAACACCTAGCTATGCTCCATGGTAGAATGGGTAAAGATTTCTTCTTGGTCATGTTCTGTATTTTAATATGTTCCTGGATTATTCTTTGGCAATTTCTTTGGAGCCAGGATTTTTTCATTTGTTTTGGTCTAATTTATTGTATTTTTATCTTTGTTTTACATTGCTTTTTATTTTTGTGCATAGAGTCAGCTGGAGTCAGGCAACATTGAAACCAGCCCAGAAAGCAAGATATGATAAACCAAAATACTCTGATAATAAATACGAGTTGTTTCTAACAAGAAAGCACTAGCTGCGTGCTGATTTAAATAGGCTAAGGGAGTGGCCAATTATCCTCAAGCCCTACTCTCGAGTAGATCTCCTCCTCCTGAGTAGCCACTCCTGCCTTTTGGAAGCCCTGCTTGCTCGAGCATTGAGGAGAGGCTCCTCCACTTCTCTCTCTACACTTGAAGGAACCTCTGGAGGTTCTGAAGGCCTTGGCTGAGTCTCTGCCTCTGGGACAACATCCTCTTCAGCCTCCTTGCTGTCCGACGTGAGCGCTGGCTGAGCAGGCTGCTGGCCCGACACCACACCAGCCTCTTCGTTGGGATCAGACACGATCCGCACAGGCCGCTGGTGGGCCACAACAGAAACTGAATAAATACATTTAATTAATTAAACTTTCATAGAAGAGCATGTAATGTGGATCTGTATTGTTATTCTTCCCAGTGCGACTGGAATTTATATGTTTCATTTTTATAATAAGGAAATCTTGTTGGCGTTAAATAAAACTTTATATGACGCATGACAAAATCTCTTTAAAGTTTTTGAAACTCTGGGAAAATGATTTGAGGTTTCAACTCCATGGATCTCATTAGAACTTTTTATGGTATAGAATTCCTTTTCAACCAATTTCAGTAACTTTTCAGGATTCAGATCCAAAAATTAAGTCATAGGTTTGTAAAACTGCTAAGAGAAATTGCATGTTGCTAAAAATACAGAAATCGTGATCTTTCTAGATTGATTTGATGGTATATAAACAAATTGACAGATGTTACAATCTCTGATCTAAGATCCCAATTAGCCAATCCTTTTCACTGAAAGTTTGAGACAATCACCCAACTGTATTTTATAATGAATCTTGCTGTTGATTAATTGCCCATATTTTCTGACTTGTAAGTCGATGCCACATTGATTCAGCTTCTCTTGTTAGTTGCCATGTTTGTTATCACAAAAACATGGAAAATTAAAAATACAATTGTTTGCATCATTTGTATTGAAAAGTATGGAAAATTGTTCTCACTGTATATTTGATGCAAAAAAAAGAACCTTTAAAAAAATCTTCAGTGAAAGCTACATTTACTCATATCAGTTCACCATTTACCAGCAACATTTTCCTTATTAGAATGCTTTCATGTGTACAAATGTCACTCTAGACAGAAATATTGAATATTGGTTTACGTCTAACAAGTTTTAGACATTAGACCAAGATTTCATATTTTTCAAAAAATGCCCAACCTTGTTTATTACAATAGTTCCTGTATTAAACAATACGATGGTTCTTCTTTTAGTCTTTTTTGATCTCATGTATATAATACCAACCACTCTCAATCGGATACAAATTATAATACAAGAGACATGTTACTGTAAAAAAAAATTAAAGCCATATGTGCATCAAAGGCATTAATGTAGTTTTTAAAAATTCCCACAATATACTGTAGGTTTAACTAAATTATACCAATGAGATATTTTGCATTTCTATTAAGTATCTTACTCTTCTTAATTTTTTCATTATAAAAACAGATCATAAGGCAATTCTTAAATATTCCCTAAAGTAGTGGTTTGGATCTGAACCAAACTTAGTCAGGCATAGACATTTGAGTGTGATATCATCATGAACCTGTCATTTCGAAGTATTATAAATGTGGATCAAGTCTGCATAAAGAAATTATAGATAATAAGCTCTTCCTGGACTTGGATATAATAAGTAAACATACTGCCTATGTCTGATTTTTTAAATTTATCAACTTAAATTCTCATCTACTTTACTAGGTTCAGCAAGAAACACAGATTGCTGGAGCCATGGTTAAAAAAATGCAAAGGGCTCACGACAACCACATTTATCACTATCATTTACTGTCTCTTTGTGCCGCCAGGATCACCAGTTTCTTGCTCTGCCTGAAATGCATAAACAGTTAAGATTTTATGCTTACTAGCAATGAAAAGGTAAGAGCCTCAAGTTCCAACATCAATTGGAATACAAGAGCAAATTCAACAGGCCCCATCTGGGCTTTGGAATTTTAATTGCAGTTTTTAGTGGAACAACAAATAAAAGAAGGCAAAGCATCTGCCCAGCATGGCAGGAAGGATGTCCACTGAACACAAAATACTCTCTCCAGCAGCTTGAGTTAGTTTGACAGAGTGCCATCTTTTGCAACTGCTTCCTTGGCAACTGAGGGACACAAATGAAGGTAAATATAGGGTGACAATATCCCAACAGGCATTCAAAGGCATCTCAACTGCACTCAAATACTTCAGCCTTGCAACAGATACAAAAAGGATTGAACACAACATACTAGGAATAGCTAATTAGATAACTCTCTCTCATAGATGCTACAGTAGAAGATGTCCTGCACCGACAGGCAACTAGACCCAACAAGTTTTAAGAATCCTTCTATACACTTAGTGAAAAATCTCTATTTGGTTTACTGGATTTTCTGAATACCTTTTCATGAAATGTGACCAGTGCTTCATATGGGTCTTAGTGATATATAAAGAGTCCAAATAAACAAATACCAAAGTTATTGTTTGGTATATGATTTCTTTGTTTCATGTAAAAAAAGTAGCCATTCCCCAAATTCAATCAGTTTAGTTAAAGGCTTAACTAGGGCCAGTTTATTTATTTATTATTTAATTATTTAATTAATTTTTATACCACCCTTCTCCCAAAGGACTCAGGGCGGTGAACAGTTAAATAACATACATATAAAATGTGAATATAAGATGATTAAGCCAATTTGGTTCATCGGTTAAGAATCTTCAGCATAAATCTTCATAAATCTTCAGTTGTGTAGGCAATTCATCAGGGCTGCTTTAGTTCATCCGGGCCCATATATACATTTTATAAACAGAGGCTCCCCTCACCATAGCAAAGTTCTCAGTACTTGGGTTGTAGAGGAATATAATGCATGCTCAAAAATTCTGTTAAAATATCATTGATGCTTACCAGTTTGAAAAAGGTTACGAAGTCTTATCTAAAACTCTGAGACTGTGTCAATGCACAGTCAGAAGCTTGGGACTCATCCACACAGCAATGGTGATGTGCTTTCTTCCCATCCTGGAGAGGAAAGTGCTGTCCTCCAAACCAACAATTTCCCATGACCCAGCAACAAAATGGGTAAGTTCTGTTTAGACCAGAATGCTTCTCCTTTTCCAAAGTTTGGGGGGGGGGGTGCAGCTCTGTATTTAATAGAGTTCACTGGGAAAGCACTTAATTCCATTTGAGTGCCAGAAATCACATTGTGGTTAACCTTGGCCCAATTTCCAGCATCTATAAGAAGAGCAGTGCTGCTGCAATGAAAGTAATCACTGGTACATTAAGTTCTTTCCTGTATATGTTGCATTAGCTGAGGAATCTAATTGGTATCAAGCATCAGAGAGCGTAGCTAGGTTTATTTTTGCTTAACAGTGGGAACATTGACCTGGTGGTAGATCTGCATTTGATTTTACATGAGATCAATATAAGTAAACAAAAATAGCACAAGACAGGAGTCAATTCTGTTTGGTAGCTGCAGCACAAATGGCCATGAAGTCACAGAGCAATCCAACAGCAGGCAAATTGGAGCCCAGCTGATTGCTAACCCTCCTGCTTTGAAGGCTTTCAACTTTAGGTGTCAGGCCTGAAGCCATCTTTTTCATTGGATCTTCAGGCCTGCCACATTTACTACTGTGGGAAACTGGGAGGGGGGATTGTATTGAGCCAGGGTGATATGTAGTCATAACATTCCTTTCTCAGAAAGTCAAGGATATCTTGCCCTGCACTTGGATGGCTGGAACTGGGAGGCATCTCCAGTTGGGACAGTGCTTGGATTGGACATGTGGGTGTTGGACAGGGACTTGAACTTTCCTTTGGGGGGGGAGGAACCTGGAAGCTTTCAGATTCGGGTTTTCCCAGGTGTGCCAATATGACATCTCTAATAAAATGGAACTTTGAGGAAAATCAAGCCTCAGAGTTTTCTTTCATTGGGGGTGTTATTTGGAACCCTGACATCAGGTCTGCTTGCAAATATTTACATGAGAAGTCTTTCCCTGAATAACAAGGGGGAAAAGCAGGGGTGAAATCCAGCAGGTTCTGACAGGTTCTGGAGAACCAGTAGTGGTAATTTTGAGTAGTTTGGAGAACTGGAAAATGCCACCTCTGGCTGGTCCCAGAGTGGGGAGGGAATGGGGATTTTGCAGTATCCTTCCACTGCCACACCCACCAAGCCACACCATGCCCACCAAGCCACGCCCACAGAACCGGTAGTAAAAAAAATTGAATTTCACCACTGGGGAAAAGTACTTGCAAGCAAAGTTTGGGCTGGAACAACACAGAGGTTCTATTGAGAAGGCATGCCTTCAGCATTCAGTTAACAGAGCACCTTCATGTCAAAGTAACCTGATGAGAGAAAATTTGGGACAACAGTAAAATTTTCCTACACTGCAATGTGAGAGATCAATTACAGGAGACATTTAGATCCAGTCATTGAAGTTAAAGGTGGTACAACCAATTATTGAATCTAGGAAGGCAATTATTTTTCAGATTGGCACATCCCATCATGGATGGGTTCTAAATTTTTTTAACTACTGGTTCTGTGGGCGTGGCTTATATTGTTGGCGTGGCTTGATGGTCATGTGACAATTATTTAGCATTTAACAGAGGTACTGGTCTACCAGGCTTTTAACTGCTTGCAGAGCTGTACCAATCTACCCATTTATTTTTGCAGGCACTGATCTACTCATGTATTTTTGCAGGCACCGGTCTACTCATTTGGTTTTCTTTAACACTGATCAGCTGTAGGGCGGCCCTTTGAAGCCCCGCAGCAAGTGTTTAAACAGTTTTTTTTCCTCTAGCCATCAGCTGGGACTCAGGAGGCAGCAATAGATTGGGGGTGGGGCCAAATAAAAGATAAGGATAACATGGGGTGGGGGGGCGGGGGGGGCAGAACCAGTTCGGTGACATCATATCGTCACCAGTACCAACTCGGGGGAACCGGGCCGAACCGGGAGGAACCCACTACTGATCCCATGTTAGAAGACTTTGTTTATAAAATAAATGATATTAGGAAGAGACTTTGTTGCCTATTCATTCAGACTTCCATTCTATTTTGTCAGCCTCACACGATGACTTTCAAGGAACACTATGCAAAAATGAGGCATATTTTTTCATACCACTTTTAGACATGATATTTTATTTCCATGGAAGTAATTTATGAAATAAAATATCTGAACACATGATAAAGTGTTACATTCTCAACCCAATCTTCCATATGTGCATTATATCATATTTTCCCAGAATCTTGTATTATACAAGAAACTTGTATTATACAAATAATATAAATAAATATTATTATTTCATCCTATTGCATACGAGACCCAGATATGGATCTAGGTTGTCAACAAAATGAGTGCTACTTTAGACAGCCTTTTGGAAAATATTCCCTTTCATTGTTCCCTGCTGTTTTTATTTAAGAGCACTTTACAAAGCTTACTGTATATTTGAACTTTCCCTAACTTGTAGCATGAAGAGTTGAAGCCTGTACTATAACATCAGAATACAAAGATCAGGGCAAAAAAATAAGATGGATATTATTGTGCTCCTAAGACTCAGGCTTCACTCATTTTCTGCAATCTGATATTACCTGGTAAAATTAAGTCTGCTTCTTTTGTACTTTTTTCTCCCTTGTGAAAACTATTGAGGGCATTTAATGCAAGCAAGCAAGCAAACAAACAAACAATAAATAAATAAATAGCCAAATACCGTTCACTTTTTGAAGTTGAGATATGTTGATAATCCCAATTTCCACATCCAGTATAAGTTAATTATCTAATTCAAACTACAGTTTAAAATGCTTTTTACAAATACAAGTACTCCTCATTTAGTGGCTACAATTGGGACTTGCAACTTGGTCATTAAGGAAAGCAGACCTTTGCTTTACAGACCTGCAAAGGTGATAAACATGAGGATTGGTTGTAAATTACTTTTTCATCACCATTGTAACTTTGAACAGTCATAAAATGAGGCAGTTATTAAACAAAGACTACCTGTAGTTAAACATGAACAATCACCAAGTATACAGTATGTCAGACAAATTAACATATGTTCCAGAAAAACTTGGCCCCAAGTGTTTCTACTTTTAATGGCTAAACATTTATTTACTGATTTGTTATGTTTTTATTTTGTTTTTAATAATTGGTAGCTGCTCAGATTCATATATTTGAGGTGGCTGACCTACAAATTGAATAAACATCATAAAATTAGCATGTTAAAGTTAGCTAGAAATGAATAAAAAGACATTAAACTATTTTTAAACACAAGTTCCATCTAAATTTTGGCAGCATAATTAAGAAATTGAATAGTGACATTGGCTATCTTTATCTCACTAACGCTAATTGTAGAATGATAATGGTGATGGTATCATATTGTAGCATATTTCCATCAATTGCTATATGCCAAGCCAAAGATAAGGTACAGTCCTGTGCAGATATTCCATCTAGACATCTTGTATCAGCAGTTAACCACAATAAATAACTAGAATAAATTTCTAACCATCTTTATTAGCATACTGGAAATCTTTCTCAAAGAATCACAGAAAGACGCATAAAGAGAACACAAGCAGCATCTAATGGACAAGCAAACTTGGCACAAATGTCTCCTTCACAGAGCTATACAGAGAATTCCCATTAGGCTAGCCCACTCTTCCCAACATGGTGATACCCAAAACATAGCATTGCAATTCCAGTAACACATTGTTAGCATAGTTAGTGAGTACATAACACCAACCTCCAAACAGAGGAGGAAGAAAGGGAGAAGGAGAAAGATTCAGCAGCACCCTTAACATCTGTGGTCCAAAGTAGTTGCCTCCTATAACATATCTAGATGGTTAATAATAGGTTATACAATTTAATATAAGACTTCGTAAGATTATTACATCTGATTCTCCATTTGAGCATAAGTGAAATTTGCTTTTCTGCGACTTCAGTTTCCATGACTTCACATATATTTAGCTGATTTTCCATTTCAATCTTTTTGCCAAAATAATAGCCACAACTTAAAATTGGATCTGTGCCAGGATTCTTACCACCCCCTGGATGACTGAGCAAAGACCTCTAGTATTAATCAAGTAAGATTACATGCTGTTCTCCATCATTTGGTCCATGCTATAAAAGAAAGGAGGGAGATCTTTTGAAGGTTTTTTTTTAATTCTCTGGTTAGGTTTATTTGTGCATGAGTATAGTCTACCCATATAAGCAGGGAAAAGTCTAATTCTCCAGATGTGTTGATACTACTGTACAGCTTCCAGAACTCCTAAACAGCATAAGGAAGAATGTAATTCAAACAGATGGTTCAATATGAATCAGATTGTAGTTTATTAAATAATATCCATCCATTCCTATTCCAATAAGCTAACTAAACCTTATATTGAGTGATAATTTCTTCATATAGAATTTCTTATTCCATTTCTTTAGACATGAAGAGACAAAAAGGGGTCCATTTGAAGGATTTGCACGCTGCCAGAATTCTTACTTTTCTTCTTAGATAAGTTTACAAAGAGCCCCATTTTCTCTTCCTACCACTTGTCAATGAGGGATAGTAAGACCTTGGCAAAACCCAAGAAAGAACTCAAAGACATATTAGAGAAAATTGCAATATTCACCATGAAAAAATACTTACTTCAGATCATCCATGTCCTGAAAATATATCTTAAAAATTTACAATATTGTTCACTAGGACAAGATTTAACTGCAGTTCTTTAAATGCAATGATAAAAATATATTGCTCTTTGGGGCCTATGTCCACTCCAAAGATTTACCATGTCTGCATGAATTTAAAATACCTTATGAAAGTTTCCTCAGCATAAATTCTACTGTATCTAAAGGTGCTTACTTGGCTCTGAAAGAGTAAAAGCGCCCTGATCTTTCCTAGCATAAAATGCTTTAAATTCCAGAATAACATATCTCAACATTTTAAGATATATTAGAACTCCAAACCTGAATATGTCAAATTATCATCTAATTTGGAGGATACCAGACCAGACTGAGAAAATCTGCTCTAAAATCATATTTTTCTCAGACTTACAATTTGATTTCCAAAACCTTTTTAAAAGCAGTAAATACCACGTTTATCTGAAAGGTACATAGCATGGAATTCTACCTCCAAAATAGGACTGGACGTATGTGGCTTGCCAGTGTCAGCAAATATAAAATCACCTTTCCATTTCAATGACAAGTTATGAAGTTATTAGGGAAAAATAGTCCTTATTCAGATAAATAGAATTAATAACAGATTATTAATTAAGAAAGAGGCCAATAAAGCAGGCCTTGAAGCAGGGGTCTCCAATCTTGTCAGTTTTACGACTTGTGGATTTCAACTCCCAGAATTCCTCAGCCAACGCATGCCAGCACATGCTGGCTGAGGAATTCTGGGAGTTGAAGTCCACAAGTCATAAAGTGGACAAGGTTGGAGACCCCTGCCTTGAAGGAATCATGAAAATGCACAGCTTTTGCCACTAAAGTGAACATTTTTGTGTGATTTTTTTAAAAAAAGAATTATTAATATTTATATACCAATGACTCTTGGCATGTGTAAAGAAGATTCTCACAAAACAACAGTCTTCAAAATATACAATGTAGTGGTAGCTAAAATCAGATGGTCACATCTCATCTTGAATAGGCATCAAAACTTTCCATAAACGTATCTACAAGGGAAGATATTTATAAATTTCTTAAAACTCAAGATTGAGGGAGTCAAATGTATATCCGGGGTCACCATATTTTAAGGCTTTGGGGCTGTCATAGAAAAGATGTGTCTTTTAGTCCATTCATTTCCCATGCAGTTGGGACATCAAGCTGGACTTTTTCCAGAATCATTCTGGACAAGAGGTAGTACTGTGGGACTTTAAAAGTAATAACTAACCTTAAATCTAAATTGGGTCTGGAAGAATATAGTGACTATAAATGCTATTTAATGGTAGAGTCCCCTTGTCAACAATCTGGACATTGCATTCTGTATCAGTTGTGGCTTTCAAATCATCCAACTGCAAGCATGAGTCATTAAAAAAAAAACCCTGATCCCTGTCCCCATCTGCTTATACAGAAGAATCTCCGAGTCATGAATTTGCTCCTTCAGCAAATTTCAGGGGAAATTTCAGCATTTCAGCACTCCTTTAGCATTTCAGGGGAAATAGGATCCTGTCTAGAACCATATGTAAGTATTTCAGAGAGGTCAGGATGTTTATGAACAAATAGTAGCCACCTTTTGCTAAGCTTAGTTTTGTTTCTCCCCATTGAATACCTGACCTTACCTGACATTTCCGGAGTGGAGATGTAGCCTCTGTTTCCTGTAACTATTAAATAACATGGGGGAGAGAACCTTAGTAAATTCAAACATTCCTGAACATGACAGATTAATAAAAAATGAAGAATCAGAGAAATTACAGGAAAATGGATATATCCAGTCCTCCCTATCCTACATTTGCAGTTTATTAAATGTATGTATCATCCACTCACTCTGAAAAGCTTGTAAGGTCTGGGCAGCTTATAATTAAAAGTGAAGTGATGGCATCTGATTTGGAGAAAGTCTTATGTTTGAATAAGTTCATCTTTCCTACGCTAAAATCACCTTTGCTTATATACTTTTGCTTTCATTCCCAAGTTGCAGGGAACCTAGAGGAAGCAGTAACTGGGAATGGTACCAAGCAAGAGGAAGGGGAACAGTGTATACATTGTGTGTGTGTATCTGTGTGTGTGTGTGTGTGTGTGTGTGTGTATCTATGTGTGTGTGTGTGTACATATAGATACACACATACATACATACATATATTGGATGGATGGATGGATGGATAGATAGATAGATAGATAGATAGATAGATAGATAGATAGATAGATAGATAGACAGGCTGACTGACTGACTGTATATTGATACTGTATATAGATATACTGTGTGTACATACACACACACACACACACACACACACACACACAAACACACTGGGAAGAAATAATGTGGGATAATTTTGTGACATTTAAAATGGCTTTAGATAAGTTCCATAATTTATCATGCCAAGTATGTCATTTTTGTTTAATTTCTTTATTAAAGATTTCCCATAATAGTTCAAAGCTAAAATGGTTAATTTAAAAGCCTGAAAAAATAAAAATGCCAGCCAAGGCTTATACAATTTATACTGCCACATAAAAATGATTCATACAATGCCAAAATATAGCATGAAAAAAACAAATTAAGGGCAACATAAATAACAAGAAGAGATGTTTGCTACTGTTTGATATATGCGGCATTACAACATGAGACAATAATACAAGTGAAAAAGAAATATCAACATATGGAAACCATATTCCTAAGAGCTATAAATTTAAGTGTGTCTAGGGAATCAAAAGAAGTCCCATAGAAGAAAGAAAGAAAAAAACAAAAGGAAATGAAACTAACAATATTTTCTCAAATCAGCCTCATCACTGAATTCTCAAACTATCCTTAGCTGTAATTGTTTTGTATACACATATACAAATACATATATGTCCAATATATGTCATTTGGTCATAACCATTTTTCCCATCTTTTCTACAAAGTAAGCCCTTCAAACTAAAAAAAAAAGTGACTTTTTAATTCTGTACAAAAATGAAAACACATCACAATGACCCTATTAAGGTAATGGCATTAGGGTTCAAGCATTGTCCCTAGGTAATATTTCTTATTTATAGTCATCCACAAGGAGATTATTAAACATCCTTCCTGGCTTAAATTTTAGCTTGTTATGTACAAATCAGTAAACACAAATTGTTTCACTTATTATTTAAAACTGTAATTATTAAAATATTGATTTGTTGAGTTATTTCTGTAAAAAGCTGTTTAAACCAAATCCAAGTCGATCCAATTCAGACATAACAAATTAGAATTAGTTCAAACACGGAAGATGCAAAAGAAACTGGATTCTGCAATCTAGTCCCCTACCAATGGTTAATTACGTACATAACATTCTAAGACAAATCCATTTCATTAATTATAAACATTTATTTCTCCCCTCAAAGGCTCCCTACAATACAATTACAATTGGCCTCAAAGTCACAACTGCAGCAAGAACTATAATTCCCAGAGAAAGACAATTTAATATAATTTAATTCAATACAGATAGTCCTCAATTTGTGACCACAATTGACATCAAAATTTATGTTGCTAAGTGAGACATTTGTTAAGTGAGTTTTACCACATTTTATGACCTTTCTTGCCACAGTTGTTAAGTGAATCACTGCAGTTGTTAAGTTAGTAGCACGGTTGTTAAGTGAATGTGGTTTCCCCATTGACTTTTCTTGTCAGAAGGTCATAAAAGAGGATCACATAATCCCAGGACACTGCAAATGTCAGTTGCCAAACATCTGAATTTTGATCACGTAACTCTGAGGATGCTGCAATGCTTATAAGTATGAAAACTGGTCAAAAGTCACTTTTTTGGTGATGTTGTAACTTTAAACGGTCACTAAATGAACTGTTGTAAGTCGAGGGCTACCTGTACACTCGCTAAAGTTGAATGAGTGTCAGAGCATTTCCTAACCTGATAAAAATTCACACTAATTCAAGGTATGTTATTTGAACTGGGCAGTCATTTTATGGTTTTAAAGGCAATTTGATAAGCTAGCTCTCAGCTTGTTATTCCAAACCCCCAACTCCTTACGTATGTCCTAAATAGATATTAGCTCTGGAGGGGTTTCTATCATGTGAATGCTTCCCTCCTGATAATGATTTACAACAAAGTTAGAACATTCTGTGTTTCTGGGTCAGAACAAAATAGCAACATTTCAGGTTGGTTGCATTCCAGCATAATAAAACTTGAAGCTGTTGAAATAATTAGTGTAGCAGTAGAACAAATATCAAAGCATTCTTATGTTCTTATGGCCATAGCAACCAAAAGAACTTCATGGTTTGGTGGGATTCAGTTTTCTGTTGACTCTGGGTCACCATCATTAGCTGAGGACTCAGAAGAAATCATTAGTGTGTTACTAACTCTAAAGTGACTGGGAAAGCACCCTCATTCCTTTGCTTGTGTTAGAAAAGCAGCTTTTGTCCAACAATTGTCTCTGCCTCAACTTTATCAGCCATAATGACACAAGCCGAGAAGTCCACATATTACCAATGTTGAGTCTCCTCATCATATCAGCCATCCCTTCCCGGCATCATAGATCTTGTCCTAGCCCTCTCTCTGACTAAATCAAGTGCCCCTTCCCAGTTATGGAGTCTGAATCTGAACTTTTACAGGGTGGAAGAGGTGAGTGTTACCTAAGCGGGGAAGTAAAGTCCAGTTTTGATTTAAAGTGAAAAGAGTTCTTTCCATGTCCAACTGTAGCTTAGTATTCATTTATTAGTGTGTTTTTTTTTCTCAAGTAAGCATGCAGGCGTCACTTTAAGTTGGTGCTGGGAAATTTGGAGGAGGGGAAAATGTTACTTTAACTTTATTTATTTATTTATTTATTTTTCATATTTGTATACCGCCTTACTCCCGAAGGACTCAGGGCGGTGAACAGCCATAATAAATAAATACATATAGAAGTTAAAAACTATTAAAAAACAGATTAAGTAATTTGGCTCAAAGATTAAAACATCCAAATTTATCTAAAAGAGGTCTAAAACCCGATTTAAAAGCCAATTTAAAAGCCAATTAAAAAGGGAGAGTTAGGCCAGACCAGCTTGTTGGAATAGAAACGTTTTCACGGCACGGTGGAATATGCGTAAGTCTTGGATGTTTCGTAACTCCGGGGGAAGCCCGTTCCAGATGGTAGGTGCCCCCACAGAGAAGGCTCTCCCCCTGGGGGCCGTCAGTCGACATTGTTTGGCCGACGGCACCCTGACGAGTCCCTCTCTATGGGAGCGAACTGGTCGGTGAGAGGCTATTGGTGGCAGGAGGCGGTCTCATAAGTACCCTGGTCCTGAGCCATGGAGCGCTCTAAAGATAGTAACCAAAACCTTGAAGCGCACCCGGAAGACCACCGGGAGCCAGTGCAGCTTGCGCAGGAGGGGGGTTACATGAGAGCGCCACATTGCTCCCATCACCACCCGCGCGGCCGCATTCTGGACCAGTTGGAGCCTCCGGGTGCTTCTCAAGGGGAGCTCCATGTAGAGAGCATTACAGTAATCCAGGCGTGAGGTGACAAGGGCGTGAGTGACTGTGCGTAACGAGTCCCGATCCAGAAAGGGATGCAACTGGCGAATCAGGCGAACCTGATAAAAAGTCCTCCTGGCCACTATATCGGGACGACGGAAACCACAGCCACTCGGTCTTGGATGGGTTGAGTCTGAGTTTGTTCCTCCCCATCCAGATCCTTACAGCCTCCAGGCACCGGGACATCACCTCGAGGGCATCATTGGGGTGGTCTGGGGTGGAGATGTACAGCTGGGTGTCATCAGCGTACTGATGGTACTTCACCCCAAAACCACGGATGATCTCACCCAGAGGCTTCACATAAATGTTGAATAGAAGGGGCGAGAGGACCGATCCTTGTGGCACCCCACATATAAGGGGCCTCAGGGTCGACCTCTGCCCCCCTGTCAACACAGACTGCGACCGGTCAGAGAGAAAGGAGGAGAACCACTGTAGAACAGTGCCCCCCACTCCCAACCCTTCCAACCAGTGCAGCATGATATCATGATCGATGGTATCAAAAGCCGCTGAGAGGTCTAGTAGGACCAGGACAGAGGAGCAACCCCTGTCCCGAGCCCTCCAGAGATCATCAACCAATGCGACCAATGCTGTCTCTGTGCTGTACCCGGGCCCGAAGCCCGACTGGAACGGATATAGATAATTCGATTCATCCAGGTACTGAGGCAGTTGTCGTGCAACCACACTCTCAACAACCTTCACAACAAAGCAAAGGTTGGAGACAGGACGATAATTTGCTAACACAGCTGGGTCCAGGGAGGGCTTCTTGAGGAGGGGCCTCACCACCGCCTCTTTCAAGACAGGGGGAAGATACCCTCACTCAAAGAAGCATTTATAATCTCCTGGAGCCAGCCTCGCGTCACCTCCCGGGAGGCCAGTACCAACCAGGAGGGACACGGGTCCAATAAACATGTGGTCGCATTTAGTCTGTTCAGTATCCTGTCCATGCTTTCGGGAGTCACAGGATCAAACTCTTCCCAAATAATATTCTCAGGACCTGCCCCTGTCATCTCCTCTGGATCAATCCAGTCAGAGTCCAGCTGTTCCCGAATCTGAGCAATTTTGTCATACAGATATTGTACAAAATCCTCAGCTCTACCCTCCAAGGGGTCTTCCCGCGTCTCTTGATGGAGCAGAGAGCGGGTCACCCTAAACAGGGCGGCTGGGCGATTATCTGATGACGCAATAAGAGTAGAAAAGTAGTTACTCTTCTCTACTCTTATCGCCACTAGGTAATTCTTAATATGAGATCTTACCAGTGTTCGGTCGGATTCGGAACAACTAGCCCTCCAACTGCTCTCTAGGCGTCTTTTCCGGCGCTTCATCTCCCTCAGCTCCTCAGTATACCAAGGAGCCAGGTAAGACCGGCGCTGGGTCAGAGGCCGCAAAGGCACGATTCGGTCTAAAGCCTCAGCCGCCGCCCTATCCCAGGCGGCCACTAAGTCCTCAGCCGAGTCGTGTGCCAGAACCTCAGGAAATGGCCCAAGCTCCATCTGGAATCTCTCAGGATCCATCAGGCGCCTGGGGCGGAACCACCTGGTCGGTTCCGCCTCCCTGCGGCGGGGTGTGGCGGTTCGAAGGTCCAGGTGAAGGAGGGAGTGATCTGACCATGACAAGGGTTCAATCACTATATCCCTTATCTCGAGATCACTCAACCACTGTCCAGAGACAAAAACAAGGTCCAGTGTGTGTCCCCCCATGTGAGTAAAGCCATAAATTAACTGGGTCAGGTCCATAGCTGTCATGGAAGCCATGAACTCCCGAGCCACCTCAGACATCTCGCCAACTGATGACAGATTAAAATCCCCCATGACCATAAGCCTGGGGGTGTCAACAGCCACCGCGGCTATAACATCAAGCAGCTCAGGCAGGGCTGCTGCCACATGGCAGGGAGCCAGGTACGTGACTAGCAAGCCCAACTGCACCCTATGACCCCACTTCACAAGGAGGGACTCACATCCAGCCGTCTGAGGAACAGTGGCCTCCCTCGGTCCAAGACCTTCGTTAATAACAACCGCCACCCCTCCGCCCCTCCCCTGAGACCTTGGCTGATGGAAAGCACGGAAACCTGGTGGGCACATATCAACAAGGTGGGCTCCCCCTTCCTGGCCCAACCAGGTCTCCGTAATACCCGCACCCCCCTCCTGAATAAGATCACAAATGAGGGGGGCTTTATTTACCACGGACCTGGCGTTGCACAGCATCAGCCGAAGGCCTGGGGCCCGAGGTTCCGTACAACCTGGGGAACGAGAAGAGCTTTGAGGGTCGGAGCGCGCCACCGCTTGTAAACAGCGAGGACGCACTCCCGCAGGATGATGTGGCCCCCTGCTCCCGCCATATCTGCCCCTCCCACCTACAGTATCGATGTTATGGGCATCTGTATCGTAAGATCTAATCATCTCCTTGACCCCCGAGTTCGCACCAACCATGCCACGCTCTACGGCTGGCCCAGATACCCTCCCCCGCGGGTCTTCCCCCAAACCCACGTAACCTACCCCCCTCCCAGAATCCCTTAAAATCTTATTAAGAAATTTCCCTAAAAAACCCCATAACCCTCTTTTTCCTGTATGCCATCTCTCCGGACTCCAAAGTCCGTCATCGAGATAGGCCCTCGATAAAGAAGAGGGCCAGACCTGCGAGAGGGGGGCATCTCGCAGTTTGAGGAGTTCTCCCAATGAGTACATTTTGTAGCTAGATAGTCTATAGCTGGTAGGCATGTCCTAGTTATCCAGGGTCCTGTGGAGAGAATATCAATCAGAGGTACAAGTCATTTTAGTCCCGCTGATCTCTCACATCAGCGGTAGAAAAAAGCCATTTTGAACTCAGATGTAAATATCGATCACCCTCTCACGGCAACCAGATATAAGGGAGAAAAACAGCAGCTATAGTCCTGTTCTTTCAATGTTGTACCTAGGCATAGATGGAATAGCCAATCCTTGAGATTAGAGACACGGATAGTCTGTGGGAAGTATATATAGTAGGCAAAAATCCAGGGAGACTCAGATGAAATAAAAGTAAGGAAATTCTCATCCTGATATACAGGAAACAACAAACCTGGATAGCAAATGATTCACAAAAAGCCGAATATCTGGTCACAAAAGAAGGGACAGGAAATAAAAATACAGGAGGGGAGATGGAATAAGGCAGTCACTTTGTAGAAGCAAAGCCCCCATGAGAGACACAACAATCCTTTCTAATCTCCTTAGCCTTCTTTAGGTCTTTTATGCATGAAGGTTTAACCCCCCCCCCCATAGAAAGACAGGGGGGAGGCCTCTGGGAGGTAATCCAGGGCTGGCCCGACAATGAAAGGGTCGGCATCTCTCCATTGCCCAGGAGTTCAGTTGAAAATAAATAAGAAAGGTCCCTATTCTCCTTTTTGTGGCCTCTTTGGTCTCTAAATTGCTTCGATTTTTGCCGCCTGTAACTGCCAACTGTAACTGCCATTTCGGGCGCCATTTTGGGTGCCGTCATCACCACTGCCATCACCATTGGCCTCCTCTGCGCCAACTCCACCCACCGTCGCCCTCCGCAGGCAACCTCCGATCTTGCCAAGGGTCCAATGAAGTCAGCCCAGGGTGCCAGACAGTCACCGCAGCCGCATATCGTCATCCCTCCGGCAGCCTCTGATGAATGCAGGACCGGCTGTCATGAAGCTATCGGCCTCGCAAACTCGCAGATTCAAATCCTGCCAGCACCGCCCGTCTCATTATAAGCTGTTTCAGAGAGCGAAGCCACAAACCGCTCTCCTAAAAGGTCTTCCGGAGCCGAAAATGCTCCCATCGGATCGGCAAATCAGCCCTCTCAACACACCATGGGCCATAGGTGGGTAACTGGCCCTAAGGACCTCCCAACCGTCAGGACATTACCCCCGCAAAACCGGAGCTCCATCGGGAGTCGCCATCTTGGGCATGCGCGAGGGTGGAATTTTAAAGGGGAATGAATTAAACTTTAAAGGGGAATGAATTAAAAAGTGGGGTGGGGGTGGAATTGGGAGATATGCTTAAAGGAAGTAGCCAAGATTCATCAGTAAAGAAAAATGAAATGGTGGCTTGGTTTTTAGCTGGGTAATGGAGTTCTCCCAACTTTCCCTTTCTAGTTCAACTAAAAAAAAGAACTATGAAATTATAGTCCGTTTTCCCCTCAAATGTTCTCAAAAAACATGCCAACAGAACGGAAAAAAATTGGGGATGGGAGAAGGAAGCTGCAAAAAAAAAAAAAAAAAAAAAAAGCACAATCAGGGGCACATTAATTGCATCCTGGAGAGAACACTGAGCTATCACATCTTGAATACTTGCTCTTACAAACCACTTTTTCTAATGCTTTGAAAAGCCTCTGCTGATCAGACAACTCAGCTGGGATCGTCAGAGAGACTTTTTAAAAAATGCCTCTCTGCCGATCAGGCAACTCAGCGGGATCATCAGATAGGCTTTTTAAAAAATGCTTCTCTGCCGGTCAGGCAACTCAGCTGGGATCATCAGAGACTTTTCAAAGCATTTTTTTAACCACCTCTTCAGCCAAGAGGTTGCAGAAAAAAATGCTTTGAAAAGCCTCTGATGATCCCAGCTGAGCCGCATAATCATCAGAGGTTTGTTTTTTTTTACTTTTAAAAGCATTTTTTCATCGGAAGAGGTTGTAGAAATTTTTTTTTACTTTTAAAAGTAAAAAAAAAAAAAGCCTCTGATGATCGTGCGGCTCAGCTGGGCATGGGGGGACAGGAATTTTTGCTACCTGTTCTCCGAACCACCACCCGCCATCGCTACCGGATTGGGCAATCCAGTCTGAACCGGAAGCATTTCACCCCTGCTCTGTATCTACAATGAGATACAGTATGTACTATCATGACAAATTTTAAAATCACAGGTATAAATTGTTTGGATTCTGTACTTGGTAAATAAACACATTGTAATAATACACTAACACGAACATAAAATACTTGGCACCAAAACAGATTATAATCATTTTTAAGGTGAAAAGTCATCATAGAGATGTAAGATACATTAGGCAAATACATTTCTCCAGATCAATCCAAATTTCTTCTTAGAAGAGAGATGACAAATTTAATTAGAGCAGGATTAAATACAACATGCTAAATATAATGCTAAATACTGTAAACTCCAGTAGCTTTATTATCCTTAGAAAATTGTAAAGCATTTGGTTGAGTGAAAAATAATTTTGTTTGTAGAAAAAATGTTATTTAAAAGGGGGTTGAAAATGTTCAGTATTATAATTAATCAGATAATTGATTATAAAGCTTGCAAGCTTGTAATGTTTGAATATGTTTTACAATGTGGTTTCAAATAAGTCAGGTAAATCATTTCTTTAACAAAATACATTGCTTGTATCACTCAAGTCAATTAAGAATATTTAAAGAACAGTATGCGTCTATTTCATTTATTAGTAAGACACTGATATCATATAAATGTGTTCTATTAAAGACAGCAAGTTCTCTTGATGCTCTCAATATACTTTGAACAGTGAGCTTGATAAATCTCATTGGTTTTTTTTTTCCTGACACAGAGAGAATTCAGAATGTCGTCAAGAATTTCTACTGAAATTATATTGTTAACAGTTATAACTTTTCTAGAATGTATGGATATGCAAACAGATGTCTACAGAAAATCTGTAGTGGTAAAGGCCAGTAAGTCAAATATTTTTAAAGAAACTTGAAAAATCATAAAGTAATCTCTTCAAATGAATCATAGAGTTATTTGCCTACTGTATTTATTGAAGCATTTCCTAATGCAACTTAAGGTATTATTCTTAGTATTATTATTCTTATTAGCAGCAGCTAGACTTATTATTGTAAAACAGTGGAAAACAAAATTGTGAGAAAATGCTTTGGTTCAAACATTAATACAAAGAGCATTGGAAAATGTTATCATGCTAGATCCATTCAATCCATTGAGTTACTATTGAATAATTATTTATAATATTTAATAGGTTACCTTTGTCCGCAAAAAATATGTTTTAGATATAATTGATGCTTAAATGTTTGCAGCTCTCCTTAGGAAAACATCAATAGCTATATACTCCAAATTAAGGCTTTAATTTTGTTTTGTTTTCAATTAGCTCTTAAGTAAATTTTGAGTTTTGTACTGGTATTTTCTTTCAATCGTTGCTTTTTGGGGGGTGAGTTAAAAATAAGATAATGAGTAATTTTGAATTGTTTGAATGTTACATTTAAAAATTCTACTTAAAATGCAAATTAAAATGCCTTGAAAATATAGAAGAATAATATTTGAATATTTACCAAACTTCAGATATTTTAAGCCACATTTGCTTCCAGTGTCAAAGGGTGAATCTATACAAGGATCTCACCGTGGTCCTATCTTTCAATGTTGAAGCATTTATTTCAGCTAATTCTATATGAATTCTATCTGTTTACAACTCAGAAAAACGAGCCATGATTACCAATATCTCTTAAGTTTTCCAGATGCCAAAAAATCAGACAGCTCTGGTTTTTCACATCTCTTCCTCTCTCGCACACTTCTTCAAATCTCTAGATGGAAATAGGAGGGACTGAATTGAAAAGCTGTACAGCATTATCTTCTAAATATGCCCATCCATTATTAAACAGAACCACCATTACACAATACCATCTAAATGAAACTCAGACTGGCTTTCATGGCACAATTCATGGCATTGCAAAGAAAATCAACTTCCTTTATATCAGTTCCCACTGAGATCACACCATAATAGACCATTTAGAATAATCTTGTTATCAAAAGCAGGCTTCAGCCACTGGTATCCAACTATAGATGGTAAAGTCTGAAAACAAAATAGGTTTCTTCAGAAATAACAGCACTCCCTGTCCTTTTTAATTTTTTAATTTCTGGAATTAATTTACTCCCACATCCTGCTAGAGATCTCCTTCCCTGCTAGAGATAGCAAGGCATGAGGAGCAAGGATCAAGTAAGTGCCATAAATACTGTTAAGACTTTATCTATATTCTCAAGACTTACACATTAAGTTATCCAACAGTATAAAATGTGGACAGTATTCTGTACATACTGGTAGACTGACCAGTGACAAATATAGAATATAAGTGATTGCAAATGCACTTGAGCTACGTTCATTTTTTTTCTTGGTTCGTCTATAAAACTAGCAGCTCTGGACTGGTGTCTGGAATCAAAGGAATAAAACATAACTGCAAAGTACATTTCAATTCTTACAAGCTGTTATTTCTTCCATTGTCTCATGTATTCACATTTCCTCCTTAGATACAATCACTGAAATTATGCCAAGGAAATTATACAGCTATGTGTCTCACTCTATAATATCAGGTACATCTATTCAGATTTTTAAATCCAACTGTTATTCAGATTCACGTGATAGCTGTTTATTTACCTGATTTCCTTTCCACCTACTGCTTAATGGATGCAAATAGAGGGTCATTAAGTGACATTTAATGTTAACCCTACTGATATTTGGGTCTGTTGAGAAGAAATCACCTGGCTACCATAGGTGTATTTTTCAACATCAAAGGTTCAGCAGTTAATTTTATGGGATTATCTGGAGGGTGTCTTATAAATTATAGATACTTAACCTTTCTGCATTTAGTGATAGTTTCAGGATCACCAGATCTTCAAGGGAGGTAGAGCCTGGACGTTTACTGCGGTAATTCCATTTTTATCATAGATATATTAAGGGGATGGGAGTATTATAAAACTGAGGAAAGATAGGCAGTATAGCTTAGGCTAGACAAGTAGATTTGAAAACATCATATCTGTGGCAACTCAGTGTCTAACATTGCATGCAGATTCTAATTTTTTATTCCATTGCTCTTCATGCATTTTTAAATGGCAAACTATCTTTGTTCTAGCAAAACTAAGTAACAATTTCATGTATAATAAAAGACTATAGAATATATAAATTGGATGAAAATTCAGCTGTTGGGTTTAAATAACTAGAGCCAAATTCAACATTCAACTATGCTCTCAAAGCTAAAAAAAATATAGATGGCATTTATAATTGGAGGGGTTGAAAAATGTTCCCAAATAATATAAATAAAATTATAAACACAATATATGATAAGTATGTGTTAGCTAGAAGAATTTTCGGAAGAATCCCCTATACATGTACATAAATGTATATAAGTACATTTACATATACGCATCCAAAAAATTTATTTTATTGTATTTATACACCACCCCTCTCACTATCTAAGTGACTCTGGGCAGTTTACAGCTATAGCTGTATGAATTCCCAGTTCACTGCTTGTTCACGTTCACACACACAAATACACACACACACACACACACCAATATGCAGGAATGGAAAACAGAATCTGGAGAACAGGGGTGTAGTATTTCCAAGTCAGGATAATATAAGAAATTAAAGGTTTAAAAAATATCATTGCCACATAGATCAATGCATGCATTATGCTGCTCTAACATTTATTTTCCCCTCTCTTTTTTATTTTTTTTTATTTTTTTAGGGATTGCATGAGACTACATTTGTACTTGAGTTACACAGCAGGGTCCCCTGTCATTCTGGAAGAAATACCAAATAGTTATTGATTTACAATCTCAAGTGAGATCGGAATTTCTGTTGTAAGTCATTGGGGTCCTAAATCAAGTCAGATCCAATTTTACAATAATTTCAGGGTGGTTATTAAGTGAAGCATGCAATTGTTAAGGGAACCACAAAGTCATTAAAGAAATCCAGCTTCCCCAATGGGCTTTCTTTGCCAGAAATTGGCAAAAAGTTCAAAACTCATGATCATGTGACTGCAGCATTATACTACTAGTCATGATTATCAAACTCCTCATTTGCAATCAAGTGATCACAGGGATGGTGTGACATCATAAGTGCAAGTACAGGTATTAGTCACTTGTTCTAATGCACAGGTGTCAAACTTGCAGTGTCACGTTGCTGTCAACTGATGTTTCATGCTGGTTTTTCCCTTCTTGGAGCTGTGGGAGGAGGTTGGCCTGCACGTGACACATCCAACCCACGGGCCAACAGTTTAACACCCCTGTTCTAAGGCCATCATAACTTTGGACCATTAAACAAATGGTAGTAAATTAAGAGCCTTGGTAGTACAGGGGTTTAAGGCACCCTGTTATTAAGCTGGTTATTAAGACCAGCTGCCTGCAATTACTGCAGGGTTCGAATCTCGCCAAGGCTCAAGGTTGACTCAGCCTTCCATCCTTTCTAAGGTAGGTGAAATGAGGACCCAGTTGTGGGGGCAATAAGCTGACTTTGTATAAATATACAAAAGGATGAAGGCTATTGCTTAGCACATTGTAAGCCGCCCTGAGTCTCCGGAGAAGGGCGGCATATAAATCAAATTTAAAAAAAAAAAAAAAAGGATTACCTGTAACATGTTTTTTTAATTAAACCAACTTTAAAACAGAGGGAAAGAGAAAGAGAAATGTTTATGGCATTGTGAACTGATTATTATTATTTTTTTTAATTTGATTTATATGCCGCCCTTCTCCGGAGACTCAGGGCGGCTTACAATGCGTTAAGCAATAGCCTTCATACTTTTGTATATTTTATACAAAGTCAGCTTATTGCCCCCACAAATTGGGTCCTCATTTCACCTACCTTAGAAAGGATGGAAGGCTGAGTCAACCTTGAGCCTTGGAGAGATTCGAACCAGCAGAAATTGCAGGCAGCTGTGTTAATAACAGGGTGCATAGACCACTGTACTATCAAGGCTGGTACATAATCAGCAATGTTCAAATACAAAACTATAATGGTATACGCACAAGCTGTAACTAAGATATATGTGTAACTGTTGTCTGTAGCTGTATCCCAAATTCCTGAGGGAAACTTTATGGCATCTATCTCTGAGATAGATGATGTTCCCTCCAAACTCTGTCTGTGGACATTCTGCAATCATCTAGATGTCCAATCATTTAGAACAGATACCTTGGAGTAATATCACATGAAAGGTATATTCCCATCAGGGGTGAAATTAAAAAATTTCCCCTACCAGTTCTGTGGGCGTGGCTTGTTGGGGGGAGGTCATGTGACTGGGTGGGTATGGCCAACTTGACATCACTCACATCGAGGGGCTCCTCACCAGGCCCTCCCCTTCCAGCCACTCCTTGTCACGAATGGCAGGAAAATGGGGAGGGGAATATTCCTGCCTACCATCCTTCCCTCAGTCTGCGCTGAGTTTGAGGAATGAATGACAGACAGGAAAATCCTCTTCCCCATTTTCCTGCCTTTTACAAAAATGGCTCCATTCCAGCTGCTCCCCCCCCACCCCCTCCCTCCTGGGGACTACCTTAAAAGGAACAGGCCAGTGGTGGATTCCTCCCGGTTCAGCCTGGTTCTGCCAAGCCAGTAGCGGTGACAAAATGAACTGCTGCTCCCTTTATGGTTCCCTCCTGTCCCCCTTCCTCCTGGGGACTACCTTAAAGGGACAGGATGCAGCAGCTGTGTTCTGAATGGAGGGAGAAAAGTTAGCATTTTCTCCCTCTATTCAGAACGGGGATGCTGCTCCCTTTATGGTTCCCTCCCGGCCTCTTCCCTCCTGGGGATTACCTTAAAGGGACAGGCTGCAACAGCTCTGTTCTGAATGGAGGGAGAAAAATTAGCATTCTCTCTGCTGCATTTAACATTGAATTCTGTGGAATATTGAGCAGCTGGAAGAGGTGAGCGGTGACTGGCTGGGCGTGGGTGGGGCCAAAGAGGAGTAATTACTACCGGTTCCGCGAACTGATGCCCATAATCCTTAGTGGTTCGCCCGAAGTGATAGGATTTCACCCCTGGTTCCCATGAGTTACTCCAGAGTGTCGGCTGACATGCCAGGGACCACATACTTGTAGGAAATCAAAGGAGGGGTGAAGAAAAAAGGAGTTAGCAAAAATGAAGACAAATCTACCAATGAATAAGTACTGTGGTTCAGGGTCTGATTGTTCCTTTGTCTACTTTTAACAATCAGGGGATCTTTAATCAGTTGCCCAAGGATTTAAAAAAGAAGATAATTCACATTCACAAAGGTCAGGCTATTAAAAAGTCTCTTAATCTTTTCAGCCAGAAATTTCAAATATGAGACAAATTAAAAAATATAATGTTTGAGGAATTGTTAAAGTCAAGGCAAGATCTGGAAGACGGAGAAAAATGTCCACTATACTTCAAGTCTGCAAAACAGAACCAATCAATCTCTGTAAAGCACCTGCTAATTTTTTTTGCTGAGGATGGAATAGTCATTTACACTACACCAAACTGGCTCTCCATGGCACTATAAACATATAACAAATATGATTATACTCAGCTGTGCTACTGTGTAATACACACTATAAATATGAATAAAATATATCTGAATTCTAATCAATTTTCTGTTTGCTGTGGAAAGAAATAAGAGTTGACCACAAACTCCTGAGGTTCTGCAGATTCTCTAGGAAGAATGATATATATTCAGTTTATGAAAACTTCATGATCTTCCACAGTTCAGTCCATTCAACATTCTTCTCAGATAACATTTACAAAATAATGCAGCAAAAAATAAAGTCTAAAACATTTATGTTTTTCTTTTAAAAAATCCAAGCATGCAATGTTAAAATGAAGAAGATGGCCAATGAGATGATTGCATGATATTCCTAGAAACTCTCCATTTACTGGGACATGTTTAAAATTAAACATTAAACAATCAGTCCCAATCCCAACTGTGGTCACTAAACATTAAAAAATGAAAACAAAAGAACCTGACAATAAGGATATTATAATTAAATGCATTTCCCCCTAAATGTTTAATTTTAAAAACCTTACAAATATTTCCCACTTACAGTATCTTCTCTGAGGAGAAAAATGGTGAAATGGCACAGAATAATACTGATCTGCACAATCCCAATGTCAAGTTTCGAGATCGTCTCAAATAAATTGCATTTCAAACAAAGTCTTTGAAGAAAAACTCCTATTTATTAAGCACAACATTCTAACCCGACTCCAAATGAAGCCAACACTGACTTCCAGCCCCAAAATCCTCCCTTTCCATTCCCCACTCCCCTGCACTCATTGGCCATCTTGCAAATCATTCTACCCCTAATCTACTCCAGCTCAAGGAATTTCCCCATTCCCATCTCATCTCCTGGGGGTTTTATCTCCAGAGAAAATAAGTAGGTGAAAAGGCAAATGTCCTTTTCCAGACGCTTTCGCTTCTCCTTCTTATGTCAGCACTAGAGTAAATGCAGGTTGAAGTGCTGACACCCAGTCATAAAAATGTTCCAATTCCAACCCTGAGCACCTCCAATTAAATAAAAAGGAAGCAGGTTTCTCTCTTTCCCTTGCCAGAAAGCCTGAAAAATCTGGAATTAAAAATGTAAAATGGTTAAATTAGCCAGTGGCATCAAAATGGTTATAGCAAAGAGTGATTCTGAAGGAATCCAAAAGGATCTTTCCAAAGTGGAAGAATGGGTATTGAAGTGACAAAAAAGAATCTGTACCTATTGAATTTCTGCTTTGTATATACCAGTTAACTATAAAGCGGCTGTCAGAAAAATATTGCTGATTTGCCCCATCAATGATGTGTCAACAGTAACTCTGGAGCAAGTAACATGTGTACTAGATGGCCAACAGGGAACAGCAGATGTGCTGGTTATTTGCTGAAAAGAAGAATCCAATAGGAACAACTTGTTTCCCTGCTGGAATCCATCTTTTTTTTTTTAATGAGCAAAGCTGTATAAGAAATTATAAAAATATTGCTATTAAATTTTAATTTTAGCAGCTAAGGGAGCAGTGAAACAGAAGTAAATGCCAGGCATATGCTGAAGTTCTAGCAATGAGCAAAACATAGAACTTTCCAATCCATCATTCATGTATCATTCTTTAGAAATTCAACAATGTATTTGTATAACCCAATGGAATTATTTGCAGGATAGGATTCCTATAACACAGGGTATAGTAAGAAAGATGGGAATAAATGGGAGCAGCAAATTCACACCAAACTCTAAGCTCCAAGTATTGCTTCCATCTTTTGCCAATTAAGGATGTAAAACTGGACACTGTAAAAAGATAGTCTGGAGTACCAAGTTTAATGTTGAATTTATATTTTACTGACAAAGAAATAAAGGGCAATCTATTTCAAGCTATTTAGCTCTCGTTATCTAAATTCAACACAAAAATAGTTTGTTGCGAAAGCAACTCCCTGCGAAGGCTCCTGGATTGGGTCTGAAAGGCAAAACCGGAAACAGTATGTTCCGGCCCATATTTGGGTAGACCAGGTTGCCCTTATAGACAGGTTTCACCAGAAAAACACTTTACCAAATTCAATATTTCTGGGAGTCTGCTTCAATTTCAGGGACTTTAGACTCAGATCAGGGACACTATTTTGTTCGATAATCATAGCACTTTCATGGGTTAGTACCAGCATGCTGATATGATAAGATTTCCACAAGACAGCTTTCAATTCTTGAGTCAGATGTTGATCACTGCTGAAGCAAAAGTTAAAGCACTTTGTATGTATTGGAGGCTGATGGGGGTCAGAGCCATTATAAGAACCAAGAGAACTCACTTCTGATGAAATCTTTCCTATTTCTACCTGCTGAACTCATCACTAGAGATTAGGAAGCATGTGGTTTCATTTTTATCCTTTTGGTATACTTGGGCTGTGCTTGTTATGTATGAACCAAGACTATAATGAGATAACTGACATTGACATTAAACATTTATTTGCAACCATAGGTTTTAGCTAAATTCATATAAAATTACAATAATTAGTTCAATACATCCCTTCTAATAGTTGAAGTACTATTTGTCAGCAAGTGCTTTAGTATCTTCTTGAAGCTATTGCAAACAGTGAAACTTGTTTCATTACGTTCATCTTCATCAGACAGCAGAAACTATTTTTTTTCTTCTAAGCTAGACTCCTCCAGTTGGTTTAACAAGGGCGTAATGAATCTAGCTCTAGTTTCTCAATAACATCTGCAATGTAATAAGTAATGGGTCAAATCTTCCACCTATAAATTATTACAAATGCCTAAATGGTGTTACAGTTAATAATCTTTTATATCTTCCCACCAAATAGCCTGTTGGCATTGTTTGAAAGCGAAGTTCTATAAAAGCTTGTCTCAGGGAATGAGATGTAAGACACTGTAAAAAATGACACTCCTGGTCCTTCTTTAAAATATTGATACCACTTAGCCAATTTAAGCTGAAGTTGCTCTCCATCTTCTTTAAAATCTTTAAAAAATAAGTAGTCCCTCAGTAGTGTATGATGATTTATGTCACTCAATGGTTCCTGACCTAGGGAGAATTATGAGAGTAATTTTAGACACAAATTCATCCATCTATTACTGTTAAATTGTTTGTGGAGGCATTGTTTTGCCAAATATGTATTGGGCATGAGAACTTGTCTCCTATAATATAACATTATTACTCTCTTAACTCTTATATTTATTGATGGAAAGCCCACTTCTAATCTCAACATTGCTGTTAGTATACCTGAGGGTAAGGCTAAGGTTGATCTTATGAATTTATTCTGGACCATTTCTGATTCTTCCAGATTACTTAAACCTCAAAGCCCCATATTTCAACTATGATATTGTTTTCTCCAGAAAGATCTTAAGCACAGGCACTAATAACTGTTCTCCTTTTGGTAGAAAGATCAAATAACTCTCATTGATCTCATGGCCATTGTTCTTGTTGATGATATATATGCTTTCTATAGTTGTGTTTTAGTAAACTGGATGCCCAAATACTTAAATGACTTCACTTGCTGCCAATGAGATTTTCAATCATCCAGGTCATGGTTGTCCCAAAGTGCTTTTTCCAAAAGTCAACTGACTTCCATGCAAGTACAGATAAACCAAAGCAGCTCCTTCACAGAGCAGATAAAAATTACAAAAAGTTTCTGCCAGGCCAAAGAAGTTTCTGGGATGAGAAGCAAAATGTTTTCAAAGAAAAAAACCAAGAAAGCCCAGTTGCCTTTTAGGTCCAGTTGCCTTTTAGAAAAAGCACCTTTGAAACGACCCCACTTGTTCAAACTCCTTACCATCTAGGGTCCATCTAGTTCTCTTGGGTCTTTTAGCAAATCTTAGTTTCAGAACAATTTATCTGTAAGTATTCTTTCCTAGAAAAAGTGCCAAATTCTGACATTTGAATAGATTATTTCCATTCCAATTAATATTGTCAACGTGAGTACCATGTCATTTGCATACAATATTATAGGGACTTTTCTTCTTCCAGTTGATGGGATATAAGTGGAAGGATTATTAAGCTCTTCTACAACGTTGCTTATATAAAAATTAAACAGAAAAGGGGCCAGTATACAGCCCTGGCATACACTTTTTGTAATTTTTATCGGCTTTGTTAGGGAGCTGCTTTGGTTTATTTGTACTTCCATGTAAGTGTCTTCATATAATCTATCTATCTATCTATCTATCTTATTTAAAGTAATTCGTTCTGCATTGATTTTGAAGATCCATTTGAGGCCATTTTGAGAGTCCATTTATTGATTTGTGAATCAGATACTGTAAAGTGAAACATTGATCTACAGTACCATGTCCTTTCTGATGCCTGTTTGTTCTTCTGCTAATCTGCCTAGTATCCTCTCAATTAATCAACCTGTTTAAAACATACCTTCTATATAGCTTGCACCCTATGTCAATTATAGGGCAAAAGTTAGGTTTGTGAAATCTCCCTTT
Source organism: Arizona elegans (assembly GCA_022577455.1). Lineage (NCBI taxonomy): Eukaryota > Metazoa > Chordata > Lepidosauria > Squamata > Colubridae > Arizona > Arizona elegans. Next base: position 169,581,730 of record JAKOOJ010000002.1, read on the forward strand.
TTAAATATTGGGATTACCACACTGTTTCTCCAGCCCACAAGATTTTGACAAATGGCATTGATATAAATAAACATGGAAGTTATCATAGCTGACAGGCAATGCCTTAAACATTTCTGGTGGTAACATATCCTGTCCTGGGAGCTTTGCCAGCTGTCTGTTATGAAATTATTCTTTTAGCTTTGCAGCACTTACTGGGGGCAATTTTAATGATGATTTTAATAAATCTGTACCCATTAACTGTTGGTACAGTTTGGTATTTCCTCATTTTTAAAATAAATAAGCTCATAAAAGTTATTTAGAAGTAATTATTTGAATGCACTAGATTAGATATTGCAGGCTTTTATGATTGCATAAGAGAAAGCAAAATAAAACTGCAATCCATTCCCAGTCAATTACACAATGATCTGAAGAATTAATTCCTGTTCATTTATATGAACAAGCATTTTACCATTGAGAATCTCATTTGAAGAACTATTTGTAAATTTGGACTGCATGGATTCGTTTATGCAATGAATCTCTTTTTAAATAAATAATCTGATTTAAAGTCTGCTTTGGTTTAGTATATCATATATGTTGGTGCACTTTCTTTTTCTTCCTTTTTACATAAAATGAAAAACAAGGCTAAATAGCAGGTGTTAGAACCTGTTCACAGATGATGCTGAAAGATAAAAAATTATTATGTAGAAATTTCATCTATTGTCCCTCACATGATATATACATAAATTCACACACAATCTCCATTCAGAGTAAACTATAGCATATAGCACCATCTGGTGTGTATTATCACCAATACAGTCTGCATTCTGATTAGTAGGAGATAGACTTCTGAGGAAACAGAATTACTGGTATTGGCATTTAAAGTTCAACAGATTACAAAATCAGAAAACCCACTCAGTGATATTTTCCAGAAGTACCCATATACTGTACATAAGATATAGTTATATTACAACCTAAATTGTTAAATAGTTTTCCCTTCTTTATATATTATTTAAATGTGTCTTTGTGTATCAGGTTAGGCTAACAGAGTTGAAATGACAGTGACTGAATATTATTCCAAGTGAAATGAAATGAAATGTTTTGCTGATAATGTATATTAGTGAACACAAAGAATTACAAATTATTTTATAACATTAGTGTTGGCCTAATAATACCTAATAAATAGCTAAACCATGAGAAAAGGTGATCACATTAGGCACTATAAGCTAATTCTCCAGAATCTTTTTTCTTCCTGATGGTATACTTTTATAAAACTTTTAAAACTATTTTAATTCTTGAATAAGGAACCCATACATTGATACCAAACTTTTTTTCCTAATTAAGTAAAAATGCAACCGTCCATTTTTATTGCAAGAAAGTTGAAGCGATCTATAGGTAGCTAGAAATAAAAGCACTGACCTCAGCTCTCAATATTGTAGATAAATGTGCTTAGAACATATGCGTTTACAAAAAAAAAAAGTTCTCATCCTTAACCTTTAAATAACAGGAGGCCTTAAGCTTCATGATCTAAACCAATGTTTTGTAATCTTGTCAGCTTCTAGATGTGTAGATTTCAACTCCCAGAATTCCTCCGTCAGCATGACTATTGCGAAGAACTCTAGGAATGAAGTCGACTCATGTTGAAGTTGATCAGGCTTGGAAATATTGCTGTAAACAAAAAGTAAAGTTTGCTAAAACATTTATCTACTAAATAAAGTTAATGAAAAGCTTAATCAAAATATTAGAACAGAGAAAAATATCTTCTACCTAATGTGTCAGGTGCTAAAGACCAGATCCACACATGAAAGTCCAGTTTAATTGATTTATTGCTACATGATCTATGCACAGGAATCTTCTCAAGTAGAGTTAAATAAGGCTTAACACCAATCAAGGGAGGGCTGGACTTTGTTTGTTTGTGGCTATATAACAACTCTAAACTGATCCCTCTTTTTACCTCTCTTCTTGGCTCTGCCAGGCCTTATCCTACATAATGATTCATTAAGAATTTTTCTAATTAAAAAGGAATCTGGAAGTAGCAAAAGTCTGTAACATTTCCAAGTCAGAAACGTTCCTGGATTCATTTTCTTTCTAGACAAAGATAGTTAAGGAAAAGAAAACTACAATGCCTTCTGCAAAACAGTGATGGAAGAGAAGAAATAAGAGAGATTGAAGTGATTCAGCCTCATCCATCACTAACTTACAACAGGTACAGAGATTTATGTGGAACATCCTTCACTGTACAGCAACCTCCATTTACTACAAGAGGTATCAACAGCAGAACTTGCAGCAAAAGTCAGCTCTTTTTTCATTCTATTTTCCATTAAAATATTGAAACATTTTCAGAAGGAAAGAGTAAAACAGAATAGAAGAAAACTTGGTAAAACAGAAAGGAAGAAACACTGAAACCAAAAATAGGTAGAATTAATGGCTGCAGTTACCAACATAAAGAGATACTGTGACAACAGGAGTATAGCCCCTAAAGTCAGCAATTCGCTCGGTATTTCCACCTTCTGGGTTCAGCTTCAGCTTATTGGTCTCATCCAGCCCATCACTGCATTCAAGCACAAATTTAGGCTGTCTTTTGCTTCTCTTTGATTCAGGCATTAGAAAGAAATATGGCTGGCTGATAATGGCTGTCTTAGTTTCTTTTTGTGACCATTCTTAATGGCTTTTTCTGGTCTCAGGAGTCCTTCTGGGAGTAGAATATGAAACAGAAATACAATACAAACAAAAGTATGATTGGATTCTTGCACTGAGAAAATAAATCTTTACAACTACTATGGACAACTCTTAGCAACTCAGATAAACATTATCTAATCATATCAAAGACCTGCCTTCTCCAAGATTTTATTTATTTATTTGTCAACAAGTACAAGGAAACAAGTATCAGTATAGACATAGACATGGACACATGAAAAAAATGGCACAAATAAATGGATATAAATAGGCAAAACATAGCCATAAACACATAAAATAAGTACATATAAATGGGAACAGTAAGACAGGGACGGTAGGCACGCTGGTGCGCATATGCACACCCCCTTAGGGACCTCTTAAAAAACGTGTAAGGTCCACGGTAGACAGTTTAAGGTAAAAGGTATGGGGGTTAGAGAAACTAACAATAGTATCAGATAGAGTGTTCCAAATATTTACTACTCTATTGCTGAAGTCGTATTTTCTGCAATCAAGATTAGAGCCCATTAAATTTAGTTTGTATCTATCGATAGCCCTTGTGTTATTGCGGTTGAAGTTAAAGAAGTCATTAACAGGTAGGGTGTTAAGGTAGATATTCTTGTGTACTAAGCTTAGGTCGGAACGTAGATGGTGTAGTTCAAGGTCCAGGCCTAAAATTTCTAGCCTGGTGGTATAAGGAATTTTATTGCAAGCAGAGGAGTTGAGCACTTTTCTTGTAAAATAAATACCTCTGAATTCTCTTTAATGTATTAATGTCCAAAATACAGTGGGTTCCAGGCAGGTGAGCGGTATTCAAGGATAGTTCTGGCAAAAGTTTTCTATGCCCTAGTTAGAAGTATAGCATTATCAGAGAGAAAACTTCGTAAAATAAGGTTGAAAACCCTTAATACCCTTTTAGCAATGTTGTTACAGTGAGCTCTGGGCTTAGATCTTTTGAAATGAGTACTCCTAGGTCCTTGACAGAGTGTGGGTCATCTTTTAGCTCATTTCCGCCCAGCTTGTATTTGATGTTCTGATTTTTATTGCCAATGTGCAGGACTGAGCATTTGTTAGCAGAGATTTGGAGTTGCAAATTGTTTGACCATTCAGATACATAATCTAGGTCGTTTTGTAGGGTAGTAGAATTGTCTGTGATGTTAAATAGTTTTACATCATCGGCAAAGAGGATGCAGCTGCTTGTAATATGATCACAAAGGTCCTTAATATAAAGCAGAAAGAGTGTTGGTCCTAGAATGTTACCTTGGGGAAAACCACTGTTAACTGATGCAGGGTTTGATATATCGTTTCCAATTTTAACTACTTGATGCCTGTTTAATAGGAATGTAGCTATCCACTTGTGCAAAGATCCAGAAATGCCATAAGAACTTAGTTTTAACAGAAGTTTGTCATGTACCACTGAATCAAAGGCTTTGCAGAAGTCTATGTAGATTGCATCTATTGCTTTACCCTGCTCGAGTTGAGAGGTCCAAATGTTTTTGCAGTGTATGAATTGCAAATTACATAATTTTGTTCTCATAATGCCCAACATTCAGCTATGAGAAGCCTACGAACTTCCAGAAGTAGTTTGATTGACTGATTGGGATTTGTTTTATTGTCCAGAGTGATTAGGATAATAGTACTATTATCCTAATCTATTAGAAGTACTATTAGATAGTACTACTTAGAAGTACTATCACTTCTAAGATTATTCACATTCTGAATCAGCATGGCAAATATTTCTTTGCCAACTGCTGAGGCCAATGTGAGTGATTGATTCACCACACAATTCCATGCACACCATACCAAGAGATGCCTCTTGGGTCCACCATATATCTAAACAAAATTAAAGGCAGTTGCCAGTTTTTACTTTTTCTGAAATACTCAGCACAATTAGGCTGTTCAAACTGAAATCCCTCCATATCTTTCTGATGAAAAGCCTCTGGGCATCTACCAGTCAGAAAGGATTATGGACATGATGGAAACAATTGCTGTACAATTAGTATTTGCAACAAGTAAATGCTTCAATGATCAACAGAAATGGAACTTCTATCTATAATATTCAACAAATCAGCATCTCAGGTCCTAGGGATATAAAGTAAGCCTAGATAAGCATTTGGCATATTGTAGCTTTGTGGTGCATAAATTAGAGAAATTCCAATACAACAGAAGGGGTAAAAAACAAGTAATTTTCATTATAGTCCAACAGGAAGAAATAGTAGCATAGTGGAATAAGCTTTAATTCTCCCGTTCCAGAGTCTGAAAATGTTCATCCTCATTATAGCAGATATAAGCACAATTCTGAGCTCCCTTATTTTCATCAGATATGTGAGTCGGATGACTTGTATGATAGTTTCACATGGGAACATTACTAGCTCCCAGACAACACATTGTCCTAAACCCCAAGAGAGGGGATTAACTATGAGGTGTATCCAAAATGCAGTTTGATTGCAAACAGCATTTTCTGATCAGTGTTCACAGTATTTGCAACTTCAAACTCACTAGTCTTATAAGCAATATTTCAGCAAAATACAGGTGTAAACAACTGCAAAAATTAATAGTATGTATTTCTAAATAAATGAAATAGATTAAGCTTTATGCTCCACAAATTTTAATGTTCACAGTTTTTTATTATAATTGAAGGGAAGGATAAAAATCCAAAAAATCTTGCCAAAAAAAAAGTATTTATTATCAATGGCTCAGTTTATTATCATTAATCATTATCATTATCATTTATCAGTGTTGATAAATGTGTGGGTCTACATCCATGATCATGCATGTGAATTGTTGGGATGGAAAAATGTTAGGAAAAAGAAACAAAATAGAGGAGATGAAGACAGCATTAATTATTCCTAGAGCTTAATAATTGAGCCAAGGCTTATACGAGCCATCAAACTTCTAACTTCCACAAGAATAAACCTTTGCAGCAAAAAGACTTGGAGAACTCACTTTTCTGCCATGCACTGGGGTATCGGTATTTTTGCAGTCCAGAAGTGATAGTTTCTACTGTCAATGTTATTAAACTCCCATTATTAACTACTGTAGATGCTGTAGACTTAGACTAGACTAGACTAGACTAGACTAGACTAGACTAGACTAGACTAGACTAGACTAGACTAGAATAGAATAGAATAGAATAGAATAGAATAGAATAGAATAGAATTTTATTGGCCAAGTGTGATTGGACACACAAGGAAATTGTCTTTGGTGTATATGCTCTCAGTGTACGTAAAAGAAAAGATACGTTCATCAAGAATCATAAGGTACAACACTTAATGATAGTCATACAGTACAAATAAGCACAAACTAGGGGCTGTGTGCCTGTCTTCTTAGAACTACTGATTTGGTATGCAAAAATCCAATAATTTCTAAATAAAATCAGAGATATATAAACCCCTAACTGCTAACTGGTGATTATTAGACAGCTCTATTTTTTAAAAAAATTAATTTATACTAATATAGTCAAACAAATTTTCAAAACTCCCAACTGCTAAATCAATATTTCTGTTGGATGCCCCTTGAAAATGCCCAGTTGTTTCCTACTCTCCAGTGATCAGTATCTTTTTGAGTCATTTTTAAAAAATAAATAGTAGAAACCATCCTTTCTTCTGCTAGTTATACTATTATAGGGCAGGTCAATGTTTTTGACCCTGGCTTCATTCCTTCAGAATTAAGTTCTGATGTTCTTATAGTTTATTATAATTTGTAGTTATTAACTATAGATAGATACAGCTATCTCCATGGCCCTGACCGCTCAATTTGTGAAGTGTAGCATGTAGCTTTTGATAATGTTGAGGAATATAGAAATAATCTTGAAGAAGGAATGCAAGAGCACTAACATAAAGTTATATCTGAAAGAGAGGCAAGGATAAGAAAAAAACTCAAGAGCTGCCCCATCATAATATAAGAGAGGGAAGGGAGAAATTCTACTACCAGGCTTCCAAGATTCTATTATTATACCCTATAGCAATAAAGTTCCAATGTTTCTTGTGATATTTGTTTCCTGATCTGGCCTATCTTTCACTTGTGGTCGACAAGTACGTGTATGCACATATATGAACAAACGTGTCATGTGCACATATTTATCTCGGAATGCAATTTTCAGGATCAGTTTCAGCTATTATTGTTATCACTAGATTGATAAGGTGGAAAAGTTGCACCGGATCTTTAAACCACCGAAAAAGACAGGAAACAATATTTTTCAATTATTATTTAGGTAGAAATAAATGTTATGCTAACACATTTAGAATGTAAGCGCACACACATACACAAACATGCACAAAGTCTCTAAGAAGCTAAGGCTAAGAATCTGGTTTTGTTTTTCTTTTTTCTTCAAAGAAAATTCAAATGAATATAAAGGACAATTGATCCATCCCATAAAAGTAAACAGAATAGATATCTCCTTTCAGGCCCTTGTTGTTCTTCAGAGTCTCATACTTCTTCCTGACATTGCTGTCATTTGGCCCTGCTACATCTATCACCTCTGCTTGTCTTGTCCTTTTCTACCACCACAATGTCTGATTGATTGGCCAGTACTGTCTGGACTTCGAAATCCACAATATCTTAACCCTGTTATCTTCCATAACCTTTGTGGTATTTCCCATATGGACTTGAGATGATCTAGCACATGACACTATCCATTGTTTCTGGGTAATTCCCCTGCCAAAGATTAGTGGCCACATTGGAAGTGTCACAACCGTGGTTTGCAGGGTCTATGCTGCCTACCAGCAATTTCAATGTTGCAATCCACATAAATGTTGTGGCCCGTCAGCGGCCTGTGCAGTTAGTACCTGATTCCGACAGCGAGGAGGTTGGTGTAGTGCTGCGCCAGCACCTGTGTAGCTGGCAGTCGAGTCAGACAATGAGGAGGCTGGAGAAGATGTGGTGCCAGAGGCGAGGATTCAGCCAGGGCCTTCAGAACCTCCAGAAGCTCCCATAAGTGAAGAGGAAGAAGAGGAGGAGCCTCTTCTCGATGCATGAGCGCAGCAGAGCTGTTAAAAGGCAGGAGTGGCTCCTCAGGAGGAGGTCTCCTCAAGAGTAAGGCTTGGGGCTAATTGGCCACTCTCCTAGCCTATTTAAGGAAGAACGACTGATGTAATTTGCAGGAAACAACTTTGTTCATATTCCTTCACGTCTTGATTCCAGAAACGTTTGATTCAGCTCTTGTTTATCTTGTCAGTTTTCCTGAAAATTGCTTCTGGGCATTCTGCCAACCACAGTAAGATTACGGTTATCTGAAATACTATGCCTCAGAATTGAGGAGTTATTCTTTGGATTCTTGTCGGCTGTTAATGAAATTAAATTAACAGCCCTTGTTCAGAAAAGACTGATTTAAACTTTTTATTTATTTATTTATTTATTTTATTATATTTCTATACCGCCTTTCTCCCGTAGGACTTAAGGCGGTGTACAGTCAAGAAAAATATAGATACACAAACATCATAAAATTGCTAATTAAAATTATTATTATAACATAGTTTGACCCAATTAAATAGAACCTAAAATTAGATAACATTTTAGAAACATTCACATGTTCATATGTTTATATTGGAACATCAGGGTTTTGAGGGCACGGCGGAAGGCACGGAGATCAGGGATATTTCGTATCTCAGGGGGCAGTTCATTCCAAAGGGTTGGAGCCCTCACAGAGAAGGCCCTCCCCCTGGGAGTCGCCAGTCGGCATAATTTGACTGACGGTACCCTGAGTAGTCCCTCCGTGAGAACAAACTGGTCGGTGGGAGGCTATTGGTGGCAAAAGACGGTCTCATAGGTACCCAGGTCCTAAGCCATGGAGCGCTTTAAAGGTGATAACTAACACCTTGAATCGCACCCAGAAGACCACCGGGAGCCAGTGCAGCTCGCGTAGGAGAGGTGTTACATGGGCACAACGAGCTGTTTTCTTGTGTTCTAACAACTACTAAGAAAGCTCATAAGTAGTCCTTAATTAGTAAACTAAGGTTTGTACGGACTTTGTGTGTGCTGCATTCTTTGGGGTCCATAGCTGGGGCAGAATAAAGGAGGACACAATTTTTAATTAGCTTTCTGGATTCTATACAAATTGTTCGCTTTGGAAGCAAGCATTAACAAGCTTTGTTTTCTTTACCACTATGTTCTTGTAAGGTAAAGGTAAAGGTTCCCCTCACACATGTGCTAGTCGTTCCCGACTCTAGTGGGTGGTGCTCATCTCCATTTCAAAGCCGAAGAGCTAGCGCTGTCCAAAGATGTCTCCGTGGTCATTTAGGTCAAGGCGCACGGAATGCTGTTCCCTTCCCACAAAGGAGGTCCCTATTTTTCTACTTGCGTTTTTTAGGTGCTTTCTAACTGCTAGGTTGACAGAAGCTGGGACAAGTAATGGGAGCTCACCCCATTACACGGCACTAGGGATTCGAACTGCTAACCTTTCAATCAACAAGCTCAGCACTTAGCCAGTGAGCCACCGCGTCCCTCATGTTCTTGTAGACTATTCTTAATCTTTGTAGTTTTGAAGTCACTAAATCAGGGTTTCTCAATGGGTGGTAGCTCAGTATTTTTCTCACTCTTAAGAAAAAAACAGTGACTTTGCTTGACCAGTATTCTCCTATTATTTGATAGGAAATTTCCTAACCTCAGAGCATCACCTTCCTGTTCTTCCTAGCAACTCTACCTGCAGAAATTGACATGTGAATGTTTGAAGATCATGAATACTTGTTTCATAACTGTTTTAATTTCACTTTTCCTGTTTCCAAGTGAATTATTCTCTTTTCAGTTAGATATGAGGAAGCTTCTTGAATGAGAAATGAAAACATAAAAACATAAAAACATTTTCAAAGAAAAAAAACAAGAAAATGCACCTTTGGGTGTGCATTTTATGTTTTAATTAAGGAACTTCCAAAAGCAATCATGTAACATCTCATAACCCTACAAGTTTCCCACCCTTCGTGCTATGTTTGCGTTCTCATTCTTCAAGGCCTTACATTTTTAAAAAATGCATAAAGTGATGCACTGAACCAGTTGGGGAAAAAAGGCTTGCAGGCATTTGGTATTGTTCTGTCCCCGACTCACACACGCACACAAACAGTCATCCAGGAGTTAATAAAACCAGCAGTCAGGAATTTCTTTGAGATAACAGCTTTGGCAGCAACCCAGTAGCTGCTTGCCAAAAACTTTACTCACAAAGGGAGGTTTTCCTCCTCCGTCGGATAAACCAAAATAAGTTCACAAAGCCAAAGAATTGTCAAGTCCAGTCCATAATAAATCCAAGGAAGGCATATAACGAAGTTCCAGAAATGTAGTATGACTTGCTAGCTTTTCAGTTTTGTCCGTCACAAAGCCTGAATGGCCACCACACCCCCTTTTATTCCTTGTGGGGTGTGGTCCAGTGACTCAGTTTAATCTCTGGCACGCCTCCTTCTCTGCTGCATGCGCTTGTCTTTCCGACGCTGTCAGGGATCTAGCCAAGACTTATCTCCGTCACTGTCTAACTGCGGCTGCTCGGAAGTGCCTGGCTCCTGGCCTATCGCTTCTCCTTCGGAAGACACCTGAGGCATTGCCAGAGAGGAGGGTCCTGGAGAGGGAGGCCTGACCAACTCCTCTCCTCCACTTTCGGAGACTTCTCCCTCTGATAAGACTTTCGGAGACTTCTCCCTCCGATAAGACAGGCTCGGGGGTCACAACAGGTATCAAATTTTGTAACCCCAATGAATTGACAAATGTACTAATACATTTTAAAATCTTAGTCTTAAGCACTACATTGCTCAAGTGTATTTTTCTCCTTGCCTCATGTTCTGTGTACAGTGAAAGCATTTTCTCCTTTTTTCTATAGTTTAATTTCTCATATTTAATGGCAAATAAAGAGGCACAATATGTCACAGCACTACAAATTTTATTGGCACCATTTGTTATGTTGTAAACAGTAAATTCACCCAGGTTAAAAACATATCATAGGATTGAGGCTTCTTTATCAGCTTCGATGCAATGTAACGTATCCAACTTTGTTTCTAATCTTAGCAAGGGTTTTTTCCCCTTTTCATTTTGGATAAAGGGATTGCAAAAGTTGTCAATGGACATTTTGACTCCACAGTAAATGTAGTAAGTATTCTAGATATAGAAGTAACTGAAAGGAGACATAGTCAGAACAACTGTACAAAATGACGGTAAATGCATGAGTGAGGGATTTTAGTGGGAAAATATTCAAATGATTTTGATGGGAAGAAATCTTGGCATGTTTCTGGACCAGCAAAATAGCTATGCTGGCACAAATCCCAAATAAGATTTTTTTTTCATAATAAAGTGAATTATTAGACAAAAACAATCACTTTCATAATAGCAAATTCACATATTAGTGAATGCCTATAAAGTGAGGGAAACCTCTTATTTCAGGTTATTCACATTGTCTCCTCCTTGAATTTACTTTTTTAACTACTTCCAAGAAGTAAACATTTCCTTGTCCCAATCTTGCCACAGAAATATCTTCATTCTTCCCCTCTCATAAACACTTTCGCTGGTTGCCTAATAAATAAAATGTGACTGCAAGGAGACAATATTTTGATGGAAAAAAACAATGTTCAGCATTTATTGTCAAATGTGTAATAAACCAGACAAACACAGGATAAACTGCATGATTCACTATAGAATAAAGAAGTAAAATAAGAACACTACAAAGAGTTTCTCAGAAAACAGTTCAATTTTTTTTTTTTATCTTCAGGTCTGCCAAAAGAAATAGAAAGGAGAAGAAAAGGTCAGCATCTTGCTTCAGGTCCAAAAGAACCCATAATATATGTCACATCAATTTCCTGAGTTTGTATCATACCTCAAAGACAAGAGCTAAAGATAAAATAGCAAAAACTTGATCTGAGATGGTCACAATTGCAAACTTTGAAAAAGGATTTGAAATTTCAAGTGATTTGACAACTTACAGAATTTGCTATAGGTTGAGGAGGAAACCTTTTTTATATACTCTCATGAAAAAAGGAACAATCAAAATATTTTCTGTAAAACAGATTGGAATAAAGACAAACGTTTATAAAATATTGTTTTTGTTGTTGTTGGAGCCATGGGCCAATTTAGGGAATTTCAATGATGTACACCAAGAAAAAAAATGCCATGATGACTTCTATGAGGGTCAAAAATCAGCATCTTCCTCATGTGACTTCCTTCACAAGGCTTCCATCTGCATAAGTTGTTGCAGGGGCACAATCACTGAGACAGGGGAGATGAAAGGCATATATCTTCCAGGTGTCCAAAGTCAGGGAGAAACTTTTATCTATTGATCCAGATAATATGACTACCCACTGGTTACCATTTTTTTTTGTCGGGGTGTGGGGCGGGACAGGACTGGACTGGACTTATTATTATTGCATTATCTATATATGTTCTTGGTCTGTCACCATTTACAAATGCAAAAAACAACTTCTTGGTTTGGTTAAGCTTGGTGTTGCTTTTGTTCCTATCATTGTATTCTATGTATTAGATTAGTCTGTTTGTAGTTTAAAAATGCCCCCCATGCTTCTTGATTGGTTAGTTGCAGAGTTTATATTATTATTGCACTCTGTGCATATTCTTGAGTTCAGTCTCGATTTCATTACAAGATATAATGGGCCTATCTACATTAAGTATTTTTGCCAGGTCCATTCTGTTATATGCTACATTATAAAAGGCATGTATATGCCTTATGTATGTAGAGTGAATAGATAAAGTTATATGCCTTTGTAAGGTTACTAAAGATGAGGCAGTTGCATTAGATATTTTTTCTAGAGGGATACAAAAGAGAGTTCCCATTCTGCAATCCTATTTATCTTTACTCACTGAAAATATTGTAAAGCTATTTGCCTTCTTGGATCTGGCTGAAATGTGTGTTCTCCATATCTTGTGCAAGTGTAGTTCCATGATCCCTCACCATTGGCCATACTTCTTGTTGGGGTTACTTCAAGATGCAGTAAAGGCCATAGGTCCCTCACTCATATTAGATGATACAAACGTATGTATCACATACATTAATAATACATTCTTGTCTCTCTTAATTCATGTCTGTAGTCTGTTTATATTCAACAGCATATAGTTAACCCCATATTAACAGTTGTGAAGTACACATATTAACAGTTGAATGATATTAATATTCAGTGTGTTCTCACTTACTGTAATTTCCCACAATAGATGCCATATAATCAGTTTGGATTTAATTATACATTACTATACATTTTTAAGTTCAAGAGCAACTGAAGTGTTGCTCAGTAGTTGAGGGAAAGTGGTAACAATTTATGGCATTTATTCTTCATCCTCATTTTCTTAAATTATTGCTATAACAAAACTTATTAAATAGGTAATTATGAATTGTTCAGAAAAAACCATTGGAAGAAGACAAATAGTCAAAGATTAATTATTCCACTTATTTCCATATTTTAAAATGGTTATTTAGGAGAGTTTTTAATTGCTTCATATTTCTCCCAATCGCTTTGCTTTAGAGCAACAGAACAACTTATCATCATACAACTATATTACACAGTTAGGCATCTTGTTATTAGGAACCACCTAAACAGGAATCCTGCATATAGCCAAAGCTTAAATACTATGGTATTCATAATAACAAACTATTGCTCATTTTCAGAATTATCTTGTGTTTTGAAAGCTCTTTAACAAAATATAAAGCATTCTTACATACCACTCTTCCTAAGTGATCCAAATAGCAGTACTATTGTTGTAAACTAAAGGAGCCCCTGCGGTTTTACTCTGCTAGTAGTTGCCGATTATAGGGGGCAGTGCTCATCTGTTTCAAGGGCCAGCCTTGTCTGAGAACATTTCCATGGTCTTGTGGCTAGCATGATGTCACAGAGCACTGTTACTTTCCCAGCATAGTGGTAACTATTTATCCACTCGCATATGCATGCTTTCAAACTGCTAGATTGGCAGGAGCTAGAGCAAAGACGGGAGTTCAACCCTTCATGCAATGCTCGGATCTCAAACCCAAGCTGTCGGCTTTCCAGCCAATAAGTCCAGTGTCTTAACCGCTGAGCCATTGCACCACTCTGTTGTAATCTAGTATAATTTACTTAGCCGAGGGGGCCAATATTGTCCAAAGATCCTTTCCGTAGTCTTCAGTGCAGAATAGTTATGGAACTGATTATGCAATGTAATTTTCCACCTCCCTTCTAATGTTTAAACAACTTTACAGGCTGTACATTCGTTTCAGAAAGTTTTCCAATGTGCCTTAAGGCATTATTAAAGGTGTTACACTTTTTATCCTATATATAATGTCAAATTGGGATTTCTAATGCTTCAATATGAACTTAAACATCATCTCTGATGCTTTTCTTCTGAGATTAGCCAAAGAAATCTGGGAAAAGGGCCTATTATGTCATAGCATCTTTATTGTTGGCAGAATACTTAGACTTGGCTCTAATAGTTTTTTTTAATCTCACTAGCTACGACTCTTACCTCCTCTCTAATGTTTGGCAATGTGTTTATTCCATTATATGTTTCTTAGGGAGTTTACAGACTTTAAATGCAGCTAGTTCAAAAGTATTTTGTTTGAAAAAGGCAACCTTATAAAGATATTCGTATACTCCAGTAAACCTTTCTAGTCTCTTCAGATATGCAATTATTGAAGTTTTAACAAAGATAATGATAGGGAGAATGGCCTCCAGCCATCTTCTTTGCTTTTAGTATATGGCAGTAATTCAAACTTTATTTCCCAATCATAGTTTAAATGGAAATACCCTTTTTCAGAAAGTTCTTCTTTTCATGAACATAACTATCTTCTTTCACCACAACAGATGCCAAAACTGAAGTAACATCCTAATAAAGAATGTTATATTATTTCTATCCTATCCTCTTTCCACTTGCAGGGCTCGCAATATGGTAAGCCAACAACCAAAAAGATCTATTGTTTGCTGGTATGTAGCTTGCCCATTTGTGGAATACAAACACAAAAATCTCACTAGCAGTAAAAAGAGACTAGGTGGAGAGTATATAAAGAAAAAAAAGACTACACATTCCAAAGATTAACATTCCAACTTCTCCATAAAATATTACAAGAAGTGCATTTCTTTTCAAGAGGTTAAACTGAGATAATACAAGAGGATGAAATCACTAAATCCAATACACCGAGTTAGCTAAACCAAATACCAGGGCAGAGCAGAGAGCAGATGGGCTGGTAAGGAATAAACCCTGTTCTTGATTCTCAAAGAGAAAAATGGATTGCACTTCCCATCTGAGCAACTCATAACAGTACCTATTTGTCCCAGAAACTTCTTCAAGGATAACAAATTCAGCATGGTAGTCAGTTTGATAGTGAAGTTTGGATCTTGGATTTATGGATTCCAGATAGGAGTTAACTATGCAAACCAATATTGTTCGCACTTCACAGTGGCTAAGCATATATTCATTTGTGAAAAAAAAACCTTCCAAACACACACAAGCAAAAATCTATATGTGACGAGGTAACATAGCAAAGAACAAAGCTAATTTACAAGTCAAGCTCTTCACATTTCATTAAGCAGTGCAACAACATTGCTTAGTTTCTATAAAGGTTTCCATTCTTATCCATAGTCTCTGTATCAATCATAATTAAATGAAATCCGCAAATAACCTTCGACATCAGTTCATCTATTTACACTCAGGTACAAAACTGGTGAATAAAACACAGGACAGTTAATATTATAGAATACAATATCCAAAGTGAAAGGGCACCTTGAATAGAAAGATGGAAAATATTTTTTTTCTTAACAACTAAGATAATATTATCTCTTCAATCTCATTCCGTTTCCAAAGTAAAATATCATAGTGTGTACATTGAGAATTTATTTCTGTGTGTATGTTTAAACTGATGTTTAAATAAATTATATCCATCATATAGAGATATTGTAAAAGGCTTGTGTGTGTATTTAATAATGTTAAATCATAACCCTTATTCTTAAAACATTGTGTAGATGCTAGCCAAATTTTCATAATTTTCCCATGCTAATAATATATCAAATAACAGTATCAATAGGTCTAGGGAGGCCTTGAATTTACAAAACAATACTCATTTGAAAAGTTCTTCCTTTTCTAATTTAATAGAAATAACCAAAACAAAGTGGTTTTCAAAACAATGCTTTTTAAAACTGTTCTAATACAATTGCTACACCACATTCCAGAGCACTTAACAAGAAATATTTACAGGTTGCTAAATGTATTAAATAATCATGTAAAGAAAAATGCTTTTATTACACATCAGCCAAAAAACACAGGAACTGAACAATTAGAAACGTTAACTTGTTAAAAAAAATTAAATATTATTCAGAGAATACACCACCACAGAAACAGCACTTTTTAAAAAGAATCAGTAAAGTTAACTATGTGCAAAAAGTACCAGTTTTAATTACCAGAAAGAAAGAATACTGGGAATTGAACCCTTTGATTTGTATGTTTACATATAAAATTAAAACAGGCTTTCAATTGCACAAATCTTTATCGACCTCATATATACATGTTTAATGGCATTTTGAATTAACAAACGCCTACATTGGCAGGCCTTTAACATGCATCATTTTCCATTTCAAAATTTATGTTCACACTACGGGAATGCTGAAACGGGTAAAGATCTATAAAATTCTTTGAATTTGTTTATACAAAGTCACAGATTATTTTAAAAGAAAAGAGCAGCTCCCTACTTGAAAAAGAATTGAATAGAAAAGAGAAAGTTGTGTGTTATCATTGTCAATCAGCTACTAAATTAAGAAATCAAAATAACTTCAATTTTTCAAAACAATTCTGATTAGGATGCATTTTAAAAGTAGACTAGCAAATAGGCGGACACAAAAACCAACAAATGAGTGGAGTTACTGCACATGCATCACTGAAGCAAAGAAGTGGTGGCCATATCCAAAATCACAATCTTATGAATTACTTTGAAATAGGTCTATGTAAATTGTGGCATATAAAGTTTTTAAAAAAGTACTTCCATTATTTACTGAAACACCTACTTCTTAAAAAAATATGTTAACTTTCCCCAATTTTTAAAATAAAATGCCACACTATAACTGCACACTTTATTTGTTAAAAGCTAGACTTGGGTGATACACATACAAAAACTTTCCTATAAAACCACTACCCAAAGGAAATGGACTCCTGCCATGCTAAACAGGCAACAGATAAAGCAGTTTTATTGCTTTTTTGCTAAGAAGTGGAAAAAGAAAGAGAGAAAGCCTACATCCAGCACGTTACATTTTCAACTTCAAGATAGTGTTGCCATAACTTTTACGTAAATGGGACTGTCTAATAAAACTACATTATACAACAGAATCGCAAATTGGGGTGATTTGTTAAAAAATACTACTTTGATGCAGTGGCTTGCAAAAATGTTTATAAAACATTCTGCTCTTCTATCCAGTATTGAGTACGCCGACAGTCAATGCCACTTCAAATATTATTAATGGGAATTTTTCTCATGAAAAAGGCTATCTACATTTTACAGCATACAGTATCTACTTTAAAAGCTAGGGGCAAAGCCACCTTTTTTGGATAGTAAATCAGCCTTAATAGTATATGATAGGACACTTAATTGTAGGGCACAGTTAAGTAAGACCTGAACATACTTAGCTGGTTAAACTAACACTAATCACTAGTAAGTACAAGGCAGGGGACCTGCTGAGGTAATTGAGAAGTCCACAATCAGCACGCTGTACATTTGTTATCCTTCCTGTTTCAAAGTAAGCTGCCTTTTTCTTCTTTGGATTAACTTAAATGTTTGGAACTATACAACCAGGGAAAGAGTTTTTTGTTTTCTTTTTTAGTAAGAGTATTTGAAGTCATAGTTTTAAGAGTCAAATTATAAGACAAAATATTTTGGGACCATATCAGATGTAAGTTACATTGTAATTTATGAAGCCCAGGTAAATCCATTTCACATGCAAGGAAAGCCCCATTATCCACTAGAAAGTAGATATATGAAGAACATACTCTAAAATAAACTATGTTTTCAAACCCAGTGTAGCTCAATAATTGCACAAGTGCCTGTGATATGCCAAACACAGGCTTCTTTTCAGCTGTACAGGTGGCAGAAGTTCTTTTGTGATATACTTCTTACCATCACAGAGAAATGCTCATCAAGACTGCAAATCATTTCCATCTATGAATATATTCTTCAAGAAATGACTCTAGCAATTTATACAGAGTCTATGCAGAATGTTATTATCCACTATATTTCAAGTAGCAGATAATCAATTTAATGTCTCAAATTATGTTTTTGCAAAAAAGTAAAAAGATATTCATACAATTTAATACACTAAACTCTATTACTTTTCCATTGCAGTTTCAGAATGGAAAAGAAACTGAATTAGCTCAATACCAGTTCTCTTTTGCAGAAAGAAATCTGCATATATTTAATTTAAGTAAGAAATAGTTTCATTCATTATAAATTGAGATACGAAGAACTTTAGTATACATAAGAACTACTATTTCATCCAACAGTTATTTAGCATTTTGTTCTTGCATTTGATGCTTGCAATAAGCACATAAGTGGATATTTTGTGGGAACTTGTTGGAGAGTGAACACACTAAGAGGGAACAGCCTCCCATTCACCCTCATATTTTTAATTGCAAATAAAAAATGACATTCAAACTAGGCTATGCTCATTACCTGTACGTAAGATCTCTCAAGCTAAGTAATCTCATCTCTACATTTGGAAAAAAGGATAATCAATAACACTATATATAGAAAACATCACAGAGTCCAGTCAGAATGTTGCCTTTTATATGTGGAAACGACAGCTATGATCATGAAACTTTCTTCCAATCTCTCTGAACTGACTTCTCTAACTTTAATTTGGTCACAATATAGACTAATATATATTCATAAAACAGACAGTTTAGAATTGATTTGTTAAATAAAACCTTTTGTGAAAATAAATCCCTGGACTCCTTTCATTTTTAATATATTGTTTATCTAAGAAAGTGAATTAAAGTCATAAATATCTTTAATTACTTTCATGTTAGAGAACCGTCCTGTCTGCCTCTTTCAGGGAAAATAAAATCAGGCATTTGAATCAAAACTCTTTAGGGAATCACTGGGAATACATTGTATAATAGAAACTATTCAACTCTACTGTATAGATCAATTCTTCATATACTGTGAACTATTGGCCATAATGAATACACTTAATGTCACAGTAAAGCTTATGTTTTGGTTACCTCGGTATAGTTTGCCTTTTTGAAACAGGCATAAAAATATTCTATATAAGGGTTTGAAATAGTTTAATACAGACCTACGCCAAGCATATAAGGATTTTTACCTGTTCAACATTGAATTACAATAATGCAGATTTTTTTTGTCTTCTAAGAGCTTTGTTATGCATGGACAACTGCATATTATTATTCAACTAGTTACTTGTCTGATATGCTGGACCATTTTCTAGATTTAAGAATAGACAAGTAACTTAGCCTGAAAGGGCACATCATTCTCTTCAATTTAAGCTGCTTCTGAAGAAGACTGAATAGATCTAACAAAATAATATAGAACTTCAAATTATGAACTGCTTAAGAAATAAAGAGCATATTACAAATCTGTTCTTGATTAGGAACATTAGTAAGAATACATATTAGCTTAAAAACAGTCCAGCAAATGTTGCTGCCTGAAAGAATTTACAGTACCATTATTTACAAATAAGACAGAGTGAATACAGGAAATTTTACACATTTGGTAGTTGACAAAGTTATTAGTTTGCTGATAGCAGTCTATCAGAAACTGTTAGTAGGGAAGACTGGACAGTCACCAGTTATTAACATCATAGACTAGTTCTGAAAGTACTAAAATCTATATTTTAGTTGGTTTTGTAGCCAACATCCTGCCTTATAAGGAGAGAGAAAAAAACACAATACAAAAAGAAAATGGTGCTGAGGTGTATTGTGCATAGGACTTCCATTTAATACCATGAATCCTACTTAAAAACATGAATTGCAACCAAAGTCAATAAAGCACATATGAAGAACTCGCACTCCTGCATTCGCAAATTCAAGATGATTTAATGATGTTATGATACTTCTATACATAATAAAAGATTGCAGAGCTGGCTATTTGACTCAACGAAGTATGTTACTTGCATTATCACTTGGGTAAGATGTTGAATCTCAAAAATAAAAGAAAAAGAAAAAGAAAATCACACAACCAGCAGTTCTGGTTACATGAAGAGAAACGTTGCTTAGAATTTAAACCACAACCCGGTATGAAAGTGAAATATGACTTGTCTTGGTCCAATCCTACAGAAATAGTTATTAGGTAGTGACAAAAATGCATTGTTCATACAAATGTCATCATATAAAAACTTTTCTGATATGAATGTTAATAATCTCAAACTTCTATAATGAAGGAGTGAAAAAGTAAAATAAAAATCCAGCACAAAAAAAAACCCCACACAACACAAGAGCAGTAACAGAAGTTGAAAGCTTTCCCCCTTAGACAAGAATGTTTCTGTACAAATGTTTTTGTAATCTAATACTGTCTGAACACTATCAATAAAATGGCTACTAAAGCCACGATAATATCCCAGGAACATTTAAATATGTTTTTTTGTTTTTTTTTTTACAATAGTTCGGGTCCATTTAATCAGTTTACTTTATATGCACCGGCCTTTCATCTGATTTTAGACGTTTTCTACGTGGTTGTATAAAATCTTCATCTGAATCATCAGTTATTTCAGCATCATCTTCTTCTTGCTCGAATTCAGGTAAAGGCTGGAAGATCCTGCCTGGGTATATCTCTGTAAGTTTATCTTCAAAGTATAATGCAACTGCTTTCCCTGCCTGTGCTACTTCTGAATCAACCTGCAAAGTAAAAAAGATAGTAACATTCACCAATTGGTAACAAACATCTCTTCAGCAAGTGTGCATGGTCTGAAAAGCTTACCTTCAAATTAATCTCTTGTGTTTCTGCATAAACTTGAACAACTTTCATCATCTAAAAAGGATACCAGAGTCAAAACAAAGGAAATTATAATCCCTTCTAAAGTTATGAGACTGTACAGGAATGGATGATGAAACTCAGCCATGATGGCAATTTATTTCTAAAAACTGTGACACAGAAGTGACACTTCATAAGGTCCCAATGCTAAATTTGAGTATGTGATCCATTAACAAATGATCAGTTTGGCCAAACTGATACTAAGCACAGAAATCCAAAATTGAGCTGTACAGTAAACAGAATAATTGTGTTATAAATGTTCGGCAGTAATTTCTTCCATCAGGATTCCTTTGTCATTTCTTCTCAAGAAAGTGCTATCCCACTACCTTCCAGTTCAGTTCTTCTTGTCATGATATAAATGTGATAACTGCAGTAAGAAAAAAGGGCAAGTTTCTTTTTTAGTCTGTTCTAACTGCATTTATCTGTCCATGAAAATTTCCTTTCACTGTGAGTGCGTTCGTTTTTCTTAAAATTTATTTATTTTGAAAAATACTTAAACCTCACCTATTACAATCCAAGTTTAAATTAACTGCTTAGGGTAACTCAATACTTTAAAAATGTTTACATTTCTGAGATTTTAGTATTAGAATTTTATATGCAGGTATTAATATCAAACCAGGACAAAGATTATAACCCACTTTAAATGAAACTGAGGTTTTCAAATTCTGTCCTATAGAAAATTCAGGATTCTTTTTCAAGAGTATCTGAGCATATTTAAATAAAACCTTCTAATCAATGGGAGATAGAATAATGGTTTTAGATGATATAGAAAGGATCCAAGTCCTTTCAATAGATGTTAACAACTCTAATTTAAATATGATTAAATGTGGCCAATTTTCCTGGAGTCAAAAAAATATCTTAGGTGCCTACTGATTATTTCTTTTCCCATAAATACAGTATTCTGCATTAGGTTCACATGCCATATTTTTGATGTTTCAAAAACACCGTATTATTTCAGCATTTTTTCTACATATTTGAAATTACCATTAATTATTTGTTTTATTTTAAGAAGACTTTGTTATTCAAACTGCTTAAGCTAGCAAGATAACTTTCAATTAATAAGGAATCTAACTAACAGACTGCCTTGCAGAATGGTTTCCAAACTTTTAAAAGATGCTATTTAAGCAGTCACAGGGTCGATCTGCTTCAGCGTCCATTTTTAAACAACTATTCAGTTATCATCAGAAGGCCAGGTATTCTAAGCTATTTCCATCACAAATCCTGTTCTATTATAAGTCCTTTAGCGACTGATAACCCATGTCTCCTTGCATTTGTTTAAATCCTGCTTATTGCTTATTTTATTACATGAAAATCTTCATGAAAATCTTCATGTAATCTTGATTTAAGATTGCAACTTTTCAAAACTATTTATCATTCACAAAATGCTCTAGATTTAAAGATAATCTATGAATACATCATGTATTTAATTGTAAAATTATTTATTAATGACCTATCTTGTTTTCTATTGCTTTCAATGCTTTTCCATATCAACTAAATCATTCACACAAGCAGCTTTTCTGCTACTTGAGCTAGGTAACAATGTGCTATTGAAAAGACAATGTCTCCACAAAAAGGAGGCATGAAACAGTTTGTGCATGCAACCCAGCATTTAATTGGTTCACTATTAAAATCAGTAAAGAAATCAGAAGAGCAAGCATGTTCTCAGGATCCAATTTACATTATCATCTCTATATATAATAAGTGACTAAGTCTGAGACTCAATCTGTGCCCAGCCATATCTTTGTACAGCTTACATATGGGACACTATTTCCATCCCACACTCAGAATTTGGAACCACTTGTAATTAAAGTCTATAAAGACACAGAAGATATTTTTTTTCATCCGTCAAAACAATTCTACAGGTTGGAAGTTAACATACTTCATTAAACCTTTCACAGTTCTTGAAGATCAGACGAACATCTGCCACAAAATCTTCAGGCGTCTGATAATGTTGTGAATGTTTCTTCTGCAGTTTTTTCTTTACTGTGGATAGATCCATTGGTTTCTTTATTATTTTATAGTAGTTTGGTATCTGTTCAGAAAAAAATGCAGTCATATTAGAAGAGAGAAAATGTAAAAAACATACTTTTACAGTAGAATATTTTTCTATATGAAGCATTTTCATTTTTAAAACCAGACCCAAAGATTTTGAAAACATACACAATAAAATGCAAAATTGTGATATTATTTTTAAATGTGAAGATTCTGCTTCATAGCTCCTTCAACATTGTGGATCCAACAATTTTGTAAATAGATACTTTTTAAAAAGTACATACTGCAAAATACCATTCATAACATAATAGCAACTATGACTGTCAAATGTTGATCACCAATTTCATCCTCCTAAAAGTAAAAATTTACATTTTATCATCTTCAGGTAATGTATATGATGTCACTCACCGAGGCTGGAACTGGCTCTTGAAATTCAATACTCAGCTCATGGCAATATAGATAAAGTAGGAGGCGCTCACATTTCTTGTGGAGGAAAAACAAATTCAATTAAAATTGTTTTATTCTTAAAAGACTGAATTTTTGTTAATCAGTTATGTGCTTATCCTACAATTTTCAGAAGAATAAGATTCTCAAAGCCTAATTCAGTCTGCAAAAAAACTACCAGTATCTAGATTACCTGGAATCAACAGAGATTAGTTATATATATTTTAATATCCATGCAACTAATTCCTTTTGCCTTCACAGCTTTGGACCTGAACAAAGTCAAAAGGAGGTAACTTTCAAGATTGTAAAGTATTTCAAAAGCGATTTATGATCTAGCATGTTTCTAAATGTTATGTGTTACTTCTAAATGTCAAGGCATCATTTCAAGGTGAGAGTCACTGACAAGCCTAATTCATGTTTTAAAAAATATTGTGCATACTATCACAATACTGAGCACAACGTATTCCATGCATCAATAATAACCTATTTTTCCACTAACTGCTCTTCAATAGCAATAAAACAAATATAATATCAACTAAAATATCAACCAAAATGACAGGAAAAATCCAAATGAAACAGTTATAAGATACCTTATGAGCGTAATCTAAGAAAATAGTCTTTGCTCCCAGTGGAAGGCAGATAAGGCAAAGCAGCTTTCCTTGGCAAAGAATCCCAAAGCCTCAGTATAGTCATTCAAAAGGCAGTACCTCAAATTTCTGCCAAATATACTTCAAAGTCAAATGTCTCCCCAAAACTTTATATTGGGAACATTGTCTTCCAATTACCAGAGATACCTGTAGTTTTATGGTTCCCGGGAGACAATTCATCCTACATCACACATGGCTTGCTAGTTTATAACCAGCCTTGAATTACGCTTACAAACAGCAGTTTTGATTAAGATATTGAAGTAATGTAAAGTATTTTCTACAATTGGCCATGGCCATTATCATAGTTAAAGCCAAATAAGCACATCTCAGAATCTCATATAGTCCATGCCAATTATCAGCCCCAAATATAATAATGATGATGGTGATGATGATGATGATGCAATATGTTCAGGTTTATGGGGGTGGGCGTGAAAAATGATAACTGATTGAAAAGACATGTCCGATAACTTGCTTGATCATGCTTTATGCCATTACTTCTAAGCAAATCATATCATATGCTTATTGCAGTCTGTGGAATTCCTTCTAAGCAAACATTGTTATATCATATTATATGCTTATCATACTGTAACAGAAAAGTAAAAGCACTAGAACATTTAGCTCCCTTATGATAGAGGACAATTCAATGGACAGAACAGTCAGAAAGAGTTGAAAAAAAGACAATAAACATAGGTAAACTTTTCCACGAGAATAGCTAAAGGGAGGAGAAAATTCAATGAGTAAGAGTAACTAAATGCCAAAGACAAAAGATTCAGAAGATATTCTGCATAAATGGGATTAAGAAATGGGCTGAAACCTCTAGGAAGAAAAAATTACATTTCTTCTGTAATAACAGTTCTTTAAATGTAAAAAAAGCAGAAATTCTATACTACTATACATATCACAGAAAAATGAAAATTCACTGATTTAGATTGTGTTAAAATTGTGATTCATTCTTCTTGTAAACAAAGGGATCTCTTGATAGCACTACACATTGGTCACAGTGGTGACATTATTGGCTCTCCACTGATTGAAGACTTGCAAAGCTATGTTCCAGTAGATCCACTCTGTTATATTGTAAGCCACCCAATTTGGAGTCAGAGGACATCTAAATCAAATTAATTACATAAATAAATAATCCAAATTAACACTAGATGGAAGTCAAAAGATACAGAAAATTCCAGCTTTCTGTTTCCATTTAGTGGATATCTGAATTCTACAGTACAGATGCTGTAGACAAGTGAGAAACAACTGAAGTTCCATGGAAAAACAAGGAATATCATCACACTCATTCCTGTTTATGTACAAAATTGGTTGAATTGCTGAATGCAAACTAAATAGTATGGTTTAATAAAACAGTTTCAAATGCAAACAGCCAGCTATTTTTTAAAAAAGTGATATGAATGGAAACTTTAGGATAATTGGCTTGTTGTAGTGAGCTCCCATCTCAAATACATGTTCCATTATCACTGTGGGGAATGGAGTGAGGAAAACAGGGAAACCTGGTTGAGAAAAGAAGAGTAGACCTTTATTATGTTTCAAAGCTGGGTGTGCATGAAATGCAACATGTCTTACAGTGTATGTAGAAATATTCCTATTAATATGCCAGATTTTTGAAATGGAGAAAATAAATCAGACCAAGATAAATCACTTCAAGGTTAAACTTTTTTGACCAGAAATCTAAAAAGTATGTTTGGCATAAAAACAACACTATGTATCCCCAAGAAGTACACTATACCCACAGTGGAGCATGGTGCGGCAACATTATGTTTTGGGGCTGCTTTTCTTCAGCTGGAACTGGGGTTTTAGTCAAGGGGAAGGGAATTATGAGCCATTTCAAATATCAATCAATTTTGGCACAAAACTTTCAGGTCTCTGATAAAATGCTGAAGATGAAGAGGAATTTCACTTTTCAGCATGACAATGACACTGCCAAATCAGCAAAAAAAATGGCTTCACCAAAAGAGGATCAAAATCTTTGGGGTGACCCGAAGACTGTGCACAGAAGAGCCCTTGCAATTTGACAGATTTGGAGCACTTCTGCAAGGAAGAGTGACTTGCAAGATTCCCAAAGCAAGATATGCCATCGTGATTACTTTTGAGCTCTTACCCCAAAAGTCTGAATGCTGTCATTAAATCAAAAGGCGCTTCAACAAAGCATTAGTTTAAGGGTATGCATCTTTATACAATCACATTATTGTAAGTTTTTATTGTTTTTTTTTTTCATCCTACAAGGTTTCAGTTTGTTTTTCAATTTAATTCCACAGCTTGAATCTTATGTTAAAGATGGAAAGAATTCTGAAGTGTTTTATCTTGGTCTGAGGTTTTTTTTTTTTTTTTTACATTCAAAAGCCTGGCATTTTAACAAGGGTGTGTAGACTTTCTATATCCACTAAAGTCTAAAACAAGAAGAAAGTATATGAAAAGACTTAAACAGAAACCTCCCTAATTTACATAAGAATTTGAGGGGAGGGGAAGGGAAAAGAAAGGGAAAAAAAGGGAGAGGGGAAGAGAGAGAGAGGGAGAGAGATGGAGAGAGAGAGAGACAAAGAGAAACACAGAGAGAAAAACAGAGAGAAGCAAGCACAGAAAAACTTAAGATTCTGTTAGTATAGCCAATATTAATAAACTCGTACAGAGTTGGTTTCTTGGTTTGGTTTATGTAGTATGATGACAGTTGCTGACTATGTAAAATAAAATATAATCTAAATAAAGGAACATATAATACAAAAAAGCCACAATAATTGGGTTGAATTGATTTGAGAACAAGATACCTAAAGTATGGGATACCTACCCTTTGGTCCACAGGACTCAATCCTTGTGCTGTTTTTCCCTTCTTGGTGTGCTGCAGATTATCACAATCATATTCTACCTCAGGTTTCAGAAGATCTCGACAAAATGTACATATCCATTCTCCACTAGAAAAGAAAAAATCATCCAGAAATCTAGATAACATATTATAAATCTTCTAAATATATAAATCCAAATGTCCAATTAATCAAATCATGCATATATATGTGAATGTGAGTGTGTGCACGTGTGTGCATGTATGCGTGTGCATGCATGCATGCTGGTCAGTCCATTCCCATCATAACCAACAGATCAACATTTGGTTGACCTGAAAATAGTGGACCCTGCACTATTGCAGAAAAAGTGCTGTTCGAACATCTGGAAAAGTAACTTTACAACTGATTCTTACATTACAACCATTGCAGCATCCCTGCAATCATATGATCAACATTCAGGCACATCACAACTGGTGTGTGTTTACAACTGTCACAGCATCCTATAGTCATAATTGTCATTTAAGCATTTCATAACTGGCTTCCAATAAACAAAAATTTTAAGTATATGTCCTGTAATGTCTCATTTAATGACCCACAGTAACTCAATGTGGAAAGTGATGTCGTGTATCCGAGTCATACGATGTTTTGCTTAGCTATGGAATTAATGGTTCCAGTTGTATTTGCTAAGCAAGGATTACCTGTATTATAAACGGTATTAGCCTCACAAAAAATTGAGGATTTTGTAGAAAAATTATAGAAATAAAATGCAAATTATGTCTAATAATTTTCACTAGAATAACAAACATAAATTGACTTGTCACAAGATTTTTAGTTACTGTAATGTCATAAGATGTTGCCTAACATACTGCAACCTACTTTTTTTTTAACCATGCCTTGCATATGTGTAATTATGAGGACCAACTCTCCTCAAAGCATATAAGAGCTGATGGAATACTTTTTCTTGTGCACTGTTTAGTATGAAACAAAGCATAATTGTTTCATACAGATCATGGCCAGGGTGGATAAAAATCAATGATTTTTTTTAAAAAATCAAAAAAATCAAATTTTTTTTATTTAAATCGGATTTTTTTTATTTTTATCGAATTTATTTTAATAAAAAACTTTTGGGGTAAAAATCTATCGTAAGATAGTTTTCTATTTAAGATACATAAATAATTTAGTTTATTCAGCATGAAATGGAGCTTAGTTATGTAGCATGAGGCTGTATATTCTGCAACACTGGGACTATCGGTGAGTCAACACTGGGTCAAAGGAGTAGCAGAGATGACAGTTGCTCTTTAAAAATTATGATTTAAATCGAGTTGATTTAAATCAAGCCTTTTTACTAGTGATTTAAATCATGATTTAAATTGTGATTTAAATCAACTCGATTTAAATCAAATCCACCCTGATCATGGCCATTGGCCAATAGCAAAAATTCAGGTTAAATAAGTAACTGCTATAGTATACGTGACTGTATTTTTGTATTTAGTATTTATTACACATTTTAGGCCACTTTAAAATAATATTTAAAAAACCTACCAATACCAATAATTGAAAGTCCTAATCTCCAAGACCACCTCATTCCAATATAGTAATAATCTGCAGAGGGACCATTTCCACCTCAATATTGTATTTTTAACATTCAGTATTATATCTTACTACAAATAATCACACCAAGCTCTTGCGGGATGTAACATAATAGTATTTTCATACCTTGGAAAGCTGAGAAGAGTAGGTACATGACATGTCAGATGGAAAACTTTAGGACACTTTTCACAACATAATAGGTCTCCCCCATTTTGGCACACTGCACACCAGTCTTCATTCGGGTCATCATCTTTATTGTTGCCTTCTCCTCCTCCAGCCCTGGGAGACCGGTGCATGAGGCTACGTACTGGAGATTTGCCATTTACAAGACCATGTCCAGACTGTTTACAGCTTTCATTCAATTCTGTTGGTTCAGTTTTTACATGGTTGTCTATACTTCCCAGTGCTTCTAACTCACTTTCCAGATGTAAGCTTGTAGAAAGTGGTGGCGTCAAACTGCTTTCAGGACTGCTAAGCTAAAATAAAGGCACAAATTAAAAGAAACTTTCCCTTGGGTGTCCCCTTTCTTCCCCATTTATTTTAGTAAGCTATTCTAAACATGAATACCAATAAAGGAGAATATTTGTAGCTCAGGGTTGATATGAGGGGTCCTTAGTGCTCTCTGAGCTTGGCTGAATAAATATGGATCCAGTTCAATATTCTAGGGTACACATCATGCTGCCAACTTTTATTATGGTTTATTAAATTATTATAAATTATTAAATTAACAACAATTGGCTAATACTGAGCCAAGCACCTTAGTTTGCCCTTTGTCTTAGTTTGATTTATGAACCAAAGCAACTTGGTTATCTAGTTTTCTAATCAAGGACAGGAAAAGAAAACATGGTACTAAAATAGAATTGTTAAATATTTCTAGCACTATAATAATCTCTGTGGAAATAGCAGCTACTCTGTAGAAAGTAACAAATGTCTTCAATTCTTCCCACTGCTTAGGAAATCTTATGTCAAAATGGTATAACACAGAAATAGAATTTTACCATGCAGGCACTTCTCCTTCCATCTTCTGTTTTTTCTTGCTTCACAGGTCCTGAAAAACCGCATACCTCTTCCTCTGTGCCAGGTTCCTGCTTAACTTTTACATGGTCAGATTTAAAGCTAATATTGTTCTTCTCAACAGTTCTGCCTGATGAGCCACAACTGAAAAGTACACAAGTTATACAATTTAAAAATCCCTCTGCTAAAAATTCTGAGAAATATACATCCCCATACCTAATAAAATCCTTCTTCCAAAAAGTGTGTAAAGAACATAATTATCCAATAATAAAATCAACAGAAGTAACTCTGTGATTAATATTTTTATTTATTAAATTCTTCATTTTTAATGAAGAATTTAACTTGTATATATTTTTATTTTTTTAATTTATGAAAGCATGGCGTCTACTTAATATGAAACCAGGCCTGTAGAATCTTAAAATTATATCTAAAACAACTATTGAGGAAAAAAAAAACTCCGCACTTTAAGCATTCTGCCTGGAATAGTAAAGTTTATTTTCAATTTTTTTTTCAATTTTAAATAACTTTAAAAGTTTGTTTTAGCAATAGAAATTTTCAAAAATAAATTATATCACTGAATCATTCTTTTCATTGGTTTGGTTTGTGTTTTAAAGTCAGGTTTATTTGAAAAAGTTGTTTAGGTCTTCTTTATGAAGGCATTTGTTTATGTAATTAATTAAAATTCTTCCAAAATTATATAAGCAGCAAAAAACCATTGGGGACCCTAATTTTTTCCACAGTAAAAATACAATATAATTTCACATACAGTATTGTGCTAGTTTCCAATTTAGAAAATATGTATCTCTTATTTTATCTTGATCTTTTAATTCTTGGTAAATGAGAGGCAAAAATGAAGAAACAATTGCCACAGAAGTAATAGTCTTCTAGTCTTCAGAAGCAATAGTCTTCTTCTTCATGAATAAACTGACACCTATTAACAGTGATGGGATAGTGACACCATAAAACCAAGATGTCAAAATGCAAATATAGTACACAGAACTAAAAGAACTCCAACAGTGGGTTATAGTAGTGGTCCCCAACCCTTGGGGCACCAGGGACCGGTTCCGTGGAGAAAGGATTTTCCACGGTCCAGAAGGGCCGTGGTTTCGCATGCTGCCTGCATCCTGAGGATAGGATTTCCTTATTTGCATGGCCAGTTACTGGCCAGTCCACGGACCGGATGATGGGGTCCCCAAGGTTATAGGTTGATAGTATAAAGCAGAACAATAGTATAAAGAAGATACAGGTGTATATAAAAGGTCTGCAACATTTGTGTTCGGAATCTTTTAAGCTACATAAATTATCACAGAAATGACAATATTCATTTATCACAATTATATTCCTCTTATAACGGGGTGTGTGTGTGTGTGTGTGTGTGTGTGTGTGTGTGTAGATATTTCCTTCATCCAGAGTGTTTCAATATGAGTCAGAGAATTATGAACACTTAAAGTCAATCTCTGAGTCTAAAGTCTAAAAGATATGCCAACACAACTGGATATTGACTGAATACTAGGAAAAAAACACCTTTCGCTGTCCATTATGCTGATGTACTCACTGGAATAGGCCAATATGTTTATTGCTATAGCAAATAAAAATGATAACAGTCCAGTTGGCAAGTGTGTTTCTATTTTCCAAAGCAAGGAAAAAAACTTGAAACAATTTACAACCATTATTGTATGGATCTCACTGAAATATACCAGACTGCTTTAGAAGCAGTTATATGTTCCATGTTAAGAATAGAAGCAGTTGAAAATAAAGATATGTACAGAGGTTAAAAAAACCAGATGCAGACCAGGTTGCTGCAAAGTATGGATGCCTTTCTAGAACAGCTATCGCTTGGGAAATTTATTTATTTATTTTATTCATCACATTTCTACCCCAACTATTTAATCTAAGTAAAGAGATCCTATTTAATTATTCCTGTAACATCTAAATAGAGCATACATTTTCTTTCCTTTCCTTCCTGTCTCTATTCAGTTACCTGTTCCCTTCACCTCAACTCCATCCACTTTTTTCGCTTCTTCCATTTCTCGTTTCCTTTCCTATACAATTCCTCTTAGCTCATCTCCATCTCTTTACCCAATTCCTTTTTGTGTTTCTGCTGGGAGAGGGAGGAATTTATACATGTATGCAAGGGGAAGACAAATATCTGGCACATGAAGTTAAGTGGAAACGTAAATGGAAGGGAAGAGACCTCTTCTCATTCAAAGAACTGTGGCAATCCTTTTTATTTTAGCTCTGCCTGCTAGAGCAAAGGCAACAACCCTATTTTCAGGGTTCTCTCTTCCATTGTAAGTATATATTCAATTTGCAAACAAGCACAATAAAAACATTAGAGAATGATGTTACTTCTTATACGATGCAGAAGTTAAAAATAATGTATGGTTTTGTCTTCCGAGTCTTTTAATTCATAGATAAATTGTACTGCCCCAATCTTTGTTATAAACTGGAATTTATGTTCCTAGTTACGTACTCAATTCTCTGGAAACTTCAACACTCATTTAGAATTGAGAAGACCCTGTTTTTGAAGCCAATTAACTCACCTGCCTCTACTACCTGTGCTAGATGTACTGGGTGGCCTCACAGGAGTATGAGAATTGGATAAACCTAAGGAAGGAAAGATGAGTTTATAACAACAGCATATCACAGGGAACATTTCTGGCAATGCACAGTATCAACAGTTCATACTTTAAAAAACAGTATTACTTTTTTTAATCCCAGCTATTATTAAGTTTACCAGCATTCAAATCCTATAGCCTTCTAAATCTAATTCAGCTTCATTTTATTGAGAACGAAGTTACAAAATTATTTTATTCTTTTCATATATATGTATTATATGAGGGGGGAAATTGCCTACTCATGGAAAAAACCTACTTTGATTAAATTTAACTAAACAGTCATAATACAAAGTCCATACATTGAAGCAAAAATCATTTAGCCTCTTTACTGTGCAAGTTACTAGAAAAAGATGGGTAAAATTTCAAAATAAGTATTGGTTGTTTTATATACAGAAATTAAAATGTCTATCATGTCTTTCTCAGCTTACCTGATGAGCCTGGAGATAGTGCTGAGGGTCCAGGAGAGGGATTCATACTGCTTATGGGTTGAGGGGGTAGATGGCTACCTGCGATATATCTACTTAGTAAATTATCTAAGTTACTGGAACCAGCATCTTCTAGCTGAAATAAAAAACACTCATACAGTGAATTTGCTAAATCTAAATGCAGTATGCTAGAAATGACCTCTTGAAACTATCTGTATTTTTTCTGAAGGATATTAAAAAAAAAAAACTAAAACCAACCATATGATAGGACAATGTCCTGGAAACAGGGCGCAGAACATCGGGTAACTTCATATAGCCTCTTTACACTATTTTTAAAATCATTAAGTTACAACAATAAATTATTACCTGTTTCCCTGAAAATAAGACCCTGTCTTATATTTTTTTTGAACCCTGAAATAAATGCTTGGCCTTATTGCCATTCACTCAAAAGCCCGATTTTGGGCTTATTATCAGGGGATGTCTTATTTTGGGGGAAATAGGGAAAAAAAATAAGGGATGTCAGGTCCCAGATTTAAATTAACAGGTTTCCACAACGTGCCAGAATTTGAATTACCAAGGGCACATGGCAACTAGCAACTTATTTGTTAAATCTAATTTTCCCTAAACTGAGAATCACATTCTTTAAAGCTAGATTTAACATTCTTCCATCTGCACTTTAAGGCAGATATAATAAAATTTCTATAGCTGAGTGTATTTGTCCATGCAGGGACAAGAAAATTGAAATCATCTCACACACATTAGTAGGTTGTAAATTTTACAGAGACATTAGGTCAATCTGTACCTCTAATTGATAAATTCCACTGGAAGACCAGATAAATGTTGTAGCACACAAAGGAACCATGTATTTCCAAACGGTTAAAAAAGAAATTGAAATGTTTTCCCACATCCCAGAACAAATTACACAATTGACAAATAGAAATAATTTGCAAATATGTAATTTCCAATCAAGTCTCTCTTTTTAAATATTCAGGAAACAGCATAGTAGTTAAGTTTCAATCCAAAATTAATGGAGCAACTAAGAGTGGAACCCAATGCTGTGCAAGCAGATGTGATTCACATTCTGGAGATATTTTTAAGGCATTTAAAGGAGTATGGGGGAGGAATTCATCCCCCGTTTTGATGGAAATGTAAATCAGTGGCAAAATCAGTGGGTATATTTTAAAATCATTGATACCAAAGAGGTCATAAAGCCAAAATATAGAGAATACATAGCTTATTTTATTTATTTATTAAATTTTTATACCACCCATTTCCCTACAAGGTGACCCTCGGCAACATTTGCATTTTGGTACACACACACGCATGCACACACACACACACACTCTTCTGTAGACATCTTTGATCACAAGATATATTAACCTTGGACTGTTTAATGTGTGCAATAAATTTCAAGATTGAGTAAAGACTTAAACACAAATCTTATCATTCTTACAGTCTCCAGTCCAAAAAAAGACATTCCAATAAATATATCCTACAGAGTGGATTTTATCTTTTTTATACAAATTGTAAATCATTTTACTCCAGTGTAAGCTGTACAATGTTAATTTCAGTAACAATTAACTTTCATTCTTTTTTGATATAATATGCTTACCTGTATGGGAGGAATATCTGGCAAGGAAGGTAGATTTTCTGGGTTGGTTACAGATGGAATAAGCTCTATTGCTGCTACAGATGGGCTTGTTGGACCACGATTAGCATTTGCCATGGTGGCTGTTGTAGGGCTTGTTGGATTGATAGTATTGTTATGTACTGAAACAACTGGGAAGGGACCTGCATGTCCTGGATTTGAATGCTAAAAAGAGGGGGGAGAAAAAAAAAATAGAAATTATCATTAAGTTAGTTACACAGAAGGGCAATATTTATTTTTCACCTCTTACATTTAGTAAGTCAAAATAATAACAACATTTTCTCATTCGTAACTTAATTCTGATGTTTTTTAGACACAAATTTTCCTTTATCAGAGAACAAGCTCTTACAGATCAATAAATCTGTAAGAGCAAACAATCAAAGCAATAAAAAATTATGGCAAACTGATAACCATGAATATTGCATGCATTATGTTTGAAAACTATGTTTGGGTCTAATTTCAGATTTCTTATAACAAAATTTGAATTGATTTCCTTAAATAGAAATGATCCTTTTAATTTTGAAAAGCATTTTTGTAGCTAAATTACACTGATATTTAAAAAAACAAGCTGATTCACTTTTCTAAAATGAAAGGTGGGAAACAAAATGTGCACACAGCATATACTTGTCTCTGTAAGTGTGGCTGCATCATAGAATACTGGGGCCCGTTGTGGCGTGGTATCCCTGGGAGACGAGCTGCATTCTGAGCCATTCTCATCTGATGAGCTTGGAAAGCACCACAATTCATACTCCTCTGCATGGTCTGCATACTTATCAACCGTGGAGGCTACAAAATATAATGAATTTCATAAAACCCTGGCTCTGTGAATGAGGAAAAACACTAGCCTCTTTTCCCATGTTTTTACTCTTCTGCATAAGGGAACAAACTGCATTGCACTGATATTAGAATTAACAAAATGTAGCCCTATATAAACTTTAAAAGTATGTAAATTCTATGCCTGAAAATGATCTTTTGCGTTTATATGAGTATCTTAATTTAAAGAGTCTGAAGACTTGCCTGTTGCTGAAGCATCTGTGGACCTGCCTGGCGTGTGATTTGCCCTGCAGGCTGCCCCATCCTCATCTGCTGTAACTGCTGGTGTTTTTGTTGCGCAAACACCTGCTGTTGCATGTGCTGGAGCCGAAGCTGTGCAAGATTAATTTGCCCTGGAGGTTTGCTGATATGATTTGTTCCTGGAGGAACTTGTCCCACTACTACATTAGGAGTGTAACCTTGTGTTGGCTTATTTTCAATAACAAGATTACCTAGACAATAGGAGAAAGTATGATTAACTACAAAGCTTGTACGTTAAATAAAGTTTAATAGTGAAATGCTTGTGATTAGTATACATTAGCTTCACATTAAGGGTTGAAGCTTTAAAAAAATACACAACTAGTGTATTTTTTTTCAATAGAAAATAATACATGTAGCTTGGGGTTGAAGTATGGAGTCCCTGATGCTTTCTGAACCTGGCTATTTGCTTTCAGGTATTTCATTACCCAAATAAGTAACATTATCAATGTTATCTAGTTGAGTAATGAAATGTCTACAAGCGAACAACCAAGCTCAGAGAGCAAAAAGGACTCTGTATTTTTTATGTTAAAAGATTCAAAGTCATATTTTTAATTAATGAATATATAAGACGTGGATTTTAATGTATCTGCATTATTTATTTTGATCAAACTAAGGTTAATGGAACATTTTCAACAAATTAGCACCTAGTTTCAATATATATGTGATTTTCCCTAAACTTTGATGCATAGCTGCGAAAAATGTTTTAACTCTTGTATAATATATATATTAGATTTTTTTTTCACTTAAATTCTTAAAGATGTTTATTACTGAAAAATTAAAATGAAAAAAATGGGTATAATTTTAATTACAACAGCAAAATCTCATTAACGTTTGTAGTCACTGCCATGTGGTATCTGAGTTATTCTCAGGATTATTCAATATTTTAAAAACCCCTATTTTGAATATCCTTTGATGAACCATTTTCTCTTATTCTTGCTATTCTGATGCATTTTAATATTATGGCTCAGTATTTCCATTTGATTACGAATATATACTTCCTTGCATCTCTTTACAGCAGCTGCATCTTTCCCAGGATTGCATGGCTCTCCCTTATAGTGAAAGCTAAATCTGATGCATCGCACAGCCCTATTAAGTACTAGATTGTTATTGTATAAAATAAGAAATATTTTTTTCTCTAGAACAGTGGCCATAATTCTTTTTTAAAAAATACTCTATTCTTGGTCTGTACTACCAATTAACAGAATGGACAATTCTGTTCCTTCTCAAAAAAATTATTGTTGTTTAAGAATTTGACAATGGCATCCAATATCATCTCAGTTTTAAAATAACACAGGCATTGTATTATTGTCACATGTATTTATCAAAAATTGTACTTAAATATTTATGTCAATAAAATAAAATACAGTTTAAACATTTCTGCACCCTCTAGGATCTTTTCAAACAGTTTTATAGTATTTCATTTCCAATACCTTTTCAGTTCCCAATGTACATTCCCATTCCAAAGGACCATATGATGAGCTCTGCACATGTAACAGGGAGTTTGGGTTTCTCCCCCTTTCCAGAAGCATCCTCTCACACTACCCTGAAGTTTGGGAACCTCAAAAGTGGCCTCCAACAGAGTAAGAGGTGCTGCTGGTGGAGAAGAACATGGGAAAAACCTGGTATGGACATGTAAGCCTTTGTACACACCCACAAGGCTGTTTGTAATTTAGATGTTGGCTGCCAGTTCTTGCTTATTAAATCTAAATATATTTTCAATGGGATCTATTTCACTATAAAAAATAGAAATACATTATCTATATATGTTGAGAAGATATAAATGACATACATGGACCAATGTGTTTTTGTTTTACATATAGAAAAATGCAAGGGCTATAATAGAAGGCCCTGGACTTTCCTTTTCATTGTAGTTTCACTGGAAACTACAATGTCTCTATGCCAACAGCCTCATACTTTCAGCTTAACTACCAATTTGTTGAAATAATTTTACCTTTAAGAGTCTCCACCCCATTACTTCAGAGTTTATATTGCAAATACAAGGGTTGCAAAGAAAGGAACAATAAAGAAAATTCTTTTTGAAAGAGAGAGAATCTGCTCCTGTAAACCTTGCATTTTATATCTTGTTTGGTGGGAGGGGAGACATAAAGGAAGACAAAGTTTCTGCCTGTGCCAAGTAAAATAGTTTGGAGTTATTTTGAATCTGATTTTTAATTATTTTTTAGAATATGAAGATTTTGATACATTTGTAGGTGGCCTCATAGTTAACACATCTGAGTTTCCCAACAATAATTGATATGCTAAAAATCCAAATTACTTTCCTATAATTAAACACTTGTCTTTTTAATATTCTTAAAAGTAGAAGGTAGTGACCATATAATTATGTAATACACCATACCTCCGTAATTTTTTTTCATTTTTTTTTCAAATAACACTCTCTTCCTCCACAATTGACATGCCCCTTGCTACTACTATATATCTCACTTCACACTGCTTTTCTGTGAAAAACATTGCTACCTATTATTAAGATGGGTCAGTTACCATATGAACGAAGATTTATTCTAATGGAAAGTATTCCTGTGACAAGAAATGCATGAAAAAAAGAAAGCAAACAGGGTAGAAAAAGAAACATATCTGGGTTGTGATTGTATTTGTCTCACTGGTTTAAATCCATACCTACATAAGTAAGTTACACTTCATCATGTGTATATTAACTGTCATGGTGCACAGAACTTCTGAACATTCTCCTGAAGAATAGCTTCTATCTTAAAGAAGGCATATTGGTACCCATATGAACAGCTCCAGTAACAAACCTTGTTTTTTTTTACTGGAAGTCTCTTACACCTATAAGGAACACTTTAGAGAACATGCCATTTACATTTACAAAGTTTTACACATTAACTCTGTCAGAAATATGAAAAGCTCTACCTAAATTGACTACGTTCTTTGCCCAAAATGTAGGATCACAATGGAAGCGAATTGCTCCATTAGCAGCTGGAACAGGATCACACCGTGCTTTTAAAATATGTCGCAGCTGGAAAGTGATCTGCAAAGCAAATAATCTCAATTACTGTTATACAAAGCATAAAAAAAGAAATTAAAAGTAAGCTATTTGCAAACAAGTGACATTGAAAAAATTAAGTTTTCTTATCTATATTGTAAGATAAGCTAAAATTTCCACTTTATATATTTTGATGAAAGGATTTGATTCATCACAAGAAAATTAATATCAATTATGTTAAAGAATACAGATAAGATTTAATTTCAAACAATAAATTCCATATGCTTTTTAAATAAATTTAATAATTTTCTTAATATTTTGTAAAACTTGAATTGAACCCATGTTCAAAAATAGATAATCAATGAAATTAAACTACTTTGTATCAAAAGAAACCAGGTAATTTTGAATAGAAGATTATCCCAAGAAAAATCCTCCCTCCCAATGGGTTAGCAACAAAAATATGCTCATTACATGCTACACTTTACTCTTATTTTTAATTAATAACTGTGAGATATATTATTTTAAAAAAGGGCAGTACTTTTATAAAAGCCTCCCTTACATTGCAACAAGTTAGTTCCATTCATCACCAACGCTATTATTCCCTTCTTGGATAAGCAACATTATATGAAGCGTAGAAAAAAAATAAGCAGTGATTAGAAAAAGAAATTAAAGGCAAAAGATAATTTTAAAAAAATCTAATTAAATCTAGATTATACCAACACTATTTGCTGTTCGTCTGTCCTTGTAAATCAGTTTGCTTCCATATACTGTTTTTATATTTTTTTTCTTTATACTTTTTACCTTTCTTTTTTTGAGGCTCTCATCAATTCTAGACAACTACCTGTTTCTCCATTTTTCCTTCCCTCCCAATCAATTCATTTTTGTTCTTATATTTGTTCTGAGATTCAATCCTCCTTCTCTTGTACAAAAAAGAAACCATTCTGCTCATTTTTGTAGTCGGTGTTTATTCTTCAATCATACATTCCTTTTTCTTCTTGTTTTACCACACATATGGATCTTAAGTAACTCATACCCACTGCATTCAACTCACTTATATATTTCATCTGACATACCCAACTTTTACTTTGCATGGATAAAGTGGATGAATGCGCACTCCTGCACACAGATATTCTAAGTGAACGAGGGGCCAGTGGTCAGGAATGGGTTAAGGCCTCTGATCTTTAAACACTGTTTGCATTCACTGTTGCTACCACTCCCTTTCTGTAAGGGAGTAACAGCATCCTTTCAGGTGTCATACATAGATGAATTTTCTCACACTTGCTACACAATTCAGACAACTGTTCTGTAACCTTTTTTGCAATTATAAAATATACCTCTTAAACACAACTTAAGATCTCAGTAATGAAAATCATATTAGAAACTGGAATAATTAGACATTAGAAAAAATTCTAATTCCAATTCTTTCATATAGTTTTCTTGCTTTTCTTTTCACTTTGATATCTCGGGTGTGTTACTCTATAGTAATTTCACTTTTTAATTCTACATTTTTCCCTGTGTTTTATATAATACTTTCTTGTGTGATAGTTGGAACTTTTCATTTAACCCTGACACTTGTGATACTAATTTCTTGAACATTTGGTTATGCATTTCTGAGCCTGATTCTAGTCCTCTGAGTCTTTCTCTAGTCCTCTTTTGCAGTAATTGGTATGGCTAGTCTAGAGAAAAGAAGGATTAGGAGTGACATGATAGCAGTATTCCAGTATTTGAGGGGCTGCCACAAAGAAGAGGGAGGGTCAACTTATTTTCCAAAGCACCAGAAGGCAAGACAAAAAACAATGGATGGAAACTAATCAAGAGAAGCAACCTGGAATTAAGTAGAAACTTCCTAACAATGAGGACAATTAACCAGTGGAACAGCTTGCCTTCAGAAGTTGCTTCTTCACTGGAAATTTTTAAGAAAAGACTAGACAGCCACCTATCTGACAGGATATAGGATTTCCTGCTGGGGGTTGGACTAGAAGAGCTCCAAGGTCCCTTCCAGCTCTATACTGATTGATTGATTGATTGATTGACCTTCCTTACACTCTATTGTCTTACCCTTTTCCCGTTACACTGATAAAAATAGCCTTCCCACATTCAGAAGGTTTCCGCATCCTTGTATCCTTTATAATCTTTCATCCTAACCAACCAAATAATGTTTTTTTATTTATTTCTTTGACACATTATGCACAACCAGATTCAAACTTCAACCATGTATTGAATTTAATAGCTATCTTCCTCAACAGATACCAAATAATCACCATTTCCATTTTGGGTTTTTGTGTAGTCTAAGCATTTTTTGTATATGCTGTCATTCCATCTCCATTCAACCATTTTACAGAAAACTTTCCTCCAGATCATTCAGAATAAAACGTCTTCAATTCCATGTGTGTATTCATCAACTTCATCCCATAAGCTCAAATTGCCATTCAACCCCACTACATGCTCCCTAGAGTTTTACAAAGATGTAACATATATCTATTTTTATTTCTTTTCAATAATTAATTCATGCTCATTATCATATATTCTTTTTATATTCATAGGTGTCATGTTCCATACACCATAGTAGTCAACGTATAGCCTACATATAGCCTACAATATATATCGACCTCTCATGGCCCATATAGCTTTAGTCAGATAAGGCATTCATAAAACACATTTTAGGAGGATAAAGAATGAGCAAAGTGGGTTGTGCCTTTGCCAGACTTATGCTATATGCAACATTTCTTAACAATACTAGTCACATGGGCTCATTTTGGTTAGGGAGCCACAAGCTTAAACAAGATTAAATTTTACTCCAATTATTTTAACATACTCTTTGCAAACTAGGATCTCTAAGAATACTTTGTAAACCATCATCCTGCTGCCCACATATCATTGAGCAGAATCTTCAATCAAAATACCAACACATTCTAGATTAATAAAGGAGAATACTTGTAGTTCAGGTTGACATGATGGGTCCTTGGTGCTCTCTGAGCTTGGTTGTTTTCTTGCAAACCGTTCATTACCCAAACTAGGTAACATCATCAGGGTTAGAGCTGATAATGACTAGAACTGATGATGTTACCTAGTTTGGATAATGAAACTGCAAGACAAAAAGTTTTAAAAGCACCAAGGACCCTTCCCATTCTAGATTCACAGACATATCTATCAGGAGGTACTACTGATAAACTTCTCTCCGTTTTGTAGCTCTCTATGTACCTTCAAATCTAATTCAGATAATGAAGAGAGAGAAAGAAAATTTGTTGTGCAAGTGTGTATAACTCTGAGAATAATGAACTAACAAGATTTTTCCTTCTGTTCTGAAAACAACTAATACTGACATTTTATGTATATTAGTTTTTATCAGTTTCTTTACCTTTACTAAAAATTCCACTACAAAAACATTAAAATAAAACATATCACCTGACCAATATACATTTTGGCTCTCCCAGCATATTAGCAATAGCACTTAGACTTATATACCGTTTCACAGTGCTTTACAGCCCTCTCTAAGCAGTTTACAGAGTCAGCATATTTACCGACCTCAGAAGGACGGGAGGCTGAGACAACCTTGAGCCTAGTGATATTAATACTTGAATTGCTTTGGGAATAGATGAGAAAACACAATTGCTAGAAAAAAAGTATCATCCCAATTCAGCATTTAAAACCTCTAACATCCTGGATTATGATTTTACAGCTTGGCTTTGATGAACCAAATATATCAACAATTGAAATACAAAGTATTATGTTGAAAAAACAAAATTTCATTAGAGGTACTTACCTTCAAGACTACAGAATAAGAATAATACAGATTTTCATAATAAATATGGTTTTATAGCAAGAATAGAATTTATAGCCAAACTGCAACAATAAAATCTGATTTTTCTTACCAGTCGCTTGCTATAGAGCAATGCAGTGCTGCTGCCACTTGTAATGGCCCAATTAGTGAAGTTCATCACATGCTTCACCTGCCTTGATAAACCACTGATATCATTCTGTTGTTGTAATAATTTCATCTGTCTCTCCTTTGTCACAGTCTGAACAGAGAGAATACACACATACTGAATCAATTAAAAAATACATAACAGCAATAATAAAGCCTTTTATCACAATGTTGAGATCTAGCAGGTACTGAGAGATTTTAAGTGTTCTAATAATACAAAGCTTTTTTTTAAAAAAAGTTGCACCATGGAAATTTATTTATATCATATGCAATTTAATAATTATGCTTTCCTAAGGCAATATTCCTAAATCAGATTCACCTGCAAGAACAGCTTGTAATTGTAATTCAGTTAAAATTGTGGCTTTGTTTGCCTTAATGTTATTTATTGCACTTATATCCACTTAAAATCAATCTCAAACTAAACCACCTTCCATCCAAATACTAGTCAAATTTAGACAAGCTCAATGATATTTTGAAAGCGACCACTAACAAAACAAGTCCAT
The DNA here is from genome assembly GCA_022577455.1 of Arizona elegans. Taxonomy (NCBI): domain Eukaryota; kingdom Metazoa; phylum Chordata; class Lepidosauria; order Squamata; family Colubridae; genus Arizona; species Arizona elegans. Next base: position 169,623,906 of record JAKOOJ010000002.1, read on the forward strand.
CAGGCAAACTCCCACAGATACAGTGACAATTAAGCCCCAACTCTAAAATCTGGAAATAACAATATTAAAGTTTTATGCAACAAAATACATCTGGTTTTTTTTTTAATTTTAGTTACAAATACCCAATTTTTCTCATCAGTCTCATTATTTAATAATACCATCTACTTACAACTTTACTGTTTTATATTTGAAACGTGTATAGTTTTGGCAACTATTACACAAAGTAAAGTACATTGAAGATCAGTAATAAAACATACCATCATTATTACACCATGAATTTCATTATGCTTATTCTGTTTTAGAAAAATGCTTTTTCAGTGCTAAATCTAGCACTTCACCTGTATTTTGACAGAATATGAATAAATTCTGTATGTGTCAATTGCTAAACAATGAATAAAACAAGCATCCTCAAATATCTTATTTAAAAATAAGTTCAGCAATTGTTTTATAGAATAGACTTTATAATGATGTTTCTTAATTAAAACAGAAAATCATGTTAAAATTAAAGGAAGAGTGAAGTACACCACATTTCTGAGAAATGCAATGGTTGATACCATGGACAGAATTATGATTTCTCAGTGGAAAGTATAAGTTACTTTTGCGACAACAAAATCCTACAGTATTTCAAGTCATTCTTCAGAAGCTGCAACTTTACAATATAGGATAAGTAACATTTTCCACTGTTGGGTTACACTAAACAAATCTCAACATTTTCTGATGAAACTCAAACCCAATAATATTTTGGTAAGTGACTGTTACTCTACCTCTATGTCTAAAAGTATTTATCATTCAGAATAATAATAACCATGCTTTCTTTCTCATTAATCTTCTGCTCAATATTTGTTTTCTATAATTTTACTAACATTGTATTCATATCAGTGATATTGAAAGAGATTTTATTCAAAATGATCTAGTCTAGTTTCTCATCCTGTCCAGGTATTATGGTTTTGTAATACTTGTATTGCAAAATTAGGGTATTAAATTGAGGGAAATAAATCTAGTATGAAGTACAAAGATTAATATACTGATTGATGGCCTTCTAGCTTCAATTTAAAATTTTCAACTGACAGATTATGGATGTAGAATAAACTACTGTAACACTTAGCACAACATTTGTAACCCTGCTGTAATCTATCTATTCAATATTGTAGAAGATGTTTCAACTAGACATGGGAGGGGGAGGTTGCCTGAGCAACTTTATTAATATGCTTCCAAGTCCCATTCTGCAGTCTGTCCTACACTTAAAAATAAGAGACGATATAATCAAAAAACATATCAGTAGATCCAAAAAAGCAAAATATTACTAGTAAGAAATCTGAAATAAATCATATTGCACTCAACACAGGCAAAGATTTTAATACGACTTCACAAGAAAGAACCATACTTAGTATTACAGTCAAGCAGCTTCTGCAACTGTTCCTTTACTTTGTTCTAGAATGAATGTTTACAATTATGTAAACAGTTTTAAATAAGAAAATCAGTTTGCTTACCTGTAACTACAGGTTTTTGATTACACATTTGTTTATTCTACATCAAACCGCAAGAAGAAACATTATATACTTGAGTGTATTTGGAAGGCCCTCACTGAGAAAGGTTAGAAACTATGCCAACTGACACTGACATCAAGAAAAGAACAGATTACTACAACTGCAGCTGAAAGTAAGTAACCTGATCTTCCCAATGATTTCTGCATTACATACATGAGTGGTCATCAAGCTGATTCACCACTAGTAAATCTAGTGGTAAAATCTTTTTTTAAAGATTTAAATCAAGTCAAAGAACTCTTTTGTGGAATTTTATGTATGATCAATATACAAGATGTACACTTTGTCAGGCTGTTATACTGATGTGATTGTCACTAAGCAAGATAGTTGAAAAGTCAGCAGTGAGAAGTCATTTAAAAGTTCAAGTAGTAACGAAAATTCTGCAAGAATCATTGACAAATTTCAACTAAGTTTCGGAACCTGAATTTGTGGGAGAAGTTTCCAAAGAATTTTCATTTAGCTTTTATGTTAACATGCATAAGAATGTAAAAATCCTACCAATGAGAAGTGTGGTTTGGTATATTGCTATTTAACTGAAGATAAACAATTTTTGAAATATGTTATAATAAATGTCTTAGCAGGTGGCAATACTTGGCCGATTTTGACTTGAACCCTAAATAGTCTGGGCTCAGTTAGTTCCTAGATGGGACACTGCCATGAATTTCAAAGCTACATATCAGACTAAGAAGCTAAAAAGATATTCCGGAAGCAGGCTGTGGAAAGCATCTTATTACCAAGAGAACTGAATGAATGTGTAGCCCTGAAGTCACCAAGAGCTGGAACTGACTTAAAAGTAACTTTATTTCTGAGAAGTAAACAAGGCTTCAGCGTTCATGATGAGAGAACATTTGCTTTATGGATTCTTTCAATGTAATAAAAATGCTGACATCCTGAAGACTTAACATGACACATCACTTTTTGGAGAAGAGTGAAATATGTTAAACTGTACTAGCCAATCATAATAACCCTCTTCGATCACTCCTTTGCACAGTGCAGCGGTTCTCAACCTGGGGGTCGCGACCCCTTTGGGGGTCGAATGGCCATTTCGCGGGGGTCGCCAAAGACCTCTCTTGCCCCCCCTTCCCCCCCACGCCTCCGCTCACCCTCACCCTCACCCTCTGTGCGTCTGTTGGAGGGCTGCGCCACGCTATTGAAAAAAGCGGATCCCAGCGTGCAATGCGGTGCCCGACGCTATTAAAGAGAGCAGATCCCAGCGTACAATGCGGTGCCCGACGCTATTAAAGAGAGTGGAGAGAGGTGTGTGTGCGTTCGTGTGGGTAGAAAAGAGTTCAGGGACTCCCTGCTGCTGCTTCTGCCGCCGCCGTCGCTGATATCTCGCTGCATTAAAAGTTTGGGTGAGTGATTTCAGGGATTCCCTGCTGCCACCCTCCCCCCATTGCCTGAAACGGCAGGAAAATCTTTTGCTGGGTGAACTCAGGGATTCCCTGCTACCGCCCTCCCCCCATTGCCTGAAACGGCAGGAAAATCTTTTGCTGGGTGAACTCAGGGATTCCCTGCTACCGCCCTCCCCCCATTGCCTGAAACGGCAGGAAAATCTTTTGCTGGGTGAACTCAGGGATTCTCTGCTGCCACCCTCCCCCCATTGCCTGAAACGGCAGGAAAATCTTTTGCTGGGTGAACTCAGGGATTCCCTGCTACCGCCCTCCCCCCATTGCCTGAAACGGCAGGAAAATCTTTTGCTGGGTGAACTCAGGGATTCTCTGCTGCCACCCTCCCCCCATTGCCTGAAACGGCAGGAAAATCTTTTGCTGGGTGAACTCAGGGATTCCCTGCTACCACCCTCCCCCCATTGCCTGAAACGGCAGGAAAATCTTTTGCTGGGTGAACTCAGGGATTCCCTGCTACCGCCCTCCCCCCATTGCCTGAAACGGCAGGAAAATCTTTTGCTGGGTGAACTCAGGGATTCCCTGCTACCGCCCTCCCCCCATTGCCTGAAACGGCAGGAAAATCTTTTGCTGGGTGAACTCAGGGATTCTCTGCTGCCACCCTCCCCCCATTGCCTGAAACGGCAGAAAAATCTTTTGCTGGGTGAACTAAGGGATTCCCTGCTGCCACCCTCCCCCCATTGCCTGAAACGGCAGGAAAATCTTTTGCTGGGTGAACTCAGGCATTCCCTGCTGCCACTGTGCCCCCATTGACTGAAGCGGCAAAAGCCGCACAGGAGAAGTTTTGGGGAGTGTCTCCTGAAGCTCCCTTTTCAACCCCTGCCTCTGCCTGCCATAGTCTGAAGCTCCTGTTTTGGGTGCAGGAGAGAAAGCAGGACAGGAAGGGGGAGAGAGAGAAAAGAAAGAATGAAAGAAAAAGAGACAGGAAGAGGAAGAGGGAGAGGAAGGGAGAGAAAGTCCTTGATTTATGACCAGAATTGAGCCCAAAATTTTGGTTGCTAAGCAAGAGCATGGTTAAGTGAGTTTCACATTGTACTTAATCCATGATCTCTCCTGGTTCTAACAGTCATGTGCAAGTTAGGGAAGAACCATGCCATGTATCATCTTTTGCATTATAAAAGCTATTGTTAAATATTATTTTCATTAGGAAACCAACTCATGACAATGGAACCAAAAGCTAAGAAAAGAAAATATACTGAGGAGTTTTTACAGTATGGGTTTACCTCAATAATTACAGCAGGAATTGAGAAACCCCAATGTATTATTTGCTGTGAGGTTCTATCAGCCGAATCCATGAAGCCAAACAAATTAAAACGCCATTTTGATAGCAAGCATCCGAGCTTTGCTGGCAAGGATACCAGCTATTTTAGAAGCAAAGCTGATGGACTCAAGAAAGCTAGACTTGACACTTGTGGCAAGTACTACAAACAAAATGAAGCAGCTGTTGAAGCTTCATATTTGGTGGCACACAGAATCGCCAAAGCTATGAAACCTCACACCATTGCTGAGGATTTACTGTTGCCAGCGGCCAAAGACATTGTTCGAGTTATGATTGGAGATGAATTTGTAAAGAAATTAAGTCCAATCTCCTTATCTAACGACACTGTCCGCAGAAGAATAGGTGACATGTCTGCTGATATTCTTGAGCAGGTAATCCAGGAAATTAAATCTGCTCCACTTCCAATATTTAGTATCCAGCTTGATGAATCTACAGACGTTGCAAACTGTTCACAGTTATTGGTTTATGCAAGGTATATTAATGATGGCAACTTTAAAGATGAGTTTCTTTTTTGCAAACCTCTTGAAACGACAACAACTGCACGTGATGTATTTGACACAGTTGGTTCATTTCTGAAAGAGCATAAGATCTCTTGGGAAAATGTTTGTGGTGTTTGTACAGATGGTGCTCCAGCTATGCTAGGATGTCGATCTGGGTTTCAACGTTTGGTACTGAATGAGTCACCAAAAGTCATCAGAACGCACTGTATGATTCATCGGCAAATATTAGCAACGAAGACGCTGCCACAGGAGTTACAAGAAGTAATGAAAAGTGTCATAAGTGCTGTCAATTTTGTAAAGGCGAGCTCTTTAAACAGCCGGCTGTTTTCGCAACTGTGCAATGAGTTGGATGCGCCGAACAATGCTCTGCTATTTCACACAGAAGTGAGATGGTTGTCGAGAGGAAAAGTTTTAAAACGTGTTTTTGAGCTTCGTGATGAACTCAAAATGTTTTTTAATCAGAAAGCAAGGCCACAGTTTGAAGCACTTTTCAGCGATAAAAGTGAACTGCAGAAAATAGCTTACTTGGTTGATATCTTTGCCATCTTGAATGAGTTAAATTTATCACTGCAAGGACCAGATGCAACATGCCTCGATTTGTCTGAAAAGATCCGAGCGTTCCAAATGAAACTTCAGCTTTGGCAAAACAAATTGGATGAAAATAAAATTTACATGCTGCCTATCTTATCTGCTTTCTTTGAGGAACATGACATTGAACCAGACAAAAAGATTACAATGATAATTTCTGTGAAAGAACACTTGCACATGCTTGAAGACAAAGTTTCATCGTACTTTCCAAATCTACCTGACACCCCATTTGCACTTGCCAGAAGCCCATTCACAGTCAAAGTTGAAGATGTTCCTGAGACAGCACAAGAGGAGTTCATTGAACTTATTAACAGCAATGCAGCGAGAACTGATTTCACTACAATGCCAGTTACAAAATTCTGGATCAAGTGTTTGCAGTCATATCCTGTTCTGTCTGAGACTGTGTTGCGCCTTCTTCTTCCATTTCCAACAACATATCTTTGCGAAATAGGGTTTTCCAGCTTGTTGGTTATCAAGTCTAAATACAGAAGTAGACTTCTTGTGGAAGATGATCTTCGTTGTGCTCTTGCAAAGACTGCCCCAAGAATTTCTGATTTGGTGAGAAAGAAGCAATCTCAACCTTCGCACTGACGTTGGCTTTTTATGCATACTGTTACAAAATGTACCAATGTAGTGTACTGTTGTTGTATTAAAATTGTTATCCATACTACACCATGTTTCACAACAAAATTTCATTTATTTGTAATTAGAAATAAATATTTCACAATATATAATTTCATATTCATTTTGTGATTAATCGCTATGCTTTAATTATGTTCAATTTGTAACAATAAAAATACATGGTCCTTGCACTTTTGACCAGTCCTCAAACTTACGACTGCCCTCACATTTTACGTTTTTGCCCTATCTTATCACCATGGTGAAGAGAAGCAGTTGTGAAATGAGTGACATGGTTGTTAAGAATGCTGCACCAGCATAAATGTGAGGATGGTCATAAGTGTGAGGACCAGTCAAAAGTGCGAGGATCTGTCAGAAATGACTTTTTTCAGCCCTCTGAGTAGTCCCTATACACATAGCCATGGCCACCCGGTCACATGACCAGCTAGCCATGCCCACCCAGTCATATGACCTCCAAGCCACGCCCACAAAATAAGCCACACCCACTCCTGGTTGGGGGTCACCACAACATGAGGAACTGTATTAATGGGTCACGGCATTAGGAAGGTTGAGAACCACTGGCACAGTGGGAGCAGAGATGTCTTTCAAAAAGGAAGATAGGTACAACTGTCTAAGAAAAGTTTCCAGACAACTTCAAAAATCCAAGAATCAACAGAGGTATTACATCAAAGATGTAAAGCAGGCTAAGACACTGGTGAGAGGGGAAAAAATGACATCAAGCCCCTTTGAATTCCAAATGTTTCTATTAAATTGTAGTATTTAAAGTGGAAGAATAGGAAAATTATTAAACACATAGGAAGAAATCATATTTTAAATTTAAATCAATAAACATTTAAATTAAATTGGCTAAATCCAATGTAGTAATTGTTCCGGCTTTGCCCTTTTTTACCCAGAATGTTGTTTCTGATATGCCTTTCAAAGGCCAAATGCAGTCCTAGTCCACAAAACACCTCAAAAAGAGATGTCAGAAGAAACAGTATCAAGAAGTTAGCATACTATAGCAGTATCTGTTCCAGAACCTGAATTATTATTTATTGATTAAATTTATATGCTGCCCGCTCTGGATTAATTTGTAGTTTAACAGATGTCACGGCCTTTCTGTACAAACACCTTGACACAGCACTTTGTTTTCTGGGACTGCTCATTCCCAGTTCATTTTCTAATAGGAAATGCTGATACTAAAAATATAAATGCATCAGTAGGGATGTAGTAATCAACATCTCTTGAATTTAATTCCTGCCTTTTTTTCAGTCTTTTTTTTTAACTGAGTAAATTCAGTAATGAAGGAGTGGAGATCAAATGATGAAAAGATATGCTTTATAACTATTTCTGTGAATTCAGAAATGGTTGCCCATTTCTTGGAAATCAAAGATATGGATAATAATGTTTATGACAACTTTTTATGATAGTGGCAGTCTGGAGTCTTTTGTTATATTAAGATCAGCAGCACACTTAATCTAGGTTCATTTATCAATACTATAGTGACAAATAAGGGATCTGGCAGTTAGTGAAACAACCAGACCAGACCAGACCAGACCAGACCGGGTCCTGTATAAGTTTATTTTATTTTATTTTATTTTTACATTTGATTTATATGCCGCCCTTCTCTGGAGACTCAGGGCGGCTTACAATGCGCTAAGCAATAGCCTTTATCCTTTTGTATATTTATACAAAGTCAGCTTATTGCCCCCACAACTGGCTCCTCAATTTACCTACCTTAGAAAGGATGGAAGGCTGAGTCAACCTTGAGCCTGGCGAGATTCGAACCTGCAGTAATTGCAGGCAGCTGGTCTTAATAACAGGGTGCTTTAGACCACTGTACTACCAAGGCTTTATTTAACATTTAGTAAAAAATAGTAAAGGTATTAAATGCCTGTACTGACGACTATCACATTCATATCTGAAAGTATTCTCAAACATATGAAGTCTAGATGATTTATTATAATAAGCCTATTCAAAAAAATCCTCACAAAAACAACAGGAATCACCTTTATAACAATCCTTGCCTTGTAAGGGCAATGTATTCTCACAACAGCAGATTTTCTAAGTGTAGCCCCTGAAGTCACAGTCAAGACTAAGGATATACATAGAAGATAAAACATAAAATAAAATGTAGCATAAATACACGGACCATAATAAAGAAGAAATAAAACTTTATGTTAAGTCTGAGTAAAAATTAAATGAAAAAGAACTCAGCTCAACCACACTCAAAAAGAGAAAGTAAGAATAAGGCAACTGCTGTAATGGATAGAGCAAAACCGCTGTAGTGGATAAAGCAAAGGGCTTGGTGGTGTAACTCTTCAGCACTTGCATTAATGTAGAATGGCAACCAATAGTTTTAGCTAGCCTGCTCCTGAATAAGGCTCTGCAGATATAGAAACAGGATAGCTAATGAAAGAAGACCATTTCTATATTGAGAAAGGGAGACTCCAAACAACACTAAAGAAGAGGTTAATATTACGTTTTATTTTATATATCATACTACCACATTTAATTATATTTTTTTAAAAAAAAATAAGTTACAACTGGATGGGTTCATATAATGTTCTTGTCAGATCCCCACAAAGACTATGAGAATCACAACCAACAGCAGTTTCTGAGCAAGGAATGGTAGTTTAGAATTTTTATCTGGGCAGATCTCAAACTTTTTCCAATGTCTTCCATTCCCACCCGCTCTAAAGAAGGGAATCAGATTTCCTACTGTCTATAGCCCTTTGAGTGTTTTACTGACAATAGATGCATGTTTATATTCTTTGCATTCCTACTCTCATATTCAATTTAGTTCACCAAATTAGCCTGGACTTTTCTGGCTACTAACTACGTCCTAACGGTGCTAAACCAAAGCCAACGAAATCAGGCTATGATATAGATCAAGAGAGGTCATTTGTCAGAACACCTTTTCTGGATTTAAGAGCATCTATTCCACTAGATAGGCTAACATTTTCAATTTTGGGGTGGAGACTGAATCTTAAGGGAAAACCAATATCTTAAACCTTGTATAGATTGAATTAAACTACTGTATGTTTATACACTACGCTTATAAACTAATCCAATTCTAAATTTCTTTGGAGAAACTATAGACTAAATTAAATCAACAAAATTCTCCAGACTTTTGCTTCCAAGTGAAAATTGATGCTTCTAATCTTCCTATGACCAGATTAAACTGGAAAGAAATACAAACTGAGTTTGTTGCCACTGACAACAGGATATATCAAGAAAAGATCTATTAAAAGGTCATTTAAATCAAAAGAATAATATACATTGATATCCACATTATGTTCAGTTAAATTTAATTGTACCTCAAGCTGTTGTAAGAGAGATTTTCCCTTTTTATTGATTTCATTAATGAGGGTAAAAATAGCCACTTTGATTTCCTGTTCTACTCGTTTGTTAGTTTCATTTACTTCTTTTACCCTGAAAAGAGAGAAATCTGTCATCAGTCACTTACATTACAACATCTTCAACATTCGCCCCTCCCCCACACAAATGAAAATTCAACATAGAAATTGATGCAGATTCATACAAAATATCATTATCTTAAGTAAAGATAGCATTAAAAATCACAACTATTATTTATAATTTTTAAGGTTCTTTTTACTACACGTTATGCATTTAAATCTGCTCCTGGGTTTTTTAAAAAAGCATTTTACATGCTGTAAATGACAGTCAGTTTTCTGTTGATTTTCTACATTATTAAAAAAAACAGTAAAACTTAACTAAGAATAATTTATCACAACTAAAAAAATCCAGCTATTTCACCTATCTAGCTGTTCTTACTTTCTTTTCGTAACAAATAACTATAGTTACCTATCCAATTATTGCCATAGCAATCTGATAGAAATTCTAGATGGACTTTCCATGGCAGACTTTGATCATAAGAAGGTCACTGACAGCCAATTATAACAAACTATAGGAAAGCATAAAGGTCAAACAATGTAGGAGGATTTGTATTTAGTATACTATGTTTACCAGAGGTGTTAAATATAATACAATTTTAATATTCTTTAATGGCATTTATGGATCTCTTGATCTGCTATATCGATCACTGCAAGCAGATGCACCACAATTTATTTGACTCAAGAAGCTCTGACAAGTAGAATTTTAAATGGTTGGTTAAGTGAGTTAACATCTCTTGACTTCTCTTGGCAATGCCTTACAATGACTTTTAAAATGAGAAAAAAAGCACTAAATTATTTCACCTGAGACTGAAACATCAAAGTAATTAAATATCCCTAAAAATAAACATTTGTACAATGTTTCTACATGGCCATCTGTGCTTTTTCATGCAGCTGGTATATAGAAGTTTCTTTTTGTAGTAAACTGTAAAATAATATATGATGTAATGTTATGTTTGTTATGTGTTTTTAATGTGTTTTTGTTTTTGTTGTATTTTTCTTTATTTTGTTTTTAAAAGTCAAAAGTTCAATAAAAATTATTTTTTTAAAAAAAGAAGTTTCTTTTTGTAGAAACTTGGTTATCACTGTTACCAACTGTTTAAGGAAAGCCATTTGATATTGAAATTTTAACAATTCACTCAATTTAAATAAAATATCAGCTCTTTTAATGAAATTGTTACTTACCTATTTTGTACTTGAGTAGCTGCAAAGTTAACATAATTCTTCTTTTCAAGGAGTTTGGCTAAGAGATTCTCAATAGCACCTTTTTGATTCTGAAATGCCTCTTCCAAAAACTGATACCTTCCAAACCAGAAAACAGAACCCACATACTATGAAAAGTCAGAGTATTATTACTTTTTATTAATAAGATGGTAAACTATCACATACTGTAGAGGTATTAAAATAAACACAGGTTCTTCTGAATTTAGACATTACCAACAAATTTTTATTGTGTATGAACAGATGCATCTCTATGTCATCAGAATCATACCCTAGCTCAGGGCTGTCAAACTTATGGCCCTTGGGCCAGATGCATCACGCGCTGGCCATGCCCATTCCCCTGTTTAGCAAAGGGGGGAAAGTCCCAATACGTCACATGATGACGACGTGATGGCGCGAGTTTGACACCCTTGCCATGGCTTGTCTCGTGTCTCAAAATAATAATTGTCAAGAGATTAAGATTCTAAATAATGTGAGAACTTTATTGTATTATGGCATTTTGTCAAAACAGCTACTCATATATGAAATCCAGAGGCAGACCAATGAATAGTTGTTTTTGCTGACTGATGGTAATCTTGCCTGCTTCCAATACACATTTAATTGGGAAAGATATATATGAACTCTGAAGAAGACACTTTGTCTCCTTTTATCACCAGAATATACACCATACAAATCTGTCTATTGTGCTCATCCAGATTACAATTGGTATATGATAAGCATCAGGACTATTGACAATAGTCCATCAAAAACATTTTCCCTATTGCTACTTCAAATTTACTATTCTTACTTAAATATTCTAGATAAACTAAATTAAAAACACATAATATGGTACATATCTATTATTTATACTATGCTAAACCCAGATTGCCAAAGTATGTTAATACATACATTAATACAATACATTATTTTAAAAACAGATGAGAACTAAAATAATTTAATGTCTTTAACCATGTTAAGTAATAAAGGGGAGAAATAGAAAGATATAGCATGGACGTAAACCATTAAAAATATTTTCATATATAAACATATAAGAACATATTGCTATTTATATCTTTAGTACTAGTCGTAAGTACCTAACACAAATTAAGATTCCTAATGAGAGAATTAAGAAAGGAGGAGAGAAAAGAATGCTTCCCATATTTTTATGCCTTCTGTTCATTTATACAGACATCAGAGACAAAACTAAGTAAACTGATAAAACTGATACAGACTTCCAAATCTGTAATTCTAACAGAACAGAATTTGCCTTGGTTTTGAACAAGATATGAACACAGTTTCTATACAAAAGTTATACTGTCCATTCAACAAAACTGAACTTGCTAGAACTAATTACCACTATATCTCTCTTAAAAACTTTTAAAAACAATTAAAGTGTAACCTATTCAAAGATAAGTTCAACTGTTGTTAAAATATCAGCAGTAACATTGCTGATTCCAATAGCATCTTAGCAAGTAATAATTCAGCATTTATGAAATGTAACTTCTTCCAGCAATTTTCTTAATCAGTTCAAGGAAGGTGCCTCAAAGGATATGGAAGTGCTCGCAAAGCATCTGTCAGCAACAATTAAAACATCTGTATCTATTCCTGGCATAGTGCTGCTAACCTCCAAAGTTCACAGTGAATCCGGGAAAATATATATTTGGTTTAAAAAGTTACTACAGATGCATACCTATATGTACTCCAAAATACATTTTTCCCTCAGGATCCAATGTGCTCCACAGACCTAAATCATATAATGAAAATTTTGTAGCTAAACTACCATTAAAATTTGTTGTTATCCTTCTTTTACTCAATTTATTAATGCTGATCTAAAAAAAAAACGCAAAAGAAAACTACAAACATCTCTTAAGTTTAGTGGTGCAACTTTAAACTATTTATGAAATCCTGATATGTTAAAAATACTTCTGGTTAATTAGGCAATATAGTTTACAAAAAATATTTTTTTAGACAAGTGTACTTACAAGAACCAAAAGCACTGGTACTAACTTAGAAGAGACATTTCCTTCCTTCCTCCCACCCACCACCACCATACTGGAGGGAATGTTTCTTTCTAAAATGGCACCTGCTTCAGGTATCATCTAAAATCAAAGAACATTGCTTTACTAATGTACAAACATATATAAAGTTAACAATTAAAAGTCATGATTACATTGACAAAGATTTTTTTTATTTAGCTGTCTACTTATTTTTAATTGTCACATGACCTAACTATATCAGGTTTAGAAACAACAGGCTGAATTACTATAAGCCTATTTGGCACAAAAGCAAAAGGAAAGAAGACTTTAAATATAGTAATTATTTGAGGGTTGTTTTTCAAAGTTATCTATATAAGAAAAGGTGTATTAGAAAGACACAGACAACTATACCTATGTTCTTTGTGTTCCAGTAACTGACAATCTCTGCACGTCAGCCTGTCACAGGTTTCACAGAAAAGTTTTAACTGTTCTTGTTTGTGCACAGGACAAAAAACAGGACGTTGACCAGATGCTCCAACAGCTTCTGTATTGAAAGAGACAGACTGTCCAAGTCACAAACCAATATAATTGGTAATGCAGACAACGAAAGCTAGCTGAAGACTGTTGTTTTATCATTATTTCTGTTTATCCTGACTGAAATGCTTCACTGACCTCCAATTAATATTACATGAACTATCTTGTTAAGCTGTTTGCTTCTTTCAGGAAATATACTAGCACTAACTAATATATCTTCAGCAAATCAGTATCTAGATTAATGGGCAAATTAGATGCAATAACCCATGGCTAGCAATTTAATTACTTAGCTAGCCAAAGGGACAAAGGGAGTCTTCACATTTATTTGTATACCTAAGAAAAAGATACGGTGATAATTTTTTGCTATACATAGGCCAGCATTATTCACATTTACAAAACTAACCGACCTTGTCTCATCTTACCACTACAACTTTTTTCTCTTTTTGAGATAGTCCTCAATTTATGACAACTTTGTTCACTAAGCAATGCAGTAGTTAAAGCATCATTACATGACCAGATCCAATTTTATGACCATTTTTACTGTGATTGTTAAGTAAATCATTGTGGTCATTAAGTGAAATACATGCTTGTTGAACAAAGCCCAATTGACTCTGCTTGTCAGAAGCCAGCTGGGAAGGTTGCAAATTATGATTACATGACTGCAAGGCACTGCAATCATCATAAATACGAAGTGGCTACCAAGAGCCTGAATTTTGATCACATGATCACAAGGATGGATAGAGACTGTTTCCAAGGTCATTGTAACTTCAAACCAACATTAAACAGTCATAAATCAAGGAGTACCTGCAATTCTTTGTCTCTAAAATCATCGCTTAATCTCAAATGCCATTTCTCAACTCCTGCAGAACATAAATACAGTATCACCCTCTATGATAAAAGCTCTTTTATACTAGTTGGTCACTCTCAAATTATTTTAAAAGTAAATCCTGCATGATTGAAGTCTGTAATATCTATTTTAAAACATGATGTACCTTGCTAATTATACATCATTTGTAAGAAAACTACCTTTCAACACTGTATCTTAAAGACACTGACAAAATTCAAACAACATTTTAAACTACTCTATCTGGGAGTTTCCTGTGAGCTTCTTCAGAAAGTCAAACTGCTACCAGCTGCTGAGAAATCCATACCAAACTCCCAGCAGGATTTTCAGCCCCAGAGCAGAGAGACCACACTGGGGCTGAAAAACGCTTAAAGTAGTTAGTACAGAAATCCTCTCTGAGGTTGGAAATCCTGCTTGTATTCAGTGGGCTTCTTTTTCAGACCAGAGCAGGAGGAGTTTCAGCATCTTTCAGAATGAACACTTATGTTGGCCTTAAATGTTAATCTGTTTTAAACTGTTTTAGCATTACTGGTTTTAGCTTTATTTGTCAGACTATTTCTGACATAGGATTTTGAAATATTTTGTAGATGTTGCAAAATGGGGTGTTTAAATATAAGAGAAAGATATTATTTAAAACTTAAAATATCTCTCAAGCTCAACATTGAAAAATTGGCATGAAATATTGATATAAATGAAATTACTGTATAAGATAGTAATGGCAATTTGCACTATGCTCTCTAAACATTCCAGCTGAATAAAACCATCCACAAGATAAACATTCAATAGTATTTTTAAGTTGATTACATGCAAGTTCCTCAACCTTTGTACGAAAATGACATCATGGATTTTCATTATTTTAGGCAAATGACATATCTCAAAGTATTTCATCATAACCACTCAATCAATATTTTCACCTGAAGAGACATCTTCTTTTTTTCTGATCATATGGTCCTTTGTAAATTTTACACGTTGATGAGCTTCTATACAGGTTTTGCAAAGCCATTCTCCACATTCTACACAGAACCCAACAGCACTAGAATTATCATCACAACTGGTGCAGACCTAGAATCAAGAAAAATGTTATCTTTAAATGTTTACATATTCTGGAAATTACCAAATGCACAATGTATTACCCTACATAGAATGTAAATCAAACTATGTTGCAAAGAGGAAAAGCTGGAAGTGACATACCTGCTCAGTTTTCTCATCAGAGCTGCTTGGTACTTCAGATGTATCTTTGACAAAGTAGTTATCTACCAAATCTATTTGTCTGCATTCTTGGCGACAAATTGGGCATCTGATCACACCAACTGCAACCAAAAGAGAATATTTCTTATATTTTTCTAGATTTTTTTTATTAAACTGAAGATTGATCATATTTTTAATATTTTTTCTAAATCTGTTATAGGGTCAACTTTCTGGCAGAGATGGGGAGGCGGGGGGGCATAAAAGTTTAATAAATAAATAAAATTAAATAATTAAATTTATTTTTCCTAAAATAACTTTTCAAGCAATACTGCTTAGGTCACTTGTATATTATATATAAAGAAATCTGTTTATTCACTGTGGCTTTTGTGTCACCTATTCTATGAAACTGAGCACCTTACCTCAAAAGGATTTTTTTAAAAAAAAGCAAATAAATGAAGTACAAGCACAATAAACTCCATTTCAAAAGACTAAACAAATACCAAGCACATACTTTAACATATACTTTCCCCTTTGAGGCACTTATGTATTCAAAGACCCTTACAGAGCTCAGTTTCCATAAAGTTATTAGGAAAGTAACTAATTTAACTTGAGGGAGTAAGAGCGGGAGAGATCCCTACAGATGACACTGTCTAAAAGAAGTGACCTAAGAGAAGCTACTCTTTCAAATCCTATTGGCTCAGTGGAAACCACTAGAACAGACATCCAGATCCCAGGGCAGTATTGGCGAACCTGGAAGAACAGCTGCCTGGTGCAAATGCATACGCTGTGAAGATGATCTTCTGGTTTCCGGCATGCGCATGCGCTCCGGCCAGTTGGTCTTCCTGCATGCATGTGCACCAGAAACTGGAAGATGAGGTGGCAGGCACGCACTGGAAACACTTGCTTAAAAAAGCAAGTGTGCAGATGTGCACTGGGCAGCTGTTCTTCTGGTTTCCGGCGCTCCTGCACGCCTGAAGACCAGCTAACCGGCATGCCAGAACCTGGAAGAGCAACGGGTATCAGCTCACATGCCTGTGGGTCTGTGTGCCACTTCCAGCACGCATGCCACAGGTTCGCCATCAAGATCCAAGGGCAGTGATGGCTAACCTTTTTGTCATTGTGTGCCAAAAGCAGGGGGAGTGTGGGAGGGTCATGAACACGTGTGCCCACACCCATAATTCAATGCGCCCTGCCCCCCCATGCATGCGCACGCAACCCCCCTGCGCTTCCCCCACTTTTAGCATGTGATGGCACGGTAGGACTGTTTTTTCGCCCTCCCCGGGTTCCAGAGGCTTTCTAGGAGCCTGGGGAGGGCGAAAACGGCCTTCCCAACCCTCCTGGAGGCCCTCTGGAGGCCGGAAACTGCCCGATTCCCAACTTCCGGTAGGCCCGAAAATCAACTGGCGTACCCACCATTATGGCTCCGCGTGCCATCTGTGGCACACGTGCCATAGGTTCACCATCATGGTCCTAGGGCATTAAAGCTTTATAGGTAACAATCAACTTTCAGTTGCACTCATAAAATAAGTGCAGCTTCTGAAGTGTTACATGGAATCCAACATTACTTGAACTAATACATTTTTTTGTGATCTCTATAAGGGCAGTCCCATGTGACGCTATTCTAGTCTAAATGAGTGGATTAAGTATGTTACTGCTAAATAGGGCCTCTGGGTATGTATGATCATACCTGGCAGGCAATACATAATTGCGAAAAGGGTCTTCTATTCACAGCTGCAATCTGTGTTGAATATAGAAGCTGACTTTCCAGGTAATAAATTAATTTTGTTTATGGAAGTGCAACCCCATCCAGAACCAAAAATAGTAAACTGAGTACCCAGCAACATAGGCTGGGAATTTATGGATTGAGAATGTTCTTGAATGATCTCAGAGAATGTGGGAAAACAGGCACTAAGATCACAATCCTGGCAGGCAGAAGAAAATAAGACAGGAATCTGAGAGTGGGCCATTCACAGAGGTAGTGGGAATCAATGGTTGAGACTGATCCAATCCTCAGTATTCACCCTAATGCCAGGTCACTGGGTATCCCTAGAATCCAGTTGTTACTATTGATTACCAGGAATGTAATAAGACCAATCTCATCCATGATTTTGACCAAGTCTTGGACAGATCCAGAGAGGGATATTTCCTTCTCTACCCACCAGGGTTGCTTATCAGTCACAAACCCAGGATAGAATAGGTGGTAATTTCAAAAGCTTGATGGCTTCCAAAGAGTCTATTCCACAGTTAACCAGATGTGAGGTTGTCTGAGGCTGCAGTCTACACAGAGTTAGGTTGTTACCATACAAACCGCCTTGCTGGGCAGTAACATCTCTGCCAGAAATGTTGAATTTGTACTGGATCAATAGTGGAATCAACAAGGCTGATGATTCTTGGCAATTTCAATTTCACTGCCCTTGAGTGATGTGAGGCATGGTGAAGTTCAGGATTTTATCCACTATGACATGATCAAATAACTGGGGGCTCCAAAGCTAGCAAGGGTCATAATTTGTCTGGTTTGTGATTCAGGGCAACAGCAACTTGGTTTGATACATAATATTACCATCAGTTCACTTCATCAGCAACTAAACTAAACTTATAAATTATTCTCCCAGTGACTTCATACAAATGTTAAACAGCAGAAGGAAAATAATAAAACCTGAAGGACCATATTACTTTCTTTTTGACAAACAAGATCAATATAGAATTCCACAAGGATTAAAAGCTTTCACAGCAGGATATAGAATTTGGAACTTTTTTAAAATGATAGAATTGAGGAAAGAGTTTGATCCAGAAGAACAATGAAATTAATATTTTATAACTCTGTGAGAATGAAAGATGAGATAGTATGTTACTGCATGATCTTGAGCACACAGCTTCTGTAATTTCAAAATAAAAATTTTAAGGAACTGAGTCTCTTTTTAAAAAAAGAGTTCAGTTTTAAGACTGAAATACATTGACTTCCACTTTATACTTTACACTATACACCTTACAGTACCCACATAATTCACCCCAGTGGAAGTTCATACAGAGTTGAGAAAAAGTTGAGGGACAATTAAAAATATTTTATAATAAATCTAATTAATTTCAATGCTAGAAAGAAAACATTGTTCTCACTATAAAACTGTCCTGTGAATTAGAAAATAAAATTATACAAAGAGCAATCATATTAACTATTTTGAAATAAGAAAAAAAAACAATCATTTTATTGGTATAGTCAAAAAATAAAAATAACAATTTCTCAGAATATACAGATTTAATAAATTTGTTTTCAAATATTGAGTATAAGAAAATTCTTCCTATTAAAAAAGGAGATGGAGATGATGGAGAATTTCCCAGACTGGGAACATTTTAAAATACTGGATTACAGCAGGTTAGATCAGAATTCTGCTTTCTAAAAGAACCATCTAAGTGCCTTCATAAAGCTTCACAAGAATATAAAAACGAAACATGACTCTCATCATCTGTTTGCTTTGCAACAAATGATAGTCATAAAAATCATAGGAGGGTTTTTTGGAGTAATAAAAACAGAAAATAAGAGATGGCAACTAAAATAGAGGATGATATATAGGTGGTTAAAAACAATAAAGAAGAGTATATATTAATATACTAAAGAAGAGTATATATTAATGTGAGACAACTTTAAGAAAATTTACTGTTTGATGTAATATGTTTTAATTTTAATATGCAAACAAATGCTAGATTGGTGATTATGCTTGACTAAGGTTTTATTGAACAAAACTATAAGATACACATATTTTAGCAACAAACTGATTTAATTTAATATATGCTGGAAATGATTATTATGAAATATATTGAGAATTAATTTGAAAGAGCATGTTGGGAAACTGACACAAAATAGATAACTATATTGTAAGAGAAAATTAAAATAAGAGGGATGGATACCAACTAGATAAGAGTTTGAGACTCGGAGGAAATATGTTGGAAACTAGTTAAAATGCTGGAAATCAGCCAAACACTTACAGGAGAGTTGGAGGAGACTATGCTAGAAATCAGCCAATAAAATGCTGGAAATCAGCCAAGCAAATAGGAGGAGAGTTGGAGGAGATTATGCTGGAATAATATGCTGGAAATTAGCCAATAATGGTGGTAGGCTTGGAGGAGACTATACTGGAAATTAGCCAAAAATAGTTGGTGCTCTGGAGGAGACTATGCTGGGAATCAGCCAAACATAATATGCTGGAAAACAACCAAACAATAGAGGGAGGTATGGAAGAAAATCAGCCGGAAATTAGTTTAAATAAAACATGTTTTTGTGATAAGCCTGTGTAATATGAAAACTGTAATAGATAAGTGTTTTTATGTGTGTTTAAGATACTAAGATTCGAGGAAAAGGGTCAAGAGATTAAGAATTAGATAGAATTTTGTTTTATAAAGTGTAATAAAAATGGAGTTGTATTGAATTTGAAATTAAGATTTGTGGTGATAAAATTGTAAGGTAAATAATTAGAATAAAAGGTTAGAATATTGTTAAAAATTATTTTGACGCTGATGGTAAAAGATAGAAGAAGAACAAGATAAAATCAGGATTGATATATACATATAAAAATGAGCGAAAGTTAATTTGAAATTAAAATTGTATTGATATAATAGATTTGTTTAGGTGAAGATGCTAGACTTTATATTAAAATCTGTTCTTTTATGTTTTGAATTTCTATCCGTAAAAGATGTAATGGGAAATTGTGAATGGAGCTTGTTAAAGGAATGTAAGCATGGTAACCATCTATGACCGGATCGAGACTCTGTTCTTGAAACTTATATTTTATGTTTGAAAAAATAAAATAAAAAATATTTACAAAAAAAATAAAGAATATAAAAATGAAACATGACTCTCATCTGTTTGCTTTGCAACAAATGATAGTCATAAAAATCATAGAATGTATGAATTTGAAAGAGACTTTAGGTCACCTACTGTAAACACCTGCAAAACAGGACTTACATTGCGCAATTCAATATGAAAATTTCACATATTAATTGCCTGATCTTTTCAGGCAATTTGGCCATATAAATCCAAGATACAGGACATTATCATATCTTGCAGCAGCAAATATTAAATGTTAATTGCATAGTGTGAAATGATCATCTTTTAATGAGGTGCTACTACTGAGAGACTAAATATTTTATTCACACCATGCCTAAATGCATAAACTGCTAACAAGAAAAAAAAATCAGAAAGTTGAAACAGAAACAGAAGCAGAAGGGCTATAAAACAGACTATTCTCTGAAAATGTTTGCCAAGCTCCTGTGGATTCAATTAACCAATGTATATGTTATTTTTCAGAAATATTTTCAGAGTTGTAATTGTAAATACTACAAATGGGTTGCAACTGACAAATACAGTTATCTTTCACTACAGCAAATGATAACAGCTCAATATTATCATCACTAGTTGACCTAAAGTAAAAATCTTAGTATCTATCCAGATCTTCCATGAAAGTCTATTACCCCATACCACTAATTAG
This sequence comes from Arizona elegans, assembly GCA_022577455.1. Classification (NCBI taxonomy): domain Eukaryota; kingdom Metazoa; phylum Chordata; class Lepidosauria; order Squamata; family Colubridae; genus Arizona; species Arizona elegans. The sequence continues at coordinate 169,644,479 of JAKOOJ010000002.1, forward strand.
AGAAAATTGGAGAAAAGGGATCAAAAATAATTTCTCCAGAAAATATACACCACAGTTTTGATTTAGCTTAGTTACAGGAGACACAGTAAAATTACTTACAATGTACTCAAAACAGTACAGTTAACAAAAGGTTATATGTATTTCAAAAAAGGCCTAGCGCCTAGGGAGGAAAATTTACAGCAACTGAAGATGTTAAATTGAATTCAGTTCAGTTGTTGTTTTTTTATTATTGAAAAGTTTTATAAAAAATACAAACAATTTTCTCCCCCCACCCTTTCCCCCTCCCCACATAATAGAAAATGTACATTTTCTTATACATAATAAATCCTACTTATACATGTTTCCCTTAAAGAAAGCATTAAAATAAGGCATTTTAATTACATTCGAAGTTGCTCTTCTTCTCTTTCTTCCTTCATTCCACAACAAGCCTTCTTCTTCTCCTCCTTTCTTTCCCTTCCCTCCTCTTTTCTCCTTCCTCATCTCCTACCTCATCCTACTTCCTTTTCCTTTCCCCCACTTCTCTCTTCTTTTCCCCCTTCTCACCTTCTCTCCTACTCCTATCCCCTTCCCTTCCTCCTCTCCTTTCTTCCATTCCTCTCCCTCCCTTTCCTCTTCCTACCCTCTCCTCCTCTCTCCTTACTTCTTTGCTGTGGAATATTCTCCTCCTTTAGTATCTGAGCAACTCCTGTATTCTAATCATAGATACTTTCTTTCAGTTTCTTTTCAGATTTATTCTATCTGCATTATCATCCTAATTGTACATTTATTCTTATAATCTTCTAACTATCGCAACTTAATATTATCATTTCATTTATTATTACATTTCCCCCACATTTGCTTTTCTATTAAAACATTTATCAATTCAATACTTTTATCCCAACCCAACCTTTGTCCCTCCCTCCCCACCCCCGCACCCCCAACTTCCCAGGGCAAAAACAGGGTATTACATTTAATAAGCATAAGCTAAAATATACTAACTACAGAGTTCAAAATACCCTCACGCTCTTTAACTCCTCTTTTACAAATTCATCAACCTTCCTTTTATATCTTCCTAAATATAAAGACCTTTTTTGGATATATAATCCAATACTTTTACAATATTACCAACATTAAAAATCATAGATAAGTTTCATTTCCCCAGCCTCAAACACCATTCCTTTTCAGCATTACTCCCTAATGAAATTCTAAATTTAACATTTATCCTCTTTAATCCTTCATAAAATTGAACATTTTCAAAACTTAAACATTTTCTCTCATATACCTTTTAAGATACTATAATCTTGTATTAAACATTTTAAAAATTTCTTAATACATCCAAAAAAAACATTCTTAATTTATTTCACAATTAAATTTTAAAACCTGCAGGAAGATATCCTTCAAATTTTCAATTAACCATTTTAATACTTCCATAACTTTTAAAAAGCAATTGTTTTTATATCCAAAACTAATTGTAAGAAAACACTTCCTTTATAACATTGTCTTAGAATAATTAAAATAACCTTTAAAAATACAAGTTAATTAAAATTTTGAATTTATTACTAAAATCCTCCCCCCCAAAAAGAATTAATCTTCTATTCTTCCCTTCTTTCTATATTTTTTCCAATCCTTCTTCTTCAATAATTCTTTCAGCATTGCTCCTCCCCCTAATCTTAACTCGCCCTCTTCTTAAAATCATTTTCTCTGGTTTAAGACCCCCATTTCGACTCCTCCTGCTTGTATAATCAATCATTTCACTCCTTTGTCTGTAAAGCCAAGAGTTGTTGCCATAACGTTTGTCAACTTGCAATAAAGAGTCTGCTTGTTGGTTTTCTTTTAATTGAGTGGAAGCGTCTGTTTCAACCTCCATTTCCAGCCTGACAGCGTCTTTATCCTCCGGAATCAAAATCCTCTGTTTAATTTCCTCCTGTTTCTCAGCCAGCAAATCATTACAATTCTCCAAGCTACATTTTTGAAAAATTCTTTCAATTGTTTCCAAAAGAGCAGAGTTAAAAAAGTCTAATAATTCTTGAAAAACCTTTACGGTCACAACTTGAGAATTTGCTGATTCACCAAACAGTGACTCTCCAGCCCAGATGTCAGCCATGTTTCAGTCTGCACTTTATATTTATCCAGCTATCAGGTCAACAAATCCAACTATTTTCCACACAGTATGAAGATATAAATTAATTGAGGTCAATACCAAGTTCTTTTCCATGCCACTTCCACTTTAAATCTTTTTCTTAGGGTGTAATCCAGTAGCTGTATCAATGTTACAAGCGTTAACAAGCTTAACAAGCACTTTCACTAGTAGCTTTTATTTACGCCCTTAGGCACCATTTTCTGCATTTTTAAACGGAGTTAAAGTATTACTTGCATTTTTTTTCTTTTTTCTCCTGCTTTGCTCTGCCAGCACTCCAAGCCCAAATTTAAAATTGTGTTGCTGGAATGGTCGTGGCTTCTAGCTCCGCTTTAGCAGAGTCGTTCCAAGGTCCGGAGCAGATTGACAGGCTTCTAGGGAGCTCTCACCCTTCGCGCCCCAAGATTTCTCCTAGGGCGCTTGGGGGACTCTACCTCCGCCTGTCTGCTCTTCTCTCTCCCCTTTGCCCGGGGAGAGGGTTTCCAAGCCCCAGACAGCTGTTTTTCGGCTGTTCTAGGGTTTTTACGGTGCCGAGGATCGGGCGCCCACAAAGGAGCATCAGCGAAGCTCGCGGAGCCAACCGGAAGCCCAGTTCAGTTGTTGAAAACATTTCCGAAGCTATCTCCTGCAGAATGTAATACACAAAATTCTTACTTCCTCAAGGATGCAGGTTTCAAATTTTTGCACCAGGTTAATTAAGGTTAGCTTCACAACTGAAAAGTTTTCTGCTATACAAGTAGTCCTTGGTTAACAACAGTAACTGGGAGCAGAATTTCTACTGATAAACAATGCAGTCAATAAAGCACAATGTCATGTGACCATATCATTTAGCAATCCCAGCACTCTCTGTTACCAACATTGTCAGCCTCAGCTTTGCCTGCTTCAGCTGCCATAAGAAACGGGGGGAGGGATTAGTTATGGAGCAAAGGGTGGGAAGAAGCAAGAGGTGTTTTTTTTTCCTTGTAGGATGTGTCTTCATGAGAAACGAAAGTGGATCTTCAAAAGGAGACGGCTGACCAACTGCCCTACATTCCTGATGAATGATGCTGCCAGACGTGTTGCCACCTGACCTTTGGAAGACCTTTGGGTTGGCTGATGATTTATGAACACGAGGGGGGGAGAAGCTTAGTAGATGCATTTCGCGCGTTTTGCTCACTTCCAGCTTTACCTGGGTTGCTATCATTTCATATTCAGTAAAAATACTAAATTCTTCAAAATGCTTGAGTTTGGGTTTTTCTTTCCTGGATACTGAAGGAAGCATACCTGACATTAAGCTGGAAGTCACAACCAGTCATCCCGGACAAAAACCGAGGGGACTGTAAATCCAAAATATGTCAGATCGAGGGAGTGACGAAGAAGAGAAGATGGGGGCAGCCAGTTCAACCGCCCTCCAGTCGGAAAAAGAGACTGCAGAATGGTTGGAAAGACTCCGGTTGGAGACAGAGGAGGCTAGATGGTCAAAGGGAGTGGGGAGACTGCCGGACTGGGGAGAGGAACCCCGGGGAGTGACAACTTCCAGACCCCGAAAAAAGGAGGCAGTGTGGATGCAAGAACAGAAGGAATGTCTCATGATAGACCAAGCCTTGCAGCTTATCCGTGATGTAGAAGAAAGCAGAAGAAACCGTGAGTCTTTTGGAATTCCTGGGGAGAAAGGGGGAGCAAGCCCCAGGGGGGAGCCAGAAGAAACAGCCTGCGGGGGAGAGGAAGAGTTTGAGGAGGGAACATCCTAGGCTTCGGCAGCTCGAGGGAGAGATGCAGCCGGCCAGAGAACCCCAGCCTTGCAGGGCCCCCCCCCCCCCACAGACGTAAAAAACCCAAAATCCTTCCCCTTCCTGGGAAGTTTGATGGGAATCCTAAAGCCTTGGGATTTTTCCTGACCCAAGTGTGGAACCACATGCAGGACTGGGGGGAGGACTACAAAACAGAGACGGCTAAAGTCAGAAGCATCGTGAATGCCCTGGAGGGAGCAGCTGCTGAGTGGATGGTGGTTCTCCACAATAACAACTCCCCCTTGCTGAGAAATTACAACCAGTTCATGAGGGCCCTTAGAAGGCGTTTTGAAGACCATTTAGCTGAACGAAAGACGAGACTCAGAATGAAGAGCATTCAGCAGGGCCGGAGGCCGGTGGCAGAGTATATCCAAGAATTTCGTGAACTGGCACCCTATATGACAGGCTGGTCAGAAATGGCTCTTTTGGAGAGTTTCAAAGATGGATTGAATGAAGAGATATATCGAGACTGCAGGAGCATGGGGGTCCCCGATGATTTGGATAGATGGTACATAGTAGCTGAGGATGTGGAGATCAAGCTGAAATGGAGCAAACTCCGAAGAAGGCGGATGGGCGACCAGTCATCCTCTTTCTACCGTAAGGGGCCACACAAGATGACTGGCGGGAAGACCGAATCCAAACCCAAGTCAAAGCCCTTCACCGGTTTCAAATGTGGGAAGGAGGGTCACCGGGCGGCCGAATGTTTCTCCAAACCACCGCCAAAAGCCACCGGGGCCGGCCAAAAGAAAGGCGATAAAATACCCGCCAAAACCCGCGGCACCACCCTGAAAGGAGAAGTCGTTGAGTTCACTCCCCGGAACCAGGGTGAGTTGGGAACTCCGACCAACGATGACGACAGCGAGACAGACTCCAACTCCGACACCGACGAACGGGTGAGTCACACGGAAGAACCCTTACTCATCCCCATAGAAATAAGGGTGCCCTTCACTGGGACTCACGCGCAATTGTTAGCCCTATTGGACTCGGGGTGCACTAGGTGCATAATTAGCCCCAAAGTAGTGGAGGAAATGGGACTGAGACTAAAAACTTTAAAAAGACCCATTGCATTTTGTCAATTAGACAGGTCGATTGCAGGAGGGGGCCCAGCTAGCTTCATGACCGAACCCCTTGAACTGCAGTTGGGGAATCATGTAGAGAATCTCAGCTTTATTGTAGCCCCTGGCATGGAAAGACCCCTCATTCTAGGACTGCCCTGGCTTCGCAAATGGAATCCACAAGTAAATTGGAAGACGGGGGTCCTGCGCATCCGTACGGCAGAACCAACTCCGGAAAAGGAAGCCTCCCCCCAAGGGACGCCATAAGGCCAGAAAGGGTGGCAGTAACTATTAACTATATTGAGGGAGAAGAAAAAATTCCAAAAGAATATTGGGACCTCAAAGAAGTGTTTAGCGAAAAAGCATTAGATGCCCTGCCTCCCCACCGGGCCACTGACTGCACCATTGAAATACTCCCTGGGGTGAAGCTTCCCAAACCAAAAATTTATCCCATGACACCTCGAGAATTGGGGGAATTGCGGAATTTTATCGATAAAAACTTAGAACGGGGATTCATCGAACGAGCCAAACCCAAGGTGGCGGCGCCAGTAATGTTCCGCGAAAAGAAAGATGGATCCTTTCATCTCGTAGTTGATTATAGGAACATGAATGCGATTTGCGTAGAAAATGTCTACCCCCTCCCACTCATGAAGGACATGTTAGCCCATTTAGGGAAAGGAAAAATTTTCACCAAACTTGATTTAAGAGAGGCGTACTACCGAGTGAGAATAAAAGAGGGAGATGAATGGAAGACCGCTTTTAAGTGCCCACTAGGATGTTTCCAGTTTAGAGTACTCCCTTTTGGACTACAGGGAGCCCCTGCTGTATTCATGCAGTTGATCAACGAAGTGTTGCATGAGCACCTATATAAAGGGGTGCTGGTCTATTTGGATGACATTCTAATTTATTCTGACAACATGGCCGACCATGTAAGACTGGTTCAAGCGGTCTTGAATAAACTCAGAGCAGCTGAACTCTATGCCAAACTTTCTAAATGTGAATTCCACCAAGACAAAATCGACTATCTTGGATATCGTATATCGCATGAGGGAATAGAGATGGACCCGGAAAAGGTCCGGGTAGTGATGGAATGGGCCGCACCACGCACCCGTAAGCAGTTACAGAGTTTCTTAGGGTTTCCTAATTTTTATAGACAATTTATCCCCTCTTTCGTGAAAATCACACTGCCAATTACAGACTTGCTAAAAACCAAAGGGGAAGTAAAACCCAAACCCTCAAAACCATTAGAATGGACTATGGACTGTCAAGCTGCTTTCAAAAAACTGAAACGACTGTTTGCAGCTGAACCGGTGCTCAAACACCCCGACATGGAACAACCTTTTGTAGTACAAGCTGATGCCAGCGACGTCGCTGTAGGAGCAATACTTTTGCAAAAGAATGAAAACGGGATATTACAACCCTGTGCTTACACGTCCCGTAAACTATCAGACACAGAAAGGAGATGGGCCATATGGGAGAAAGAGGCATTTGCAGTCAGATGGGCACTGTTAACCTGGAGACAATTTTTAGAAGGAGCGAAACATCCCTTCGAAGTGTGGACTGATCATAAGAATCTAGAAGCATTAAAAACACCACGCAAACTATCCCCAAAACAGACTCGTTGGGCCCAACATTTCAATTGCGTTTCAAAAGCGTTTCAATTTCACTTTACGTTACCTCCCTGGTGGGAAAAACTTCATGGCGGACGCACTTTCCAGATTGCCGCAGTACAACAGCATCAAGAAGGAAGTGGTTCAACCAATGATCCCTTTGACACAATTGGCAACACCTGTCACTACTAGAGCTCAGCGTAAAGCCGAACCAGAACTCTCAGGGGATCTACTTGAAAAATTGCGAGAAGCGCAATTAAGTACTAAATTCTTCAAAATGCTCGAGTTTGGGTTTTTCTTTCCTGGATACAGAAGGAAGCATACCTGACACATTAACTGAATTCTATCCATCCCACAGGTCATTAGGTGAGGACCCAACCTGATCCAAGTCATTCCCAGCTTGGTTTCTTCGCATTCCTAAACTTCAATTAGGGGCTGTCTCCACTTCAACTTCCCCCACCTGCTTATCTACCCCAGCCTACTACCCTATTATCCCCTATCCTACTATCCCTGCCTTTTGGCTGCCTACCAACATGCTACAGCCAGTTGCCCTCCCCAGCCCTGCCTGTCACTACCATGCCACTTCACTACACTACCACATACTACTACTGTACAAGTTGGGGTCTTCTCTTGTGCACCAGCCAGGGCCTCGATTCACACCCCACCCAGGGTCCTTCTTTTCTGCCAGACTTATTTGGTTAAAAAAGACTCTAGGTGAGAGGCAAATAGAGACCTTGACCAAAATGTGACATGGCCCAACTGCACTGGCATAAAAAAGGGCCCTGATTGGTATGGTAATGGCACATGGTACAGCAGGCAGAGCCAGGGGGTGGGTGCAAATGGCAGCAGTAAAAGAGCATTGGTCTTACCTGAATGCTGCTTCTCCTCATGCTGAAGGATAATACAACTCATGGGTCGTTCCTCTACTTCCATGCTTGAAGCTGAGTCAATCATTTCTTTAGTCCCGCCTCCTTCTACTGCGCCTCCCCAGTTTTGATGGATTGACTTTTGGAGTTCTTCGGTGCTGTTACTGATCATTTCCGGACCTAGGACTTGACAGTCTTCAGGGTGGGATTTGTTCTAACCTAGGCCTCCTGAGTCAGTAAAACACACAAGTAGTCCCAAAAACCTGTTTTATTTTAACAGCTGTGAATTCTGTTCACTCACAGATGAGTCCCAAATAGTTATAAAGAGTCCTTCAAGATAAGCCTGATAATCACCCACCTTTAGATCCCTTGACCCGCTGCCTTTATCTGCCTTGACATGCTAATTGGCAAAGACACACGGAGTCCAGAATCAAACAGAGCTTCAGAGTTTAAACTGCACAGAATTAACAATGTTGCTTCCTGCAAAGGCCCACATGCCTTTGCTCTTCTTTTAAGTCTTATGGGATGGGCCAATCATCTCCAAGCCCTACTCCCAAGTTGTCCCTTTTGTTTTAAATGTTCTTGCCTTCTGGCAGCTCTGTGCATGCGTGCACTGGGAACAGGCTCCCCCTATTCTGTTCCTCTGCCTCACTGAGGTCCGACTCTGGAGCCTCTGGAGGCAGCACATACCTCCCAGATGGCCCTTTTTCTGTCTCCGACACAGAGCCCTCGTCTGAGCCTTCCCCAGACTTCAGGACTGGCCCATGTTCCTCCCCAGACTCCTCCCTGTCTGACTCTGTTGCCAACTCCACAGGCAGTTGGCGGACCACAACAGGATGGTATTATCCTTCAGCACAACGAGAAGAAGCGTTCAGGTAAGACCAATGCTCTTTTCTCCGTTGTGCTGATAGGATAATACAATTCATGGGACATACCAAAGCTGGCTGTCCTAAGGCTGGGGCAAAGTCTGGTCCTGGGTCCCTGCCACTGTATGTAGTATCTGAAGTACTCTTCTGCCAAAGGCTCCCTCTGCTGATGCGAAAGCGTCCAGCTTGTAGTGTCTGATGAATGGTGAGGGAGAAGACCACGTTGCCACTCTACAGATGTCCACGATGGAAGCCTGAGTATTCCATGCCGCCATTGTAGCTGCATTCCTCATTGAGTGGGCCATCACTCATCCAAGCAGTGGCAACAACTGCAGTTCATAGGTCTTGATAATGCATGCTCGAATCCACCGACCTATTGTTGATGGTGAAATCTTGTTGCCCAATGAGCTTGGCCTAATTGAAACGAACATTGATTCTGTCTTCCTGATAGAAGCGGTTCTCTTTAGATAGATGTCTATTGCTCTTCTAATGTCCAAGGAGTGCTACTTCTTTTCTAATTTGTGTACTGGCCTAGGATAGAAATCCAGCAGTACTATGTCCTGTGCCCTCACCTTCGGTAGGAAAGTGGGATCTAGTCGCAACACTACCCTATTTGGGTGAAAAATACATAAGTCTTCTCTTATGGACAGGGGTGCCAGTTCAGATATTCGTCTGGCGGAAGTAATTGCCACAAGAAAGACCACCTTCCAGGTGAGGAAGTTTAAGCTGGTGGAACATAATGGTTCAAACGGTTCTACCATTAATCTTCTCAGGACCTTTGTCAGGTCCCATGTTGGATATCTATGAACCACTGGGGTTCATAGATATCCAACAGATATCTATATTTTGGTTGCTCCTCTGAGGAAGCTGCGCACCAGTGGGTGTCAGGTGTCAGGTGACCTAACCTCCCGCTGCCCAAGACTGATGCTATTGCCACTACCTGTCTACGTAAAGTATTGGAAGACAGGCCTTTGTCCAGGTCTTCCTGTAGGAATACTAGAATTTGTATCACTGATACTGTGGTTGGTTAGATACGTGTGTCATCACACCAACCACAGAATGCTCTCCATGTGGCGTTGTAGATCCTGTTGGTTGAAGGCCTTCTAGAGGCCTGCATTGTCTGAATAACCCTGGTGGGGCACTTGAGCTGACCTAATCTAGCTCGTTCAAGTGCCAGACGGTCAGTTGAAGCCACTGGAGTTCTGGGTGTATTAGTCCCCCTGGCTGAGAGATACTCTGTCTATGGGGATCCTCTACGGTCTGGCCATTGACAGGTTGACCAGATCTGTGAACCATGGCTGTCTGGGCCAGTGTAGCGCTATGAGCAGGACCTCTGCCCTCTCCTCCATACCTTTCTGATCACTTTCGGAATCAATGGTAGTGGTGGGAAAGCTATGGGCTGCAGAGTGTGTTGGCTCTTTCTGCTCCCGGTGTTGTGAATCTTGCATAGAACCTTGGTAGCTGCATGTTCGTTTTGGATGGAAAAAGATCCAGGACTGGACTCCCAAATCTTTCCGTCAACTCCTTGAATAGGTCGGGATGTAGGCACCACTCTGAGTGGTTGAGTCTTGTTCCGCTGAGCCAGTCTGCCTGTATGTTTGTTGACCCCAAGATGTGTTCTGCTCTGAGCGAAAGGAGGATGCTTCTCTACCCAGAGGCCCAGGTGTTCTGCTTCTTGCATGAGCGCTTTGAAGTGTGTGTCCCCCTGACGGTTTATGTGGGTCTTTGTGGCCACACTGTCCATCAAGATGAGTATGTGTCGACCCATTGAGACCCTTTGGAACCTTTTTAGTGCCAGGTGAGTCACCCTGAGTTCCAGCTAGTTGATGTTGTTCTTGAGGTCTGCTGGGGACCACTGACCCTGTGCTATCTGGGACTGGCAAGGTGTCCCCCAACCGAATAAACTGGTGTCTGTTGTGATGGTCAGGTGATTCGGCTCCTTGAAGCCACACCCCCTGGTTATGGCCTGTGACCTCCACCACCGAAGTGATTGCCTCACCCTTGGTGGGACCCACACCCTGATCCTGGGGTTGCTCCTGCCTGATCTTTGATGTGGTAGGAGGAACCATTGCAATGTTCTTGCATGCAAGCATGCCCAGGGCATGATTGCTATGCAGGACACCATTTTGCCTAGGAGCTGCAGTAGTAGATCCAAAGACACTGTTTGGGCTGTTAGGATCTGATCCTCCAGTGGTTTTATGCTCCAGTGGTTTTATGGTTTATGCTAAATCATAAAACCTCCAGTGGTTTTATGGTTTAGCGATCCTGTGACAAATACACCTTGCAAGAGGTGGTATCTATGACTGCTCCCAAATGTAGCAGTCACTTGCTTGGAGTCGACTGGCTCTTCTCGAAGTTGATGGAAAATCCATGCTTCTGCAGTGCTATTGCTATTTCCAAGCCCTCCTTTGCCCTGGCCTTTGTCGAGGACTGTATCAATATGTCATCCATGTAGCATTGGACGCAAACAGGAATGATTCTGAGATGTGCTGCCACTACTGCCAGCACTTTGGTGAACATTCTGGGCACTGAGGATAGTCCGAATGGAAGAGCTCTGTACTGGTAATGGCAGCTGGCATAGCAGAATCGTAGGAATTTCCAATGAGCTTGAAGAATGGGAATGTGCAGATACGCCTACATGAGGTTTATCAATGTTAAGATGTCGCCCTCTCAAATGTTCCCCAGTATTGACTGGAGGGACTGCATTTTGAATCTTCTGTATACTATATGATGGTTTAAAAGTTTGAGGTTTAAAATTAGTCTCCGAAGCCTTTGGCACCATGAACAGGATTGAATAGAACCCTTGTCCCTGTTTGTCCCATGGAACAGGTTCTATATGACCTGGATGTTCAGCAGATGTTGAACTGCTGTCTCCATGATATTCCATTTTGTCCCATCCCTTGATATTGGACACTTCTGAAGGAGTTCAGAATTCTATTGCTAGACCTCGCTTTACTGTGTTCAGGACCTAGGCATCCTCTGTTATTGTCATGCATCAGTCGGCAAATAGGCCCAGTCTTCTGCCGATGGGTGGATTGCTCTTGCTTTCACTTGTTGCGTTGGAAAGGCCTACTGGTTGAGCCCTGGAATGAACTCAGGAAACCGTTGTCCTGCCTTGTCTTTAAATCTGGTTCTGTCCGATTGACAGTTCTGGCCATATGTGGAGCCTCTGTCTCTGCTGGTGACCAAAACTGGCATCTGTGGCCGGAAAGGACTGTTGTGTGTATAGGCTGAAAGGTGCTGCTGGGCATGCCCATTTATTTCAGGCAAAAAAAATTCTTGTCCCTGGTTTCCACCAGTATAGATTCTATGGACTCGCCAAATAGCTTGTTCCCCTTGACTGGGGCAGAAGCTTGCTTTCATTTATGTTTTACATCCACCTGCCAATGGCGGAGCCAAAACAAGTGTCTTACAGGTACCGATGCTGCGATGGCTTTGGAAGCGTACTTAGCTCCATTGAAAATGGCATCTGCTATAAGAGTAGCTATTACTCTGTTAAAATCCTGTTGTGATTGGAGATCATCAAGTCGTGGCTTGTCCTGCATCTCCCAAAGCCAGATCAGAGCAGCTCTGCTGAAAAATGAGGTGGTTATGGTAGCTTTGACTGCCCATGCTGCTGCTTGGTGAACCTTATGAAGGGTCTGCTCTGCTTTCTTGTCCTCTCCTTTCAAGCCCTCCTCTGCCTCATTGGCTAGGTTGGTTGAGGATGTTGAGGCAGCCACTGGGCCATCATTTGTTGGAGGTTGTAGAGACTCTGCAAATTCCGGCTCTATGTTATACATTTTGTTTTCGTTCCTACTCGGCATTGAGAAAAACACTGGTTGGTCCATTTGCCCATGCACCACCTCTCTGAACAGATTGGCAGAAGGAACCATCTTGCATTCCACCGCTGGGCTTGCAAAAAGCCTATCCTTTGGGTCTATCATGGATGGTTTTACCCTAGATGTCATCAGATCAGTGCCCATGCCAGTTGTTGCCTTGGCCTTGCTTAGCAATAGCTTGAACAGACTTGTTCGAAACGGATCATTAAATGCTGAGGTATCTTCCAGTTTCCTCTTCATCAGAGAATTCTGCCTCCTTTTGTTTCTCCTCTCCTGAAAATGAAGCCTCACTAGGAGTGGATGAGATGCAGGATAAGTCTTTGTAATGCCAGGCCCCCTTTTGCCTCCTTGCTGGTAAGGGGCGATCCTGTTCTGATATTCTCTCCACATTTATAGGGCTGGTCTGATCCTCTTGCTCAACATGACCTGAGTTAAAGCCTCTGATATTAGAGCTTTCATCCTATTCATATGTGCAGGAGATCTAGCTCCTGCAGTTATGGGAGTGTATGCTGCCTCTGGTGCCAGTCTCATCCCAATGATTTCCAAAGTCCTGAAACTTTTCTTACAATCCAAGCAATGAGTCATCCTCTCTCAAACAAAGGATTGTTTGGTTTGATTGCTCACCAGCTCCCTCTGGTGTTGCAGCTCTGGCACTAATGCCTTGCTGTTCCATCTCTACTGGCTGAAATACTGAAGAGCAGGGAATCCCATTTCGCTCCACCTCCTTTTCAGCTCTTGCAAAACTTTTCTCAATGGCTTTCTGCCTCCTCAAGGCCTCTTTATCCTCAGTTTTGGAGTACTTACTGGAAAATAGAGGCTTTCCTCTTAACTCTAATGTAGTTGCTTTTGCAGCCACTCTGGGCCCTTCTGAGCTCCTTTCTTGGGCTGGGCTTAGAGCAGGGAATCCCTGCTCCTCCCCACTTGCCCGTCTCAGAGTAATCCCTTTGTTCCTGGGAGGCAGGCAGACACACAGGAGCTTTGCTGTACGGCCCTTGTTTCTATGGCCTAAACTGAGCAGAGATTCTAGGTCCTATATTATTCAAATGATATCCTGGAGTCTCGGCTTTTCAGTTTAAAGTAGACAGAGAGCTGATGCTTTTAAAGGATCACTACTGGACAGCTCCCCCCCCCCCCCCACACACACACACATGGCTGCAGAGACAGCCTGGTCTTTTTACTCACAATTCTGCTACCATTAATTTTGCTCCTATTAGTTGGATCTTGGTCTAAAAATTTTTTTCCTCTGAAACACCTCTCCTTGCTGCTTGAAAGCTGAGTCAAAAACTGGGGAGTTGCAGTAGAAGGAGGCGGAATTAAAGGATTGGCTCAGCTTCAAGCAAGGAAGTAACGGAACCACCCATGAATTGTATTATCCTTCAGCATGACGAGAAGCAGCGTTCAGATAAGACTAACGCTCTTTCACTGCTGCCATTGCTCAGAGAACAAACCTCCATCCTCAAGGTTACATTAACCAAATCTTGCAAGTCTGAAAGTACCTCCCCCACTCTACTTTATAGTTCAAGAAACAAGGGTGAATCCTTCTGTAGCATTTGCTAGGCCCCCATTCCTGCTGCAGACTCAGCTGCCGCTTAGCTAAGTGTTGTCTGGTCTGCAACTCCTTCTCCTATCTCCCAGGATCATTCCATTTAGGATTACATCCTTGTATTTTGTTAAATTTTCTTCCTGTTATTATAGTTTTAAGAATAAAACCCTTTTTTATTTCCCCTGGTTTTACTTTTTCCTTACCTTTCAGTTCTATTTATAATGTTATCTACTTACACTATTATTGGGTTTCAGAAAAGGACAAATAATATACCTTTATTTTTTTTCCTTTTTGTTCCTGTATCTTAGAATTTTTTTCTCGTTTTCCATTCCCGCATCACTTAAGCTACTTAACTGATTCTCTCAAATGAGCTCAATTAAGATTCACTTTTACTTGATTAGAAACATGTATTGTTGAATTTCTTATTCACCTTCACCATCCTCAAGACCTGTTAAATGCCTATATCTCAAATATTTTAAATAGTTGTATCAAGCAATGTCCTTAATTGCTGGTAATAGCTCAAGCTCTTCATTATTAAAGTCCATCAAGATGTTCCCTCTGCCACTATTTCTATAATTTCCTCTCGTTTGCTGACATTTTAAAGCTAATGGATGTACAAGAAACTCATTAAACCTATCATCAAAATACCATGAAGAGGAAGAGAATTGCAAAAGGCAAGAAAGATGTCCTTGAATTGTGCATGTCCCAATTCTGGAATTTAAAATAAAAGTAATGGTGCCTTTTGCTCTATCTGCATGTGCTAATTTTTAAAGAATTCTCTGAAATTCATGAATGTTTATCAGCATATTTTCTTTGGTTCATTACAGGGTGGATTTGATTTAAATCGAGTTGATTTAAATCACAATTTGAATCATGATTTAAATCACTAGTAAAAAGGCTTGATTTAAATCAACTCGATTTAAATCATAATTTTTAAAGAGCAACTGTCATCTCTGCTACTCCTTTGACCCACTTTTGACTCACTGATAGTTCTAGTGTTGCAGAATATACAGCCTCATGCTACATAACTAAGCTCCATTTCATGCTGAATAAACTAAACTATTTATGTATCTTAAATAGAAAACTATCTTATGATAGATTTTTACCCCAAGTTTTTTATTATTTATCGAATTTATTAATTCGATAAAAATCAAAAAAATCCGATTTAAATAAAAAAAATCTGATTTTTTTGATTTTTTAAAAAAAATCATTGATTTTTATCCACCCTGGTTCATTAGTCATTATTATTAGCTTTTGGGGGGAGGTAACATTTAAAAACTGTAAGGCAATTTATTACCTTTAAACCTTCTAATTAAAAAAAAATATATGTAAAAATTATATCAAATATACCTTAGTTTTTTTCAGTGCAAATCCTGAAATATTCTGTGTCAAATACTTGTCACACTGGGGTTAAAACTAACATATGATTCTATTTTCAATTTTGTTCACTTAATGTAAGTAAAATCAATATTTGAAATCATATCCTGTGCCCAGTAACTCAGACCCTGGTCATCTCACACTTGGGACTATACTGCAATGTGTTCTACAGGAGGATACTTTTGAAGAGCATTCAGAAGCAACAAATACCATGTTTCTCCAAAAAGAAGGCCAGGTTTTATTTTCTTTTGAGTCCCGAAAAAACAGCTAGACCTTCTTTTTGGAGGGTTTTAATTCAATAATTACTCCTCGCGGCGGTGGCTCACCTCGCGGCGGTTGCACCAACAGCCCCCTCAGCAGGAGCCTGCTGCTGCTTGCCACCACTTGCATGCATCGTCCCAGCATCCATTTCGCCTTGCAGCCGATAACAGAGCTCTGGATCGCTCCGGAGCTCTGTTATCAGCTGCAGATGCCTTCCAGCAGGCATCTGATAGCTAAAGAAAGGCCAGGGCAATGCATGCGAGTGGTGGCAAGCGGCTGCAGAAGAAGCAGCTGCAGAAGAAGTAAAGGCAGATGTTGGGGTGTGCAAGGCCTGATAAGTAGAGCAGCTCCACCACCACCGATCCCCACCCTAGCTTATTTTTTACCTGTGTGCCTCGCCCTACCCCCTGCACACCGGGGTGGGTGGGGTCTTAATTAGGACTAATTTTGTGGGTGGGAGCTTAATTCGATAGTATGCACTCAAAAACATGATAGGGCTTCTTTTCAAAGTGGGTCGTCTTTTTGGAGAAACACGGTAGCTCAAGCATGGCACACAGACAGTTCTTGCATCCCCTAGAGTGGCCCATGTTACACCACTGTTCAACAAGCTGCACTGGCTCCTTTTTGCGTCCAGGTGCAATTCAAGGTGTTGGTTATCAACTTTAAAATCCTATATGGCATGGGTCCAGGTTATCAGAGGAAAAGTCTTACCCCAAAGGAAGCAGGCCCATCGCACCTATGCCAGCAGAAGGGGTGTCAAGGATTCTAGCTGGCAGATACAGGAAGTCTTTTCTGCTGTAACTCTGCCCTTTGGAACATCTTGCCCGGCCTCCCCATCTGAGATCTGCTCACACCCTTCTGATCTTCCGTAAGGGCCTGAAGACCTGGGTCTGCCAATTGGCTTTGGGCACCAAAGGGGGAGTATCACTGGAAGCAGTTGATAGTTTAAGAAGAGATCCCACCTACATCCTTGCGCATCCCATTCCCTCCAGCCCCATCTTTTAATTGTAATTTTTATTATCAGAAATGTTTATTTTTTATGGTTTTATTGTTGTAAGCTGCCTAGAATTACCTTCAGGTGAGAGAATTAGCAAATAAATCTAATAAAAAAAATTAACATCCTCCGGAACACCAGAAAATTTTCCAATTTTCTCTTACATACATTATTTAATCAACAGTCCAAAACATCTTCCATGCTAGCCTGTTTCCCTTTCCATACTACAAATTTATTCATTCATAGAGCTGCCCATGTGACATACATGAATCAGAGCAGCTTACAATATAAAGATAAACAGGTAAAATACATAATATAATATAAAATACAATAATGTAAAAATAAAAGCAGCAGAACATCAGGGCTTTCAGGGCCATGCAAAAGACCGGCAGGATGAAGGCTAACCTAATCTTAGAGGGAATAATGATTCCAAGGGTGTGCACCATAGTAGAAAAGCCTCTCCTCTTGGCCCCTGCTAGCCAACATTCCTTTGCTAATAGCACCCGGATCATGCCCTTCCTCCCAGACCAGGTAAGCTGAGCAGAAACAATTTGGGAGAGACAGTCCTGTAAGTACTGTAGTACTAAGCCATTAAGGTCTTTAAAGTGAATACCAGCACCTTGAATTTCACCCAGAAGCACATTGGAAGCCAATGCAGCTCAAAAAACAGTGGTGTTACATGTGTCAAATAACCAATACCATTAACTCTGCCATCACATTCTGCACCAGTTAAAGCTTCCAAATGCTCTTCAATATCACCTTCATGAAAAACATGTACAGTACAGACATGAGTGATCATGAACAGGACCCCAGTCAAGGAATAGGTACCGTGTTTCCCCGAAAATAAGACTCTGTCTTATATTTTTTTGAACCCCAAAATAAGCGCTTGGCCTTATTTTTGGGGAGGTCTTATTATTTTGGAGCGCGTGGAGCAAGATGGGGCTCCTCTTGCAGTCTTACCTGATTTCCAGCTCTACATTTAAATATTTTCAGGGAGGGCTTATTTTCCGGGGGGAAGGTTATTTTAGCACATGCGCTCAAAAGCCCAATTGGGTTTATTATCAGAGCATGTCTTATTTTTGGGGAAACAGGGTACAAGTCTCAGAAGTCCCTGATCCCATCCCAATAATGCAGTATCTAGGGCAGTGCTACCAACTCAGAGACAAAGATAGAAGAACTACAGACCCAGGATGCCCTACACAGAGTCACCCAGTCTTGCTCGGATTGATCTGAAGCTTATCACATCCTATCCAGGCTCCAGAGCATCCAGGCATAGAACCTCCATGGCATAATTCGGGGATCAGGGGTAGAAATATAAAGCTGAGTATTATCAGAATATAGATTCATCCCAAATCACTGGACAGCTTCACTCGATGGCTTTGTGTAGATGTTAAACAGAGAAGGAAAAAGTACCAAGCCCTAAAGCACCTTGCAAAGGACTGCAGGCTGGACCTGTCTCCCCATCAATACCTACTGAAACCAATGCTGGAGAAGGAAGAGAACCCACAACTCCCAGAGCTAGCCCAGAAGAATACCCTGATTTATAGATCGATTTTTCAATATTGGTGGTATGAATATTACAGGTTGATGTGCCTAAATACAGGTATTGTAAAACATAGAACCAAATTCTTTAGGAGCAAATGGCTACATCAATATTGTTGATATCTTGCACGCAACCTTCTTGTCCTATTTCACATAACCATTTTGCTGATCTTAAACAAATCACTGTATTAAAATTGCTCATTATTTCAATCAAGTAATTTACATTCCAAATGAGATTTAAACTAGTTGTTGATTCTGCTAAATTGGTCTTAATACCTAATGGGAATACAATTCTTAAGCCAATTGACTTTACAAAATTATGAGTTATAATTTAAAAAAACTTTAATGAGTAATATCTACCAAATACTTCAAATATATGGTCTATTTGAACAAATCATACAATCTGCTTTGCTATTTATAAGATTGAACAACAGGAATGTATTTGTTTTGATTCATAAATAGTTGTCTTAAACTAATCTGCAATTTTAAACTATGTTATTTAAGTTATAGAATAATCTAAACTATACTAAGTTTCATTTTAAATTTTTTACTTCAAATAAAAATCCTCCATAACTTTTGCATAGGAAAGGGACAAGAGACCTGGCATTTTTATTTAGTCTTGATATTCCCACAGGAGCTCAATATAACATATATAATTCATCTTGCATTCTTCCCAAGAACAACAGTATATGCTGGATTGAAAAATAATGGCTGGCCAATTATCATTCAGTGGATTTCAATAGAAGAAAATGGACTTGAACTTCAGAAACAGAGACAAATTGGTAGACATTTTCATCCTTGAAATACTACTGATTTCAATTTTGAAGGTAGAAATTGTCATCTATTATTGAACAATTTATAAACTTGCTCAGTGAACAAGCCTAATCAGTAAACATTAAGCATATGCAAACAGATATGGGAAAAACTACTAAAATTTATATCGCCTAAAGCAGCCTTTCTCAACTGCAGGTTTTCCTGATGTATTGGACTAATTTCAGGTCATTATGGCCTTTGATCATGGTGTCTCAAAATAAAAATAATAGAAATCCAACACAACTGGAGGTCATCAAATTGAGAATGGCTAGTCCTTACAATACAAAGTTATATGGATCAATGGTTTGATTAAAAATCAAATAGAGTCCACTTTATTAGATTTCCTTATTTTAGACCCAACATCAGCTCTTTCTAATTGATTAAAAATTAGTTATGAACATGTAAGATTTTTATATTTCCAAATGTTATTTTTTTCTAAAAAGGCTCCATTGAGGCAGAAACCATAATAAATATTCAATCTATGTGTTTGACATTTACAGATAATACAAATATTTTGTCAGGAAAATGAAAAATAGATTAAAACTCACTTTTCGGTATTGTATATTATAACAATTTTCAAAGAACAGTTTTTCCTCTATATTTATTCCTGTGACTAACTGCAGCTTTATACAACTTTCTCATACTGAAAAATGTAATTACATTTGAACATAATGACAAATAAAAGACAATATTCTTACTTCAGTGAAGAGAAAAACTGGATTACATACAAAATAATTATGTATTATTAACCTATGTTCTAATACTATGTCCAAAACAGCTTATCAAATCTCAACGTTTTCAGCATGTAAGTACAACATATCCAAATGCTTCATGTAAAGAGGATTAGCTATATATATTCTTCACAAAACATGCAAACATGATCATCAATCTAATGTGCAATGAATCCTACTCTCATTATTGAAATCTGTTTAAATAGTTCTAGGAATTGCCATCAATTTCAAGTTTACACAAATTCATAGAAAAATAAAATAAAATAAAAAATGTCACCAAGTTAAAAAAGACAATTTTCAAGACATTATTAAAACACCCAATTAAGTCTATTTGAGGAAGCAGAATGTAAAATTATATTAACTGATAAAAGGACTAGATAAGAAAATAAGGCTACAGTCCCAAGGCCACAAGATTGGTTGGCTTCTCCTCAAATGTCAGCAACAAGTTTCTGACCTTGGAGAAGGGAACTGGACATCAGAATTAGCCTCCATCGTTGGCCTTTCTGAAATCACAAACCTTGATCTCAAGAAGCCCCTAAAATTGAAGCAGGATTGAAAGCAGGATTCAGAACATTAATTTGGCAGATGCAAATAAGCTGCTTTCCTTTGAAGGTGTATTTATTTATCAAATTTGTTTAGCCTCTCATTCACCAAAGATGATTCTGATTGAAGAACAACGATCAGATAACGAAAAGGAAAAAAGCAAATAAAGCAAAATATAAGGATAGTGATCACTTCCCCTTTCCAGCTTGGATCACTGGAAGGCTCTCAGTTGCCACTAAGACTGCCATTTGCATCCTCCAAAAGTCCAGTCCAGTTTACATACTACCTCTCATTAGGACAGGTAACAGCCTTATTACCATATTTTTGGGAGTATAAGACCCACCGGAGTATAAGATGCAGCTTAGTTTTTAGGGAGGAAAATGGGGGGAAAAATCTGCCTACCAGGTATTCATCTGGCTAATGTCCTTAGTCTGGTCGGCTTCAGCACATTAGTTTGCTGGGTTTTATCCCTTGCTTGGGGATAAAAAACAGCTTCTAAAGCACAACTGATCTTTGGAGAGAAAAGCAATGAGAAAAGCAGGCAAACCACAGATATCGCTTTACTCCCTAGCGCCTCGTTAGGTCTGAAAAAAAACTTCACAGCTGAGAATCAGAGGGAGTAGGCAAAGCAAGGAAGCGGAGATTGCTTCACTTGCTAGCGTCTCGTTAGGGCTGAAAAAAAGCTTTGACAAAGCTACATTCGGAGTATAAAACGCACCCAAATTTTCAGCCTCTTTTAGGAGGGAGAAAAGTGTGTCTTATACTCCGAAAAGTCACATATGGTAAGTCACTCTATCTTCCAGCTACAATGTAGAGATAATACAGATTATTGAATTAATTTATATGATTAGTTGTAAGTTAACATTGTATGTTAATTATATTGTTAAGAACTTGTACCATTATTATTCTGACAGAGAATAACAGAGATTTTGAATCATCTCAGAAAGCTCAAAATTAATTTTTGTAAATTCCTTTTATTTTCTGGGGGGAAATTGTAAAGATGAAATTAGAAAAACCAGAGATATAGCATTAAAAGTTTGAATTAACTGAGCATCATAGGTAGTTCATTGATCCTAGTGCAATGAGGTTTTCTCAGATTTTTTAAAAAAATGTATAGCAATTCATGAAACTACATATTTATTAAATTTGTGTACGTATGTACACTTGTGCACACATCTCATTGCAAGTCATGTTTATTTATTTGTTCAATTTTTGTACCTCCTCATCTCAATCAATAACTTAGTTGAAAGAAGTAAATTCTAGTCACAAAAAATTCACAGAGTACAATCACTCCTTTTGACCTACATGATGGTTTAAAACATTTTCCCAAATGATAATGCTTTCATAAAGATTTGAAAAAATTCTGGGGGGGGGGGTTGTATCCAGATTTAATGTGGTGTCTGATACTTGATACCCACCCAATTTAAGAATATTATGCTCAATTCTCTGAAAATCTATTTAATGTATATCTTCCAAAGTTGCAAAAAATACTCATGTAAAACACACTTCAGAGAATCTGGATTGAGGAAAAAGTATCCTAGAGTGAAATTTCAAAACAGAAAAAGCCAGCAATTAGAGAAAGTTTAGAAGCACTTGACATGCATTTCATTAACTCTCAATAATTCTGTCTAGAACAAAACACTATCCACCATTATTTTCAGGCCAAGGTGAGTATCATTGATTTCCTAAAGGCTTCCAGTATCTGTAATATAGATAGTAGATACTAAAAGGCAGACAAAAAGTGCTGGACAATCCTTAAAATTTATTTTGTTTTTCCTAAATACTGCTAGCCAGTAAAATACAAAGATCTGAGGCAGGCGGGAGGGAGGGAGAAGAAATATTTGAATTTGATCTCCAAAAGGTACTATGAGTGTCTATGGAACACTTTAGAGAAACTAAATTTTTCCCCTAGGATCACACAGCAATTGCAAAGAAAAACCAAGCAATCCCAGGAAAGGCACTATGTAGACCTGAATTGTAGAATAAAGAGGAAGGGAAGAGTCTGTTAAGAGTGGAATGTTGGAAACAGTTTATAATTTGTCAGTTAGGATTAGGCATGATGGGATTCTTAAATTTAAGAAGAAAAAGAAAAGACCCTGTATTGACACCTAAATGTTTACTCTTTATCATACAAAAAAATTATCCCACTCTCAATAGAGTACAGCATACAGTATTACTCATACAAAGTACTAGAAGAATTTGTGTAGAAGTGCTCAAATAAACATACATTTCTGAGTTCGGAATGATTTAATTCTAAGTGTAGCCTTTTTTGCAACAGGTGCAAATTAACACACTCCAAATTATTAATATAATGTAATCTAATATGGCCTCTCTGCAATTGACCACTTAGACACACACAAGAGATTCTCCAAGGTCAGGCTTGATGCTGTATATAGCAACAAATGTACCAAATTCTACACAAAAAGATCTGCTCCGGACCAATTCCATCCTACGGTATCACTGTTCAACCTTTATGTAAGGCATCTATACAGCCTTTGACACAAACCTCCGCTCAAGCCAGTCAGCCCTGGAATTCCTTTTCTAACCCACCCTGTATCGCTGCATCACACGGGGTTATTGATCTGGTCAAAATGGTGCCAGTTTAAATCACAAGCGCTTCTAACACCCTACTCTCCTCCATTCATTCACCTTGTTCACAGCCCCTTCCCTTAGGCAGGCGCCCACCTTTAGCAGGGCTGCCTCCCCAGTCAGACTCCTGTCACCGGCACCTTATGCCCACAGCCTTGGCACTCACTCACTCACTCACCCTGCTGGATATCCCCGTTGGCACCGCCGGGAACCGGCACGCTGAGTTGGCGCTCAGGCTCCGGCAGGCAGCGGCGGCAAAAGGAATGAAGGCAAGGCAACAGCTTCGGTTCGGCCTCCCGGCTTTGCAGGCTTTGCGCGCACACTGCGCAGGTGTCTAGAAGCGACAGCGGGCCCGGCGCGGCGCTGGACAGAGCGGGGGGAGCAGGGCTGGGGCCCAGAGGTGCCGGGATAGAGGTGGAGCTCGGGCCTACGCTTACCACAACCGGCGCCGCGGCCTCCGCCTCCCCTGGGCCCTTGTCCGCCGCCGCAGCCAGAATCGCCGCGGCGGGGCTTTCCCTTTCTTCGGGCTGGGTAGGGGCCGGAGAAGACGGGGATGCAGTTGCCGCCGCAGAGGTGACAACAACAGCCGACGCCGCAGCTGCAGGTTCGGGACCACCCCCCGCCGGCCCGGCCTCTCCAGCCCCCTCCCCGCCGCCACCGCCGCCGCCTCCTCCTCCTCCTCCTTTGTTTTCCGCCATATTTCCTCCTTTGAACCCGACTCCCCGCTTTGCTCACGCATCGGATGGCGCATGCGTCCGCACGCACGCCATTAGGTTGCGCGCGCGCCTCCGACACTCTTCTAGAGCTGGGACTGCAGAGATTGAGGGGGGGGCGAAGGGAGAGCGAACGTACGAGCGTGCGCGTTCTAAGAGTGGGGAAAAAGAGGTGGAGGTGGTTAGCAACCTTTACAATGTAATAAAGCGAACGGAGTGAATGTAGAGGGGAGCGCAGGCGCGCAACGCTGGGGGACATGTAAGGCAACAGCGCATGCGCGCCGTTGTCTTATACGTGGATGTCTAAATGATTTTTGGCGGCTGGAGACTGGAAGGAAATTAGAGTCATGTGATGTTGTTTGAAGCGTCCGAGATGAACGTCTGTGCGGATTCTCAATCATCCAAATCATAGTCCCAAAAATGCTTTTCCAAAAGTCAACAGGACTTTCTTGGTTTTTTTCCCTTGAACAAGAAGCTTCTTAGATGAGAAGCGAAACATGTTCAAGGAAAAAACCCTTGGATCCTGCAAAACCAAGTAAATCCAGTTACCTTTTGGAAAAGCAGCTTTGGGACATCGGAACTGAAACCAAATGGGCTAAATCGCAGATGCTACAATGAAAAAACAATAATTTGCTTCTAAAGGACTTGATTTTCAGAGACTTCTAATGACAGACTAGGTGCAAGCAATGACGGTGATGCTGCACTTTGCTAATGTTAATTGTTTAATAATTTGAGCAGGTGTATTTGCATGGCAACTTCTGTGCTTGTAAATTTGTCTGCACAAGTTTCAAAAGGAATTTGCTGCTGCAGCCTCCTGTCTGGCCAAACTTTAGAAGTTGGTGTATTGCACATTCGAGCTGCCGTAATTAATTCTGAAATAAGGCTTGAATTTTAGTACCAGGTTGGGGAATATTATCTGAGCAACAAAGAGCTTGTTTTAAACAGAAGCTTCAGATATCATGTTAGTGTGAATCAAGCCCTTCTTGAACCATTAAAGGAGCAATATATCTAAAAGGGTTATGTAACTGTTTTGTACAATTGAGCTAACTTCCAGTGAAAACATTTATGCATGCATTGTTCACAACTGCTGGAAGCCCCTACCCCCCAGAGAATGAAATATTTTGGGGAATATTAAAAGAGGCAGAATATTATATGTCCCCAAAGGAGAAATGGAGCTTCCTGCATAGTAAAACAGCCTCCAGCAGATCCCTGAAGTCTTTTTGTGCTCATTAAGAAATCCAGGCCAGCCTATTCATGAACAAAACAAAACACCTTCAGTTCCAGCTGATGGAATTAAGAATTTAGATTCCCCCACCCAAATTCTAAGAACCAGATATGACCTTTAGTATATAATAGGATTAACCTGCCACCATTAAAATAGCAAAAGACAGAAGGCTCACTACATTGCACAACCTCTACAGCATCTCAATCACAAAATTCCAGAATCCTATAAAAAGCCATGTAGTCATCAAACCACTTTCTCAGCTGTCCCAGAACAACATGCTGTTGTTGGTTCTGCTCATAAATAAATCTCCTTTCCTTGCAGCCAGTCAGCCTCCATTTTATTTCCAGCACCTTTCTCCCGGATTGCAACATCATTCCTCTTCAGATCAAATATTCTGATGTGATGTACTGATCCCACCTACAGGAAAATGTCATTACTTGGTTATTGCTTGTTCCTTGGTTGAAAGTAATCAATTATTCTTTCTTGTTGTTTGTTCTTTTAATTTTACTACTGCATTTAAGAATATAAATCATGTGATTGTATTTAGTTGAAGTGGCATCTAAGCCAACTAACATAAATTAATTTAAGCCACCGTTTCCTGATGATTGCAGTATTGCAGGCTAATTCTGCTGACTACCAGGAGTTTGAGTCTCACCGGCTCAAGGTTGACTCAGCCTTCCATCCTAAAATGAGGACCCAGATTGTTGGGGGCAATATGCTGACTCTGTAAACCACTTAGAGAGGGCTGTAAAGCACTGTGAAGCAATATTGCTATATCAAGTATCTAGAGACATGATCCTATTATCTCCCTTGTGATATTGCCTGAAAATACCAGGTAAATTCACAGTGAAGCAGTATATATTTGCTAAATGAGGTACTTCACAAATGAAACACCTTTGTTGAAGGAAATGCACTGGTTGCCAATTAGTTACCAAACCAGATTCAGAGTTTTGGTTTCGACACAAAAGTCTGTAAACAGCCTAAGCACTGGATACCTGTCAAATCACTTTTGCCATAATAGATCTGGTCCATCACTGATATCATCAGCGCAGGTTCTGCTGCATATACTATACTGAGGATTGCTGAATGCCACCTGGCAAATGTTTATAGAGAGATAAGTCTTTTTGGTGGCACCCATACCCTAGAATGCTCTGTCCCTGAAAGCTGGTGCCTGTTGCAAACTTCTCTTTGGTCAGGTCTTCATAATATGACTATTAGAAGAATGTGCCATTATTTAAATGAGTATATTTTATTGAATATTATTTTTATGTTTCAACATAGGAAGCAATATGAAAGTATATAAATATATTTCTAAATAATAAACCGTTGCTATAAGTGGGACCTGTTTAAGTACTAAAAATCATACACATATACTGTTTTCTGGAACCATGTGCAATAAAGTTAAGCATGCAGATGTCAGGTATTCCATTAATTTAATCTCTTCATATATCTTGGAACCGAACCGAAGATTCATAAACAGCTTTCAAGATTAAAACATCAATCCAATTGAAAACAAGCAGCATAATGAAACAATAAACTTCCATAGCTATTTATAGCATCCACTATCATGAAAAGCGCAAGCAAAAACATGATGATCTAGTCAATATGTTTTCTCCCTGTTTCCAGAAATTTACAAAATCAGTTGTAGAACATAGTGGAATTAATGTGGGTGTTAGGAAGAAAACAGTAATTGGAGAGAGGCTGCTTAAAATGGTGATATTTTGCAATTGTACATCTGTCTAAGAGAATATGTAAATTCTTAATATGAAAATTAGTTGGGAGAGAACAAGCTGGAGAAATTTAGTTTTTATCTAAGATACATAGTTAATTGTTGGAATTGTGTTCATACACATAAATATGTGATTTTAGGTATTACCTCATCCAATCCTCATAATTGCTTTGATAATGCATTACTTAAACTGAGAGTGAAAATGATATTTCCCTTGTTAGAGAAGAGACCAGGTATAATTCAAATCTATGATGAACTTATAACAATCTAGTATCAAATTTTCTTTATATTCTTACATAGAAATGATGTGATGGTTTTGGATAAAGGTGTCAACTAATTCTGAGAATCAAAAATAACTTCAGTAGGTTTGGAGAAATTATCTTGGATTCTGATTTCTCAGTCTCAGATTATTGCTCTTGTAGCCTCCAGCAACAACAGTTTGTGACTTAGAATATTTTGTACATTCAACAAACTATGACTTGTTCAACACAATATAGTTTTGTACATTGTATGAAACTAATTTTTGGCTATGTTCAATTTTTTTTATTTTTTAAATTTATTTATCAAATTTATATGCCACTCATTTTGTGGTTCAAGGCAACTCAGAGCAGCATACAACGTAATAAAGTATATGGATGTAAAAACAATTATAAGTTGAAAAACAGATTAAAATTACAAAAAATTAAAAGAATCTTTTAAAACCACATGACATGCTATGCTTAAAATGGAAATGTGGAAAGAGCAAAGAGAATGTCATTCTTATTTTCTCTCTAAAAAAAGTTCCCTTTTATAAACTCTCAAAAGTTGTAAAATTTACTCGATGCTTCTTTTTGTTTGAAAATGATTCCAGAAACACAATGGTTACTCTGGTCTGTAAATTCTAGCCATCAGAGTAAGGTTGGCATAATCAGAGACAGATTTTAAGAAATCCAAAATTTATTAGTAACAAAATAATGCAATGAAAATATGTAAATAACATTGTTAAATTATAAACTGTATAATCTGATGAGATAAGTGAGAAGAAAGAAAAGTTGCTTAGAAGTGTTACTAATCCTTACTTAAAATTCAAATCAGATTTCTGTTCCTAATAACACTAAGCAGAATTAGTTTCCAATGGTTAATACTCCACCTTCTTTGTTCATTTCCCAAAGTTCAGCTATTTCCTTCTGATTGACTCTCCGCACAAGCTTATATTCAAAAACTGACTAAAGGGTGGATTCTTATACAATTGACCAAAATAATGGACTTCATCAAAGGACTACTACTACAGTTCAAAGATATTTTTTCCTTGCCACATAACCATTATAATAGAGATTATTTTGCACTATCTTCTCTTACCTACCTCATTTTAATACAGAGTCCTCAATTTACAATCACAGTTGGGATCAAAATTTTTGTTGCTAAACAAGGTGGTTATTAAGTGATTCACACCTGATTTTATGACCTCTTTGCCATGGTTTCAGAAGCTGGTTAGAAAGATTGCAGATGACATTCACATGACCCAGGATGTTGCAACTATTGTAAATATATGTCAGTTGTTGAGCACTTGAATTTTGATCATGAGACTCTGGGAATGCTGCAACGGTTGTAAGCGCAAAGACCAGTTGTAACTTTTTTTAGTGCCATTGTAACTTCAAACAGCCACTAAACAAATGCTTGTAACCATTTTAGAATTTCACTTGTCCTCAATATATACCCTTTCTCACTATGTCTTTTAATGCAGCAGTGATCGTCAAATGTTTTGTAGACCTCTGATGGTCTTTGTAGATCCACAAAGTGGTGTACTGCACAGGCATGTCTTAACGCATGGGCCTGATGGGCATTTCCCGTGGGGCCATGAGCATAGGGGGCCCATACTAATCTGTGTATGTTAACTCTTCAACGCACCTTGTATCATATAAATACAGCAGCATATTTATTACATTTTACTGGACTTTTAATACTAACATGCAAATATATGTTTAATTTTATCGACCATTTACATTTTTATTCATGTGAGTAGTTGTCGTAGGGGCCCCAGTACCCTGCTCTGCCATACTGCTGTTAAGACAGCCCTGGTACTGCAACCTTCCAGCAGTCAGTTGGCCAGTCATAACCCTCTGCACCATTTCCTCCTTCCATTCTCCATTCTCACCAAAAACAGATACTAATTCTTTTTTTCCTAAGAAGATGAAGCAGACAAAGTTTCTCTGCTTCATCTTCTTAGGGGAAAAAATTAGTATCTGAAAATGCATATTCTGTAATATAGAACAGAAATAAGGGGTATCTTTCCTCTCCAATAGCTAACAAATGCTGATTCTAATTTACAACTTCCCATGAAATATCTTACCTAGGAATAACATGCTATATTGATCAAAAGCTTGTTTCTGACATGATCAATTGTGGACCAGGCTAAAAATACATTTCTTTGCTATTTATATTGAGACGTTTAAAAACTGTCCTGCAAATTGATACATCAGCCACTTTGTTCATAATAGTCTCCAGCAAATGGACAGGGTTGGAAAATTAGAGGGAATTTTGAAAATGATCAAAAATACTACAATTTTATCATTGATAAAAGGAAAGCAATCATTCATTAGTTGATTGTGTATCAACTTTTGGACAATTTTTAAAAATAATCTCAGTAAATGAAGTATAGTCTTCTCTGACTTTACAATCTGAAATTCAATTTTCTAGTCTTGCAACATATTTTCGGCCAGGTGGGATTGGCTGAGATTGCTGCAGAAGGGAATTCCAAAAGCCTTTGCAGAAATATTTCAACAAAAGGTGGAAGGCGGCAAAAAAACCAGCTACCATCCCTCACCTCAATCTTTAATGATTATAGGGCTAGGCATTTAGTCTAACGGTGTAAAGGAACTCTCGTGAATGAGAAACAGACAGGGCTTCATGACCACTGTAGCAACCATGGACTTGATCCAACTTATTTATGGTTCAACTCACACAAGATTGGACAATGGTATCACCCATGTTCCTCCTGGTTGTTAAAGCCTTCAGGAAGTGCCTTGAGTGATTGGGTCCAAGTGATGGTTAAACCCATCTGTGGAAGGAATGGTACTATTTGCACTGAAGGAGGTAGTGGGGCACTCCCTTTTCAAAAACGAAGTAGGAGAAATAAGCATGGGATGAACTTTTTGGAAGTTGCATTGAAAACTTTACCTGTGATGCTAGGTCTTTTTCATTTTTTGTTGTATTATTTTTATCTTATTGATGGTATGTGCTGTTTTATCCTTGAGTTGTGAACCACAACTCAAGGATAAAATGGGCAGCCATACAAATGTTTTAAAGAAACAAATAAAAGGAAATAACTTTTTCAAGATTTTAATGCTATGGGCCAAATAAATGAAGTATAGTCTCAGCATTTCTTGTAGTAGCTGTTTCCTGATCTGGTATTGAAGGGTTGCCTTCAAATTATTCCTTCTATTAAATTAGCCAATTAGAAACTTCAGCTTTGCAATATTAGTTATAGAACATAGATTTTGAATATCACCCTCAAATGAAACACTTTGATCCTCACCTTGAACTCCAACTGAAAAGCCTCAACCAAGCATGGCATCTCAATACAACAAAGAGCGTTGCAGTGCTTTCAAGCCCATCTTATTTATTTATTTTATTTATTTATTTGTTTCCATTTCTATACCGCCCTTCTCCAATAGGACTCAGGGCGGTGAACAGCCAGAGTAAAAAACAGAACATACAAAATTTAAAAGTAATTTAAAAAATAATTAAATATTTTGGTCGTAAATTAAAACAACCCAATTTAAAATCAATTTAAAATTTAACTTAAGCCAGCCCAGCTAGTTGAAATAAATAGGTTTTCAAGGCCCGACGAAAAATCCGGAGGTCTGTTATTGTACGTATCTCTGGGGGGAGGTGGTTCCAGAGAGTGGGCGCCTCCACAGAGAAGGCTCTCCCCCTGGGGGTCGCCAGCAGACATTGTCTGGCGGACGGCACCCTGAGGAGGCCCACTCTGTGCGAGTGTACTGGCCGGTGGGAGGCTATTGGTGGCAGAAGGCGGTCTCGTAAATACCCTGGCCCTAAGCCATGGAGCGCTAAACAAAATAAACACAAATAATAGTTATCTCTGGCTTTGTAAGATTGGAAAGGTTCCTTTACAACCCTATTTGGGGCTTTTGTCAGGACTGAGAAGAGCAATGAAAATTAGGTGAAGAATGAAAGTCTTGCATGTCAGAGAAAAAAATCCATAGCATTAAAATGGTAGCAATATATCAGGCTGAACCTATGAGTGAGCATCCCTGCTTGAATGGTGTAGAAAAAATAATTATTAGGTAGATTAATTTTCTAATCTCATTCTCCAAAATAGATCATCCTCACCAGTGGTGAGGATCTTGTATCGGATTTTAGACAACCTTATTATGCATATTGGAATATCCCTAAAATAGTAGAACTGAAATCATAACAAACACCCATGTCTAGTATCAATGCAAGTATCCTCTAGCTTTTTACTTGTTGAAAATTTCAGTTATTATATTTTAGTGTAAATACCTAGAGCATATTTATTTTAAATTTAAAAAAATGCATAAATAGCTTTTATTTCACTTGTTATATATCAGTGGCTATGACATTTGGCTTTGTGGACTGTTCACCCTTCATAACATTAGAGAGAGAGTGCTTGTCAGGGGATCTTGCACTGTAAAGAACAAAATAAATCTCATGGCAAAGCAGTACTATAATTAACCAATTCGAAGCCCAGCAATGGTGTCTTATTTTTCCTATTGTACTTGAAGCAATTTATTGATTAGATGTTGTAGATCAAATAGTGTTAACATTTTAAGGCTGATCTGTTGCATTCTTGCAAAATGGCTGTGTGGTATTTCTGTTCTTGAACCGTCAACAGCCAACCAATCAACAGTCCGAAACCAGACCATGACTCAGAAGTATCCGAACAAACAACACTGATGCTAATTTACATAGCATAAAAAGGTATTTAAAGGCCAGTGTTCTGACAGATGAGCACAATTCAAAGCGCACTGATGATATCTCCTCAATGGTGACAAAACATTTGCAACCAAATTGCCAAGCTCGGAGCTCAAACCAACAGCCTAATTTCTGTTCTTGTCAGTTCACAAATCATGACCAATTGCAAAGCACACCTTATGAGAAGCCCGCTTTCC
The DNA here is from genome assembly GCA_022577455.1 of Arizona elegans. Classification (NCBI taxonomy): domain Eukaryota; kingdom Metazoa; phylum Chordata; class Lepidosauria; order Squamata; family Colubridae; genus Arizona; species Arizona elegans. Next base: position 169,675,774 of record JAKOOJ010000002.1, read on the forward strand.
ACTCTTTCTATCTGTTCCACAGAATGCTTCCGTTACCACCAGTTTATAGATTTTTTTTTTCTGGGCAGATATGTGCACTTCCTAATTATACTGCATTTATTCACCATTCATATTTTCTAACAAAGCTTAAGACACATTTGGGATCCAGGGACATAACTAGAAATAAACCAATATTGTCACACCTCACTATGCAGTATGGTAGCATTTCTTTCCTAACTTAATCCTGATTTTCCAATTTTGTGCTAAATGGCACGTGCACAAACATCTGCAACTTATGCCTCTGCTTGCAGAACTGTGGCTGAGGTTTGGATTGTGGAAGTATTAGCTTTAAGAAAGTGAAATCCAGATCTCCTGCTGACGCAGGCAGTGCTGATGGAGAATTAAAATTCCTCAAGCTCTTAAGAAAGCCCTGGAAAAGGAACTGTGAAAAGGCACTGGTTAGGTGATTAAGCTACTAATGTAGCTAAGTGGATTTTAATAGATGAAAAAATACAACATCAGCAAGATCCTAGAAGCAAGGATAAAAATGAACTAGAAAGAAATGCTTCGATATAAGAGCTCTGAAGAAATAATTTCTTCTGTAGTACCCTGTGCTCCATCTCTTAGTCAGAAGAATGGAGATAAAGAAAATTCATAAAGAAAACTGCCATAAGAGAAATAAGTGCTTTGACGTAAATTCATTCCACTTCGTTTGAAACCAATATTAGTACTCATATTTAGTAAACAAACAGCTACTGTACTGCTGCAGAAACTGCAAATGAATCCCAACTGACCATTACTCTAAAAGAAAACTACAAATTTTGTAATTAGGCAAAGACTGGAGACAATATATTATGACAGTATATTATGATTCTAAAGCAAGAAACTACCACACATGTATGTAGTCATCTTGGATACTTTTTCCTACAGATAACGACTGTTATGAGAGTGAAATCCTGATTTGCCACAAGATTCACCTGCATTCATTAAGCACAATACAACTGAACACAATCTTCTGAAAATTTCACCTTCTGGCACCATTACTATATTTCTCTGTCCTAAAATTACCTGGGAGCATGTTACCATTATCAATAATTCACCATTAATGTTACTATGCTAGGAAATGTCTCGATTTTTAAGTACTGTGGGGAATATTTACTAAATCTAAATTGTCAATTTGCATCATTTCCATAACTGAATAAATAACACAAGTTATTTGCAGCAAAATGTTAATTTAAAAGACCACTTGCCATCTAATAATTTAATGTATATTGTTATACATTACATATAGTTATGTAAATATATAACTGATATGAATATCATTTGCAGTGAAACCCAAACTTTTATTTTTAGTAGTCCATTAAATAGAGTCCAAACACAAAATCTGTTCATTGCATCTAAAGTATGAAAAACCAATCAAGTTTTATTTTTATTTCAAATATGAAACTGTATTTCAAATTAAATAACCAATATCCCACAACTCCTAAGTAATCGTACATTAAAAATCCCATTATACCAGTTAATCCAATATATTGTCTTGACACATAGAACAAAGGTATTTGCTGCCACTATGCATATTTGTATTTAATGCAGACATAATCTATTTTTTTGCTTAAGAGCAAATATAAAATCTAAGTAAATTATTCCATCTTTTAGATTTTGCTAACCATTTTGTGACATTTGAAAGTATTTTGACATTCACTGGCAACATAAATTTTGCCGCAGGATTTTTCAACTACAATGCTTTATTCTTGCTAGACAATTTACATTGGTATTTTTTATTTTTGTATTCCTTTAAAAAAAAGATACAATCCTTCATAAAAATAAATCCGTCCATGCTAAAAATCTGAAAAATTAATAAATCTTCTGAAGAGGTTTGGACTTTGTAATCAGTTTATTAAGCTAAAGTTCATGAATCTTTTAACACAGGTGACAACTTCTATATCATTATATACATAGAGAAATTATCTTCACTTATGCACACGCTTCAGGCAATGCTGTATTAGCAACAATAAACTAAAGCAAGCCTCAGAAGTCTTGCTGGATGTTTTCTTTATTTGCCTCTCCATGTTGCTGCTTAATTTGAGAAATTTCATTTTCCAACTGCACAATAGTTCGTTCAATCTCATAATTTTTACTGACAAGGGACACCCATCTAGAAAAAAAGAAAGAAAAAAAATTATAAATGAATGTGCTAGTTTTATTGCTGAAAGAAAGAATATTCATCTTGGGGGTGTGCAATACCATATTGTCAATAAAATAGAAAGATAGCAAAGGAGTGCAAAATAACATCTTAGTTAGTAGGATGTGCTTAACACAAACAGAGCTTCACCTGAGATGACAGAAATAACATGGCTGTTGATGGGAGGAAAATATAGATAATAAGGGACAATGTGAAAAGACAACCGCCTTAATACTGCACAGAATTGTTAATACATAGAAACAGGGATTTACAACTCCTGTTTGCTTAATTATGTTGACTAATTGTTGACCAAGTCACAATTGCCAAGATTTAAAAATTATGCTAAGCCAAAAAGCCATGTTTAACAAATTATAATGGCTGGATAACCAATGGAACCAAATAAACTACGCTATGTCATGGCATGCCACACATCAGGTAACTTGGAAAAGTTATCTTGTAAACATTTGAACTCCAATAATCTGCTCCATATTGAATTTCAAAAAAATCTTATATATTTTTTTTTCCAATATGAGGAAGTGACTATTGAAAAATAAAAAATCTTGCAATTGCTAACTTCTATGGAAATATTTTATAAAACCCAGTTACATTTTAACAGATTACTTCAGTAGTTCTGCAGAAATAGTTTTAAAAGTAGGTGAAATACTAGTGAGAAAAACTACTCACGTGGACTCCATTTCACGAAGTTTAGCACCAGCTGTGAGTTGCATGTTCTTCCGCTGCCAATTAAGGTCTTGGATGTGTTTTCTGGAAGAAAGAAAATGGAATAATGAATTATATAGTAATTTATTCTGCAGCCCAATACCTTAAAATAATAATCCTTAGAATTACAAACACTCATAACACAGGTCTTTAAAATGACATCATAAAAATGAAACAGCTCACTGGATACACTTGGAGCAACTCACAATGCTCACAGTGAGAAAAGCAGGATAGTTTTAGATTCTAGATGTGTTAACCATCTAGATGTGTTAATTATTGTATGGCAATAATTCTGGACTATCGTTGTGTAGCTATGCCTCTGAATTACAACAGAATGAAGATCCCTATTGTATCAACCCTGATGCAGAGCACCTAAGATTTATTTTAATTTTATATAAATTATTTTAAATATTTATAAATTCTATTTATTATTTATATCCTAATAAATGAAAGTATAGTATTTTCCATCAACTTTAAATACACCGCAAACAAACTTTTACCCATTAAGAAAGGAGTTTCAAAAATCTAACTTTTTTTAACCATCATGGAAATCATACATATGGACTGAATGGGTGCTGTTGCTAGATGATTTTTAATATGTTTTAATATGTTGTAAAGATTGGAGGTTTGCTGTTTTTGTTTAAGTTGTGGTAGAGCCGTTTGAGATCGTCACCCAAGCAGAGAACAGGACTGGTTTACTCTCTGACCCGTATGACTTACATCTTATGCGACCTGAAACAGAGTTGTTTGGAGGGACAGATGGCCATTTGCTTTGTTTGGAGTTGGAAAGCTGGTCATAGGGGATTGGAGCCAGCAGCAATAGTGGCTGGATTGGAGCCGGTGTTGCTGGTAAGTGGATTGCTGACTGCAAAGTCTACAGATTGCTTGCTTTGCAAGGGAAACATTCCAGGTATTTGGCAGAGACTGTTGATGAGGCATTGGAAAGGAGCTGGCACCAATGAAGAAGAAGTAGCTCTATCAGCTGAGTGGCCTGTGGAATGAAATAGATGGGACTACCAGAGAATGGATGAGGACTATTTATTTATCAAGACAGGTTGTAAGGTTCCAGTAATGATGGGAGGAGAAAATATGATGGGAGGTGGGAGGTGGGCCACTCACGGATCCAAGCCACAGGTATATTATGTTACTGCACACTCCAACCCCAAGCTCACTCTTGGGCAGATGGCAGACTTTCAAGGCTCTGGGTTGTCAGCTGATGCTAGTGAACAACAGATTAGTCTGTTATAAAGCCACCTTTACTCACAACTTACTTGTGCATGAAAGGGCCAATGTGGCATTCATTACCAAAATCTAGCTGGGAGAGGAGGTATGTATGTGTCCCCTGAGATATGTCTGCCTATTTCCAGATATTGTACCAGCCAAGACTCCAGTGTGTGAGTGAGGGGGGGGGGGGGGAGAGGGAGAGATCGTCTAAGATATTTGGGGCCCTTTTTCAGATTGCTGGGCAAGAAACACAGTTTATTAAGTTGGGCATCAAAGAGGGATCAGTTGTACCAGCACCCTGCTGCGTACCAACCTCCCTGCTTGAGCTTCTTGACACTATGGTCGGGCTGGTGATAAAGTTTCTCCTTATGGTCTTGGGGGATTTTAATTTGCTTTCCTCGGGAGTGGGGTCAGAGACAGCTCAGGAGTTCATGGTCACGTCAGCCATGGGTCTAACCCAAGTCATCCGGAGCCTAACACATAATAGTGATAATGCACCTGATCTGTTTTTTTCTGACAGAGAAGTGGTAGTGTTATGGATTTGGGAACATAGGCAGAATCTGTGGCTTCAGGGCCAGGTTTTGTATGGTTATCTAGGGGGACTTTGAGCCAGTTGAACCTTGCAGACCCTAGTTTGGTCACTTCAGTGTTAGATCCATGTCTCCTGGATTGCTAAGACTATGTATGATAGGACACATGATTGGATGATTAACTAGAGAGGGAGTGGTTCTGCTGCTTTTTAAGTAGGCAGTGGTGCACCCCATCCTCAAGAGGCCTTCACTGAATCCAACTAATATGGATGTCTTTCATCCAGTTTCCAACCTTCCCTTTTTAGGGAAGGTTGTGGAGAGTGGTCGCAGGACAACTTCAAAGGACTATGGATGAAGATTATTATCTGGATCTTTTTCAGTTAGGATTCAGGGTAGGGCTTAGGACTGACACTTTATTGATAGTGCTCATGGATGACCTCTGGTGGGAACAGAATGGGTAGTGCATCCATTTTGGCTTTACTTGAACACTTAGTAGCAATTAATAATCATAGTATTTTTCTGGACTGGCTTTGGAAGCTGGGGATGAGTGGCCCTGTGTTGTGCTAGTTTTCCTCCTTCCTTTGGTGTTGCTTCCAGTCGGGGTTGATAGGGAGATAGAATTTACGGCTTCTACTTTATCAGCTGCCTCAGGACTCAGTTCTGCTCCTCTATTCAACATCTACATGAGGCCACTGAGTGAGGCAATCTGTTGGTTTGGGGTGAGGTATCCTCAATATAAGGATGATCTCCAGCTTTATATCTTTACCCCAGGTTCTCCGAGTGATGTGGTGAATATCCTATCCTAGTATCTGGAGACTGTCAGGGTCTGGATAGGATGCAATGGGCTTTGACTTAACTTAAGCAAGACTTAATCGATGGCAGTATTATTGCCCAGGATAGACCCAATGTACAAGAAGGGAATTCTCATGCTTGAAGACCAGGTGGCTTCTCATGCTTGAAGACCAGGTGGCAGCTCATGCTTGAAGACCAGGTGACAGCTGTAACTAGGAGGTCCTTTGCACACCTTTGGATGGTACACTAGTTGTACCCATTCCTGGACCAGGAGGCTCTGCTCACAGTCACCCCTGCACCTATAACCTCTCATTTGGATTGCAACATGCTTTACATAGGGCTATCCTTGAAGAACATTTGAAGCTTCAATTGATATGGATAGTGAATAATATTGGATATGCAACACGTGTAACACCACTACTGTGTGAGCTGCATTGGTTACTGGCATTTCCAGGTGCAATTCAAGATTCTAGTTGTTTCCTTTAAAGCCCTAAATAGCTTGGGACTAGGTTAACTAAGGGACAATCTTTTCCCAATAGTTTCTATCCATCCAAATCAGTACAGCAGATTGGGCAATGCTGTGAGTCCTGCCAGCCAAGAAATGATGGCTAGCAGGGACCATGCTTTGTCTGCTCTGGGTCCTATCCTTTGGAACATCCTTCCTTCAAAGCCAAAATGGCCCTGACTCAGTTTGTTTTAAAAAACCTGGCTATGTGCCCGCCCCGAGACTCCTAATGTGTTATGGGTGCTGTTTCTTGATTATACAGACAACTATTATGACAATTTTCTCAGATGCTGTATACATTTTGGTATTTTTGTTTTACTTCGCAGAATCACTAGGATGACATGGGCAGCTATAGAAAATAAGTAAATAAATTGTTTCATTTATGTGTATTCCTTACATAAATGGGAATCTGGTGGAATCTCTGGCCAAGAAAATTTTTGCTCAATTTAAACTAATTTACCAATGAGAATAAAAACGATGAAACAAATTCCACAACCTTATTTCTTCTGCTGAAAGCAAAAGCAGTTCTTACCTTAAACTTTGCAGCTCTTTCTGTGCCTGTTCAATCATGTGGACTAAATGTCTAATTAGCAGACAAAAATACAAATTCATTATATTATTCAAATATAAAAAGGAAAAATAATGAAGTATTATTTCACAATAATTCAAAGTACCAGACTTCGTCATCTAAAGATGGGGCCAACAGGAAAAGGATCTACTATGGAATAGTAGTATTATGGTAAGGTTTATAGCCCCTGCTATATGGAACAGCATAGGCCCTTTTGCAATTACAAACTTATGGTGTTTAAGTAAAGTAGTAGGTTTTGCTACATTGCAGTGATACAAATGCTTAATAAGAAGATCGCAGCTCCAACAAAGGTGTCTATGGGTCCATGGGAAGCCTTAGTGCCAGACTGGGGACTCATTTTTATTAAAACTGAACATTCAATATTTATGATTTAAAGTATTTTACCTGGATAAAATAACCAAACAGAGCTTATGTTAATTTAGTTCCCAAATCTTTTTTATATGTACTGCTGTTAATGTTGCCATCTTTTAAACCTGACACTAAAAATATTAAAGTGGTAAAAACACCTGACCTATTAAAGGAAGTTACAAAACTTATTTTGCATATGCTGTAGTGTGTGATACAAAGAAATGAGTACAGGCAGTCATAAACTTACAGTAGTTCATTTAGTCACTATTGGAAATTATAATGGCACTGAAAAAAATGACTTATGACTGCTTTTCACACTTAGGACCATTGCAGCATCCCCATGGCAACTGACTCATGTTTATGATGGTTGCCGTGTCCGGGGATCATATGATCCCCTTCTGCAACCTTCTGACAAGCAAAGTCAATGAAGAAGCCAGATTCAACCATGTTACTAACTTAACAACTGCAGTGATTCACTTAACAAGTATGGCAAGAAAGGTTGTAAAATGGGGCAAAACTCAGTTATCAAATGTCTCCCTTAGCAACATAAATTCTGGGCTCAATTGTGGTCATAAGTCAAGGACAACTTTTATTAGGTTTCAGCCTTAACAGAAAATTTGTGTTTCCCATTCCATTAGAAAGCGAATAGCAGAATAGATAATCCTCAATTGTGATCAAAACTGGAATCAGACATTACGACCTTATTTCATTTTACCTTTGCTTTACTGACCTGAAAAGGTCATAAAGGCAAGATTTGATCATAAAGTTACTTTTTCATTGCCCCTGTTAACTGCACAAGGTAACTAAAAGAGGCAGTCGCTAAACAAGAACTACCTGTAGCTATGTGGTGACTGCATATCAAACTTAATTTACCAATTAAGTCTCTTGACAGCATTCTTTTACTACCAAAAAAAAATAAAGCCTCCCCCAAATGGAAATGACATACCAAGTCTTGTATATAACCCTTTTCAAAGAATGACTAAGGCTATAACAAACAGCTTACTCATTATATACTTTCCAGCCATTGCAGCCATACTGCGACATCAACTCCAAATTTTCAATTCGAACTGCTTGGTGTTCCAGTTGAGCCATTGAGTTATTAACACATTCCTGCCATGCTGTAATATCATTCTTCTGCCCAGAGGAGGGTGCAGGTAGCTCATATCTGTAATGAAAATTAGAAGAAAAACCATTGTATCTCATTAGAGTATAATTGATAGATAACCCATTATTTTGAAGATTTAAACTTATAAATGTATCTGTTTTGTAAGGGGAGTGTAGAGTATAGAGAGTAGAGTAGAGTAGAGTAGAGTGAATAGAATAGAATAGAATAGAATAGAATAGAATAGAATAGAATAGGAAGGGACCTTGGAGGTCTTCCAGTCCAATCCTCTGCTCAGGCAGGAAACCCTAGTTAAACATAATTTAAATATCTGAAGATTCCAGGGCTTAAGCAGAAGTAATGATCCATTGTCTGTTTTTTTTCCCAAAGGTCAATATTTGTAAAATATAGGTCCATCTTTTTTCATATATTAATGATTTGTAACTCCCAAAACAATTATGTTAATTTTTAAAATGAAAAGAATTATTGACAACTGCCTAGTTCTTGTCATAATGAGGCAAGAAGTAAAATGTTAGCTTTTAAAAATTCAAAACATGCCCCCAAATTTTAGTTCTACGCTTTGCCCTACCATAGATGCAGACACTGAATCTACATATAGCTAGCCTTACCTTTTCATGCTCAGTAATTCTATGGGCTGTCGGGCTGCTAGGCGTTCAAACTCATTTCTCATTATTTCAGTCTATGAATCAAATTAAAGATAAATTAGTTATATCCAAAAAAAGCAGGCAGCAAAGATTATAATCAACACATTATCAACAGGCATACATGTATAGCAGTCTTACCTCATTATCTTTTAGAGGTTTTGGATTATAAACTTTACCACTTCTTGGGCAATACATTGATCATCATATTCAGAAATATAGATTTGTGGAATTATTTTTCTTTAATTAGAATTGGAGGATGTCATTTATACATTTATCTCTGCAACCAAAGTTTTAAATTTGATGCAGAGTGAATTATCCATTCATAGCTAACCAGATGAATACAAACCAAACAGCAATACTATCTATGGAGAAATATCCTAAAATTAAAAACCCTGTGAAAGAAATGCTAATTTGCCAACATGCACTTCACAAATTATTGGCCTGAAGTCTATTATTTGAACTAGAAAATATAATTCTTAGCAAGAGACAAAACGTCTGATGAATGAATGCAGATTATAATCCTCTACAATTTGCCAGAAAGTAATTTTTAGAGGACAAAGTAGAATTTACTATTACTAAACCATTACTAACAGTTTTTGTGAGTCAAAAGTCCATTTCAGATATATGACACATACTTATTCTAGTCTATGAAAGTGATACTGCAATTGAGAATAAATGTGGCAATTCCAAAGTCTTTTTTTCCAATTTTCTGAAATGTCTAAATTGGTTCGGAGTCCCTCCACATGTTCTAGGTTACAGTTTAACATTGCAAATGGATCTGTTATGGGGATTTTTTTGGTAAGATATTTAGAAATTAAAAGCGTACAATTTCTGCAGCTCAATCTTGATGATGTTGACAGGGTCATTCCATCCAATTCCATCTGGTCCACTCTATTGCTAATGGAAATTTTCTTTTTAAAGCACTGCAGATATTGCACACAGAACACATCCACACAAATAAGGAGAAACTTTAAAAACTGCCCTTTGTATTTGCAACGGAAGAAAGGTAATATTACATTTCTTCTACTCGCAACCATTTCTGCAGAGTATATTATGTTTGGGGGAAGTACTACTGTCCCTTTCTTACCCGCTCACCATGCCTACAAAATCTGTTTTTATCAGAAATTTTTGTAAGGAAGAAAGGAAAGGGAAAGGGAAAGGGAAAGGGAAAGGGAAAGGGAAAGGGAAAGGGAAAGGGAAAGGGAAAGGGAAAGGGAAAGGGAAGGAAGGAAGGAAGGAAGGAAGGAAGGAAGGAAGGAAGGAAGGAAGGAAGAAAGAAAGAAAGAAAGAAAGAAAGAAAGAAAGAAAGAAAGAAAGAAAGAAAGAAAGAAAGAAAGAAAGAAAGAAAGAAAGAAAGAAAGAAAGAAAGAACAAGAATTGTGGGCAAGATCAAAACTACTCCTATTTCTAAATAGCAAACCTGCATCAGGGAAAGTGTCAATAAACACAAGTCAATCAAGCATATTTCACCCACTCCCTCCATCCCAGCCAGTATCTTCTGTGCGCTCGTGTTCCGGAATGTCTAAAATTTAGACTCTTAAACGGTTTCAAGAAGAGGCCTTTCCTCAATTTAGTGTTCCCGTAATGGGCTGGACTCCCACTCCCATAATTCACGCGTAACTCTGTTGGATCGAACTAGGGAGCCGTCGTTACACTTTCTGAACGGCGGGAGCAACGCGGTGACAGAAAGGGCGTCCCGGCTTCGATCGGGGCCCGATCCCACGCGAAACACGGGTGGCGCTCACCTCGAAAGTGCTGTAGTCCGGCGTCGCCAGGTAGCTCAGGTAGTTCTTGGTGGGTCTGTAGCGCCGCGTCTCCTCCTCCACCAGCGCCGCGGCCTGAGAGAAAAGCGGACAGCGACTAGCTTAGCTCCTCCGACAGGCGCAACTGGACCCCGGCCCGCCTCTCGCCTTTCCCGACGCGCCACTCTTACCGCTTCTCGGACGCCCGGCGCTTCATAGCCCTGGTCGAAGTAGGGCAACGCATCTACAGCGACTTCGCCCGCCACTAAGCCCGGGCCGGCCATACTGGACCGCGCACGAGCCCTTTCCGCTTCTCAGTTGCCCCGCGACAAAGCTCCGTTTAGGCCTCGCCTCCTCTTACAGCGCCTGTGCGGATGTACACTTCAGCCTTGGCTCCTCGGCCTAAATTTTACCCTCGGAATGGCTGGCTGAAGAATTCTGGGAGTTGAAGTCTTCAACTTGGCAAGTTTTGAGGCCCTGGAAATCGTCCAGCCAATCGGTACCTTCGCATCGTTACGGACACCACGGAGCTGCTTAATCGCCCCTCCCTTAGCTCATGCTGTTCAGTTGATTGGACTCCAGGTGTTGCACTTGCGCACTACTGTAGCTTGGCAAAAATATTTGGGCTTTTGCTGTCCAACAGGTCTGAAAAGCATAAGACTCAGTAAGGAGCTTGAGGAAGCACGTATTTTACTTTGCACGCTTCCAGGATGGGCTATAGATCCTGGATTTGTCACAAATGTAGACAAAAAGTATATTACGTAGTCCACTGCTAAAAAAAGATGAGATATTCCTTACTGAGCTAATGTCAAAATTATCATGTCCCTTGTCATCTATAGCAATGTTTTTCAAACTTGACAACTTTAAGATATGTGGACTTCCAACACCCAGGATTCCCCAGCCAGCTTGAAAAAGAAAACGGGGAGGGGGGGGCAAAGATATTGGGTATTAAATTGGCTTAACATGTTTGCATTCCGTTTATGGTTTGTCCTGTACTTAAATAAGAATGTTTTGCTCTGTCTTAAATCATTAAAGTGCCAAAAGCCTCCAAGCTGCCCCCCTGCTTGTTTTACAAATCAAAAGTCTGCTTCACATTTAGAAACTTGCTATCGTAGTATTATTGTATATACTATAATTACTATTGTAGAATAATATAAATGTTACAGTATTAATGTAAAATAATACTATGGTGTTAATAGTATAGCCTTTCTGGTCATTGTACATGATAATATACAACAAAATTGGTTATAAAATAACTCTATGGTAGGAACCCCCTGTATGATCTTGTCTTTTTAATATTGAGAATTTAAAATATTTTTACAATAGCTTAAATTATCCCTCCCGACACTTATTGCACTGCATCATCATATGAAGGAAATGTTCTTCATAGAAATGAGTAAAGAAAGCTAGCAATATATGCCAAGAGTGTATGTCCCAGCAGCGTCACCCAAGATGTTAAGGTGCCCATCTAAAGCAAGCAGGTACGTAGCAATAGCAATAGCACTTAGACTTATATACCACTTCATAGTGCTTTACAGCCCTCTGTAAGTGGTTTACAGAGTCAGCATATTGCCCCCAACAATCTGGGTTCTCAATTTACCAATCAAGGAAGGATGGAAGGTTGAGTCAACCTTGAGCCTGTTGAGATTCGATCTGCCAAGTTGCTGGCAGCGGGTGATCAGCAGAAGTAGCCTGCAGTACTGTACTCTAACTACTGCGCCACCCCGGCTCACATATATATGGAACAGCACGATATATGAAAATGCTGGAGGCAGATTATCACTTTAGTGACGCAGGAGAAGGCAATGGTAAACTATTCCTGTATTTTTTATCGAGAAAGTCACATGGATAGAAAATATAAAATTATTGACAATACAGTGCCAGATGATGGTCCCTTCAGGTCAGATGACACTCAGCATGCTACTAAGAAAAAGCTGAAGAATAAGAAAAAAGAGCACGCTTCATTGATTATATCCATTTGTATTCCATCTTTATTATTTTATAAATAACTCAAGAAGGTAAGCATACCCAATACTGCTTCCTTCTCCTATTTTACCCATAACAAGGCATTTGAGTTGACCATATCAGGTTGTGAAATGCACCTAGAAAAATGGGAATCCCAGAATATCACATTGTTCTTTTGTGAAACTACAGGCAGATCAGGAAGTCACAGTATGGACAGAACATGGTGAAGCAGATTGATTCCAGGTTGGCAAGGATGTGAGATAAGGTTGTACACTATTTATTTAACTATATGCTGAATATAAAGTGAAACAGGATTGGAAAAGGACATGGCTTTAAAACTGGAGGAAACATCAATAATTTGTGCTATACTACTCTAATCTGCTAAAAAAAGTCAAAGAGCACAGTGAAAAAATGGAACTAAAATTAAATAAAGAAATAATGACAATAGGTACAGCAACCAGCCTTACACAGTAAATATATTGAAGTGGTAGATAGTTAAGGTAGAAAGTATCAATAGTAAAGGAACATTCAGTCAGTAAGTATACCATAGACTAGCACTTGGTAGAGTAATCATGAAGCCTTGGAAAGGATATTCAAGATGCTGGAGAGTCTATATCAAAAACAGCAGTAGCAAACTGGATGTACACTAACAATGGGTACACCACTGAAAGATTCAAAAGACCAAACTAAAGGCAGATCCTCCTGGATAAAATCTTACATATGTGGTCACTAAGAACCAACTCTGACTTGATGGCATGTGATTATCTTCAATCACTGGCAGCACTACTACGCAGAGTAGACAATGAAATAAATTTCCAGGCAGGCTAAAAGTATTTTTATTGAGATTGGCCATAACAGCAGTATCTTGCAAGTCTAATTACACTGTACCACAACCCCCTTCTTATTCAGTAAATGGGAGAAGTGACTGCCTGTGTCACTTCTGAATATTATCTGGACATTCTGGACTTAAAAGAACACACCTCAGTTCCTTTTGCCTAGGCAATAGCACCTGCATATCAGGGTCACCTTCCTTGCTCTCTACAATTATCTTGAATTATGTCCATAAATTTACAGCAAGTTCTAACTATGTTGGTTTAATGCATTTCTGTCAAGCAATAGTATTCATGTGATAGGTCACATTCTGCACAATCTGTAGCTATCAAACTCATTAAAAACTTTAATAGATATATATATATATATATATATATATATATATATATATATATATATATATATATATATATATATATATATATATATATTCAACTTATAGTGAAGCCATTGTTGTGTTACACCTGGTTTTATGGGTTGAGCAAGAAGTGAAGGAAAACTAGATGTATACTGGACAGTGGCCATACAACTCCAACAGATAAAACAAAGATTCATCAAAACACAAAAATAGTACACTTTATTCCAAAAAGATTTTGATTTCTTATAGCTTCATCTTTGTACATACAGTTTTGGTTTCTTCTTTACAGCATAAATTAAGGCTTTATAAAGAATGAGCAGAACAAACAAACATATGTGACAAAGAAGGATGACTACTGAGAAGTACCCAGAGTCTCGAACATGTTTGGGGCTAGATTAACCCAATTATTTCTCAAAAGTGGGCATGGCTCAAAGTTTTCTTCCTGTCCTTCTGAATACTATAAGAGCATAGTTCAAGTGCTGAAGTATATTCCAAAAAGCAATTCTTAACTGCTACTATTCAAGAAACGGGAAGGGTGCTACATATTCCGAAGCCAGATTCTGAAACCTTCAAAGCAAAGCAACTAAATTCAGACTCTGTTCTTTGTGTTTGGGACTTGCTTGTGTCACTGTTATATGTATATTGTGCTCCTGATATACTGCAGTATAATTTCCTCCAACTGTTGCCTTCCATATAAATAGGACTGCAAGATTGATCATAGTGATTGAATTCTGAATCCCACCGTATGTAGAGGATACTATGGAGGAGGAAGGTTGATCCCATCCAGAGACTGATCCACATTTCTTCCCTGTCCAGTACAAAGATGGGCTGTGTATAAATTTTTTTCTGTGTCTGTGGAGGAATGGAAAGCATCATCCTCAGTTCACCTCTAGACTTCTGGGAAGGCAATCATCATCTGATGTAAAAAATGGCATTTCACCCTCTCTTCTGGCACAAGCAAGACAGTCTGGTCCACCAATTGCACTTCATTTAATCTTACCCAAGTTATGGTTCCAGTTGCTGTAGCAAATATGCCTCCCCCCTCCACTCTTATAGTGTCTTAGAGGCCATTTTATATTGGCATTTATGCCATGACAGGATGGAGCTTGATCTTTTTATACAGCAGCCCTGTAGTGCAATAGTAAATGCTGGACATTTTTCTCTTTTTATTTTAACAGATTCAGCAGTTTCCCTTCTAAGGGAAGTTCCAAGAGACAGGAACTGTGGTGATGCATGTTCAGCCATAGGAAGGTGAAACGCTTGACATTTCTTGGTTTTCTTGTTTTAACTGGGTGACAAAAGTTCTGCCAAGTTTTCCTTTTTAGATCAAGTGATAGGAAGAAGAACTGCAATCTTTCTGCTTTTTTTTCCCTCCCAGTCCTCAAAATAGAATGGAAAGCAACTAGCATCCACTTTCACAGCACAGGTAGAGAGTAAAAGCAGAAGAGGAATTATCAATCATAGGTCATGTTAATCACAGTCCAAGTACAATACCTGATCATCACTATGACCATAATAAAGAAACAGACTGAAATCCAAAAACATATTTTTTTAAACAGCTTCATTTTCAGGCTATTTATTTTGGGAGACAAGCAGCTGAAGACTGCAGAAAAGCCCTCAGTACAAACCACATGAGTATCAACCTGCAATCTCACCAGATGAAAAATGTTGTTCTGAATTTACTTACATTGGGTGGGCTGTTGACTGGCCAAATGAAAATAAGGACATTTCCTAGGCCTTTCGATAAATTGTCTAACTCCTCATGGAGAATCAGCAAGTCAAACTTCTGCCTGTTCTCTCTGTTTCAGAGATGGACAATGTTCATATTCTTTGAGTAGAGCTTGAGTTCATGATAAAATTTCACCAGTTTTTTGATATTATCTTCTTTGATATTATGTACTATCTTTGATATTATTTACTATCTTTGATATTATTTACTGAACTCCCTTCTTCTTAGATAGATCTACCTTACATGCTGCAAGGGAACAAAAGAGTAACTGTTCCTCATTAAAAGCAGCATTTCTTTTGGATAAGAGGCAAGCCACAAACTTGTTTCATTCAAAGGTCAATTTAACCACACAGCAGAGAAACAGCCCAGTACTTCAGCATTATGCACTTCAAAGAAAAATCCCCTTTCACTTGGGACATTTTTGCTCACAGGCAACATTTTACTAGACAGGAGCCATTAGCTATATATTATGCAAGAGATCTGCAGAGGTGAATGAATCATGAAATACCTGCAAGCCAATATCATAGTAAACTATGATTTAACCATGATTTATTACATAAATGATGTTTGGCTGAGTATTCATTACAACAAGCCAATAACCATGGCCTAAAGCCACAGTAACTGGTTTCACCCAACACAAACTGCATTTTGGCTGAGGTCAATGTGTGAACCTAGACTTTCTGTCATATTTGATTAATGGGCTATGTAAATTCAATATTTACGTAATAAATCCTAAAAAGATTATATCAAATGCTAGGCATCTCCAGGAGTAGCTAATAAGAAAATTCAGTATTTATTGAAAGCAGTTGACAGATTTAACGTTAGATGAAGAAGCATATTGTTGATGATATTCAGCTATCGGAAAACAGTAGAATGATGCTTCAAGGGAAGAATAATTTGTTATTCCAGTTTTTACTGCAAAATAGACTGCATGAAAGTTATTGTCTGTCCCTTTACATCAGTTCGGCAGCAAATTAGTCTATTTCATTGTGAACATCTTGACTTTGAAAAATATTCATACTCCATTTGGGAAAACAGTCTTTTCCTGACAAGTAAACAATACTTTAGCATGAGGTATTTCCTCTGTCATATATGAGATGGACTTGTAATTAGACAGTGGGTACATTCACAACAATTAAGACTAACATAGCAAACAGTCTTCTTGTTTTGCTTTCAAAAATGAGAAAAAAAGCTTTACAGTGCAGTAATATGTCCAAACAATAGTTAACATGAATGATCAAGCCAATAGAATATCTGATGTGATGGTGTTAGAGTCAAGGAGAGATTATAACCTCCAACCAGCTTTAGGAAAGGCTTTCTTGTGCAAAGAATCTATTCAAGGAAATATTGGCATCGTCACTTTGCTGGATTCCTGGTTCTTTCCTGGTTTCTTCCTCTTTTTAAAAGGTACCAGCTGAATCCTTCAGATTGCTTTGAGCTGAGGCATTGGATTGCTTTGAGCATATTTTTAATAACATGAGGAAAAAGGGAGAATCTTTTCCGGCCATGCAGTATAAATAAGGATATAGTTTCTGCTGTTATTTCTGCTTTATAAATCATCTCTGTAAAAAGAAGTTCATTTTTTTGCTCAGTAAAACTCCAACCGGACCAAGCAGAACAGAGACTGAGCATGCTGTTCATATTTGGTGCTCATTTTTCCGGTCATCTGAAGTTCTTCACGTGCGACCTGAAGAATCTAACAGAATACCACAACGACACAGCCATCTCATTATGGCTTGCCAGGATTGTAAAATAAAGGTTAGTGATTCTGCATTTGGCTTTTCACTTCTTTTGTAGAAACTTCATTTTATTACCTAAAATACAACAGGAGATAAAAAGAAAGGTTGATATATTACCATGTGGGAATTATAAAAAAAAAAAAAAAAGAGCAAGTTTGTCTGTCAAAATTCACAGTGGCTAATTTTGACTTGTGGAATTTTAGGATTGGATTTTTTCAGAACAGAAAAATTTCTCTCAGGAAATGGTAAAGGGAATATAATATTTTAAAAGTATCTCCCAACACACTCAAAATTTAAATACATTTTTGAGGGTCTTCAGATCCCCCTATAAATGAGATGCAGAAAAGCCTAGGTAGGCTTTTAGTAGCAACACCCCAATTACACAATGTTTATCAATAGAAGAGAAGAGAATATATGAAGTTTTCTACATGAAATTTGCCTGATGGAATGCAAATGGTTTTCAGCTCCTGAAATCTTAAGCTTCTTTAGCACATAACTGCAGTGTTCTGTTTTGAGTGATAGTGAGCAAGGGATGATTATTGTAATTTACAATTTACGGTACATTTCAATATGCCAAAAACAGCTCTTTCAGCCTTGGTCTTAACATTCTAAATACAGTGCATTCATGCATATAATTTTTAGAATTAAATTAATTGGAGCAAGTTCAGACAAATTACCTACTTAACAACAAACACTGCTGCCTAGATTATAGTCAAATGATTGGGGGAGGGGGTGAACCGAAGACAGAGATAGAAGGATGGTTGGAGAAATGCCAAATGTTGCAGAAGTACAAGACAAGAGCAACAGGAAGGGAGGAGTGAAGCTGCCCTGCTTGAGCCTTCTCACCACTTGCAGTGCTTAGAGAAGAATATGACTGCCTCAGACTTTGAACAGGAGGACTGCTATTAGAAGTTGCTTTAAATTCCATTTGTTTAGGTCCCAATATTAACTTCTAGTGCAATGCTCTACATTTTCACTAGGCAAAAATTATCAGGTAACTGAACATGTAACTGTTAACTGAATAACTGTTAACAGAAGCAGTTAAGACGAAGGTTCACTGATCCATTGACATCATACTGCAAAATCAATTTCTTAATACTGTAAATGGCAAAAAGTGAACTGGGGAGCCTAAGATTTCAAAATCAAAGATGAGGTTAATATATTGTGCTAAGCCACAAGAAGGATTACAAATGTTGATTTACAAGATTTTGGAAACTGAGCAACGTGAGTGGTTTATAGATTACCTTGCAACATGAGCCCAGTTAAGGGTAATGATCATGAGAGTAGTGTGGCTTAAAGGTTAAGTTATTGGACTGATATCAGGAAGATCCAGGTTCAAGTCCACCTTCAGCCACAGAAACTCACTGGATGACTTGGGTCATCTCTCAGCTCAATCTACTACAGAACTGTTGCAAGCACAATGGGTGGGCATGCCATGCACTGCCTTGACCTCCTGAGGAAAAGTAGATTATAAGGGTAAATTATAAATAACATAGCTCAGCTGAAGTGTAAGCTTCAATTAAAATATAAAAAGTTAAAGCATAAGAGGCAAAAGTTCTTCCTCAACTACATTACTAAATTTCTGTTTGGATATCAAGATAAGGATTCTAACTCTCAACTAAACAGTTAGAAAGTCACATCATAAAAATCATTCTAGCTGTCAGTACCATTTTAGGAATCAAAGTAATATGATCAAGGTCGGAGTGGATCACAAACAACTAGACTAACCAAGAACAAATCTGAGGATGACTCACCCAGACTGCGAAGGATTTTGTTCATTCCACTTGGCTCAGTCTCTGGAATGGTCTCCAAGTATTCCAAGGCACGAACTTCAAACAAGCCTTGAAAAAGAAAGCAACATTTCAATAGATGCTTTTGCTCCAGAAAGCATCCCTTTTTTTTATTTCTCCTATTTTAAAAGTTGAGCTCTGTAGAAGCAAAAATATATTTAGAAAAGCAGAAGGCTACAAAGAGAATGTTTGAAACTCAGGTAGAAAATCTCTCAATTCTCTAGCATCAAAATTAGGTGAAATATGCAATATATAACTCTCTACAATTATACAATTTGCATGTATTAATGGATAGATGCACACCACTCTCCATATTTGGAAATGGAGTTTTACAATTATTTCTCAAAGAAAAACAAGGCTGATTCCCACCCCCCCTTGCTCAACTATGAAAGCAAATGTTGAATTCAGGACAGACTTCACGGAAGGCACAATTTCTTATGGGTTCTGTCTCTCTGATTCTGAAATTGTTGTAAGTCAAGGATAGCAACCTGAAACCTTCCAGATGTTGAACTGCAACTCCCATGCAACAGGGCCAAAAGCTGCTTGTTCAGCACCATCTGGAAAGAATTTTAGTTCAGCAATATCTGGATGATCATAGTTCCCACACCTTTCAAAAGTGAAGGGAAAGAGTTCCATCTGTTCATTGAACTTGCAAATTTTTTTCTTGTTCATTAATAAACTAATGAAGATATTTAAAGATATATAGATTTAATTCGGAATATGTTTAAATTTTATTCCTTTTCAATGTAACAAAAAGCACATGGCAACACCTGACTAAATTCAAAAAGCTACATAGGGTCAAAGCTAGGTAGCAGTAGGATAACCCTAGGAAAATCCCAGGGCTGTCATCTAGGCTAGAAAATTTGGGGGAGGGGGGAGATCCCAGAAGGCAATGGCAATCCACTTCCCTTTTATCAGCACAAAAACAATATGAATGTGTTGATGTAAATCACCAAGAATCAAGCGCAAGTTAAGTATGACTTTACCTTCTAGATATTTTTTAAGTTGTGGCAAGAGCTGGAACTTTGAAAACAGATATTTCTAGTGCAACTAGCAGAATCTTTTAAAAGCAAGAGCTATTTGTCCTTATTAAAATATTAAATCATTCCTATCTTCTATGTCTAGTTATTAAAATGCTTTGGTTTATGGCAGCAATAAACATTCAGTTTCCAGGCTAAAAACTTACTAAAATTCAAAACAAGTGGTTTGAGCACATCAATATCTTCAACTTCCCAGGAGAAAGGCAGCAGATATTTGTAGAGAGAACATCATCCTGAATTTGTACTATTTTTGTTCTACACCAACAGCTCACCTTTTACCCCACTCTTCCGTAGCTCTCGGTCCTGGATGAAACCAGCAAACATTTGTGTCTCCATGAAGATATCTAGGAAATGGCGCACACTGCGGGACGTATGGGACTTCCGGAAGGGCTCCCGCTGGAATACTCTCTCTCCTTTTTCAGTGACATGCATGTGCAAAGAATAGTGTCCCACGATTTCCACAAAAAAGCGCACAAAAGCCTCTGATACTAGAGAGTCCAATGTCACATCAGCTGCAGAAAGAGATGCCATATTATACAGTCAATCCAGGAAGTAATGTAATAGAGAAGAAGCTATTAGTGTGCAAGGCCATTTTTTTTCCAAATTGAAGATATTCTATCTTCAAATTGAAGATAAGCATATGTTTAAAAGTTATAGTGTTTTGGGCAACAAGACAAACATTATCTAGACTTCATTCTTGTTATTTTTCACTCACAGCAAGAAATACATCTATTTCTCTAAGCAAGGTTAGAATTATTTTTCAATCAACGTCACCTTGTGTGTAGCAGCGTTCCTGAGACAAGATTTCATGCCTTTCTTCTAAGATCTGTACAAGTGCAGCCTGAAGCTTGTGAGGTAGAATTTCATCCTCATCTGAAACCTTTGAAATAAAATAGTGTAGGAGAGAGAAAAAATCATGGTGGGAACTTGATGTCCTCAGAACTAAACAAAATGCTGTATTAAGCATCAGTACCTACAACTCTATGAAATGTCTTCAGTGTCAGTGTACAGATGCATGATTAGGCCACATATTATAAAGTGCAAACAAAATCAGCCACATATAAATTGATTGATAAAATCAATTGATTGATTGATTGATTGATATAAATTGATAAATCGATTTACAACAGGGTCTATAATATAAATTGCCAGTATAAAAATGTGGAAGTTGACAACATAATACTTTCTGTATTAGAAATTGCATAGGGAGGGATATTTTGCAAACACCCTGATGCTAAAATTCAGACAATCAGGGTTAGGACAATCAGCTAGAACAACGCAACTCAACACCTTTTTAACTTCTGCTTTGCAGAATAAGACAATGAGCAATTAGTCAGTCTGTGCTTGTTTGTCTTGCAAAAGCAGCACTTTGGTCAACAGCAGACGATGGTCACCAGCAAGTATAACATCATGACAGATTATTTTAAGGAACAAAAAAACAAAAAGTAAACAAAAAGCCCACATGTGTCTAGACAATGAAGGGAAGTAGAGGAGAAGAAGCCCATTGTAAGTTTTCCTAAGTGCCATCCTCTATGATACACACACAGCATGTGTGATTTGGCCTTCTGTATGAAATGATTGTTTCTAAACAGCAGCTGACCCAATTAGATGAATCAAGTCACAGAAAGGAAGGAGGAGCCTTACAAAACAAAGCCCAGTTGCCTTTTGAAAAGGTACCTTTGGGATGAACCTTGTTATTTATTGGTTGCATATTGCAGCATAGGGTTAGAGTTTATAACAGTATAATGTCAGTGGGAAAGCTTAAATAAATTTACACTTGTATTATGACTCTAATTCAGCCCTTCTATTGTTATATACATAAATTAAAATAAAAATGTAAAGTCAAGGCTGGCATTTATCATAATGACATGTTCAGACAGTTTAATGTTGTGGGAATGAGTTTATATACTGTCACCCACCCCTACCACCAGTAGCAGAAACCTAGAAGATCTGCATAGTTGTTTTACATCAATCAGAAAAGGATGTACTGTAATTGTTCTCAACTGTATTCTAAACTTCCCATATTTAAAAATAAACCACAATTCAGGACAGAACCTAGCCAGCTTGCTTTACTTCAACTTTTCTTGTAATACAAACTGCAACATAATTGCTTTCTGAAATATAGAAATAGTGATAAAATGTGAAGACTTCCTTGGAACTGAGCTCAACGACACATCTATATAATTTTCTAGGCAACGGAGATTTGCCATTTCCTTCTTCTGGGATTTTTTTCACCTCTAATTTTCCAGCATAATTTACAGCTCTAGCAGTTTCTCATCCAAATATTAACCAGGTTAGATCATTCTTAGTTTTTTTTGGGTTGAGCCAAATACTGTCACAGCAGCTCGGTGCTGTTATTTCCTATGGCAAAGCAGAGACTAGTATTATTTTATTCACCTTTTGCAGAAATGTATCAGCACACAGATCAACGATCAGCACCTAAGAAAAGGAAGAGTCATACAATTAATGCAAATGTTCAATTGCCTCAAGCAACCCCTTGCCCCCTTTTCAATTGCATGAAATGTTCAGAGCTGACCACGGGGCTTCTCTTTTGTATTAAATTTCTGCAATTCTCATTAACTATTAACAATTTGGAATGCAACAAGTTTACTATTTCATAGCATTAATTTAAATCCAGTCCCTCTGAAGAAATAAGAGAAAGCTCTTACAGGCTTATTAACTGGCCGGGTACAGCTACCTGTACTCTCAACAGAGAAAGCAAGTCTTTCAGAATTCTGCTTTAATTAGTTATGGGAATAGCCTTTGGACAATTACCAGTCTCACATTTAAAAAGACAAAACAGCACAATATCTTTGACCTCAAAGATGAATTACCATGTTTTTAAATGTAAGTTATGCAGTCATTACCATAGCCTTTAGCAGCCGTACAGCATGGTAAGAATGCTCTGCATTCTGGTTTCACTGATCTCACCTCTTCTATAGGCAGGTCCTGGAGATGTGTTAAGGAGCAGGAGAGGATGCCAATGAGAAAAGGAGTAGGTGAACAAACAATATCTATCATGGAGGCTGGCAGGACAGGGATGTAAGTGTGTTGCCAGGTAAATGGATAGAGGGTTGCAACCACAGCATGGCCACATTTGGACAAGGTACTATATGGAAAGAACATGAAATGAAAATTGTATCAGTAAACAAAACATCAGTATCTGAACCCCTCAGGAGATGGTCATATGAAGAAACTAAACAGTAATGTATGAAGTGGTTCTACATAAGTAAAAGAAACAGAAATGGCTCATTCAAAACAAATGAAGTGCAAAATTGACTGTTGTCCCACATTGAAGATGTTCTGAATGATACAAGGCAGCACACCCAAGAGAAGGCCTGGAATTCTCCTAATCATGCTAGTGCTCCCAAGGCAAATTATTTTAAATAGAAGAGCAGTCACATAGGTGTCACCAGCATTAGGAAATATAACAGTTCTTGGAAGGGAGAGTTCTACGCACTTCTCCCAAAGGTGAAGTCTATACCAGATTTCCAGAACAGCATTTAATTCTGGTTCCATGTACGTGAAATATTCTGTCCAAACACATGTTAGGGTAGATTGACGTATTTTTTCCTCTTGAAAAACAGATACCTCACTTTCTATGTACACTCTCCCTGCTCAAACGAAACGTATTGGCCTGCTTTTGGGCTGAAGATTGTTTCCCTGTACATTTTTGTCCAGCCTACATATACATTGCATAACAAAAATCACAAGTTTACAGTAGCATCAAAGAGTCACCTTAGATTGTCAGCAACAAAAATCACCCTTCTTTCTAGCAGAAGAGAAGCACAAACTTGGATCAAATTAGAGACACTGAGGCACTTTAAGAGACATTCAAAATCTACGTGTTCTAATCGGGAATCCAGTGGACGGCAAAGCTCAATCACCTAAAAGCAAAGAAATGAAAAAGAATCATGGATGAGAAATGCATTATTTTATTGTACTTGCTTTGGTGGATGGCTGGAAGAGATACACAGACCAGACAAATAGAATCCAACATAAAGATTGAAAGCCTTCAGATTCCATTACTTCTATGGGACAAGTAATAAGAAATATAAGCCTATTTCATATTCTATGATATGGGAATAGAGGTAATGGAATTAATTACTTCTACTGGATGATGAAATAAGCCTATTAGATAGCCACAACTACAGGGGCCTTCATTGGATGAAAATTATGTCTCAGCTTTTACCTCATTGCCAGCTCCGGGCAGAAAGCTCTTCACAGTGATGGTACGCCCAGGAGCAGGGAATGGTGCTTCCATAACACTGCGCATGAATGGGTGAACTAGGGCAGGGGACATCTCACGCCTCTTCTCCACTTCATCTAATATCTGCATAAAAAGAATTTTCTGTTACCTGTCTGGTTCCTTTTAAAGACAGTGGAAAGAGGACTGAAATAGTATATGATATAATATATGATATAATATGTATATCAGGTTGTGTGCACACAGATGTGCATGTGCGCCTTCAAGTCAGTACAGGTTATTTAGCAATATTTTTGGAAGTGGCTAGCCAATCCTTTCTTCCTAAGACTGAGAGATACTGGTAGTGGCTGGTCCGTCATTCATCTGGCAGGTCTGGACACATGGTCTCCTGGTTTCTAGGCTGATGCCTTTAACCATTGCATCAGACTGGTTCTCAATAGTTTATTTATAGTTTGCAAAATATTTTGCTTTTCAAACCTTCATGATACCAATTTTCCTGATTATTAATCCTGAAAACGGGTAGTCCAGGCCCCTAAGAGCTTTCTGGGCCATCTTCAATTATTTTTTCTTTTCTGTTCATTATTCTTTTAATTTTAAGTCATGTCCACTATTTTCAGAATGTATCCTCAGCATTTTGGTGGACGTTGGACACTCTGAGTTTTTGATATAAAAGCATTAAGTTCTGCAGCAGAACACAATTTATTTTAGCATCAAAGCATTACAGCAGCTTTGGCAAAGTCATATTCTGACATTCCCCATGGTTTGGCTCATCTTCTGAATTTGTTCGTTATTTCAGAAAAGTGACTTCTTATTTTATTTTTCGTTTTGAGTTTTTGAACTTTACACTTATGATTTTCAGCCTTCAGCCTCAGACACAAAGCCCATTGATTTTGCGTGTCAGAAGGTTGCAAAAGGGGATCACATGACCTTAGGACCCTGCAACTGTCATAAATATGAGTCAGCTGCCAAGCGTCTGAATTTTGATCATGTGACCATGGAGATATGTAATAGCCATAAGTGTGAACAATAATCAAAAGTCACTTTTTTCAGTGCTGTTGTAACTTTGAACAGTCACTAAATGAACTGTTGTAAGCAGTGGTGGGTTGTTACTGGTTCATGCCGGATTGGGGGAACTAATAGTGGCGGTGGCTTCGCCCACCCACCCGAACATCTCTGCGCATGAGCAGAAGCGTCAGCACATGCGCAGAAGCGTCGTACATGCATGTCCCCGAGCGAACCGGTAGCGAACGAAATTGAAACCCACTACTGGTTGTAAATCGAGGACTACCTGTACCTTTCCATCAGACTTTTGTCTTGCTTCAGGAGTACATCAGCTTCCTGAGGTCCATAACTGTAATTTCTTTTTGGTGTCTTGCAACATTTGGTTAGCGTGCAGTAAACTACAACTCTGAGTTTGTAAGTCTTTTTTGAAAAATATACTAAAAAAAAAGTTCTAAAGCAACAAAAAAAAAACCCATCAGATTTTGTAGTCAAGTTGTGCCCAGTACTTTGGGATTCTTTTCAATTTTGGTGCCCCCTAAAATTTGGTGTCCTAAGCAACTGCCTAATTTGCTTGGCTCTAGGACAGCCTTGAAGTATTTCTGTCTCCTGCAAGTAATCAGTTTAGGCATCTGGCAAAAACAAGTTATAAAGCTGTCCTTCCTCTTCGTAGCTTCAATGGGCAGAAATAAAAAGGAACACACCAGAACAGAACTTAGCAGGTAAGTTATATCACTTCCAGGCTCGGACTTTGTTCACATCCTGCCTCGGGGGCAGATTACTTGCAAGAACATTGAATCCTCTGCAGAGAAATGGTTGCCATGCCTTTTCTATGCAACCAGTTTTATACTAAAAAGAAGTGTAATTCCCATAGATATTTGCTATTGCAAAGCAAGCAGCAATATGAATGCAAAGTTCCTCACCTTAGAAAAAAGGTTGAAGCAACCTAGACGGCTAACCATGCAGTAGACCTCAGGTAGCCGCTTTCCTTTTCCTTCTGGCTAAAAAGCAATAGAAAGAAATAGTTAACCAAGTCTCCCAGTGTGGCTTCCCCCATCTTCTTTTTTCTACTTGACACACCAGCCTCATTAACTGTTTGAGTGACCCTTCGCTATTTATGTCTTTTCATCTAAGTAACATTTATCTATGATACAAAGCACCTGAGCACATCGCAAACTATCTATTAATAAGATTGCTTGCAAATGATTGCTCTTTACTAGCTCCTGCACAACAGAGACAAATACAAATTGCTGAACATTACTATCTGTTTTATTATCATTCTTAGCAAGAAAACATCTGGATCCAGATTCCTTCAGGTACTCCAACTGATACTTAAGACTGCAGAAAGAATAATTGCAACCAGCTTGCCTTCCATAGAAGACCTGTATATTGTGTGGGGTCAGAAGGAGGGCTTAGAAGATATTTGCAAAACTTCTCACATCCTGGACATAAACGGTTTCAACTCTTCCCCTCAGGATGGTACTACATTGCAGGCTAAAACAGCTAGACTCAGGGACAGTTTTAACCTTCACGCCAGCAAACTGTTGAACTTCTAATTCTCACAGTTCTATCTAATGTCTGTGTCTATTTAACCATGTAGTATGGCTATAGTATTATCACTTATCCTTCTTATTATCTTCTTTTCTCCACCCTTTCATTAGTATTGTTACTATGATGATTATTAGTCTGTTGTTTGCATGTACACTGAGAGCTTCTGCACCAGAGACAAACGCCTTGTGTGTCTAATCACTCTGGAACAATAAAGTATTCTGTTCTATTCTCTTTTTTAAAAAAATAATACAAAAGTCACAATATCAGCTAAGCATATGGAGGCTTTATAATGTATGTTTCACTAATATAACAAGACCTTAGACTAGCACCTTCCATAGATGCTTGACTTTCTCTGATGTACCCAGGTTCATCAGAGGTTTTCAAAATGTATTTTTCCTCAATATAAGCTCTTCTTCAAATAACAACTACCACTGGTTGTATTCAATTTCCATTAGAGCGTTTTTTCTTCTGATTCCTTTTAGAAATTTTTGACTGTGGAAAAGAGAAATGTTGGCAGATTTTGATGTTGCTCCACTGCAAAATTATTATTATTGTTCTTTGTTGTATAGTCAAACAGATGTTCAGACTATATTTGGCATGTTTATCCACCTAGCAAGGCAGATGTTGATGTTTGATAGTGTTAAAGGTATCGTGCCAGCTGTTTTGAGAAAAACTCCTTTTGTAATTGATTAATGGTGTTGTTGTTTTTTATTGCTGATGGTGTTCAAGGGATGCTCCAGTTGTTTTGGGATTGTACCCAAGGTACCTATTGCTATTAGTACCACCTTTGCTTGCTTTTGCCATCGTCATTCTATTTCTATTTGCAGGTCTTTGTATTTGTTATCTTTTCCAGTTCTTTCTCTTCTATTCTGCTATCCCAGGTATTGCCACATCTACCATCCAGACTCTCTTGTCTTTCTTATCGACAATGTTATATGGCAGGTGCCTGCCTGTTTTAATTCTTAAATCCCAGAGCACTTTAGCTTCTTCATTTTCTATTATTATATTCTTTGTCTATTTTAAGGTCCAATTCTGCCTCTGTGAATACTTTATTTTGTATTATAAATCAACATTGATCTGCTAGCCTCTGTTCTGTTGTTTCTGATTCTGGATGTTGTTCTTTCCAGAACTGGTGCATTAGTTCTTCTTGCTGGACTCGATCTGTAATAACAGATCATTATTTCTTATATTCTACAAATATATCTCCGTATATTTGTAATGGGTAAACACCTTTTCTTCCAGTACGTCTGCAACTGCTGTCCCTCGTTACTCAGCCAACAGTCCTGAGTCCTATAGCCCATTTTTCACCAGATGTCCAGGAACTACCTGTTGACCCAGGCAATGAGCAAAATAATATGTGTTTCTGTAATTTACATCCCACCATATTATGGGAGAGACATTCTTCATCCGGCTCCTCTGATGAGACCTGTCCAGTATGGTTGAACCTCTGGCATAGCTCTCATATTCCTCAGAGCACACAAACCCCACAATCACATCAAGGTAGTGCCTCACTGGAGGGGGTCAATATTATTATTCTTATTAATATATACTTAATTAATATACTCACCAAGAGCCTTTTGCAATATCCAAACCAGCGGCTGCCATCCTCACCAGTTAGCACAAAGGAAAAGGTTTCACTGAACAACACACACACACAAAAATGATTGTTAGTTTTATTAAGGAAACAAGTGCAAAGAGCTATTATATCACAACTGTATATAAAACATATTTCTCCAATCAACTTCTATATACAGGTTTTTTTTCAGAGCTCCAGAAAGTTTACAAGAGATCTTTTATTATATGTTGACTTCCCAAGTTCTCCACCCTGCTGCAAATAACCATAATTGGCAGCTTAGAAATGATCACTTCATCACAGTGTAAGTACGATGGAAACGCTAGGGCCAGCAACATCTAAACCATTGTGGCACTGTATTAGAAGGCGGAAAATAACAAGCACATGGGCCGAAAAAAGCTTCAAAAACGGGCCAAAAAAACTCTCAAAAACAGGCTGAAAAAACCCCTGAAAATGGGCCGAAAAAAGGCCTGAAAACAGGGCATGCAGAGGCCAAAAAATGACCGACGGCTGGGTGGGGCTTCAGCAATATTCAGTCTATAAGACGCACAGACATTTTCACCCCCTTTTGGGAAGCAAAAAAGTGTGTCTTATAGTTTGAAAAATACGGGAATTTTAAATACACCAGAGTACTATGAAGCACATCCAGGAAAGCAAATGGCATTGATTTTTCTAGACGCACAGAAAGCATTTGACAATGTGAACTGGCAGTTTATGCTAGCACAATTAAAAGATATGGATTTTGGGGAGAGATTTATTAACATGATTAAGGCGATATATTATAAACAAACAGCAAAGGTAATGGTAAATGGAGATATGACAGAAAAGGTTAACATTAAAAAAGGTACAAGACAAGGATGCCCCTTGTCTCCTCTATTATTCATATTGACACTGGAAGTATTAAACAGAAATATTAGACAAGACACAGAGATAAAATATGGAAATAAAAAAGAAAAAAATATAAACTACAGGCATTTGCAGATGATTTAGTCTTCATTTTGGAAGATCCACAAGAAACAGGGCCTAAATTAATAAAAAAAATAGAGGAATACGGCGAAGTGGCAGGATTGAAAATAAGAGAAAATTAAGATAGTTAAAAAATTTACAGACATGCAGAAAAAAGAGTTAATGAAGAAAATAGATATTCAGATTACTAAGAAAGTAAAATACTTAGAGATTCATCTGACAACAAGATGTCTTAAGGAAGATAATTACTATAAACTGATGCAACAAATTAAAGCAGATTTGGAGAAATGGAAAAGTCTGCAAATATCATTAATAGGAAGAATAGCTACAATAAAAATGAATATGTTACCATGTCTCATGTTCTTGCCTTTACTTTTATTGAAACAATAAATATGTTTCAATAAAACAATTAATTCAATGTTTTGTAATTCAAACAAAACAAAATAAAGCAAATTGATTTGCAGAGGGAAAAACATGAAGGAGAAAGGGAAGGGAAGGGAAGGGAAGGGAAAGGAAGGGAAGAAAGAAAGAAAGAAAGAAAGAAAGAAAGAAAGAAAGAAAGAAAGAAAGAAAGAAAGAAAGAAAGAAAGAAGCGAGAGGGAGGGAGGGAGGGAAGGAGGAGAAAGGAAGGAAAAGAAAAACAACAACCATCCTCTTGGGGGCATATAAACACTAATACAATGTTTATGAAGAAATCTAGACAATTTGGAAATTCATATTTAAGGCTGTGGTTTAAAATATTTTGATGAAAGCATCAGGAAAAGTTTCATTAATACAGCAAAGTAATGGAGACCAGATTAAAATTAAATTGTGCTTAATATTGCAACAGTTTCTAAATTGTGCTTAATACTGCAACAGTTTCTAAGTTTTGTAAAGTATGGTCACTAAACCAACAATATGATTAATCACCAAAAAATGGTAAGTGATTCTCGTATATGCCTCAAAACTCTAGCCAAAATGAGTAAGGCATTAGGCATCACCGCTTACCTCTTTGTTTCTGAGGTTGGATACCAATCTTTGGGATCAGGGAAACAAAATTTGGGAATGACCTTTAGTCTGTCTTCAGTGTCCTTAGACTGACGAAAAGGATGGTCAGACTGCAAATAAAAAAAAAAATTGCCAGGCTGTCAAACAAATAAAACCAGGCTAATATTTTCCTCTATGCAGATTGACCTAAATTAGATGCAGAGACAGTGACTGTGTTTCAACGGTATCTGGAAGCTGTGGGCAGCAATTTATCCAAGAATCTTTCAAGACACCCACCAAGTTTTTAAATTAAACATATGATTTAAATAATAAAAATGGAATGCTGCCATCTGCTAGGCAAACCATCTGCCTCTAGAATTTATTTTGAAAACGGTTTCTGTGCATCACACAGGCCCTACATATGTTGGGGGGAGGGGACGGGGGAATGGCAGCTGTTGCAATTCAGCTTGGAAATTTTTCTGATGTGCCAGATCTATTGAGACTATCATTTTATGAATGGGCAACCACCTGAGGCTATCATTTTGTGAATTATTCATAATTCATTGTCAACATTCTATATACAACTACCAATACATTCTGATTCTTGAACAACATCCAGACTTTTTTTGCCCCCTGACTATTTATTCCAGTTTTCAATGAGCTACTTTTCACGGCAAATGTCTATGGAGATTTTCAGTCAGTCATCCAGGTCATGGTTGTCTCAAAGGTGTTTTTTTCCTCCGTCCTTGGCTGGGATGGTGGGAGGAGGGGAATGGAAGGATCTCCTGTTAGAACTAATCCTTTCATTCCCTCCACCAGCATCATCACCACCCTTCAGCCAGAACTGATGAAGCTTCTTGAATGAGAAGTGAAACGTCTTCTCCTTCCTCAAGGGAGAAAAAAAAATAGTCCAGATGCCTTTTGAAAAAAGCACCTTTGAGACTAACTTTCACTGTGTGTTTTTTTTTTAAAAAAACAGAACTTTCTAAAGAGTAACAAGTTTCAGATAGTTCTTAGTTTTCCTTTGGACGTTTTCCTTCACTACATGGTCTATTCAAGCAAGTGACTGGCAGACTGTTTGGAAACAGAATTATTTTGGGAGCTGGTGGAAGTCTGTAATAATGGTGCTCATGTTATATAATCACTGCCCCATAATTACTAAAGTAAAGTTTTCCTGCTAGATCCCAGTCTGAAAGACCCTTCTGTACAAATCTTGTTAACAAATTACAAAGCATTTCCTAGGCAGAAGAAGACATGGGCTGGAAAATGCCATCATGCTTTTTGTCAACCGCGACATAAAGAGTGCAACAACCATGTGACCTTGTGAATCATTGCTTACTATATTTCTGAGCAATGTAGGCCAGTGCTGTTTTAGTATCAGTAGCAGTTTGTATTAAATCAGCACAATTTTGGAATTGCTGTTGTTCAATTGTATTTCATTCCTCATCTGAGTCTAGCATAAGAAACTAGTGTATGTTTTCCCCCAAAAAACAAAGGTGCAAACCATTTTGCAGTCTACCAGAATCTGCAGAGGGAATGAGCCCTTCCCCCACAACCACATTGGTGTCATATGTATATTTGATGGCTGCTTTTTTTCAAAAGAAATGGTGGTTGGAGAAGAGGAAACAAATACAGGAAATTCTGTCCTCGGTCCATTGTTCCTTTTTTCCAAATAATTCCTCCTCAAACTTCTTCCCCCAATTCACTGGATTCCAAATATATATCCAAGGATGCAAATGTGCACGTAGAAAGTTTAAATCTGTCCAGGACCTTTGATTGTTATCAGAAGTTGTTACCAAATTGTAATTCAGAAGATAATAGAAGACAGAGATATTTGTATCACCAGAGAATTATCAAGTTAACTTTATATGGATTTAGATAATTTTAACTGTAAATGAAGGTGGTTTTTTTCCCCAAGACTAACCATTACTCTTTGGAATCTACCTGCTAGCATCCTATTCAAAGGACAAATTCACCACTTAGGCTCAGAAAAAACTGCACCTCCACAATACACTATAAGCCCCGGAAAACTATTCTATAAAATCATACAGAGCAGATGGTGAAAACATGCAATGAAATATGGTTAATGCATAAGACAGTATGTTACTTTTCTGCTGATCGTAGCACGGATAATACTGCTGTGGACAAAACCCAACCACTGTATAAACATTGTACCTCACCTAAACCTGTGTTTCCCAGCTTCCAGATGTGCAGATTTCACTTCCCACAGTTCACAGCAACAGTCATGGGAATTGAAATCTACAGATCTGGAAGATGGCCAGGTTGGGAAACACTGATCTATACTTATACACAGACAAGGCAGACAGAGCACTAATTTACTTATTTCTTATAGAGTCTGAATCGAGAAAGACTGAAGGACTTCTCATTGGGAATCCATGAACAACTAAATCCATAACATATTCTCCTGCAACGTGGTATTTTGAGCATCCAGAAACAGACTCTGAATCAGTGAAAGCAGAGCTCAGCAAAGGCACAGTGCTCATCTTGTGTTTCCTCTGTCAGTACTTAGGTTCAATTTTAAGAGGAGTGAAGGTTCCATTCTACCTGGCCAACCAAAAGCACCTAAATTTAATTTTGTGGAGCATGGATAGAAGTAAACAGACACCAACCTTACATGGAAACTGTTGTATAACCTGTGGGGTATATGTTGCCTCTGATGGTTTCTTCTGCAGAGATACCACAACGAACAGCTCAAAGAGCTGCTGCTCCTGGAACTCAATGAGATCTCGCTCCAATGTCTGGTAATGTGGGTTCCGTTTGGACTGAGCCTGGACCTGCAGAAGGCGCTTATGGCGACCTAGAGAAAAGAAGCAGTTCTTCAGTTGCCCAATCTTGCATCATGGGATGGGTAAACGGCATGGCTTCCATTCATCAGGTAGGGGGACTGCAAAAATGGCTCTGCTATGGCTCAACAGCAGGTCAGTTTTCAGAGCTGCGTCCCCAGCATAACTAAAAGTAATTGCTATGTTGCTGGAATAACAGTATTCCCATAAGCAAAAGAAAATGTGGGTAGCAATAACACCCTAACCGTCCAATAAAAAAAAACATACAAATAAACTCATATTAAATTAACAAGCCAGAAAGCCTAACTTCCAAACAGACTTCTTGATCTCTATTGTGGTACACTAACAGAAAGCCATTCATTCTAAAAGCACATAATGCTTTAAGAAGCACTGCGAAAGTGATGAAAATTGCAGTGGCGGAGACTACAAGGACACCAAATAAATAGCTACATGTTAAGTGTCTCCCTCTCTCTAGAGAAAATGCTGATCTGACCACCTTCACAAAACTGTTGAAGGAAGGAAG
Organism: Arizona elegans; assembly: GCA_022577455.1. Classification (NCBI taxonomy): domain Eukaryota; kingdom Metazoa; phylum Chordata; class Lepidosauria; order Squamata; family Colubridae; genus Arizona; species Arizona elegans. Next base: position 169,709,193 of record JAKOOJ010000002.1, read on the forward strand.
TGAGGAAAATAATCACGGCTTGCTTGGCACTATGCCTTTATTATTATCAGGGAATTGCTGTGTTAAGCTCTATGCAGAGCTTAATTCTGACAATTTCCAGGCATGGTGAACAGGAAATGCTGGTGTGTCCAGGGCCATTGGTGCCAATTAGGACAGATGAGTCACGATGCAGAGCCAGTTTGGAGCCTGCTGCTCTAGTTGTTCTTCCTCCAGTGTTTACATGCAAGGGCCAAGCGTTATATATAATTTCACTCCAGTTACTCCTTTTTCCCAGCGAAGGGCGTTTCACAATATTGCAAGAGACAGACAGAGACATGACTGGGCTTCTTTAGCTTCAGTGAAAGGGGGAAAAAAGTTCTCAAGAGGAAGCACTGGAAATGATCAAAAGGGAAAACACTTGACCCGGAAGCAGATGATTATTATGTGCCAAGTTGTTTTCAACTCATTATTATTATGTTTATGGCATTATAAAATAAAGAGGGCCTCTAATTACAGCCCAATGAAACGGCATGGTTCTTGCCAGGTAATCCTTTCCTTCCTGGGCAGTTTATTTTCCTTCACCTTGAACAAAAGACACAACTATCCTGAGAACTTGTTGCCTATCCATTTTACATGCTTTCTCTTTTACAAATCCAAAGTCCAAATCTGCATTCAAGAATCATCCTTGTTTAACTTTCCTTCAGAACTGTGGCCATGCAGTTGCTTGTTCCCATGCTCTTTGCAGAAACTAGCCACTGCTGCCAAGCTATGGGGCATCAGAGGTGGGGGTCACAAGCAGTTGCAAGCTGTCTGAAATACTTAAGGCAGGGGTGTCAAACTGGCAGCCCATGGGCTGGAAGCGTCATGCACAGGCCACGCCCAGCCCAGCTCCAATAAGGGGGAAAATGTCACGAAATGTGACATGACGCCAACATGATGTGGCAAGTTTAACACCTGTGACTTAAGGGAAGCCTACTGGAAGCAGCAAGTGCAGTTGTGCTGTGCTGTTAAGACTTTCGAGGTAGCCCATGCAAGAAGCACAACAAAGAAGCCTGGCTTTACCTTTACCATAAGGTTACATTAAGAGAATCTTGCAAGAGCGAAAGCATTTCTCCCCTCGTCTCCTTTTTACTCTCTGGAAAAGTAGGGAGGATCTCTTCTGAAACACTTCCCACATCTCCTCTGCTTCTGTGGAGTGTGATACCTTTTGCATGAAAGATGTCTAGTCTGCAGCTCTCTGCCTTGTCTTCCAGGGTCATTACCACATACCATTACACGGGCCAACATCAAGAATCACAGTAGTCATAACAAAGCAATGTTACATTTTGTGTCACTGTTGCAGGCTTTGGTAGAATATCACAAAAAAACACTGCAGACAAATCACTTACCACTTATATTTATCCACTTCTTGGCAGAACCAGATAGGCACTGCAACATGCTCTCCTTTGCTGAAATCCACCTTTCAGACTTTGAGATAACCATGTGTCCCTTCTCTTAGGGAACTGAAGAATGGCTTTAAAAAGTTTCCCATCAAAGAAGATCTCTTGGCATTTTCTTGTTTTTTTAGTACCATTTAATTATTTATTTAATAGATTTATACTCTGCCAATATTTATACTCTGCCAATATTATACGGAGTCCATATAATACTCCTTCATCCTATTTTTCCACAACAATGTTGTGAGGTAAATTGGGTTGAGAGATAGTGACCGGCCCAAGGCCATCAGGAAGTTTGTAGAACCAGGATGCACCACTCCTAGTCCAACTCCTTCATTACTACACTACATAAGCCTTTCAGGGGTTCAAATATGTTCTAAATGAAAATACCACTACACTACTACAAGTGCTATTAGATATATGCAAAGCAACCATAATCCTTTGCTACTGACTTACATAATAATAATTTGCTGTTACATTGCAGCTAAAAATTAAGAATGATAAACAGACTGTCTTTCAAGAAAGCCTTTCCCCGACTGATTTCCTTCTCAAGGCAACTGTCATTAAATTCCTGAGGGACTCTAGGAGATCATAGCTTAAAAGTGCCGTGGTGGTGCAGTGGTTAGAATGCAGAACTGCAGGCTACTTCTGCTGACTGTCGGCTGCTTGCAATTTGGCAGTTCGAAACTCATCGATTCAAGGTTGACTCAGCCTTCCATCCTTCCTTCCAAAGTCAGTAAAATGAGGACCCAGATTGTTGGGGGCAATATGGTCACTCTGTAAACCACTTAGAGAGGGCTGTAAAGCATTGTGAAGCGGTATATAAGTCTAAGTGCTATTGCTATTATCCCGAGTTCTAAATCCATCTATTCCTTCTCTCAATCATCCCAGTTCTTAATGGATTTCTAAAATGAAGCCTTACAAGCCTTTAAATGATCATAATGCATCCATTCTGTCCAGCAAATAGTGACCATTCCAATTATTCAAATAGATCTCAGTCCCAAAGTACTTCACTGACTAGGTAGAATTTGCATAGAACATAGACACTCTCAACAGTTATCTGCAAGGTATAATTATGCCACTTGACCTGTTTTAGGGCCAGTGATTCACTCACTCACTTTTCGGCAGATTCTCTGGTTCACTCTCATATCCACTGGTTTCACCTGAAATGACAAAAAGTTTCCCTCAGATTTTGTCAACTGGGCAGAACTGGAACTGTTGGAAGCAATCTGACAGAGCAACAATCAATTATGTTCCTGAAATTTGGGAACAATTGTATGAACAGCAAAGGCATCTATTCAAAAGCATATCTACATATGTGTCAGGTGTTAAATAAAGCAAGTCAAGTTCATTATACAATTCTGTGGCGGCACCTTCTCCATTATGCAATGCAAAGGACTGAGGGAAGATGCATCACCATCAATTGTTTAACATTACTAGGCAAGTAGGCATAATTGATTTGCAAAATGTAGATTACACAAACAGCCGTTGGCTCTAGCTTGTATTTCAGCACATGTAGAAGAGGAAAGCCATCTAAAACAGGAAGGACTATTGATAAGATATATACACCCACAGAAAATACCAATATCTTGATCTTCTCGTTTTAGCAACAAAAATTCTATACCACCCTAAAGGGGCAACAGGATAAAAAAGAGAAATCACAGATCACAATATTTCTCAAGGGAATTCTCAGAATTAACATAATTAAATCCAGGTTTAATTGGAAAGGTCTCATTCCAATGGGACTGGTCCGCTCCACCCATGCCAGCAAAGGAGGGATGGTGCGGGCCCAATCAGCCAGGGTGTTCCAGCTGGCAGAATCCAGAAAAAGAACTTTCTCTGCTGTCGCTCTTGCCCTTTGGAACCTTTTGTCCCTTGTATTGAGGTCGGCTCCAACCCTGCTGACCTTCTGCAAGAATTTAAGACCTGGCTTGGACAGTTGGCTTGGGACTCCAGTGGGAGAGCATCACAGTGGAGGTGGTTGATTGATTAACAGGAATTCCACTTCCCCCCACCCCCATTCTGCTCCCACCCTTCCCATCTTTTACGTAAGGTGGAAGTTTTATATTTTCATAGTATTTTATTCCGTATAGGTTTTATATGCTGTGTAGGTTTTATATAGTTTTATTTTTTAATATTGTAAGACACCCAGAGTTATCCTGTGGTAAGATGGATGGCCAAAAAATAAATAATGAAATAATAAATAAAATAAAATAAAGTAATAAAATAAAATAAATAAAATAAAATAAAAATAAAAAAACAAATAAATAATGAATTGATTAGAAAAACTGCCCAGGATTTATACCTCTGGCTGGAGAAAGTTCTTTTCCAGTTTGTACGACCAACTTCACACGTTTCTTTCCTCGTCTGGAATCAAAGATCTCTTGTATCTTTAATACAAGCTGAAACCCAATAAGAAAGAAATCATCAAAAGGGATGATAAGTTTCAGAAAAAGAAAAACTGCATTTGTATACATGGGCTAATATTAGAAAACACTACAGAATTTAGCAGAACTATAATAGAAGAACTGATGGAAACACAAATGCCCCAAACAGAAAAGATTATTGTCATCTGCATAGTGCTAGTAATATAGAATGAGCTTTAATCTGGATACCAAAAATATTCTAATCCATAATGAAAGCTAAATTGAACAAAACATGAATGCAAATAGGTTCACTGGTGCTATGCGGTGAATGCTCTATCTCCAAGCATTACAGGGTTTTGTTTTGTTTCATTTTATTTTTTTGGTGCAGGCATAGTTTGAAATAAAGATGCAATTGTGTTCAGCTTGGTCTTGCACCTACATCATTTTCTTGCAAACATTATGGAAGTGATTTACCACTAGTTTTTTTTCCAGGACCTTTGTTAACTTTTTATCTAGATAGCAGCCTAGAACTGCCAGGCAATTTCCCATTTACCAACTACGACCAAGCCTGCTTAGCTTCTGTGATCAGCCAAGATTAGCTAGATACTGCAGTTCGTAAAAAACAAACTGTTAGAGCATAATTCTTAGGTACACTTTTTCTTGGATAGTTGGTTTCTACCATTTCCAGAGAAACAGCCATATATTCAACTGTGGTGGTGGTAGCTGCCCAACCCATCAAGCATCAGGTGGTGTCAAGTGTCTCAGGCCATAGGCAGAAGACAGAAAGATCTTCGCCACAGCATGTCTAGTCAAACTTTGCTGACGATTTCAGCTCCTCCTCTTGCTATTTTAGACAATGGCATGCAGGCCAAGTTCACTCTTGCCCGGCTTCAAGAATGCATTCAGCATTCCAAAGCAAAGGCAACAGGGTGGGATCTAGTTATTCCCTTCACCGCAAGTCATACAGAGAGACAGAAGATAGTTAGTAGGTAAACTATTCTTAGTTCCAACTCTTTCCTTAACTATAGCAACCTAAATAGAGTAAAACGGGGAAAAAAAGAATTTTAGAGATCCAGTCTGCTACTCAGGGCAAAGGCGATACAATTTGACTTCAGGAAAGGTCTGCACCTATGCAAGAAATTCTGCAGGTCTTCCATTCTTTCCTTCAGCTTCTTTTCCATTTCTGGCAAATTTTCCCAGCCCTGGTTTAAATGATTGGTTTAAGAGCGTCTTCATGATGTCAAACATGAAAAAATGAAAAGGACTTAGAAATGTATGGTACCATGTAAAAAAATATCATGGAGCTGTGACTAATGCTTTCTGGAATACATGTACATGACAGAGACTTTGGAAATGTGCACTCCTAATGCACAAGTTTTAAGCTGACTCTTGCAAAGTCTGGTGCCTGCAATATTTGTAATGGCTTCAAGAATGACTAGAAAATGCTGAGAGCTGAATGCATGATGTCAAAATGCTGGAGAATACATTATTTTCCATGCTGGAATTGAATAAGAATGTTTGGCTTACTCGGGCATTCTTCCAGCAATCATGGCCAAGTCCTATGAGTTCAGGATGAGAGAATAACATGCACTTCCTCTCTCAGTAAATTACTCTCACATTTCTGAATGTGGTTGGGGCGATGATTTTGTCTGAGGAATAATGCTCATATGGGACTGTTTAATCATCCTTTGTGGGTCAATTAATCATTTTTGTATGTTCTACATAATATTGATATGCAATACTTATAGAAAGAGGGCAAATTTGATCTGCATATGTACTGGCTTTCCTTCTATCCACCTATTCTCTCCATCATAATGGAAATAAATTCTAACTAACAATGTGACTCTTTTTGCCTTCTGGCTTTGAGTAACCAGAAATGGGACCTTCTTTTGCGCAAATTCTTAAGTAAACATGATGTCTGATCTGCAGTTCTTTTCCTTTGCAATATTTCATGATTGTGAGATTCCTTAGAACACAATGCATATGTAGATTATTAAAAATTACTAAATTACTAACATTGATTAAAAAAAATACTAATTGTAAAAGATTCCAATTTCTTCAATGAACAGGCAGTATTTATTGATTTACAGAAGTTACAGACTGATCCAAATCTATACAACTTTAGATGATAACTGATGCTTCTCAGTTTTTCTATGTTCACCTTACTTGCACATCTCTGCTAATAATTCATTCAGAAGCACATCAGGAAATTACACTGAAATTTTATATAACAGCCTCATCTTTAATGAGCTGCTCAAAAGCATTTAAAGTACAGAACAGTTGAAAGTTAAATCCTGAATCAGGAGTAAGCAACCCCAGGGAAAGAAGTCCAGGCAAAATAAAATGAACTCAAGGTCACTTTAAGCAGTCTTAGTCAGGAACTCATCTTCCTATTTTTAATAGGAGGGTGTGTGCCTGAGTTACTCCTGGTGTAAATGGGAACTTAACTGTGTCTTAACTACATATTGCCCAATATTGCCGGTGACATCTTCTTAGCAAACCTGCATGGTAATCTAAATATAGCAGGACAGGATGTCATGCTAACTTTTTAAAGATATATTTCAGTTATTTCCCTACTCAGGTCTTTTTATGTAATATTGTATACTGAATATTTATTTTATTAGGATTATTTTGAATTCAGATTGAAAACATTTGAAATAACAATCCACTGTAATTGCAAGACCTTCTGGATATAGTGTGACAGCAGTTCCCAAGCTCCCATGTAGTGTGATGGCAACTCCCAAAATTCAGCTAGCTTGAATGATGGCCAGATAAGGAATTCTAAGAATTACTATGCCACTCAACTGGGGACACCCAATTCAGAAAGATCAGTGTAGCTATGTCTCTATTAAATTTATACAGCCACCCTTCTCATCTTTGTGACTCTGGGTAGCAAGTACAATTAACACAGTTAAGAACTATAATAACATCTGATCATCTGATATTACCAACAACTCTCACATTCAAATGATGCAATACAGAATTATTTAAGAAAGCAATCACTTTTCATTAAAAATGACAGGAATGACCCAACCAAAGGCTGTGGTACAGAAGGAGATAGGGAGAGGAAATGGCAACAGAAGATGGTATTTGCCTAGCAACTAATTTTTAATATTTTGGCTCAGTCCTTACCCGGGGAAGATTTTTTCTCTTCCTGCTTCCAGCATCTCCTGCTTTGAAGAACTTCCATTCGGTCAACGTAACAGGTAGCGTTGAATCTTTTGGCAACTTCCCACGCAAACAGATCCGTGTGTTTTTTAGCTCCAAGGTTTTACGGTGAAAGAAGTGCGGCTTGTGGAGAAGCTAAAGAAATATGAAAAGAATGCTAATGTTTTATAAAGAAAACAATGCCCACTGAACTTGATATAAACAGATACAGACTCAAAAACAATACATCCCAACATGCAAAAAGGTGGCTTGGTTTTTAGAAGAGTGAAAGCAGCAAGGTCTAAAAGTTTGGTGGCCCGCGCACTCTGCCAGAAAAAATGGGCGGCCAAGCTCCTTTTCCAGTTGTGATGCCTCCTGCAACACTGCCAGTGAAAATGGAGCCCAGAAGGGCCACACACAGCCCTCATGAACTCCATTTTCACCTGCAATAGCCTGTAACCCTCTGCCAGGGAAAACGGAGCTCAGGAAGGCAACATGTGGCCCTCCCGAGCGCCATTTTCGATGGCAGAGGCCCCGCAGGCCGGTCTTTCTTTGTTTCCAGGGTAGCCCCACGGGTCAGATCTAAGCACTCCACCGGCCGGATCAAGCCCCTGGACCTTGAGTTTGACACCCCTGTTCTAGGGAATCAATGTATAGTAACAATGAGACTAATAGATACGACAGCTCTTCGTTTGAACTGTGCAATGAGGGAAAAAGTGAAATCCTCCCACCACAGTTCCAATCTTCCCTTTCCCCATGAATTCTACTTAGAATCAAAAGAGAGAAAGAAAAGAGAGATGTAGCTTCCAGGAATGAATTAATCATTATATTCATCATGGCCATGAACCCCTGGACCAGATTATAAATCACAGAGAAATTTAGGATTGTTCAAGATAAGAAATCCCACAGAGGTCACCATTCCTTGCAGCTTCTTCTTTCTAGCTTTTTCATGTAAAAAGAGATATTGCTGTGGAACATAGGAAATTACTAGAGTCAAATGTATCAGTTTCAACCTCAGCAGATAGAGGTATGTAGCTGACTTCATAAGCTAAGCATGATGGGGCCTGATTAGTATTTAGATGGGAAATTATCAGAATTACTAGTTCTATTGATTGGATTAAAAAGTAAAAAAAACTTGCATCGATACAATCATCAAGAGGTGGACTTGAAAAGTTATCTTTTACATAGGCTAAACATAAAAAATTAAATTAAAAAGAGCAAATGAAGAATACACAATCAGATTTTAATATAAGCAATATATATATATAGTATGTCTATAGGAAGACATAATCTATACAGTACTGCATATGAAAATCTATTCTATAGGAAGATATAAGAGACTAAAGGAAAGATAAACTGGAAAAAAATCCAAAATTTCAACACAGGAAAATAGGGGCTGATTTTAGCACAAGCAATCATTAAAAGAAGGAGGAGGATATTGCCTTAAACAACAAGGAGGACATATGTCAACAAATTTCAACATCAGGCAAGAAAGGGCACGGAACAATATATTAATCAAAAATGTCAACAAAGAGCACAAGGTAACAAGAAAAGGAAATGAGGAATCTATTTAAAAATCATCAGAAAATTTATAGTTAGTGTTGGGCCATTCAAGAATAGTGAAAAAAAAGATTTCATAGATTTCACTTCAAAACAAAGTAGTACAGAAATATTTTAAATATATAAATATCAAAATATTTTACAAGTAATATTATAGATTGACAGGAATATCTGTAAAAACAAAATACATTCAGGAACCAATTCTACAAGAGAATGAGACACGACTGGCAACAGATCTGCTGTTAATAAGAAAGTACCAGGTGCAGATGAAATATCTACTGAACCGTTTAAAGCTAAAGACAAAGAGACAGTTGAAGTTCAAATAAATCCATGTCAACAAATATGGAACAACACAAAGTGCAGATTAGAAAACAGCAGCAATAGTAATAGTAACAAATTATTGAGCCAATTTTCACCACATTTTGCTTAAGATTTCACCATTAAAATACATGGAGAGAGATCTTATGGAGATAATGCCAGAATGTAGAATATGTTAACATTAATAGATAAACATTTAAATAGAGGAAGAATTATTTTATGTCACTTTTCGTAACATAACTCTGGGCAGTGCACAATAAAACAAAATACAGTTGACACAGGTAGAAACTACAAAGTCTTGGGCGGGGGGGACCCTTCTTAGCCAAAAACCAAAAAAGACCCTCCCCTCATTCAACCCAAGGCCAGAGGGAAGACTAAGTTTTAAACACAGGCAAGTTGGGAGGTCAAATGCATCTTGAGATGGCTGAGGTGATTGCAAACAACAGGTGCTGTTACAGACAAGCCACACTTCCTAGGTCCCACCAGATGGCACTGCTTAATAAGGGGAACCTGGGGGATGCCCACTCTGCCCAATCATACCAGTTTTTCTTTCAGAGAAATAACAGAAGAATTAACAGAAATAATAATCAGAAGGAACTTCCTGATGAGCAAGAAGCTGCTCTAAGAATTAATTTAGAGGAAAACACAGTAGTTCAGAATAAGTAAAACAGTGCGATATGTTTACATATTTTCCCATATATGTATAATTTACACAATAAGCGTACATTAGGAATGGCTGGGTGAAACCAGTATGTATCTATGCATGCATGTATGTATGTATGTTTGCATGCATGTACAATAGCTCTACCCATTGGAGCACAGCCAGTTAAGTCTTTATATAGGCTTATGCTACAGAGTTTAAATTCAAGGCTTTTTTCTTCTGCAGCAGTTTTCCCATTGCTAATCTGCCCTGTAAAAATAGGACAATTGTATTATATTGCTAATTAAAAGTACCATAGACTGTAGTCAGTCAGTCTTGGATTAAATAAAAGCTGATTGCTCTCTTTAGGCAAGAAGCAAAAACTAAAGAACATTGGACATGTGAGGCAAGTGAAGGATGGATTTAAAAAATTTGTATGCTTGGCAGGTTGAAAGAAGACAACAGGCTAGATTGATGGACAAGATCAAACAAGCTACAGGAATGTCCCAGGGAGAATTACATGTTATTATTGCAGATAGGGCAGGATGGTTCATGCAGTCACTCTGAATTAAAACCAACTTGATTACACCTAAAAAATAACTAAATCACACAAAGAAACAAAACAACAATCAGCTTTGGGGTTAAACCTTGTAAGCTGCTTGGAGTTGCTGAGAGTGAGTTAGGCAGCCATGTAATTTTTTAAATAAATAAATAACTACTCAAGAGATCTTGATTTAAATTACATGAAGAAAAATAGATTAATATTGGTGTTAGGGTAAGCAGTTGCATAAGAACAATTTATACCCCCATGTCTCCCTTTGTGCAAAATGGTTTTTGCCTTAAAATAGTTCTTCCTTTTAAATGGTAGCTGTCAGTACTTCGTTAAACACCTATAAATTAACACATGGTTCATTCCTTTTTCAGAACAGTATAGAACATGGGTGTCAAAGTTGATCGCGTCACGTGATGTATCGTGACATAGTGTGACATTTTTTGCCTTTGCAGAGCTGGGGTGGGCATGGCCTGTGTGTGATGCATCCGGCCCAAGGGCCACCAGTGTGACAGGCCTGATATAGAAAAATAGTCACTAACAATAGTAGCTATTATAATTTCATCTTGCAGGGAAACATCTCCTTTTCCCCAAACAACCAGTGATATGCAATCTACTCCCAGTCTTCAATTCACTACAGGTAGTCCTCGACTTATGACCACAATTGAGCCCAGAATTTATGTTGCTAAGTGAGACATTTGTTAAGTGAGTTTTGCCCCATTTTACAACCTTTCTTGCCACAATTGTTAAGTGAGTTATTGCAGTTGTTAAGTTAGTAACACAGTTATTAAGTGAATCTGGTTTATCCATTGACTTTGTTTGTCAGAAGGTCCCAAAAGGTAATCACATAATCTCAGACACTGCAACCGTCATAAACGTGAGACAGTCTGAATTATGATCACGTGATCATGGGGATGCTACAACGGTTGTAAGTGTGAGAAATGGTCATAAGTCACTTTTTTCAATAATGTTGTAATTTTGAACGGTCACTAAATTAGTTATTGTAAGTCAAGGACTACCTGTGCCAAGTACGAAAAGTTAATTGGGATGGAACATTTTGAAGTTATTATAATAAGTACCTTTGGTAAGTAGTAGGTAGGTAAGAGATATTAACCTGATTTTGGCAGCCATCTAAAAAAGCACATAACATCTAATTCTTTCCTTCTGGAGCACCTCTCCTTGCTTCTTCTTGCATGAAAGCTGAGTCAAAACTGGGGATGCGCAGTAGAAGGAGGTGGGACTAAAGAAATGATTGACTCAGCTTCAAAGCAAGGAAGTAGAGGAACACCCACGAATTGTATTATCCTAACAGCATGATAGAGAAAAGAAATGGTTGGTTAGTTGAACAAATGGCAAGCTACACTAGTATTTGGTTTGGACCACATCCATATGAATCCATTCCTGAAAAGGAAAACCTATGCCCAAACACAACTGTACAAATACTATACAATTTTCTCTTTTTATTCCTTTTTTGGTTTGGTTTGGTTCTGTGCATGGGAGGGCAAAGTATCATCTTCAGAGTAAATAGAGACCAAACAAAGTTAAATCAGCTTCATGGGCATCCATTCTCTTAAAAGCGAGTTTACATATCTCTATGTTCTTCAATGAACAACTGCAATGTGATGATTCACGTGAGAATAAAGACAAGGCATAACTACTTATTTATAATCACAGAGCAATGTAGAAAAATAACTTCATTTTGTTCATATTTCTGCACGATAATGCCTAATCCCTGGGTAGCACAGGCACAAAGCCCAATATTTAACTAGAGAGGATAATCACTAAACGTGCATTCACCTTGGGTGGCTTGAAGGTATTTCGGGGAGGAGGCAGTTTCCAATTAGATGGGATCCTCCACAAAGGCTTCACTTTAATGTCCTCATAGGGATTCTCTTTGGCAGGATCTAGAAAAAAGAATTATTTTGAAGCAGAGCATGGGTAGACAAACCAACCACATATATTTGCCAATTACTATTTTTCCTTCAATCCTTCAATCCTTGAATATATCCACACAGAAGATCAGAATATGTATTCTGGAATTCTCTAGAACTGAACCGTAGCAGTTACTTTTCATTCAGAAGGCTGTTTCTTGTTTCTTTTAGATAGATCTGGAATCTTACCAATAATATCCTCATAGAGGTTGTCCTCTGACTGCGTGCAATAGAGACAGACGTGTGTGGTGCCATTTAGCTCTTCATGAAGCTTTTGGTATTCGATGGCTGCTAGTCTGTTTCGATAACTTTGGATGTCCTCAAATTCAAAGGACTTTCTATAAATAAGAATAGGATATGTTATCACACATCTTAGGTGCAAAACCAAGCGCAGCTATTTACCTCCTAGCTTTTTTTTAAAGCGAACTACCTAGGAATGGATGAATTTTAAAAATATAGTTATCTATATATAAAATAATAATATGTATATAAATAATGTGTATATACAAAATTGTTCTTGGAATGTTTTAGAAAATAAAATTATGTGCACAATTTTGGAAAATCTGTCTTTCTCAATCTTCCACCAGCAATATAGAACGAAAGAGGCAAAGGAGCCATCAAAGATAATTTGACTTGATACTAAAGCAGCTTATTTAACCAAGCCACACCTAAAAGTGCTTCAGTTACATAATAGAAACCATAAGATATAGCTTGCAAATCACAGAAATTGGAGAGTTACAATACTGTAAAACACACCGAATTTTTATTTGGTTTTATATTTATTCTTCTAAGGAAAAAGAAGAGAACTTAGATACTACAGTAGGTCTCTTGAATCTGGTGTCCCCTAGATTTTGGTACACAATCAAATAACAGTACCGCAGCAATATTATAAGTGTGTTAGGTCTATATTCCATATCATTTTAATGCAGGACTGAAACAGCAAAACTGAAATTATAGGACCAACCCCATAGTACCATTTTCTCCAAAGACAACACATGAGGGAATCTGAAAATCAGAATTTGTTGCCTGTAAATAAATAATGAATGAGAGATACTGGTATATCCTATGTAAAACCAGTGGTTATACTCTGCTACTTTATGTCTCCATGAGTACAGGGTAATTCTCAACCGGTTATTTTAGAACAGTTTAGAGTTATGATGATCTCGAAAACTGTGCTTTATGGCCTGTAAAGTACTTCTGGCTATTGTAAAATGATGCTCCCCATGATAAAGTGACTGCATTTTGGATGCTTGGTAACTGAATTGCCACTATGACCGGTTGCAGCACCCTGCAGTCACATGATTTCTGCCAGTTTCTGGCAGATTTTGTTGGATTCTGGCAAAAAAAAAAAAGTCCATTCAGAAGACAACCACTGCCAAAAATGTCAAAAACCTGTGTTTAGTCATATGTGCGCCTGGACTTATGACCAAAATGATTTACAACCAGATTTCCAGTCCCAATTTCATTGTAAAATGAAGGCTACTTGTTTTTATATTTAATATAATGTAATTGAATTGATTTAATTTCATTTAGATTATGACAGATTAAGGTAAAGGAGAAGGAGGACAGGGATAAGCCTAGAGTAATTCTCATTACAACACTTGTAACTGGCTGTTTCGTCTTTTTTTTTTTTTTGGCTGGTTGATGAAATGCAAAAAAAGAAAGATAGGAAAGTCAGAGGAATCAGTCGATCTTTTTTCCTATCACACACTGCATATGCTTAACCAAGACAGCACTGTGGGCAACAGAGACAATAGGGGCAGAAAATATCATGTCAGTATAATTTTCTACCAACTTAAAAGATCAACAGACAGCACTTTAATTCAACATAGGGGAATACTCTTTGTGCATGATACGAACTGTATCAATGATAGTGTTCCCATCATCCTTCATTTCACATGATCAAAAATGTGAAATACATCTGCAATTTATGCAAGATATTGGCTTTTCACGCCAACTTTCATACACACTAATAAACTATAAATATTCCACTTTAAAATAAATTTCTGCACCAGGATAATCCTCATCATGCATTAATGCTGAATATGACATATGTAAATGTGTTTATCTTTCGAACACAGTCATATCAGGGACTGCCTACCCATTTTTAGTCTAATTTTATGATCACATAGCTTCCTCTTACACAGCAACAAATGCAATGTTTTCATTTTCAAGGCTGAAATTTTATTTTAATGCAACACTTTGCATGCCAAAGGTCAAAAAATAAAGGCACATCCTATAAAGCACCTACAAGGATGAATGCTAGGAAAACAGTTTTGCAACTACAGCAAAAAATATTTAACATTTTCTTCATTCATGTGCTCCACTCAAATGAACAAAATTATGTAATTAAATGGAAGCAATTTTCTAAATGGAAAAATGTTTTGTTTTCTCAAGAATTATGCAAACTTCCTGGTTAATGTTTATATGAGGAAAAATGACCCCAAGTAGATGACTGATTGATTGACTGATTATGTGCACTATCAAGCCAGTGTTGATTCTTAGCAATAAAATAATGATGATGATAATTCAGTGATACTGGACAGTTTGCAAATTGTTAAAACCATTTAAAAACAAGTAAAAATACAAGAAACGCAAAACAAATAATCAAACATGGCAGAGAAAACAAACCCAGATGGGAACAAGAAAAAGGGAGAAAAATGGTGTCCATCATCTTGCCAAAGTTCTGGACAAAGAGCCTTCAGGGCCCTTCAAAATGGCAATAGAGTGGTGGGAGCAGTCAAAACTCTTTGGGGAGGGCTCATTCCAGAGAGCAGGCACTACAATAGAGAAAGCAGACTTCTGGGGTCCTGAAAGATGATATTGTTTAATCAATAGAACCCACAACATCCCAATCCAGCCAGATCAAACCAGCTGGACAGATACAATGGGATACAATGGGTGGTTCCTCAAGTAACCAGGATGTTTGCCATGTAGCTCTTATAGATAGCGACCAGCACCTTCAATCATACCTGGAAGCAAATTGATAACCAATGCAGCTCATGAAGCAAAAATGTTACATGGGCATACCAAGGCTGTCCACACTGCTGTATTCTGGTTACTTCAAGGGCAACCCCATATAGAGCATCACATACATACTTACATAGATTTTCTCCACAAATGACTTACTGCTCCAGAACGCTGCAGTCTTAATAACTGCTTGTAACAAAAAGAGGAAATTAGATTCATTCCCTACAGAAGAGGTCAAGCTGCAACCCACCTCTTAGATCTGCCTCGGATTCCTCTGCTGCCTGTTCTGCAGTCAGACTCACAGGAGGCAGTTGCAGTATAGCTCCCATTACACAGCTGTTCCAGTGGCTTCTTATTGCTGTGGTATCCATTAGCAAAGTTTGCCTGGTCCTTCTCAGAATGGTAACGGAAAGTCCTCTGCGGTTTGGGCACTGGGTTGATGGCCGGCTGCCTTTCCTGACCTTCCACATCACAATATATTGTCTCCAGGCTCTTTGCTGGAGCTACATTCAGCTCCTTCTCTGTCGAACCACAGCTTTCCCGTTTCCTTTTTAAGTCCAGTGCAACAGAAGCTTCTTCATCAAAAGGAAGAGTTTCCATCTGTTTCCATAGGACCCGTGAGGTGTAGAAATTGCCAGGGGGCAGTCTCTCCCGTGGCCATTCTGTAGCATCTGCTGCTTCGGATAAAGTGTCATTAGAAAGTTGCTCCACTGAATGGTTTCTGGAAATCTCTTGGAAGTGGTGGTCGTCCTCCTCCTCTTCCTCCTCTGTCACAGAGCCAAGATTAGAGTTTTCCCAGAAATCTAAACCTAAACGCTGAACATTTGCTTCTATACTCTTGTCAGGTGCAGGAGCTGATGGCTTTTCCCTGCTGTCGAGGCCATATCTGACCCCAAAATCCTTCAGTTTCTGCCTTTCTTCTTGGCAGACCCCTTTTGTCCGACCTTCCCACTGAGAAATCTTTTGCTTTATGTTTCGGCAGTGGCTACGGGACAGTGTTTGCACAGCCGTACGGGAAAAACTGGTATCTACACTCCCTGTGGGGTGCATGGCAGGCAAGCTAAACTCACAAGAGCCCCATCACAGCATGCTGCCTTTGGATATATATATATATATATATATATATATATATATATATATATATATATATATATATATATATATATATATATATATATTAGAGGTTAGAGAATTTCCAAAACTCAAACTCCTTTTGGTTAATTATATCCAGTTTGTAGAATGATCCAACTTTTGCAGAAAGAAGAAGGGTATCCTGATGCTATACTGTAGAAAAAAAGACAAAGGACATTTATCAAAAGGACTAGAAGGCCCAATTAGATAATATCACAATAAATTATTTTCCACAAGACTCACTTATTAAAAACAAACTAAAAATTATTCTGATCTTCTCTCAATACTGCAGAGCAAAAGACCTAGATTTGCAACTTATTCACTGATAAAAAATGTGTGACCTTTTCATTACTTTTCATTACTTTCAGTGAGAGCTAGTTTGGTGTAGTGGTTAGAGCATCAGACCAGAAACCAGGAGATCGTGAGTTCTGGTCCTACCTTAGGCACAAAGCCAACTGCGTGACCTTGGGAGATCGACTGTCTCTCAGCCCTACAAAAGAGGCAATGGCAAATTACTAAGCATTTTAGCAACTGAATTTGTATGATATACACTCATCTGATTCACAAAGGTACATTTTTAAGAATATCTCATTAGATATTCTTAACATGTTCTATATTTGTGGTACTATTAAAAGACAAAGAAGCCCAATGTTGTCATGTCTGTGTGAGAATTGGCTTTATATCAACCTACAACCTCTCTCCCAAATATAGAAATTTTGCACCTGGATGAAGAATATAGGTAAAAAAAATCTGATCTAGAGAAGTGAGCTCAGCCACAACTGAATGGCTCATTTGGCCCACTGAAAGTTCCTCACCTTGTAGAGTTGAGTATCAAATTTGAGAACAAAGTAAAAGGTAGAACCTCAGCTACTGCTACTTACTACTGTCTTGGACATTCAAACAGTAGTTGAAGAAAGATTACCCAATTAAAATCAAAACACTTCAACAGCACAAGTCATAGGATTGGAAGCTCATACCTATTAGATTTGAAGCTGATAGAGACCTGAATTAATCTCGGGGTGATGTCTAGCTCTTGCAAACTGGGCTCTTCCCAGTATCAACCAGATCTCCAAGCTGATTTATGGCCTCGAGGTATGGCTCTAAATAAAGAATAAGTCGAGTACCGTGGAAAGGCTTCACTGCTTCACTGTGCAATTTCTCCCACCTATGCTGATCAGCTGTTAGTCTGGCTCTCTTTGAATTCACCCACACAAAACATTTGTACAAAGTAAGGAGTGAAACTGACAGATGGCTAAACCCATCGGCCTACCTATCTGTCAAAACTTGTTTCTTGCCCTACTCCAGCCCTATTCTACATGAAGGGAAATGATTGATGGGTGCGCAGTCAGTAATGCTTTGCAGGCAGGAAAGGAAATAAAATCAGGGAAATGCCTTCCCTTAAAATGCCCTGAACCCTTCAAATGAAGACTCCACCATTTGATGGCAGACCAGAATAAGCGGAATAGGAATTTGAAGTAAAGGCAGCAGATGTTACGCTGATATTGTTTTCTGCTGCTTGTCACAGGCTGTTTGATAACATTTTATGCAGCAGAAGCCCTTTGTTTCACAAAACAATATGAGATATTGGCACAATAAGTACAATCACAGAGCCCTTGCACTCTGACACATTCCAAAGCACCATTTTGGAACTAAATCCGAAGCACTGCTCAGTTTCAGAATTTACCCATCTTATGGTTTGCGACATGAGCTAACCAGCAACTGACAAAAGTCATTGCCACCATTCTTTCTACTTGCTGAGATCCTAAACTGCTATAACAGAAGAGGAAAATGCAGGAGTAAGAAATTAAGAAAACTCTTCACTCTTGGAGTTTTCAGAAGATAAAAGATTGCCACAGTTTTCTGTGACAAAGTCAGCTTCATCCCAAATTACACTTTTTTTTTCCTTTTAAGAAAAAAAAAGGATTATTTTAATCTCTGTGAATCTTAACATACTTATTTTGTTCCTTGATGCTGCCCTCCAAGTAGATAAAAAGTGCCCTACTTATTTTGGCTTTTGGTGACATCCCTGCATAAATCCTCTGCCGTCTTTAAAGGACCAAAAATGATGCTGAAGGTAACCCTTGCATACGAAAACTTGCCAATGCTAGATATAGTTAGATACTGAGATGAGGTTTCCAAATGGAAAAATTCTGTATGGATGGCATTAATCTAACCCTTATCTGACATATGGGGTCCTCAGTGATAGAAAATACTGTCAAATTAGTAAAGAACTTCTTGACTTCTAGCCCCTAAAGACACCCGAGGCCTGCCCCAAATATCACTGCCATAATCCATAGAGATCCCACACAATTTCCTATGAACAATTCAGACTCTCTTCTCTAGCATTAAGAACTGGAATAAGAATTAAGTATAATTAAAGCTGTCTGGAAACAATATGGATAGGAATCTAATCTACCCTGTTCTACATTCCTTTTCTCTATATTCCTCCTGTCTTGATATACAGAATCAACAAGGCCATTCTTCAGAGTAGGAGACTGGTATCAAGGGCTAATGATTTTCAAAAGAAATTTTGGAAATCAAAGAAGGACGCAGTAATGTAACGTCCAGGGGTAGAAATCATCTCACAAAATGTGAAAAATTTCTAACTCACAATGCAGGATTTTCATACAAAGAGGAAAAGAAAGTAGTGTTGCCTGTATGATTCAGATCTTTATGGTGATTCCTTCCCTCAATGCTTCCCTGCCATTTCTCTTTTCAACGCCAGACTAACTTCTACTTCAACCCACATATTTAGCTAATCGTGGGAATCTTTTTGAGGCTTTTTTGATCTACCTTGCAGAGCAGGTGTCATATGATTGTTACATCCACTAAGAGACTGACTCCACTCATATAATTTAGTTAACTGAACTATGGTTTAATCAACTCTATTTCTGGGCTAGTACAGCATACTGAACTACAAATTAATCACACAAATAGTGTTCATAAGACACACTCTTGGCTCTGTTTGTTGCAAAGTCCATCCATTGTGGCCACTTCAATAGTACGTAAATGTAAACCCAGGCAATCAGGTTAATTCAATACCGTATGGGTTAAGATGTGGTAGAAATAACCACATGAAGTAGAAGAAGGTGATGGCAAACCACTGCTGAAAAACCTTGCCAAGAAAACTTGTCCAGGTGGTTTCTGAGAATCTTCTAGTCAATTTTTTTTTAAAAAAATGACGTGAACAGGAATTGTTCATGGAACAAAATCATGGAAGGGCGAAGTTTTTGAACACTGGTATTAAAAAAGAACTATTGTAGAATCTTCTACATTGGAAAAATTAAATTACTGCTGAAGTTTTTGTTTTAACATGAGGAAATAGCATGCACCCAAATTTAAGACAGCTCTAAACAAAAAATAAAGCTTTATTATATACAGTATTTTTGTAAAATGCCAGAGGTCAGCTTTTGGTTCTCATCTCCTTTTCACTGGATCCCTTCTACAATTTCTTCTGACCAAATGACATTCTTTGAACATTGGGTACAAGCAATATTAGCCCAAATCAGTCTAATGGCATATCTTGTTTTTAAAGGAAGACCAAATCTACTATTTTTACTACAACGGGGTAGCAGTGACTCTGCCTAGATATTCACTGCCTCCCAAAAAGCTATTTCTTTATTTTTCAAAGCAAAATTCTCTACATGTCTTTAGTATGTTGCTCTTGAAATCTGATAAATTTTTCAAATATGATCATATCCTAATCTATTCTCAGGAGAAATACTGGCTATTCTTGTTCAAGGCACAACCCTTCATGAGCCTCCACACCCAATGGAAAGAATAGAATACTACTATTTGAACTTGCACAGGCCTGCAAACCAGGTAACTGTGTCTGTCAACAAAATATGGGACTTTTGTCCTGATAAGATCTACTATCCTGTTTTGGTAAGGCACCTAGTGGGCAGAAAATTTGCCAGTGTTCAATGGAGAGTTGTGGCTAAGACTAGCAAGTTGTGTCTGCCCAAAACACTGACAGAAAAGCCCTACAGAATGACAATTATCATAGACCCATTTAATTGCCTCATCCCCATTTTTTTTTATCAAAAACAGAATCAAAAGCCATCCTCCTGTAACCTAGAACTAGATGCTGTTACTGGAAGCTGGATTAAAGAATTATGGGATACCAGTTGAAAATGGCCATATTCAGACCGCCAGAATGTCTGCTTCTCTGACAGCATTTAAGTTCTCCAATTAGAGAGGCAGAAGGTCTAACTGAAGCCACCCTCAACAGAACTGACTTAACCATTACAAACAGAAACAGTCTTATGAAAGTTTTAGGAAACCTTTAACATTCAGTGACCTTATAAAGTAGAATGAGCAATCCACAAACGTCACAAATCTAAGGGTGACTTTCTCAAAACAAGAAGGCAAAAGTGGTTTTAATCGGGTTTTGTAAGTGCAAAAAAGTTTAAGGGGCAAAACTGGCACTTATTTCTTCCATTAATCTGTCGAAATCATTTTTCTTTAAAACTTTTCATGGGCAACATGAAAACTTCCAAAACCAGACAAAACAGTTTGATTTGATTTGATTTGATTTGATTCCCAGTGATAGTATGATGACCTACACTTTCCTATGCTCCTTGGAACTGAGTTACCCACAGTTATTTACCCCTCAGAATTTAATCCCTGCTTCAGTATCTAATATAGAGACCCAAAGTATTTACAAATCAAATAGTACTGATCCTGGCTGCAAAGAAATGTTAAATCCCTGCTAAAGGATCATACATCTGACTTTTTACTTTTTATTTTAGCAAACACAAATGAAGACAGATATTGAACCTCCCTTTGGCTACCAGTAAGTAGCATTTTTGCAAGAACAGCTAGATCACAATGTGAATTAAATCCCAGACTTTAGAAATAATTTAATATATTTTACCTATTTACAATTTCTTAAATTGTCTTTATGTCCTTCCAATTTCATTTTTAAAAAGTAATAAATAGTTGCTACTAAAGAATACAAGAATCCTCAACTTATTACCACAACTGAGCCCAAAATTTATGTTGGTAAGTGTAACATTTGTTAAGTGAGTTTTGCCCCATTTTATGACCTTTCTTTCTTTATTTTTTCTTTATTTTTATTTTTTTATTATCAAATTTATATACTGCCCTTCTCCCGAAGGACTCAGGGCAGTGTACAGCCAAAGTAAAAAAACATAGATACAAACATTAAAATACAGTTAAAAAGATATATATATGCGTTTGGCACCATAATTAAAAGAACAATAATGGACCTATTAAAAACATTTTAAAAAGTGTTAAACCATCCTGGCTTACTGAAAAAGAAAGGTCTTCAGGGCATGGCGGAAGGCACCGAGGTCATGAATTCTTCGTATCTCTGGGGGCAGTTGATTCCAGAGGGCAGGTGCCCCCACAGAGAAGGCCCTCCCCCTGGGGGCCACCATTGCTTGGCCGATGGCACCCTGAGGAGGCCCTCTGTGTGGGAACGCACAGGTCGGTGGGAGGCCATTGGTAGCAGCAAGTGGTCTTGAAGATATCCAGGTCCTATGCCATAGTCCTATGCTATGTCCTTTCTTGCCACTCTTGTTAAGGAATCACTGCAGTTGTAAAATTAGTAACTCGGTTGTTAAGTGAATCTGCTATCCCCACTGACTTTGCTTGTCAGAAGGTCACAAAGGGTGATCACGTGACACTGCAACCGTCATAAATATGAGTCAGTTGCCAAGCATTTTAATTTGGGTCATGTGGCCATGGAGATGCTGCAACTGTCATAAATGTGAAAAAGGGTCATAAGTCACTTTTTTCACTGCTGTTGAAACTTTGAATGATCACTAAATGAACTGTTGTAAGTGGAGGATTACTTGTAATATAGTAATCATTTAACTGAACTCATTTAGTTTATATGAATTTATATAATACACTAAACAGTAAACTACAATTGCTGAAATTGCTCAACACACTGAGGCACAAGTGAGCCAGTCACATTTGTCCCTAACATATTATTATGCACACAGTCTCCAAGTCACATTATTTTATGATTAAAATTGTCTCAACCATATTCATTATAAACTTTCTCACCTGTTCTTGCTGTGCTCCCACAACATCCTTAATTAAGCCTTGTTTAACTATGGTTTTACCAAATAAAAAAACATCTGGCTGGTTTCTTCCCACACATTAACAAATAAATCACATTGGCAGGATTCACATAACATATTATAACAAACTTTGTTTATTTCTATGCATGTTGTGTGAGCCCAGCCTCTCCATCCTTCCGTCCCTCTGAATTTTTTTTTAAAAGACCATTGGCTTCCACTCTTAAAATATCTAAATACAGTGTTTCTCAACCTGGGCAAGATGAAGATGTGTGGACTTCAACTCCCAGAATTCCAAGCAAAGCTGGCTGGGAAATTCTGGGAGTTGAACTCCACACATCTTCAAGCTGCCAAGGTTGAGAAACACGGTCTAAATACATTAAGCACATGTTTATTCTATGGTGCTACAACAAGCAAATTTCCTACTCTGAAATTTGGTTGGCTATTGGGCATCAGTAATAAGAAAAAAGACATGTTTTTTTTAAAAAAAATCTCCGGAGACTGTTCCAGAGATGGATTTCTATTTATTTTTAAAATTCCCCTTGCAGCATTATCAGGATTGAAAAAGAAAGCACCTTTCCTGATCTCTTTGCTGAAGAGAAGGCTGTTGGAAAGTGTTAATACCACGTGACAGGGATTTTTTCTAACCTCTGTCCAACACTGCAAGCCAAAACACATTTTAAATGTTTTCCATTCCAAATTCCCAACAGGGGTTAATTTAATTTCCTGAAGCCAGGAGTTCCAAAACTATAGAATTGCCAGATGATTCAATATCACTGCTCCCCTCATTGCTGAGGTCAAGCCCACCCAGAAAAAGTATTTTTGCCTGCATAAACTAGGGCTGTTGCAATACAAAGGCATCGCCCATCACAGTACAAATTGCCACATGGGATTTGATTGTATCTGAAGAAGCCTGCTGACTTAATAGATTGATTGCTTGTACCAGGTGAGATTCCTAAGTCACTGTTGATATTCCCCATCCAAATACAGCCTGGGCTCTTCTTAAATATTTGAGATAAGAAACGTTTTCCTACCATTTGAGATACATCAATGAAAACAAAGTTAAATGTTTCTATACCCCCTTCAGAAGTTGAGTTCCACAAGGAGACCATATGTACTAATTTCAAATTATTTATATCAACCAGTCAGCATAGCTAGCTGGGGAATTCTGGGAGCTGTAGTCCCATATGTCTTAAAGTTGCTAAAGTTGAAAAAGAGTTTTATATAAAGCAATTCTGAATTTGAAGGGCTCTCCAAAGGCATGTGTCTATCTTCTGATTCTTTTCCTAACCACAGTTTTTTATAACAGAAACATTATTCATGATATATGTACTGCAACTGAACACCTCTGTTTTGATAGTAATATAACAATTGCACAAATATATGTACTATAAAATAGCAAAATATAGAGTAACCAGGACAATTTATGCAAATTCAGGGGTTCACCACATATCCCTAAAACCTCTTCCCATTATAAAATGAATGTTTCATTAGAATCAGATATGAGGAGGAAATATTCTATCAACTTGTAATAATTTTAAGTTATGTCCACTGGGGTTCTTAAATGGTTTTGGATGTACGAAAACTATCCATTACTGCCTGGGCTGGTGTAGGCAAAGTGGAGAGTAAAACCTGAAGAGAGTTTTGACAGTATTCCTTCTTTGCCTTCTGAAACATGATGGGGTTTCACACCCGTACACCCACAAACCCCTCCTCGACCTCTAGTTTGGGAACTTCTGATCTATTTACCTTATAGATCTGGCTAGCCTGGAACATCAAACTCTATTTGTGATTTAAATCAGGCCATTTTTGCCAGACTTTGGAAGAAGTGCAAAGAAGAGTAACTAAGATGATTAAGGGCCTGGAGACAAAAACATATCAAAAACAGTTGCAGGAACTGGATATAGCCAGTTCCAAAAGAAGGACTAGGGGTGACATGATATCAGTATTCCAGTACTGAGGGGCTGCCACAAAGAAGAGGGGGTCAACTTATTTTGCAAAGCACCAGAAGGCAAGACAAGAAACAATGGACAGAAACTAATCAAGGAGAGAAGCAACCTGGAATTAAGGAGAAACTTCTTAACAGTGAGGGCAATTAACCAGTGGAACAGCTTGCCTTCAGAAGCTTGGTACTTCATCACTGGAGGTTTTTAGGAAAAGACTGGATTACTATCTGTCTGAAATGGTATAGGGCCGTGATGGTGTAGCACGCGTAGCCATGTCAGTGGGCACGCGAGTGTTGCCCTAGTCCAACTCCAGTGTGCATGTGTGTGCTGGCCAGCTGATTTTCGGGCTTTCCGGTCCCACCAGAAGTTGGCAAACAGACCGTTTCCAGCCTCGGGGGGGGAGACTGTTTTCGCCCTCCCCAGGCTCCAAGAAAGCTTCTGGAGCCTGGGGAGGGTGAAAAATGGGCTTACTGAGCCCACTGTGCCATCGCGTGCCAAAAGCAGTGGGAGTGTGGGAAGGGGGCATGCGTGCATGCACAGGGGTTGCCCCACATTGAATTATGGGTGTGGGCATGTGTGTGCGCGATCCCCCCCCCCACATTTGGCACGCGACGGCAAAAAGGTTAGCCATCACTGGTATAGGGTCTCCTGCTTGAGCAGGGGATGGACTAGATTCACAGTGGTCACCAACTGGTGGTCCGTGGACCACTGGTGGTCCGTAAGAAAATTTTGGTGGTCCGCAGAAAAATTATTTGCATTTTTATGTTGCACTAAATACTATTTATCTTTTTTAAAAAATTGTATTAGTGGTCTGTGGGATTTAAAATTATGAATTTAGTAGTCCCTGAGGTCCAAAAGGTTGGTGACCCGTGGACTAGAAGGGACCTCTAAGGTCCCTTCTAGCTCTATTCTGATTGATATTTGCTCCAAGGCCATTCACTAGAGGGCATGCAAGAAACAAATCCTCTAGCAAAGCAATAGCTTTCCTGTTTAGAGATGGCTGATGCCAAGTCTTATTAGTTTTTGATGGTAATTTAAGACCCCCGTATCTACTCAGGCTTCATATTAAATGCTGCTATTTAGTGTGTTTTCCCTTATTGGTCTAGGGCAGGGGTGGGCAATTGTGGCTCTTTTACAACATGTGGACTTCAACTCCCAGAATTCCTGAGACAGCTTGTCCACCCCTGGTCTAGGGATTTTAAAAATAATTTTACATGATTTTATTAGTTTGTATAGCCACACATAACTTCAGAATTGTTTGTATAATTTATAAGTAAGTAAATACTCAATTCTAGTGTGACACAGTGAAAAATTCTCAAAGTGGGGGTTGGTATCAATCTAGAAGAGCATTCTGCTGAACCATATGCTGCCAATGTGGAATCCTATCCAAAAGATGGATGAGTCAAAAAACAAAAATGCTGGCTCCAGCTGTTTCCAAATCATGAAACAATTCTGCCAGCACGAGAATGAGAACCAAAAAGATTTTCTGACACTATTCTTAAAAGCTGCAAGTGACAAGAATAGCTAAACGAATAAATTGCCTAAATTGCAAGTGAGATTAAACACTCATTCTTGAAAATGGTGCATCAATTTATCCTGGGCTATATTTATTATAATCTGACAGCTAGAAGGATACAATGCTGACACCCCTTCAATTAACGGGATATGAATAGGAATAGATTTCTTGTGGTTGTGATTTATTTTTCTGCAGAAGGTTCCTCTCAGACACACGAGGTAGCATATTGGCTTATAGTAAAAAGGAAGAAGAGACAATGAAACTAGTTCAAACAGAATTCATCATTTGGAAACCTCGGCTATTAATCCATCTGATGTTTTAGTTCTCCGTTTGAATCCCCTAAAACCAAATCTATACACACAAATGTCATGCTGTGCACAGAAGATCACCTGACCAAGTTATCTTTTAAAATAGGACTGTGCAAATGCTTTAAGAGGCACTTCAGAGTGCACAGAAATGTGTAAAAGCATATCCTTCTGAATTGTTAAATGAACCACATTTTTTCCAGACTTGTGAACTGCTTCAGATGTTGTTCCTTACTGTCTCTGCATGCACGTTCTTTTCAGTCTGCTGGAAAGGATGTAAAGTAATTGTGTACACACACGTGCATGCAGAAATAGCTGGATGCACCAGATTAAAAAATGCTTTGCACAGGCCCCTACATGTTCTGAAATAGTTCTTCCAAAGGATTGCCCAGCCGAAGGTATATGCTGACATGGAACTAATATTGTTTCAGAACAAGAAACTGGCTAAATGAAGACGGCGTTGTGCTAAGAAAAGCAAAGAAGCAATCAGATATAAGACTTGGCTTTGTAGCAATGCAAGCAAAAACACATCCATGTTGCTATTTCTTAAGCTTTTTAACACCAGATTGTTGGGGAAACACAGCACCCCTTTACTCTATTCTCAATAAAGAGAGCTGGGCTTTAAAAAAACCAAACCAAACCAAAATAACATCCCAACCTAGTACAACTATGTACAAAAATGTGGGATATCTTTATTTTGTCTGATTTAAATGTATTCTAACTTGAAAATGGTGAATCCATTGTATTTATGTTACAAAGCATTCCACTTAATAATAGTTCAGGAGTATTTTCCTTGGGTTACCAAGTGTCAAAGAAAATATTCTAGACAGTATGTTCTTTGGGACTTGGAGAGCCAACTCAAACTTCTTGGGCAATTAGATTAGGTGGAACTTCTTCACAGCAGAGAAGAAACTTGAGTAGGGCAGGAGATCCATCCAGCATTGAGGCCTCCCAGTATGCCTAGAGAAAATTCAGTGGACATAGATTTTCAGCCAATAGTAAGCGCCCCAATAGAATGTCCTAACTTGAGGCAGAACTAACCCTTGGATCCAATGTCTTTCTGCTTTCCCATGAGACTCCAGGATTGGGTTTTGTGCCTTAACCTCCTTCAGATTAGGGTAAGCATATTTTTCCCTCTGGTAATAGGAATAGGAAAGGATTTAAAGAAAAATCTATGAGGGGGAAAGTGAAATTGCTCCTCATTGTCAACTCTGGCTAACGTTGTAGTTTTGAACAAAGTGGATTATTTGCCATTTCTCTTCACCCCACCCTCCATAAATGCTGGTTAATTTGGGGTTTCTCTATGTAGTACTCATATCTTAAGAAAACACTGGTCAGTTTTTCTATTATTCCAGAATACAAGGCACAAAATAAGGGATTTAAGTTGCAAGAAGGCATATTCCAATTAAATGTTAGCAGAAATGTCCTAATTCTAACAGTAGCCTAACAATGCCAATGACTTAAGGCTGGTTTTTCTTTGCTGGTTGCATTAAAGCAGAAACTGGATACACATTTCTTAAGGAAGTTTAATTTGGATTCCTGCACTAAGCTGGGAGTTAGACTTAATAGCCCCTTTTAACTCTGATTCTGTTATGTCCTCCCTGGTTACATGTACACTTTCTGCACTATACTAAAAAGGAATAGTCAAGGCAATAGTTACTTGCATAATTTGAGAATATATTATTAGAATTCAAATCTCTAGACATACTTCGAGACTATCTGACATGAAGAGACAACAGGTATCAGATCATGGCAAGTGATAACCTCTTCACATGTCATTTTCTAAGTGTAAATCTGGCCCACCAGTTATTTGCTCCATTAGGCAAATATGTAGGTCCTCAAAATAGCAATGAGGAAGGAAGGTGATACTTTTAATAAAACAATTTTTTAATAAAAGATGCAACAATTCCACACCAACTGCTTCCCATAAAGATCTGAAATGCCGTCCCAAAATAGGAAAGTATATGAAAACTCTTGCATTTTCACATGTGAGACTAAAATGAAGCTGGCTAGCTTGTTCCAACTGTTGTATAAATTCAGTGAACTATAAACAACAGTTGTAGTAATTATCATGCAAACTGAAAAAAATGAGATAACTAAGTAAAAAACATGGCTTAAATAAGAACACAGACACAATTTTCCTTCTCTCTCTAATTCACACAGAAAATTTTCAGTGGTGGATACTACCAATCTGTTGATATACTGCATTGAAAGGGTGGATATACTATGATTATATTTTCAGCATTTTGAGTGTGGGAAAGAAGGCAGAGCATGTCAAGGGTTCTCTAATTTATACTATCTTGAGACTTAAAGCAAAGAAAACTGGGACACATTTCAATAGCAATTTCATCTTAATGCCAAACTAGCTATGGGCATGCAGAGTTCTTTCAATGATGACTCCTTCATGTAGATAATATGCCAGAGGGAATAAGAAGTTTATCTAAAATATCATTTACTATAAGTAAATACACAGTCCCTTAGAAACACCCTGTTTCACTCATCTCCAGAAAAGGTGTGGAGCAGGAAGAGTGATTCATCTAGGACACAACATTAGGCAGGAGCTGGTTTCGGCTCCAATCCCACTGTTCCTCCCCCAGAATTCATCACCCTTCAAACCCCTATTCTGTCGTGTATTCTGACATCAACTACTATCAACCCATAACCAAGGCTGCTTTCGGAGGCACAAAATTGTCCCAGTAACACCCTTTTCCCTGAAATACTGCAACATTTTCCCTGAAGAAAATAGACAACACATCTCACATTCATTTTCCTCCCATGTTTTCCTCCTTGCTCAGAACATGTTGAGAGAAGAAAAATCAATTGTACCAGCATCCTGAGAAAATCAATGAAATAAGTACTTAACTTTGTTCTCCAGTTGTAAGTTTCACAACAAGGCTCTTACTGTTTTTCCTCTTGGCTACTCTCCATTCTTCACCAACCTATTGCCCTGTGGAAAGGATTCCAACATGCTACAATACCCTTTCTAATTCTTGATTTTTAAAAAAATCAGTACAACTTCTTAGCAGGATTCCTAAAGGAAGGGCTGCACAGGGTTTCTTTGGTGGCAGCCAAAAGGAAATGAAAGAAAAGAACTATGGAGTTTCAACTGCATTCAAAGAGACATTGCATAGTTAATTCACTGACCCTGAAAACAAGTCTAACAAGGTATAGACTGTATTCATACAACAGAGAAACAAATATTAGCTAATTATTTTTAATCTATTGTGTTATATCAATCTGTAATGATTATCATGCATCATGTGAATCCAGAAAATGAACTAAATAGACCATGGGTAAGTATGCTTTATGCTGAATATTGTACAGAACTGGATTTCAGCAAATACTTTGAGTCATACCATGATGTAGTGATTGTGTTCATGCAATACTGTAACCCATGATCACTGAATTAACTACTGTAGTTGCCTGAGTCAGCGCCTGGACCTCAAAAACTAATTACATTTGTTTGCATATTAGACTGAGCTGCAACTAGCCAACCACATTTCAACCCTACATATTGTACAAACTCAGCCACAGAATCAGTCATAATAAAAACTATTCAAAACTCTTCTGCACAATTATCAGTGTTCATTCATTTCATTCATTCGTTCGTTCACTCATTCATTTTCTCGCCATACAACTTTATGCAACAGAGGACAAAACAATTATGATTATGTAAAATAATTTACTGTTCATGGCAATTCATCTAGGAACTGTGGCAAGCAAGGAGAGAGGAGAGGAGATTTGAGTTGGCAAAATCTTCCAAAAACTTGATCCATGTGCTTCAGACAGCATTATCATCTTCTTCTCTTTTCTCCCCAAAATATGGTACCTTCAACATTTAAATGCTGTGAGCAAAATGGTTAAGGATTTCTTAGGATAGAATGGAAATGCAGCAATAAGAAAAAACTGACTGTTAGGAAAAGAGTTGCAAATTCAAGGCCACTGTGAGAGAGAAAAACACTCCTATGTGAGAAAATTGCAACCAGTTGTGACCAAAATAAAATTAATTTCCCTTCAGAGTTCACAGAATAACTGCACCGTCAGTAGCAGCACACCATACCTAATCAGGATTCTAATACAAAACCTTGGGCATGAAGCACCACTTTCCGCTGAGAAAACAACAACTTAGATACCATTAATTTGCAATCAGCAGTAAGGTCTACGTGGTTACTGGTTCACTTCTCTCTTCTGCAGGGACTAAAACCAAACATGACTCTCCCTTCTTAAAAGTAGATCACTAGCTTAGAGGCAGGAGTAGCCAACTCAACCTTTTTCTGGCTAAACCTAGAACAGGATGGACATTTGTCTGCAGCTACTCAAGGGGACCAGAAAAGAGACCTAAAGTGCCCTTAGCACTGGCTCACTGGGGGTATTCTAACATTTCCTCAATTGCAGGACAAAGCCAAGGGCTTTTGTTAGAAAATAGTATGCCTCATGGGTAACCATGGTACCAATTGTGAGATAGCCCACAGAGCTTCACTGCAGCAGTTGGCTCTATAACAGAGCAAGCAACAGAAATAAATTGAGTGATGGGTACTATATCTGTAATATAAGGCATATAATACAGAAAAATGTGCTTCCATCACATAGCAAGCAGAAAAATAGCACAATCAGGTGAAAAAAAGTGGGATACAGAAAACCCTAATTCAAGAAGCAATCTAAAAGCGCTGCAGAGAAGCAAAGCCCTGAAAAATCAGTCCATGGTTATGTTTATACAGCAGAGTGCATCACAAACTAGCCAACTGCAATTCAGCTTAGACTGCTCTAGGAACCCACCCATGTCATCAGCTGAAGGGTCAGGCTCCATGCAAACACAGACTGCATTTACACGCTGCATAATAGAACCATATTTTATTGAACAAACCACAATGCCTGAGGATGCACAGCATGTGAGGAATAATTCACTGCTGACACACAACAATCCCTGGGTCCACAACACATATGATAAAATCAAACAAACAACACAACTAAGCACAATGTGTAAACCAAATTACTACAAAGCTAGTCTCCCCCCACTGCTATTCAAATAAATAACCACAGAAAACCTTGTTTCTAACCAGCAACCAAAGATGTAACGGAGCGTAATTGTCTTTTCCTTGGGCATTCTGCAATGAGTGTCCAGGAAGAGGACGACCATGTCAGGTGACTTCCCTGCTTCTCTGCACTGTGATGTGAACAAGACTATCCAGCAACCCTGGTAGCCAACACCCTTTCCCTCCTATCTGGAGGCCAGGGCAAATGCAGGCTAAAATTCTGGCAAAGAGCCCAGAGATTCACAGCTGACAAAAAGCAGCAGAGGGGAAGCACTGGGGAAACAATTTCTTGCAATCTACATAAATATAGACTGGTAGGGCTGGGTTTCCTGGGGAGCACACAGCACAATAGATTTGGGGTAGACAACCGGTGCCCTCTAAATGCTTTGGATCCCCACAACTCCTGACCACAAGATCTTCTGATTAGAGCTTTTCGTGGACCAAAATAACTGCAAGGCATCGGGTTGCTAAGCCCTGTACAATGGGAGCATTCTACACATCTGGTACAACGGAAGCAGTTTACACATCTTGCATCTTACACAGCTTTGAGTGTCAGTTGTATATGCTCTTGCCTGTCATTTCTCTAAGCACTAGAATGTAAAGCTACAACAGTCTCCCACAAAACTGAAAAGGGCCTTTCTTAAAAACTATTTTACAAGTCATACACAAGTCACATGTAGCCTATCTGTTATAAACACCTATAGGTACTGTGTTTCCCCTAAAACACGACCCACCTCAAAAAGAAGGCCCAGCACTGTTTTATGCGCGTGCATTAAAATTAAGCCCGACCCACCAAATTTGGCCCTATTTAAGCGCATACACGGCCAGGATTGCCGGAGTGGACGATGGCAGGATTTTTCGGGTGGACAACTACTGGTAGCTGGAGTGACCATTACAAGTAGGCAAGGGTGCGTGAGGTGCGTGGGTTGTGTCGCTCGCTCTTTTCAGCCACGAAAGAAGCGGCCCAGTGGCCAGGCCATGCGTGTTGGACGAGTGGGGCGCTCTTTTCGGCCACGAAAAAAGCAGCCTTGTGGCCAGGTGAAGTGTGTGTGGGGGAATTAAGACACCCCTCAAAAAGAAGGCCTAGCCGTTTTTTCAGGGGTCAAAAGAAAATAAGACCCAGTCGTATTTTTGAAGAAACAAATTATGACCACAATTGGGACCAAATTTCCACTACTAAGCAAGGTGGTTAAGTATTTTATGACCTTTTTTGCCACGGTTGTTAAGTGAATTACTGCACTTAAGTGAATCATGCAGCTGTTTAGTGAATCCTTCCCCCATTGTCTTTGCTTGTCAGAAGCTGGCTGCGAAGGTAACAATGCAGTGGTGGGTTGCCCCCGGTTCGCACCGGTTCTATAGAACTGGTAGTAAAACTGGCGGGAGGCCCCGCCCACCGACCCCGACTTCATCAAAATGCTTCTGCGCATGCGCAGAAGAGCATGCGCATGAGCGAATGAAGTGAGAGCGCATGCACGAACGAAGCAAGAGCGCATACGCAGCCCCGCTGCGCACCGGTAGTAAAGGTAAGTAGAACCCACCCCTGTCACAATGGCAATTACATGATCCCAGGATAAATACACGTTGTTTGCCAAGTGCCCGAATTTTGATCACGTGACTGTGGGTATGCTGTGATAGTGGTAAGTGTGAGGACAGTTGTTTTTTCAGTGACATAACTATGAATGGTTGTTATATAAGTGGTGATATGTCAATGTCTATTTGTAAATATATCAGTTTGTAATTGAATATCATCTTGATTTTACCAAAGAATACAATCTGAAACTTTTTTCATGCAATCTGTAAATACTGTGCACAATGCAATAATATTTATTTCATAAAATAAAAACTATTTGCTTATTTCTTTGTACACACATAAAGGTGAAAGGCAAACATTAGCTTCCATTAATGTGAGGACCACCAGATATGTTACACTTTTAAGCAATATCAGCTGTTTGGCCAGAAAGGGAGAATGCAAGTCAACCATCTACAGATAGTCCTTGCTTAACAACAATTTGTTCAGCTACTGTTCAAAATTACATTGCTGAACGGAGAGACTTAAACCTATACCCAAAGTATTGGCCATTGCGGTGCCCCCATGGTCACATGATGAAAATTTGGGCACTTGGCGGTCTTCTCCACCATTATAACTGACCACAACTATTCCCATACTTCTATCTCTCTTCACTGGACAATTCATCCCTCCACCAAACTTGGAAGGCCTCAATCGGTTACAGGGCCCAGCAGTGCAAATACATTGCTCCACCTACCTTTGCGTTTTTCTGCAGCTGATGATGGGCACATCCACTCAATGTGAAGCATGTCTTTCTTATAAAGGTCAAATCGCACCATTCTGTAAGCAAGCACCATTTTCATGATAGATTAGAAGGCTCCTTTTCCAAATTGCACAATTTTAAGAAGGAGCCTCTCAAGAATAGCACCAGGTCTCATGATTATTTGGATCACACAAATGATTGTGTTCACTAGCTTTCTAGAACAAATGAAAACAAATGAAATTGTTCAGGAGACTAGCTGGCACAAAAGCACCCCTGTGCTCTGCTTAATGAACTATGCAATCATTTAACGACCACAGTTGGGAGAGCTGGGATTGCAATTGTAGAACAAAACAGTTACCGTACTTACTGATCACTTTATTCATGACCTGAATTGAATTCATGAATTCAATTGCGGTCATAAGTCAAGGGCTACCTGAAGGTGGTGATAGGTTCTAGAAGGAAGATATATGGACAAGCTCTCATGGTTCAGAATTTTCTGGAGGTAAGGCTTTGCATTTACTGGGTTCACCCATGGATGCACATGTTAAATTGTAAAGGAAAATATATACTTATTTATTTTACTTCTGCCACACTCTAACAACTCTTAACACCTTACAAGCTATCTAAACAAAAATTAAAACATATACAATACAGTTAAAACCAATCAATCTAATTGTAACAATTGTGTGGATAACCACTAAGACTCCCACATAAAAACATAATGATACAAAAGCAGCAACAACAAAGAGAACAAAAAACAGAAAGCAAGATGGCATCAGGCATAAACTGAAGGAAAGGCCCTCCAAAGCAACTCAGCTTTTAAATGTTTTCAGAAATCCAAAAAGAGGAGCCAGGCTGATCTCCATCATCAGGAAGATGTTCCCAAGAACTGGTGCTTCTAGAAAAGGAGTGCCATCAAACGTCAGACAGCCCTTCCACATTGTTCAGAAATGTGGGATTACAAAAAGTTCATCCCTACGAATTCTACCTCTATCCTATTACCCAGTTAAGATTTTGTCATCAATTACTCTAGATGTGTTGTATCACTTTACAGGAAGACCTTCAAAGCCAAAATACCAGTTTAGCCCCGTGAGGTAGACTAAATTAGAACATAACTACCATGTTTCCCCGAAAATAAGACCCTTACCTGATTTCCAGCTTTGTCTCCCTAACTCTAATCAGAGGAAATGGTGAGGACTGGCTGCACATGCATTTAAATATTTTTAGACAGGGCTTATTTGGGGGGGGGGGGGGGCTTATTTTAGTGCATGCGCTCAAAAGCCCGATTGGGCTTATTATTCAGGGAGGTCTTATTTTCAAGGAAACACAGTATGAATACTCTATCTTTATTGTATGGTTACATTAACAGAACCTTGCAAAACAAGATTTTCTCCATTGTCTCCTTTTACTTTCTGGAAAACTAGGGAAGGTCCCTTCTGAAATGCTTCCCATGCCTCCTCTTCTGTGAGCTGAGACATCTTTACATGCCAGTTGTCCAGTTTGTGGCTCTTCCTCCTGTCTCCCAAGATCATTCTCACACACTCTTTCAACCACTGCAGCCCTACTGAAAAAGTTTCCAGAGTTCTCCATGTAAATCTTTCAAATTGGTATACAGGATACAGTGCAGGAAACAGGACTGAAAAGGCCACACTTCTCAGAAGGATTTGCCAAAGTAGAAAAAATAGAGAAAATGCAAGATTACAACTTCTTTCATTGCAGTATCACAGATAGTCAAGAAGTGAAGTACAGTTCATGGGAGCAACTGGCAAACCCGATATACCACACTGTGAAAACATACATAAAGAATGTCTAGGGTAAATCTTTTCACACACATATCAAATAGATAACTTATCTTAAATATTCTTTTAACATACCAAATAAATGGTTGCACAATTAATCCCTTTTTCCTCTATTCAATCACATCCAATTCTTGGAGATTGCCTGTACAATCTTGGAGATTGCCTGCAGTTTTCTTGGCAATGTTTTTCAGAAGTGGTTTGCCATTGCCTCCTTCCTAGGGCTGAGTGAGAGGGAGTAACCGAAGGTCACCAGGTTGGTTTTGTGCCTAAGTCAGTAATAAAACTCATAGTTTCCCAGTTTCTAGTGGATGCTTTAAGCACTACACCAAACTGGCTCTCTAGATTCTACATTTAATTATAATCCATGATAACTAGAAGGTCACTGAATATTAATGCAGAAACTAATCAGCAACAATTTACAAGTCATCACTGTCTGGGCTCACACAATAATCTAAATCAGCAAACAAGATTATGACTTCATACAATGTGGGAATCTGGTCCATATACATACATTAGAATACTTAACTTTGTTCTCCAGTTGTAATAGTTTCACAACAAGGCTCTTACTGTTTTTCCTCTTGGCTACGCTCCATTCTTCACCAACCTATTGCCCTACTATGGAAAGGATTCCAACATGCTACAATGTCCTTTCTAATTCTTAATTTTTTAAAAAAATCAGTACAACTTCTTAGCAAGATTCCTAAAGGAAGGGCTGCACAAGGTATATGAATCTGGTCCATATACATACTTTAGAGGGATTAATCTTAAAAATTTATTATGTAGCATATTATTATGTAATATCTCTGAAATATCAAATCCTGTGGAAATTCAGAATTCAGTGGTATTTACTACATGTGACTTACACTTTGTCAGTGATTTTTTTTTTTTTTTGTTGCTTTAATTTATATGCTGCCCTTCTCCGGAGACTCAGGGCGGCTTACAATGCGTTAAGCAATAGATTGAAGAGTTTCCTTAGAAGACTCTTACTCTTATTTTTTAGCACTGATGATGTTACCTATTTTGGGTAATGAAACAGCTTCAAGAAAACAACCAAGCTCAGAGAGCACCAAGGGCCACTCTTACTCTTGCTTTGAGTCCCATTCTTAAAACTCCTCTACTTAAAGAATTATAACCTTTCTCTGTTCTTAAGGAATTTAAAAAGGAAAAACTACAGCCACTCAACTGGAAAATGCAGTTAATTGTAAAAGTGAAACCCAGTGGCTGTTCAGGCACGTTTTATAGAAAAAACAGCTTTGCGATTCATCTCCTTGGATGATAAAAAAAATATATATAACCCAGTGAGAGTGGCAAACCAGCTTTACAGGTATCACCCACCACACAAACACATATTGCTAAAGTGAAAGATGTTTCAAAGGCTATTTCAGAAGCATGCAGAGACAAAGATTTCACACATACTATCAAATCATCAGGTTAGGATGGCAAGATGTATTAGTTTCAGGCATCCACAGAAAACTGTTTCACTATCCACTGACTCCCTCAAAGAGGGAGAGAATCTCACTATTCTTAATGATTCCCCAAAACAAACCCCAAAGTTTGGCTTATTTTGATTCTCATGCAAAATAATGGATACAACAGGTGGAAGTAAGGATTAAAATCTATGTTGATTTAGAGCTCCTGATTCTTGCAACATGATTAGATGTTATACACTGAACTTTATTAAAAATATTTTTCTGGAGGGAAAAATGCAACAATCCAAACCATTTCAATGACACCAAAACTGAAGAAATTTTATTCTCCCTAAAACAAATTTTATTATTACTTTAATAGCCACATATAGTAGAAAAAACTTTATTTTTTTGAAAAAAAATCAGGAAACAAACATTCTCTTTACAGACATCAAGCCAGCTTCCCTTTTTAAGAGGACAATACAGAAATGAATAATTCCTTGAATTTAACTTTCTTTTAAACTGCAGCATAAACAGAAGGTAGATTGGGATCTACTCATAATTTTTTGAGCAATTTGCAGTAGGTGAGCAATGATTTCTGGCTCTTGTTTACTAAGCAAAGAAAATAATAAACTATTACTTATCCCCATAAATTTTACATCAACTAATCAAATTTTATGTTAAAGGAAAAGATTGAGAAGTCTGTCCAGTGCTGAAAATTAAAACAAAATATATGGTTATATTAATTTATAACAGGTTCTAGTTGGTAAATATTAGTGTTATATGAAATACAACATAAGTTATATCCCGTAAACTTTTAAGTCTGCTAATGCTTGCATTAGGATATAAAGCCAAAATTTAGGTTCTTAATTCTCTTGTCAGCAACTTCAGGAATCTGATAATTCAATACAATTACAGTTCCTTTTGATCCCACAGAGGCTGTTATGGCATTATTCAAAATTCCTTAGCCAACATTTTCCCTTTGTTTCTCTACTAGGAAAAGAAGCATTGTCCTTCTCTCCTAAATATAATAAAAGGTCACAGAACACCATTACACCATTTCCTGGTTGTGCTGTGAAACTGCTTCAAAACATTGCAGGGGGAAAATTCAACTAAGCAGACCCTTTGACTCTTCTCCAACACAAACCTTTGGAGTTTGCAAACACAGTTCTTAAAAGCATACAATGCTGTCTTTATCTTTTTCCAGAAAGTTGCCACTCACCTTCTGTTAATCCAGAGTGGCATATATTTCCCAAAAGTTATCAACATGTTTATTTCAGGGAATATTTTTGTGACCTGAATATTTCTGAATTTTAGCTTTGTGTGCTAGATTTCCTACTACCATTTAAATCCAGATATGTATTTGAAATCCTAACCCTCAAGTTTCAAATATCAATACAGACCCACTAATAGATTTTTTTTATTACAATATTTTGGTAAACTCAGAAACAGGTTTGAAGAACAGATTGCTTTGACAGCAACAAGATGTTGTGGTCACTGATTCTTATGTCACTGACAGCATGTGTGAAAAGCAGCTGCCTTCCTAGTTCAGGACTGTATCAGAAGTAAGAAGGCACACATGATGAATTCAAGTACTTCTTGAATTCACACCCATGTACAGTCTACAATCACCCCCACCATCACCCCACCAAATTATTCTTCACATAAATAGAGATTGTTTAGGATCAGCAAGCTTCCCATACAAGACTCAATACAAAACAAATAAGCACAAAACTCCAAAATTGCTCCTGGCTGTGATGGACAGTCAGAGCAATCATTCAACATCATTTTCTTATTTGACACCAGAACAGGTAATACTTGAAGCCTGAGCCAATGCTATTAATTGTCATTACAACAGGATAAAAAGAGTCCTATTGAATCAGACTAAGCCTACAGCACCAAAAAACACTCATTCTAGTACTGTGTTTCTCTGAAAATAAAACCCTGTCTTATATATTTTTGAACCCTGAAATAAGCGCTTGGCCTTATTGCCGTGCACTCTAAAGCCCGATTGGGCTTATTATCAGGAGATGTCTTATTTGGGGGGAAACAGGGTAGCAACTAGAAGCCAGTTGGAAATCAAGAAGTAGAACCTGAGAATAGCTGCCCAACATTGTCATTGCCACCTCATGGAGGATAAATGTAGTTACCACAACTATTGGTGATTAGAAGCTTTCTTTTGGGTGACTTATCTTAACCTTATCTTAACCTTTTCATTTGACGTTTACATGAGTGGCCATCACCCTCATCTTGTGGATGGAATTCATTCATTTAACTAGGAGTTCTGGGAAGAACTACTTTCTCAGGTAGACTAATTAGCAACTGTCTTATTATAAAGCATCAACCAAGGCATCCTATCACGCAGGTTATTATTTAAGAGGAACTACAGGAAAAACCAACTCAGAAAGGAGGATCTGCCTCAACCTTCAAGAATATTCCACCCACCCACCCACCTATTCTATGGGCACCAGTTTACCATGCCCTTTTTTTCGCGTTTTGGGAAGTTACCCCTGCTCAAGCGGGGATTTGCCATTCCTCGGCCTTCTTCAGGATTGAGAGTCCAGGCAGTTTCTCCTAATGAAAGATTCCCCCCCACCCCCGGGAAAAGGAGGGGATCAAATAAACTCTCTCCGCAAACAACTGAGAGTCACTCGGGCTTGAGCGTCGCAGGAGCGAGCGCAGCCCCATCGACCACAGAAAGCACAGCCTGGATCTCAAGCCTGCTCTCCCCAAGAAGCATCGGTCAAATGCCCCGCCAAACTCTGGGGGAAAAAAGCCAGAAAGTCACCACCACCACCACCACCACCCCACCCTCTGAGTTAGGCAAACAACCCCTCAAATTAAACAGGAAACTCGATGGCAAGACAATTCCCATGTTTCCCCACTCACCGGCTTCTATCGCTCCCCTGCTTCCACTGAAATCCCTTTCTGGCTCCTGCTGCTGCCGCCGCCGCCGCCCGCCGCCACTGGCAACTTCGCAAGAACCTAGTACAACTTCGCTCTCCGAAGTTGACACATTTAAGTACGGCCTCTGACGTCCTTCTTCGCCTAATATACAACTCCGCCCCCTCTTCCCTACTCACCCCACCCACCCACCCACCCATC
Source organism: Arizona elegans (assembly GCA_022577455.1). Classification (NCBI taxonomy): domain Eukaryota; kingdom Metazoa; phylum Chordata; class Lepidosauria; order Squamata; family Colubridae; genus Arizona; species Arizona elegans. Next base: position 169,748,651 of record JAKOOJ010000002.1, read on the forward strand.
CAAGTACACGCTGGGCGCTCCTTTGGATCGTGGTGGCTGGTTTTGCCGAGCGTTTTTGGCCATGTGCTACACCCAGCCGCTTCACCCACGGGCGGCCGGGAAGGAAGACCGTCTGGCCACAGATGGCTGAAGTATGCCGTCAGTCAGAGTTCCCTCCGGCAAAAACAAAAAGCGAAGGAACGAACGAAACTCGCTCGAGGCGCCTTCCCAAGCAAAATAAGTGAGGCTTGTTGTCCTGTCGCGGCTTTGGTTGGTCTTCAGGATCCCGTCTGCAACTTCTGCAACTATAGAATCCGCCTGTAGAACCTCCTTGGTCGCCGGCTTGGATGTGCGCGTGTCGCCTCACGCAGATAACACAAACGTTTTAGAGACTGTTGCACCTTCCCGCTTGCAGATGCTGCCATTTTTCTTTATGAATAACTGAGCAACCCTAATTTGCAGCAGCAGGCCCAGGCCAATTACTTTGAAATGAACTTGGATACCATGGGCTGGTTCAGACCTGCATTCACTGATGGGCGTAAAAATTGGATCAAAGAGGATATTAAGATTAATATCCTCTTTAATAATTAATTAATAATTAAGATTAATATATTAAGATTAATATATTAATATATATTATATATATAATAGGTTCTTGAATATCACTAGCTAACTTTACGCAAGTCCTGGATAATTGTGATTATGTAGATTCCCTATCAGTCAAAATGTGTCACAGCTTTCAATTGTGAGGCCAGTGTGTTGTATATTACTAGAACAAACTTAAAATCAAGAATTTGGGCAATTCTTAGAGAGATAAGCTGTACTGTTTCTAGGATCAATCGCCTGGGAATACTAGTTGCTGGATTACAAGCGAGAGAGTCTTTCTGCCTCCATGTCAGCCTTGTAGCGCTCTCAGAGATTGCCCACTATGGGGATCAAAGTCTTTTAGAGAGACCTTTGGCCTAATCCAGCCTAAATATTTTCTTTTCCTCGTGTTTTCAGGAGATACTCAAATTGCCCTTCTTACTGATATATCTCCCTGTCTGATGACAGCTTTCACAGCTGGAGAGGATCCCTGAAGGCTTGACACCAGTGAGATGGTAAATAAATGCGATGAAGAAAGACCCTGTAACATCCCAAGTTTTCTTTTAAAAAAGAACAAAACTTGGATTGTTTTCAAAGTCATTATTGTATCAGGGACAGAAGACAACAATGCTAAGCTGTTTATGGTTCTTCAAAATATTACTTTATCCCAGACCGGATGGGATGGTCTGACAGCTGTTTATTACAAAAATTTGCAGTCAGAAATGGTGGAACCACTTAGGGAACTACTTAGTAAAATACAATTCAGAGGAGAAGTACCCCGATCTTGGAGAACAGTCTTGATTTCTTTGATTTCTTTGATCCCGAAAGAGGATCAAGATCATAGTCAGCCAAAAAATTATAGGCCTATATCATTACTTAACACAGATTACAAGATTTTTGCTAAAATATTAGCAAATAGGTTAATGTCAGTCATGCAACAAATGATTCACAATGATCAATCAGGATTGATAAATGGGAGACAAATGAAAAGCAATGTAAGGCAAATTGTTAATATATTTGGGGAAGAATAACCAAGTCCTTGCAGTGCTTATATTTTTGGATGCAGAGAAAGCATTTGATCGATTGAATTGGCATTTTTTATTGAAAATAATACAAAAGATGCAGTTTGGAGAGTATTTTACACAATCTGTTAAGGCAATATACCAGAAACAAACAGCACAAATAATAATTAATGGTAGCTTAACAGAAACCTTTAACATTGAAAAGGGAATAAGACAGGGGTGTCCCCTGTCTCCATTATTGTTTATTTTGACTTTGGAACTTTTGTTGATTAATGGGATGGGAAAATATTTGTAAAAATTTTTAAAACTTATATATATATATATATATATATATATATATATATATATATATATATTACTTTATCCCAGACCGGATGTTGATTAATGGGATGGGAAAACATTTGTAAAAATTTTTAAAACTTTTTAATTAATTAATATATATATGTGTGTGTGTGTGTGTGTGTGTGTGTATTACTTTATCCCAGACCGGATGTAACTCTTAAGACGGAAGGCAAAATGAATATTTGCATTTGTTGCCAAAGCTGAATTTCTTTATGTAATGCTGTCCCTGGAGTTCTTTCCTTATACCCACAGAAGACACACCGTGCAGAATCACCCACTGAGCACTTATCCTCAGGTGCTGTAATGGCACAGTGCCCACCCACTCACTGCAACTTAGGAGAATCAAGCACTTCACCATTGCAGCTGAACAGCTGTGAGAGACTTGGGTCTGGCAAATCCTTTCACACCTTCTCACATTCACACCTTAGAACTGTAGCGATGTAGTGTCATTTCATTCAAATCAGCAAATGGGAGAAACAGTTAAAGCAAATGGCTGCAAGCTGTTGTTTACACTTGAACATTAAGAAAGGAGAACGGCTATTTAGAGCAAGGATGTGAGATGTTGCGGCATAGTGCAAAACACATAACTAATTTACAGGACCTTCCTGAGCTATGGCTAAATTTCAATAGAATTCTGCAAAATGACAAATTACAAAGCTCTGGGGGCAGAAACACAAACTTCAGGTCAGGTGGGGCTATTCTGTTCAATAACCGGGCTAAATCTGAGAAAGAAAGTGATGCACTCAGTATACTGGGCTCTGCTGAAAGGGAGAGGCATATACAAATTGGTAATATTGATAATGATGATATTTCCTAGGGAACATCCTGTATCATCATAGAGTTATATTTCAAATGAGTAAGTGCTGCTGTTTTTCCCCAGGTATAGAACCTAATAAAGTTTCTGAATAGTCCCAATGTTTTTAGTCTTTCCTCCCCAATAGTTGAACTGTTCTGCCAGTTTCGTTTTACCTTGAGGCTAACTTGTAATTATCCAGATAGTATGAATAGAATATGCAGGTAGAATGGACTTGATTGCTGATGATCATTCTAGCAGGACTTTGCTGCCTTCCTAGATTCCTGGATTGTATTTCTCATAAACTTGAAAACCCATCTGTGTAATGTGGACACAATTTGAGGAATAGTCAAGCTCTCACTACGACACAATATATAGATAAGGGTCTAGGTTCTGTATGGTGATCATGAGCTATGCAAGATTAGCATACAGCTAATGTGCAATTGTTTTGTCCTTTAACTCTATATTAAAATGAAACTTGCTTTATTATATACCAGGGGCTCAAGTCGTTTTTCAAAACTCAATGAGACTAATTACAACCAAACTTATGAAATCATAACACTAGTGATAGAAACATAAAATCTATTCCTATTGAAATCCAGGGGATTAAAAGTTTCCTTTTCTGAAGTTGGCTTGTTTTACATTTATCAGTACCATATGGGTTTTTAAAATCTATCAATATTATTGGAGTTTATGTGTATTTATGTGTACATATGTAAACATTATAATTTGCATTTTATTTAAATTTAGTGGTCACTCAGTTAAAGTGGATATCTCCCAAAGCCCAGGTATCATCCAACATCAACATTTTGAAACTTTGTAACAGGATTCTGTTGAGAGCTAGTTTGGTATAGTGGTTAAGGCATCAGGCTAGAAAACTGGAAATTGTGAGTTCGAGTCCCACCTTAGGCACAAAACCAGCTGGGTGACCTTGGGCTAGCCTGTCTCTCAACCATAGAAAGGCAATGGCAAACCATTTCTGAAAATCCTTGCTTGAAAAACTACAGGAACTTGTCCAGACACTCACTGAGAATTGTACACAGTTGAACAGAAGGAAAAAAACATAGTCAGTAGAGGGCGACAGACCTACTGCAGTATAATGGGATAACTATGAAGTAATATTAATGATGAAAGGTAACTTTGGCGGTGAAAAGCATTCAAGACTTTTGTTATCTTAATGCCTAACATAGCAATTGCTGTATTAAACATCTCCGTACACATGGCACTGTATGGTAATCCTTTATGAATGATTATCCAAATCAGGTACATTTTTCTGTCTTGTTAAATTAGTTAATCTCCATAATGCCAGATGTCTTCCGTGTTTATGAATATCAGCAGTTATGTTGATGTGGTCCGGGTTGCCTCAGTTTCAACTGAATTAAGTATTCAAAATTTTCAAGCAAAATGGAAAAAGTCTGCCTATCTGTGGTTGTGGTACTTGACTGATTTTATTTTTGCCTAATCACATGTAGAATTGAACTTTGTGGATTAGAATATCATTTGAAAGAGGCTGGCAATCGGAAAATTAAAACCGGAAATTTAAATGAATCGATATGAAAGAACAGACTGTTGATACCTACTTCAAAATTACTATTTCCCAACAGGCTAAATATCTTAGCTATATAGCTGCTCTTACACCTGTATATTCTCTCTTGGCCCTAGGAAGAAGGCAAGCTACTTCTGCAAAAAGGTTGCCTAGAAAGCTACATGGATTTGTTGCCAGAAATTAAGTCTGAGTTTAAAAAGAAAGACTTCCAGCTCTTTGTTGCTGACATCTCTTGGTCGTTCAGATTTTTACTTCCCAGCAACTAGCCTTGCAAATGATGCTAGGTGTATCACGATTAATAGATCTAAATGGACAGATTCATGATCCGGAAAGGGAAAAAGACCTGTGGGAGAATCTGTTTGGGGGAGGAATCTCTCACAGGGATATCTGGTTAGGAATAGATTTGGATGAATTAAAATGACTTTAATACTAAATCTTTTCAACGGCATGAAGAGGCTGTGTTGGAGGTCCAGAGCAACTGGAAGGCCAAAGGTTTCCTGTCCTTTTTTTAGAGTCAGGGTTGTACTTTGTATCTATATTTACACACTTTTCCTATGTCAGTTCTAAACCTAAAAAGCCTCTAGCATGGTTTCAAGTAACTACTACCAGTATATTCTTCTTTAACCTTTCTATCCAAAGAATAACTTTCTATTAGGAGAGCTGTGAATATAAACCCAGGAATTCAGGGCAGTTTGCCTGCGGGTGTTGATGACAAGTATGCAGAAGGCAGCTGAACAAAAGAAAGATCTAACTGTCTGATTAGATCTGGAAGTTGCATGATCTTCCTTCTCCAGACAGAGAGTTTTTACTACTGCAATAAAATAATATTGGTTGAACATTTTCACTCAAGATTATATTCTGCTTGGTAATTGCCAGTTTATACAAAAGATAACAAGATCATATCACTGAATACATAAAAAAGTATGTTGAGGCTTGCGCAAACTTCTGGGGAAAAAATCTTGTCAAAAAAACTGCAGGGACTAATCCAGGCAGTCGTCAAGAGTTAAAAAATATTGAAAGGCACAAAAAACAAAAAGAGCTGAGAGGAGAGGAGGATTGAAAACTGATTGTGGGGAGAGATTGAATTGCTTGAGTCCATTATAATCTCTGCACAAGGGTATAGCAGGTTGGAATCCTGGACAGGAGCAATCCTGGGGGAGACAGAGGCACAAACCACTTGTTCAAATTTTTGCACCAAATCTTGAAGGATCGTCACTTTTTTGCAAGAGCGTATCCCTATTTGTTCTAACATTTGTGGGATTGCTGACCTTGAGATTTTAGTCATTGAAATAAAACAAAATGTTAGTTCAATTTGGGAGTCTCTCGCATTCAGTCTGGTAGGGTAATGAACACAACGTACCATCAGATGCTCTCTGACTTTCATGGTGCTCAAAATCTTCCAAAAACAAGATTGTGATCCATTTAGAAAAAAGGCATGGGATACCTAGGCCCAGATGCTGTGTGTTGTCAATTGTGTGTGAATTCAACAAAGTATATTTAACTCGCCTTGATGGTGTTTTGGAAGGCCTTAAAGACCTGGCTATTTTCCCAAGCCATGGGCTAAGGAGATTTGGAGCCCCTTGCTGGATATTAAAGTATGTGTTCTGTTTGGTCTGCCAGATTCACCATCTTGTTGTTTCCCTTCTTTTCTAGTGTGCCTCTTGTTATATGCAGTATGTTATTGTTCTTGATATATTGTTTTTATTCTTTACTTTAGTGTATACGTCAGTATAATGGCTTAACAAAATGTTTGAACTCAGTTGTAATAGGATTTTTCATCCAGGATGTTAGAAAAACTGATGTTTGTAGAACAAAGAAGTGCAACAGTACAAAAAGGCTTAGGAAACATGCTGTATTTCTTTTCTTGTTTTGAAAATATAATGTAAACTGAAACAATATGGTCAGAGCTATCTTCCCTCCCCATAACTAACTAATGCTAAATAGCAATGCTATTTTTCTGGCTCCAGCTGGCTCCATGGTTCCAATAGTTGATATACATGACACTCCAACCTAGTCAGGTGATTTCAGCCCCTCAGCCATAAGATCAAGCTCATAGCACAATGTTTCGTAGCGGTAGGCCATCCGGATCTGCGCCACGTTGGTCCTGGAGATGTTATTACCCTGTGGCCCATCTTCATGATAGTTCTTGCCCAAAATATGGAGCTTTTCCTGTCAAAGGGACGCAATGGGTCACACATGCATTCCAATCACTTTTTCCCTAATTCCTCCAATTAAAAAAGGAGCTTCTTTTTGCTCCTCTTCCTTCTCTGTATCTTTTTTCCTCCCTTTGATCAACTTTGTCATATTCTCAGCTATTCAGCAACCTTATATATTCCTTTGAGATTTTTTAGTAAGCCCCATGGAAAGCCAGCTTGGTGTAGTGGTTAAGGTATCTGCCAAAAACTGGGAGATCATGCATTCTAGTCCTGCCTTGGTCCCAAAGCCAGTTGGATGACCTTGGGCTAGTTACTTTCTCTCAGCCCTAGGAAAGAGGCAACATCAAACCACTTCTGAAAACCTTGCCAAGAAAACAGCAGGACTTTCCCAGGCAGTCTCCAAGAATCAGGTACAATTGAATGGAAGAAGCATCATACCCAGTGGTGAAATCCAAAATTTTTTACTACCGGTTCTGTGGGTGTGGCTTGGTGGGCATGGTGTTGCTTGGTGGGCATGGCTTGGTGGGCATGGCAGGGGAAGGATACTGCAAAAACTCTATTCCCACCCCACTCCAGGGGAAGGATACTGCAAAATCTCCATTCCCACCCCACTCTGGGGCTAGCCAAATGTGGTATTTGCCAGTTCTCCAAACTGCTTAAAATTTCCGCTACCGGTTCTCCAGAACCTGCTGGATTTCACCCCTGATCATACCTCATGAGATAGGCCACATTGCAGGACACTGTTGCGTGCAATCTCACACATATCACAGGTGCTCAGCTTGAAGACTTGAGCAGCAATTGCATATTCTTCCATGAGAGGCTCCTGAGGAATAAATAAAGTGCTGAAAGGACAAATGCCAAAGATGCAGCCATCCCTCTTGCCTACTTCCCATCTATTTTTATAAACAAATATCCATGGAAAGAAACTGGCTTCCTACCTTGGTGTAGTGGAATTGCATGGGATCATCAGTGGAGAGAGATACCATCAATCCCTTCTGATGGAAATCAAGGAGTGGGTTTTTGGCATACTCTAGGAAGAGACTGTTGTTGCTGAGTGGGGACATGGCAATTGGGATTTGAGCTAAGAAGTAGAGATATTGCAGCACAGGACTCTGGGGAAAAAGACAGTAGTACTGAGTTAGTACAGTCATGAAGCAAGATTTCTAATTTCTTGTCTGAGAGGATATAGGTTTCAGGTTTGTTCTAAGAGAAAGTTGAGTAATGTTGAATAATATTGAATCCTTCTTATGTTATTCATTATTTGTTCAGCACTTGGAAACATAAAAGTTCCAGTCATTTCACTTATATTCCCTCTTAGAAATCTATGATGGGATCTGAATACTAGAAGAATCTAAACATTTAAGGAAGCCAGCTAGACCATGTTTTCAAACCGAAGATGCAATTTTGGTGTATTACTATGCAAGAAAATCATATAAGCATCTAAAAAGGGTGGCTTTTATCTGCTTTCTTCTGAATGCAACAACTCACCTTCATCAGGTTCAAGCCATGAGAAATATTATCTGCAGTCATGAAGGCAGCCAGGAGGTGGGTAAGAGAACCAGCTTCTCCACAGTGAGGACGGAATAGGAAGGTGTTCATACCACGCTTCCTGGAAATAATAAGGCAGCCTTTATGCATACTGTACATCTTAGGTTAATTAGGATAGGAGGATCCAGCTAACTAAGACTTTATTGGATACTATCATACACACACACACACACACACACACACACACACTGATGTCCTTCCATTTCAAAGGCATAGTGAGAGGGGAGCAGAATGCAATTGGACATTAAATTTCAGGACATCTAAATTCAACAGTCTTCATCTTATCTACATTTGATTGTTCTTTCTTCTGTCGTGGATTTGGAATGAAGACTCTAAGAACTGGATTTGATGAAGGGATCTGATCAATGCAAATGCATTCTTGAAAGACATTAAGCAATAATACACTTAACAGAATTAGTGGGCAGCTATCAGAATCATCAAACTTAAGAACGTTGCTTGACTAAAGAGTTAGTAAAGGGAATTTGAGTATCAAAGCATAGTATCAAAGCATAATCCTTTGCAAGTTTAAGCCAGAACTCACCGTCGAAGATGATTCAGCACAAGGATGTTGGCATACATATAATACAAATAATATGAATAGGATGGATTTTTTTCATGGTTCCACTCCTCAGGCTTGGGACTCTTGGTAGAAAACATGTGCCCACTATGTTTGGACTCATCATCTACACTATCAAAACCAGTAACCTGCAAGTAATAAGAAAACATTGTACAAGATGGCCAACTTCATCCAAGATGCTAAAATCTCATAGTGGTGTAATATCTTATTGCTTGTTATTCTTCGGGTCAAGACCCCCAATTTGATGAGTTGTTAACTTGCTTTAGTTAAGGATGTGCTGAATAGAATAGAAAGGGAACTTACCAAATTTGCAGATGATACTAAGCTGACAGGGACAGCTAACACCCTAGAAGATAGGCTCAAGATCCAAATGGATCTTGACAGACTTGAACACTGGGCCCTATCTAACAAAATGAAATTCAGTGTAGAGAAAAGTAAAGTCCTACACTTAGGCAAGAAAAAACAAAAGTGCACATATAGACTGGGTGAAACCAGGCTTAATATCAGTAACTGTGAGAGGGATCTTGGAGTCTTAGTGGACAACCAGCTAAATATGAGCCAGCAGTGTGCAGCAGCCGCCAAAAAAGCCAATGCAGTCCTAAATTGCATTAACAGAGGGATACACTCAAGATCAAGCGTGGTACTAATACCACTCTATAAGGCCTTAGTAAGACCACACCTAGAGTACTGCATCCAGTTTTAGTCACCACATTATAAAAAGATGTTGAGACTTTAGAAAAAGTTCAGAGAAGAGCAACCAGGATGATTAGGGGACTGGAGATAAAACACATGAAGAATGGATATAGGAACTGGGCATGGCTGGTCTAGTGAAGAGAAGGACCAGGGCAGACACAATAGCAGTGTTCCAATATTTGAGGGGCTGCCACAGAGAAGAGGGGGTCAAGCTGTTTTCCAAAGCACCTGTAGGCCAGACAAGGAATAATGGATGGAAACTGAAGAAGGAGAGATGTAACCTGGAAATAAGGAGATTTTTTCTGACCGTAAGAACAATCAACTAATGGAACAGCTTGCCTTCAGAAGTTGTGGGAGCTTCATCTCTTGAGACTTTCAAGAAGGTATTGGACTACCATTTGTCAGAAATGGTGTAGGGTCTTCTGCTTGGACGGGGTGGGGGGGGTTGGACTAGATGACCTACAAGGTCCCTTCCAACTCTGTTAATCTGTTAATAAGTACTCACATGACGTAGGAAAACACTCAGTTCCTTATTGTCCTGGGGATTGATTGTTGCTTCAAACACAGGCAGGAAAATATTCTCCAGCATCTTGCCAAAGTGTGGTAGAAAGTTCTTTGCCCTAAAGACATCACTGAGGGAAGACATAGGAACCAATTCAGCTCAGTTCTTACAGCCCAGCAGAAGCAAATGGGCTGAAAGACAGTGTACAGTGAGGATGTAAAAACCTGCTGCCTCACAAAAGTCTTGGATGTATCCCTGCCCCCACATGTTTCTCCAAAAGTCATTGTTTTTCTTACAGGTTATGTTTATTTATTTATTTATTTATTTATTAATCAAATTTCTATACCGCCCTACTCCCGAAGGACTCAGGGCGGTGAACAGCCAAGATAAAATACAGATAATACAAATATTAAAAATCCCTTAAAATTATTAAATATTTTGGCCGAAACACAGATTAAAACACCCAATTTATAAAATCACGAATTAAAAAAAATTTAAAAATTTAAAAGAGGGGAGTTAGGCCAGGCCAGCTTGCTGAAATAGAAAAGTTTTGAGAGCACGGCGAAACGTGCGCAGGTCCGGGATCTCCGTATCTCTGGGGGGAGCTCGTTCCAGATGGTAGGTGCCCCCACAGAGAAGGCTCTCCCCCTGGAGGTCGCCAGTCGACACTGTTTGGCCGACGGCACCCTGAGGAGCCCCTCTCTATGGGAGCGTACTGGTCAGTGAGAGGCTATTGGTAGCAGAAGGCGGTCTCGTAGATACCCCGGTCCGATGCCATGGAGCGCTCTAAAGGTGGTAACCAAAACCTTGAAGCGTACCCGGAAGACCACCGGGAGCCAGTGCAGCTCGCGCAGGAGGGGGGTCACATGGGAGCGCCACGTCGCTCCCATAACCATGTTTAGATGCTACCAGAGTCAACAGAAATTATACTTAGCAGTTTACAATAAAAATATAAAAACAAGTAATAAACACAAGCAATATAAAAATGGTAAACACTGTATAACAGTCACCATTCATTCCTTAATGGCTCCCCAGAAGGGACTAGTGTGTCAGTGATGAGAGTTGTGAGAGTTGGGTTATGGGGGTTTAGGCTTAGTTTTGGAGAGAGGTTGGATTATGGGATATGGTTGTCTGAACACTTCAAATTATTGCTCTATTTTTTTTCTTTTTTAAAACTGCAAAGCTGCCAGAGTCGTTCTGAAGTTAAGCAACTTCTAAATGTAACCCTCTTCCTCCTTCTCCATCATTGTCATAATTGTCACCACAATCCATCTACCCTGAAGATGGAGAGTATCCCACAACATGAAAGTTGCAACATAAAAATATTGCTTGCAAGTCCTAGGTTCTTTTACGTCTCCTACGTGACTATTAGAAGGTGATTATTAAAAGATATTGGTAATAGCCCTAGAAAACTAAAAAAAATAATAAATTAGATTCAAGGCTATACCATGGCTGCAGCCTTGGAGTAACAGTCAGGATTTTCAATCTCACACTTTCCCTTCATTATGAGAAATACATTAGGAGCTAGAGTTTCCTTGGCATGCTGAGAATGGCAATAACCAGCGAGCAGCTGTCAGGTTTCGCATACAGCTGAGCAGTAAATCTTTGCCCTCTAGACACTGAAGCCCTTATTCAGAAATTGATTTACTTGGTACAAGTCTTTCAGATCTGATCCTTCTTGATTAGTCTCGTTATTTCAAACAAGAATGAAGCCATACATACACAGATTTCTCCAAGGTATAAATGGAAATCAAAAACCTTATATAAATGTGCTAGAATTCAATTTTTATTTTTTTCCCTCCTGCTCTTCTAAGTCAAGAGTTACTTGACTGACCTACTAATAGTCATGAAAAATTCCTGATATATAATAGTTCTATCTAGCTGGGAATGTTGCTTCACCAGTTTCATGCCTTATGCCACCTAGCAAGGGCATGAAGAAGCCCACAGAAAGGGTGAGCAAAAAAGGCAGCAGAATTAAACCCAGGAGAAATCAGACAAGGATGTGTACAGTATGTGAGCGTATTGCATTTTACTTTATTTTCTGTTTCTTCTAAGCTGCTTTGGAATTGCTTTAAAATTCAAAATCAGGAACTCATGACTTGCAACTATTAAAACTTAGCTAGAATCAAAACTAGAGTCAAAACTAACAAAAAGTCCAACAGTTTGGCCCAAGTTTTAATCTGTCTTTTGTAAATGCTAACCTCACCCATTTGTACTTACTAAATTCTGGGTACCTGGATCATCCATCTCATATTGGGCGAATATACACGATGTTGGGTGAACCATTTAGCTAATTTGGGCCATTCTTCTGGCGAGCATCCATAGATGGAAAGTCGTGGCTCTGCATATTGGTATTTGGCATCCTCTAGATCAGAGCCAACTTCCTGATAAATCAGAATTAACAGATATATTAATCTGCTTTCAGTAGATTTCTTCATGCTCAAATTCAGACTCAAAACAAATGTATATATCATACTATCTAACCTTAATGATGGTAGCAAAATACTCGCCATTAATGGCATTTTCAGTCTTCAGATAGATATCACGCAATTCACTGGCCCCTACTGGGTTATATTTGGCATTGAATTTATCAAAGCGTTGGAAGGTCTGGCGGCCCTGCAGCACAAAGGAATAGTCAAGTACACAAAGCCATAAATGCTGGTTTAATATTAAGAGTGATGCACCATTTGTATGATTTACCCATACTCAAGTAATAGAAATAGACAGAACTTACTGCGTGCACATCAAGTGAGTCCACAGTCAGATCATAGGGGTGAAGATTGAGCTTCTCAAAGAGCTGCCTCAGCGTCAGTGTTTCATCCTTGGATTTGTATACCACCCTTTCAGCATCTATCCGGTATGACTTCTTAATAAATCGTAACAGATGCTTTTGATTCATGCAGGCTGCAGCATGGATATGTGTATCTACCTGTTAGAGAAGCCAAAGGTCAGTTGGGAAGAATATGGTGGTTACTGTTGGGAATCCCTCCCCCAGAACCTATCATAAAAATGATATATGATTAGATCAGCCTACTCTTCTGTGGTGCATCTCAGTTATAAAAACTACAACCCCCCAAATTTTTAATAAACCATAATAAGGGAGCCCTTCAATTCTGGGCATTAAAATCATACTAATTTCTTTGAGAAAATTGGTCTCTAAAAAATAGAATATGTGAAACAAATAAAATAATTTGGCACTTAGTTGAGCACATCCTACTTTCCTTATTTTTGAAAGTCAGAAGATTTTGAAAGGAATGAAAGAGGAAGAGGCAGACTTTTAGAAGCAGGAAAGAAATGAATCTCGGTGATCAGAACTTTTGATCTGCTTCTTATCAAGCAGGAATAAGCAATACTGTCTTTGATGGGTTAACATTTTGCTTATTTGTTCACACATATATATTTCCAAAAATCATGCAAGAATGAGATCATTGATGTATCTGAAATAATTTCTATAACTGCTATATTTAGGTGCAAATGTAACAATGTGAAAGTGAGAACATATATAGAATAGAATAACAGAGTTGGAAGGGACCTTGGAGTCCAACACCCTGCTTAGGCAGGAAACCTTATACCCAGAGATGGGCTTCAGCCGGTTTGCACCAGTTCAGGTGAACCGGTTGTTAACTTTTTGCCCAGTTTGGAGAACCGGCTAATCTAAGGTGACCAGATTTTAACATTGGTAAAGAGGGACATTGTGGGCGTGGCTTATTTTGTGGGCGTGGCTAGCTGGTCATGTGACTGGGTGGGTGTGGCTAGCTGGTCATGTGACCGGGTGGCCATGGCTATGCGTATAGGGTAAGGTGAACAGATTTTAACATTGGTAAGAAGGACACCATTGTGGGCGTGACTTATTGTGTGGGCGTGGCTTGGAGGCCATGTGACTGGGTGGGCGTGGCTAGCTGGTCATGTGACCGGGTGGCCATGGCTATGTGTATCCATATGCACAAAAGGACTAACCTTCTGGTTAGTCCTTTTGTGCATATGGACTACTCGGAGGGCTGAAAAAGTTATTTTTGACTGGTCCTCGCACTTTTGACCAGTCCTCGAACTTACGACTGTCCTCACATTTTACGTTTTTGCCCTATCTTGTCACCATGGTGAAGAGAAGCAGTTGTGAAATGAGTGACATGGTTGTTAAGAATGCTGCACGGGCATAAATGTGAGGATGGTCATAAGTGTGAGGACCAGTCAAAAGTGTGAGGACCTGTCAGAAATGACTTTTCAGCCCTCTGAGTAGTCCCTATACACATAGCCATGGCCACCGGGTCACATGACCAGCTAGCCACGCCCACCCAGTCACATGGCCAGCTAGCCACGCCCACAAAATAAGCCACGCCCACAATGTCCCTCTTTACCAATGTTAAAATCTGGTCACCTTATTATTTACAGAAATCATATCAAAATTTAGAATGAAATTGACTTGGAGCCATCTCATATAACGCAGGCTCTGAGTTCCTCTAACCCAAAAGTGTTTATCGATAGAAGAGAATATTTGTAGCTCAGGGTTGAACTGTGGGTTCCTTGGTGCTCACAGCTTGATGGTTTCTTGCAGATGTTTCATTACCAAACTAGGTAACATCATCAGTACTAGAAGGGAGTGGAGTTTGCTCTTATTTTCATATACTAGTGACTTACCCTGTCAGAGTTGATCAGTTGCTTCACAAAAAGTGTTTTGATTGGTGCTGGGTCTCTACAGCCAGGGTCTCAGGCAGAGAAGGGCTATTCTGCACCCCTCCCTCAAATGTTCTTTAAAATACAGAATTTCCCAGCATTCCTTTAGGAACTTCCAACATGCAAACTGTGATTACTCATCCTAAAATGAATCCTCTTTACCTGGAGCTTCAAAATTTGCTGTTTGCTGGGGAGGTATGTAGCTAAAAGTCAGTCTACATTTAGTGTACATCTGACTTTGGGGATATTTCTTCATAACCAAACAAAAGTGTATTTTCTGTGCAGTTGAAAGCCCTTGTTCGCTGGATCTAGATGTCACAAAGCAAAGCCCACATTTTGTAATTAACCCCCGCACCCCGTTTTGACTGGCAGAGTGCTGCAGGAGGCTGAGTACTGTCCCACCCCCTGGCCACACCCACTTGGTCACACCCACCCAGCCGGTCATTAGGGCAGAGAACCGGTTGTTAAATTATTTGAATCCCACTACTGCCTATACCATTTCATACAAATGGTTATGCAATCTCTTCTTAAAAACTTCCAGTGTTGGAGCATTTACAATTTCTGGAGGCAAGTTGTTCCACTGATTAATTGTTCTAAATGTCAGGAAATTTCTCCTTAGTTCTAAGTTGCTTCTTTCCTTGATTAGTTTCCACCATTGCTTCTTGTCCTACCTTCAGGTGCTTTGGAGAATAGCTTGACTCCCTTTTCTTTGCGGCAACCCCTTAGATATTGGGACACTGCTATCGTGTCATCCTAGTCCTTCTTTTCATCAGACTAGGCATACCCAATTCCAGCAACTATTCTTTATATGTTTTAGCCTCCAGTCCCCTAATCAACTTTGTTGCTCTTCTCTGCACTCTTTCTAGAGTCTTCACATTTTTTACATTGTGGCGACCAAAACTGGATGCAGTAGTCCAAGTGTGATCTTACCAAGGCAATATAAAGTGGTATTAACACTTCACGTGATCTTGATTCTATCCTTCTGTTTATGCAGCTGTGCTGCATAAACAGCACAGAACTATGTTGGGTTTTTTGGCAGCTGCAGCACACTGCTGGTTCATATTTAAATGATTGTACACTAGGACTCCAAGATCCCTCTCACAGTTACTACTATTGAGTGAGGTACCATATATATTGTATATGTGTAAGTCATTGTGAGGAATCTCTCCAAGTTCTTTATTTGACATTATGGTTTTTGATAAGGAAATAATATATAGTCAAATCCCTCACCTTCCGACAATTATAGAAGTCCCGATGGGGATTGTTCTTCAGCTCCTTCAATTCTTCCATCTCATTCAACATCTCATGTACATTGAACTTTGAGGAGAGAAATCGCAGCCTTCGGTGGGTATAGGTTTTACTGCAACAGTCGCAAAAAAGACCACATATTTGCCCATAAGTGTCCCATAGAGTTAGAAAAAAAGCACAGATGTAAGAAAGCATTTGCCAATATCACCACTATCTGCCAGGCATGATGGTCCCTACTATTGTAAGCTTAATAAATGACAGCTTAATGAAGCTCACATTCAAAATTGAACAGTGATAGCTGGCTCATACTTGTTACCAAGTAGGACAACTTGGCTCTTGCTTCCTGTGTCTACAGGAAAGACACTTCTATTATACAACTGCTGCATTCAGCTATAGATCTCAAATATCAATATAGGGCAGTGACTGTGGAATTCTGGGAACTAAAGTCTACACATCTTAAAACTGCCAAGGTTGAGAAACACTAAACACTGATATAGGGAATTGATGGTGGTTGGTTTACCATTACTTCATTTAATTGCATAAAATCACTTTTGGGAGATTTTGCACTTGTGCAATTAACATTCTTAAGATGGCTCAGTTTCTATGTCAATGATCCATGCCACAAGTAAGCATTTCTAGGGAAGACCATTTTTGTCATTCAGAGCTTTCAGAGCCCCCTGAAATGACTATTGAAAATTAACAGCACAGCTTCCTGGTCTTTTCAGATGGGAAATACAAGGAAACCAAGCAAATTTCTATTGAAAATACTTTAAAACCTACTCAAATTATCTTTTCTTTCTGATATGTACTATGGTTCCATCTACTTTGCGATACTCAGTACTCCAAGAAGGTTAAAAGCTGCTTTTCTCCACCTCAATATCACCAGTTCCTGCTTTAAGACACTTACACAGGCCCCTTTGCTATAAGGGCAAGCAGGAAGTTCATGTCGTCAATAAAGACCTCCAGGTTAGGGTAGGACAGGTCCATGGGCTCACCCCTGGCAGCAGCTTCTTTGTCAGCATAGACATATACCACCCCTTCCTTCATTTCTGTATGGTAGTTCAGATTCTCGGGAAGATTGTCAGTTTTCCAAAGATCTGCACTATCCTTCACTGGTGAAGTGAACACTAAAATCAAGCAAAGAAACACTCAAGTGAAGATAAGGAAAGATATAGGAGTAGGACCTATGCCGTACTGTGCATGCAAATAAATTCTACAAATCTGTGGAATCATTAGAAAATAAGTTGATTTTGGGGGGAAAAGATTCCTCCCCCCAGTGATGCTTTCCTTGGTTGCCAAACCATGAACTTTTTGCTGAGATTCTTTCTTGTGACTTCTTACATTTTAGTTATCTGAACAAAAGACTTATCTTTACCTTGCTCCTACTTTTCTCTTTATTGTTTCTTGCAGGGCTACCATATCACATGCTCACTGTTATGTAAATAGGTTTGTTTGGCGGGAAGTTCAAATTAACTGACCTTCAGCTGATTGGCTGACCACTACAGCTGCAAGGTATATAAAGGGAGCTGGCTCCCTGGGTTAGTTGCTGGATTCTCACTATACAATAAAGAGCTGTTGTCACTGACTACTCTGGCTTGCTGCGTCCTCATTCACCCAACTTAACATTGGCGATGAAGGTGGGATTTTGAGGCCAGAAGCAGAGGAGAGCTGAAGCCACACTCGAGAGAAAAGAGCTGAAGCCATGTTCAGAGAGGGGACCGGAGACCGCATCCTGAATCCAGCCAGGCGAGCGCGCGGAGCACAGGAGAATCCCGAAACGATGTCGGCCTACACCCCCCCAGCGCCTTTCGACCCCAAGGAGAAGTGGGATCCTACATGTCCCGGTTTGAGTGCTTCATGGTGGCAAACAATATGCAAGGGCTACCGGACGTTCGAAAGAAAGCCCTGTTCTTGAGCCACTGCGGACCACGGGTCTTCGACACAGCCGAAGCATTGTCGGAGCCGAATTCGGTCCACAACATTTCCTGGTCGACGCTACAGACCCTGC
This sequence comes from Arizona elegans, assembly GCA_022577455.1. NCBI lineage: Eukaryota > Metazoa > Chordata > Lepidosauria > Squamata > Colubridae > Arizona > Arizona elegans. The sequence continues at coordinate 169,766,321 of JAKOOJ010000002.1, forward strand.
TGAAAGACCACTATGCACCAACACCTTCGAAGTACGTCCAGCGGTATGATTTCCGGCAACGGCTCCAGCAGGAGGGCGAATCGATCAGCGAGTACGTCGCTGCCCTGCGTAAGGCTGCAACCCAGTGTGAGTACCAAGACCTGGATGAAATGCTCCTAGAGCAACTAATTTGCGGAGTGAGGGACAGCTGGCTCCAGAGAAGACTACTCGTGAGATCAAACCTGACCCTACACATCGCCCTGGACGAGGCAAGAGCGCAGAAATCGTCAGTAAAGGCTGCAGAGAAACTGAAGAGCTCCCACCTAACCGAACAACGCAGAAGACGGCACCCGTGCACCGAGAGGCCATAAGCACCGCGAGCGAGGGGGAGTCTGAAGAGGAAGTCTACCGCACCAAGCAGCTCCGCACAGCCCGGAGGAAACCCAGAGACGGATGCGCCAGCTGTGGAGGGCCCCACTCCTGACAAAACTGTAAGTTCAGGGACGCCATTTGCCGTTCCTGCGAGAAAAGGGGCCACATCGCTCGGGTCCGCAGATCCAAAACACACCAGAGTTACAAACCACGTGGCCAAACCTTCCAATCCGAGCCAGCGCCACGCTGGAGGCTTAACAAAGATGGCGGCAGCCGGAAGGGCGCAAAATTCAAAAACGCTGGGGCCTACACCATATGCATCGAGCAGACCTGCACCTCGCCCGGAGAGAAGACCTACACCACGGTCGAAATCGAGGGACGGGAGTGCCAGATGGAGATCGACACGGGATCGCCAATATCCATCATGTCATGGGACAACTTGAAGAAAGCCATCCCCAGCGTACACAAGTGACAGCTCCAGCCACAGCGACGCAGGCTGAAAGACTACCAAGGGAACCGCATCCCCGTCGAAGGAAGAGGCAAGTTCCAAGTACAGTACGGGGAGTTTTCTGAGAAACTACCCCTCACCATCATCAGCGACAACCTCCCAAGCCTCCTGGGCATGGACTGGTTTAGAGCCCTAGGCATGGGATTCACCGGAGTAAGGAACGTTCGAAGCACCCTGAAAGACGACCTGATGCAGGAGTTCCAGGACGTGTTCGACGAAAGGCTTGGCAAGTATGTGGGGACCCCGATTTCATTTAACCTCAACCCCAATATTGCACCTATCCGTTTAAAGCCTAGGCGGGTACCGTTCGCCCTGAAGCCCAAAATTGACATTGAACTGGACAAATTAATCAAACAAGGGGTGCTCGTTTCAGTTGACCACGCCAAATGGGAGACCCCAATTGTTACACCGGTGAAGCCGGATGGATCAGTGCGCATATGCTCTGATTATAAATGCACAATCAATAAGGCCCTGCAGCAGAGTGCCTATCCAGTGCCCATCATCCATCACTTATTGCATTCCCTGGGTCCCGGCAAGATCTTCGCAAAACTCGATCTTGCGCAGGCGTACCAGCAACTGCCAGTAGATGGCGCTACCGCAGAGGCACAGACTATCGTAACCCACAGAGGGGCCTTCAAGTGCACCCGCCTGCAATTTGGAGTAAGCATAGCCCCCGGACTGTTCCAAAGCACCATGGAGCGGCTACTACAGGGAATCCCCGGGGTGGTGCCCTATTTTGACGACTTGCTCATTACCGCCGACAATGAGCAACAGCTAGGGGAAAGGCTGAGGGAGGTCCTGAGGAAATTCAGGGACGCGGGACTCAGAGTAAAAAGAAACAAATGCATGATTGCAGTCCCCTCAGTCAAATTCCTAGGATACAGGGTCGATGGCACCGGCATACACCCCACAAAGATCAAGATTAGGGCAATCCAAGAAGCCCCCGCCCCCAAGGATAAAGCGGAATTACAAGCTTTTCTGGGACTATTAAACTTTTACACCATTTTCCTTAAAGACAAGGCGACAGTGACTGAACCCTTACATAGACTGTTAGCTAAAAAGGCAATTTGGAAATGGGGGAAGGCCGAAGACAGGGCATTCGCCGGCATTAAAAAACTGCTATCAGCTGAGAGTTTTCTAATCCAGTACAACGCAACGCTTCCCCTTGTTCTAGCATGTGATGCGTCCCTGTTCGGAGTGGGAGCCGTCCTGAGCCATAGACTCCCGAATGGCCTAGAGGCGCCCATCACCTACTACTCCCGAACTCTGTCAAGCGCTGAGAGAAATTATAGTCAGCTCAACAAGGAAGCCCTTGCCGCCGTCTCGGGAGTAAAAAAATTCCACAAGTACTTGTTCGGGAGAGACTTTGAATTAATCACCGACCACCGACCGCTCCTGGGTCTCCTCGCGGGAGATCGACCAACACCGGCAGCACTATCACCCAGGATGACACGCTGGGCCATCTTCCTCGCAGCATACTCCTATCGCCTGGTACATCGACCAGGGGCGGACATGGGCAACGCGGACGCACTCAGCCGATGCCCACTACCCGACAACCTAGAAGACCCCACACCCGGCATCCCCATCTTGCTGATAGACGTATTGGACTCGGGGCCCATCACATCAGCAGAGGTTGCAAGAGCTTCAACCAAAGACCACGTGATCCAGACAGTCGCAAGTTGGGTCATGAGGGGGTGGCCGGAAAGGATTGGGAGCGGGGAGTTTAAACAGTTCGCGGGAAAACAGGACGAATTAACAATGCAAGGGGGTTGTTTACTATGGGACGATCGGGTTGTTATTCCCTTGCGCCTACGAGAAAAAGTTTTAACATTGTTGCATGAGGGGCACCCTGGAATTGTAAGGATGAAGGGACTAGCCAGGAGCTACATCTGGTGGCCCAGCATGGATACAGACATTACCGAGTGGGTGGGGAGATGCCAGCCCTGCCAAGAGTCCAGATCAGATCCACCAACGGCACCCGTGAGGGAGTAGGAAAGACCCTAGGAACCCTGGTCCAGGATACACATTGACTTTGCTGGCCCATTTCACGGACAGACCTTCATGGTCGTTGTAAATGCATTCTCCAAATGGTTGGAGATCAAGCTAATGAAGGCCACTACCACCGACGCAACCATCAGGGAGCTAAGACAGTTATTCGCCACCCATGGGTTACCGGACATCCTAGTGTCAGTTAACAGGCCACAATTCACCGCGACACAATTCGAGGGTTACTTAGCGGGACTAGGGATCAGACATGTCCTCTCGGCCCCGTTCCATCCGGCTAGTAACGGTCAGGCTGAGAGATTTGTGAGGTCAGCAAAGGAGGCCCTTTCACGATTAAGCCCCGGAGATTGGCAGGAGAGGGTAGACAAATTCCTAATAGCACAGCACTCCACACCCTGCACAGCCACAGGCCGAAGCCCGGCAGAGCTATTAATGGGGCAGAAACTCTGAGGAATGCTAGACAGGCTTAATCCCAATTATTCCCCAGAAGTCTTCAAGTGGGGGGAGAGGAAGCTTAGAGAGTTCACCATAGGAACACCGGTACACACCAGAAACTACGGACAGGGCCCACTCTGGGAGGCAGGGACCATCACAGAAATCACGGGGCCCAATTCATACAGGGTAGACATGGGGGACGGGAGAGTTTGGCGCAGACACATTGACCAACTGAGAAAATGAGTAACCGCAGACATCGACGACAGATTCGACGAACCAATCCCTGACCATGACTACCAACCAGAAACACAAACTACAAGCCCGAGTAGAGCGGAGGACTTAGCTGAGGATTCTCGTATCCACTGCCGGCCCATCGAGGTAGTCCAAGCCGCCGGAGAAGTCGCCGCCCACAAGGAAGTCCTGGAGGCCTCATTGGCAGAGCAGGGAGAAACAGAAAGTCCCTCTGACCTGCTCGACGCCGCCCCTCCGACTGAACTGCGCAGGTCAACTAGGACTCGCACACGCCCTAGTCACCTGAGAGACTTTGTATGTAAATAACACCCCAAGTGACTTCTGGGAGGGGAAGAGTGTTATGTAAATAGGTTTGTTTGGCGGGAAGTTCGAATTAACTGACCTTCAGCTGATTGGCTGACCACTACAGCTGCAAGGTATATAAAGGGAGCTGGCTCCCTGGGTTAGTTGCTGGATTCTCACTATACAATAAAGAGCTGTTGTCACTGACTACTCTGGCTTGCTGCGTCCTCATTCACCCAATTTAACACTCACAATTTGTTCCTATTAAATTATCTTACTGCAACCCCCACCCCCCCAAAAAAACTCTACCACATGCTAACAACACCAAAAACTCTGGTGGCTCAGCAGACTAATTAACATCCACTTACATCTGCTGCCTGCAATTACTGCAAGTTCAAATCTCACCAGGCTCAAGGTTGACTCAGCCTTCTATCCTTTCTAAGGTAGGTAAAATGAGGACCCAGATTATGGGGGTAATAAGCTGACTTTGTATAAATATACAAAAGTATGAAGGCTGTTGCTTAACGCATTGTAAGCTGCCCTGAGTCTCTGGAGAAGGGCGGCATATAAATCAAATTATAAAAAAAAAAAACACCACATATTTTGATTTCTGTGCATTTGTTCCACCATTTAGTCTTCATTCCCTCCTCTTTTTCACTCCCCGCCCCCCATGCATTGGTAAGCAAATGAAGTTGGAATAGGTTTGCTGAGGGTTGTATTTGGTTTTGGGGACTGAGTTTGTCCATACCTGTATTGTGGCTATTCTAAAAGGTAAAGGGAGAAGGAGATTAAACTCTGTTATCATTCAGGAACTTTGTACATTTTTCTAGTGCTGTTGGACATTCAAAGTTTTGTCAGTTTGTTTACACAAGAAACTTGTAACAGAAATTCTGTCCAAACAATTAATGTTTGAATTACATGCAATTGGTAGGGGACATTTCAGTTCATGTACTATAGAAGGATATAGGTTCAATCCGCAATATCATCAGTATATAGGATAATGATATATCAGCATTTTCCCTTTGCATTAACTATAAACCTCGAGCTACCTTAGCAGAAGGTCTCTGACTACCTGCCTACCTAAGATAGCAAAGTTAGGCATGCTTTAACAGAAGACGCAACATATTTGCTCAGTCAAAGATAACATGAGAATCAGACTTCTGTAATTCCCTCAGGAAAATTCATCTCTTCCATTTTTGTATTTGATTGATTGGTCTCACAGGGCCTGTCAGAAGCATATCTCACCAAGAGATGTGACACAAGACACAAAGTATCTACATCTTTAGTGCTCAATCTTTGAACCAACAGATTTTTACTATTATTGAGGATCAGGTTCCATAATCACTTGGTATTTCTGCTTTGGAAAACACTTGTAGGGGAAACTGACTGGGCTTCCTCAAGAACTGTTCACCCTAATGGCAACTCAGTTTATCCTGCATGAACAGCCCAAGTAGCCTTCCTTTCAAGCATAGCTATATTTTCTATGTACTCCCAGCAAGGCTTGCCAATAAGAAGTTTATTCATAAGTTACCTGGCCACATCTCTTCATTGGGCTTCCATACTTCATTTTCAATTGCGCGTAAGAACTGGGAAGGAGTCTTAGGGAATCGCTGGAAAGATTTCATCATATTCTTTTCTCGTATGCATATGGCACGATACAGACCCTGGCAGACTAATTCAAAGTCCTCCACAGATACCTATAATGTAATATATGTTAAGATTCCTAGTTCCAGATAGTTCATAATCATAAGAGCATAAAACACAAGAATGATTGAAAACTAAATGGTCTATTATGGGATCTATATGCATTGTGCTATTGTAGTAATAACCGTAAAGATGGAGTAGTAGACCCAATAAGACCATTTGATAAGTCTTATCATGGAGAGAGAGAGAGAGAGAAAGAAAGGGAGAGACAGAAAGAGAGAAAGTTGGAGAGAGAGATTGTGTATGTCTCCCATTGCTTAGCAACCTGTAAGTCCTTACAAATCTTAATAGGGACAACCACTCTGCCAAATTTGGAGTCACCCAGTGGGTGGAGCATAGAAAATATGAGGTATTAAAGAGAAGGAGAGAGTCTAACAAAAGTTTTAAGGAGGTGAATTGTTTTGCTTTTAATCTTGTAGCCTTGCTTTGAGATTATTATATTCATAATGAAAAGTGGGCAATATGTCTTGTAAATAAATATTATAGCAGCAGCCATCTTCTCCAATGAACCATCATCTGAGACAGCAATTAAAGGAAACCAAAAGATGTGATAATATGCCAAAACAAGCACTTCTAAGCATCTGAATGATTTTTCATTTTTATTTCTTTTGATTCACTAAATCTCTTTTATGACAAATTTGTCTTGGATTCAGATTATGTCACTCATAATACAACTGTTGCTGCTGCTAATTAAAGTAAATAGAATTTATCATTTAAAAAGCCTTAGCATCTTTTCTTCCCCACTCCATTTCTGGATTATATCCTTTGAGATTCAGAATGTGGAATAAGGATTGGGAACAAGCAACTGTAAGATACTTTTTAACAGAATTTTATCAGGGGTGAAATCCAGCAGGTTCTGACAGGTTCTGGAGAACTGGTAGTGGAAATTTTGAGCAGTTCGGAGAACCAGTAGTGGAAATTTTGAGTAGTTCGGAGAACTGGCAAATACCATCTCTGTGTGGCCCCAGAGTGGGGTGGGAATGGAGATTTTGCAATATCCTTCCCCCAGGAGTGGGGAGGGAATGGGGTTTTTGCAGTATCCTTCCCCTAGAGTGGGGTGAGAATGGAGATTTTGCAGGATCCTTCCCCTGCCACGCCCATCAAGCTACACCCACCAAGCCCACACCATGTTCACCAAGCCACGCCTACAGAACCGGTAGTAAAAAAAATTGGATTTTACCACTGGATTTTATTATGTTATTGTAGAGTGCAGTCTCTCCATTTATTCAGAGATGGTATAGTTTCAATTATACTTTCAAAGATTTTATAGCTATATTATATACTCAGGGCAAAACTTTATCTCAGGATATACATTGGCCTCATACAGTAGTTCCCATGTCACAGGTTCCTACTCTATCCATACCATTCTGCAGCTCTCTTGCCGGCTTACAGGGACTGACATAGGACAAAATGTTTAATGCATATTTGAAAATATGTATTTTCCCCTACATACTTTGTGTAATCAGTAATAAGCAAGATTTCTTATTTGCAACATCTACTTTGCAATAGGGGCCTATAATACTTTGCTTTTCCTTTGTTTGTCATTTTTGCTAGACAGTATAATAGTCCTCTTATTATACTTGTTATCTTCTACTTGCTGTCTACAAGATGGTACAGTGAAATGTTACCAAGTGGAAATTAGATTTTACATAATTCTAGTTGAAAAGTCACTAATGATACTGTCACATCTGAATGGTGGAAAGAAGTGACAAAAGAAGGCTAAGACAGACAAAGCTCAGGATCTTTAGCTACTGACCCCTGCAGCATAATCCCCTGTGATCTGCACACGCTGAAATTTGGGTACATCTTCATACATAGCAGTAGTAGAGATGACCTCATCTAAAGTCGACAGTTTTGTTGAACAGTGTTCAGCAATAGGAACAACCAATGCAATGGTTTTCAGCCGCAAAAGCCTCTTCTTCCTGGGGGCCAGTAAAAGGAATGGAACACAAGCTCAAACTCTGTTCATATTTTGGCAGCAGTTCAGTTCAAGTGATCATATATTTTCCATATATATATCATTCCTTATTCTGTACATTTAAAGAATGTTCAGTTGTTAGAAATGGAGGAATATGAATTGATCAGTATGCAAATGCCTTTATATGGATCTAGGATTCTAGGATGTTTTGGATTTTGTTTGCATCTTCAGTCATTCTTTCTATATAATCTCTCTAGCAGATTCAGATGAGAGAGAGGGCCAAGATCTGGGGCACCCGCTAGTAGAGTTCCAAGCACTTGACTTCTCCCCCATGCAACCTTTGAATAGATCTGCCCAATCAATCAAGAAGTAACAGAATCACTGAAGAATGCTGTCCCCTTCTACTAATTCATGAAGGCAGTTCAGAAAGTATAAAGTTTAAAATAGAGACATAGGACAGTGATTATCTTTCAGTTTTAGATTTAAGGCACTTTCTCCCTTGAGAAAGTGGCAAATGTGTATCTCTTCCCAGGCCACTGGCACTTGCCCCTCACCCAAGGAGATATTTATTTATTTATTTATTTATTTATTTATTTATTTATTTATTTATTTATTATATTTCTATACCGCCTTTCTCCCGTAGGACTCAAGGCGGTGTACAGTCAAGAAAAATATAGACACACAAACATCATAAAATTGCTAATTAAAATTATTACTTAGTTTGGTCAATTAAATAAAACCCAGAATTAGATAACATTTAAAAAATCATTCACATGTTCATATGTTTAGCCCCGCCTGTTGGAACATCAGGGTCTTGAGGGTTAAATTGACCATAGCCATGATCCAATTCCTGATCCTCTCTCTTGTTACTTTAAGAGGAGAAGGAGTCAAGTCCACATGTGGCAGAGTTAACCTCACAAAGAATTCAGTCCACTTCGTTGAGGTCTACAGTTAAAAAACTGCATTTTCATTTATTATAAAATATAAAGCAAAATCTATCATTCCTATAATTCCAGCTAACTAACCATCTTAGTTAGATTTATATTGATTGTTTCCTAGTATGATCTGATTGCTTATTTCTACCCTATGACTATCATTAAGTGTTGCACCTTACGATTCTTGACAAATATGAGAGCATATGCACCAAAGACAAATCCCTTGTGTGTCCAATCACACTTGGCCAATAAAGAATTCTATTCTATTCTATTCTATTCTATTCTATTCTATTCTATTCTATTCTATTCTATTCTATTCTATTCTATTCTATTCTATTCTATTCCATTCCATTCCATTCCATTCCATTCCATTCCATTCCATCTTATGACAGGTGATTTCCAATCTTTCTGGGCTGGTGAAATATTTGGAATGGTGTGTATGTGTTGTTGAACTTCCCTATTGATAAAATGGGTACAGGAAGAGATCGATTGTTATTTGCCATTTTGCTTAGCATCCCAATCTAGTCTTTCTTGGCAGGATACTCCATAATACTGTAGATTTTTGTATTCCTTTGTTCCTTTTCTTAGTTAGATGTCCACCCTTTCAAACCCAACTCGCCCTCTCATTTTTCTTTTGTAAAAATGCACATGGGTTTTATATGGAGTTAGATATAAAGTTGCTATAGTTTCGTGTCAGTTTCTCTCTTAAAATAATTAGGTTAGCTGAAAGCATGATACTGTAGGTAGGAAGAAAGGTGGTTAGGCTAGACTAGCACCATAGCAGAGGCCTTAGCTTTACAATGTTACTTTTCCAAACTTTCAGGACATATGCACAATTCTCACCGTTTATCAGAAGCACTTGTGTTCGCTTGTTGAATCATGTGGTCTTGCATTTCGTGATGTGAGATGGGACAGATATCTGCCACATCAAAAGGAGAGATTTCATGCCGTTCTCCTTCATCCTTCACCTCTGAGGCAAAGACCATCTCTGCAAAGGAGCGCATGTCATCGTCTGTTTCTGTGGGGAAAAGGCAATCAATCAATAGGTCATCTAAATCCACCAGATCGAACAGAAAGGTACATATTAACTTTGTGTATATCCTGAGAAGAGATTAACCTCTCAAATTGTAGTGCTAAGAAAAAAGTATGAAAGTAGTGACTTATCTGGAAAAAATGTATTGGTTATAAGGAGAACCCAACGAAAGAAGGCTGCAATAATCTCTGGAATATAATTTTTTTTTTTTTTGATTTATATGCCGCCCTTCTCCGAAGACTCAGGGCGGCTTACAATGTGCTCAGCAATAGCCTATATTATATTGCTAGTGTTACAGAGTCCATGTTGCTTGGCCCTCAATACCGAAATGGGGATATGGAAAGCATTTCAAAAGGGACCCTTCTTAGTTCCTTGGAAAGTAAATACAAGGAGGGAGAGAGATATTTTCAGACTTGCAAGATTCTGCTACTATAACCTTATAGTAGATTTGAACAGTCACTAAATGTGGCAATTGTTAAGTGAGATTTGCCTGTACATTAAGCATTACAAAGAAAACTTGCATTTCTCTTTTATTGATTATAGTTGATGAGATGAGTAATATGGGAGGAGGTTGGGAGAAAACTGCTGAAACAGACAGTGATTAAGAACTAAGAACAAAAGAGGGAATTAAAAGATCAAATGCAAAAATTGAAATAATTCCAACAATGCCATCTCCTGGCTATGTATGGTAGATTCATGGTGACTGGTGTCCTTCTTTTGGGGAAATAAACCACTCTTAGAAGAGATAAATAAAATCAACCTTATTTTTTTTTAAATAATATGTACTGTAACTCTTCTCTTTTTCTTTTTTAACTTTAAGATTAAAATGCGAATATTCAGCATAGAAGATAAATTATAGAATTTCCTGTATTATTTATATATGTATATTTATTTATATTCTGCCTTTATTATTTTTACAAATAACTCAAGATGGCAAACACACCTTCCTCCTATTTTCTCCACAATCCTCTCTCAGTTAGGTTGAAAGAGGGTGACTGGCCCAAAGTCACCCAGCTGGCTTTCCTGGGTAAGCAGGTCTCCAGGTTTCTAGCCTGGTGTGATTTGAGAAATTAGTCAAAAAAGAAACATCTAAAAGAAAGTATCATATAATGTTTCTCAACCTTGGCAATTTAAGATAATATAAATTCAACTTTCACAGGTCCCCAGCCAGCATGCTAGGGAACAAATTACTATACAGGAAATGTTCAATTTTCAACCTGTACTTAAATGACCATTGGTAGTTATGACAGCCTCAAAAAAGGTGTTTAATTGCCCATAAAGCACTTCCAGTTCATATCACCACTACCCCATGGTCACATGACTGCATTTTAGCCCATTGGCAGCCTGTTCATACTTACATCTAGTTGTCAAGCAACCCACGATCATGTGATACCATTTGCAATCTTTACTGCCAGCTTTCCCAGAAAGAAAGGTTGTAAGCTAAGGGGACGGAGGGAAAGTCTCCTGCCAGCCATATCCAGGAGCCCTCAGCCAGCTCCAGAGGCTACTGGCATGCCTAAAGCTGCCATGGCCCTGGGAGTTTTCAGCTTATTCCCCACCTACCCATGCATGAGAGCCTGTAAATGGTTCCAGGACCTACCAGCACACATAAAGCAGCCATGGCCTCGGTCATCTTTCACCATGACCAGGAGACCTTAGCCAGTTCCAGAATCCAGCAGCATACAATTTCCTTTTCTGTTTTTCTGCAGCTTCTGAGAGACATGCACGGGCAAATCAAGTGTGGCCTTCCTGCACAGAGTATTCTGTAAGTGGGTACTATTCTTGTAATCTTAAAACAGAGCCTCCTAAAGGACTGAGGCTGTGTGTGACTGGGTGACTCGGTGGAAAGCACACTGAAAGCATCCAGGCCCGCAGCAGCTTTGTGCATGGTGGTAGACCCTGGAGCTGGCTGAGAGCTCCCATTTGTGACTGAGTGGGGAACAGGCCCTCTGGCTTGCATCATGTTTCCATGTGCCAGTGAGCCCTGGACCTCCCCCTGAGGCTTTATTTAACAACTGCAATTGGTTGAGCCAGGAGTCATTGATTGCAATCATTGAGCTAAGTGGTTGTGTGATCTTCACTTAATTACTAAGATTGTGGACCCAACAGTGTCGTAAGTCAAGGACTGCCTGTATGTTCTAAAGGAAAACTGCATGTTCATAAACATAGCTTGAGATCTGATTGAAGGCTGACACTAAATAACTCATTCCATACCTTGCACAAATACATAAAAAATGAATTTTAGCATAGCACATAATATCAAACTGAAATAAAGTACTTAATGCAAATTCCTGATTGTACATTTTTCCTATGACTATGGAAATAGACTTTCCCTGAAACAATTGTTCTTTTCCAGTTACCTAGATTTCTCCAGATTTTTGAAAATTGCAATTCATTCATCAGAAATTGATGACATGGAGAAAGTGGGGAAACAACAAGTGTTTTTACAGGCCTCACTCCATGGGCTCCTGCCAAATTCTACCAACACATGGAAGGCCTGGAGTTGCTGAACTATGTGCATTCATAAAGCCATCTCTCAATCACAGAGAGATGTACAGTATTGTAGCCTGTGGTCTTATAATAGAGGTGAAATAATAATCAAATAGGTATCTGATCTGTTGATAGGAACTGGAAGAAGCAAGGATGTGATAATGCTTCGGCAAGAGATGGGCAGGAGGAATAAGCAAGATAGCATAAAATGTCATGATGATTAAAGAGGTATGCTGGAGATGAGGTTAGTGACAGCTGTGTGCAATGCCAGTGACACTGTATATTGGGAATGGGCTAGAAAGAATGAAGCCCTCTCTACTTGAGGACACAGAATAGAAGATGGTAAGAGGGACAGTCCTGTTCTGTATTCTTACCTCCTGCTTAGAGGGGCTCTTTCTGGATAGAGTTACCAGCTGACGATATGGAGAGTTGAAAAACAGGACAAATTTGTGGGTATGACTCACTAACTTTTTAGCTTCCTTGGCATCCATGTCAAAAAATTACAGCAAAAAATGCAAAACAGAGTACCTAAGTCTACATGTATATGAAATTACTTTTTCCAGCATCAAAAGACTGGTTTTTCAATTGCATTTTTCCCCTACCAATCTTTATTTTCAATAACGTATGATGGTAATAACATAGAATTGTCCACCATGCCATTTTCAAATTTCACAATAGAAACATATGATGAATCATGTGATCAACAGACTGCAGGATCATAGATTTAAAGGGGCTGAACTGAAGGTAATTGCTGGAATCAGGAAATAAATTAATGTAAATGAAGGCTGTTGACACTATTGACAGATTAGAAAAAGAAAGAAGTAGAGAACTTTTGTGGTCACAATCCACCAAGTTTGAATGACTACTGTTGTGAAAAATGTCCCTAAAGCCCACAAACAAACAAGACAATAAAAAAGCCAAACAACAATTATTTTAAGCCTTTGCTTGCTAGACAGGAGACATGAGGACAAAAAGAGTCCTCCTTTGTCCGGATATCTGGTAACCCTATTTTGTTGTTGCCACAGCCACATTCTACAAAGACAGAGAAGCCCTCTGTCAAGGACTACTTGTATTTCAAATATTGACTCCTTAATAATACTCATGTTTCTTCAATAAATTGTACGATGGAACATTTGAGAGATGTTTCATTCTTGCACGTACAGAGACAAATGTCCGAAAAGCTGTGGCTTAAGCTTTCTGCATATTTTTTATGAACTGTTCAACAGGGAGAAAGAAAGAGTATTAACAAAGTGAATGAAGGCAATTAAATGTGTCCCATGATAGTGTTGCAGGATCCAATCTGGGTCGCTGACCAGGACCAATGGTTTAGTCTTCCAAGTTTTCGGACTCATGCTAGAGTCCATCTAGCATATTCTGGTGAGAGGGAATGTCAGTTCCCTGAGGATGGGCTCCAGCATGAATCCGAAAGCTTGGAAGACTAAACCTCTGGTCCTGGTCACCAACTCAGATTGGATCCTGCATTAACAAAGCATTGGGGAACATCATGGACTCCACAAGAGAAATTTAAATGTTTCTCAAAGACTCAGCCTGGGCAAGCATAAATCTGAGAGTCACATCAGCAGCAGCACTTTCCACACATTCTTCCAATATATATCAAAAGGTGTGGCCTTAATCTTTACATATTCATTAACTGCACAGACCCTAAGACATCAATCCAAAGCCCTCCTGAGCTCCGTTTTCACTGGCAGAGGCACTGTGGGCCTGTCTTTTGCTATTTCTAGGGTAGCCCCACGGACCAGAACTAAGCACCCCGTGAGCCAAATCTGGCCCCCGGGCCTTGAGTTTGACACCCCTGTACTACATGCTGTGTAAACAAGTTAGTAAATTTGCAATGTCTATTAATTATTTTGAGAGAATGTTAATATTTCAATAGTCGCTTCTAAACAAAACGGTTATACTTAACAAATAATGGTATCTTTATTATCTCTCTCTCTCTGTTCCCCCCGCCCCTCTTTTTCTCAGCTTCCTAGCTGCACTGAGTTCCAGGTTCATAATAAACTTCTGAGTAAACTCCTGTAATTCTAGTTGGCATCGGTTGACACATTTAATTTTCCCTCCATTTACCACCTTATCCACTCTCTACCTTATCAGTTTCTGCTCAGGGATGGGAGTAGAGTGGGTTTTGCTGAACTGAGTTCACAGTCTCTTCCATCTTTTTTCACATTTTTGGTATAAAACTACTTGCTTCCTGTTCTACCAAAGGACTCATTTGGGGAAAATTAAAAGGCTTACCAACTCCTCATTCAAATTCTTTTTACCCCAGTACAATACTTAGTTTTAACTAAAAAAAATAGCTTTTATAGATACAAGGCAACATAGTTAAATTGAGATTAAGTCTACCTATCAACCTACTGGGTATAGACCTACCTGGAACTTTCACCTGTGGCATTTTCCTACCACCTCAGTAAAGTTTTCAGGAACTGACTTTGGAATAGACAAGTGGAAGAGTGAAGGTTCACAGCCAGCCAGCGTTCATTTTATTATTTATCTGTGCTCTTGTAACCCAACTCCTCTTCTCTAAAAGGAATGAACAAGTAAGCAACAAACTATTTAAAGCTGCAGTCAGACTAACTTTTCAGTGCAACCAATGATGCCGTGGACTTATTTGGGGTTAATTGAAATGTACATTGAAATCATCACAAATGAAATACTATGGGCAGCATCCTATGTAGGGCTCTGGCTGGGATCAATGGGCACTCGTCTTTTCTCCTTGAGCAACAGTTAGGTCTCTCTCCTTTTAGAGGAGTGCACTAATCTGAATGTGTGTCTCACTGCATTGGCTATGTACCCCATTTAGCAATTTTTGAACCGAAACAATAAGATATTATTATAAACCCACACACATACATATATATTATACAAATATTAATGATATATTAATACATATATATTCTTTATTATGAAAGTATTTTTGCATTTTGCATATACCAAATGTGACATCTTGTTTTATTTTTATCATGCATTTGACAGATTCATAAAGTATGGTTACTCAAACGTTCAGTATGAACTACAATATTAAAAACTATAATTAATAACCACAGCCTTCTTTCCTCATAAACAAACAAAAAAATAATCAGGAAGAATTGATGCTCAACAGCTAGACATCGCAATAAAAAAGGTTCTGCTTCCAGTCACAGTCATCCCATATGAAATAAAATCTAAGCTATAAAATAGACTGGGTTATTGCATCATTCTAAGCTGTAATGAAGTCTGGTGGTTTTTGATTTAAGATAGTTTGTGAACCAGTTCAACTGTAGTTTATTCAACAGACAATGGCTCAGCTGCTAGTACACATATCTGGAAGGTTTATGTTCCAAAGGTCTAATGCCATATAAATGAGATCTACACAATTTGAGATTATTTTAGCTGACAAATAGCTAAATGTTATGTTTATCTGCTATTGCTACTTTTTCTTTTTTTTGCAGTAAGAACAGAAGCTCCTGATGGAAGAGCATAGACCTAACTGGTGACTGTCCACAATTCAGAGCAGTGTTTCTGAATCTTGACAGCTTAACAGGTTTGGACACCAACTCCCAGAATTCTTCAGGCAGCACTTTTTTAAGGGACTGAAAAAAATTAGAAGCATTATCTAAATACTAAATCTGTCACCTAAAAAGGATACTTTTTTTCCTCTGAAAGGATATCCTGTCAGAATATGTCTAGGATACTTCCCCCCCACCTCCAATAGTTTTATTTTATTGCTTGTCTGGAAGGAGAAGATAAAGATCCCATCAAAGGATTTCTGTTGACTTGTTAGTCAAATTTTACTTTAGCATCAATTACAGATCAGCATTCTCCAGTTTGCCCAATAATAATAATAAGCTAACTTAAGGGCTGTAGGTCAGGTCAGATAGGAAACATAGCTCTCCTTATCAAGATCTTCTTAATCTGTGCTCTCCTGGCATCGCCTACCAGAGAATGTTGCCTCAGGAGTCTCACCACAATATATGCAGATAATATTTAGGGTTTAGATGATCTGCAGAACTACTTTTTACTCTATAAAATCTTTTTCACATCAGCTACAATTGAATACAGGAATCACAGGTTACTATTCTCTCAAAGACGTTAATTATTTGTTGGAATTTCCTCAAATATTCTTCCATTTTGAAATGCAGTTGGAACCATTTCTAAATCCTAGTATTCAGGCTGAGCCCAATATGTTAATTTACTGAATCCCTGCAGTCCAGTCCCACATGTCATCCTTTGGAAGACCTTCCCAGCTTTCTCAATCCGTTTTCAGAAAACTATCTGCCCACTATAGCTGGCGGTAAAACTACATTTGCTTCTAATATTTCTGCAGTTAATGTCAAAGGTATTAAAACTGCATCTGAAACCAAGAATGACCTTCAGGCTTTACAGTAACACTAATTCGCTTTTGAGCTCTTGTGACCTCTTTTATTCAAAAAGTCAGATGAAGTAGAGTAGGTCATCAGAAAAAAAACAGAAAATGTGTGGAGAAATCTTTTGGAGGTTGTGGCCTTGTGATAGAGAACTACAAAGATACAACATTCCCCTTGTTATCTATACAGCCCTAGCCTTATTGTCATTTTAGGAAAACATGTATCTCTTCCAGCAGACTTTGGATGATTTAGGACTCTGCACTGACAGGTATATTTTTTATTCTTGGCTGTATTCTGTATTTCCCTCCAACATGGTAATATATATTGCTTAGTATCTTTGCTGGTTTTTTGTCACTGCTTTACTATTTGTTGCTTAAGAGTTGCTTGAATGATTGAGACAGTTTATAAATTGAACATATTTGATTCTTAAGATAGCAACAATTCTCCAATCTACATCTCTATGGCCTAGAACACACATGGTGCTAATCCACATAAATTCCGTGAACTGTTACTGTGATTTATAAACCATAGTAAACGTTTGTTAATTGATCAACACAGTGGAGGTGGTTGATCGATTAATTACAGATCCCACCTCTCCCCATCCTGCTCCTGCCCTCCCCATCTTTTAATTGCGCTAGTTTTTAATTTAGATTTTACCTTTTACGATTGTAAAATGGCCAGTTACCTTAATTTTAAAAATAAATATTTGCAAATCCATTCCTATTCCCACATCATTCAAAGAGTGTTCATCCCAAATTGTCAGTCATCCAGTCCCAAAGGTGCTTTTTCTGGGGACTTCGTTTTTTCTTTGAAGATGTTTAGTTTCTTTTCACAATTTGGGATGTATACCCTTTGAATGGTGTGGAAGTAGGAATGGATTTCAAAGAAAAAAATTGCAGACTACAGGAACCAGGAGCACTGCTCAGGTGACCCTGAGGACACAAATAACCTCCAAGTGATTCAATAATGTGTGTGTATGTATATATATATATGTGTGTGTGTATATGTATATAGACGTATATATATAGATGTATACATATATACTGTATGTATATATATATCTTCAAAGAAAAAACAAAGTCCAGTTGCCTACAGAAAATAAATACTAGGCATTTTTTGATAAAATTGTGTTAAGTATTCATTTTGTTGGTAGATGTATAGCAGTCGGTTTTCTTTTTCTGTTTTTGGTTACTGCAGTTGTTTCTGCTCATCTGAACAATATTCTTACACAGCTGCTTTTATGGGAGTTTGGGTTGTTACTTCAATAATGGAATACTTTTTTTTTTTTTTTATTGAAAAAGTTTTCAAATACAAGTTTTTCCCCCTTTTCCCCCCCCCTCTTCCCTAACCCACCCTTTCCACCCAACCCCCCCTGTGACTTCTTCACAACAATAGGCTATTTCATAACTAGTTACATACATAATATCTTCCCTTTCCCTTAATCCCTTCTCGGAATACTGACCCTTAACTTGTTAATCTTATAACTCCCATTTTTACGGTAATCTGCCCTTTTTCTCCTCCCCTAAACTTATTGAGTATTATTACAAATTAACCTTTAATCTTTTATATATATTAATATAACATTTTAAATCGGCCTTCTCCCTGCAACCAAATTTGTTCAATTCTGTCCACTTCCTCCACTCCTCTAAATATATGACTTGAAATCAGACAATACAATTCTAAATATAATCCACTACCCACTTTACTAGAATATACACATATCTATATATGCATCCCATTTTATAACAATCAGTAAACTAACCTATTTCAGCCCTTCAATTCCTACAAAATCATGCAATACGATTCTAAATATAATCAACTGCCCACTTTACTAAGATATACACATATCTATATATGCATTTCATTATGTAAAAAGAGAAAAGACAATAACTTTAAGTTTATAATCCATATAATATCTTCTTTGATGTCTTTCCACTAGATTGTTAAATCCATCACCCATAATAGGGTAAAATAACATGCTGGTGCAACAGTTTGTTCAAAATCTTCAGTCATCTTCTGCCCCCATCAGTAGTAGATATCCTCACACCTGTATAAAAGTAAAAACAACCACCCGAGTGACATTATAATTATGAATATATCCGTATGGTTATAGTTGTGGTATTCATCAGGATTGTTAATTCCCGTCATCCTACTGAGTAACATCCAGATCTTCTGCATGCCCCAGCAAAACTCTCCTGCCTTATAACTCCAAGTAGTTATAATATATTTCCAAGAGAAAAAAAAAGTAAATAAGAAAAAATTAGATGATTCAAATCCAACAAAGTGAGGCTCTTTCCACTTCCCAAAATCATGGCCTTGCAGAGATCTGCCACAATCCTCAGGATAGTATCAGACAATTGTTCGCCACCACTGTCTTTTCTAATATTCATTCATTTTTTAAAGCGCCTGGCTTCACTGTTGCTTAGTTTGGAAATTGCTGTTTCTATAAGATCTGTTTCTTTTCTTTTTCTTTTTCGGGTTGAATTTCCATCCTCTTTTCTTGCTTACCAATTGTATATCTGCTGGTTGATTTTCATTCTGCTTTGTGGATTGTTCTTGTTGGGTTAATTTTATCATCTCATCTTTCTTCTCCATCACTTGTATATCAACTGATTGATTTGCGCACTTGTCTGTGACTTGATGATTCATCACCTTGGGTTCGGATGACACTGCTCTCTTATTTATAAACAGTCCAGCTGGGGTCTCCAAGGAGTCCAAAGACAATTTATCCATCACAGCCTCTGTAATTTGATGTTTTCCTTTTATTTCCAACTCCTTTTGCTTATCCTGTATTATGCCTAAAGGTGTTAAATTCATTTTTAGAATTTTTTGATAAAAATCTTCCGCTTTTTCAACAGTGTGCAATTGATATCTTACACCTTGATATCTCAATATTAAACCAGCTGGGATGTCCCACCTGAATAGGATATTTCTTTTTTTTAATTCAGTCACTAAAAAGCCAAATTTCTTCCTCTCCATTAACATCTTAGGCGGGAGCTCCTTGAAAATCCAAATCTTTCTTCCATGAAATTGCAAATTGGAATTAAAAGAGTTCTGCACAATATTATTCCTAATTTCTTTATCTGTAAAATAGATCACCACATCTCTAGGCAGTTGCCTTTGCTTTGCCCACCAGGAGTTTATTCTATAAATTCTATCAATCCTGCAATACACTTCATCAGGTTGAACCTTTAAGATCCCAGCCAGAATTTCAGAAGATACTTTCCTTAAATCATCTCTATTATTTTCCTGCAGACCTCTCAATCTAATTGCATATTCTGTAAAATTATATTGAATCATTAAAACTTCTCTTTCAATCCTCTGTTGTACATTTTCCTCATTACCAATCTTTTGGTCAGTCTCCATTTTAGATTTGTCTTCCAAGCTATTATCCTGAATGTTTATCAAATCCTTTTTAATTTTTTGAGTCATGTCATCCAAATTCTCCTCGACTTCCTTCATTTTAGTCTCTAATAATTCAGTCTTTGCCTCCATCCGAATCAGAAAGCCTGATAAACCATTAGCAACTTTTGAAATCTTTTTATTCAAGAAGTCAGACTCTGATTTCACCAATTCACCAATTTCTTTAATTTCCTGCTTAAATTTTTCAAGTTGCTGATTCACAATCTCATCCCTTCTTACAATCTCTTCAAGGATAAATTCTAATATATTAAAATCGGGTTTCTGACGCTGGAGAGTTGAAATTTGTTGGCGCAATTTCTTAAGGGGGGAAATTCCCCCCCCCTGTTTGTCCAGCTGTATAAGTCCTGATGCCATTTCCCACACAGACAAGATTTAGCAAAAATAAGAGAAGAAATAGAAAACAAAAAGACTTTCCCTCATTAAAAAAAACTTCTGAGCAGCACAGGAGCGAGGTTTCTCTAGAAATGTAGCCAATGATATTTATTCTGCTACATTGTAATAATGAAAAACGGAAGGACTTTCCCTTTTAGCCCTTCTCCAGCCACAGCAGACGCCATTTTAGAAGGCTCTTTTTCCCTCTTTTCCTCTGCTCTTTTCTTTTAAATAGTTTTTGAAAGGGTGAAATACTTGCGGTTCAGTATTAAGGGTCCAGTTCTTCATTTCTTTAATTATTCTTTTAGATTCACAGGCTTGCTCTTGACGCCTGGCTCTGCATAGGCAGAGGTCTCCCAAAGCCCGGAGCAGCGGCAGGGGATATGGGGCTTCTCATCCGCTCCGTCCCAAAAGTTAAAAAAAAAACTTTTGGGACTCTGCGGGGAGTTCTACCCACCCCTGCCGGTTCTCTCTCCGTTTCCTCTTGGAAACGGAGTTTTTTCGAGCCGCCATCCGCTGTAACGGCGGCTCTATACAGGCAGAGGGAGCTGACGATCCCAGAGGAACGTCTGGCGGCGGCCAGCAGCAAACCGGAAGTCCAATAATGGAATACTTGATTAGGGTGAGTAGGTTTTGGTTAGTATGAGTAGGTTTTTGACATTAGGGTTTCTAATTTGCTGCCATTTCTTCTGCTGATATTTTTATTTATATTTCATATTTCTTAACCATCCATCTCCCTCAGATATCCAGGAAGGGTAACGTTGTTTTTTTTCCCTTGTGAGTTGTATTCCTTTAAAGATGATGATTGTTTCATATGCCTTTTCCAGTTGTTTCTTTATGATGGTATTTTATTATTTTTCTATATTTCTTTTAAAAATTACAGTAAATTATATTTTAATTATATCAAAATTGAACATTTTAAACTTCTGCTTCTTTCAAGGCCAGGATTTATTGTCTGCAAGATAGAAATAATTGGTAAGATATTTCTAAAATCGTAACGAAATACAGGGTTGAACTGTTGGGTTTTGACTTCTGAACATATTTTCCTGCAAACATTTGATTACCATGCTAGATAGTATCATCAGTACACAGTACACAGGAGGATGGAGCTTGCTGATTGTTTATATATAACAGCTTGGCTAGGATTATAGTTTCTTCCTTGATAGTGTATTGTTCCTTCCAGGACTTATTAGATGCTGCTTCCTGCATATCTGACATCTAAGTAAGATGTTATCGGGGCCATTTATTTCCAACCTTGGTTTCACGTTGTATATTTTAAACTGTAGGTGACTATGTGCCATCAAGTCATTTTCAGTTCTTAGTGACCACATACATTTTCCCCATGACTATCTCTAATTGGAAGATCTTTCAGCTCTTCCAATGGTACACTCATCCCCATTGTAACTGAAGCCATCTGTCTTGCTACTGGCTGTCATCTTATACCTTCCACATTTTTCAACAAGAAAGCTGGATGGATAACCTGGGCCAGTTATGCTCTCTCAGTCTAAATCATTTCACAGGGTGGTTTTTGTGGAGAAAATAGGAGGAGGAATGAGTATTAAATAGCACACTGTGGTTTCTTGCCCTGCATATAACTTTCTCATGTGGTCAATGAGTTGTTCTGGAATTTCCATTATTTTTTAAGGAAGAAGAATCTGAAATTCACCTATACTACAAAATGTAATTTAGAAAAGAAAAAAAATAGAGTAGGTGGAACATAGGTTTTTTCTATTTTTGACAGAAATGTATATTTCTGCCATTCTACATACTAACAAAATATTTTTTAAGTTTTCAAATATTTAGCTAAAGATCTGTGACTGACCACAAGACTTGGGACTGCTTTACTGAACAATCTAAGGATGTGACCAGCCTAAAATGTACTATAATTATTCAAAGATCTCCAGGTGTTTTGAAGGTGGTCCAGTCATTTGAGAAGGATTCACCTTGTAATAGTTACAGGTTCTTGTAATTATGAATTACCCACATTTCACAATACCAAGTAGGGGATTTTGTTTCTGACCCAATTACTGAACAAACACATTAAAGAAATATTTGTATATTTTAGGGGAAAAAACAGTGTTTGCTTAAACACATTCAAAAATGATTACATTACAATGGAATTAGATTTAGTGCTTTGACAATATGTCAACCTTTAACATTTAGTGGTCTGGAAATCCAGAGAGTAAGTTCATGAAATACCATACAATGGAAGCATGGACCATTTTTTTAAAATCCACACAGCATCTATTGTCCCATATTAACCGTGGTATTCAGGTATGAGACCTAAAAATAAGCATAACTAAAAGTGAAATCAGGTGTTACAGCAAATATTACAGCATTCTTAAAATAAGTCACTTTGTTATCCAAATAAACATAAATTGAGAGAATATCAGCTCCAGAAGTTAAGAATTATTTTTAGCTGCCTCTGAATTATGATCACAATCTTGACTTCAATGTTTCATCACTGATGACCTTCAGTAATATACATAGCATCTTGCCATTCATTCCTGTTTTGTCCATGTAAAATAGAGCCTAACCA
Source organism: Arizona elegans (assembly GCA_022577455.1). Lineage (NCBI taxonomy): Eukaryota > Metazoa > Chordata > Lepidosauria > Squamata > Colubridae > Arizona > Arizona elegans. The sequence continues at coordinate 169,788,928 of JAKOOJ010000002.1, forward strand.
TGTCTAGGCTCTATCATATATTATGATAGATGAGTAAGAGACTAGCAATATATTTATGATATTTAATCACACATAAAAAGATGGAATTTTTAAAGTCTCTCTAGTGAAGTTTGACTCCTGATGGCTATATGGCAATAGTATGAAAGTGGGTGAAAGGGGAATGGTTTGTTGGATTTTTTGTCTAAATAGTTTTGTGATACTAACTCCAAAATTAGCAAATTGCTGTGATTAGGAATGTCTAATTGTACATATATTTCAGGAATTTTAATTTATTAGGCAACAAAGGCACTTTTGTTTTCAAACAGTCCAAATGTATCTTACCAAAGTTTAGAGATCAATATAGGTATTTTTTTTAAATCACAGATAGCAGGTAACACAAGAAACTGACCATAAGATTCTGTGGATCAATTACATTTTCATATGGGCACAAATATATCTGAAACAGTATATTAAACATTCTGAAACATTAAACAAGACAATACACGCATGACACAGCAGGCAACTTACAGAAGCCATTCATCCTGTGAAGGAAACCATTTCCTTTAAAAAGGATCAACATTTTGTCTAAGTTTGCATACTACTATCCTGCTATATCAGGCATATCCTTTTAGTAATGGAAAATGTTTAAAAATATTAAGCAGATTAAATACTGTAATCTTGTTTTCTGTTCAACAGTCCAGTAAAATTAATATGTATGGCACCTACAACAAATTATTAGTGTAATTTTAACAGCATTATTATAATCAGTTAGAAGAAAAACAAGGACCTGTAAGTGGAAGCCCAGCTTGCAATAGATTTTTTCCCATATCTAATGTTATGAGCAAAGTTAACTAAAAGTCCAACTTGTTTTGGAAAGGGCTTCTGCAGATTTACATGAATCAATGAGATTCTTTTCTAAAATAACAACAAAGATATCCCTGATCAGCTGAAGAACATGGTTGTAAAAGTTATTTTAAAACACTACTTTTTAAATCTGCAACCAACAGACACTACCAGCATATACCATACTCTTATTCAAGACTATGCACTTATTTTAGTTATACATCTGTTCATGATAAGTTGTGAGCAATAATTCTATAGAAATAATCTATAGATTATTAATCTGTGTGCTTGCTTTTCTAAATTCCCTAATATAGATACTCCTCAATTTACAACCATTCATTTAGTGACTAGTTGTGACTGTTCAAAGTTACAACGGCACTGAAAAAAGTGACTTTATGAATCTCTTAACTGCCTTGCTTAGCAGTAGAAATTTTGGACTCAATTGTGGCTGTAACTCAAGGACTATGCGTACATGAGATTTAGCTTCCTATTTGTCACTGCTATGTGTTTTTTCAAATGTTCTCCATTGAATCCCTTTTGTATTTAGCGCTACAGAAAGAGACAAATAGTGATCTGGAGAAGACAGCAGACCACTCATGAATAAATATATTGTTATGGCCCAGGTTAGCCATTACAACATCCTCTGCATATAATACAAATGTAAGTGGAGGAAATTTCAAGAATTGAAAGACGGTGAGAATTACAAATGTTACCAACTTTTAGATAAACGTTTTACACGCTGAAGCAAACAGGTGTTTGAAAATTGCTTCCATCACCCAAATTAGCTGATTTCACCTACTTCATTCTACAAACTGCTTCTTAATTAACCTATGTCTCACTTGTGATGAAACATCATTTAATACAGGTGAACCCCATATGGAAAATTACCATATATTTGGTAATATATAAGTAATATATACCAAAAATATATTACTATGTGCTTTTCAGATTCATTGACAAACATGCAGAACACTGAGCCACAAATAACATTTTATATTCAGGCTCCTGGAATTACAATTTCCAAACTGCAAATGCTAACCAAGAAGTGTGATTTCTCAATAATTCTTTTAAGCCCAACATTTCGCTGTACTTCTATTTAGGCAGTCCCATGTTCTGCAGTAGTGCTCCTGTAATTTACATAGCTGGCTGACTTACAGAAATTAAGCAAATTACACTATCTTCACCAGTATATGCCACATATCTACCACAGAACAAAGAAATCTCACTAAGAAAAACTGAATGCTATGTAGCATTGAGCAACATGCATAGGGACTTTAAACAGTATCAATTTATTGCTCAGGTGACATCAATTTCTCGAGAAAATAAGCTCTGTTTTGCTTGGTTTAAAATTAACACATTAGCCAGCAGTAAAGCATATGAACACATTATTGTATGGTCCTATGTAATGCTGTATGAAATTAGCTTCAGATCAAGTATACCTGAAATGCTCTTTAAGGTAATGAGGATGAAAATTTATTTGAAAATGTTATATTAAGATAGAAATATTTTAAGGTAATGAAGATGAAAATTTATAAGGGGGAGGGAGGGGTTCAAGTTTTATATACAAAGGAGGGTTTTTCCTTTTACCTGATATGAGTATACTGTGCGGAAGTCCGGGGGGAGGGGAGGGTTAGGGTGGGTTAGGGAGGTTGGGAAGTTTGGGGTGGGTTGAGGGGGGAAAAAAGGGGTGAAAATGTAATTGTAAAACTTTCGTAATAAAAAAAAAAAAGTATACCTGAAATGCTCCATTATGTTAAGTTATTTAGGAAATAATTGTGAACTTTCTTACTTGGAGATTAGACAGTTTGGATTAAGTTGAGATAGTGGTTGTCTATCCAACTTAGAATGTATGCAGTAAAATGGCAATATTGTAAACCAGTACACCACTTAATGACCACAAACTCAATTTCTATTGAAATCATTTCTGTGCTTCAAAAACATAACCACATTAATCAGATATGTAAAACAGTCACACAGACAGCTTTTATATCACCTCACATCATTTTAAGCATCTACTTTCAGTGAAGGCAGTTCACTCACTCGCTCACTTGAAAGTGAGATGATACACATACATGGGATTCAGGACCAGATTTTGGATACATCATATAAATAGTAATCCAATCAACTACTCCTCAGCATTAAAGAAAGGAAAACTCACAGCTCCTTTTCTTTTATGACAGAGGTATGGAGGGTACTGAGGAAGCCAGCTCCATATTTTGTAAGGATAAATGTACAGTATCGATTTAATCCTACTTTTAAGCAGCAGGAAAATTAAATTCACCCTCTATTCCTCTAGTTCCATTTTACCCTAGCTCTTCACCTCAAGTTTCACTGCACAGCAGTAGCCTGGAGAGAGCTTTCAAAACGAATAATGCCAATAAGTTGACTCCCTAAATGCATTTCTTCACTAGTAAGCCTAAAGACACTGTGCTTGACAAAGGTATCAAATGAGTAAAAAGCTTAACTAAAAATAGAAGTGTAGAAATAGCTGAGATAAAACAGATTTTTTTTCTACACAAACTTCACACAGTCATGTTTTATGACTGATAATGGAGTAGCAGCTGTTGACAGTATCCACAGCCAATAAGTGGTCCTGATGAAAACACCAGTACCTTCAAGCACAAGGTAAATGGAATGTATTATATTTAAAACTGGAAAATAGCAATTGACTGCTATTTCCTCAGGAGAATCTTAATCTCAAAGTGCTTTTCAGCCAATGATGCGAGGAACTCTGACGACAAAGCCCAGGACTAGTAAATATCTTCTGCAAAAGTTCCCACATATAGTTCATTGGGAAGGATAAGACAATAAAGCTGAGCATAGATAATACTGGGTTAACACAGACCAATGAACTGAGTCAGCTTGAAACATTCAGGATGGGTCAGCTAGGAACCAGAGCTGCAACCAGCATGATAAGGCTTAAAGTCTAGCTTGCCTTTGTAAAGAGGCACTTGATAATCAAATAATTTTACTTTTGTTATAAAAAGGCCAGAATTAAAGAGGTTAGACTAGATGTGATTAACCTAATGTACAATAGGAATATTTAAGTACATAGTACAGGAAATATTATCTTGGTTTAAAATGGTGTACAGGAAATCAAGCGTAATGTTACCATACAATGCTATGCAATGGCTTTTTCGGAATAGCATGATCACAATTCATTCCAGCCTTCTTTCCAGAAAATGAGATGTTATTTCTTTCAAGGCATTTGGCCTCTATAGTTCCCATATAATCAGTTTCTCTGTTTGAACCTACCCAAGAAAGGAAAGTGAAATATCCCACACATAACATATGAGACTTTCTTTGCATGCTCAACTGAGCAAAGAGGTAGATGTTCAGAAAGAGTATCTTCTGGTGCTGATAGAATGTTTTAGTATTGATCAATTGGCAACTTGCATGATACTGGCCAAGGCATCGTCATGAAATGCAACACAGTGGAATTAAGATTCAACTTTGAACTTGGATGTAGGATTCAAAGGCAGCTGAAATAGATAAATATGTTTTATTAGTTCTGTTCTGTTAGACATAAAATATTTCTAGCATAGTATATTTGTCTCAGAATGTCTCTTCAAAATCCAAGACATCCTACACATTTAATTTTGATTTCCAGACATTGAACTAGTGCATGACAATATAAAGTACAGGCAACTGAAATTCCAAAGGCCGGTAGGCTTACAAGCACATATATCTTATCATCAGGAGTATTCTATCCAAACTGCTAGAACTTTTATTTTTATAAAATATAATGCAGAGACATTGCATCAACTTCAATTGATCTGCAACATAATAAAGCAACATTCTCTACCAGTAATGATGAGAGTACCAAGTACTTTTTACTAAATCCTTTAAGATAAATGAGTTTTGTAGAGGCATATCCAGGGTCTTATCAGCTTGATGATAGAAAAGGATATACATTTCAAATTATCTTCAACATACCTAATAGTTCAAAAATGTTATAACATACCTCAGTGTTTCTCAACTTTGGTGACTTTAAGATCTGTGGACTTCAACTCCCAGAATGTGCTAGCTGTGGAATTCTGTGAGTTGAAGTCCGCAGATCTTAAAAGTTTACCATGGTTGAGAGACACTGCTGTACCATATTTGCCAAGCAAAAGCCATCCTACCTCATCACATCACAAGACACGACACCCCCATGCAGCCTTGATTCCCATCTTCATTACTGTTGAGCCTTTTCATTCGATACTGACGGATTTCTCTAACCAATGTATAAAAAGCATCTTCAACACCCTGAATGGAAAGTTGAGAAACATATGGTCTTAAGCAAGTAAATTATTTCCTATACTTTATTTTCTCATATTCCTCCTGAAAAACTCTATGCTGAATTTAATGTTCTTCATTAATGTTAAGAATCCTCCTCTATTCTTAAAGAACTAGGATTTTGCAGCCCAAACATAAATTGTTTCTTACACAGTTTAATTCACAATTAAAATTAAAGAAAACCTATATGCATAAGAACTTATTAAGTAACAGAAAATATTTATGGAAGTGGATTGCACTTCTTCAAAATTCAGCTACTAGATTAGTAATTAATATAAATATGCAAACAGGACTAGACAGTGTGGTTCTTAGAAATTAAAAACTGAAATAACCTACAGGATGGCTGCTCCTACCCATAGGTTTTAATGTTATGTCTTTCTTCTCAATCAGATTTATCTATATACCTAACAATAACTCTATCTATTTTCTTAAGATATGAGCAGAAATACAAGAATTCATTACCTGTCTTGTTTTGGCAGATGTCTCAATGAATGGAATACCATAGCTCTTTGCTACTTCGTGAGCCTGCTTGGTGTCTACTGTTCTTGTTGGTAAATCACATTTGTTTCCCACTAATACCATTGGTACATCTTCTGAATCTTTCACTCTTTTAATTTGCTCTCTAGGGAAAGATACGATAGGAAAAAAGAAAATGAATCTTTCCTCAGAATGATGGGATATGTTAATGGGAGAGTGAACACATACTTTGTGCTTTTTTCTGACACTGTTTCTGCTGTCACTGATGAACAGTCCAATCAAGATGAAACTGACTAATAAAAGACTTTCAATCCTGAAGGAATTATTCTGAGGGAATATTCTATTGAGGGAATTAAATCCAATATTATATTGCATTATTTTCTAGATAAAAGGGATAGAAATGAAATCAAATTTACCTGCTACTATGCTAGTAAAACACTGAGGTTGAAAAGATATCCTTCAAGTCTATTTTATGGTTAACTTCATATATATATATTTTCTAATGCAACCCCTGGGCCGAGGCCTATTCTAAACCGGCTGCGCAAACAATGGGCAAGTGCGCGCACGAAGCTCCACTTGCACAAGTGGTGGGAAAGCGCACATGCGCACTCCACTCAGAGTGAAATAGAGCTTTGCATGTGAGCACTCTCCGCTCAAGCACCTTTCACTCGCATGAATGGAATTTTATGCATAAGCGCTAGTGCCTGTTGCTCACAAGTGGCGTTTCATGCGTGGAGTTTGCGCATAAAGCTCCATTCACACAAGTGGAGCGTGTGCAGGCCCACTTCTACCAATGGAGCTGTGCATGTGCGTGTGTGCCTACCACTCACATGCCCCCACCTGTTCCAGGCCACCAAGGTGGAAAGGTTGGGGACCACTGTTCTAATCCATTCACTAACCACAACTAGTGTCCGGTACATTTTCAAAGTTGCATTATATTATTATATTAAGTAAAATATCTCAGCAGTTATTAATCATTGCCTGAGTAATCATCTCGCTAGTGGACAATGTGCCACTTGATCTTATCTCTTGTTATTGATAAGGAGAACTTACCTGTAAAGATTTATATCTGCAAATGATTTGCTGTTGTTAATGGCAAACACACAAAGAAAGCCTTCCCCAGTTCTCATATATTGGTCCCTCATGGCACTATATTCCTCCTGTCCTGCCGTATCCAGGATATCTAGCAAACAAGTCTCTCCATCAATAACAACTTGTTTGCGGTAAGAATCCTATGGACAATCAATGCAGTTTCAAAAGTAAATATGCAATCATTCAATGATAATAAACAAAACTGTTTTTGAAATTATAATTGAGAAGAGAAAGGGTAGAGAATCATATCTTAAATTTTAAAAAATCAGTAATCATAGTAAATATCATATTCATATTTAATTTCTCCCCATTTTAATTTTTTTTACATCACCTCAGCTTCTTTTGTGACATGGCTTATAACATCAAAACTTAATATGGCTCTGTTTGATTATTCATCCTTACTTTTATCCTACAACATCTTCTGCCGCATGCTTGCTTAACAAGTCTTTTCCAATTAATTTTTCAAGGCAGTGAAAATAAATATCAGAGACCAGCGATTGACAGCAAAAAGTGATAAAACAAAATATTTAAGTACCAAGGACAGCTTGTTTAGTATGCTAAGATGTTAATATTCTCAAAGCCTTACCTCAATAGTAGGATCATATTCATCTACGAAGTGATTCTGGATAAGCTGGATGGTCAGGGCACTTTTTCCAACACCCCCAGCTCCTACTACCACCAGTTTGTACTCAGTCATTGCCTTCCTCAGAGCCCTGTTGGTAACACAAATATATATGATGCTATGTACAAATCACCCTCCATTAAAATATCCTATATAACAAGAATGTATACTGCTTTGAAAAGAGGCAGAGATGAGTGGCATATAAATTTGATAAATAAAATATAATTCAATGTTACATTTTTTTTAAAAAGTAATTAGGAACAATACAAAATAAAACACACTTATCCAAACATATTAGTAACAATGACCACTTTACCATAAGTATAAACAATTTTAGCAACTCATCACCTTCTCTTAAAATACAACAAAAATCTCATCTCATCTCTTATTTTCTTAACCTCTTATCTTTGCAGTTTGTATTATTCTCTCTTTCTCTTAATTGGCACCTGGCACATTTCTGGGATAGACAGGAGTAAAAAAAAGGGATTAATTTACATATCCAATCTTCCATTCTTTTAGGACAAATATGGAAAATACACAGTCTACAGGCTGTATTGTAGCACCCCAAAGTTATCCCATCAAGATTCAATGCAAAATGATTTATTTACAGGGATGCAACATTTTTGTTTTATAGAATTATGCATGAGAATGGAAGCAGAAAGCTTCAACCCAAAAGAAAAACAAAGAAAAATAAGGATCACATTGTTAGGAGATTGTCCATTCCTAATGTGGATGTTTAAAAGTTTAGAATGCAGAACAGTATTCCTCAGGACTACATGGCACAAGTTTCATGAAGAGTTGAGAAGTACCTTATTACTCCCTGGGCAGATCCTGCAAGCAGGATTTTTTTTAAAAAAATGGTGTCCCAAATGCCCAAACCTGAATCAATTCAAGTTATGGAAGTTGCTTTTGATATTAGGACACATGCTTCCTATAGCTCTCCTGGCAATTAAATTCCTATCAGGATAACCATTTCAGCAGTAAATCCAAGACTGTGATCTTATCCCATTTCCTCAAGATGTTCCAGAGTTCTCCAAATGGGGGCAGCACTTGTCCTAAATTTTGTTTAAGCATGTAAGGTATATACCACAACCTTATTCAAGATTTTGGGACTTCCTCTCTTCATCAAAGTCATCAATCTATCCAATCCATCTAGTCAATCCCGTCTTCCCTAACTAGGTACTACCACTTATGAAGATTTTTTTCTCTCTCTCTCATCTAGCACTAATATAATGCCTTAAATTCAGATCTGAAGTCCAGCAAAATAATAGAATAGAATAGAATTCTTTATTGGCCAAGTGTGATTGGACACACAAGGAATTTGTCTTTGGTGCATATGCTCTCAATGTACGTAAAAAGACAAGATACACTCATCAAGAATCACAAGGCACAACACCCAGTGACAGTCATACGGTACAATAAGCAATCAAATCATACTAGGAAACAATCAATATCAGTATAAATTATTCTTCTTTCTACCCCAGCTACTCAGACTGGCATAACTATATGTCACTTTTACACAAAACTCTCAACCAAAACTAATTTGCTTTTCAAGACTACATTTGCAAAATTTTAATAAGCACCCAAGGGAAAAAAATTATTTTTGTCATTTGGTGTATCCTAAACACAGAAAGATCACACATGAACAATTGATCTGAACCCAATTTTTAACTCTCAAGGGATACCAAATACATATTTACCCTTCCTGCTAAATAAGTAGGTAAATGAGTAGTGTACTTTGTATTGAACCTATGATATTATAACATATTACGCCATATTACGCCTGAGTGGCGTAAGAGGCTAATGCCTCCTACTAAGGCAGCATTTAACATCCAGCTGCCTGCAATTACTGCGAGTTCAATTCTCACCAGGTTCAAGATCGACTCAGCCTTCCATCCTTTCTAAGGTGGGTAAAATGAGGACCCAGTTTGTGGGGGCAATAAGCTGACTTTGTATACAATATACAAAAGTATGAAGGCTATTGCTTAACGCATTGTAAGCCGCCCTGAGTCTCCGGAGAAGGGCGGCATATAAAAATAAAATAAAATAAATAAATAATAAATAAATAAATAAATAACATAACCTCTACACTGCCCATCTCACCAAAGTGCCTCTGGGCAGTTTACTCATATCAGATTGGACCGATGGCAAAAAGATTCAAATTCTGCGAAGAAAGAAAATGATTCGGCAGCCTTATGTAGATGATCAATCTCATATATATTGTAGGCTTGTTACCGAGACAGGAAATCCCATTTCCTTAATAAGTCAAGGAACTTTAAAAAAGCAAACCGTATTTTACCTTAGGGCTGTCTATCAACCTAGCCACAATGGCTTGTAAACCGCAGCTTATTCTTGAGAATCGTGCCAGCTACGGTTTGCTCTGTAAACCACAGTTAAATGAAGCCTGATGGCGTGGTGAGAACTAAACAGAGCACAAGCCAGCCTTACCGACCAGCTCCTGGTAGCTGCACTAAACCCTCAAGATCCCAATCAGAGAATAACGAGCCTCGCAGGACCACCACTCCCTTCAGCTTTCTCCCCCCACCGCCACCTCCCCAGGCAGCTGAATTGGCAGGAGAGGCTCTCCTAAAGGGGCATCAAGCCCATCGGGCACCGTCGAGGACAGGCAGACGGGATTCGAGCGGGAGCGACGGACACACCCAACTCTGGGGATAGCAAATACCTTCCAAGGCAACGCCTCTCAACAGCGGCTGGGGAACGACGAGAGACCGCTGTCTCTCCTGACCGGGGTGCGCCGTTTCCACGCTTCCTTCCACCCCAGGCTCGGAGAGCAAGGACTTCAAAGAGAGACCCCCCCCACCCCACCCCCTCCACCCTCCCTGCCCAACGGCTGGCAAGTTAAGTATGAACCTCCACTTACTTCACTTCCAGGCTTCGCGGTCGCCGGAACGCCCTTCCGACGTAGCACAGCGCTGACGTCATCAACCGGTGCCGAACGTCTCGGAAGGGAGCTGCGCCCGGAGAATGCTGGAGTCTGGCTTTGGTTTCATAAGGGTAGCATCGTCGCCTGTGGTCTGAAACAATTCACTATACCAGAGGTCCTCAAACTTGGCAGCTTTAAGACTTGTGGACTTCAACTCCCAGAATTCTCCAGCCAGATTATGGAGATTATGGAGTCAGCATCCTGTGGGTCAGCCCGTTGCCCATGAAACCCAATACTGTGAATTCAATAAAGTCCGAGAAGTGTGTAAATGCACCGCACGTACGTCAGAGCGCATGGGATTTTGGCAATAGCATGTTGGTTTGCCGGGTAGTGTTACAGTTCCGAGGTTATAAACAACAGTATGAGGATGCTTGAGTTAAAACTAGGCATTGCTTGTGCTTGTAGTATCCTGGCCGAAAGGTGGAAAAAATGACTGGTAATATTTACTTCTCTTTAGCACCGAATATTCCATGTAGCAGAAAGGTACAACTAAGTCTATTAGTCTCTGCAGCGTGCCATGCAATGAAGGTTAGTGGCAACCCATCTGGTGAAGATTATGACACATGGAAAATTGAACCGTGGAATCTGAGAAGATGAAATGGTAGAGAAAGAATGAGCAAATGAAATGAAAAATGGATCAATTCTGTGCTTAGGAAACTAAAAGAAAAGAGTATAATATGATATGATCTTGTCCTCTCCTATTTATTCACTCTATATGCAGAATATATATTGAGAGAATCTGGATTGAAAGATGAGTGTGGTTTTAAAATTTGAGAAACATCAGTAATGGCAGTGATGGCAATGGTCTGGTCTAGGGGTCTGTAACCTTTAACACCCAAAGAACCATTTGGATCTGTTTCCCACAGAAAAGAAAACATTGGGAGCCACAAAACCTTTCCTGTGCTTGACTATTTCTTGAGTGGCCACAAAACTAGCAATATGTAGTTAAATTAAAAGTTCTGTTTTCTTCTGAATTGGATTTATCCATACTGGGGGTTGAAAAACTCAATAAATCACGTGCTGATGGATGTCGCACATTGGCGATTGTGACACATATTTTGAGTGACAGGGTGCCGCAGCAGAGGGGTGAAAGAACCACATGTTGCTCCAGAGCTGCAGGTTGCTGACCCCTGGTCTGGTCCCTAAAAATTCTAATGATGGGCAAGCTCGAATAATAAAAGTCAAGGAGCACAGTGAAAAGTGGGCCTAAGACTAGATACAAGAAAATGAATGTCTGCAGCAACCAGCCTTAACAATGAGTACACTAAAGTGGTGGATAGCATCTCTTTTTTGGGATCAGCTATTAACAGTTAAGGATCTATCAGTCATGAAATACACTACAATTATACCTTGGTAGCATAGTAATGAATTCTTGTAAAGAGTCTCTAATGGCCTTATGTGTCTATAGCTACAAAGACCAGGCTTGTGCAGGGAATGGTTTCCCTATGACACACTGGAAGTTGGGCTTTCAACAAAAGAATAGTTATCGATACTTTTGAACAGTAAAAAAAACTTCTGAGAACAGCACGGATAGCCAAGAAAACAAATCAAGGAGTATCAAACAAATCAACCCTTAAGGCACAAATGGGATTAAAATTAGAACTTTGGAGACATTGGAAATCCATATTGGGAAAGGTGGCAAGGAAGAGAGGACAACCAGGAGGATGGATGGACTCAGTTACAAGTAGCAATGGGTGCACCATTTGAAGACCTGAAGGACCAGGTTGTTGACAGATCCTTTTGGAGAATATCTGTATGGTTACTAAGAATCAGCATCAACTTGATGACACTTTAAGTAAATCAAATCAATGGGAATGATACTTTTGAAAATGGAATTGAAATCAATGCTGTCAATACTAATCTTCCTTGTACCAATAATGAAATGGAACTCATAAATATTGAAAATTGTGATGCTGTAATTGAAGATGATAATGGAATAGTTGTGTAGTTTATTTAAAGTACCGGTATGTGTAAAAACTTTATCCTATGCCCAGTGATTTGAAAAGTGTTTCTTTTTACTAAAAGAAAGATGGTATCAGGCCCCCAAACCAAGAAAAACATATGATTATTCCAAGCAATTCCTTTGTTCCACACCTATAGATAGTATCTTGCCAAACTGCAACACTCCATTATTTACATCAGGCATATCAGAACTATTATGGAGGGGCTGACTTCATCTTCTTTCGCAGCATTCCAGGTATGTGATCACCATTTGCAACCCTTACTTACCTGTTTCCGACAAGGAAGGTCAACAGGGAAGCTGGCAAGAGGTTGCAAATGGTGATTGTGTGATATTGCAACTAAGAACCATGTGTCAATGTCAGCAACTGGAACTACCAGAATTGCTGGAATCAGTGTGGTTGCATGACATCATGTTTTATGACCGCATTGCTTAATGACAGAATTTCAGGTTCCAATTAACTGTTGTTAACCAAGGACTACCTTTAATACACGTATCAGTAAATATATAACAAATGCTTGTACTGAGATTAGGGATGTGTTGGAGATGTAAATGTGCATGTACTTTTACATGTAGATGGTGCTGTACAAGTAGTTCTTGATTTACAAGAGTTAGTTTACTAACCATTCAAAGTTACAACAGCACTGAAAAAAGTGACTTATGACCGTTTTTCACTTATGATTGTTGCAGCATGGTCACGTGATCAAAATTCAGATGCTTGGCAACTAGCATGTATTTATGATGGTGGCAGTGTCGTGGGATCATATGACCACCTTTTGTGACCTTCTGACAAGCAAAGTCAATGGGGAAGCGAGGCTCATTTAACACCTATGTTACTAACAACTGCAGTGATTCACCTAACAACTGTGGAAAGAAAGGTCATAAAACAGACAAAATTCATTTAACAAATGCCTTGCTTACGAACAGAAATTTGGGGCCCAATTGTGGTTGTAAGACGAGGACCAACTATTGTTGACTGAAAAATCTGCATGATTTTCACCAAATGCTTGATGGATTTTAAGATGTAAAATAAATGACATGGTGTAATATGTCATGTGTTGTTGTTCATCTGTTGTTGTATTTACCTACTAAGAATTGCTAAGCCCCAGATGATTTTTACTATGTCCTGATACATAAAATCATAGAACTCAGAGGGTATACTTTTGTATACCGTTTCCCCCAAAAGAAGACATCACCCTGATAATAAGCCCAATTGGGCTTTTGAGCGCATGGCAATAAGGCCAAGCGCTTATTTCAGGGTTCAAAAAAATATAAGACAGGATCTTATTTTCGGGAAAACACGGTATATACATTTATGGGTTACTGGCAGAACTGTCTTCTTCCTATTACATTGGCCTGTCTCAGCTGGTTAGGCAGAGAGGGTATGGTACAGACCCTTTCAGTTAAAGACTTTCAACTGTCAGGGTCCAGGAAGAAAACCTACTCTGCTTTCTCCCCTGCCCTTTGGAATTTTCTCCAAGAGGTGACGTGGCCTTTTGGAAGTATCTGAAGACTTGACTCTTCCAACTCACTTGGGTTTCTCAGAGAAGCACACAACCTTGGAGTCAGCACTTTAAAGGTCTTCCCCTCACCTTTTAAACTTTAATTTTTCTGTTTTTGTTTTAGCTGCCTCCTAGTGAAATATATTGTTTTAATTGTACATTGCCCAGGATCATTCTGTGAGATGGGCAGTTTCTAAATTTGACGTATAAATAAATAAATTCCTGTTCCTGCACACTTTGAAAGTATCTTTCTGGAACCGAATCCAAAGCACAATCCTATTAAATTGGCTTCAGGCCAGATCCAGAATTATTTTGATTCAGGATAAACAACATCTTCAAACTGAATTATTGTATTCAATATTTAATGCTAACATTTTCAAGACAGAAATTTGGATTATAGATAGGTCAGAAATTCAAATAATGCATATTTGGTTTAGTGCAAATTGTAAATTGATACCAAGACATGTTTAATGAGACCCAATATTCAGTTAATCAGATGCTAGTGCATGTGCAAATGTGGTTGGGATTTTAGATGTTAATCTTCATGTGTGCAAAATGGAGAAAAGGAAGACTATCTGAGAAAAATGTTACAAGTTTAAAAAAGGGGTTTTTTTGAGTTACAATGCCTGGTCATAAAAATGGGGGAAGTCTTGTTTTTTATTCAGGATCTAGAATGTCTTCTGAAAACACAGAAATTGGCAAAGCAGGAAATGGGTGGGAGAGGTTTATGAAGAATTTACAAGACAGAGGCAAATTTTCAAAATCAGTAAAACTTTATTCTATTTCCATTCTTTGCCATTAACAGAAAAATTGGAGAAAGCAATGTTTGTTTTACAAAGATAATGCATCTCCCAGAGAAGAAAAACCCTAAATTGAGAATAGAGGTAACATGGAAAAAACACAGTACTGCCCTCTATTCAAAGTAAATAACTCCTGATCTTTTTGGTTAAAGTAATACTTAGACCAATCATTCAGTTTGCTTGCTTGATAAAGTGTGGCTGAGGAAGGGAAGGGAGGGGGAGGGAGGGCTGGAAGGAAGGGAGGAAAAAAAAAGCACACAGACATCAACTATTTCACCTTGATGAAAGTCTCAATACAGCTATGGAAAGCCTAAGTATTCTTTTACAGTACACTGGGTGTTGGCTGCAAAAAAAATGTATTCACTTCAGGCACAAATTTTTAATTTTTTTTTTAATCAGTAAAATAAACCGGGTTTAGAAGCTGCAGTGTTGTAAGCAGCAAATTGTGCATTGTTTTAAATATCTTTAAGTTACCACACTGATGGCACACTTTATCCTTATGAAATTCTGCACTAAGCATGCTAATTGAAGTTAATTAGAAAAAAACCTAGTAGTCTACTTTGGAAAATATGTTCAATGAGATCTAAGAGACAATTTTGCTTGCTAAATGGATCTGAATTTAAATGAGACATTAAAAAAACCTAACATTTGGCCATCAAATAAATGTTTGAGTACTCAAATAGGATTCTATATAATACGGTTAGTGTATCTATCCTCATATGAGCCTCAAAACTGGATGAAAATGACGAGAAAATCAGCCTTTCCTGCCTTGGAGAGGACAAAATAATTGAGACCTAAGGCATAGTAATACCTTGGTAAAATTGAATTAAGGATTATGCATGTTGTGTCTATATATATATTTCTTTTCAGTGCAGAATTTCATAAGGTCTTCCAGAATAGAACTGTCTATAATATTTACTTAAAGAGGCAAAGTAGATTTGCAGTTACCAGTTGCTTTAAATGCACCATTCAAAAAGCTTCTAAAATTGTTAATATAAGGCGCCACCTTAGGTTCTCCAGGATGCAACTGTGCATATTTTAAAACTGTTTCATAAATTTATTTTTAAACATAACATGAGGAAGATGTTAAAACTGGTGTAATAGCTCCTTAGATTTTGGAAGGGATGAATACAAGGATATTCAGTACCCTTCACCAGACCCCACCCTTATTCCAATATTAGTTGCTTTGAGACCAGTTAGTCGATAACACCAGCTTGACGAATCTTTCTCTCTGTCCCAAATCCCTGTAAATGGCAAAATATATCATGAGTTTAAATTGGATGTTGAAATAACAGTGAAAGTAAAGACAGCTATAGGCATCACATATATTCATTTTGCTTCTGAGCTTACATTTTTCCCATTTTGCTCTTATTTGTGTTTATGCTATTTTCTAAAATGCCTCAACGCAATTGTGGACCTGATATTTCCTACAATTAACCAAAAATGAATATAGAATGTTCCACACATTCCTGTTTGCAAGTCCTACTTGGTATATTCTTTTTTGCTGTTAAAAATTGCCTTTTTAATAGCCTCTGAAGTGCCCAAATATACATTTCTGCTTCCAGGGAAAAAATTATAGTTCTTTCCTAAAAACGAAGCTAACCCCCCCCTTCCCCCCCCCCCCAAAAAAAAAAAAAATTAAACCACTGCAAAGCCCAGACTAAAGCCTGATTTGTCTATACAGGGCAAATATATACTGGTCAAGAACTAATAACTTATATCTCTAATTGAAAAGCTTTCAATGGTCATTTGTTAATATACACAGAAAGATTATATTGGGCTTTATTTGAAACCTAGAGCTTATAACATTTTTTGCTAGGAACAGCCTCTTCCAATATATCATGCCAGTTAAATGTAGCTCACACCAGACATTAATTCCTAAGACTAATAGGCTAACATGGGACCCAAAGGAATACTGACACTAAGGGGGAGGGGGGGTTTAAGAGAACAGGTCATGTGATTCACACATATATGAGTAGTAGCCAGCTTCTTACTCAGGAGAAAGGTGAGCATTCCAAAAGTTGCACAAGTACAAGACCAGTCTTAATTCTGGATAAAGAGCCCAACATGAAGTAGTACATTCTTGTTTAGCCAACTTGGAACAAAGCATGATGGTTCCAGTATCCATTTAAAAAAATATCAGGAAAAAAACTGTAATCTTTAAGTGGGATATGGAAAGTCAAAAATCTATGCTGGTCTTTGCAGAATCATACCATGCATTCTAAATAACGTACAAAATAAATATGAGAATAAAGTGATTATTTCACTTTATTTGTAGGTCTAAGTAGGACCTGCAAACAGGAATTTGTGTCAGGTTAGGAGCTAAAGTGGACTGTATAGCATTGAAAAATTTGGGACCAATTTTGGAAAAAGGTATCTGGGTGAAGAACTAATTTTCCCCATGGAACCTAAGGAAGAGAGCATTTTTAATAGGACAAAGTTCTCCAGCTTGTACCAAAAATGCTGCCTTCCATAACAATTAAATGGGACAGTAGCCACAGGCTTAACGAATTTCAAAATTAGCAAATAACAAGGGAAAAGCTCCAAGATGGATTGGTTTATCAATGATTTGGAAAAAAAGGAAGGTATCTTCCATTGAAAGAAAGAGAGATATCCTTTATTGAATGAAGAATCGACACTTGCTGTTTTAAATGAAACAGAAATGCCAAATATGAGGGAGGTAATCAAACTGTTCTTTTCAGATAAAGTTTATAAAAGTTTTCCATTTAGCTTTATAAATTCTCAGAGCTGTGGAGGAACAAAATAGTGAAACACAAAATTGGGAAATAGATTCACCTATTATAAACTGAAGAAACTTGGTGGGGATTCTGTTCCTACAATGCAGACATTTGCAAAAATGAGGCCTTATGATAAGATGGCTTATGATGGGAAGTCATGTATGACTGACAAGAATTGTTTTAAAAAAGTGTGACATTAAAAAAATGTAAATAAAAATTTAATAAAACAGTATTTAAGAAATATCAGCGTTCAAAGTCAAATATACTAATGTTTGATAGACACAGAAACAAAATTAGTTTGGCGGGAACCAGACTTAGTCACATGGTAGCTGTGGAAGATAGTGCTCTGCAAATAATTCTATAAACTCTAGAACAAGGATGTCAAACTCACCGTGTCATGTTGCCATCATGTGACGTTTTTCCCATTCGCTGAGCTGGGATAGACGTGGCCTACATGTTACACATCCAGCCCGTGGGCCGCCAGTTTGACACCCCTGCTCTAGAAGGTTCTGAATATACTCTGCACAAGCTGTAGAACCCTTACGTGTTACTCAAAGGGACTACAATAAACAACTGCAGATTATTAATACAAAGAATATTTCCAGAAATGTGAAAAGTACCAAGAGCGAGCAAAAAAAAAAAAAGTATATTGGAATGGAATGTTTTCAGTGAACATAAAGAATCTGTCCACCTGAAGTGAATTTTGATAGAGTCCTCTTTAACAGTTTCTATTCCCTGTCAGATGTGGAAAAAGGAAACACAAAAATGCATGTCCTGTCTCAAAGGTCCCATTGTGGAAACAGGAAACCTCAGAAATAAGCCCCACATCCTGATTCTGTCCTTAATATTAGCTATTATATCTATCTTTTGTTATTTTGAAGAACAAGATAGCTTATAACTATGTTAACTACCACCTTCTGTGATATATTTATTTTTTAAAACAAGTCAAAGATTGTAAACCCTAACCCTTGCTGAAACTTACACTGAAAACATATCCCTCACAGAAATGGTGCAACTTCTTTTTCTTCAAATTCTTTCTCAAAACCATTTCTTCCTTTGTCTGAAAACTCTTATTCAATTATGTAAGGTAACTCTTGTCTGTTCATGATCCTACTTCCTTGCCTTTTTCCTCCTTCCCTTCCAAACAGCAATTGTCATATTATTATGGGTTTAATCTCTGGATATTCTAGATTTAATCTGTCTGATACCAAAGCCCAATAAGGTGCTATATCAACATTTATTAATCAACCATCACAAACAGTTCTGTTTATTTATTTACTCATTTATGCTAACATCATTTTTCAATCCCATCTAATTCTTTATTGCCTGGACATCATTTTGCCAAGAATATTTAGACTACAATATAACACCAATTTGTTCCAGAAAAATAACTAATATTAAGGGATTATAAGAATTGCAGTTTAAAATGTTTCAATACTAAATTGTCTATTCCTACCCTATTCCTACCCTGGTCCATTTCAAATAGGAAATGTAAGAAATTCATATATTTATTATACCATTCCAATGATGTAGCTATCAGAAATAATGTCATTCTGTCTTAAAAGCTGAAATTATGAAATATGGGTAAATTTCCTGTAACATACCTTTGTATTATCCGGTCCCCTTGGCTGACGAAGCACAGTTAGACGAGGAGCACTGGCATCATCCAAAGTAATGCTCTTTAAACGATTAACAAGTCTGTCAGGGCGTGGAGCAGCTACAGCCTTAGCACCTTCACTGTTAATAGAAACAAACCAAATCAATGGGAGGAGGGGGAAAAACAAAAAGAACTAACACTTAAAAATACTATGGCTTTTAGTTTCTCCTTCCATAAAATCCTAAATGATTACTGAGTAATACAATGAAAATCAGAATATTTTATGTCTACAATAAAATTCCAAATGTAAACTCTAGTACAGAGCAAATCAAAGAAATGTCAAATTGTTCTGGTGATTCTAATAGAACCACCTTTGCAATAAGCATAATTGAACTGCCACCTTCATGTTTAAAACCTCAATGATAGCCCAATAAATATGTAAAAAAATATTAATTTTAAAAAAAGACTAACCAGAAAATGTGTTGTGTTCAAATGCTACAAATAATAAGGCTAGCTGTACTATATAGCTTTCCCTCCCATTCCCTAGTATAAGTCCAAACATCAGATCTGCTAACTCTTGATTTCTGGAATTCCTCTCACACTTCAGACACTAAAATTATATTTCAGACAAATGTATGGAGAAGTGTAGGTAAAACTAGGAATAGAAAAGTTATGGTTACACAAAGACTAACAGAATATACTTTTTGTAAGCAAAAAACATGCACCAATGCTAGTACTGATTAATTCACCCAAACTGATATAATGCTGCAAGAAACGAACAGCTAATGAAATATTTTTGTAATATTCCCGAGATCAGGATTGCTTAATTTATTTCTGTGAAAAGAACAATACTGCTATTGCTACTGTTCTTACCTAACACGCCACACATTACAGGCACTGCATTTCCCTGTGCGTTGATTGAGAATGACTGAAAACTCTACTTCATCACCAGCCTGCAATTCCACTCCATCCTGAACTTCTTTCACATGAAAAAAGAGTTTTTTGCCGTCACCCACTTCATAGTTTATGAAACCAAACTGAAAGAGGAAAGGAAATTATCTTGTTAATTGAACAATTAAGCAATGTTTTCTACAGATGTTTCCCATACCCTTCAGATTGCCGATTTTGTTTTTCTGTCACCACACATTTTCTAAGACATTTAGTAAAGGGCTTCCTATCATAACGATTTCATACTTCAACCCAAATTAAAATTTTAAAATCTAACTATTTTATTTGGTTCAAAGCCAAATACAAGACCTCTAAAACTTGTCCACACTTCCATATATTCAGAATAACAATGTGAATATCATAGGAGTAATTTTTAGGTTTCTAGGTGTTATGTTCCAGAAACTGGAGACCACTCAAGTGAAATCTTGTATTAAAACACACTTAGAACAAATTATCTTATCCTAGAGGTTTAAACTAGAAGGCTTCCAGATGGATTTTATAGGACAAGTTGGACACAGCTGGTGTATGCTACTCCAATTCCTTCTCTAGTTTCCAGCACAACAAATCTGACTGCCAGCCTAATTCCCAATCTTCCAAATGATTTCTTCTCTCCTTTTGTGCTTCTCCTCAGCTACCACCATAGCAATCTCTCCAGCATGAAGTATCTACCAGCATGACATCAATGTGAAATACCCACCAGCACCTTCCCTTTCCCTCCCTCTCATCATTTGATGGCCTTTGTTTTTCACCTTTAAGCCAGTTTTGCCATAATACCATACTTTGATCTGAGCCCACAATATAACAGTCTCATTTCACTAATAAACCTGTGGTTCAGTTCCAAAATGTGCTCTAAAAAACAGCGGTTTCATACACAGAACATTCTGCATACACATAAAACCATATTTTCCTAGTGACGGGTTTCTTAAATCCAACAGTATAGTTTGGGTTGATGAAGGGATGCTTTATTGCTACAATTATTAAACTATTATGTATAGAAATGTAGAAAGCAACAGAATAATCCGTAAAGTTTCTAACCAAATTATGTCAACAAATCTGGAGAACATGGTGGCTAACACATTGGAAGAAGTCGGTCTACATACCAAACCAAAAAAAGTACTTAACAAAAGTATTCAAATGTTGTACAACATTCTTAATGTAACATGCTAACAAAATAGTATTTAGAATCACCCAATACAGATTTAGAGTCCTACATGGAAAGGGATATGCTAGATGGTCATGCTGGTTTTAGAAAAACCTTAGCGATGGGAGGCATTAATTGCTGATGTATAGTAGATACCCCAAGAACACCCCCCCAATCAATATGTGCTTTATTGATTTAAAAAAAGGTGTTTGTTCATATTGACCATGACTGGTTGTGGAATGTCTTTAGGACTCTGGGAGAAAAATGGCATATTGAAGATGGCTCTGCAAAAATCAGAGCCGATTAACACAGCACAATGGAGGAGCAACAAGCAGACCAACTCTCTGACAATAACTTGAATTACTATCCACAATTGCTCCAGGCAACTGCTTCTTGTGAGTAAACCACAAGAGTTAATTACTAAAATTGTTTATGCTTGTGATGAAGGGAAGTTACTTCTTTGTTATGTTAAAATTCTGGAAAAAAAGAAAAAAATTGAATCCTGGATTATTCATTTTCTTTATGCAAAATCTATATACAGGACAGAAAGCAACAATTTGAATGTGACATTATGCATAGGTCAGCAAAAGAGTGAGGCTAGGTTGTATACTCTATATTTATTCAACCTAATTCCTGAAACTGAGGGAAGCTGGATTGGAGGAAGAGAAGTATGACTTTAAACTGCAGGAAGAAGCATCAATAATCTGCACTATGCTGACTATTCTGATAACTAAAATGCAAATGACAGCATTAATACTGAAGAGTTAGATAGTGTCTGCTTTTTAGAATCAACTATCAACAGTAAAGGAATCAGCACTCATGAAATGCTCCACAGTATTTGATAGAGTAGAAATAAAGCCTTGGAAAACATTTAGATACCAGAATATGCCTTAAATATGCATTGAAAAGTTCAGAATCACACAAGTAATGGTTTTCTTTCAGATACTCTTTGGAAATAAAAGTTGGATTTTGAAGCAGCAAATTTTCTAATTAGAACTTTGAGGTCACAGAAACCTCTTAAAAATACCATGAACAGCCAAGAAAGAAAAAAAAAAAGGATCATAGAACAAATCAATTTAGAGTTCTTATTAAAGGCAGTGCTCTTAACTTAAGGCAGCAGTTAAGGGAGTTTGCCCCATTCTACAACTTTTTTTGCCACAGTTGTTAAAATGAATCACTGAAGATTTGCAGTCCAGTTAAGTGAATCATAAAGTCCTTCCAATTACTGTGGTCTAATTTGGCAGGCTATGTGCAAAGGCTTATGACTCTACAGCAGTGGTTCCCAACATGGGAACCCCATGCCCCACAGGGGGATAATTTGATTTTTAATGGGGGCAATTCAAAAATGAGCTCTTAACTGAATTTGTGAAAGCCCACTAATTGTTCTTATATATTTGTGATGAAACAGCTGTGTTTCATTTACCTATTATTAAAGTGCATTTCCTAGGGCCCAGTCTGAAAAGGATATCCCAGCTGGAGGGAAGAGGGAGCAACTGCCAGCCAATCAGACTGTTTCCACTAGGAATCATGGGACTGGCAGTCTCTCTCTCTTTCCTGTGGGCTTTGCTGCTGGGTGGTTGCAGGGAGAGCTGCTCTGTGGGGAGACAGAGTGGATGGCTGCTGAAGGAAGCCCAGCAGTGAGGATACAGAACCAGGACCCAGGTTTAAGTAAGAAATTGTTAGATTTACAGTTATTTTTAGCCTGTGTTTTCCCAGGCCGTGTTTTACAGGACTTTTCCTCTAAGAGAATCTGGGGCTGGGCCATGCATGCGTAGGCCTTGCGAGGCCTGTGTGACTCACCTCCACCTACTGAACTACCAAACTGAACTACCATTTCCTCACTAAGCTGCAGGTTTAAAGCAAGTGGGCGAGTAGTGGGGTCATAGGCTACTACCCCCAATTTGTTCATGACAATCTTATTATTCATAAATTAAGTTAAGAATGTTTTTTTAAATTTTCCTCTTTCTGGCATGGCTTTGCGATGAGACAGAAACTAAATACCCAAATTCAACCTACTTTGCAAGAAAACTGCTGTTACCGTTCCCATCTTCATATTTAGTTGAATGTGGCTTTAGTGCTGTAAATGATTTGCTAATGAAAAAAAGAAATCAACTGGATATCACTGAACGAGGAGACTTGAGAATGAAGCTGACTAAATTGGAACCTAATATAAAATCTCTCTGCAACAGGCATCAAACACAAGGATCTCACTAACTTAAGTAGACTAAAGCTACAATCCTACGACATTTTGCCGGGAGTAAGCCCCATTGAAGACAATGGCACTTACTTCTGAAGAGACATGAATAGGATTGCGTTGTAAATATAATCTTGAGGTGAGATCAAATTGTATTTTGAATTTGTTAGGTGCCTTTATTTTAATATATATAGTAATTAATATGATCAAAGTATTACAGAAAAAGCTTTCATTAAAATTATTTTATATTTATTCATTTCAGTTCTCTATTATATGTTTTGAAACTTTATTTGCTGTTTTTTCATATCCCTTCATACTATTATTTTTTAAGTTCCTCAGTACTTCTACCATCTTTTGTTCTTTTATTTTTCTCTTTCATGGATGTCATGTTCTTTGGGACCTTGTTTAAACCAAGTTAATGACCTTTTAGGCTTCCTCCGGATGAGTAGGAGGTCACTTTTTGAATAGTAAGAATTATATGTCACAGGGGGCATCAGGATTTTAGAGATGCTTAGGTGGGGCATGGCCAAAAAAAAGCTGGGAACCACTGCTTTATAGTGTCTGCTTCTTCATGATGCTTGTGCAAAAAAGGAGGAGGGAATACACCTTTTTCAGACTAACGATGAAGATAAAAAGGTGCATTCCACTTTCACATAAAAGTACCTGTCTAAAATTTGGCAAGTAGTATCCTCATAAAAGGAGAAATTACATCTGACAATGTCATCTAATTGTGGCAACTAGATGCCAAAGTAAGCTATAAGTATTTTTAAAAATTAAAACGACAACCAGCAGATAGCACTTAAAATATGCTAGGTAACACTGGCCTCAGCAAAGGCTAATATACCTAAAAAAAAATATTCACTTAAACAAGTAACTTTTGAATAATAACAGTTTGGTTTTGATTTGATTATAGGGAGCAAAACCCATACCAACTAGCACTGATCTTACCTAGTTGGATAATGAAATGTCTATCAAGCTCAAAGAATACCAAGGACTCTCCAGAGTTCAATGCTAAACTATATATATTCTCTTGGGAATATATGCATCGAATTGGAAATTTATTTATTTTTATATACAAGCAACACAAGCTATACATAAAGAATTATCTTCTTACCTGATCTTTCACACATTCTA
The DNA here is from genome assembly GCA_022577455.1 of Arizona elegans. NCBI lineage: Eukaryota > Metazoa > Chordata > Lepidosauria > Squamata > Colubridae > Arizona > Arizona elegans. The sequence continues at coordinate 169,813,177 of JAKOOJ010000002.1, forward strand.
CAATGGCTCTACGGAAAACTGTTATGTTGCAAGCCATTGTTTGTCCATTCTGACCGAAGACACAAAGCTGGAATTTCACAGTCTCTCCTTTCTGCAGACAGTCCCCTTTATTTGCCATGCCAACAATTCCAAAAGGATAGACCTCACCTTTCATTTCTCCTAGAAAAACACACAAAATCAAAGATGTGCTTTCATTTAAAAAAAAGAAGTAGCTAATACAGAGAATCCTCAGTTTGCAACCACAATTGAGCCCAAAATTTCTGTTGGTAAGTGAGACAGTTGTTCAGTGAATTTTGCTCCATTTTACATCCTTTCTTGCTACAGTTGTTAAATGATTCACTGCAGTTGTTAAGTTAGTAACACAGTTGTTTAGTGAATCTGGGTTCCCCATTGACTTTGCAGGTCAGAAAGTTGCAAAAGGTGATCATACGACCCCAGGACAGTGAAACTGTCATTAATATGAGTTAGTTGCCAAGCAATTTTGAATTTTGATCATGTGATCATGAAGATGCTGCAATAGCTGTAAGTGTGAAAAAGTGATGTCACTTTTCAGTGCTGTTGTAACTTCGAATGGTCACTAAACGAACTGTTGTAAGTTGAGAACTACCTGTATTCTAAATAAATACTAAGTTCTGTGAATTTATACTGTTACAGAATAGCATGCAAATGAATTCTAGACTAAAGAGTTACCTAATACATACCAAGAATAACATATTAAAGGTACAGTGAGGATATGTATTACTTACCATCCTCCATGACTTCAATCATTCCTTGATATTCCGTTTGGTTAGGATCTACACTCCTGAGAGGGCGAATAACTTTACCCGTGTAACAAGTTGGGTCAGCTTCATCTGTGATGCCATTTACTGCAATAGAAGACCAGTCATGCCATTTACTGCAATAAAATTACCAAGTTTGGCAAAACAGTGTGTATAATTTGCAGAAACTACATTGTTTTAACTTATTGACATAATGAAATAACTCAGAAAACCACTAAAATCTATGTTGAATGTGCTTATTAGTACTTTTCTTCAAGAGTAGTGCCTGCTTTTGTTTGTTTGATTTTCTGTTGCAACAGAAATTGACTGCCTGACTGGCTTGTTAAATAACTATGTATGTATATAATTACGAAAACGAGTTGTGGTTGGTAACCAAATATATTACGCTATAGAGAATCCACTATGAAGAAACTGCTTTTTAATTCAAGGGATAAAAAAATCCAATCTTCTCACAATACCAGAGCCTTGGGTTATACTAAAAAGTTGAATAATTCAGGGAAGATTCAGGACATACTATAGTAAAACATACTAACTTTTAAAAATACAACACATAACTAAATTGCATAGATATAGTTACTTCAGAGAACTTAAATAGGTATGGCATACATACTGATGCCCATTTCAAAGCAACTTTTAAACTTTGGATTTGAAGTGCAATACATCTCGTGTTCATTTTCTCATATATAGATATACAAACACACACACAAGCTATATATAAATATATCCTAAGCAAAGAGGTTCCTCCCAATCTCCAAGTGAGTTGGTCTCTAGCTTATTGCAATGGAAAATCAGAAATTTGCAGCTAGAATGGCTGGGAAAGGAATAGTTCACCATTTCATCCAGAAATCTTCATCCTCCTAATAATAGCAATAGCAATAGCATTTAGACTTATATACCATTTCACAGCCCTAAGTGGTTTAGAGTCAGCATATTGCCCCCAACAATTTGGGTCCTCACTTTACCGACCTTGGAAGGATGGAAGGCTGAGTCAACCTTGAACGTAGTGAGTTTCAAACTGCCAAATTGTAGGCAGCTGGCTGCCAGCAAAAGTAGCCTGCAGTACTGCATTCTAACCATTGCAGCACCGCAGCTCTTAATAATCATAAATTTGCAAGTTTTCTTTTTTTTTTTTTTATGTCAGTCCATCAAAAAAAAAAAAGAGTAGCAGCAGCAGACAGAGACAGACATTTCCTCCTGTGTAGAAAGAAGAATATTGCCTCTTTGATACTGTCTGGCTGGAAAAAGTGACAAAAATGTTTAAGTAGCTGATCTGATAGAGAACCAAAATAGAAGTAAGAAGGGTAATAGGATTTCTGCAACAATTTTAAGCATATAGCAATTAAAGGGGGAACAGGATATGATTATTGGAGAAGGGGAGAAAAATTAACAGAATGTATTACTGACTTATTGGAAATATATGACAAATACTATTATCCTAGACCTATTAGCTACAAAGACAGGTCTTCTTACATAATCCATCCTAAGACAAGAGGTAGATAAGGAAGATTATAGAAAATAGACCTGTTTGGCTTTGATAAAACACTCTGGATTGACCTCAGAAGAAAGACTAAGTAGAAAAAGGAGATATGTTCAAAAGAAAAGAACACAAAGAGACTGCATTGCACTTGAATATGACAAGGATAAATCTTGCAAGGAAAATAGGAGCAGGTCTATAGAGGAGCCTAAGGATCAAATCAAGGCCTTTTGACAACTATATTTACTATAGGTTATGTGAGTTGTGTACACATATTTCAGGCTAAGGGCCATTTCCAGCTTCTGAGAGATTTACTAAAAGCTATTTTGTTTTTTCTCCTTCAAGAATTTTTTCTCTGAAAAATTCACAGTAACTATGTAGCATGTCAAATGGAGCTTCCCTTCACATAGGTAAGACCAATCTTTAAAACACACTGCATATATAAAACTAATTAGTTAAGAAATTAATTGTGCATGCCAATCAAACTGCCACACATCTTATATATTACATGTAAAAATTTGTCAATTAAATAGAAACATGAGTCTGAAAGTACCAATTGTAAATAAAACTGATCAGAATGACTGAGAAATCTGGTTAGGTAGGAGTTATTCACTCATAGTGGCTACTATTATAAAACAAAGTATATTAAGAGATGTCTGAACCTTCAAGGGACTCTTTCTCTGTATGGGCATATTCTAGTTTCAAATGGAATGCCCTCTAAAACTGCTGCTATAAGTGTACTGATATTGTCAAGATTAGGTCTCTCCAAGTTTGGGAACAGTAATTTAAGTACCTGGCAGGTGTGGAAAAGGTGCAAGAGCTACTTAAAATACATCTTTAAGAAGAGACATCAGATCTAACTGAATATCCATGACTTTAAGGTGTTGCTTGATTGCTTTTACTTCAGGATCATGTCATAGCAAATGCATCTGAATGAAAGAAAAACCTAAAACTTTGGTTTCTTATCACCTTGGCCCACGATGATCAAAGTTATCAGAAAGAACCTGGTTAGATCTACTGAGAAGAAAAATAGTTTACTATGTAAAGAATTTATCTAGGCATTGGATTTGATCTTATTGATGCCATCCTCATAACATAGGACTGCATTTGAAATCCAACAAGGATTCAAATATTTTTTTACATCCTGTTTTAGATTATTGGAGCTGTAATACGTAAAGTGCTATATTGAGAAATACTAATATAGTTTAATTGATTCTATCTGCTCCTGGATTATCTATGTCACTAGCATGTAATAAAGTTACACAGAAAAAGACATCCATAAACCTTCCAGGACTAATGTTTGTTTAAAACAAAAAGCAAAATAAGAGGGAACTTCACCTGCATGTGTCTTGTTCACTTTCTCTGCACTGACTTTGTTTCCTTTGCCTTTCGATAAGCTGTATTCAACCATGTCTCCAAGTTCCAAGCTATCGATATCACCACAGAATTCACTGAAAACAATCACACAAAAATCTTGAATATGCATAAATATGATCTAAAATGTTACCTCCAGCAAAACAACTGAACATATAAAGCATAATGTGGAAATCAACCACATAAATTTTGGTTATAGAGTGGTGTTTCCTCAGAAAGCATCAATGTTTAACTGCTACATAAATTTACATTTTAGAGAAATAGGATTTAGAGACGAGTACCTTAAAGAAGCTCTTCTTTGAAGAATTATTTCCAGTATCTAATTCAAAAATATTAACGTACCACATACAATCATGTGAAAAAGTAATTATACCCCATATAATTTTTTTCTTTTTTTAACCTATAATGGACATTTATTTATCAGTATTTTATCTTCATTGAAAACAGTATATCAAAATAAAGATGCCATAAACACAAAAATGAAAACATGTTGTTGAATAAATAATGGCAAACTCAATTTAGCAGAGATGCTGCTTCTTTTGATGAAAAAAGTTAAGTACACCCTTGACAGCAATATTTGGTATTTGCCCCTCAAGGCAGTTTATCTTATAAATGTCTGTCAGTTTCTCACATCAACGGGAAAGAATTTTTTCCAATTGCTTCAAGCAGAATTTTTCAGCTTGAAAAATGTTCTTGCATGCACGGCCCATTTCAAGTCACCCCAAGCATCTTGGTGGAATTTAGATCCTCTTTTGTCTTCCTTAGTGGATTTACTGGAATGTTCAGGGTCACTATCATATTACAAGATCTCACATTATCCTCAAGTATCCTCTGGGTACAATGAAGAATTCATAGTGAATTCTGTGATGGTGAGCTGCTTGGATACTAATGCAGCTAAGTAACCATAAACTGTAACATTTCCACCACGCTTTACATTTTGTATCAGGTTGTGCTGTTTACATTTTGTAAACAGAAGTGCTGTTTTTAACAAAAGTGGCCAAATAACTCTTTGCCTCATCAGTCCAGAAGCACATTATTCCAGGTCTTTGCCTAGGACCAGGTTTTCATAGCAATTTTTACTCTTGCCATGATGTTCTTTCTGGGCAGCAAAGGTTTCCTCCTGACTCACCACCCATGCAATCTGATTTGTGCAGCTACTTTCAAATGGTAGACTCATGCACTTAGATAGCAATAATGGCTATTGGTCATGTGATAAAAGGGACTCCTTTCAGCATTTTGCATTCTGCTCTTGGGTTGAATTTTCTGGGATGTCCTGGCCAAGTTGACAATTGTTTGAAATCTTTTCCACTTATAAATGATCTTCCAGACAACGAAATTAGTGTTCAACTATTTGACGATTTCTTTAAATCCCTTCCCAGACTTGTAGGTATCTATAACCTTATTTCTGAAGGCTTCAGAGAGTTCTTTCAATCTAGCATGGTTATATCACACATTTCAATAACAAAGAACAAATCAACTGAATATCTGAGGTTTTAAGTTATATTGTCCCTCCCAAATCCCCTAACACTGATCTAATCATCTGCACTTGGTCTAATCATCTCCACAGAATTTGGTGTACCTGATTCTTATTTTAAGTATTTGAGGTAGTGATAAATTTAGGGTGTACTTACTTTTCCCACGTGCGAAATTTGCATTTATGTTTATTTAAATTACACAATGGACCACAAAATGTAAATAGTGCATTTATTTATTGGCCACTCATCTTACCTCAGGGTAACTGAATTCAAGAAATTAGTTATATTATATCCTCTTTGTTAATATTGTTCAAATGAAGATCAAGTATTTGTATGTTGAAATAAGTTGAAAAAGTCACAAATGTCAATGTGCTGTGCTTTTTTATATGATTATACATGTTAAATTCAACATGAAAGCAATTTTTGTATTATTTTCTCTTGCTACAATGTTTTCATTAATCAATTCAGCTTTTTACAGAATTAAGCTAATACATCAAATACTAGGGCATTACAAAGCTTCAGATTTGAAGGGGAAACAATTCCTAAAAGTATAAAAGATTCATATAGCAACTAAGAGCAACTCCATAATGCTGTATGTTTTTCAAAGATTATTCAGCTGCCTTCCACAAGGCAGAGCGATCCTGTGAAAATAGGTGCTTGGTTCAAAGAGTTGACAGGTGCTACATGAGCACGCTCCAAAATATATCTATCCCTTCAAATCTAAAGATACGTACAGTCACACCACATAGTACTCTATATTCACCATACTAATGGGAATTTTATTAAATAAAATACTGGTACTTTGGGTTTTTTTATTGCTTCAGAAGTAAAAAACAAATTCTTTGTTAATGCCACTGAGTAGTTTGTTGAGGGTGGAGGCGGCAAAAACAAATTCCAAGTTTTTATTCTGACTTCCACACAATGTGTTAGTATTAAGCTTCTATCAGAATAATACAATAAACAACATACTTTCCCTTAAACTCTCAGAGAAAGACATATGGATAGAAAAATACAGGGTACAGGGTACATATCTAATGAGATATAACCCTATATCTCATTAGATATGGCAGAAAAAGCATGCTGTGGGTACCATCACCTAGGAACCTGTATTTGGTCAATCCTGAGATGTGCCTTCTGTGCCATGGCACCTGCATTATGGAATACTGTTTCCCCAGAAATTAGATTAACTCCATCCCTTTTGACATTCTGGAAGATCCAATATGTGGTGATGTTATCAGGCCTGAGGATTCCAGGGAATTAAGAGACTGACTCCATTGTTGAGTTCTTTACTATTATCCCCTCCTCACTTAGGGTTTGTATATTTTTACAATATTTATTTTTAAAGTGTTTTATATCTTTTATATTGTTGTTTTTATACAGGATTTATCCGGTTATTGTTTGCCACCCAGAGCCACCCTTTGGTGAGATTGGTGGATATATAAATGATAAATAAGTAAGTAAATAAACAAATATGTCTCCATGTATGAGGCTTTACATGACATCCATCAGATTTCTATATATTACATGTTATATATAACCTGTGTCATTTTTTAAATTTACAGACTATATTAGGACTCAGTCGCATCAATGTTAAACTGTTATACAGACTTGAAAAATCCTAATATGGGATGAGATGAGACACACATATTACCTCCTGGTTTTAAGCTTCTTTTTCACAGCAGAATGCACATATGCAGTTATTTAAATCAATATTCCAATCAAATATTAGCATTAGGAAAAACAAAATAGAGGGTTTGTTTTTTATTTTATTTATTTTAATTTAATTTAATTTAGGAAATTTATATTGCTGCCTATTCGCATATGGCAACTCAAAGAGGCTTAAAAACCTCATATAAAAAACAATAAAACTAATAAAAGAGAGAATCATGTAATGAATTAATAAAATAATATAATAAAATAACCCGCAACCCTCTGCCCCGGCGATAAACACATGAGCCATTTAATGGGCTCCATCCCGTTCTGCGTTCCTAGGCCCGCTGGCAGAATCAGGTCCTAAGCACCTTTGAAGAGTGTTACAGTGAGGGCCATTCTAATCTCTGGGGGAATGATGTTGCAGAGAGAGGGAGCCACCATGGAGAAGGCCCTCTCTAGGGCAGGGGTTCCCAACCGGGAGTGCGAGGCAATATTCCAAGGGGTGCGAAAACTTGGGTTTATAAATTTCAAAATTATAGTGTATATGCATAATTCAAACGAGGTATTTACGACAATACATCAGAAACGTTCTAGGGGTGCAGGGTATAGAAAAGGTTGGGAACTCCTGTCCTAGTGGATGGGACCCGCAATATTCCTTGCCTCCCCGCTCTGGTGGGTTGGATAGATGTGACCAGCAGGAGTCGGTCCCTCAGATAACCTGGTCCCAAGCCATGAAGGGCTTTAAGGATGGCAACCAGCACCTTGAATTTTAACTAAAAAAGGAACAGACAAACCACTGCATAAAGCAGCAACAATTTGGGATACATCATCTGTGGCTAAATTTGTGGATAATCCAATGAGTATAAATCAACGGGCATTACGTTAGTGAATATTCACCCTATATATAACTGGTACAAGTTTTGTCATCAAATCCTACTGCATTATTTTCCTAACATATGCATTTTCCTTTCAAGTGTTATATATTTTTCAAAAGAAATATTGTAGTTTTTTTTAAAAAAAGCAATAGTCTTATAAAGAGATTCTTTGTGATTATGTAAGAGATTCCACATTTTCACATAATGTAGTCAGTCTTTACTAGTATCACTTGCCTGTAATGGAAGAAGATCTCCTTATCGTGATTGGCTGTTTCAATAAATCCAAAGTTATCCTTGAGAGTTGCAACATATCCCAAAAGTCTTTTTGAACTATAATTTCTACCAAGCAGTCGAACAGAAGTAGCTGTTTGCAACCCAGTTCTTTTTACTTCACAGACTGTAAATTCAACCTGTACAAAAAAAATTATCTATTAACAATAATAATGCTTTCTGGAAGGGTTAGACAGACTACATGTTCTTTAGGGGTAACTTATCTCTATATATTTCCTGCCTTCTGAAATAAGATGGCATATGATCCTATTAGATCTTTCCTGACTATTCCCACACTTAAGGTTTCTTTTTATTTTATCATTAAAGTATCAACAAGGAAAAGGAGGCTACTTGTCTTACTTTAATGCTGGTGTTAAGTGTTAATACTTTAACACTTAAAAACAAGTGTTTTTATACTGATCAACTTTTACAATATAATTTTTCATTAAAGAATCTCATATAATTTGAAGATATTAATAAAATCTAATTTTTATCTACACTTAATATACACATATATATGGGCCTCTGTCTTATAATTTCAACTATTAACGTGAAAATCATAAGAAACATAGGATTGCCAATATTTTAAATATATACAACTAAAATAGCCTTGATTAGTCATTAGCAATAGTTGTAAAGAACAAATTACAAGAAAATATTCCAATAATTACTTATTAATATATTACCTTATCTCCTATCTGAGGAGTAGTAGATCCTTCCACATCTTTAGCCTGATAGGGAATAGTCAGCTTTTCACCACAATCATCATAAGCAATTATTCCCTCTTCAGGTTCCTAAAAGGAGAAGCAAGAATGTCAGAAATATTGTTCTTCAATTCATACACTTGGCCAGAGTGGTTTAATGGCGTAACTATTCAGTGCCAAGACAAAAAATGCAATTCAGGATTTTTATATGATCTTCGTTTTGTAACAAGTACAGTATCTTTACTGCTAACAAGAATACACTAACATTGAAAATGTATTGTAGATTTAGCTTAATCATCCAGGTCATTCAAAAAGTCTGCTTCTGAAAATACTAATTTTCTTTGATAAATAGAACCTTACTAAACTAAAACAAAAGCATTACATAAACAATTGCAATGAAAACAAAATCTTATTCTAAATGATGAACTGAAACATTTTTATGTACAGAATTCTAAACGAGTCAGTTTATCTTTAAAAATTTCCAACATAGGAACATCCCTAAAATCTGTATAACAATTCAATATATTATATTGGATAAAAAAAATTAGTCCTACAGTACCCGATACAAATTAAAAGCATGGAAATAATTTGTATTACTTAGTTTTGTGCATTCATTATTTGTTAGAAGAGCTTCAATTCTTGGATAAGGAATGATTTGCCATTAAATCTTTTTTACCTTGCCCTAAATGGAATTAACTACCGGTACTAAAAGCTTTCTCAAAGAGCTTCACCATGTTTTTGATCCTGCGCTGTAATATTGGCAACTGCTATAAGGCGTATCTACCAAGTAACTAACCATGAAACATCCACTTAGAAAAGGAAAATTATCAAATGAAAAATGGGTTTATTTATTTAAATTAAAAATATCATTATGGCAGAGGTAAAATCATCCTGAAATTCTGAGGCTGAAATTAAGAATTCTGTTCCACTTTGCTCGTCTCAATTCTCTGTGGCAACAAAATGTTTAAACAAATATTTATGACACATTAATTATGATAAAAGTCTGTAGAAATTCTCAGTCATCCAGGTCATGCTTGCCCCAAAGGTACTCCCCCCCCCACTATTTTTAGGAGGCAACTGGACTGTTTTTTCTTTTGAAGACATTTCACTTCTTATCCAAGAAGTCTCTTCAGCTCTGACCGGATAGTGGGGAATGGAAAGATTTATATTCCTTGCAGACAGCTGGACATTTTCATCCTTTTAGAGGGTCCTTGAAGCAGGTTTATATGTGTCCTCAGGGTCACCAGAGTAGGAACCAGGAGCACTCAGGTGACCCAGAGGACACATATAAACCTCTAAGTGCTTCAAGGACCCTCTAAAAGGATGCAAAGGTCCAGCTGTCTGCAAGGAATATAAATCCTTCCATTCCCCACTATCCGGTCAGAGCTGAAGAAGCTTCTTGGATGAGAAGTAAAACGTCTTCAAAAGAAAAAACAAGAAAATCCAGTTGCCGCCTTTAAAAAAAAAAACATTTGGGACATTATTTATGACACTGCAGAATAATTTATAGTACAACACAAGCTATGCACTTAAACTTATTTTATTTGGTTTATTAATTTGGAAGGAGGGAAGAATTCTGATCTGATTTGAAGCATCAACCACCACCAATCAAGTCATTCACTAGATGTAATATGCATTTATGACGAGCATAATTTCTATGTCTGTATACCAGAAAGCTACAATGAACAAGAAGCATTAGACTACCTGGATTTGTGGTAATAGTGGGGACAATATCATCAAATATTCATAATTCTATGCATAAAGGATAAAATGCAATTAAATCTTTTCTGAAAGGCAATTATACAGATTTGAAAAAGAGAAGGAATAAAACAGAGCTACCTTTTCTTTGCCTTTATTTGGACTAGTGGATTTGACAGAAGTGGCTTCTTTTTCTATAGTGCCAATAAAACGATGATCTGATTGGGTGTGGAATGAAACTGTGCCCTTCGGTAGTTTTTTAATCCTTATAGCATGATTTCTTTGAGCAGACAGCATATCCTGAATGGAAGAAGAAAGTTATTACCCCAAAGAAGCAAGCTTCCTAAATTTAGTGTCCCAAATTCTACATAATTATGATTCTACTTACAGGAACAACAGTAAATTCCACTTCATCTGAAATGTGGAGCTGGTTACCATCTAAAATTTCACTGAAGTGAAAGAACATGCGGGCATCTCTATCAACACATTTAATGAAACCAAAGCCATCCCTCATTGCAGCAATTACACCCTATAAAAGCAAGAGATATTGGTTATCACTAGAATGAAGAATTCTTAGAGGATATCTATCCAATAGAGTATTAATAAAGGTGTTTGGCAAAATATCAATTCATTCTGAAAGTGAAGCAAAAAGACGATTTAGTTAAACAGCTAGGATAAGAACTGGGACATAAACAAGCCTGTACTTTTAGTTGTGCAAGCTTAGGCTTAAGGCCTATGAACACTATTATGTCCCTAAATCCAGTTGCCTCCTGAAAAAAAACGGGGGCGGGGGAGCACCTTTAGGGCATTAATTATAATACTGCAGAGTATCTTTTGTATCCTTATTTAGCTCCTAATTTAAGCATTTTTTAAAAATATTCTTATCGTCAATAGACTAACAGTCTATAGCAATAGCAACAGCACTTAGACTTATATACCGCTTCTTAGTGCTTTTATAGCCCTCTTTAAGCAGTTTACAGAGTGAGCATATTGCCCCCAACAATCTGGGTCCTAATTTTACCCACCTCGGAAGGATGGAAGGCTGAGTCAACCTTGAGCTGGTGAGATTTGAACTGCCGAACTGCAGCTAGCAGTCAGCTGAAGTATCCTGTAGTACTGCACTCTAACCACTGTGCCACCTTGGCTAACACTGTATTAATTTCTAAGAATGTCTCTGGAGACTAGAGGCATTCTTAGGAAATAAAAATGATTGGTGACTGAACCCTAGCTTTTTGTTATGAAGCATACACAGCTAACTAGAAAGAAGAAAAATGAATAAATTAGGATGATCATGTCCTAGGACAGGGGTGGACAATTAATTTTCCCAAGGGAACACATGAGAACCTGGGACAGTTGTGGAGGACTGCCACCGCCCTCCCATCCCCATCCCCATCCCCATCCCCAACCACCACAGACCAGACAGTGACAGCAAAAAAGGACCAGATATGGCTCATGGACCATAAAATGCCCAGGTCTGTGCATTTGAAGATTTTTACCAATAATTTCAAAAATCCTGCAAAGAAAGCCAGTTTTATTATCCCAACAATAGATCTAAGCTGAGGCTAGAAGGACTTTGCTTAATAACACTTAGTCAGAATGTGGTAGAGAAAAATGTCAAAGCAGACTTCTGAATTTGAATCTAATCTCCTAACCTGTGCACTATATCAACTCTCCAGTAGCCACACATTTATACTATGTTCAATTCAACCCTAACTATATAGGGTCAGCTATTTCAAATTACACTGCTTTTCCTATAGAACCCAGTTAAGACTAGTGAACTAAATTCAGGAATACACCCATGCAAATAAGAAAAAAAAAATACACATCCATCTCACATACAGAAAACCATTATGGATGGAGGAAAAGCCATTAAAAAGGACAAAGACATGTAATGGAATGCTTATTATTCTAAATGGATGCAAAGTAAAACACAAATTTTACGGCAAGGCTTTAATTTACAGTTTAGACACTTATAAACTCCTTGGTACTCTCTGAGCTTGGTTGTTGTCTTGCAGATGTTTCATTACCCAAATTAGATAACATCATCAGTGCTACTGATCAGCTACTGATGATGTTACCTAGTTTGTATAATGAAATGCTGCAAGAAAACAAGCAAGCTCAGAGAGCAACATGGACCCCTCATTTCAACCCTGAGCTACTCTCCTTTATTGGTACTTATAAACTCCATGCTTCAATTTTCTATAACTTCTGCTTAAGTGCACAGCATTGCCTCCTAAGATATTTTCCTAAGAATAAAAGCACCCTGAACTGATAAGGTGCTGACCCCATCACTACACTGATCACTATAAGAAATTTGGCACCATGATACAATCCTAGTAATACAAACCCACATAACTAAAAGGTATTATGCATTACAATTCCAGCTTCATTCTGCCATATTTCTTATTAAGTGCTTACCATTTCTCTAGCCTCATTAGTGACTTGAAAAGTATTGGGAAGAACTTCAATATTAGTGGCTCGTTCCAATTTGTCACGCCGATCTGTTGAAATGTTGAATTTAACGTGGTCACCTTCCAAAAGTGTCACTTTTGATTTTGTATCTTTGTCTCCAAATGGAAGTTCTTTAGGAATCACAAAATCAACTTTTATGCGTCCAGGTAATGGGTCATTCTAATTATAACACATAAGAAATTTAGATAATCCTGATTGTACTCAATCTACATTTTTAATTATTCCGTTTTCCCAAATGGCAAGCATAATTCACTAAGTCACTATTACCACGTTTATCAGTCCCTTATGACACACATTTAGAGCTACAGCATTCTGAATAAAAGTGGGAAAATTTAAAAAGCGTTTGTTACCTGATTTTTGTTGGGTACTTTTGGAATTACTTTCGTTACCGTTCCCTCAAAGTGTTCAATGCTAATATCTTCAAAAATAACAGTTCCTTGAGGCAAAAGTCTTACATCAGTTGCAACTTCTTTACCCTATTAAAAGAACATTTATTTATTTATTTTTATTTATTTATTTTCCTGCCTTTCTTGTTTTTATAAATAATTCAAAGTGGTGAACATACCTAACACTCTTTCCCCCTAATTTCCCTACTAAAACAACCCTGTGAAGTGGGTTGGGCTGAGAGCGATTAGGTGATTCAGAGGTACAGTCAGCTTTCATGCCTAAGGCAGTACTAAAACTCAAAGCCTCTGTTCAGCCTCCTGGTTTCTAGCCTGGTGGCTTAACCATTACATTTAACTGGCTCTCACTGAGATCATTGGAAAAAAATGATCAACCTCATGCAAAGCATACAAAGTCTAGCAATAAGTCACGTGTGTGTGTGTGTGTGTGTGTGTGTAAATAAAACCAATTAATTGTATTAAGTTTAATCTTTAATTGTATTAAGTTTAATGTAATTTAAATGTATGAAATTTACTCTTACATTTCTGTCTTTGATTGTGAACTCCACATCATCACCAGGCTGTAAGGCTTCTAGGTCACCTTTAAATTCACTATAGTGAAAGAATATCTCCTTTACAACATCACCTCTCTCAATGAATCCAAAGGCTTCCTAAGGGAAGATTGCAGTTATTTAGCCAAAATGTCTTCAAACATTCATTAAGTTACTTGATAGATCTAATCACTACAGGTAGTCCTCAAGTTATGACCATTCCTTTAACAACCATTCAAAGTTATGACAGAGATGAAAAAAATGACTAATGATTGGTCCTTGCACATGACTGTCACAATGTCCCTAGGATTATGTGATCAAAATTTGCTTAAAATCAGGCACAATTCACTTAACAACCACATCATTTAGTGACAATTCTGGTCCCAATTGTAGTCATTAGTTACTGTAGTAATCAAAGACAAAATGAATTTTAAAAAGATCTACAGCTACAGAACATGTACATGTATACAGAACATTGGAGTCTCAAACTCCAATGAACATTGGTGCTACATTACATAAAATGCAATAATCAATGGGCGATATTCATGCACAAAAGGGACGCGGTGGCTCAGTGGCTAAGACGCTGAGTTTGTCGATCAAAAGGTTGGCAGTTCAGCGGTTCAAATCCTTAGTGCCACGTAATGGAGTGAGCTCCCGTTACTTGTCCCAGCTCCTGCCAACCTATCAGTTCAAAAGCACATAAAAAATGCAAGTAGAAAAATAGGGACCATCTTTGGTGGGAAGGTAACAAGTGTTCCGTGCGCCTTTGGCGTTTAGTCATGCCGGCCACATGACCACGGAGACGTCTTCGGACAGCACTGGCTCTTCAGCTTTGAAACGGAGATGAGCAATGCCCCCTAGAGTCAGGAACAACTAGCACATATGTGCAAGGGTAATCTTTACCTTTACCTATTCATGCACATGCACAAATGTGAGAACTATTAAATTAATATTAACTACTAATTTAAAATGAAAAAAGTAAAATACTGGATAACCATTGATGCAATCTCTGATCTGGCAATGCCATAAACCCTTTGAGACTTCATGGGCTGCACAGAAGAACCCAGTGGGCTACATGTATGAAACCCCTGCTCTGTAACTTTTTATAAGGTGCATGGTAAAAGGCATAAAGGAAGCTTTCTTGGATACAATATGGCTGATTCCCAAGCAAGGATACATAGGATTTACAGCTTTAGAAGAGATAAAATAAAAAATAAGATTTTCTTCAAATGTCTATGGCTTTATCCTGAAGTACAAACATCATATTTAATTCTATTACATATAACTAAATTTAGTAAAGCATTCCATACCTTCATGGCACAAACTACTCCTTGACATCGAGCTTGTTTCTTTTTCAAAAGCATAATATTCCGAGCACTTACAGCACCAGTACTAGGAAAAAAGTAAATTAAGATTATATAAAGATGAATAAAACTCACTTATCTTACCAACTATAGAGAATATTTAATTTTGTATGCAAAATCCACATTTAGAAACACACTTTCTTGTTATAACATAATCTATAAAAGGAAATCCAGCTGTTAATTGAAATCTTTATCTTAAAGATCAACAAAAGTATTATGAAATAACCTCTTATATAGTATGGTTAAGAAAAGCATTCTAAATTTAAAATAAAATGCTTGCGTTTTGGAAGGTTTTGGGGGATAGCCCAAAATATTGTTTTATTCTCAGTTTGTGAATCCATTAGAACTAACCACAATCCACTTTTATTTATAAATATTTATATTTTATTATTTTAATGCTTTTAAAACTGTAAGCTGCCCAGAGTCACTTCAAAATGAGATGGGCAGCAAATAACTAAAATAAATAAAAATTCTGCAATACTGTTGTATATTGTAAATGATGTGATCTGAACTTCATCTATATCGCACTAATAGAGCCCGATTAAACAAGCAACATACAATACAATGTACTTTGCAGTACTAACAGCAGTTTTCAACCAAATTATTGCCGTACCTGTTAAATCAATTCCACATTTGTCTTGAAGACATTTTGGCCATATCACTTCAACTCATTGATATTTTGGGGTTATCTTCTACAAATTACTTCCTACAGGGTATGCTACAATACTTCAACTGAGTTAATGTCAGGACTTTGACTTAACTATTCTAAAAATATGAAATTGCTTCTGCTTTAGCCATATTGTTGTGTATTTGCTTTTGTGTCTATAATTGCTGTTATGGTGCCAAGACTCACATTTGTTTAAGCTACCGCTCAGGCAAGTACTTTGCAGATGGATACTTCATACATTCTCCTGTAGAATTTGCTGGTGCCACCCGGAACATATTGTTCCTTCAAGGACAGAGAAATGTCTAAATCTTGATGCTGCAAATCGTTTATCAGTCAGGATAAAATTCTTTCATTAGAATGCAGTACAGGTAGACCTCACTTAGCAAGCACAATTTGGATTAGCAATTCTATCTTTGAGACATCACATGATGGCAACTTGTGATTTTTCTGCCAGCTCTTTTACTCTGCTTGTTGGAAGCCAGCTGTGAAGCACACACAAGATGATCATGTGAATACAGGAAATGCCCATCGACTGCAAAGGGTCTGAAAGTAGATCACATGACCATAGGGACACTTCAAAGTTTTATGTGCAAGAGCCTGTTGTAAAGTTACCTTTTCAGTGTTGTTATAACTTTCAATAGTTGCTAAACAAGACAATTATTAAGTAGGACTATCTGTATTTCATTTTCCCCCAAAACATATTTCTCATTAATAGTTAAAAGTTCCAGGGTTGAAATAGCAGAATTATCCTGATAATTGCTGGCAAATATGAGATGAACAGTAATGTGTCTTCTAAAGATAAATTGCTTCCTTCTTGGTTTCCTCTTATGCACACCACTCTTGTTCAATGTTTTCCTTATAGAAGATTCATAAACATTGATATCTGAATGGCCTGCAACTCCTTTGCCGTTACACTGAGGTTCTCTGTGCTTTTCTAAAGCACTGTATGCCCTGGTCTTATAATGACTTGGATAGTCACTCCTATAAGGGTAATAATGGTATTGTACTTTTTCCATTTAATAACTGCTTAACCACTATCTGATAGAAGGCAAAGTCTTTGATAATAATTCTGTAATCCATTCCAGATTCATGAGCACTGATTTCCCCCTTTTTTCTTGAGAGGTCTCTTCTGACTGGACATATGCCTGGAGAGTGGTCTCTGATGATTGCAACCTGTGTCAGGAACAGCAGACTTCAAGAATGCCAGAGAGCATGTATGTTAATGATTGGAAAGGACCAAACTGCTACATAAATATCATCTCATTGATTAAAATTTCTAACTTAACCTACTCCATTAAGAATTAGTTATCCTAGGGCAGGAATCAGCAATCATCTTCTGCATAGGAGCCCAAAGCCATGACATTGCGATTTCATCCTCATGGCTTGCTCTAGCCAGCACCAGGCAGGGGACTTGTACCATCCACACTTAGGCGGCTAGTGAAACCATTATCAAATGCCTGCCTGAAGAGATTATGAGTGCTTAGAAGAGCAGCCTAATGGACAAATGCTCTCTCCCTTTCTCTCATAAACTGGGTGTATATATTTGCTTTTGGGACTATGGGCTACATGATTTTGGAGAGCAGGTTACATCTGGCCTGTGGGCTAAATTGCTGACTCCTATCTAGGGTTTCATATATCTTTTCTAACAACAAATGTTGGTTCAGTATTTTCAATACAAATATGACATAATAGACAGTTTGGGATACTATTTCTTTATTCAGCTTCTTATTATTCATAAATAAGGCATACATGAAGCTCTAATCACATCTAATCTAATCTATTTTTAAGATAAAATCCTGCAAGATTATAGATAGTTCTAGAAGATTCACAAACTTTCTCTCACAACTGAGTCTTGGAACAAACCAATCATTTCCTATGATTGGAAAACTTAGAACAAACTAGAAGATGTCATATTGCTAAAACTTTGTTTGAAAAATATATTCTTAGTTTGCATCTAACAAGAACTATAGATCCTGATTGACATTGCATCAGATTACCCTTGAAACAGACAATAAATGTGCTTTATTAATTACTGTTCCAAGATATACAGTACTATATCCAAAAGAATATTTCAAAGTTTGTTAACCATATTTCAAGTAAAAATACATTTTAAAAAACAAATCATTCCAGCTAAAAATGATTTAGTACAATACAAGATATCCACTTACTGTTTATTTGTATCAATAATAAAGTTTATTTTGTCTCCAGTTTCCAATTGAACATTTCCTTCAACATCTTCTGGGGTGTAAGTTAAGTAGAAGACTTCCTGTAAATTATAATTTGATTGCATGAACAGCTTGCTATCATATTTAAAGTGAGACAAAATATAATCTCCAGGTTAGTTTAAACATGAATTTTGGAATTTAGGAAGTGGTCAGAAATTTACAATATTATAGAATTTTATAATGAATAAATTCCAACAATGAAATTGTTTGCTAATAATATTTTAACTGACCTTTTATTCTAATCTGTATTTTGAAAATATTTCATAATTATAATCAGTATGCTAAACTTTATGCATTTATATATCAATAGATTAATAAGCAATTTAAACTTTTTAAAGCAAATACATATTTAACGGTCTATTTTGGTAAGTATTTTAGTTTAAACTACACTGGAGGATCAGTGAAACATTTTTTAGTAAATACATAATTTTTACCCCATTACGTTCGTAGCATACACTCCCTGTTGGACTCTGACCCGGGGCAGCTGGAGACTTACTCTCTAAGTTGTGAGGAACAGCACACACAACCTACCAGTCAAAAAAAAAATCCATTGCTAATTATTTCTACAGGCACCATTATGCATCAGACTTCTATAACACACTCAGGGATGCATTTAACAGGTAACCCATAACAGTATGCCATGCTGCAAAGCTTTTATCTTACAGTACTTTTATTAACTGTAAGAATTGTTCCTGGTTAGGTAAATTTCTTAATTTTTATGTGCTTACCAAAAGGAGGAAAAAAAAAGTATATTTGAAAAAAATATTTTAATGCAACTAAGGAGAGGCATGCTACATTTAATTCTATCCTTTTTCGTTTGACCACAGCAGCTGAAAATGGCATGCATATGAAAAGAAAAACAAAACCCCCCTAAGAATAGGCACTAACTTGTCCATTTATTCGTTCTTCAGGTAAGGTCTCAGTTTTTATCTTCACCAGTTTAATTGCAATCGGTTTTCCAGTTCGCCGGTCAGAAGATACTTCAAATTCAACATCATCTGTAAACAAATATTTATTAATTTATAGGCTTCAATTTAGTGGTAAAACTACGTCAAGATAACTTCTAAGTCAATAAACACAATAAAACAATAAAACACAATTTCAAAAGCAGAATAAAAAATTACTCTAATTTGAATATTTAATAGGAACTAAAATCACATAATAAAATAAGGGTTCATAGGTTCATTTACACTTAATAGGAAAAGCAAATGCGATTTTTAAATAACATCTTATACTCGATTTGTTTTAACTTTTTGATTCCATGGAATTTGTTTCACATTGTGTACCAAAAAATGTTGCATAATTAAAATAAAAAAAAAGCAGATACATCTCTCAAATTTTACTATTCTCAACACGTCCCATAACATCATTCTAATACAATGCAAAATCCAGAATCAAAGGCTAAAACCTGTGTTGCAATGCAGATGTATTATATGTCCAGAACTTCAAGCAGTTGTTTCTTCCTAGCTACATACCATAGATGACGTGCTCTATCCTCCCCAGAAGAATACAAGTTCAAGGCACGTTTAAGTTGTTCCTAAGAAATGTTACCTGTTATACTTTGTCCTCTGAATCCTTTGAATCTTTGCACAGCCCTAGTGTATACATAACTGTTTCTTGAAGGTGCACAGTGAAATATACTAATATGCAAAATTATTGCCATTTCTCATCTTCTCACTTAGGAATCCTAACTAAACTTTCTAGAATGTTCTCTCCAACCTGCAGTATGAAGAATAACTTTTTAGAAAAAAGTTCTTTCATATGATTAATCTGATCCCATTATTAACATTTGAACTGAAATTTGATTTTACTTCTCATTATCTGATGGTTCAGCCACTACTGTTTACAGTAGCAGATATGTCTCTAGAAGAAATTAGCCTTCTCGCATACAAGAACAACCCTCTACTAGTTAATTACCTCCTACTTTGAGCTCCTGTAGATTGCCATTATACTGTGAACTATGGAAGAACAGTCTAGCTTGCCGTTCTGAACACTGAATGAATCCATAGGAGGCCAGCAGTTTTTCAATAACCCCAGTTTCGCGCAATCCTGCAGAAGTACCATTGGGGTACCCATTGTGTCCATTGTTATGGAGAAGGTTTGGATCAAAGCTCATCTGGAATTAAAAAGAAATGTGTAAGTTCCTCTACAGATATTCTTTTTTCCTTTTATATCATTATTTGTTAATTCAGGATAAATATAATGTAATAGCCAATGCTTAAACATAAAATAGGCATGTAGGCTTCTAGCAATTTGAACAGATTTTGTGTGACACTTTTCTACACGACACTGAAGTAATAACTTTGTACTGAAAGTTACTATGCTATTCTACTTCACATTTACACACATGTTAAAACAGATTTGAAGTTATCCATTAACATCATTTGACTTTGCTAATGGAGGTAACCAAGAAAGCAAAGCCACAAAAAACTAACAAACACAATTTTAAGACATTTTCCAAATCAAATTAGTGTTATGGCAATTTCCATAATTTATTCTCTGAACATAGCAGCAGCTTAATATTTATTAAATTTCAAAGCTCATTGCTATGTCCACTGAATTTAAATAATTTTCTATCCATGGAGATTTTTAAACCCACAGAACATAAAGAAAGATTGGAATTTTAAGTTCTCATCAACATGTTATATTATTTTTTCTTAAATCACACTTTCAAAAAAACTCCAATCTGTTTAGCTATCAAATTAAATTAAGTCCAAAAAGAGGTTAGTATCAGAAGCTCCCTGTAAATATTTACAGTAACCATCTCATGCAAGTCAGAGTTCAAGGCAAAGCAATGCCAAAATCATGCATACTGTTCCTCTGTATTTTATGCAGTTTCCTGTGTATCTGTTTAAGAAAACAAACTAACATTCCTATAACCATAAGGAGCTATTAAGTATTCAAAATTGTAAATGTAAGCAACTTTGAAATCTACATTTGATGAATAGTCAATTACTCATTAAACTGAGACTGAGCAAACTGTTTAGGTTTTTTAAAAGTATTTCATTTTAAAGGAGAGGGTTGTCTTTACAGACAATACTATGAATTAATTTAGCATGCAGCTGCTACAGATACAAAAGTCCCGCTAAACAGAATTATTTAAGAGTAAATCCCTTCAAAAGCATAGAACTTTCTGATTAAGTGTACCTTGGAGAGTTGAAACAAATATTAGAATTTTTTTTTACTCAAATAGTGTAGGAACTGGCGATGTGAAATGCTATTGTCAAAAAATAAGAACAGAAAGCCCCCATATATACATAAAATTACTAATCAAACTAAAATCCACAAATGTATATGTTACAATTCAGGAATAGATGCAACCTTTTCCTATGGAAGTCATTAAGTGTTTACAATTTTTGCACCATCCTATTGTTTCCTAATATAAATATAATCAAACAGATTTAAGCCATTTGGCCATTTCAGAGATGGTGTGATTTTTGTAGAGGTTAATCTGCTGTATTGGAAAAAAAAAACCTGATATTTGAACAATGGTCCCATTTAATCCAGAACAGCATGAGCTGGATTAAACTCCATACCACCTCCAGAATGACATGATTGACATCATCTAGAGGAGAAAAACAATAATTTTTGCATATGCTTAGGGCAGAAGTCCGTTCATTTTGTTCACATCTGTAAGCCAATAAAATAATTTTTAACACCTTTGAATGCATACAATGAAAATACAATCAACGTATGTATAAGAAAACCAGGCTTTCATCAAGTTTCTAAAACAGATACAGGAAAGCAAGATTTGAGAACTCAGCAAGTTTGCCCATTGGTATAGATGAATTATACTCCTTAACCTGTTGAGGAGATTTAATACCAGTGAGGTTAGAAGTGAGAACATATGCAGAGAAGAGTTAAAGAGTTAAAGCTAAGGATTCCCATGCTGAGATGGCATGTCTGCCAATAGATGCCCTGACTTACAGATCTCTGATAAAGGGGGGTCCTCTTCGGTTTTTTAGACCCGGATGAAGTAGATGAAGAAAAAGGTAAAGGATGAGAAGGAGGGGGAGCTGCAGGAGGGGGGAGAGGATCTGATGACACAGTATAATGGTTCTCCATCTCATACAGCTGTGATAACATAGTACACAGTATAACTAGTCAATAATTAGCACATCTTTAGCAATATCCAATAACTAATAAATCCATGTTTCAAGAGACTTAGCTGGAAATCAAAAGCAGTCAATTTAGATATCCTTATTGTTCTGGAATTAGTGTAAATGTATGACCAAGCTCTATTTCTAGGTCAGTAATTTCTTTCCAATAGTATTCTAGTTTGTTTATATTTTCAAAAATCCAACAAGTGTCACTGGGAAGAAATATATGCAAGCAGTGGATTGAGCTAAAAGCTGTACCACTTCAAATATCCTTGTACTATGGCAGGTAATATACTCATTATCTATTATTTTTCTCCTTTTCTATTTCAAAGGGAAGCATAACTCTGAATTTGAGAACTGTTATTAATTTTACTGGGCTACAAAAAAAAACACACCCAAACAAAAACAAACATACTTATTATACAAGTTGCATTTGTGGCTGAAATTTTTCAACTGAATAAAAGTCCCAAAGACATAAACTATAAACAGTATAATTGAAGAGTTATAATTTATTATTTAGAATTAAGATACTAGTCTATTTTCACATCGCTATAGAGACTGCCATTCCTATTTTCTCAATCCTTAATTTAGGGGACAAAATTATAGACAAACCTGAATATCAGGTACAAGCACTTTAAAATTTGGTTAATTGAATTTAGACTTAGGAAGAATGGCAAGTTAACAGAAAATCAGTTCTTCAGCAGCTTAAATATACACATATTAAGCAAATATCAATTGAATTGTACATAGATGAATTCAAGTGACAATGCTGTATCACTTATTTATGGCCTACATACTACTGAATGTATTAAAGTACTAATATTAAATCATACAAATTTGTCGGTCATCTGTTTGTATGCCAAAATCCATGATATAAGACATTTCTACATACATATGCAACATAACTTTAAAAAGTTTAGGTCAGTAAATGAGGCAAAGGCCTATATCCTAGAATAATCCTTGTATTAAAACTAGTCAAACCATTGCCCATATCTATCTATCTAGTCCAGTGCTATATCTTTTGACTGGTAGCAGCATCCATGGTCCTGAGTAAAGGTTTTTCCAAGTTTTTCTGCTATATGTTTTTAACCAAGAGATATAAGAAATTAAACAAAGGCATTTTCATGTGCTCTATCACTGAGCTAAGATTTTGCCCCCACTTCTGAAAGTTCAGTTTCAACAGTTCTCAACTATTTGTAAATAAGGTACTAATAAAGGTGTCTCATATACTTCAGGATCATGACTATCTTATACTTTATTATTTAATAAAAAGAAAGCCTTCAGAAATGTTAAGACAGCTCCCTCTCCAATGTTTTGATACACCAAACATAAGAACCAAAATGCACCTCTTAGATGAAGGCTATCAACTTAAAACACCATCTCACTACATTTTAGTGATTACTGGCTAATTTTAAAAAGCTTGTTGGAGAACCACATAATTTCTGTACTTGTAAAGGACCATAATACAAAAGGATTAAATAATTAACAAATATATTAAGAGGTGAAATTCTTATACAAGCAAATTTGACAGGTGTGGGCACTGCCTATTTTCAACTGAATACTTTCAAATTTTGAATCTGCATAGGATGTGGACATCTATGTTCCAGGGTAGCTTTGCCTTTTAAACAGCTGGAGAGGTAACCAATTGCCCTCAAACAGGAATTAGGCCTGGCACAATGACCAATGAAAAGAATGATTGGGAATGAGGAGTGAGTGTGAAATGATTCCAAACTGAAGCTAAGGATATTTTAGTCTGCTCATGACTCTGGCATGATTAAAAGAAGGCTCAGAGGTCACAAAATGAGCAGTGTTTTCTGCTATCTGCAAATTGGCCACACTTTTTCTTTTGCTCAAAGGTTGTTATATCACACCATCTGAGCTAATTTGGCTTTACCCTTAAGAATATTGCTAGTATGGCAAAAGAACTTACTGATTGGCCATAAGGTGATAAATTCAGTCCGACTGGAGATGCATTGCCCAGGTTGGCACTAACGTATGCAGTAGGGGGAGAAGACGGCATGGAAAATTCAACAAATTCTTTCCAGGTGCTTGCCATATTTTTACGCCTGTTTCAACTTAATTTTATAATGCTGCATATAACAAAATCAAACAAGACAACCTTGTCAATGTATATCTGCCACTTATCCAGTGTCATAAAAAAAGCTGCCATTGTGGCAGCTTCCTAGAATATTAGACAGGAAGGGATTGATGTGCTAGTTAAGAAAGCATTAAGTTTTTTTTTGTTTTGGTTTGGTTTTAGAGGGGTTCTGAAATGAACAACACAAGCTGGTTGCTAATTGAACTCATGATTACTATTAATGAGTTATCTTTACAGCATAAAATTCACATTTAGCCTACCAGCTTATGAAATGGAGACTCACTGACCGATCGATACCAGTAACTGAGAGAAGGATATGGAGAAAGTTTGAGATCCAGATTTATAGCATTAGAATAAACTGATTTCAAAAGCGAGAAACTGGAAAATAGTAGCAGAAAGCTTAATGAAAGTTACAATAAGACTGCATTCCATGGTTAGCTCAACAAATAGAACGAAATGGCAGTTCTAAAGAATTTCAATAATTTAAAAAGACAAGCATCATAGCCAAATGTTAGATCTGCTTTGATATTTTGACCAATAAAGACAAAATTTAAACAAAACGATTATTTAACTCATTTTATGGTACTTTTAATTTGAAAAAAATATATTGCTGTTCAACACAGTACATGGACCAACCTCGCAGTGATATTCTAATATTGCACTTTCAGTAGTATTTGCCGTTTCTTCGTTTCTGCACACGTTTCAAAGTTTGAAGATTGCTATTGTTAAAAAAAAAAAGAAATAGCAAGAGACAAGTGATCTATCAAGCTAATAAAGAATAACTGGTGCTGCACTGGGCAATTTCAGCACAGTACTGAAGAAAACAAAGACTACTAGCAGCGTTGGGACGTGCTCTTTTGAAGCTGTTGAGTAGGCACAAACTTCTTGTTTCAGATCAAGTGTTGTGTCTTCAGTGTAAAGTTTACTCTTCTTTGGTCTTGTTTTGTTGTTACGATGTAATGTGTTCCTTTCCTGATCTGAACTTGAAGCAGCAGTTTCAGGTGGTAAATTCTATTCTGTTACACTTCATACTGGAGGGGAAAAAGGATAAACAAGAATTCCAGACATTACTAGTGTTTAACCAAACCTCAAAGAATTCAATGAAAAACAAGTGTTGCCAATGCACTGAATACAAAATCAGTTAAACAAAAACATATTTTACTGATTCCTATAGAACATTTCCACCAAGAAACTAAAAGCATATTGCTCTCTCAAGTCTTATTTTAAACT
Organism: Arizona elegans; assembly: GCA_022577455.1. Classification (NCBI taxonomy): domain Eukaryota; kingdom Metazoa; phylum Chordata; class Lepidosauria; order Squamata; family Colubridae; genus Arizona; species Arizona elegans. The sequence continues at coordinate 169,838,569 of JAKOOJ010000002.1, forward strand.
CATGCAAACAGATTAGGCAAATATAAAATGACTGATCCAAAGTCACATGCTAAATTTCATGACTGAATTGGAATTTAACTTATGTCTTACTAATTCTCATCTATCACACTACTCAGAATATTTCACTATTTATGGCTCACAATTTTCATATTTGAAATTTAAATGTCCATTTTTTTCAGCATAACAGGTAAAAACAAGAGTAATTATAAATTTTAAACATTTTCTAGTGTCAAGTAATATAGTACCTATAAGTATCACGATAAGTGCAGATACCTAATCCTCTTTTCAACTAACTATGATCATCTACAACTTGGCTACGATTTATTTTCTTTTTTTAAAATGTTTTGTTTTGGATCTTGTGGTTGGTTCATCAAGACCTTAGAAATATCAGTATAAAATGAAACTTCTGAAAAGATTGAAATTGAACCCCCTTGTCTTGTAACATGGAATGGCTTGGGAAATTTAGGGAAATTTAGGTAATAGCACTAATGAAGAAACCTCAAGTTCTGTATATAAATATATTTAGTTCAAGACATACATTTTGAATACTGTAAACAGCTACTGAGATGGTCTTCAGAGAAAATTTAAAAATGGTTACAAAAGGGACACGGGGCAGAAGTATTCCTTGAGCTCTGAGAAAGAAGGCAGTATTAGGAAGAGACTTAGGCTGGCTTCTCGCTAAGATACTTGGTTATAAGAGTAAGGGGAGAAAAAAGTCAGAATTGCAAGATTACCGGTTAATAATAGCATATCCTAATAAAGATTAGCTCTAGTCTTGTGGAATCTGTTTCCTACAACCTCAAAGGGCTGCTGCATAGAGAGAGAGAGAGAGAGAGAGAGAGAAAGAGTCATGGGGGAAGAAATTATCTTCAAAAACAAACACAAGGGTAACTGGAGTGAGTGGAAGCTGGCAAAACCTTAGGATTAAGAAATGCAGGTGTTTATGGTTTATATGTTAAGGTTAATATTCAGTTTTCTTATATTTACCATTCTTAAACCAAAACTCTATTACTTTCTTTGAAATGTTTTGGGACTTCAGCTTCATTTCTATCTCAGTCATTATTTCTTAATCACAATAAAAGTTTGGTATTTTTCTGAAATTATTTTCCTTACTAGTATATGTTTTTGTATTCACAAAATTAATTTATGTAGTAGCATACATTTCTGTACTTATAAAATTAAAGCTTTATCTGTTTCATGTTTAGGTAGCTGGACAAGTTATTGGTCTTCCAGCTATCCTAGCTTTTCTTTCTATGAAATGGGTATCTTCTGTTCAAATGTGTACAGTGATAGCAGTTTTGTGAAAAATAAAGACCTTTATGGTGGCATCCTTCACATATTTTAAATTCCAACTGCACAGAAAAACCAGAGACACCTAATTCTTTAAAAAAGGAATATATTTTCTTCTGAGAAAAACAGTTGACCTGAAAATGCTGATGTTCAGTCAGTTATTGGCTATTATAGATACTATAAAATATTACAAAAAAGCATAACTAAGTAGCAACCAAATACAAATAATTTTTAAACTAATCCCTGTACTTAATATAGTTAAATAAAGTTTACTACCAAAACATTTAACTGTTAAAATGTTTTCCTAAAATAGTCTTTATGCTGTGATTCTATATTCAAACAGGGGGCAATGGTGTTACAGATAATTTTATTCTCAAATTCTATGTCCCAGAAAAGAATATTTTAAAAGAGGCAGTCCTTCAGAAACTGTTTACAAATTTTCTCTTCCAGGCAGGTATGTTTTTCTTATACTGTATGTAAAGGACAGGATGCAGGGTAGGATCAATTATGTTTAATGTTGCAGGAGTATTCCCAGCAACCAACAATCTCTGGGCATGTAATATAGAATGCTGTTAAGGAACAACTGAGTCATTTAGCCAAAGGAAAAGGTAAAATATTTAAGATTATAATCTAGAGACAGAAGTAACCAGAAACAAATGCTAGGGAACAGGAGAGAAGAAAAAGGAATGACTCCTCCAGTTTTAAAACATTGTATCTTTTTCTATCAGCTCTGCTTAGTCCATTTTATAAGATAACATTTCCAATTGGAAGTGCTTTCATATATTACTGAAGAAATGCCAGCACAGCATGCTTCAAAAACAATCCCAATAATTAACACTGAAAAATATCCATCTTCATATTTTATTTATCCCACCTTTATTTCTTTTTAACTAACTCAAGGTAGAAAAATATACATAATATTCCTATCTCCTATTTTCCCCATAGCAACAACCCTGTGAGGCTGGTTGGGCTGAAAGTGATTGGCCCAAAGTCACACAGCAGGCTTCCATGCCTAATATGGGACTAGAACACAGTTTCCTGGTTTTTAAGCCAGCACCTTAACCACTACATCAAGATTGCTTAAACATAGGAATAGGAACTTTGAAGTTTCATTAAAAAGATCTGCCTAGTAGCCCTAGCCTATGTAGAAGAAGATGTAATCTTGAAGGTGCTTTTTTCAGAAAGTGAAATATGCACTTATTTGGGAAAAATTATAGTAAGTGGTTATTTCAATACAGTATTCCTAGAATCAGAAAATCATTTCTGCTGAATACAACAAACAAAAGCCTAATCTCCTATATATTTACTAAGAGATACATGTTTATCTATGCCTAAATTCACCAGGGTTTGCGTCTAAGAAATATTACAATATAAATAAAATTATTTCCAAAAATTTCTACATCCGATGATCAAATCCAATGTTTTAACAAAGCTGCAAAACCTTAGAAGAGCTTTTGTGAAATTAGCTTGAGCCTCTATTTTAAATTCTTTACTTTTCAACTCAGCAGCTATAAATATTCCTCCTGATGGTAAACACCCAGTGCAGTTGCCAAGCTTTCATTCAATTCAGTGGTCTCTAAAACATGTGATATTGAAGGATTAGCACAAGTCAGTCAGAAGAAAGAGAAAGTTCAGACTTTTCCCCTTCTGAATATTTATTATTTGATTCTGACACATGGATATTTTTTTTATACCTAACTGCATACGTGAATTAAATAGTAGTAGCTCTTATTGCTAATATGAAAAAGTTTTTCTGGGAATAGTATTCTTCAAGACAAATATATTTAGCTTAAATTACTTTAAAAATATTTTTCAAAATATCTTTTCATTTGTAGTCAATACATGCCATTTGATGTCCTTTATGTAAATGAATTAATATGAAGAAAAGCTTGTTTCACTAGAATAATTAGGAATTAAATATAGTTATATTAAAGACAGATAGAAAAAGCAAAATGCTGTTAACAACTATCCTATACTTATTTGGAGTTAACTCCCACAGAATTTGGTAAGGATTACATTGGAATAATCATGCATGGCATTGTGCAATAAGGGTGTAACCATGGCCCACTGAATTCAGCATTTGCTTTTAAATATAGCTGCATAGGAATGACCTGTAATTAGATTACATGACTTTGAAAACAGGGCATTAGACACTTTTCTCACTAGAAAAACCAGCAGAATTGGAGCCTCTGGCTTGGAAGCAACGTGAACTCAAACAAATTAACTCAACAAAAATGGAGAAAAATCTATTCTTTCAAATGGCAGCAAATTTCAACTTGTACTTAGAAATAATTTTCTGTGTCTACAAAAAATGTCCTTAGCAATATATTTGGCATTTTTGAAAAAAGTATATGGCAATGAAGTCTCAATAATTTGCTCTAAAATTAAAATCTTCTTGGAATGAGGTTCCCAGGCCCCCAAATCTAGTGGCTACCACCCAGCTGGTGTTCTGGATAAAGCCTTGGTTTCTCTCAGGCCTTGGGCTAAGATGGTTGAAACCCCCTACTCTGAATGCTGGATGTTAAATGTGAAATTTGGGCATCTGCTGGGTTTGTCATCTTATTTTTTTCCCCTTTTTATAGTTTGGTTTTCGTTATGTTGTTTCTTACTGTATTGCTTTTATCCTGTTTGTTGCATCGTGAACAACTCAGACACAAATTGAATAAAACAAATTATTACACATTTCGGTAAGTGACCAGTGTCCAATTGTATTAGTAGCATTCAAATGAGAATCTAAGACTTGAAAAAAAATAAGTTTCAACATTTTCATTAAAGAAAATAAGGGAAACGTGAGTTATCACCCCATTTCCTCCTGTAGATTTACAAAGACGTTCAGCCACAGAATGCAGTCCTTAGGCAGCAAGATGGTGGCTCCTGCTACTGAGGGGCGATAAGACTAGGCTTTATATCCGAATAGGAAGAGTGCAAAAGCCTTGCTCCCAGCAATTATACTATTACTGAAAAACTAAGAGTGGAATCTAGAAATGCACGCTCCGCTGCTGGCTACACAGTAGCTACTACCTCAACCGGAGATAATTCCCCCAAGTATCTGAGGCGTGTCCACTATTTGCTCCCCTCCCCGAATAAGATATTGGGGGAGGGAGGGGGAGAGAGAGAGAAAGAGAGAGAGAGAGAGAGAGAGAGAGAGAGAGAGAAGGAAAATGGCGGCCGCTCCCCCTCACACAAAGGAAGATTGACCGCCCCTTCCCCTCCCCACGTCCGCACGCTGCATGCTGGGAGAGGTAGTCTGCACGACTAGCTTCGCTCCGTAGACTGTAAAATACCAAGAACTCCATCCCCCAGCAGGCCTAGTAGCCTAATCTTTCAGAGGCATCACGATGGGAATCGGAGTGTTTTTTATCGCCGCTGCCGCCGCACCCCTAAACTCAATCCCCCATCGGCCACTGCGGGGGGAAAAAAAAGGCAAAACGCGTCGCGCACACTGGGAAGCATAGTAATGTCGAGCCTTGGGCCCATTGGTTTTCCGTCTCTCTCTCTCTCTCTCTCGGCCCTGCCTAAAGGCAAACCGAGGGGTTGGTGAAGAGAGCGAGCTTGTCTCGACAACGTTCCTTTGCCCCCCCCTCTCGCTCCCTTTTGCTGTCAAATCGGAAGGCTCTCGGTGGGTGGGGGAGGGGTCCCACCCGCACTAGACCGTTGGTCCCAGGGACTGTGACAGGAGACGTTCCAAGCCACTCCAAGCTCCCCGTCTGTCCTCCACGAAGCCGCGACGCAGGACAAGAAAGGCCATTAGTCTTCCTCTCAGAGAACCTCACTTACCCCAACAGCTCAGCGCCCCCGCTCCAGCGCCGCCATGAGCAGCACGGCACAGCACGTAGGAATAAATCCCGGCTTCTCGCGAGACTCGCGGGGAAAGCAGGGTCGATTCACGCATGCGCAGGAATCCAGGCCAGGAAAAGAGGCAGGGGGAGCGAAGCGCAAGAGGGTTCCAGTAAGTAGGGACATACGGCGCATGCGTACAGCGCTGTTTGCAGAAGCAGCGTTGTTCTCGGGGAAGTTTTAATGACCGATAGTTCACTGAGCTAAGCCGAAAACGGCAACAATTACCTTTTTTTCTCTCCCCGCTCCCATACTTGTCGCTCCTTTTTTTTACACAGCTGCCTGTGATTAAGTGATTAAGAAACTTGGGGAGGGGGGGAGGTGTTGCAGTTCCCATTTCTACAAGTCACGCGACTATTAAAAGACCCGAAAACGGTGACTGGGAGAGAAACCTGTCGGTCCCATTTCGTCTTTTTTATTCCATGCATAAGTTTTGTTCACCCCAAAACCTAATTTCAGGAGGCATGTTTTACGTGCTTATCCCTGGAAACATAGATTTGGTGCAAGAATAATATAACTGCCACTAGTGCCCTGCACAGGAGTAGATGATTCATGATTCAGGGATCATATAAATTAGAAGTGTATTTAGGTTTTTTTGGTACCCCTCCAAGCATGATTGCTGAAAATATAGTACAATTTTCTAATGTTTTAAATTGGGAAATAGGGTAATACTGCATTGGAATCAAAAAAATTATATCCTCCATCCATCCACCAAATCCCTGCATACGATACATCTTTTCCATTTTGTAGCCCACATAGTCTTCAAAACTCTTAAATAAGGTTAGGAAGTATTGGTTCCAATCACCAAAAGGCTGCCTGCATTTGGTTTAAGCAAATATGTGAAATCTGTCTTAAACCCCATTTTATTTCAGTAGCATTTGAAATCTGAAGTGTTATCCTGAAGTCCAACACTTATTTATCTCACTTTTATTGTTTTGTGTCAGAAAGCAGATATCCATGGTTAAATTGTATCACCCCTTAATGTATTGCAATTAGTCAAAGTCTCAATATACTGAGCCACAAAGCAACAGACTATCTTTTGAACTAGTGTGTTACACTATCATATGCAAACATGTTTTTACTACATCATTCGGGGATGACCAGTGAACAGTTTGAAAAACATTGTTCACAAGGGTCATTAAAAGAAGTGTCACCTCAAGGAGCAGGTTCTTGGTCTTTTGGGAAGCTGCAACTTGTTAGAAACCTGCTATTTTTTTGTGTGGGTTTGAAAGGACTGAATTCTTGTATTTAGGACTGTAAGTTTTGAAAATGTTCGTGTTTACATGTGAGGAGTGCTTATTGCTCTTCAGCCTTGCCTTAGTCGGCAAAATGTATTAGATTAAACTTGCAATACAGCTGTAATTAATAGTTATGTTAGGCAAATTATCCCAGGGCTTAACTGCAAGGATCAGTTGGTAGTTACTTCATTCTTTGGAAATATCTAGACATAAAGGCAACAGCTTTAGAACACGTTGGCTAAATTCACACAATATGCTGAGCCGAAATGTCGTTTGTTTTTGGCTTAGTGTACCTATAGTGAAGCTATATAGTGGTTAGGACATTGGACTTGTGCTGGGGAGACTTGATTAAGCCAGTAACACTCTGTATTTTTGGGATAAAATTAGAGAACAGCCCCATATGCTGAGACTGAAGAGAAAAAGCAACCAATCAATGAAAAAAGGAATTATAGCAAAGAGAACCCGGTGCCAAAGGCTCCATCACAAAAGCAAATTTGGCAATGAAACTACTTTAAGAAGCATGAATTTTTGGTGTTACTGTACCTTTTTTTTTTTTACTCTTCCCAAGTTTTTTTAAACTAAGCATCCGGGAGGCATAATACAAGTATTTTGCATCCTAGGACTCCCACCTTCCCCAAATGGATTTTGTAATCTAGGTTAAAGTTTTGATCTGCTATTGGATATCCCATGCAGTGGTGTGAAACTGGTGGCCTGTGGGCTGGATGTGTATGTGCAGGCCATGCCCATCCCAGCTCCACAAAGGCAAAATGTCACAATATCACATGACATCAACATGACGCAGTGAGTTTGACTGACACCCGTGCCATAGTGATAACTGCCTAAACTTTATTCAGATGATATATTTGCATGCAGAATTGAAATCATGAATAAGAGCAAGGAGTCCTTCCCCTTTCTCAGTTTCCCTGACAGTCTGCAACTAACGTGTAAATGTAGCTGCAATAGGAATTCCAGCTCAAAAGAAAGCCTTCATACAAAGATTTCAGGCTGCAGACAATTGTTTTATAACTGCATTCAATTGTTTACACAAATGTTAACACCTGAACAGTTTCAAAATGTTATCACCTGAAAAGTTTCTGTTAATATATTTGTAAACAGTTCTGAAAGTATGGCTAACCTATTTCAATTCTTAAAATTTATGTACAATTATTTTGTTAAGTGTGAAAAAACAGGCTACTTAGAAAAAATGCAAGCACCTCTGCTACTTTCCTCTCCTGTTTGAGCTTTCTCCCCAGCTTAGAAGGGAGTTGTCAATAAACATAAAACTTTGAAATGGGTGTGGGAGGAGAATGAAGTAAATGTCTGTTTTGGAAACTCTTCAGCCATTGGCAAACAGAAAAAAGTCAAATAAAAGAAGGGATTTTTTTTCTTTCAAAGTGAGTGGATGGTTCAGAAGAAAAAGAAATGTAGAGACACAGCATAGCGTAACTATGTTGATGAAATACTGTTGAACCAAAGCAGCCCAAAAAAAAAAGTCAAGTACAAAGCTGATTTGCGTGATCAAAGAACAAAGTAGTAATCCATGATAGCAACTGATGAATTTCACATGAGAATGGTTCATGAGCTAAGAAAGGGAAATTGCTATCAGGCTTCATATTGATAAGAGCATAAATAAAATCTTCAAGAATTGATATTTGCCAGCAATTCTTATTTATGCTAAGAAAGTGAGGTATTTCTTCACAACATTGTGATATGAACTCATCATCCAGAAATGAAGTGGCAGTATATTAAATATTATCAAAAAGCTTCACCTGTAGGGGGGTAAAAAACCCAGGCTCTAGCAGGAAAACTAGTGGTTACAGCTTTTGGGAAGCAGATGGATTCCCTGGATTTCCTTGAACCTGGTACCACTTCACTTCAATGTTCAAAACTTTGAAACAAGGATTAAGTAGAGCTTGGAAGCACAGAAGGAAATTTTGCTACACTATGAAAACATTAGGGCTCACACCTCACAAGCCATTCAAGAGGCAACTGTGAAATTTGATTTTTGGTGTCTTATCCCATCTGCCATTTAGCCCCATATACTCTCACCTTTTCCCAAAACGAAGCAATAAGCTCACAAGCATGTATTAGACTCAGATGAAGAGGTGGAAAGGACTGTTAAGATTTGATTAAAGAAAAAAAGTAGAGTTAATTTGAGATGGTTTTAAAAAAATTGTCCCACATTGCAGGAGTGTGATTATTGGAAAAATAAATACAGCTAACAAAGTAGTTAATACCAAAAAAAATTCTTTTTTACTTAAAGTATCTATTTAAACTATAGCTACAGAAGTGCAGGTATAATTTTTCACTCAGCCGTTGTATCTGATAAAAGTTCTTCCTGAGCTGTTAAAATGCAGGGGCTACTTTTATAAAGTGCTGTGTTTGAGCTTCTGTCCACTTAGTAGTAGTGGCATTTCAAGGCATTTGGTGGCATAACAAACTCACTGCATGGAACCCCTTCAACTTATTTTGGGATCCCTAATATTCTATGGATCATAGTTTTAAGAAACATCTTCGTGTGATATGCAAATCCAGCTCCAGTGTCCCAAAGGTGTTTTTTCAAGAGGCAACTGGACTTTCTGGTTTTTCTTTGATGACATTTTGCTTCTCATCCAAGAAGCTTCTTCAGCTCTGACTGGATGGTGGGGAATGGAAGGATTTATACTCCTTGCAGTCAGCTTGTCATTTGATAATGATAATGACCAATTATCTGCAAGAAATATAAATCCTTCCATTCCCCACCATCCAGTCAGAGCTGAAGAAGCTTCTTGGATGAGAAGCAAAATGTCTTCAAAGAAAAACCAGAAAGTCCAGTTGCCTCTTGAAAAAGCACCTTTGGGACAACCATGACCTAGATGACTGAGATTCTCCATAGACATCCAACTCCAGTGGTTAATTTGTTGTTCAGTGCATCATACAAATGAGAGAAAATAGTAAATAGTGGCAAAATTACCACCAATACGTGCACTGTGAGCTATAGACAATATCATGTGGGAGATTACCTCTAGATTTGGCACTAGGGAATAAAATGAAGTAAATAAAATTAATCAAATCAGAATATTGCATCATATTTTACTTACAATTCTAATAATTACCAAAGAGCAACCAAACATGTATATGACAAATTTAAACTTGATTTAAGAAAGCATCATGACAGTTTAACAGGATACTATATCCAATAATGACTGCTACTGATATAGGATATAATAGTAATGCTCTTGGGCACCATTTTGACCCAAGATAATTCTATTAATACCAACCAGGCGCTCTGCTCCATCGCTTTTTGAAAAAAATCTGGTATATGAGCCAAGTTCATAATTCTAGCACGGTATTTATTTATAGAAATGTCATATTGAAAAACTGGGATGACAGATAATATAGTGGGGCGCTAACATCCAATAAACGATTTTTTTGATTGGCCGTATCGCTATGGTAATTATTTTATAAGTAGACAATCACCCATTATAGCCATTTGCTTTCAAAACCCATTCAGAAGTGGTTGTCCTCTTCTTCTTTATCATCAGGCTTCTCTTATCCCTATTGCCTCCATCCTATCTAGATTCATTTTAATTTTATTTCTCTAGAACAATCTTAAAAATCAATCCTATAACTGTGTTCAGAGACTTAACATGCAACGAGGAGCCACCCTTTCTGCAAGTTTCGTAAGATTATCTCCCCAAATTCAGAAGCCACTACTTCTGCTTAATCTTTAGGATAGGCTTTCTATACAGTATGGTCTGTTAACATAAGAAAAGCAGAAAATAAACATGAGTCCATAACCAAACACGCTGTATTTTGGATCCGAGCCATTTTGACAATTGTAAAATAGGCAACTGCAATGTGTGTCATTGACTGATTTTTCTACTTTAGGACATACAGTTTTATTCTAGGAGTAGCCTAGTTACTGCAAAGTAATGCTTAGGTGCATGCTTATAAAAATGTAGGCAAACCTGCTTCTTGGGTGGCAGGAAGGATGCAGCTGGTTGCTGCCGGATGTGAAGAAAATAATTTGATACATAATATAAGGCAACAATGAATTTATTAGTGGCCATGTGAAAGAATAATCTTTCTGCTCTAAGTTATAATATGGCTTGTTTGTTTTTGGCTTGGTAAATAAAGCAGGATTAAAATAGTACATGAATCTAGAATACTTTTATACTTGCAAACTAGAATTTACAAGTTGATCACATTATTTGAGGAATATTCTATCAGTCTTCAATTCACAGTCAACATATCATTTTCAGAAATGTGAAGCTACAGCATTTCTTTATTAAACTTAATTTACAAACTGAGAATACAGCATATAACTCTAATGTCCAAGAATTTGACCAGAAAATATCAGTCAAATTTAAAATATGTCCAAAAACATCAAAGAAGAAAGAATGTATGGCCCTTTTCATGTTGAAAAACTGCAGTTTTAATATTCCTATTACCAGCCATGATGGCTGGGGCTGTACAACAACATCTAAATGGCCAATAGTTCCTCATCCTCTGCCATAAATAATTCTCTGTACAAAAAAGCCTTAGCACACAATACTGCCTCAAAACATTTATTTCAAGAAAATAATGAGCCAATATACATATTTAATAAGATGAAGTAAAGATAATATTTTTAATTTGCTGAATAGAATAGGCTGATAAGATGGTAAACAATAGTACAGTACCTCTGTAGGTAATTAAATTTACATCCTACAGGATAGCTATAAAATAATCCAAAGCCTATACAAAGACTGGGCAAATTGCAGCTCATTACAAGAGCTTATTGATTCTGAAGATGGCACCAAAGGCATATATTTAAGGCATAACATTGCAAAGATACTCAGTTTGTTCAGATGATTGCATTATGCAAATAGGGGCCACATTTTAAGAATTTTTTTTTAATCTGCTCAGCCTTTAAAATAAAATTTTCAATATGAAAACCTGAAAATACCCCCAGATGATCAATTAGCCTATCACTCCTTTCCACCAAACGTATGGGGCAAGAAGGAAACCGCAAAATGACATAAATGGACTGTTTAGTTATATTCCTAAAACTTAGTTAAACCAAGATAGCAAAAATAAATGCGCACAACACGTATACATTTCATAGATTCTGTTTTACCATCAGAGAATGGATACCCAAGAAATTTTAAAAGAAACATTTCTGATTTGTATACTTTAGAACAATATTAACAAATATTAGGCATATCTATCTTCAATCATCGATCTTTCAAGAAAAATAATTTTTAAAATATTGGCAGGTGCTTGCAAAACAGTAAACTTATCTTTTACAGGAATAATATGTATGACATATTTGTGCAAATGCCTACACACAGAGTAATCTTTATGGGATATAACAGACTTGTTTTCACGTATCTCTCCCTCCTGACATCCATGCACATTGGCTTAATGTGGCTATAAGAAATTTAGAGACAGATTCCTTGATCAAGTAGATATTAACAAAGACAGAAAAAGAACTAATGAGGTTATTCCCCCTAATGGATTATCATACCCATTGAACGTTCTAGGTAGGCAGAAATACCAGACTTGGTTATAACGCACAGAGACATTTCCTGTGTGAAATAGTCATAGGCATGAGGATTCAAAGAACACTTTGGCATTGTGTGTTACTTTCGGTATTTATTTCATTTATTAAATTTCTATGCTAAATTTTAACTCCCCTACAAAGTGACCCTGGGTGACTTTGTTGATATTAAGAAATAGGTAATATGACAGTATATTTTTAAATGATACAATAAAAGCAGCACCAAAAACAATGCTAGAAGCAGAAATTCTAGCATTAATAGTAGGAGTGCCTAAGCTTTGTACAACAGTTGCATCCTAAATATATTTAAGAACTGAATTCCAATGCAATTTAAGTCATGCTAAAAGACTTGACTTTAATGTTATTTGCTCACACTAGAAAAGTTAAGATGATCCTTGCTGTATCCTACTGAGATTTCTAAAATCATGGGTAACCTAAAGAAATCATTTATTTCATTCTTCTGCATGATTAAGCAAAACAAATCTTAATCGAAGAAGACATTACAATATCCCCCCCCCCCCCCCCCCCAGCACAGAATTTACAATATAGTAACAGGCTTGGAATGGTTTCCAAGAGAAGACAAATGGGAATTAAAGGAAAGCTCAGAGAGGAAGCATACTCATTCCTGCAGTAGAGTTTCCAATTTCCAGGATCAACTGTTCCAGGACTGAGGTTTTGTAGCTTGAGTTGCAACATCAAGTAATTCTTGCCTCATTTCAACAGATTCTTTACTGATTGATAATAATTTTCGTAACTCTTTATTTTCAAGCTGAAAATTAAAAAATAATATGTGATCTGTTAGTGACAGAGACAATATATTCATTCAGTGCCATAAAAATGTAATTTTGAGGATATTCATAATTACTTCCCATATATCATTCCTATCATCTTTCCATGCCACTTTTTAAAAGATTTATCATCAGATAAATGTCCAACACTTCCTATGAGTGCCATGGCGAACACACACATTGCTAGCTTTTGTTAGTTAGCAAGACAGCTTTGTGAGGGGAATTGTACCGTAACCCGTTGAATGCTGGATCCAGGTCAATGTAGTCTTTCTGGAACAAAGGATTGTTGATAGCTGCTCCTCATGAGTAGGCCACCAAAACTGTCACTGTTTATCATCAGCTTCTGAATGGAGTAGCTGAGAATCAGGATTTACATCAAGCTCAACCTCTCAATCATGGACACTAAGCTGGAGAGAGCCTTATATCTTAATCCCTTTTTTGGATTTTAAAAAACTATTTGCATATTGTAGAGATTAAGATTCTTCAGACTGGTGAGGTTTTTCATCAGGTGATAATTGTATACATTTAATTTTAAAAGTTTTCTATATGGGCTGGATATATGGATTTTGGAAAATTAATAATGGATTAAGGGGCTAAAGGAATTTGAAACAATAGTTTTGAATTATTTAGAAGATACATTCTCATAGGAAAATGAAGATTTGCATATTTTTTATGACAAGGAAATCTTGAAGGCTAGATCCCAGAGCCAGAGGAGAAAGAAAATGGAGCAGAAATCCTTAATGCAAAATTTTGAATACCTTTCAGTTAAACTTTTGGACAGAACGGATCAGATGCTTGATAAGATTGATGAAGCATGTCCTAATGAAATTGTAAAACAAGAACAAGCTGCAGTGGATGTTTATGAGACCAATATGGAGGGGCATTTGAATGTAATACAAATGTATCTGATGGAGACTTATTCTCTAGAGAATAAGAACCACTGCAGCTTGTTCTAATTTTTTTCTTCAGTATATACAAAAGAGCTCTGCTAAGATTTGTAAGGACTTTTAAGAAATAACAAAAGCAAAACGGTATTGGAGCAAAATTACAATTAGAAGAGATAACCAAACAACATAGAGATGAAATCGGAATTTTTATTAGGAATACTCCCAGGATCGTATGAAAAAAAAAATACAATATTTAATTATTTATTAAATATTAATTAATATTTAATTATTCATATTGTCACAGCAGCAAGAATAATATATGCACAGAATTGGAAAAACAATAACATACCGACCAAAGATAATTTGATTAGAAAAGTTTTGGAATGTGCAGAAATGGATAAACTTATAAAGGAGATACAAGAAAAAGAGGAAACAGAATATTATATAGTGTGGGAGAAATGGTACGAATGGCTAGATGAGAGAGATACAAGGCAAGGCAAGATCAAATAATGAAGATATAGGAGTAGAAATGTAACAATAAGAGGAAACAGAAAAATGCAGTTTATAGAAATGAAATGGTGTACACTGTTATTTATATGTTCATATGTAAATAAATCAATATTAGACTTGTATATATAAAGGATACATTGAAATAAGGGAGAAAAAATGGATAAGTAAGAAATGTTTTAACAGTTGCAAAACTGTTGGAAAGAAACTATTGTTTAAAGAGTCTTTTTTGTTTTTTGAAAAAATGTTTAATGAAAATTATTTTTAAAAAAAGAAATAACAAAAGAATAAATTTTACTTATGGGTGTAAGAAAAATCTAATAAAGTTCTAAAGGATTTTTGCTTTGAAACACAGATGAGCAGCAAATTCCCTCTGGAATTCTTTTTGGAGGGGTCAAAGAATATTTTTAAAAAACAGGTAAGTTTATAAGTTTATCTTCTTTGATCAGGGTTAAAAGAAGAAAATAGTTATATCTGGTTGACCTTACTGGATTTTTATTGACAAAGATTGATTGATAGAGTATTTTCAATTTCTTCTACTTATATAGGAGATGAACTATGAAGAGATGAGAGATTATGTTTTATTTAGAAACAGTGATAAGATATTAAAATTGTTTTTACCCGCTGCGATGAAGGGGAAAGTTACTTCTTTTTTCTTTCTGGATTATTTATTTAATACAACTTGGTTAAAAGTCATTATTTAAATTGTTGCATGATTCCAGCTTGTGAAACTCTGATTTCAAAGCTCTCCAAAAAACTTGAAGGTAGGACAAGAAGTAATGGATGGAATCTAATCAAGGAGAGAAGCAACCTAGAACTAAAGAGAAATTTTCTGACAGAACAATTAATCAGTGGAATGACTTGCCTCCACAAGTTTTGGGTGCTCCAACCCTGGAGGTTTTTAAGAAGACATTGGACAACCATTTATCTAAAATGGTATAGAGCAGTGATGGCTAACCTTTTTGCCATCGCGTGCCAGGAGAGGGGGAGGCGGGGAAGGGTTGTGCACGCACATGCCCACGCACATGCGCACGCAACCCCACCCCACCCCGCTTCTGGCACATGATGGCCTGGTAGGCCCGTTTTTCTTTCTTACCTGGTTCCAGATCCTCTCTATGCATCTGGGAAGGGCGAAAACAGCCTTTCCCACTCCCTTGGAGGCCCTACTGAGGCTGAAAGGGCCCATTTCCCAACTCTCGGTGGGACAGGAAGTGACATATTTTGCTGTCCCCAGCCTCCAGAACCTCTCTAGGAGTTTCTAGGAGCCTCTCTAGGAGTCTCTGGAGGCTGGGGACAGGAAAAAAGTCACTTCCTGTCCCACCGGGAGTCGGGAAATGGGCCCTTTCAGCCTCCGTAGGGTCTCCAAGGGAGTGGGAAAGGCTGTTTTCGCCCTTCTCAGATGCATAGAGAGGATCTGGAGCCAGGTAAGAAAGTAAAACGGGCCTTCCCCCCCCCACCCCAGGCCCTCCAGAGGCAGGAAACATGCGTGCCATAGGTTCGTCATCACGGGTATAGAGTTTCCTTTTTGAGGAGGGGATTGGACTAGATGATCTCTAAGAACCCTTCCAACTCTGTTATTCATTCTGTACAACTATAAAGCTACTTCAGTCTGGTGCATGTAACAACCCTTAATAGAGAACAATGTTTCTTTAAATTTGGATGCTGAAAAATCACATCTTCCTTTTCAACAATCCCACACTTCACAGTGGTTCAGCACTTACCTCTAACTGTGCTAGCTTTTCTTGTATTTTATAATACTGATCACTGTCAACATTCACTGCTTTTCTCATAACCTCTCCCATTTCACAGATTATGTCAATCTGATTTTCAATCTCCTGCAGATAGATTGTAAAACAAAATTCTTAATTAAAAGCACGTAAAAACAGATATTCATCACTACTGCAAATTAAAAACACTATTGTAATGAAGAGAAAAATAATGCTCGGCTGTAGGAATTATCTTCTTTACTTAAATTTGTGTTTGTCAACAAGGGGGAACAGCTGATATTATAACTAGGCTTCAATAACCCTTTTCACTAGACTAAGTTGTTGAAATCTTTCAGATTATAAAAAAAACCCTTAAATTGATGTAATTTATTAGAGAAAGTAAAACAAATGCCACAGACAAGCAGTATAATTTAAACGATAATCAGTCTAATATAAGGTTGGAAAAAGTATCTGTAATGAGACATGCCCATCCAAATCAAGAAAACTTTTAATGAATGACTCTGTTGAACTCTAAAGGGCTAATTTTAAGTTGTGCCTTTATACTACATTTACTGTATATTTCACTTTTTTAAATATACAGTATCATGACAGGTTTATGTCTTGGAACTGCAGCAGTTAAATAGGAACCAACTATTGCCATCATATACTTTTTAAATAATCCTGTTATTCCGTAATTCTGTTAAGATATATTTTAATTTTCTGAAAAATAGCTTTAACACAGGCCCTATTATTATTTAGTAAGAAACATATTATTTTGCTCTGAAATATTTCTATTATGTGCTATGCTTATAGAATGTAGTCATCATCCAGTCTCGCCATGCAATACCAACATACTCAGTTTTCATTTAAGAGCTTGGAGACCTATTTTTTCCTCATTACAACTTACACATATTGCACATACCGCATCAACCTTCAACTTTTTTTGCAATGCATGCATGATATTTATACCCCCTTAGCAAGGACATTTGGTTCAGGATATAGTACTGCTACTGACATGGTGCTCCAATTACTAACACAATCACAGCATTGACTACATAAAGAGCATTTATATTATACAAGCTATTCTTGTTAGCTCTCATTAGCTCCATGACTATTATTTTACATACCAGTTTAGGAGCAAACTGGAAAACAGAAAGGCTTTGGATCCAGCAGATGGGCACTCTCTCTTGTATATCTACTTTGCTGGTCATGTTTTTCATTCCAAAAAAAATCAACCTATCGTGTATGGAATGCCTTCTAAACAGTCATAGGTTTATAGCCACCTACTTTGAGACAGAATGTAATAAAATTTTGTAGTTTTTTTTTTGTGGCATAAAAATAATTAATGTAACCAACCATGGTATTTACAGTTATTTGCTTTATAAGAACTTTTAAGTTACTTTATGGCTCAGCTGCAATGCTTTCTCTTAGAAAGAAAAGGCACTTCTGAGATATTTCAGAGAAGAGACTCTTGAGGAAAAAGTGAGAGTCAAAAACAGGCACCATAGGAACAGAGCAAGTCTCCTAAATCTATTTCTCTCTTTTTTTTAGAGAGAACATAGTAATTTCTTACCGCAGACTGAGTTTGATGTACTTGCAAAATGGATTGCGAATCCACATCTTTTCTTTTCTTCATGAGCTGCAACATATGTTTTCTGTATTTGCTCATAATAAGCTCCAGTGCATCTTGATGTTCTTCCAAAGAGATCCATAGCTCTGGGGGAAAAAAGTATAATTCCATGGTAGTATACACATTGGTCCCTATTATTTGTTTGGTTATACTTCCATTTGAAATTCTTTCCCTGATGGCAGACCAGGGAAAGAAACTAGAGTTCTTTGATCAATGCACACTCTGGATTAGTATTTTTATAATCAAACAAATTTGGTTTATAATCTAATCCTATGCATTTATTTGGGGGAAAAAATCTGTTTTTCACTGAAGCTTATGGTTATTTAAATGTGTGGCAGACTATCTGTCATCTATTTATATAACACAACAGTTAATCAGTGAGGTTACAATCTATTTTTCAAATAAATTGCAGATTGAATATAATTTGAACAAAATTTGGGAGGGTTTTTTTGTCTTGGCATCCTTATACAACCAGCATATAATGCCACGACGACACCAATAATAAAATGATTTTAAGCTGATATTTTTACCACATGGTTTATTACATGAATAAGAAAATAAACCCATTATTTCAACTAGTTCAAATTATACCCATTTTATCAAAATTATTTATGCCAGATTTCACATACTTCCAGCCTCAGAACATTCCTAAAATATTCTAAATTAAGCTCCGAAGTAAAGCCCTCAATTAAATCATTATTTCTATAAAAATCATTCTAACTCACAACTACTTCATTAGGACAAGGCTCACCTCTATTTTCCTGCTGCAGATCTCTGATCTGGGTGTTTTCCTGAGATAAGAGAATGTGAGGTTTGTATTTAGAGAGATCCTTTAATTCAGCTGCGTCTTCTTGATACTTGTAAAAGAAAAGAAAAAAACGTTTTGTTATGAGCCAGAGAACTTGTACATTGCAACACATCCATTCACCCTGCAATGCCAATCAATTTGCACCATTAACAAATCTTGCACTCACCTTGTGCGAAAGAGTTGAGCCAGCTTCTTTCATGGCTACTACTTTCTTATGCAGCATAGTGGACTGATCAATGAGAGACTCGGCAGCGTTATCGTGATCTTTCAGCCTTTCCAGCAATGTCTTTGCATCTGTCAAGATTTTTTCTATTGTGCAGGCCATTTTCTGAGAAGACAGGAGAGAGAGAGAGAGAGAGAGAGAGAGAGAGAGAGAGAGAGAGAGAGACCAAGATTCCAAGCTGACAGGTTGTAACAATTTGGTGAAGGGAGGATAGAGAAATGAACAAAATACCTTACCAGCATTTGCTAAGAGATCTAGGCTCGCCTCAGGTTGTAGGACAAGCCGGAATAAGAAAGTGGGAAGGTCGCGCCGCCGTAACCCCAATTCAAGGCTTTAGGTTCAGCTATTAGTAACAACTCAGGAAAACGGCACTGTCTAATCTTTGGTCTGTACCACTCTAAGACCGGAGGGGGAGAGACGAAGGAAAGGGATATTCCCCACCGCTCACCTGGAAATCCCCAGGAACGGCGTTACACCCCCTTCCCCGCGATGTCCTGTCTCTTCCGCGCGCGCGCGCGCGCACACACACACACACACACACACACCTGTGTGGCGGCCGCGCTTGGCCACGCAATAGTGGATCTTAGCTGAAGGAACGAGGAGTGGGTAAGAGAACCGCTAGGGGGCGCAGAGGTCACGGGCTCCGAGTCGCTGAACCGTCGTCGCTTCCGGTGTAACGTTCGGCTTCGGAAACGAAGGACGTCACGCTTCTCCAGAGGCACTTCCGCTCCCCAGTGAAGCGGGTGAAGGGGAGGCGGGAAGGAGAGGGATGATGTACACAGCGCAGGTTGGGGGTTCATCTGGCGTAGTTTGCGTTTATTAGTGGCGATGGTTAGTGAGGCGGGAGGTTAGTGTTGTCTGGACAGCAAGGCAACATCTCCAAAGTCATTGGAAAGCCCACAAAGTAGCAGCCACTCTAAACCAGGGGTCTCCAATCTTGGCCACTGTAAGCCTGGCGGACTTCAACTCCCAGAATCCCCCAGCCAGCAAAGGAAAGCTGGCTGGGGGATTCTGGGAGTTGAAGTCCTCCAGGCTTACAGTGGCTAAGGTTGGAGACCTTTCTAAAACGGGTGGGCAACTGGCCCTTTTACAACCTGTGGACTTCAACTCCCAGAATTCCTGAGACAGCCAAGCTGTCTGAGAGTTCTGAGAGTTGAAGTCCACAGGTTGTAAAAGGGCCACAATTGCCCACCCCTGCTCTAAACGGATCTCTAAAGCGGACAAGCACTTGAAACCCAGTAGAAGTAGGTAAAAAGTGTACTTGGCAGCCTCATCAAGAGCAGAGTTAAAATCATTCTTTACCTCTGGTTAAAACAGCTGCCTTGTTACCTGACTAAACCCAAATGTTCTCGCAGAGTACACTTGGCACATATGAGCACTGAAGAAGTGGATTTCAATGTTTTTTGGTTGTTGTTTTTTTTACTTCCAGGTAAATAGACACAGAAATATAGTTGTGCTTGAGAAGCTTTAAATTTATATGACAAATTTGTCTGCAATATTCTTTGGGATTTTACCCATCTTCTTTACCCCAAGTATGTAATGAGCAAAATATTAAATTGAATCTCATTTCAGATAACTTTGTTAACCGCATTTATGAACCACCGCTATCCCAAATGATTATCAGTAGCTTACAAGATAAAATACACAATACATGAGATGCAATAAATGCATAAATAAAATGCCTGAAAGCTATTAAAAAGAATAACATTGAATAACAAAACCCATGATAATCCCACCAAAATGGAATTGCAGCCCAAATGCGATCCAGAACAGCTCAGTTCAAATTGTTTTTGGAAGGCAATCAATGCCGCCCAACTGACATGCTAGTCTAAAGTTTAGTGCCACCACCCCAAAAAAGAAGCCATGTGAATGCCTTAACCTCCCTCTTCTATGCAGACCTCAAGTCTTGCATAGCTAATATCAATGCTTTTTTTTTAGTATTGCTTTTTAAAATAACAGACAAAACATATACATAAAAGACATACATAATAAAATACATATTTAAAATTAATTAGCTTAAAATAAGTGAAAAAATACAGCAGAAAAAGCAAAATATAAAGTAATGCAAATATTTTGAGCAGATGAGGCCATATCTTTCCAATATTGCAGTAACAAATTTTAGTCATAGGGCACACAGAATGGATTGATTCTATCTAGTAGCCACATTCCATGAACTAGGTACATAATTCATAAATTCTCTGGGAATTTTAATTCTTGTCATAAGAGTCACAATTATATAGTCCACTACTTTCTCCCAAACTTAAGTATAAGAATGTGTTTTTAAAAGAAGCGTTGTCATTCATATATCTCAAACAAAGAACCGTCCCAGACAATACTTTTTTATATAGGTTTATTGGAGTCCAATAAATTCCAATTTTTATTTTTTGTTGTATAAGTTGTAGTTTAAGGTACATTGATAATTTTGCTATGGAAATTAAGACATTCTCCAATTGACCAAGCAATATAGGAACTTCTAATCATATATTCCACTCATTTTTTTAATTTTTGCATATCAAACTGATTTATTTATAAGAACTATATATTATTAAAACTAACAGGTTTTTGAGTTTTAAAGATTTAACTATTATTGTAATATCTCAGGTGTCTCAAAACCTGAAAATGCTGCTGATACAAACAAAAATAACAAATGTTTTAGGTATATATATTGCCAGAGTTACAACTGATAGATAATATTTGTATCTCAGCATGGCGTGAAAAATTTATCCTCATCCTCTTCAATTGGTCCAAAGTCAATATCTGCTTTCATTCCATTTTTCCTTCACATCATTTCCCCCAATTTTTAATATTGGATTTCCCAATAAAGTCAATTTAGCATAGGAAGAAGGACCAAATATCTTTTTATTAGACATTACATTCAGTAGCTTTTTAACTGATATATCGTTTGGAGAGATACTAGAGTTCTATTATATTTAGATCCTAATATTATCCATTCAATCAAAGGTGCTATATATGTATCTCCCAGAGTTACCCAAACCAGAAAATTAACACCAATTGTTGGCTTCCAGTATTTAATACTTGATAATATGTAAGCTTGATAATATTGTTCCAGATTCAGAAAACCAAATTGTCTCTTATTAATTGGTAATTTCATTTTCTGTAAATATATTATTGGAATCGAACCTGAAAATATTTTCTGGATATTTGAATAAGAATTACTCTCAGGATATAAATTAATATGAGAATAATATTCATTTTGAGAACATTCATTTTCCCTAGAGAGTGAGGTTGACTCCCGTGTCTCTCCCTCCCCCTATCTATCTATCTATCCATCCATCCATCCATCCATCCATCCATCCATATGTGAATACTTTAATCCTATCTCATATTTAAATGTTTCAGGATAATGGCCCAGAATATTCATTTTCAAAAAACGATCCAGAAATCCAAATCAATTAATTTCATTTTTTATTAAAACCAAATGCTATTGATGGTAATGAAATTTTAAAAATATCCAGAAATTGAATTTTGATGTCCTTTCTAAGCAATAAATCATAATGACCATATGTTCATTTGGTCATACGTTTAAAATATGTTTAAAATAGCAACAAAAAAATAAAATTTCTGTCAACTAAGTATCAGAGTAATAGTATAGTTAGATAGAATAATAAAAGTTATAGCTCTTTAAAACCAAATAAAAAAGGAAGGAGAATCCCACAGTTTGGGTGCTAGTCTAAAAACCACTTGTTCCTTGCTTTTTACCAACCTTGTCTGTTTTAGTAGCTGGCCAATTAGAAGTCCTGTATGTCAAATTGAATAAAAAAAACAGACTGACAGCACACATACACTCACTCTAATGCAAAATGTTTTTAGAGTGCTTTGGTCTGGAACGGGTTTGCAACCTTAAACACTCAAAGAGCCATTTGGACCCATTTCCCACAGAAAAGAAAACACTGGGAGCCACAAAACCTGGGTGGGCGTGGCCAATTCGACATTACTCAGTTCCACCAGTCACATGACACCCCCCCAGCCACGCCTACCCAGCCGGTCATTAGGGCAGAGAACCGGTTGTTAAAAAACACCAGGAACCACAAAACCCTTTTGACATCTCTCTCCCCCTCCCTCCCCCCTCTCCCTCTCTCCCCACTCTCTCTCTTTATCTTTCTATGTCTCTCTCTCTCCCCCTCTCTCTGTATCTCTCTGCCTCTGCCCCAGCAGCTTCTCCATCCCCCGCCATCGCCCTTACCTTCTCAGGCCAGGCGAGGAGTGACTGGGAGGGGAGAGTGAGGGGCGGGGCCAGCCAGTGGTGTGATCACCCGACAGGGAGCCACAGCAGAGGGCCCAAAGAACTGCATGCAGCTCTGGAGCCGCAGGTTGCTGACACCTGGTCTGGAATGTTCACACACACCCCTCCACTTTGTGGAGTTGAAGACCACAACACTTTGTTTATTATTAGAAAAAATATATGCTCCTGACCCTTGAGCTACTAGCTTTATGATTGTATCCTTGTACTTTCTGATGCTGTGTTGATTTGTTTTCCTTCTATAACATTAAAAGCTGTGCCGTGCATAGATTATTAAAACTTTGTATATTAATTTGTTGAGTAAAATCAACTAAACGTTTCTTCTGAATAAATGTATACAAGACTGCAAAAATACTACAGAAGTAGTCTAGTGTAATGTCTTGGTGTCTTAGTTGAGTTAAATGTGCTACAAATGCTAAGCATATATATTGCTACTGGGAAATATAATCAAAGAATCATTTTAAGAGAAGATATCTGCCTTAAAGCTAGTCTCAATGTTTGTATAATAGCAATTGATCTAACAAGGTGCTAAACAATTTGTCTGTGTTAAAGTAAACAACTTTACTTGCTTCTTTTCCATCTCTTCTCTCTTAAAACATGTGGCCTAAAGACTAGGATCATATATTAAATTATGATATACTTAACCATAGTTTATAGAATAAAAACAATTAGCTTAGTTTGTGCAGAATACTAAATCATAAACAATAGTTTACAAACCACAGTACACATTAGACCAAAAATTAAACAAGTTTCATTATGATTCAGCACCATGTGTGAACCTGAGTAAAATCTACTTAAATATTAAAGTACAAGGATTATAGACCACAATCATCCAGCTATTATTTTGCATACTTATTTGAGAGTTTTATTAAACACTGAGGCTTACACTTAAGTAAATTGACATATACTAAATCTATTAAATCAGCCATTAACCAGATCAATCTCATTGCATTAAGATGTGATTTGTTTCATCATAGTTTGTTGAATAAGATAACAGTTATTGACTTATACAATACACCAAACCATACACCATGGTTTATAATCTACAATAGCTGGGTTATTTGCACATAATTCTAAATTAAAACCAAGCAGACCAGAGAGATTTTAGCAGCTGGAGGGTAAGCAATTAAATGAATCTGCCCAATTTGCAAAATTGTCCTATGTACCTCCTCTCTAATGGGGTCTTATTTCCCCACCACAATTTATATTAGAGTGGCCTGTTCATGGAAGGAAGGAATTTGATGATGTAAGGAATGCTGTTTTTAAACCATTATGATGCCAAGAAACAAAAAATTGGCAAATTAAACATTTATGTAAACAAAGGTTTATAAACAGATCCCATTGCACTATGTTCTCATTTGCTGTTGCATTTGAGGAGTTGATATGGCAAGTATTTTTCAAAAAAGATGGCCTGAAATCTCTCCATTGCTTTGATGGTGAAAGATTGTGTACAATTGTTCAGGTTTTTTGAATAACTTGCGGGGGACAAAAATTAGACTAAACAATCAAATATTTCTCAGAAAACAATCCGAGGAGCGTTCCCCCCCATTAAATATAAAAGCATTGCTTTAACTTGAAAATATGAATAGAAATATTTCCAATTTTGATTACAGCTTGTTCTTATAATTTATTTGCTGAGTTTTCTGTGACTTTGTGCAGGAACACTTTTGACCTGGTTCTGTATTTAAATGCAAATGCATGTCATGGATTGAAGACCGATCACTGAAGAATGTGATGGAAACTGAAACAGCCATCTCTACTCGAAAGGCAAAATACATAAACTATGCTTGGTTTATGTCAGGGGTCTGCAACCTTAAATACTCAAAGAGCCATTTGGACCCGTTTCCCACAGAAAAGAAAACACTGGGAGCCACAAAACCTGGGTGGGCGTGGCCAACCCAATGTCACTCACTTCCACCAGTCACATTCCCCCCCCCCAGCCACACCTACCCAGCAGCTCATTAGGGCAGAGAACCAGTTGTTAAAAAACACCGAGAACCACAAAATCCTTTTGACATATCTCCCTCCCTCCCTCCCTCCCTCCCTCTCTCTCTGTATCTCTCTCTCCCCCTCTCTCTGTATCTCTCTGTCTCTGTCCCAGCAGCTTCTCCATCGCCCACCATCGCCCTTACCTTCTCAGGCCAGGCAAGGAGTGACTGGAAGGGGAGGGCAAGGCGCGGGACCAGCCAGTGGTGGGATCACCTGACAAAGAGCCACAGAAGACAGCCCAAAGAGCTGCATGCACCCCTGGTCTATGTTCTTATTTTATATAACTTAAACATGATTTATTCAACTCAGTTTTCTCGGTTCTTGTGAACACTAATGACTAGGTTCACACAACTAGCCAATTTATGACACAAATGGCTAGGTTCACACCATGCTAGAATAAAAGGAGATTAGCTAATTTGTTGGCTTAGTGTGTGAAGTTATCACTGCTAAAGGACTAGCCCATTTGAATTTTTATTTTATTTAACAATGCAATATCTTATGTCTTCTTCCCAGAAAAGCATTATCTCAAACAGTTCAAGTTTTTAGATATGCTCTTCTTCATTTTTGTAATAAATCAGCAATTCTAATATTAGTTGTTTTACTTAACCATATTTTGCTGGCTAAACAGAATTATCTGGGATTACACAGAGTATTTAGCCCAAATCATATTGTAGATTAGTATGTTGTATGACTTTTGTCAGTGAGTTTTATAACTGAATGGACATTTCAATACAACTGAAGACTCAACTAACTCAACCAGCGTTATGAATCTTTGGTTCTGCAATAGGTAAAATGAGGACCCGGTTTGTGGGGGCAATAAGCTGACTTTGTATAAATATACAAAAGTATGAAGGCTATTGCTTAACGCATTGTAAGCCACCCTGAGTCTCCGGAAAAGGGCGGAATATAAATCAAACCAATAAATAAATAAATAAATAAACATAGTTTAAAACAGCTTTCCTAACTCTCAACATTAATTGAATTGTACCTGATTCACTGTTCTTATGATAGGTACTGTAAATAGCTGGACTGGTGTATTTGCATGGCATGTCAACTCCTCTCCTTGACCTGATAGGCCCTGGTTATCTATTTAAATACCATCTGAAATAGTGTTTAATGAATTCCAGGCTGAGATTTGTCAATATGTCTTCTTATCTAATATTCTTATTTGTTCCTCTTCCTAGCAGACCTTTCTATTTCATTTGAAACACATTCATTCCAGACATTCTGTAACGGGGACTGGAAACTTTGTTACTTATTTGCTAAGAGAAGATACTGTTACTGATTTGATGTCCTTGAAGCTTAATCCAACTTTGTTCACCGAATGCTTTTTTCTTTATTTGTAATTACTCAAAACTATTTGACTTTTAAAATACTATAACTAAAACTTGAATCAAAAAATTGCTGCAGCTTAAGGCTACGGTGGTGTCCTTCAAGCTGATTCTTAACAAAATTTTGTAGAATTTGATAGCATACCATCCTTAAAAATAGTATGGAAATTTATTTAATTATTCATCACATTTCTACATCTGCCATCTCACCTAAGTGAATCAATTAGAAATTAAATTATTCATGACTAACTTAAGTCTCCAAGTCCCACTGATTTCAATTGGTCTATTCTAAAATTGGGTAAAACATGCGTTATTAAAAAAAATCATTGAAGAAGCTACAGTCAGATTATTTGCACAACAATGTAAATCAGCACCAAATCCATTTGGCTTAGCAAAGTATGTGAACCTAATAAAATACAGGTAGTTTTCAGTTAATTGGCATCAGTTAATTGGCAAATATAGACATATACATATGTGTGTGTGTGTGTGTGTGTGTATCATAAAAACTAACACAAACCAAAGAATACACAAAACAAAAAGAAAAAAGTACAGAAATGAAAAGAAATAGAAATAAGCTTCCAATTTCCTTTGCAGCAAATATGATTACCAAATGATCCCTTACTGTAGGTTTACAAAAAAACCCTCATTTTTTTCTATTACCCATTTTTTCTTCTAATCCTCAAAAGCACAAGTCATAAGTGCATGTTTTCTGTTTTATGCAAAAAGTTTGTGAGGGGTTTCCAGTCAGCCATAGATGTACATGCTGTCTCTTCTCTAATCAAGGCAGTCAATTGAGCCATCATTTTCAGCAACCATTTTTCTATTGTGGGTTGTGTCAGTTGGAACCAGAATTTCTGTCACTAAGTGATATTATTGTAAAGTGTGATGTCATGTGACACCCTAGCAGTCCCTGTTGCTATTGTCAAGCAATTACTATGGGCTATTAAAGAGGTTGTGGCTTCCAAGAAGCAAATAGTTTGAGAGGGGAAATATTTTCAAAATACCATGGCATCATTATGGGGAAGAATCAGTTGTAGTTGTTTGTATTTTGATGTTTCAGTCGTAGCCATAATATATTACAATTGAAAAAAGTAGACAAGGATGGTTTATTTATACAAAATAAAAAGCTGCATCTGGAAAAAGACATATAGACTCCTTCAATGACATGCATTTACTAAGCAGTGTAAGATTCAACTTTAAAAATATGTTGTGAGATTGATGTATATTCTTTTAATTCTTCAGGCGTAATACTTTCCATACATACATCCATATATTTCCTGGCACTTTTGAAGAAATCTTTGTATATAGAAATCATAGTAAAAAACTTCCAGAAGTTTGCCCATATAACCTAATCCATGTCCATGAGCCAATTTAAATAAGTTACTGTGAAGAAAAAAATAAGTATTTTATGCATACTGCTTTCTTCGGTCTTTTGCTTATCATACTGGCCTTGTGTAAACGAAAGGGAATGTAGAAAGTTGACTTCTGCAAGTTTTCTCTGTTTAAATCCAGTTCGATTAAATCCTTATGGAAGTGTACAAAGTGAAAAATGAGGTTATGAGAGGTTAATGCTTTAATGCTTTTAATAACTTTTAGCCACATGGCTGTGTTTTGTCAAATAAAGCACAAAGCTGTCCCAAGAAGAAAAATATAGATAGGAACAAACTAACCAATGCTTCCTCCAAAAGGGCAAAACTACTATATGTTGGGGAAAAATATGTAACCTGGTAATGAACTAAACATAATAAACATCTTGCCTCTATGTTTGTTATATCACACAGAGAAATTGTATGGCAGGCGACAGAATAGGGCTCATCAGCCTCACTGGTTCAGATGTTAATTCATATAATTGCTTTTACTTCATTATAAAACTAACAATGTACTTATTACAATGTGTTTAATTAAGGTGATCTTAATTTCAAAACGATGTCTGTATTGATTGTTGTTAATGAACTAAACCAAATAAACATCAGTGCTTGGCACTGTTTGTTTAGTCAGTCTCCCTGTATATATCCGTATGATTCACATGAAACTCTATTAAGATTCAGTGGTAAAGGTAACAAAACTCAAAAACTGAAAAAGGATGAATACTACTTCAAAAAGTTATTTTTATTATATGTATATGTTTGTCTGGGTAGAGAGAGTGTGTATATAATGACTTTAATGTGATATTATAAACACAATAAATTCTCCCTGGGTTTATGATAATTCTCCTTGGAATTATTTTGCTGTCAAAAATTTATTTTGCTGTCAGGTTAAAAAAAATACATTTATGTATAAATAACATTTTATTTATAAATTACATTTATTTACAATTACATTTACAAATAAATAGAATTATAAATTGCTCTGTCATTCCAATTTTGTGATTCTTTCAACAAAGAGAGATACAGAACTATACTGTAATTACAGATCCTACTTCTGCATTGCTTTTGAATAGAATGCAAGGGCTATATTGTGACCAGTAGTAAAAATAAATTTGATTTTATTGGATCACATTGGCATTTAATTAAAATTAGATATAGATATCTACATAGATATCCATCAGACTATTCATTCTTGGTATAGTGCATGCAAGACTATGACGAGGACAGCAATAAAAAATTAAGGTGTAAAATACATAGCTAAATGAGTTTCCATTCTCTAGAATGTGCAACCTGTAAATATTTTTAAAAACCTTCTAAAAAATCAAATATTCATTCCACTGAAGTTAATTTTTCCAATTAATTTAGAGCAGGGTGACTTTTCAGATGTTCTTGAGTTCAACATCTAGCATCTCTAACTAATGGTACTTCTACCGATTTATAAATATTGTAAGAGGAAAGATATAATTTTCTTTAAGTATTAGATGCTTAATCATTATTCAAGCTTTTACATAGATCTCAAAGTTCAGTAAGCCTGTTCTGATTGTGACACAATATACTGGCAACCATGCATTGATAGAACAGGCATGCATGCCCATATAAAAGTGAATAGTTTTTGGAATGTGTGGTTTCATTCAATTTGATGGTGCTTGCCTTCTTTCCAAATTATGCTTAAGGTAGCAGCTTTTGAGTGATGTTTCAGATTTCCTTTTCAAATCTAGAGGTACAAAAGAACAAAGTCTTTTTCCTAAACAGCTTACAGTTTAAACAGAAAAACAGTGTATTACATTTCCTGAAAATGTCATTGCATAATAGTTAAATATTACAATCACAGTATATACACCCACTGTTTGTCTACTCTTTATTTTTGCACAGGTAGAATCTAAAGATACAGTAAAAATGATAACTTTGCAACTTCAGAAGTTTAGAAGCTATCATTTCTTAGGGTTTCCTGTAGCAGCTAAAGGAATTTTCCAATGGACCACTCAACTGAGAGATTCTCCGTTCTTGTATGCCCATTGTAACTGGACTCACCCACATGGCTATAAATAATAACTTGTTTTATTTAGTATAAATTTAGTGCATTGTGTAAATCATGCTAACTGAGTCTTAGTAAAAAAATCAAGTTTTAGAAAATGAAAACGTGGTTCAATCTATCAATTCAGTATATATGTTTTAGTCTGGACAGTTTCAACATTTTACGTTAGCTGGCACATTGGATTTTTGAGAGAAAGTTCAAATCAGCCAAATGAAATGATTGCCATGTGGCCAATCACAAGTACCTAGCTAGAATACAAACAAAACTTTGATCTCTGACCCCCCCCCCTATTTTATTTTCTCAGAATGCTTTGGAAGTCTCTATAAGAAAGACATTGGAAAGCCAATATTTTCCTCTGTAGTATGCTACCCTCTTGTTTTTTAAATTAAAAGAATCTAAAAAAGTAAAATAGAAAATTTATCTGAGTGCCAAGAAACATTTTTGGCAGATTATTACAGACCAAGTTTGAGTCTTTTTTATTGATGTTAAATCATAGTATATAGATAAAATAAATATTATTTCAGTGTCTTTTCTCCTCAAATTTATTCATGAGTTACAAAGACAATCTACACTATAAGATCAAATATCCACTGAAACATAATAGAACACAGTTATAATACCATATTAAACATAGAGACTTTGGCTTGTCTGTATTTGAAGGTTTAAATATACCTGACTTCTCTCTCTCTCCTTAATTCTTGTGTTAATAAAATTTTGAAAAATATGTGGATCATATGTGCTAAAAGTTCAGAAAGCAAAACACTGGACAACAATTTTTTTCAAAAATTTTGCTTCCCAAAAAACTTTTGCTGATTATGATAGACCCCTTCAACTGAAAACAAATATATTTTCAAAATGACTGTATCACATAGGATTCTTGAGAAATATAAAATTTTTAAAGATTATAATGTATTTAATAATATATTTCTGATACACTGCATGAGTTCAACAGAGCCAAAAGTGTTTTGCTGTTATTTTTCATTTGAAAAATACATAATTTACTGTAATGTGTAAATTCAGCCATTCTGCTAAAAAGAGTAAGGCATCTCTAAAATGTCTAGTTAGATTTGCTGTGTTTCTGTAGTTTTCTAAGTGTGTCCTTCCCATTCCTGAGTAATTCTAACTATACCTATTATAAAGTTTATGCCAATTCTGAGAACAAAACTGGGTCTACAAAAACCTCTCCAGAAATAGTGTTTCATCTTCATATTAGTTAATTACTCTTCGTAAACCTGGCAAGCATTTTAGCATGGCATTGTTTATGAATTTAATATCCCTTGCACTGGTCAAACAAAGTTCTCCAAGATGAATTTAAAAAAAGCTTATGCCTTATCTTTGATAAATAGTGGAATTAGAAATCCATAAACATAGCTTGCTGGCAGCTTTGTTCTAATCTATTTTTTTATAAAATGCTGACAAAATTATAATTTAACAGTAAATTGTGAGTATTGATCTACACAGCCTTTGTCGAAAACAGGCATGAAACTGGGTAAAATTTCAAGTACTTTTAGAAAAAGTAAGAGCTAAGAATCCTCTCAAACTACATTCCAAAAAAAAAAAAAAAAAAAAAGGAAAGGAAAGGAAAAAAAAACCCAACCTCTCTGTTCCCATTTTAGAAGTATCCCTTGTTCACTTCCCATCATCTCCAGTCTTCCTCAATCCGCCCGGATAATCCCCATCCTTCCAGAATAGTTTTATGGGTGGGAATGTTTTCTACTGGCTGACTGACAGCATTGAATACAACTCTGAGTGTTTTAAAGTTTTAGAATCAGCAGTGTTGCATCTGTTTACAATGGAGCACATTTTTATCTGCTGTGCACTCTAAGGAAGTGCAGACATTCACCCACAAATGATTAGGAAAATCTGGTTCTTTAATTTTTAGCTCAAGTGAACAGTACCTTCCACATTTTATTATCATGTGTTTCAACACTTGCTGCAGCACTGGAACAAACATTCACAATTCCAACAAGCCAAAGTCAAGTGGTTAAGCCAATTTAATTTACTGTAATTATTTACCACTGTTGTATCCTGATAGTCCACTATAACAGGAGGACTGTATAACGTAAGAAAGAACACACATTCTCTATCTCATATTTATTAAATATTGACCAAATGACCTTGTAATGGGTCAAGAATTTCAGTAAAGCAAACTGATCATAAGAACCAACTTTACATTGATGTCAGAGAACTGGTCCTTTAATTCAATTATCTGGGTTCACATACCACACATCCATAATGTGGTTTGCTTGCTTGGACTCAGCATATTTGCCATTTATTCATTTACATTGCACAACTCCCTTTCAGGGAGCATAAGGCTAAACACAGAAAAGAGGTGAAAAAAGAAATTAAAAGGGAAAAAACCGTCTGTAAGTAATTACGGTATGTCCCTCCTTAGTTTCCTATCCTGATAAACGATCTCTGCTTCCTCAATGTCTGCATATTACTTCATACATTGACTTTAAGTCTTTAACCAGTTTGCCAGTTTTTTTTGGACTATTTTGTAGTTTATAGTTGATAAGGGGAAGACCACAAATTATTTGGTCTTCCCCTTATCAATTCATGTCTTTTATATGGACAATCACTTCAAATTGTTCCTTTTGTACTAGTCATTCTTGCACTTAATCACATTCAATTGGCCTCAATTCATTCTAATTAACCCTGATAGGTATGCTAACTTTTGCTTCCATATAAAAAAATGGGCAGAAACATGCTTTTATTTATAGCAGTTGTAATTTTATCCCCTACAGCCTTCATCTGCATAGCTACAGAATATGTAACAGAATAATAGAATTGGAAGGGATCTTGGAGGTCTTCTAGTAAATCTTGGCATTTCACATTTCATATCAGAAAGCTAGTGCAAAATGGATTCCTTGCATGATGACAGCATTTGAAACATGCCAACCATTGTTTTCATACCATCAAAATGAAGGTGAGGAATTTCTTCACAGCATTGTGACAACTAACAAAACATTGGCTCATGCTGATCAGTCTATGGAATATCATCACAAAGTTTCACTTACACTGCAACACTCAAAATTTGAAACAACAATTAAGTAGAGGTTGGTAGCATGGGAAGGGCATTTTGCTACATGACAATACTAATCCTCACAATTTAACCACCCAAGAAGCAATTGTGAAGTTGGATCTCACTATCTAAACCTATTTACCATAAAGTACAGACTTGGGACGATAATGCTTTCACTTTTTGTCAAACTGCTAATTCTCAAAAGACCAACACTCTGAAATTTAGTCTAGGCATATACTGTATAAATAACAAAATACTGTTTTTGAAATAGTCTGAATGGTGCATTTAACTAATAAGTCAGCAATTTAATTTTCAATTAATATGAACAGCAATTTGCTTTTATAATAAACCTTATACTGTACCTTAAATATATGGGACAATCTAACATCTTTTTAAAAATAAAATATGGTGTAAATGTGTGATATATGTTTTCATTTTTATAATTATAAGATTGAAAAGGTCATAATCCATACCATATATCTATTAATAATTGAAACTGATAACTATAAGATTCCTACTGTGGCCATCTATTCACTTCTTAAGAATCTCTAACATAGGAGAATCTATTGCCCCACCTATGCCCCACCAATTATCAGAGACATATCATTAGGAAATCCTTGCTTATGTTTAATCAATCCCTCCTTTCTGAAGCTCCTGTGCTTGAGATAAATTAATGATATATTCATCATCTGGATACATGAACATGAATCTATTATCAAATTCCATCATGAGTTTCTACTCCACAATGAATCTCAGCCTCAACTTATCTGTGCAACAAGTCCACTTCCTTAATGTCACCATAAATAAGCTATGTTATAAAGGAAATTATAGATAGCTGGAAATACCTAGATTCCATATGCTTCCAGTTTCCACTTAGAATGAACTACCAAATCTATCATCTAGTCAGGCTGCATCCAACAACTGCGTTTGTTCTAACCCGCTTGACAGAGAAGCTCAACTGATATAATTAAATCAGGCATTCAGAAAAATGAAGTAGTCACCACACAAGATCAATAAGCAAATGAATAGAATCAAATCAATTCTCAGGGAAAACCAGAGGTGGGTTTCAGCAGGTTCTAACCAGTTCTGGAGAACTGGTAGCGGAAATTTTGAGTAGTTCGGAGAACCAGTAGTAAAAATTCTGACTGGCCCTGCCCCCATCTATTCTATGCCTCCCAAGTCCCAGCTGATTGGGAGGAAATGGGGATTTTGCAGTAACCTTCCCCTGCCACGCCCACCAAGCCACGCCCACCAAGCCATGCCTCGCCCACTAAGGCACACCCACAGAACCGGTAGTAAAAAATGTTGAAACCCACCACTGGGGAGAACTTATTAAACTGACCACAAAAATAGAACACCACTAGTTATAATCTACATCTTACAACAACACAAACCATTCAAATACATTATTAATAAGCCACTATCCATACTGGAAAATGACACTTTACTTTTTGTGTATGTGAGTATAGCGGGCTCATGTTTTTGAATATAACTACCCAATCTGAAGCAGAATCTCACTAGCAATAAGAAGCAACAGAACAATTATCCTATGAGAATTAGATGTTTTGACCGAGTAGATATCTACTTTGTTCCCATACCTACACCAGCTGATTTCTTCACATGCTTTCCCTCTAATGTGATATACTTCATACCATTATCAGTCACCACCCAAGGCATTGTTTTGCAGACTTCAAAACTACCATCTTTGTAAAAACAAAATTTTAACAGTACCGCTCAGCAAGAGATTGCTGAACTCATATTAAAAAGTTTCAGGCAATCTCAGAAAGTCTGAACAAACAAAATGTTCTTTAAAAAAACACATTACTATTGTTAATTAAAAAAGTACAAGCAATCAGTCTTGTATGTAACCTGCATTGTCACAATTAAAGTTCTACATCAGTCTAGCCACTCTTCGCACCATGAAATCTCGATTTATATGCCACCCTTTTCCAGAGACTCACGGCGGCTTATAATGCATTAAGCAATAGCCTTCATACTTTTGTATATACCTGCTTAGTAGGGCTTTGCCCCCCCACAAGCGGTGTTCTTTTTTATACAAAGTCAGCTTATTGCCCCCACAAACTGGGTCCTCATTTTACCTACCTCGAAAGGATGGAAGGCTGAGTCAACCTTGAGCCTGGTGAGATTTGAACTTGCAGTAATTGCAGGCAGCTGGTATTACTTAACAGTGCTTTAGTCTGCTGTGCCACCAAGGCTCTTGGTACCTATATAACTGTAGTGTTACCTTGGATTCCAATCTATGGAGCAACAGTGAACAGATTTATACCGTCATCCATTTGGCAATCTCTCTCAAATATTTTAAGATGGTAAATGAGGTTTTCTTATAGGCCCATTTCTATTCATTTTACCAATTAATTGTTATTTATTGTTAAAATTCTTTTTAGTTGTTCTGACTCTTTGATGATATAAACTGGGCTGCATTTTGATAACTTTCTGGGTGGGGAGCCCAGCGGTCTTCCAATCCCAAGGAGGAGTCTTAGAGTGAATAATGGGCAGAATAAACAGCCTAGCACCTCTGTTTGAACTTCATCCCAGATGCAAAGAAAGTGAAGAGAAAGTCTTTTAAGGAAGTATATGTGAGCTTTGGACTCATCTTATTTTTATAGTTAAATAATTTATAGTTACAAGTTGAAACATCAGTCTTTTGCATGGGGGGGGGGAGTGGGAGGAAAAGAGACAATGTGATTGCCCAAATTACTCTTTTAAATGATAGATTACAGCTGGATTCTTGGAGGGTTAGCCAAGACCAATAGATTAGGATATGATTTAATTTTTTTTGAAAGAAATATTTGTAATGAAAAATAACAACAAAACGACCACCAGTAATCAGTCTCCAGTAGCTGTGGAAAGGCTGCTACTTTGCTGAGATTTTGCCCTGGGTTTAAATGTTTGACAAGAGCTTTATAAATGAGCAGGAGAGGTGGTTTATGTTTCATTAATGAGGCTGATAGTGGTTAATTACCAAAGTGGCTGTAAACAATCCACTACCAGATCAGGCAAGAAGGGTCAGTTATGCAGAGAAAAGATCCAGCTGGACTGAAAGAGTTCTCATTAACTCTTTAAATACCAAATCTAAGAGCATCTTTCTATTGCCTATTATCAAAAGAATTCAGAAGCAGTCACATTACAATGAACACATGATGAGTTCAGACATCAGAATCTTTTCTAGAAGGAAAGAAAAATAACATCTAGTATGGTAAGTAAGGAAAGAACATCTCTGAAAAATAAGTCAAAATTAGCCCTGATGATGTTACCTAGTTTGGGTAATGAGATGTCTGCAAGTAAATAACCAAGGTCAGAGAGCAGGAAAGAGCCCTCAGATCAAATCTTTGAGGTGGCCTGGAATTTAAATTTCCCTTTTGCAAAGAGATTGATTGATTGGTGAATTAACTAAATTATTTTGAATTGAGATCTCAGCCCATTAGATTTCTATTCTGCTATTTTCCCCCCATATGTGTATTTTCATGCTACACTGTGAAAATGAGCAATAAATTCAGTGCCACGACTCAAAATATTTCTCTTTCATTGTACTTCATTAACATAAATTCAAAGTATCATATACATAAAAAAATAAAAACTGAAAGAAAAACAATAAAACACTTTAAAACAATTGCTAGAATAAAAGAGCTTTGAAAGCTCTTTAAAACAAGCAAAAGAAGCTATTTTATTGTTTAGGTACTTCCACTGAAAAGGCCACTTCTCTTGTTCTTATAAACATTGCTACTAGCAAAAAGATAATAAAGAAGATCCCCAGAAATAAATGCAGGTATTATGAACATTCATAATGGAGAAGAAGAAATGGTTAGTTCTCTACTTAGAAGTTGAAAAGAAAGCACTTTCCTCTTAGCCTAGAGACAAATTTCAAGACACCAAAGGAACCAATACAGAGGACAATAAAAAATGATCAATTACAGGTAGTCCTCAATGTATGATCACAACTGAGCCCAAAATTTTATATTGCTAAGTGATAAATTTGTTAAGTGAGTTTTGCACCATTTGACAACTTTTCTTGTCACATTTGTTAAATGAATCAGTTAAGTTGCTGAATTAGTAACACAGTTGTTAAGTGAATCTGATTTCCCCATTTACTTTGCTTCTCAGAAGGTTGCAAAAGATAATCAAATGACCCCCGGAATATTGCAAGTGTCATAAATCTAAATCAGTTGTCAAGCATCTGAATTTAAATCACAGGACCATAGAGATGCTGCAATGGTCATAAGTGTGAAAAAGGTCATAAGTTACTTTCTTCAGTGCCATTGTAACTTCAGTCACTTAGTGAACTGTTGTAAGTTGAGGACTACCTGTATCTGACTTCTTTAGAAAAAAAGGAGGCTAGTAAATCAGAGTTCATAGAAATAGAAACTGTGTAGCTAAACACAGTTATGAATGTTGAGATTTCAGACGGCTGTCATTTAGTCTCATATTATCCAAAAACCAGGAAAGGAAAGATTTTTCAGAAGATGCATATTACGGAAGTACAGTTTCTTATAAGTGTACGTGTCTATCTATCTGGGAAAGGGAAATTAGAGAGGTTGCAAATTTATTTTTGCCCATTTTCTATGGCTTGTGGAGATTCTTTTCATGAAATCTTAGTCGGAACTTCAAACAAACGAATAAACAATCAGGTAGATATTCAAATTGTTTTTGCCTAAATGTAGAAAATACACACCTCTAATAGAGTCTACTTAATACATAGTTCTACTCTTAAAAAGAGCTCTCATCTCCATCTAGATGTAGAATATAACGAGTCTAAAGTCTGAATGGTTATTAGGAGATGAATACTAGTGTATAACTAATTGAAATACTCTTAAACTACAATCTGATGGTAGAAATTAATCTTGTCACATACTCATATTTCAATTATATGATCCAAATTTAGGGAAAACACCACATTTGTGAATTCTGTTAATATGGTTAAATAAGCATTGTTTTACTTCCTCAATTTTCTGGGCTTACACGATATACTGAACCATAAACTAGCCACAGGGGCTCAATTTGTGTAACATGCCTGGAGAAAATATGACTAGCTAGCTTGCAATATGGTGTGTCATCCAAAAAGAACCTTAAGGTCAATCCATTAGGTCATATAATTGTACCCTAGTGCAATTATTCCACAAATTCCCTCTCTATAGGAACACTAGTTAGAGTGGGGCAATACTGTTGCTCTTACTCCCTTAACAGCTGGCTTCAGAGCAAAAGAGATTATTATAACTTCCTAAAAGAAAAAGATACTGTTTCAATGTGAAACCCTCAAGTTGAAAAAAATCATTTTGCAGCACCCTCACAATTTCTTTATAATTGACTATTTCCCTATAATGTTGCATTATGGGATTTCAAGCACTTTGATAAGGATATAGGTACTAAAATAAAGTGTGGTGAGTTTAGTGGGCTTTCCTTCTAAGATTATAAAATACAATCTCAGAGCCTGACTAGGTGGCTCAGTGGCTATGACACTAACTTGTCAATCAGAAAGGTTGGCAGTTTGGTGGTTAAATCTAACAGGTTAAATCTAATTTAACAAATATTTGAAAATCTTCCATTATAACAAATGATCTACACACAGACATACACACAAAACTAATGAAGTTATTGCAGTTAAATGTTAAAATAATTAACATAGAGGGATTTTGAAAGTAATTAATTTTGAAAGTAATAAAATTCCATTTTACTCCTATTTATATATAAAATATTTGGACATTTCTGCACACATGTAACATTCCTCTTTTCACAAAAATGTGTACACTGAAAGCCTTGTTTCCAAGTATGTACCAAATTAATTCACATTGCAGTAAGATGTCCTGAAACAGCTGTATTATCAACCTGACTTGCCTGTTTCTCAGAATGTTGACAAGTATTAACAAATACCAATCCCAGTGGATGGTCACCAAGATTCAATCTTTTTACAGAGATACAGGTTTGTGACATTTCTGTGACAGTAACTTTTATAAATACATATATTGAACTTGAGTATATGATGCAGTGGTGAAATACAAATTTTTTTACTACTGGTTCTGTGGGCGTAGCTTGGTGGGTGTGGCTTGGTGGGCATGGCAGGGGAAGGATACTGCAAAATCTCCATTCCCACCCCACTCCTGGGGGAAGGATATTGCAAAATCTCCGTTCCCACCCCACTCTGGGGCCAGTCAGAGGTGGTATTTGCCAGTTCTCTGAACTACTCAAAATTTCTGCTACCGGTTCTCCGAACTGCTCAAAATTTCCGCTACCGGTTCTCCAGAACCTGTCAGAACCTGCTGGATTTCACCCCAGATATGATGTGTATTCACAGTATTAACACTGTAATAAATTTCTGTTCGCTATCAGAATTGTAGGAGAACATGATGCCACAGTACATGATCAATAACAAATAACAAAGCCAGTAGTAGCATCCTTTTCACATCCAGCTGCTCCACTGACTAAGCTATATACAGAGATTAATTTGAAGAAACAGGAATCATTTGCAGAGGTGACCTTACCTTGAGACAAACTCTGATGGCTGCAAGGAATACCACTAGGATCCGGATTATGAAATACTATTTCTGCTAGGAGTGCTTATCTATTCTCTGTACTGAGATACACACACTTCTGCCCATCACCTTTGTTTCTGTGTCATCTTAACAGAAGCTCTGTCACGTTGATAAGTCTATATTACTTCATCTCTCTATGCCTCCTAGAAGTCCATAAAAATCTTACTATTCAGAGAGGTACTGTAAATATGAATGTGGTGGTCCTTTAAAGTATTTGACCCCAAAACTTTTAAAATTATAAAGTTTTAAAACAACAGTTTAAATGGGGGCCACAAAATAAGTTGACAGCTGACCATCTTGATGAAGAATCTATCTATCTAGAACATTACATCTATTGTAGATCTATTGAAGCTACTATTATGAGTAGTCTGGATATCAACAGGTCTTTTTTTTCCCAGATAGATAGCTTCTAACGCTCCCAACTGAAAATCCTATATTCCATCTTTAACAAGTTAATTTGATGAAAAGTTGTATGAAAAGAAAATAAGTAGAAGAAGAAACAAAAGAAGGATTAAAAGTGGAGATAACATTATTTCTAGAACTCTATAAAGGAAAAATATTAAATGATTTTGAAGAAGTTACTTAATTTTGATTTAAACGTGTTAAGTTAGTGCATGGTGTGAACTAGCCACCTGTGGCTTATTAAACAAACCATGTTTAAGCAAACATGTATAAGGCAAATCTATGAATGGGACAGGATAATTATAAAAAGAGCATGGCAGGAATAAGTATTTTGTTATCTATTTATTACTTTTTAATCCTCTGTTCATTCTAAACAAACATATGGTCTACCCATCTCCTTCAACTCTGAATGATGATGTGAAATAAATAACAATTAGCCCAATGTTATCTGAATAGAAGTCAGAATCCTGTCTCTCTATTTCTAGTCTTAAATTCTGTTCACTATATTGCATTCTGCTTGCTGTTTGCCTTTGCATGAGAAGGTGCAGACAGTCTGTGCTGGTAACGTGCTATGTTAACAGTGTGAAGCAATCAAAACCGAGCATATGTCAAACTCTGAATCAGGACAACCAAAAAGTTGAGAGAGCTGGC
Organism: Arizona elegans; assembly: GCA_022577455.1. NCBI lineage: Eukaryota > Metazoa > Chordata > Lepidosauria > Squamata > Colubridae > Arizona > Arizona elegans. Next base: position 169,878,613 of record JAKOOJ010000002.1, read on the forward strand.
TCCAGAGATTGCTGGGAAAATGTGACGTGTAGATCCTGATGGCCTCTGTCCCTGATGATTCAGTTATTGTTTGATTTATGTGATCTTGCAGCTGCCCTTGCTTTGACCCTGGGGATGGCTGTGTGGGAAGCTTGTGTCTCTAAGATAGAGTGAAGTGCCGCTCTGTAATGCATTTGGAGCCAAAGTGAGTGCAAAGAAACAGATAAATACCGAAAAACCTCTTTGCTCCAGAAGGACTGAAAAGAGGGACTGTAAGAGGACTGAAAAAGGGACTATAAGAGGATAGTTCCCTGGAACGAAGTGGTGTAAGTAGTTTTATTCACTTTTGCCTGAGAATTGTCCATTTTTTTTAAAAAAAATGCTATACTTTAGAGTCGTTATGTCAAGTTTGTCATGTGACTTTCAAAATGCAGAACTTAATTATGATGAAAGATTTAGCTATTCATTTGCTTTTACTTTCTTTTCATTTTAATTATTTTCTTGGTTAGAAATACTATGAGAATGTGGGAATGTCTGTGTCTCTGTGTGTCTGTCTGTGTGTCTCTGTCTGTCTGTCTGTTTATCTATCTATCTATCTATCTATCTATCTATAGAAGCAAGGCTTTCAACTTTACTTAATGGGCATATCATCTATATTGTCTTTCAATGAAAAGACTGTTGGCGCTTATTTAATTCTCATCCACATATGAATTACTTGCCTTGGCTCCTATTATTTGAGAATTGGATATTGTGGTATATTACATTGATGCAATGAACATTCTAGTCTTTTAAAGATAAGATATTAAATTGCTTTTTAAGTTACTCTGCTTGTCCTGTTCCATTTTCTGAAACAAAGTGAATTAGTAAACTAACCATAGCAATATTATGTTTAACAATAAATTAATTAAACACACTGAAAAGAAAAATGGTGCATCTTTCCATTCTAAACCACTAATGAAATACACAAACTAATCTTGGTAAATAGAATTATTAGATACAAACATGGGACTACAACATGTAGGCATTCACATTTTGTGATAATAAAACGGTAGCAATATTTATATTTCTATTTTAAATAGAACGATATTTGGCTTTACAAAACATTAGAATCTGTTACAATGGGAATATTTTTGTGATATTCTTCCTAATATATAATCTAAACTAAATTATGACTGGAATGTCCAAGTAGAAAAACATCCATTTATTTTCACTGAAACATTTCACTTTCATTTCATTTGCTTACACTTTCCATCTCTAAAGGTAACTTTTGATAATTGTTTCTCTCCGTAGTGATAACACTTAAAAAATGACAAAAAAGTACCTATATGGAAATTCAGCATCGTAATGATCGTATTAATCACTGTGGTTTTGATAGTATCAGTGAGGAGAGGAGATATCTATATTGATATCCTATTGATTGCGGGAGTCAGAGAAATATATTTCTCAGCATATTCAGTATCAATAAAACCTGCTGGGAAACATCCTTTGAGCATATAAAATAGATGCAATAATGTTTCTATTTTACTAAAATAGTACTGGGGAATTATTTAGATGGAAAGAAAGCGAGAGAAATCTCACATATGAAATGTATTGCAGTATAGTCATGAATGCAAACAGTTGTGGATGTGTTCAGTTAATTTATTCCTTATTATTAACATATTTGCTTTAAAATAAAGCTTGCTGAAGGCTCTACTACATATTCAAAAGTTTGAGAAAATGTGTATGATGATATATGCATGTATGTAATGCTCATAACTACAAACCATTACATACAATAAATGTGTGCATGTGTGTTTGTGTGTGTGTATGAGAAAGAAGTTGCCATGCATGGCAGGTCATATAGATTTATTTTATTTCTACAGATAATTCTCTATGTAGATTTTCCTTCATTTCAAATGACTCAAATCTTCAGAGGAATTCATTTTCAAATATGTGTCTTTATAATAACAGTCTTAAATTTAGTCATATTTTAAAGTTATAAAAGTCTTAGTAGCATGTAAAGGAAAATATAGCAAAGTAATTAAACAACGCAAAATAATAAGTTCCTGAAACATTATTGATGACATATTCATCAATTCTTCATATTTCTGTTGTCATTATGAAGCTTTAATGGTAAAGCGCTGAAAAACTTTAAAGTCCGTTAGAAATAATAAAATTGTCTATGTAAAATTAAATTTTTATATGACGGCAATAGTTATTTTTATGTATCAGGGTCTGAAGAAAGAGTTAGGACAAGATCCAAATCAAGATTTGAAACTTTTGCCCAAATCTGATGGTTTTGCAACCTTAGATTTTTTTCCCAGGAAATAAGTGCACTAGAGAAATGTAGGAAGACTTTCAGCTGAAATTCCTAAAATTCTCTCTGGTCAAGAAATTTCCCTTTTGACACTACTGTCAAAATATTTACGATAGATGTTAATGTACTGTCAATTCAAACATTCTGAAATACTCCCTGGGGGGTCTCCTGCGAGGCCTATGCTCTAAATTGTGCAACAAAGCAAGCATTACATTTTTATTGCCATTTATAATAGTTAACAGCTGCACAGTATCTTTGCAAAAAATAATTTTTGCCATGAGATTTTTAGTAACATTCATCACTTTTGAATGTTAAAATATTAAGATTAGTATAGAATAAGCATCTATAAGCATTTATTTTGCTTCTTTTGTATGAAAATGAATGGATCCTATTTAACCTGTAGGGGACTTTAATTTGTAAGCTTCCTACATGAATAAGCCCAATTACACCCTTATCACAACTATATCCACCTTTACTCAAAGCAAATTTAAAGCCATTGTTTTGTGAAGCTTTCTTCTAAATGCAGAAATGCCAATAAATGTTTCCTTTGATGACAAAGAAAAAGATAACTTTTCACAATTTTCCCCTTCCCAGTTTAGTTCCCTATACCAGCTTTTCCATTCTGTTCTAGTATTGATTTCTGGAGCTTATATTACAGAGGAATAAGGGGTAGAGTAGGAATAGAGGCTCTGTGGCACTTGTTCTCCTCAGACAGTTCAAAAAAGAAAATTCCATGCATGAGATCTCTCCATCTAGCCCCTGGATTTAGTGGTAGCTTTCATTGCCTTTAAATCAAAAGTAAATCTTTCATGCACCGCTCAGAAACATTGAAGGAAAGTTAGATGTGTGATTATGCACACATAAAAAGGTTATGCAGAATGGAAATATTACTTGGAAAGTCAGCTTCCAAAGAAAAGTGTTTTTGTTTGGGCAGCAGGAAGTGTCAGGTATCCAGTTCCTACTTGTGTGATGAATATGGTTCACAGAGCAATAATCAAGAATTATACAGACTATATAATTCCATGGATCTAGTGGTCTCATGTATGACAGCTAGACTCATGAAAAAAGAAAAGGCCCCAACAGGCAGTTTGTACAGTAAGCAATTCTGTCTGAGGGAATTGTTCATGAACATCAGATAATTTCTTTCCGTTTAAGACAGTGCCATGGTACCCTGCAATTTGCTTTCTTTCAGAGTGTTTTTCAAGATGACAGTTGAGGACTTTTTTTCCCTGCTTTCCTAGGGTTTTTTTTTTTTTTTTTTTTTGCACCCTTTTCTCTTGCCTACTCCTTCCAGGACTTGAAACCATGATAGTAGAAAAAGAAGTAGGGGGAAAGTTGAACCTTCCCAGTCAGCCATTTCATTGTCCATGGGAATTGGGTGACACAGATAACCCAGAGCTATTTACTGGGAAATTGTTTATCCCCTGGGATGTGATCCATTGGATTGAGTAAATTGAAGTCACCCCATGCTCTAGACTCCTCAGTATGGGGTAGTATGGGATGTATGGGGTAGGCAGTGGCTTTGGTAAAGAATTTGTCCTATTTTCCTCTATCAATTCCATGGATCAGAATTTGAAAGAGAGTTAAAGCCATGAGTTGAACACTCTATCAAAACTCAACTCCTGTCTCAGATTAAGCCCAACATCAGAGACAGTAACAGGGCAATGTTTTTTCTACTGACAGGAAATCAACAAATTGCTTTGACTTGTTTTACATTAAATTTGTATGAGGATCACGCACCATCCATTGGCCTTGTTATTCAGCAAGATTAGAGCTCAGCTGTTGTAATAGAGTAAATTATTATAGCGTACTTTTATGTTGCTTCATGGACCAAAAGAAACTATTTTAAAATAGTTATTAACCTATACAGTGTCAAATATGCCAGCTATTCAAATTGCTATTACAAACACAACATAAATTTGTTAACTGGCAAAATATTGATCTAAAATTCTATATTTTGAAGGCTGCCCCTGCTACTTACGCAAACTATTGTGGCTCCCTACTTTCCACCCATCTGTTCTGTTCCCAGGATATTCAGAAAAAGGATGCTTATATTTACTTCAATTTTGCCACAAATGGATAGACAGGATTGGTAATTAAACACAAATTTAAAAACAATAATCACTGTATTTTAATAAAATGGGCATCTATGGTTTAAATTATAATTACATACCCAACCAATCAATCTCAATCAATCTCCTTCTCTTCTGGCGCAGCTATTAAACGTATTTGTAAACTTGCTTCTGTTTTAAATTAACAACCGTTTATTATTATGTAGAAACCCAGAACTGTGGTTACTTTTAATTAGGGATTCAAATTTAAGACATAAATCAGAATTAAAAATTTCTCTAAAATACAACAAAATAAATAGTCTTCTTAACTAGTCTCCAAAAGTGTCATTTCATCATTTCATCATTTCAGCCTGCCATAACTGATGTTTTGATTTTAAAAAATGGAGCTACTTGTGAAAAATCAAAAAAAGTTCCTATATAAAATTCCTTATTTCAAGCAGACCAAATCCACAATAAAAATTTGTTAAAAACACAGTTTGTCCAGGCTTGTATGTATGAAAGTTTGTTGACAATGAAAACAAGATTCTGGCCTTCTTTTTAATGTCATGATGAAACAAGACAGACATTTTCTGTCTACTCCTCATTTTTTTTCCTTTTATTTTTCTCTGAAAAATAAAAGTGGCCTTTGAGTAATATTTCAAGCTCCACATTTCAAAAAATATATGGGCCCATGAAAATAAACTGAGCTAGGATAAAATCTAAATTTGATTCAAGTTATACATAATTAAAATATAATTACATTAACTATGCCTACTCTGGATTAATCTCTGCATATTTATGTATTTTCCTCCACTCACATTAAAAGTATAGTTTATGTTAACTATTGGAGGGCCTTTGGCATTTGAACTGAAGGTGGTGATCACATCTAACCTCTGAGTCACAATTCATGAATCCTATAGTAGAAGAATCTTATAGAGGAAAGAATTGATTGAAGACACAATTATTACCTTTGTACCTCTGCATGAGTTGTTTAGAGAAAGTGTAGTTTTCTTCAGTTATTCTATATTCAGAATTAATTTGAGACAAAAATCACACAATATTAACTTTTAAAAATGTGTATTTTCTGAATAAAACAGGTTGATTGGTTCATGCCCTACTGATCTTACTGATAAAGTTTTCATGATTCATCTAGTTGCCTCTGTTTCAAACAAATATTTACAAACAGATAACAAGTGGCAGCATTCCAACCATGCCATACCTTTTCACTTTTTGCTACCTTGTACTGGAAGAGGGGAAGAGATGACTATGGAAGCAAGGCTTACAAGTTAGAAATATCTTTCAAGAATCTGTAAACAAAGGTTTCAGGTGCCATGGAACTGTTTTTCAATCTTTCTAACTCTTAAGAAATCCAAAAGTTAAACATGCCAATTCAATTTGCAATTTTTTAAAACTAAAAGCCTAGATTCTTTTTAATAGATGCCAATGAGTCTACTTTCTGGAACAATGTAAAGGTCCTAAAATGTCTATTGCTGTATGTATAATGATTATAGTTGCTTCAAGTTTTTAAAATGTTATTTATTTGTATTTTACTTTAGTCTATTATTCTATGTATCTTTTGAACTATAACCAACAATGAAATATTGGTCAAATTAATGGTCAAATTATAATATTTTAATAAAAAGAACTAGTAAGCAAATAAAGAATTATATGCTACATTTAAAATCTTACCCTCTATTTCCTTACAATCAACAGTATACTGACATAAAACAACCCATCTTCTTTAATTTCAGATCCTAATTTTGTCAGTTGAAATCTAACATTATAGATATTAATTATTACTTGGAGAAAAAAAAAGAATAAAATTCAAACTTTTGCTGTAATTATTTTTCAGATGTCGCAGATACTATTTTGCATCATGTGATATAGTACAGTGATCCCCAACCTTTTGGACCTCAGGGACCACTACATTCATAATTTTAAATCCCGTGGACCACTAATATAATCCGCCAAATGACTGCTGGGTGGGCATGGCTAGGTGGTCGTGTGGCTGGGTGGGCGTGGCCAACTTGATGTCACTCACATTGAGGGGCACCTCACTGGCCTCTACTCGCCCTTCCCCTTCCAGCCGTTCCTCACCTGCCTGCCTGAGATCCTTAGAGCCCCAATAGGAAACAGTTGTTGGAGCTAAGAAGCCACTATAAGAAAGAATTGGCAAAATAGCTGGCTCAGTTCAAATTGGACCTGACCAAAAATGAGGCTCAGTAGAAGCACCTCACTGAAGACTACAAGCAGAGGCTTTCCAAGCAGAGGGAAGACCTGCGGGAGTGCAAGGTCAGGTACCGATGCCTGGAGGCTCAGTGGGCTGAGATGGTCAGCCAGTTCCAGGCCATGATGCAGTCCCACTGGAACAAGGCCTTCCAGCTCTTTGCCACCAGCGGCACTTCCCTCTAGCTTTCGCTCAAAGCCCCACACCAGGAGACTGAAGCAGACCCCAAGTTGGAATTTATGTCCCCCTCCGACCTATACAAAAAGACCCCTAAGGGGGAGACTCTCTGCAGTAACACAAACATTCATTGCACGTATCTGGCCCAGGGCCTGTAGTTTAAGTTTATATTGCACTGAATCAGGGGTTTCTATCCCCCGATTCAGTTCAATATAAAAAATGCAAATAATTTTTCTGCGGACCACCAAAATTTTCTCGAGGACCACCAGTGGTCCATGGACCACCAGTTGGTGACCGTTGATATACTAAGTTTCAAATTATTTAGGATTTAGTAGAGAAGTTTGGATACCAATTTGAGAATTAACTTTCTTTGAAACAGAGAGAATCTGCTATGTTGCCAGGAAATCTAATCTTCTACTATTCAGTTCTTCTCAAAATTCCAAATTATTTCAAGGATTTCTGATCCTTATCAGTCTTTCTTTTCTATACGGTATATATAATTAGCATTTTTGTTTGTTTCAGGCTTTATGTTGATTTTTTTTAAGTATAGGAATGTTAATCAGGATATTTTCTTGACTTCCAGATTGAACTAGTGTTGGTTTTTTCCATTTCCTATGGCAGATTTAAAAACTATTGTGACCAGAATGTTTAATTCTCTCTCTTTTTCTTTCTCTCTGGTAGCTAATATCTGGCAACTAAATTGGATAACATCACCAGAGTGGGAGGAGGTAGAATAGTTCATCTGCTACTACTGTCATGGGTGGTCTGTTGTTTTTGTTTTTGTAAGGAAACTAGGCACATTACACTATAAAATATCAATTCCATTCGAGACCCTTATGTCTCATGTCAGCATTAGTAAGAAGTTTATTACCAAATTTTAGCAGCAGAATCTGTGAGGCAGAGGTTTCCAAGAATCATAAAATACCAAACCCATAATCATAAAACACCAAACTTATAAGCATGACTTGAGAAGGAAATTTATTCGAAAGGTATTGTGTGGAAAGGAGGTCTTCTTTAGGAACAAAAATAAGTTTACTACATAATTTATATTTCCAACATACTTAGTTTAAACTTTTACAGACAATATATAACAAAACAACAAGGTCTGTTATCTGTATGCTCACTTTGCAATGAAATGATGTCCTCATAGTTCATCTACATACAAAACACATCTATACAGAATAACAGTTTTTAATGGAGGCCTGATAAAGATTTTAATCAAATGTATTTGGTTGACTAAATTATACTTTAGAGATCTTCATAGGATTGCTTTTTCCATTTCTTCTTTTCAGCATATTTTCTCTCTATAAATTGCTTCTAGAAATCTTCCATTTTGGCAGCAAAATCTTGGCTCTTGAACTATAAAATAATTAAATGCAATCCCTTTCTTCAGGTCTGATTTTTTTTTTGAAAGGACAACTATATCCGTATTGAATGAAGCAGTGGAACTGGAACAGAGCATGGCAAATACCTTTGTAACAGTATCTGATGGATACTGCCTTAGTGAGCCAATACAGTATTATGGTGAGTAAAACAGAGAAATTATCGATAAAATACGTGTATTAATAAAAACAAGAATTTCTGCAATTGTTAAATACATGTTCTGGATCATATATGAAGAATATTGAAAGGTCCTTTGGGATGCCATTTTAGATTTGAGAGAGTCAAAAATAATCCCCCCAGTACACATTCAATTCAAAGATAATGAAGATGAATATTTTAAGGCATTAATTTTTCTTAAAATCTTTTATGAATGACATTTTTTGTACTTTAAAAAATGCTGCATTGTTATTCAGATATTTAGTCTTGATAGACAATGTTTAGGTCCTTCCTGGATTATATTTTTAAAATCACTGGGGATTGAATCTCCTTCAAGTATAGCACACCTTTAAGCAGAAGATTCTCCTCCCATAGCCCTTCAATAGAACAGTGTTCCTGGGAAAATTGATTACATGACCACAAGAACAGTTACCAAAGGACAAGTGTTTTAAAGTAAATATATTAATGGTTGTACTGTAAAATTCATTTACTTTAATTCTATAAAAACAAAGATGAATTCTTCAGAAAAGGATGTATTGTCTACAGGAGTTCCTAAAAGTCCTGTCTCCAACCTTCGCTTTGTGGCGAAGGTTGTCGAGAGTGTGGTCGCACGACAGTTTCCGCAGTACCTGGAGGAAACGTCTTATCTAGATCCGTTCCAGTCGGGTTTCAGGCCCAGGCACAGCACAGAAACGGCATTGGTCGCATTGGTAGATGATCTCTGGAGGGCTCGGGACAGGGGTTGCTCCTCTGTTCTGGTCCTGTTAGACCTCTCAGCGGCTTTTGATACCATCGACCATGGTATCATGCTGCACTGATTGGAAGAGTTGGGGATGGGGGGCACCGTGTTACAGTGGTTCTCCTCCTTTCTCTCAGACCGGTCGCAGTTCGTGTTGGCAGGGGGCAAAGGTCGACCTCGAGGCCTCTTATATGTGGAATGCCTCAGGGGTCGGTCCTCTCGCCCCTTCTGTTCAACATTTATGTGAAGCCGCTGGGCGAGATCATCCGTGGCTTTGGGGTGAAGTACCATCAGTATGCTGATGATACCCAGCTGTACATCTCCACCCCAAGCCACCCCAACGATGCCCTTGAAGTGATGTCCCAGTGCCTGGAGGATGTGCGAATCTGGATGGGGAGGAACAGGCTCAAGCTCAACCCTTCCAAGACTGAGTGGCTGTGGTTCCCGGCATCCCGATATAGTCAGTTGACTCCATCACTGACTATCGGGGGTGAGTCTTTGGCCCCCACAGAGAGGGCTTGCAATCTGAGAGTCCTCCTGGATACACAGCTGTCCTTGGACGAACATCTGACGGCTGTAGCCAGGGGGACCTTCTGTCAGGTTCGCCTGATTCGCCAGTTGCGGCCCTTTCTTGATCGGGATTCCCTGTGCACAGTCACTCATGCCCTCGTCACCTCTCGCCTGGACTACATGGGGCTCCCCTTGAAGAGCACCTGGAGGCTCCAACTGGTCCAGAATGCGGCCGCATGGGTAGTCACAGGAGCCGCATGGCGCTCCCATACAACACCTCTCCTGCGTGAGCTGCACTGGCTCCCAGTGATCTTCCGGGTGCGCTTCAAAGTGTTGGTTATCACCTTTAAAGTGCTCCATGGCATAGGACCTAGTTATCTTCGAGACTGCCTGCTGCTACCGACGGCCTCCCATCGACCTGTGCGCTCCCACAGAGAGGGCCTCCTTGGGGTGCCATCAGCCAAACAATATAGGCTGGTGACCCCCAGGGGGAGGGCCTTATCTGTGGGGGCACCTACCCTCTGGAATCAGCTGCCCCCAGAGATAAGGAGAATCCAAGAACTCGGTGCCTTCCACCGTGCCCTTAAAACCTTCTTTTTCCAGCAAGCCGGGCTGGCCTAACACTTTTTAAAATGTTTTTAATTGTCTGTTATTGTTTTTAATCATGGGGCCAAATTTATATATATCTTTTTAATTGTATTTTAATGTTTTAATGAGTCCTCAGGGAGAAGGGCGGTATACAAATTTAAAAATAAACAAACAAACAAAGAAACAAATAAATAAATAAATAAATGCAGATTCCAAAACTGAAAATAATTCTAGCAATATGCTTAATTTCCAGTTGGTCATTATAAAATGAAAATGTCATTCACTCTGTTTCTTCCTTTTTTTTTCCTATCCTTTTGGGATGTATTTTCTATATGGTTAACTTCAACCATTAGAGTCTTTGGATATAAGATGGGTGGCAAATATATAACTCAGATGCGGAGGTTGGTTTTTTTAAATCAAATAGCAAAATTTTAGTTAGATGTAGAAATATTACATCAGTTTACAATTAAACATTTCAAATTCTAAATTGTGATTTTTTTTTTCAAAACAATCCAGATATTTTACCAGAACATATCAGTTACCCGGTGCAAGACCTTGACTTCCAAGCTGCTCCTTACTGCCAATATTCAACTGTTCAGTTCCCTCCAGTATTACAGACACCGTCTCCACAGACTCATTACAATTCATATAGCTTGGACTCTCAGTTCAGCGATGGTCAATACATCATCAATAATTGTGAACTCAGTAAACCCACCTGCATGGGTGCCCATCATGAAGGGGGAGGATATATTGGACAGAAACGACCCAGGCTTAACCATTCTGCCTTACGAATAAAAGGGCAAGAAGAACTCTGCGTAGTCTGTGGAGACAAGGCTTCAGGATATCATTACAATGCACTCACCTGTGAAGGCTGTAAAGGTAGTAAGAAAAGAATATTGTTATCTTAAGTGGGACTGGCATATGAAAGGTTTAGGAATGAAGTGCCAAATACTGATTATTCAAAATATAGGAGAGGAGTTAAAAAGATAATGGGACAGAGGTTGGTGCTGAAAATTACAGGATTGTAATGTCTAAGCATATTATAGGAAGTAAATTATGTTCTATTAAATTGCAAATGACATTTGGTAAAAATCAATGGGCTTTAGATAGTTCAATGGTATTAGAGTTGCAGGAGTAAAAATCAAAAGTAGGAAGTTTGAGGTTATTCAGAAAACAAAGTAATGAGCGTACTGAAGATGAACAAACTTAATCTGGAGATTGTCTGATATTTCCCCTTCAACACAGTCTTCAGCAATTTGGTCCCTGCCAATTGCACTGATCAGGCCTAGCACTGACATGCAAGTCATTGACATTCACATTTTCATCACCCCTGAAGTTCAATAAGCAAATTTTCTTATTGAATTTCAAAGGGAGTGAAAATTTCTTTTGAGAGGGAAATATCAGATAATCTTCAGATTAAGTTTGTAATGAACATACTCAGAAATTCAGCCTACTCTTGACATGAGGTGATGGTGAGCGGAATAGGCCTTTCTAAGCTTTTAAAATGTCTCTTATTATAAATCATTGTAAGCTATAACAATGCAGATAATTACCTTAATGACAATATTATCATATATTACTTATAACATCCATGTAATGCAAAACTAAGACCTAATGGAGCTCATTTCAATGGAGCTCATTTCCTTTTAAGAAATTCTATTTTAGATTTGTAAAAAAAATAATAATAATGTATTTGTTGACATGCCATTTTTCTGCAATATATTACTTTAGTATATTGAACACTACAAATTAAAGTACAGTAAATTGCTGATGTATAGTTTCTTTATTATTTATCATAATCTGAAATAATTGTTGCAAGGATTTTTTCGGCGGAGCATCACCAAAAATGCAATATACAGATGCAAGAGTGGAGGTCATTGTGAAATGGATATGTATATGAGGAGGAAGTGTCAGGAATGTCGCCTAAAGAAATGTAAAGCTATGGGAATGCTGGCGGAATGTGAGTGCCAAAACTATTTATCTCTGGCTACTTAGTTCATATCATGGAATAAATTAACCAAATATTCTAATTGTTAATACAATTTTAATTTATGTGGTTTACAACAGTGCCACATATTTTACAATGTAACTTAAATATCAACACAGTTCTTAAATATGCTTATGAATTTTGGTGTAAATTCTTATAGGTTTGCTAACTGAAGTCCAATGTAAATCAAAACGACTTAGAAAAAAAAGTAGTTTTCTTTGCAACATCAAAATGGAAGATGAGGGAATGGACAGCAAGCATGTATCTTCTACAACCAAACCTTTAAAAGTAGGGTCATATTTCACATGTTTTTATATATTTTTTAATATTTTATATTTTTATATATGGTTTAATTATATTATTATTTATATTTATATAATGTAACATATATATATATATAACATAAATTATAAAAACATATTAATTATAGTATTTGGCATTGAAGTAAAGCCATAACTTTTTTTCAAAGGTCCAGGAGAGAATGGAATTTACTCCTGCAGAACATGAACTCATTGATCATATTTTGGTTGCTCACCAAAAATGCACAATTCCAATGGAGGAAGCAAAAAAGTTTGTATGTGCTCATACATTAAGATTTTTTTTTTTTTTGAGAAGGGGTGTGATAGCTCAGCAGTTAAAGACATTGAGCTTGTCAGCTGGAAAGCTGAAAAGCTGAATGCCTGGTTCAAGACCCAAGGGCCACACAGAGTGATGATCACCAGCTGCAGTTCCTGTCCACCTAGCAGTTCGAAAGCATGCAAATGCAAGTAGATAAATAGATACCACTTTGGTGGGAAAGTAAAGATAACAGCGTTCCATGTCATGGCCACATGACTATGCAAATGTCATTTGGCAATGCTGGCTCCCTCGGCTCTTAGTCAGACACTACTAGAAAGGGGAAACCTTTACCATTATTTTTATTAGATGTGGTATTTCAAGTTTCAAATGGCATATAGGCTCATTTTAAATATTTTTAATTAGTTACAGGAAAATACTAATCCTGAAGAGAATTTTCTACGTCTTTCTGAAACAGCAATGGTTCATGTGCAGATCCTAGTAGATTTTACAAAAAGACTCCCAGGTAATACTTTTTAATACAGCATTTTACAAACTAATTCTGATCAATCTCTTTAGCTGACTCAAAATATGTACTAACTTTGGGTATATGACTTTATACCAAATTAATCTCCACGGCCCCAGGTGGCAGCACTTAACTGGATTTGGAAGGTGAGATATTACCAAAACATCCTAGAATACAGTGGCAAACTCCAGGATTTCCTTACTTCATGCAAATTCGTTTTATTTGAAAAAAATAGTTGCTTTCTGCCAGCATAAACAATTTGCATCAAAGGTCTGGAAACATATAAAGACTTCTTTCCAAATCCACTTGAACATCTTCTTACCAAAACTCTTTTCTCCCCTCACTTATGGGTTTATCAGTGTTCTGTATTCATTCTAGCTGTTCATCCTGTTTTCCATTTATTTCTGTTCCTGCAAATAGCCACTATTACTATGGAATTTAAATGTCTATCCACATCTTGTCCATTAGATCTTGAACTGACACTTATATCATCTGCTCTAGTGGCATTCATAGCAAGTCAAAAAAGTCAATATGGTGCTTGTGGCAGTGTAATCAAGGCCACACCCCTTTATATGTGTATGCAGTATTAATGCTTTCTAAAAAGCTTCAGTTGTGCTGCTTTCTTAACTTTTCAACATCTCCTCTATACACTGCTGCTCTAGTTCAAGTATAAATAAGTTTGGACCCAAAGGAAACTGCTATTAATTGATCTAGTTAGCATTTCCCATTTTCTGATACTTTGGTTATGCTTTCTATAATTCTTAACACTGGATACATTGCAAAACAATAATTGTAGTCTAAGATATTTGATGGGACCCAAATTAGACAAAGATATCAAAATCAGTTTAAATATGTGCCATACCTGTCCATTTCAATGAGCATGATGAATTTTAACCATTCCACTGCTGGATCTGGGATGCAGTGATACGATCCAGTTTTCCACTTTCTGCAAATCAGTAGCCCCTGATACGCTTTCATAAGCTTCTTCAGTATTTGGAATTCCTTTCAACTCTACATTTAAAGTTTAAGTTTTACATTTTCACAATGCACAATAATTAAAAAAAAAAATCAAATATCTGCAATGGTCCTATTTAGATTCACAATTTTTTTTTGTCACAGTATTCAGTATGAGAGTGTCTACGATTACTATAGCTATGGATGTTCCCTATTGGCTAAGTGGCAGTAGTGGTATTGACTTACCTTTGCTACCGGTTCGCAAATATGAGCGTGGTCAGTCGTGCACATTGCTCATGTGCACAATTGCTGCACATGCAGAGCTTTCTGCGCATGCGCAGAGCATCCATGATGATGTCTGGGCAGGTGGGTGGAGCCTCCCGCCACCGCCGCTACCGGTTCATCTGAATTGGGTAAAACTGGTAGAATCCCACCACTGTTAAGTGGGACTAAAAAGTAATTTCTATTCTCCTTTCCTTCTCTTCAAATTACAAGTGGAAGAATGTTGCTGGGCTAGCAAAGTTTAGAAGCTAACCTCTTTTAGCTCGCTCTCTGGAAAGTTCATTAACCTCCCCTCCCCCTCCCTCTGGATTTCTCCAACATAGAACTTTTATGATGAGAAACAGAATATTTCCAGCAACAATTTTCATATCTGAGGCTGTAAAATCTTAAGAGATGGAATCTAAAAAATTACAATCTTCAAATCTGATTTTTTTTAATAAAAAAACTTTTCAGAAAAGGTAAGTAAAAGGTAAATTTTCCTTACTGTAATTTTACCTATTTCTTTACACTATAGGATTTGAAAGCTTAGCCAATGATGATCAGATTGCACTATTAAAAGGTTCTACAATTGAAGCCATGTTTTTACGCTCAGCACAATTATACAATGAACAAGGAATTGAATATCAGACACCATTTCATGAAAGTAAGTTTTAAAACTTTTTTTATTTTATGTATATAATGAAGTGGCCCATCTGTGCCCTTTCTTTTGAATGACCCTTTCTTCTAACAATATTGCTAACAAGCAATATTTTTGTAGTCTGACTTATTATCTTAAAAATATTTTAAAAAGAATATTGGTTTTTTTTGTTCTTTATTATAGATCATATAAAATTTTCTGACCATACTATATGTGGCCAAAATAAAAGTGTTTATCCCACATTAATGTCTCATAGAGAAGAAAGTCCAACATCTACTAGTACAACAGGTAATGGGGCATTGTGATATATTTAATAAATGGCTAAATATTAAAATATCTTGAAAATTCTTCGACTGGATTTTTAATAATGAAGTATCTCCCTGTCATATTTTTGATTTCATCCAATTCACTATGTGGATTTAGCATCTTGATACATCCATCATGTACATTTACATTTTTTTTGAATCCTGGAATGATCTTTGGCCACTTCAACCATTGTGTACCTCTTTTCTAGTGTCTATTTTACTTTGTTAAATGTTTCCTCTTAATTTCACACCTTGTTTCTCACATAGTTCATATCCCAATTGTTAATATGTTCCATTATCTACTTTTTTTTACTGACTTCTTAAAATTATCATTATACAGTACAATTAATAAACTATTGTTTAGTAGTTTTTTTTCTTGTTCTTCTCACACTAGTGGATGAGATGGTAGTGTGGGTGTTATTATTTTATGTTCATATAACTTTGAAGGACTTCCATTACTTTTCTCAAGTTTAATTTTAGAAACGTTTTCTTCTTACTATCTGGAGAATGCATTGTGGTCTATTTTATATATAAAAAAAGAGTTTGTTTCTTCATTTTTCATTTAAGCTTTTCTTTGAGTTTTAAAAGTCTTACCTTTTGCTTTTTTTCTCTGAACATAGTAATTTTCACTGATTTTTTTATTCACCATTCTGATTCCTTTAACATGATTCTTTATTTTTAATATGTCTACTACCATTAACTTATTTAAAATGCCCACAAACGTCTTCACAAAAATATTTCTTAATGAATTTTACCCATTTATATTTAGTCTAATATTTATGTTAAAAATAAATCAATGATATATTATTTAGCTGTCATCTGATATTTTCTGTTTTTTTTATAGGTATAACTGAGGAGTTCATCACTGCATTATTTTATTTCTACAGAAGCATGGGAGAACTTAATGTGACCGCAACGGAGTATGCATTACTTGTTGCAACTACTGTGTATTTTTCAGGTACCTTTAGCAATTACTTAAAACAAAGTTCAAATATTAAGAATGAAAACAGAAATTTTATTTTTTCTCTTTTACGACTACCACATTTTAATAAACTTTAATAAGTTTTTTTCCTAAATTAAGTATTTATTTCTTAAAAGGTACAATACTATATTATCCCTATTTTGCTGAAATTAGCAGAATCATTACCTGAATGGGCATAAGAGATTTCTTGAAAATCTGTAGCCAATAGCACAAGACTATAGACAGTAGTATTCTCATACCAAACATGATTTCTACTTAAGAATCCAATGCTGTCTTTCTGATATTGCCTGGTAGTTGACATAAGAACACAAACAGAGGGATTCTGTCATAAGGATAGACAAACTGGTTGGAGTTCAGTTGCTCTGTAATTTTGAAATATCCTAACAACAGTTCAAGTTGGAAATGACAGTTATTTTGTTTTACACAAAATCAAGTGTATTTGTTTATAAAAAATCATGTTCATATTTTTCAGATCGACCACTCCTAAAAAACAAGCAACATGTAGAAAAACTACAGGAACCTTTTTTAGGAATTCTGTACAAATATTCAAAAATTTATCACCCTGAAGAACCGCAACATTTTGCCCGTCTCATAGGGCGGCTCACTGAACTCAGAACACTTAATCACAACCACTCAGAAGTACTAGTAACTTGGAGAACAAGGGATCCTAAACTGACTTCTTTACTTTGTGAAATGTGGGACTTGCACTGAAAAATTGCTACTTATATGAATTGTTACAAAGGACTGTTTTCTCAAACATGCTGTTCCTTAATTCTTACCCTTTTATTTTAAGAAATCATTTATGTTAAATGGCTTATATCTCATAAATCTGTTATGATAACTATTCAGAATATTAGCTTGTATTGTGAAAGAACCCATATACATTTTGGGTAAGCAAAAATATGAAAATGTGTACGATTTATTGACAAACTGTTACTGCTGCATTTTAAAAGATATATGTAAAATTTGTTTAAACTGTTAGATGTTATAATGCATTCAGTTCTATATATACATGTCCCCAAGCCATGTCATTCACATCATATTATAATTCATCTCGTTTGCCAAAGCTGAATACTTAAATATTAACATTTATTAACATTATTTCATCTCTACATGAAGTCATGTTGTTGATGGACTATTTTAGAAGTATATTTTAGAACTCACTCATGCCAACTTTTAATTTAAACTGAAAGTTTAAATTAATACGATTTCATTTGTGAATACAACTAAGATTTCCAGTGAATTTGAAAGGGATACTGTATATAAAATAAAAACAATTGAGTTGAATTTAGCTTCTGGACACTACTATGGACAACAATGTTTTCTTCTCAGCAATAATGGAAGTGTACTGTTACTACGTCCTTTTGGGATTTATTTTCATTGGGAGTTTTCTGATCTCCCATCCAAGAACCAAGCAGGTTGCATCCTGCTTACTCTTTATTAACATCAGTCATGTTTGGGTAGACATTGCCATCTGTTTGGATTTTATGTTTTAGAACTACAGGCTAATTTAGACTGGTATTAATGATTTACATTAATATAGTGTTAAATAATCCCCTGTTTATCTTTTGATATAATTTCTCAATTAAAAAAGCTTCCTGTTAATTACTATTGTAACTTTAAAGATATATATCTTAAAATCTGCTGTTTTTATATTGGAGATATTATCATTGCATTTAAGAATTATTCATATCTAAAATAATATTGTGTAAATGACATCTGAATATAAAGCTAATATTTTTAATTTTGTTTAGTGCAATATTTTTCAGGTATATATTTAAGTCTAATAAATGCACTATAAGTCTGATTTTCTGTAGCAAATTAATAGATTTTATATGCTTAATTGGATCAGAAATCTTTATTTCTAAAATACATTTATACACGTTTAAAATGGTAGTCCTCTAATTTAAAATTGCATTATTTCAAAATTTGGAAGAAATAAAACAGACCAAGTAGCACAGATTGCTGCTACAGGATGGTACATTCAGAGGTTCCGTTAGTTCCTAGTTGAAATTTCTGCGAATAAAAACCACCTAATTGCTCTTTTTGTTGGTAGAAAAAACATTCACCGCACATCCTCTTATCTGATTTGGCTGCGCGCAGATTATGTAGTGCTTCCCAATTCGGCGTCAATGAAATCGGTTTACTCCATTTCTAGATTCAAGGGATGGCGGGACCTTGATTGATTTCCTGACACCATTTGCGAATGTTGAGTAGCCTTACTCATCTGAAAGCTTGTTTACCCTGACCAGCTATCGGCGGCTCTCCAAAACTGAATCCGGGGCGGCCATCTGTTTGAAAAGCCACAGTTCTCTCTCATGCGTTAACATATTTTCCCCTAGTTCTTATCATAGTGTTCAGTCCAATTCGCTACAACGCTTTCAGGTTAGGTTTTTGTAAAGACTTTTGTTGTCTTCATCAACAAAACGTGAAATAAGGTCCAACTGTCTCTATGGAGATTCTCAGTCATCCAGGTCATGGTTGTCATGGTGCTTTTTTCAAAAGGGCAACTGGACTTTCTGGTTTTTCTTTGAAGACGTTTCGCTTCTCATCCAAGAAGCTTCTTGGATGAGAAGCGAAACGGCCAAACTGAGAAAGAGGGTCTTCGGAAAGGATCGCGGGAGAGCGGTCTACCTGCGAGGCGGGCAGGTGAACCTCTGATTAACGAGATATCGATCATTCTTTATCTTTGGGCAGACGCCCCACCCCTTCCCCCTCCGCGAATGAAGTTGAAGCAAAAGGCGTTAAACCGCCGATCTGCGGCTCGCGCTTTTGCACACGGCCCTGTGTCGATTTATTTCCCGCCTTTTTCTTTTTATATTTGTTCCAATGCTTGGGGTCGTTACGCTCGGTGCTGCAGTTTGAGGTAAAGATTCATTCGCGCACAGGTCTCCTGGCTAAGGGCTGCATTTTCATTCCGCTTTCCCAGTGCCTCGCAACCTCCTTTGGTCACTTGTCTTAACGTGTGATGTGTCCGAGAGTAACATATTGTCGAGGCTGAGAACGGGATCCTATGCCTGTCATCTTTATGCATGATTCTAGAGTATTTTTTTTAGAACTTTTCGGTTATAGATACTATTGCCCTATAAAAGAAATGTTTAACAATAAAAATGTTCGATCGCCATTGTAATTTAAATATGCCAATTAAGAGCGAAATGTATAAACTTTCAAGTTAAAAAAATTCCACGCGTTACTTGTTACTAATGTGCTATTTGGCATTTGCATTCATTGTCGTTGGAATGTAAAACGTACATTTAGTTAAGTTTGGTTCTTTATTTCATCAGTAATGTTGACAAATGATACACTGTCTCAGACTAAAGTTAAGTATTACCTGAACATTATTTTTATGATGATGGGCTTTTCAAAATGCTGTGAGATTGACAATTGATCTAGAAACCCATGTCCTAGAAAGAGTAAAGAGGAGAGAATTATAGACAAGTAGAAAAGACATACATTTGTTTACATATTCCTAAACATATTGATACAAAAGTTTCTGAATTAATTGGGAATAATTTCTGTTCTTTTACTATACTTGAAGTAAATAAATACTATAAGTTCATTATTATTTCTTGACAGTTCAGTCAGAGGTGGTTTTATTATTATATTTTGATTTTAAATAAGTTTTTATACTTGCTTCTTCCCCTCTAGATAATATTTAGACTTTGTGGTCTTATGCATATCCTTTCTCTTTGCTTTACTATAAGTCAGTCTTGCTAAATTTGAAAGCCCTCATTTTCTGACAGGGCCTTGGATTTCTACCCCCACTTTTCTATTTTATTGGCACCATAATATTCTTCACTAAAATATCCAGAAAAAAGAGCAATCCTATGGAGACTTTTCATATGCAGTAATGGAACCTATGCAAAATTAAATCAACTTTATCTAGAAAAGTATTCTAAATAACTTCAATACCAGCTAAACATTTTATCATTTATTTTTATGTTTGTTAATTTATTCCATTTGTATGCTTCTGAATCTGGCAGAGACTCCAATGGTTTACAAAAATAAATCAACAATGAAAACATCCATGGTAAACAATTTTCTTAACTTGAATTATAATAATAAAAAATAAGTGTAATAAAACACTAGATTGGAAATAAAAATGTTTCATATTAAGAAATTAAAAGAACATATTTAGGCAATTCAAAAGCTGTCTAAACTGAGGAGATATTCATAGCTAAATGTATGTATCTCATAGAAAAGCAGCTTACTATGATCTTATTGTATGTTCTAAGTTTCCTATGTATATGTTTGATCCCAGTCTATGTCATTGCCTCATGAATAATAGTTTATTTAACTGAAATTGGCTTTTTTCCTGTTAAATATAAGCAATATATATTTTCTTAATTTTTTAATCACAACTATTAGAGTAGTAATGCTAGCCTATTATGTGGTATTTACTACATGTGATACTATGGTATCAAGTAGTAGGTTGTATAAGAGCTCACACTGATCTGCAGAGTATGAAAAAGTGCAAAGAGAAGCAACTTGATTCAATCAATATGTGCGTTAAAGCATAAACATTGCTAAATGTTATTTTGAGATTTGAGCCTGGTGTCTTTTTAGAGTGAGAAAGAAGAAGAGAAATCTTTTAAATTTAAATTGTTTGTACCACCAAGACTGAGTAATACCCAGGTGTCTGCAGTCAAACCACAATCAAGTACACGGGATGAGGATTTCTTTCAGGTAAATATGAATATATCCTTTTTTTCTAAGTAAATGCAGAAAATGTTAGTTTATCTTGTAAAAAATGGAATATATTTGAATAGAAAAAAACTTTTTTATTTAAAAAAATAATAATTTCAACATTTATTAAATATTCAGGGTATGACAACTTTGGAAATGAAATAAAACATTTCAGATTTTAAAATTAACATATTCAATTACTAAATGTTTGGCTCTAAATTGAAGATCTAAATCAGTTCCCAAAAGTTTTCCTTCATAACCCGAAACTGCTTATCAGAAAGACCCAGCATACTGGATTGGAAAAAGAAAATTGGATCCCAAAGATCTCCAGCCCAGTATGCCAGTCTCTTTCCCCTCTGTGAGCTAAGTTTCTAGCAGGGGTGAAATCTACTTCCTTACCGGTTTGGAAGCGCACGCACCATGCGCTTGCTTTGCTGGTGCACACATTCTGTGCATGCTCAGAAGCTAAAAAACACATTACTTCCTCGTTTTAACAGTTGGGTGGGTGGAGCATTTCACTCCTGCTTTCTAGCCTTTAGAAACACTGCTTTCACTAGCTTTCTGGCAATCTTTCTGAAAGGTGGAAAGATTGGAAAGTATTTTTACGCTTCAGAAAGATCCTGTTTGCTTATCTTTGTTGATCAATTGAGAATTGTGTATAAGAGATCAGAGGTGTGGAAAAGTTAGTATGCTATTTCAATGAATTTCAATGCACTTAATATTAGATTGGAGCCAGATCTGTTATTACATTTTCTAAGACTTTAATTGTTCTAAACTTGTCCTGTGAATGAATAATTAGTTTTAACTGACTTTTTCATTAAGAGTCATAATTTAATTTCATCTTTATACATTATCAAAGTGCTGTATCTGTGAGTTAATATGTTATGTATTACCATTTTCATAATTTTTTTCAGAATTTTAGTAATGGAACAGAAGAATATTATAACTCATCTTATGGGATGAAAAATATTTCAAAACATATCGAAGTCATTGGTACGTTAAAGGATGGATTGCTGGATTCAAAATTTCATTGTTTTATATATGTAATTGATAGCTTTTCTATTGCATTTCTATTTTCTATATTTCATTTTATTTTTTGTTTATGGTAACCAGATAAACGTGCCCAGAAGGAAATGTATACTATAGTATATAGTGTATACTGTAGTACTGCACACACATACTATATAATTATCCTCATTCAGTAGTATGAATGAGGACAGTACATTAATTCATTAAATAAACTAGATATACATATATTGTCCTTTTATCATGATTATGTTTACAAACATAAAGTTGATAAAATCCATGAAACAGAATATTAAAAAATCCACTATATCAAACCTGACAAATATTAACAAATAAAATTCCAAATAAAAATGTTATTCCTACATTACTACTAAAATTCACATTTTATCTTAAATAAGAAAGGCCAATAACAAAGAGACTAAAGTGGGAACAAGATATTCCAAAATTTGAGAGGTCAACAGAGAAGATCTGCCTTCAGGTCCACAGCCCCTAATTTTTAGTGGGACCATAATTTAAAGCATCTCTTATTTGATAATTATAAAAGACAGACAGAATCTATCTGGATAAGAAAGTTCCTAAAGTAACCCAAGGCTGAGCCATGTAAGACTTTATATATTTAAAACCAGCATTTTGAATTTGATAAACTATTGACAATCAATACAATGATGGAATATAGGTCTTACGTTGCAATAGTGTCTCTCCCATGTAAGTGTCTTAATTGTAGTGTTTTATACCAACAATGATTTTCATGTGATTCGTAATGTAAATATATGTAGTTAAGGATATGAGTCACTGTTACCAGGATTTTCTGGCTCAGGAAACGTACACCTACATAGGAGCCATAGCGGTGCAGTGGTTAGAATGCAATATAGCCAGGAGTTTGATACTGATGGGTTCAAGGTTGACTCAGTCTTCCATCCTTCTGAGGCCAGTAAATGAGGATCCAGATTGTTGGGAGCAATATGCTGATATTTGTAAACCATTCAGTAAGTACTGTAAAGCACTGTGGAGTGGTATATAATTCTAAGAGCTATTGCTGTCTGGTACATCTATCTAAATTGGGAAAACACTTCCTTGGCTGTTGCTTTCATTTGCTGTTTGTTCTAGCAGGAGGCACGCCCAATGGACACCCCAAAATCACAAACCCAGTGATTTCACACCACGGACCATTTAGAGCAATAAACAGAACAAAATTGGCAGTCAAGATGTTGTACAATGAATAATTTTGTTTTTCTAGGATTCATTCCATGTAGTCCCTCACAGCTTCTAGATATTTTATTTATTTATTTATTTATTCAATTTGTATGCCGACCCTCTCCGAAGACTCAGGGTGACTCACAATGCATTTAAAATCATTATAAAAAAACATTTAAAAATTAAAAACATTAAAACCATTCATGGCCGGATCTCGCCGGATCTTGCCGGATCGCAAGAGCGAGATCATCGGCCCCAGGCCTGCTGGAAAAGCCAGGTCTTCACAGCTTTTCGGAAGGCCAATAGGGTGGGGATGCCTCAGAAGGTAGCTGGTTCCAGAGAGCTGGGGCAGCCACAAAGAAGACCCTCCCCCACGGGCCTGCCAGCCGGCATTGTTTAGCTGATGGGACCCGGAGAAGACCAACTCTGTGGGATCTTACCGGTCGTTGGGAGTTATGCGGTAGAAGGCGGTCTCAAAGATACCCTGGCCCTGAGCCATGTAGGGCTTTAAAGGTAATAACCAACACCTTGAATTGTGACTGGAGACCAATAGGGAGCGAGTGCAGCTCGCGGAGAATTGGTGTAATGTGGGTGTACCTAGGTGCACCCACGACAGCTCGCGCAACTGCGTTCTTTACCAACTGTAATCTCCGAACACTTTTCAAGGGTAGCCCCATGTAGAGCGTGTTGCAATAATCTAACCGTTAGGTGACAAGGGCATGAGTGACCGTGAGGAGAGCCCCCCCGGTCCAAGATACTTGACAGGATTTTCAGTCCAGCTTGAGATAGAGATGTAAATCTCATTATCATGCCCACACTGATGGGGTCTCAATTCAAACCAGTGGCTTCATGTAAATGTTAGATAGTATAGGAAAGAGCTAAGTGTTGTGACAATCATGGGCTCAGTTGCAATTCCCCCATAACTCAGTTGGAATCATCAATTTAGGAAAGAACAGAATTACTGTAGAATGATATTCCCTACCCCATACATATTTAGGTGTTCTAGATGAATAGAATGCTGCTAAGAAGTCTAAAAGTATGAGGAGCATATTAGCTCCATTCAGATTTCAACAATGACCATCTATCAGAATAAGCAGTACTGTTTTCAAAGCATTGTTCAGATTCTACAGATACAGGAATCCAGATAATCTTCTATTCCACTACTTTCTCTAAAATTTACGGCAAAAAGGAAGATTGGAATATGGACCGAAATTGCCTAATAGTGTTGAACCTTGGAACAGCTGCTTCAAAAAAGGGCTAGACCATTGCTTTCTTCAAGATTGGTGGCACTTTTCTGTTTCTCAAAGAGTGCTCAAAAGAGTAAGATTCTACCCAAACACAATCTAGATAATTGCTTTATCTAGCATCCTCTATTACATTATTTTCTCAAAGCTTTACCACAAAAAAGAAATGCTCAAAAGATTAAGATTGATCATGGATCCAAGCCAGAAATATTGGAGTTTACACTACAAATAATTTTATCTGGTCCGTGGAACTCCAAAGATCAAAACAATGCCAGATAACATTGCAGATATTACTGTATTTACTTTATAAAACTGCAAGAGCTATTCCACTTTGACTTAATACTTGTTTAAGGATTGTAGACCTGGCCTTGGTAATGAGGAAAAAAATAAATAAATGGGGGTGGGGAGAGTTTCAAATGAGATTATATAGTCCTACGAAACTCAAAATAACACCCCACCATTTTTGCTCAATATAAGATGAAATAGAAAATGAAAGGCTTTCAGGAATTTGTTATTTTATAATAATAAAGATCTTTTCTTGAACTCCTGCTGTATTTAATTTTTGACTTTAGCTGTCTCTTGTAAGGACTGATGATACCAACCAATCCAGTTTGAAATCAATTTATGGCACTATTCTCACATGTAGCTAAATTGAGGTGGGGGGACTACCCACATACCCTCTCAATTTAGAGGGTCTCTTCTCTCACCTCATTTAGATAGCCAATTCCAATATCCCCACTCACTTCTTTGGAATTCCAATATCCCCACTCCCTTCTTCTTTCTTCTTTATCTTACCATAAAAGTCCTTACCAATCTTATTTTGAAGGCTTCAAAATATATCACCAATAGCAGCCTTTGCATGATTTTTCATACAGTTCCAGGTCCCATCCAGGACCACCAATTTTTCAGTGTAGAAGGAGGAATCTCTTATTTTTTCCTAATTATGGATGTGATCAGTTATCCATCCATTTCTAGTGTTTCTTCATTCCTACTTTCTTTCACCCACCCTTATGCAGTTAAGTTTCATCTACTATTTGTTGTGCTTTGAAGAATCACTGTTTTTTTCTCTCTATTTGTTCGATGAAAGTTGTACTTCATGCTATTTCCCCCTGGAATTGGAATTAAAAAACAATTTGGGAATAAACAGCAAAAAAGGTGATTAGAACATTGATTTTGCAAAGTTATAAATGGGTTAAGGGGTCACATGGATTTGAAACTAACTTCAAGAATCTTTCCTTTGGCAAAAGGTTGTTAGAATTTTATTTTAAAATGATTTTGAAATAAGTATAAGAAATCTTCCTGTGGACCAGGAAGAAACCTCTAGATAAGATGGCACTTTGAAGACTAATGCTAGAGAGAACCAAGAAAAACTAAAAGTATACCTAAAGGAGAAGAGACCCACTAATACAGAAAGGAACAAATTATTCTAGCTTGATATAAATATTTGGAAACAATGCACTCCGAAGTTACTCTTAAAATTGCTATCATAAAATTGGATTTAAAAGATTATAGAAGGGGGACATGCTTTGCTGGACAAGACAGGCTGATTTGAATATGGATTTAAAAATGACAAGTTACAAGAATGATATAAATAAAAATGTTATATTGGATGTATGCATGTATGTGTCCACATGTACACATGAATCTGCCAAATGATTTACTAATTAAAATTGATATACAAATAACAAAAAAAATGACTTAGGTAACTTTCATTTTGGATTTGCAAAAGTTTTGAAAGAATTTCTGAGGAGACAAAAATAGAATTCTGAGACACTGTTTAAAGGAATTAAAAATAGATCTGAATTTTTAGAGAAAGTGATAAGTTACTGTGCTTCAAGTAAAAGAATATAACAAGCTAATTTGATTAAGGTTAAAATAGTTATGCTGTTATCTCAGGCAATTTTTATTTGTAAAATTTATTAAAAAATCAATGGGCTTTATTGATTAGGATTAAATGAGGTTTTAAGAATTGTTTCATTAGGGTGATGTTAATGAAATTGTACTTGTCATGATAAAGGGGGAAGTTATTTTCTTATACATGTTTTTTATTATACATTATTTTCTCTACACTCTTTGTACTTTGTATTTTTTTTAGTTTGTAGTTTTTATCTTTGTAACTCTAAACTTTAATAAAATTATTACAAAAAGAAATATTTATATTGAATAGTCAAAATGTTTCATTTTACAGACCCTTCTCCACAGAAAGTAAAGCTTGTACCTGACATAGAGCAAGAGGTCAGTTAATTATATAATATAAAAGTTATATTAAAATTTGGATTGTATTAATTTGGGAGTTTGGTTATGTTGATTATTAATGCTTGTGAGATAATAAAAGGGTAACTTGCAGATCAGCAGGATATATTCCATGTCAAAATGAAAATAACATTCCTATCAAAATACAGAATCCTATTTACTCATGTGTATAAAATAGCTCATCGGTGTATTTATTAATTATATGGTAATGTATTGGCAAGATGCAATTTTTGGAAAGTTTTATATGCACTTTTATGATCTTATTAAAGTGTTTTTCACTCTATGAAATAGTTCACATTTTTAAATATAACAGTTCTTTGTGCAGCATTTATTTAATATGTTAATACACAGTTTAGATGTGCCAAGTTTATTATATTCTTTATCACTTCAGGCATTTTTCTCTTTCTAGAGAAAATAATGAACTTTTAATATTTGGCTAATTCTTACATGCAGATAATGTACAGCATTACATTATCATCCATTGTACAGCAAAAATTTTGAAGCTACATGAAAAGGAAAAAACTTTTATTAAGGAAAAGGTATTGAAATTAGTATTGGAAAATATGGATGAGAACAGAGGCTGTATATCATTTATCTTGCTTCTATGATCTAAATTTATACTTACTTTAATGATCTTTTTAAATTTTAAATAGTTAACCATGACAACATGTGACAGTTTAATGGATTATGAAATTTAGCCATCCTTAAAGAAAGTTGCTCATAGCATCAGGCTTGTTTTTTTTGATAAAAACTTCAGACTTATTTAGACTGAAAACTGCTTTAGATCAGTGATAGTTTTTTGATACAAACATATAAGTAGATTTCAGAAAAATCACCTTTTTATACAATTATGAAATAAATAGAATTTCCTGAAGGGTACTATTAAGAAATAGTCACCTACAAGAAAAAATAATTAGCTTTAGAAAATTACTGACATCTCATTTTTTTCATGTTCCTAGTGCATTGTCCTTAATACTTTAAATAGTCGTGGATAACTTTGAGATTTTTTTATTGACAATATTATAATCCCTTCTTTTTATGTTGCATATTTTGAGTATATCCAAGGCTAGGTTTAATGGCAAATGTGAGTACTAAAATGAGATAATTGTTTATTACATTGAAACCTATATTTGTAGAATATAGAGACAATGAATGAGCTTTATTCAAGGCTTTACAAAGAAGCAGAAAAGATCAAGAGATGGAAAGTCAGTGTACAATATGAATTAAAGGAAAAAGAGAAAAAAATGCAAGAAAATAGAAAGATTATTGAAGCATTGCGTAAAGCCATTCAGGAATTACAGGTAAGTGTTTATTGTATTTTGAAATGGACTTCAGGCAAGTGTTTATTGTATTTTAAAATGGACTTCAAAATAAAGTAATAAAGTAAAATATTTTTTTAAAAAAACTTGACATTTAAGGTGTTATACAATTTTAAGATGAGTTCTGTGAATGTTTTATTATTTTTCCATTGTATTTTAGGGTAATTGTAGACAATCTTTCTGTTTCCCAACTCATCTCATTCAAAAGTTTAGAGATTTGTCAAAGCTGTTTTTACTGATTGCACATGTCAAGACACTATGATCGTGGATATGTTTATATATTTTTGATTCTATAAAATTCATTAAAAAATGACAGTAAGACTCAACCTTCACTACCAAGAGTGAACATAGAAAATTGTCAAATAATCCATTTGTTGTCCAGGCATTGATAAGTGCCTTATCCTGCTATCTCAGTTTCACACATGATCGATCTCTCTTGTTATGATGCCATTGCAGTTGGATCCTAGGAGCTGGTAAGTGAGATGAATTGGCCACTCCTCATCCCTAGTTATCTTTGCTTTTATGGTAATTGCAGCTTGAAATACAATTTCCTTGCTGATGAATAAGACAACAGTGATGCAAGAATTTGCAAATAATGATAACATTATCGATACACAATAATACAACTGATTATATGATGAGTATACAGTTATGATATCATAAAATCAGTTAGAGCGTTCGTTACACTTCATACTTGGGATTTCCAATCATTTTTATACAGACTGGAAGAACTTTTTTAGAGTATATGCTTTGTTGAAAAGAAATGTGAATATTTTTTTTTATATTCACCCAGAATATTTGCTAAAATAGAATTAAGTTAAGAATCAGAATAACTTATAGAAGTCAATCATAAGATAATAATTTTCAGGTACTGATTAACTCCAAAAAGAAATAATGGGATGAGTATCCATGAATGCATTTAATATTAAATACTAGAACTGTATTTATAACAAGATTAGTACTGGATTCTAAGATCTGAGTTCTGCCAGCTATGTATTTCTGGTTTTTCCTCAAAATAATATCTTACAGGATTTTTTTTGTTTCTCCCTATGGGGGTTATACACATCCAGGTTTTCTACTGATTGGAGAAAAGGAGTGCTGTTTGTATATCTCAAAGTAATTTCTGTTTTTAAAGGGTACTTCCAGTGCTGACAAACGTAGCTATTCACTGCCAGTATTCTCTTTCACTACTGTAACAACACTTATGGATTTGAAATATTTGGAAATTGGAGTAGTAACAGTCTGCCATTTCTATTTACAGCCTGATTAGCAAGTTGCAGGCATAGCTCAGAAGCAAGGTTGAGGCAGTAGGGAATGTTCCATTGCTCCTTGGAACCTCTTCCTGATGCCTATAACTAGACACTATGCAATAGAGCTGTATTCAGAAGTAGTCCAAGTGATAGTTACTTATTGGCATGGAACAACACCAAGCCAGCAACTGTTACTAAGGCAACTTGTAAGTTATTTAAAGACTTTGCACTCTGCACATATAACAAAATTTGGCCTACCACTTATTAAGGAGAATAATTGGTGGTAGTTTTAGATGTTATGTTGGAAGAAGAAATAAAGATTTTCTTCAGAGCAGTACAAATTGTACTAGCATACTTTACTGTCAACTCTACTGTCACCTACCATCTGGAACGGGCTTCCCCCGGAGTTACGAAACATCCAAGACTTACGCATTTTCCGCCGTGCCCTGAAAACATTTCTATTCCAACAAGCTGGTCTGGCCTAACTCTCCCTTTTTAATTGGCTTTTAAACTGGCTTTTAAATTGGGTTTTAAACCTCTTTAGATAAATTTGGATGTTCTTAATCTTTGAGCCTAAATTACTTAATCTGTTTCTTAATAGTTTTTAACTTCTATATGTATTTGTATTTATTATGGCTGTTCACCGCCCTGAGTCCTTCGGGAGTAGGGCGGTATACAAATATGAAAAATAAATAAATAAATAAATAACCCCAGTACTGAAAAAATATACATTAACACAGTCATGAACAAAAGTCCATCCTTTTATATTTGGAGTCATAATTTAATCAGACTAAAACATATCATTTGCATCTTTATGAATTTAGTTTGAAAATGAAAAGTTAAGCCTAAAACTTGAAGATGAAATACATGAAAACAATGAACTTCTAAAAGAGTAAGTAATATTAGTAAAACTTTATTAAAATAAATTATGGAACTTAAATTATTGATTATAGCAAACAGCAATACCATTCTGACAATAGCTGATTTCAACAAAGCTAAGTAATATATTCATAGTACAGATAATCCCTAACTTAAAACCACAATTGGAACTGGAATTTTTGTCCTAAGTCATTGCGGTTGTAAATTGAATCTGATCCAATTTTAGTACCATGTTTATGATGATCATTAAGGAAATTACTGTGGTAAAGGAACACTATAGTTGTAAGTGCGAACTCATTTTTCCAAATGCACAAATCATTATCACGTTACTGCAAGACATTGCAATGGATTATAAAAATGGATTATAAATGCGAGCCACTTGCCAAGAGTCCAAGTTGCAATCACAATAATCTGAGGATGGTGCAATAGTCATAAGTGCAAGACTATCATAAGTGTGAGGACTATACATTTTTCAAATGATAAGGAAACCCTAGGGCTGTGGGATACTTGAAATAATGAGGAAAAATCCTCACGAAAGGACACCATTGTTAAATTGTTATCAAGGAAAGAGATGGATGTGTCCAGATGGCATCAGAAATCAAGCCAAAGTCAATCTTGCAGCAATTATCGACATATATTTTGGCAATTTTATTCATTCATTTATTCATTCATTCATGCTGCCACCTTGCCAAAGACAACCCATTGTTTTGAAGTGATAAATCTTCAACTTGACCACATCTACCTCACCCATCTCACCCAGGTTTATTTATATAAATAATTCAAACCAATTAAACGTTTTCTCTACTTTCATCAAACTATGGCATCAAATCCATAGTTTGGTAGCATATCCACAGGTAGCTATTTTTTGATGCATCCCAGTAATGTTTTCATCTCAGCATAGCCCATGAGTGAGGTAATCTTTAGCTGATCTTAACTATTCTAATGATAAAGTAGCATTTTCTCTTTATTCTGACATTACCGGGATAGCTGAAAGTATACCTTGTCACCCTTTATTACACTTATATCACCTTTCAATTGGATAGAAGTGAGAAAACTTGCAGTGATTGTGAAAAGAGGCAATAGAGCAGAAGTGTGAAACTCACATCGTCATGGCATCATGTGACATATTGGGACTTTTTCCCATTTCACTAAACTGAGCATGGGCGTGGCCAGCGCATGACGCATCTGGCCCACGGGCCAGAAGTTTGACAGCTCTGCAATAGAAGGTTGGCTACAATTTGGTAAAGAGAATAGCAAATTTAATACCAATAGTGTTTTCTGCTGGCTCAGGGATAGGTGAAGAGCATGTGCATTTCTTCTCAGTCATGGAGAAAGGTTGTATGACAGTTACATTATGAATAAGCAAGCTTTCTTCCACAACAAAGCATTTTGTTTAAACAATCAAGTAAGCACTTAAAAATTTGTGCCCAGCAGCACAAATCTTTCCCTCCCCTTTGTTAGGCAGTAGATCTTTTACTTTAATTGGAATCAGGTGAGGAAACTACTCCAGAATTTTAAAATTGCTCTGTAAAGACATTTCTTTGTAAAGCAAGGAACTATGGTAGCAACTTAATGTTGTTAATGTTATCTTTTCTCTTCAGAAATAATGCTACAAGACATTTGTGCAACTTACTCAAAGAAAAATGTATGCAATCAGTGGAGAAGTGCAACAAATGTAAATATTCTTATCAGCATTTATCTTTTCCACACTATAAATCGCAACAAAAATACTTATATGTGAATAAAATATTTAATTAATTAATTAATTTTCTAATTTTCTAAATAAAAAAATATTAAGTGGTTCTTCACAAAATGTTTTATTACATATACTATAAGGTCAACCTTATGTTCAGAACTACTACTTGGATGGTCAGTTCCTCAAGAACGATCATGCCTAAATAGGAGTTTACTTATAAAATAAAAAATGTGTTTTAAATTAAAATTGTTTATTTGGTTCAGCAGAGAATGGATGGATGGATAAGTGGATAGATTATATGCCTTTAAGTCAATGTTAATTCTTAGTTCTCACATAGGTAGATTTTCTCCAAGATGATCTGTTCCCAATCTCATAAATCTGTCAGTGTAGTTGAATGTAGCCATATTGCTGCTACTGGTCTTTCTTGTCTTTTTTTCCCCTTTTCCAGCATTATAGACTTTTCAAGAGATTAGGTCTTCATATAATGTGTCTTAAGTATGGTAATTTGAACTGGGTCATTTGTGCCTCAAGGGAGAACTCTGGTTGATTTGTTTGAAGAATCATTTGTTTGTTTACATGGCTAACTATGATAATCTCAAAAGTGTTCTCCAACACCAAAATTCAAAAATGTAAAGAACATAGATAGAAAAGCATTTTTTAGTATTGATAGGACAATCAAAAAACCTTGCTTTATTATGACAGATTATAAAATACTCTGTCCTAAACTCCTAACATTTAATCCTAATTTAATTCTAACTTGAATTATGTACTGTTATTATTACTGATATCTTTTATTTGACACTAACATTTTTTACTCTACCATATCATTAATTTTGTTAAAGATGAATGTGAACGAGAAGAAACCAGACAAATGTATGTGGATCTTAACAATAACATTGAGGTAATACACTGAAAATATTTAAAATAGACCTGTAGTTTAGTAATGCACCTATAGCTGGATCCTGAGGCCATTAGTTGATCTTTTAGCTAGGGATGGAGGAAATGGTACCTCAAAAAGCAGAATGTGATTGTGGTGATGCATTAATACCTAAATTGCTGTGGCCTTTCCTCCTTATTTGTTTTTTAAATTATAGTTATGAAAAACAGTGAAAATATAGTTGACTGTATTGACCAACGAGCTGTGATAGCATAGTGGTTAGAAGGCAGTATTGCAGGCTAATTCTCCTGACTGCCAACAGTTCGATTTTCATTTTGCTCAAGATTGATTCAGCTTCCATCCTTCTGAGGTCTTTAAAAGGAGGACCCAGATTGTTGGGAGCAATATGCTGACTCTGTAAACTGCTGAGGGCTGTAAGCACTGTGAAGCGGTATATAAGTATTTATTTGACTATTGTTTATTTCATCATTCTGTTTTACTGTTTGTTGAAAGTTTATTGATTTATTTCTTTATATCCTACCTAACCACTTAGTCCAAAGTCCCCCATAGGCTGATTCTGGAAATTTTCATTATCAATCGCATCTATCATTACTACCATACCACACTAATTCTCAATAAATAGTTTGCCATCATATCATATATAGTAACATCATTATTGCTTGAAGAAATGGAATCTAAAAAAAAGTAATAATTTAAAAAAATGAAGAAGATGAACAGTGACTAGTCCTGAAGATAAAGTATTGCAGGCAAATATCAATGACTGAATATAATATTAATATCATGGGACATTATTGTATATAATAAATATTAATATTAAACCTGAATATCTTTATAAAGTATGAATATATTAATTTCTTCCAGAATATTTGTTCTTACTCAATTTTATGTACATTTTTAGAGAATGATAAAGGCTTTTGAAGAACTTCGTGTAGAAGCAGAGAACATCAGACTGGAAAAGTATTACAAAAGTAAGAATATTGTATTTGGCATATGTGTGATGCATAATAAATTATCAAACTAAAATAGTCACTAAGATTTGAGAATTATATCATCTTATTTCTTGTTTTCTTATTTGATCTACGAATGCTACGTAAGTTATCTTGAACAATTAAAAGAGACTTGCAAAATGTAATTTTGATTGAGATTTTGAAATTACTGTTTCCTGTTTTGTTATGTTCTCTTTATTATAAACACTTATGAAGCATATAGTGGACTACTTTCGTTGAGACATTAATTGACATTCAAAATGTGGAACATATTGCAAAATTTATATGTGGAATTTATCAGAGGTTTCTATTGGATTGAGTTCCTTGAGACAAGGAATGTAATCTAAGTACGAACTAGTGAAGTAGCTCTTCATAACTTTAATAGAAAGAGTTATAGGTAGTCCTTGACAACAATCACAATTGGGACCAGAATCTTGAGCAAAGCAGTCACTACGCAAAATGCTCATATGACCATTTCATTCAATAACTACAATCCAGTTTCTCCTAGTTACGATTGTTAAGCAGTCACCCAGATTGTTGAGAGATTGTGTGGGGATGCCTCGGAGTGGAGCATGCCCTGAGAAGGCTCAGCACCACTGATGCATGGAAAACTGCTGCAGGCTAGGAGACTTTGTCTGGGGATAGACCCACTGACATACTTGCCAGGAAGCCTGGGTCCTCCCTTCTTATCATGGCTTGGAGGCATGGGCCATCTCCCTATACATCACATCTGGGAGCCTAATTTCCCTGTCCTACCACATTTGGGACACCCTGGCCTCCTCCCTACTCCTTCATGCCTGGGTCTACTGAATCTTTTTGTTTTTTGTTGCAGCTCCTGAAAGAGCCTTTCCAGCCTTCAGAACAACTGCCTTCACTACAAAGATTATTGTTTGGAAGGCTAGAAAGGATGGGAGTCCTAGTGCCCCTGAAATCATAAGGGCATGTGCACTGCCAAGTGCATGAATTTTGATCATGTGACTGTAGGTGCTGCAATGACTGTAACTACAGGCAGGGGTTATAACTCTTCAGCATCATCATAAATTTAAAACTAACTGAATAAATGTTGTAAATCAAGAACTCCAGCATTACAAATAATACATGGGTGGATAGGGTATATAGGAGAAGTCCAGCTCCTAGTTATATCTTTGGCAGAGTATTAGAAAACATTAGAATCTAACAAAATTAATGAAGCATGTTTTTTAACTTTAACCACAAGGAGATTTATTTACAGGAAGTATATTGTCAAGATAGACAAAGTCAAGCACCTGCTCCTACCAGGAGAATCCAAGAGTTGTGTTCTGTGTATGTATGCCCAGAATAAAGCAGAAGGAAATGACTTATAGCTGATAAATAAAGGCCATACACACACTTCCTGTTAAAGATGTTCTTATCATGTACTCATGTTGGCTTGTTTCTAAAATTGCTTAAGAAAATCCTGCCCAAAGTGAGACATTTTGGCAATAGCTTGCAAAAGACTTATGCAGTAGGTTATCCCATCCAGCATAAGCATCCTGTCTTGTTCCTTGACATGAATTTTTATCAGCTGTCATCTTTAAATAGTATTGGTCTGCTATCACTCCAAAACCTGGTGATATATTTTGGAGCAGGTTACTTATTTGAGATTGCAGTGAAATCAGTATGAGATATGATTAGCAAACAAAAATAAGTCTATTACCTTATCATTTTAAATGAAGGACTTTACTGTAGAGATAACATGTTTTACTTTCTTTACTAATTTAAATGTTAATGTAAATTATTGTTATTTTGGAAGTAAAAGAAGCAGCTGATAAAATAGAACAGCTTGAAAAAGGACACAAGAGAGAGATAAATTCCATGGAAAAAGAGGTTTGTTTATGATTACTTATTTTTGTTAGATTAGTTATAAGTAATGTATATAAATCAACATTTTAAATTATTTTTCTGAATAAATCTTTTAGGGGCATTTTTTAAAATAAAAATAATATATAGTTGGAAGTCCTTAACAGAAAATTGGAGTTTTCTCCTAGAAGGTTATAAAATAATAAAAACATAGTAAAGAGATGAATTAATGCATTTGACAGAAAAAGGAGAGAAAAAAAAGGTGATGTTAAATTATTGAAATCACCATTCTACATTGGATGGAAGACTAGCATAATTTAAAATATGTGTTTTGTTAAAAATAATGGATTTCCTCAGTTCAACTAATTCAAAATGGAAGTAGATAACAGAATAGGGAAGGCTATTCTGTGCATAACTATGCAAATTTTGTGCATAACTCGAAATGATAGTGAGCAATATCTACAACCCTTTGGATCACATTAAATCTAGGAATAGTATGTTGAACGTTGTATGCATGTATGTACATATATGCATGTGTGCCAAAAAACACAAAACAAACCGTACCAACTTGGCGTGGAAAAATTCATGACTTTCTTCCGGTTAGAAAGCAGAGATAAAAAAACTTTTCCACCCCAGTTTTCATTTGAAATGTCATTACTATGAGAGGTAGGAAACCAGTTAGGTAGTGAAATTAAATTCCTTCTTTTGCACAAACAGATATTATATCACAATCCCACTTAAATTTTTTATTTTCTTAAAGCTGTAAATGACAGGAAGTGAGTTATGTTCTTGCATTAAAATTGATAGTGGATGCTAAAATATCTCCTGACTAAAGCCACTGGATGAATAGC
The DNA here is from genome assembly GCA_022577455.1 of Arizona elegans. Lineage (NCBI taxonomy): Eukaryota > Metazoa > Chordata > Lepidosauria > Squamata > Colubridae > Arizona > Arizona elegans. The sequence goes on from JAKOOJ010000002.1 coordinate 169,915,047, forward strand.
TAAAGTTGAAGTTTTATTTCCCTCTGTCCTCTTATGTCACAGTCTCCTCTGCATTCAGATCAATAGGGAGATTGTGAACTCCCTAGAATAAAAATCACTGCTGTACTTAAAAAGCCTGGGTTAATGAACTTTTCCTTACTGTTGAATGTGGAGGGACTAAGCTGTATAAGTCATGAAGAGATCAGCTGTGAGTTGTTTCATTCTTAGTGTACACTTTGACCTTGTTGTCTGGTATAACTTCAGAAAATTTATGTTCCATTTTAGTCTTATTGCTTGTATCAGGTGTAAAGTATCAGTACCATACGTTAAGTTGCAGTTCAGAAGATTTATTTCTCAAGTCTATACACAAGAATCTAGTCAACTAATGGTCAATACTAAATTGGCGCTAGACAGGAATTAACTGAATTTGGGGTGGGGGGGCTGGACTTGGGGCTAGATTGCTTATGGCAAAGTAATAACTCCAGACTACTCCCTTAATTCCACCTTCTGGCTTTGCCTCTTTTCTTATATCTTGTCATATAAAAAACTCTGTAACAAGAATATGAAACTCAAATGGAATTTGACCAAACATGACTTGTCAATTATTTATTTGATTAGATTTCTATACTGAAAGAAGAAAATGATAAAAAAGATAACAAAATAAAACAGACAGATAGTCAGTTACAAGAATCAAGATTGTTAATACTTGAATTCGAAGAAATAAGAAGTAAGTATTTTTATTGCTATCCTAGTTATCCTCTTTTTGTTTCTCTCTCTCTCTCTCTCTCTCTCTCTCTCTCTCTCTCTCTCTCTCTCTCTGTGTGTGTGTGTGTATTCAGTTGATTTATCTCCTCCATTCCTCATTGTTCTGTTTCATTTTTATTATGCTGCTTCCTCCTTCACCTCATTTCCCAGCCAATGTATAATCATGTTTTCTCCAAGCACTGTGATGTCTTGGCAAACACATTTTCATAGTATTGCGCCATTTCACCTGTATTAGAATCTAAGAAAAATTCCATGGATAAAAATAAAGGGGAAGAGAGCTCAAAAAGCATGGGAAACTCTGAAAAATATGATTATAAAAGCCCAGTCCAGCACAATACCACTGAAAAAGAAAAACAAGAAATCCAAGAAGAAACCAGCATGGTTACACAAAGATCTCAGAGAATCTAAAAGACAAAAAGGAAAAGTACAAAAAAAGGAAAGACAGACACATAATTAAGGCAGAGTATCTTGACAGGCAAACAATGGGCCCTATCCAACAAAATGAAATTTAATTTGGAGAAAAGTAAGGTACAAGAACAGATTGGCGAAACCTGGTTTAAAAACAGTAACTGTGAGAGGGAGCTTGGAGTCCTAGTCGATGATCACTTAAATATGAGCCAGCACTGTGCAACAGCAGCCACAAAAGCTAATACAATCCATGATTGTATAAACAGGCATAGAATCAAAATTGTGAAGTATTAGTACCACTTTATAAAGCCTTAGTAAGGCCACACTTGGAATACTGCATCCAGTTTTGGTCACATTACAAAAAAGATATTGAGACTGGAAAAAGTGCAAACGAGCAATTAAGATGACTAAAGGCCTGGAGACAAATTTATGAAGAACAGTTGCAGGACTTAGATTTGGCTAATCTAGAGAAAAGAAGAACTGGGGTGGGGGGTGGGGGGAGGAAACATGATAGCAGTATTCTAGCATTTGAGAGGTTGCCATAATGAGGAGGGGGTCAACTTATTTTCCAAAGGACCAGAGGGTAGGACAAGAAACTGGATGGAAACTAATCAAGGAAAGAAGGAACTTGAAATTAAGGAGAAACTTCCTAACAGTGAGAACAATTAACCAGTGGAACAACTTCCCTTCAGAAGTTGTAGGTGCTTCACAGTGGTGAAATCTAAAATTTGTTACTACCGGTTCTGTGGGCGTGGCTTGGTGTGTGGGGGTAATGTGATGGTGGGCGTGACCCAATTTTTTTTTTTAACTTTTAAAACCATTTTTTCACCAGAGATTGTAAAAAAATGCTTTAAAAAGGCTCTGATGGTCCCAGCTTGGATTGTCAGAGGCATTTAAAAGAAAAAAATCCTTTTTTTTCTTTTAAATGCCTCTGACGATCCAATCTGAGTTGCCTGATCGGCAGTGGCTTTTTTAAAAAGCCTCTGAGGATCAGGCAACTCAGCTTGGATCGTCAGGCATTTTTTTTAAAAAAGCCTCTGCTGATCAGGCAACTCACCTTGGATCGTCAGAGGCATTTAAAAGAAAAAATCCTTTTTTTTTTCTTTTAAATGCCTCTGACGATCCAAGCTGAGTTGCCTGATCATCAGAGGCTTTTTTAAAAAGTACCGTATTTTTTGGAGTATAAGACATACTTTTTTCCCTCCTAAAAGAGGTGCATCTTCAAATGTGACCCCGCCTACCCCCACCCTTTGGCCTCTGCGTGTCATCTTCCTAGCTGCAGAGATTACCATCGACAATGGCTTGTATTTTTGGGCTCCATGATCGCATTTTCAGCCTCCAAACACTCCGTTTGAGAGCCCTTCAAGGCTGCAGGGATCGCCAAAGTATATCACCGCCAATTGCAGCCCGAAAACGATGAGTTTTGAGCCCAAAATGGCTATCCAGAACAGCTGTTGCCTTCCCTTACCCCTTCCATGCTTCACCTGCTTTAGTCATTGGAGCTCCCTCTGATGATCAGCTGTGCTTTTGAAGCTGTTTTTTAGTCCCAACCAGCTCCAACTTCAGAACTAGCAAGCGAACTAATGTGCTGAAGCTGACCAGGCTAAGGACGCTAGCCAGATGAATACCTAGGAGGCAAAATTTCCTCCCCAAAAACTAAGGTGCGTCTTATACTCTGAAAAATATGGTATATTTTCCTCACTTGTTTTTTAAGCTTGTATGAGCTTAAAACAATGCTTGTTTTTAAACCTACTTTTCTGCAGAGCTACATATATGCTTCCCAAAGTTCAAAAATAAATTCTTGAATTCATTAGATTCCCGCATTTAATAACTATTGTATAGATGAGAAGCCACTTTGTATCTTTTTTCATCTTTCATGCCGTCCTCCTCTTCCTCGCTCTCTATTAGTTTGTATTTGTGTGTGTGTATAATTAATTCATTAGACTCTTTCCACTTCTAAAATACTTAGTGGATTTCAACCACAGTGTAAAACAATATGTATTGGACATCTGCAAAAATACAGAATTATATTTATTAATTATAAGAAAGTAAAAGGCAGTTTGAAATAGGCACAGAATCAAAAGGGTTATAATATGTGTGTTTGTGTTTTATTTTTATAATTATAATGTGTACTGAAGATGGCATTTAATTTCGTTGTATGAGGTGCAGTGACAAAGTAAAGTAAACTAAAGAAAAGTATATAATATTTTGCTTTATTTTTTTCACTCTACTTGGTTTTCCTGGCTTTTTTCTTTTTGTTGATACTCCAATTTTATCTTCTCCATTAGCTTGGGATAATGAGTTGGGTAGAGTAAGAAAAGCAATTGTCATTGACAACTAAATCTAATGGTGTTGACTCTTCAGCATTCATGATCTACTGTCCACAAGGGGGCAGTAAGGGGTAGAGAAAGAATTAAAGATTTATTCTGTATGTTCCCTTTGTCTTTAATATAGTTCTAAAAGATTAATCTGAAGTTACTTAGTTCCCTGGCACAAATGCATAGAACTTGTGCTCTTTGAATCTCTTTTCTGTTACAATTATAAACTCTGCCTCACTTATTTTAACTTATATTCCTGCTTACATGCACATATAGTTCAGCTTGTAAAAGTTACTTCAGTTGCTTTATCAACCTCTATTTTTAATTACTTTTCTCACTTTTGTTGCTACCTACAGATCACAAACTTTCTTTGCAACATAACGATATATTATGATATAATGATATATCTTTCTCTTCCCCCTCCCCATTTCCCCTCCCCCCTCCTCTGCCCAAGCAGCAATGTCCTAGACTGCATATGTCCTTTGTTCGAAGAATGCTTTAAATCTAAAAACATTTTGCCAAAGAAGCAACAAGAAGCTACAGGCTGAACTTTGTCATGTGCTTACCACTGATCAAAACAGTTAAAAATATAACTTTTTTAAAAAAGTTTTTAAAAATGGGTAGATTAGACAAGCTGTAGTTGGTATTTAAGGAAGGTTTAGGCAGAGATCAGTGAGGGATAGATTTGGTTAATATGATTGGTGACTATGTTGACTAATATTGCTTATTTACGGTAATTAAAAATGTACATTTTCTGTATACATGATAGATAGTATAATTCTGTGTCTGTAAACTTTCCTGAAAATATTTTATATTTAAAATTCAGAACAACAAGATGAGATAATAAAAACAGCAGAAAGCAAACAACAAATTTTTTTGGCAGAACTGGAAAATACTATACATTCTTTGGAAGATACAAAGGTAGGACTTCACAATAGTTTAAGTCCAATAATACTGAATATAAATGAGAAATCCAGGATACAATTTAAATTATTATGAATATTTCCATTTAGTAGAATCTTAATTATAAAATCATATCACTACATATAAGTTGGTAAAATATTTTTTTATTCTCTTTAGAATACTTGTAAGAATTTAGAAACTGAATTACAAATTACAGTAAAAACATTAGCAGAAGTAACTGAACAAAAGGAATTGATTATAAGAGAATTTGAAGAAACTAGAGTTCTGCATGCATCGGTTACTGATGGGTTCCAGATTGAAGTTTCTACTTTGAAGGAGATGCTATTGAAAGAAGAAAATAGGTAAAATGGTTTTCTGTGTAAATTTTAAAAGATAGTTGTGACAAAGGGAAAACATCAATCTCCTTATGAATAGGACACAGCAGCAAAGTATGACTGATTTCAGACTTCATCTGCTGGGCATAAAGACTGCTTGATAAAGGAGCAATTATGGAGGTTGGAGAAGATCAAGGGAGATGGCAGATATCAAAGGTTAACTAAGACAACCCTAAAGAGAAGGAGCCTGTTGAATTATCCTTAATAGGCCTGTAATACAGTACTACCTTTCTACACTTTCTGGCTGACTCAATTCACTGTCCAGCAGAGACCAGTTTCTGCTAGCTGGAAACTCTTTCTCAGCAGGAAAGAAAACTCATCAAAGACTACATTAATAAGAGCTGCTTATAACCTCTCCTCCAAGGCTGGGACTATTGAGACTGTTGATAAAAGCAGGAGAACAACTGTTCACTTGTTTCCACTTTTCAAGCACTTTGGATATATGTTTCTTGTAAGACTGGCTGCTGGGTAGTTTCTACTGTGTTTCCCTGAAAATAAGACCCTGTCTTATATTGTTTTGAACCTTGAAATAAGCGCTAGGCCTTACTGCCATGCGCTCAAAAGCCCGATTGGGCTTATTATCAGGGGATGTCTTATTTTGGGGGAAACGGTAGCATCATCACTACTTTGCTCTCTTAACAGTAGGCCATATCCGAGAATTTCTCGCAGTGTTGGGAGTTCAGACTGCAACAAATCTCTTCCAGTCCCAATTAGGTTGCTCATATAAGTGAATGTTCCCAGTCTTGTTCTTTTTTTAGACGCCATTACAGATTGGTTATCATCTTCACAGGAAACGAGGCCAGCAGTATCAACACTCTCAGACAAAATAATATTTAACAAAAAGAGAAAGACAGCTGAAACTATTAAATGAAACAAACAAAATGTTAAAAAGTTATCACATTTATGTAGTTACTTATCAAGCACATCTAAATTATATTAAAGTAACCAAAATATCGTTACAATCCCCAAGACATGTCCTAACCTTTGAGCACTCCCAATGTTTGGAAATTGAAAGTTGAAAAATTTGACATACCCTACAAGTCTGCATGGCTTGTAAGTTATCAAATAAAAAGTAATTAAAATTTTAAAACATTAAAACTACACAGTTTATGATTTTAAAACTATAGTTTTACACCCTTGGTCTGCAGTCACAGTCACTTTGTGATTACAGGTTACGGCCAAAGCCTCCACAGGGCCATGCAGCAGAACCCCTGGGATATTCTTTAGCTCCTTCTGAAACATGAGCAGGTCCATTTGTCACTGAGGGGTGTGAGCCATTCAAATAGGATTGCTTCCCTGTGTGAGAGGGGGCATTGAAAAATCTTACAGCCACCAGTACATCCATGATGTGGGATAATGACAGATCTTTCACCAGATCACATTGCCATTGCTCTGACAAAATCATATCCAGAATGTGACCTCTATTCTGCATTTATCTTGGATGATCTAGAATAGATCATCCCACCCCATCAAAATTAATATTACAAACTTAAGTCTGCTTTAATAGCTAAATCCAATTGGGTATATAAAAACCTCTCCTGTGATCTCTAGCTCTTAAGCTCTTTTATAGCATGTAGTAAAAGAGGTCCTACCAGTTTGTATTCAGGTCCTCAGGGCACAGGTTTTCCAAATTCCTCATACAATGAATCATAGTGAGATTACAAAATCTCACAAATGCCCCAAATGGTCCCTTCCCTATGCAGCATCCTCTCCTGGAGATATAAGTGGCCCTTGTTGCTTTTTATGTTTCCAAAAAGTCCAGAACATGTAGTATTTTTCAGGAGGCCTGGGCCCTCTGAATGGAGATGGAGTTGATCAACTGAATGATCTGATTGTTTTGCTGCTACCATAGGGTGTAAGAGTAGGGTTTATAGTTTTTATGTTGTGGTTTTTAATGTAAGTACATGGAGTTACCTATGTGAGCTGGCAGTCATACATTTCTTTAATAAATGAATAATAAAGTAAGGTCTAAACTGATCATAGTGTAGATTTTGCTTATATGTGTGTGTGATATAGATAATAACCTGACTCTGTGGTTTCTTCCCCAAACCCCCAAAACTTTAAATCTTAGACTGTCTACTGTCGACCTCACCCCATTCCTAAGAGGTCTTTAAGGGGCGTGCATAAGTGCACCAGTGCCTACTGTCCCTGTCCTAATGTTGCCTTTTATTCATATCCATTTCATGTATTCATAATCATGTTTATACTTATATCTGTTATCTAATACATGCTTGATGAAATAAATAAATAAATTAAATAATTAAATAATTAAATAATTAAATAAATAAATAAATAAATAATCTTTTGAGTTATGAATGTATTGGAACCTATCAATTATATTTGCAAATGAAAGGATGCTAAGTGAATCATGATAAGTGAATGAGCCCCCGCTCAATGCATTCGGTAAATGAATGCATTGCCACAATGCGTTCGGTAAATGAATGCACGCGTTATTAAGTACTCATGGGATGCCTTAAGGGTGGGGAAAACCACAAGGGGCCTAGTGCAGGAACAAAACCACTGCCTGTGATGTTCCAAGGCCTCCCCTCACCCATTGAGATATTCCATGCTCCTCTTCCCACAGCTGCTTGGGCATCTCTGCACACAATCTTTGGACCTATCACTGATAGCTCACTTAACTTTCAAAGATCTCCAGATCCCAGGATTGTTCCATTGCTAGGCCACATGGCTGTCCTTTTCTGAGACACTAGAAAAACCCTCTGTTTTTTTTTTATTGTTAAACACTAGCCTTCCATTCCACAGCAAAAGCAAATGGGGAGGGAGAAAAATCCTCCCCTTCCTTGACATTTGCCTTTGCTCCCTTGCTAATGGTGGCTGGAGGGAAAACAAGGAAGCAGCCAGAAATCTCTTCCTTTAGAAATAAGCTTCCCTTAAACATTTGACTCTGGAAGCTAACAGAAGTGCAGCTAATGGTGTTGGAGGAAAAACATGGAAGCTACTCAAAAGCTTTATCTTTAGAACGAGCTTCACTTAGACGCTGGTCTCTACAAACTGACAAATGCACAGCTAATGGTTGATGGAGGGAAAGGATGAGTTTTCTGGTTGTTTCCATATTTTCCCTCCATCCACCATTAGCAGGGGACCAAAGACAAACAGGAAGGACGGGAAATATTTGTTTCCCTTGCCATTTGTTTTTACTGTGGAATGGAACGCTAGTATCTAGTGACAAAAGAAAAACATTTTTCCAGCATGTCAGAAAAAGATGGCTGCTTTTTTGCCACGTACCCTAGCAATGGAGCAGGCTGTTCTCCTTTCCTACCCTGGCATCCTGAACTCTGGAGATCTTCAAAAGGTAAGTGAGTGATCAGTGATATGGTGGAGGGGACCCAGCAGGACAGGATGGGGGATAAATAGGCAGGAGGGGCATGCTGCAGAGTCTGTAGTCATTCATAAATGCAAATGACTGGAGGGATGCTGCAATGTTTATAACGCCGGGACTGGGTCGTAAGTACATTTTTTTTGGGGGGGGGGGGGGAAGTCTGTTGTAACTTTGAACTGTTGCTAAGGGACTTGTCATAACTCTAGAACTACCTGCTCTAGATTGTAATAGGAAAAACAGTTTGCTAAATATAGAATTGGAATAGTCACTTAACCACTGCTATATCTCAGCTTTATAGCCTTATTTATTTATTTATTTATTTATTTATTTATTTATTTATTTATTTATTTATTTCTGCCATTCAATCAGTTTTTAGTGGTTATATAATGTCTACTCAAGTTATTCATTCAGACATAATTATTTTTTCTTAAACCATTCATTGAACATTTAAAATTATTTTTATAGGCAAAAGGAATTGAGAGATGCTTCAGATGCATTAGTTTTGGAACTCCAAAATAAATCAACTGAACTAGGTATGTTGAAGGATTGAAAACAGGTATTGTTCTTTAGAACTACTTAAAATTGTAACTGTGTTAATTTTGTATATATCATTTTATTGTTCATCTTGTATCATGGTCATGCTGCATTTATTATTCATTAAATCAATTTATATAGCTAATCCTTTCACAAACAAACAATTCTGGACAGCATATAAGAGCTAAAAACAATAAATACATTAAAATACTTTTAAAAGTATAAAAAAAACTAAAAAAATAGTAGATAAAGGAAAGTTTAAAAATAATGGAGTCATTTAATTAGTTCACCCATTTCTTGGGGTTCCCAGGCCTGCTGGCAAAACTGGGTCTTGGGAGACCTCCGGAAGTTCCAACAATGTCAAACTCATCTCAGGGTGGAAAAGATTCCACCAGTGAAAGACTACAACAGAAAAGGCCTGCTTTCTAGAGCTACCTATGGGACAGATTCTGTATCATGCCCCCTCTGCTGCATCTGGTAGGACAGATAGATGAAATAAGGGGAGGCACACAGGTAGACTTCAAGTCACAATGACAATTGGGAACAGATTTTCTGTTGCTAATGATACTGTTGTAAAGTGACACCACTTTGCTTAGTAGCAGCAATCTCTGCAATCCTGGTTATTGTTATTAACCAAATACCACAGTTGTTAGGCAAGTTCCTGCCAACTTCTCACAGTCAAAGTCAGTGGGAAAACTGACAGGAAGTTGCAAGTCTCAGACAGGCACGTGAGCGACTGCTGTTGAGTGGAGGAGGATCATGGAGCTGCAGGGATGATATAAGGGTGTGACGAAGAGTTGGGGAGAGTGTGAGGGGCTATGTGAGAGGTGTGGCATGGGTCAGGGAAAGTGCATAAATGTATGGGGGTACACAAGGGGCATAGTGTGAAGAAGGGTGCAAGAGACTTGGGGAGGGTGTGCAAGTGACACAGAGGAGCTGCACGGGTGGGGGAGATTTATCCCAGCAACCTGCAACCTTCCCTGCTAGCTTCTCTATTGATTTTTGCTTTTTAGCCTTTTTCTGAGCATGTTAGTTAGTTAGTTAGACTGAGCATGTTAGTTAGTTAGACTGTTAATGCAGTCACTGAAAACATTCATCTATCCATTTTTTTTTCAAATTTTAAAGGAAGAATATGACAAAATGTAGGAGAATGTACCATTTGATTAAGGATTTTTGAAAGCTCTGACTTATTCTGGATTTCTTGGAAACATCTGACTCTTCAGATTTCTGTTACTGTTTCAGATCTATGTATCCATTTGTACATCCAGCCATCCAGCCTTTTGTTTTGATCCTGCTCACATTTTGTCTTGGATACACCCAGTTTTTACGTGAGATCCTTAGCACATTATACTTGTCTGGATATAGTCCTTGACCAAAAAGAAACAAATGGTTATACATCTATCTAAGAATGAATAAAAATTAAAAAATAATTACATGTAATTTCCTAATTGAAAATATTACATTATATTCTTAATATTTGACTTAATTGCAGAAATGATGACCAACCTGAAAAATGATAAAGAAAAGCAAATTGAAGAATTGGAACCAGTCTTAGTAAGGGATTTCTAATATTTTTTGATTCCACTAACTGACATTCTTACATCTTTCATTTATTGAGTATAATGACTTAAAAACTTCTATTCAATTTTTTAAAATCACAAACTATTAAGGGCTGATATTAAAGGGTTCTGAAATGAAATTAGATGCTCAGGCAATCCATATAGGTAGAAAGGTTTATTTATTTATTTATTTATTTATTTATTTATTTATTATTTATTCATTCATTCATTCATTCATTCATTCATTCATTCATTCATTCAACTTGTATGCTGCCTTTCTCCGAAGACTCAAGATATCTTTATCTAGAAAGAGACTTGATATCTTTGAATGAAATAAAACATCATGGTGAGAGTTTCCAGCCCCACCAATGTAGTAGTTGCCTTTTTTGACAGAGGTAGTTCAGTGATGAAATTAAGGTGCATGGCTTGCCAGACCCTTTCTGGTGTCTAAAGGTTCCCCAGCTGGGTTTCCTGGAACACCCTTGGATTGGCAGAAAACAGGGTAGGAAGTGACATATTGCTCCACCTACTTCTGGAGATATGATTACCAAAAATCTCAACTCATCAAATGCAGAGTGCCCCACCAGTGGGCTATCAAGGCACATCTCTCAGGGCCGTATCCTGCAAAGGCTAAGTGGGAATGTAATATCAGCCTTGATAGAGTAAGAGGTTTTGGTTCAATGTCCAGTGTTGTGGGGATTTAGTGGGTGTTTCTTCAATTTCACTCTGATGAGCCTGTGCATATTAGTCTAGACACTGCTGTTCTTTTAATTCTTCCAGTAGATTTATTGGAACATTGGTAGCATCTACATTTTCTGGAAGTATGAAAGTGGCAGTTTGGGAGTCAGCTCAGAGCATTTATATTCTGATTTCCTGGAGAGGTCTTAAGTTAAAGCAAGAAAAGAACAAAGAACCAGATTTGTCTTTGATTCAGTTTCCTGGCAATCTGAAAAAGTTCAAGGTTCTAATGATAAGTACAGACTTTCACTGATGTTTGGTCCCTTTTAGCAGATGTCTCCAGTCTTCAAAGGCAGCTTTAATTGCTAGCAGTTCCTTGCCCCAGATGGTATAGTTTTTTCCTCAGTTGTGTTACGTTTGAGAACAATATCTACAGTGGAATAGACTGTAGGAGGGTCAGTTTGTCTAGAACTATACCCTCCCAAGGCTACATTAATCTGTACAACAGAAGGCCTTACTGGATCTGGATAATGAAGAATGGGCTGAGAAACAAATGGAGGCATACATGGTTTTTTTGAGTTATTTCAAGATTATTGGATTGGCAGAAAATAAGAAATTGCTCTCCTTTATTTCAGTTCCTTAGACCATACATTTCAATGACATTTTTCTCCTTAATATTTCCAACTTGAACATTCTAATCTCCACTACAAGCATGCTTCCACATTCTGTCAGTTTCAATTTGGCCATAAATTCATCAATCTCTTCTGCATCAGTAATTGGAGCAAAACTTTGAATATCATCATATTGAAGGGTTATCCATGAAGTCTAACTAATATTGTTCAATCACTGTTTGTATTATAGCTAACTAGTGTTCTTGCTGTACTCTTCATAATTATAAAAGCAATGCCATTCCTTCTTTGTTTTTGATATCCTGGATAGTAAACAACGTTATGTTCTGACTGAAAATGTCTATTCCCAATTTATCTCAATTCACTGATATTGAAGATGTCAATTTGCAGATATTTGATTTTATTTTTCACTCTATCGAGAAGGGCTGTCAAACTTGCAGGCCATGGGCTGGATGCGTTATGTGCTGGCCACACCCACGCCCAGTTTAGCGAAGGGGAAAAAAAGTCACAATATGTTACGTGACCATGTGAGTTTGACATCCCTGCTATAGAGCTTTCCCATGTTCATGTTTTTTAATTTTATGCTCTCACTGTAATATGCTAATAATCTGCTTCTTTGACATTTCCTTGCCTGGAGGGCAATATCAACAGCTAGACGTCCCGAAAGCTTTAATCTAGCCACATCGTAAACAATTTTAGTTTTCCAAAAAGATCCTTAGCTCTTTCTCAATAGTATATTTATTCATTTAATTTCTATAGCAGCCCATTTTAGCCAAATGATTTTGGGAAGGTTATAATTCTAAAACTATAAAACAGTTAAAACAATTAAAAACAATGAAGTAATATACTGGGTTGAGTGCCATCTTCCCTGTGGGGCACATCATGTGGCATTATATCATTTATTATTTTGTATTTTCTATCCATGAGGTTTTCTTGGTAAAATACAGAAGTGGTTTACCATTGCCTTCTGCTGCACAGTATGAAATGATGCCTTTGTTATCACTAAAGTGATTTCTACCTCCAGCATTTTATATTGCTACTGCCCAGGTATCTCTTTGCTTTAGCTGGGTAGCTGGGATGATCTTTATACCTTGGATGACTCTGCCATGTTTACATACATATTGGCATACTATGGTGGAATCTGGTGCTGAGTTGCAAGAGGAAAGGTTTTTTCCCCTTAATTCATTCTTTGTATCTGTTTTCGTATAAAAAGATAAAACAGATCAACCTTCCAAAAACATAACTGCAAAAGACAGACTAAGAATACAATTTAAAATAAGCAAGAAAATTACTCATCCATTCTAGACGAGTTCAAATCACAGGGACCTGATGGATTAGATCCCAGATTTCTGAAGAAGTTGGCAGATGTGATCTTGGGACCATTAAACTTTATCTTTCAAAGATCCTGGAGGATCGGGGAATTACCAGAGGACTGGAAAAGAGCTGATGTAGTTCCCATCTTCCAAAAAAAAAAAAAAAAGGGGTGGGTGGGGGGTGGGGGAAACAGATCTAGGAAACTACAGACCAATCAGCCTGACATCAATACCTGGGAAGATTGGAAAAGATAAACAACAGATCTGCAAACATCTAGAAGCAAGCAAAGTGACAACAAAAACCAAACACAGGCTTGTCAAAAACAGATCATTCCAAACAAATCTTATTTCATTCTTTGACGAAGTAATTAAATTAGTAGATCCAGATGGATATTGACACTTGAACACTGGACCTTATCTAACAAAATGAAATTCAATGTAGAGTAAAGTTAAGATTTTACATCTAGGCAGCAGTGGGTTTCAAACCGGTGTTACTACCGGTTTGCTTTGTGCACACGCTTTGCACCAAACGTGCCCTTTGCACAAGCACATTGAATTTCAGAACAGCTGAGGCATGGCAATTTGCTCTGCCGCACCTATCAGCTGGGCAAAAAATGAACCAATATAGGTAGGTACAGCGCAGGGGCGGGTGGGAGGGCCCAGTTGATAGTCGCAGCGAACCAATTCGCTATCGACTCACCATCACCACTACCAGATCCCCTGAACCGGGGAGAACTGGTAGCAATCCACCACTGCATCTAGGCAAGAAAAATCAAATGTACAGGTACAGATTAGGTGAAACCTGGCTCAATGCTAGTAACTATGACGGGGATCTTCGAGCCCTAATGGACAATTACTTAAATATGAGCCAGCAGCATGTGGCAACAGCCAAAAAAGCCAATGTAATTCTAGGTTGCATTAACAGAGGGATAGAATCAAGATCATATGAAGTATTTGTACTGCTTTATAAAGCCTTAGTAAGACCACATTGAGAATACTGCATTTAGTTTTGATATTATAAAAAAGATGTTGAGACTCTGGAAACAGTGCAGAAAAAAGCAACAAAGGTGATTAGGGGGCTGGAGGCTAAAACAAAGAATGGTTGCAGGAATTGGGTATGTCTACGCTAGTGAGATTAGATAACCATTTGTCTGAAATAGTATAGGGTTTTCTGCCTAAGCATGGGGTTGGACTAGAAGACCTACAAGGTCCCTTCCAATTCTCCTATCCTATCCTGTCCTATCCTATCCTATCCTATCCTATCCTATCCTATCCTATCCTATCCTATCCTATCCTATCCTATTGAAAAGGACTGGGGTGACATGATGATAGTGTTCCAATATTTGAGGGGCTGCCACAAAGAAGAGCGGGCCAACCTATTTTCCAAAGTACCAGAAGGCAAGACAATGGATGGAAAGATGCAACCTAGAACTAAGAAATTTCCTAACAGAACAATTAACCAGTGGAGTAGCTTGCCTTCAGAAGTTGTGGGTGCTCTACCACTGGAGGCTTTTATAAAGAGACTGGACAGCCATTTGTCTGGAATGTATAGGGTCTCCTGCTTAAGCAGTGGGTTGGACTAGAAACCTCCAAGGTCCCTTCCAACTCTTATTCTGTTACCCAAGGAGGTAAGAGCCAAATCAGCCTTGAGTCCTTGTTATGCAGAAAGAGGTCCAGGAGGGATCCTCCCTAAACTTCACAGGATATGTCTGAGAGTTATGCAGAATGTGTTTTAATCTGGCAAGCAAACGGAAATAAAGAAATTAAGCTGAATAGTTTATTGTGCTGTTCTTGGTTCCTTGCACCTGACACATACTCTCTTAAGGTTCTTCATTCATCTCTCTCAGGAATACACACGCCCAATGATGTGGCGGCAAAGTAGGACTTGGGAGGGAGGACTTACAATGTCTAAAGAAATAGAATAGTTGTCACAGTAATAAAATGAAACTTTATTCATATTGTGCCAATTTTTAATTTACTTTAATTTTTGAATAGGTACAAATCCAAGAATTTTTACATGAAAAACAAATTCTTGAAAAGACCATTGAGAAATTACAAGAAAGAGAAAGAGAGTTAACGGACACTCTTCAGACAAGAGAGGTATTGTAAGTTCTGATAGATTTTGATATTTACATATAGTATAATTATTACAAAAACATAGCTTAAAATATCTTCCTGTTTAAAATAATCATATACTTGACCCTTCATCAACCTCTTGAATAGCAGATAAGCATGAAGTTGAAGCTGCATTCATTTCTCTCTTTATGACTATCTGCATCTACTCAGTGAGTGGTGCTTTACTATTTTTATGTAACAGCTACATGTCATTGTCAGGTTTTTAGAAATGGCAAAGTATGCAGGATTTTTAATGTACAATTCTCCCATATATGACCAATAATTGTTTTTACTGTTCATAATAATATTATGATTATCTATCCTGAAGGTAGAACAAGAAGCAATGGGTGGAAACTAATCAAGAGAAGCAACTTAGAACTAATGAGAAATTTCCTGACAGTTAGAACAATTAATCAGTGGAACAACTTACCTCCAGAAGTTGTAAATGCTTCAACACTGGAAGTTTTAAGAAGAGATTAGATAATCATTTGTCTGAAGTGGTGTAGGGTTTCCTGCCTAAGTAGGGGGTTGGAGTAGAAGACGTCTAAGGTTCCTTCCAACTCTGTTATTCTATTCTATTCTATTCTATTCTATTCTATTCTATTCTATTCTATTCTATTCTACTCTACTCTACTCTACTCTACTCTACTCTACTCTACTCTACTCTACTCTACTCTATTCTGTCAGAAAGAAAAAAATTACTGCACAATTTCATATAGGAACCATCTATCTGGAAGCAGATAGTGATACACATATTATCTCCAAAGCTTTAATAGCTAAATTAATTGCAGACAGGCCACCATTTAAGTTTTTATTAGGAAACACAAAATACTTATGTTCAGGCAGTCTTTGCTTAATGACTGCCCTGCTATATGAGGTTATAACAGTGATGAAAAAGTAATTTTATGACCAGTTCTCATACTTACTACCATTGCAGTGTCCCCATAATCACGAGGTCAATATGTCGGTACTTCACAATTGGCAGGTATTTAAGAATTACAGTGTCCTCAGTCACATTATCCCAATTTGTGCACTTCATAGCCAGCTTCCAACAAGGAGAGTAAATGGTGAAGGCCAAAGTAAAATCACAATAACACAATACTCACTAAACAACTGCAAGTGAATCACTTAACCACAGTAGAATGAAGTCATTAGCTCACTTCAGTCATATGATGTATTGCTTAATGACTGTCACCTAGCCAGGGAGTTGTGGTTGCTAGGTGAGGACTATCTGTAAGTGGCTATTTGTGGCAGTTTAAAGACTTATTTCATTTATGTTTGTAATACGACCAGTTAGAACACATAACTGACTAGAATTTTGGTTGTAAGTCGAGGCACCATGTGATCAAACTTGATTTTATGTCAGGTTTTGTGATGATTGTTAGCAGTTGCTAAGTGAACCACATGATTGTTAAATGAACCACGTAGTCATAAAGGCAAACACATTTTAACCAATGGGGTTTTTTTAAACCAGAAAATGCCAAAAAATTATAATGTTTAGTATGCTAATGTTATTGAAAATGGTATGTTGTAAAAATACACTCATGCATTAATTGTTACCTGTAGAAAGAAAGACATGATTTGGAAATGCAATTGTCTGATGAATTTGAAAATAAACAAAATTGTTTTCAACAACTTGCAACAGTGAAAGCAGAGCTTGAAAAAGAAATGTATGTATTTATATTAATATATGGTTAGCATGCTATTAGTTATGAAAGGCTTTTATAAGAAAGGCTTTTACTTTTAATATATAAAGAGGACTTCCTGAAATATTAATTCACATTTTTTTACATTGTTTTTATTATAAATGTGCTTGGTTGCAGCTTAGCTTCTTCCCTAGGTATATTTTGAGATCACCTAGATCCATTCTACTTAGAATTGCTACTGTTTGATTTGTGATTTTATTTCACCGAACATGTCTAAGGTCGGTTGTTTTTGTTTTTTGTGATTTGTAAAGCATGCCATACATTGGCAATATCAGTTTTATGGGGTTTTTATTTGCAATCTCAGAATGTGAATGCTTTTTGTTTCTAAATTGGTCAGTGACCATAATAAAATTTACTACTATTATTACTCGTACAATTTTAAAATGGCATTATTTGATGAATATTTTATTTCAGTACATATAATACATATAGATGTGTACATATAGTAAACATCTATATATACATAGTATAGTACATATAGATGTGGTCTTAGTATGAAACTTGTCAATTTATAAAGTATTTGTAGTGGGTTTTATGTTAAGTGCCATTAAATTGCTAATGGGATCAAAGTTCCTTAGCTGGTCTTATACGTTAGGTCTGCTTGTTAGATCTTATCACATAATGTTATAGAGTAGTTTAAAAATATATATGAATATATAAATAATTGTTTATAGTATTATTATTTTTACAGTCTAAAGAATAAAGAGTTAAATATGGAGTGGAACAAAATTTTATTTGAGAAAGAACAAATTATAACAGAGAAAAAGATGGTGGATGATGAACTTCAAAAATGTAAAGATACTATTAAGGCAAGTTCCTGACTACATTTTTTTAACTAAACTGTCTACATATAGATTTTTTGTGTGCCAATAATTGTTTTTACTTTCAAAACTAAATTATAATTGTATGCTTCCAGTGCATCTTACTGTTCTCTAAGATGCATAAGAATAGAACTTAAATGACTTTTTTTTATTAAAAAAGCTGAAAGCGGTTCTGAGTGAACTTTCTATTTCTTTTTCTTCTATTCTTCTATTCACTCAATTCTTGGAGACTGCCTGGACAAGTCCATACAGTTTTCTTGTGAGGTTTTTCAGAAGTGGTTTTCATTGCTTCCTTCCTAAGGCTGAGAGAAAGTAATTGGCTCAAGATCACCCATCTGGTTTTGTGCCCAAGGCAGGAGTAAAACTCATGGTCTCCCAGGTTCTAGACTGATGCTTTAATCACTACATGAAACTGGTTCATGAAAGTTCTATAAGTGACTATGCAATATTTATAGTATATGTACTTAATTTATTAGTTTTGCATTTTCTACATTCAGTTGCTTGTCTTTTTGTTTAGAATGTTAAAAATACAGATGAAGAAACCAAAAATCAGATAGACATTTTAAAGCAAGCTAACCTCCTCTTAAGGTAAGATGAGGTAAGGTAAATTTACTGTGATATATTCATTAAAATTTAAATTTCAAGTTATTACATGTTGTTCTTTATGTAATATGGTTCTTTCTAACTCTAGTTTTACTAACATATCATCAGATATCAGACAAAACAAAAACAAAAACCATGGGATGCTTTATCATTTTCTTATCAAAAGCTGTTCCAGGACTTTATTTGGAGTATTGAACCAAATGTTACTTTCCTAAAGATCGTATTTTATTTGATTAACCACTTAAATCAAAACGTTTTTTCTCTGTTACAGTTTATTTGGAAGTAAATATGTCCTGGTGGATGTTTGCTCCTTATAACCCCAATTTTTATTAGGATAGATCTTCACAATTTGGATATAGCAGTGCATCTTTTTGGCATATATCCTAAACAGTTCACTAGCATCTCTAACTGACAAAGGTAGTTGTTCACTTCAAACATGCAATAGATAAGGGGGCAGATTACAAAAGGTAATTATACTATACAGATATGTGCAAGCATGGATTACACAATAGATCATAATCTAATATTATTGGATATGTATGAAGATTTCAATTTCTACATGAATTTAGCAATGTCTTTATTATAAGTATTTTATAGGTGCATGGAAGTAATTGCATTCATTAATTTTTGTTATATAGCAATGAATTAGAGGAAGTAACGGAGAAACTAAAACAAAAGGATGAAGAAGCAAAAAACAAAGTTGATGAAAATGAAGAAAATGTATGAATTCACACTGATTAACATAAAAATAATATATGCAAGTTATAAAAAGTAGCATGTAATATGTGATGTTTTGCAAGGAATGAATGTCTAAAGATATGAAAATAGCTGTGCAGAAAAGCAAATTTCTAGTCCCTTTTTTATATTGATGTAAATTAGGAATATATCATGAAAATTGTAAAAATAATCTGGTGTAGTAGGAATGGGATATTAAAAAGTATGTGTGGAAAAACATGTAGAAATGGGGTCAAGACTGTATAAGTGATGTAAGAATATGGTCTGAGTACAAAGATTAATTATCAGTACTACAAATTCCATTGAAATAATTGGCTCTACATTCAGTTATGTTTGGTGTAGCTTCTGAGAAACAACATGGAGAATTAACGTATTTTGAATTTGTCATATAGATATTTTTATTTGTTTAATTCAGAAGGATTTATTACAAATGTGGAGCTTTGATCACATTTAAAAAAGCATGGTTTAGAAACTACCAACATTATTATTACTTAGGGATTCATGAATCAAATGAGCAGCAAATGTTTATGTAACAATTAATGTATTAGTCCCTCAAATGCCATCAGAAAATGAAAAAAGAAATACCTGCCTATGTTAATTTTTTTTCATAGTTCTAAATAGAATTTAATGAAATTAGTAATGAATTTTATAATACATCTGTCATTATTTATAATATATTTCTAGATTAGAGATATTGAAAATGAAATTTCAAAAAAGGAAAAACAACTGAAAACATTAGAAAACAAGGTATGAAAATGTAAAAAAAACTACCTATTAGGCTTTATAGGAACTTTGATATTTATCCATTTTTTGAAATGCTTCAGGATTCAGAAACAATCTTTCTATCAAATAGAAATGTATTATTAATTCTAATCACTGAAAATGTTTATTGCAACTTTTGTTTTTCTATGCATTTAATACTTGTAATCAAAAGTAATAAATGAGTATGCATCTATAACTCATATATCCTCCTTTATTTCGGATAAGTATTTGTGCATATGTTTACATTGCATTTAATCTCAATGAATGGTTGGTTTTTATACTGAAGATAAAACAATTATCAGAGCTGCAGTAATAGCAAGTTTTGAATAAGCCATAATCAGAAGAAATATTTCAAATCAGATATCCAAATAATAGGATTATATCTAGAATAATTATGTGATATATTATTACTGTTTGAAATATGTGTTATTGTGCTATTTAGGTTAATAGTTTAAAGAAGCAGATTGAAATGAAAATCAAGAATATTGAAGTACTACAACAAGAAGTAAGTACTGATATATTTCATGCATAAAACATAGCATATACCATATCTATTAAAATTTTCATTCAAATTTGTCCTACTAAATTGTCAGTGGAATATGGTAATTCAAAATATTACCTCAGTTCACATAGGTAGCTTAAAGTTCACTCTATAAATTCTGGCTTTATATGTAACTGGTCACTAAAAAGACCCCTTCCCCTTTTAGAAACAAAATATAAGTGGGAATAAAGTAGAGTGATATTTGTATTAAATACCTATAAAATGCGTGTGCTATATTTGCATCCAATAATGCTTTTTTTCTCTTTACACTTTCAATTATTCCACTTGTAGGGAAAATGATATTTCAGGCCATGGTATATAATGATTACGTTACTGCAATGCAATGACAATACATTTGATCTAATCTAGATTCCATTAATACTAAGCAAAAGATTTATACAAACATAATTGAATAATAGGATCTGAAGATAACAAGGATTAGGGTTAGGGTTAGGATACCATCTTGTGATTGCTGATTGCTTCTTAAAGGAGCTACACCTTTTCATGGGCTCACATGATGTTGGGCAGACTTAAAATACATATTTGAGTTAAGGAATTATAGCTATAATTGCATAAATGTTGGTATATAATTAAATATGCAAATAAAGTCTTCATTAGTAATTGTTACTAGAATAAAAGCTTGAAAAAGAAACTTGGATCAGAAAGCAAGCAACTGACTATTACTGAAGGAAAGGTAGGCATGTTTATTTTTTGCATTAGTAACAAAATTGTTGTAAGAAGTAATACAAATCTGAGGAATTAGATCTGTAAGGTATGATACATAGTGGCATTTAACAAAAGCAATTATGAATTAATTTTTTACTACTATGGCCGCCTGAGGGATACACAGTTTGAACAATATAGTAATAGACTAAAGGAATAAAAGCTTTTAAGACATCTGAAAATAATTATTTGACTTCAATTCTCCAACTTAATACAATTCTGCTGACATTAGTTTTGGTATGATAAGGAGTGTCAAATATTACCTATTGTCATGCCTATAGGGCCGTGTTGGCAAACCTATGGTACGCGTGCTGGAAGTGGCACACAGAGTCATTTCTCCGGGCACGCGGAGCCATCACCCGTTGTTCTTCTGGGTTCCGGTACGCCGGCCATCTGGTTTTCATGTGCATGGGCGTGCCGGAAATTGTAAGAGCAGCCGTCCATTGCACATGCGCACTCCAGGAAAACGATCTTCCTGTTTCCAGAGTGCGTATGTGCACCGGCCAGCTGGTCTGGTTTCTGGCACACATGCGCACACAAAGACTAGCAATTGGCGCGCGTGCCAAAAGACGCAGAGAGGGAATCCCGGGGGTCACTTCCTAAGGGAGCAGAGCAAGGTAAGCCAGGGATTCCCTCCCTCCCTGCCCGTGTGAGCTACTTGTGCGGTCCCAGGCGGTCCGGACCACTGGTGGACCAGCAGCCTTTTGCCCATGCTGCTCTCCCAGTCAGAAGGCGGTGCGGG
The DNA here is from genome assembly GCA_022577455.1 of Arizona elegans. Lineage (NCBI taxonomy): Eukaryota > Metazoa > Chordata > Lepidosauria > Squamata > Colubridae > Arizona > Arizona elegans. The sequence goes on from JAKOOJ010000002.1 coordinate 169,936,616, forward strand.
GAAACACACAAGAAGGCCGTGATTGCTGCCAGCTGGGCCCGCCCTCCTCCGGTTGGCAGGCGGCTGAGGTTTGCAATGAATGGCGCAAGCAGGACTGCAGCTCTGCCCCCGGGCTGTAAATGCGCCTTGCGGGAGCGGAGGCTCGGGACAGTCGAACCCTGCCTGCCTTACGATGGGCCTTTCCAAGGCAGGGCTGGGCTCTCCAACCTTGGCAACTTTGAGAACTCTGGGAGTTCTCAAAGTCCACAAATCTTAAGGTTGCCAAGGTTGGAGAGCCCTGTTCCAAAGAGCGCCTGCAACCTGCGACTGAAGGAGCTGGAGTTGTGGCTGCGCTGGCCATCCCATCCCCCCATCCCATTCGGCTCCCTTCCCCCTGGCCGCCCCTCCCACCATCAGGCTCGGCGCCTGCTGTCGCCACAGGTGGGAATCATCTGCGCTGCTGGCGGATCCCGGTTTTCTCCTCGCTGCGCTCCAAGGAACCCAGGAATGGAGTGCCAGGACCCCGGCCGCGCTGTGCTCTCCCCCGAGGCGGCCCCTCCTTCTTCTTGCCAGCCCTGAGCGCCGAGGGAAGCACCGGGTGGCTATTTTAAAAGGGGCGGGAGTGGTTTATGCAAGCCGCAGGATAAGTGCATTGCATTTCAGGCGGTGGCTAGTGCCAGCCTGTGCTGCCGCCCGAAAATTCTGTATCAGATCATTTGTTTAGTTTATTAGCTTCTCCAGATTTTTTCATTCAATCTCAGGCTGCTGAAACCTCCCCAAAGGTCCCTCCAAGCGGCCCTCGCAAACTCCCCCCGCGCTCCTGGGGCTGTCTCGGGAGAGAGCGCAGCGCGGCCGGGGTCCTGGCGCTCCCTTGCTGGGTCCCTCGGAGCGCAGCAAGGAGGAAACCCTAGATCTGCCGGCAGCGTGGATGATTCCCACTTGCAGCGATTGCAGGCATCGAGCCTGATGGTGGGAGGGGTGGCTGGGGGGAAAGGCGCCAAGTGGGGTGGGGGGGACGGGATGGCCGGTGCAGCCACAACTCTAGCTCCTTCAGTTGCGGGTTGCAGGCGCCCTTTGGAACAGGGCTCTCCAACCTTGGCAACCTTAAGATTTGTGGACTTTGAGAACTCCCAAAGTTCTCAAAGTTGCCAAGGTTGGAGAGCCCAGTCCTGCCTTGGAAAGGCCTGTCGTAAGGCAGGCAGGAGCGTTTGACTCTCCTGAGCCTCCACTCCCGCAAGGCGCATTTACAGCCCAGGGACGGACCTGCAGTCCTGCTTACGCCATTCATTGCAAGCCTCAGCCGCCCACCAACCGGAGAAGGCGGGTGGGCCTGGCTGGCAGCAACCGTGGCCTCGCGTGTTTCCCCGCACTCCCCTCTGACTGGGGGAATAGCGTGGGCAAAAGGCCTCTGCTGGGATGGGTGAATGGGGTGCTGCCGTGTTGGCAGGCAGGGCCGAGAGCGCTGCCGCCGGCTTGGGAACAGCTGTCTCGCCAGGGTAACTGGTTGTCCTCTGGTAAGAGGCGCGCCGGCCCTCTTGGAAAAAGTGGGGGCGCATGCGTGGCGGGCACACACATGCGCAGTGGGGGTTGCATGTGTGCATGTGCAGTGAGGTACATGCACATTAGGACCATGGTGGGGGGGTCATGTGTGCATCCACAAATGGGGGCCTCTGTTGCATTATGGGTGCTGGCATGCGAGAGCGAGCAAGAGCTCTCGCGCTCGGACTTTTGGCACGCAACGCCAAAAAGGTTCGCCATCGCTGCTATAGGGCATCTGTCAGAACCCTGACACCTATTTGGGCATATATTTTTCAAAATTGATTCAGAAGTATTTAAATGTTACTCAGGATAACTCAAGTAATGCTTCTCTGCTATTACTTAAAACAGCTCCTCTTTTTTTTAGATTTCTGTGAGAGATTCTAAAAAGGTGTTGTTACTTGAAAGTCACATTAATATTACAGAATTAATTTCTTAAAGCAAGAAACTGAAAAAGTGGAAATGCTTAACTGAAAAGCAGAGACTAGTTGATCTTTAGTGAGGTCTGAAGTAATTCTTAATATTTTTTGAAGTAGGCACATTTGAAAATTTCATTAAATTCTGTTCTGCCCCAGCTCCGGATTCCCAAGGATTGTGACACACACCAACGGTCCTTATCAAAGTTATAACATACCAAGAATAAACAAAGTCCTGTAAAGGTTGGCAACCAGCCCAGAAAACAAGATACGATAAGACACTCACTCTCCAACATGCTCTGTAATAATTACACGTTGTTTCCAGCAAGAAATTACTAACTGCGTGCGACTTAAATAGGCTAAGGGAGTGGCCAATTATCCTCAAACCTTACTCTCGAGGAGACCTCCTCCTCCTGAGTAGCCACTCCTCCATTTTGGCAGCCCTGTGTGCTCGAACATTGAGGAAAGGCTCCTCCCCTTCGCTCTCTCCACTTGAAGGAGCCTCTGGAGGTTCTGAAGGCCCTGGCTGAGTCTTGGCTTCTGGCACTACATCCTCTTCAGCCTCCTCGCTGTCCGACGCGAGAGCCAGCCTAGCAGGCTGCTGGCGCGATCTCACACCAGCCTCCTCGTTGTCGGGATCAGCCATGATCCGCACAGGCTGCTGGCGGACCACAACAAATTCCCTTTTGTTTCCATTGATTTCATGTCCATTTTAATTCCTGAACTATGTTGGGATCCCATTTGGAAATAGTTAAGATTACCATATTTGGGTTGCAAAAATCTAGAAAACTTAAACAATTAGAAATATGGTTCACTGCAAGGAAAATGCAGAAGCAGAATTCATAGAGAAATGTACGAAAAGTTGATAGGAAGTAAATGATGTTGTTTGGACATATCCCTTGGTCATTATGAATAGGAATAAACTTGTTTTTCATTTTTGTTGTTCAAGGTGAATAATTTGCAATTAGAGTTGGAAAACACAAATAGGTTATACAAAGAAACAAGTGACAACTATAAAAATGAAATTGAGATGTTTAAGACAAATGAAAAAAGACTTCTTAAGGAGGTGAGAATTGATGTTTTTGGTATTTTGTAGAATTGCACAATTTACATTGCCATAATTGTATACAGTATTTCATTGTATGGTTTGTGATTTATGAGTTATTTACAGGTTGACTATTTGATAATTTTGATTTGTCTTCAGAATGTTCTCAGGAAACAAGATGTAAAAGATTGATATGGGTTGAGAGAAGAAATATTATATCTCATCTTTAGAACTAACTTTAGAAGCAAATTCCTAAAAGTTTGGGAAAAGTGGGGAGCTGAAACACATTCAAAATGATATATAGACACTCATCCCAGAGAAAGAAGCAATGAATGCCACTTTAATCCAACAACAGCAAAAAACCTTAGCTTAGATCTTTGTCTCTCTTCCATCCCTATAGACTCATGGCCATAACTAGAACATTGTAGTTTTAAACTTTAACTGAAACACTGGATAGCCTCAAAGTTGTAATAATGAGGGCAAGAATAAATGCATTTTTCTCACACCTACAGATTGATAGAGGACAAAATAAATCTCTTTTAGGCTTCCCCTTGGAAACAAAGGTAACTTTATCTGACAATTTCAATACAAATTTTAGCTTATATTGCTTATAAAATATAGTAAGATATAGTGTAAGGCAAAATAAGATAATATATTAAATAATGAGTTCATACAAACAATGAAAAGGGAGTACCATATTTTCCGGCGTATAAGACGACTGGGGGTATAAGACGACCCCCTACTTTTCCTGTTAAAATATAGGGTTTGGGCTATACTCGCCGTATAAGACTACCCCTCTTCCAACGCACACCAAATAAAAATTAAAAAACATCAGATTTGATTTCAATATGGTAATTTTAATTCAAATGCTTATGCCTTTCCAAGAATCTAGTACACCAGGATACAGTGGCCTTAAATCTGTTGCTGTGATCTGGGTTAGATTTGGCCCACTGAAGTGCAAACAAAGGTATTTTATTTCGTGTCACTACACAACCGTTTTGGCGATGCTCATTCACCATGTCTGCTACATGTTTTTCGAGTTCTGGCCAATGTGGGGTGCCTCTTCTTAATGCACATTTACCCCTTGGCATACTCTTTAACGCTTTTACATTTGCTTTCCAGTCCCGAACCATCTTTTCTGTTACTTCATATTGTCTTGCAGCAGCACAGTTATTATGTTCCATGGCAAAGTTTACAACTTTAAGTTTAAAACTGGCTTCATATTTCTTTCTTCTTGCTGGTGGAGCCATGATGGGGTCTTGACTGTTATATTTGTATACTATACTGTATGTACTGTTGCTGTACTGTAGAGAAAGGTAATGGGCTACGCTACGTGTAGTGGCAAGAGGGCTATTTTGTACCAGGTTTTTTTCCTTCACCCATGCAGCCTTGTCGAGATCCGCACAGCTTCATGAATCTGAGTTGCTGGCACTGACTGATGACGCTAGGGGAGCGCCGACAACATTGACAGAAAGCTGTGCCGATCTAGTCAAGGCTGCATGCTGCTGAATGCTGGAACCAGCTGGCTGCTGAGCAGAGCTTCTCCCAGGCATCTAGGGGGGTATTACCGACGCTCCGACTTCCCCAGCTGACCCCCACTGATGGCGAGCTCCACCGGTCTGGGGAAGTCAGAGTGTCGGTAATCTCTCCCTGGATGCCTGGGGGAAGCTCCGCGCAGCAACCAGCTGGTTCCAGCATTCCAAGGCGATTCCAAGGAGGTCCACGGTGAAAGCGGCGCCGCGGTCGACCTGGGCCAGCACCTTGCACACCTGGCTCTGCGTCTCCATTATGAGAAGCTCCATGCGACTTCGCATGTCTCCGCCCCAGACGCGCAGCTCTCGCAATCCGCTCACCGGAGGAGCCATGAAGTGCTCGCACCGCCTTGCCAGATCTTCCTCATCCTCCTTTCCCCATGGCTTTTCCGGTTGTAATTGCTGCTGCCGCCGCTGCCGCCGAGTCAGCTCCTTCATCTCCGCCCGCCGCACCAGACCCAGCCCGGCCAGCGCCGCCGTGGCTCCCGCAGTCCAAGCGGATCGGCACCCGGGCTCGCAGGTGAAGGGTGGGAGTGCGCAGCGCACTTTCCTGGCTTGGCGCCGATCCGGATGGCTGCAGAAGGAACTGGGCACCGGCTGTCATGTCTTTTCTGCTGTGCGGGATTCGGCACCTGGGCTCCCGGGGTTTAAGCCTCCGGGCCGGCCCGCGCTGCTCCAGGATGTTCGCTTCGGGCTCCTTGGAATCGCTGCCGGGCGGTTCTTCCCGTTGGGGCGATGGTGGGTGGCAGCGATCGGCGTCGCTTGGACTGCGGGAGCCACGGCGAACTCCTTCCCCACGAGGTATTGGTCTGCATTTCACCACCTCTCCCAGGCTCGCAGCCACCCACCATCACCCCAACGGGAAGAACCGCCCGGCAGCGATTCCAAGGAGCCCGAAGCGAACATCCTGGAGCAGCGCTAAGTTACCTTCCGGGGTAGAGGGGTGTGTGTGGAAGAATAGGTGAAGCTAAAACGGCTTTCTCGTTCATCCCGGTGTCGGGAGAAGCGGCTTGAGGGGCGCCCGAGCTTTTAAGATTTTAACCTGGGCTAATCGGGCGGGGGAGTCTCCATAATGGAGACGCAGAGTCAGGCGTGCAAGGCGCTGGCCCAGGTCAACCGCGGCGCCGCTTTCACCGTGGACTGCTGGGAAAGAAAGGAAGGTGACCCGAATTCTGGGGTAGAGTGGGGACGCGTTCCTTTCTCGTGGGACGCGCACTGCCTGGCACCTCTTGTAGGTTGGAACTAATTTGGAGTACAGCTTCCCCTCAATGTTGCCGGCGCTCCCAAAGTGTCATCGGTTAGCGCCAGCAACTCAGATTCGGGTACCCGGCGTATAAGACGACCCCCGACTTTTGAGATGATTTTCCTGGGTTAAAAAGTCGTCTTATACGCCGGAAAATACAGTAATATTACAAACAGTTAGACTACAACTGCAAAAAACAAAACTAACCTTACACATGCATCAGATGCTTTCTTCCCAAAGGATGATGCCTGATTTTGAGTTCAATAAAGTAAAAGGCATTTGGATAATCTCATTTTAAAAATAATAAGAACAAAAAACTCTTAACTCTTAAGAGCCTTGATAGTACAGTGGTTTAGTGCACCCTGTTATTAACACAGCTGCCTGCAATTTCTGCTGGCTCGAATCTCTCCAAGGCTCAAGGTTGACTCAGCCTTCCATCCTTTCTAAGGTAGGTGAAATGAGGACCCAGTTTGTGGGGGCAATAAACTGACTTTGTATAAAATATACAAAAGAATGAAGGCTATTGCTTAACGCATTGTAAGCCGCTCTGAGTCTCCGGAGAAGGGCGGTATATAAATCAAATTAAAAAAAAACAAAAAACTGAGAACAATAAATATTCCTGTTATTTTGCCCTTCTGTTTACCAAAGATACAGATTGAAAATCAGGAAAAAAGTTAGTGCAGTACAGTGAAAAAGTTAATAAAATGGAATAGAGGCTATCTTATTATCTCTAGAATGGAAGCCTTTCTTGCACTAAGTTACATTGGATAATTTTGCTTTGTACCTGGCCTTTTCTCTTTAGGGCTAGTTGTTGAGACGGTGGTCTACTTCAGCTGCAGGGTGCCCTAGAGGAAATGAATTACCTGGATTTTTAGGATTCAGGCACTAAAATGGGATTGAGGCAGTATTGGTTGCTTTGATGGATAAGATTTATTGGGCCTGGCTAGGAGCACTATTTATAGATCATATTTAATCTGATGATGGCATTTGATTCTCTTGGCCATGTATCCTACTGATATACCTCTGAAAATTGGGGGAGGTATATTTTAAGTGGTTCAACTTCTGCATTAGAAAGAGGTTCTAGATAATTGTTGGGGAAGAGTGGTCTGCTTCTTGGGCAGTCCCTTATGGCAGGGTTCACCAACCCCTGGTCCATGGACCGGCATCAGTCTGCGGCTTGCCAGAAACCAGGCCTCGCAAATAAGCAAAGTCCCACAGGATGCAGGCAGCATACAAACCCACATCCCCTCCAATCCACGGAAAAATCTTTCTCCACAGAACTGGTCCCTGGTACCCAAAAGATTGAGGACCACTGCCTTATGGGCTCTCCCAAGTATCTATTTTTTCAACTCTGTTGTTTACCGTCAGTATGAAACGGTTGGATAAGGACATCTCAGTTTGGGGTGACACATCACTAGTACATTGATGATACTCGATAGTAAATCTGTAAGTTGAACTAAAAAGTTGTCAAGATATTGATTAGCTGTACGCTGATGGCACTGAGCATCTGGAGAGGGTGAAACAAGATGAGGTTGAACTCAAACAACACAAAATTGCTCTTTGTTTGGAAGCCATCTAGTTCTTGGTTCCATTTTTAAGTCTGAATGGGGAGCCACTCCTGAAGAAACAGCTTTGTGATACACCTTCCTAGACTCATAACTTTTAGTGACTGGGCAGGTGGAGGTTGTGATCAGGAGGACCTTTGTCAGCATCAGTTTGTAATAGTAACTCATATCGTTATCACCTTTGCAGTGCACTTTGCATAGGAGAACATTTCAATACAAGCTACAATTGCTACAGGATACAGCAGTTCTTGGGCTGAGAAGTCCAAGAACACTATCACATTAGACTGATACTTCCAAGTGTCATCCAGTATTGGTTTTGACCTCTAAAGCCCTTAATGGCTTGGTTCCTAAATTCTTGTAGAACCGTTTTTTAATGACTAAAAATGCATGGGAATGGCATAATGGGAATGGCATAATGATTGGAATAATTGGTACTCTGGCCAGAGCATCTTATAGGGAAAAGGGCCTGGTGGCTCAGCAGACTAAAGGCATTGTGATTAACACCAGCTGTCTGCAATTACTGTAAGTTCGAATCTCACCAGGCTCAAGGTTGACTCAGCCTTCCATCCTTTCTAAGGTAGGTAAAATGAGGACCCAGTTTGTGGGGGCAATAAGCTGACTTTGTATAAAATATACAAAAGTATGAAAGCTATTGCTTAAGACATTGTAAGCCACCCTGAGTCTCCGGAGAAGGGCGGCATATAAATCAAATTAAAAAAAAAGGGGGGCAGCACAAAAATTTAATAAATAATATTTTAATGATATTTCCCTCCTAAAGATATACAGTAGTCTGACCCTTGGAGATCAGCTGGATGTCTGTCTTGGTTCTATATCAAATGTAATCAAGATAGATTCCAATTCCAAATGCCTGTTTGAAATTAACGTTGCCTTATATTGATTGGTATTGTCTGAAAATCCAGAAAATTATTATATTAAAAATATAGCTAATTCAATGTATGTTAGCCTAATTAAATTCATTTAATCATTTTCTCTCATTTAATCACTTTTAGTCATATGTTTTGTCTTGTTTTTAGATAGAAACAATGAATTCTTTAACTAATGAAGCAGTGGCAATGCAGAAAGAAATAGATATCCGATGTCAGCACAAGATTACTGAAATGGTAGCACTTATGGAAAAACATAAGGTAAGCATAGCCTTTTATCTACATATAAACAAGGGATAGATAATACAATGCTGACCATTAGCACCACTGCCTGTCAGCAACCAATCCTCCTCTGTGTCTATGAGGGCAGGCAGCTCTCTGTCTGGTCGACCACCTCCTCCAATGCCTGAGGGGCCTGGGCAGCATCATTCTCAGCCCCTGGCTTCTCAAACATGCCAAATGAGATGTGCTATCCCTGTCAGACAGTTCTGGTTCTGGTTCCAACTCTTCCTCCTCTGAACCTGGCTCCAACGGAGCCATGACACTCAGTTACTTAGTGATCATTTGAAGCTGTAATGAGCCTCCCCAGAACTACTTACGACCCAGTTTTCAAGTTCTGGCAGTCTTTCCCTCCCATTTTTGGTGCTTGGCATTCAGCCCATCTTCATGTTTTTGTGACTGCGATTCATGACTTTTTTTTGCTAGGAACCTGTGTTTACTTCTGATTTACTTAGGTACAATGGGCTTCCTTAAACATGGTGCTCACTGAAGGACTGTGGCACTAAAAAGGTTATAAAACTGGGCATGATCACATGGTGTCCCATTTAATGACCAGCACAAATTACAATCATAATTCAGGGCTCAATTCTGGTCATAACTTGAAGACTACTTATATACTACTTCTCCCTACACCTGGCTTTGCAACCTGAGTCTGGAGAGTGAGTTTTGACTTTTCTTTCAGAAATTATGACTGTATGACTGTAACCTTATTGCTGGTATCCTTAAGATTTATATTGACTGTTTCCCTATGACTATTATTAAGTGTTGTACCTTATGATTCTTGACGAAGATATCTTTTCTTTTTATATACACTGAGAGCATATGCACCAAGACAAATTCCTTGTGTGACCAATCATACTTCGCTAATAAAGAATTGAATTCTATTCTATTCTATTCTATTCTATTCTATTCTATTCTATTCTATTCTATTCTGCAAAGCAAAGGCTTATAGGAGGCTTATTACAAATTTCAGGTTCCTTTCACTTTTCATTTCTACTGCATGCACTCACTTTTATCTTTCTGATAGGGAGTTTAGAAGGAGGGGAAATCTTTTTCACTTACTTTTAATTCCCTGTTCTGAGTCTGTATTTCTATTAGAAAAAGCCATTTATATCTGCTTCTCGAAAGAAGAAATTTACCATATTTTTCAGAGTATAAAATACACTTTCTTCCCTCCTAAAAGAGGCTGAAAATTTGGGTACTCTGAATGTAGCTTTTTCTAAGCTTTTTTTTCAGCCCTAATGAGGTGCTAGAGAGTGACACAATCTTTGCCTGTTCCCTCCGGCTCTCAGCTGTGCTTTAGAAGCTTTTTTTCAGTGAAGTGATCTTCCGTGCTTTGCCTGCTCCCTCTTACTCTAAGCTTTTTTTCAGCCCTAACAAGGCACTAGCAAGTGAAGCACTTTGCCTGCTCCCTTCGACTCTCAGCTGTGAAGCTTTTTTTCAGTCCTAATGAGGCACTAGTGAGTGAAGTGAACTTTGCCTGCTCCCTCTGATTCTCAGCTGTGCTTTAGAAGCTTTTTTTCAGTGATGCAATCTTCTGTGGTGTTTTGCCTGCTCCCTCCGACTCTCAGCTGTGAAGCTTTTTTCCAGCCCTAATGAGGCGCTAGCAAGTGAGGCACTTTGCCTGCTCCCTCTGACTCTCAGCTGTGAAGCTTTTTTTCAGCCCTAACGAGGCACTAGTGAGTGAATTGATCTCTGTGGTTTGCTTGCTTTTTTCATTGCTTTTCTCTCCAAAGATCAGTTATACTTTAGAAGCTGTTTTTTATCCCCAAGCAGGGTCTGGCCAATAGTCTGACCAGACTAAGGACGCTGGCCAGATGAATACCTGGTAGGCAGATTCCCCCCCCCCCTATTTTTCTCCCTAAAAACTAAGCTGCGTCATATACTCCGGTGCCTCTTATACTCCAAAAAATACGGTAAGCAAGGACCAGTGAGTAGTTACTATAAAGCAAAATGTTATTGCAGAAAATTGAGGGAAAGATGATATCTGAATAGTAAACATTGGCAATGATGAATAATTATATCTCAAATAGATTAAACATTTTGAAGTCATTTTTCTTACTTTAATCATTGTTCTGACTATATGAAGAGAACCTTAGCATGTTTTCTGAGCCATCATCTTGAAAAGGAACACCTTTCCCCAATTGCCTTCCTGTTTGGGAAACGGAAGCATTGTTTTAGTATGGCACAATCTCTCCCACCTCATCTTTCATAATTCTTAAGCTGCTGTTCCTATGCACATATTCTTTGAAAATATTTTTATTAAACACATGGGTCTTTCTTCCATATATGTACTAAGTTTGTATATGTATATCTCAGAACATATATGGAAGAAAGACCCATGTATTTAATAGGGATATTTTCAAAGAATATGTGCGTAGGAACAGTAGCTTAAGAATGATGAAATATGAGGTGGGAAAGATTTGGGCAGGGCAGTTAAATCTCAAGTAATACAGCCAGTGGAGCTGTCTGGCTTGTTCTATTGCATTGGGAGAGGTGAAAATTGTTCAGATCTCGGTCTTTCTTTTTCTCTCTACACAGACATCATATAGACATACATGCATTCACATACCCATATGCAACCTACATTAGTGTAGCTGCTGTCTCATTTCCAATGTGAGTCAAAATTGCCCTTCTTTATTTTTGCTTATGTACAGGTACCTGATAGTTGGTCTTCCATATGTTTGATATTCCCATGTCCCAGCATAAAAAATTAGATGGAATATGCAGTTTCAGTGAGGTGGCCTCTGCCAGCCACAACAGTTTTAGCTATGAAGGCATATAGCTACTAACCAGAAACGTGATAGTGCATTTGCAGTAAGGTTACTATAGCAGAACGTTCACCCTGAAGGCTCTTTTTCCTTGCAACCTAGAATGTCCATACAGAAAGTATTCGCTGTCATAAGAGCACCTTTGCCCAACTTAAACATGCCACAGGCTGGTGGTTTCCATTGTGAAAACATGTCTTCAACAAATGTTAAATATGTCACCTTCAAACCACAGCAACTAAACTATAAATGAACTTAAAGAGGAAACAAAGAGAAAATTTGCTCCTTGTGATCAGTAGGTAAAGAGTTGCTAAAGAGTCTGTATAACTGAAGTCATTTAACCAAGCTAATTTATATTTGAATAGTCAAAACCGTATGACTTACAGAATTTACAGAAAGGTCCTTTGTTTCTAATAAGTTTTGATCAGTGATTAATAGAAGTGGCCTTATGAAAAGAGCACTGTTCAGAATGAAGAGAGCAGCAGAATGGCCTTGTCATTTCATTTTGCTATACAGAAGGGTCTTAAATGCATGTGCAGCACATTAACAGACGCTACTTTTCTTGAAAAGAGACATCTGCTTGAGGCAGATTGACTTCAGTTCAGTACTTCTTACTGAAAAACAAAAGGGATATAATCTCCATAGTAAAAGTTGCTGGTTAAGATAAATCATGTTTACCCCATGCTATAATGTACTTAATTGAAATAATATACAGCCATTTCCCACTCCCTTAATAATTATATCCAAATGCCATATTACTCTTAGTTCGGTTCTTAATGATATCTCACATTAGGGACACACACCATGGAGAAAATTTATGAGGTCTCTTAAGAGTTGATGATGATTTGATGGCACATAATCAGTATGGAATGGAATAATCCTTTTTTTAACTACTAAATATCTGTTCTGTACAGCACCAATATGATAAAACAGTGGATGAGAAAGATACAGAATTAGAGTTTCATATGACAAAACTGCAAGAACTATCATCAGAAATAGAGTCTTTGGTAAGAATATCTTGTAAGTTATTTTCAGATTGATGTGCATTAGATGTAGGTGCTTTAACTTTCTATTTTTCTGAAGTATTTGCATGGCCATACTGGCTAGTATTTAAATGAAAGAACACTCAAAAAATTCAGAGTAAAACTGCAAGTTTAAAAACTTCCTGGCAAATGATAACAACAAATTACTTAGCTGTTTTTGCTGTGAAAATTACATAGTGGTATGCATGTATTCACCAGAATTTGAGTAAAACTTTGTTTTTTAATAGTTTCTTTTTTCTGCTGTATTTACTCTTTATTCCTTTAAAAAAACTGATGAGTATTTCACAGGATCTGTCCCAACTTTATTTCTCGCATAATTGTTCTTCTCAGAAAAATGAACTTTCTTGTAAGAAAAGTGAAGTTTTTTCTCTTCAGGAGCAGCTTAAAAGAGAAATTAATGAGAAGGTATGTCTTCTGAACTTACAGTACAGATACACTGCTGTTCAAATAATAAATTCTTAATATTCTTCCATATAACTAGACACTAAAATATAAATCCTAATTTATATTAGCATAAAAGATGTAATCCAGCAGTAATATGTATATAATATCCATTTAAATAAACCCTTATCTGATTTTTAATTACAAACTAATTAAAAACAAATTACATACCTGAAGGAAAAGGTTAAGAAAAAGTAAACAGCTTTTATTCTTTTTAATAAAAAATAAACATGTTTGAGGGGTACTCTCTGAACTTGATTTTCTTGCAGATGTTTCATTACTGAAACTAGGTAATATTATCAGTGCTGCATTGATTATATAATCTAGTTTGGGTAATGAAACATCTGCAAAAAAACAACCAAGCTGTTGTGACTCTGACCTCCGAGCCCGTCTTATCGGAGGGAGAAGACTTCGAAAGTGAAGGAGAGGAGTTAGCAAGGCTTCCCTCTCCAGGACCCTCCTCTCTGGCAATGCCTCAGGTGTCCTCCGAAGGCCAAGAGATAGGCCAGGAGCCAGGCACTTCCGAGCAGCCGCAGTTAGACAGCAACGGAGATGAGTCTTGGCTGGATCCCCGACAGCGTCAGAAAGATAAGCATGCGCAGCAGAGAAAGAGACATGCCAGAGATTAAGCTGAGTCTCTGGACCACACCCCCCCAGGGGATAAAAGGGGGTGTGGTGGCCATTCAGGCCTTGTGACGGACAAACTGAAAAGCTAGCAAGTCATACTGCGTTTCTGGAACTTCGTTATATGCCCTCCTTGGATTTATTATGGACTGGACTTGACAATTCTTTGGCTTTGTGGATTTATTTTGGTGTATCGGACGGAGGAGAAAAACCTCCCTTTGTGAGTAAAGTCTTTGGCAGGCAGCTACTGGGTTGCTGCCAATTCGTTATCTCAAAGGAATTTCTGACTGCTGGTTTTATTAACTCCTGGCTGACTGTTTGTGTGCGTGTGTGAGACGGGGACAGAACACAAGCTCAGAGCACCGAGGACCCCTCATTCCAACCCTGAGCTACAAATATTCTCCTTTATTGATAAAATATGTCTCTTTAACAGTACTTTTCTAATATGGTTACTAAACCAAACATTATTAAATATATTACGAAGCATACTGTATTCAACACTGCATATTTTATGGAATAACTTTATTATCTTTTAGATAAATATAGCATCTTCAATGAATTAATATCAGAAGAAGCCTTTTGGAAATTATAGTAAAAGTGGAATTTGTATAGTAGTTTGCATTATTCGTCAATCATGAAGCAACTTTTATGCTGTTTAAAATATATTTTAAATATGAAGAAGAATAAAAACAGATTAAAGGCTAAGACCTAAAGTGTTAGCAAATTTGGAAAAATCTGAAGTGGACAGTATTCACCAACCGTTTTAAATAAATTGTACAATATGGTCAATAACTTCGAACAATTATTGAGTCAAGGCAAGCCAAATCTGTGCTGCCTTAGTTTTAATATTTTTACACAATTAGATATATTGATGGTTACTAATTTTTCCATTCAACTGAACTAGAAAGTTAATGAGGCTTATTTATTTATTAAATTTTCATTTACTAGATTTTCAGCTGAGAGTAGATATTAAGGTTGCTTCTGAAATTAAATGACTTCTTAATCAAAAGACAAGTTACATATTATGAAAAAAATCCTTTTACTTGCTTTGTTTTCTTTTTTTTACCTTCAGGAGAACCTAGCCAGAGAAGTAAATCAGGTAAGGAGAGCATACAGATCATGGCTTTAGAATTCTTTCCAACTCTTTCGTAATAGTTTTGTTAAAGATCATGTGGCCAGAAGGGAAGGGGCTTTGAACATTTAGGTTTTTTTTTCCTGATCACTGCTATCTGGTCTGGCTCATTTTTTAATCTTATTCTAACTTGGCTGACTTCTTCCCTCCAAATCAAATTTAGTTTTGATCTGTTCAGCTTTCAAAGTATGATTGTTCAGTTTTCAGACATAGTCGTCCTGATAGACAGGTAAAGTCCAGAGTCCCTTAAGGTAATTTCTTTCCCACATTCTGTTTGGCTGGAAAAGAATAAAAAACAAAGTGACTTAGTAGCTTTCTTTGTCAGAATTTCTTATACTTTGAAATAATTTTATCTTAGAAGTTAGATTAATTCAAGTTAGTTGAATTTATGTTTTTTTTTAATTCTTTTGTACTGTTCTTACTATATTTAATTTTAGAAACTACAGGCATCACTTGTAGAAATTCCTAAAGCTACTAGTTCAGATTCTCTGTCAGTTAACTCCCAAAAGAACATATGTCAACATTTTATACCTGTTAATGAGACCATAGAATATACAGAGAAGTCTTCGTGGACACCTGCCAAGGTTTGTTCCTTAACAAATTATTTTATTTCTCTTTCATTTATTTTAGGTTTACAAAGACAGTTATTGTGAAGCTGGTTTTCAAATATTAACTATTTGATTTTTAGAGAAAAATGTTTTTAAAATATTTTTTATTTTTATTAATTCAAGCCTTTTGGGTACATTAGAGTCATTAAGGCATCAGGCTAGAAATCAGGAGTCTGTGAAATCTACTTCTGCTTTAGACACAAAGCTAACTAAGTGACTTTGGAATAGTAACTCTTGCCTTAGGAAGGAAACAGCTGCATATATTAGTAAGAAAACAGAGGGACTAAAGAAGATCAACAAGAAAACAAATAAAAATGGGGGTAGAATAGAATGCTTACATATGTATTTGCATACAGTATAAATATAATCTCTAACATAAATGTTATCATTTTTAAAGAAAAGTATTATTGTAGTTACCATAAACATTACACTGAAGTGAGATTTCAAGTGCGAATTCAAGAAAATGATATTTAATACAGGGATTAAGAAAAATAAATAAAAATTAAAAATATAGTTAAAAAATTAAGAAAACAAAAATGCGTTTGCAAGAAAAAGCATTTTAGCAACCCTCTCCTTTTGTTATTTTTTCTTTTCGATGAGTATTAATGGGTATGCATTTTTTATTATTTTTAAACATCTGCAATTATTTTATATTTAGATTCTTTTAATTATGTTTAGATAGTTTTCTTCTTTTTCTTCAAAAAAAATGTGTCTTAATTTGCCTTCTGTTATATATTGTATATAAGGAAATAATTCCTGCTTAAGTGTGGTTAGACTTAGGTTACAAATATATACAGTCAATCTTTCCATTGACACATTTTCTCTGATTTTGGACTTTAAAATCTTGTATTGTCAGCAAGATTGTTTTCTTTTGTAATGTTGTGTGTGCCAGATTCTTGCCGCTGTCAGCATGTATCTTAATAAATTGTGATGCTTTTTCATTTTGCTTTCAATGATCAATATTTGTGGTTTCCACTGAAAATTTATTGTCAGACTTTTCTGAATGCTTTGGTATTTTTTTTCCCCAAAACATTTGAGTCTTTTTGAATGAGTGCTATATATGGCAAAAAATTACATTTTCAATATTTATTGTATGATCTACCTAGGTTGGAAATTATTGCAAGAATTTTATACCATTTATAGAACATATACCAATTTTCTCTCATGTTGTGGCTAAGTGTAAATTTTACTATTTTTTCCCATAGTTCCACTGTTACCCTACTTCCCCTAAAATAAGACATCCCCTGATAATAAGCCCAATTGGGTTTTTTAGCGCATGCACTAAAATAACACCCACCCACCCCACTCCCCGGAAATAAGCCCTCGCCGAAAATATTTAAACACATGTGCAGCCGGTCCCCGCCATTTCCTTTGGTTTCCTCCATGCGCCCAAAATAATAAGACCTTCCCAAAAATAAGGCCAAACACTTATTTCGGGGTTCAAAAAAATATAAGACAGGGTCTTCTTTTCAGGGAAACACAGTATTTCTTTAAAAATAATTTTAGAGCATACCAATTTTCTCTCATGTTGTGGCTTAGTGTAAATTTTACAATTTTACCATAATTCCACTGTTATTTCTTTACAAATTTACACTCATTTTATCATTTTTAATTTGTTTTGTCTTCATGTTTTATATCATATTGGTATATGTAATCATCTTTTTCTTATATTAATTATCCTTGAGAAAAAATATTTGAAGATGATGATGATGCTAGTTGGGAAATTGTTGGACTTTCAAGGAATTTCAATTTTTTAAACAATTTTATTAAATTTCAAAAAAAGAGATAATAATGCAAAATTACAACCAAAGAGAAAAGATGGAGAGTAGAATAACAAGGAAAGCTTTAAAAAGTAAAATTAAAAAAAGAAACATCATAAATAACAAAAAAGGATTACTTCCAACATTCTTCAATACAGATACAGTTGTACAATAAAATGCACTTTAACAAAAAGAAAACAGATACAAAACTAAAAATATAATGATATATACTAAAAAATCACTTAATAATTGCAACAGTATATATAATACCATAAGCAGTTTGAATTAAATATATAGCCCATACATACATCATATTATGAATTCCAAAAATAATCATAATATTACTAGATTACTAATTAAATAATATGTATGTTTTAATTAGTATAATTAAAGTTTTAATTATACTAATTAAATAGTATAATTTAATACTAATTAATTAGAAATTAAAAACCAATAAAATACTAATTAAGCACACACATACACACATAAATTATGTAGTATAATGTAATATGACCCTAGGTACTCCTCAAAGGGTTTAAGGAATAGTAATGCACATATTTGAACTTTCTTCCATGTGGTTCAGTCTTTCTGGGATTATTATTACTTTGACTCATTAGGATATTTCATAACCTCTCCCTAGAGTTCCTCTGTTTATGCTCAAACAAAAATGTTAATGTGCTATTACCTTGTTGAATCATTTTAGATGCCTTCCGTCATAATCTATAACAAATTACATCAAGTGAGACATTTAACATTATGTTGCTTAAAATGTTTTAAAAACCTTTTACGGTTTATCTGTTAAAAGCCATCATAACTTGTTTCTAATATTTTATTTTACATAGACATATACTGTAAAGACACCACCAAAATCTAAACTGCTAAGAGAAAGCACCAATTTAGTTTCAGAAGGAAGAAAAAAGAAAAGAAAAGTTATTTTGGAATTGGATTCTCGGTCAGACAGCTCTGAGAACACTGATCTCCTGGTATTAATTTAAAAATTACTCTGTCTTTTTATTGAAATGACTTGGAATATGTTCAAAAAGTAGAATTATTTTATTAATGATAAATAGTAATATTTAATGTAATATCTTCAACTGTTGTGGTTATTCATGATTCTTATTTTTCTTATTTTTATATAAATAATATAAAATATTATTATATAAAATCCTTATTTTTAGAGCAAGAGCAGGGCATTCCTCAGAACTTGATAAAAATTATGAAAAGAAAGTTATAAATGAAATGAAAATGTTTAAAAATTGTAACTTTATAGGTATAGATGATATGACTGGAAAAATGTAAATATATAAGATGGTTGTTTGGGCTAGAGAATTTTTTGTTGACTCTCAACTTGCTTGTTAACTACTAAATAGTAAAATATTGCCAACATAGTAAGAAAGACTAGACGGTACAAGCAACTTACTTCAGAGATTCCTTAGTAGCTTCTTTGCTTCTGGTTTGTTGAATTTTTCCAATTGATGGATTGACTTTAATGCTCCCGGTTCGGACTGGATTGCCCGATCCAGTAGCAATGACGGCAGGTGGTTCAGAGAACCAGTAGCAAAAATCCCTGCCCACCGCCCACGCCCAGCTGAGCTGCGCGATCATCAGGGGCTTTTTTTTTACTTTGAAAAGCATTTTTTCTTCGGCTGAAAAAATGCTTTTAAAAGTGTAAAAAAAAAAAAGCCTGTGACGATCAGGCAACTCAGCTGGGATCGTCAGAGTCTTTTAAAAGCATTTTGTCTACAACCTCTTCGGCTGAAGAGGTGGTAGAAAAATGCTTTTACAAGTTAAAAAAAAAAAAATTGGTCACGCCCACCCAGTCACATTACCCTACCACCACCAAGCCACGCCCACAGAACTGGTAGTAACAAATTTTACATTTCACCACTGCTTTATTGTAATTTTTTTTTTGCAAACCCTATTACATTGTTTCAGAAGGGGGTGATGCATTAGCAATAGAATAGGGAATCATGATGAAAAATACAAAGACATGTAAGAGCAAAACAAGGAAATGATGTAGAAAGAGCTTGGGTTTGCAGAATAATGCCAAAGATGAACAACTTAAACTAGAAGACTTGCTATAGTGCAACAAGATAAGTAAATTCAATTTAAATTCTTATGCCTCTCTTAATAATCTGCAGTATTATTCAGGGAAAGTGAAGCACTTGTATCTCTTGAGGATGGGATACAATTTGAAGATGGGGAGGATATGAATATGTGAGAGTTGAAGTTTTTTGCCCTGGCCTAATATTGATTTGATGTATCATGTGAATTAAAAATACAAAACCTCTCAAGGAAAGTGAGTTGGCAATATAGAGATGACAAAGATTGGAAAAACAAATCATTTTGAGACAGTTATTACATTACCATGACCTGAGTAGAAACTTTCCTTGCCCAAACAAAACTATGGTGCAGATTACTGCAAGTGAGATCAATGGGAGCAGATAAAATTCTTTTCACCCAGCTTCTTTGATGACATTAACCAAAGTGACCTAATGGACAATTAGTGGTTCTAATCTATTCTGGATATAAAACAAATATAACATTTAAATGCCCTTTCTTCTTGCAGGAAAGATAGAGATTAGGGGTATGGGAGTAAGCAGAGGGAAAAAGGTTTAAATTATTCCTGAACAGGTTTTTAAATATATTGATATTCCCCTTTTCTAAAGGGGCAATATTCTATTTGAGGCAGAAGGAAACAATGGCAATTGGAAAAGTGCATCAAATATATTACTTTCCAAAAGAAGATAAGCTGGTATAAGAAATCAGATTCAAGGTCAGATCTAACTAAGCATGAATTCCTGGAACAAATAACGGAGGGACAGCCAGACTGGAAATGAGAGGAGAAAAATATTTCCAATCTAACCTTTATCAACTTGTTCTTACCTGAACCAAAATAGATCTTTTATTTATTGGAAATAGTAAAGGGCTCATTAACAGCAGCTGCCATTTCCAATTAATCATTTAAAACTTTAATCCCAATAAATTATAAAAAGTGGCACATTAAATACTTAACTAAAGGTCAATGAGAAAATAGATCAGAAGACAAAATCAGGTTAATAAGGGAATTAAAAGGATTTAGCTCTTAATTGGTAGCTAAAGATGGAAAGTAAACAAGTATAATAGAAACTTTCCCAAAGGAAAAAAAGTGAGGCAGTAGACATAAACAGGTGATACTGAGTTCCTTCTTAAAGATCTAATATTGCATATCAAAAAAATATTGAAGGCTATGATTGAAAATCTGTTGGGATAAGTAGAAGGTAAATAAATACCATATTATACATGGATGATGTAGCCATTTATTTCTGAACACCTACTGAATGAAGAACTCTTAAAAGTCCTTTCATGCATGGTTCTGTAAAAGGAAATTGGGTATTAATCACAAATTATTAAAATTACATTTTTTGCCAGAAAATCTGGTGAATAAATGGGCATCTAAGTATCTGGCAATGGCATTTCATTTTTATGGTAGTAAGAAAACATACAATATATTTTTTCTAATATGGTAGAGAACTGCAACTATAAATTGTCAATTCTTGAGATCCAAATGTAATAATTATATTGCAGCTGCCTTTAACAGATTTCAAGGAATGCACATATATTTTAGGTCCCTAATTGCTGAATTTTTAAGGTCAGAAATTCAGATGTGAAGTTATAGAAACAAAAGACATAAAAAACAGTTTTATGCAGGGGTGAAATGCTCCCGGTTCAGACCAGATCGCCTGATCCGGTAGCGATGGCGGCAGGTGGTTTGGAGAACTGGTAGCAAAAATCCCTGCGCGCCCCCCCCATACCCAGCTGAGCCGCACAATCATCAGAGGCTGTTTTTTTTTTTATTTTTAAAAGAATTTTTTCTACAACCTGTTCGGCCGAAAAAATGCATTTAAAAGTTTAAAAAAAAGCCTCTGATTATCACGCGGCTTTGTGTGTTTTAAAAATGTCTTTAAAAGCCTCTGGCGATCCCAGCTGACTTGCCTGATCGTTAGAGGCTTCTAAAAGCATTTTTTTCTGCAACCTCTTCAGCCCAAGAGGTTGTAGGAAAAAAAATGCCTTTAAAAGCCTCTGGCAATCCCAGCTGATTTGCCTGATCGTCAGAGGCTTCTAAAAACATTTTTTTCTGCAACCTCTTAAGGTTGTAGAAAAAATGCTTTTAAAAGAAAAAAAAATTGGCCACGCCCACCCAGTCACATTACCCCCACCAAGCCACGCCCACAGAACCGGTAGTAATAAATTTTAGATTTCACCCCTGGTTTTATGTCTTGATGCAGACATGATGAAAACACAGGCAAGAATATGGTTATTTTAAATTCAGACTTGAATCTGTGACCTCAAAAATGCTATTTAAAGTCATCCTATTTTCCTATGTAGCTAGCCCATTTCATTCCTGATGGTGATTTTCAATTTACATTCAATTTACATTACTGTTGAAATTAACACTCTTAGGTTTTCTCCTCCTAACCTATTCTCTTTCTTAGGGAAAAGTTTATACAAAGGTGTAGTACTGATTCTAAACACTAGGCAGCAATGTGTTCTAACTAGTATGCCTAATTTCCCCTGAAAATTGGAAATTTTTAATATTGACAGCAGTTTACTCGAGCAGTTAGAAGTTCCAAAGTACAGAAAGCTTTTACATTGTTGTGTTTAAAATATTTTCCTTCCACGATTGCAGAGGAGGAATACAGGAAAATCCTACTGTGTTTCCCTGAAAATAAGATCCTGTCTTATATTTTTTTGAACCCTGAAATAAGCGCTTGGCCTTATTGCGATGCACTCAAAAACCCAATTGGGCTTACTATCAGGGGATGTCTTATTTTGGGGGAAACAGGATATAGTGATTCCTGTGTAAACTAAGCAAATTGGGACTGTTGAGCATTCTCTTTTTTAACTGCCTGTTATATAAAAATGTATGTATTAGTTTGATCTTCCTGATATTGTCAAGATTACCAGAGCACAAATGCTATTATAACGAATTATAATGCCTCAGTAACATGTAAAGTTGCTTCCTTTTAAGTTGCAATTTACAAAACTTTCCAGAAATTGATTAGGAATAAAAATTGTGTAAGCTGTGAAATAATGTTTGATATTTTATAAATTAAAGCTGACTTGATATTAAACACCTGATTACTTTTAGACATGTAGTACAGTATAACCATTATTACTGTCTATGTAGTTTAGTGTTCTTTTCTCTATAGTTGGCTAACCAAATACATGTATCTTTGTATCCTCTCCAGCAGGTCTTGGTGGAGACAGTAAATAACAAAAACTCCCAAAACTTGGAAATAATTTTCCAGATTTATGAAATAAATGATTAGCTCACACATACATGTATTATTATTATTATTTATTGGTTAATCTTTAGTGAGATTCACAGCCTTTGAGGCTGGTTAATAGCTCAGCAGCTCGAGTCCTAACCAAGGATCTAGGAACTGTTAAGGTATCGCCGGAGGATGTAAGCTGTTCCGAGTAAGGTGGTTTTTTGTAGAGTCAAAATGTTCAAGTCCGGCAAATTTAGAATTTCTAAATAGTGGGGTAGCCCTTTGGGTATTGCTCCAAGGGCTCCAATTACAATCAGGACAACACACGATTTCTTTTTCCACAATCGCTCAACTTCAATTTGTAAGTCCCGGTACTTTGTGATTTTTTCTTGCTGCTAATCTTCAATTCGTGCATCACCAGGTATTGCAATGTCAATGAACCATACTTTTTTCTTTTCAACTATTGTAATGTCAGGTGTGTTGTGGACCAAGTGCCTGTCAGTCTGAATCCTAAAG
Organism: Arizona elegans; assembly: GCA_022577455.1. Classification (NCBI taxonomy): domain Eukaryota; kingdom Metazoa; phylum Chordata; class Lepidosauria; order Squamata; family Colubridae; genus Arizona; species Arizona elegans. The sequence goes on from JAKOOJ010000002.1 coordinate 169,959,242, forward strand.
TCCCACAAGATCTTGAAGATCTCTCCAGCAGATCTTGGTGGAGACAGTAAATAACAAAAATTCCCAAAACTTGGAAATAATTTTCCAGATTTATGAAATAAATGATTAGCTCACACATACATGTATTATATTATTATTATTATTATTATTATTATTATTATTATTATTATTATTATTATTATTAAATGTATTCATTAAACATGAAAATCAGTCAACTGGACATTTAAAAATGTGTCACAAATACCATTGACTGATGCTAATGGCTGATAGGGATTGCTGCCAGCGTCCTAGTATCTTCTTAAAATATATGATGTTCCGAGTAGCACAGTTTTTTACAGTTTCGCTGGTGTTATTGCAGGAAGCTGCAATTTCTTGATGTGTTTTGTAAAATTCTTGGGCATGGTACCATATTACTACTACTACTACTACTACTACTACTACTACTACTAATAATAATAATAATAATATTAATAATAATAATAATTTTGCCATTTATCTTGACATGGGGTTACTTTAGGTGGCTCACAACCATAAAAAACATAAAAACAAAAAAGTTTAAACAAAGCAAAATTAAAATAGAATAATAAAATAACCAAGGAAAAAGAAAACAAATAAAATACATCAATATGATTAGTAAAAAAGAATGTGCATGTTAGGAGCAGAGAAAAGGGGAGGGGAGATGGCATCTGCTATCAATGTAGCAGCCACCTCCAGAGTTGAACTCTCCCTTTGGGTCCCTAAGCCAATTTGCAGAGCCAGGTATTTAGGCTCTTATGGAATGATAGGTTGGGGGCAGATCTTACCCTGGAGAGCAGGATGTTCCAAAGCATAGGTGCTTGGAAGAAGTCAAGAATTCTTCTGGAAGAAGTCAAGACTTCTTTGACTGAAGGAATCTGCAGTAAGCCCTCTGTGCTGGCCCAGGTAGGATAGGCTAGACTTAACAGGACAATATGGTTCATATGTATCTTCCCCATACAAGTTTTTATTTATATTTTTGTATATCTTTTTGAAAGTTTTATATTTGGTTATCTAGAAAATATTCAGATAAATTATCAAATTAATTTATTAGGGTTGCATGAAGCAGGTGTCTTCCATTAATGTCCATGCAAGAAGCTCAGGAACAGCTTTGCTGTAATCGTAGGAAGAAAATATGCCTCCTAAAATGCTGTACATAGCTCTGTTTCGTGTAGGATGCATTGGATTCTTCACTTGGAAATTATTTTTCCAATACCTAAGGATGGTCATTCACACTCATTGAATTAAGTGAAATGGAATCCATCTTTATGTAATAAAAGGATGGTCAACTGGGCATATTTTTTATTCTTCAATGCCATAGGATTCCACTTAATGATTTGATACTTGATACTATGGTATCAAAATTCCCAATTAATTTATCTGGAGTTCCTTCCAGACTTTTTGTAAGTATTCAATGTTTTCCTCCAGACATTTCTACAACCTACATTATCGCCCCTTCTGTTCAACATTTATGTGAAGCCGCTGGGTGAGATCATCCGTGGCTTTGGGGTAGAGTTCCATCAGTACGCTGACGACACTCAGCTGTACATCTCCACCCCAGGCCACCCCAATGATGCCCTTGAAGTGATGTCCCAGTGCCTGGAGGCCGTGCGGGCCTGGATGGGGAGAAACAGGCTCCGACTCAACCCTCCAAGACCGAGTGGCTGTGGCTTCTGGCGTCCCGATATAGCCAGCTGGTGCCATCGCTGGCTATTGGGGGCGAATCATTGGCCCCCACGGAGAGGGCTCGCAACTTAGGCGTCCTCCTGGATGCACGGCTGTCTTTAGAAGAGCATATGACGGCCGTGGCCAGGGGGACTTTCTATCAGGTTCACCTGATACGCCAGTTGCGTCCCTTTCTGGATCGGGACTCCCTACGCACGGTCACTCAAGGACTCGTCACTTCGCGCCTGGACTACTGCAATGCTCTCTACATGGGGCTCCCCTTGGGGTGCACCTGGAGGCTGCAGTTGGTCCAGAATGCGGCCATGCGAGGGATTATGGGAGCGACGGGCCGCTCCCATGTGACACCTCTCCTGCGCGAGCTGCACTGGCTTCCTGTGGTCTTCCGGGTGCGCGTCAAGGTGTTGGTGATTACCTTTAAAGCGCTCCATGGCTTAGGGCCAGGGTATTTGCGAGACCGCCTTCTGCCGCCAATAGCCTCCCATCGGCTGGTTCGCTGGCACAGAGAGGGCCTCCTCAGGGTGCCGTCGGCCAGACAGTGCCGGCTGGCGACCCTCAGGGGGAGAGCCTTCTCTGTGGCGGCACCAGCCCTCTGGAACAACCTACCCCCTGAGATAGGCACGATATCAGACCTCCGGACTTTTCGTCGGGCCCTAAAAACACACTTATTCCATCTAGCTGGGCTGGCTTGATCCCATCCTCTCTCTGTTTTAATTTATTCGGTTTTAATTTGGGTTGTTTTAAATTATTTGGGCCAAAATTATTTAATTGTTTTCAAATTGTTTTTTAAATTTTGTATACGATGTTTTATTTTGGCTGTGCACCGCCCTGAGTCCTGTGGGAGAAGGGCGGTATAGAAATATAAATAAATAAATAAATAAATAAATAAATAAATAAATAAATATATTTGTTCTTGATTTTAATGGTACTTGTTTATTTTTCTCATTTATAAATGTCATGCTGCCTAATTAGTCTGCTAAGACTTTATTAACTGATTCCACAGAATGAAATATTATTTAGAAACTGCATTATACTGCTATATTCACTAACTTTCTGAATTGTATATTCCAGGAATATTGGCATATGATTAAATTACTTTTGATTAGAGATTTAAGGGACTTATTCATTGTAATATATATTTCATGTCCACATTTTATTTTCTATACACAGAAGCCCTACATTAATACTGTGAAAGCAAAAAAAACCAAAACCCAGGAGTCTCTCCCCCCCCCCCCCCATAGACTAATACAGTCTCCGTCTATGTTAACAGAAGCAACAAGGGCAATGGAGATTACTATGGAGGAGATGCCAAAGAATAGATTCCTTTCCTTCTATGAATTTAGATCACATTCTTTGTGAACTAAGAGGGAGAGAGAGAAAGAATACAACACCCTAAATTAGATATAATTTAGTTTTCGCATGATGTAATATATAATAAAACATGAAAGAAGGGATTCAGTAGATGCAAATATTTAATTTTAACTATTATTTTCCCCCAAGAGTATTGTAACAGAACAAGAAATGTTTAAAAAGCTGAATAAAGACTATTCAGAATCTTCTCATCTATGCATCAGGACACCAAAGCAGGTATTTTAGTAATTTCCTGGAAGCCAAATTTGATCTCAAAATGACTATTTATCAAATACTAAGTCAAGTATTTTATCTATAGATTCAAGCTCCATCTATTCTGAAAACTCCAGGATCTTCGATGAAACTTGCCACTGTAAAAAAGATGCGAGAGGCAGGATGGACTGCAATCTCCAAAATTGACAGAAGAATAAAAATGAAAGAAGCTGGAAAGCTCTTTATTTAAACCATTTTTTTTTTCGTTTTAGAAGAATTAATTGTTCAGTTAGATAATATATTTATATTCAAAGTTACGTTTCTATTAACATTGTGTGAAGCCTCAGTGGGCATATAGATTGACATGCCCTTTGAAACTGTTTTGCAATGTGGATTTCAATCCCTAATCCTAATCCCAATAAGAGCTAGACATGTTGAAGAGGCCACTGCTGTGTCTATTGTTTTGCAACATACTGTATTTCTAATGATATTTGCAGTGAAGCCCATCTCATAGCCTCTGGTGATTAGAGTCAATATTGCTCTGCAAAGCAGCTCTACTTCACACATGTCTACTTTCTATATTTTGTTTCAATAACATTCATTTTTACAGTAATGTATCCCAATTCTTTTGAAAATACTTTATATGTTGAACACATCTCTTAAAAGCTCATCTTATAGAGCAACCCATTTCCTGTAGCTACAGTTGTATGTGGGAAGTATACACATCCCTCCCTTAAGGATTTCATCTATGTAAGAACAATAATTAGTAAGCAGAAGTAATAACCGATACTTCGTCATAGAAAAACGAAGCAAGATTTCTTCCCTTAACCCTTTGTTAGCCTTCCCAGGTGGAAATTCTACAGGTGGAAATTACCGTAAGCAAATATGAATGTTAACATTATTAATATTGAAAATATAGTTTAAAGAATTAAATTTTCATGTTATTTACATAAGTACTGTACTATCAATTAAACAATCTCAAACTGAGAAGTTTTTTGAAGTGGGAAGCAAAATATTATTAATTGTTATTGGAAATGCATTGTGGTAATAAAATTATTTTATTTTCTGACACTGAGTTAAGTCATATTCCTAATTAGCTCAAGGATTTAAATGTCTTATTAGCCACATCCAAAAACACAGTCCTTTATAGCCTTCCTAGTGATGTTTTCATAAATTAGGATTAAGATTCAGGTGGGTTTTTTTCTAGGAAAATAAATCAATCTAAATTGCTTAGGTTGTATTAAAGGGTAATAAGTGATAATTTTGAAGCTCATCATCTTCATACCACATCATGCTAAGATTAAATTCAATTCTTGATACATCTTGATGCAGACTAGCACTGATGATGTTATCTCATTTGGGTGATGAAACATCTGCAAGAATTCAAAGAAGCTCAGAGACCACCAAGGACCCCTCATATTAACCCTGAGCTACAAATATTCTTCTTTATTAGTGATGCATTTTCATTGTCATCACATAATTTTGGGACCTGTCTCTTCATTTTTGGACAATTAAAAACATTCTGATACTACCAATGTGACTTCTGAAGCAGCATTAATGTTCACTGTTAAAGATTTAAGCAAACTACACCACTGGGAAGATAGTATAGATACAAATAAGAATTACAGTCTTTATTCAGTAAAGCATTTTAAATCCAGAATATCCATAGTGAATAATCAATATTCATGATAGATTACAAAAAGTCAAGTGTGATCAAAACAAAAATATTACTGTAAAAAGAAACTTTTATTTGAATACAACTGTTGTCCATGTTTTCCACTTCTCCCAATACAACAACTAAATTCATCCTGAGGTTTTCCAAAGTCAGGTAGCCAGCACTGTTTTAAAGTGAAAATATAAATGAGTCTTGTACATAAGATTAGTATCAAATGTTAAAGGAGCATCTTAATGACCCAAAGATGATAAATATTAGGAGCAAAGGAAAGGAATATAAATTTGAATTGATTTATCAGGGTTAAAACAAATACATTCTGGGAATCCTTTCTGGATTTTTAATTGATAGAGGACAGAAATTGTAATGACATTTGGATTTGTGAATGGATTAAGTTTGAGATGCAGAAAGAAGTGATTTCTATAATGTAATATCAAGTTGAGCCTGGATAGCTCAACAGACTAAAAGCCTGTTATTAACATTCAGCTGTCTGCAATTATTGCAAGTTCGAATCTCCCCAGGCTCAAGGTTGACTCAGCCTTCCATCCTTTCTAAGCTAGGTAAATTGAGGACCCAGTTTGTGGGGGCAATAAGCTGACTTTGTATAAAATATACAAAAGTATGAAGGCTTAACACATTGTAAGCCGCCCTGAGTCTCCAGAGAAGGGCGGCATATAAATCTAATTTAAAAAAAAAAAAGGGGGGGGGCAGAGAAATAGTAAGTTGCTTGTACTTGTATGGAAGTCACTTTAACTTTTTTCTTTTTTCCCTTTTTTCTGCATTTTTAATCTCTATTTTGCCTCTCTTTTCAGTTTGTTTTATTTTTTACTATTAAAATCTTTAATATCTATTTTTCAAAAAAGAAAAATCAATACATTAAAATACTGATAATAAAATCATTCTTTAGCTAAAAAGAATATTTGATTTAAAATACATTCAATTAGTTCAATGAAGTAATAGGTCAATGCTACTTAATTTTAAGACTCAACAAATGGCCTCAATTTTTGAATGTTGAATTTTCTTTCAGTCTTAACATTAAAGTTAGTTTACATAATATACATATTGTTTAAAATACATATTTTGATCTCTTACATTTTCATATATATTGTTTTTGCACTGTGCCTATACGGTGAAAGCCGTGAGCCTCAAAGCTTGTCTTGGAAGTCTTCTGGATGTTCACATCTTGGTCTCAGCCCCTGCTTTGAGTTAGTGGCTTGGTAGTTTTTACTGCCACTATCTAACTTTTGGGGAGCATCTGACTTATGTTGCCTTCTTGGAAGTAAAAAGCAGGAATGGGAACTTCTTTTCCTAATATGGCTTCTAATTGTAGTTTAAAGTTGTATGACTAAGGGTTTCCTTCCTTCTTTCAGAAACAGACCTATCCTCACTAGGAAGAAGGGAGGGAGGGAAATTTTAATTCAGACTTTTCCTGTTGTGCTTATCTGCTACAAATTAAAAAACTAAAACAAAATAGAACCAAAGTCAACTTAATATTTCAGAATTCCAGATTGTATATAAACAGTATAATTCATGAGTATCAATTTCCTCACTTGTACTGGAACATAAAAAACAAGATAGCACAGCACATAACTCAAAGATTTAACTTAGCATTCCTCACTAAATGTTCTTATGTTTCCAGAGATATCCGTTTTCTAAAACATTTAATTATTTGTTTTAAATAGCCATCTATCTCAAATACATGTCTGGATGGCTAATAGAAGGAAAACTCACAAGAACAGCAATTAGCACAAATTTTGTTGCTTGCCATCAGTTTCTATAATCTTACAATTTGGTACTGACCAGAGTGCTGATCTAACTTCCTCTTCTATTACTAGAGCTTGTAGGTAGGAATATCTTCTCAGATATCTTAGAGGTTGACATCTATAATATTTAAGTACACCCTTCCAATTTTTCTTTGATCTTTGAATAAATTATTGTCTGTCCATTGGTATCCTTTAGCATACCAATTTGAGATTGGTAGATTAGAATGTTCTGATTCCTTTGAAAGATTTTCCTCCCCCCCCCAACAAGTCCATTTCCATCTTGAATTTGTTGAAATACCGCCTTTTACCAGGGTCTCTATTGCTCTTTGTTGAGTGCCTTCCTAATATTTTGTCTTTCTGACACAGTTTATAAACAGAAAGTTTAGTTTCGTCATCTTTGGCAATCTCTTTCAACATTCATTCTTAGCAACTTAAATTCATTCTATAGTTCCACTCTTCACACACATTAATACCAGTCAAGTGCTTGTGCTATCCCATCAAGATTCATCCCCTCCAAGATGCATAAATGTACACTTGCATTTCAAAAAATGTATGTAAGTGATGGCTTTGTAAAATATGTAAACCAAAGCACTGAAATCCTACAGTGAATGTCTGGCCCTGCTCTCCACACTCAGATTGGTGTGTTCTGGGAGATATCTGTAACAGTAATTCATCAAATTATTTGCGTAGTTACATATTCATCATTGTAATATTGCTTTTGTTTTTGCTTCTGTGCTTTTGCTTTTGCTTTTGCTTTTGCTTTTGTTTGGGCACCTGTGATGGTCAGAATCAGAACTCAGTAGCAAATAGGAACCAAGGCCACATGGAAGGTATGATTCCCCAATTTCTAACAATCAGAGTTGGAAGGGACCTTGGAAGTCTTCTAGTCCAACCCCTTGCTCAGGAAACCTGCTGTCCCACTGCTCAGCAAACCCTATACCATTTCTAGTTTCACTTTAGAAAATTTCCAATAAACTGGACAAAGGCAGAATTTATATATGTGACTGGAATAATAAAGGAAATGTCTGAAAGATTATAATAATATTTAACACATTATTTATAGTAATTTTTAAATCTAAATTAATTTTATGCAATGCAGTGCTGAACTTCCATATTAAATAATTATGTAATTTTGCAGCTAATCTTGGAAAATTTCAATTAATTGTAGGTGTTTAAAAACCTGTAAAGAATATCTGAAATTTTACCTCTGCAGAACAAGTAACAAGTATAACAATTTCTATTCCTATGTCAATGCTAATGGTAGATAAACACAGAGTTCTTTGGCAGCTGGTTTTTTTAAAATCTGCTTTTAAGACATTCTAGGTAAGATTCTGCTTCCTGTCAATTTACTGGATTTACATCCACTTAACACATGATACAATAGATATGTTTCCCACTTCCTACTCAAATCTAATTCTTTACAGGAAGCAAAAGCATAACTGCTTATTTTTTCAGTAATAACCTTACATTTATGCAACATTTGTGACATCTTTAAATTGCCTGATTTTTTAATATTAATCTTTTGCATTTTCTGTAGCACTATTTATCACTGGAGCACATCTAGTGCTTGTTATTTCAATTGGATGGGATTACTCATTCGATAGCAATATAGAAATGGTAACTTCCATTTCATGAAAGTGTAAATGACTGATGTCAGTGAGTAGTTGTTTTGGTTAAAAGAAAGGTTAAAACTGAATGATTCATACTTAAATGGCAAGAACCAGATGTCATTGGTTGGCACTTTCAGTTTTTAGTGGAGAAGTCATTAATTTAATAGATAGTCAGCATTAAATAGATTTGAATTAGGTTTGTCATATTATGCTATGGTTTATTGATTAAACCACAATGGGCTGCATACATAGGACGTGGTTTATGTACCATAATGGCTAGGCCCATACAATACCCTTAAGTTAAAACCAAATAAAACCAAAACCATTGTAATTTAGTGCAGTGTATGAATCCAGACATAGCACGATTAAATATAAAATTATTGATCACATTGATGTAGGTACTGGACAAAACTTTTCTAGGAAGAGAATTCTGAGAATATCTGGAACAAACCGAAATTATATATATAGAAATTTAGTGTTACAGTCATGGATAATGTTGCTATATATTGGAATCTTGCTTGTTTTTGCTAACCATGAGAGTTCATCTGTCAGAAAATAAAATCATTTAGTACAGAAAACTAGAAATTTTCAACTGAGGTGGTATGAGTGGTATTAAATGCCACGTAAATAATAGTTTCTCATTATGAATATTTAATTTTATACAGTTCAAATATTTTCTACAAGAACTTTGGATAATCAAAGTGGAAGTATACCTGACTTCTTTTAGTACAACTTAACTTTGCAAATTATTTTGGAATAAATGCTAATGGAAATAAATAAGAAAATGTGTACAATACTGACACTTAAAAAAGATTTAAAATTATAACCTCCATTATTAAACTACTCAGTATTCCTAGATACCATACACATTTCCAGAAATCAGCCTAATAACAGTCTATAATTATGCTGCAAAATAAAGCAGGAGGATGATTTTATAATTATATTTTAGTGTCCCTCAGTTATTACATATAATCTTAATGAGTGTTCTATTAAACTAAATAGAAGGGTTGACCAATATTTACTAAGACTCTTCCTCCCTTCTCATACTTTATCCATTTCCTTTGTATTAAATTTCTGAGTTTATATAATTGTAATAGTCACATTCCTCATAGCATGCTTGCTATGCAATCAACAAGGAATGATAAGAAATAAATTAGTGCTAGTCATAGACATTCAATCTACTTTTCTCATGTAGGCAAATTTTTCTCATTAAAAATCTATTAAAGGTTCTAAGAGTTATGGCCTGAAGAATGGAATAACTCCAATTCCCCGTGATCAGATGAACTTAACTGTTTTGCTAAATAAAATTAGGTGAAGAAAATTATTTTTTTAGTTATGTTCATTGTGTATCAGAATTTTGACTACATTATTCCATATACATCCCTCACTGAAAGTAACTTCACTACGCTGGAGATGATGTCTGTACAAGAGTTTATGGGCACTTCCACAGGGCTATGTTTCCATTTTCCAATCGGGTGAAATCTAAAGTTTGTTACTACCGGTTCTGTGGGCATGGCTTGGTGGTGATGGGGGTAATGTGATTGGATGGGTGTGGCCAACTTTTTTTTTTTTTACTTTTAAAAGCATTTTTTCTACAACCTTAAGAGGTTGCAGGAAAAAAATGCTTTTAGAAGCCTCTGACGATCAGGCAAGTCAGCTGGGATCGCCAGAGGCTTTTAAAGGCATTTTTTCCCCTACAACCTCTTCGGCTGATTCAAAATGCTTTGAAAAGCCTCTGACGATCCTGGTTGAGCCGCGCAACCATCAGAGGCTTTTTTAAAAAAACTTTTAAAAGCATTTTTTCGACCGAAGAGGTTGTAGAAAAAATGCCTTTAAAAGTAAAAAAAAACAGTCTCTGATGATCGCACGGCTCAGCTGGGCATTGGGGTGGGGCCGCAGGGATTTTTGCTACCGGTTCTCCGAATCACCCGCCGCCATCGCTACCAGATCGGGCGATCCGGTCCGAACCGGGAGCATTTCACCCCTGTTTCCAATCCTTAAGCAGTCTGAAAATTCCTACCTATATTCTTCCTTTATGTTAACCAAGGAATACTGAGAACTTAGTGTGCTAATCAAACTGTCCCTTCACTTGACCAATAGAAACCTAGAATTAGTGTTATTTGTTTTACAGTATGTCCTGTCCAAGCTTCTTAGACTTCATGAACTGGGACTTATTGCAGAGCCTTTTAATACTTGAGGAACCCAAATCTCATCATTAATTCCACACAAAAGGAAAAGAAATACTTAAAAATCCAGCAGTTTGCTACCCTGCTTGCTCTTCTGCACTGTTTCCATCTGGGGGTTTTCACCTCTGCTGAAGCAAGCCAGCATTAAAAGACCTGCCAGATGGATGGGTGAGCAAAAATGAGAAATAGACTTCCCCAACTTTCAGAACATCACCCATGTAAAAATACAGATGACCTTCTTTTGCAATTTGGCTTGCACCACAGCTGAGCCAAGAATAAATCAACTGCCAACCTCAACTGATGTTAAATCCCAGAATTCCAGAGTGGCTTTTGACTTGGCAGAATTCTGCAGTTGATCAGCCAAGTTGTGTAAGCTCAGCTGTACAATGAAGTATTAATAAAGGAGGATATTTGTAGCTCAGGGTTGACATGAGAGGTTCTTGGTGCTCTCTGAGCTTGCTTGTTTTCTTGCAGACGTTTCATTATTCAAACTAGGTAATATCAGTGCTAGTACAATAAAGTCTTTGCATGAAAGTTGGGCATGGCAAATGACTTCAATCCCAGTACTAGCATGTACATAGACTCAGAAATATGTATTTCTGTTTTATGGAGAATAAAAAATTAATTTTAAAGTAATTAATATTAACTACAATTCAGTTGCCAGGAAGAGATATTTTAACTCCAGTTCTTTCAATTCCATTTCCTTGGAATGAATCCTGTATGATTCCTGCAGTAGATATTACTGAGATTAGAAGGAGCAATTAATGCAATTATATAAACAGTAGATTAGCCAGGAATTAACCTGAAAAATATAAAATGCGCCCAGCGTCTGAACTGTGCATTTTCTCAGAAGCAAACTCAAAGACACATAGGGTGACTGCATGAAAAAAAGATTGTGCAGCCAAGAGACTGATTCTCCTTTTCTGAGGTGTTCTGAGGTGTTCCGAGGTGTTCTGAGTTTGGACAGCCCAGCAGAGATAGGTATGTATCCCTAGCTTTATGTGCCTCTGTACGTGTGAATCTGGAAAAAATTACTGTATATTTGTGGACTGGAACATGTAGTGTTCAACAATACAAACTTACAATACATACTGCTTTGTTTTTGAGGTGCCACAAGATAGGTGTATTTTGGCTGTAAAATAACATGATTATCCTTCAGAAACATTTTCCTAAGCAGGATTCTGTTTGTTGTGAGGGAAGATTTTTAACAAAAAGTATTTTCTATACTGTCAGTTCTTCTTGATTTACATCATTCTTCAGCATTTGATCTGTCATTAATCAAGCTTTTTTCTCTGTCAGTGGCTTTAACAGTTTCCAAATTCTGGATATAATGTTTGAATGAAGCAGAATGTATGTGGAAAGTATAACGGCACAGAAAATATAATCAAAATCTGAAACCATTTCAGTACATTTGAACAATGAGATGAAATTCAATATAAATGAATATGAATGGCTGCATTTAGGAACTAGATATACTGTATGTGGCATAAATATTGGTCACATTGAATAAGCAATTGCCTGCATGAGCTTGACATCATTTGGCAATAATTGGGGTATATGTGTGCTTGTGAAGCTGAAATTAGAGCACTAATTATTCAGATGTCACACATTAAGAACATTGACAAATTAAAAAATGTTCATCAGAAATCAGCTTAGTAGGAAATCAAACATTACGAAGTCACCTGTTGCAAGGAACATTTTTCTTTAAAAATATTAGAGATAGAATAGAAAAAATAACAGAATAGAAGAATAAGAGAAGAAAATATTGCTGACTTCCAATATTGGAAGTAGTGGAAAAGAGTTGGGACAGATTCTTCACTTTTTGTTTGGCCCATTGCTAGTCTGAGCCACTCAGCACTTCCTGATTACAGAATCTGATGACATCATCCTGCTCCCACTTCCAACCCATTGCATACTGCATCCATGTTTTCCAATTCTAATTCAAAATTGCTGTTTTTAAAGCTGATGGTTTCCAGTGCTTCATTCTGTCCTAGCAGTAGGCTGCCATGCCTGACATTACCCCTCCCTCCAATGGCTGGTTGCTGCCTGTACTGGTATATTTTGATGGGTTGTCAAGCTGCTATTTTCTCCACAATTTAAAAAATAGTGCTGCATTTGATTCAATGGCCTGTTAAATCAATGCACTGTCTCAACCCTAGAAGCCCATGTTCCATTAAAATCTTATATATCCCGGTGGGCACCTTTTTGATTTCTGCCCAAGCTGAATGAAATATACTTCACTTACTTTCCCATTCCATGCAAAACTTCCGTCCCCTTTCCTTTGTTTTAAATATGTATTTGTTCCTTTAAATATGTATCAGTTCTTCCTTGTTAGCAAAGTTTCTATGGAGTTAGAGAGGAAGGTAAGAACTACAATGCAGATCTGTTTTCATGTTTGATTATTATGCAGTAGTGTCAAAGCAACAATGTTACAGCACCAGTAATATTACAACAAGGGGGAAGAAGTAAAAAATAGGTCTGCTTTTGGGTAAAAAAAATAGGTGTGTATGTGTGAAAGCATCCGTGTGTGCAAATATCTGAGAATATGGAAATGCTCTAATTATTGACTGAATATTTTGCATATATCCATTTTCAGACCTAGTTACATTATTTTGAGTCTTAGAAGTACAGAATCCTAGAGATAAAATCAAGATGAAAAAGGAAGACAACCCTAATGTGGAGACTGCCTGTATATTCATATTAGAGCAGTGGTTCTCAACCTGTGGGTCGCGACCCCTTTGGGGGTCGAACGACCCTTTCACAGGGGTCGCCTAAGACCATCGGAAAATACATATTTTCAATGGTTTTAGGAATAATTTTATGGTTGGGGGTCACCACAACATGAGGAACTGTATTAAAGGATCGCGGCATTAGGAAGGTTGAGAACCACTGTATTAGAGGAAGCTAGAAAGCCACCTAGGGGGGAAAAAACCCTGGTATATTTCTCATCTATGCATTGTATAGTGCTTAAGTAGGGAATTATCTCAATGTGCCTTCCTCCAATTTAGCAGGAAATTAATTGCTCCTGATTTCTAGTAATATGGAAATGGGGGAATAGAGACAGGATATAATGGGTGCTGACAGGAGCTGATTTCTGTTCCTGTTAGACCTATCCTAATGATATTTTGTTTTGATTTACCTTTATATCCAGCATGAATCCTGTCCTTTCCATCTCTCTGCCCCTAGTCTTTGCCTTGACTTTGGGGCAAAGTCTGGCTCTTTGTATCCCTGTTGACTATGTCATCCATGTGGAGAAGAGAGAATGTGGCTACTGCTTAGCTATCAACACCACCATCTGTGAAGGATTCTGCATGACTTGGGTAAGTGGATATGGCCTTGTAAGATACTTATGGGTCTCTCCTTATAATCCTTCTTGATCATATTTCTGAGCATCAATATTTGGGGTTTGGGGCTGATTGGGGCCACAGTAGATGAAGTGTTAATGGAATGTGAATGGAATCATGTTCTGCACTTTAGAAATTCTGAACTGGTTTTTTTCATATTCCATTTATTTAGTCTAACACCCGCGTTCTATGGATTTCCCACCTGCAAATGGCTGTATGTGACCTATTGGCATGTGTTTTATGCCTCTCCCATTAATGACATTTGATTTTTTTTCTGCATTTTTTAAAAAATGTGGGGGAAAGGTGACATACTAAATTGGGTGTCTTAAGAATTTGCACTCACATGTAGAATGCAATCCTAGACATGACACACAAAGCCGGCCACTGACAGTTTTTCACTCCTGTTTTAAGAGGATAAATAGTGGGAAGAAATTTATAAGAATAATTTTTAATAAATTATCTTCTATAATAAGAGAAGATAATTTGAAATTTCTTTTAATATTACATTTCCCTTCAAGGATGATTATTTCTTATTTTCTCAAATTGTATCTAAAAAGTGGTTAATATGCAGAATACATGCAGGATTTCAATATTTCCAGATGTTTAAGCTACTATTAAACAACTGTGCTCTTTTTAATATATTATTGACCTTCTCCAACACTTCCAAAATCCTTCCTCCCTTCCTCTGGGAGAGAGACTACATCAAAAGCCATTCCTTCTTATCCTAATTAATTAGGACATTAGTTTGCAAATTGTAGAAACACTAGAACAAACAGATTCTTCCAATAAAAAAAAATCAAAACGTATGTTTGAGTAACTGATTATCTCTGATAGTTGCTATCTGTCCAATGAGGTCCAGCACAGTGAATGCACTTCAGGTCTGTTTGATAAAGTAATGTAATTATCTAGAAGAAAGTCTTAGCACTTGTCCTCTGAAACAGCATGCCCCTCTAGAGGTCTGTATGAATTCCTGTTGGAAAATGTTCAAAAAGTCACTGAAAATGTAACTTTTTCCCCAGGCCATCCCGTAAATTGATGATTGAGCCTCTTTAGGATATTTTACTGTTTATAGAGCCTGCCTTTTGGACCCTTATGATCTGCTTCATTTTTAAATTGTTCTTACTTTTTAAAAATAGTAAGCAACAATGAGTAATTAAGTAATGATGACTTAATAACTTGATGGTTCTGTAGTAGAATCCCTTGAAATTTAGATTTTTGAGAGAAGTCTAATTAAAAAACTTGACATTTGATTTCCTTTTACAGCCCATTTGTGCTCAATCACATTGGTCTGATACTCAATTCTCCACAGTTTCTGCAGTTGATCTTCCTAAGTCTTCTCCAAAGATGAACTTGGACTTTTTGCACACACAGTAGGTGCTACCTCTGAGCAACTGTCCTTCCAAGCAAAGTACCCATCCTAAGCACATTCTTTTCTAATAGCTCAAACAGTTCATAATCTTTTTATACAGGATCAGTTTTAACTGTTTTCTCATTTCAGTAAGATTGCTGTTGCTTGATTTTTAGTTTGAAAAGCTCCCATAATGATGAAAGGATTCTTCTAATTTCAGTTGCATAGTGATTAGGAAGAGCACAGTGGAGAGCAGAATCCAACTTTATCAGGCTAATTTTAAACAAAGCCTATTAGGAAGGCAGAATAACCATTGGCATTTTGTTACAGGACAGTAATGTTAAGAAGCTACTGCTCCGGAGGCGGAGTGCTCTATCCCAGGATGTGTGTACATACAAGGAACTGGTGTACAGGACCGTGATGATACCTGGCTGTCAACACCATGCTGTCTCTTACTATTCCTATCCTGTGGCAGTGAGTTGCAAATGTGGGAAATGCAACACTGATTACAGTGACTGTGTGCAGGAGGCAAGTAGTGCTGGTTATTGTGCAATGTTCTAGAAGCTACATAACTCTTGAGGTCTCGGTTCTCTGTATCTTTCACGCACAGCAACAGCTAAAGAGCAGCAACAGCTAAAATAAATAAGTTGGATAGCATATCCATGAGTTTGATCTGTCCATTTATTCAAAGACAGAACAGTAAAATATAATAGGCTGCTCATTTTTGTGACTTTCATTTTTCTGAGGTTTCAAAAAAAGTGGTTTCAAAAGCAAAAAAAGTGTCAAGAATAAAAACAACCCCTTTTTCCTTACTAAAGTCAGAGCAAAGACTCCATGGAATGAAATCTTAAGTTCTGCTTTCTGACTGAAAAAGCTAAAGTTAAACTTTTCCTACTATCTCTGTCTTCAGCAACCAAGAACTTAACATTTAAATAAAATTTTAAAATAAAGTACACTAAAATCTTTAAAGAAAAAAAACTCCTGTCCATCCTTAGCATGCTGCAGAAAGCTTCAGTGCAATCCTCAGAAGAGCAAAATGCATATACATAGATTGTTGTTTCACTGGTTTGAACATTTTTATTGTAGTAGATTAAATGCAGGGACATAACAGTGTTTGTATTATCCTTGATGCAAGGCACATAATATCCTGAAATCTACATATAGTTCTTTAGAAAGAATGACACCTCCATAGTCTTGCACTTTCTCAGACAAGCTCAGTGATAATGTACAAATACAATAATGATCTATAACATCTAGAATGTAAAGCCTGTTAAGAAAAAAATGCTTAGCAGTTTATTGTACAATCAACAATATAAATAGACAGGAAACATTTTCAGCTTCCAATTAAGTTACACTTCGTTCTTTTTTTATAGTAATTTTATTAAATATTATAATTAAAAAGATAAACACTAATACAAATTAAAAAAAGAAAATGAATAGAAAAATAGAAAAGAAACAAAAGAAACAATTTCCTCCTTCATCACAAATATAAGCATTTTTTGTAACTTATTACCTTCTCTTAAAATGAAATAAGTGATCTCTTCTTCCAGTATCTCATCTCTTATCTATATACAAATTCTTAAAAACTTCATCTTTCCATCCTGATCAACAAGTCCATTAAGGGTTACCCAAGATAACGTATCTGTTTTTAAACTTGATGAAATAAATCAGCTCTATATTCCTTCCTTTTACTTTCAACAAACTTGCTCTTTAATCCATTCAAAGAGTGTTCTAGAACTTGAGTTCATTTTTTCTTGCCCGTCTCACAAAAGTCTTCAAAACTATAACAATCCTCTTTTGTAAATCCAATAGGATAGGAAAGTTATCGACATCATTATTTTGGTTTCTTATTTGTATATCTTCTTTAATTGTAAAGACAACAGCTGGTTTCATTTGTATATCTAGGGTAGCATCTTTTTTCACATCATTCCTGTCATTTTTAAATCCATTTTCAAATCAGTCTTAGTTTTTTCCAGTAAAACCTGTTCCTCTTACATCTTTTAAACACAGTCTATCTATAATACAAGCACCCCTAAACTTAAACTTCTGGGTATATTATTCACAAATATCCTTTAACATGACCAATGTGAAAGTATTATGCTCCATTCTGTATTAGTAAGTAAAATGTAAGTATTAATCTTTAATTTTCGAAGAGACACTTGTTCGGCAGGCTGAGGCAAAGAGGCAGTCCCGGAACCAGCGTAATCTGGAGGCTGGGCAAGGGACAGAATGTATCTGCTCTCAGTGTGGAAGGGATTGCCACTCTCGAATTGACCTTTTTAGTCACACTAAATGCTGTTTTAGGGCCTCTTTCCAGAGCATGATACCATAGTCTCTTGACACTTGAAGGATGCCAATGAGAATCTTTAATTGTAATCTTTAGTTCCTTCTGGCTCCCTCTAGTATAAAATCTTAAAAATCCTATCATTTTTTTAAAAAAGAATTCAAGATAGCAGCGTTTTCCCATGAGAATGATTCTTATTTCAAAATTTTATTTGAAATCCATCTGGATCCTTAGTATGTTTGTTAACTTTCAAAAAACAACGTCCTAATCACCTTTTCGCTGATTATTCCCCCCCAAAAAAGAATTTTTAAATAACTTGTATGTAAAACTTCTTTCACTAAGGATTGAAGAAAATTCACCTGGTGCTATAAACATATTGTTCCAAAGGTTTCTAATAGCTGAAAAGCAGATACTGTAACAAGAAATTTTCAAAAGTGATTAAAAAACAAATTATGCAAACCCTGTGTTCATAAAAGAGTCTACTGCGGTTTGGGCTAAGATGGTGTTCCCTTGACTCTCTGACCTGAAAACTCTCCAGATAATGCTTTTGCTGTCTCCTCACAAGGAACAACTGTCTTCCTTGTCCGAAAAGGAATTGTGAAGAGCTGGTCCGCTCACTGGCCCTTCATTCCACAGCAGTGATTGGTTTTGCTCTTAGTGGAGCTACCTTTGGTTCACCATTCCTTCCCTGAAGTCTTAAATTATACTGTATTTGATTCTAAATGGCACATTTTCCATTTTTTTATTAATGGCTTATAACTTTTTAAATAATAAATTTAAGGAACTAGTCTATTTTGCTTGTAGTATTTGGATTAAGTTATTTTATATTAAGTTACCACAGGAATCAAATTCTTTAGTGTAGGTAAAGTTAAAAACACAATCTATAAAAATTCATGCACCTTTGTTCCCAATTAAGTGAATGAGACACTAGCAGACATACAGCTGGAAAGACAGCAAGTGGGTTAGATTAACATCATCTATGGAACCCTAAGAAAAACTAAATGCCTAATTCACTTTTCAAGATTTGGCCCCACAGATAGTTCTTTCTTTTCCTGTTCTATTCATATATACAAAACATTTCCCTAGATACTCCTTCAGCCTTCCATTTATCCAAAGTAGTTATTCTCATTCCACTCTTGGAATTCTTGTTTCTTAAACTCAGACATGCCCCTATTTTGGATGGTGTTTTATGACTGGTGTCTTTATAGCGGCTTTGTCTTTTTCATGCTTAATAACAGAAAAAAAACCAGTTGTCAATAGACTGAACTGCTAATGTTTCTTGATAGTTGGGTTCTTGTGATTATATTCCAGGAGAGTCAATGAATGAAAGTCTATGGGGACAGTTTTCTATGGGCAGAGATTTATGAGAAATTCTCCAAGCCCAATGAAATAAACTACTTGAGCTATACCAAAAAGAGGTGCAATGACAAGAGCTCTGCAATTAGCACCCTTTAAAAAGGCTGAAGGACCTTCTTTCATCCAAATCTTCCTGTGGAGACAAAAAAAAAAAAAAAAAAAAGAAGTAAATAAGACCTAATTGGTTAAAACATTATGCAGTGTTTTACCTAAACATATTTTAGCACATGTTAAATATTTACCAACAAGATTTCTCTATTTACCCTTATCAATATGTATCTCATTGTACAAAAATAAGTCTTACAAAAGAGTGGTGTCATACCAAGAAGTGATGATTCTTGGTATGATTCCAGAATTTTTATAAGCCAATTCAAATGCTCATGCTTTTGTGCAGAATTAATATGGAAAACTAGTTCTGAATTGTAATATTCCACCTGAATAGGCTGTGTGATGCCAATGTAGCCTGGACTGAATCACATAAAAGTGGCTTCTACATGTTATAACTGTGCACTTGGGGCAACTGGTTACTCATTACTTTAACAAGATTTGTATCTACAGAGGTGTCAGGGTAAGTTAAAGGCAATTGAAAAATCAGTTCAAATGGTCTGACAAATATGTGGAAGTCAATACGCTGTCTTCAGAATCACGAAATGTGAACTGTTTCGTAGGCTTTACCTTGCACAATCTATAATTCCACTGTAATTCTCCTCATTTCTTCCTTTGCCCATTGACTGAAGACGAGTCTTTATTACTGGAAAAAAGTGTTAAAGAGATATGTTGGTCAAGTAATTACTTGAGTAAGGGATAGTTCAAAATTTTTCCATTCCACAGAACTAGTATTATGGAAGCAATAGTCTTCTCTATATAAGAAACCCTTAACAGATAAAAATATAAATTAGCTTTCAAAGGTTATCCTCAAGGAATAATCTTTTCTAACATGTCCCCATGACAAAGTAGCCCAGAGACAAACATAGAGTCATTCTTACCATCACAGGGGTTCACAGATACAGCTGCCACTGAGCCAGCTATGCACCCAGCAAGAAAAGAGTGAAAGAAGCTTGTTCTCCCTTCCAAGGAATCTTGCCCTACTCTATTCAAATGGGCAAACAGTGGGAAATAGATGACAGAGAATGGAACATCCCTGAAAGACAAAATTTATTCCTTTTTCAAGCAATGCAGAAAACTAGTCTGAGAATGAAAAAGCTTAGGAAAACATAAAATCCTTACCTCAATAAAGTGGCTCCAAGACCCTTATAGAGTCCTTTGATGCCATGGGTTTGTAGAAGCTCAGTTGCTAGTTGGGTGGCAGATATCTTCCTTGGGATAACCACAGGTCCTACATTGTATGCTCTAGTCAGGATAGGGTTAACGGTTACAAGATTGCATCCAGAAGTGGAACAAGAAACTCGGCTCACAATTTGCTGAGATGCTAAAATGATAATAGAAAATACATAAGACTTGTTGTTTTGAAAAATCTCACTTGAACTTAAATCTGAGTATTAGAATCCTTAGAATCTATTTAACTACTTGTAATTATATGAGTCTGAATGCTCAAATAAGTCTTATGTTTTAGAACAATTCCTAATTTATTCACAGCAGAGGAATAAAACTTTGATGAACATATTTAGATTCATATATAATTATGATCTGATATGATCAGCACAATTTCAAATTCCATACCCTTTTCAAATCTTCCTCCAATACACATAAAGAAGAGAATGTAACTGGCAGGATGGGGTCAGTGTACGGAGCCCCTTTCCCAATTTTAGCAATTCTGTGGTTTTAGATTGCAATTAGGACAAAGGATTTGCTTTTAACAAAGAAAACTTTGATCTGTGTGATTGTTTTGCTTATACTTCATCAAGTCAGTATTAACTCTTAGTAGCCACCTAAATTTTTATCCAGGAGTGATCAGTTTATTAATTCTTTATTAATTCATTTTATCTTGTCTTTTGTGTCTTGACTATATTTCTATTGATTCCAATCATACAAAAGGCACTGCAGATTTTCTACATTTCCTAATACTATCCTGCCACTTGGTTCACTATTTTATAGCATTCTGGGTTGTGTTGTGGCTGTGACATAATCTGTGACATAATCTGTGTCATGTAGCTATCATGACACAGATTATAGTTTCAATACAGCTGAAAATACAGCCTGAATTTGAGAGAAGGATACAGAGCATATTTTTTCCATCAATTTTCTTTCAAGGTAAAACGGTGCAATATGTAAGAGTTTTACAGTGAAATCGCACATAGTAAGAAGATTAATTTATTTCTCAAGATCAGTGTAATATATGGAGAGAGATCCAAGGCAACATTACCTAGTCTTCCTGCATCCTGAAGCTGGATTTTTAGCATCTCCATAGGAGTGGTGATAATGACCTGACAAACTCCAGCACCACAGCCTGCTAGCATCTCTTTAGATAAAGACAGTCCTACCCTGAAAGGAAAAAAGAATAAGAAGATTTGTCAAACATATTACTTTACATTAATTTGAACATGACAACATGGAGTTCCAGCAGTGGGAATGGGCTGTGTAATGGAGATACACAGATTTTCTCCAAAGAACAGAATTTTTTTGACAAAAGAATTTAAAAAAAAAACAAATAATACAAGAAACTTCACCATTAAACCCTTTACTTACTTCACCTTGTATGTGTGGTTCTGTTTGTCTCTCTAGCTGTCCCTACTAAGAGGATGACCTTATCTTTCTGTGCTCACTGTACACTTTTACTTGTCTATTTTGTGACTCCCTTCACCCTGCGTAGAGCCTTTCATGTTTCTGTATCCAAAAGGAACACGGTTGAGGATAAAACTGGGACTTCTGTCAAAAATGTGAAACTTGTCTGTGAATAGCAGTGCCACTATAAAATGGTAGCATTTCCAGTTAATTTTTAATTAACTGTGGCAAATCCCAAAGAACTGCTTTCCTGATTTATAGGACAGAAGTATAATATTTTCCCTTTCCTCTTTTACTTCTATTTGCTTTGTGCTTGCATTATCTTGTTTCAAAATATATTATTGTTTGCCACTTTCAAATATGATTGTACAACTAATTGGTGGCATTTATAGAATAAATTAGTTGTTATTACATTATTGTTATTATTTATTTTAAAAATATGCCTTGGTCAAAAAAAAAAAAAGAATTCCAGGAAAGTATATGTTAAAAAATATTAAACATGCACTATAAAAATATAGAACTTGAAAATAGTTTTAAAATCTCAACTCAGCTATGAACATAGACTTTAATGGATGTAAGATACAAGTGATACTTTAGTGTCTAGTATCTGAAATAACATACCCTTCCTTGGCAAGAAGGTGTCTAAAATAGTCATTAGCAGCCAGTTTGATAGCCTTCTCAGGTGTTACAAGGGTCAGGTTCACCGCTGCACCTATAAATAAACATACTTATGTTTAATGGATATAAAGTGATTGTATTCTTCAATGTTAATGGTTAACATTACTCTATAAAAAAATCACACCAGTTTGGTGCAAAGTTGAGTTCGCGTTATTAAAAAGAAAAGAAAATTAAAATTAGAATTAAGAAAAGAAAGGTAATGATTGCAGAAACAATTAAAGAACATTCAATATTCACTGGAAATAAATTTATTCACTGTATTTTAAATTAGCGATTCTTCATGTTCTAAAGAATGTAATCAATTTGATAATTTAAAAAGTAGCTGAAATATTTAATGAAATGAATTTCCAAAAATATCATTAATATAGTTCCATGAAATATATTTGCTTTCAGGAATGTTTAGTAGTTTATTGTAACTTTTACTACAAACTTTAATTAAAGCGAATAATCAAGTAACTTAAATAGCCCACCAAAAAGAAAATAATGTTTCTTGGAGATAGTCTCATAGCTGCATTAAAATGTTTTCTCTCCTCCCTGTATCCTGACTAGGTGGCTCAGTGGCTATGACACTAAGCTTGTTGATCAGAAAGGTCGGCAGTTTGGCGGTTTGAATCCCTAGTACAGGTCTCCTGCATGAGCGCAGGACTTACAACTTTGTTACTGTTACTTACAACTCTGTTACTGTTACTCCCACTATCGTTTATCATCTTTTATGTCTATATGTGTGTGTTGCAAGAGAAGGATACAAAACTGGGTCATAAGCCTGAGCTGGGGGAATCTTCCAAAGATGGAGAGATGGAAATTAGAGTTCGATTAACCTCACAAAAGTTGAAGAAAAATTACTTAATTTTTAAAAAGAAAAGGAAAAAAAATAAACACCACTTTTTAATTTTAAGATTTAAAAATGCAATTATGCACTGATGCAGAATCTGAATTATGTAATTGTTCAATTTATAGTATATAGCAATTGGGAAATTGGCTGAATTGAAAACCCAAAACCACATGATTGCACTGATTTGTTACAATTGTGGTACTCTAAATTTTATCAAAACTGTTCCCAGGGAAAAATTATCATTTTGAAAGATTTGGAAAAAAAAAGTTCATATATAACGTATTTATTTATTCATATTTATGCATGAAGGAACTGAATACTATACAATCATACAATTTGTATGGAGATATAAAGAAAACTGAACTCTGCTATGGCCAGAAAATGTAAATTTAAAATAGATTCTGCCTAAAACATTTAGTCATTACTTAAAAATCACCTGAATGCTGCAACCAAAGTTCCCTTCTTTTTCCTGGATTTTTCCTGACTTCTGGAGATAATGCTTTTTAAAGTTGTTGGGGAGATATTACACGCCAGAAAGCAACTTTTTTTCTGTCTTCCTGGAATTCTGTCTCTAATTTTAAAAGAAAGCTAGCTTTTTAAAAAAAAAAAATTCAGGAGAAGTATGGTCTACCATCTCTGCCTTTGCTTTATAGTACAGCAGTCATGCCTCTCCAATTTGTATTCTCTTGAGAAATAAACTATTATTTTTCTGAAAGTCCCTTAAACAAGCTCCTTTTGTCTCCCCTCTCTGGAGTTTTAACCTTGTTCTAGTCCAGGACTGTCAAACTCCTGGCCCGTGGGCCAGATGCATCACACGCTGGCCACGCCCAGTTTAGTGAAGGAGGAAAAAAGTCCCAATATGTCATGTGACACCGCTGTGATGACGTGAGTTTGACACGTCTGCTCTAGTCACTCCACTCTGTTAACAAACTATAGTTCAAAAAGTTCAAAGTCTTCACCATCATTACAATGCATACAAAGCAACTCCATGTTATTCTTCCTCTCCATAATCAATCTAACCCAAAATATTGCTTGCTTTTGAGATGAAGAAAAATTGGAAAGGAAACCAAGACCTGAGCATGAGGGGGGAAAAGCAGCTTTCTCCATTTCAGCACTCTTTGAAAAGTGAATAAATCCTGAGTGCTTAGTAATCAACTAAGATAAATGCTTGGAAAATGCCATCATTGTTATATAGGTGACTGGAGGGTAGTAATTTAAATATTGCTGAATTAAAATTCCCACTTTTCCTTGCTCCTGGGCTTTCTGGTAGTTCAGTAACTTCTGGTCAGCCTCAGATTCCTTACTCCTGCTGTATCAGAATTGACACCTTACAGTCATATATTTTTCCCCTTAACTGAACTCCAGCTCTAGAACTCCTGACAAATTTTTAAAAAGCAACTTTTTTTTTGTATTTCTTTGCTTCTGTATTTAATCCCTGAATAATAAAATGCTATTCACTTTTACTCTGAAGTCCTGGAAACATGGCTTACTACATTAGAAATGTATTCAGAACTGCATTCTAATAAAATGAGTACAACTAGCCATCAAAATTAATACTAATATTAATAACTAAATATACTTACCTCTATACATGCCAAAATAGCCTTCTGAACGTAAAGTTTTCATTAGACAATCCAACCTGATCAGAACATCAGTAAAAACAATTCATAAGTTTTTATATGCAATGTTTGGTATAATTCCAGTTATTGATTTAATATCTATTTTTCTTTCCAGTGATATCTATCCATATTTATATAGAATTAGCCAGTCCAATCTGATCAGAACATCAGTAAAAACAATTTGTAAGCTTTTACAAACTTTGGAATAATTCCAGCTATTGTTTTAATATATGTTAGTCTTTCCAATGATGTCTATCCATATGTATACATAATACAAAAGTCACTCTATACAAATGTTTTTGCTATTTTCATAAATGACTTTCAGCTAAAGTACTTCTAAGAGTAGAAATTAGCATTAGCAACAGTGAATACCCTAATGCCAGGTATGTGAGCATGTCAAGCCTTAGAGCTACGTATAATAATTACATAAACATTCCATTAATAATGTATATTTCTATTCCCCAGCATCTGCATCAATTTTTATCCACTATGATAAAAATTGCTATTTGAACAATTTATAAACATAGTAATATCAGTTTCATAGTTACAAAAAAAATATCAAATTAAATCCCAGCTATTGAAGAAGTTTACTGTGCTAGAGATGGACAAGATTTAAAAGGGCTTTTGAAAAATATCCTCTTCAAAACAAGTTTTATTGACTTGAGATGTTTTTCTAAAGGTCACTTACATGCTTTTGTAGACTTGCTGTCCACTTCTTTGATTCTGTAGCCTAGTTTTAACCAAGTCAATTGGAAATACACAAGTAACACCTATGATCCCAGCAGCTCCTCCATTGATGAGTTTAGCAGGCAAACTAAACAGAAAAAAGTATAGTATAAATATATAATTTATAATTACAGCTCACTGCTTCTCTCTTCCCATAACCTGTCCCTTCCCTATTCCTATCCATACAAAATTAGCTGCTTTGTCCTTTGTTTTGCTACTTAAGAGCATAATCAATAGGAAGTAGCAATAACATCTTTTAAATTTCATGATTCTTGTGGAATACCTTGTCATTGCTTCAGGCTTACTACACATTTTTCTTTCCCCTCTAAACTTGAGATAACACCCCAATTAAAAAAAAAAATCTAGGTAACTATATTAGCCTCCAACCTTGCAATTACTTTAATCTTATTTTCTTCCATCACTTTTCATCCTACTGCATTTTACACAGAATTTAGGCTACCATATACCAACATTTTATATCTTTGATTTGACATCTATTGATGTTTACATTGAAGCTCAATGTAGATCTTTTAAAATCTAGAGTGGGACATACCTAATCTGTTTCTCAGCCATTTTCATCTCAAAAGGAAGAATGCTCCAAGTTTTCTTTGGTCAGTGAAAATAACACAAGCTGCCGATTAGAAGTTGGTTCTTTGAAGAGACAATTCTGTCTAATCTCTGCAAACTGAACCCATACCTTAAAATCCGTTAGTTGTTCTATAAATAATCCAGAGGGATCTCATTGGCTGTTCAAGCATAGAGGCATTTCAAATATGCCAAACCATCTCAAATTCAATATGACAAATCGGAATACCCTCTCACAACTGCTATTACACCAAGTGTCATCAGTTATTATTAATATCTAGATGATTAATTTATGCCATGAAGATTCAACTGAAGTTACAATATACTTTTTATATAATGCCTATAAAATTATACAGAATAGCTCTGATGAATCAAAAGTCACACAGAAATTAATTTAGAAGCAAATCTTAAGACATTTCATATATTCCACTTTAATTAAATGAAAGCCGTATTTGTGTTTGAAACTCTAGAACTTGCTTAATCCATTTTTCCCTCTCCTGAAGTGTTCATGAATCATTGTGTGCAGAAGTGGCAGATCTTCCGAAATGTTGCATGCCTGCCAAAAGATTTCCTATCATAGAATTACCATGGCAGGAAAAGCTGAGTATTCAGGTACAGCTCATTTATGTTGATATTTATTTGCCACAGCAGTTGGCAACTACATTGTGTTATATTTTCTGCTGAGCTGCAGTACGGCAGGAAGTCCTTTTGATCCAACACTTGTAGATTATGAACAAGGTTGAAATGCGGCTTCATTATTACAAAATACCTTGTTCTATTGTTACTAAACTAGTAGTCGTCCCTTTCTGAAAGACTTGCTGGCTGAAGGGGTGGGAAACCTGTTCCCAAGAAAGGGGAACAGGAGGAAAAAAAATATCCTATTGCCATTGGGTCACAAAGCACCATCTGCAAATGGCAGGTGACACTACGCCATCATATTTTCCAATGACAATTTAATTTCTTCTCTTGCTGCTGTCATCCCCTCAGAAAAATGCAGCTTTCCGAATTGGGGCCAAGGTGGAATATTATTGCATTTTTCCTACAGAGAAAGCCCTCCGACAGCGAAGACTTTTTTTTTCTTATTTAAAAAAAAAATACTTGGGCATCTACTTCACAACTGAATGACGGATACAGAAGTCAAAAATGCAGCTTTCCTAGCGCAACAAGCCTCTTTTGCTACGTTTTAAGAACGGTTCCGCCCCACTTCTAAAAAATACTCCGGCTTCTCTAATGTAAGAAAGCTCTCATACCCCTAAGCACGATTTTCCTTGTGTGCTAGCATGGGACTTGGGAAGGGTCGTGAGACAAAAAAAACGTAATGGAAATGAAATGTGATCGTAGGAGTGAAAAAGGAGACCCCATTCCAACTTGGTCTCCTCGGGTCAGATGACGGACAAGGATTCCTTTCCCTTCCCGCTCCCATTTACTCGGTAGCTACCGAGCTGCACCTCATTTGACTACGGGGTTAAAAAAGTGTCCAGTGCGTTTTCTCCTCCCCCTCCCCAGCAAAGGCGCGTCTTGATTGGCCGCAGCAATTACAGCTCCTCCAATGACAACACTTTCCATGTTTCAGCTCACCCTTTACCTTTCCCTATCTTTTCCAAGTGCCAATTCTTTGCGAGGTCTTTTTGACAATTCCGCGGGGCTGCTTTAGCACGCAAAAGATTGCTTGCGATTTTTCCTTTTGTTTAAACCCCACGGTCATCACAGTGCTCCAGCCTGTTCGCTGCATCATCGCTGAACAATCGTGGTCCCCCCCACCACCTTTCGTTCTCCTCCCGGCAGTTTCAGTTGCAAGGAATCTCAAATTTACCTAAGAGTAAAGCTCTGGAAACAAGAGATTTTACGTCCACGTAGTTCTTCCTTTTGTTCAGCCGTTCCTTTATTTCTGCTCCACCGAGTTGGACAGCAGAACTGGGCACTCCCCAGATACGTTAGATCACAAATTTCATGATTTTTGGTCACATTTGGTTAATGCCGATCAGAGTTTAAGTCCTGAAAAGCAGTCGGTTGACTCAGCAAGTCTTATACAATAGACTCCAAATCCATCATAAATACTTTTATTCAAGGTTTTGAGATGGAACAGCTTGCGGGTGGGGGAGGGGGGAGATGAGAGTCTGATAATATTGCAGTCAAAACCTGTATAGATTTATCTGGTACTGTGATTTTTAGTTTAATAAAAGCATTGACTGCACATTGCTGTTGGAATTTTTATTACAGTTTCCTCATTGTGAGATACTGAATGTTTGCAAACACTTATTTTCCATCATAAGGTGGTAATTCTATTGTAAGTTTTCATTATTTTATTGACAAAAACCCCTGACACATAGATTTTGGAATGCTTATGTATTTCAACATGTTCTCATTCCGAGACGTAGACTTTATGGTTTATATTGCCTCAGTGATGGCTGAATTATGCCAAAAGTTCCAACTCATTTTCTACTACTGGATGGAAAAACAGTAGTAATATGGGAAAAAGCTGCCTGCTTCCCAAGTCATCACATTGGCAAGTGTGGTAAAGATATTTAAATCCCCCCTTCCACCAGCTGTATATTCAGAAGCTGCCACTTGGTTGTAAATTTTGCTGTGTTATGCAAGACTGTGGACTTAAAGTTTAACAAATACATAACATAAGCAACTTAAACCAAGACCTTGTGTAAGCAAACCAAGGTAATTAGAATCTTGGTAATTACAACCAGATCTATAAGCCTCACTATTTCAAAAACTCACTGTGTTTTTTTAAAAGTCTGCTGTGCTGTTGGAAATTTCTACAATTTGGTGCTTATAAACTCTTGTCTGTTCTTTGCGGCTGCCACCACTTGCCAAATAATGAATGGCTCAAATCTCTGAATGTTGTGAATCATTGAGACTAAGCCTTCATATAGGCAACTTACTATAATTTTCTGTTTTTCAGAGAAATGCTTTTTCTTCCTAGTAGGGATCTTCTGACTTTAACTGGGAAACCTGGTGCTCCAGTACCCCATTTAAAACCCTCAGAGCCTTCACAATTGGCAAAGCTTAAAATGTTACAAATATTAACAGGGCAGGGCTTAAAATAAATCTGTAATCTCATCCTTTAAATTCATCCTTTCAAATGGAAATCACTATTCCCGCCCACTGCTGTGATTTCATTGTGGCACTTGAGGAGTAGAAACAAGTTCTCCAGTCAAAAATGCTTATCCCCCCCACCACCACTTTAATAGTTGTATTATCCATCATTTTAAGACATACTGTAGTTTCAGTATGGAAACAGAAAATATACAAAGATGTAAAATGACAAAAAATACATGAAGTAACTTACCTGTGAGGAAAAAAATGCAATCTAAACCAGGGGTGTCAAACTCGTGTTGTCACAGCATTGTCATGTGACGTATCACTTTTTCCCCTTTGCTAAACAGGGTGTGGGTAGTGCGTGACACATCTGGCCCGCAAGCTGTGAGTTTGACACCCCTGATCTAAACAATATTCCCTCTCCAAATAAACATTCAAGATGTTTCAGTGCAAAATGTATCTTTACACTATACATCGTAATTTTTGTAATATACTACAGCCTTTAAGGAAAAGGAATTCTTTGAATTTAGCTTTTTAAAAAGTGTATTCAACAAACTCAATATTGAAGCCAATATTTATTTAAAACACTACAAAAATTAAAAAGTATCTATCCCATATACTAACATATGACTTTCAGCCAAAAAGCCCAGGCAGAGCAAGGAGAAATATGATAGTCTCAGATGAGGGAAGAGCAGAAGCTGACACAGAAGATTAAAGAACCATCTGTGAGTAATGATATATTCAAGTAGGTTGCTATATTCGAAGAGCCCATTTCAGCAACAAGTTTTCATCAATCCCTGATATACTTGGTTTCTGCTAATTTTTGACCCTGGATTGGGTGTATATTTTTTGTTCCACTGTGAACTCTGGAATAAGATATACATCCAGGGAAATCTGGATATACCAATAAAAGTGGCTGTGGGTATGGAGAATCTCGGGATCCAGAGGCTTATCATCTTTAGTTCTGGTTGGGGTGGCACTACCCCAGACAGACCAGACCAGAAACTTGGGGTTTCTTCTAGATGCATGACTCCTGCTCAAACTCCTGTTGGCAGTTGTGGCTAGGAAAGCCTTCGTACAAAATTGTATGGTGCACCATTTTTGCCCTTTTCTAGATTGTGGGGAACCAGTGTTCAGTCACTCACATTCTAATCATTTCCTACTTGGATTATTGCAATGTATTCTATATGGGGCTACCCTTGAAGGACTTTCGGAAGCTATAATTGGTCCAGAATGCAATGGCACTGACAGTTTTGGAGGCCCCCTAGGATGACGCATGTAACACCACTGTTATGCAAGCTGCACTGGATATCAATCTGCGTCTGAGTAGAATTAAAGGTATTGGTTATTACCTTTAAAGCAGGGGTGAAATGCTCCAAGGTCTGCTATCAGTTCACTTTGCTATCGGTACTCTGTGTGCATGCATGCATGGTACGTGTCAAACACATGCTTTGCACGTGCATGCACAGTGTGTGCCAAACATGCACTTCATGCGTATGCGCACCACAGGCACTACCGTGCAGCGTTGAAAAAGGAGGCATAAGCCTTTTCTAAGGTAAGTAGAACAGCGGGGGGGGGGGGGGAAACAGCTGTGCCGCACAATTTAGATTCACTAGAAAGCAGGCTTTCCTGCTTTCTAGTGAATATAAATTGCGCGGCACAGCTGATCGTTGGAAATACTGGTTTGTCCAAATCGATAGCATTTTTTTTACTACCAGTTTGTCTGAACCAGTCTGAACTGGTAGCATTTCACCCCTGCTTTAAAGGCCTTTATGGCATGGGTTCAGGATATATGTGAAATCATCTTTCCTCAATGGGATTGGTACACTCCACTCATGCTGACAGAAGAGGCTGACTGCGGATCCTATCAGCCAAGGAATTTCGGCTGGTGGGATCCAGGAGAAAAGCTTTTTCTTCTGTCCTTTGGACCATCTTGCCGCAGGAGGTGAGTTCTACCTCCCTCCTTTTAGATTTCAGGAAAAGCCTTAAAATCTGGCTATGCCAATTTGCATGAGGTCCCTGGCTAGAGATGGTTGATATACTAACAGAGAAGGCACCCCACCTCTTTCCTCCAAACCCTTGTATTTTAGCTTGTTTTAATTTTTGTAATTTTAATCCATTTTTATAATTATAATTACTGAATGCTTTTTTTATCTTGATGTAAGCCTCTCGGAGTCAAACCATGAGATGGATGGCGAATAAATTTGATAAATAAATAAATAGAAAATATATTTAGCTCAGGGCTGGCTGAACTGTGAAGTCCTTGGTGCTCTGGGAGCTTGTTTGCTTGCTTGCAGATGTTTCACTATCTAACTTGGTAATGTCTTCAATGCTAGAAGGGAGTTTGCTGTTTATATACAGTAGCTTGCCCTGAGTTAGGGATGTTGTTTTCTTCAGTATCTGGATAGAATATTTATGGGTACCTTAAAACGAGCAGTTGGGTGGTCTACCAAGCTCCATTTAACAAGAAATTCTATAAGTACAGAGTTGTAGAAAAGGTTCATTTTCTTCTTTTAATTTAGGAGTTTTTAATGGTACTGTAGATAGCAGCAAACAGAATTTTTTGCCTTCTTATAAGCAAGGCAAGATAAAAGAATAATTATTTCTGATCTTAATAGAGGGACAGGTTGATACCAAACAATATATACCCTGTTTCCCCCAAAAAAGATATTTATAACACATCTGGTCTTCCATAACTTTTTAGCATAGCACATTATATCTTAGGATATACCATACTTTTCGGAGTATAAGACGCACTCCCTGCCCAAAGAGGGTGGAAATGTTGGTGCATCTTATACACCAAATACAGCCATTTTTGGCCTCCTGAAGCCCCGAAACCCCAAAAATGGACCTGTTTTTCGCAAAAAACGGAATGCGCAGAGGGTTTAGGAGGCCTGCAGAGTGCTCCTGGGGGTTGGGGAGGGCAAAAACTTTTTTGTCTTGCTTACCTTTTCAAAATCTTGGTGCGTCTTATACACCGTGCATCTTATAGTCTGAAAAATATGGTAATCTTATATCCTGGTGGTGCAGTAGTTAACAATAAAGTATTGCAGGCTAACTCTGCCCCCAGACTGGAGTTCAGTCCTAACAAGTTCAAGGTTGACTCAGTCTTCTATCCTTCCGAGGTCAGTAAAATGAGGAACCAGACTATTGAAAACAATATCCTGGCATAGTAAACTGCTTAACGAGTAGGGCAGTATATAAGCCTAAGTGCTATTTCTATTTCTCTCTTCTTTCATCCCCAGAATATTTTCTTTTATTGCAGAATACAGTGGATATATTGGAGAAAGGAAACTGCACATGCGACACATCTTATAAAGTAAACTAACAAATACCCCCACTCATTACTTTTCATTCAGATTATTTTTATTAGATTTTTCCATCAACTTCAGTAGAGAAACAATGATAAAAATGCATTAAGAAAACAGAATATGTTTCAATAACATCAATTGCTAATAACATTTACACAATGATTACATGGGAAAGATGCTTAGTTCCCCATGAAAACAGCTTGATGCATGATGCTGCTAGATAGCAAAAACATCAGGAAGGAGGAGTATGTTTATTTACATTTCTATCAACATTTGGAGAATTAATGAAGTCTTTTGCACAAATTCCAAAATACACATTTCAATGAAAATTCTAGTTATGTACAATTACTGCAATAGAAAGTAATGTATTATTAAATAAAATAATGGATTCCACAAAGGGAATTTGCAGAGTAAGCATACAGCTATCTTCAGATGCTGTATCTTTCTGATCGTGCTTGATCCATGCATAATTGCTGGGAGGAATGAAGCCCAGTTTTCCAGCAGATAAAATCCATTACTCCCTAAAGACAGTGAAAGGTCTGGAACTCAGTATAATAATTCCCAGAGTTACTGAGAATTTGCATTAAGCAGGACAGAGCATCTATTAGATGCATAATGTGCCCATGGCTTTATAAAGAACAAAACTAGGACAAGCTGCTGTTCAAAAGAAGGTTTAATAAGTGCTTTTTAAAGGCTCTTCAGTTTATTTGCTTTTTCTCCTATAATAAGGCACTGCTTTACATATTTGCAGTGTCATAGTGCTGAGGTAGCCTGTATATCTATAGGTGTAGGTATAATAAGTGCTGTTTTTTTCTTGAAGACCTTTGGGAGAATGTAACCCTACAACCTCCACATTTTTCTAAAACTGCTGCCTCTAGTATATTTATGGTGATCATTTGTTAGAATACAAAAAGATTGTATTCCTTAGCACAGCTGACATAAAAGGAGAATGTCAAATTTCAGTCAATGAGGCAATAGCATAATTGAAAGGATGCATGTACCTTACAAAAATCAAAACGGCATCCATGTGCCCCAGTAGTGAATTATCAGGAATATCTTATACTGTATCACATAAACCTGGAAAAGAAGCTGTGGGCTAGTTCTCATGGTTGTGGGCCATTCTTAGCATGTCTGACTTGGTCTTCTCAATGAAATAATTCAGAAAATTTAAATGCCAATAGCATAGGTACATAATTTACATACCATAGAAAAAAAATGTAGCCCAAGAATTAATCCCTCCCAACATTCAGGATATGATGTTTTGGAGATGTAATTCAATATAAGAGACTCCCCCACCAAAATGACACTGGAAATTGTAAGATCTGGAGAATAGAGCCATGGTGTTTTTAAAGGCACTGGTAAGATTTTTTTTTGACACATAAAGAATATATTTAATTCTGACTTGCATGTCAAACACACATTCTTTCATGATTTTTAGGAGTAGATGATCTTAAGACAAGTGTTAACAATTATACCCATAAAAATAAAGACAGTGTGATGCAAGCAAGGAGATGGGAACTCATGTCAATAAGTTTGATTTTAATTTCAAAATTCTATTTATAGAATTGGTGTTCTGTCCTGTTTCTCAAAAGGCACTTAAAGATAAAGAAGCAGCCAAGCAATAATGGGTAACATTTGGGAAGCAAAACTGGTTTCTCCAATAACATGAGTGCAACAGCAAAATTTGCCAGCACTCCAATACATTTTTTTCTTCTTAAAAAGCAATGGCATGTATGTATGGAGGAAGGTCTCTGCTGCTGTTTTTCCATTACCAGACAGTGCATGTGTTTTCCAATCCATCTTCATAGCTATCATATTCCCCTCCCTGTCTTCCCATCCTGATGTTTAAGCCATAGCTTATTTATCAGCATTATTCAGTAAAGAGGTCTAAGGGCAGTCATTTCATAAAAACCACAAATGGTCACCAGCAGACAATTTGGAACCATTTATGACCAGGTACTTGTTCAATATTACGATTTTTGGGCTAGTACAGGTAGTTGGTGTACTTTCCCAGCATAATAAAGGAGAATATTTGTAGTTCAGGGTTCACATGAGGCGTCCTTGGTGCTCTATGAGCTTGCTTGTTTTCTTGCATACGTTTCATTATCCGAATTAGGTAACATCATCACTGCCATCACTAGCACTGATGATGTTATCTAGCTCAGAGTTTCCCAGCATAAAAATGCAACTACCAGAATTTTTTGGTATTTACAGCAACAGTTCTCCCATCTCTTCTAAAACGCAAATGAGAAGAGAAAAACAATAACAATGAAAAACAGGACCACAGATTAAATAGAATTTGTCTTCTCCTCCTGATGTGGAATATTTGGAGCACAGAAGATTTCTCAAAGTCTTTCCCAAAGAATTTCCCAAACTTATCCATACCAGTTACATGGACTGACATGAAGCAAAGACTTCCCAAAGACTTCTGAAAGTTGGAACACAGGATGGGAAAGTAGTGCAACAACATTGCCATATGCTGATGTGTGATTTGGCTGAATGAGCCCTCAGTCTGAATGAAACACAGGATGACAAACAGAAAGCGGGGGGAGGGGGACAAAGCAGAGCTGAGGATTGTAGGACAGGGTGATCTCTACAGAGAAATTACTGATTTTTCCAATGTTTTCACACCCTATTTCCATTTTTAGATTGATTCTGGTCTCATTTGAGAATGGCTGGCATAATAATGGAAGAGATGGTCTATTCTTAAGGACATTATACAGGTAGTCCCCGACTTATGACCACAATTGAGCCCAACATTACTGTTGCTAAGTGAGACATTTGTTAAGTGAATTTGCCTCATTTCACGACCCTTCTTGTCACAGTTGTTAAGTGAACCACTGCACTTGTTAAGTTAGCAACATGGTTGTTAAGTGAATCTGGTTTCCCCATTGACTTTGCTTGTCAGAAGGTCACAAAAATCACATGACCCCGGGACACTGCAACTGCCATAAACATGACAATTGCCACCACGTGACCATGGGGATGCTACAACAGTCATAAGTGTGAAAAATTGTCATAAGGTACTTTTTCAGTGCTGTTGTAACTTCGAATGGCCACTAAATGAACTGCTGTAAGACTAGGACTACTTGTATTAAAAAAACAAAAAACTAAGTTTATGGGGAAATCACTAAAGCAGGTTCCATTTTAAGTCCTTCCATTTTCAAGAAATCATTTTCAAATAAAAAAGTTAGCAGAAATTGATTCCAGAGTCTTAATCTTATGACAGTTCATACCAAAGACATTTTTCAAGTTAAAAATTGTTACATATTTATTTCTGTTTCTGTTAAACTGCAAATTCCTGGTAAGAACTAATTGCAGAACTGATGAAACAACTTCCTAAATAACCAGACAGTCCATTTAGTTACTCAGATCTCTAGTAATGTCTTCTCCATTAAGAGACTCTCACCTGGACCTCAGGAGCTGCCAGCATCCAATTGGTCTCAAGAGCAGTTGGTGAATTAGGCATTTGATACCTTTTCTTTAGGTATATCCCCTATCACTTGAGTTATTTTCTAATGGGTTCAAATAACTTATCTGGGCCAAGCAGTAGAGTTAATTGAAATTTGTTGGAGAAATGGGGTATACATACAGAAAAAGATTCAGGGAAAGCAGGGAACAACTCACACAACTTGGGGCACTTGTCCCTTTCTCTCTTTGACGTACACACACACACACACACACACACACACACACACACACACTTGAGTAATTCCCTTTTTACAAACCTGTGATATCTTAATTCGGGGTAGAGTCAGGCAATTGGATGGAGCTGAGCATTTACTGGCCGGATGCCCTTCCTGATGCCTAAGTAGAGTTCTCAGCACACTGAATTTCAAATGAAGACCTCAGTAAAAAGGCTTCCCATAAAATCACATATGCTTTGAATGTATTTTGATGAAAAATGTGCATGAAACATATAATGTAATTAAGTTTTATTAACAACTGAAAATTTCTTAACACATGGTTTTAGATGGCCTATCTATTTAAAAGGAAATTTAAAAGGAAATTAAAGAACTTTTTAAAAGGAAATTAAACAACTGAATAAAAAGAGACTGAATTATTGCTTGAGTTCTGATTCCTAAAATTATAGCTTGTCAGGAAAGGGCCATTTAAAAGTTCCCACCATGCACTTTCCATGTAAGTCAGTGGTAGAACCCCATTGATTGTAATACAGTATATTAAGACTGCACCACAATGATTTTCCTCTGTCTAGCTTAATTTTGCAAAAATATTTTTAATATAATTTAGTAGAAATAAATATAAACAATACAAAGCACAGTTATAATTTGTAAACTCAGCTCAGCCCTGAGGTATTTTAAGAGTATTATATCATTTCTGCATTTATCCAGTTTTAAATAGATAAAAATTTGATGTCGTTAAAATAACATGCAGTAATTTTTAGAGATAATAAAAATGGAGTGTATTAAAGTAGAACTGCTCACCTTTCAATGTTTTAATTTTAGTTCTATAGCCAGAACACCAAAGACAGGCTTTTAATTTTATGACCTTAGATTTTGGCATGTGCTGTACACGTTTCTGGCAGGAACAAATAGCTTTTCTTTGAACATTAATTGGCTGCACTGACTTCTAGCAGTCTGAGACCATAGATAAAGCAAAAGACTGAAATCTGAAGGTTAATTTGTCTGATATCACTTTTTTAGGTAAAGGATGTAGGGCAACTTTAAACACGTAGAATTTCTCATCTTTCAATATAAGCTTTCTCCTTCGTCCCAAATGTACTGTATTAGTGCCCACAGTTCAAACAACTGAAGTGTGAAGCCTGGTATGAATTCTGTGCCTGGGATGGTTGCCTAACTGTCACCATTACTGGTTATTGTTCTTGACATCATTAATGATAATTCTTCCTCCTCTTTATTTTTAAATGTAATGTTGAACATTTGTTCAGGGTCTTCAGGGACTGTCTGTATTCTCCTATACACATAATCCTGAAGTACTGAAGTACTTGTCTCATGCTTTTGAAGTTTGCTTTGAGCTTCAAAATGCTACACAGCTGCCTTGCATATTTGTGGATGGACATGCTATTTTAAGAACATTTCTTTTAAACCCACAAATATGCATACACAAATGGAGTTAATTTTTACCTAAGCTTGAGAAGTATTGATTTCAATGAAAGTACATGGTTAATTTTGACTGGAACATGAAAATAATGATAAATATCATTTGTATATTAGGTATGTTCCCTATTGTGTAAAGCCAGCATGCAATTGTTATAACAAATAAAAGGTTGCAAACAGCATTATGGTTATTATGGTCCTTGCAGCAAATAAATAAGATGCATTTCTATGGGCACTAATGAAAAAGCAAGTCCCAATGAACAGGAATTGATTTTGTATCAACATACTTTACGGGATATGTTACAATGGCATGAAATGGCCATTGGGATATGGTGTGCATTTAGGGACTGAGTAATCATCATAGTAACTGTGTAAAATAATTTGGGCATTTTAGATTATGCTACAGTAAGGCTTTTTGGTTCATATTAAAAATAATTAGGGCAATAAATACTAAAACCCAAGCAAGGAACAGTTTTTTGAGTGAAATTAAGTTCCTCACTGAAGTACCTGGACATGTTTTAAATAGATCCTACATAAAATCATGATTGGACAGGATGTCTCAGTCGCAATGAAAGTTTGTTTTGAACTGAAAGCTTTAACTGCTCTCTGCTTGTTTGGTACTAGTTCTTGGATTTTGCTCTGCTTTTCTTTAAAAAGGCCAGTGAGTTCCCCATCAATCTCTATCATATAAACAATTCTGCATATAAATAAATATATAAATCACACACACACACAATCTTCCAAGGGGAGAGCTGCCTAGAAGCAGAACTCATTTCTTTAAATATAGTTATCCGGAGGAGTGGCAGAACCTGGGGACACAGTCAAAAGAGGAATCAGCCTTGAGTCTCTACGTATCCACAAATGGACTAAGTGCAACCCTTTTGACTTCCTTTGATCCTTATCTAAGGCCAGAACAGTGCTAACCATTAGTTGAGTAGATTCCTGTGCATAGGCAAGAGTACTAATAGATAACTTTAATTGCAACTTCACATGTGGTCCTGGTCTTTCCTGCTTGACATTATCTTAAATGGGACATTCCAAAGACTGAAAGAAGATAGGACAGAGTACTCATTTTCCTACAGGAATTTGCTTCTCCAAAAATGATTAGTAAAGAGGACTCCATTATGAAAATCTTTTTATCAAGAAATGTATCCGTGTGTGTGTATGTGTGTGTGTGTATACACACACATGTGCATGCATAATATATATAACGCAGAACTATGCATGCAGATAGAGACACTCACAATCAAAGGGACTGTATATACAGCTATAAGTGCATCTGCACCAAAACAAGCACACATACATACAGGGCCTATTCCTCCATAACTGTGCAAAGTCATACTTCAAATAAATTTTAGTTTTAGATGTCACTGTTGGCCTTGAAAAGGCATTGTTAGCCTATCTTACTTGCTCATGTCATAATTGTTTTAAAATTTTAAATGCAATCACAGGAAACTCTTGAACTCACCAAACACTCCCCTTTTCTGTCAGTTGATTAA
Source organism: Arizona elegans (assembly GCA_022577455.1). Classification (NCBI taxonomy): domain Eukaryota; kingdom Metazoa; phylum Chordata; class Lepidosauria; order Squamata; family Colubridae; genus Arizona; species Arizona elegans. Next base: position 169,998,127 of record JAKOOJ010000002.1, read on the forward strand.
CACCTAATTAAAAAATGGATTACAGTTGTTAAGTTGAGTGGGCAAGCACTTCTTCAGAACTGTGTTGCAGCTTTTCCTTCAGTCCTGGGTTCAAAATAATGTGAGACAGGAAGTGTTCTAAAGCATGTCTCTTGTGTTTCGGATTGCACAACAAAGGACCATGCTGAAGATCATGCCAAAGATCTGAAAAACGAGAGCATTATTTTAAAGGATGCAACATTTGTCACATATGAGCAATACTTCAGAGAATTTGAGTGATTGTTCTTTGGAATGGTTCTGTGTTCACTAGACATTTTGGATACTTCAAGATCACAGTATGATATCAAGTATTTTGTAAAGGTTTTTTTCTCCTTACTTTTCAGGAAAAAAAAAAATCAAATCTCCAGGTATCTAACTGATTCTATTTTATTACTATTATGTTCCCAGCCAGGCCCATGTGAATTATTCTGACTGGCAAATAAAACTCTGTGGGTTCTTGGTGCTCTGTGAGCTTGGTTGTTTTGTTGCAGACATTTTATTACCAAACTAGATAACATCATCAGTGCTACTAGGGATTTTGCTTTAATGCCTGATCTAATATCCCTATCTCATAAAACTACCTACCTACTTACCTACATAGATAGATAAAATAGGTGATTGTTTATTTTAAATTTAACAGCTAAAAGAAGTTAATATATATATATATATATATATATATATATATATATATATATATATATATATATTAATGTTGTGCATTTTACAATTTTAAAGTTATTATTATTACTGTTATTATGCATAATAAAACTTGTTCATTTATAGTTTTTAGGTTTTTTTTATATACCACCAAGAGTCACTTACTTTGTGGTGAGCAGCCATATAAATATGATTAAATACATGAAATAATGAAGTGCTATAAATATGGAAGATTAAACTTTGAAGAAAGCCCTTTTACTTCTAAGATCCTGGTCTTGGTTGTGTGGGAGCAATTAACATCTATATTTTCCCCCTAAAACATGCCATTTATAGAGAAGGAGCAGGATTGCATATTTTAATTTATTATATGGCACATTCACATCATATTTTGATAAAAACACAAGGGATAAAAATACAAAATATGAAAAAAGATCTAAAATACTATAAACATACTGTATATCTAGATTACAGATATAATGTTTTGCTTCATTTTTCACAGCCAGAAAAATCAACAGTCTCACTATTGATTCTATTTTGGCACTCTGTCACTATGTGTTGAAGAGTTTGTTGTTCGGCCCCCAAGTCATAATTTGGTGATGGTATTGTGACTACAGTGGACAAGGTATCTTACATCTTGCATAGCTTCTAGAGCATATTTTTCAACCTCAGCAATTTTAAGATGTGTGGACTTCATCCCCCTGAATTCCCCCAATCAACATGCCAGCTGAGGTCCATGCAAGGGACACGTACAGTGATTCTCTGTTCTCTTTAGTAATCTGCTATCATTTCAGTGGCTTGAAATATTTCAGATTTGTGTAAATACAATGTTGTTGTTGTTGATGATGATAATGACAACAATAGTCAATACAATCAGAATTACTTACTGTGATTCCAGCAATTGCAATCCCCACAATGCCAAGTAAATGAAGATTTGAATTAACGAGACTCTCTATTTCAGTCAGACAGTTCTGTTCAAGACATGAAAGACATTAAAGTCTTCAATCCTTTCCTAAATCTACTAATATGAATTCTCAACAACCACCGCTATCTCTGGCAGATATGGTTTTTTTTTAATCCAGTACCTTATTATCTCCTTTTCTTATTTTCTTTTCTCTGATTCAAAGGGATGCTAGAACATCCATTCTACTCCAATTTCGTCTATATTTTGCTATGAATAATAATTTCAGCAGTGTCCTGGAAACAGCCATAATTGTTTCTGGCTGTATCTTCCGTTCCATCCTTCCTTTGTTGCCTTTGCTATAGCTGCAAAGCAAACCCTGAACTGCCAAATATAGGAGGAGGGATTCATTTTAAAAGATGCACATTTTCCCAAACACAACTGCAAGACATTTGAATTTGTGTAGAATCATAAATACTTTGCAGTTTTGTCTGGTCAGGATCTCATGCCATTCTCCTAGTCTATGGAAATACTTGGTCCTCACATCATGTATAATTTCATTAAACATATACTCTTTATTTAAATAAATGCAGTTTGTGAAGACTATACCCAAAAGCTGGTTTAATGTAAGGATTTTTTGGTTTAGAAAGATGGAATTTGTGGAAATGGTAAAATTGACTTGTTGATCAGTGATAAGATAATAAATACTTTTAATAAAGATGGAAACCTCTTATGCACTTTTTACTGAAAATGAAAAAAAAAGAATTGGTGACATTGATTTGTTGATTGTTGTTGATTTGTTGAGCCTTGATGGTACAGTGGTCTAAGCACCCTGTTATTAACACAGCTGCCTGCAATTTACTGCTGGTTCGAATCTCTCCAGGCTCAAGGTTGACTCAGCCTTCCATCCTTTCTAAGGTAGGTGAAATGAGGACCCAGTTTGTGGGGGCAATAAGCTGACTTTGTATAAATATACAAAAGTATGAAGGCTATTGCTTAACGCATTGTAAGCCACCCTGAGTCTCCGGAGAAGGGCGGCATATAAATCAAATTAAAAAAAAAAAAAAATATGGGAAGAAGGGAAAATGAACTAATTTTAATGAGGGAGGAGAGATAATAAATTTGTTCGTCACTGCTGTAAAGAAAATTAGAAGTCATTTCCTTATATATATATTATTTGTATTTATTTTCATACTTTTTGTATATTTTTTATTTTTAAAATATCTTACTGTTTATTATTTTTTATTCTTTTGTAAAATCTTTAATTTTTTTAAAAAAAGATTTATAACAAGATGGCTCTTGTTTAACTGTGCCGCTGTTCCTCTTATCAATATAGCAAAGCAGCCTTGAATCATTGAAATAGTTGTATACATGGGCATCTGCAGAATATGATGGTTTTATCAGAATGACACAACAACTATCACAATGTCAGGATGCAAACTGTGCCTCTTATGTTTTTAATGCAAGCTTCCTCATTTGCCTTCCCTGCAGATGCCTACAAATTCATTCTCTTCTTTTCTTGGATTTCTGCCTCTCTAGTTATACAATGCGATTTTCCAGGTCTACGCATAGAGTCAGATTATGAATAAAAATACTGGAATACAGAATTGCACCGCATCACAACGGGGTAGTATGCATGGACAAGCTATTTTTGCAGGCAGGAAAATCAGTGAAGAGGAACTGAACTGAATTATCTATGACATTCACATAACTTAATTCTATTTTCGCAGAAAATAAAATTAGACTGTCAACTATATGTTTGTCTGGTTTATCTTGTCTGAACTAGTATGAAAGTTCACATAACCAAAATTAAGTTCATTTGATTAGGTCTGCCATATAGTTCAATTTGGCCCCAGCTCTAACTGGTTGTTGTGGCCCTGCCCTCTGAGCCTGTCCCATCGGAGGAAGAAAGCTCCGAGCATGAGGAAGAGGAGTCAGCCAGGCCTCCCTCTCCAGGCCCCTCCCCTCTGGCATTGTCTCAGGTGCCGGCCGAGGGAGAGGAGATTAGCAGGGAGACAGCTGGTTCGGATCAGAGTGACGAAGAAACATCATTCCTGGACGCACGCCTCCAAAGGCGTGATAAACGATTGCAGCAGTTTAGGAGGCGTGCTAGGGATTAGAACTGAGTCACTGGACCACACCCCAGAGACTATATAATAGAGGGTAGTGGTCAGTGATCCGTGTGACGAACAAAAGTAAACCTTGGATAGTCACTAAAGCCTCGTCCGGAACTGCTGGGAGAAATATTATTTCTGCTTGGACTTTTTGTACGTTAAGTATCTTATCTTTCTGTTTGTGAAAATAAAGGCATTTGGCAGACGGTGTGTCTATCGCTGCCAAGTGGGAGATAAGACCTGGGTGCGTTCCAAAGTGTTTCCTTAACCCTCGGCTGGCTGTGTTTGTGTGTGTGTGGGGACGGGGACAGATCATCGGTCTCTAAGAGAAGGTCAACCGGAAATTTTGGCTCAGGAGCAGAAATCAGATTAAGCTAAACCTCTCAAGAAGCCAGTCAGTAAGGGTGAGGGAATCAACAAGGTCTTTTAATCCAACAAGCTGCATGAATAATATAGGCAACCTTGCATGTACAAATAGTGTTTGACTTACAACAGTTCATTTAGTGACCATTTGAAGTTGCAAAGGCATTGGAAAAAGTGATTTTTGACCATTTTTCACACTTATGACCTTTGCAGCGTCCCCATAGTCATGTGATCAAAATCCAGACACTTGGCAACTGACTCATATGGAGAAACCAGATTCACTTAAGAACCATGTTACTAATTTAACAGCTACAGTGATTCAATTAACAACTGTGGCAGGAAAGGTTGTAAAATGGATCAAAACTCACTTAACCTCTGTCTCACTTATGAACAGAAATGTTGGGTTCAGTTGTGGTTGTAAGTTGAGGACTACCTGTATGTCGAGAACTAGTACATGTCCGTATTAACGAAACAATAGAAGGTATGTAATTATTTTCTTTTTTTAAAAATTAAACCACAAACTATATACATGATCACACTGGGGACATTAATCTTTTCTTCTGCATTATGAACTTGATGAGGATAATTCATCCACACTGCTATTTGTTATGGAAGGAAAGTTTCACTGGCATGACAAGTAAATAAATAAAAAAAATCTGCTAAAATGTTTCATTTTATGGAAACCAGGAAATGATAACGACCAGTTCTGACATCCCAGGAGGTTGCAAGCAAATTGGAAGGGCCAAAGAAGCAAGTTGGCTGCAATAAATACTGTTTGCTTTATTTTGCAGTCTTCTTCAGATATATGAATGTGTGTATAATTGGCAAAGCAAACAAATTGCTTAGAAGTCATCTTGCTGGTCATCCTACTTTGGTGCCAAATGGCTCCTGTTCAGATCATCTCCTCTGGCTCCAGGGATGATATTCCCACCATGTCTTATCCCATTCCTAGGCTATTTTTGACTTCACTGTCAGAATGACATGACAGAAGAGAGGCACTTACTTTAGACGGTCCAGTATCTTTTGGACAGGTCGGTTTTACTTGAACGTCACTGTCTTTCCCACAGCATTGAAGCTGGAGGGAGGGAGAGAGATAATATATTACAAATCTTCCCGAAATAAACATTTTCAAATGATTCAAAAAACCCAAAATATGTTTACCCCAATGATATTATTCAGAATTCATACTTATTGCAAACTATAACACGTATTAATAAGATCAATCCAATTTATGGATGCAAAGGAATCAACTTCAAACAAGTCACTGTGATTATGGATATTAGAGCTGCCTAGGTCTGGAGATATTCTACCTTGGATAGGATAGCAATTCTCCATTCAAGAGCTGTGCGCAATTCAAGGGATCCTTCAGCACTCATAGCTCCTACCTTTTGAGTAAGTGGCAGCTATGACCAGGAAAATCTTTGTCAGCTTCATCTGGAGTACCAGTTGTGCCCTTTCCTGGAAGTCCTTTTAACAGTCATATAATGCCTGGAATGCACTACCAGACTCTGTTGTTACATCCTCAACCCCTCCTAACTTTAACTTTAAACTGTTTACTGTTGACCTCACCCCATTCCTAAGAGGTCTTTAAGGGGTGTGCATAAGCGCACCAGAGTGCTTTCCGTCCCTGTCCTACTGTCCCCATTTATTTGTACTCATTTCTTGTATTAATATCCATGTTTATACTTATTCCTGTTATCTCATACATGTTTGACAAAATAAATAAATAAACAAATAAACAAACAAACAAACAAATAAATAAATAAATAAGTAAGTCCTCTAGATTTCTATTGATATTGTGAACGTTGATTTGCTTCTCCATAAGACTACAGATTTTTAAAAGCAAGCCAGAGGTGGTATTCAGCAGGTTCTGACCAGTTCTGGGGAACCGGTAGCAGAAATTTTGAGTAGTTCGGAGAACCTGTAAATACCACCTCTGACTGCCCATCTATTCTCTACCTCCCGAGTCCCAGCTGATCGGGAGGAAATGGGGTTTTTGCAGTAACTTTCCCCTGGAGTGGGGGGTGGGGGTGGGGATGGAGATTTTACAGTATCCTTCCCCTGCCACGCCCACCAAGCCATGCCACGCCCTCAGAACCAGTAGTAAAAATTTTTGAATCCCACCACTGAAGCAAGCTGATAAGATTCTCTCTTCAATCCCCCTGCCTCCAGTTGTTTCTCATTTCTGATGTAGCCGTCTCAAGAGGGACATTTCTTCTTTTTAAAACAGCTTTTCTAATTTGAGATTCAGCCACTTCTGGTAGTGTTTGAAGCATGAGCTACCAGCATCTTGTATAAACTATTGATAGCTAACAGAGGAATGGTATGTATAAACAATCAAAAACTTTTCAAAGTACAGGGATGACTTTCAACATAGGCCTGCCCAGGAAATGTGCTATACACTAGCCAATGTATTAGAGGAACATTAAGTATTGCCTGTGATAAGAACGGGCTCCCAAAAGCTGAAGGAACATGAATTTCTGTATTCACATTCTTCTATTGAATGTTACTGTTTCTTGGTTTATTGCTTTATCTCTGAATATTTCATGTATATTCAACTTTGCAGTTAAAGTTATTCTTTTGGTCTACTGTATTTTATCCAAAAAAATCCCCACCTCAGCTTCTATCTCATTTGTGGATCTGTAGTTTTTGAATCCATTAACCTGCTGTCCATATATCGCTGTGGCAAAGCAACATGTTATTTTAAATCTTATGGCACTGGAACTAAAGGAATTTGTGTTTCTTCCCAAATATTAGCTGCTAAATGGCACTCCAGTAGTATGCAGTAGAATCAGGTTGGATTGGCTTAAGTTCAGTTTCTAACAAAGTCTCTTAAGAACTCAGGCTCAGCCAAGCATACAAAAGAAACAAACTATGGGCTCTCTTGAGCCTTCTCTAAGTCTTGCCCTCTGCCATGGATTTACACACTTACCACAACTAACTAAGAAGGATCAATAAATGGCCACATGTGTGGTAAGAAGTTATTCTAAACTTGGTATTATAGCTGCTTCTGTGGTTAATCAGACTGAAAACCTACCAAGGAAATGAGGCATAGATCAACTGACAGGATAAATGATTCACTGGGTGTAAAAAAAGACACATATTTAAGACTCAAATAAATACTTATCCTGTTTCCCCTAAAACAAGACATCCCCTGATAATAAGCCCAATCAGGTTTTTGAGCGCATGCACTAAAATAACCCCTCCCTGAAAATAATCCCTCCCAAAAAATATTTAAATGCATGAGCAGCCGGTCCCCACCATTTCCTCTGGTTTCCTTCATGCACCCCAAAATAATAAGACCTCCCTGAAAATAAGGCCAAGCGCTTATTTTGGGGTTCAAAAAAAACATATGACAAGGCCTTATTTTCAGGGAAACATGGTAGAGTTCTACTTATATTAATCCTTGCATTGGATAGACTTGAAAATAATGATCAAATCTTTTGTGTGTGCTCTTTTTAAAAAAATATGACTGCATTTAATATGTTTATTATTTTAATATCTTTCTGCTGTACCCCATACATCTCACTTCTTGTGAGATGGGTGACCTTATAACTCTGATCTCTCTCTCTCTCTCTCTCTCTCTCTCTCTCTCTCTCTCTCTCTCTCTCTCTCTCTCTCTCTCCCTCCCTCCCTCCCTCCCTCTCCCTCCCTCCTATTCTCTCTCTCCTCTCTGTCTATTCCACCCCCTTTTCCCTCTGGAGCTCAAGGCTCCAGACCATCAGACCACCTTTCATTTTTTTGCTCAGTATGACCTTGTTTGTTTTGTTTATATTTTGTCAAATCTGGAGGATTCCAGATTTTACCTGCACAACAATAACCTGTGTGGTAGCTTTTGCTGAGAGTGTATTAATGGCCCTTAGTTTCTATGCTGAGGATGGCCTTAAACTCCAATCTTCCTAGTTCCACATAATTACCATACTACACTGGTTCTCAAATAGGTGTGTGCATATGTGCCTGGTATAAAGTAACCGCACGGTAACAATATGGCTAAAAATAAGAATTTGAGCCTTCTTTTAATAATAAGGGAGACAGCTCAACTCCAAATCTAAATCTGGAAGCAAATTCATTGCGGTGTTGTTTGTTTGTGGCCTACTTTAAAAAAAAATTCTTTATACACATGCAAAATGGAGGATAGATTATTGCACATGCTGAAGTAAATTTTTAATGTGTAGCAACACTCTAGGCAGAAACTTCAGAGAAAAGGTTTCCACTTTCCCTTTCAATTAGAGTATTTGAGAGACTGTATCTAGCAGTTCTCCACAGAGGGGAAAGACAGTAAGCATTTAGGTTTTTTTCTTTTATAAAAACTGTAATCAACAGACCACACTTTGGAAAACAGTGACCTAGGCCCTGTTAAGGAAAAAGTAAACTTAGCAACTGATGTCAGAAATACATGTGCCAGTGCTTTATCTCACCATAGTCATGCATAAAACAGACTATACTGGTACAGGTAGTCTTGCAAAAACCAAGAGAGTCATAATAAATATAATAAATAAATAAATAATAAATATTTTTTTAAAAGAATGCTGGTGGAAATATAGCCTCTATGCCTGAATTCTTACTATGCTTTTCTGCTAATGATGCCCACAGTGCTTCCAAGATATTACATGTGATTTAATAAAACTTCAATGCTTTACCATAGTCTTCCAGAGGGAATTTCCATATTTAGGAAGTTTAGAAGAATGTGTATGCCAAAGCCTGGAGAGATTGCTGACCATTATAGTAAGTTAAGAATACACAGGAAGGACTGAGAAATTGGGTGCCAGATAGAATCTTGCTTGATTTCAATAAGAATAAAAATTCCAGAAGAAGGGGAAATACAAACATTATGCAAACTGAATCATTGGATTCATTGTCTAATCCTGGTATTCTGAAACCATCTAAATGCAACATTGGTGAGCAAAATTTTTGAATTCATATTACTTACCGCATCATGAAATTTGATGAGTGTTTTGTTTTTGCTTTGATCACTGATGTAGTTTTCATAAGCTTTCTCATAGATAGCTTGGACTTCGTTGACAGCCTGCAGAAAGAACAACAAGCAGATATCCTAATTAGATATGAAGGTTAGTGAAGAAACCAGCAGAATTTCAGTAACAGGAAACCCATGGTTTTCCTCCAGTTCTCTGGTTGTTCTACCGCTTGAGATTGTAGTAACAACAGAGAGGGCTGCAGTCAACTTTAAGAATAGAAAGTTTTATCTATTTACATAAATAGATATGTTGAAGGTTGAACTGGTAGCATTTTGGGAGCACAAGAAAACAAGCTCTAGGCTTCAGCTAGGGTGCAACATGATTGATGGATGGGGCATAGCTAGTAGGACACAAAAGGAAATTGTCTGGGCAGGTTGGGCAATAAAAAACATTGCTACACCAATAACAGAATATGCAGTTAGGAAATATCAGATCTGTAAATTAGTCTAGGAAGTAAAGAAAAATGTTCTCCAAAGAAAGCAATAAAAACTCTTTCTGTATATTTGCCAAGACACACCCATGAAATCACATGGGGTTGTGCATAATTTTAAAGAGATTTTACTCTTAGAAACTATTTTTCAGTTTAAGATATTTAGGGTAGCACACAATAAGCATTTCACTTACCGTTTTTTTGCCCAGAAAAGCAAAAACCCCTGCAGCAATTTCAGCAGCAAAAATCACCAACAAGCAAGAAAAAAACTACAAAAGAATGAAGATAAGATTACAGATTAAACTTTTATGGAAACTTGAATGCAACATGAAAATTCACTCTCTGGGAATTAGAAATAGTAGTTTTAATAACAGAAATACTTTACATAGGACAAGATTAATGATGCAAAAGGGAAGGTTCTAGTTAAACTTTCCTTAAATCAGAATAATTTCAAACTTTAAGGAAAGGATGGGATAAAGAAATATCAAAGAAGTATTTCTAACACTGCAACATATCCAAAGCCTTTGCAATAGAATAAAACAGAATTTTTTATTGGCCAAATGTGATTGGACACATAGAATTCTGTTTAAGTTGCATTGAAAGAAGCTGCATTCTAATAAATGAATACAGAATTGCAAATTAATGCTTCATGAATTCTTATAACCACTTAGATAGAAATATGTCCTGACTAGGACTTAAGAGTCATTACGGGTAGATAATAAAGGAACCTCCAAGTTATAGAATTTATACAAAAGTTTTACACGATCCACCTTCCTTTTTCTTCCAATGTACAGCAGATTGATTTCAATACATTACTTACTGCTCCAAGCAGGCACTGAGATTCTCGTGCTGCTCCACAGCATCCAAAAAATCCTACTGCCATCATCAGTACTCCTGCTCCTATCAATACATACAGTCCTGCAAGGAAAGACAGTATTATCATATTATTTACAAACTCCCATGTGTTAGTTGGGAATCAGATAGCGCTTTTGTTGCCATGGAGACCCACAAGTCCTGGTTTCTTGTAAAGAAATCATTCTAAGCTACCCAGTTACACTGACCATCAGGAAGAACTATGTGACCAGTTTCCTCCTTTACTGGGACTTTTTAGATGCAGTTGCCAAATTCTATGGAGTTCAAACCCTCAACTGGGAACTGAATGCATGAGCCTTTGCACTTTAGATGACTACATGCAGTACGTTGGCTTTAGGAACTACTCACATCCTGGTGCTCGGTGATAGCAAGAGGCAATATTTAGAAATTATCAAGATGTATATCCCATCCATTTATCTGGAGCAGAGAAATACATGGGGACATTTTAGAATGTAACATTTGTATATAAAGCTTATCATTAAGCTTTATCAGTATAAAAATTAGATTAAATAAAATAAATAAATTCTCAGTATAAAAATTAGATTAAATAAAATAAATAAATTCTCACCCAACAGAACTGAGATAGTCCCCCTTTAACCAGTCCCTCATTTACAACTATTTGTACTTATAACGGTAATGAAAAAATAATTTTACAAATAATTCTTTGCAGGTCTGTAAAGTAAATGAAAGCTGAAGTAAGATCATAAGAACAGTCAAGATTTCACTTGGTGACTATTTCGCTTAACAGCCAACTGGCCAGTCCCAAGTGTGGTTATTAAAGAACTACCTTTATAGATATTTACGGTAAATGTATCCACAACTGTGACAGACACTTGAGTAGTTAAAAAAAATTACAAGAGCACATTACAATATTCTAGATCAGTAGCATTGTTGTTGGTTTTTTATTAAATAATTCTTGTAGCATCAGGGATATCTTAACTCCCTTTCTCTCCTGAAATAGCAGAACAGAAAACAATAAAACCACTCTCAACGGCAGTGCTTAATGAAATAAGAGGGAAAGTAAAGATTTGATAGATAGCAAGAATTTTTTAATTACAGCCAAATAACAATAAATAACTTTTTAAAATTCCAGAATTGTAGACACAAGAGTTGGATGAATGATTTCTCCAAGCAAGGAATAAATTTTCCAAGAATTTCTCAAGAAGAGGAGTCCTGTTTTTCCCTTCAATCAACACTACTATTGAAACCTGAAAAATCCAGTGGAAGCCCATTGTCTTTCTGATGTCTTGTTTTGGGATTTAATCGAAGCATAGAGATCTAGGGAAGAACAGGACAGTGAAAGGCAGGACACCCAGTCATGCATCTAAGCTACCTTTTTAACTAAACAATTCAAGAATACTACTCTGCATCTTTAAATTTTTTCTGTATTTTCTGCTCTTTCCTGTAACTCAAGAAAATATGGCTATGAAGAAAATACAGCTGCTATATATTCTTGAATCCTGCTGAGTAATATATAAAATATAGCTAAGAACAACCCACCGAATTATTTTCGTAGTTCTGGCTTCCATCTTTACACTTTATTTAATGCTCTCATTTGAGCAGAACTAGAGATCTTAATTTTTGCCTCCAGCTTCTTTTGCCAAAGATTATGTTATTTAGACAATTCAAATATATTTTCTCAAAAATAGAATAAAAATATAGTCCAGAATTTTAAGAAAATAAAAACTGATGAAGAAAATGTTCAAGAATGTTTTTACAAATATTTTAGTTCAATCTACAACAGACGCCACTATTCTGCCATTTAGAAAGGAAGTGAAGTCTTCTATGTGAAATTAATTAAAACGTTTTTAATTCTGTAACGTCCCAGCAGTTAGTTCTTGACAAACCAATTTATTGTATTGTTGTACACCACCCAGAAGTGTTTTTTGTGAGATGGGCAGCAATTATAAATTTGATTAATAAATTAATTAATCACTCTTTAGAAAGAGAAAATATGACAAATTGCAAAAAAAAAAAGATAAAAAAGTGAAATATTCAAGATAACTATGTAAACTAGATAAAGGCTCAAAATTTGCTTTGCAACAAAAAGTTAGCAAAATTATTTGGAATAGAGCATATGATTCCCTCTATATTAATTTATTTGATTCTTTTTGTTAGATTTTATTGTTTTAAATGTGGTTTTATATTCTGTAAACTGCCTTGAGTCGCCTTGGGCAAATAGGCGGCAATATAAATTCAATAAATAAATAAATAATATATGTTCTGAATAATCAAAGTGAGTTAATGGATAGGCCCCAAACACTTCTTCCTAATAAGTAGCTTAGTACTAAATATTTCTGAAGCATAAAAGTAAAGCAAGCATTAAGTATTTACAAGAGTACAACTTATGGTCTTGGAAATGCATAATGATTAATAATTAACTCATTTGAAATGAACATCTTCATCCATAATTTTATGAATTAAATGATTCAGCAACCTGCTGTAGGAAATACAATATGCTGAATATCACTGCACTTACTTGTTCAAAAGGGTCATGTGGTAAATTACATTGAATGGAAATATGAAGACTGAGTTGATTTGGGAGTACACAGATTGAAAGGTGGGTGATTATCTGAAAATACCTTTTGCGGTTGGAGATGAAATAGATGCAAGGCTCCATTACTCCACAAGAGGGCGCAATATACTAACTCTTTAAGAGGTTATATTTTATTATAAATGAATTTGTTAAAAACAGGTCATTGTTTCAAGGACTAAACCTGCTGCCATAACACAAAGAATTTATTTTGATCCTTCAAAATAAGTTTTTGATCTACCTACATTATGCATAAATTAAATAAAATTACTCTGAAAATATAATATAGAGACAGATCCTTATTAACTAAATGCTTGCAACCTGAGTTTTGAAGCCACCTTAAAGCATATGCTTACTCTAGTAGATATCTTTGGTATATGTATACTTTGCTATTTTCCAGAAAGTTCTGATCTTTGCAGAATGGACCATTTTTCAAGACGTTTTTACCTCTTTTCCTCCTAATTACTCTGTAGAATCAATGGCACAAGCTATAATCACATATTCTCTCTTCCAAATGCAATTAACATTACCCGAGACACAACCATGATATATGAAAAATTTGAGAAGATTTTTTAAAAATACATTATTTAGTTATTTAAAATATGATGAATCTTGGACAAGAATCTTAGCTGCTATTTTTGAAGGTAATAGATATTTTTGTGCAGGCATTATAACAGTCACTCTGACAACGAATGTATTTTAAGTATTTTAAAATATACTTTGCCTTTTGCATGGTGTAAACCAGGGAGCCCAAGCTGACTGCCTATTTAACTCCAATTGCTTCTTGAAAGTCAACTATGGAGCATGGCATTCCTTATATGGAAGAGAGGTGCAGCTTGAAAAAATCCTCTTGCTCCTCGGCCCTTCACTGTGGCCTCTTAGAATACATAAGCTCACCATCTGTGGTTTAAATATACTGTGAATGATAAAAACAAAATGCATGGGTCCAAAATGACTTTATCTTGTTTGAGTAATTTCTCTCATTCATATTTTCCAGATGATGTCACCACGAATGGAAGGAGGGATGCAACTCAGTACCAGGCTCTATTAGAACTTTGCAAGGCAGGGTCAAACCTGTTCAAGAGTACTAATTTGCCATTCTTTTCCTTCTCTGGAGGTAGTCCTCCATAGAGCATCAGACCACTGTTCTTCCAGGAGAGAATGGGGGGAGTGAGATTCCTATTGCTTCCTGTTAGCAAGCCTTAAGAGAAAGCTTTACCTAAAGAGGACAGTTTGGCTTAGTGACTTATATGAGTGAAATGCCAACAGCTCCACTAGTGAAGGGCAGCCTGGTAACCAAAACCCTTGTGTGGGACAGAGCAGCAGTCGTGGGTTCCTACCAGTTCTCCGCAGTTCGGGTGAGCTGGTAGCGGAGATGGTGAGGTGAGAGCGAACTGACCGTCAGTTCCAACCATCAGTTGGGCCCTTCTGCCTCCCCCTGCGCTATACCTATATACCTATACTTAAAGCGTGTGCGCGAAGCGAACTGGTGGTAACACCGGTTGAAACCCACCACTGCAGAGCAGGCTACCCTGTTTGCAGGGGCTGCCAAAAGCAAGGAAAACAACATAATCTTAGGCCATGGAGCAATTAAGAGCCTGGATAGCTCTGCAGACAAAGGCACTGTAATTTAACACCAGCTGTCTGCAATTAAAGTAAGTTCGAATCTTGCCAGGCTCAAGGTTGACTCAGCCTTCCATCCTTTCTAAGGTAGATAAATTGAGGACCCAGTTTGTGGGGGCAATAAACTGACTTTATATAAAATATACAAAAGTATGAAGGCTATTGCTTAACACACTATAAGCCGCCCTGAGTCTCTGGAGAAGGGCGGCATATAAATCAAATTTAAAAAAAGCGTTATACTTTGTTATATGAAACACTTTCAATGTTTCATAGATTTAACAAACTATTTTCTTAGGTACCTCTGCTCTGTGGCCATTGTCATTAAGGCAAAGGTACACAATCAATCAAAAAGTGTTTGATGCACGAGAATAACATTATCCGTATTTAATAAGTTTAATTAGATTCAGATTTTAATTTAATCTATAGAATTAAATTTAATTTTTCATTTGCCAATTTCCTCATTTTTTTTTGTCCTGGTCAAATCTTGCTTGAATATTTGTGGCTCCTTTCATGATATTCAAGTGCTGAATGTCTCTAAGTAGGTAACTGTGGTGAAGATGCACACCCTCTGTGTGACAAACAACCTTGGAAGAGCCTCTACGGTCAAATAAAGTTGCCTCATGACATGACCATCTCCGTTCTACTTTTTTTTTCAAAAATTGCCAAAAAGAAAAAAGGAGCATTGGCTTATTTCTTCTTACTTGAGGACAAAGCTTTTTCCCCTTTGATTTGCTCTTAGCAATAAGAGAGTCCCATCTGAGTATGGCAGAGACATCAGTTGCCTTGCAACAAGGCCAAACATCTAGCAAGAAAGAAAAAGAGTACTTTGTATGAGGATCGAAGATGAAGACCGTCTTTGTCTCAAGTGGTGAATGCAGAATTCCATCTCACTGCACTGCTTATGGGATGGTTGGAGAGGACTCTGCAGCTGCGCAGAGGGTGGAGCATTGTTGGCGACATGAACTACTATATTACAGACAGAAAAGCTGGCCCTTCTTTGTTTCTTCTCTGCTTCAGAGCCCTGTCTCTAAGGTGACATGCAAACTTTCAGCTAGTGTTTCCACACATAATTAACCTCAGAGGAAGTTTCCTTGTTTATGCAGCTGATATCTAATTTACTTAAATCCCGCAGCACCAATTGCACCATGTCTAATGATGTAAGTCCTTCCTAGCAAAGCTAGTAACTGCAACCATTATGAAGAGACCAGACAACAGACAACTAGATAAGGAGTTCTCTGGTTAGTTTATATGCAAGCTGATTTAAACCAAAGAAAAGCAAAGCCAAAGAAATCATAAGACATACAATATTTATTGTAGCACCTTTATAGATGCTTGGAGACAAACATCAACACCAACACTTCCAGTGTTTTATGTTCCATCGATAGAATATAATTTGGAATATGAAAGGAACTATTTGTCTTTGTAATTTGGAGACAATTTGGAAGTTGCTCAGAGATGGGCATTGCAAGCTACTGGCTTCTTGTGGCCTCCAACCCATCATTGTCATCATCAATTACTATTATTAATATTGCGGTACATGCTGTCTCCAGAGTTTTCAGCATAAGCCACTAAATAATAGAGATACATTTTCTAGCCAATTTTTGGATTGAGTAAAGAATGATAATTTAAGTCACAAAATTTTTCCTGACCCACAAATCAAAAAGATCTTAAGTCCCATTTTAGTTTCTCTAATGACATCAATATGTCACTGTCCTCACAATGGCCCTTGCTCCCAAAATGATGCATATTATGCACATGGAAAAAGTCTCTTTCCACATCTAAACGTTCCAGGGAGCTCTAGAACATTCACTTTTCTTGTTAGACCAGCTGTTCAGATTGTGAAACAAAAATTTTCCAGAACTAAACTCTCTTGAATAATATGTTATTTATGGTGTTCCAAATGTGTTGCACATAATTATGGATATGCATCAGGGGTGAAATGCTCCCAGTTTGGACTGGATCGCCCAATCCGGTAGCGATGGCAGCAGGTGGTTTGGAGAACCGGTAGCAAAAATCCCTGCCCCATGTCCAACTGAGCCGCACAATCATCAGAGGCTGTTTTTTTAACTTTTAAAAGCATTTTTTCTACAACCTCTTCAGCCGATAAAATGCTTTTAAAGGTAAAAAAAAAAAGCATCTGATGATCATGTGGCTCAGCTGGGATCGTCAAAGGCTTTTAAAAGCATTTTTTCTACAACCTCTTCAGCCGAAGAGGTTGCAGAAAAAAATGCTTTTAAAAGCCTCTGACAATCCCAGCTGAGTTGCCTGATCGTCAGAGGCTTTTAAAAGAATTTTTTAATAATCTCTTCGTCTGAACAGGTTGTAGAAAAAATGCTTTTAAAAGTTAAAAAAAAAAAGTTGGACATGCCCACCCAGTCATATTACACCCCCCTACCAAGCCACACCCACAGAACCGGTAGTAACAAATTTTACATTTCACCACTGATATGCACGTAGGTCCCAACTCTGCAGAGGTATCTACCACTATCCTAATAGCCAGTCTGTAAGGTCAAATTGCACTGAATAATTGATGCTTTTGAATTGTGGTACTGGAGAAGATTCTTAAGAGTTCCTTGGACTGCAAGAAGATCAAATCAGTCAATCCTAAAAGAAATCAACCCTGACTATTCTTTGGAAAGACAGATACTGAAGCTGAAGCTCAAATACTTTGGCCACCAAATAAGAAGAGAGGACTCATTGGAGAAGACCCTGATGCTGGGAAAGATTGAAGGAAAAAGGAGAAGGTTTAGGAGGATGAGATGGTTTTGGATAGTGTCATCAACATAATGAACATGAATTTGGATAAATTCTGGGCGATAGGGGACTCTGGTGTGCTGTGGTCCATGGAGATGGAGTTGCAAAGCATTGGCCATGACTTCATGACTGAACAACAATAACAAAAGGCCAAATTGGATAGAAAATAAATTGCTCCAAGTCACCCAGTGAAAGGCTATTTAATCATAGTATCCAGATTTGGAAAGCTCAGAACTTTTTTTTTTTTAAATCAATGTTTCTCCTGCCCAAAAGACATAACGAAAAAGATAAAAATCCCTAGAAGTTTGAGACTTGTTTTTGTTTTGTTTTTTTGCTTTAATTTATATGCCGCCCTTCTCTGGAGACTCAGGGCGGCTTACAATGTGTTAAGCAATAGCCTTCATACTTTTGTATACTTATACAAAGTCAACTTATTGCCCCCACAATCCGGGTCCTCATTTTACCTACCTTTGAAAGGATGGAAGGCTGAGTCAACCTTGAGCCTGGTGAGATTTGAACTTGCAATAATTGCAAGCAGCTGATGTTAATAACAGTGTTTTAGTCCACTGTACTACAGGCTCTGTTTACAATAGGTTCATCTTTGCCATTCCTTTTCCATTTGATTAACAGAACAGAGACAAGAGGTGTATTGCATTCTTTATGTTTGAAGTGCTGACACTGGAGTGTCTCAAGCTTCAAGAGTGATATAACTATAACTCCCTCCTGTGTTTTTGCATGCTCATGTTTTATCATGACAGTACTATGAAGCTGAGGTTTGCCAGTAGCACACTAAGAAAGAACTAGTATCTTAAACTATTGGTTTCAGCAATTATTTTCTTCATAGTGGATACTTTTCCAAGTTTTATTGCCAAGAATTCTAAATAGGTTTTTGTAGCATAAACAGCTCCCACAGATTCAATTGCATACAAGAGGCAGATATTAAAAGAGAAATTAAGATTAAGATTTCCTCATTTTGAAAGAGAATCGAGAGACTTAATGGCTCATGATAATTAGAAGCAAGGTAATTATATTTCTTTTCTCTCTTCCCTCACAATTTTGCCAGTGAATTGGAAAAAAGGATTATTTAGATTTATTTGTGTACTTATTTAATTGCAGCAGGATTTGAAACCATTTTATAGGATCAGCTCACAATGGTAGATAAACATTGTACACATATTATATAGAAACTTCTCTATGCCTGAGAAAATGTCTCTAACGTAATTAAAGACTTGGCATATAGGACTCTAGCATGTGTGCTACCACAATTTTTTATTTGGGGATAGTTGAAGTGAATTGGTGGGGATGAAAGTATCTGATTACTCTACCTAGCCAATTCTATGGCAGCCAGATTTATTCTATTAAAAAAAAAGAAAAGAAAATGGTCCACAGAGAACCATTGAGAACTTTCTATATCTCTCTGCTGTTATCCAGTAATGCTCTAGTTTTCCGCAGCCCACAAAATCCATCAGGAAATTTCAGTATCTTAAAAATTGCATTGTAAAGTGGCCTTGTAGTAGTAGCTTTAAATGATTAGTTAATTTTTACAATAGTTCTTTCATTATGGAAAAGAAGGAGGAAAGACTGGGACAGCCTTAGCAGTCTTTCATCTCTTTGTTCATCACAGATCAGAACAACTCAATCCACCTTTTCAAGTAGACACTGTGACCCAAACAGCATGTTACATAACATTGTTTGAAATGTCATCATTTTTCCCACCCCTGTTTAATCGATTCTCAGACAAGTCCCTGCGGTTTGCTTGGTAAGATTATTCAGAGGAGATTGCCTCTTCTGCCTCTTTGCCTCTTTCCTTGGACTGAGAGAAAATGAGTAGCCCACAATCATCCAGTTGGCCAAACTAGGATTCATGGTTTCTTACCTTACAGAGCCCGGGTTAAATCTCAAATGAAACTTAGGTCCCAACCAAATACCTTGCCTCTTTTCAAAACACTCCTGTTATAAAATACTAGACTTGTTCCTTATTACCTAAAGTAGAAAGCTACTAATTTAAGCATATGTCTGCAGGAATTACCTTCAAAACTGTGTTAAAGCTGATTAAATGTAAAAAAAAGTATGACAGTGGGAGATCTGAAAGTAAATAATATTTATTGCCAGATTTACATATTATGCTAAATCCTGCCACATCACAAGCCAGTGAGTTCTCAAGCTGTACAGACACACAGAATAAACGCAGACTGCCTGTCTCCCATGCCACTTGCTGCAATTTGCAGTCTATAGGGAGGTGAGTGGGGAATCCTCCTCTTTTATGGAAAGGCATAAAGAGGGAGACAAACATGTTTTTTTTTTCCTGAAGTAGAGGCACATTGGCTGAAAAAGATCTGTTTACTAGTGGACTCATTTCCTTCTTTCAAAATGCCATCATTGCATAGTAGGTGGCAGCTAAAAATTCTGGGAGTTTCCCTAGAGGTAGATACTGGTTTTTCCTGCTTATGGTAGCACTGTATTATTATTTGGTTTGGTTGTTGCTTAATGTAACACATGAAACAAGCCTAGCAAGTCATAGCACATGGATTGGTGTTGCATGTACAAAACTGCTGTCAGATTTCATTCTCCGGTACTCCACTTCTATATGCACCTTTCTTACATTAAGGTTCCCCTACCTTTGTAATTTCTTATCACATAATTGATATAATATACATTCTGGGCAACAGGAGAGTTGTTTCCTCTCCTCCCCCCCTTTGCTGATTGTATGTGTAACTTCTTGACATCTTATAAGAGCCAATTGTAGTTTCTTCCCCTTAGTAACAGATTTCATTTGGCTTTCAGTTTGCAAAGTCACTAAGCAGGGTTTAATCAAAAGTAGTAAAGCACAGAATATAATTGTTAACTTCACAAGAGAAGGAAAGCTGCAGCACGCCTGGATGAAACAAGAAGAAACTTGCTCTTATTTTAGCTACACTTTTGTGTAGGCACCCACTTCTAAGGAGGAAATTTGCTAGCTTTGAGGGCAGACATGACTTCATATCCTAAAAGCACAAGCTGTCCCATTAAGGTTTTTCTAAAACAAACAGCAGCAGAAACGCCTCAGAAAAGGAAGGGTAACCACTCCCTACCTAAAGTTTTACCCAGAGCATATCTGGCACCAAGAAATAATAAGATGGCAGAGAATATGCACCAAGACAAATTCCTTGTGTGTTCAATCACTCTTGGCCAATAAAAAATTCTATTCTATTCTATTCTATTCTATTCTATTCTATTCTATTCTATTCTATTCTATTCTATTCTATTCTATGCATTCTTCCCAAATAAACCCAACAGAGGAGGTAAGAGATGCTAAGAAGGCTAGAAAGAAGACCATTTCTATTCAAGAATTCCCAAATGTTTTGGTTTGGTTGTTGCTTAATGCAATATACATCTTTCAACAAAATGAATACCCACACAACTTTATCAAAAAGTGCCTGACCACTCAACACCCCAAAGCACAGCCAACACAAGGTGTGAAAAAGATACTACTTCCGTATATCAAAAACATTGCTAAAAGCATAGGAAACTGGCAAAGAATGCTGTAAATTGTGATCATGTGACTGCAGAATGATGCAACTGGTTGTAAATGCAAGCACCTGAAATGCAATCAGATTACTGTGGGAGGAGGGCAGGAGTTGTAACTTCAAGGATGGGTTGTAAGTGGATTTTTAAAAGTCTGTCATAACCTTAAATGATCATTAACCCACTGGTTGTAAGTTGACAACTACTTCTATCAATTAATGGCAGAAAGAAGTTTTGGTTTAGAGCAGAGTAAGGCTCAGTTTAAAATGTACAAATGAAGAACATGTTATTACTAAAATGTATAAACTTCAAACTGAAATCTGAAACAGAAGAAGAACAAGTGAAAGAATGTATGATAAAATGGGCTAAGAAATAATATAATATAATATACAAATGGAACAGTGGGAAAAGATATGGTTGAAAGGACTGACATTTATATTATTATAAATATTTTATTATAATTTTTGTGAAATGAGAGTAAATCATTGGTATATGTCACCGGAGAAACTGCTAAAATGCATAAAGGTACTTCAAATTTATGTTGGAAATGTGAACAACAAGATGGGACATTTTACCATACTTAGTGGATGTGAAAAAAACTATAAAATTTAAATAGTTTAAATTTAAATACATACTATTAAATAAATACTAATTCAGAAGATTTTAAAAACTAATATACAATTGAAGCCAATGACTTTCTTTTTGGGACTGATCAATAAACAAATAGAAAAAGTCATGGCATTTTGTTTTGATACCTAATAACTGCAACGAGGTTATTGTATGTACAAAGTTGGAAACACTTGAAATTACTCAGACAGGAGGAACAAATAGTGAAGATGAAGGAACTTGCTGAGATGGCCAAATTGACATCTTCGATCAGAGAACAGACATTATCAAAGTTTATTGTTGGCTGGAAATCCCTTATAGACTTCTTACATGAAACAGAAAAAATGAATTTATGATCTATGGTTTTGATTATTTGAAAAAAATAGATGATAGAAAAAATGAAAGTCATGTTGTAACTATGGTGTTGGTTGTCACTTTTAAAGCCCTACATGGCTTGGGACCAGGTTATCTGAAGGACTATCTCTTCCCAGTTAAATCCATCTGACCCACCAGAGTAGGGAGACAGGGAATGCTGTGGGTCCTCTTTCCTAAAGAGAGATATCTGGTGGAATCCAGAAGAAGGGCCTTCTCCATGGTGGCTTCCTCCCTTTGGAACATCATCCCCATGGAGATTAGACTAGCCGCTGCTTTGAAACTCTTTTGCAAGACCCTGAAGACCTGGTTTTGCCAAAGGGCCTGGGAAACTCAGAGTGAGATGGAGCCCATCAAGTGGCTTGTTTGATTGCTTATTGTCATCAAAGGGATGGGGGTTACTGTTTTTACTCTTTGATATTGAGCTTTTTATTTCTTGTAAGCCACCTAGAGTCACTGAAAGTGAGTGAGCTGCCATATAAATTCTCTAAATAAATAAATAAATAAATTCTCAAAATAATTAAATAAACCATAGAGTAAGAGATAACTTTATACTTTTACGTTCTGTAAAGAAAATAGGAAGTTATTTTTTTAAAAAATATTTTCTTTCTTGTTTTTTACGTTTCGGGTTTTCTATTTTTCTTGCATTTTTTTCTTTATTCTAGATATTAGCTTCTTTAAGATGTTATCTTTATTCAAATCTTAATACAGTTACATCAACAAAATAAAGAGCATCACTACTATTGGACCCCAGATCACATAAATACTGGTGTCGATCTTCCACTCTAAGGTACCTACAGTTCAGTGGTGGATTTCAAAACTTTTTACTACCAGTTCTGTGGGCGTGGCTTGGTGGGCGTGGCATGGCTTGGTGCACATGGCAGGGGAAGGATACTGTAAAGTCTCCATTCCCACCCCACTCCAGGGGAAGGATACTGCAAAATCCCCATTTCCTCCTGAGCAGCTGGGACTCGGGAGGCAGAGAATAGATGAGGGCGGGGCCAGTCAGAATTTTTACTACTGGTTCTCCGAACTACTCAAAATTTCTGCTACCGGTTCTCCAGAACAGGTCAGAACTTGCTGAAATCCACCTCTGCTACAGTTGCCAAATTATGAATAAAATTGTTTCTGTTTCTTGAACTGGCAGTCAGTTGTCTACTCCAAGTAGGGTTAACATACTTGGATTGCAAACCTGTGAAGTTTTCTGTCTCCCTTTGCTGCCATTTCATTGATGTCCAGATCTGTGCAGCCCAAATACAGCAGCCTTTATTTCAACATCTATTTCAGGGAGCAAATGAGTGGAGGGTGGAGTCTGAGTCGTAACTGGTTTCTAAAAAACCAACTTGTGCTCCCATAATACAGTTGATTTGAAGTCAGGAAGTTGCTACTAAAAAGAGCTTAAAAGTGGAGCCATGTGCAAAATGGGGGAGCCATTTCCCCATTGTGTCCTACGATTCATAAACTGGAATGGCTATATATGCAAATCCAAATGTCTAATTTATCATTACAGTTTTATCAGTGGTTGCCCCTGGATCAGATGCTGAGGAACAATACCAGAAAGGAACCATGACAATGTTTCCCAAGATTGGCTGTTGTGGGGTCTAGAAAGTTGGACTAGCAACACTAACATAGGATTAACAATGAGTACTACCTCCTCTGATTAGTGTCAGGTCTTCAGAGTTTTAGGAATAACAGTTTAAAATCTTACTTTGTGAAATCTAATTTAACTGTTAAATCATAAGCTCCTCTGATATTTTTAATAACTTATTAGAATTGGTTGGGATGGATGGCTAATTTATTTATACCCATCTTTCAGATGGAGCTTTTCATCTTTTCAGATGGAGGGACCCAATGGCTCAGTGGCTAAGATGCTGAGCTTGTCGATCGAAAGGTCAGCAGTTCAGCGGTTCAAATCCCTAGGGCTGCGTAATGGGGTGAGCTCCCGTTACTTGTCCCAGCTTCTGCCAACCTAGCACATAAAGCACATAAAAAATGCAAGTAGAAAAATAGGGACCACCTTTGGTGGGAAGGTTAACAGCATTCTGTGCGCCTTTGGTGTTTAGTCATGCCGGCCACATGACCACGGAGACATCTTCAGACAGTGCTGGTTCTTCGGCTTTGAAACAGAGATGAGCACTGCCCCCTAGAGCCAGGAACGACTAGCACATATGTCCGAATGGAACCTTCAGAAGCTAAGTTTGCAAAATAATGTACAAGCACTGAGACTCTGTAAGTGGGCACGAGAATCCTAACACATTGATTATGGATAGCCAGTTCAGTGTACGTTTGTTACTTTCCAAGCACTTGTCATTTGGTTTGTAATCTCTGAGATCATAACTCGCACTCCGTTGACAGGTAGATAGATTATGCAGAGATCGAACGGTGGGCGCTCATACTGCCTGACAACCTTGGTGAAATTTAACTGAAGTCAATAAGAAATTTTATTCCACCTGGCATGGCCCAATCCCTACACTGCAAGGCATGCTTGAGCTATTAGCACAGCTGCCAGCCTGTTTCCAAGGGGACGGAGCCAGTGGATGGAAAAGATGAGCAGAGAGCAGGTTTTCAGAATAAAGCCAGGAAAGAGATCCAGCAGCAAAAGCCTACTTTGTGGGCAGTGATGGGACTTAACACAGCAGGCATGTGCCAAGTCAATGGAAAATACAGGACTATAATTGTAAATTATTGTAAAGTTAAAAATAGGGCAGATCTAGCAGAACCTGTTCAAAAATACACAAGAGCCTGAAAAGAGGAAGAAAATTCCAGACGGTTTCTAGAAGTTATAATCAAGTCTTCGTATTTCTAATCAGATAGTAGCAAAACTGGCCTGAGCAGGAGGAGAAACTATAGGTAGTCTTTCATAAAGTTACAATGGCACTGAAAAAAGTGATTTATGACCATTTTTTCACACTCATGACCATTACAGCATCCCCATGGTCACATGATCAAAATTTGGATGCTTGGCAACTGACTCATATTTATGACGGCTGCAGTGTCCTGGGATCATGTGATCCCTTTTTGCGAACTTCTCATAAGCAAAGTCAATGGGGAAGCCAGATCCACTTAACAACTGTGACAAAAACGTCATAAAACGGGGCAAAATTCACTTAACAAATGTTTCACTTAGTAACAGAAATTTTGGGTTCTATTGTGATTGTAAGTCGAGGACTACCTGCAGTAACTTTTTAAATCTCACATGCCAGTATCTCATTTCACAGTTTTTTCTGACAGCTGTGTTTTGTTTTGTCCTTCAGCTATAGAAGTTGCTCCAAACTTTTATTAGCTGACCAAGAAAAATGGGTAAATCTGCTTGTTAAAAAAAGGGCAGAGAATCAATAGCCCCCAATGCCAGCATTCCTCAATTACTGGATGCCTGAGAGTTAAAGTTCAGCAACTTCGGATTGGCCAGAGTTTTCCCTTTCTTGTACTAAACAAAGTAGAGGTTCACAGTAACATCTGAAATTCTTCGTAAGATTTTGCAAATGTAAAACTACATTCATGCCAAATATCAGCATACAATTTACAAACATCTGTAAAATTTAAATCAGTCTAACCTGGACCATATTTTTTATGAAATAGGTGTTTTTGTTGGTTTATTAATTTGTTTATTTATTGGCAGTTCAGAGGACAAAGCCACAGGTCTCAGTGTGGGAAGAGTTATAGTGAAAGAAAGGGATTGTTCCAAAATCATCCAATGAGCTCTGTAGACATGTCTCTATGGGAGATTCAAACTCGGGTCTCCCTGTTCAATAACTTAATCATTACATTGAATCCGAAGTATACTAGCTGGGTATGCAAAGCATTTGGAGATGGCAGGAGAAAGTTTTCAAAGAGTCATGGGAGCCCAGAAAAAGATACAGCTGCTTTAATGATTTGGAGAAAGATGTTTTTTACATTGCAATGTAAAAAAAATATTTCAAGGGATTTGCACGGGTCTATTTACTAAAATAGTTACTGGCTATGAGAAAGTTCAGGTGGAAGATACATTTTCTCCAGATATTTCCATGAGTCTTCAGTTGGCTAATAAAATCAGGCACCTGACAAATTTGTCTGCTTAGATACATGTTTTTGTGAGATGAGTGGCCATTTAAATATGATGGGTGGGCTTCCTTGTGGTTAAGATACTGGGCTTGTTGACCAGAAAGTTGGCAGTTTGATACCCAAGCACCATATGATGGGATGAGCTCCTGTTCTTTCTCCAGCTCCTGCCAATGTAGCAGCTCAAAAGTATGCAAATGCAAGTAGATAAAATAGGCACCTCAATAGGTACCAATTGGGGGGAAGATAACAGCATTCCCTGTACCTCAGCATATAGTCATACTGGCCACATGACCACGGAAGCATCTTTTAACAATGCTGGCTCCTTCAGCTAGGAAACAGAGATGACCACTGCCACTTAGAGCTGGACATGAGCTGGGCAGGTGAAACCTTTACCTTTACCTTTTTATAAGTATGATACATCAATTCTGCAATGTACTGACCTCTTCTGAAGTTTTTAACATAATTGTCTTTATGGATAATGGAACTTCATTGTACACAATAGCTTGTCTTATGGGGGGGGGGGGCATTTCATGCAAAAAACAGTGGGGACAAATGCAATATATCCAGGGTTTAATTTCCGTTTTGAGGAATTTGCTTCAGGAAAGTCATACCATACCAAAGAGGATCCATCTAAAACCAACCTACTGCATCCTTCGTATAAATACAAAGTCTGTGATTCTCGAAAACATGTATCTGATCAAAAAAGATGCCCAAAGAAGGAAATGTAACATTATCTTGGACTGATTTCATTGGAGGTGCTTGGCTCTGCGAAGCCAGTGAATAGCTGTAACACTGCCAATGTAAATAACTAGGAAAAAAGATGTTTAATGTAACTCAGCAGATTTACCTCTCCCTGTCACATGGATTGCCTGTTTTTCTTTCTCTCACCAAACTTTTGAATAATAGCCTTGCAGAAATGCAACCACAAATAACTCTTACATCAGGCTATTAGTTGTAATAGGCCAAAGAACATGAAACAGCACTGGCATTAACAGTGGTAAAATAGTAATCTTGTTATGTTTCCCACTCATATGATGAATGGGGCTCTTAAGCTCCAGAGAAGAAGCAAGAGTAGCCTTGGTGCATTGCACAGGTGGCCTCCAGACATTGAATGCAGCAGTGGTGAAATTCAAATTTTTTAACTACTAGTTCTGTGGGCGTGGCTTGGTGGGCGTGGTGTGGCTTGGTTGGCGTGGCTTGGTGGGTGTGGCAGGGGAAGGATACTGCAAAAACCCCATTCCCTCCCCACTCCTGGGGGAAGGATATTGCAAAATCTCCATTCCCATCCCACTCTGGAACCAGCCAAAGGTGGTATTTGGCGGTTCTCCAAACTGCTCAAAATATCCGCTTCCGGTTCTCCAGAATCTGTCAGAACCTGCTGGATTTCACCCCTGGAATGCAGCCAGCCTTGCCCAACCTTTGAGGCAAGGGTGAAATGCTCCTGGTTCGGACTGGATTGCCCGATCCGGTAGCGATGGAGGCAGGTGGTTCGGAGAACTGGTAGCAAAAATCCCTGCCCCCCCCATGCCTAGCTGAGCCGCACAATCATCAGAGGCTTTTTTTTTACTTTTAAAAACATTTTTTCTACAACCTCGTCGGCCAAAAAATGCTTTTAAAAGTAAAAAAAAAAGCCTCTGATGATAGTGCGGCTCAGCTGGGATCGTCAAAGGCTTTTAAAAGAAAAAAACCCTTTTTTTCTTTTAAATGCCTCTGACAATCCAAGCTGAGTTGCCTGATGGCAGAGGCATTTAAAAGAAAAAAAGTCTGCCGATCAGGCAAGTCAGCTGGGATCGTCAGAGTCTTTTGAAAGCATTTTTTTACAACCTCTTCGCCAAAGAGGTTGTAGAAAAAATGGTTTTAAAAGTAAAAAAAAAAAATTGGCCACGCCCACCCCGTCACATTACCCCACCCCCCAAGCCATGCCCACAGAACCAGTAGTAACAAATTTTAGATTTCACCACTGCTTTGAGGCATTATGGATTGTGGCAGCCATCATGTGTAGGTGTCCTTATAGACTTTTTTTAAATATATAATTTTATAAAGTCTTGCTTCAATATATGTAATATGACAATTTCTAAACCAGCTGTTGATGGAGAAAAATGTCAAGAGCTGAATTTGATTTCTAATAATACTTTTTTTTCCAAATTTTCAACGTTGATGAATTATTTAATACCATTTTCCTCCAGAGCATCATTAAATAGCAATCTTGCCAGATGGATCATTATGATCAAAATGAGACAATGTAGGGAATATTTATTTTGAACCTAGTCATACTAAAACCATTTTAAAAGAACCCGTTCACTATCTCAGTGGATCTAATGCCTATCAAATTATTGATTTTTTTAATAAATGTAGTCTGCCACTCTACTATTAAGAATTATATCTTTTGTTCAAACTTTGCTGCTAATGCATTTTTCTTTTAGTTAATATCAAAACTATTAAAGAAACTACAAATCTGCTTGAAGATTCTCTATATTTCATCTTTTTATCCTTAAACATTCCTATCAAATACAAAATTGACAGGACTTTGTTAGCTCTAACATTTTACCTTTAGATCTTGCTATCAAATTTGTCAAGCATTGTTTTAATACAATCTCATTTTATAGTTGAGTTTTTATCCTGTTTTAATTTTTATTTTTTATTATACAATTTTGTTTATTTTTAAAATGTCTTCTTAGCTATCTCTAGTGTCTCTGGCTAAAAGTAAGGAGAAAAATATTTTAATAGTTATATACTAGTCTGTTTCCCTGAAAATAAGACATCCCCTGATAATAAGCCCAATCGGACCTTTGAGTGCATGCACTACAATAAGCCCATCCCAAATAAGCCCTCCCCGAAAATATTTAAACACATGCACAGCCAGTTCCTTGCCATTTCCTCTGGTTAGGGTTAGGGAGACAGAGCTGGAAATCAGGTAAGACTGCAAAAGGAGTCCCTGTCATAAGTAAATGCCTTATTCTATTACAAGAGATATGTATATATGTACAGGATATAAAGGGTTAATTTATTCCTCCTCCTTTAATGTATTCATGTGTGATCACCCCCTTCCTTGACTCCTCCCCTTTGATATAAATAGAGAGTGCTTTTACCTCATGCTTGCTTCTCACTGTAAATCTGACAAGAATAAGTAGAATGCCTATTATGAATAAACACTTCTTTAACTGAAGAAATTGCTTCTGAATTCATCATTGAGTCTGATCCTCAAAATATTGTAACAAATTGGTAGCAGTCGATGGTTGAACTGACTCAATAAAATCCAACATGCCTAAGAAAGAAAACCTCAAGAATAAAAAAGAAAGACCCAATACCAGGGCAAATGATAAAGAAACAAAAACAGATCAAGAAATGATCGATGAACCAATAAATACAACAATCAAAGAATCTGAAGATAACACCACAGACATCGAAGAAACAGCAGATGAAACCGACAACCAAGAA
Source organism: Arizona elegans (assembly GCA_022577455.1). Classification (NCBI taxonomy): domain Eukaryota; kingdom Metazoa; phylum Chordata; class Lepidosauria; order Squamata; family Colubridae; genus Arizona; species Arizona elegans. Next base: position 170,027,327 of record JAKOOJ010000002.1, read on the forward strand.
GAGAACAAAATAAAAGACAAAGACCTCAGATCGGAGATACTGAGGCTAATAAAAAGTCAAAAAGATGACCACAAACTCATCGCGGAACTCCGAGGCTTCTTGGAAGAAAATGGAGCAGCGAGAGAAAAAGACATTGAAAAAGCCAAACCCGAAAATACAAAAATGGTGAGCGAACCTACAACGAAAGAAAAAATAACCAGAAGCAAGACCAGAGGTCCCGCTCAAAATTTTGAAAGGCAGCCATCTTTTCTTCAACCGGCCACAGAAATGAACACGGCTGAACCAATCAGAATGCACCATTCAAAAACTCTGGTGCGAAAAAACACAAAAAATAGCAAAAAATATATTTATTCTTCTGAAGAGTCAGAAACAGATACAGAAGAATCATCCACCGAACAAGAAATCGAAACACCCATGAGAAAACTATTTAAAACGTTTGGCACAAGTCTAACAATTTCAAAAGAATCGATAAAAGCCAATAATGCAAAAATACAAAAGAGACGAAGAAATAAACAGACACCTCAAAGCCTGCACGACTCGATCCGGACAACGATGATGACGACGCCTGAACCCAGAGGGCCCTGCGAAATTTCCCCCACACTACAAACGATCCAAAGAACAAAATACTCCAAGCAAGAAAGCTCCAAAGAAAAGAGAAGAACCACAGCTGCCAGCAGAACACCCAAGATCGAGCCGGAGACCGAATCATCAGAAGGAGAGCACTACGAGGGAGCTACAGCAAAGAGAACCTCTCCCAGCGGCTTCAGCAAAGAAATGACCAACGCGCATGCGCAGATGAACACAGAGAACTACAATGAACTTTATGAAGAAGGAGAACCTTTCAAGCTCATCAGCAGAATACCCACACCATTCTGCAATTTTCAACATCTACAGGACCATGGACTACCCACAGTTGTAAGTAGTGGGAATAGTAATATTGGGAATCTACCTAGTGATTTCCCAAAACTTAGAATTGATGGCATCAATTTACAGGAATGGTGTCAACAAATTCAGGTTGTCTTTATGAAAGAAAATTTATTATTTTTTATAACCAATCCTCCCAAAAGACCTTGGACTCTAAAAATAGACTGCCTGCATCACAGAGCATTCTATTTAATAATTTCTAGCATATCACCTGCCATGTACTACAGTATTAAGCATAATCTTACTGTTTCAGAAATAATTCAATGCATGTTTAAATTGTTTCATAGTGAAAGTGTAGCAACAACCACTAGAATGTCTAAAGATTTCTTTTCAGCCAAATTAAGATCTGGAACCACCATAAGTGAACATTTAATATCCTTAAACAAAACCAGAGCAGAATTACATCTAAGAGGAGAAATAATATCAGAACAGACAATGAAAAGCGTTATCCTTAACTCATTAGATTCATCATGGGATAACTACATATCACACTTAGACTCAATCAATCTAGGATACTTATCCATAGAAAGTCTGTCAAATAAGTTAATAGCTGAAGATAATTTGAGGAAAAGTAGATACAATGCATACACAGAACACAGACAGGCAAAAGGGGTAACTTTCCAAGAGAATCACCAAAAAACAATTGAATGTTACAATTGTGGATCCAGAAAACACTCTAAGGGAGATTGCCCCATGTTTCATAGGGAAAGACAAAACCGTGATTATAGGGGTAGATATCAAGACAGGCAATCATCTATTGATAGATACAGATATAGAGACTCCCCAAACTACAGAGAACGCAGAAAGGATAGAGATAATTCAAGGGACAGAAAATCAGGATCATTAAATGGATTAGATAAACATAACGATGTCATCACACAAAAATCAAAAAACAATACTTGGCTCATAGATTCAGGGGCGACTAATCATACAACAAATAACAAGAAAATACTGTCTTCATTCACAAATGATAAATTTATGATAAGAGTAGCCAATCAAGAAAATGTTCAAGTCATAGGGAAAGGAGATGTAAATATACCTGGTTTAGGTAAAGTAGAGGGGGTATTGTTGATACCAGAAATATCACATAACATACTTAGTGCAGTGAAATTAAGCCAAGATTCCAACATAAATATAATCTTCTCTGGGGGAAAAGCAATACTAGAAAAGGATGGGACTAAATTGAATAGTGTAGTTATCGAAGGGGGCCTACCCTTCCTTGTAACAGAAGATAAATGGTTGCATAACATTAATACAAACACTGATGACGACATCAACATAGACAGTGAACATAGTAACAACAATGACAATGAAGAACCCAATACACACTGTAATCACAAAGACACAGCCACTAGTGATACACACAATAACAAAAGACCCAATATAGGCAAACCAATTCATGATGAATGTGCACACATGTTGCATAGAAAATTGGGACATGCAAGTTTCCCTGTAATACAAAAAATGATTGAACATGCTGATGGCGTTAAAATAAAGGATTGTAAAAACTATTTGGAATGCTCAGTATGTAAATCCTCAAAACTCAGAACAAACCCAAAACCAAAGAGGGCAACAAGGACCTCTAACCAAATTTTTGATCTGGTACATATGGATCTGGTTGGTCCATTAACACCATCCATCACATACAAAAAAAGATATTTCCTAACTATTGTAGACGACTATAGCCGTTATGGATTTGTTTATACTTTAAAACACAAAGATGAAACTTTCCAAAAATTCAAAGAATTTTACAAACGTGTAGAAACACAACACAATATCAAAATAAAACAAATCATGACAGATAGGGGATCCGAGTTCATGTCAAAAGAATTCTCACAATGGATAAAAGACAAAGGAATGCTACACTTCACGTCTAGCCCATTTTCTGCTTTTCAGAATGGTACAGCAGAACGAAAGAACTCAACACTGCAAACCATGATTAGATGTACATTAGAAGATGCTGGTTTAGGAAAACAATTCTGGTCAGAAGCATTACTATATTCAAACTATACCCAAAATAGGACCTGGTCTAGCATCCTAAATAAAACACCATACGAAGTGATGTACAATAGGAAACCAAAAATATCACACATGCACATATTTGGAGTTACAGCAGACGTACAAATACCAAAACAATTAAGACGTAAGGGAGATAACGTATCCAGAAGGCTCAGATTCATGGGATACGAAACAGGCACAAAAGGATATAGATTTATTGACAGTAATAACAAATTCATAGTCTCAAGAACAGCAGTATTTCATGAACAGGCCAACTGGTCTAAGATACATCTTAACGAGATAATCCAAAATACAAAACCAAATATTGAACAACAAGACAGAATAGAAAGAGAGAAACATGAACATAACACATATGATGACAAAAACAAAACATGGACAGGTAACCATACCAGGATAAAAACAGATTCATTAACCAAAAAGGAAGTAAGGTATTTACACGATAATGAGAGCATTCCAATAAGAACAATCAGGTGTAACAGAAAACAATTACCCAATAAGTATAAGGATTATATAATGTGTGTGAATGACGAGACACCAACACCTAACACATACGAGGAAGTGTTGAAACTTCCCATGGAAGAAAGAGAGAAATGGGAATTAGCCATAACAAAAGAAATGAACAGCTTGCGTGAATTAGGTGTATTTACACCAGTCCCTGCCCCTGAGAACAAGACAATTATAGGCACCAGATGGATATTCAAAATCAAAGATTTAGAAGAGGGTAATAAATTATATAAAGCTAGATTAGTCGCACAAGGTTACGCTCAAAAATATCCTGAGGATTACACTGACACATACTCTCCCACTGTAAGAACTGAAAGTGTTAAGACAGCTTTAGTCATAGCGGCTATACTCAATCTTGATGTCTTTCAATATGATGTGCAGACTGCATACTTACATGCAAAGCTCGACAAAGAGATATATGTAAGGGCACCTCATAGCCAATGTACAAATAGAAATGAGACCTGGTTACTTAACAAAAGCTTGTACGGATTAAAACAATCCGGCAAGCGTTGGTATGAATGTCTAGTCAGCGTGCTTAAAAATATGGATTTCAAAGCCACAACTGCAGACAATTGCTTTTTTGTTAGAAAGGAAGGTGAATCATTAGAATTTGTGTTAATCTATGTGGATGATATTTTGTATATAGGCAAACATAAAGAAAAGAAAGACTTATTTGTATCCAAGCTAAGTGAACATTTCTCTTTAAAGTCGCTAGGAAGGGTAAACAAATACCTTGGAGTTCAAATCAATAAAACAAGAAAGGGATTCAAATTATCCCAGAGAGATAAAATTATAGAACTTCTGGAAAAATGCAATTTAAGAGATGCCAAACCTTGCGATACTCCTATGCAGACTGATTTTCTAAGGAATATGGATGAATCTTCACCTGAGTTCGAGAACAATACATTATATAGATCAATTATTGGTTCTCTATTGTATATATCTAATTGGACCAGGCCTGATATAGCTCTGCCACTTAATTTATTATCTAGACATGTAAGTAAACCACTTATGTATCATTGGGAAGCAGTTAAACGAATACTAAGATATCTAAAACACAGCATGGATTTCTGCCTACTCTTAGAACCCAATAATATTAAAGAACCTATTATCACCAGTTACGCTGATGCAGACTGGGCAGGTGACATCAAATGTAGAAAGAGCACCTCAGGTTATGTATTATTTTTAAATGATTGCCCAATATTCTGGTACACTGGGAAGCAAGATTTAGTAGCGACTTCCACAACAGAGGCAGAATACGTCTGTTTATCTAAAGCCTCAAATAATTTAGTGTGGTTTAATGATTTATTATCTGATATTTGGAAGAATCCAATACTACCATTTGTCATACATGAAGATAATAAGGCGGCTATAGAAATATCAAGATCTGACGCCATTGGTCAAAGGTCCAGACATATAGATATCAAATTTAAACACGTGAGACAATTATCTCAGGATGGATTCATTAAAGCAATCCACTGCGAAACCTCAGAACAAATAGCTGATATATTAACTAAACCTTTACCTTCTAAACAACACAAATACTTGACATCAAAATTACAAGTACTATATAGTTCTGAATCCGAATGCAATCATTGTTATATGTCGAATCGGCATTTAGAGGGGGATTTGTCATAAGTAAATGCCTTATTCTATTACAAGAGATATGTATATATGTACAGGATATAAAGGGTTAATTTATTCCTCCTCCTTTAATGTATTCATGTGTGATCACCCCCTTCCTTGACTCCTCCCCTTTGATATAAATAGAGAGTGCTTTTACCTCATGCTTGCTTCTCACTGTAAATCTGACAAGAATAAGTAGAATGCCTATTATGAATAAACACTTCTTTAACTGAAGAAATTGCTTCTGAATTCATCATTGAGTCTGATCCTCAAAATATTGTAACAGTCCCGTCTTGCTCCACACACCCCAAGATAATAAGACTTCCCTGAAAATAAGGCCCAGCGCTTATTTTGGGTTCAAAAAAATATAAGACAGGGTCTTATTTTCGGGGAAACACGGTATCTGGAAGAAGTGTAGTTACACTGCGATCCCCAAAGTATTCAGCTATAGTCCACAATAATAAAGCTGCCTTTTCTTGATCTTGGATGACTTACCTCATTTAAGAGTAAAACATTTATCAAACTAATATCTTTATTTTTGTCAGAAGTGTCAAGACACTGAATTGATTTGCTGCACTAGGATTTCTTTCTGCAATATTGTATCCTGGAGAATGAGCTTTTGTGCTCTGACATATCTATGAAGAAATCAGATGTTGCTTTTGATTTTGATCAGCCCTTAATATTATATCTGAACATCAATTGCATCTATAATACCAGCTTTAATCCATTGGAAAGTCACAAACTTGCTTCAGAAGGATGGAGGGATGGAAAAAACTGTAGCTACATAGTAAAACCAAGACAATGTCTGTCACTCTCCTTTCCTTGTTCTCAGATTTTTCCAGTAGACTGCCCTTGAAACAAGGAGTCAAATAAGGCTCTTAGTCTATAGTACCCTTAAAGCAGGATCCTGCTAATAGAATAAATAGTCATTACTCTGAGTATATGTCACAGTTCCTAAGAAAATATGGCTAGAAAAAATATTAAAAGAAATTGTTAAAATTGTGGAATCTAAAGTACCTTATTTTGAAATTTCTTTGTGGGCTACACTTAAGAATATCTATATTGTGTGTGTTTAAGTTTGCTAAAGCATGAATACCTCTAAATATATTTACGGTAGACATACACCATTTGCTAAATACGGTGATATATAGGGAACCTTTTGTCTTGTGCAGCACAGATCCTTTACAGATAAACAAGTAGAGGTACCTTCTAGAATCACCATTTTGCCAGTAAAATAGGTCTCCAGGTGTACTGGGATTCAATTTGCATCAATCCTGGCCAAAATGGCCATAGATGACACAGAGCAGGACCAGGCTGAGGTGCATCTGTTTTTAATCTGGAGATCAAACAATCTGCATCTAGGGAGTTTTATTCAAAATACTCTTGCCAGCAATGTAGCTCTCTGTTTTAATAAAGCAGGCACAAAAAAAAGTAAGCAAGCAAACAAAGAAAGCATGGGTAAAATACAGGACAAAAAAAAGGGCAAACTTCAGAGTGCCTGAATGCTAGCAACTATTATTATATTCTAACCAGCAATTGGGGTTTTATTTATTTCTCCCTGCCAGAAGGTTTACAGTCAGATTTAGAAAGATACAGAAGCTTAAAGTGATGCATATTAATGGTGCAAGCCAATAGAATAGAATAGAATAGAATTTTTTATGGCCAAGTGTGATTGGACACACAAGGAATTTGTCTTGGTGCATATGCTCTCAGTGTACATAAAAGAAAAGATACGGTCATCAAGAATCATAAGGTTCTTAATGATAGTTATAGAGTACAAATAAGCAGAGAGTACAGATAGTTATAGAGTACAATTATCAATATAAATCGTAAGGATACAAGCAACAAAGTTACAGTCATACAGTCATAAGTGGAAGGAGATGGGTGATGGGAACGATAAGAAGATTAATAGTAATGCAGATTTAGTAAACAGTTTGACAGTGTCTATATGGCTATTTAAGTTCCAGTGAGTTCAATGAAGCTTGATCTCTAGCATATATGTATGGGAGTGTAATTTCAGACTCAGATAACTCAAGGTGTTATATGGAGGGAGATTTATTCGGGGCTTAATTAGACATGGAATTCAAGAACTGTGTAAACATATCCCCCCCCCCAATATTAAACAAAGCATATCTTACATTGCCATACTGATTAAAAAAATATTTGGGCTACAAGATATTCTAAAACAATTCCGTTCAATATCTGCCTAGAAATCAAACTATGTTGAGAAACTGGCGCTAAGGGCATATGTTAGAGAGGTGCCAATTATTGGATATTTTGGTTTGTGTAATGCGTCACATCTGATGATCTTTATCCCTGAAAGGCTGGGCTATGAGCCAGGACTTCACTCCGTAAAAAACACTTAAGTTCTCTCAACAGTGGTTAGACTCAGGCAAGAGAAAGAAAGGCTTTGTCATAGATGCTTTAGTGTATTTTACCTCCTCCCTTATATCAGTCTATCTAGGGCTCATCGGGCAATTCTGCTGTTAAGAAAGCTGGCTTACACATACATTTTCTTCAGTTCAAGATTGGATTAAACAAGTAAACATTTAAACATTGTTTAAACAAGATTATACAGTTTGGCAAGATTTCGCATCAAGTGAATAATACTTAAATGTCTAGATTCTAGCGCTCATTAACAACCTTTATATCACTATTCATTATTTCAAGATGCATAGTTCTGAAATCCTAGTTTCACTTCATTCTGCATTGGTCATAGTTGCACTCCAGCAGAATGTCCAGTTCTGGACACCACATTTAGACACATTCAGAGAAAGAGTAACGAGAATAATCAAAAGACTAGAAACTAAGTCCTATGAAAGTTCTGAGAAAAACAGGGAAGGTAAGAATATGATCAAAATTTAAAAATCTGGACAAAGGTGTCATTTTGAAGACACCTCTATTATCCCAGAGGACAGGATATGGAATAATGGATGTAAATTACAGGGAGATGGATTCAGAGCAATTCAACAATGAAACCTATTACCAGGAAGGTGATGATGACTTGAGCTGTCAACTGATGGATGTATTTAAGCAGAGCCTCCTCTCATGGATATTTTAATCTGGATTCCTGCACTGAGAAGGGGACTGAATTTAACATTTTAAAGGTTAACTTCCACCTCTATGATTCTTTGTGTAGAAAATTTCTACACAATAACTTCATTGCCTTAGGTAGAATTAATGATCATAAGACAGTTTTGATTTGGTGTAGGGATTGTATGTAGGGTTATATAAGTAGTTGCTTGTTTGTTCAGTGTTCAAGAGGACATCTCTTATTAACTTTTAGAGTATATTTTTAAAATGCATTTATAAAACAAATGAAATACAGAAGCTGTAAACTTCTGAAAAGTGAAAAATAATCAATCTTAGAAGGGAGAATAGATGTGTGACATCACTTGGATCATCTAATTGGTGATGGTGGTGATAAGAAAAAATATTCCCTCCAAAGATGATCTTTTGAGAAAGTTGTAACTTGTTTAAAAATAAGGTGGTGTTCTATGAAAGGAAAAACATATGATTTGTCTATGGATGGAATTTTCAGTGAAAAACGTGTGGAAAAAAAAGAATTAAGAATTTTTCTCTCCCCATTATTTTTCTACTAGCTGGATGCCTGTGTTTTGCTACAAAACTATCTGCTATGTGATAAATTGACACTTACAGCCTGAAACTTAATGTAGAATGTGTAACTCCATAGTATCAGAGGTATTGATACAATGCAACTGGCAGTTGGAACAGAGGGGGAGGGGGAGTAGAATGTCCCACCCCACAGCATCCATCGGTATTCATCTGGCTAGCATCCTGTCAGTGTGTGAGAGAGTTGAGGGGTGTTTGGACACTCAAACAGTATTTGCTGTGTGACTAAGGAGACAGGAAGGAGGCTGGGCATGGCTTAGCTCAACTGTTCTGTAGTAAAGCTGCTTGCTGCTGTGAAAGTAAAACTGAAAGTGAAACTCCTCTCCTCTGCTTGTGTTTTTGCATTTGGAACAGATTTTTTTTGAGGTCGGGAGGGGGAGTAAAACTCCTTAGCATCAGAGCTGGAACAGATTTCCAGCTCAGTAAAATTCTTTAGCATCAGAGGGCTGTTTGGAAAGTGAAACAGTATTTGCTGTGTGAGCAAGAAGGAGACAGGAAGGAGCCTGGCTGTGGCTTAGCTCAAGTGTTCTGTAGTAAAGCTGCTTCCTGCTGTGAAAGTAAAACTGAAAGTGAAATGCCTATCCTCTGCTTGTGTTTTGCATTTGGAACAGATTTCTTTTCAGGTGGGGAGGGGGAGTAGAACTCCTTAGCATCAGAGCGTGTTAATAATAATATAGGAAATACTAATGCTCTATTGGTCATTTTGAAAAATCCTTTCTTAGTGAGCACCTAGAAGCCAAGAGGAACATACGTGGCAAATTTCAAGTTTGTAGGCTTTACGGTTCTGGAGATTTGGCGTGATTATGGCGTGAGTGGTTTTCGCTTTTATATATATAGATAATGATATGTGATAGATTATCTTCATGAATAATAGTCAAAAATCTATAACATATATCCCAAAGTGTTCAGGAAGCAAAAGCTTTCTTGCCCCGCATGATTATTGTTGTTGCTACCAAAGAAAAATTATATTTACACAGTAATACTTGATATGGAACTTACCCATAAAAAAATATTCTGGGGAGGCCTCATCAGTTGCTAAATCTCTTATAACATTTCCAAACCGCAGCCATAACCCAAAAGCGATAACAGCTGAACCTGCCAACTGGAAAAGCAAAGCAAAGGTTAAGTGCTGAAGGAAGATGGGTGGCAAGCACAGAAAAATCTGCAAACAGTTCCTTGTTTTTCCTGGAGATTCCCACAGCCATTATTCCAGAGCCTCATCTTCTTCCTACAGTACACAGATGGTGAATGGCATTCATAGGCCAAGATCAGGCTTTTGTGCTCACCAGGGTTTATTAAGCCTTTTTGGGCCAGAGAACTCTTTGAAAGTCTGATAAAACTACAATATATACAGTAGATAAAATGTACACTGTATCTACAGTATATAGATAAGCCCGTTGTGAATAAGCTGTGGTGGCGCAGTATTGCAGGTTAATTCTGCTGACTGTTGGCAATTCAATTCTCACTGGCTTGAGATTGACTGAGACTTCCATCCTTCTGAGGTCGGTAAAATGAGGACTCAAATCATTGAGGGAAATATGCTGACTCTGTAAACTTAGAGAAGGCTGTAAAGCACTATAAAGTGATATATAAGTCTAAGTGCTAGTGCTATAGCCAAGCCAACCCTCACAATTGCCTTATCTGCAGGAAATCCACAGATTTTTCATTTTCATAGTATTTTGATTAAAAATGTATGTGTCAATTTATCCATAAATTGGGCTTAGGTATGGGATATAAGCATGTGTGGGATATATGGGTATTTTAAAAAAAAATTACAGTAAATAGTATACTCGCAGATAAACCCATACATGGGTAAGGTAAACCCAATTTTGGAGATGCATTTTGGCATCTAAAATTATTTGTAATTATATAATATATGGGTTAAATTTGTATTACAAAGGAAACCAATTGCACTGTTAAATATTCTTAAAAATGATATACATGTAATATACAGTAGTAATGTGTCTGCTTCTTTATTATTCCATTAACTGAATAACTCCATTAACTGAAGGAACATGGTGGCTCATGAGGTTAGAATGCTATGCTGAAGATTGACAGGCTTGCGTTCAAGACCTTGTTGCTGTCTTGAGGTGGGATGAGCTCCTGTCACATGCTCCAGTTCCTTCCGGCCCAATAGTTTGAAAGCGGATGACTGTAAGTAGATACATGGGTACCACTTTGGTGGGCAACTTTCCAGGGACACAAAAGGAGCCCCCAACTGAGTGTCCCCCAGACAGTGATGATGTCACTGGCAAATCCTTTCACTATGAAAACACTCTGGTGCTTCCAACTTGGAAATAGTAGTAGTAACTGAATAACAAAACCATAAAGGTAGTCCTCAATTTATGACCACAATTGGGACTGGAATTTTAGTTATTAAGTGGTCATTCAGTGAGCGATCACATGACTGGACTATATTTTACAACCATTTTTAGTGCAGCTGTTGGCAAATCCAGCTCCCCCAATTGACTTCCCTTGTCAGAAACTGGCTGGGAAAGACACAAACTGCAATTGCAAGATGCTGCAACCCTTATTTATATTTATTTATTTATTTATTTTTCATATTTGTATACCGCCCTACTCCCGAAGGACTCAGGGCGGTGAACAGCCATAAATAAAATACAAAGACATACAAAAGTTAAAAACTATTTTAAAAAAAAATGCGAGTCAGTTGTAAGCACCCAAATTGAGACCACATAACTGCAGGGTAATGCAGTGGTTGTAACTTCTACGACAGGTTATGAATCACTATTTCTCAGGCCATCATAACTTCAAACCAAAATTATTAATACAGATGACTAAATTAATTGTACATTCCTTTTAGCTATATAATCTTTCCTGCAGCAGAAACTAATATAGACTGGATTTGGCATTTTTATCCATCAAGTCCTGCCCAAGTATCTGGGACAGGCAAATGTTGTTATTCAGTAATATTAAAGGTATCAACACAGAATGTAAGCTATTCCAAATAAAGCTGCCTTTTACAATTGACTGATGGTGATTTTGTCAAGCGGTGCTCCAGATGTTTTGAGATTGCACCTAAGGTGCCAATTACTATGTGTACTATATTTGGTTTTTTAAAATTTGCAGGTCTTTATATTTCATGATTTTCTCCAGTTTTCCCCCCTTTTATTCTGTGCCTCCACCAAACTGTTTCTTGAAGCTAAGGCTATAAATACAAATTTTGTTGGAAGACAGAGGTTGAGTCTGTTTTACACAAGCTTTTAAAGTGCCAACTGTAGTCACACTGGCGGTCAGAGCTAATGCCCCTGCTCTTGAGTCTGATAAGCTGCACTTATGAAGACGAGATTTAAATTTTCTTACTAAATGATCAATAACCAGGTGTTTTGAAGTTTAAATAAAGCTTTATAGATACTCCTTTCCCATTGTCAATTTGGCTAACACTGCTTTTTTATTTTGCTAGGAAAGCCCAGGCAATCCTTTGATTATCATAAGGATTTCAGACAGAGAATATGCCTATTCCAATCAAATGAAATGGGGGAAGGGGGGAAGGGGGGAAGGAGAGAGAAAGAGAGAAAGAAGGCAATCCCCTTTGCTCTCATGGCACAGGGTGACTAAACAAGAAACAATGGCTTGTGCTTTTGCAAAGCCAAACAACACACCACTTTGTGCTGCTGTTGGAATCCCAGCTGCAGCTGAGTGACACCAACCTCACAAATCTGTACTTCTTTACATTGCAGTAGAGTTATATCCCACCCCTTTAAGAAAGGACAGCATCACCCTCTGAGGTAGGGATGGGCCTACATCAAGCTTGGAGTGTGTCCTTTTATTTTTACTGGGTTGGTACAGATACAGGATCACTAGCTCTGTTCTGAGGCCAGGAACACATGATGTCATCCTCCATAGCTTACCGGGAGACTCACAGATTTTTCCATCTATGCATCAAAAGTAGTGCTTTCTGACTTGTGCCAGCACCAGCAATGCTGTCTGGCTCACCCTCTCCATTTCATTTTATTGTAGGCAAATGCTACCACTCCCTTGTGCTGTGGCAGGAAACCTCTTGCATCCAGTTGTTATCCCCCAGGGTCATTTAATTGTGATTGTCTGACCCCTCCTGGGTGGATCCCAATTGGTGAGCTTCTTTTTTCCTCCTCACTTCACTTTAAACTTATTGTAAAAGTTGGTGAAAAGTGAACAGCTTGGTACTGTTCACTTATACAAGTTGCAGAGTGGTGAAATATTTAAAAAAAGTTCATAGGTGGATATCAAAAGACTGATCATTCTTTTCTTCAAAGTTCACTGATGGCAGTGAAAATGTAGTTCACGCTCCCTCCCATTTTAGCCCAAATCATGAGAAGAATGGAAAAACAATAGTTTTCTTTTTTCCAGATCTACCAGTAGACATATCAGACAGGAAAATGGAGTTTCACTACTCAGCTAGGTAATATCTTCAGTGCTAGAAGGGAATTGGGCTTACTCTTTTGTTTATATACAGTGGCTTGCCCTGTCAGCATTGGTGGAGGTATTGTTTTCTCCTTGGTATCCTTGATGGGCCCATTGTTCCCTGCTTCATTGTTAGTCTGGTGTTAATCCTGGCATTAATCCCTGTTTATCTGGGTGTTGATAGCTGGTGAGGAAATGTTCTGGTCTGTATGTTTTCTTTTTAACGTTTTTTTTAATGTTGTATATACTGTATGTTTTTATGTCTATGTGCCTGTTGATAATTTGTCTGAGTTCGAAGCTTGCAGGAATTCTCTAACATTTTGGGATTTAGCTTGGTCTAAGATGCTCAGTTTTTCGGTTGAAACTATGATTAAGTCTGTCCATGAGCTGTGAAATTAAGGAGTTTTCATTATGTCTTCTGATTGCTAATTAGTATTCATGGATTTGCTCTGCTAATCTTCTATATGTCTGTCCTACACAGTGGCTGTCGTAGTCCTTACACAATTTGTTGTAGATGACTCCTGTTTTTCCTTCTTGGGCTACTGGGCCTTTGGGGTTTTTTAAAGGTGGGTTTAGTTGATTTTTGTACTATTATTATACCATGTGGTTGCTTGTTTTGATCTGAGATGTATAAGTTAACTTTTTCATAGCTTTAAAAATAAGCACTGTCATATATAAAAACATGATTAAAAACAATGGCTTCTGTTATATTATTCATAAACCATTCATAAATTTATTTATGAATAATTATTTACTCCTATTATTCTCCAAACTTATGAACTCCATACTTATTCCCAAAGCACCTGAGGGCAGGAGAAGAATCAATGGGTGGAAACTCATTAAAGAGAGATCCAAAATAGAACTAAGGAGAAATTTCCTAACATGACAGCAAGAACAGTTAATTGATGGAAAAGCTTCCTTCCTTCCTAGAACTGTAGCTGCTCCATCACTGGAGGTTTTCAAGAATATACTGGACAATCATTTGTAAGGATTCCTGCCTTGACCCAGAAAGTGGGGGGGGGGGGATTGGACTAGGACAGGGGTCTTCAACTTTGGCAACTTTAAGCCTGGAGGACTTCAACTCCCAGAATTTTCTGGCTGGGGAATTCTGGGAGTTGAAGTCCTCCAGGTTTAAAGTCGCCAAGGTTGGAGACCCCTGGACTAGAAGATCTCAAAGGTTTCTTCCAACCCTATGATTCTACACCTCTTTTGCATATGAAACCATTCCTGGTTTTCCCTAAGGTTTCATTATTCCAGCAGTCAGATTTATAGGTCTTACATCTTTATAGTTTTTGTCTTAAAGTATTTGATTAGGCATCAGAAATAATTATTGATCCAGTTTTACCAATACATTATGATCTTCTTCTTGTCCGCTTGAAGTATAGGAACCTCATTTTTTCCAAACATACCAGACCACTTTAACTGTGTCAAATATGAATGGTTGCTATTCCTTGAGAAACAATGGATTATGTTCCAGAAATAGAAATATGTGTTACTGTCTATAAAGATGACCCTCAAAAGGATACAATTCTAATGGAACAATACATGTTTGAATCCAAATTAGTCTTGTTGGCTTACCCAGGCAGAAATCTGCTTGGAGAGCTAAGCTTTTCTAATGCCTTCAAAAGATACTTCTATTTTTCCCCAGTGATATGATTACTAATTCCCTGAACACAGTAAAAAAAATCCCAGTTCCCTCAACTGCAACTTAATATGTTTATTTCTACCCTTGGTGGGTAGAAACCCAAACATTTCCCAGTTGTACAAGCAGCAAACTTGCCTAATGGATTATTGTTACTACTATTTTTCACACAACACTATGGTTCTTTCACACTATGCTACCCTCTGCTACCCTACTAAACTCTAAAGGCAACCAGAGCTTCCCTACTATGCTAGTTATTTTGTCTCGCCCCAGGGAAGTTTTGATAATAAATTTTATCTAAGGGAATCCTTGTCAAGGAAACTGCTAGCAAGTTGCCAAAAATACGTCTGTTACAAAATCAACTTTTGCCAAGCACTACACTGAAAGGGATCTCAGATTTCCCAAGAAAATGAGAGGTTAATTCATTTAGTGATTCCAATCACCACAATTCTCACAGGACCATACCAAGGCAAATATATGGTCCATTTAAACTGGAGCAGACTATCAAACCTCTTCACTTAAGACAGTGTTTTTCAACCTTGGCAACTTTAAAATGCATGTACTTTAACCCCCAGAATTCTCCAGCCAGCACTGACTGCGGAATTCTAGGAGTTGAAGTCCACATATCTTAAAGTTGCCAAGATTGAAAAGCACTCTCTTAATATCTGAGATGAAAAGATTCTCTTTCTTTTAATACAAAACTTTCATTACAAAGAACCTCAAGCAGATTTTTACTTCAATCTTCTCATTAATACAGTAAAATGGAAATAAACTACTGACAGGGCAAGCCACTAGTATATAAAATAAGAGCAAACCCCTTCTAGCACCGATGTTACCTAATTTGGTAATGAAACCTCTGCAAGATAACAAGCAAGCTCAGAGAGCACCAAGGATCTCACAGTTTAATCCTGAGCTACAATATTCTCTTACATTGGGAGATTTAAATAGTGAGATTAATAGAAAAAACATAATTTCCCTCACACAGTCCCATTATTCCTACTTGTGATAAACATTCTATATCTTTTTGTTTCTTTTTAAACTGGCCAAATCTTCCACCCAAAGCCCTATTTTCTATTAAAGTTTCAGGCACAACCTCTTCATTCTCATTCCACAACTCTCCACATCCTTCACACCAACTGCAACTAACTTTGTGTGTAATGCCTTTTCTTCAAGTTCCCAATGCAGCAAGAATTTTCTCCCCTCATATTTTATCCTCACAAAAACCTTTTAAAAGTAAACTATTGGTTTTTCCATGGTAATTCAGATTATTTAGGAATGGATGTACTATTGAAATTGGTATTTTCAACCTTAGCCAAATATTCTAATCACTGTGCTCCCCTTCACACACACTAATGAGGTACACTTTGAGAAATCAACTCTGGTCCTGCAAAGGTCTTACACTATACATATACATTCATCCTTTTGGAACTTTTTAAAAAACCATTCAGCAATATTATTTTCTGGATGTTTATTACTTATTTTATAGAATCTATTTCACTACTTCGTATTTAGAACAATTTGTCCTTGCTGCCTCTTTGTTAATTCACACAATTAACCTATTAAACATAAGAATATGACTGAAAGAGAAAGAATTTGCCAATAGTGAACGATTCCATTACATCATCACAAATCAAACAAAAAATAAACATTCCTTATAGCAGTTGTATATATTATATTGCTGGAGAAACTGAAGAATCAGCAGGGGCTAAACTCTCTTTTCTGGTAGGCTTTTCTGCAAACCCAGTGTAGAGTACTTTGGGCAAGCACTAAATTGTGGGGGGGGGGGGGGGCTGGTTAAATGTCCAGAGCAATTACTCTAGGCAAGTGTGGACATGTAATAAACCTCCTTTTCAGGCCTGAAATCATGGGGAAGGGTCTCTCTGTCAGTTGCAGACTTGCAGGCAGAAGTGGGTTTCAGCAGGTTCTGACCAGTTCTGGAAAACCGTTAGCTGAAATTTTGAGTAGTTTGGAGAACCGGTAGTAAAAATTCTGACTGGCCCCACCCCCATCTATTCTCTGCTTCCCAAGTCCCAGCTGATCAGGAGGAAATCTCCAACCTTCCCCTGGATTGGGGAGGGAATGGAGATTTTACAGTATCCTTCCCCTGCCATGCTCACCAAGCCACGCCCACCAAGCCATGCCACACTCACCAAGCCACACTCACAGAACCGGTAGTAAAAATTTTTGAAACCCACCACTGCTTGCAGGTAAGCAGAAGTTGAAAATTTACTACCGTTAATTTTATTTCAGAAAAGCTCAACAGAGGGAATGCTGCTCTATTTACTTTTTCATTTAAGGCAGTATGTGTGTTTCTAATTATAGGTATATGTCTTTAGGTTTCAGAAAAGGAAAAAAGGCAATCTGTAGCTCCCCCCACCATATTTAAAGTGATGTGTGTGCCCATGTTTCCAGTTAAACTTTGCAAAAACATTTGTCTTTAACTTTCAGAAAAGAGTGGATTTCAATGATCTTTCCCCCCATTTTTCAGGCACTGGTTTTAAAACTTAAAATATAAAGTTACAAAATATAA
The DNA here is from genome assembly GCA_022577455.1 of Arizona elegans. Classification (NCBI taxonomy): domain Eukaryota; kingdom Metazoa; phylum Chordata; class Lepidosauria; order Squamata; family Colubridae; genus Arizona; species Arizona elegans. The sequence goes on from JAKOOJ010000002.1 coordinate 170,044,609, forward strand.
CTTTATTGGGACTTTAATTATTTCAAAAAAGCACAAAACAGGGAGAGGATTATCGGTGGATGAGATATTCAAGAGGAGAGTTATGTTAATCATTGATTATAGGGCAGCTTTAATGACATTAATTATGGTTAGACCTGGTCAAAAATAAATGAATTAAGCCTGTAGCTTTATTTTTTCATGCATTTCAGACACTGATTTTAAAAACTCCACAAAAATTAAGATTTCATTAGAGCTTTCTTTATTATAAAAATGCACAAATTAGGGGTTGCTTAAACATAAAGGCAGTTAAGCCCTAATGTTACTAGAGGTCAATGTACTCCAGGGGAGAGTTAGCTTAATCATTAATTTTAGGGCTGGCAACCAGCTGTTCTTGATGGCACTGAGTAGCGCTTCCTATCCAATAGGCATGTGACCTTGTGACATGGCATTGGATGGAGTTTATTTTTATGATGTCACTGATTAAACAGATAAACTCTATATACTATACACTATTTAAGAATATATTTTTAGAGAGAAAAGCAAATTATACCTCTGTTCGCTTAGTACAGGTAGTCCTCATCTTACAACCATTTGATCAATCGAAGCTACAATTGCACTGAAAAAAGTGACACAACTGTTGCAGCATCCCAGGGTCATGTGATCTCCATTTGCAATCTTCCCAGCTGGCTTTCTACAAGCAAAGTCAATGGGGGAACCCAGACTCCCTTAATGACTGCATGATTCACTTAACAACTGCAGTTATTTGCTTAACAACAATGGCAAAAAAGTTCGTAAAATTGGGTGCAACTCACTGGTCTCAATTGTGATAATTAAATTGAAAACTACCTGTAACTACTTGATATATTATTATTATTATTATTATTATTATTATTATTATTATTATTATTTGCCATCAAATTGTTGTGGATTCTTAGCAACCATAGAGATAGATTTTCTCCATGATGATCTATCTTGAGGGTGTCAAACTCGCGTTGTCATGGCAGCATCACATGACTTATCAGGACTTTTTCCCCCTTCATTAAACTGGGCATGGGTGTGGCCACTGCATGATGCATCCGGCCCGCAGGCTGGGAGTTTGACAGCCCTGATGTATCCCTAACTTGGTTATTTCAGGTCTTTCAATTGGGCACTCATTGCCACTGCAATTGAGTTCATCCAGCTTGCTGGAGGCCATCCTCTTCTTCTCTTTCCATCCACCAATCCTAGCATTAGAGACTTCTCCAGAAAGTTCTGTCTTCACATAATGTGTCTGAAGTAGGATAATTTGAGCTTGGTCATTTATGCCTCAAGTGAGAACTCTGGACTGATTTCTCCAATGATGCATTGGCTTATTTTCTTGGTATTCATGATATTCTAAAGAATCTCTTCCAACATCAAAGCTCAAAAGCAAAATTCTTCCTATCCTGTCATAATAACAACAAGCCTTCACTTCCATAGGATATCACAGAGAATACCATGGCTTGTACAATTCTGAACTTTTGGTACAACCTCAAGCTAATTAAAAAGCAATCTCTGTGTGCCAAGCAGAGACAAAGGGGGCATGCCAGGTCATACACACTTAAAACCAGCACTTTGGATTTGGAAGCAAAAGATTCTTTGGAGCAGGTGGGGATATAAATCCATCTTCAACTCCTTAATAGAATCTATCTGCAACTCCTTAAATAAGAGGCAACTTTTCCTGGAATCATGTGGCTGCTGCAGTGTTATCCTGAGAAAGGAAATGGCCCATGTTAAGTCCTCGACTTACGACGGGCGCCCCTGATTGGCTCAGGCGCACGGACTTTTCCGGCGGGAGAATGTTGCCCTCCTATTGGTTGTTTAGTTTGACAGCTACAGTATAAATAGCTGTCAAACTCCTTGTTCTCGGTTCTGTTTTAATCCAAGCCTCTACAGCAGTTGTCAGAAATAAAGTGTTCCTGTTTGACTTAGCCTGGTCTCGCCTCAGTTATTGGACCCCCGGGTCGCCCTACAGAGCACTGGCGACAAGGGTGGGATACCGGGCGTGAGGAGACAGGTAGTCAACAGCTGAAGTCACTAGCGCTAAGCCAAGGCGCTAGCTGAGTCACTAAACGACGAGACGTCGTTTGTGAAGACAAATTCCTCACAGAAACAGAACCCGTCCTTATCAGGATGGCACCCCCAACATTCGCTCCTTTCAACCCAGCCACAGAAACTTGGAACTCATACGAGGCTAGATTCGAGTGCTTCCTGGAAGCGAACGACTATACAGGGCTGTCCAGCAGCCGGAAAAGGGCGCACTTTTTAAATGCCTGCGGTCCCAAAATGTTTGCCGTCGCGCTGGCCCTGCTAGCCCCAGTCCCTGTCCAGACAGTGTCGTGGGAAGTCCTGAGGGACAAACTCAAGAGCCACTACGAACCCACACCATCGCGGATAGCTCGAAGGTTCGCTTTCAGACAGATTCTTCAAGCTGAGGGGGAATCCATCAATCACAACATGGCCTCCCTCAGGACTGCTGCCTTGAACTGCGAATTTGCCCAGCTAGAAGACTCCCTCCTGGAGCAGTTCGTTTGTGGCGTAAAAGACTTAAGAATACAACGCCACTTGTTAGAGAAGAAAGAAATTACCCTTGCGACTGCCATAGAGGAGGCTCAGGCATGCGAACTATCTAGCAGATCTACCCTAGAAATTCGTAAATCGCAAGCCGCCGCTCCTGCCACCAAGCCCAACACTGTCCATTCGGAAGAGACAGACTCTGAGGTGATCAAGGAGGAGGAGGAGGAGGTTAGCCGCCTCAAAACCTCCAAGGGCAATAGAAATACCTCAGACAAGGACTTCGCAGGGTCTCCCTGTCAAGGCTGCGGTGAAATGCATCCCCGAGCGGCTTGTCGTTTTAAAACCACCATCTGCCGCAGATGTGGGAAAAAGGGGCATCTGGCAAGAGTCTGCCGGGCTAATTTGCAGAGCACACAGCTGAACGCCTCCAGACGACCATTCCAAAAAACACCTAAGCCAAGCGGTGACTGTTTTGCCGTTTCAAAGAGTAACAACGCTCCTGCAGTGTCTGCCCGCCAATTCAGAGTTGGTGCCAACAAGAAAATCTACATGACGATCACCATAGAAGGAACCCCCTGCCAGATGGAGGTCGACACGGGGTCTTCCAAATCTCTAATCTCTTGGCACACCCTTAAACAAGTGGCACCAAATATTCAAAAACGCGCCCTTCAACCATGCCAAGTACGCCTCCGGGACTATCAAGGGAATTACATTCCTGTCATGGGCGGCACCAAGCTCCTAGTGGAACACAAGACCTTCACTGGCAAGCTTCCCTTGATCATCGTACGAGACCCACTGCCCAGCCTACTGGGGCTTGACTGGTTTGGTGCCTTAGGACTTGGCATAACTGGCATCCATTCAGTACGCCCCGATAACTTTGAGGATCTCATGGCCGAATTCGCAGACGTTTTCAACGACAACTTAGGTAAATATAAGGGATCTCCCATCTCTCTCAATTTAGACCCAAAAGTAGCCCCCGTTAGATTAAAGCCCAGAAGGGTGCCATTTGCACTTAAACCTCTGGTGGATAAAGAGTTAGACAAACTTATTGCACAGGGCATTCTAGAACCCACCGATCATGCCCCCTGGGAGACCCCCATAGTCCTACCCATCAAGCCAGATGGGTCTATCCGCATCTGCGCGGACTATAAAAATACAGTAAATAAGGCCCTCCAAGCCCACCCTTATCCTGTACCTGTAGTGCAACACTTGTTGCACTCACTGGGCAATGGCTCCATTTTTGCCAAGCTGGACATGGCGCAAGCCTATCAGCAACTCCCCGTTGATTCTGCCACGGCTGCAGCCCAGACCATAGTTACCCACCGGGGGGCATTTAAATGCCACCGCCTCCAGTTTGGCATTAGTGTGGCTCCTGGCATTTTCCAGAGCCTTATGGAGCGACTCCTGCAGGGGCTGCCAGGAGTCGTTCCATATTTTGATGACATCATCATCTCTGCCTCTAGTCAGTCAGAACTTAAGGACAAGCTAAGGACAGTCCTACGCCGTTTCCAAACGGCTGGCCTTAAGCTTAAGAAGGCTAAGTGTAGACTTGGGGTGCCCCAGGTTGAATTCTTAGGGTTTTTGATAGATGCCTCCGGCATACATCCCACCCCGTCAAAGACAGCTGCCATCAAGCGGGCCCCCACCCCTGGCAACAAAACCGACTTACAAGCCTTCCTTGGGCTTTTAAATTTTTACAGCACCTTCTTGCCACACAAGGCCACTGTTGCCGAACCCCTGCACCGTCTGTTGGATAAGAAATCCCCCTGGCCCTGGGGCCCCCGGGAGGCATCCTCCTTTGAGGCTGTCAAATCCCTCCTGTCATCCGATGCCGTTTTGGTGCAATACTCTGACAGCCTTCCCTTAGTTCTTGCTGCCGACGCCTCCCCCTTCGGAATTGGGGCCGTTTTAAGCCACTCCCTCCCAAATGGCACTGAGGCCCCCATTGCCTTTTATTCCAGGGCGCTCTCCTCAACTGAGCGCAATTATGGCCAAATCGACAAGGAAGCGCTGGCCGCTGTGGCAGCCGTCAAGCGTTTCCATGACTACCTTTACGGTCGGCATTTCACCCTAGTCACAGATCACAAACCCCTCTTAGGCATCCTGGCTGGCAACATCGCAACGCCCCAGGTCCTCTCCCCCCGCATGTCACGCTGGGTTGAATTCCTAGCCGCTTACTCGTATTCTCTCGTCTATCGCCCTGGCAAGTTTCTGCCACATGCAGATGCCCTCAGCCGCTGCCTCCTGCCCATCTCTGTCTATGACCCCTCTCCTACTTCTCAGGTCCTCCTCCTTGAATCCCTGCACCTGCCACTCTCTGCCTCCGACATTGCTTCCCACTCTACTAAGGACCCCATCCTCCGCAGGGTTTTGGACTGGGTGCGCAGGGGATGGCCTCCTGGAAATGTAGGTCCTGAGTTCAAGCCATACCACGTCAGACAGCATGAGTTGTCTGTACAGCGAGGGTGTCTGCTGTGGGGAAATAGAGTAGTAGTGCCCGCCAAACTCCAGCAGCGAGTTTTGGAATCCCTGCATGAGGGACACCCGGGAATAGTTAGGATGAAGTCTCTAGGGCGCAGTTACGTCTGGTGGCCAAATTTTGATCAAGCGGCCACTCTGTGGGTCACAGGGTGCCAGCCTTGCCAACTGTCCCGACCAGCAGCCCCCGCTGCTCCAGTCAAAGAGTGGGAAATGCCAAAGTCGCCCTGGTCACGAATCCATGTGGACTTTGCCGGACCTTTCCATGGGCAGACCTTCCTAGTAGTGGTCGATGCCTACTCAAAGTGGGTGGAGATAGTTGCCATGGCATCAACCACCGCGGCCGCCCTAATCAGGGCCTTGCAAAGACTTTTTGCCACCCACGGGTTGCCCGATGTCATCGTTTCGGACAACGGCCCGCAACTAGCATCTGCTGCCTTCCAGGTCTTCCTAGCAGGACATGGGATACGCCACACCAGGGTGGCACCATTTTGCCCTGCCAGCAATGGTTTGGCAGAAAGGGCCGTGAGGTCAGCCAAAGAGACCCTCTCCCGTTTCACCCATGGGGACTGGCAGGAGAAAGTGGCCCGATACCTGTTGGCACAACACGTAACTCCATGCCCTTCTACCAACAGGAGCCCCGCAGAACTTCTAATGGGCAGACGTCTCCGCACCAACCTCGACCGCTTGCACCCTGCCTACTCTCCAGAGAAACCCCCTGACTCAACCAGTCGACACCGCAGTTTTAATGTCGGCGACTCAGTTTATGCCCAGAACTTTGGGGGCGAACCCAAATGGCTACCGGGAACCATTGAGCAGAACACTGGCCCCTATTCCTACCAAATCCGGTTACCCAATGGCCGGCTCTGGCACCGTCATCTGAATCAAATCAGAGCCCGTTTGACATTCCATCCAGATAACTCAGCCGGCCTGGATGAGCCCGCAACAGTTCCAACCCCTAACTGTACACCAACTGTCCCTAACTCAAACGCGCCCCCAGAGCCCAACTTACTTGATGAACCTGGCCAACTATCCGACGACGAGGCCAACTCGAGTGTTCCAGACGAGTTGCCGGGAGTTCCACCGGTGACACAAGCTCCGCCAACTACTCAGGCAGCCACCCCTGAACTACGTAGATCTAGTCGAACGCGCAGGCGCCCTGCGTACCTGGCCGACTACGCCTGCTCCATCCAGGGGGGAAGGGGTGTTAAGTCCTCGACTTACGACGGGCGCCTCTGATTGGCTCAGGCGCACGGACTTTTCCGGCGGGAGAATGTTGCCCTCCTATTGGTTGTTTAGTTTGACAGCTACAGTATAAATAGCTGTCAAACTCCTTGTTCTCGGTTCTGTTTTAATCCAAGCCTCTACAGCGGTTGTCAGAAATAAAGTGTTCCTGTTTGACTTAGCCTGGTCTCGCCTCAGTTATTGGACCCCCGGGTCGCCCTACAGAGCAGCCCATATAAGGACTTAACCATTAGTGTTGTGTGTGGCGACCCACACACTCCAAAATACCTTTTTGCTTTTGAATCCTAACACAACAAACAATATAAAAAGTGAGTGTATTAGAAACAAATACTAATGTTTAGTCAAAAAACAGTGATCTCAGGTAAGAGAGAAAAGGCACTGTAAAAAAAAATATTTCATCAGATCATAAACCAATAGAATACAGGCATCTTTCCATACATACATACATAGTAGCAATAGCCTTATATACCACTTCACAGTGCTTTACAGCCCCCTCTAAACAGTTTACAGAGTCAGCATCTGGGTTCTCATTTTACCGACCTTGGAAGGATGGAAGGCTGAGTCAACCTTGCATATATTTCAACAATAAAAAGAAAGATAATAAATTTACACAGTCATATACTTTGAGAATATGCAAAATATTCCAAATTCTTTAGAATAGTCCTGGTCATTTGGGCAAGAATTGTTATGTCTTACATAATTATATTGAAGTGCACCTGAATGACAGAGAGAATGATTTGTCTAACACTGCATCATGGTTATTAAAAAACAAGGGTACAGATAGTCCTAGTTTAACCACCCTAATTGGGATTTGAGTATTCATCACTAAATAGCTGTTAGATGACACATCATGTGGCCACTCCACTTGGCAACAACAGCTTTGGTACTCATGAATGAAGGCAAATATACATGTCCCAAGATAATAATGCAGGATCCAATCTGAGTTGGTTACTGAGACCAGAGGTTTAGTCTTCCAAGCTTTTGGACTTGGAAGTTCAAAAGCTCAGAAGATTAAACCTGTGGTCGAGGTGACCGACCCAAATTGGATTCTGTAGCTTTGGTACTCTCAGTTGTGATCTTTAAACCAGATCACACTATCATTAGGTGAGGGCCTTATGCTTCTCCTGTCTTGCTGCACTCACCTCCATTTCAAGTCCTTGTATCCCCAAATCTGCCCCATTTCTGACCTTTTGGCTGCCCTATGCTCTGCCTTGCACCCCTACCAAACTGTGCTCTGCCATCTCTGCTGCCTCCATTTGACCTTCACCATCTTCTTCCTCCCATTACTGATGAGGTGTGCCAGGCCTGGCCTTTCATGAAGCAGCTGCTGGCTGTTTGAAGACTTCTTCCTGAAGCTTCAAACAGGTTTCCTGAGGCAACAGGGGGAGCCAAAAGGTGAGTGATCCGGGGGAGACAGTGTGGGGAGAACTGAAGTGCATTCTGTGGTCATAAATATGGGCAAGTTTCCAAATGCCCAAATTTTGATATCATAATCATGGGGAGATTGCAACAGTTGTAATCTCAAGAACCAGGCATAAGAATCATTCATTCAGCACCATCATAACTGGACTGTTAAGCAAGGACTACCTGTTCGTATGTTGGTGAATAGTAAAAATCCAAAATCCAAAACTGGCATAGCAGATTGAAGGTCTTGCTAGATCTAGCTATTGTATAATGCTACTACTAGCTATTGTATAATACTATTACTATAATACTAAGAATCTATTCTTTCTTTCAAAGAGCAACAGAGATAGGATTCAGACAAGAAAAGGCTCTAGAAATTTCCCAGTCTGCTGCTGGTTTTAACTCCTGAGAACTGCAAGGAGTGTAGATGGAGATTTCCTGAGTTTGAGATCCTCTGCTCCAAACTGGTACCATTAGGGTAAAATTGGCAGAGGAAGAATAGTCAGAAACATTAGATATAATTAGCTTTGTTTATTGTCTAGATTCATTTTTTTGGTTTATTTTCATTGTTTAGAAGTCTAGATTTCATATAACTTGGTTTAGCATTCAATTCCTCAAGGATTTATTCCCTTGCATTTATTAAATATAAATATACTTTATTCACTGTTAGTTCAGTTAGTTCAGATTTCTACTAGGCCAGTTGAAAACTGCTTAAGCCGATTTACCATGATACAAGGCAAAATAGAACCGTTTGTTTATAAGTTTACTCCTAAGGAGGGTGGGGAAATGGGAAGGGAGATTCCAGAGTCTAGAAAAAAAAAGGGGGTGGTGGCATCTCCCAACCGAAGAACAGGTGACGGTAGCCCAGTTACCAGTCCTGAATAGAACTCTTTCACCTGGGGAAACAGTTCCATTCACACACAGCAAACTTTACATAAGGAAGGTGGAGACCTCAGCTCAGGTTAGATTCAACAGCATTCTAGGACAAAGCTAAAATGTTCCCACTTTTTCCTGCCTCTCCTCCCCCACTCCCCATACCTAATCTGCTTAATTACTGTATGAATCTGCAGAGCAAAGATAGGGGAATTCAGCTTCTGCTTGGAGAAGTAAGGAAAGAGAGGTGGAACAGATCTTATTGTGCTGGGAGCAAGAATAAGCACCACCATTTGCATACACTGGCAAAAAAATCTGGAGCCTGCCACTGGGAGTTGTGCTGTAGATCCTAATCATCTCTATTCATTCAAAGAGCATTATATACTCTCCAGACTTTAAGGAGAGAACAACTATCACGTCTGTAGAGGCCGCTTTAAAAATCCATTTTTAAAAAACCCAATTGCAGAATAGAGAAGGACATGGCAGGACTCATTTTCAGAGCAAATCACAAAATATATTCTTCATCCTTGAGTTAAACCTGTCTGCCACAATATGAGTTAAGTTAAAACGGCTTCTGCCTGATTCGCCAGTTGCAGCCCTTTCTGGATCGGGACGCCCTGCGCACAGTCACTCATGCCCTTGTCACCTCCCGGTTGGACTATTGCAATGCTCTCTACATGGGGCTCCCCTTGAAGAGCACTCGGAGGCTCCAACTGGTCCAGAATGCGGCCGCTCGGGTGGTTATGGGTGCAACCCGTTGCGCCCACGTGACACCCCTCCTGCGCGAGCTGCACTGGCTCCCAGTGGTCTTCCGGGTGCGATTCAAGGTGTTGGTCACCACCTTTAAAGCGCTCCATGGCATAGGACCCGGGTACCTTCGAGACCGTCTTCTGCCACCAATAGCCTCCCACAGGCCAGTCCGCTCCCACAGAGAGGGTCTCCTCAGGGTGCCATCGGCCAAGTCATGTCGGCTGGTGACACCCAGGGGGAGGGCCTTCTCTGTGGGAGCCCCAGCCCTGTGGAATGAACTGCCCCTGGAAATTTGTAAGATTTCTGACCTCCGGGTATTTCGCTGTGCACTCAAGACCCTATTGTTCCGCCAGGCTGGGTTAGCAACATAATTTTTAATTGGATGTTTTAAATTTTGGGGGTTTTAAATTAAGCCAAATTATTTAATATTTTTTAATTATTTAAATTCGATGTCTATTCTGTTTTTAAATAGGCTGTACACCGCCCTGAGTCCTTCGGGAGAAGGGCCGTATAGAAATAAAATTATTATTATTATTATTATTATTATTATTATTATTATTATTATTATTATTATTATTATTATTATTATTATTATTATTTATGGTTAAGAGTGCTGTAGGAAGTCAGCTACCCGCTTAGGAAAGAGGAAGACAATCCATGGATTATAAAGCAGGAATTTTTGGTGGCAGATTTTTTACCTTCAGAATCAAGAAGTCTTATTCTCAAAAAGATGGGGGGGGGGGGGGGAATGGCTTCACTCCTTCCAATCACATCATCCTATTGCTAAATGCTTTCCTGAAGCCTTGAAGAAGGTCAAAAGACCCCAATCCTCAAATGATGTCCACTTTTCTTAGCACACCAGGTGAACCAGGTTATTATAGGAAGATAGTGGGCTGGGAAAGCATTTGGATATCCAAATATCAGATCTTTTATCAAAAGATCAATTATCAGATCTTCACATACAGGAAAACAATAAAAAAACCTTCTCTCTTGGTGATATCTTGGAAATCTTTGGTCATCACAATAGCTTCAATAATATCCATCCATCCATCCATCCATCCATCCATTTCTCAAAGTCTTAAATGTTTCTCTGTGGGTAATTTTGGTAATAAGCTAAGTAGAAAGTTTGAATCTGTTCTTACATGTTTTTTTTTCTTAAAAACAAACCAAACTTGACTTGTCCAAATCTTTTTACCTCCCAGGTTTTTGAATATCACATACTATACATCAAACAGATGGAACTTCAGCTAAGTGCCCGCTTCTGAATACCTTACAGTTCTTGGTGTGCTTAAATGGATTAATGTCATTATTTGAATGAGGTGCTGCTGCTCTTAAAGCAATGTAATTAAAAGCTTCTTGGCCACAAAATATGTAAAGCACTTTGTTTTCAAGAATATAAGAAGAACCTCAATGAATCAGGTCAAAGGGTCCATCCAGGCTAAATGTCTGGGTCACACTGACTATCTACCTGCCTTTAGAAGTAACAGCCCTTTTCTACTGTCATTTTCTAGCAAAGACAATTTGAAGAATGTTACCTGTGATTAAAGCTAATTATCTTCCAGGACAGGCATGAAGATTTCAAAACATGAGGCTTCACAAAGAACTAATAAGTCTAATAAATGTTTTGATTTACAATATTTTGGGTAGAGGCTCCTGCAGACTGGTAATGATTTTCTCAGTATGTGCTTTGAGGAAAACAATAGAAGCATTTGTGATACTTTTTTTAGAGTCAATTTTTTTAGCACATACCCAGCCACTTCTTTTTTTCTAAAGGCAGTAAGTCTTGGTGAAAGAGCTCTAAGATTTAGGATGTCTCCAAATGATACCTAGAAACTTTCTTTGGAATTAAAAGAACTTTAAAAGCACAGGTGTATAATTTGTATTACTCTGTTGTTTCATAACAAATTCTTGCTGAGACTTTATTAGGAATCCTGTTCTGAGAGTTAGACTTTTATTTTCTTTTTTCAAAGAAGCATATCCGTTCTGAAAAGACATCTGGTTTGGTTTAGAGGTTAAGACACCAGGCTAGAAAACGGGAGATTGTGAGTTCTAGTCCCTCAGGCATGAAAGCCAGTTGGGTGGCTTTGGGCCAGGCACGATCAGCCAATCCACTATCAGCCAGAGTGATTGTAGGGAAAATAGGATGAAGAGGAATACTATGGATTTTCACTACCTTGAGTTATTTATAAAAAATAATAAAGGTGGGGTAAAAATAAATAAAATAATACTAATAATTGGTGGGATCATAAAAGAGAAACTAAAGAACTAAAGTGCTCTGGGACTTTAGAATTCAAACCAACATGCACCTGCCACATAACACCCCAGATTTAACAATTGTCACTAAGGAGGACAAAAAAGTCTGGGTAGTGGAAATGGCAGTGCCTGGAGACAGTAAAATAGAAGAGAAAGAACTAGAGAAGATAACAAAATACAAAGACCCACAAAAAGAAATAGAATGACTCTGGCAAAAGAAAGCAAAGGTACACTTATGGGATCACCACTTTCAGGACTTATAGTGGAGGTAGTTATGCAACATCTAGAAGCCATAGCATTTCCACAAATACAATCCAAAATATGGATCAGATATGTACACAATTTCACCATAATAAAAAAGACCAGCTAGAGAACACCCACAGAACCATCAACAACATCTTCAAAAGAATTGAGTTTACCAGAGAAGAAGAAAACAACAACTCACTGTCCTTTCTCGACATCCTGATCTGCAGGGACCACAATGGCAAACTAGAATCACAAGTAACAAAAAATCCATCCACACCAGCTAAGTGCTCTACTACCAGAGCAACAACGAAAACTCCCACAAGAGAAGCTGTGTTATTTAGACAAGCACAAACTCACTGCAGCAGCTCTGAGCAGCAGAAAAGGGAAACAGAGCATGTGTACAACATATTCCAACAAAATGGATTTCCATGCAACTTTATCAAAAAGTGCTTGACCCACTCAACCCAATATAGAAGAACCAACAGAAGTGCTAAAAAGAATAACACTACCCTACATCAAGAAATTTCAGAAACTACCACAGACTACTAATGTGTTTCCCTGAAAATAAGCCCTACCCCAAAAATAAGACGGGGGGGATGGGCATGGCCAGAACGAGAGGTGGTGAGCACACGAGGGCCAATGGTGTCTGGCACAGCCATAGCCCTCCAGCCCCTTGGTTCAGCGCAAATATCGATAAGTTTGAACATGGAGGCAAAGGTGGGGAAGTAGAAAACAGGTGATCCGAAAATGCTGCATGGCTGCCTAACTCATGGGAGGCTCACGAGAGGCTTGAGCAGCAGCACTGGCAGCAGGCAGATACATGGAGGATAGGGGAGGCAAGTAATCTAGACGCCCAACATGGGTGTTTGTTCGGTGCAGCTGCAGGCAAGCCGAGAAATAGTGGGACAGAGTGGGCAGCATGTTGGGATCGCCTCTGCCTCAACCTGGCTCTGCTGCACACTTTTCGCCCAGAGGCAGATGAAACTTTGCTTGCAAAGAGGATACTTTGAAATGGAGCTGATTGTTCTGTTTCAAACCATCCCCTTTGCAAGCACATGAAGCTTTGAGTTGCTGTCATTTCTCCCTCTGGATGAAAAGTGTTTGGTCACCTGTGGGGTGCTTGGGAATGGACCAAATTGCTCCGTTCCCAAGCATCCCATAGACTTCCAAACACTTTTCATCTGGATGGAGAAATGACAGAGACTCAAAGCTTCATGTGCTTGCAAAAGGCATGGTTTGAAATGGAGCAATTATTTCTGTTTCAAAGTGTCAGGCAAAGCTTCGTCTCCCTCTGGGTGAAAAGTGTTTGGCAGTTACCATTGGCCCCACTCCTTCGTCCCATTGTCTGCTTGCCCATGGCCTCAATTGTGGCCAAGCTCTCGGCACACTCTGGCCTTCACTCGCCCTGCCAGGAGGCCGAAGAGCCCCCACAAGGCCAGCAGCAACATGGGCAGCCGCTTGGCAGTCAGCACAATGACCACCATGGCCAAGAAGTGCCCAGGCTATGCCAGCAGAGAAAGGAAAGAAAGGAAAGAAGTGGGCATACTGCTACACGAATATGACAAACAGTGGGCAGAGATGGTCAGTGCATGTTTTGGACAGCCCAAAAGTTACTTCACTGAAGATATGGTATGTTACAGGTATTTTTTTTCTATCCTAAGGGAAGAAAATCCAAATGATTTAAAAGCTCAACCAACAATAAGCTGATCTAAAAGTATTAACATTTCTACTTGACCAATGTTGCTAGTTGGTTATCCTGGTTAGGCCCAATATAAGAGACTGTAGACTTTCTTGTAATAATAATATTTATTTTCTTCCTCAGGAACCCATTTAGACAGCTATCAATCTGAGAAGAGCGAAAGCTTATATACAGAGGAGGCGGGGCTAATGGTAAGTAGTAACCAATGGTAAGGAACACAATGACATCACACAATGACATATGCACAAGCACACATATTTACAGATAGTAGGTTAGGTATTTTCAACTGTAACAAATCCCCCTCTAAAATACCTAACTAATGGTGGGTTATTAAGTTTATATATGTACATTAAGTTTGGAAGTCAAATATACATGTTGTTTGGTTGCTAATGGCTTAGTGAGGATATCAGCAATTTGTTCATTAGTATCGCAATGAACAGCCTTAATGAATCCTATACATGACAGTTGCCTCACATGTTTATATTTGATATCGATATGTCGAGATCGTTGACCTATCGCTTCGGAAGCTGATATATCTATCGCTGCCTTATTATCCTCATTGATGATAATTGGATAAATAGGTTCATCCCACACATTACATAATAAATCATCGAACCAAATTAGATTATTGACTGCTTTGGATAAGCAAACATATTCGGCTTCCGCCGTAGAGGTGGCAATTAAGTTCTGTTTGCCAGTGTACCAGTGCACCGCACAACCATTTATAAGAAAAACATATCCAGAAGTGCTTTTTCTGCTTTTTGAATCAGTAGCCCAATCTGCATCGGCGTAGCAGGTCAAAGTTGGTTTTTCAGAAATGAATGGTTCTAGGTATAGACATACATTAATGCTGGATTTCAGATATCTCAAAATTCTCTTGATTCCTTCCCAATGGTATAAGTTAGGATTGCTTACATGTCTCGACAACAAATTTACGGCAAGAGTGATATCAGGTCTAGTCCAATTAGATATGTATAATAAGGACCCAATAATTGATCGATATAAAGTGTTATCCTTAAATGGCTCGTATTCATGGTACACATTCCTATAAAAATCAGTTGACATGGGAGTTTCACAAATTTTTGAGTTAACCATATTACATTTTCCTATGAGTTCTATAATTTTGTCTTTCTGGGATAATTTGAAACCCTTATCTGTTTTGTCAATTTGGACTCCTAAATACTTATTTACCTTTCCTAATATTTTTAAGTTGAAATTTTTGCCTAATTGTTCAGCGAAATTATCACATTTAACCTTGTCACGTCCAAAATATAATATATCATCAACATAAATCAAAACATATTCAATAGAATCATTATTTCTTTTTGTGAAAAAACAAAAATCAGATGAAGTAGCCACAAAGCCTATATCGTTAAGTATCTCTGATAAACACTCATACCACCGTTTGCCAGACTGTTTTAGTCCATAAAGGCTCTTATTCAATAGCCAAATTTCTCCCTTTTTTGTATCTTTTCCTGGGGGTGCTTTTACATAAATTTCTTTATCGAGATCAGCATGCAGATAGGCTGTCTGTACATCAAATTGATATACTTCCAGATTTAAAACGGAAGCTAATACTAATGCTGTTTTCACACTTTCTGATCTAACGGTTGGGGAGTATGTGTCTTCATAGTCATCCGGAAACCTTTGAGCAAAACCTTGAGCCACTAACCTGGCTTTGTATAAGAATTTACCATCCTCTAGCTCTTTAATTTTATAGATCCATCTAGTGCCAATGGGGGACTTCTCAGTGGGTAGATCTGTTGGTGTATATACATTTAGTTCTTTTAAACTGTCCATCTCTTTTTTCATTGCTTCCTCCCACTTACTTTTTTCTTCTGGAGGTAACTTAAGTATGTTATCATACGTGTTGGGAGTCAGGTGTTTAGCTTGAATAGACAGTACATAATCATCTAATCTTTTAGGAATTGTGCCCCTATTGGATCTAATGGGCCTATTCTGGGGATGTTCATCGCTATGCATGTATTTAGCTTCTTTTTCAGTTAATTGGTCTACCTTCAAAGTGGGGTGTCCTTTCTTCCATTCATCATTAATTGTTTTTGGGCATTTAATTCTGTTCGTGGTTGTGGTTTTGGGATTGGTATCTGATGTATGATGTTCTGGGTGCGTGTGTGTAATATTTTTTGATTCTGGATATATTTCGTTGAGATGTAATTTAAATCTTCTCTGAGGTCCTCAGTAAGTGGAGCTTGAGGCAGGCCGCCATTGCCAATGGAGCCGGGTTGTTCAGGGAGTTGCTCTTCGGTAGGTAAGTATGATTGCCAGCTTGTCTTTCTTCGGGTGGCTAGGCCTTTCTTTAGACAGTCTATTTCTTTTTGGCTTTTGGTAGATGGTAGTTTAGAATTTTCTATTTCATTTTCTGGTTGTTTGTTTGGTATTGTTAGTTTAGTCCCGAGTGCTGCAGTCAGCACCTGTATAGCATTGTCTATTTCTACTTCAGTAGGTTGAGCTTTGTTTTGTTTAAATAATTGTTTTTTATTTGTTTTTGGACTCGGGTAGTCATCTTCTTGGTAGGTTTTGTTTTTTATTTCGTAGTTTGAGGTTTGGAATTCTTTTAGTAATTGGTCAGGCATTTTAGAGGTATTAGGTGGGTAAGATGGCTGCCATGAAAAAGGCGGGAAGCTGTCGCCATCTTCGGTGTCATTTTTGAAGTCAGGGGTTGAGTTTCTTACCTTGCAGTTTTCTTGTTTGTTATTTTCGTTTATCATGCTGCGGATTTTCACAAGCAGATTTGATTCAACTGTAGTTGTTTCTATTAATTCTAGTATTTTTCTTTTTACCTCATCTTCTTTGTTTGGTGTTGAGAAAGTTTGTTCTGCTCCAGCTAGTGGTTGTTTGTTTTGTGTTAGCAGTTCATTTTCTTGTAATTGCGTTTGTTTCTTAATATTTTCAAGTGGTGTATATTTGTCAGGAGTTAGTTGAGCTGCCATTCTTTTCGTTATGTATCTGGTGGCAGGTCTTCTTTTGTCGTTATGTGAGTCTTGCATCTTTATGTTCGGTTGGGCCTACCAAACCATCCTCTTGCTACCAATTTGTTGCTAGTTGGTTATCCTGGTTAGGCCCAATATAAGAGACTGTAGACTTTCTTGTAATAATAATATTTATTTTCTTCCTCAGGAACACATTTAGACAGCTATCAATCTGAGAAGAGCGAAAGCTTATATACAGAGGAGGCGGGGCTAATGGTAAGTAGTAACCAATGGTAAGGAACACAATGACATCACACAATGACATATGCACAAGCACACATATTTACAGATAGTAGGTTAGGTATTTTCAACTGTAACAACCAAGGCTTCCATAAAAGCACAAAGTAAAAAAAATAATTACCTATTGTTTTCAAACTACTAGCCCCTGCCATGTTATCAGATTAAATAACTTTCTAATTGTTTCCATAGCACAATGTTCTTCTCCATGCTATTACAACAGTCTTACTATAACACACTATCAGCCACAGTTCAATGGCATTTTCTTCTCCTGTCCACACAGCTGTGAGGTAATAAGATCAAGCTGAGCAGTCATTTTCCATGTGTTTGTTTAATGGAGTGTCACATCCCACCTACAGCTTAAACTTTCAGCAAGGCTTTACAAAGAGCAAAAGAAATGACCAAAGCCCTTGCTTTATGCCCATATTTCCTCTCTGCAGACCTATATTTCAAAAAAGCTGTTTTTTTTTAAAAAAAGAAAGGCCTGGGTTTTCAGAGGGATAGCTGTGATTGTCTCTGAAAGCAGAAACAATGTGGTGTCTTGTGTACCTTAATGATAAACAAACTGATGATGACAGTCTAAGGGTTTGTGATTGACATTCCACTTCATCAGATAAATGGAGCAGTTAGTGAACAGGAGAGAGGATGAATGCAAGAGCTACTGCCAAGTTTCCGAGGGGGTTAAAGGAGAGCACGGTCTGTGCATCAAGCAGGAAAGAGTTCTTACTAAGAGAAAAGAAGAAATAGTACAAACTATTAGGAATCCTGCTATGACCAAAGGATGTAATTTTGTACATGGCAATAGTAGGCAGAGCCCTGGAAGACTTTACGTTCATATTTCAAAACATCAGCTTTCTAGACTTTTTGAGTAGGACTGTAAGCTCAAAATATATGGAAAAAATTTGTTCAACAACCGCAACCAGGAATGCCATGCAGGATTTCCACATGTGATGTGCAGGGATTTGGTACATTTTCCCCTCTACAGTAGAATAAACTGTATTACCTCAATTGGCACCACTAGCTGAGCAAACTTAAGTCTTTGTTTAGCTTTCTAGATTTGGGATGCCTGTAAATATATATGTGTGTGTGTGTGTCTATAAAAATGATCTTTGAAAACTCCTGTTTAAGATGTCAATGCAACTGCAGTTCTCAGCTAACCTCACCACTGCAAGCCCATTTTCAAGAGGGGAAAGACAATACAATATATAGAGTATATCAAAGGCCAAGTCCCATAGGCTAATCACAATGTTTTATTATTATTTTTTCAAAGAAAATATTCCTACTTTTAGGAATGTTCAAAGGCCATGCATTATAAAGGAAATTCATAGAAGACAATGGCAATGAATGCAAATATTGAGTGTAAATTATATAATGAATGGTTATGGTATTCACTTTTGGTATACTCTTTTGAGATATTAGAAAAACGGTTTGCATATACATGGAGGATGCTTTTCTTTGTTGATCCTAATCTAATTATCTACTTTTTAAGGGGTAAACAAGGAATAATAAACATAGATAGGTTTTAGTTTACCTGTGACAAAATACAGACTTTTCTGGATATGGGTGTTTGTTTCTTGGCAATAGCATGCCAAGCTTTGAGAGATTTTATGTTCATATTTTGTATGTAGAAAATTAAGGCTGTAGTCCTATGTAAATGAAAATGTCCCTTTGAATTCAGCAGAGGTTACATTTGATTAGACATGCAAAACCATATTCTGTCAGACTGCAATATTTCTATTTACTCCATTGATCACTGACATGATGCAAAGAGCCACAATCAGGGCCTCCAAATCTAAATATGTAATGGAAAAGTCACACTGGGCAAGTGCATATTTATGAGATCCAGGTTTATGTATTGTGTACCCATATTTATAAATTCAGTAATGACTTCCTTATGAATTGCTTGTTTTTCTATCTCTTTAAATTGGTGATCAGCTGCACTGTTCAAGTACAGAAAGCCACATAGCTCTGGAACATGTTGATAGTAAAGAGTGTAAAGGATTAACAAATGCGCCCCATTGTGGTTGTTTATTTCTTTTGTTGTTTCTATGGTTTCAGTGAAGAGGGTTTTTTTTTCCTATTAAAGTTAATGTTAGTATGAAATAAGATCAATACAGAACTTATAGAGTGATGTTTACTAGCAATTAAAGTGATGTTCCTTTCTTTAGAATTGGGATAAAAAAATGAAAGGACATTCTTTTATTAATGGAAACAGTCTGGCTGAGACATCAAAGCACTGGATTCTTTCATGCTCACTGGAAAATTTCAGAAGCTTAATTCCAACACTTAGCAAGATAAAAAGCAAACTTATGTTAATTATATATCTTAAAATGAACGCGGCCTCATGGTTATTCCTTAATTCTGTCAATAGAGCTGTTGAAATTAACAGATCAGAAATGTGATCACAATGCTTGAAGCAGAATATTAGTCCACCGAACATATGATTCTCACAAAAGACTCTTACTATCCCCAAAAGCTAATCATCAATAAGAAAACTTGATTGCAGATTATAAATTAATGATGTTATCTGGGGGCTTAATAAAGATAACCAATTGATGCCAGTCAAGGAAAGAGCCTTGCATGCTTATTCTTCCCCTTGATATCAGAAGCCTACTTCAGTTTACATTAAAAAAAACCTACAAAAATAATCTAAAATTTCAGTTTAAAAATGCAGAAATTTTAGCTAATATGGGCGGGTTAAACAGTCATGATGGTGGGCACATGATCAAAGCTCCACCCCCTTTTTTACTGCATGTGACCTATGTCAAGAACTCTGTGCAGTTGTGGCTGCCATTTTGACTTTTTTGACCCCTCAAATATACTTCTGTTTAATAGAGATATCTTGGACAAGAAAGTATAGCAGTAAAAGGCAAACTAAAATATTTCATGCCCAAACTTCTAATAAATCATTGTGTACTAAGGCAGCTTTCCATACCTGCCCCCCCCATGAAGTTTTAAACTATAATTCCCATCATCCCCATCTAGCACTATCTTAAGGTAAAGTTATTAGTCTGGATTAGCATTATTTAAGGGAAAAGCAGCTCTCACAAAAAATCACCAAGCTGATATATTGTAGCTTGGCTTCTTTGCAGTGTTTTGACCAACACTTAGATACAACATTTCTATTTAAGACTTGTAAAAGTGGCTTTTGACCAACTTCAAATAATAGGAAGAGGAATCCTCTACTCCAGTATTTTGGGGACACACCATTATTGGGTAGGCATGGGGATGTCTTGGCAAGCTGATCTATATGTCCTATGAGGATGAAATTATTGTTAATCCACCTAAATTCTTGCCAGTCCCCCCTTCTGAACTGTCAAGCACACTTGACAGCCTTGTCTTAGACAGCCTCTTCCTGCCCTGGCTAGGGAGGATGAGAAATGTTATCCAAGATGAAGTGGCTTTTATCATCACGGGTGATATGGTGGGATGTTGCTAGCTTCTGAGGAAGGCCACTGCACACCTCAGTTCACCGTGTACAAACGCTTACTTCCAGATGAGATAACCCTCTAGTCTGCGTGTGCAACAGCTACTGCAGGGAGAGAGGGACCCACAGAAGCGGGAATCCCAACACCAAAAAGAAGCCTGCTTTCCCCGTTGCACAGATGTCCTTTCGTTTATTCCCTGCTGAGCCCCGAGGTTCCAACATCGCTCGCCTTTGTTATTCTTATTTCGGATTATAACCCAAAGACGCGGCGAAGTGGGTGGCGAAGGATGCTCGGCTGCAGGGAGCAGCGGGAAATTTGGCGGGTTGGGACGGCGCGGGCTACCTGCACAGCGGACAGCGCCGAACAGGTAAGCCCGATCAGCAGCCGCCCCACACGGAGGAAGAGCCTGGCACGAGGTCGTCTCTCTCAACCTCACAGTTCCGGCTCAACAGCGCGCGCACACGCACGGATACACGGGCACTTGCAGAGCCGGCACCCCGGTCCCTTTCACCCCCCTTCGCCTTTAGCCCCCGAACGCCTTCTGCTCCTCCGGCCCCGCACTGACCCAGAAGATGAAGTTGAAAAGGAAGAGCAGGAACTTGACGCAGCGCATCCCTCCTTGCACTCGCCCCATGGCAGCAGCGGCTCTTCCTCGCGTGTTTTCTTCCTCCTTCTGCAGGCAGCCAAGAACAAGCCCGGCGATGATCCCTCTCGCCCAATAAACCGCGGCAGGCGCCTTTACCCCCTTTGCCGCTTTCCAGCCTTGGGAGGGCGCAGGGGCGGAGCCTGCGAGGAGGAGGCGGGGCGGAGCTGCGGGTTGTTTAGGGCCCTTTGACCTTCCGCTCCCAACGCCGGGACTCGGCTTCTAATGTGAAGAAAAAAAAAGGCTCGAGGGGCCCAAGAAATGTGGCAGCCTTTTCTTTTTGTCTTAACTGGGACGGGACGAGATGCGCTTTGGCGGGAATCGTGCCCGCCTTGAGGCAAAATTCTTCTCCTGGGAACCGCCTCCAAGATTACATTTTGGTGCTAGACTCATTCCTTGATATCGTACCTCCTTTGCCTGTCCTCTTCAGGATCCGTTTAATTCTATTAATGCTTGTCCAAGACACGTTTCTGACTATAGATAGAGAGATAGATACCCCTGTATCTGATGACTAGGCTGGGAATAAAAAGCTACCCTGTCCACAGAACAGCTGTGTTCCCACAAAAGACAGGCGAACAAAACAAATTCATCATTTTAGCCTACCCTGACAGTTCAGTCGAGCTGCAGAAAACTGGATTTTGTATGCAGTTTTAACTGTAGTTAAATGCATAGAAGAAAGTTTGCAGCTGCAAACCTTGATGCTGTTCTAAGATACTTTTCTCATATTAAAAATAAAAAAAAAACTTTCAAAGCTTTCTGCAAATGGATTTTATTTTCCTAGGGAGAAAAATTGGCATACAGCATTACGCACAGCATCACTTTTCTACTTGTGACAATTTTTCATTTTACACTAATACTGGATAGTACTAAAAGAGGTCACTGCTTTTAATGAATATATTTTTAAAAGGGGAAATAGTCTCTGCATGTAGTTGAAGATAGATTTGTATGCCTAATTACCACAATAATATATTAAAGTCCGTGGTCTGTTATCTAAATTAAGGTAGCAATTGGAACACTCTTGGTTTATTTGGGGACTTACAATAGTATTTGGGGAGTCAGTAGTGATTGCCTAGATAAGTCCCTTTAGTTTTCTTGGCAAGATTTTAAGAAGTGGTTTGCCACTGTCTCCTTCCTAGAACTGAGAGAGAGTGACTGGCCCAAATGGCTTTGTGCTCAATGCAGGGTTAGAACTCCTAGTTTCTTGCCTGGTACCTTAAACACTTACATCAAACTGGCTCCTATAATAACTTATCTACATTGAAGTGGTTCGGGAATGATGAGAGGCACAAGCAAGCAAGTGACAACAGCTCTTTAATATACAGTGAGACTTCAGCAAAAACTCAGAGGCTGCAGTCCTCCTTATATACAATCCTGGAGAGACTGTCAGCCAATCAGAAACGTAGGCAGGTTTGAAACTCCCGCTTAAAAGTATCAATACATAACACCCCTCCCTTCCCAGAAGGCACTAACACTCAAAAATTAACATATGTACAAACAAAGTCTCGCAGGTGCTTAGGCTGAGTTCTCGCCCTAGTTGACCTGCGCAGTTCAGTGTTTGGTGAGGCGTCGAGCTGGTCGGAGGGACTCTTTGTCTCTCCCGGCTCCGCCAATGGAACCTCCTGGATTTTGTCCGGGGCGTGGTTATCCCCGGCTGGGAGTGGCGACTCGCTGGGGCGGCGCTGGAACCAGGGCTTGTCAGCTAAGTATTCTCGCGGCCCCGGGCTTGAGTTAGCTGTTTTGGAGAAGTGGTCATAGTTAGGCTCGGACATGTCTGCGTTGATGTTTGCCTCGCCAACCACCCGTTTCCTCAGTTGGTCTATGTGGCGCTTCCAGAGTCTATCTACCCCCACGTCCACCGTGTATGATTTTGGGCCTGTTATCCCCACTATGGTTCCTGCAACCCACAGAGGACCGCTGGCATAATTGCGAGCGAACACCGGGGACCCAACCTGAAACTGCCTTAAGCCACAGGTCTCTCCCTTAAAGTTTTCGTGCGAATAGTTAGGGTGAAGCCTGTCCAACACGCACCGGAGCTTTCTCCCCATGAGGAGCTCTGCTGGGCTTCTCCCGGTTGCCGTGCATGGTGATGCATGCTGAACCGCAAGGAATTGATCTATCCTGGCCTGCCAGTCCCCATTGTCTAATCTGGACAGCGCTTCCTTGGCTGTCCTGACAAATCGTTCAGCCAATCCGTTGGAAGCCGGGTGAAATGGGGCTGATAGGGCATGGCGGATTCCCAGGCCGGCCAAGTAGCCTTCGAAAAGGGTTGCTGTAAATTGGGGCCCATTGTCCGACACCAAGGTATCCGGCAGGCCGTGGGTGGCAAACAACTTTCTTAGGGCCTTGATAACCGCTTCAGCCGTTGTGGATGGCATTAATACAATTTCGAGCCATTTTGAAAAGGCATCCACTACTATTAAAAACGTTTGGCCATGGAACGGGCCGGCAAAATCAATGTGGATCCTCCCCCATGGGCCTTTTGGTTTCTCCCACTCTCGGATGGGCGCTACTGGGGGATCGGGGCGAGACTCCTGGCAGGGTCTGCACTTCCCCACCCACTCGGAAATGACCTGGTCCATGTTGGGCCACCAGACATAGCTGCGGGCTAAGCACTTCATCCTAACGATGCCGGGATGCCCTTCGTGCAATAACTCTAAAACTCTATCTCGTAGTTTTGCTGGAATTACCACTCTGTCACCCCACAGTAAGCACCCCCCTTGCGTAAACAGTTCATTTCGTTTGTTGGCAAAACCTTGGTACTCCTCCCCGACCACCTTGTCCGGCCACCCTTTCAAAACCCAACCCATAACAGTCCGGATAACAGGGTCTCTATTTGATGCCTTCGCCACCTCGCCGGAGGAGATGGGCCCCAAGGTTAACGTGTCCAACAACAGGACGGAGGTTTCCGGTGTTGGGTTGTCCAGCAGGTCGGGAAGGGGGCAACGGCTAAGGGCATCCGCATGACCCAGGGTCCGCCCAGGCCGATGGACGAGCTGGTACGAGTAGGCCGATAAGAAAATCGCCCATCTTGTTAAACGGGGGGAGAGGGCAGCGGGGGTTGGCCTGTCGCCTGCTAGCAGTCCTAGCAACGGTCTATGGTCAGTCACAAGTTCGAATTTTCGGCCATAGAGGTATTCGTGGAACTTCTTAACCCCCGCAATCGCAGCCAGAGCCTCTCTGTCCAATTGGCTATAGTTTCGTTCTGTGCTGGACAGAGTTCGGGAGTAGAAGGCAATGGGTGCCTCTAGGCCGTTCGGCAGTCTATGGCCTAGGACGGCACCAACTCCTACGGGGGAGGCGTCGCAAACTAAGACGAGCGGCAGCTCTGCATTGTATTGGATCAGGAAACTGTCCTCAGATAGGAGTTTTTTTACTGCCTCAAAAGCGGCCGCTTGCGGTTTCCCCCAGACCCATGGTACATTCTTCCCTAAGAGTTTGTGAAGGGGATCAGCGACCGTGGCCTTATCTCTTAAGAACATTGAGTAGAAATTTAGCAGTCCAAGGAAGGCTTGGAGCTCAGCTTTGGATTTGGGGGCTGGTGCGCTTTTGATGGCCCTCACCTTGCTTTCGGTAGGGTGGATGCCTGTGCCGTCCACCCTGTACCCCAGAAATTCTACCGAGGGGACCGCTATCCTGCACTTGTTCTTTTTAAGTCTTAGTCCCGCTTCTCTGAATCTGGACAGGACGTTCCGTACCCTGTCCCCTAGCTGGTGTTCGTCTTGGGCGCTGACTAAGACGTCATCGAAATAGGGGACTACTCCCGGAAGTCCTTGCAACAGGCGCTCCATGGTGCTTTGAAATAAGCCGGGTGCGACGCTCACCCCAAATTGGAGCCTGGTGCATTTAAATGCACCCCTATGAGTCACGATCGTTTGCGCCTCTGCCGTGGCGTCGTCGACCGGTAACTGTTGATAGGCTTGGGCCAGGTCTAATTTGGCAAAAAATTTTCCGGGGCCCAGGGAGTGTAGTAGATGGTGCACGATCGGCACCGGATAGGCGCTCGGCTGCAAAGCCTTGTTGATCGTGCACTTGTAGTCGGCGCAAATTCTGATTGAGCCGTCGGACTTAACTGGGGTGACTATGGGGGTCTCCCACTTGGCATGGTCAACGGGAACCAACACCCCTTGCTTAATCAGTTTGTCCAGTTCTGCATCGATCTTTGGTTTCAATGCGAACGGCACTCGTCTGGCCTTTAGTCTTACTTGGGCTACGTTGGGGTCTAAGTTTAGTGAAATAGGGGTCCCCACATACTTGCCCAACGTGTCCCCGAAAACGTCCTGGAACTCGGACAGGAGGCTGTCTTTCAGGGTTGACTTGGACATCAGGTGGACGCCGGTGAAGCCCATGCCAAGGGCTCGGAACCACCCCATGCCCAGGAGGCTCGGCAGCTGCTTCGTGACGATGGTCAGCGGCAGGTCTCTTTCGTAGTCTCCGTAGGTGACCCGGAACGTGCCCACGCCTTCGAGGGGGACTCGGTTCCCCTGGTAGTCTAGGATGCGCAGTCTCTGTCTGGAGAGTTGATCCTTCCGGAACGACGGCAGGAGGGTCTTTAGGGTTGTCCACGACATGATGGAGAGAGCTGATCCGGTGTCGATCTCCATCGAGCACGGTCTTCCGTTGATCTCGACCACCGTGCTGACTTTGTCCTCGACCGTTGTGCTGGCCTGGTCGATGTGTATGCTGCGGCCATCTCGCGGTTCAAATTCGCGCCGTTTTTTCGCGCCGCCCTCTCTCGTTGGCTGCTTCTGGCGCGCTGATTCCGGTTGGCTGCGGCGCTCACGTGGTTTGAGTCTTCTGGGCAGAATGGCTCTGCAGACTCGCGCCAAGTGCCCCTTCTTCTCGCAACGCCTGCAAATAGCCTCTCTGTATTTGCAGGACAGTCTATCATGGTGCCCGCCACAGCTGGGACAGCTTCGCCGGGGGCTGCCAGTGTCTTTTCTCCGGTGCTCTGTTCGGAAAACGTCCTCATCCGACTCGGACTCCGAGCTGGATCCGGCGTCTTCTCTGTGCACCGGGGCAGACTTGGGGCTGTCTTTGCTGGTCGGCGGGCGTTGTAGCGTTTCAGCGGCCTTTGTGGAGGCTTCGTGAGCCCTGGCCTCGTCAAGGGCTCCGGCAAGCGTCAGATCAGGCTTGGCGAGCAGACGCCGTTGCAGCCTAATGTCCCGAACACCACAGATCAGTTGCTCAAGCAACGCATCATCCAAGTCTCTGTAGTCACAATGAGTTGCGGCTTTTCTCAGGCTGGCCATGTACGCGCTGACCGGCTCTCCCTCTCGTTGGACGCGCTGCCTCAGTTGGTATCGCTGCACGAACTTGGAGGGGACGGGAGCGTAGTGAGCCCGGAGAGTTGCCATCAAGGTGTCCCATGAGACTGTTTGAACCGGCGTTGGCTCACACAGTGACTCAGCCATCTCGAACACAGAGGCTTAGGAATAGGGCTCTCTTTCGATTAGCCGAGAGGCCCTGCATGTCGCTGGCTTCTAGCGAGCATTCAAACCTTGTTAGGTACGAGACCCATTTTTCGCGGGTCGGATCAAAAGGCTTGGGCGGAACGTAGGCAGACATGTCCGGTATGTCTCCTGTGGTTCGCCTCGTCGCCTAGCTGAAGCTCGTGGTCTCACTGGTTGGCTTCTTGTAGCCTCTATCCCATCCTCGTCGCCAATGAAGTGGTTCGGGAATGATGAGAGGCACAAGCAAGCAAGTGACAACAGCTCTTTAATATACAGTGAGACTTCAGCAAAAACTCAGAGGCTGCAGTCCTCCTTATATACAATCCTGGAGAGACTGTCAGCCAATCAGAAACGTAGGCAGGTTTGAAACTCCCGCTTAAAAGTATCAATACATAACATACATATTCCCTAATTTAAGAAAAACTTGACCCATAAAGACAAGTTCTGGCCATCAAGCTTTATCACCGAAGGGGCTAAATTACGACTGCTGAATCAGCCTGTTCTCACCTCTGCTGCTTTTAAACCAGGTGCTGGGATGGCAGGGAATAATGGCTTGGATTTCCTCTCAAAGGGGAAACACAGGACAGGAAAGAAGGATGCAACTGCTTGCCTTTCCATCATCAAGAGGGAAGGGAAAAAAAATTACATGGTGGCTGCTCAGCTGGATATTTGGACTTGCCTGCTTCATGGTGGGACATGGCACTTCCTGGATCAGGTGTGACATATCCCCACCTCTGAGAACAAGCAATTCCCATTTTAGGAATCATTAGCTGTACTAAAAAGTTCTCATGCTCACACATCCCTCTTAAGTACTGTGGCAAAATAAAGGCTAGCATGGAGTTTGTTGATCTAAATTTTGTAGAAACCCTACACATTTAAAACAGATTATTTTAAAAGATACTTCAAATTGTTATTTTTCAAGGTCATAGAAGGCAGTGGAAATGCTCAATGAGAATGTGAGATGACGTGAACAAATGCATGAGGACTAGAATGCCTCAGTATAGTCTAACCTTTGCTTATCTCAAAAAGCTATGAATAAATATAGAATGAAGAGATGCTTTGCCACCAAACTAAAATTCCTAGCAGAAGAAATGTTTTCATATAAGGATTTGGTGTCTGCACATAGAAATGACAGAACATAATCTGCAATGGTTTATATAGGAGGCTGTTTTGTGCTCAAACAATGCTATGTAGTTTGCTTCTCAGAAAAGTTTTCTGATAAAAGTGGTCTGCAACCTGGAAAGTTTCATTATCTGACATGTAAACTTGTCTAAATGTTAAAGCCACATCCTTATATGGACAAACTCATTAAAGGATCAGCTCAGACTTTAGTCTTCCTGTATATGCATGAAAAATCATTGCTGAATTATTCTTAGTAAAGGCACAATTTTAAAAACACATCACCCTCCTCATTTACAGTTTAAGTCTAAATTTTAAAAAATTCCTTGCTTAACAAAGAGATATGAAGGACATGAACAACTTGCATCATTTAATGATATTTAATTTGGTTCAAATAAACATTGCTCAACAACTGAATTTGGTTGATAAGTTCTATAACCTTTCCCACATGATGATATCATTAAAATCCATTTTCTGAACCCAAAAGCTTATTCAGAGGATCAGTTTCACTACAGAATAACAAAATTGAAAATGATGTTTTCTAGTCCAAACCCCTCCCAAGCAGGAGATCCTATACTATTCCAGTTAAAAGGCTGTCCAATCTCTTCTTAAAAACCTCTAGTTTTGGAGCACCCATAACTTCTGAATGTATGCCATTCCACTGATTAATTGTTCTCACTATCAGGAAATTTCCCCATAGTTCTGGGTTGAACCTGTCTTTTGATAAGTTTCCATCCGTTACTTCTTCTCTTGCCCTCAAGTCCTTTAGAGAGTAGGTTGTCCCTCTCTTCTTTGTGACAGCCTCTCAAATATTGGAAGACTGGTATCATGTCATCCCTAGTCCTTCCCTTTGTTAGGCTGGACATACTCAGTTCCTGCATCCATTCATCATATGTTTCAGCCTCGAACTCCTTAATCATCTTTGTTGCTCTTCTTTGCACTCTTTCCAGCATCTCAACATCTTTCATGTATCATGGTTGTTATGTATTGATACTTTTAAGCGGGAGATTCAAACCTGCATACGTTTCTGATTGGCTGACAGTCCCTCCTGGATTGTATATAAGGAGGACTGCAGCCCCTGAGTTTTCGCTGAAGTCTCACTGTATATTAAAGAGCTGTTGTCACTTGCTTGCTTGTGCCTCTCATCATTCCCGAACCACTTCATTGGCGACGAAGGTGGGATTGAGGCTACAAGAAGCCAACCAGTGAGACCACGAGCTTCAGCTAGGCGACGAGGCGAACCACAGGAGACATACCGGACATGTCTGCCTACGTTCCGCCCAAGCCTTTTGATCCGACCCGCGAAAAATGGGTCTCGTACCTAACGAGGTTTGAATGCTCGTTAGAAGCCAGCGACATGCAGGGTCTCTCGGCTAATCGAAAGAGAGCCCTATTCCTAAGCCACTGCGGACCGGACGTGTTTGAGATGGCCGAGTCACTGTGTGAGCCAACGCCGGTTCAAACAGTCTCATGGGACACCCTGATGGCAACTCTCCGGGCTCACTACGCTCCCGTCCCCTCCAAGTTCGTGCAGCGATACCAACTGAGGCAGCGCGTCCAACGAGAGGGAGAGCCGGTCAGCGCGTACATGGCCAGCCTGAGAAAAGCCGCAACTCATTGCGACTACAGAGACTTGGATGATGCGTTGCTTGAGCAGCTGATCTGTGGTGTTCGGGACATTAGGCTGCAACGGCGTCTGCTCGCCAAGCCTGATCTGACGCTTGCCGGGGCCCTTGACGAAGCCAGGGCTCACGAAGCCTCCACAAAGGCCGCTGAAACGCTACAGCGTCCGCTGACCAGCAAGGACAGCCCCAAGTCTGCCCCGGTGCACAGAGAAGACGCCGGATCCAGCTCGGAGTCCGAGTCGGATGAGGACGTCTTCCAAACAGAGCACCGGAGAAAAGACACTGGCAGCCCCCGGCGAAGCTGTCCCAGCTGTGGCGGGCACCATGATAGACTGTCCTGCAAATACAGAGAGGCTATTTGCAGGCGTTGCGAGAAGAAAGGGCACTTGGCGCGAGTCTGCAGAGCCATTCTGCCCAGAAGACTCAAACCACGTGAGCGCCGCAGCCAACCGGAATCAGCGCGCCAGAAGCAGCCAACGAGAGAAGGCGGCGCGAAAAAAACGGCGCGAATTTGAACCGCGAGATGGCCGCAGCATACACATCGACCAGGCCAGCACAACGGTCGAGGACAAAGTCAGCACGGTGGTCGAGATCAACGGAAGACCGTGCTCGATGGAGATCGACACCGGATCAGCTCTCTCCATCATGTCGTGGACAACTCTGAAGAGCCTCCTGCCGTCGTTCCGGAAGGATCAACTCTCCAGACAGAGACTGCGCATCCTTGACTACCAGGGGAACCGAGTCCCCCTCGAAGGCGTGGGCACGTTCCGGGTCACCTACGGAGACTACGAAAGAGACCTGCCGCTGACCATCGTCACGAAACAGCTGCCGAGCCTCCTGGGCATGGGGTGGTTCCGAGCCCTTGGCATGGGCTTCACCGGCGTCCACCTGATGTCCAAGTCAACCCTGAAAGACAGCCTCCTGACCGAGTTCCAGGACGTTTTCGGGGACACGTTGGGCAAGTATGTGGGGACCCCTATTTCACTAAACTTAGACCCCAACGTAGCCCAAGTAAGATTGAAGGCCAGACGAGTGCCGTTCGCATTGAAACCAAAGATCGATGCAGAACTGGACAAACTGATTAAGCAAGGGGTGTTGGTTCCCGTTGACCATGCCAAGTGGGAGACCCCCATAGTCACCCCAGTTAAGTCCGACGGCTCAATCAGAATTTGCGCCGACTACAAGTGCACGATCAACAAGGCTTTGCAGCCGAGCGCCTATCCGGTGCCGATCGTGCACCATCTACTACACTCCCTGGGCCCCGGAAAAATTTTTGCTAAATTAGACCTGGCCCAAGCCTACCAACAGTTACCGGTCGACGACGCCACGGCAGAGGCGCAAACGATCGTGACTCATAGGGGTGCATTTAAATGCACCAGGCTCCAATTTGGGGTGAGCGTCGCACCCGGCTTATTCCAAAGCACCATGGAGCGCCTGTTGCAAGGACTTCCGGGAGTAGTCCCATATTTCGATGACGTCTTAGTCAGCGCCCAAGACGAACACCAGCTAGGGGACAGGGTACGGAACGTCCTGTCCAGATTCAGAGAAGCGGGACTAAGACTTAAAAAGAACAAGTGCAGGATAGCGGTCCCCTCGGTAGAATTTCTGGGGTACAGGGTGGACGGCACAGGCATCCACCCTACCGAAAGCAAGGTGAGAGCCATCAAAAGCGCACCAGCCCCCAAATCAAAAGCTGAGCTCCAAGCCTTCCTTGGACTGCTCAATTTCTACTCAATGTTCTTAAGAGATAAGGCCACGGTCGCTGATCCCCTTCACAAACTCCTAGGAAAGAATGTACCATGGGTCTGGGGGAAACCGCAAGCGGCCGCTTTTGAGGCAGTAAAAAAACTCCTATCTGAGGACAGTTTCCTGATCCAGTACAATGCAGAGCTGCCGCTCGTCTTAGTTTGCGACGCCTCCCCCGTAGGAGTTGGTGCAGTCCTAGGCCATAGACTGCCGAACGGCCTAGAGGCGCCCATTGCTTTCTACTCCCGAACTCTGTCCAGCACAGAACGAAACTATAGCCAATTGGACAGAGAAGCTCTGGCTGCGATTGCGGGGGTTAAGAAGTTCCACGAATACCTCTATGGCCGAAAATTTGAACTTGTGACTGACCATAGGCCGTTGCTAGGACTGCTAGCAGGCGACAGGCCAACCCCCGCTGCCCTCTCCCCCCGATTAACTAGATGGGCGATTTTCTTATCGGCATACTCGTACCAGCTCGTCCATCGGCCTGGGCGAACCCTGGGTCATGCGGATGCCCTTAGCCGTTGCCCCCTTCCCGACCTGCTGGACAACCCAACACCGGAAACCTCCGTCCTGTTGTTGGACGCGTTAACTTTGGGGCCCATCTCCTCCGGCGAGGTGGCGAAAGCATCAAATAGAGACCCTGTTATCCGGACTGTTATGGGTTGGGTTTTGAAAGGGTGGCCGGACAAGGTGGTCGGGGAGGAGTACCAAGGTTTTGCCAACAAACGAAATGAACTGTTTATGCAAGGGGGGTGCTTACTGTGGGGTGACAGAGTGGTAATTCCAACAAAACTACGAGGTAGAGTTCTAGAGTTATTGCACGAGGGGCACCCTGGCATCGTCAGGATGAAGTGTTTAGCCCGCAGCTATGTCTGGTGGCCCAACATGGACCAGGTCATTTCCGAGTGGGTGGGGAAGTGCAGACCCTGCCAGGAGTCTCGCCCCGATCCCCCAGTAGCGCCCATCCGAGAGTGGGAGAAACCAAAAGGCCCATGGGGGAGGATCCACATTGATTTTGCCGGCCCGTTCCATGGCCAAACGTTCTTAATAGTAGTGGATGCCTTTTCAAAATGGCTCGAAATTGTATTAATGCCATCCACAACGGCCGAAGCGGTTATCAAGGCCCTAAGAAAGTTGTTTGCCACCCACGGCCTGCCGGATACCTTGGTGTCGGACAATGGGCCCCAATTTACAGCAACCCTGTTTGAAGGTTACTTGGCCGGCCTGGGAATCCGCCATGCCCTATCAGCCCCATTTCACCCGGCTTCCAACGGATTGGCTGAACGATTTGTCAGGACAGCCAAGGAAGCACTATCCAGATTAGACAATGGGGACTGGCAGGCCAGGATAGATCAATTCCTTGCGGTTCAGCATGCATCACCATGCACGGCAACAGGGAGAAGCCCAGCAGAGCTCCTCATGGGGAGAAAGCTCCGGTGTGTGTTGGACAGGCTTCACCCTAACTATTCGCACGAAAACTTTAAGGGAGAGACCTGTGGCTTAAGGCAGTTTCAGGTCGGGTCCCCAGTGTTCGCTCGCAATTATGCCAGCGGTCCTCTGTGGGTCGCAGGAACCATAGTGGGGATAACAGGCCCAAAATCATACACGGTGGACGTGGGGGTAGATAGACTCTGGAAGCGCCACATAGACCAACTGAGGAAACGGGCGGTTGGCGAGGCAAACATCAACGCAGACATGTCCGAGCCTAACTATGACCACTTCTCCAAAACAGCTAACTCAAGCCCGGGGCCGCGAGAATACTTAGCTGACAAGCCCTGGTTCCAGCGCCGCCCCAGCGAGTCGCCACTCCCAGCCGGGGATAACCACGCCCCGGACAAAATCCAGGAGGTTCCATTGGCGGAGCCGGGAGAGACAAAGAGTCCCTCCGACCAGCTCGACGCCCCACCAAACACTGAACTGCGCAGGTCAACTAGGGCGAGAACTCAGCCTAAGCACCTGCGAGATTTTGTTTGTAAATATGTTAATTTTTGAATGTCAGTGCCTTCTGGGAAGGGAGGGGTGTTATGTATTGATACTTTTAAGCGGGAGATTCAAACCTGCATACGTTTCTGATTGGCTGACAGTCCCTCCTGGATTGTATATAAGGAGGACTGCAGCCCCTGAGTTTTCGCTGAAGTCTCACTGTATATTAAAGAGCTGTTGTCACTTGCTTGCTTGTGCCTCTCATCATTCCCGAACCACTTCAATGGTGACCAGAACTAGATGCAGTATTCCAAGTGTGATATTACCAAGACAGTATATAGTGGTACTAATACATCATGTGACTTTGATACTATTTTCTGTTGATGCAGCCTAGGACTGCATTGCTTTTTTGGCAGCTGTAGCACATTGCTGGCTCATATTTAAGTGGTTGTCCACTAAGACTCCTAGGTCCCTCTCACAGTTACTACTATTGAGCCTGGTACCACCTATTTGTACCTGTGATTTAGTTTTTCTTGCTAAGTGTAAAACCTTACTTTTTTCCCCACTGAATTTTATTTTGTTAAATAGGTCCCAGTGTTCAAGTCTGGTAAGACCTTTCTGGATTTTGACCCTATCTTCTAAAGCAGCGGTTCTCAACCTGGGGGTCGCGACCCCTTTGGGGGGGTCGAACGGCCATTTCACAGGGGTCGCCAAAGCCCTCTCTCGCCCCCCCCCATGCCTTCACTCACCCTCACTCTCTGCCTCTGTTAGATCGCCCGGTCGCCGTTCGCTTACCCCGCCCACTCCCAATCTATTGCTGCCTCCGGAGTCCCAGCTGGTGGCTAGAGGGGAAAAAAACTTTAAATTCTTGCCGCGGGACTTCAAAGAGCTAGCTGCAAAGAGGTAAATTCCTGGAGCAAGTTTTTTCCCCCCTATCTATGCTGAAAAAGCGAAATTGAAAGTAAGCAGGCTGCAACGTGACAAAATGAGGCAGAGAGATTTCTTTTTCTTTTTCCTCACCAAAAAAGGTAAGTGCAACACTGCAAACAATGGGAAATTTAGGGCAAAAGAGGAGAGTTCCAAGATTTTAAAACACAAAAGAAAAAAAGCTCTATTTAACTAGGGAATTGTAATAATTGAGATACTATTAATTGGTTAAGTTGTGGTTTGGAGGAATATATGGGGGAAATTATTTGGTTTATTATTATTGGTAAATATAATTAATTGATTTGTAAGAAATTGGATTGCATGGAAATAATTGGAATATTCATGTTCATATTGATTAATATACAAAAAAGATAGTTATATAACTAATTGATTTATATTAAAATGTTGAATTTGTATTAAACAACTGTATTACATAATTAACCAATGTGAGGATGGATATAAAAATAGATGACAATGCGAAGGGGTATAATATAGAATAGAAGGGAAAAATTGAATTTGATTAAGATTAGAGATGAGGATGAAGGGTAATATTGTTTTTTTTAAAAAATAGATGAGGAATAAATATGGTAAAAAGGAAATATAGAAATTGTAAATTTAATTGAAATGACTAAATACTGTGTTGGAAGAAATATCCTTCTGGGTTCTGCTCCAAGCGGGGAAAAAGACACTGGAAACATGGAGACTGCTTGGAAAGATGGTTTAATGTTGGACAGGATCACATGGCTTGATGGGGCCCATTGTGTTAGTTTCTGTTGCTATTGTGTTGCAAATGTCCTTTGACAAAGGATTGAGTTTCTGCCTCTGGCCCATTAACAAAGGGTGGGGGGCAGGAAGGTGGGAGCTGATTTGTCTGTAAAATATGCTTCTCCATTTCTCATACACATAGGGAAATATAATATTCTGCCTTTTTAATATTTCCCAAAATATTTCATTCTTCTAGGAAAGGGGTGGGTGCTAACCTCCTACAACTGTTTAAATTTGTGGACCGGCCAAATACTCTGTTCAAAGAAAATATGTTGTATGTTTGTATGTGTGTTTCTAATTATTGCTATTTATTCATATTTGTTCTCTTTTATTCTTTAAAGTTTAACAATGCATTCTTTATCTTAATATCTTAATATTTGTTTGGCTTTCTTCCCTTTCATCTTTTTTATTGTACAGCAATCTTTCTCCTCAAACCTATCACCTCTGTCTTTTCTTTCTTTCTTACTTTCTCTTCCCCCTCCCCCGTCTTCTTCTTCTCCCTACTTCCTCTTTCTCTTTCTCCTCCTCTCTTCCTCCCTCTCTTACCTTCACTCCTACTCTAATTTCCCTTCCCTTCCTTCATCCCTCTCTATTGCTGTATCCTTTTATGCATATGGACTACTCAGAGGGCTGAAAAAGTTATTTTTGACCAGTCCTCGAACTTACAACTGTCCTCACAATTTACGTATTTGCGCTATCTTGTCACCATGGTGAAGAGAAGCAGTTGTGAAATGAGTGACATGGTTGTTAAGAATGCTACAATGGGCATAAATGATGACCAGTCATAACTGCGAAAACTGGTCATAAGTGCGAGGACCTGTCAGAAATCACATTTTTCAGCCCTCTGGGTAGTCCTTTTGTGCACAGGGACTACTCAGAGGGCTGAAAAAGTTATTTTTGACTGGTCCTCGCACTTTTGACCAGTCCTTGAATTTACAACTGTCCTCACATTTTACGTTTTTTGCCCTATCTTATACCATGTTGAAGAGAAGCAGTTGTGAAATGAGTGACATGGTTGTTAAGAATGCTGCACAGGCATAAATGTGATGATGGTCATAAGTGTGAGGACCAGTCAAAAGTGCGAGGACCTGTCAGAAATGACTTTTTTCAGCCCTCTGAGTAGTCCCTATACATATAGCCATGGCCACCTGGTCACATGACCAGCTAGCCACGCCCACCCAGTCACATAACCTCCAAGCCACGCCCACAAAATAAGCCACGCCCACAGATCCGGTAGTAAAAAAATTTAGAACCCACCCCTAGTTGGGGGTCACCACAACATGAGGAACTGTATTAAAGGGTCGCGGCATTAGGAAGGTTGAGAACCACTGTTCTAAAGTGTTGGCTACACTCCTAGCTTGGTGTTTTCTGTAAATTTGATGAGTTACCCTTCTATCTCTCCATCTAAATGTTTTATGAATATGTTGAAGAGTACTGGGCCTAAGACAAAACCTTGGGGTACCCTACTGCATACTTTCGTCCATGTAGATATAGTTCCATTGAGGACTACACATTGAATGTGGTTTCTCAGCCAGTTACAAATCCATCTGGAGCTGTCTATCCCAAAATTTTCTATCTTACCAAGGAGTAAGTTGTGGTCTACTTTGTCAAATGCCTTACTGAAATCCAAGTATACTATGTCCACAGTATTTCGCTGGTCACTAATTTAGTCACTTTGTCAAAGAATACAATAAGATTTGTTTGGCATGATCTGTTTTTGATAAACTCATATTGGCCTTTAGCAATAGCTTTGTAGGTTTTCACAGATCTGTTTGATTATCTTTGCCAGGATCTTGAAAATGATGGAAGATTTCTTACTATTAATACATTATTAGTGCTGAGTCCTACCATAATAAAGTGAAGTAAATTTCTTGTTGCATAAAAAGAGAGCATGTGAGTCAGTTCAACAGGAAGTTGAAAAGAAACAAGCTGAATATGAAAGTCTCTTGTTAATGAATGTGGTGGGACTTTCCAGCCCTTTTAGCACAATCTATCAATTATCTTTTGAGAGAGAT
Source organism: Arizona elegans (assembly GCA_022577455.1). Taxonomy (NCBI): domain Eukaryota; kingdom Metazoa; phylum Chordata; class Lepidosauria; order Squamata; family Colubridae; genus Arizona; species Arizona elegans. Next base: position 170,080,942 of record JAKOOJ010000002.1, read on the forward strand.
CAATGTTTGATCGTGCCTGAGGTGGAAATACAGAATTGTTCCTCCCTTAAAAGCAGATGATATACTTATTCACTTATTGAGATACAACACTTCAGAATTGATTCTGTGTACCTATTGAATGGTATCTTTCCTGTTTCTTATTATCTGATTATACCTTTTCATTCTGCTAGATCTCTTTCAATTTGATAACAATTTGATAACAATGTTAAACATTTTTACTTATTTTAATTTTTTTATTATTGTGCATGCACATGCACATACATGTGCATTGATAATCCACATTTATGAAATAATACACAGACAGTGTAAGTATAGAATTAGGTAAACAAGTCTGTCATTTCAATTGTGGTGGCTTATTTAATTTTTGTCTCACATTTTCCTCATCAAATGCTGAAGGGAATGTATGTGCCTTTCTCCTTCATAACTGATCCCTGTTAACAATGTGCTCATTAATAGAACACAATTGCTGCATTTTCATAATGTGCTATGTCCAAATCAATAAACCATAGTATAGCTTCACAAAATGGACTAATCCACCTGAAGAGCTAAATCTATTGCTTAGTTTCCACAACATTTTGAGGTATGCATTATTTAGCTCCATTTTAGCCTGATTTAATATATTGTATGAATCTGGGCATGTATGCTTTTTCCTTATAATAGCCTATGGGATGGAAAGTTGGAGAGAGGGATTCATAGATTTACCTAGTCTATGTCTAGTGTCTAGTGTCGTGCAGATTAGATATTGATTCTGGATGTGGATCTGGATTGCCAACCCTGGTCTAGTATTTCAGGCACCAAAGTCCACATGCAATTAACTCAGGAATCTATTCCGGTAATGGATGGGATGCAAGACTATCATGAAAAAAATATGAAAGTGCTACTTTCTTAATGTGGAGTTTTTCAGCTCTGTGGTGGTCTTGCTACTCTGAATCTTTCTACATATGACAGATTATAATTTAGACAATGCAAATATATCTGCTAAGTAATGTATGTAAAGGAGACTTTTCAGTTTTTATTCTGGGAATTCCTAGAGTTATTTATGAAAAGGCTTATAATAGCAAAATAGTTTTCCCAAAATAAAATTGTCCCAATTACCTTGTTTCCTTGCTTACGCACAAAGGAAGAAGAACTGGGGTGTCCTGGAAGACATGTACTTAGGGTTTGGGGAATAAGCACTTCTCATTAGCATCCACTCTTTTTATTCCTTCAGAAATTCTTTGTGAAATTGGCCTTTAGCAGATACACTAATGTCGAAAGGGCTTCCTGAACTCTACTATCCACCATAATGAAGTAAAATTAATACTATTAAATATGGGCTGCAAAATTCTGGATGCCCACTAGATGGCAGAAGGAGATGCAGAACACTTTTAATTCCTTTTTTGCATCAAATGTGCCACCCACCCTCCTTGAGCTTGAAACATATGATGGTATGAAATTTGTTGCTTTGATGTCAGGGCTGGTGCTGTCCTTTCTATTTTAGTGTGGGGAAAATTAAGAAAAGCAACTAATAGATTATTCTGGCTAGTTCCCTCATGCCAAGCATTACCCGCTAACTGAACCAAACATTCTTCTCTAATGGATGGGTGCTTGGAATGACGTTAGGGGTGGTATTTATTTACCTTCCCTACCGGTTCGCAAATGTGTGTGTGCATGCGCAGTTGCCCCTACCAGTTCGCCCCAACTGGATAGAACTGGCTGAATACCACTGTTGAATGACATGTTTCACCCCCAGTAAATTGCCTTAATAATAAGAGACAGGAGTTAATACCTGTGACTCACAGGTACATACCTGTTTTTGAACACAGGTAAATTTTTGTCCTAAACTAGCCGGGTGACAGGTTGCAGAGCTGGAAAAAACTAAATCCTCCCAGAGAATAAGGAGAGGCAATTGACGATCACTGGGGGATCTCTTGCTGGAAAGATCACATCTAAGCTGCAACATGCTGTAGCCTCCAAGCCTGTGACAATGGTGTCTTTGCTCAATGGGAGAGCAATGCCCTGAATGGCATAAAAGTTCAAGCAACAAACCCGGGCTCCTCAAAAGTAAAGGGATTGCTCAGAGTGGATAACTCCTTCTTAAGAGATAAAAAGCAGCAACTGTGGTGCTTCTGCATAAAAGACTTGGGCACAAGGATAAATTCATGCTAGATATATTAACTTCTGCTTATGTAAATGCCTGACATTTAGCTTGCTTTTTGACTTTTCTTTACATTTGTTCTGATTTTAATTCTGGTCTCTGCTGTTTTAAATCCTGTGTTGGACTTGGATTATCACTACAGCTTTCTCTACACTATAAGTACCTTTTGCATTCTTGCTTTTGTTTTTTATTGCATCCCTTAGGCCTGGGAATATGTTGGGATTGCATGTTCTGAGAACAGAGCTACAGATATATTTGCTTTTACTATATAGATCAGGGGTGTCAAACTTGTGGCCTGAGGGCCGGATGCATCATGTGCTGGCCATGCCCATGTCTGGTTTAGCAAAGGGGAAAAAGTTGTGGTACGTCACATGTTGACAATGTGATAATGCAAGTTTGACACCCCTGATATAGATCCCTAATCCATTAATAAACCAAGGCATATAGTTTTATATATGTATCTTTGTATGTGTACATATATATGTATACATATGTATATATCTGCACGTCTTTGTTATTTGAGCTTTTGTTAAAACCTCTTTTTTGAATCAGCTTTGAGATTGGGTGGCTAAAATATTTTTACTGGCCTTTGAGAGTTTCCTAAAATCTGGGCATTGCGCCATTGTTCCAATGAATAATCCAGTCTTGTCCCTTGGACAGGACAAAGGCCACCTTTTTCTTTCAGTGTGTCTTGGCTTAAATTAACAAATATATTCTCTGTGGTCTAAATGCATGGAAAATAAAAGCTTTGGTTTTTCTTCCTAAACAAATACAAATTTGATATACTGTACTTCTAAGATTGGTTTCAGTGTATATAGCTATACCTGTGATCAAATGTATTTTGTGCTTATTTTTTCTTTAAAAAAATACCTCATAATCTAAAGCTATAAATTATCACAAACATTATTATTAAGCAAAGGAAATTGTGGTTTTAGTTTCCATTCTTGTAAAACAGGCCAACCATTTCTAAAAAATACTATTTTCAAAGCCTGCCTATGCACATACAATGTATCACACCTCCTTATTCTTCCTAAAAGTGTACAGGCTTAGGAACCTGGGTAAGGATTCTTGTCCTATTTCTTTCTGTACATTCCAAAGAATAGGATTTTACCTAAGCATACAAAGGACTACATCGAAATTGGGTGGAGGGGATCTCAACATGAAATTCTATGATTTAATTTTCCTAAATCACAAAGAGTTCAATGCAGTTTTTAATTAAGGAAAAGTCCAATCCACAACTTAAATAAGTACTCAAAAAGTTCTGCTCTATTATAGATGATCCTCTCTAAAAATATCTATATAAGATATCACCCTCATTTATATTGTTTATAGCAACTGTAGCTCATTTGAGTGGCAATGAAGAGTTCAAATTATGTTTTACCCATTGGAGAGACTGCCTTGTTTTCCTAGAAGAATATATCATGCAAGATACATAGCTGTATGATATTTTCCATGAACAACCTCCTTGCACTTGACCTGAATGAGTCTGTAGATGCTGCCATCAAATAAAAAGAGCTTTCAGTGTAATATGTGAGACTTGCAGCCAATGAATAGTGACTAAAATGATGCCAGGAGCTCACAGACAAACTTGCTAGTCAGAGCTGTGTCCTAGGAATGGCTATAAAAGACATCAGGGCAGTCCAACTCAAACACTGGATGTGGGGAAGGCAGGAGCCAAATTGTGAAAAACAAAACCTGGATGGAAAAAAGATTCCCTGCTCTGTCTAGACTATTAGCATGTTCTTTGATAAATCCCTGTGCCTGCTATTTATAGACAACATTGCATTGACGTCTGATGATCTCTTCGTTTAATTTTAAACATTAGCAGGCAAATCATTCCAGAACAATATTCTTTGTTACAGAAACCCAAATCACAGTTTTGCTTGTAATAGATTATGATCCTTTTTTCTCTTTTAGCAAGTGCAGCCTTTGCTTTACATAGCTGCTATTAGGAATTCTGGGCTTGTCCCAATGTCGTCCTAACCAAGTTGTATATATGCCCCACCAATGTTTTTACATGCAGTGTTCTCATGTTGTTGCCTTTATTTCACCCTAAACCTCCTGCATAGGCAGGCTAAAGCAATCTTTAGTTACTCAGTTCTAAGTCAGTGTTTCCATCTTCTTTTGACACCATTTTTGCCATGGATATAGCCTGAGGTGTTTCATCTACTGTGTGATTGATGATGTGATGAAGGCAGCAACCCACAATAATGCCTGGCAAGTATTTTTTATATTCACAGATTAAAAGTATGAAGGCTATTGCTTAACGCATTGTAAGCCGCCCTGAGTCTCCGGAGAAGGGCGGCATATAAATCAAATTAAAATAAATAAAAAATAAAATAAATAAATTAAGCACACTCACCCTTTGGAAAGACCGATGGACCATTTTTAAAAACAGAGGTTTAGCATTATTTTGAAAGAAAGCAGTACTGTTTTTGCAGAAAAAAACTCAAACAAACTGCCCCATGCTCTAAGAGGTTGGTTTCTTCTCTTAATCCATCTAATCCTTGACTGAAATTTAAGTTTAGAACAGAAACAGCTAGTTTAGATAGTAAGAAAATTATAAATCCTGCAGTATTTTTTTTTTCAGGGACTTCCAAGGTTTTCATTTAAGCATAATAAATATAGTTGTAAGAGTTATTCATTGAAGGATATTGAGATGCTTAAAATATATAATTTTCATGGTGATATGAAGTTCCATGTTATTCTTGGAGTTCCGTGTTATTAAGTAAATGCAGTATAATCTCTGTAACAAAATGATTGCCATTCTGAAGATAATTGAAGAAATACTGTAGTTATTGGTTAGCACCTAAGCAATTCTTCATACAGCTACCATACTTATGAATTTTAAGATGGGAATAGACCTGCAGAAGTATTAGATGAACTGGAGTCTTTAAATAATAGTATTTTGTAGAATCACAATCTGATAGACAGGAGAAAAAAGAATACAACTGCAGTTAGAATAAATGCAGCTCATGTTGAAAGAATTGTTTACAAATGTAATCAGGTCTGTACCAATTTCTCCATATGTTGTCATTTCACAACTTTAACAAAAGATACATAACATTTTCAGCATTAATTCTTCTTTGCTAATCATTCATATAATCTATATCTTAAGAATTGCAAAAATGCAATTCTTCATATGTGTCAATAGTGATGCAAGTTATGCCATAGTGCTACTAGTGGATCTGAAAGCTTTTCACTGGCTGTGTCCTGAAGGTTTTTGTTATATTTTCCAGTAGCTGTGGTGTTAGTGGGTGGGACAGTTACATTATGACATCATGCAAACAGGCAGTACTTTTATTATTCTGGATGAGTTCAGTCTTTCCAATGACTCACCCTTCTTTTTCTTTCCAGCAAAATTTCATGGGAAGTCTTGCCTCCATTTTCAGGAATTGGATACCAACCTTTGCTAGGGTGATTTTTAGCAGACTTGCTGCATTTATTCCAGGGCACTTGGTTGTTCACCTCCGTGCAGTGTTGTTGGAAAATGAACGCGGAGAGAGATGAATAAGATTTGACAAATGTTTCAAAGATTTGCATTTGTATGTGTGGGGGAAGGGGTAAATTTAATATTCAGGAAATTAGGGGCTGATGGACAGCTTTTTGACTCAATTTTAAGTTAATATATTTGTATTAAAACAGATATACAGTCTCTGCAAAAAAGTCCCTGTTTCCCAAATAGTTAATGTTAGAGAAAAAGGACCTTCTTACAGATGATCACTTATTAGGGACATTTTAACTGCACTAATGTTGAATACTCTTTAATATCAGGACTCCATAAGAATTGCTGAAAATTCTGAATGTGAAAACCACATATCTGAGGGTTGCCCAGATTGAAGAAGATTGAACGTATTTTTACATTCAAAATGCTAATGATGCAAGTCTCATCATTAAAGAACTAATTTAATTTACCTAATTTTATAAAGGAAATGCATAACATTTCTGCCCTTAGATGAAGAATCTTCATAGATTCATATTTCTTTGATGCAAATCATTTGGTTTGTTCACATCTGTTTTCATAATACTCATTTATATTGGAACTAAATAGTGTAAGTATCTCATTCTTCATCCCTAGGGATTTCTTTTTAAAGATTTTCTAAATGAAATTCTCCTTTGTGTAATGAGTGAGGAATAGTAGAAAAAACATGGAAGAGCTCTATCCAGCATCCATTTATTTTATCTGTGTTGTGAACTAGCATGAGGATAAAGCAGGGGTGAAATCTAAAATTTTCCCCTACCAGTTCTGTGAGCGTGGCTTGGTGGGCGTGGCAGGGGAAGGCTACTGCAAAATCTTCATTCCCACCCCACTCCAGGGGAAGGATACTGCAAAATCCCCATTCCCTCCCCACTCCTGGGGGAAGGATATTGCAAAATCTCCATTCCTACCCCACTCTGGGGCCAGCCAGAGGTGGTATTTGTCGGTTCTCCGAATACTCAAAATTTCCACTACTGGAAATGTCTCCAGAACCTGTCAGAACCTGCTGGATTTCACCCCGGGATAAAGCTATTGTCCCAAGGTGGACCAGAGAAGCTCTTGGCAAGATAGAGAGATGGAGATCTGAAAATGGCTCATCTGAAATTTAACTCCATGGTTCTCTCCATATGTAAGACTTCACATTTTCAAAGCCCAAAAGTTTGATTAAAAGCAATACTGTGTAAGATTCTGGTCACGTTAACTATTATATAATTGTTAATAACAACAATATATTACATGAGACACACTTGCTAAGGAATGCATTTCTTACTCCTTTGGGATTAAGGCTTCTTTTAGCTTCCTTGCTAGATACCAAAATATACATTTGTAAGTTTTTGAGTGTAGGAACAATTTCAGGCAATTTCAGACTGCTTGGTCATTGGAGATATCCATTCTGTAGTTCTTGGAGGTGCACAAGATTAAACTTGTTTAGTGGGAAAAAACAAAATTGTACAGGATTACTTGTCAATGACATCAATGTTGGTTAATTTTAAAACAGAGCAGTGTAATGTTTACATTTATGTAGTATTTCTTAGAATGTAAAGAATGGAGGAGATCTTGGAGTTCATCCAGTTCAACTCTTCCCCGTGTAGGAATCTACTTTTATAGCATCCCCAACTGATGGTCATCAAGCTTCCAATTAGAGCAAAAGAAATCCTCCTTTCCAAGATAGTCTTTTCTTACTGCTAGGAATTTTTCCTGATGTCCAACTGAAATAAGAATTTAAACCCATTGCTTCTTCCCCAATTTTTATATGACAGCCCTTGATCTATCATGTCTCCAGCCAATCTTCTACAAGCCAAACCACATTCAATACTTCTGTTTCCCGTAGACTTTTTCTTCCTTATCATTTTGATTGCTCTAATAAAATGTAATGTCAGTAACTTGACAAAAGATTCTAACAGTGATCTGACTGCATCAAATAGAGAGGAATACACAGTATAGTTCTGTGATCCAGAATTAGGATTGCAATTTTTGTGCAACTGCATAATTGTGGGGTCATAATCAGAAATATGATCCATGAAGAGACCCCAACCCCAACATTTTGAAAAAAGTGCAGGTCAGTAAGGACCTCCTTCATCAATATGCAAGCCTTGTTCTTTCCTTATCCAATGTAGGGCCCTGATTGTGAGTGTAAAAAATGCAACAAACACATTTTTGGATTCTCTTTACTTGAAAAACCCCATGACAGCAATTTTTGCAGATACCTTTGCTGTTCTTTGATGCTAACAAACATCAAAATCACTCACAAAGCTTTCCAGTTCAGTCTGATTTTTAAAAAGGATTATAGTTCATCTCATAAGTTCCAGATAGGTTTGAAAATGCCTCCCTTCAAGTCACGTTGGGACTTCAGCCAGTGTAAACTCTATGACAATAATTGTAACATAAAAAAACTGGTATTCTTTTTAATAATAATGTTAAACCTTCCCACTACTTCTCCTTTAGTGATTTGTAGCATCGGTCAGCTAGCCTCTGTTCAAATTGTTATATCAGCACAGTGATACTTGGATGCCTCCAGAAGGCACTATGAATCATCATTGGGTTTCCATTTTAGATGGACCAAGGAAAACCCAGTCATAAAACTGCAGATTGGCCTTTTACTTATTCTATCAAGTTGGATATGTTTATTATATAGTAAAGATAAAAAGCTAATAGATGACAGCAACATCTATTTTTTAGATGTTTTTAGGTAATTTGTCCAAAGATGTCAATATGATGCATCAGATATTTATTTACAACATATACACTATGTTCTTCAGCTCGAAACTGTTCTGGAACTGACATGTCAACAAGGATGAGTAAATGTTATCCATGTTTTTCAGGTGATGGCACAAGGATAAGGTCCAAGAGTGATCACACAACAAAAGAAATACTTCTCACTGAAATGGATCAGAGAGTGATAGGCTTTCCTTGACTTTATTCACATTGGGGCTGACCTTCATTGGGCCATTGTGGATTCCTTCTTTCCTTCCTAAAAGCTCCTAAAGAGAGGTAATAGCCTTCTAGTTGTCTTTGCGGTGGCTGGGAGGATATAAAAATGGTTGGTTTCCTGTCTGATGAGAATCATGCACTTAGCACTTTTCTTAATATAAAATAAGTTATAATCATGTGATTAAGGCTGTAATGTTAAGCATACTTAGTAAAACATAACTACTTTATATGAAGCAGTTCAATATTTAGATATAAGATTAAAAAGTAACCAGGTTGCACATTAATTCTAGCAATGTGCAGCAACAAAACAAAGGGGAAAATACAATAATAAATAAAAGGGGAAAGGGGAAAAGGGGAAAATACAATAATAAATAAAATTAGAATTTCAGGAATAGTGACAGACAGAACATATGTCAGTAATGAAAACGACATTCAGATGTGGCATCCTAAATCCTAATTTAGGAATAATATTCATAAAACAGTATTGCTTAATACTGATCTGCATAAGTATTGCATTGCAACATGCATTTGGAAAACCAAGATGGGCAATATTAAGAAAAATTAATTTAAACAAATGAAAAATAAGAGGGCACTGTATTTCCTTCAAAATAAAGAAGTTGGGGTGACAAGAAATTCTGCATCAAGAACTGTGTAGTTTTCCCCAGAAAGAAAATGTAAAAGAAATAAATTATGGTATTGGGTAATTAATGAGAATGTATATGAAAATTTGAAATTTGAATTATTATAGGCATCCAAATCTAGGTCGGCTGAAGATCTCTACTTCTGGTGTTTTAAGAAAGTGTTTTGTGTTAATGTTCTTACTCTTTCCAGAAGTGAGTGTAAACAGCCTTGGTGAAAGCAGCATATTAACTTTGCACATCAGCAGGGTGTATTGAAGATAATTTAATGCTGAAAGCAGGTTATGAACATTAATATTCTGTCTTAGATATTTACAGTAACACATTAAGAAGTCACTGAACAGTCAGTGGTGAGAAAAATTAATCCAGATATTTCAACATAAAAGAAATATTTTTTCCAGAAGTCTGAACCTCTTTAATTTTACATGCAGCTTGAGATTTGAATTTTTCTGTGATGATCCACGCTTTAACTGCAGTGCTCTGAATATATACGGAAAGGTTGAAAAATATTACATTCTTATTCCTTTCTGTTTGTTCTTCACTATGTTTGCAGTATCTGTTTATGTGCAAATTAAGCTAGAAATATTTCTGTGTGTCTTTGGGTGTTCTTTTTACCACCTAATTATACATCAGAGACTCGGTAGGTGTTTGTTATAATCTAATGCTAAACTTATTGACTTGAAATTAATCTTCATTTGCCTTCAACTTTATCTAGTGTTTCTAAAAATGCAGGTACTGATGTTTACTTAGTTGTAAACCCATTATGTTCAGTGAACATACTTTGTAACCATGTCATTATTGTATCAGTCATATAAAAATGAAGTTATAATTTGCTAAAACTAGATGTTAACTTTGAGAAACAGATGCTTCTTAAAGTGGGACAACAATCTAGACATCTAAACCTATTTGTCATGACTTCCCAAGGGCAGAAATATAAGTAGGGAGGATTAGTTAACTCAAGAAGCTAAAAATGCAGAAGAAAAAAATAGTATTTATTTTGAATGTTATAGCTCCCCTGCCTACATTTTAGCAAATGGTTTGATCAGGTGTTGCATATAATTGAGAAAATATTTTTTCTTTCTGAAGTTTGATACCATGCTAGGGATTTTACTTTCTCAACAGCCCTATAAGGTAGGCTAAAGTCCTTTTGTTTTACAAATGGGTAAGTAATGCTGAAAGGCTGCAGTTTGTCCAATGGTGTGTAAAACACAGTTTTCTCAGGCTTTGTATGACTTCAATAGCAACATTTCTCAGCCTTGGTTTGTTGGCTGTGCAATTCTGGGAGTTGGAAGTCCACGCGCCTTCAAGTTGTAAAATCAAGAAACATAGCTCTATAGATATCCTTAGTCAAGAATCATCTGATTCTGTAGAAGACTTTCTGATATAATATGCCAGATTAGACTTTAGTGCAGATTAGAATGAAGTCATACATGCACAGTTTTGCCATCTTGAGTTTAAATTCTAGGTTTTTGCTTCCATTCTGAATTAGCAGTTACTGTCTATTCTCTTGATGATTTGTGAAAAGTCTGATCTGATCTAATAGTTTCTCTAGTCTGGGAACTTCTCCATTTCTTACAGGCTCACAGGTATCATAAACATGATTTTTAGAATGGTTTTATGTGTTCATTTTTTTTTTTTGACCAGCTAATTTCTGGTAATTTCTGAAAATACACATTAGTAATGAAATAAACATCTGTGTTGTTATCCTTATGGGAGATTTGCATGCATTTTAAAAAACCTTCCTATATGAAGCAGCTCTAGATTGTCCCGTATATCTGCACTCCTAAATTATAAAATAAGTTCAGAAACTCCTTAAGGAATGTGAAAAGAGCTGAAAAGCATAATGACTGCCTTTTCCTAATCAGATTGCTTCTGATTTGCCATTGTTTTGCCTAAGGTTCAATGGGATAGATGCCATAATTTTAAATTTGTAAGTCATTCACTTGCTAAAGGACCCTCCAGCTTGGCAAAACCTTTAAAACTTCCTTAATGCTCAGTATTAGGTCATAGAGGCAGCCTGTTCCGGGGTCACAAAAGACCCTTGGGAGAAACTGAAAATGTTTTTCTGCCCTGCCTACTTAAAAAAAAGAACGGTGTTAGAATAGAGAGAGTATAAAAGCAGGAAACAAAACAAAGGCAGGATGGAAAGTGTTCTACTTTGGTGCACAGCCGTTTCAAAACAAGCTTTGGCCACAGAACCCAGCCTCCTATTTCCCATGGGTGTGCATGGAATTTGTCACTCCCTTGGTAACATATGATTCTGTTTAAACACAACTCTTTGACTTAGTCCTAATAAGGCTGGCCTTTGAATTTTGCTTTATGTGCTGGTGGTGCCCCCCAGTGTTAAAAACTGTCACTGCCAGAGGTCGAAATAAATTTAATATCTGTCAATTTGTGGTTCTTTGGCGTAATCATATTCCCAAAACTTTGTAAAGCAATCCAACACAAACAGAGGAAGAACTATTATTATATACAAATACAGTGACTAGAGACACAATGTCTGCCATGGTTTAAAATGATCACACTTATTTTAGGACTTTAGGAGAACAGTATAGTAATTCAAAAGCACATAGTGGGGTGCTTGGGGGATACTAATGTAGCCTTAAACATTTCTTTTGCTACCCGTCTGGCTACCCGTCTGGCTCTTTGCCAGCGAAGATTCTTTCAAGTAGAAAAACCCCACACAAGATGCTGGAATGTTACAAAGCACCAGTATCCAACATAATTATTTGTAACAATGCTGATTTGCCCTGTGCAGCTCTCTTGGTTCCTGCTACAGAAGAACTACCAAAGGCTTAGAAACTACCAACTAAATGACAGGTAAATCAGAGGTGGGATTCACTTACCTTCCCTACTGGTTCGCAAATGTGAGCGCACATGCGCACGACCTTCTGTGCATGCGCAGTAGTCGCACATTATGTCCAGGCGGGTGGGCAGAGCCTCCCGCAGTCGCCATTACCGGTTTGCACGATTTGGATAGAACCGGTTGAATCCTACCACTGACTGGTAAACCACAAAAAGGGATATTTTATCATGCTTGGTGGATATCTAAAAAGCTAGAATCTGGATTCAAGCATATTAAAGATTAATATATATGGCCAGAGGTCTTTCTTTTGGGATTGATGGACAAACAGTTGGAAAAAAGGTCACTGTATTTTATTTTTGTATACAATAACTGCAGCAAGATTATTGTGTGCACAAAAATGGAAAAATTTGGTACTACCCACAATGGAGGAATGGTTAGTGGAAATGATGGAAATTGCTGAGATGGCTAAATTGACTTTATTAATCAGAGAAAAGACAATATTTACATTTATTTTACAGAAAAAAAATGACTTTATGCTATATGGATTTGATGATTAGATAGAATATATTATAGAAAAATGAAAACCATGTTGTAAGCATAGAGTAAGAAGATAAATTTATAATTGTGGTTATAACTACTTTTTTTTTTTTTTGCTTTAATTTATATGCCACCCTTCTCTGGAGACTTAGGGCAGCTTACAATGTGTTAAGCAATAGCCTTCATACTTTTTGTATATTTATACAAAGTCAGCTTATTGCTCCCACAATCTGGGTCCTCATTTCACCTACCTTTGAAAGGATGGAAGGCTGAGTCAGCCTTGAGCCTGGTGAGATTTGAACTTGCAGTAATTGCAAGCAGCAGATGTTAATAACAGTGCTTAGTCCACTGTACTACAGGCTCTTTAAAGAAGATTGGAAGCCACTTCTTGGATCTTGTTTCTTTCTTTTCTATTTTTATTTCTTCCCCTTTCTTGCACTTTTATCTTTCTCTTTGATTTTTCTTTTTTTTCTTCTTCTCATATTAGTTTATATTATTTTTAACTTTTTACAAAAAAATTAATAAAATCACTTATATAATTTATATATATAAAAGAATACCAATTTAGGTATGAAGGTGGGCATGTTGCTTTGTGCAGCCTTTGATGAAAATGTTTTCTATGAGCCTGATTGTGCAGAGATACAAAGGAGAAGCAAAGCACTCCTATGAGGCTTCACATAGACTTACTGCGTCTTCATCTCATAATTATCTTGGAAGAAATCTACAAAATAGATTTACAATAAGGGAATCCAAAGTACAACTATAGATGCCCGTCAAGCCCACAGATATAATGAGCCTTAAGTATGAGCCTCAAGAGTTTAGTAATGCTGATTTAGAAAAAGAGGCCAAGTAGTATGAGCTCACTTAATCAAGAGTCTCATTCAGTCTAAAGCTTAGCTTATAACGAAAAAGGAAAGGCTGCCATATAAACAGATCAAGAGGGAAGTCCAGCCTTCCATTCTGGTCTAGATGTTAGATTTTACTGATGAGATCATGAGAAAAATCTCCTGTAATCGAAGGGTACTGTACATTCAGGGCTATTAACAGTTATTGCTTAAAGCTGTGCAGATGTGCATTCACATACATGCACACTGTAACCCTTTGGATATGGCCATAATTGGGAACTGTAGTTGTAATTTATCCATCCTTGCTTAAGGAGATATCTTTTAAAAGCAGCACAATTAATAACAGCAACCACACACAAAATAACAGGGCAAACATAAACGGACATTATGAGTGTTTTGCCGCCTGGGAAAAAGGAAACTTTGCAAGGAAATAATACTGGATTCCTTTCACCATTTTTTTTGCAAGAAATAAAAGCTCTTCTTGACAGTTCTTAGTGGCAGAAGGATCTCTGTCTGAAGGCTTTGGACAGCTCCTTTTTCAAAAATGTGGTAAAGATGGATGGAAGGCAGAAATTTCCAAGATATTTTCAGCTTTTGGACATCCTCAGTGCAAGCCTGCTTAAGTTTACATCATGTGATGAGCAGGTTAAAAGAAAAGAACAGTAAATGGACTGCTATTTCCTCTCCAGAGCACACTTGTATGGCAAAATTAACATTTAAGATTTTAAATGTGATGCCCCCGGTTCGGACCGGTTCTCAAGAACCAGTAGTAAAACCGGTGGGAGGCTCCGCCCACTACCCCGGATGTTGTCATAGGCGACCTGTGCATGCACAGAAGCTTCTCCGCATGCACAGAAACTTGGCATGTGTGTGAAGCATTGGCACGCGCGCGATCCCATTGCAACCGGTAGTAAAGGTAAGTAGAACCTACCCCTGTGTCAAACATGTATTTGATAACAGGTATAAGTATAAACATGGACATGAGCACAGGTAATGAGTACAAATAAATGGTGACAGTGGGACAGGGACAGTAGGCACGCTGGTGTACGCCCCCTTATGGACCTCTTAGGAATGGGGTGAGGTCCATGGGAGACAGTTTAAGGTTGAAGCTATGGGGGTTTGAGGAAGTAACAATGGAGTCAGGTAGAGCATTCCAGGCATTGACTACTCTGTTGCTGAAGTCGTATCTTCTACAATCGAGTTTAGAGCAGTTTACCTTGAGTTTGTCTCTATTGTTTGCCCTTGTATTATTGTGGTTGAAGCTGAAGTAGTCGTTGACAAGTAGGACGTTGTAGTAGACAATTTTGTGTACTATATTTAGGTCAGACTGTAGGTAGCATAGTTCAAGGTTGTTCAAGCCCAAAATTTCAAGCCTGGTGGCATAAGGTATTCTATTGTGAGCAAAGGAGTGGAGAACTCTTCTTGTGAAATACTTCTGGACCCGCTCAATTGTATTAATGTCTGATATAATGTCAGTGTGGATTCCAGGCATTTGAGCTATATTCGAGAATTGATCTGGTAAAGGTTTTGTATGCCCTAGTTTGCAGTTCGATGTTACTGGAGAAGAAGCTTCACAAAATTAGGTTAACAACTCTTAATGCCTTTTTGGTGATGCTGTTACAGTGAGCTCTGGGGATTAGATCATTTGAGATGAGTACTCCTAGGTCCTAGATAGAGTGGGGGTCATCTACGAGGTTGTATCCACCCAGCTTATATCTGGTCTGATTTTTGTTTCCAATGACAGAGCACTTGTTGGTTGCAATTTGGAGTTGCCAATTGTGCGACCATTCTGACACATAGTCAAGGTCGCTTTGTAGGGCAGCAGCATTGTCGGTGGTGTTAAATAGTTTTACATCATCAGTGAAGAGGATGCAGCTGCTTATAATATGATCGCAAAGGTCATTTATGTAAAGTAGAAAGAGTGTGGGTCCTAAAACACTGACTTGGGGGACACCGCTGTTTATTGGTGCCGGGTTTGATAGGGCATTCCCTATTTTGACTACTTGTTGCTTCTTGGACAGGAACATGGCTATCCATTTGTGCAGGGATCTGGAAATGCTGTAAGAACTTAATTTTAAGCTCTTACAGCATTTGTTGTGTACCACTGAATCAAAGGCTTTGCAGAAGTCTATGTAAACTGTGTCTATTGCTTTATCCTGGTCGAGTTTTGTGGTCCAAATGTTTCTGCAGTGTAAGAGTTGCAGATTACAGGACATATTTTTCCTGAAACCAAACTGCTTGTTAGAGAGCAGATTGTTTAACTCCAAGTGGAGGGTGATGGATTGGTTTATAATTGATTCCATGACTTTACATGTGATGCAACACAGTGAAATTAGTCTGTAATTTTCTACTATGCTGGGGTCTCCCTTTCTGAAGATAGGAATGACCGTGGCTAACGACCATAGGTCGAGCAAGGAGCTAGTTCTGAAAGATACCTCATAGATTGTGCTTAGTGGTTCAGCTATGGCAATGAAAAGTTTTTTTCAAGAAGTAGGCACATAGTCCATCAGGGCCATAGATAGGGATGACTTTAGGTTGCGTAATGCCTTTTCAACATTATCTTCTATAAAATCAATATGTAGGAGATCATTGCAATTATTTGTGGTACCATTTATTTATTTAATAATAAATTAAATAATATATATTTATTTATTAGTTGTGAAATTATTCTAGGGGAGATGCAGATGACCCAAGAGAAAATATGAGATTCCATCTTCCTATGATTAGAAATGATGACATTGTGGTATTTTTTGTTAGTAAGAGTTTCACTTTGTGAAAGGTTCTTTTACTTCACTTTCACATCTTTCTGCTGGCAGGGACTATCACAAAATCAGTGAAAACGCTTATGCCACAGATTGCTTCTTCAAGAAATCAGAAAATGGTGAAAACAACTATCAGGATTAGCTCTCTTTTCATTCAAAGCACATGAATGTAATGTGGTCATTTATGAGATACTTGCTGATTCAGCTGTGGTGGTTGCATGATTTTAAATCACCTAAGCTGGATTCCCATGTTAGTAGGGAGTTGAAATAAAGCAATGAATTGCCTATCTGTGACTTATTCTGCTGCACTGGCTTTTGTTTCAATTTTTCATCTGCAGAGGGAGCCATTAGGCAAGGGAAAACTTTGAGGGAGCATGTGAATGTATTCAGTATTGCAGAAGAATTTTTAAGTAACCTTTTCTAATCCTAAAGCCTGGTAAATAATGCGATGTGATTGGAATTGTATCACAGCCACACCTGGATGAATGTACATTCCTCAGCTCAGCCTGACTGAACACAGCCTTCTCTTCCCTGGTGGAGCACTCTGCAATAGGTCCCCATTTCAGGTAGTACTTCAGGTCTCCATAAATATCCTTTGTCCAATACAGTCTTTTAGACATTTTGGTCATGTAGGTATTTTATATGGTTGTACTCTCACTTCACTGGCTCTTAGGTATGAAAAAAATACGGATAACTTGTTTCTTTGTGTTATAAATCAACAAGAGTGATGTGTATTAAGGGAAGTGGAAATTTATTTCATGGAAATAAATTGTGCCATTAAAATTACTCCATCAACTCTACCACCCAATGCGCGTCTCGTGGCCTGGGTTGTGCAGAGTCTCAGGCCCAGGGTCCACGGCTGATGTTATGTAATGCCAGGTTGGTTGTCAATAAAGCCCCCCTCATCTGTGATCTTATATTGGAGGGGGGTGCGGACCTGGCAGGTATTACGGAGACCTGGTTGGGCCAAGAGGGGGGGGTCCCCCTCGTTGAAATGTGCCCACCAGGTTTTCGTGCATTTCATCAGCCAAGGGCCCAGGGGAGGGGTGGGGGAGTGGCGGTGATTATTAGGGAGAGTCTTTGTCCGAGGGAGACCACTGTTCCTCAGATAGCCGGATGTGAGTCCTTCTTTGTGAAGTGGGGCCTTGGGGTGCAGATGGGTTTGCTAACTGCGTACCTGGCTCCCTGCCATGTGGCAGCGACCCTACCCGAGCTACTCGACGTCATCGCCGGGGTGGCGGTGGATACCCCCAGACTTATTGTCATGGGGGATTTCAACCTTCCATCCATGGGTGAGGCGTCAGAGGTGGCTCGGGAGTTCATGGCTTCCATAACGGCCATGGACCTGACCCAGTTAGTTCAAGGCCCCACTCACATAGGAGGACACACTCTGGACTTGATTTTCATCTCTGGTCAGTGGTTGAATGATCTTGGTAGAGGGGACTTAGACATTAAACCCTTGTCATGGACAGATCATTCGCTCCTTCACTTGGACTTTCCTACCACTTCCCCCCGCCACAGGGAGACGGAACCGACTAAATGGTTCCGTCCCAGGCGCCTGATGGATCCAGAAAGGTTCCTGACAGAGCTTGGGCCGTTTCCTGAGACCCTGACACACGACTCGACTGAAGAGCTGGTGGCCGCCTGGGAGAGTGCGGCCGCCGGAGCTTTGGCTCGTGTCATGCCTTTGCGGCCTCTGACCCAATGCCGATCTCAATTGGCTCCTTGGTTCTCTGAGGAGCTGAGAGAGATGAAGCGTCGGAAAAGACGCCTAGAGAGCATTTGGAGGACTAGTCATTCTGATTCCGACCGGACACAGGTGAGATCTTATATCAAGACCTACCTAGTGGCGATAAAAGCGGCGAAATCTAACCATTTTCCCACTCTTATCGCATCTGCAGAGAACCGCCCAGCCGCCCTGTTTAGGGTGACCCACTCCCTTCTTTGGGGGGGGGAGTGCAGGAGGATCCCTTGCAGGGTCGAGCTGAGGATTTTGTGCAATTCCTGCACGATAAAGTCACTCGGATTTGGGAAGGCTTGGACTCCGACTGGGCAAATCCGGGGGAGGAGACAAGGGTAGGTCTTGAGAATATTATCTGGGAGGAGTTTGATCCTGTGGCTCCCGAGGATGTGGTCAGGGTTCTGGGTAGGATTAGTGCCACCACATGTTTATTGGACCCGTGTCCCTCCTGGTTGGTACTGGCCTCCCGGGAGGTTACACGAGGCTGGCTCCAGGGGATTATAACTGCTTCTCTGAGTGAGGGTGCCTTTCCCGCTGCCTTGAAAGAGGCGGTGGTGAGGCCCCTCCTCAAGAAGCCTTCCCTGGACCCGGCTGAATTAGTTAACTACCGTCCGGTCTCCAACCTTCATTTTGTGGCGAAGGTTGTTGAGAGTGTGGTGGCACGACAACTGCCCAGGCACCTGGATGAAGCTATCTATCTAGACCCGTACCAGTTGGGCTTCAGGCAGGGGCACAGCACAGAAACAGCATTGGTCGCGTTGGTGGATGATCTCTGGAGGACCCGGGACAGGGGTTGCTCCTCTATCCTAGTCCTATTAGATCTCTCAGCGGCTTTTGATACCATCGACCATGGTATCATGCTGCAGTGGTTGAGAGGGTTAGGAGTAGGGGGCACCGTTTTGCGGTGGTTCTCTTCCTTCCTCTCTGGCCGCTCGCAGTCCATGTTGGCAGGGGGGCAGAGGTCGACCTCGAGGCATCTCGCATGGGGAGCGCCACAAGGGTCGGTCCTCTCGCCTCTTCTGTTCAACATTTATGTGAAGCCACTGGGTGAGATCATCCGTGGTTTTGGGGTGAAGTGTCACCTGTACGCTGATGATACTCAGCTGTACATCTCCACCCCAGACCACCCCAATGATGCCCTTGATGTGATGTCTCGCTGCCTGGAGGCCGTACGGGCCTGGATGGGGAGGAACAGGCTCAGACTCAACCCATCCAAGACCGAGTGCCTGTGGTTGCCGGCATCCCGATATAGTCAGCAGGTGCCATCGCTGACTATTGGGGGTGAATCCTTGCTCCCCATGGAGAGGGCTCGCAATCTGGGTGTCCTCCTGAATGCACGGCTGTCTTTAGAAGAGCACATGACGGCCGTGGCCAGGGGGGCCTTTTATCAGGTTCGCCTGATCTGCCAGTTGCAGCCCTTTCTGGACCGGGACGCCTTGCGCATGGTCACTCATGCCCTTGTCACCTCCCGGCTGGACTATTGTAATGCTCTCTACATGGGGCTCCCCTTGAAGAGCACTCGGAGGCTCCAACTGGTCCAGAATGCGGCCGCGCGGGTGGTTATGGGCGCAACCCGCTGTGCCCGCATGACACCCCTCCTGTGCAAGCTGCACTGGCTCCCAGTGGTCTTCCGGGTGCGATTCAAGGTGCTGGTTACCACCTTTAAAGTGCTCCATGGCATAGGACCCGGGTACCTTCGAGACCATCTTCTGCCACCAATAGCCTCCCACCGACCAGTCCGTTCCCACAGAGAGGGTCTCCTCAGGGTGCCATCAGACAAGTTATGTCGGCTGGCGACACCCAGGGGGAGGGCCTTCTCTGTGGGAGCCTCAGCCCTGTGGAATGAACTGCCCCCGGAAATATGGAAGATCTCCGACCTCCGGGTGTTCCGCTGCGCATTGAAGACCTTGTTGTTCCGCCAGGCAGGGCTATCAATATAATAATTTTAAATTGGGGTATTTTAATTTTTAGAGTTTTAAATCAGCCAAATTTATTTAATTATTTTAATTTTTAATTATTGTTGTGTCTTGTGTTTTTAAACTGGCTGTACACCGCCCTGAGTCCTTCGGGAGAAGGGCAGTATAGAAATAAAATTATTATTATTATTATTATTATTATTATTATTATTATTATTATTATTATTATTATTATTATTATTATTATTATCACCCAAAGTAGGCTTCAGGTTTTGAGGGGGAGGAAGAAGAAGAAGCAAAGATATCTATTCTTACTGTGGTCAGGCCAATTCCTCAAAACACACCTTTCTTTCATTTAGCTTTCAAATGGTGACAGCAGCAAAACTTTCCCTTTCTCTTGAAGTGTTGAGTAGCAATACCTCCTAGAGGGAAGCTAAGTGCCTATAAGCAGATGTGTTGTGGCTGGATAACAAGGAGCAGATGCCCACCCTTCCAGTGAATCTCCCATTTCTTGGACATGTTATCCAGGGGCCCTTCCGATTTCTGGAGCCTGGCCCTTGGACCCTAATCTTAGCAACTGGCTGTTTAACCAGCTGCAGGATTAGGTAGCATCACAAAAACCATCATGGTCCTGCAACCTTTGCCTTCTCACTTTACTAATCATAAAGGGGAGCTGATGATCCTCCAATATCCAGGCAAATTGCCTGCCCTCCAGAATATGGTGGATTAAGAGGTAATGAGCTACACAGCCATGCATAATCCAATAGAATGAACCCCCATATAAAAGGAATAAGGAGAAAGAGACCACTACATCTTTGGGGGCAATTTGCCATGGTACTTTGATAAGTAAACTGCATAGGCATCTAAGATTTCTTGCTGTCTGAAGCACAGCAGCCAATGGTATCCCTCACATCTTAATTCAGTACATCCACCCAGATTGGCAAGTTATTTTGCCACCTGCAGCAGAAAAGTTCACAAATATTTTCTTTCCCCCACAAGCTAGAAAATAAATGAAAATTTTAATAAGTTGGTGTCTGTTTGAAAACAAGAAAGAACCAAAAAAGCTCTTTTAGTATGTTTAAACTTTAACACTTTTTACAAAGTTATCACAGAAGATCTGCAATGGAAATACCAACTCAGTATGTTAATTTCCATTGTATTCCATTATATAGAAGCAAAGGGGATATATCTACAAATAAGGTTACAGAGTGGTTTGTGTCTTCATTCTGGGCCACATTTGGATGTCCTTGCAAATGTGTCCCTGGATATGAATCTGTTTTCTTTCTACCTTCCATCTAAAAATCTAAAGTTACTATTGGTAGAGAAAGTTTGGTTAAAGAGAAGCAAAGCATATGAAGAAGTGTTCTCATACTATTTGTATATTCAATGCATTCTCAGGATTGTGACTTTTTATCCTATATTGTTTCTAAGTAAGATTTTAGACTATTTTTGTGAGTAGCTATACTCATATAGTTGGGAGTGCTACTATAACTGCACTCTCCATTGCACAGAATCTTCCGTGTTCCTGTTTTGATAGGTAGTGTTACTTACTAATTTTGATCTTCCAAGATTATGCTCTTCTCTAAAGAAAAAGAAAACAAAATAAAATCTAGTTTTCCATCTCAAATGAGCAATTTTCTTGGAACTGCAGGGTAATTTCAAATTCCAGGCAATCATGTGGAAGCCTTTGGCTCCTGGTTTAACTCTGCTCAAATCACCTCAGGCTCCCTTCTTCTGTTTTCCTTGGGCAGTGCCTCAGTTATTGGCCAAATGTGCCAGTTTGCTGTCCTTAAACTGAGATGATTGTGCTTTGTACACATAGACATATACAGATTTATTAGGAATATTGGCTATTCATCCTAGGCTGATGATTGTGCTACTGTCTGGCAACCTGATTCTGAAATTTGCCCACAGGCTACTCAATCCTTCCAGTCTTTAGAATCCTCTCCAGTCTTTCTCAGTATGGCCCTAATCCAGTTTTGGAATTCCTGGCTCAAGAGCTGAGCAACCATCCAAGTTGAATATAGCTAACTCAGTCATTTGTACAATTATAAATTTGTACATTCCAGACTTAGGTAAGGAGGACTGAAAATCCAAAGCTAGGGAAACAGCAATATGCCCAGAGGTTAGAAATGAAAGCTTGAGAAAGTAGTCATATTCACTGTACTATACTAAGTCATTATTTCTTTTTCCCATATTGTGTTACTCGAGCCACACATGGCCATTATTTGAAGAAACAACACAAACAAACCAATCTTTGGCTTAGTGTAATGTATGAATTGAATTTCGGTGTGTGGAACCAAGTATTTATATTTTTAATGTGATGATAGCCAGATTGATGGATTGAGTATGTGGAAAATGGTTAAGAGGGAAGAACCTGGGGAAAAATATCCTTTTTTTGAAAGAAAATTTGGTGGGGGAGTGGGCTTTTCTAAACAATCAGTTTAAACCAGTGGTGAAATCCAAATTTTTTTACTACCGGTTCTGTGGCTGTGGCTTGGTAGGCATGGTGTGACTTGGTGGGTGTGGCATGAGAAGGATACTGCAAAATCTCCATTCCCATCCTACTCCAGGGGAAAGATGCAAAATCCCCATTCCTTCCTCACTCCAGGGGAAGGCTATTGCAAAATCTCCATTCCCAACCCACTCTGGGGCCAGCCAGAGGCTGTATTTGCCAGTTCTCCAAACTACCCAAAATTTCTGCTACTGGTTCTCTGAAATGCTCAAAATTTCTGCTACCGATTCTCCAGAACCTGTCAGAACCTGCTGGATTTCACCCCTGATTTAAACTCCTAGCTTGGTCTTAACCTTTGCAAGGTAACTTAACATTTATAGATTGTAGTATACTTCTAAGTCAAACATAACAGTGGAAGACTTTTAAAAGGAAATAAGAGATAAAAAGAAATTTAAAGAATATTTTTAGAATTGTATTTTATATTCTTGAATATTATTTTGAATGGAAAAGCAGCAAAGGGAAGAACAGATGATGTGTACTTAATATTCTGTCTGGCAGTTGTTTTCTTGATCTAAATGATCTTTGCTTCTTTCCATATAAATACATCTGGATTTGCATATGTGTAAAAAATTCATAACACATCCACACCACATACACATAAGAATCCCAATAAAAACCTATAAAGTTTCCAGGAGTTTAATTGGTAGATGTGTCTCTCCCTAGTGGCTTGACCTGGAACATGAACACAAGCAAAAAAAAGGTAGGTACTGTAAATTCTTGAGACTGCCTTTGTGGAAGCATTTTTCAGTCAGGAAACAATGGGGATAGTTCTGTGCCATTTTAAAGTGATACTGGGGAAGAGAACAGTAAAAAACACTCTGTTTTCATAATGTCCAAGCAAATATATTTGGTGAGAGTTAGAAAGTGTGACATTAATTATGTCCTGCTATTGAATAACAGTGTTCTCTTCACAGTTTTAGAACATAAAGCAAATGAGTTTCAGAACAAAACATTTCAATGCTAAATATTCTATTACAGGGTTGTCAAATTCAAGGCCTGGGGAACGGATCCGGCCCACAGGGTACTTAGGCCTGGGCCGCAGGGCTGCCCTGGAAACAGTGAAGGACTGGCTTGCGGTGCCTCTGCCAGCAAAAATGGGCTCCCAAGCTCCATTTTCGGCTGCCACGGCCTCCTGCAACCCTCTGCCACTGAAAACGGAGTTTGGGAGGGCCGTGTGGCAGCCAAAAATGGAGCTTGGGAACCCATTTTAGCTGGCAGAGCATTCGGGCCACCACAGGTGCCCCTGACAGGATGACATCAAGCTGGCCATGCCCACCCTGGCCACGCCCCCAGCCCCCCTGAGGTCAAACACAACCCTGATGTGGCCCTCAATGAAATCATGTTTGACACCCCTGCTCTATTAGGATGCTGGCAATCTTCTATTTCATCCGTTTCTTTTCTGATATCAGTTTTGGTCAAAGTCAGTCATGTCCTTATTGACCATTATTAGAAAACATTTTTTTATGGTTGTTGAAAAATTGCTATTGAGGGCACCATGCTGGAAAAGGCCCATAGAACAGAACTCAGGGGTGAAATCCAGCAGGTTCTGACAGGTTCTGGAGAACCGGTAGCAGAAATTTTGAGTAGTTCGGAGAACCGGCAAATGCCACCTCTGGCTGGTTCCAGAGTGGGGTGGGAATGGAGATTTTGCAGTATCCTTCCCCTGCCACGCCCACCAAATCACGCCCACCAAGTCACACCACACACACCAAGTCACGCCCATAGAACCGGTAGTAAAAAAATTTGGATTTCACCACTGACAGAACTGATGCAAAACAGATTATTTTGTGGATCGAATATAGCTTTCCGAATTCATTTTGGTAGCATTAATACATCCTCAGCTTGGAAAAGCCTTGCCATGGAACATCTTCCAACGAAGACCATCCACCAATATGAAGGACCCAAAAATATCCTAAGGAGGATTGACTCTTCAGGCAGGAGGAACTAGAAGCATTTGCCTACTCACACAATGGGCACAACTTTGAGTTGGCAGCAGAATGAGGTATATGATTAGTCCTGAAGATTAATCATCTCAATATATGGTGTGCTCTAGATTCTCCCTAATGGCTGATAGGCCAAAGGAAACAATAGGCCATAAAATAGGAGAAGGCTTCATAAAATGTTAAGTTTGGCTTCAGTTATTTATTTGGGATAAACAGAATCCTATTTTGTTTCCAAGAAGGCTTTGGAGCCAGAGGGCACCAAAAGGACCTGGCAAATGCCCAGAAAAAACAGGTTCAAAGCTAGTGTTGAGAAGTACTTTATCCTGAGTCAGTTGTGTAGACACTAAGGGAACAGGAAATTTTTCTTTTTTTCTTTTCCCAAAATGTTTTGACAAACTCAGGACCCCCAGATGATTTATTTATTTATTTGTATCCCGCCTTTATTATTATTACAAATATGTAACTTAAGGCAGCAAACATCCAACACACCTTCCTTGTCCAATTTCCCCAAAACAATAACCCTGTGAGGTGAATTGAACTCAGAATGACTGGGCCAAAGTCACCCAGCTGGCTTTCATGCCTAAGGCAGAACTAGAACTCACTGTGCTCTGCTTCCTAGCCTGGTGCTTTAACCAATGATCTATGATCTATTTAGAATAGATGGGTAATACATCATCTCACAGACGCATTGTGTGATGAAGAGCCATACAGTTAACCTTTCTTGTTAGGAAAATCCACATGAGGATATTGTGGGGCAATAGGGGGATTACCATATTTTGCAGATTCTTTGCTGCTGGGAGGCAATATAGCCTTCCATAGTTTGCCTTGCCTCTTTCTTTTTTCATTTGGCTTGCAATGATTTACCATAAAGTGAAGTCTACATTCATATAAAAGAACATAAATAAAGGCACACCAGCTGCTATTATGATCATAACTTCTGATCATCATAAATCATCATCATCACCATCCCTGATGGTGATGGAACTGCCACATGATGTACCATAGGGGGTTTCATCCTAGAATAGACACCAAATGAATCTTACTTTCTTTTCTTTTTAGTGAACATTTAGTTGGCACCAGTCATGCAGATTACTACAGAATGTGCAATTTGTCAAAAGCTTTATCTTCTTCTAGTTTCTTCTGTTTCTTGAATTTGATGTTTTTAATGTTTTTTAGTGGTTTGCAAAATGTTTTAATTATTTTTTTTAAAAAATCATAATATATTTTCTGAATTGTAAGCCTCCCAGAATCATTGAGTTTGAAACGAAAATTGAACTAACTAACTCACTCACTCAAAAACTAAATGTGACATATTTGTCATTTTCTGGATTGTTACAAGATGGCTCATAACTGTTGTCTTGTAAGATAAAAGAAACTTTGAGTATATCACTCAAAGAGAGAAACAATTAAATGCTTTTTCTGTACATTCTAAAAGTTGTTGCTTTAACATTTTAGTGGCAGCTACATTTTCAGTGCCGCTTGATTGGGTAAGGATCCCTCTTTGAACCCATTCTTCTTTTCCTGGAGGCAGGGGTGGCGGTGGCTGTGATTTCCATACAGTAAGTAGGAAGTTTGTAAGTGGAAAATTGGACCCCTGTGACTCATTCATACTTCATTATAAATCAACAGCAGAACTGCAGTTGCTTATATCCCAAGAGTAATTCCTGCAGCCAGTTAAACTTCATTTCATCCTGTCAGCACCATGGTCCCACAAGAACTCAACTTGCTGCCTGCTCTCTAAAGCAGCATGTGGTGGTGGTTGCTATCCTTGAACTAGGGGAGGTTGGGAAACCATTCCAAAGAGCAGAGCGAGGGGAGAAAGTGACTGGTTCCAAAGTGTACACTTCAATGTCAAGGAAGTTTACGAGACAGATTTTAAACTATGCATTTCTGTGGTCCTCCAAAAATATGCCGAGACTGGAATGTGTAATGAGAGACCTCAGCAGGGAAAGGGGATTGCATACTTGCTTGGGTTTCTTTTTATTTATGTAACATAATAGGTTGATTGGTGATGTGGTGAGGAAAAAAAATGATATGCTGGAAGATTGTTTTGCTGGGCAATGGCCACCCAGCTACACTATCATCTTGACAACTGGCCGAGTTTTTAAGGTTAGACCTGAGATCTCACTGGGCATTATTTTCTTTTAACAAAAGGAGCCTCTGGGATTAATTTGCAACATCATGCTAGGTGAGCACAGGGCTGCTACTTGGTGAATTGTTAAAATTTGACTGAATTTTGGATCTCTACTGTTCTTCAGCCACTTCTCCATCTTGTCTAGGGGATACTCAGCTGGATTAACCAAAAGTTCAGCTCCATGAACAAACCAAGTTATCATTTCAGGTGCAAAAAAAAAAAAAAAAAAGGTTATAATCTAGGCATGGTGCTTTAAGGGAGCAAATTGTCTTGGGTACTATGCTGGACCAGCTCAGCCCTAAACTTACAATTTCATAGCTTTATTACCTTTTTTTAAAAAAAATTGGTTTATATGCCGCCCTTCTCCGGAGACTCAGGGCAGCTTACAATGCGCTAAGCAATAGCCTTCATTCTTTTGTATATTTATACAAAGTCAGCTTATTGCCCCCACAAACTGGGTCCTCAATTTACCTACGTTAGAAAGGATGGAAGGCTGAGTCAACCTTGAGCCTTGGCGAGATTCGAACCTGCAGTAATTGCAGGCAGCTGGTCTTAATAACAGGGTGCCTTAGACCACTATACTACCAAGGCTCTTAATACCGAATGGATTTCTGAGAGAGAACATAGCAATAGCCAACCTTCTTTCCTGCAACTGATCATCCGCTGCTCATTGGAAGTCCATTAAGGCAATCTATCTCCTGCTGGTGCTCCTATCATTGACAATTATTGACACATAGACACAAACAATTTTTTGGAGACAGCTCACTGGACCTCCCTTGTGTGAAGCCTAGGATTGATGGAAGGATTGTTTATATGGTGTGATCTGTGACCCACCTTGGACTGTGTTTGAGGGGAGAGACTGTGTAGGAGTATGCTCCCCATTGGCAGCATAGTAGCCTTTAGATTGCTGAATGCCTGGAGAGGGCAAAGGCAATCATTTGCCAAATTTGTAATAGAGGGAAAGTGATTGGTTAGAGTTGGGGGAGTTGAGTATGGTTGATAGAGGCCATAGACTAAGAAGTGGAATGGAGTGGGGTGAAGAGATGAGAAGAGGAAAGGCTGGGGAAGACATGATGAGAATCTGAGAACAGGATGCACACAGGGACAGTGAGTCTGGTGGTGATTATTCAGCTAAAGTTCATTTGTAAAACTCTTAGGATTTCTTAGTGTGTTAGATTTTCCAAAATAAATAATATAGTACAATCCTCTGTATGTGTATTCAACCATTTATAGAGTTTAGTTGGCCTTACTATCATGTAATCATATATAACATTGTATCCTTAGTACTTGTTTATTTAAACACAAGAGCAACCTTGGACATACATGGTAGCTAATGCAGTTATACAAAAGGTTCTTGAAAGGATTTGGGGACCCTAGTTGCTTTTATAAATTGTTGAGAATCTGGAAAACTTAAGTTATGTTATTTATTTTATATAATTCAGAACAGGATTGGATTTCAGAGTTAGTCCAAGGAAGGCGATTAAATACAAAATGGATTTAGAAGAATTGGAAAACACAAAGAAGGAGAGAAGCCAACAACTGGGAAGTAGGATTACATGGATTCAGAGTAGAAGTGCAAACAGAACCCAAGCAAACTTTGAGATGCCAATTATGAAGAAGGAAGCATGCTAAGCCCTATGCATAATTTAAATGAAACTCTTTAAGTTATTGTCCTTGCAGATGTTTTAGAATTACAATTCTCAGAAGATGCCGATACGTAGGTAGATAACTCATTAAGTTGAACTAGTAATTTTAATTGTTTGGGATTTGCAAAAGATGCAAAAGATCAGGACCACACACCAAGTTCCAATTAAATTGATTTATTACTAGCCATGACTATGAACAGGAATCTACTCTGCTAATAGCTAATATGTTGATATTAGATAAGCGTCAATAGAATTCAAGAGAGGTTGGGTTTAATCTGTTTGTGGCTATGTAGAGACTCTAGGCTGATTCCTCTTTTGACTCTACCCACAGGTTCTGTCACTATTTTTCCTACAGGGTTCTCGGTCTGGTTCTTAAACAACTTTGAATATAAAGCTGAGTTCCTCATTTGGCAGTTTCTATTGCTCATGCATCTAAGGTAGTTTCTTTTACTCAATGGGAACAAAAACTAGTTCTGATATATCTCTTATTAGCTTAGCCTTTCATTCAAATCCGTTTTTGCTTTTGCAGTGTCTTGCATATTTTCACTGTATTTTCAGTTGCAAGATAATGTGGCCACTGATGGATTTTCATTGACATTGGAGCATGAGTTTAAAGAGTTTAAAGGTATGGCAAAATGTAAGATGTTAGGGCATCCCTAAAAATAAAACTTGTAGGAGAAAGAGAAGACTAAAATGAACAGTGGCAATCATGGTCAACTATATAACTGACCATTTCAGAATTACAGTATACATCAAGGTAGATAACTCAGAAGCTGGAACTTACCCAAGTCCCTCTTCTTATGCTTGCTACTGTCCATAGGAATAATTTGCTTTTTAGAACCTTAGATCTTTTCACCTTTATGTTATCTTATGAATTTTTTTTTTTGGTGCAAAAAGTGAGGAATTACTATTGGAGGATATACATCAGTGACCTTTTATGAGGCAACAGAGACGCTGGGGACATTACATATTAACTGATGATATGAGCTCATCTCATTCCTTTGCAGCGGGCTTAGGAAAAAAAAAGCAAACACTGGGAAGAAGTAAGATCAATGGGAGATGAGGTTTTAAGGAAGTTAGTGTATATGTGAATGAAAGCCAGCTTTTTAAGTCTGGCTTCATGAATTTACGGTAAGTATTTTATTTTCTTGATTGGAAAAATAAACTTGTTCTGGTAAGTCAAGTTCTGTCATCTTGAATCACAAAATAACCGTTTCACTGTGGGGACTCTGAGTCAACACCACTGACCATTCCATTAAGAGGACACATCCCTTAAACAAGCTGCCAGGAAAGCTTTAGACAGAAAGACCTAGCATAGCTTTCTTCAACCTGATGCATGTTGAGACTACTGGTCTTGGAATTTCCAACCAGCCTTTTGGAAAGACCTCAGGAGGCCTTTGAACTGGAGAAGGCTCACCTAGAAACTTCGTAAGGAGAACCAATATATTTCTTCCTGTCCAAATGACTCTCATTAAGGTTTTACAGGAACAAAAGATAATGTTTTTAAAGGAAAAGACCAGGGCTACCATGAGCTGCCTTTTGCATGAAATGTTCACATGTAAACAGAGGAGTGAAGTAAAATCACAGCTGCCACTGCATGAAGCTTTCTCCAATAAAGAAAGCAACTGGTTAAAAAAGTTGCAGTGTATCTACACTTAAGTTGACAGCATGCTATTAACTTCAAGAGATGATACAGAACTCCCTTATAGGATATATGAAGACCCCATGGCAGATAGATTGAAGTATTAGAAATGCAAAATGTCATTTTTCAGGTTTGATTTCATATGAAGCCAGAGCAGCTGCCTTCACAAACAAGAGAGAAGTAGCAGCAGACTTTGCAGAAATACCAACATTTTGAAGTGGGGAAAAGCTTTCCAAATATGCAGGGGTGGGCTTCAAAATTTTAACAAGGGGTTCTCTGCCCAGTTGCTGGGTGAGTGTGGCCATGGTGGGCGTGGCCTAGTCGGCCTCCTGCACCATGGCGGGGGTGGGGCATTTTTGCCTTCCCTGGGCTCCAGAGGCTTTTCTTGAGCCTCCAGGAGGATGAAAACCGCCTTCCCAGGCTCCGGAGGTCCTCTGGAGGCCGGAAATTTCCTGAACTTCCAGTAGGCCCATTTTTCACTGTCCCTGAGCCTCCGCACTCACCTGTATCCAAAACGGGCCATGTGGAGACTCCTGGGACAGGGGGTCAGGGCCAGCCAGGAGTGGGATTTGAGGGTTCTCCGAACTGCACAGAATCTTAGCTAGAGGCTCTCCTGAACCCCTGCAAACCCCAGCAGCCACTCCTGTATGTATGTATGTACAGTATATACAGTATGTATATATTTATGTTTATGTATGTACATACAGAGGAAGGAAAATCAATTCAGTGGGTATTGACAATTGTTGGGGCTAAAAAGATAGAATCGAATATAAAAACTGTTAGGCATTTTTTGTGCAAAGTCAGATATACAAAAGTTGTAAGGGGATAAGCTTTCTCTGCAATTCTGTAGTAGACAGAGATTACTTTTAGAAGTCTTGGTAACATGTAAGCTTATCATTCTCATCGTTTGGCCTGTTTTACAAAATAACCAGGAGATGGGGAGTTCTGTGTCAGTTTCTAAAATTCCTGGCTGATTATCTGACTAAGTCTAGATATAAACATTCGTTGAACAAAGGTACTGGCACATATATAGGAGAAGAGAGAAGTTCATTGATTTAGCAGCAAGATTCAAAAGAGGGACATTTTTGGAAGAAAGCTACTTGCAAAAGGGATAGAGGCAGTGGTGGGATTCAGCCAGTTCGCACCACTTCAGGAGAACCGGTTGTTAACTTTCTGAGCAGTTTGGTGAACTGGTTGTTGGAAAAAATCATTAGGGCAGAGAACCTGTTGTTAAATTATTTGAATCCCACCACTGGATAGAAGTGTCCAAAATTGCATTTCAAAATGAAAATGCTGCAGTTCGCATATTAAATGTGTAAACAGTACATACTTTTAAGATCTGCTAGCAGGATAGAAGGAAGGGAATGGAAAAAGAAAGTGTTATTCTAGGTTTCTGTTATGCCAAAGATTTACTTACTGTATTTGCATTCCTGATGAAAAAGTGAGGATTACAAGTGATGAGTCCAAGTCCCTAATCCTTTAAGCACAAATCTCCTCATTTAGTATATTCATATGAAAATGTATTTAGATTTAAGTACCATATTTCCAGGACTTTTCCTTATATTAATTTTTTTAAACTTGTTCTTAGATATGTTAAATGCCTCCTTCAAAAAGTCTTTGCTTTGTGGTTTTTATGGTAACATATAGCTTAAGGTTTTTTTTGTTGGTTGATTTAGCGTAGTCTGAATCCTTGCATGGCTGTCAACATTGACACAACTTACCATGAGATTCAATTTTGCCTCAAGAATCATTTAATATAATGAAATGTTAGAGAAGGTGTTAAATTTCTGAAGTTGTTTATGCTTGTCTAGGAGGAGGGAGGAATAACTCTCTCTCTCTCTCTCTCTCTCTCTCTCTGTCTGTCTCTCTCCTTATTTTTATATTTTTTTGTACTTTTATTTTCTTTTTATATTTTTCTTAGTTTGTATTAGTCTTTTACCTTTGCGTTTGTAAATGCTAATAACATTATTACAAAAAGCAAGGACTCATTCAATATGCAGGTTTCTCTCTATGTTTCAAAGACCCCATTTTTGGACTTTTTGTACCCATCCTCTCCCTAATTCCTTAGAATTTTGTACCCTTCCTCTTCCTAATTGTTTTATTATATTTTTTGTGGATTAAAAGTATAACAGATTAAAAGAATAATCAATATGATTCTATGGGTATGTGTATTCGTACATAAATGCACATGTGTAAACATACATTAATTTAGCAACCCCGCTCATAAAGTTCTTTTAATTAAATCAAACCACATAACCAATTTGTCAGCATAAACTGGAGGAAAAAACATAAAACATAGATTAAATTAAGCTCTTGCTAGTGGCCATGAAAATGGTTTCTTAAGCTGGACTTATAGTACTGATCTCTTTCATTGTGAGATACTAGAGGTTGAGTATATCTGGTAATATGAAATAATGTATCTATCTAGGCTATTAATTGATATTTGTATATTTACAAATATCAAATAATGCTTTCTCCAGAAAAAAACTAGAACATTACTTTCATCTGTTTATTCCATTTTCAGAATTAGTAAATAGCTCCCTGAAAAGATTCCAGAAGCAACACATCTGTTGTCTCACTAGAGGGCACTTGAGCTGTATTCGATTAGACTTATGGAGGTTGCAGAATAGTCAGCAAACATTTATTATTCATATTTGACATGCAGTCATATTTGCAAATAAATAACCAGTGAAATCAATGTTCAGTAAATGGGTACTGGAACACTTGATGTCTGATGTACAATGACATGACTGGCTTGTGAGAAATGACATGTTGTCTTGCATTTGATTCTGATAGTGCAGTGATGCTTTTTATTTAAATGCTCTTGATGCATAACAGTATAAGATACTGAAGAGTATTTGGCATACACACAATTTAACAATTCATATCTGATGTCTGAGAAATCATTCTAGGGCAAAACTTACTCACATTTTATGGTTAGCTTTACAAGCTCACATATACACATATCATTATCATTACCATTGAAGCAACTATAAGGGTTGCACTGGGGCAAGCCACATATTGAGAAAGCAGTTCTATTTACTATCTTTTATTCCCAGTACTGAATTCTGATCTTTCTTTACATCTCCAGTCTCCTTAAAAATGCTGCTTAAAATATCACCTTACATTCATTAGTTTCAACTAGTTGCTGACCATTTACATCAGGAGTGTCAAATTCAAAGCTCATGGACCGGATCTGGCCGGATGGGGTGGTTAGATCTGGCCCATGGGGCTGGCCTGGAAATAGCAAAGGACCTGCCCACAGGTCCTTTGGCATCCAAAATGAGGCATGGGGGATCTAGTGTCTCCCCCCACCACAGCCCATTTTGGGCCTGGACGGCCTCCTGCAACACTCTGGCAGCCAAAATGGGGCACAGGGGGGCTTGCATGGTCCCCCGCATCCTGTTTTGGCTGGCAGAGTGCTGCAGGAGGTGTCCATCCCATCTCCCCCCCCGGCCAGCCTGCGGAGGACAACTAAAATACTGATCTGGCCCTTGAAGAAATCCAGTTTGACACCCCTGATTTACATGCTGTGAAAGCTCAATATCCAACTATTATCCCAATTAAGAAAGGCTCCACAATTTCTCTCAAATTGGCAACTGGTAGTCATTTGGTTGTAAACAAGACTAGAATGAGGTGAGATTATAGTACAGTGTTTCTCAACCTTGGCAACTCTAAGACATATGGACTTTAGCTCCCAGAATTCCCCAGCCACCATGGAATTCTGAGGGTTAAAGTTCACATATCTTAAAGTTGCCAAGGCTGAGAAACACTAGTATAGGAGATTTTAGGAGAGTTAGTGGCAAAGAGTTGGGTAAACACATTGCAAATGCTTCCAGAGGAAGTGAATTCTTTACTATGGCCAAAGGCCAGAAACTTAAAATAGCTTACAAACAGTAAAATGTATGTTCATAAGCAATAGATAATAAAACCAGATAACATAAAATCTGGAGAACCTTATTTGCTGCCACTCTTCTGAGAGCTGCATTATCAGTGGTGCTCATTTCTGTTGCCCCCACTACCTGCAGTGTTTGCAGATTATTATCTTTTAATATTACCATTCAAATCAGGGGTGTGAAACTCCTGGCCCAGGGGCCTTATGCAGCCATAAGGAATCATTTTCTGTAGCTCACAAGCATACTTAATTAGTCAGCATTGAAAGTGTTATCTAGCCAGTTCAATCTGGTTTGTATGACTCGATTGTTAAATTTTGCTTGGGGAAAAAACAACAACAAAGAATTGGAGAAAGCTTAATCTCAATCTCCCACCCTTAACCCCCCCAATTATTTCCCAAGCAATGTATTAGCAGTCTATCATTGGCAAGTCAACTGCCTTTTAAATATCTTTCTTAGTTTTAAAAGCATAAAGAACATATGACCATCTTCTGTTGCTGCATCCACAGCATCTCTGCCCAGCAATTTAAGTGGCCTGTTATTCTAACTCTGCAGCATAAAATGCCCTTCAGTCAAGTGAAAGGGAAGCCCAAACAACTCCCAAGTCCTCAGATATCCCTCAACTACTGCAGTCCCATTTATTTGTGATGTCTCTACCACCATATCAAATGCAATACAGAAGCATCTGGACTCAAAAAAGGAAGTTTTCGGTTTTGGAATGCAGTTTATTCCTTCCTTTAATTTTTGGTATCATTCCCACCATTTAGTTTTGGTATCATTCCCAAAGAACTAGTTATTTTTTCAGGAAGAATAGATAAATAATATGTCTGTAGATATTGCAGGAATGCAAAAGACATTGTGGCCAAATGAGATGTTTTATTCTGTATAGGCAAATAAGAATAAGGAAATCCATCAGAAGGATATTTTCCGTAACAATGTTGCTTAAACTTGAGACTGAAAGCCTGATCCTTGGGCAAGTTGATTTGTTCATATACTTATTTAGGCTTCTTTGCACTTCAGTTGTAGCGGAAAAGTTCAAAACAATACACAGTAATAATATTAATAACAAACAGCCTAATGTGCTGCAAAAAGAATCTCCCATATAAACAAGCATTTCCTTCATCATCCAGCTGATAAAGCAAGTCTTGATGGCCTTCCAAAATTTCAAAAGAATTGGGAGAACCTGAACAGTAGGGGGAACGTGTTTCCCTAAGAGAGGGAAGGGTAACAACAGAGGCCTTTATCCTCCCTTCATAATAGAATTACATAAATTAGACAGAATGATATACAACAGAAACCTTTGGGTTTGCATTCAGGCACAGCAGTTCTATCTAAAGTTTCCTTGGTTTATGCCAGTCTTCCTAAACCCTTGGCCTCTAGATATGTTGATACTAACAGTTCCAGAATTGCAAACTTCTTTAACTTGATGAACTGTTGGCAGTTTTACTTTGCAATATAGAGGCCATCAGATTGGGAAGATTAGAACACAGTATTCTTTTAAACATGTTAATGAACATGTATCCAGAGGACCAGTCTTTTCACAATAACCCAGAACACTTAAAATATCCACTGTCTATTATCACCAATAAAACAAACACTGTAAGAAGATTTCAGTAAATTAATACATTAACTTTCAATCCATTCAAATCATTATATTATTACATTAAAGTTAAATTGATGGAGCTCCCATCACAACTTCATCAAAGAGTAGGGCATCTTTAGTATTGGCCCTTGAGCTTCCTCCTTGGATCTGATGGGTTCTTGGAATGGATTTCAGCCATGAAGTAGCTGCTTGGATTTGTTTCTTTGTGCCTTGTTTCTTTCTGGAACATGGAGTTGCTGAATGGCTGAAACCAGATGTAATCAAGGACCACAATTCCAAATTCATTTTAAATAAATGATTCTAACACAATTGGTAAGACTAACAGGCAAGTGGACCTGAGCTGGAGGCAGTCAACCCAGGACTGGCTTTCCAACCACACTCTCCTTCCTGTGATGGCAGATGTAAATCTGTGCTTTGCAACTGTTTCTAATTCACTCTTTTCTTTGTCTGCCAGTTGGAAGTTGAGGCTTTCATATAAGCGTTTTAGACTCGCTTGAGCTGCCAGCTACTGCCAGAGACATTTTCCAGGAGACAAACAAGAAAGGCAGCTTTCTTAAACTGTTCAGAACATTATCCATCTCTAACCCAAATGATCTACTCTGACTGATAACAATGCCACATTCTGGGAGAGCTCTTTTGCATCACTTGCTCTGTGATTTCCCCCTCCCTCAACTGGAGGTGGTTGAGGTGGAAACTTCAGCCTTCTGCATTCAACACATGTGCTGTAGCACTGCACTATGGAATAAATGAGGTTGTTTAAATTATTCTGTCATACTCAGAGAAATGAGGATAAAGAATACAGTTATAAATGTCTGGTTTGCCAAGACACTTATGGAAAAACCAGGTGTTTTCCTCCCTCAATATATAAAATGAAGAGGCAAGTCTTGGAAGTTCTTTTTAGAACTCATGAAGCAAGCTGAGATAATTTCAACAAAGGCCACATCAGTTTGTTGACTGGCAAATAACCACATTTTCTGTTCCTCCTGATTTTCTACCAGTTCACTTTATGTTCTCTGGTTGGTTCTGTAATAAGCATGAGTTGCCAGCAATTTTGGCATGGAGTGAAATGAGTTTCAGGTTTTGAAGAATGATGGTTTGGGTGAATATTTTGCCCTTTGGAATATCTTGTATTTAGAGGTCAGACTCTGAATTTGTGGCTCTTTCTCTGACTACAAGAATGATAAATGGCTCACACTTGGCTGTTTTGTAGGCCTTGTTCTTGAAAATGTCTGCTTTCTCTTTTATCGAGACAATATTCCTGCCAAAGAAGATAATATAATTTGGAATTCAGTATAATGGTCCAAAGTTTATTTTTGGATAAAAAAAAAAAAAACCTGACAGAACCGTTGGTGTTTGATTCAGAGCATCACACGGCTTTGTGGTCAGGATTGGTTGCATCTAATCAACATTACTTTATATAAGAAAGTCTATTAATCAGACCAGCTTATCTCAAAAGCTAAATAATACTGAACAGTGCAAAATATACCTTAGCAGCAGATCAGGACAGGAGAGTAGCTATATGCTATATAGAAGCAGACAAGTGATGGGACCATCAAGTTGTTTTCTGCAAGATGGGTTCTGGTTTCATTTTATTTGAATAGTAGAGATGGAACAGACCAATTAGGTTATCTAGGCCAATCCTCTACTCAATGCAGAAATCCAATGTAGATCACTGGCAGAGATTGCTGCCCTAAGAGCAAGAACAGATTGGACCTCTGGCCCATCTAGTCCATCAATCTTCTCACAGTGCCCAACTAACTGCATAAAGAAGGCCACTAATCTCCCAGCAGGCCTTCAGATGCATCCCCAAAAGCTAATAGCCACTGATCTCCATCCAGTCACTACTTGGACACAATATGCAATAAAGGAACACTTTTTTTATTATTCTATCTAGTTTTGGTGCTCTGCAAGCTACAGTATATAGCAGAGTTGGCGAACCTTTTCAGCACCAAGTGCCAAAACAGGAGCACGCATGTGCATGTGGGGGAGTGCCAGAAATCAGAAGAGCAGCTCCCTGGCGCACATGCGCGTGCTGGGAAGCTGAGCTTCCGGTTTCCTGGTCTTCCAGTTTCTGGTATGTGTTGCATTCAAAGACCAGCTGCTCTTCGAAGACATGTGCGCCAAAACTCAGAAGAGCAACAGGCAATGGCTGGCATGCCCAGAGAGATGGCTCTGTGTGCCACTTCCGGCACGCGTGCCATAGGTTTGCCATCATGGGTATATAGAAACATGACATAAAAAGATACAGTTTGATGAACCCTAAAAAGATGTGAAATAGGAGTAACATTTACTACTTCTAGTATTCCAGGGTCTCTGCAAATCAAGTAGCCTCTGAAGAAGAAATTATTTATTTTCATGGTGTAAATCTGGAAACAACAGGGAAAAGCCCTTTAGGCCATAAAGGTTGATGAACTCATGAAATTGTATGTGTTCTCTGGCAGTGAAATTCACTATCATGCTAAAGGAATGTAAATGTACAAATGGATCTGAGAAATCACTCTCCCCCAAGCCACAGCTGGATTGCACATCAGGGACAACTCAAGCAAAACAATGAACTGGCACTGAGCAGAGAAAGGAAATGACAACTGGGAGCATGTTGTGGGCAGACTTTCAGAGCAGCTGAGGTGAAAGTGCAAGTTGGAGGCCATAGGCAGGCTAAAAAGTTGCTTCACGAAAGAAGCTGGGAAGAGAAGCAGATATTCCTACATTTGTTCTAAGACAGTTTAACCTAGTAAAGCAAAATGGGAAAGAGAGGAAAAGGTTATTTGTAAGCTGCCATATTTTTCCTGATATATTGAGGCTCAACTATAGGAATACTATTTATCTGCCAATCATCCTAACATGAAAAATGTAACTAGCAATGAAATGACTATATCAAATATACACTTACCTTAAAATTAAAATACCTTTCTCTTAATGTTTATGAAGATTTTCAGTCATCCAGGTCATGGTTGTCCCAAAGGTGCTTTTTCACAAGAGGCAACTGGACTTTCTGGTTTTTTCTTTGAAGATGTTTCACTTCTCAATATGATGCTATCCAGTGTGATAAGCAGATCAATTAATGATATGATCAAGGAGAGTCAGAGTAGACAAAGGAAGTGGGCAGAAAGTCAGGGAATGGGTGGATGCACAGAATTAGAAAGATGCATCAAATTACTTTCCAGCCTTGGATCACAAGTACCTGGTTACATCCCATATTTCCAGGTCATATCTAAACAGTTTTCTAATCTCTAATATATTTTGGAGGTAAGATGCTTCAAATAAATCTTCAATCTATACTTTTAAAATTGAATGTTGGTAACTATAAAGTTGATCAACTCTGGAGATGGAAGGACTACCTGAAAACTGACGCTAATTTCATAGAGATAGAAGGACATTTTTTTTTATGTTGACAGAAGACAAGCATGATCTTGTACTGAATCAGGATAGGAGAGAAAGTTTAAATCTGAATTCTGCTGTGGTGCCATAAAAATCATGCTATTTTAAAAGAAGTCTTTCATCCTGATACAAATAGTAATTGGTCTTATGCACAAATTTTCACTTAAAGGGAAAAAACTTATATAATCAGGTGAGGAGATGCTGAACTAGATGTCTCTGAAAGAGCTTTTAACAATTGCTGTTATTGCAATTACTAATTTCTGGCTCCATTCTTCAAAGATGTCCTTTAATATTTCTGATGTTATAATGCTTTGTGTCATTTTGTAAG
Organism: Arizona elegans; assembly: GCA_022577455.1. Lineage (NCBI taxonomy): Eukaryota > Metazoa > Chordata > Lepidosauria > Squamata > Colubridae > Arizona > Arizona elegans. The sequence goes on from JAKOOJ010000002.1 coordinate 170,119,815, forward strand.
CCTCAATTTTAACTAACATTAAGAACATTGTTATTTTTTTCCTGCTTAGAATCTTTATTTTCCTCTAGTGTCCAGTTTCTAAAATCACCACTTCACTCAGATTTTTTTTCCTATGAGAAGGTGTTTATTTTTTATAGTTACTTTCAAAATCTTAGAGTAAAAGTTAATATTCTAAATTAATATTATATATATATATATATATATATATATATATATATATATATATATATATATATATATATATATATAAATATGTGTGTATATGTATAGTTGAGAAAGGAAAGTTTGAATGGGGATTCAATTCTATGACAGCAATTTAAGATTGTTACAAGCAAAAAAAAAAGGAATATATAGTATATTTGTTTGATCAGGATTAAAATAAGAATTATTTCTATAAACCTCAGGAAACCATTTATGAACTTTTTGTTAACATGCAGAAAGAAATGACATTAATTTCTGGATTATGAATGTGTAAAGGGGGATTATGGAAAGAACTGAATTATGTATGTAATTTTTTAAAAAAAATTTATTGAAAATTATTAAAAATTACAGAAAAAATATAGCAATATGGATAGAATTGCAGAGAGTGATATAATACATATAGAGTTTTAAAGCATCAATTTTCGCCTAGAAATAGTACAAACCTCCATTAAACCAAATCATCAAAAAAGAAAAGATTATCCAGAAGAAAGAATTCTCAGCTGCCATGCAATATTCCTATAAATATTTACCCACAGTCACACTAAGATTATTTTACATTCTTCTTAAGATTTCTTTTTTGCAGCCAAGCATACCAGTGGTCCCAACTCATATATAGCTCCAATTCTTGTCTATCTCGCAAAAGTCTGGTAAGCTTGTCTACCTCTGCACAGTCCATGATCTTTGCGGTTAACATAGCCTCTGATGGGATATTTTTGGATTTCCAGTCTTGCGCAAATGAGATCCTGGCTGCAATGATGATGTGGAGAGCGAGATACCAATTAGATTTATTTAAGTTTTCTGGTTTCATGCCTAGTAAAAACGTTTCTGGGTTCAATTTTATCCTACATCCTATGATTTCTAAAATCCATTTTTGAATTCTGGTCCAATATTCTCTTACTCGGGGAGAAGTCCACCAGTTGTATGTAATCTTATAGGGGTGGGAAAATATTAATTTGTGTGTACTTGATACAAGGAAGAACAGAAGCTGTTCTGTTATTCTTTTTTAAAATATTTTTTAGAAATATTGGATGCTTGCTTTAATATTGAGATCACTATAGCTTTAAAAGGAACCAGAAGAAAGTCTGAATGTAGCAATTCTAGATTTAGATGAGAGATAGTTTGTGACTAAATAATTGATCTTTTGATGTTTTGCTGCTCCTTGAGTCATGACTGAATCTCTAAATTCTGCAAAGTAGTATTTCCATTTGTTCAGAAAAAATTCCAGGGGTGTGGTTTTTGTATTATTTTCCTCATATTGTTCCAGGAGAAGTCTGTTATGTCATGTAGTTTTGTCTGTTCCAAAAATCTGACTAATGTAATACCATACACTAGAGTGTTATAAAGACCACAAATAATGGATTCTCTGGACAGTGAAAAACAAAACAAAAAGTTTATTCTGGCAAGTGAAATAACCAAATAAGAAGAAAGGTTATGGGGTAAAGGAGCAATAGAATCATATTCTGGGCCTCACAGATTTCTAAATGACTAGTGCACATCATTAATAAATATTTCTAAAGAAATGAGAATATTCACAACTTTGCAAAAAAAAATTTCCTTTAATTATCTATTTTTTGTCTTTCATGTATACAATAGTGTGTGTGTGTGTGTGTGTGTGTGTGTGTGTGTGTGTGTGTGTGAATAACAGAGGCTTCAAACTTGTCAGCTTTAAGACTTGTGGACTTCAACTCCACAAGTTGAAGTTGAAGTCCACAAGTCTTAAAGCTGACAAGTTTGAAGACCTCTGGTGTATAATATTCCATCTATTATAATAATATAACCATACTTATATTATTTTCCAAAAATCCCAGGTCCTGTGATAAGATATGAGCTCTATCAGTTGTGCTACTATTTCATATTTTCTTCCTTAACAGAAGTGGTGCAGAGAGAACATGAGGTTTACAAATGGGCAACAGCAGGATCTGACATCTGACCCACCCAGGAAAAAGTCTGCGGGTGAAGCAGCCAACTGCAGAATCAACTTCACATCTGGAAGCATTTTTTGGTCTGAACTATGGAGCAGATTTGTACAAAGAGCAAGATAGAAGCTCCTCCATACTGGGAAATTCTACTGGATTATTGTGTCACAGATGGCCCCATTTGGCTGAGAGCCTCCTGTGGAATTTAAGTCACATAATTGTTGATCTAACTAGAAGTAATTATGAAAACTTAAAAGTAAAAGAGAAAGGAGGGAGTAGGAGGTTTAGTTTTAAGACCTCATGATGGTAAATCAGGGAGAATCTGTCTTTTTATGACATAAAACAGTCTATTTGAATCAAGATGGATTGGAAAGAAGTGAACATGTAGTTTCTAGGAAAGGTAAAACAAATCCAAACTCTTACAAATATACTAAACAGATAAACAAATGCTGTGTTTTGTAGGGTTACAAACAGCTTGTCTGACCAGGATTTCTAGTAGTTTTCTTAGATAAATTTTTGGTGCCTGCTAAAGTAAGTGTCTCTTTTTAAACTTTGTACAGGACATTGGTTTTCTAGCTCTGTTTTTGGCAGAGGGATACATAAGGAGAGCCAGAAGTAGTGAAGTAATTTTCTGGCAAGATGAAACTTTTCTTGCAACAGCATTGGGTTAAGTTGCAAGATTCATTCATGTATCAGCTCTTTATGTATCACTGTTTTATTAGCACGTTGTTAATCATTAAGGAACAGACCAAAGGAGGGGCAGGGTAGACTACATGATTGTGGGGGCTCAGAAATGTTCTTGCCAGTTGGATGGAATGCCAGGTGCAAGTAGTATATAAACTGTAGCAATCTACATAATACGTTCTGACATCATGGACCTAAAATGCTAAAGTGAATCTCAATCCTTTTAGATAATTCCCTCGCGTAGCTGGTAGAATCTGTGACAGATGAATGGGAAATGGGCCTGGGATATTGGAATAGAGAAGTTAGAATAGCAGAGATTCACCATAAGTGGTGGTTGTCATTATTTGCAGGTGGTAGATCAGGTTTAGTTTGACAGAGTTCCAGTTATAGACAGATCATTGAGAGATAATCTTACCAACTGCTGATTATTTGGATTCTTTTTGGTTTGCAGATCTTGATGACAAGGACAGGATGAGATGACTGATCAGTTGTTTGCTTCATTCTTTGCCCTTTCTGGCTGATAAAATTTGCCAGATTAGACTGAATTCATGATTTTGGGGTTGGGTGATCAAAACATCCTTGAGAGTCAGATTTATCTACTTAAAATTTTACAATTGCTGCCTACTTAAAGGAATAAAACCTTCCCTGAACACATTATAGCTTTATAGCTCCTACTGCCTTAAGAAAATTCAAAACATACTTAAAGATCCATCTCATCCTGGGCATCTTTTTTTGAACTATTACCATCTGGCAGATGGTACAGGATAATAAAAACAAGGACAAATAGGCTGAAAAACAGCTTCTATCCCAGAGCAGTAACTATATTGAATTCTACTGTATAGTGCAATATTAATGCAGTATCAGGAGTTTTCAATTCAATTGTATGGAATGCGAAGGATGTGTCTTTGTGTTTTATTTTTATAATTCTAATGTACACTGAAGATTTAATTTCATTGTACGAGGTGAAATGACAATAAACTAAACTAAACTAAACTAAATTTATAGGCCAGCCTCAAATATACAATTGCTGGACATGAAAATTGAAAAGGTGGTAGTTTACAGCTCCAGATGCACCTGTATAAAAACCCAGAGCCTTTCTAGAATTTAGTTCAGAACAGGACATTGATACTGGAAGCCAGATAAGAGTATAACCTGCTATTTTTCTTGGCCCTTTCAACAGAGTGAGATGATGTTGGTCATTATATCCTCCTAGCTATTCCTTTCTGTCAGACGTGCCAGAAAGTGATGCTGAAGAACTACTGTTAATAGTATTATGTCCGTTATGTTATGTTGATTTGACATCTATGTGAAACTGCTAGGACTGATCATTTGGAGTTCATGGGATGCCATTAGTATATTGACTATACCAGTAGAGCCAGTTTGGCCTGAGTGACTTTAGGCCAATCACTCTCTCTGTCCAACTGACCTCAAAGGTTTGTTGTTATGGGGGAAAATATGAGGAGGAAGGAGTAGTAGGTATAATATTTATATACCTTGAATTACCTTGAACCCCAAAGTACTTTTTCCGAAAGCTCATCCAAGAAGCTTTTTCAGTTCTGAAGAAATCAAGAAAGTCCAGTTGTCTTTTGGAAAAAGCACCTTTGGGACAACCATGACCTAGATGATTGAGAATCTCCATAGACCATGAAGTTATTTCTAAAAATAATAAAGGTGGGATAAAAAAGTCTACAAAATAGATAATAAGCTTGTTCTGAAAAATCTGTATTTACTATCAGTTGCTTGCCAGAGACTATTTAGGGTGCTGGTATTGACTATTAAAGCCATGAACAGATAAAGGCCTCATTTTCTGGGTATGTCTCTCCTATTATGAACCCATTTAGCTGGATCGATAGAAAAAGTCCTTCCAGAGATGCTCCTGCTGCAAAAACATCAGCTATCTGACTATGAGAAACGGCTTTCTCCCAGGTGGGGGAGTGACTCGAAGAGGGACTTTTAGCTTCCATTCTCCAATATTAGGACAATGGTAAAATGCTTAACAGACTTTTGTTAATTATTTTTTTTTTGCTTATTTGATTCATTATAATTTAGATTTTAATTGTATAGTTAGGTTTTGTATTCAATCAAAAATAATTAAAAATGTATGCACTTTTCTTAATTAAAAAGTCAAAATTTCAATAATCCACATTTTAAAAACATCACATCTATTCTAAAATTGGAGAAGGGAATCTATTTATCATCTCATTTTGTTAAATAGTTTTTTTAAATGATACCCCTTTGAGGTTTTTCTAGTGCTAATCAGTGGTAGGCACTATATTCATGTCTTTTTAAAATTTGGCTTAAGGGTCTGACTCAAGTCTGGTAGCTTCTGATTCAGCTTGAATCAAGATGGATTATTTGCTGAATCAGTCAAGTGTTCTGAACTGAATTTTATGATCACTGCAGGGCCAGAATGTAACTAATTATGAAAAAAACCCCTACATTTAAAACCTCATCAATCAGCCAAAAGATGTACATGGAATCAGCTTAGTTACAACTGAAGGTTCTAATGTTATGCCACGGTCAACAATTTGTTTGTTAAGTTTAGCAGGAGGATATGATTTTATTCAAAGGTATAATATGTCCCACAATTTCCTGTGATTCCTAGACTGATTGGAGGTTTGCATTTACCATGAGCTTCTCTTAAAAGATGTACTCCTGAACATAAGCAAAAGTGCTGAAAGAATATTGAATGATTAGGTTGCAAAAAGGGCCCATTATAGTGGATGTAGACAGTGGTGAAATGCTCCGAAGCCTGCTACCGATTCGCTGCACACATGCGTGGTGCATGCCAAATGCACGCTTTGCATGTATGTGCACTGCTGGCGCTACTGTACAGCGTTGAAAAAGGAGGCTTAAGAAGCCTTTTCTAAGGTAAGTAGAACAGCGAGGGGGGGGGGAGAACAGCTGTGCCGTGCGATTTAGATTTGCTAGAAAGCAGGATTTCCTGCTTTCTAGCATATCCTGAATATAAATCGCACAGTACAACTGGTTTGTCCGAATCGGTAGCATTTCACCCCTGGATGTAGAGTAGCTTAGTTCCATTATTTCTTTTATTTCTTTTATTTATTTATTTGTCGAGTATGTATTAGATAATATATATAAGTATAAGCATGAATTGAATACATAAAATGAATACAATTAAAGGGAACATTAGGACAGGGATGGCTAGCAGGCATTCATTATATTTGAAACAAGCATCAGATTTCATTTCATTCAGATAGACATTCATTTAATAGTTTAAATGAATAAGAAAAGTAAGAAACAAACCCAGAGACAGGATGTGAAGACCTTTGCCTTCCTCTTTCTTTCTCTTGCCATTTGCCCTAGTAGTCAAAACAGCTAATAGGTGTAAAGAGATGACACTATTGCCAACATTGTTAAATCACCCCAGGATCTGCAGTGACCTATGGCAAACTCATAATATAGGCAAGACCTTGTGTCAGCAGTGACTTCTCCAAAGCAGATGGTATTCATTGGTGACAGGAAGCTCTGCAATTGCACAAGGTTTGACAAACAAGGATTTGACATGCTGAGTAATCCTAAATCTTTATCAGTTTAGACTGAATGTACTCTAAGCATAGGATATGAGTATTTCACACTCAGTGAAGTTCTTCTGCTGGTCACTATTTGAGCCCCATCAAGACATGACATCAGGCGATTTATGCTTGTCTTCTCAATCTCCTGCTGTCCCAGAGAGCAAGTACCTCCCTGAAGTGTACTGATCTTTTGCAATCTTAAAGAAATATATCTAAAAAATGCATGAAACAAATGTTCCAGTTCTGAATGTGAATACATTTATTTGTATTCTTGTATTCCCTCTTTGTATTATGTTAGAGTTGAACAATGTTTTGGTAGCTGTAGGGGTTATTGCACAATTTTGGAAGCTCTGAGGATCCCAGTGGGTGGTATGAAGATGCAGATTAAGGGATGTCAGTTCATATATATTTACTTTGTTTTCTATATTTTAATCTTACATGATGGTTTTGGTTATTTAGTCTCAAAATATGTGGCCGTTACTTTTGTCGATTGTGATAGATGTGCCTTCCGAGAGCCACAAAAATGAGTTTTGGTCCTCTTTAAGAACTATATTAATTCATCTTTTTGTGTTACTGTATGAGTACCAATATATTCTACAAAAATATATATAAAATATATCGATAGGGTTTTTGTAAATAACAAGGGAGGAAGGAAAAACCCTGAGTCCAAATCTGACCATCAAAATGCATATACTGGGTAAATGCATGCTCTGATGAAAACTATATATTGTTAATTAACTATATATCGCTATATATAGTTAATTATATAAATAATTATATAGCGCTAATTAATTAATTAGCGCTATATATAGCTAATTATGATTTCCTCCCCATTATAAATACTATAAATTATCACAATCCCGTACAACAGCAGAATAAAAAAAAAAATCAAAAAAAAAATCAACTTTGTTTACAGAAGGCTGGTTTTTGCTAAAAGTACCCAAACTACCCAAATTGATTGAAATGTCTTTAGATTAAATGGCAAGTGGAGGAAACCTGTTGGAACTAGGTCAGATCAAGGCAGGTTTCAGCTACGCTGCCCTTCACTCAAAATCATAAACATGAGATTATTCTTGCTGACTTGCTCCTTATGTTCTGCATGTGCTTCTGATCTTTATGACAAGAAATTGAAAATAAATGTAATTTTTGAAGTAACAATATTTATTTGTTTATTTATTTAAATGTATATACTGCCCTTCTCCCGAAGTACTCAGGGCGGTGAACAGCCAAAGGTAAACACACAGAATACAAAAATTTAAGAACAGTTTAAAAAACATATTAAACAATTTTGGCCCAACAATTAAAATACCCCCTTTAAAAATCAAATTAAAATTAAGCAATTGGAAAGTTAGGCCAGCCCGGCTTGTTGAAATAAAAAAGCCTTGAGGGCCCGGCAGAAAGTACGTAAATCCGGAATCCCCCGTATCTCCGGGGGGAGCTCGTTCCAGAGGGCAGGTGCTCCCATGGGGAAAGCACATATATCTCAGAAAGAATAATCAACTGATGTCAGCCTTCCCAGTTGTACAGCCAGATATATTGGATCATAACTGTCATTATCTCAAACCAGCATGGCAAAGATTAGGAAAGGCTAATGGATACTATTCAAGTTTTTTAAAAAAATCAAATTGCCATTTTGAATTACTAAAGGGATAATCACAAAATCACAAATGTACATTGCCATAATTTTGCTGGCTCTTCATTATGATATGCCAAGCAGTGGTGGGTTCCTCCCGGTTTGGCCCGGTTCGGCCGAGCCGGTAGTGGTGACGATATGACGTCTCTTTGCCCTCCCGCCCCCCTGCATTATTCTTACCTTTAATTTGGCCCCACCCCCAATCTCTTCGCTGCCTCCCAAGTCCCAGCTGATCGGCTAGAAGGAAAAAAAACTGTTTAAACTCTTGCCATGGGGCTTCAAAGGGCCGCCCTACAGCTGATCAGTGTTAAAAGGCAGTGTGGTGATAGACCAGTGGGCTCGAAAAACAAATGGGTAGACTGGTGCCTCCAAAAACAAATGAGTAGACCGATGCCTCCAAAATCAAATGAGTAGACCCGTGCCTCCAAAAACAAATGGGTAGACTGGTGCCTCCAAAAACAAATGAGTAGACCGATGCCTCCAAAATCAGATGAGTAGACTGGTGCCTCCAAGAACAAATGGGTAGACTGGTACAGCTCTGCAAGCAGTTAAAAACCTGATAGACAAGTACCTGTGCTAAATCCTAAAGAATTGTCACATGACCATCAAACCACTCCCACAAAATAAGCCACGCCCACAGAACCGGTAGTAAAAAATTTTAGAACCCACCCTTTGATGCCAAGGTATAGAGTACGTTGCAATAAATACCACAGAGATATTTAGAAATACTATTATATGCAGAAGCAGCACTGTTGACCCCTCATGGCCAGCACAACTGCTTATGCTTTTTACTACTCTTTGCCAACCTTTTTTAAACTCAAATAATTTTTTATTTTAATAGACAACTAATCAGAGAGTTGAATCTGTCCTTTTTCACTGATCCCCATCTTAGTTTAGTATAGTATTATTATTTTTTTACATTCAGTGCATTATATTGTTATTTTTCTAATACTTTTTGTGCTCAACTCTTTCCTGGAAAACAAAAAAATGGGATTGTTATTTTTAGATATCGTTCTCTCTCTCTTTTTTTTTTTTGCCTGTAATGTTTTAACAATGAGTTAGAAATATTCCCATTCTATTTTTATCACAGGCTTCCTTCCTCCTTTTTATTGTTTTTTTAAAAATATTTTTTAAATTCATTAAGTTTTTTCCCCCTTAGGATTATTTTTGCATAACACTCTTGTGTTCTCATTAATCATTTCTCTTGGAAAAGAAAAAATGTTATTTTTATTTTTTTTATGCTTACTTAATATGTTTACTTAATGCATTAATAGATTACTTAAATGTGTTTTTAAAACCCACAAACGTACAAATCTTTTATGCACTAAAATCCTGTCATACATAATTATTTATGCAGTATTATGTTTTGTTGCATTTATATATATATATATATATATATATATATATATATATATATATATATATATATATATATATATATGTAAACTTTTAAGTTAGTTCATGTAATTTCTTGCAAAAAAGTCTGAAAAAGTCACCTCTCTTTGTCTATTTTACTACCAGGAATCCATACTGGAGGATTATTTAGAAATTTATGACGAACTCCCATTGATTACAGTGAGCTCATTGTAAAGTTGCATTGATTAGGCTAAGACAGAATATGTCAGAATGAGCTAGCTATGGGACAAACTCTTGGTTGTGAAGCTATTTTTGAATAAATTTCGAGCTCTTAGATTTCTTTCTGCTTCCCTTTTATTTCCTTCTATTTGCTTTTTCTTGTAAGATATTCAAATAATTTCTAAACATTTTCATCAATTATTGTTTGGACCACCCCGCTGTTTTGATTCTCATGAATTCTACATTTTAGAGAATCCAATCTGACTCGGGACTAGAGGTTTATTCTTCCGAGCTTTCGGACTCATGCTGGAGCCCATCTTCAGGGAACTTCTCTCTGTCCGAATTGTGTGCACTAGGCTGCTCTATGCATTTAAAATGGAAATGTATGAGCAAATAAAAGGGACACTCTTTTATTTGTTTATACATTTTATCAGCGGCTCCTGATATTGGAATCCCCAGTATCAGGAGTCATTGCAGAAACAGTCCTGTATGAACTAGAACACATTGCATTCAAAACTACACACCTAAATTTTGGCACTGCTATGTAGATGACACATTTGTCATCATCAAAAGGAATGTGCTAAAAGACTTTCACACTCCATTGAGCTCCATTTCCGGGGCATACAATTCATAGGGGGGGGGGGAAGAAATAACTAGACAATTGCCATTTTTAGACTGTCTTATCAACAGACAAGAAGATGGAAGTCTAGAAAGCTAAGTGTATCACAAGGCTGTCAACATTTTATGCATTCTGAGTTTCAACAGTAACCATCCACTGGAACCTAAAAAAGTTGTGTCAAAAAAGTTGTGTCATTACATGGCAGGGTGAGAACCCACTGCAGTACCCAGCAAACAAAACAGCTGGACAGCAGGTACCTATGTAAACAATTCAGGCAGAATGGGTACCCACAAGCTTTTATGACAAGATGCCTGCACAACATGAAGGGCAGACAAAGGAAGAAAGAAGGTACATGAACAAATAAATGGCAACCCATGCCATACATCAAAAGCATTTTGGAAGCAGTAGAACGCAATTTCTGAGATCTGCAAGTGTGCATCATCCACCACCCAGACGCTACCATATAAGGACAAAACATGAATTACAAAGATTGCTTGGAAGTAGGAGAAACTTCTAATGTAATTTATCAGATTCCCTAAATGGATTGCCCCTGTGATATGTAGGACAGACAAGGAGGAAGCTAACCATCAGATTGCAAACACAAAATTAAGCAGTTAGACGAGATCACCCAAACTCATTGGTGGGCATGCATTCAATTTTGCAGTTACTAAGATTGTTGACTGAGCAGGGACAAAAATAGCTAGAGGAATGATTGTAGCCTGGGAAATGGCCCCTTGTCAGTCAACAGGAGTCCTGATTTACCACCAGTTTACCAGGTACTTAGGAGCTGAGGGCATGGCAGCACAAGGGAACAACAATCAATGACTTAATAGCCAGCCATCAAGACCCCAATTAATAACTAAAAACCACACACAATCAGGCTCCACATAAAAAGTATGCATAGAATAGCCCAGTGCATACATTTTGGAAAGAGGGAAGTTCCCTGAGGATGGGCTCCAACACAAGTCCGAAAGCTTGGAAGAATAAACCTCTGGTCCTGGTGACCGACTCAGTTTGGCTCGTGCAACATTATCCTGGAACGTGTATATTTGTTTTCATTCTACATTTTGGATCCATTATGTGATAATTATAGATAAAAGCCACTTGATCTTATGTTTCAGTGCAAACTGTCCACATCTGATGCTTAATACAAACACTGCTTTATGTTTTCTCCAAGATTAATTCATTATAGTGTGTCTTTGTTTTTCTCTATATAATCAGGAGTGAGCCATTAATTCATTAACCTGGCTTTTGACTTTATTTGATTTAATTTCAATAAAACTTTCAAAGGTTTCACACCTCTAAACTGGCCATTTTGGTGAAAAGAAAACTTCAGTTTCGCTAGCTATGCATTCTCTTCTGATTGCAATATAAACAGATCTCTCTCCTATTTACTTATTTTATTCTTTTCTTGAACAATGAAGTTAAACATTTTGAATTTTCTACTCCTTCCACCTCATTTCTTTAGTTTTTGTGAATTATATTTTTTAAGCATTAACCCTCTACCCCCAATTTAAAAATTCCCAAATGTTTTGGAATCCCTTGGAGGAAATTGCTGAAGGGGTTAAATTGCAGCAGGAACCCTGTTTCTCCATCTCAAAGTGCTAAAGTTGAACTTCAAGTTTCTAATCAAAAGTTGAAACCAGATGAGAAAGAAATGCCAAGATTAATATGAAAAGTATGTTAGCGAAAGATCAAATGAAAAAAAAATGAAAATGTTTTCAATTGAGCAGCGTGTTCCTTCTACAGCGTATTTATGTAAAAGCAAGCTGCATGAGTGCCTTTCACACACAGGTGGCAATCAATTCTGCTTTGAGGAGTGGGACAGCACTTACATAGACATTAGATTATGGTATTAATACTCTTAACTCTCTCCCCACCCCAATCTTCCTAGGATTTCTCTTGATATGATGTGACAGAAGCAGATGTTTTTAAGATTATTTTTATTTTTCTGCAACATGAAAATCTGTTTACTTATAATATTTGTGACCCACTTTTTATCATAAACAATGATTCCAAAAGTAAAATTCAAAAATCAGTACAGATAATCCTTGACTTACAACAGTTCATTTAGTGACCCGTTCAAACTTACAATGGCACTGAAAAAAGCGACTTATGACTGTTATTCACACTTATGACAGTTACAACATCCCCATGGTCATGTGATTAAAATTCAGAGGCTTGGTATTTGTATTTATGATTGTTGCAATGTCTTGGCGTCATTTGATTCCCTTTTGTGACCTTTTGATAAGCAAAGTTAATGGGGAAGACAGATTCACTTAACAACCCTGTTATTATCTTTATACTTGCAGTGATTCCCTTAACAACAGTAGCAAGAAAGGTCATAAAAAGGGGCAAAACTCACTTAACAACTGTCTCTCTTAGCAATAGATATTCTGGGCTGAGATTGTGGTTGTAAATTGAGGATTGCCTGTAAAAGACAATAAAATCTCATGTGTTGCGGCCTGCGGAGCTGGCAGCAGAGTCCGACAGTGAGGAGGTTGGGAAGGGACAGGGGCCAGTCCTGGAGTCTGGGGAAGGCTCGGACGAGGGCTCTGCATCGGAGGCAGAGAAGGGGCCAGGATCATCTGGGAGTTAAGTGCTGCCTCCAGAGCCTCCAGAGCCAGACATCAGCGAGGCAGAGGAACAGGGGGACCCTGTTCCCAGTGCGGGCATGCGCAGTGCTGCCAGAAGGCAAGAACAGTTAAAACAAAAGGGACAACTCGGGAGTAGGGCTTGGAGATGATTGGTCCCTCCCATAAGACATAAAAGAGGAGCAAAGGCACGTGAACCTTTTCAGGAAGCAACGTTGTTTGTTCTGATCGGTTTAAACTCTGAAGCTCCATTTTGACTCTGTGCTTCATGTGGCCTTGCAAAGCTAATTGCCAATTAGGTCTTTGGCAGCGTGTCAAGGGAGATAAAGGTGGGTGCTTATCAGTCTTATCCCAAACGACTGTGGCAGATTTCTGTCAGACTCTTTACCAACTCTTTGTGAATCATTATCGGCTGTCAATGAACAATAATTCACAGCCATTGAAATAAAAAGAGGGGTTTTGGGACTAATCGTGTGCTTTTTACTGTCTCAGGAAGCCTAGGTCAGAACACCATGAAAATCTAAGAAGCTAAAAAACAACAACAGCTAAGTGAATGGAACACCAAGTGAAGCAGTAGAACTAATATAAACAAAAGTCTGGATGAACAAGTAAGTCTTCAGCAAACATCAGAATTTTCTAAGAACCTGAGCAGTCAGTGGAAAGATATCCATAAATAGAGAGCTATTACAGAGATGTATGGACTCACTATACCATAGCTATATCAATGGGTAAAACCATAAGTAGAACCCCCCACCCTGGCTAATGTCCTTGTATGGGTTGGCTGCTAGTAAGAGAGGCAGTCTATTTTAGATCTGAACCAATTCATAGCTGTAATCACTAGAATCTGTGTCTTGAATTAGACATCTTTCAGAACTGGTGTTAGATGATCCCACTTAGCTGCTTCCCTTAGAAATCTAGTAGCTGCATTCTACATTTTTCAAAGATAGTTCTATGTAGAATCAATAACACACATAAAAAATCAAACTACTGTTATCATAGAATAAAGTGGCAAGAAGGTAAGATGAGCTGTATAATAATACAAAACCTTAAAATAATTGACTTGAATATGTGGTCAGAGACATGTTTGAAAAATGAAATATGAGACCACTGAAATGACATAACTTCAGTCTTATTTAAGATGAATACTGGAACTGATGCATAACTGAACTCTACATGCTGGAAAATATTTGACTCCATACTGGTGAACGTACTGTAATTCCTATCATCTAGCAATTGGGACAGCACTTCTCTTATCTGAATCTATGTAAATACAAGAACATCAAATCAATCCTGGGCCAAGACAGAATACTTGAGTGGAAAGAAAGAGTCACCAATTGCTATTTATTATATGACAAGGTTATATTTATGTATTAGGCAGATTGGTAAAACAATGACAGTCAACATGGAAGGCTACTTTTCTACTGAATTGTTTTCCAAAACAATCCCATGAGGTCATGAAATATACAGATAAAAGTTCATAGAAGGAAATAAAAAACACTTTTAACCAAATGGTATATTTTTTTTCCAATGATTTGAAATTTGTAAATAGAAATTCACAAGCAACTGGGAAGCTAGTCGTGGTTACATTGTTAAGAAATAGGTTAGACTTTCTAGATGCCAGAATGAATTTTCGCTGGTCTTCCCCTAGAGTTTCCAGAACTCTAATTCCCTTTACAAAATACCCTTTACCTGCTGCTGTGCAATGACAAGGCAAGATTTCACAGAAGAAAATCAACAAAGAGTCTTGTTCCTAAACTTCAAAACTATGCGCAACATGGTGTCTCTAAGTATAATTGATGACATAATAATGAATGAAAGAGTCTGTGGGCTACTTAAAAGATTAAAATAAAGTTCTGACTAATGACATAATAATGCTGTGCTCATCTACAATACTTTGTTGATCTGATATTTTGTAAGTTTAATGACTTTCACCCTACCCTGGATGTATTAGACATGAATAATCATATTTGTGGATAAATGAGGTGAGCATTATCCCAGCCATGTCACATTTTTAAAAGGATTCCAACTTTTCATTCTTTAGTGGTCTCACTCACTTTTCAGCTCCCTTGCTTTATGATTAAACTGAAGCGGGAAGGAACAATGATTCAGGTTACAGTACTAGAACACTTTAAATGTGGAACGCCTGCTTATATACTGTAGCTCCACTAATTTAAAAAGAAGCCTACAAGTAATTTAGGAATGGAGAATCTGCTTCATATGCAAAGGTCCCAGGCTCCTCTCTAGATTCTTGTCTGAAAACTTGGGGAGCTACTGCCAGCAAACAATGATGACAAGTAGATGGCAAGTCCCTGTCTTGCTATATGACAGATTACTTTGTTCGTATGCCAGGATAATTTATTATGCCCATATTGTAGATCAGAGATGAAGCAAAACGATACAGTTAAAGCCACCTAGTAAGTTCTTGGAATATGTGAGATTTAAAGATGAGCACAGTTCATCTTAGCTCTTAAATTACAGCATTTGACAGAATTAAGAGTAGCACTGAGAAGAAAGCATAAACATTGTCTGGCCCACTAATTAATATTCACCCCATCTCTGGTCAGCGTTTGGGGTTTGGATCTATTTCTCATGTTATTATGGTTGATTACACAGTCATCCAGATGTTCGGACTGGATTTGGCATTTTTATCTATCTATCAAATTCTATCTATCTCAAGGACCTGAGATAGGCAGATGTGGATGTTTGATGGTGTTAAAAATATCATAACAGAATTTGCAGCCCATCTAATGGTTCAAGGCAACTCTGAGTGGCTGATAATATACCTTATAACTTTCCTAATCATTACTCCATCCATTAATTATAAGGCATTTCCAAGCAGATGACTTTTGTCACCATTAAATTAATTAACTCTATATAATTTGTTAAGTTGGGTGAATGAGGATGCAGCAAGCCAGAGTAGTGAGTGACAACAGCTCTTTATTATAGGGTGAGACTCCAGCCACTGACCTGGGGAGCCAGCTCCCTTTATATACCTTGCAGCTGTGGTGGTCAGCCAATCAGCTGAGGGTCAGTTAATTCGAACTTCCCGCCAAACAAACCTATTTACATAACACTCCTCCCCTCCCAGAAGTCACTTGGGGTGTTATTTGCATACAAAGTCTCTCAGGTGACTAGGGCGTGTGCGAGTCCTAGCTGACCTGCGCAGTTCAGTCGGAGGGGCGGCGTTGAGCAGGTCGGAGGGACTTTCTGTTTCTCCCTGCTCCGCCAATGAGGCCTCCGGGACCTCCTCGTGGGCGGCGACTTCTCCGGCTGTTGGGACTACCTCGACGGGGCGGCGCTGGATACCAGAGTCCGCAGCTAAGTCCTCCGCTCTACTCGGGCTAGTGGTTTGTGCTTCTGGTTGGTAGTCGTGGTCGGAGATGGGGTCGTCTAATGTATCTTCGGTGTCTGTGGTTACTCTTTTTCTTAATTGGTCAATGTGCCTGCGCCAAACTCTCCCGTCCCCCATGTCTACCCTGTATGACTTGGGGCCTGTGATTTCTGTGATTGTTCCGGCCTCCCAGAGTGGGCCCTGTCCATAGTTTCTAGTGTGTACCGGTGTTCCTATGGTGAACTCTCTAAGTTTCCTCTCCCCCCCCTTGAAGACCTCTGGGGAGTAGTTGGGGTTGAGTCTGTCTAGTATTCCCCGGAGTTTCCGTCCCATTAGTAGTTCGGCCGGACTTCGGCCTGTGGCTGTACAGGGTGTGGAGTGCTGGGCTATTAAGAATTTGTCTACCCTTTCCTGCCAGTCTCCGGAGCTCAAGCGTGAAAGGGCCTCCTTTGCTGACCTCACAAATCTCTCCGCCTGTCCGTTACTAGCCGGGTGAAATGGGGCAGAAAGGACATGTCTGATCCCAAGTCCCGCTAAGTACCCCTCGAACTGTGTTGCGGTGAACTGTGGCCCGTTATCTGACACTAGGATGTCCGGTAACCCATGTGTGGCGAATAACTGTCTTAGCTCTCTGATGGTTGCGTCGGTGGTAGTGGCCTTCATTAGCTTGATCTCCAGCCATTTGGAGAATGCGTCTACGACGACCATGAAGGTCTGTCCATGGAATGGGCCTGCAAAGTCAATATGTATTCTGGACCAGGGTCCCTGGGGCCTTTCCCACTCCCTCACGGGTGCCGTTGGCGGGTCTGATCTGGACTCTTGGCAGGGCTGGCATCTCCCCACCCACTCTGTAATGTCTGCATCCATGCTGGGCCACCAGACGTAGCTCCTGGCTAGCCCCTTCATTCTCACAATCCCAGGGTGCCCCTCATGCAACAACGTTAAAACTTTTTCCCTTAAGCGTGAGGGAATAACAACCCGCTCGCCCCATAGTAAACAACCCCCTTGCATTGTCAATTCGTCTCGTTTTCCCGCGAACGGTTTGAGTTCCCCGCTCCCAATCTTTTCCGGCCACCCCCTCATGACCCAACTTGCGACTGTCCGGATCACGTGGTCCTTGGTTGAGGCTCTTGCAACCTCGGCTGATGTTATGGGCCCAGAGTCCAAAACGTCTATCAGCAGGATGGGGATGCCAGGTGTGGGGTCTTCTAGGCTGTCGGGTAGTGGGCATCGGCTGAGTGCGTCCGCGTTGCCCATGTTCACCCCTGGTCGATGTACCAGGCAATAGGAGTATGCTGCGAGGAAGATGGCCCAGCGTGTCATCCTGGGCGATAGTGCTGCCGGGGTTGGTCGATCTCCCGCGAGGAGACCCAGGAGTGGTCGATGGTCTGTGATTAGCTCAAAATCCCTCCCGAACAAGTACTCGTGGAATTTCTTTACTCCCGAAATGGCGGCGAGGGCCTCCTTGTCGAGCTGACTGTAATTTCGCTCGGCACTTGATAGAGTTCGGGAGTAATATGCGATGGGCGCCTCCAGGCCATTCGGGAGTCTATGGCTCAGGACGGCTCCCACCCCGAATGGGGACGCGTCACATGCTAGAACAAGGGGAAGCATTGCGTTGTATTGAATTAAGAAGCTTTCAGCTGATAGTAGTTTTTTAATGCCGGCGAATGCCCTGTCTTCAGCCTCCCCCCATTTCCAAGTGGCTTTCTTGGTTAACAGTCTATGTAGGGGTTCTGCCACTGTTGCCTTGTCTTTGAGGAAGATGGCGTAAAAATTTAATAGTCCCAGGAAGGCCTGTAACTCTGCCTTGTCCTTGGGGGTGGGTGCTTCTCTGATTGCCCTGATCTTGCTTTCTGTGGGGTGTATGCCGGTGCCATCTACTCTGTATCCTAGGAATTCGACTGAGGGGACTGCGATCATGCATTTATTGCGTTTTACTCTGAGTCCCGCGTCCCTGAATTTCCTTAGGACCTCCCTCAGCCTTTCTCTTAGCTGCTGCTCATTGTCCGCGGTGATGAGCACGTCATCAAAATAGGGCACCACCCCGGGGATCCCTTGTAGAAGCCGTTCCATGGTACTTTGGAACAGTCTGGGGGCCACGCTTACTCCGAATTGCAAACGGGTGCACTTGAAGGCCCCTCTGTGGGTTACGATAGTCTGTGCCTCTGCGGTAGCGCCATCTACTGGCAGCTGCTGGTACGCCTGCGCCAGATCGAGTTTTGCGAATATCTTGCCGGGGCCCAGGGAATGCAGTAAGTGGTGAACGACTGGCACTGGATAGGCGCTCTGCTGCAGGGCCTTATTAATTGTGCATTTATAATCAGCACATATGCGCACTGACCCGTCCGGCTTGACCGGTGTCACAATTGGGGTCTCCCATTTGGCGTGGTCGACTGGAACGAGCACCCCTTGTTTGATCAATTTATCCAGCTCAATGTCTATTTTGGGCTTCAGGGCAAATGGTACCCGCCTGGGCTTTAAACGGATGGGTGCGATGTTGGGGTATAGATTAAATGAAATCGGGGTCCCCACATACTTGCCAAGCCTCTCGTTGAACACGTCCTGGAACTCCTGCATCAGGTCTTCCTTCAGGGTGCTTCGAACGTTCCTTACTCCGGTGAATCCCATGCCTAGGGCTCTAAACCAGTCCATGCCCAGGAGGCTGGGAAGGTTGTCGCTGACGATGGTGAGGGGCAGTTTCTCGGTAAACTCCCCGTACTGGACTTGGAACTCGCCTCTGCCTTCGACGGGTATGCGGTTCCCTTGGTAATCCTTCAGTCTGCGAAGCTGTGGCTGGAGCTGTCGCTTGTGTGCGCTGGGGATGATTCTCTTTAGGTTTTCCCAAGACATGATGGATATCGGCGATCCCGTGTCTATCTCCATCTGGCACTCCCGTCCCTCGATCTCGACTGTGGTGTAGGTCTTTTCTCCAGGCGAGGTGCAGGTCCGTGCGATGCGAATGGTGTAGGCCCCAGCGTCTTCAAATTTCGCGCCCTTCCGGTTTCCGCCATCCCTGTTGGGCCTTCGGTGTGGCGCCGTCTCGGATTGGGCCGTTTGGCCACGTGGTCTGTAGCTCTGGTGTGTTTTCGACCTACAGACTCTAGCGATGTGGCCCCTCTTCTCACAGGAACGGCAAACGGCATCCCTGAACTTACAGTTCTGTCGTGAGTGGGACCCTCCACAGCTGGCGCATCCATCTCTGGGCTCCCTCCGGGCTGTGCGGGACTGCTCGGTGCGGTAGACCTCTTCTTCAGACTCCCCCTCGCTCGCGGTGCTCTCGATGCACTGGCGCCGTCTTCTGCATTGTTTTGGTTAGGTGGGAGCTCTTTAATCTCTCAGCGGCCTTTACTGATGACTCTTGCGCCCTGGCCTCGTCTAGCGCGATGAGTAGAGTCAGGTTTGACCTCGCAAGTAGCCTCCTCTGGAGCCGGCTATCTCTCACTCCGCAAATTAGTTGCTCTAGGAGCATCTCATCCAGGTCTCGGTACTCACATTGGGTTGCGGCCTTACGCAGGGCAGCGACGTACTCACTGATCGATTCTCCCTCCTGCTGGAGCCGTTGCCGGAATTCGTAGCGCTGCACGTACTTCGATGGCGTTGGTGCATAGTGGTCTTTCAGCAGGGTCTGTAGCGTCGACCAGGAAATGTTGTGGACCGAATTCGGCTCCGACAATGCTTCGGCTGTGTCGAAAACCCTTGGCCCGCAGTGACTCAGGAAGAGGGCTTTCTTCCGAACGTCCGGTAGCCCTTGCATGTCGTTAGCCACCATGAAGCACTCGAACCGGGACATGTAGGATCCCCACTTCTCTTCCTTGGGGTCGAAAGGCGCTGGCGGGGTGTAGGCAGACATCGCTTCGGGATTCTCCTGTGTTCCGCTCGCTCGTCTGACTGGATTCGGATGCAGTATCGGGTCCCCCTTTCTCTGAACGTGGCTTCAGCTCCTTTGCGTGTGGCTTCAGCTCTTTTGCGTATGGCTTCAGCTCTCCTCTGCTTCTGGCCTCAAAATCCCACCTTCGTCGCCAATGTTAAGTTGGGTGAATGAGGACGCAGCAAGCCAGAGTAGTGAGTGACAACAGCTCTTTATTATAGGGTGAGACTCCAGCCACTGACCTGGGGAGCCAGCTCCCTTTATATACCTTGCAGCTGTGGTGGTCAGCCAATCAGCTGAGGGTCAGTTAATTCGAACTTCCCGCCAAACAAACCTATTTACATAACATAATTGATACCCCCAATGTCATATCAGTGTTATACTGGTCCCTGTGACTATCTCCTAGAGTATTTAGGCTGTATTGAAGACTAGCAGACTTTGTAGGAGTGGCATGTTACCCAAAAGAAGTTGTAGTACCTATATGCCTGAAACGTCTCCATTTTAGCATAGTAATATATGGATGAAGCAAACATTAGGCATGTATTTTTATGTTACTGCAGTTGTAATTCTTAATTTTTTTCTTTGCTTCTAAGATTAAATAAAAATGATCAATAAAGTAATTAATTAAATAAAATTAATATTTTTTTTTATTCTGACCTACAGATGTAGGTCAGAATTAACTAGGTAAATGGCATTAAGAAGTGTGTTTATTGGATAAAGATTCCCTTTCTGAGGGAGATGGGCAATTCAAAAATGTGAAAACTATATAAATAAATGATTAAAAAAAAAACCTTGTAGCTTCTCATGCGTTAGCTGTTCATTGTTTAGCAAGCATTCTGTAGCATTTGCCCAAATTGGCAGGAATTCCACTTTTCTACCACTTCCTGAAATTCTGATCAAAAGCAGATTTGTTTTTGTCACCACCTAACCAGCAGATTCTGCTCATGCAGTTCTGAGCCCATGAAGAGATGTTGCCATATGAAGAATGCTCTCTTATATTCACCTTCATTATCAAAGCCACATGTTCAGTTTCACTGAAATTGTCCTGCTCTTCCATCTGGCACAACTTTTACCATTAGCAACCTTTTCTTGATTCAGAAAAAAAGAACTTTCCACTTTGGAAACTCCTTAGCCACTGAGGTTTCCTGCTGATTTATTTCAAGTTGTTTCATTGACCTAGTTACTCATACTGTATAATTCAGATGATGAATATCTGATAGCCCAGACATTTGAGTCATATCTTACCTTATTGCTCATGTAATAACAGGCCGGTGCCTGTTGATGGCAACAAATAAATGGCTATGCTAGGCATATGAAAAAAGACCTCTTCCTTGTTCAGTGCTGTGTGTTAGAAAGCGATGCAGTAGTTTTCTTCAACTATGCTGTCTTGAACTCTGCTGGTTTCTTTATTTATAATTTAAATTTGTAGATCGATCTATCAGTCATCTATATTTATCTATCTGTCATCTATCTTTATCAGCATTATCTATCTATCATCTATCTATCTATCATCATCATCTATCTTTATCATCAATATCTTTATATCTATCATATATATCATTCTATCTATCTATCTATCTATCTATCTATCTATCTATCTATCTATCATCAATCTATCATATATCCTTATCATCATTATATCTGTCTATCTATCTATCATCTATCTATCTATCTATCTATCTATCAATCAATCATCAATCTATCATATATCCTTATCATCATTATATCTGTCTATCTATCATCTATCTATCTATCTATCTATCTATCTATCTATCATCAATCTATCATATATCCTTATCATCTTTATATCTATCTATCTATCTATCTATCTATCTATCTATCTATCTATCCATCCATCTACCTACCTACCTATCATCTATACTCCCCTCATCTCCATACAAGACTCTGGGTGGCTCAAAAACAATTAAAAACAGTATAAAAACCGGAAACCAATACAATAAGTAAAAATATTAAGACAATATAAAATCATATAAGGTTACTTTGTGTAAGATGGATGGCCATATAAATTTGACAAATAAATCATTAAAAAAGTACAGCCAAAGTAATAATCTCCATACATGACAGTCAATGTAGCCTCTGCACCAGCTGTACTGTACTCCCAGGTCCCCACACTATAGACAAAACTATGCTTTTAAGGCCTGTTTTCAATGATTCTCATACAAAGATTTTTGAAAAGCATGTGTTAGAGTCCCCCTGATTTTTGTATTGCTTGAAGTCTCCCAATTTTAGTAGCTGGAAAGTGTAGAGGAAGTTTTTCTGGCAGCTATTGGACATCCATGCCATAGAAGAAAGATCATTCTTAGTTAGATCAGAAAGTTAAGTGGTTCTTCCTATTGCCTCTTCTAGTTACTAGAACCGCTGGTGAGGGTGTAAGATAAGAACAGGTATCTTATGCCTCTGGGTGGTGAGGAACCTCCATAAGACAAAGTGACTTCCTTGCACAAGTTTGCTGTTGAGAAACTTTGATATGGAATGCATATGGCTCCATTATAGTTGGATTTCAGGCGAATTTTAAAGATTTGTTGCAATCTGCAAATGGTTAATTCTAGGTTTTTATATTCTATCATACTATTATTTTCTCTCTTACAACATCTGTGTTGGCTTTATTACTGATATATTTATTTATTGGATGCGTATTTCACCTCTCTTTCATGATCTCAAGGTAGCATGTGCAATATTTTCTCTTCCATTTTTTCCCCACAGCAACTCTGTGAAAGAGGTTAAGTTGAATTTACTAGCTCAAAGTCACCCAGTACTTTGTGACTGAAGATGAATCTATGTATAAAATGTTTTCTTTTAGTGATTCTACTTAGAACTAGTGTTTCAAACTCACTTCCCCCTACCTATTAAAAGAGTAAGTTTTAAAAATGCAGATGTAATTCCATGACATGCAAATCTGTGGATAAGTCTCCTTTCTTGAATTGTCCGTTTTTATAAGGAGATGATTTCACATTTCTGGATGGATAGTATTATGTAAATCATGGTGCCCACAGATTGAACATTTCACAAATATTCAGATCATAGACATATCTATACTGGTGTCCATTATATGACAATGGGTGGCTGAAATCTTTTTAAAAAATTGTAAGATGTTGTAAAAATTGTAAGATGAAAAAATGCCATGAGGTGTTTTCTATATTACTATTGTGGCCACAATACTAGCTTTCTACATTTTCGATAAATCATTTGTTAGTTTTTTCCTGTTCATATTCTTCCATTCAGTGGCAGCCACTGCACACTGATCCTTACAGGAATAAAGTTTTCACTTTCACACTGCTGTTCCTTCAAAGTTCACAGCTGATAAAGTTAAAGACATTGTTTGCAATATAGATTAACACAATTCATCACTTTGAAATACCGGGGCATTTAGATTACTTCACTTCATTGTAAAAATAAATACCAGAAATTTTAGATTGACCTTTGACTCAGAAATGAAGTGGATTTAAACACAGGAGAATAAACATTGAGGAGGCCACAGCCATTTCAGCAGCCACGATTCTTCCTGACACCTCTTCCTATTTAAGCATTTGCACTTGATTGGAGTTGATGGTGGGCCCCTTGTTCTTTTTTCAGAACAAAAAGGAATAAAAGTCCTTAACATCATGCTAAACTATATTTAGCAGTATTAAGCGTCAACCAGCAATCTAATGTCTCTGGCCAGTAGTGAACTTGATACTGAAAAACATTTTCCTTTTTTTCCTCTTCTTTTTCTGGTAGTTCTGCATGAAAGATGCATTTAGGAAATACATTTATTTATTCAGAGAAAATTTAAGAGATTTTTTTTCTTTAATTAGATATAAAAATGTTATTCCATGATGCAGATTTGATGGATTTTTTTGTAAAAAGCAAGAGGTAGCAAATACCTGAAAATAACAAAATACAAATGCTTACTTTTAAAATCAAATGAGTTAAATCTACCTACATTTTGAGAGGTACTCAGTCTGATGATTTGATCATCAAAATGATTTTTTGTAAAATAACATTATTCAAGTATGAAAAAGAAGATATCTGGTATGGTGCTTAAGGCATCAAGCTACAAACTGGAAGAACCATAAGTTCTAGTCCCACCTGAGGCTCAAAGCCTGCTGGGTGATCTTGGGCCAGGCACCTTCTCTCAGCCCTAGGAAGGAGGCAATGACAAATAAGTTCTGAAAAGAAATGGCAGTCTCTGGCAATTGGGCATGATTGAACAGAAGAAGAAAAAAGAAGAAGGCAAGGCTAACATAGATGGAGGTGGAGATCAAAATAGAAATACCTAGATAACTTCACACTGATTTTCACAATATGTTACTGTGGAGAAAAATCTGAAATTATTTTAGATTAAAAGGTGGAAGAAACAAGAAAAAGTGAAAATGCATTACACATATTTTTTGCAATTCCTGCAAAAATTATACGGGGGTTCTGGAAAGATAGATGAATATTACAGTGAAAGAACTATAACACATGAACATTGACTCACTTCAGTTCCACTGCTTAACTAATCATCACACCATAACTAAACTGAAGTCTGTATATCATTTTGAGCACACTATTATATCTGCGATCTATTCTTTTATTTCTAAGTGCTGTCTCAACCTTACCAGTGAAAGATTTCCAGATGTAGAGTTCCTAAGACTATCAACACATTTCTTGTGTTTTCGGTGTACTATTTGGCAGGTTACATTTTAATGCCTATCCTGTGAAAAAGCAGGGAGTGTGCAACATATGTGCTATCGCTACATATGTTTGTATGGATGTGCTTACTTTATTACAAGTGGCAATCAAGTCAAGCTGAGCTTTGTACTTGTTTTTTAAAGAAATAAAACTGATGCTAACTAAGATGTATGGTAAATAGGCACAAATGCTATATCAGGTTTACTATAAATCCAGTTCTTTTTAAGCAGAAGGTCATCGTGAAATACTATTAGAAAAATTAGTGTTGGATGACCCATCATTTTCACATTAACTTAAAGCAATGCCTTCTCAATGGAAAATGAAGATGAGATCCATTTTCAGAAAAAAGGCCTCCATTGAGTTGAATACTATAAATATTCCCTGAATTTATTAAATACTATAAATGTATTTATATTTATATTTATATTTCCTATGTCTTAACTGGCTATCTCCTTCAGAGAGGAATATTTACAAATATAAATAATCAAATTCTTATTTGGTAAAAATACTTTGGAAGCACAACACATCTTTGAATATAGTATAATTAAAAATAAAACTTAACTATGGATGGATAAGGAGGAAAAAAGGGAACAATAGGAAAAAATCCCACATTTTTTTTCTCCATGAAAAACATTTAGATTTGAATCTCAGTCATATCTAAAAATAGGATATTTTCTCCCGTCCAAATAGAATAAAAGCCGGTTCTTCCTCACAAGCTTTTCCTCCTGAAATAGATACCAGATGGAAAGATTATGTTTCAATACAGGGTCCTCCTTCTACCCACCAGGTCTCTAAGAACTGAGAACCAGAGTATATTGTTTATATTTAATTTAATGTATTAGTTTTTTTAAAAAAATGTCCAACTTCAGATATCTGAGCAATGAAAATAATGTGTACCAATGCTAGAACCTTATCATCTCGGAGTATTTTTAATTATTTATTTCCTCATATATAGTTAAAAACTTTTGTGTCTGTCATAGTACTTATACTCTTTCCTGTCTACCTTGAATAACATGAGCTTTAATTTTAAAACATCCACCATATAAAAGAAAAGGTAACATATTTTGACATATGTGAAGTGGTCACATATGCAGCAAAGAAGTGGATATCTATGCAATACTTACTATCTTTTAGTAAAAACAAAGAAATAGCTTTTAAAATATACACAGAAGACAATAAAAAAATACCATGCGCATTCCAGCTTTTCAACAGAAATCAATGCATATCAATGCTTACTTCAATGAGAACAGCATGAAATGAAAAACAGAATTCATTGAGAATAGCATTTGGTGTATTTGAGCTTTAGTATTTGAGAAAGTGTTCATATGTTAAAAAACAGAAAGCAATAAATGTATTGTATCTCCCAGATGGGGGAAAAGCATCTTATTTCTTACGTTAAACCATTGCTACATGAACAAATAGATGGGTTGTTTAATATGTGGAAAAGCAAGAAAGAAACGACTTTATTAATTTCCCATCTGAATAAAGAAGATCAAAAAGTGAAATTGTGAATTGAGTGGCTATTTATCTGCCTATTTTAAATGATTGATATGGCCACCCATCTCACAGAAGGGACTCTGGTTAGCTTGCCGGGTTAAAACAACAATTTAGCAACCCAAACCACAATATCCAAGGTCAAAACAGTGCTCAGTATTTAGCAAATAAGAAGAATAGTACATGAGTCTGAGATTTACCTAGGTTAGTACTCCTATATTAATCCTAGCAAGACAGAGTTGTGATTTGTTTATTGCAGTGTATTATCGGTCCCAGTGTTATCTTGTTAACTATTCATGCTTATAGGAGATGACCAGACTGAGCCCAACGGAGGTCAAATGCATAATCAATCCCAATTCTCTTCTTTACCACAAGAGAATTAATTCCAGCCTACTTTGAATTCCATTGACTCTTAATTACCGCCAATTTGCTTTGACCATTTGTAGTTCAGGTTCTTGTAAAGAGCATTAGCATACAATAAACCTATATTCATTTGAGCTGCCTTGAGTACTATTTCCTATGCTTGACATTACCCTTGTAACAGCATGTTTGTGGCTTGGAGTCCTTCTAGATTTGTGGCAATTGATTTATGGATGAGTGGAGACTGTGGCCTGAAGTTCTTTTGTCTATCTTTGGTTGCAGTGCCAAGAAGACCTCATAATAGTAATTCATGGGACTACATCTGAAAATTTACGAACATATATGTAAAATAATATTTAAAATATATTGGACTGCACTACATTTGTTTAGAAAAGGAAAAATGGCATTTTGTTGGAGATGCAATAAGAATAATGCTTCTTTAAATCATATGTTTTTAACAATGTCTTATACTTACTAAATTTGGGGAGAATGTATTGGATTATATAAATATATTTGTACAACAAAAGCTAGATTTTTCAAATGATAATATTTGTTGACTTACATACAGTACCTAGTACTTGGATATAGTCTTCCAGAACCTGTTGAATACTAAGCTATTTTGGAGAACTTTCAATGAACTGAGTATTGAGCAACTTTGCTCAATACGCAAAGGATGCTCAGTATTGTTTGATTTATCTATGGTAGGGATTTATAGTTTTGACTGTAATTTTCATTTTATCAGACACTGAATTTAATGCCTTTGTTTATTTACTTTAAATTACACAACTACTGACAGTCTCAGTGATTGCAGCAGTTAAAAATGTAATGAAGTGATTGATTGATTGATTGATAAATCAATAAATAATGGAACCAGTAGGAACTTAAATATTTATTTGAACTTTAAGAACAATATAAAGAGTATACAGTCTGGGTTATTAAACTGCATCTTTTTTCTTTTGGTGTGCTGGCAAAAGACAGTCCAAACAATGCCAAATGCGAATGTGCATAAATATTGCAACTTGTTAAAACAGGTAACAGAGAAATGTGTAATGGAGATTCCTCTAGTAATAGAACAGGGGAAAAAACAGTTTACATTTATTTTGTTCTGAAATATAAGCATGAACAGGAATTAAATTTCTCTGTGACAGATTTTTTAAAAGCAGGAGTGGCTTTAACATCATGCAAACTAAATCTGTTAATTGGCTCTTCATCTTTTATCTTGCTCCAGATATCATGGTATCAATTAAAAGTCAAAACTGTAACAAATCTTCATTTAGCTTTTTGCTCTAAAAATCACTTGAAGGAACCTGGCAGCTGCATCACAAGGTTGAAGGCAAGAATGAAGATTATAGTTAATTTGCTAAAGACCAGAAGCCAATAGCAGAGAATTGTCTGCACTCGAGATAGGTATTAGGTGTAATGTAGATGGGAATTTGATTTCTTGTATTGGCTATCTGTATAGGTCATTGTCCACTACATTCATGCATTTCTTCAAATTTATTTTATTTTTTATTTATTTATTTTGTCAGGCATGTAATAGGTAACAGATATAAGTATAAACATAATTATGAATATGTATATATATGTACGGATACATATAAAAGGGACAGGGATGGTATGCACGTCCTTTAGAGATCTGTTAGGAATGGGGTGAGGTTGACAGTAGACAGTCTAAGGTTAAAATTTTGGGGATTAGGGGATTCTTCATATGGTTCCATTTCTAAAAAACTTTGATCTTTAAATCAAAAATTGGATCTCTTACCATTAGCATCTGGTAACATGATGTCACAAATTCCATGATTGATGTTACTGCACAATTGGTATAAATTATATACTGTAATTTGCATTAATTGCTTCACAAAACACACAATTAGTATCATTTTGTGCTGTGTGCATTTTGGTGGGTATGACATCAATTGAACCACTAAACAATTGCCTTGCTTAATAGTGAAAATTCTGGTCACAATTGTGGTTGTCGAGGATTACCTGTATTGGCAAAATTTTCCATAATTTTGTGAGATCTTCCATGAAACTGTGAAAATCTGATGACATTCTACTATTTACTTACGATAGTTTGTGAAATGACAATAGGAGTGTGCATGCCACAACGTATGTACAAAAAGAATAGGACTTTTCTTGCACTCTTGTGATGCTGCCTCAGTCTTCTTCTGTAGATGCCACCCAATGCCAGTCATCTTTAAACATAATTTGGAGTGTCGGAATACTTCTTGGACTTTAGCATAAACCTGCAATTGCTCAGTGTTTGGTTTAGTTTATTTTCCTTCATTGAATTACAGGACAATAATTTTTTCTCATTTATGTGCACCAGAATCATGAAAAGAGCAACAAAACCATCCATATTGGTTGTTAACTCTGCAACACAGTACTGCATTGGTCTTGATTACTGCATTTTAAAACTTAATGAACATTTCCTAGTGGATTTAGGGAAGCCCCTCCTCCCCATGACAATTAGCTTGGCTTTTATTCACCTTTCCTGGAAGAATTCTGCAGAATTTAAGCAAAGATTTTAATTTAAATCTTCAAATATGAGGAAGAGCTTTGCACCTTCAGCTTTGGTGCTGGGAAACTACTTTTTCTTTTACATTTCTTCCTTAGGAGATTTCCTTGCTCAAAACAATGTACAATGTACAATGTTTTGTACAATGTATATTGTGCAGTACAATGATATCAATCTTAAGACATTGGTCAAACAATCAGATATAATCTTTGTACCAGTGTTAGCATAATTTGAATTTACTCGTCATGGTTAACATTATATAGTATGAATAACTGAGTGGTGGATCTCCCAAAGTAGTTTGATCATTTTGTTCACAGAGGAAACAGATAACAAACAAGCACACAAGGAAAAATCAAATACTTGAGACAATGATATTCTGACCTTGATACATAAGCATGTTTCTCCAGATACGCAGCTTTGATGTAGAATAGGGGTGTCAATCTTGATTTCTTTGAGGGCCACATAAGGGTTGTGTTTGATCTTGGGGGCCCAGGGTGGGCATGCCCGGGGTGGGCATGGGCAGCTCAACATCACTTGTGTCTGGGGCACCTTTGGTGGCCAAGTGCTAAAGCAAGACTTCCCTCAGAGCCTCACTCACTCTTATTATATCTCCTTCCTTCCTTCCTTCCTTCCTTCCTTCCTTCCTTCCTTCCTTCCTTCCTTCCTTCCTTCCTCCCTCCCTCCCTCCCTCCCTCCCTCCCTCCCTCCCTCCCTCCCTCTTCATTCTCCTTTCTTCTTCTTTTATTATTTTTCCTTCCTTGCTCTCTTCCCATCTTTTTCCTTGTCTTTCCTCTTTCCCTTTCTCATTTCCTGTCCCGTCTTGTGTGCTCAAATGCAAAAGGGGAAACATTTCTCCTTTTGTTTTGTTTTTAGTTTGTTTTGCTAGCCTTCTACCAGAGAAAACAGAGCTTGTGGGGCCACTCACAGCCTTTCTGGGCCCCATGTTTTGCTGGGATAGCCTCCTGCAGCCCTCTGCCAACAAAAACAGAGCTTGCTTTCACAGGTAGGGGGCTGCAGGCCGTCGCAGCTAAAAATGGGCCTGGGGGGCCCATACCCAGCCCTCCTGAGCTCCGTTTTCACTTACAGAGGCATCCCAGGCTGGTCTTTTGCTGTTTCCAGGGTGGTCCCATGGGCCAGATCTAAGAACCCTGTGGACCGGACCCTTCCCGCAGGCCTTGAGTTTGACACTCCTGATGTAGAAGACTTTTGGCTCCTAAGAAAACGAGACCATTCTGAAAAGATAGTAGCTGAGATTCAGTGAACTTTGAAGGAAAAAAAAAGACAAGGGCATTTTGTAATATAAATGCTGTGCTCTTTTTATGGTCTAAATAGAGAAAGGACAACTTGGCAATGCTAGATTTTACTCTTGTGCCTTTTGCTGAATTGATGTGGCAACCACAGAGTGTATAATCTGCTTTATATGCTTAATTTTTTTTACCATGTCTACCAAGGATAATGGGCACCTAGATTTACCAAATGATGATATGGCGTTCAAACTACAATGGCAAAGAAATTTGTGTATTAAAATAACTTACAGCTCATCCCTCATATTGATTTAGCCACCCTGGAGACTGTGAATGGGCAAGGCAAATTATTTCCCCTCCACCAATGTGACTATACTATTTCCTGTGTTGCATAAAAGCTTTTGTACAGTTTTGAGCAATTGCTCTCTTGACTAAAACTGCAGAGAATGGCGTGCAACCATATTGTGAAATGTTTCTCTTAGCTGATCTAATACTTAGGCTACCACTGATTCATAGATATGATAATTGAATGATATCGAAAATTGTCAGAGATAGAAAACATGTTAATCATTTGCAAACTTGCAGCATTTTCAGCAGCCAAAATAATAGGATAATCTGACACTGTAAGTAATTGAAGTGGGCTAGTAAACAAATTTGAAACTGTATTGGCATGCGATAGATTGATTTGTTTGATTATATCCAGGAAATAGGATTCAAGAAATCTCTACTTGAAGGTTTCTGATGCACCTCCTCTCTAGATAATGTGTTCCATTGTCCCATTGGTCTTAACAATGGAAATATATAAAATAATTCTAACATTCAGCTGGAATTTGCCTACCTGTAACTTCAATCCATTATTTTGTGTCCACTTCTTCACTATAATAGAGAACAGGTGTTGGTTTTCTTACTCTGTATTGCTTTCTTTCAGGTGCTATAATATCCCTTCAGTCTTTTCTTCTCAAAGATAAATATTTCCAGATCTCTTTTTCTAGGATTTCATTTTTTTATCCCTGATCCTCCTAATTGCCTTCTTTGAATTTATTCCATTTGGGCAGATTTCGTTCTTAAAGTTTGAAATTGTTTATAGCAGCACATTTATTTTTATTCATTTATTTATTAATATTTTAATTTAATTTCTGTAGCCACCCCTCTCAACCCAGTAACTCTGGGTGGCGAACAATTCTAAAACAATTATAGCAATTAAAAACAATGCAAAAATAAATACATGCAGCAGTGAAGAAAATTATCATAATAGTTGTTATTTATTTAATATATTTAAATGGTATATTCCTCTGAGGGAACTTCCACTCCATGCAAGCTCTTTTATGCTATTGGTTGCTCCTTTTTACTTTTTGCTTTCAGTTTATTAAAAACAGCTTGTTTTGAAGTTCAAAACACACATTTCCTTAGATTTCCCTTAGGGTTGGGAAACTCCAGCACCACTTGGCTACTTTTCCCAATTCCTGTTATTTCCATTTCATCGATTTAGACTTCTGTATTGATATATTCTGTATTCAAAAACATAATCCACTTCTTGTCTGTCACTGGATATGCAACAATAGACATTAATAACAGTATTGCTTTCATTTGCTCCTTCTTATAATCCAGTCGCTTTCTACAGCACTACTATACTTATTCAATTGGAATCCAGACCAGCAAAATAACTCCTACAAACTTTCTATTTCATCTTTTCCTTCTGAAAAAAAAGTATCATTTGATTTCTCCCTTATGGTGGTGGAATTCAAGTAATTTAACAACCGGTTCTCTGCCCTAATGATTTCTTCCAACAACCAGTTTGCCAAACTGCTCAGAAAGTTAACCGGTTCTCCTGAAGTGGTGCAAACTGGCTGAATCCCACCACTGCTTATATCTATTAAGTATCTTTATCTCCTATTATTAGAACTCATGCTGGATATACTTGTTACTCATAATATAATGTACCTTAACATGTAGACAACAAAGATCATTAAAGAGCCGGTATACTCTCATAGAGAGGGGCTCCTCCGGGTGCCGTCGGCCAAACAATGTCGACTAGCGGCCCCTAGAGGGAGAGCCTTCTCTGTGGGGGCACCTACTATCTGGCATGAGCTCCCCCCGGAGATACGGAGGATCCCGGACCTGCGCACCTTCTGCCGCGCTCTTAAGACCTTTTTATTCCACCAGGCGGGCCTGGCCTAATCTTTTCCCTTTTTCTTTTTAATATGAAAATTTGAATCTGTTTTTTAAATGATTGGGGTGTTTTAAATCTGTCTGGGCCAAATTGTTTAATTCGGTTTTATGCTGTTTTTTAAATTTTGTATTTATGTATTTTATCGTTTGGCTGTTCACTGCCCTGAGTCCTTCGGGAGTAGGGCGGTATATAAATCAAATAAAGATAAAGATAAAGATAAAGAAACTTATGATCTAGTTTTTTCCTGATTTTTCACTGACTGAATTAAGAGAGACTATTAGTTTTAGCTCCTTCTAAAGACATATATCTTAAATTGAAATCCTTACTTCAAGGTTTTCATTTTCAGCCTTCAACAATTCAAAAATTCCTTGTTGAAGCCTGTCATGTTTTATCTGATCACATTTTTAGTAGCCCTTGTGAGTTGCAATTTACTTTGCTGCAGCTGTCATCCGGTAATTTAAACTGTAATCCCAGGAATTAAGTATCTTCTGTTAGTACTATGTTCAAGGTAGTTTTCTATCTCCAAAGTGTTTCCCCAATCCTCTTTCATGTACTAGAAGGATGGAAAACTACAGCACTTTATCTCTAGGTTCTTCCTGTACCTTCAGAATCCATGGTTGAACCTGCTCTAGACAATATCATTTGTCCTTACATGTGACTAATTGTCAGTGGACTTGAAAAGCCTTTAAAGTTGTTCTGTCACTTCCTAATCTATGGTTTTGCAGTCAGCACATTTCACATGCCAATTGGTCCAGTCAACCTGTGTTTGTTTCTACTTCTTAGAGCATCACTGGAGGCTTTTAAGAAGAGACTGGACAGCCATTTGTCTGAAATGGTATAAGGTTTCCTGCTTGAGTAGGAAGTTGGATTAGAAGATTATTCTGTTTCAAGGTTGTCAAACTGGTGGCCCATGGCCCGGATGGGTCACACTCAAGCCACGGCCACCTCAGCTCTGCAAATGGGAAAAATGTCGCGAAACATTGTGTGACGGCAAATTGACGCCATGAATTTGACACCCATATTCCTATTCTATTCTATTCTATTCTATTCTATTCTATTCTATTCTATTCTATTCTATTCTATTCTATTCTTTCTATCCTATCCTATCCTATCCTATCCTATCCTATCCTATCCTATCCTATCCTATCCTATCCTATTCTATATTCTGTATAGAATATATTCTATATTCTATTCTGATTGATTGACCTCCACGGTCCCTTCCAACTCTATTTTTCTATGTTCTATAAACTACCATAAGTTCTTCTCTTTTAGTAGGGTATAGCTTTATCCCCTCTGCCCTTCAAGGAAGTACCATAAAATATCTCGTCCTGCAGTGTCTCTTTTTCTTCTTCAGAGCAAGCTTACATTTGCTGCAATTACAGTATACCTGCAAATTGTTCTTATGTACAGACATGCCATAACATAGCAATCATGTCCATTCATCTTTTTTTAAGATAGAACCGAGGTAAAAGCTTTCATTGTCTCTTACTTCCTTTTCTGGTTTGCTGAAAACTTATTATCCACTTAGAGAAACTATTTGTTAAGGATTCCTCCTTAATCTCCCTCATTGAATTCTGCTGTCAAATTCCAGTTATCTCTCCTTATGAACTCATTCAGTAAGTTTACTTTCTGAAAGCTGATAGTTTCATTTCGTGCATGCTCTCACAACCTGGCCACTCATGCGACACCATTTTATCAGAAGGAGAAATGAGCAGATGGACACATTTTCAAACAAAGCACAGCTGTCCCACTAGTTTTATTTTTTAGGAATGCCAAATGGGCCCATAGTCGTACCTACTTCTTTAATTGAAAGACTCTAAACAGGATATCTTTCCTAGATATCCCCGTCTTGGTAGTACAAAGTAGCTTGTTAGTAGCATTTATCCTTTTTTTCCTTCATTTTTCTATAGATTGGGGCAGAAGATGAGGAAATTTTGGTTGTTTTTCTTGCAAGATCTCAGCAATTTAAGGTAAAATTTAAAATTTAAAATTTGTCTTCATCATTTCAAATTGGTTGCTGAGATTGTTGTGTTTGTAATTGCCTTTGGTAGTTGGTTGGGGGGGGGTCAAAACTGGAAAAATATACATGATTAAGCTTATTGAAGTAATAAATAACCAGATATTTTGTTTAACTTCTGATTAATTTTTTGCAGTACTCATAAAAGCCATAAAGACATTACAACTGAATTGTTTAAATTTGATGGACTTTGGCTCATCTGTTTGTGTGTGTGTGTGTGTGTGTGTGTGTACCATTATCATTTTAGCCATTGTCTCTCCATCACATGTTTCCAACCAATATGGCCCTGAGCTTTCTTTTGCCAATTGGACCCAATACTTGCTGATGTTGTTGATCCATCTTGTTTTAGGTCTCTTTTGTGAATGCTTTTTATCAAGTGAGATTCCATTCTATGACTGCCTTGGTCCACCTGCCATCAGTTCTTCTTGTTATGACCAGCCCATTTTGATTTCAATTATTTTACTCTCTTGATGATATAGCATACATTCATTTGTCATCTAATCCATATGAAGGTCTTTCTATCATGTGGCAGTATTTATATACAAAACTAGAAGTGAATTAATCTATTCTTCATTCAGACTGGGAATATTTTTCTGATAACTGGTATAATCAGGCATCCTAATAGGCTTGATTGCTCTATTGCTATCTCTAGAAAAAAAACAAACCAGAAAATTGTCTCTGAAGTTTGTCATATTTGTCTCCTTGCTTTGAATGAACTGGATTAAACTTTTATCTCCATCAGTTCAAAGAGTGACAGTTTGGTATTACTAAAGTCAATAAAAATGTCAGCTCAGAATAAAACTTTTCAATTTACTCTGCTGCTTCTATATAATGATAGTTTGACAACACCAGTCAATAACTTTTTCTTTAAAGTTGATGCTTTGATATATAACCTTATATAATCTTCTTAGAACTTTTATTTAATTGTATATTCACATCTAATTAGTTTTGTGGCTAAAGTCTTTCCTGGCTAGCATTTTACTGTCCAAAATTTTGTCAAACAAATAATATAAGCATATATCTGGAAACTAGATGTTTGAAATACAGTACTATATGCAGCAAGATGCCACAGCCTTAATTATCACCCATAGTAGTAGACAAGATCTAATATGTAGACTTTCTGAGAAGAGTTGCTGACCTTGCTTTGTCCATGAGAATATACATAGGTGGACCTATAAAGACAAGTGTCAGAAATTTTCAACTAAATGTGGTGCATGCACAGAAAATTTATCTACTAGTGTTTCACTGTCTTTGGTACAGCAACTTCTGTTCTATTAATAGGAACAGATTAGCTCAAATTCTGACTCATGCACAAATTATGCAAAATAGTTTAATTAACTAATGCTGAAATTACAAGCTAGGGGAAAATTATGATCTTAGATAAGTGTGTATGTTTAATAAGTTTAAATAAGTTTAATAAGTCTAACTATATATAGGTTAATCTTATAAATATAGCCACAAGCAAGAAGGAATAATATATGGTATTATAGGAGAATTGAAAAAGTTGTTTCTTAGTTTGATCCTTCTCTACATGGACATACACAATTATCTTTATGGATAGAAAAATTATTCCAATTCTATTAATTGTGTGCCACAGTTTACGTTGACCAGATTTCTTTTTTATGATTTAACCATATCCAAGGGTTTAGACATTTTAAAAGTAGTGCCTAATATACAACAGTCCTGTTATTTGCTACTGGGCTATATGTAATGTTCCAAATTTAATAATTCCAAATTCTAACACCTCATAACATTTTACTTAATGCTCCAGTAAAAATTGGTACCATTATCAACTTCTTTCAAATTTATACAATTTCTACTTGTAAATCTCAGTTTTCTAATATTTTCCAATTTATTGTCACAATATTATTGTCTCTTGGAATAACTATGAATAAACTAAACATGAACCTTCTCAATTACAGTAATGTTCCAGACGTCAATCAGTTTGTATGTTAAAATCCCATAAAATGTTTGCTCTATAATTCCAGTGACTTGATCTGTGACTTCACAGTAGTTGTTACTGATTATAATCCAGTCTTACCTTTTTGAACTTGCTTTATTTCTTAAATTTCTGTTGAAAACAAGGCCTTCTCCCAAGGAAAAGGCTTATCTTTGGATTTCTTATTTTATGGTACTTTATAGACTTATCAAACATATTTTTTAAGTTTCAGAGTTAGTCCTTTGCAGGGAAAAAAACCCCAAGCATAATGAAATCTTATATCATGTTAAAGACCAATCAATATTATTTTCATATTAATTGATCACAGGAATGGAACATGCTCTGTGAGGAAAAATATTTATATTGACATGGGCGGGATGTTATCATTGCAACCCCCTTCGATAATTAGGTAAGCAGAAATATAAAAACAGTAACAATAATAATAGCTGATAACAGCAATAACAGGGCTAGGGAAGAGAGAGAGATATTTACTTAGTAACCATACCCATAAATAACTTTAGTACATTCTTGCTTCCAGGATAATCCTGAGATTTATTAATGAGTATTAAATAAATTTGAGGGGTTTTTTGTAAATAAAGAAGAAATATGGGATAAAACAGACAACAAATTAAAATAATGGCTTGGAGCACTTATTGAGAAGGAGTTCACTTAGGGCAGCAAATAATGCATCAGATACATTAATGGTTCAGTGGAATAATAATTAAAAAATTGTATCAGGACAAACTCCTGGGGAAATGAAGTGCTCATTACTAGTATATTTTCCCTTCTGTTGCCAGTATTGAACAAGCCAGCAGAAAGCTAGGATCTGGAAGAAATGTTTTCCAAGACTTAGCAGTACAGATGTTTGGGAAATTTAAACAGGCTGTCATATATAACAATTGGAAAACAAAAAAGCTGCTTGTGTTTAAAGGAATAATAACACCACTATTTAGTTCTTTTTTTATCTATAGAAAGACCATATACCCAAATAATCCAGGAGGCTTTCATTCCACAGTTCTCTCCATGGGGCACATGGAATATCTGCACAGCATTAATACATTTGGATTGTCCATGTTCTTTTTCCCCCTATTCCCTAGCAATATCCATGTAAAGTATTTTTAAAATATAAAATGAGACCTCTCCCTACTTATAGTACTTCAGAAGAACTTAGTTCTGGCAAAATATGTAGGCATTTGACCTGTTGTGCACATCAGAACAATGCATGCTGGGATGACATCCAAGATAAGTAACATACTGTCTGTGAGAGAAAAATGTTATATTTTTAAAGGATTTGAAGTATTTTTAAATATAACTGGGTGGTTAGAATAATTGCATAGTAAATTATAGAATATCTTGTTCCCATATTGAAATAAAATATTTTTTTCTGGGATATTGGTGACCTCCACTTTCCCTGAAGACACACTGGAAGTGCTTTAGACAGAGTAAATTTGTCCATCTAAAGGAAGATGTAGAGTTTCTTATTAAGAACCCAGGATAATTCTTAAAAATCTCTCTATGATAGGAATGTAATAAAAAAACCCAAGACTGGAATAATTTTGCTAGGACTCAGATTAACAAAGAAAACTTTTAGGCATAAAATACTCCATGCCATGAGTCTATATAAATAAAAGAGATTTATGACATTTCTTTCAAGTGAAACATTTTATATAGAATTTAACCAATAAGAAATCTAATCATCAAAGGTTCATACAATCATTTCAAAATGAGTTATTTTAAAATTAAATCTGTATAATCACGTACCATATTTATTCACATGTAAGCAAGTCCTCCTGAGTTTGGCATGGTTCAGTGGACAAATAGACAAGTATAAAATCTAGGAAGATGGCGAACCTATGGCATGAGTGCCAGAGGTGGCACGCAGCGCCCTCTCTGATGGCATGTGAGCCATAGCCCCAGCTCAGCTCTGCTACACATGTGTGTGTGCCTCCCACTGGCCAGCTGGTCTTTGGGTCTCTGCCATGCATCCGCAGGGGTGGGGTATATGCGAGGGGGCTGTGTGCGCATGCGTGAGGATGTGTGGTGCATATGGGGGGGTTATACATGTGTGCACAGGAGCGGGGCACATGCATGGAGTTTGCGTGCATGAGTGGGTGTGGGGTGCATGCACAGGGGCTGCATTTTTGGGGTTCGGGTGCACGCTTTGGGCACTCGGTCCGGAAAAGGTTAGCCATCTCTGGTATAGAGTCTTCTGTTCAAGGAGGGGATTGGACTAGAAGACCTCAAAGGTCCCT
The DNA here is from genome assembly GCA_022577455.1 of Arizona elegans. Taxonomy (NCBI): domain Eukaryota; kingdom Metazoa; phylum Chordata; class Lepidosauria; order Squamata; family Colubridae; genus Arizona; species Arizona elegans. The sequence continues at coordinate 170,158,443 of JAKOOJ010000002.1, forward strand.
TCCAACCCTGTTATTCTATGTCAATCTATGTTCTATGTTTATGCAGAAATCTCACAATGCCAGTAGAACTGCTGCTAATAATGGGATGAAGTTTTTCTAGTGTCATATGTCTGAAGGAAATCAACTCTGACTGTTATCTATGGAAATTCTCAGTCATCCAGGCCACAATTGTCCTAAAGGTGCTTTTTCAAAAGACAAACTTTCTCTGGACTTTCTTTGTTTTTCCTTGAAGACGTTTCATTTCTCATCCAAGAAACTTCTTCAGTTCAGATTGAACTGAAGAAGAAGAACTGAAAAAGTTTTTTGGATGAGAAGTGAAACATCTTCAAAGAAAACTTTGGGACAACTATGACCTTTGGGACAACTATGACTGTTCTCTGGAAGGATAGATACTGAAACTGAAGCTCAAATACTGTGGCTACCAAATGAGAAGAAAGGACTCATTGGAAAAGACCCTGATATTGGGAAAGACAGAAGGCAAAAGAAGAGGGGGACAACAGAAGATGGGATGGAAGATAGTGTCATTGATATGGTGGGCATGGGTTTGGCTGAACTCTGGAAGACAGTGGAGAACAGGGGGGCCTGGCATGTCCATGGGGTCACAGAGGGTCGGCAAGACTTAACAACTGACAACAATAATATGTTTGATTTAGAACTCACTGAGTACAGTAACTAATCAAGTTTGTTTGTTTCTTAACAAGCTATTCCACTTACATCTGTTGGGATTTTGACAGCCAAAGCCAAATAACATTTTAGCAAATCAGCAGTGTTACTTCATAATCTGCAGGTGTTTGGCCCATCATTTATCCAAGTAACATGCTACAGTATAATCCATATTTAATATGTCCAAGCACAAGTCTCAGATTTTAGACATGCCACTCTCATTGATACGTGTCAAGTGGCTTGTTAAACAAATGGCTGAGATCTTGCATATTCAATGGTTGTGCCAACAGGATTTTTTTTTGATTTCCACAAAAAACAAAACAAAACAAAACAAAAAACAACAAAAAACCAAAAACAACAAAAAAAAACCATACAGGAGACCTGTTGTATTTTTCATCAAACCATTGTACAGTACATGGAGTGGTTTGTTACTATCACATTATCAAGGACACTGTAACTATCCTATGAGTTTTAAGCTCAAACTTGCAAACTTTGGCGTTTTTCCCATTTGCTATTTCCTATTTTGCTTTAGAGCAAATCCAGATTATTTAAGCACCATTTTGTTTTTCTGGTTTTAATTGCATCAGGAAAATTTTCTGCAACATGAATTATGCAAATTGAAAAAGAAAGATTAGGTCAATAATCTTTCAGAAGTTGTTCCAGGAATCATTAAGCAAGACATAATGTATGATGCATAGTTAGCAAAAGAGGAGACAGAGGTGGGTGTTTCTCTTACAATTAATCTCCTAGTTAAGTGGATAACTACAAAGTAGAAGCACAGCATGCCCAAATCTGGGATTCTTGCTTTGTAAACTGACTCAGTGATGACACCAAATTTCCTTTAATTTACAATCAACATTAAAACAAAGAGCATAGGCTGCTTAAATTGCATCCTGTACTTCAGAGTTGGAAATGTTAGAAAGATTTTTCTATATGTAGGTCATTAGGTATGTAATTAATACTGTTCACCTTTAATATTTTCATCGTTGCCAAAATCTCCAGTAACCTATTACGAATTGCATATGATGAGTTTCCTAAGAATCAATCAATCTTTCTTTCTTTCTTTCTTTCTTTCTTTCTTTCTTTCTTTCTTTCTTTCTTTCTTTCTTTCTTTCTTCTTTCTTTCTTTCTTTCTTTCTCTTTCTTTCTTTCTTCCTCTCTCTCTCTCTCTCTTTCTTTATCTATCTATCTATCTATCTATCTATCTATCTATCTATCTATCTATCTATCTATCTATGCCAACTCAGAAAGCTCTAACTGCCCAAGGAGCTGCTGATACAGTTCTTCAGAGGAATTACTGAGTCTGTCATCTGCACCTCTATAACTGTCTGGTTTGGTTCTGCAAGCCAACAAGACAGACACAGACTTCAGAAAATAATTAGAACTGCAGAAAAAACAATTTTTACCAACCTGCCTTCCATTGAGGACCTGTATACTGCATGAGTCTAAAAGAGGGCTGTGAAAATATTTACTGACCCGTCCCATCCTTGACATAAACTGTTTCAACTCCTACCCTCAAAATGACGCTATAGAGCACTGCACACCAGAACAACTAGACACAAGAACAGTTTTTTCCCGAACGCCATCACTCTGCTAAACAAATAATTCTCTCAACACTGTCAAACCAGTTATTAAGTCTGTATTACTATTAATCTTCTCATCATTCTTATCACCCATCTCCTCCCACTTATGACTGTATGACTGTAACCTTGTTGCTTATATCCTTACAATTTATATTGACTGTTTCCTAATATGATTTGATTGCTTATTTGTTCTCTATGACTATCATTAAGTGTTGTACGTTATGATTCTTGACAAATGTATCTTTTCTTTTATGTACACTGAGAGCGTATGCACCAAGACAAATTCCTTGTGTGTCCAATCAAACTTGGCCAATAAAGAATTCTCTTCTCTTCCCTTCTCTTCTCTTCTCTTCTCTTCTCTTCTCTTCTCTTCTCTTCTCTTCTCTTCTCTTCTGTTCTTTCTTCCCCCTCTCCCTTTCCCCCCTCTCCCTCCGTCCTTTCCTTTCCTGAATTGGAAATAGGATCACTTTTGATTAGGAGAAGTCTGGGGGGATAACATGTGAAATGACAAAACAATCTAGAAGGAGGATGAGACAAACTATTTCCAAATAATGGCAAGAAAATTGCACGGATGTGTCCATGCAAATAATCAGCAGTTCAGTCTAAAAAAAAAAAAAACTTATGGAAGAAGAGGAAGGTTTAGCTTAAGTTTCTAATTATTCCAGTTTATACAATCAGTCTCTAGTGTTTCTACTATAAAGTTAATAAATGTTTCTTATATGCGTAATATATACTCAGTTGAATCCCTATTCTGTACATTAGAGATGATTTATATACAAACAAGATCTTCTTTATAAATGGGAATGGGAATAGCATCAGATTTACAAAGAACCTGTTAAACATTATATAGCTTAAGCGATATAGCAGGCACACCGAAGTTTTGAAAAATGATGTTTCAGTGAGGAAATCAGATCATTAATTAAATTGATTTGAAACAAAAGAAATAAGTTGTTTTCTCTTGGGAATGGACTTTCCTCTCTCTCCTTAAAACTAAACCATAGGTGCTGCTGTGCCAACTAATCCAGTGAGGTAGACAAACCAGATATGGGGATTAAATTATTTTTTGGTTTACTATTGGTCATATAAAAGCGTGTCCTCATTATTAGGACTGCAATACATAACCACAATAACAACTTATAGGTAGTTCTCAACCTATGAACATTCATTCAGCGACCATTCAAAGTTACAATGGCACTGAATGAAGAGTAATTGTGACTGGTTCTTAAAGTTCTGATTGACCCAATATCCCCAGCGGAATCAATAAGCACAAATAAATGTGCTTATGGATTCCTATCAAAATTGGTCCTATGATAAGGAACTAGAATTAATACAACACTTAAAAAGTAATGTATGTTTACTTTTCATACTCCCTACTTTTGTATGACTCTAAGGACATCTTTCATCATTCTGCATTAGTAATATGCTGTGTGAAGGGTATAATTGCCCATATTTTTAGTATTTTTCTTACGGTTATTTCAATTTTCTCACTAGAAACAATCTGTCAAAGGAAGTATGCAGGGCCTTCTGCTGATGGTGCTAGGACCATCTGCCTGAAAAGACTCCATGTTTTTGAAATTTCCACTAAGTTGAAAGAGTAATATTTTATTTTGTTCAATTTTCAGCATATTGCAAGATAAAAGATGGTAAAGTATGATAAAATAGCATACAAACATGAAGAAATAAATAAATAAAAAGTAAAATAAAAACGTAAAAAGTAAATTTAATAAAAAAGTTAATAAAAGTTAATAAAAATTAAAAAGATGAATATTAAATCTATAAACCTAATCTAAATAACTAAACATATAAAAACTTTTTCCTTATGAAAATAAAAACCACAACAAAACACTGTTATCCCGGTGATTTAAATCTAACATTTAGATTATAACACAAAAGGTGTTACAGGTATGTAAGTTATATAGGTATAAAATAACTAGGACACAAATTCTTTCAGACAATTAAGGAATTAACTCTTTTGATATCTGTAAGCAATGTAGCATTATTTAGAGATGTTCAGGGAGACTCTGTTACTTCTATGACAGCCAGTTTGGTGTGGTGGTTAAGGCATCAGAATAGAAAGTAGGTCATGAGCTCTGTTCCTCCCTTAAAGTTGAAGCCAGCAGCATGATCTTAGGCCAGCCACTTTCTCTCAACCCTAAGAAGGAGTCAATGGCAAACCACTTACTTATCATCTATCTCTCTCTCTCTCTCTCTCTCCCTCCCTCCCTCCCTCCCTCCCTCCCTCCCTCCCTCCCTCCCTCCCTCCCCTCATCTCTCTCATCTCCTCTCTCTCTCTCTCTATCCATCCATCCATCTTTTATAAGACAATAGATAGCAAAGATAAAATGAGTCTGGGTGCCTTGGGCAATTTTCTAATGGTGTTATTAAATAATATGCACATCTATTCATGCCAAAGGGTGGTACAGAAAAAAATGGTACAGTAGTCTCAAAATCAAGAACCAAATCACATTCTACATCAGCAAATCCATTCATTATGAGGAATTTTATTACACATCCCTTCAAAGGCAGCAGTTGGTAAACATGAGGTTTCCTGTAATTAATCTCTAAAACTTCCTATGTGCAAATCTCTACAGTTCAAGTTTGAGCTACATATAGCCTCTTCTATAGGCAAATGCAAAGTAAACACTAATACAAACTACTATAGAGTACAGAAGAAAAAAAGAAAATGACAGAAAGAGCTAAAAAGTGCCAGAAAAGAAAGAAATACAAAGAAGTAGCTTCTGATCTGCTTTGCAGCATTTATACATTCAATTATACATTTACCGCTTTCTCTAAATTTACATCCTGACTCTTCTTTCTATAATCTATTTTATCTAAACATCAAACCATAAATCATATGTTCATTTTTCTGTTAGAAGCAAAAAGTCCATAAACGGTTTCCGGTCAGCAGTAAACATATTTTTTTCACTTATCAAACAAATCAGTTTGGCCATCTCATTAAGTTCTAGCATTTTTAACAAATGTATTCTAGGTATTGCTGCAACCTAATCATTTTTCAACATTCTCACCAGACTCAGTACCTCTTTTCCATCATTTTTACTTGGACATTAAATTTAAATATTCATTTCAATTCCACTTTTCAACATACCTTTATTGTTCTCATAAAACAATATCAAATACTCCTTTTGTTTTCCTCAATTCGGTTTCAATTCAAATCACCTCACCAGTTTTATTTTTAATTTCATTCATTTTGCTATTTTTCATTTGTTCTGTTTGTAAATTAATCTCTCCTCTAATATTGTTCTTATAGTTGTTCTAGATTCAGTCACATTTCTATCGTGCCTTCTTTTGTCTTCCAGGTCCATTCTCCCCACATTCAAAATCTCTCATCACACTTATATCTTTCACAAACTTAGTCTTTCATCGTACACAATCAAGTCAATAATACTTTTAGATGTATTTCTTTGCCTGTATCTGCATGAAGAGATTTAAACTATCTATTCAAAGATGTATTTTTCTCCTAAGCATATACTCGCCAAACAATCACCCTTTTTATTCATACATGAAACTTTGAATGGCTGAATCATTATTTCTGTATTTTCTCATCTTGCTCCCATCCATCCATTCCTATCTGTTAATGGCATAATTTTTTCCCGTGGTACAATTTCCCCCAAATCTCATTCCTGTTCTTTCATTATCACCATTCACTGGAATGTAATGCACAACTAGCATCAGCTTATGAATTCCTTTCATATATGCATACATATGAGGTTTTTTCATTCATATTTATACCCACACCTTCATTTTCATGCATGATTTCCTCAAATCTGTTCCACACAAATTTGGTGAAAGCTGCCTAGAGTCACCTCTTGGGTTTAGATGGGTGTTGTAGAAATTTTATTTATTTATTTAAGAAAATTTATATGGTCACCCAACTCACAGTGGAATAGTTTACAGAGTTTATATATGTATATAAAAACAATAAAAAGCAATAACACCTCACCTCCCTGGCAATAACAATTGGTCAATCAATAAGCCATTAGATGTGTTCCATTCCACTCTGGGTTCCCAGACCATTGGCAAAACCAGGTCTGAGGGCCTTGCAAAAGAGTGTCAAAATGGGGGAGTAACCTTATTTCTGTGAGGATGATGGGGAGGGAGCCACAGAGGAGAAGGCCCTTCTTCTGGGTCCCATTAGATGCACCCCCTTTAAGAGAGGGGCTCACAGCATTCTCACCTCTCCACAGTGGTAGATCATGTAGCTATGACTGGGAGAAGATGGTCCTTCAAATAACCTGGTTCCAAGCCATGTAACGGTGACAATCAGCACCTTGACTTGGACTTAGAAGCAAACTGTCAGCCAAAGCAGCTTTCGCTTTTACACATATGTACACCTAGGCCTGCACAAAACCATACAGGAGCTGCACTTTGAACCAATTGAAGCTTCCAGATACTTTACAAGTGCAACCCCATGTAGAACTTAATTTAATAAAATAAATAATCATACTTACATTATTTAGTTTAATACTCCACCCCCACCTCTCATAACTCTTCAGGTGTCTGACCCCCTAAGATATAATGCAATATAATCTCAGTTTATCGTAAAACGAATACCTGGGACTAAGTGGAAAAGGACTGTTGATCTTCAAATTGGAATAATAAATGTTAATGCAGTAGATCATGGTCTTGGTTTTGCCCTGCTATCAAAGAAGATGGGGGAGGAAAAATGTATTAGAGGAAATGATACAAGTGGTCCTTGCTTAACAACCACTCATTCAGCCACCGTTCAAACTTATGATGTTTCTGACCATACTTACATCTTACATACTTAAGAGCAGTGGTGCCGCAGTGGTTAGAATGCAGTAATGGAGGCAAACTCACTGCTCACACCAAGAGTTCAATCCTGACTGGCTCAAGGTTGACTCAACCTTCCATCCTTTTGAGATCGGTAAAATGAGGACCCAGATTGTTGGAGGCAATATGCTGACTCTGTAAACCGCTTAGAAATGGCTGTAAAGCATTATGAAGCAGTATATAAGTCTACATGCTATTGCTATTATTTGTCACAGATTTCCTGTGATCACATGATTGCAATCTGGGGGCTCAATGCCTGGGTTGTAATTACAATATTGAAATGTCTTGTGGTCATGTGATTACTATTTGCAACTTTCTTTGACAGCTTCCTACAACGTCAATTATGAAGCCTTGATGGATGGATGGATAGATAGATGGATGGATGGAAGGAAGCAAGGAAGCAAAGAAGCAAGGAAGCAAGGAAGCAAGGAAGAAAAGAAGGAGCTTCCCAGTAGAAATTAAATGGGAAAGCCAACAGGAAGTCTAAAGTCATTCCCACTCCCTCGGAATTTTTGTCCATTCATGATAATGATGTTTCTTTGTTTAGGAAGAAAGAAAATATCTCTGAAACAATCATCCAGCAGATCACAGATCTATTTAACCATTAAAATAAGTTCATAATGTAGGATTTCTGGAATTCAAACTAAAATATTAACAAAGGCCTTTTCATCTATTGTGAACTCCTTTTCCACTCTTATTCTATTTTTCTTTGATTTATTTATGAATTGAATTATTTTCCCACCCTCTATGCAAATACCACAAAAAGCTTCCTTTATTTGTCATGGGAATTCTTGACATTTGTTTGTGGTGTTCTTATCATTTAGTAACTTGAGAAGTAATAGCTGCAGCAGCATGGTAAAAACTTAATTATTGGTTCTCCATTCTGATTTAACATGTTGCTTTTATAATGTTAATCAGATATCTAATATATCTGGTTGCCTCTACTTTAACCTTTAGTGAATACTGAAATAAAATTTATTTTATAATGGGGATAAATTTTAGCTTCAAATACTTCAACGGATATTAAGGCAAACTCAGTGAAAAAAAATGCTGAATGTAAACCCACACATATACACTAACTATGGCAAATTTGTCTCTTGGACATGTATATTTTGTTTGTTTGTTTTTTGGTCTATGTTGCATCTCTTCTATCCACCTCCAACTTCTCTTTCATTGGTCACGATCCAGGCAGCCTGATTACCGCTGAGTTATTCTTTATACTTTTGGTTTCCTTACCTTGAACCAATGCCCTGTGCTTCTCTCTCCCTTTTGCTCACCCATTTTTTTCCCCTTGGTCACTCAGTTGTAATATTTTGACATTTTCCCAAACACATGTGACAAGTTGCTTCAAGAACAGCAATTCGACCAACTAACTCAGAGTAATACTCATATAATTTGTGTCAGTGGTGAAATGTAAAATGTGGCTTGGTGGTGGGGGTAATGTGATTGAGTGGGCATGGCCAACTTTTTTTTTTTATTTACTTTTAAAAGCATTTTTTCTACTACCTTAAGCGGTTGCAGAAAAAAATGCTTTTAGAAGCCTCTGACGATCAGGCAACTCAGATGGGATCGCCAGAGGCTTTTAAAGGATTTTTTTTTCCCCTACAACCTTTTTGGCTGAAGAGGTTGCAGAAAAAATGCTTTTGAAAGTTAAAAAAAAAAGCCTCTGATGATTGCGCGGCTCAGCTGGGCATGGGGTGGGGGCAGGGATTTTTGCTATCGGTTCTCCAAACCACCTGCCACCATCGCTACCGTATTGGGCGATCCGGTCCGAACCAGGAGCATTTCACCCCTGATTTGTGTGCTGGTCATGTTATCTTAGGTCAATTAAACCTTAAAAGATTTAATAATCAAGAGCATAAGTGAAGCAAATTTCATGCTGTATTATGAAAAGCTGGGGATGTGTAATATTTTTAGAAGAAACACAATTTTAAAAATGGACACACATATAATCAATGTTTTAATAATTAAATCCTTGCCAGCAGCTCAGTTTCTTAGGAAAATGAAATTGGGGAATGGCTATTTTGATTAACATGCATTGAATTATTTTTCTTTTTATTTCATTTGAAATCACCTGGAGCAATGTGCCTCATCTAGAATTATAGGGATAAAACGTAATCTGTTACTGATTTAACTCTTATACTTGTGCATCTTCCGTTAATCCAGTAGTTATTTGCTTGTGGGCTTGAAGCCCTGTTGAAAATCTCACAAGACCACACAATGTTCTTACTTTTGTTCTTCATGCTTTCTATTTGAACCAGAGATTGAACATTTCTAATAAATACTTTTCTAATGTAGTACACACGTAGCTGGAAAAAAAGCTAAGTTATGCTTCAGACTTTATTATGCAAAATTTGTTTACATTGTCACTTGAAGTTCACTAAACCTGGAAACTTGCTAAGATTATATGCTAACAAGAAATAATATGTTTCTCTTATAATATTAATGCAAGGCTGTAGAGCAATGAACGATTACAGGAACTGGCATGGCTAGTTTAGTGAAGAGAAGGACTAGGGGAGACATGATAGTAGTGTTCCAATATTTGAAGGGCTGTCACTGAGAGGAGTAGGTCTACCTATTTTCCAAATCACCTGAAGGCCAGTCAAGGGATAATGGATGGAAACTTATCAAGGAGTCATTCAACCTAGAAATAAGAAGAAATTTTCTGACAGTGAGAACAATCAACCAATGGAATAGCTTGCCTTCAGAAGTTGTGGGAGCTTCACCACTGGAAGCTCTCAAGAAGAGACTGGACTGCCATCTGTTAGAAATGGTATAGGGTCTCCTGCTTGGGTGGGGGATTGGACTAGATGCCCTACATCTAGTCCAACCCAACTCTTCCAACTCTGTTATTCTGTTTTGTTCTGTTCTGTTCTGAATTGTTTGTCCCTCATCATTGATATCTGGAGGACCATACTTTCTTCATTTCCCTGTTTCCCCTAAAATAAGACATCCCCTGATAATAAGCCCAATTGTGCTTTTGAGCTCATTCACTAAAATACCCCCCCCCATGAAAATAAGCCCTCCCCAAAAATATTTAAACACATGCACAGCCAGTCCCCGACATTTCCTCTGGTTTCCTCCACGTGACCCAAAATAATAAGACCTCCCCAAAAATAAGGCCAAGCGCTTATTTGGGGGTTCAAAAAAATATAAGACAGGGTCTTATTTTCAGGGAACTATAGTACTAAGAGTATTTATATAATGTTGGGAGTCATTACTAGAAGATAATAACCTTATTTGCCAGTTGTGACCCGCAAATGTTATCTAATAATCATTATAATTAAATCTAAATCTATTATCAATTACCCAGGGAGACATATTTGCAAGGGAAAATTAATGGCTATGGAAGGATTGATTCTGCTTACCTGATTAATCATTGATTATGCCCCATCAAGTCAGTTGACTCCTAGTGCCCATTTTTCGTGGCTAAAGCAGGATTAGAATTCATGATCTCCCAGTTTCTATCCTGATGCCTTAACCACTACACCAGTCTGGCTCTCCTTAGTGTCATTATAGATTTTCTCCATGAAATTCTGTCCCTAATCTGTACTAATAAATTCTAATAAATTCCATCTTCAGATTCTTGGAACTTGGCAAATATTGGCCTGGAAATACATTTATCAAGATAGCAGCTGATTCTGTATTTAAACAGGGACCATTTTATTTTAAATTCGGAACAGCAGAATAAATGAGATGCAAATGTAAGATAGCTATTTGTTCTATGTATATCAGTGGTAGGTTCCAACCGGCGTTACCACCGATTCTCTTCGTGCACATGCTTTGCATGCGATTGCATTAGGTTTCTGCCCAGCTGAGCCCTAGCAATCCACTCTGCTGCACCTATCAGCTGAGCTAAAAAAGAAGAAATAAAGGTAGGAATAATGTGGGGGCGGGTGGGAGGGCCCAGCTCCCAAACAAAGAGAACCGGTTCAGTGATGTCACTTCGTTACTGCTACTGGCTCGGCCGAACCGGGCTGAACCAGGAGGAACCCACCACTGATGTACATGTAGCTGAATATATTGATACTATAAACCGAACTGTTGAATCTAGACCAATCTGGTATCTTATAACTAATGTTATTTGTTTCCTGTTTTGGGTTGTAGATGCCCAGTTTTTAGATGTATCATGCAAATAATCAGCTAGAGAAAGAATAGTTTTGCATATGCCATACTTACTAGAGTGTTCTCCTGTGTATGATACATCTAGTGTTTGCTAATACCTACTTTCCTTTAATACTTTCCCTATTGTTTAGCCATCACTATTTCTCCTGCCAAAACGTGCCCATCCCTTTAACGAAAAGTTGTCATGTTTAATTAAGATCACAGAATCTAATCTAGGCAACAGTTAATGAGCAGGTCCACTAAAAAGGATTTTATGCATCTAATTGTCTTAGATAAATGTAAAAATTAGTCTTCCTTGATATCAGCTTTTTCTAGCCCATTCATAGCTGAAAAGAAACACCATTTGATATTTTCACATGCTTTCTGCAAGTGGACAGGATGGATGTGGGCTTGCAATAGGGAAATGAAAGATTGTAGCTGTGGTCTTTAACCTAATTTTTTTTCCCTCAGACCAAATGATCCAGTGGTGAAAGCTGAACTGGTTTGCTACTGGTTCTCTGGCTGTGCATGTGTGCTGTGCGCCAAGTGTGCGTTGCGTGCAGGCATGCAAAATTCGCACCAAACATGTGCTGCGTGTGCATGCGCAGTACACACCAAAAGGAGGCTTGGGAAGGTAAGTAGAACAGAACCTTTAAAAAAAGGTCCCCAAGATCACAGCTGTGCCGCGCAATTGTCAGAACCTTTTTTGAAACTTTTTAAAAGCATTTTTTTTTACTATCTATTCGCTCAAACCGGTAGTAAAAAAATGCTTAAAAAAGTAAAAAAAAAAAAAAAAAGTTCCGACAATCAGTTGAGCGACAGGTTATCGTTGGAACTTTTTTTAAAAAACTTTTTAAAGCATTTTTAACTACTGATGAAATGCTTAAAAAAAAAACACGTTCCGATGATCACCTGTCACTCAGCTGATCGTCGGAACTTTTTTTTTTACATTTTTTTACTACCGGTTCAGCGAACCAGTAGCATTTTTTACTACCGGTTTGGGTGAACCAGCCCAAACCGTTAGCATTTTACCCCTGAAATGATCTGACCTGATGATTTTGTCCAGAGAAACACTAAGAGAGACAGAGTCTACAACAAGATAAAGTCAGTCTTTCAAATCCAGTAACCGTTTTGTGCTGTGGAAAATGAAGCTCAGGAACCCAGGTTGAAGGACAAAAGCCAGGAAGAAGGATTTTTCCTGGGACAGTTCAGGTTGCAGTTTTGTGGGAGGCTGTCTGAATCTGGAAATTATATTAACCATGTTAGTTTAAAAACCCATCTTCTCCCCTGTATTGCTTTAATAGATGTGGAGCTACAACTGTGGGATACTGTGTTAGACTGCATGTAAGAGGTTTACAGGCAACTTTGAGAAAATGTGCATCATCAGCCAGCAATATTTGACTGAAACTCTGATGCATTAAAAGTAATGAACGCCATTTCATAGATATTTCTGAGGATGCAACAAGAACTGTGATTTTTCTTATTTGATTTTCTTAAGCAGACCAAGGTTAAGCTCTTGATTGGATGCTTAGCTCTTTAGAAAAAGAGAAAATATTTACTATAAATTGCCCCCGTGGTAGTTCACAAGCAAAACAGGAGACCAATAGCATCTATTCCTGCTGTTCCCCAGCAACCAGTGCTCAAGCATCTTTACTCTGAACTTATATGGAGCCACCAGGCTTAGTAATCATATCCAAGCAATTTGTCTAATGTGGCTTTTATCAGCTTCCTCCGTCTGAATTAGAAATGCAGATTTGGTTAAGAATTCTGACATATGCAGTCCCAATAGATCTGCCAGGAGCCAGCTCAAGAAAGGCTTGTGTCATATTTTTAGGTATAAGGTGGTAACTATTAGCACTACTTATGGCAGCACATTTTGTTAGTTGTTTTGATTTTTAATCAATTTCTTGATTTTTATCTATCGATAAATATCAATAAATTTCTCAGCCACTGTTTAAAGAACAAGGAAACCAGCACAGATGTGGCTCTTCTTACTGAGCTATATGAATCAGGTTTACTTTATTCTCAAACATTATTCCTAATTCTACCAGTTGTACCCTTAATTGTAGTAGTAACAGATTTTCATTACATTTTGTATTGATTGATACACCAGCTCTAATCTGAAAAGGCCTGGGGCAAACATTCAACTTTTGCACTGCAATATTCCAGTTGGTAAAAGCAAGCTAAAGCATGTAAAGCACATTTATGTAAAGCATGCTTAATTTCAAATAAAGAATATGGAATTGTTTGTACAAGCCTTTCAGAGATTTACTTGAAATTATATAACCACTCACACTTTATCTTTAGCAAACATCTATGATTCCAGAATGTATTGGGAAGCCTTAGAACAATGATGGCTAACCTTTTCTGGTTAGTGTCGAAAGCATGCATCTGAATGCCCAAAATGCAATGCATGTATGGCCCCCACATGCCTCCCATGCCCCCGCATGTGCACCACCCCTATGTATGCACGTGCGCCCCGCACATGTGCCCCACGCATGGCCCCGCCCCAGCAGTGAAATCCATTTACCTTCGCTACCAGTTTGGGAATGGGACCACATGGGAGTGTGCAGGAGCATGCGAGCACACGCTATGTGCACATGCACCTCTTCTGCACATGCGCAGAGGGTCAAAAATGGACATAATGATGTCCCGGCAGGTGGGCAGAGCCTCCCGCCACTGGTTCTACCGGTTCACGTGAACCAGATAGATCCGGCTGGATTTCACCACTGCCCCACCCCCCGCACATGTGCGGCAGAGACTCAAAATCCAGCTCGTCAGTGGTAGGTGTACACCCATGCATGGCACAGCTGAACTGGGCTGACGGCTCACGAGCCCACAGAGAGGGCATTGCATACCACCTCTGGCACACATGTCATAGGTTTGCCATCACATGAATATGTGACTCCAAAGGAATACTCCACAACTTTTTAAAAAAATGTTAATATTGGGTTGAATGTAAATTTTGCATTTGAAACTTATGGGCTTACACCAAATGCTGTGCTAAACCATAATGTAGTTTGATTTTTGTCCATGTGACACTATCCAGTATAAATCAATCATATGATTTATGACAGTATTCTGTGCAAAGCCAACCAATTGTTGTTTAACTATTGATGTACCACATTTTAGCATGATGTATGAATTTATTCTTGTGCTTGTCTGTAACCATCCATTGTACTTATTATGGTAAATAACTGAATCTTAGCCAAATACTATGTTCAGATAATCATCTACCTGATTACTAGAAATTTTATTTACAAATCATGGTTTGCTTCAAAGGAGAATTTTCTGCATCTTAAACATTTTTAACATGTAAAATATTTGGCATAATATTTCTTTTTATTCTGTCTCTATTTTATCATTTGAAAAGCGATATAACAATGAAGTTCATAAAAGAACAACATGTTAAATTTGGGATTTTGAATTGGGTTACTGAATCTTAGGATACCAAGAATATGCAACTGTTTTATATTTTCATTTTCCTCTGAACTTTATGATTTAAAGCAGATGTAGAGCAGAGACTATTTTTATCTCATTGCCATAGGTGGCATAGATGCAAAATACAAATGTTTGTTTTTTTAGCCAACTTGAAAATAATTTGAATTCAATGATATCAATAAAAGTTGGTCATTTTAAGAACCTGTGTATCTTCCGCAAATGAACTTGAGTGGCAGCTGTCGCTGTCGCTGTTGCTGTCTCCCCTGGCAACAATCTGAAGTGGAGGTGTAGCAGGCTGGAAGTATGCCATCTGCCACTCCTTCAACTTATTCCAGCAATTTGGAGACTGAATCTTTATAAGGGTTCTCAAGCTCTTTGAAGAGGTGCCAGGTCTAACATATGTGTCTGATTAACTCATTACAAAGACAGGAGTGGAGCAGCAGTTGTGATGTTGGTAGCAATCTCTTAGCTGAAGTTTGATAAAACCTCACAAGCTTTCACCATGCCAGAGCACCATATCTCTCTCCCAGTGCTATGGTCCACATAGCACTTCTCACCTTAGAACAGAGGTGTCAAACTCACGTCACGGCAGCATCACGTGACGTATGAGGACTCCCCCCCTTCACTAAACCGGGTGTGGGCGTCAATAGCACGTGACATATCCAGCCCATGGGCCAGGAGTTTGACAGCCCTGCCTTAGAACATTTGCTTGTTGCTCCTAAATTCTTCTTAATCCATTTCTGGGAAGTGTTTTAACTATATCTGCAAACTTATTTTCCTTTACTTTTCTCCAAATAAACCTATACATTCCTTCCATGGCTAAGACCCATTCCCAGTGTAGATCTCCTAGAATCCTCTTCTAAAGTGACACTTTAACTGACACTTCATGTGAATTTTTTTCCCCACTAGAAAATGTGGTCTCAGAAAATTAAAGGGCTACCAATCTTTCCACAATATAAAATGTCTTTGTATGTATTTTATTTATTTTGCGGTTGAGGGTGATTGTTTCAACCTACTTCCATCTGATATCACCTGCCATAAGAAAGAGACGGAAAACAATTGCTTTGAGTCAACTTCCCAGTTTTCAAGTAAAAAATCCAACCCAAACCAAACAAAGAAACAAAAGTTGAGAAGATTGAATTCAGTTACAATTTCATAGAAGAAGCTTCTTCTTTAAGATTGTCAAACATATATTTGAAAAGCTGTTGCAATAGGAATCAGCCTGGACTTAATATCAACACTACAGAGATATGCTATGATTGACCTTTTAAGCCATTTTTATCACATCTAAAGCAGAGCCTGGATTAGCATAGTTTCAAGCATTTGTGACAAAAATACAGTATTCTCAGCAGTACAGAATTGTTGAATTGGTAGGGGCTATTTAGGCAACCTTACTTAACTTCCCCCACCATAAAACTTATCAAATCATAGGAATGGAAAAGAAAGAAGGACCCCTCCCTCAGTAAATCTTCCCTATTGGTTCTTGTCCTACCTTTAGGTGCTATGGAGAATAAACAAATACTATATAATAAATCAACACCATGTGACAACTTTTCAAATATTGGAAGGCTGCTATCATATCTCCCTTTAGGCATCTTTTCTTTATATGAAACATTTCCTGTTCCTTTAACTGTTCTTGATTGGATTTAGTCTTTGAGCACCACACTTTTCTTTGAATTATTTCAAGTTATTCATTATCTATCCTTCTTCTATTATATTGAAGATATAGGTTACAGAATACCCAGTGTGGTATGACAAGCTAACATAGAGTGGAACTATTATTTCTCATGATTTTTACTTCTGTTAATGCAGCACAAGATTCCTGTGGCTCCTTTGACAAATGCAATTTACTGGTGGTCCATGCTTAGTTTATGGCATACCCAGCTACCTAGAAGTAACTACTATTGTATTCCTTGTAAGTACTATTGCTGAGCCAGGTACCATCTATGTCAGTGGTTCTCAACCTGTGGGTCGCGATCCCTTTGGGGGTCGAATGACCCTTTCACAGGGGTCACCTAAGACCATCGGAAAACATATTTTCAATGGTTTTAGGAATAATTTTATGGTTGGGGGTCACCACAACATGAGGAACTGTATTAAAGGGTCGCGGCATTAGGAAGGTTGAGAACCACTGATCTATGTTGTAAAATTGGTTTTTTCAGATTCTTACATATCTCACCACTGAATATATAGTGTGGATAGGACCCAATATTCAAATATATTAAGATTCAGTGGACTTCTGAGTCTGTCTTTTGAGGTGTCAGCTATTCTCCCACCTTTATATTATTTGAAATTCGATAAGCATCCCTGCTATCTCCTCATCTAGCTGTTAAATCTAGTTTCCCATCTTCTCCCTTTTAATAAGATTAACAAATGTTTCTGGAACTTTCCCTGTATTTCAGGGGTTCAAAGATTGTAGTCAGTGGTTCTGAGATAATATCTACTTATTCACCACCAATGTGGTTCCAGAGACTTGAATTCACCCCAAATAACTAGATATTCTTTCCTTACATATTTTGATTTGCATTTCTCTTCTGTGGCTTTTGACCAATTGACCTTTTTTCCTTTTGTGAAAAGACCGTTGCAAACTAGGAGTTAAACAGTTCAGCCTTCCTCATGCTGCAAATCACCACCTTACCAATACCAGCCAGCAGACCACCCAACCCATTTTTTGACTTTCTTCATGTTCCACACACATCTAAAGAATGATTATTTTGGGTTACTTTTGATGTTCATAACAAGCCTCAGTTCATTCTAAACCTTAGTCTTCCTTATAGATTCAGGCTGTTTCCTGATATTCTGCTTTTGTTATATGCCTTTTCATTTGTCCTTGTCAGTTAATCAGAGACCTTTTTTATGCAACTATGCCAGTTTCAACAGGTGACTCCCATTTTTTTTCTCTTTTGTATTGTTTGAATTTGGGCATTAATTATCACATTTTTAAAGAACTTCCTAAGCTTCTTGAATTGTTTTTCCCTTGAAGATTTCACTATTCTGAAAGACTCTGTAACTTGAAATTTGCATGGTATTTATCTTGAATTGGCTTCTTAAAAACAGATGCTACTTTTTCAAAGAGACCAATGAAATTAAGATTTCTTTAATGCAGACTGAATGGACTGAAACACACATTGTAGGCCTCACCCCAATGAGTCACAGAGATTAAAAAGCTTTCTCCAGTGTGGGGGAGAAACTGAGAAAAGAAAGTTTGCTTATGGGTTATATTCCTTTAAAAAATTGCCAAAATCTATTTTTAAAAAGTTGTGTAAGCAAATTTATTTCCAACCCCAATATCAGTTAGCCAAAGGAAGTCATCTGCATTTATCTACAGTATTATAAAACGTGTTTCCCAATGGACTCTCTCCAGATGTGGTTGATTTCACTTCCTATCATTTCCACCCAGCATGTACACACATAATATTAGTTGGGAATGATGGCAGTTGAAATGCAACATGTATGGATGGTTAACAGATTAACAGAGTTGGAAGGGACCTAGGTCATCTAGTCCAACACTCCCCCCCTCAAGCAGGAGACCCTATATCATTTCTGACAATCTTTTCTTGAAAGTCTCAAGTGATGAAGTTCCCACAACTTCTAAATGCAAGCTGTTCCATTGGTTGATTGTTCTCAGTCAGAAAGTTCCTCCTCATTTCTAGGTTGAACCTCTCCTTGGTCAGTTTCCATCCATTATTCCTTGTCTGGCCTTCAGGTACTTTGGAAAACAGCTTGACCCCCTCCTCTCTGTGGCAGCCCCTCAAATATTGGAATACTGCTATCATGTCTCCCCTGGTCCTTCTCTTCACTAGACTAGCCATGCCCAGTTCATGTAACCATTCTTCATATGTTTTAGTCTCCAGTCCCCTAATCATCCTGGTTGCTCTCCTCTGCACTTTTTCTAGAGTCTCAACATCTTTTTTTATAGTGTGGTGACCAAAACTGGATGCAGTACTCTAGGTGTACTTACTAGGGCTTTATAGAGTGGTATTACACTCCCCTGATCTTGAGTGTATCCCTCTGTTAATGCAATTTAGGATTGCATTGGCTTTTTTAGCTGCTGCTGCACACTGCTGGCTCATATGTAGCTGATTGTTCATTAAGACTCCAAGATTCCTCTCACAGTCACTGCTATTAAGCCTGGTTTTCCCCAGTTTATATGTGTGCTTTTGGTTTTTCTTACCTAAGTGTAAGACTTTACTTTTCTCTACATTGAATTTCATTTTGTTAGATAGGGCCCAGTGTTCAAGTCTGTCAAGAGCCATCTGGATCTTGAGCCTATCTTCTAAAGTGTTAGCTATTCCTGCCAGCTTAGTATCATCTGCAAATTTGCAGATGATACTAGTTTTGGAAGTTTAAACTATTTTTTATATTAAAAAATGCTTGAAAGTCCACATTTTTAACTCCAGTGAATCAGCACCACATTTTGGTGAAACAATTCTAAATATCCTGCATGTGCACACCAATTGTGTTTCTTTCTGCAGCCAATCTTCCAATTGCTGGTGACAATCAATTACGTACTCAATTTTCATTCATCCTCTGAGAAAATGGTGGCAGTTCTGGGCAGGAGCAGGGAGGAATATCATTTGCAACATTTTCATCAATAACTTCCACTGAGTTCAAAGGACCAGGATGGTCTTTATTCCTAAAAATCAACCAAAATGTACTTTTTTTATTCTATCAGAAGGACTGTTTTCTCAGGAACCTTCTACTATTTATTTTGTGTCTATTCAGTTTTGATTAGATTAAAATTCTATCACAAAGGTATAAAATCATCAAAGTTTAGACTAATCCATGGAGTTTTGCACTGATCCCAAACCTAATCAAATCAGTTACAACTAAAACTGCAAACTTGCAATTACTTACCATGGAGAAAATCTGCTAAATAGAACAGAGCATGAATAAATCTGAAGTCAATACATCCTGGGTTGCCATATGAGACGATAATCTTACATATACTTACTTAAGAGCAAAATGTATTGAAAATAGTGGAACCTATTTTGAAACACGAGAGTGTGAAATTGGATTTTATATCTTGAGGAATCAACAATCAGGACACATTTGTTCTATTTATTTAAATGGGATGGAGTTAGATGTAAATCTAGCTGGCCTCAGGCTGGCTTTAGTTTTGCCAGCAGTTGACTAAAAAGTAGTTGCTTTTAACTACATGTTATAAAATAGGAAGCAAAATGTTTGCTTAAATGTTTCCTATAAAAGGAAAAAGAAATTTGTATACAATTTGAAAAAAAAGGCATCAGGCTACAAGGTAGAAACCGTGAGTTCAAGTCCTGCCTTAGCCATGAAAGCCAGGTAGGTGACCTTGGGCCACTCACTCTCTCAGGCCAATCCACAGGGTTGTTTCTGTGGGGAAAAGGTATGTTCAATATGTTCACTGCTTTACTTATTTGTAAAAATAATACGTATGTGTATGGGACTGCTCTGAAGACAAGTTTAATAAGAAGTCAGTTGCAAATCTAATATTTAGAATGTATAAACAGAAGGAAATCAGCGTATCTGACAACAATGACAGTTATGCATCTCCTCAGATGTGTAATATGAACGAATGATTCTGACCCAGGAGAGGGAGAATTTTCCTAATGGACTTGTATGTAATGAAGTTTGATCTAGTGCAGAGTAACAGAGCAACTGCACATTAAATAAAAAGATCAGGTGCAGGACACTGAAAACAGCCATACATTCTTTTCAGAAACTTTTCTATGACAAGCATATTAAAGAAAAGCTAAAATATTTGTTTAACAGGAAAAAAATGCCATCAATGCTCACATCATGTATTCAGTTTTCAAAAGGATTTAATAAATTATGATGATTCATTGATTTCATTGTATAAACTATAAATATATCATAGAGCCCTCATAATTTAAAATAATTTACAGGCTGAGGTAGGGGGTGGGGAGAAAGTGAGTTTTGGAGCAATCAATGGTCAATCAGAAGTTCTCAGTTTTTCTACTGATTACACACACACAGGCAGTGTCAATCCGAATGAAGCGCCAGGATGCCCGATTGCTTTCCATGGTTAATGCCTTGACAAATGTGTGTGTTGTGGTGCAATAAGAATTCCAGTGCCTGGAATCAATGCCCCTGCACCCACTCGGAACTGGTTTTGGATTTCTGCACTTGGTCTCAAAAAAGTACTGCTTGTAGACATTACCATTAAGATTTACATCCACCATCACAGTCACTGGTTTGCCTTTGATGTCCGTTGCTGTGGTTTTGTTGGCAACCCAGACACTGATACTGTCACACACAGAATATTCCCCTCGGTTATGCACAGGATGAGTTTCACGTTTGCTCCGGATATTCCTATTAAGAGAGTCTGCATTGTCCAGGAACTCCACACTTTGCTCATCTCTTGACAATGGTGGGGGCTGAGTGCTGAACAGAACACGAGGTGACTGGAACCGCCTCTTCTGAAAAAGCTTGGGGTCCACAATGATGTTTGCTGCCAATCCAATTTCTTGATCCTCTGCCTTCTTAGGAGCAGGATGGCGCTGATCTGTGTTTTGAGATGTTTTCAGACAGCTGGTGTCAGAAAGGTCAGATGTTGCAGGGGAGCCCAGAGGGACATTATCTTCAGATTTTGGTGCTGCCCATATGCCAATCAGAAATGCTATAATCAGAGTGTAGCACAGCATGGACATTACGCTATGCACCTAGGAGAGATCAAACCAAGAACGTTACTGTGAGCAAAGACAACATAGAAAAACATCCATTCCAAGATGAGTGGAGAGATATGCTGATACAGAAATGCCATGGAAAATGTAAAGCTAAGACATTTCACTGTCTTATGAGAGGCCCAGCCATGTGGATACCAGATGCTGCTTTTTCTTTCCCACTGCAGAAAGGGTCATTCAAACAGCAAACCCGCTTAATAAAGTGGGGATGCTAAGAAATAATACACCGCCCAGAGTCACTTTATCAGTGAGATGGGTAGTATATAAACAAACAAACGAAATAATACTAGGGTTACTGTTAATTCCTGAAGTACTAGAATACAATTTATATCAAGCAGTGTTCTTAGTTTATTAGTAGGGAGAACAGAGACTGACAAGAATCTCTATGGACTAAGTTGGAAGTTCTACAGTAAAAACCATGTAAAAAGGAAAAGTGGCTGAAATATACTCTGTACTTGCATCCAGATTGCCATGAGCCACATCAGAAGTAAAATCCAGCCGGTTCTGACAGGTTCTGGAGAACTGGTAGCGTAAATTTTGAGTAGTTTGGAGAACTAGAAAATGCCACCTCTGGCTGGTCCCCGAGTGGGGTGGGAATGGAGATTTTGCAATAGCCTTCCCCCAGGAGTGGGGAGGAAATGGGGATTTTGCAGTAACCTTCCCCTGCCATGTCCACCAACCCACACCACACCCACCAAGCCACGCCCACAGAACTGGTAGTAAAAAAAATTGGATTTTACCACTGAGCCACAAGTTCACAAAAAGAGGCAGAAAGGCCAGCACAAAGATATTGCTAAATTAGACACAGGTACCTGAATAGACTGCGGAAGAATAATTTCTTCTAAGCTGCACTTACTTCAATTTCTTAAAAGCTTCTTGATACTAAGTTGTAAAATGCTACTTTTGCTACTGGAATAAATGCTATTATGCAAGTCCTGACCTGATATTAGTTATAGAATTGTCAGTTTCCCCAGAAAACTATCAGTACAATAAAACATGGGACAAATCCAACACCCAGTTAAATCTGTTTAGATTCATTGACTTTAAGAGCATTTAAGATGCTCTTTAAGATTAAGAGCATTTAATCTCGTGTTGGATTGTGGCCATAGTTTCAATTGAGTAAAAGTTCTGAAAACAGATTCTCTTTCTCTTGCACAGAGTAGACAAAAGCCTAAACCTCTTAGGGGAGAATGATTCAGACTTTGTTGTTTATCTTTAGATCTGGCATCCATTCTGAAATCCGTCAAGACAAAGGCCAGTCATTATTGTTGGGGCTCTCTGACAAACCATAGATCCTCTTGTTCCCTGCAGTTATACTTTTCTAAAGCCAATAATCTGTGTCAAATTCAAAGTTCTTTTTTGTTAGAATTCCTCAGATAATTTATACTTTTAGTAGTAGATTTAATAGATAATCAATACTCTTAATCTTAGGATACTCATCAATCAGTCAGAGTGGTTGCTATGGTTGCAGATTCTATGGAAAATATTTGCTAAAATCACAAGAAAGGAAAATTCCAACAGGCAATGTAACTAAATTTTGAGGTATGATACTTCAGCATGCAAAAATACAGACAGCCAGAAGATGGCAGCAGCAGGCTTGAGTTTTATTTTGTAACTGCCATCTAATAATTATTTCTATTTATGCAGCCCACATACTGTATCCCTATCCATCCTCACCATTCTGAATGTGCTACAAAAGTTGGAGACAAACAGAGCTAGGTGCTTGTTGTGCCGCAAGAGGAAATTAGTTCTAAACCATTTAAATATGTTACAGCTCAGAGAGGCACCAGATTTCTCAGATTCAGTTGAAGCACTGGGGCCATCACAGCAATTCAGAACATGTCGAATGAGTTTCTTAATGTCAACATATGTGCTAATTAAAAAAAGTTTGTGCAACAAAATTTAAAGACAATATAGGCACACCCTGAAGTAGATCTACATCAGTTTTGTTTACTGTAAGTCATTTGAGATTCATCACTCTGTACTAAAAAGGGAAAAAAGATTAAGTGTGTCAATAAATGCTATTTGTATTTCTAACAGGGTGGAAGAAGGGGGTGTTATGTTAACATAGCAACATTTAAAAAGATTTTTTTGAGATTTTAGGCATAAAAATCTTAATCAGAACTTTTGTTTAGAATAAGATTAGCAAGAAATTTAAAAAGAAATCATTAAAAGTCAGGCAATAATGCAAAATATTGACATTTACTTTTATATTTTCAAGCAGGGCTAGGTTCTGTAAAATACTTACAATGTACAAGCTTTAAAAAAGATGATTGGATAATTAGTTCAGAATCTGGAAAATACTTTAGCTTCTCAGAAAGTAATTTTATAAATATTCACAAAGCCCATCTATGTTCAAGCAAAAGTGCAAGCTTAGTTAAAGAAGATCTTTACAATAGCTGAAGCAGTAGTGCTTCCGCTGTGTTAATATGGAGAAAATATAATGTGGCAGGTACAAATATCAACTGGTTCAGCAACCATTAAAATAATAATTAGCAAGTTATCTCTGCATATGAGTGACCCTGATTGTTCTAAGTATTTTGTAGTCTGCCACAGTAGGGCAGTTTGCATGAACTTCAAAAAAGTTCTTAATTCCCAAGAAAGATCCAAGATCTTTTATTTCACTCAGTCTCGCCCCAATTTCCCCCCACTATTTTTACATAGTATAACCGAAATCAGTTTCATTATTAAAATACTAAGGCTATTAAAAATAATCATTAGTTTGGTAGTAATGCATTCGTCGATGCTAAAAATTCAGGAGCACAGATATTACTCACAGATCAGCCTGCCTAACTCTTTTAACATTCTTAGATCTGCTATCAATTTCTAAAAAAACAGTTTAGAGGAGCAGCGAAGCTGGAAAAAGGAAAAGTCTTCTTGTCAGGGGTTACAGATGCATTTTTATTGTGTCCTCTTGTTCTAATTTCCTTCCTTCACCACAATTTCCTTCTTTCCATAAGATACCCTTTCTAATATTCAAACCTGTAAATCATAAGTTCATTTTTCTCCCTTTTCAACAAAAAGTCCATAAGGGGTTTCCAGTCACTAATCAAGGTAATTGTTGATTTTTTTCTAATCAAACAGGTTAAATTTGTAATTGCTAATTCTTTCATCTTCACCAACCATTTCTCTGTTAAGACTTGCATCACTAAACATATATAAAGATAATCTTTACTGGCTCTTTACTAATTGGCTATCCATTAATCCCAGCAAGAAAAATTAAAGTTTCAATTGAATGTTGTTTTTTAAAATGTATTTCAACCCAAAATTTCTGGGTTTTTGATTTTACAAGTCCAGCAGGCATGATAAAATGCTATCCACTTCTCCAACATAAATTTGAAAAACCTTCATACATTTTAGACAACTTTTCTGGATTCTTATACCAACGGTACATCATTTTATGAAAATTTTCTTTTAGCTCATAATATAAATTTTAATCTAATCACATATTTTCCCACTATTTCATCAGTATATTTTGTCTAAAGTTCTCAGCCCATTTTATCATATATTCTTTCACTTATTCTTCTATTTCAAATTTTAATAATGTACAATTATATGTTCATTATTTGTACACAGTTCAACTTCAAATTTTGTCTCCTGCTGCTCAATTTCAAATGTCCTTAAAATATTTTTCTGTGCATATGAAAACCACTGAAAACTAAATCCGTCTGCAGCCAATTCCTCTTTTTGATTTCATCTTATACTTTCCATGTTCCTGTTCTAACAACTCTTGATAAGCTAACTATTTTTCTTTATGTACTATTTTTTACTCTAAAATCTTCTATTGCTAAAACCCATGAAGATATTTTTGATCTCAGGCTAGGTTTATATCTGTCCCATATTATCAATATGCCACTTCTAATATACGTAATGACTATTAAAGTCTACATTAACCTTAACTTTATTGTACCATAGAAAACTATGAACCTTAGACCATGTCCTTCTAAATCTAAAATCCTCTTGCTCCTCAGAAGAATCCATTCTTTCATCCAGATTAAGCAGCAGGCTGCAGCTATCAATCAAATTATAAAAATCATTTAATGGTGTGCATATCTATATGTTAATCAAATGGCTCTTTTGTATTAATTATAATTAAACAATATAAATGGGATCCTCAGAATACAAACCTATTGGTATAATTGATACATTGATTAAGTATTTTGAGCAGACAAAAAAAGACAAAAGACAAAAAAGTTATTCCATAGATAAATCTAGAGGAACTCACACTCTATTTTAAAAAGAACCATTAGCACTTTGCAACTCAAATGATGTGCTAAGCAAAGATTAAATACAAACAGATGAGAAACAAAACAAAACAAAACTTTCCATACTGCTAAAGGCAATGTACAAAAAAAATATAACATATTCTTTTGCTAGTAGCATAATCTCAAATAACTGACTGGGATTTCAGGGGAATAATGTACTTCTTAGTCTACAGTAAAACTAATGGGTCTACAGTTCTGTAAGTGATTTACGGAAAGAATTTAAATTTTTATAGATTCCGAATTCTTCAACAAATTATAACCTGACTTTGTTTGCTTTTTCAAAAGTTTCGCTGAATCCACAGGAGTTTATTTAAAAAAATTAAAGGAACATGTAAAGAATCAGTTTTTAAGATTAGTTGTAAACTCACAGTAAGCGTTTTTAAAAGCATAAAAAAACACGTGCATGCCTCCAAACTAAAGGTAGTTAAAGTTAATTAAAAGAGGCAATATTCAAGAAATAATTGTGCCACAAGCAGAAACTATAAAATGTCCACAAAGTGTGCTATAGGAGAGTCTTATGAAAGTCTTTGGTGGAATCTGCTACATACAGGAATTAAACATTTTGAAAACATCCAAAGAACAACTTTTTGTCACAATTTATTAAGCTGAGTATGTATATCACCTATTTCTCAAAGAGTTCAAGATGGTGTATGGGACCGAGATAATAAATGAATTTAAGTCACCTGCTGAATCCCATATCAAGTGAGAACTTTAGCCAGAATCTTGCTGGTCTCATATCATCACTTTAATTAAGATTCTCCAAAAGTAAGATGTTGGTGTTGGAGACAAGCAAACTTAAAATGCAGCAGTTTTGAAATATATAATCAAACTATACTCTCTACTCTTTCAAGAGAGAAAGTAGTCATAACTGGCTATTTTAAACTTTGTGCTGTTTCTCAGCTATAATCCCTAGATTACATCAGGAATTAACAAAAATTGCCTAGTTTTGGTGAGCAATAGAGAAATTTGCTGGATTGCTCAGCTTCCTTCTTACCACTGATCTCAACTGATACCTCTGAAGCAGTTGAGGATATCCTCAGGTTCTCTCTTCATCTCTAAGACTGGAAGGGAGGAGGCGAGCCCTTTCTAAGGGGAGGAAAAATAGGTACCTCCTCTGTCAAAAAACTGTGGGAAGGAACAGAGATTTGCCAAGCATGGAATATCTGTCAGGTGCTGAGAAATGGGCTCCCATTTCAATCAGCAAAAGGAGAATCATCAACACATGCCCCTATAGATGATAATGTTACATTGGTCAACCTCTACAACCTATTTTCAAAAAGTAGCCTGCATAATTCAGTTTCACACATATTATAGAATTTAAATAATTTAAAGTTATGAAGTTAAAGATATATCTGTAGGACACAAAACCACACACACACACAACCCCTACATTTCAACCAAGGAACCAAACATTTGCATCCATTGAGTACTCATTAATGTCAAAGGTTTTCCTAAAATAAATACAGATTGGATGACTTGGATGTTCTCCTTAGACAAGTATTAAGTAAAAAGACAATAAAGTTTAAAGTTATCTTAAGTAGAGAGGAAGAGAGTCCTTTTTGGCTCCCTCTGTGTCTTGTGCTTTTTTCGGGTCACTTTGGGAGTCACCTTATTATTATAGTCTATGGCTAACATGGCAATTAGCTGTAGGTCTGGGGTTGGCACCAATGCACCGAATAGATTCTGAACTTGGATGCTCAAGCTAATTTCTACTTTCTTCTGGGCCCTCTAATTACCAAGATTACTATTGAAAACCGAACTGCAAATCTTTTGCAGCAGAAGGGAAGTTTATTAGCTGATGCATTTTTCCATGATACTTTCCCCTCTTCTAATTCCTTATATTTCACTTTTCTATCTATCCCACGTCTTCTTGTTTTCCATCATTGCTTTTTTTGTTTTCCTTCTCCCTCCATTTTCCTATGAGCTTCTTTATGCCCATTTCATCCAGTTTTGACTTCTTGAGTCCATTGAAATAGGCTCTCCTTATCAATCCTCATAGCCTTTTCAATTTCAGCAGTGGGGATGCTCTTGCTGAGGTGAAAGCCTCACCTCACAAGCCAGTGTGCGGGTCCAATTAGTCATGTCATTCCATTAGTTCAGGACAATAATTTTTTGTGGAATTCATTCCCTCAGAATGAGGTTCCTTTAGACTGTAGATAGAGCAGAATATTTTTGAATAAAGTTGCCAAAGCTGATTAAGACAATGAATCATATTGTGTTTACAGTCTTATTATCTCAAATATGGTCCACTTCATAAATAACTGATGTTTATGCACTGGCATATTGTTTTTCCTTCTTTGCCACAGCTTGGAATCCTACACTGGAAATATATGGTACTCAGGCTCAGTTTATTGATCAGAGAGATGCTCCATTATCAAACTCTTTATTACAATCAGACATAAAAATGATATTGGTTTCAGTTTATTATGCAGCCAAATAAACTGCTTGCAGTGAGTGCTGTACTGAAGCAACTGTTGATTTTAATAATACTTATATCGTTAGTATCAATATTATCTATGAAATTATCTTTGAAATAGTTCAAGAATTTAAATCTTTCCAAACGAGCTTCCAAAGTTTAAAGGGACAACTCCTGAATGCTCTATTTTAAGAGTCCATATAATGAACATGTAGACAATTTTTTTTTCCTGAAAATGGAGACGTACAGTTTCTTAAGTCCTATTTTAATCACTGAAAAAAATATCCCCAACCAGCAGAAAATCAAACGAATTATCTGATCTACTTTCTTGTCTGTAAAGCTTCTGATAACAATATTTATTTTCTTTAGATTTAGGCTCCTGAAAACAAGTAGGGTTTTATACCATTTGAACATTTTAAAACACGCAGTTTGAGAACAGATGATGGTTCATACTTTAACACTCCAACAAACATCACCAAATCCTCCAAAATGTTTCTAAATCTCTAATTCTCACTCTCTACTTAACACTAGCTTCAGAAAACAAAGACTGCATGTTTTGTTCTTTCTTTGGTCTGATCTCTGCATTAACACATTCCATAACTGGGAGGAGGAAGGAAAGCTAAGCCATGATTCCCAAATGTCTTGGTCTGTTCCAGAAGAGTTCAATTATTGAGAACAATCTCCATAACAAAAGATATCTGGCCATTCTGCATGGGCCTTTGAAAGGATTCCAACAGTCCTACTAGTTTTATTGAACTCTTTCCAAATGTAAATTTTATTATCAGGAATTACAGAGTTGGAAGGGATCCCGAAAGGATTCCTAGCCAATCCAATCCCTTAACAATATATTTCATTATACTGTAATCTATGTTTTGGAGTACAGCCTTTATTAATCTTTTTTTTGTTCCACACATATGCCAAAATTCAAGTGTTCTCATCTTCCCACAAAATGCAAAATATACTGGATTACATTTGTGTAGGACTATCCTATTAAAACAACATTTTTGCCACAAAATCTATCACTTTAAGCATTATAAAACACAAAGCTACTAGCATCGGCTCATGCCAAAAACAATTGAATAGGACTTCCAAGACTGCCATCCTAAGAAAACAGAAGTTTCTATTTCAACCCAGAGTTTGTTTTAACAAGAAAAAAATTCCCAATTCAGCAGTATCTTTAATATTCTTTTTTGGGGTATATTTCCCAGATACTGTAACAATGATATGTTCAATAAATGAAACTCTATCAAGCAAATGAAGTTAAGGACAATATCTGTGAGTATTTCAGTATTATCTATCCAGTCTGCAAGGATTAACAATTTATTGAATCCCAAAATGAAAACTTTATTTGCCAATTGTCAAACCAGATCTACATTTTTTTTGCTTTTCCTATTTGAACAATATGAAACATATTCATTTTAATCATTTTTAATAGTAAGCAGCCAAATCTATGCGCCTTCTCATGTAGGATACCACTGATGCCCAAACGATGTCATTTTTCAGTAGAATGGAAGGGGAGGGGAAGTCTCACATTATAAATCATGACCAATGATTATTGCACTGCACAAACACTTAATGCAAATATCCAAACCAATATAAACATTTAATCCTTCTAATATTCATATGAATGTTTTATAAACTTTAAATATAACTTATAATAGTACACATTATAAACATTACAATATAATGCCTATTCCGATTCCTGGGAAAGGTAGATAACTTTTTTTAGCATGTCTTTGATGAAGTGACTGATAAAGCTTAAAATATGTCTTTCATTATTGGTGATCTGATTAAAACATCTTTTCACGTATTAAAGCAGTCTACCAGCTCTCTAGAACTTTGTCTGGATACATATCAAGATTTGAAATCTTCAAAATATTCTGTAAACCTATGCAATTTTTTTTACTGAAAAGCTACTTAGTAGTAGTCAATCAGATGCTAGCATAACAAGTCAAATATCATTAACTTCTACAAAACATTAGCAGGATTACATGTCAGTCAGAGGTTGTATCTGACATCTTGCAGTGGTTGTATCTATTTAAAAGAAACGTTTACCCTAAAAAAATCTATGACACTTAAAAATGTGTTCCTTTATGAACTAAAATTGGATAACTCATATTCTTCATCTTTGCAAATGAATTCCTAGGAAATTTGAGAAAGTTTTGATGCAAAGCAAATAATCTAAAATGAACAATTTATCTCTCTGAAATTTTGTCTTTGTGAAATCCCTCCTGTAGCTATAATAAAAAAATTCAAGGTAAACCATCAATATAAATTTATTACAAAGGAATTGCTTCATATAATTACCTATATAGTGTTAACTTTGATGTTGAAAACTAAGTAGATAAAAAAATTGAACAACCAAGTTGGCAAAAGCTGTTTGAGCTTTCCATATATATTTGACGGCTTGCCATAAAGAGAAGCAGGTCAACTTATTTTCCAAAGCACCAGAGGGCAGGACAATGGATGGAAACTAATCAAGGTGAGAAGCAACTTGGAATTAAGGATAAACTTCCTAACAGTGAGGACAATTAACCAGTGGAGCAGCTTGCCATCAGAAGTTGTGGGTGCTTCATCACTGGAGGTTTTTAAGAAGAGACTGGACAATAACTTATCTGAAATGGTATAGGGTCTCTTGCTTGAGCAGGGGGTTGGACTCCAAGGTCCCATCCAGCTCTATTCTGACTAGTTGATTGTATAGTGATATTGTTGGATGATATATCTAAACTCTGGTTTGATATTGCTAACATGAAGGTAACCAAAGGCTTGCTTACTTCAAATCTATATCCCCTTTCCTTTTTATGCTTTTCTGAATAAATTTACTTTTAAATAGTCATAACTATTAAAGAAAGAGCCTGCCCTTTATTACACATGACACAAAGGTTATATTTTCATCATAAGTTTTTCAAAAAGGATTCCATATCTATTTCATTCAACAGATTTATAGTTTTTGAATCTGTTTTCTTGTAGTTACCGTTTATTGTAGCTTACTCCTAAGTTATTCAGTTGAGATGTGTTGTACTATAATTGACTTCATTCCCAAAAGATAAAGAGCAGGTTGCAGGAAGTTGGTTTATGAAATTATTTAAGATTGAAATATAGTTACTCTGGTACAGGATTGTTGGTTTTAATTTTTTTGGTAAAAGCTATCTTGAGCCTGAGTCATTTTATATGCAGGCAATCATGCCTTTCACTATTCCATGAACTGAAGATGAGCACTGATGGTCTGATGCAAAGGGAAATAAACAGAATCCTTAACTTTTCCATATCTCACTCCTGCCCTTCCCCAGGCCTCTGTCAACTGTGACCACTGATTGATTCCATCTAATATTACAATCAACTTGACTTGAACTCTGAGGAGGCAATATATAAACACTGTAATTACATAAAATATACTCTTAATATAATATACCACAACTATCCTATGCTGTATTTCAACAATAGGGAACTGTAATGCTTTTGATATCTGACAAAATGGCAATGATAGGGATGGTTACAATAAAGGCTGGTCTATCAAAGAGTGGTTTTAGATCATCAAGAGTTTCACCAACTCAGTAGCAAAGGTCAGCAGGAGAAATGAAAACCTGCTATCCCAAATTTGCTTGATACACATATAGTTTACCTTAAAAAGCCTCACAGTCTTCTAGGGTTTCGTTTTTCTGATTCCATTTGACCATGGCATCTTGAACAAAGAACAACTCTCTAGTCAGGGAACTGGCTTGGGTTAACAAGAGCGCCATAGATCCCATCTACCCTAAGAGATATGGTTTATTTGAGTAAAAGAATCCTTAAGATTAAGTGCTGGTTTCTTTTTTGTCCCACACCTATAGAATGAAGGAAACCAAACACTCTCTCCCTCACCACTAAACCCATGCAATTTAGACATTTAAGTCTAAAAAAACATGAATGCAAACAATTCCATGCAGAAATTAGATTCCCCCCACCCCTTACAGCAATGATTTTCTTTCAGTTAAATAACCAATGGCCAGTACTTAGTCATTAACTTTAGGGAAGAAAAACATTTCTTAATTTCTTAATAAAGAAAAATAAACCTCTAGAACAACCAGATGAAACAGAATTCTGGTGAATTAAAAAAATGTTCTGGTGGAAATCTGGGTTTAATTCATGTTATGATCATTCTGGATTTCCAACACTCTCTAAGAATCAGTAATTTGATAGTCTTGATATCTCATTTTACAATCCAGATTTGGTTTATAGTTTTGAGGATTCACTTTTACTGTGGAAAGTCTGTAATTTGTAATAGAGCTGTGCAAATATAGCCATTCTCTTTCTGAGTACAGAAAATGAGGAATCCCTTCACAGAATTTCTTCAATTAAAAAAGAAAATTCTCACCAATCTCCCAAATATGAGGATCACCATATAAATATTAGTAAGGTATTTTGTTTTCTAAAGGAGCCCTGTAACAAAATTTTGGCAACCTAGCCACCATTTTGTATCCTCCACAATTTCTAAAGTTTGCTTGGGTGAGAGAATATGGCAACCTTTAATGAAGAATGGAGGTGAATATACTCAGATTAGCACTGCTTTCTTTAGTGGGGTGGCTGGGCGAAATGTAAGACAAAAAAAAAAAAAAAAAAATCTGGGAAATTTTCCCAGAAAAAAATTCCTTTGAAAAATAAAGCGTCACTATTTTTATTCAAAAACAGTTAGAAGATAATCTGCTATTGATTTCTGCTAACTTTAAAATACTGAGGCCAAGAATCAAGGATTTCACATAATCACTGACTTTTTCCAAGTTTCCTTGGATCGCGTCACGTGACGTATTGTGACTTTTTTTGCCTTTGCGGAGCCAGGGTGCACATGACGCATCCGGCCTGCGGGGCTGCCAGTTTGACACCTAGAGCAACAAAAATCCTCTTATTTCATTCCATACAGAAAGGAAACCAAACAAAAACAAAAACTCAACTCTCAAGCCCCACCCCCAACAGCAACATCCTTACTTTATATTAAAAGGATATAGGCAGTAGCGGGTTTCACTTACCTTCACTACCAGTTCGGAACTGTGAGTGTGTGCGTGCTCGCTTTGCTCACATGCGGCGTTTCTGCGCATGCGCAGAGCCTTCTGTGCATGCGCAGAGCATCTGTGATGATGTCCAGGTGGGTGGGTGGAGCCTCCTGATGCTGCTTACCGGTTCGCCCGAACCAGGGCAAACCAATAGAAACCCACCACTGGATATAGGTCCCTGATCATATGCAAAATAAAAAAGGGAAAGAAATCCAGACAGGTTCTGTGAAGGGGAGATAAAAAGCCATCAAACTGCTTCTCCCTTTAGAAAAAACTGTTAGGGTCAGGAGCTGGGAGGTAAGGTGAAAAAAGAGATAGTGCAAATGGATAAACAGACTACCCACAAGCTCCACAGAGTAACAACATTTTCAAAAGGGATAGTTTTAGATACACCACAAATGAGCTTTAAATATACCACAACTGAGCACAGGCAGCTTTTGAAAACATCTGGCAACAGGGAATTGCAAAGCTTGAGAGTAGAATTGAGCTCTCATGTGGGACAGCCTTTTGGCTCAGCCCCAAATCCTGTCACTTCAGTATTGCTGCAGAAAAAAACTATCTCAATTATGGATTAATTACAAAGCCAGACTTCTTGATAGTTAAATATAATCACATAGACAGGAATATACCATTTTTAGTTATCATTTTGAATGTGATATGTTTTCTTCTAAACTTCTTTCAGCTATCTGACAGCAGACTAATGGATTCACAGATGCTAATTCCTAATTCACCATTACTGGGATTACCACAGATTTTTCCCCTATACAATAGTGTGAAATTGAAAATATTACAGTGTGACAACTAGATGGACATCTAATGGGTACAGATTATGCATACATGCTCATTATACAGCTTCCTCATTGGCTAGAATCACCAGGTGAACACAGCATGTTTAAAAATGGTATCAGAATAGGACAAGAAGAAAACAATGAAAACCATTGGTAATGTTTGGAGGTTGCTTTTAAAAATGCTCAGTGCAGGGATTTCAAACTAGATTTCTTCAAGGTCTGGATCAGCATTGTAGTTTTCCTCCATGGGCCGGCAGGGAAGCAGGGAATGGGGAGGGGGAGACAGGACAGACCCCTCCTGCAGCACCCTGCCAGCCAAAATGGGGCACAGGGGAGGGGCTGCACATGACCCCCCGTGTCCCGTTTTCGGCCTGGATGGCCTCCTGCAGCAATTTGCTGACCAGAACAGGGTGCGACAGAGGCACCAAAGGCCGATTCTTTGATATTTCCAGGCTGGCCCCACGGACCAGATTTAAGCCCCCCCATAGGCTGGGTCCAGCCCACAGGCCCTGAGTTTGACACCCCTGCTCTAGTGTAATGCTATTCTAATAGATTTTTTGTTTGTTTCTAGCTAGTAAAATCAGCCTACATTTTAAATCACCCATATAAATACAAACTGTTTCAAATGTATTTTTGATAGTTGGTTATGTACAGTGGTGGTATTCAGCCACTTCTATCCGGTTTGGGCGAACCGGTAGCGGCGGTGGCAGCAGGCTCTGCCCACCAGCCCGTATGTAATCATGTCCCATTTTTGATGCTTTGCACTTGTGCAGAAGGTCCTGCGCGCATGCTCACATTTGCGAACCGGTAGCATAGGTAAGTGAATACCAGCCCTGGTTAGGTACTATGTGTGTTGAAAAAGTGCTAAATCTTAGGCATACATAAGGTCTAAAATATTTCCACTGGTCCTCTAATAAAGGGAAGATGTGGTGTATTTGTTGGTCATAATTTTAAATTTGTTTCATTGTAATTGGCCTACATTTTTCTTGTAGTCTAATACTATAGTTTCCTTTTCAAGTTCTTAGTCTCCTTGTTCTGCTTTGTACAGTAGGCGTGTTCATTTGTTTGTCCTGGCTCCTAATATAAAACATGAAAAACAGGCATAATACATTTAAAATTTAATTGTGTGCAATGAGTAATTAGAGGCATATTGTTGGGTTGTATGCTTTTGAAACAGAAATTTTACATAAGGACACCCATGAAACTTTTGTTCTGTTGAAGACATTGTCCATAATAGGATTAGGTGGCATCAATTGGAATCTGATAAGTTTTTATTGGAAACAAGTAGCAAAGCAGATTGTAAGAGCATCAGTATATTTTTAAATGTTATCAACTCTCTCTTGCTTCTGTGTTTAACAGTCATAAGAATGAGTAAGCTTTTGGGAGTCAGAGCCTGCAAATTTATCATTTTGGACTGAAATTGTTTGGAGTGGTGGCTGTAGAAAGGATATAAAGGACCACATGGATGCATCAAGCTTCCTGATTTCATACCAGGTACAGCAATACTTCTTGGCATTTCATCTAGTCAATCTTGCATTCAGCAACTTGCTTACACCATAAGCTACACCAGTATTACACAATTAGGTAAATATTTACTGGAAGAGATAAGCCAGGGGTGTTAAACTCACGGCCCGTGGACCAGATGTGTCACATGCTGGCCACGCCCATGCCCAGTTTAGCAAAGGGGAAAAAAGTCTCAATACATTATGTGATGATGACATGATGATGTGAGTTTGACACCCCTGGGTTAAGTTTACAAGAGAATTCCAGTAAGTATTTTCAAACAAGCAGCCTATTTATAGACAATTTATAATTGCCAAACTTCGTTTGTCCATTTTACTCATGTTCTTATGCTGGTTTCTACCTCACCAGCTTCAGCCTTACCTAACCTTGCAAAATCAGTCAAAATAGTTTGACTGAATTTCAGTAGTGCAATTTGGAACACTCTGTGGTTATATAATGGGACCTGGTAAGATCATTCATATTCTTTACCTGAATAGAATCCTTTTCCATGGGCAATTTTCATTCTCTCATCTTACATGTGAGGTGATACTTTCAAAAAAGAAAAAAATAAAGGGAAGGAAGATTTTCTGAAATCCGTCACATGTTCCATTCCACTGAACTCAACAACTTTTTGCCATTCCAAAAGGAACATTTTGTTTCCCCTTATTTGCATACTAAGTCTTTATGATTAGTAATCTGGTTCTTATGCAACTTTGTAGGTCTCTGTTTATTAAATTCAGAACATCTTTGTCTTCATGGATCATTGAGGTTCAAAGAACAGAAAGTGTAATAGTTGACACAACAGAGCAAATCCTAATTCGAATTACATCTCTTCCACGGGACCATCAAACTACTGCCAAGGTAGTGATTCCTGTCACAATCCTGTTTCATATGAAAGTTTTAAATCATTAAAGAAGATAAAATATGCAAACATTGAAGATAAATAATTTCATTTTTCTAAATTCACAAAATGTGTTTTGCGATTATGAAATGGTAAGTAACTAGACAATGTTGACTGATCAGGAAAAAGTAAGCATGCCATACCTGATTTATCCTTAATGGAAGAACAACAAGAAATACCAGGGCTATTGGGTATATATAATACACGTGTACGGTATATGCTTTGAATTAGAAAGTTAAAAATATGCCAGAAAATGGCTATGGAAAACCACTTGTTTTGTTGTTGTTGTTGTTGTTGTTTTGCTATGAACACTACATAGATGTATCTATGAAGCCATTAGGAATTAAATTTGACATAGAGGAGACATTAAATGCATTTTTCTATGTGTAAATTGAACACACTGTGAACTGTACAATTAATGCTAATGTTTGGACAAAAAAAATCTTACTAGATTAAATAGATTCCAGATATTTTATTATAGGAACTCAGCCAAAAACACAATAACAAATCCATAGATGTTTATTTAACAACTTGGGCTATTAAATGAATATTAGAGCATCTTCTTACAATTCTCTTGGATGAAAGTTGGCAAAAAGCTGATTATTTGCTTTTGATGAAAGAACCCAGACTAACATTATTAGTAATGATTTTTTAAAAAGATTAATAATAGCTTTGTTAAGTACACTGATCAAGGATGCTGACAGATATACAGTATACAGATGTTTACCCAGCTGTATTTCTTTTATATCTCTCAGAAGCTGATAACAGATATATGGTACTATCTCAGAACAATGATTTAACTGGTAGAATTCTTTATCTATTAGTGATGTATTCTTCAAAAAGCAGATACTGAACTACAATTGTCCACTAGAGCCAAATTATTCTCTTGTCCCTTAAAACTAAAGCAGGAGGTCTAGAAAGAAGTGGAGATCAGGATAGAAAAAAGGTGATAGGGTCAACCATAGTCCTAATAATCCATAGTCCTTATTGTAAAGTGCTATTTTACACTGGAAGGAAGATAAAATGTTAAGTTCAACTAAGTAGCAATAGAATGTGACTTTGGCTGTTTTTGAAGAAAAAAAAAAAGAAAGTAAAATTTTGAATTTGAAAAAAAAGGAGAAAAATGCTTGGATGGTAGATTACTGGGGAAATCCCAACAATATAAGCTTTACTGGGAACCTAATAACACCCCAAAATGACTTTTTTATAATGCTAAATTCTGAGTGTTCGTTTCTGTGATTATTTTATAAAATTAACTTTGGTCACCTTTCATATTTACACTATGAGTGTACTTTTTGAATGCACAACAGCTCTCTCTGGTTTAATACTCTTCCCATTGCAAGACTAGAAGGTCCAACATTTTCAACCACTAGAGCTATTGATTCAACACGCCAACCTATTCTCTCTCTACAATGATTTGTACCACCCTTTCAAGATGTACGTTGGCCAAAATATTTTTTATTCTTCCACGCTAAATGTTGCTTTACTAAACTAGAAGCAAATGATAAGCAATATCCTTATCTACATAGTTTTAAATTTTATTTTATATTTAATTAAAAATAATTTAAAAGTAATATTGCACATCAATGGGAGTACATCAGTCTGTGAATTAGCCTTAGGTGAAACTGTCATGGGCCAGAAACTGACACCACCTGCTTATCTGTTCCTTGTGATCTTTGATGGCAAATTTAGTCAATATGACTAATCACAGCACTGCCTTCATTGTAACAACCTACAATTCTCTGAATTATTTCAACACATTTCCATTATGACTGGTTACATATCCATGTGAGATTATAGCAATAGCAATAGTTTATATACCACTTCATAGTGCTTTACAGCTCTCTCTAAGTGGTTTACAGAGTCAGAATATTGCCCCCCAATAAACTGGGCCCTCATTTTACCAATCTTGAAAGGAAGGGAAGACTGAGACCACGCTGAGCCAGTGAGAATCGAACTGCTAGCAGTTGGCAGAATTAGCCTGCAATATAGCATTCTAACCACTGTACCATGGTGGCTTTTATTATGACACTTAATTATCTGTGATCATTTGTCTGAGATCATAAGGAAATACAAACAAGTAGCAAAAAGGAGAAGAGCAGCCTGAAAAATAGTAAAATAAATGTGCTTAAGATGTGTTTGGGTGGCTGTAATAGCTGTTTAAGTCAGAGGACATTTTGATTCTTACATTGTCATAAATGTTTTACATGCATTTGACAAATCAAGATGAATATATGGTCCTCAAATCTAAGCATATTGCCCCAGTATGCAAGTTACAGAAGTAAATACATCAGGATAATGTAGAACTGGCAATTTTATCTTTTATTCTTTTTAAACAGCACTGCATATATTATGCTTTAATTTTTTCCTTATCTCTTCTTTTCAGTGAGATTATTTTATCTGCCTTCCTAGGTTAACATTTTTTTTCAAACAAATTTTAAAACACCTTCTTTTCTCAGAGGGGTTTGTGGAGAGGGGTTGTTTTTGGTGTATAGCTTTGCAGCTCAACCATGGTTGTACCCAGATATGCAGATATAATCAGACATTCTGCTCATTTATCTGCCTGAGACTTCTAAAATTAACTGTTTCTGCATAGGAGGAGTTTTATAAGAGCAGAACTACAGAGCAGAACTACAGGGCAGATGCATTTTCTGTTTCATAGAAAGGTAAGTGTGGTTAATTGAGATATGAAGTTATTTATGTATTCAATTTTAGCACCCAGGCCAATTTAGAGTAACTGTAGATTATGACATTATTGGAAGATAGTATAAACTATTTCTAAAAATCAGATTAAAATTTATAATGCAAGCATTGATAGGATTTTGGTGGCACTGGGAGGCAGGTTTGTCTCGTGAGATAAAAGAACAGCAAAGGGAAACACCCTTAAAGAGACTATTACAACACTGGATGTTTTCTCAAAAGGTAAGCAAAATGTTGAACCTCATATCTCTCCCATGAGAATTTGCAAGGCAGAAGCAAACACATGTTTCTATTTCAGTTCCTATTAATAATGCCTTTCAACTTGATAACTGGTATGGATTCATTTATAAATTAATTTATGACTAAAAGTTGAACATGTAAATAATATCCACATAAATAAAGTGAAAAATTCTATACGTTTTTAAATACCAACAAGAGTTGGTGTC
The DNA here is from genome assembly GCA_022577455.1 of Arizona elegans. Classification (NCBI taxonomy): domain Eukaryota; kingdom Metazoa; phylum Chordata; class Lepidosauria; order Squamata; family Colubridae; genus Arizona; species Arizona elegans. The sequence goes on from JAKOOJ010000002.1 coordinate 170,197,775, forward strand.
AGCCCATCCCTTTAAGGACTTATCATTCTCTGAAGAATTGGTTGCAGAGTTCTGTATTGTTGCTTGGACAATTCTAAGTGCTAACAGGGTGACACAGCTGCTGCTGAGTTCTGTTGACATATGAGATAATTAATCCAAATTAGATACTGAAGACAGAAATGATCTCTGAACCAACAGTTCTAAACTTAGCACTGTGAAAACCAAGCTTGCCTATGAACTGTGGAAGTAGTTTTTTAAAATAAATGGTGGAAGAGTTGTGTTCAAACAAGAAAGAATGTGTGCTTATAATAATGGAGAACAGAGTATATTTAAAAAGCCAGGAATAGAGTCAAATACTCTTAACAAATCCATACTGTTAAAAAGAAAATACAGAGCTAGCAAAGGAAAAACATTTGTACTATTGTGGATTCCACCCAGCACATTTATTCTGTGAATATCATCATCTTATTTCAAATGGGTAGGAGCAACTTAGTAATAAAAATGTTAAAAAAATACCTCCAGCTATTTGTTCAATTTCATCTATACGATATTGATCAGTTGTTCAAACATATCTGAAATTAAGGTTGCTCAGGTATCCTGAGGACTAACTTCTCTTTTTGACTAATTGGGTAGCCTTTGTGATCTGCTTCATACAAACATCTCCTATTACATTTCAAAAAGCATCTCTGACTCTGTAGTCTACAAATACCTACACAGATCAGTTAAGCTTACTCCTAAAATGAGTGGATATAGAAATGCAGACTCAGTCAACTGCATTCCTAGTTAAATTAACTGGAACTGAGGCCATCCTTTGACAGAGTAGAATAGAATAGAATTTTATATTGGCCAAATGTGATTGGACACACAAGGAATTTGTCTTGGTGCATACAGTATGTAGAAGTAAGATAATAAAAAATAATTCAATTAAATCAACTCAATGTGTATTTATGTTAAAATGAAGTTTATCAAAAGGTAGGAGTCTTCAATGAACTCTATTAGAACAGGGGTATCAAACTCATGGCGTCATGGCGTCATCATGTAACATATCGGAACTTTTCTCCCCTTTGCTAAACCAGGTTGGGGGGGGCAGCATGTGACGCATCTGGCCTGTGGGCTGCAAGTTTGACACCCCTGTATTAGACTCAAACCTCAAGGAATACTTGGGATTATCCCAGATTGCAAACTTCATTGCTAGGTCATATGATATAAACATAAATGGAATGCACATGTACACAGATCATATTGTAAAATGAAAAGAACATCAAAATTCTCAATAAAACATTTTTATCCACTTTATATGGTAAGGAGCTAAAATGATTATTTACAAATATTACTCATTTTAAAGTTGCTTGCATAATCAGTATAATTGTGCACACATGTAAAATCATTCAGAAATGTTTTGGACAATCTGAGCAGAGCACCTATCTGCTATTTATGAAAGCACACCTACTTTTGCAGGTTTCTAAATAGACCTGGGAAAATGCTGCTTTAAAGTTATATTGAATATGTCACTTTGAGCAGCACCCCCAGGAAATTCACGCAGCCCCCATTTTGTCTGTCTTCCACCAATCATCATAAAAATTTCCTCCCCCTCAGCCTTTGGGTTAGATGTTTGAACAGGCAGGCCTCTTTAAGTTGGGGGTGATGTAATAAAGTGATTTGTTGTCCTTTTGCCAATTGTATTTTTTTACATAACATTTTAACTTATGAAGGCATCCAGAGACATTTTGGAATTGGGTACCCTATACATCCATCCATTCAATCAGTCAGCCAGTCAATCAGTCAATCAGCCAGTCAATTCTTTAAAGCAGCAATAGGCTTTTCCCCCTTCAGATTGCACAAAAGCCTGAAAAAGTTGGGCTGTTTTAAGAATTATCTTACATGAGGTTCAAAGCTCTTTTCTCTAATCATTTTCCAAGCAAGTGCAACCCAAATAATTAGCTATTTGTGGAGGAATAATCAGATGTGATTACACTTTCACTCTTAATTCATGTAATTTATATTTTAGGTTTCTAGAAGAACAAATCTAAGGTAGTAGTAATAAATTATATACTAAAAGACAATCACATTATCATTATATTAAATAGGGTACTTTAATATATAAGAATTTGCTTTGACATATAGGAGCTGGCAATTCTCTTTAGGAATATTGAGTTAATAACCATCCAATTAATCTGTTGTTGCCAAGGGGGTAGGGGTAGGACTTTTTATTGTATTTTATATTGTGCTTTTATTTTTGTAGCTGCCCAGAGTCACTGAGATGAGTAGGGTGGCCATATATGTTTTCCTAAATAATAAATAAATAAATAGGACTGGGCTATGTACTGAGGCTAGCAATCACTGAACTATTGTAGTACAGACAAAAGCTGTACAATTAAGAATGGTGAAGCTTGGCCAAATAGTAATTTCCATGAATCATCAGGGTGGAGTTAGGGTTGTGGTAATTGAGAAGCTATTACTTCTAACTAAATTCATTTTATGTTCTTATGAAATTGTGCAAACATAACATTATATAAGTGGCAATGCTTTAACTATAAACAACCCAATGTCTATCAGTTGCCTAAGACTTCTGTGGAATGATTTTCTACCGACTGTTGAAATTATTCAGAAAAGGTAAGCCCCTTTTAAATTCCCCTCATCCTCCTGTTAATTGCAGAGATAAGCCAAATAATCATAATTTCACACAAAAGGCTGAGATAATGCCTACAATAAACCAACCACTCCCATCACTCTCTGAGTTTCAAGGATAAGCACATATCCTCCAGGACAGATGTGATTTTCAAGAATGATGAACAGCATGAGCCAGACTTCTATACACTAATTCTTCATGTCTCGTTGATGTTCTTTTGTTTTCAAATATGAATAACAAACTGGAAAAGATTTGGAGAACGCCAACGAGAATGTCCAGGGTATATGAATAAAATACAATATGTACACATTAATTTCAACAATCCATTTGAGCAGGTGCCACATGAAATTATGAATAGGAAGCTGGGTGGCATGTCAATTAAATTAATACATTGTTGGCTTCAAAAGCGTACCCAGGGAGGGAATGCTTATCAGTGAGTCTTTCTCAAACAAGTGGGTTGTCCTAAGTCCCAGCCTTCAGCTTTCTACCCATCAACATTTATATTTATTTTCTAAATGAACAAATGAAGAGGTGGGAATGCTTATCAAATTTGCAAATGGCCTGAGATAATTAATATCCCAGAAAATTGAAAGAACATTCAAAACAATTTTGTTAGCTTACAGAAAAGAACTGCAAATAAGAAAATGAACTTTGACAGAAACAAATGCACTCTGTTAACAGAAAGAGGAAATTAAATGAAGAATTTCTGTCTTGGAAATAGTGATTATGAAATGTATCTTCGAATACTATACGATTACAAGCTAAATATGTATTAGAGATATTGATTTTAATTATGTTTTATTTTATGGAAAGTATAACCTGCTCCAGTTCTCTGATGTATGATATCAGAGAAAAAAACTATAATAACAAATAATTAGATCAAAAACTGCATCAAAAACTGAAAACCAATGCTGATGTGAATTAGGTATTGTGAAAGAGAGTAACCTACTCTATGACATTCTAATTAGCATTGACTAAATATAAAAAAGCCAAATGCACTTTTAGGCTATATTAACAGTATGTAGCTGTGATGGCAAACGTACGGCATGTGTGCCAGAGGTGGCAGGCAGAGTCCTCTCTATGGGCACATGCACTGTCGCCAGCTGGTCTTTGCAGGTGCTGAAAACTGCCCAAAAAACAGCCTGAAAATGGCCCAAAAATGCCCCCAAACCGGCATGTGTGCGCTGGCCAGATGGTCTTCGGGTTTCCAGTGCTCCGGCACGCACACATGCACACACATGCATGCACCTTCCAGTTTGCCACTCGGTGCCAAAAAGGCTGGCCATCACTGGTATATAATATGTATTAAATCAGGCGAGTGACGAGATAGGAGCCAGATCGAAGTGAACAACAACTCTTTAATGTACAGTGAGAATCCAGCAACTTTGCAGTTCAACAGCTCTCCTTATATAGCTACTCTCCAAGCGTCTTAAACAATGAGCATTGAGATTTTTCCTGCTCTAATTTCCCTCCAAAATTAGATACATAACAGTATGCAAATCATAGGAAATGATTTTTATTTTGCATTGGTCAAACCTTACTTTAAGCACTCTCTCCTGTTTGGGGACCTCACATTAAAGTATTTCAAGAAACTTTCTGTAGATTTGAAGAAAGTTAAAAAGTATGATTAGACAACCAGGAACTAAGTCTGACAGAGGCTGAAGGAACTGGAAATAGCTAAACCTGAGAATATAGATGAAGCATGATTCTGCGCCAACTCAGGAAGCTCAAACTGCCCAAGGAGCTGCTGATACAGTTCTACAGAGGAATTATTGAGTGTCATCTGCACCTCTATAACTGTCTGGCTTGGTTCTGCAACCCAACAAGACAGACACAGACTTCAGAGGGTAATTAGAACAGCAGAAAAAACAATTACTACGAATCTGCCTTCCATTGAGGACCTGTATCCTGCACGAGTCAAAAAGAGGGCTGTGAAAATATTTACAGACCCCTCCCATCCTGGACATAAACTGTTTCAACTCCTACCTTCAAAACAATGCTATAGAGCACTGCACACCAAAACAATTAGACACAAGAACAGTTTTTCCCCGAACGCTATAATTCTGCTAAACAAATAATTTCCTCAACACTGTCAAACTATTCACTAAGTCTGCATTACTATTATTATTAGTCTTTTCATCGTTCCTATTGCCCATCTCCTCCCACTTATAATTGCATGACTGTAACTTTGTTGCTTGTATCCTTACAATTTATATAGTTTGTTTCCTAATGTGATTTGATTGCTTATTTGCACCCTATGACTATCATTAAGTGTTGTACCATATGATTCTTGATGAATGTATCTTGTCTTTTATGTACAGTGAGAGTATATGCACCAAAGACAAATTCCTTGTGTGTCCAATCACATTTGGCCAATAAAGAATTCTATACCATCTTAAATACTCAGTGAAAAAAATCTCACTGAGAAGAGTTAAGACCTGTTCTTTATAACTCCAGAATGCAAGGTTTGAGTTATGGAATGGAATAATGAATTCATGTTAAAGAAAAGCATACTGCAGTGAAGTACTAAAGAATCCTAAAAGCAGATTGATAGTAGAGGCAGAGGAGTCCCAAGCATTCAAGCCGAGGCTAGCTTGGATTTCTTGTGGATACATTCATTTGGATTGCCACACTAAACAAGTAACTGAAGTTAGCACCTGCTGTTTTCATTTTCACATTTTCTAATCTTCTTTGGATGGTCAAGAGAAACCAGTTATTATTCTATAATTCTTCCATCCCTTTGCCTAGATTTGTTAGATGGATAAACAAATGGGAAGAAAATGGATTCCCCCCCCTTTTTTTTATATGGTAGTAGCAACAAGGCTTCTTAATGTGAGAGATGGAAGGACACATAAATACCAACAATGGATGGATGGTGAAGTTAATGGAGTTGGCAAAGATAGTGAAATTAAGTGTTTTGATTAACGAAAAGGCTTTATCTAGCTTCATTTCTGCTTTCTGTAAACCACTTTTGGACATTTTGCTTGAAATGGAAAGAAATTAAATTTTAACTTTGGAATTTGATGACTAGAAGAGTTTATGACTACTGAAGTACTGTATGCTTTGGTTTATATTAGCTCACTGAAAGGGTCAGTGTATTTTATGCTATGTCTGTATTGAAAACAGGTCAGAAATTACTTTTTTCTACAGCTGTGTTCCCTTTTTGTCTGCACCTCCCATTTCCTTTTTTCCCTACTTCTCTTTTTTCTTTGCATCATTTTCCTTTGTTCTTTTGTATTTTATATTCTTTTGAAATTCAATAATGTTTTGTGAAAAAAATATAATTCTTTCTTGCCATTTTTTTCTGAATATTCTCATGCTAAAAATAGGCATTCTTCATAAATATAAGTTCCATTAAATCAAGTAGGGATGTGAAAAAAAAATATTGTGTTGAACTGATGTCTGATAACAGCAACAAAATAGCAGGACATATTAATTTTTCTTTCCAGAACTGAAATTGAAAATAGTTTCATTTGTCAAACCAAAGAAGATAAGGAGAATGTTGGAAAAATACAGTAATTGTAAGAGATCTTAAATTTAACACTTCATATTGTCAGAGAGGGGAACCTGTGGCCTCTAGATGCTCTTGAATAAAGTTCTCAGCATTCCTCAACACTGGTCACACTATCTAGAATTGCTGGAAATTGAAGTTTAGCAACATTGGAGAGTCATAGGCTCCTCAATCAAGATCATGTTACAAATTAATCTTTCCTAATCTGAGGCCCTCTATATATGTTCAAATTTAATGATTTCCTATCTGGAATTCTGACAATTGAAGTCAGAATGATCAGCAAAATTGAAATCATTATTGATCAATAGAACTATCATTTTACTTTCTATTCTATTCATATCTGAGAATAGACATGAAATGTCAGTTTCTATACATTTTTCATGAATATATGCATTTTTATGCAGGCTTTCCCTTAATAATTTTTGCCTTCTTAGGGAAACTGCAAAATTCAGAGAAATTTGAAATTTGAAGGCTAATTAAATTTCAATACATATCTAGCTTTGAAAATGTGAAATTAAATAAATTTGCAAAGTAAGTGAATTTTCCTCTGTCTCCCGTCTCAGGATATTGGGCAGGCATCAGGTTGGAAAAAGTGCTAACAAATGAAGTATCTGATTCGCCTGTGCTTTAAATATACATTCAGGTATTGCTTGCATTAATCTATGGGGTCATAAATATCCAGCACTTAGGCTTAGGCGTATTGCATTTGAAAAGGATTTGGGTAATAATTTTAGCACTGTATTTAAATTGAAGTTAAGAATTTGCCACAAAATTCTTAATAATTATAACTATGGATGCAAAAGCCATGCTTATGAATTCACTTTAAAGACAAACTGAATTAATTTCTAAAGGCCATTTGAGTTTTTCTGAAAAGAAACAGAAAAGCCTAATAGTTGTAAAATGTTTGCACTGCATAAAGGATGGAGAAACACATAATGAATTAAGAATACAAAGGAACTGTTCTTTTTTCTTTGTGCCATTTATTTTCCAAACCATGTTTCAATAAAAAAACGAACTCTCTATGACTGTCTAAAATATTTCTTTGTTGTAGATGCTGTCAAGGTACTTAGTACCAGAATTTTTTTTTTTTATTAAAAAGTTTTATAAGAAATACAATTTTCTCCCCCCAACCCTTCCTCTTCCCCACATGAATTATACATTTTCTTATACATAAGAAATCCTCCATATACATGTTTCCCTTAAAGAAAGCATTAAAATAAAACATTTTAATTACATTCGGAGTTGCTCTTCTCCTTCTTCCCTCATTCCACAACAAACCTTCTCCTCCTCCTCCTTTCTTTCCCGTCCCTCCCTCCTCTTCCCTCCTACTTTCTCCTACCTCTTCTCCCACCTCATCCTACTTCCTTTCCCTGTCCCCCACTTCTCTCTTCTTTTCCCCCTTCTCGCCTTCACTCCTACTCCTGTCCCCTTCCCTTCCCTTCCTCCTCTCCTTTCTTCCATTCCTCTCCCTCCCTCTCCTCTTCCTACCCCCTCCTCCTCTCTCCTTTGCTGTGAAATATTTTCCTCCTTTAGTATCTGAGCAACTCCTATATTCTAGAATACACTTTCTTCTGCTAAAATATTTCTCTATTCATCACTTCCCCCCCCTTATCCCCCTCTCCCCACCCCACCCCTACCTTCCCGGAGCAAAAACAGGGTATAGCATCTAACAAACATATGCTAAAATAAACTAACAAATTATAAAGTTCAAAGCTCCCACATGTTCTTTAACTCCCTTTGCTCCAATTCAACAACCTCCCTTTTATAAATTCTCAATACCAATTAAATTAAATTCATTCTTCCTACTTATATAGAAAAAAAAAGAAAAAAAAACCTTTTTCTTAATGCATAATCCGATACTTTAGCAGTCTTACAAACAATAAAAATCATGAATAAATTCCATTTCTATACCAGAAAAAAAAATTTCATCTTAAAATCTTACACATTTTATCTCATATATCTTTTAAGATAATATAGTCTAATGTTAAGCATTTTAAAAATCTCTTAATACCTTTAAAACACTTATTTACCAAATATAAATTTCAGAATCTACAGGAGGGTATTTTTCAATTTTTCAATTAACCGTCTTAATACCTCTAACTTTTTAAAGAACAACCCTTAACTATCCAAAACTAATTATCAGTTTACAATAAAATTCTGAGTTTAACATTAATCCTCTTCGCTTCAAAGGGTTAGACATCCTAAAAGCTTATACAATTTATCTCATATATCTTGTAGAATAATATAACCTTATGTTAAACATTTTAAAAATCTTTTAGAACCATTAAAACACATATTTGCCCGATGCCAATTTCAAAATCCACAGGAGAATATCTTTCTTAATCTTCTGTTCTTCACTTCTTTTTATATTTTTTCCAATCCTTTTTTTTTTATAAATTCTTTCAACAATCCTCCCAGTTTTATTTTGGAAACTTTTAAAATAGTAATTTGAGGTTGATGTTTCTGAAATACTCGCTCTCTTCTTGAAGTCACATTTTCTAACTTGAAATCCTCATTTTGTCTCTTCTGGCTTGTATAATCATTCAATCCATTTCTTTGTCCATATAGCCAAAATTTGTTGCCATAAAGATTGTCAGCTTGCAATAAAGAAACCATTTGTTGCTTTTCTGTCATTGGAATGGAAACGTCCACCAAAACCTTTGTTTCAGCTGTACCAGCCAATCTCTTAATCCTGTCCATTTCCTGATCTTCCAAAAACAAATTCTTCTGAATAATTTCCTGCTGTCCCTGTAACAACTGCTTATAATTTCCCAAGCTATTTTTTGAAAAAGCCCTTTCGATTGTATTCAGCAGGGCTGAGGTAAAAAAGTCTAGAAGTTCTTGAAAAGCCTGGACAGTCACGGTTTGGGAATTTGCTGATTCACCAGCCCTGTTGTCAGCCATATTTCAGCTACTTTGTATTTCTCCAGCTATCAGGACAACAATTCAACTTTTTTCCACACAGTATAAAGACCAGATTTTAGTTAAAATCAGAACCAAATTCTTTTCCTGGCCGCTTCCATTTAAAACTTTCTCTCAGGGTGTAATCCAGTAGCTGTAAAACGTTAACAAGCCTTAACGAGCACTTTCCCTGGTAGTTTCCTCCTCCCGCCCTCAGGCGCCATTTTCTGCATATTAAAACGGAGTTAAAGTGTTACTTGCAAGTTTCCTTTTGTTTTCTCCTGATTTGCTCCGTCTGCTATCAAAGTAAAGATGTTAAAAGTCCCCCCTGTTGATTTTCTGCAGATTCTGGTCGCAGCTTCTAGCTCCGCTTCAGCGGAGTCGTCTCTGGTCCGGAGTGGCTTGATAGGCTTCAATAGGGAGCCCACACCCTTTGCGCCCCAGGATTTCTCCTAGCGCACTTGGGGGGCTCTACCCCCACCTGTCGACTCTTCTCTCTCCCCTTTGCCCGGGGAGAGGGTTCCAACCAGAGAACGGGCACTCAAAAGAGAGCATCTTCAAAGCTGCAGAGCCAGGCAGGAAGAATCAGTACCAGAATTTTTAAAGTGCTAACATGGCAAACAAAATATTTCAGAAAACTATTGAAGGAGAGGAACTGAAAATATTTTTGATGGCAAGATTCATTCTTCAACTGTTTTGCAGTATAACATAAGAAAAAGAGGTGGGAAAAATACAAATTTTGAGAAGTTTAAACACAGAATCACAAAATGCTTAATTATATTTCAAATACTGAACAAAAATGTCAACTTAGAAAAGCATTTCAAATAAGAAAAAATATAAATATGTTTGCAAAAATTCATCAAGCATTTCCAAAACCATGAAACTACATCTACATGGAGGGAAATATGGAGTGGGATACCCCAAGGCGGATGGGCCAGCTTGCCACAGCCAACCAACTATGGCCAACTTGTTATGGGACAACTCACTGAAGGACAATTCAACAAATTGATTTTAATGGAACCATGACCAATAATAATAACATAAAAAAAGGCAATCCACAAATACAAGAGTTACAATAATTCTGACAAAAACATAGACACCAATAATAAAAGTAACCAAATGAAACGATAAATATGTTGAATTGTCCTATGGCAATTTGGCCATGGCAAGTTGGAGGCAGCAAGTTGGCCATGGTGAGTTGTCTTGGATCCGTGATGGCGAACTTATGGCATGCGTGCCAGAGGTGGCACACAGTGCCCTCTCTGTGGGCACACGAGCTGTTTCCCCAGCTCAGCTCTGCTGTGCATGCGTGCATGCATCCCCCCCGGCCAGCTGGTCTTCAGGTCTCTGCTGCACATGTGGAGGCATGTGCATGAGGAGGTGCATATGCATGCGCTGGGTGGTGCACATGCGAAGGGCATGCACACATGCGAAGGGCATGCACACATGCATGTGGGGCACGCACATTTGCATGGGGAGCGGGACGCATACGGGAGTGCACGTGCATGTGCAAGGGGGTGGGGGGCATGCGTGGGGGGCACACACATGCATTGCATTTTGGGGTTCACACATGGACATGCACATTTGCGTACACACATGCTTTGGGCACTCAGTCCAGAAAAGTTTAGCCATCACTGTCCTAGATCCACCTCAAGGCTTTGTCTTAGGCCCATTGCTCTTTAATATCTTCATAAATGACTTAAATGAGGGGATAGAAGGGGAACAAATCAAATTTGCAAATGACACTAAGCTAGAGGGAATAGCCAACCCTTTAGAAGATAGGCTCAAGATCCAGAAGAATCTTGACATACTTGAACACTGGGCCATATCCAACAAAATGCAATTCAGCAGTGAGACAAGAAAAACCAAATGCACATGTATAAGATGGGTGGTACCATGCTCAATAGCAGTAACTGTAAGAAGGATCTAACAGTCCTAGTGGACAATATAAATATGAGTCAGTAGTGTGCTGCAACTCCCCAAAATGCCAATACACTCCTGGGCTGCATCAAGGGATAGTATCAAGGTCACATGAGGTGTTAGTGCCACTTTATATTGTTTTGGTGAGATCACACTTGGAATACTGCATCCAGTTTTTGTCACCATGATACGAAAAAAACCTTGAGACTCTAGAAAAAATGCTGAGAAGAGCAGCAAAGATGATTAGGGGACTGGAGGCTAAAACATATGAAGATAGTTACAGGAACTGGGAATGTCTAATCTAATGAAGAGAAGGACTAGGGATGACATGATAGTAGTTTTGTAATATTTAAAGGGATGTCACCATGAATAGGGGATCAATCTATTTTGCAAAGGACCTGAAGGCAGGACAGGAAATAATGAAGGGAAAGTTATCAAAGAGAGATCCTGCCTAGAACTAAGGAGAAATTTTCTGTCAGTGAGAACAATTAATGGATTGGCTTGTCTCTGGAAATTGTGGATGCTCCAACACTGGAGATTTTTAAGAGAAGAGCAGGGTGTTGAACCTGCTCTTCTCTTAAAGGGTGGATGGGGCCTTGAAAGACCTTATTCTGCTCTTTTATTCTGCTATTCTGTTAATAATGCCTCATGACATGAAACATGGAAATTCAGTTGTATTTAATTATAGGCTTACAATTACTTCAAAAAAAAGATCTATATAAATATATCAGTCCTGGGAAATTGTAATTTACAACTAATGTTTCAAATGGTTTTCACTGTAGGAAGTTCACAGTAATTTCCAATGAAATTTGTAACAACAATTTTACAGTTTTATCATGCAGCTGTATATTTTTTGTTGGTTTGGCTACATGATATTCAGACAACATTTCAAGATTCTTGTCATGTGTCACCCAAATAATCTGGCAAATACTTCTGGTCCTCAAATGTTAAAAAACCTGCATTTCACAGAGTAAAAAGAAAATAAAATCTTACCAGGCTTTCCATCTATTTGCATTCAACAACTTCAACAGCTGAATACTTTTTTGAATACAACTGACTGCTTATAGAAAAGGGCTATAGGATGGCAAGGAGACTTCACAGAACTGCAAAATTTACTTAAAATATATTATTACCTTCATTTCCAAAACAGGGTTTGCCCCAACCAAAATACTTGTGCTAATAGTGAAGATGCTCACTTTGTAAAATTTGGCACATGGGCTAAGTAGTAGTACAACGGTACAATGGTACAACATTGTCAACTGAATATTTGCCAAAATATACCTGCTGCTTCCAGCAATATTGAATGCCGTATGTCATTGACTTGCCAAATTCATTGAGAGGAATGACAGGTGAACATTTTGGCTGTCAAGTTCTACTTTTACAGGTAGATAATAGGCAGAAAGAGAAGCAGAGAAAAATGTTCTCAACCTGCTACAGCTGTGGGATTTATGTAGCTCAGTTTTGCTGGTTAAGCCGTTCCTCAACTAATTTCCCCCACAAATTAGATACTGTGAGAAATGTGCAGTTGCATTTTATGTGCTTCTAAAAAAAGGGGTTAGGAGGGGAATTTAGGACCACAGTGGATGGAGAAAAAGCTTTCTTTTCCTACACACTGCCATTTGTACAGGGAGAAAAGCAGCCTCTGATGCTACTGGCAAACTGTTGTTTCTGAGTAGATGCAATAACAAAGAAACTGTTAAAGGTAAATAGATCACTGTGCATTAACCTTTAGTTCAAAGCCTAGCATTAGTTTATAAACACAGGTGATCTCACTCATCTCACAATTCTACCATTAAACTATGGAGTTGGGCACCTTGGAGGAAAATCCCAGAACAAAGCCCTTTACAGTATCTTTTCTTTATAGCAGATGCATACTTGCTCTCTCTTTATGTTCAGGAGATTCTTTCTTGTTCCTAAATGAGAGAGGTCTGTTATCCATATGAGACCTTAGGGACTTGCTGTTTCTACCACATGAATTCTCTCTTTGTTGCCTCATATTACAACTCAAAATCTTGGAAAAAAATTAATTAAAAAAATCTAGTGGGAGCTTGAGTTACTTTACATTTAGTTCAATGTAGGTTTCAAATAGATGAACAGATTCAAAACTTAGTAACATTTACTCTGTGTGAACAATGCTCATATAATTTTTGATTTGGTTTTAATCATGTTATTTAAAAACAAGCTAGAAGTAGCTATATATGATGAAAGATTCATTAAGTTGGTTTTAATTATATTCTGTTGTATAACCTGAAGTCAGTTGTCGAAAGGGATAATTTAATGTTTTTCCTCTAAACAGAAGTTAATCAAAACAAAAAATACCATTCACACTACCCTTCGTGCTTAAATTCCAGAGATTCTACAGTTAAATATAAATAAAGATAAATTATGGTAGTTGGTGAATGTACATATATTTGCTTTTTTTGCACTTAGGTTGAAGTTGCATGTTATGTGATCATATCAATTTGCAGGCAATGCTATGTTCCATATGAATACTACTGCAGCATGCTTTTAATCAAAACAACTGTAGCTTTTCAGATGGAAAAGTCAGATTTCAAAAATTACAAGCCAAAACATATTTGAATGCCAATGTTGTATTTACATTCCTTCTGCTGCTCATTTAAATTCCTAAATTGTTTGTAGGTGTTGATTCAATTACCATAAAGATCCAAAAATCTCATTAACTTAATATGCTGGGCACCAATATCCATTGGGCTCTGTTCAGATAAGAAAGGTAGGTACGGGTATTTGAAAATTCAGAACATTTAAGCGTTTTTGAGGATGTACTCATCCTTCCATATTTGAAATCTAAATCTACGTTTGCTGGAATATACATGCAAACACACAAACACACAAACACATGATTTGTATTCCAGACACAAATGCAAACTGCTACAGTAATTCTATCATGTAAAGTACATTTCTATTCATTGTTATCTTGGTTCTGCCTTGGGGAGTTAAATTTCTTATTTTCCTTGTTTATCATTTTTCTATAATGCACCCAAAATTAGTAGTGAATGCTATTACCGTATTTTCCGGCGTATAAGACGACTGGGCGTATAAGACGACCCCCAACTTTTCCTGTTAAAATATAGGGTTTGGGCTATACTCGCCATATAAGGCTACCCCTCTTCCAACACACACCAAATAAAAATTAAAAAACATCAACTGCCTCAACACAATGTAAAAGCAGCTGTGCTAGACCCAAAATGGCCCCTGCAACTAGCAGGAACCTCACACAGCCACAAAAAGCCCAAAAAAACAACTTTCACACTTTACACACACACACACAACACAACACAACTGGCTCACCCACAATGTAAAAGCAGCTGTGCTAGACCCAAAATGGCCCCTGCAACAAGCAGGAACCTCACACAGCCACAAAAAGCACAAAAAACAACTTTCACACTTTACACACACACAACACAACACAACACAACTGGCTCATCCACAATGTAAAAGCAGCTGTGCTAGACCCAAAATGGCCCCTGCAACAAGCAGGAACCTCACACAGCCACAAACAGCCCAAAAAAAATCAACCTTCACACTTTACACACACAAAATTCCACATACAGCTTTGTGAGATTTTGTGTGTTTGTGTAGTTAGAGTGAAACACTACAGAAACACACCACATCTCAGAAAGCTGCACAAATATTATTTTATTTTTATTTTTATATGAAAACTAAATTTAAAACTTCCTAAACTTTAAATGGCTAGGTCTAAAAAAGAACAACTAAAAAAACCCCAATTAACTATTTTTTTAAAGCTCCCAAAGGGGAAAAAAACTTACCCAATAGAACAGGGGTCTCCAACCTTGGCAACTTTAAGATTTGTAGACTTCAACTCCCAGAATTCCTCAGCCAGCTTTGTTTTTACTGGCTGAGGAATTCTGGGAGTTGAAGTCCACAACTCCTGCCTGCATGATTGCAGGCAGAAAGTGGCTTGCTGATGGAATGGATTCAGGCAAGCGAAGCAAGGCAAGCGTGGCGATTACCAGCTAAGGTAAGCAAACTGGAGGGGGAAAACTTTTTTCTTTTTACAGGGCTCTGGGATCGTCAGAGCTTGGATCGATGGCTCTGGCGATCCCAGCTGCGATGCCCGATTGGCAGGCAACTCAGCTGGGATCGTCAGAGCTTGCAGAGTCACGTAAAAGAAAAAAAGTTTTTTCCTTTAACATGGCTCTGGCATCCCAGCTGAGTTGCCTGATTAGCAGGCAAAGCTGGGATCGTCAGAGCTTCGATCGCCAGAGCCATTTAAGGCTCGTTAGAGTCTTTTGGGCTGGTCTGCCTGGTTACAGGAGAACGACACCCGGCGTATAAGACGACCCCCGACTTTTGAGATGATTTTCATGTGTTAAAAAGTCGTCTTATACGCCGGAAAATACGGTACTTCTTTATCTGGCCGAGATTCTGGAAAATTAATTTAATCTGCATTTTTTGGATTACAATACAAAGCAGGATGTAATAATTCTTCAGATAGTGCAGATCTCTGAATAAACTTCTGTATCCAAGGATTACGTGCAAAAATGTATATACTCCAGTAAATATATTGTACCTAATCACGCAATTTTACCTCCTGATAAGGTATTTTATGTGTGTATCATAAATAAATTACATATTAAATATTTGTTGCTTGAATGAAACTGCAAATGGAGTTTCCTGATGGTTACACGACTATCTGTCTAATACTGTTCATATTTTTTCTCATTATGGGATTTATTAACAAATCTATTCATCTGAGGAATTTTGCAAAGGAAAATATTGGAGATATATATATATATATATATATATATATATATATATATATATATATATATATATATATATATATATATATATATAAATATATATATTGGGGAAAGTTGCATACACTAACAGGAAATTGGGTACAAAATATATGTCTGTTGAGACAAGTTACATCTGGAATTTTTTTAAAAATAATGTTGAAGTATGATGCAAAAGCATGATAGAGCAAATATGTGAATTGACAGATCAGATTATCAACCATTCAAATACACCTAATGGGCAGAACTGTAGGAGGCACGTGCAGAAAGACAGCATTATACAAATAATAATTCCTCTAATGTGGAGAGATAATATAGCCCATGAGAATGTTTCTTCAGCACAGTTGGTTTATTCACAAAGCTTTCCAGCTGTGTTAACTGAGGCCTAATCAAAAACCAAGAGGAATCCTATTCAAACCAGAAATACCTTTAGTTCTAGGCTGGAACCCTATGAAGGTATCAACCTCAGCACAGGCCACCCACTGTTGCTTGGTTCATTCAGGGAGGTAGAAAGAAAATCAGGCTTGAATTGAATTTTGGCGTGACCTCCTCAGAACCTGGGAACAGGGATGACTGGGTGTTCTCATTGTTTGTTTGCCAATGCTGGGGGGAAAGCAGCTGCTACAGACCTCACAAAACAGGTCATTTTATTGCCCATGGAATACATTAATGAGGCCTGGAAAAAGAAACTGGTGAGAATCAAAGCAAAATGGAACTTAACAAATTGAGGAGACAGAGACACTTTCCCTCAAAATACTTTGTAGATATCTTTTTCTTCAGAGCTACCAAAAAATTATGGCCTAAGGTGTGAGAGTCAGCAGATAAAAGAAAAGTTTTCCAAATGGCAGAATAACACCTGATACTATTCAGAAAGTTATCAAAAAAGATTTTGTTTGTATTTTTTATTCTTTTTGGCAGCAACTTTGTACCTTATATAGTATAAAATATTATAGCAAATGCTGCATGGACAAGGAGAATAAAATCTAACTAAATCTCAATTATTCCAAGCCCAGCATAAAATCATATTTAAAAATATGGAATTATAGATCTTTTTTTCCTTCCCTCCCTCCCTCTCTGATTGATTATGAGCCACCAAATTGCTGTGACCACATTTTCTCCATGATGATCTATGTCTAACCTGGTCCTTCAGGTCTTCCACTAGTAGTGAACTCATTGCTACTGTAACTGAGTCCATCCACCTTGTTCCTGGGAGATTAGCTTGAATAAATAAAGCATCATACTCTTTTACCAACCTGAAGAGAGTCTGCTTCACTATGTTCTATCATGCTATGGCTTCCTGACCTGTGTATAAGTTTTTTGTGAGGACACTGAGATATTCCAATATTTCCATTTTTCTGAGCACATTTCACTGTTTGATGTGGTCATCAAGCACATAGTGGACAAAGAGTGAATGTGCTTTGTTTTTCTCAATAATCCAGTCATCATCAGCAATAATATCTTCTCTAAAGCCAGCTTCAACATCTGGCATTATTTCCATATGTGGCTGTAATCTACATTGGATGACTTTAGGTTTTATTTCATTAGCATGTAAAATTAAGGGTATTGTATGATAGTTTTCACTGTTAAGACACATTTTAAAAAACACTGCAATGTAGATTGACCTCTTCCATATTGGCTAGTTGGTTGTTCTCCAGATTTGTACTGTAGGTGTAGCCTGGGTTATAACCCTTATCTGATGCTTTCCATATTTCTGTGGCTATTCCATCAGTGTTGATCTAACTTCATCTTCTAGTACTAGCACTAGAGCAGGGCTGTCAAACTCCCAGCCCATGGACCGGATGCGTCACGCGCTGGCCACCCTATATGGTATCTTGAATGTTGAACATCTCTACAGTACAGTATTTCAGTGTACATGTTCCATCTTTGTTTGATCTCCTTTGAAACTGTTACTATTTGTCTATATGCATCCTTTAGCTTATCAGTTTGAGAATGGAACCTTCTGAATTCAGAGATCTATGTATACACAAACTGTAAGATAACTAAAATATGAAATCTCTAGCAGCTCTAGAGGTTTAAAATACAGGGGTGGGTTCTACTTACCTTTACTATCGGTTCGCAATGGGACTGCATGCTCTCTCTTCTGAAGCATTTTAATGACATCAGAAGCATTTAATGACATTAGGGTCAGTGGGCAGAGCCTCCTGCCAGTTTTGCTACCGGTTCTATAGAACTGGTGCAAACCAGGGGCAACCCACCACAGCTAAAATACTTATAGGACAAAAATCTACTAAGAACTACAAGTAATACTTGCTCAATGACCAGTCACTTAGCAACTATTTGAAGATACAACAGACCGCTTCCCCTGAGAGGTACAATCCAATGTTAAAGTTCTGACAGCTATAATTCCCCCCCACCCAACCATGTGATTGCATTTGGAGTGCTTGGCAACCATGGTATGTGATTTTTTTTTTTTTTTTGCTGATCTCTGGTGTTTATATCTGATTTCCAATAAAACCTGTCTATCAGATAAAATGGATTCATTTAATGATCCCATGCTCACTTAACAATTGCAGCGTTCACTTAAAAACCACAAAAAAGGTTGCAAAAAAGGTTGCAAAATTGGGTGCAATCATGTGGTTACATGGAGATCCATTTAATGACCATAATGACATCCGGGCTCAATTACAGTTGTAAATTGAGGATTACCTGTACTTAGTAATTTATGTCTGATATTAATTTTGAAGGCAACAAAATTAAAGTTTTAAATTATTCTATGCTAATATATTGTAATAAGACTATTAAACAAAGTGACTAGAAAATTAAACATACCTTTTACCAATGTAAATGTGTAGGTTTTGTGAGATCTATTTCATCTTGAGCACTACCACTTGAAAATTTGCTTAACGCCTATGATCTCTTAAACACCACCTCACTTTTTTCTGTTTTCCTCATTTCTTGTAAGGTTTCCAGAAGTAAAGTAGAGCCCCAAAGAAAATGCTTAAATATATTACATAGCAACAGATTTCAATAAAAAGATGAAATGCAAATTATACTCCAGGAATTCGATTCTGAGCACCTCAAGGTTGACTCAGCCTTCCATCCCTTTCAAGGTTGGTAAAATGAGGACCCAGATTATTGGGGGTCATATGCTGACTCTGTAAACCATTTAGAAAGGGCTGAAAAGTACTGTGAAGCGGTATATAAATCTAAACGTTATTGCTAGGTGCTATTATTTATTCTGATACTAATTTTTAAAGGTGCCATTGAAAACATCAGATTCAATTAGTTGTTGATAACTATTTCTCATATAATTTTCAAACCTAATTCCTTGCCATCCTACTACTGTCCACACTTGTATTTTTGACAATTGAACTTTAATATTCCAATATACATAATGGGATTCCAATTTTGTTGATCTAGGGCAGCCTTCTCCAATCTCAACAACCTCCAAATTGTGAAATGTAACTCCCAATATTCCTCAGTCAATACAAAGACTGTTCAGATTTGGGAAAGCAGATCTAAGAGCTTTCTTCTCTTAAACATATCTTTTATTCAGAATAATTTTATAATTCTCTCCAACTTTTATATTTAGCATGAATTCTTGCATGTGCCTGAAAAGCAACTTTTGGGATCCCTATCCTAAAATTGAGAACTAATTTGGTGTAATGGTTTAAGCCACCGGAGTATAAACCAGGAGACGTGAATTCTACTGCCTTGGGTAAAAAGCCAGCTTGGCCATTTGGGGTAACTACCTCTCTCTTAGCTTTAGAAAGTGGCAAATCATTCCTTAAACAATTGTCAAGGAAATAGCAGGGACTTAATCCAGTTGCTCACCTCATGTCAAGGTAAGAGATCAAGGTGTTAAAGGTATTCACCTGCTCAAACCTATAACGGCAACTATATTGTATCTAAAAAGAAGAATCCATTCACTAGAAAAATATTACAAGATTTTCAGGTATATTGCTATCTAGTTTACTATGGCTCTTGTGTGCATACTTATTAGTAAAGCAATCATTTTTACACTAAGGTTTCAGTAAGGATAGATTTTTTTTCTTGCCCCAAGAGAGGATTCCATGCTGCCTTTAGAAAAGCCTCAACTTGTGTCTCTCCCTCCTGCATTTTTCATGGCAAAAGCAGCATAACCATGATATTGATTTCCATGTGAAATGAATATAGTGGTAGCCCTTCAGTTATTCTGTTTTTAGACTGTTCAAGGCTTTAAATAATATTAGGCAACCTGTGAAGATGTAAGAAAACTGGTGTAATATATTCCATATGGCGATGGCGTACATCTGCTAATAATTGGGCTGCTACTCTTTGAACCAATTGGAGTTTTCAGATACTCTTTAAAGGAAGTCCTTTGTAGACCATGCCATAATAATGTAATTCAGCCAGATTAAGTCATGAATAACAAGAGGTGGGGGAAGGTTTCATCATTTTTTTGTTATTCATTTATTCTTGGATTAACAGAAAGACCAAATCAATTTTACTTTCAAATCTCCTGGATCAAAATTTAGTTTGTACCAGTGATAGGTTCCTCCCGGTTCCGCCGAGCTGGTAGCGGTGACGATATGATGTCCCCGAACCGGTTCTGCCCCCCCTGCCCCCCATCCCCCACGTTATTCTTACCTTTTATTTGGCCTTGCCTCCAATCTATTGCTGCTTCCTGAGTCCCAGCTGATGGCTAGAGGGAAGAAACTGTTTAAACTCTTGCCGCGGGGCTTCAAAGGACCGCCCTACAGCTGATCAGTGTTAAAAGAAAACAAATGAGTAGACCTGTGCCTGCAAAAATAAATGGGTAGACCGGTGCCTGCAAAAATACACGAGTAGACCGGTGCCTGCAAAAATAAAAGGCTAGACCAGTGCCTGCAAAAATACATGAGTAGGCCAGTGCCTGCAAAAATAAATGGATAGATCAGTACAGCTCTGTAAGCAGTTAATAGCCTGGTAGACCAGTACCTCTGCTAAATCCGAAATAATTGTTACATGACCATCAAGCCACACCCACAAAATAAGCCACACCCACAGAACTGGTAGTAAAAAATTTTAGAACCCACCCTTGGTTTGTACATCTGCATATTGTTCCCAGGCAACAGTTTAATGACATACCCTAACTTGTTTAATGACCCTATTCTGTCCAATAGACAACTAAAACTATATCCATCATCCAAATATCTATATTTTTCCCAGCAGTTTTTATAACATATTGACTAGAATGAATGTTAAGAATGTTAAGAAAGAGTAGACTCTTTCTTGGTGGCGCAGTAGACTAAAGTGCTGTTAAGTAGCACCAGCTGCCTGCAATTACTGCAAGTTCAAATCTCACCAGGCTCAAGGTTGACTCAGCCTTCCATCCTTTTTTTTTTTATTGCAAAAGTTTTACAGTTACATTTTCACCCCTTTTTCCCCCCCCCACAACCCCCCCAATCTTCCCAACCTCCCTAACCCACCCTAACCCTCCCCTCCCCCCAGACTTCCTAGTATACTCATGTCAGATAAAAGGAAAAAACCCTCCTTTGTATATAAAACTTGAACCCTTCCCTCCCCCTTACAAATTTTCATCTTCCTTACATTAACATTAATGTTTCTATCTTAGTATAACATTTTCAAATAAATTTTCATCCTGATTACCTTAAAGATATTTCTATCTTGATATAGCATTTTCTAACATATTTTCACCCTCAACCTTAAAAATATTTCTGTCTTAATATAACATCTTCTAGCAAATTTTCACCCTCAACCTTAAAATATTTCTATCTTGATATAACATTTTCAAATAAAAGCTATTTGGTACTTCCTAGTTTGATATTTATGCTGAACATAATTTATCCACTTCTTCCATTCCCATTCATAAGTCTCTT
The DNA here is from genome assembly GCA_022577455.1 of Arizona elegans. Lineage (NCBI taxonomy): Eukaryota > Metazoa > Chordata > Lepidosauria > Squamata > Colubridae > Arizona > Arizona elegans. The sequence goes on from JAKOOJ010000002.1 coordinate 170,219,318, forward strand.
GAGAACAATCTTTTAAATATGCTGAAATCTTCGCCATCTCTGCAAAACTGGTCATCCTCAAAGTCCATTCCTCAATCGTAGGCAGCGCTTCATTTTTCCAGTATTTACCTATCAACAATCTTGCTGCAGTTATCATATACAATATCAATTTTGTTTCACCCGATGTAAAACCCTTAACTATACCCAATAAAAACAGTTGTGGAGAAAACTGAATTTTTTTCTTTAAAACATTCTGCATGACCCACCAAATTTTTATCCAAAAAGCCTTAACTTTCTTACAGGTCCACCAAACATGATAATATGTAGCGTCTAGACAATCACATCTCCAACATTTAGGCTGCACATTAGGGTACATACACGACAATTTTTTGGGGTCTAGATGCCATCTGTAAAACATTTTATAAAAATTTTCCCTCAGGTTCTGCGACTGTGTAAATTTAACATTCTGAACCCAAATTTTTTCCCATGTTTCCAACATCACTGGTTCCTCAAAATTTTGTGCCCACTTAATCATGCAGTCTTTAACTAGCTCAGATTCTGAATCCCTTTCTAACAAAACATTATAAAGTCTTTTAATATGCATTGGGCCTTTCTCTTTTATGTGTCTAACTAATTCTTCCTCATACATCATAATACCAGTTTTTTGGTCCTCTTTCCATCTCAATTGCAATTGATTATATTGTAACCAAGTTAAATTGATCCCTTCAGCCAACAATGTCTGTAATGTCTTCAGCTGCCATCTGCCCGCATCTGTAAAAAGAACCTCTTTATATAAAAACCCCCCGAGTGACATTATATTTGTATTCCACAAGGTATGACCAAGATCCAGCCATAGCGGTATTTTATAATTCCATTTGTTTCGGTGCTTCTTCCAAACTCTCAACAAAGAATCTCTAAGTATATGGCTTTTAAAAACTTTATCCACTTTACTGTCATAAAATAAGTAAGCGTGCCATCCAAATTCCAAATCGAAACTTTCTGCGTTTAATATTCCAGTCTTTTTTCCTCCAAACCAATCACTTACTAAAGTCAAAGCTGTTGCATCATAATATAATTGTAGGTTTGGAAGTTTGAGACCTCCCCTTTCTGGAACGTCTTACATAATTTTCATTTTTACTCTTGGCTTTTTCTCGTTCCAGACAAACTTGTTCACACCAATTTGCCATACTTTTAATTGTTTATCATTTCTGAGCACCGGGATCATTTGAAACAAAAAAAGAAATCTTGGCAAAATGTTCATCTTAACTGCTGCTATTCTTCCAAGTAAAGACAGCTGCAGTTTTTTCCAAATCTCCATATCTTTTTGCACCTCTCGCCACAACACCTCATAGTTATTTTGAAACAATTTCATGTTTGATTCTGCAACCTGAACTCCTAGATATTTTACCTTTGGTACAATCTCAAAACCTGCCCTCCTTTCAAGCTCGTGTTTACGATCTTGTGTCATATTTTTAACTATCATCTTAGTTTTTTTCTGATTCAATCTGAAACCTGAAACTTTACCATAGTCTTGTATAATGTCCTTCTTCTGGATTATCGATTCCATTGGTTGTGCTAGGGTAACAACCAGATCGTCTGCAAATGCCTTTATTCTGTAATCCTCTTGCCTTATCATTATACCTTTCAAAGTGTTAGAGTCCCTTATTGTATTTAACAAGACTTCTAGTGTTAGAATAAACAACAATGGGGACAGTGGACATCCCTGTCTTGTTCCTTTTTCGATTTTAAACTCTGTTGTCAAGCTTCCATTGATAATGATCTGTGCCTTTTGCTCTTGATAAATTGCTGAAACCGCCTGTATAAATTGGTCCCCAAAGTCCATCTTTTTTAAAGTCTTTAATAGAAAATTCCAATCCACTCTATCAAAGGCCTTCTCCGCATCCAGAAAAACCAGCACTGCAGGAATCTGTTTATTCTTCTCAAGATATTCCAATAAGTCTATTACTTGCCTTACATTGTCCTTCATGTACCTACCCTCAATAAATCCCGCTTGGTCATGATGAATCACCTTTTGAATTACTGGCATCAGTCTGTTGGCTAATACTTTTGCATAAATTTTATAATCCGTATTCAAAAGAGATATTGGTCTGTAATTCTCCGGTTTTTTGGGACCTGCTTGCTCTTTTGGTATCAAAGAAATATAAGCTGTAGTCCATGATGGGGGTACTTTTCCCCCTTGTTGTATATTACAAAATAAGTCTCTAAGTATTTAATCATCATCATTCTCTTTCTGGAGCGAAGCGCAGAACCTTAGGATTTCATCCGAAATCTTCTGTCCTGCATTCCCCACAGCCCCAGCTTCATCTCGCCTTTCCTGCTGTAACTTTTGTTTAAGTTCCTTGGCTTTTGCTCGGGTTATACGCTGGTCCTTAACTTCCATCCTTTTGAGGTAGGTAAAATGAAGACCCAGATTGTGGGGGCAATAAACTGACTTTGTATGAAAAAGAACACCGCTTAGGGAGGGCCAAAAGCCCTACTAAGCAGGTATATACAAGTATGCAGGCTGTTGCTTAACGCATTGTAAGCCGCCCTGAGTCTCCAGAGAAGGGCGGCATATAAATCGAAACAAAAATAAATAAATAAATAAATAAATAAATAAATAAATAAATAAATAAATACATAAGAAAGACTCTTATAAGGCTATCTATGCCAAAATCCATGGAGTGGAAAAGCAATTCCACAGCATTAATCAAGATAAGAAAGAACCTGTCAAATCATGCCAAACTGCCATAAAGTGATACTAATAGTACAAATAGTGAATTTGGAAAGTTCACAAGCTGTGAACACACAAGTAAGGCCACCTCTATCAATGTTTTTTCCAGGAATTATTACTTAAGGTATTCTATATATGAGTCATTAATATTAGTAGCCATTGATCAAAGATGTAGGTTTTCTGGAAAATGTATGTAAAAGCATATTTATCTCAATATTAATGTTGCACAATCATTTGGCTATATTATTTGAAAAAAAACAAACAAAGTCTATTGTATGAGTTCAACATACAAAGCAAATTTGATATTTGGAGAAAAATAATTTTAATGGATTGTTGGAAACAATGCTGGGTAACAAGCAATAAAGTAATGTGCAATGTCAATTTTAATTTAACCACTCAATTGTGTAGAAAATCCCCTGAAATGAAAGACTAATATAACTTTAAAACTGGGCAGAAGTGGAATTTCTTCCATAAATCTTTTGATCCCCTACAAAGTTTTTTGTAGAAATGTTCATCTGACGTTTCTGCTATTGATAATCTAATCGATCACCACCATCCAGGCCCCATTTTTTGAAATTGGCAAAGACTTAAGAAGGATACAATTATTCAATGATGAATGCTGCTGAAAAATCCAGATGTCCATTATGAACGCCCCGTCATCACTCTGATCTCTATCATATAACTTTACAAGAATAATCCAGCCACACAAGTCACAATTCCTAAAGCAATCAGACTGAAGGATTTCAGTCCAATCTGCTTAGAAAAAATGAGGCAGATTTACCTAAGATCTCTACTAAAACATATTTGCTGCTGTGAAAATCATTTATGAATCTTATCATCTTTGATAAATATGCAGAGAGATGCATTTCACAGAATTTCGTATATAATCCTACCACTATCTGCTTTAGAATAGCTAGGAATTCTGACTTAAGCAAAATAAATGCAGTATAAATGATACTATTTAAAATGCTATACTTGACATTTCTTTAAGCAAAGGAAATTCCCAATCCCAAGTAATTATAGATAATATGCCTTCAGGAGAGAAGGAGGGAGGGAGGGAGGGAGAGAGAGAGAATTGCATGTACTGATATATGGTGTTTTTAAAATGCATGATTTCTTGCATGCTGTAGGCATTTAGTTTTGAACAGATGGTCTTAAAGGAAGCTGAATTGGTATCTGTTGATAGAAATGGGCTGTATAATAGAACCATGTAATGTTTCAAAGGAATGTTTGTTTCAGCAAAGATTCAAATGAGGCATCCTCAAAACTGTTTTGAGAAACACCGTTGTTCCTTATTACCAAAGCAAAAATGATTGTGTTGTTTCACCTCACACTGTGTGGTGATGATGGACCATGTATTTTCACATGGGCTGGAAGTCTGTCTGGGATGCCTTGATCAAACACTATAGGCAATGCCAGAGTGGACACCAAAGCTGCTCATGCTGGACTGTCTTTTGGATCTTTCAACAGAACTTTTAGTATGGAATGTAGAGGCTCTGCTTCCAGAAGTTTTCCAAACTGAGTAACTTTGGTGCATGCTGTGTATTGTCCTGAAGCTGTGTAGCCTTAGCCAGTGCTCTGTGGGAAGGTTGAAAGAAGCCTTCTTCTGTGTTACTGACCCAAATTGTTTTGCCAAGGTCACTTTCAGTGAAGAGAATCGTGTTGCCTTCAAGATGCAGCTCACTTTTGCAAAGCAAGTCTAAATTTCTTTGCACAAGCAGAGTTACTAGATAATAGATGTCAGATTTGGGTCTGAACACTTACAAGTTTGTCACGTCTAGATAAACAGAAATTGAAACCAATTGTAGTTTGTAAATGAGGACTACCTATATTATTATTATGGTTAATCTTCAATTTGATTCATAATCTGGATTATTATTATTATTATTATTTAATCTTTAGTGAGATTCACAGCCTTTGAGGCTGGTTAATAGCTCAGCAGCTCGAGTCCTAACCAAGGACCTAGGAACTGTTAAGGTATCGTTGGAGGATTATTATTATTATTATTATTATTTTATCCTACCTTTTAAATATATAACTGAAAGTGCGTAACATCTTTAATACTCCTGTCCTTATTTTCCTCATAACAACCCTGTTGGTTAACGGCTCTTACTCATCTTAAATTGGTGCATCAATTACATCTGCTCTTAAAGATGTCAGATCTGTCACTTTTAATTTCCTTCAGTTTCCCCAACTGTCAAAAATGTAAATACATTTTCATTAGAATTAGCAGTCATTTTGTTAACACATTTCCTAATGGATTTTTTAAGGCAATTTTTTAAATATAATGCATTTTTGTCTTTATAACTCAATAGATTAACTTTTAAACATATATTTCTCTTACACAGATATAACAAATGGAGTGTGGATTCAGTTCCATGAAAATACAGATGTTCCTTCTAGTTTAGCTGGACTTCTGGTAACATTATATACCAGAAGGTAGTAGGAGACAATAATGTAGAAATGACTTGCCATTGCTGCCTTTGGGGATTTTATCCAACTTCTCACTGTAATCTAAGTTCATAGAAGTCTCTGATTGACCTCCATCCATATACTAAGTAGATTTAATTGGTGGGGGTATTTTGAATCAAATGCAACTGAAGGAAGGGAATGGAAGGGATTGCATTTAGAAAGACCTAGAAGACCATGAACTAACTGGACTATTATGTTGCTTAAACAAAAATAAAAGAATCTGCAGAATGTAATTCAAGAAATGTGAACATGCTTGAATTAAACTTTAAGAATGCAATGGTGCAATTATTTATTTGTAGGTAAATTTCACCCAAGTAAAATGGGATTCACTTCTAAGAAATCATCTACAGGATTGCAGTGCACATTTACCTTAATTTAACTCACATTGGAACTAATGGAAATTAGGTTATTTCACTGCTCGCTAGGATGCTATTCATAAATTCTTTTCACACTAAAATAGCTCTTAACTATCCCAGATCCTTGGGAAGGGTTAATCAGAAGCATCAAATTGAATTAGAACTATTTGGTAGACTGTATGTTAATAGCAATAATAATCATATAAATGTTTTAATTATGACAGTAATCTCATTTCCCTCAGGGAATTTGTGAAAGAGGATAGGAATGAACAGCCTCTGATGAAATACATTTCAGGGTCTATCTGATTAACTGCACTAACTGTTTGTGCACCTGCATCACAAATGAAATTTCAGCTTTTCTAAAAATAGGAATCAGATTTTTAATATTTTCTCTCTTGACACTGTTTTTATTTTTTTTCTTAATATTGATCAAGAAGACAGAATTTGTGGCCTTTCAGATAACATGAATATTACTCCAACATAACTTATCATTTGCTGTAACTTCTAAGCCTGTTGTAGGTTAATAATATCTGCAGGACCTGAGCCCCTTAAATGTGGTTTTGAGTCTGCGGAATGTAGATAGGATTGGCAAGATTTTTCAGTTTATTCAATAATCATCATTATGGAGAAATATTACATGTCATTCTATCTAGCAATATGCAATAGTGGAACTATAGGAAGGGACGGAAGAAATATTTTATTTATTAATTTGATATTTAGAGCACATCATTAAAATCCTTAGGTGATAAAATATATAAAACACATTAAAATAGTAACATCTCATATTCAGTAGGAATATGAGCATAAGAAGGGTGGGGTGCACAAATATAAAATACAGTAAAATAAAATTGTATATAAAAATTGTGAGGCAGGAGAGAGAGCCACGAATTGGACAACTGGCATGTAAAAGATGTTTCAGCCCATGGAAGGGAAGATGGCATGGGAAATGTTTCAGAATGGGCCCTTCTTAACTTTTTAGTGAGTAAAAGGAAAACAAGGGAGAAATACTTCTACTCTTGCAAGATTTCATAATGTAACCTTATAATAAACATAGCGTTGCTAGTCCTAGATACACTTCTTTTCTCTACTTCACAGAGCTAACACACAGCAATTTCATGTGTGTGTAAAAAAAATATCAAAGACAAAATGGAGTATTGAGGGACCAGATTACTCAACTTCTGAATGAGACTATCTGAAAGTTTCATGATAAGAACAGCAATACTCTCAATTCCTAAAATTTCCAGGTGGTCCATAAAGATCTTGAAATTTACAAAAACTGAAACAATAATAATTTTCTATCTCCCTCCAAGGATCGTCCATCAGAATGACCAAGGAGTCTCAACCTCACAGCCTACCCTAAAACTTATTTGAAATCAATCTAAAACATTTGTCTTGATTTCCTTGTCCAATCATGGAAGAAACTGACCCATAGTTGCCTGTATATGAAAGATCAAGGAAGGACTTCTTAAAAAGTGATCAAAGGTACCTTCTTTAAACAAGGAAATAATTTCCCTGCTCTCAGAATGGTATTAATAATACTGTACTTATTAGTCAATTCCTCTAAACAGGGGATGTAAGTTATGCTGAGTAATGATGAAGAAGATTGTACTTTCTTTTTCTTTTACTTTTCAGACCTGCATCATTTATTGGTTGTTATTGTACAAGAAACATCACTCATAACCTGCATTACAAAGCCTTAAATTCATTCAGCTCTTAAAACTATTAAGATATATTGATTCTAAGTAGGATTTTCTAGAAGAGTCAGAAAACCATTTTTGTGTGGAGGTATCTATTCTGGAAAATGTATACTATATTGAAAACAAAAGAACATTTATCTGCAGCTATACACATTTTCCAACCATGAAGATGGGAGATAACTATTACCTAGTGAATTAATTGCTAGGTTCTGCCAAAGTCAAAGATGACATATAGTCATAGTGAAATTAGTTTCAGAATATACCAATGCATATTTGCATTGGTATATGCATATGTGCATACTTCTTAAAAAAGCTTTCCACTGTTATAGCTGAACCCCTAAGCATAATCTTTGAAAAATCTTTCAGAACCAGCTGCCTATGGTCACTAGCGAGGGTCATCCTTATCTTCAAAAAGGGCCCCCCCAGCCTAGTTGAAAATTACAGACTAATCTCTTCATGCTGTGTCACGTGCAAAGTCATGGAATCAATCATTAACCAACCCATTACCTTCCACTTAGAAACAAACAACCTACTCTCTAACAAACAATTTGGTTTCAGAAAAAATTATCCTGTAATCTACAACTTCTACATTGCAGAAACATATGGACTACAAAACTCGATCAGGGCAAAGCAATAGACACAATTTACATAGACTACTGTAAAGCTTTTGATTCAGTGGTACACGACAAACTACTTCTAAAACTAAAATCCTATGTCATCTCTGGATCCCTACATAATTGGATAGCTGCGTTCCTGTCAAACAGAAAATAAATGGTCAAAATAGGGAGCGCCCTATCAAATCCTGCACCTGTTAACAGCAGTGTCCCGCAAGGCAGCGTTCTAGGACCAACACTACATAAATGACCTTTGCAATCATATTATAAGCAACTACGTTCTCTTCGCCGATGATGTAAAACTATTTAATACCACCGACAATGCTGCTACCCTTCAAAAAGATCTTGATTTTGTGTCAGAATGGTCAAACAATTGGCAATTCCAAATCTCAACCACAAATGCTCTATCTTACACATTGGCAAAAAGAATCAGAACACAAAATACAAGCTGAGTGGACACAACCTTGTAGACGACCCTCACTCAGTCAAGGACCTTGGCGTACTCATATCTAATGATCTAAGTGCCAAAGCCCACTGTAAGAACATTGCCCAAAAGGCATTAAGAGTTGTAAACCTAATCTTACGTAGCTTCTTCTCCAGTAATATTACACTACTAACCAGAGCACACAGAACATTTGCTAGACCAATTCTCGAATAGAGCTCATCTGTCTGAAACCCGCACTGCATATCAGACATTAATACAATTGAGCGAGTCCAGAGATATTTCACAAGAAGAGTCCTCCACTCCTCTGCTCGCAACAGAATACCTTATGCCACCAGACTTGAAATTCTGGGCTTAGATAACTTAGAACTACACCCCCTTCGGTATGACCTAAGCGTCGCTCATAAAATCATCTGCTACAATGTCCTACCTGTCAATGACTACTTCAGCTTCAACCACAACAATACACATGCACACAATAGATACAAATTTAAAGTGAATCGCTCCAAACTCGATTGCAGAAAATACGACAAGCAACAGAGTGGTCAATGCCTGGAATGCACTACCTGACTCTGTGGTTTCATCCCCAAACCTCCAAAATTTTAACCTAAGACTGTCTACTGTTGACCATTCCTAAGAGGGAATGTGTAAGCGCACCAGCATGCATACCGTCCCTGTCCTAATGTTCCCTTTATTTGTATTCATTTCATGTATTCAACTCATGTTTATACTTATATATATATTATCTAATACATGCTTGACAAAATAAATAAATAAAATAAAATAAAAATATTGATTCAAGGAGGAGGTATATGGGCTGTATTATTGTTGTTTTTTAAATTGTTAAGCTCATTAAAACTAAAAGCAGAACTGCTCTTAAAATTTACAACTATTTTAAAATTCTAACAAATAGTGAAGTGAATACTGAATGTTATATTGTAGTGCAAATATTAGACTTCCCACATAATCTGTATAGTTTACATTTTAATATCAATCAGCTAGGACCCAGTTTGTGGGGGCAATAAGCTGACTTTGTATAAATATACAAAAGTATGAAGGCTATTGCTTAACGCATTGTAAGCCGCCCCAAGTCTCCGGAGAAGGGCGGCATATAAATCAAATTTAAAAAAACAAAAACAAAAAAAAACAAAAACAAAAAACAAAACTAGATTGTATTTCCTGAACAAACATGAAAATGGAACACAATTACTGAATCCTTTGGTTTTCTCTATATTTCAAACTTTACAATATAGTTTTCCAATCAAAGACTGCATATAAAATGCACACATTAGGATACCTGCGCACACACAAAAAATGCATCAGTGGAAACTATAGAAGCGCAGAATGAAGCCTTCTCAATGGCTGTTTCTGGTCTCCAGAACTCCTTGACATTTCGACTAATTGTGGTGGAATGTAGTCTGGAATCCCAGGAGGGAGGAATTCTTTCCAAGAGGGTAAAGAGACAGTGGAGCTTGGAACGTCTGGTAGTAAGGAAGAGGGCCAAGGTGGACCCTCCCTAGCAATTCCCAAGAGTATCTCTAATAGTTATTCAGATAGTTGCTTTGGCTGGGCAAGATTAAAGTCAGGCCCAAAGAACCAAGAGTTACACATGGAATTACTTCTGAGTAGTTCTTTACTGCTATTTGCCTACAGACAAAATCGTAACAAGCACTACCAAAGCACTAAATTCCCTCCTTATAAAAAGACAAACCTATCTTTGCCTTTAGATGTTGAAAGTTAAAAATGGTTACTTTTATTCAGAAGTCTTTAACTCTAGCAAGTTACAATGAAATGAGTAACTAAAAAAATATTTCAAGCTGCATCCATGCAGAGTATTAGCATGGGACCACTTCACAGGCACAGGGCGTTTAGCTTATAGCAGTTCACAATAAATATTACATGACAAATGAGATGGTGAAAAGGGACACCATTTAAATAGTGAGAAAAGTGAATGGGCCATGATCAGCTGTGAATTTGTCATAGAGAAAAGGGAATGTCTCCACGCAAGGGAGATGATAATTGATGAAAATATTTTAACCATATGGATATAAAATAAATAAAAGCATTGAAAGCGGTGGAACAAGATCAGTTCACATGGCCTTATCATCTGTGTTTTGCATGCATGGAACATTTTGCTGAAATGTCAGCAGCTTTCTCTCAAAATGTGGTTAATTAGGCTACTCATGTTTAAAGATTTAGAATTAAGCCTACGTGACTATCACTAGTCATAGGTAGATTTTGATATCTGTGCTTATGTTTCCCTACAGCAATGTTGTACACACTATTTTAACATAGTTCATTTTTAACACTAGCTCTGTGTGAATAGTTTTAGTTTATTACATAGTCAATGCAAGGGCAAAAATAACAGAATCTCATAACTTAATCTTCATTAATAGGAGATTTAGGAGATTTATACTGGCAGCTACAAATATTTTTCCTGAAGGAAAAATCCAATTATCTTATCTAATTTCTTAATATTAGATAAGGTAGCCAAGTCTGAGCCAAGTACTGTTGCTCAAAATGAATGCTAGTGTCAGCCTAAATAGCACAAATTGAAATTTTACTTTCATCTTAAGTCCTAAAAAAGATGGATTTGTACAGTATTGTTTTATGAATTGCATTATTCCATAAATAAGCTTATTCGTCTGCTCTCACTTTGTTCACAGAACATCTGATTAGAGGGCCATATTACTGAAAAGTTACTATCTTATACAAAGCCATAAAGTCCTGTCAGTTTCAAGTAGCTTTTATTTTTGTTTTCCTGCTGTGTAACATTTACGAGTTTAATTGTAATTTTCTTTGTGTTATGTGAAATATATTGAAATTTGTTTTCAATTATTATAAACTGCTTTGAGGAGGCAATCCAGATCAAAAGATGTAATTTATACTACTTAAAAATAAATGTTAAAAAGAAGCTTGGAGTTACAGTATATATGCTTATCCTTCATTCACAGTACACATTTAAATAGAAGGCAACAGCGTACTAGGTAATATTTCCTTACTTTTTTGATGGCTGGTTGAATGACTGCAAATACAAACATCTACCAGTCGTAATAATTTCTTTCAGAAGAATGTAAGTAGAATGAGTAGAAACTGCAGCAGAATATTACAGCAGCATTTCCCAACCTAATGTCTTCCATATTTGTTGGGCTATAGCAGGGATGCTATATAACTTGCGTTATCATGGTGGCATCACGTGATGTATCGGGACTTTTTTCTCCTTCGTTAAACTGGGCAGGGACAGGGACAGCACATAACGCATATGGCCTGCGGGCTGCAAGTTTGACACCCCTGGTCTATAGCGTCTATCATTTATTTATTTATTTTGTGCCTTCTAGTCAGTGGTGATTCCTGGAGACTGATGTCCCTATAATTTTCTTGGCAAGATTTCAGAAGTGACTAACTGTTGCATTCTTCCTAAGGTTGAAAGTGACTGGCCCAACTGGCTTTGTGTCTAAAGTGGAGTAGAAGTCATGCTCTCTCAGTTTCTAGACTGCTCCCTTTAACCCTACGCCAAACCAGATCTCAACACAAATAAAGTTTATGTTTGCTGGTAATTATTGGTATTATATGAGAAATGCTAACTATCACTATTACCGTATTTGAGATTAGAACATATAACTTTACTTTTTAACTGCTTCAGATGAAGTTAGTAAAATTACTTGGAGTAAATTAGCTTGGCATAGTGGCAATATTTCTGTTTCTAAAACACAAGAAAATAATATCAAAGCTGCTGATCTCAATTATTTATAATAGTCCTTATGAAAATAGTTCTGAGCTATTTTTTAAAATTGGGTATTATGCCCGTGTTCAATTGATATTAGATACTTCTGCGTTCAGGGGTCTGTAATACTTTAGCACAATAGTTATTTCACTAAGACAAATTGTTCATATTTTTTAAAGATGTTTTTGTATATTACACAGTAATTCTTAATTGTTCATCCAAAACAAACTTACATTTTCTTCCAAACAGAAAAGAACTCCTCCCCAAAATGTTCTATCAGTTACTGCAATCAACTTAGTTTGCTTTCTGAAGTAGCTTTCATCTGGATGGAACATGATAAATCTTCAAGGCTGTTCATTTCTTGACACATTAATTTCTATCTAGTAGAAATTAGCATATCTAATATGCTCCAAGCACTGTTGCCAACGTGTGTCAGCTGGCGGGACTCAGGAGGTGGGCCTTTATTGCCATGGCACCCACCCTCTCAAACATAAATCCCTCTGAGATTAGATTAGTTCTGACCCCACCCCTGGCCTTTTGTAAAGCCCTAAAACTTCTTTTGTGACCAAGTCTAGTGCCAAAGAAGTGTGAGGCAGCCCATCTTGGTTTTGTTGATAGTTATTTTATGGTTCTTGGCTGCTATGTGTTTTTATTTTCATTTATTTTATTGTAAGCTGTTCAAGTTCATGTATACGAGTTGAAAGGTATATAAATCAAAGCAAATCAATGGATGAATTAATGAATAACATTTCTAGTATCTGAAAAAAGAATTCTGACCTGTATTTATTTGTAGAAATTTACTTAAATTGTGACTACATAAGATATCTTATCTCTTATTGTGAACCCCAGCCTCTACCCTGGAAATCTTGTTGCATATATGATAATTAAATCCTCTGCAATATATTTTACCTTTTGATTACTATCAACAGTCTTAAAAACTAGAAAATGATATAGTTAAGTACATAGAATAAAGAAATTAGATCATCTACCGCAAGTAAAGCATATTACAGCAGGATACAATTTGCAGTAGATAATTAGGTAATTATTATTATAGGATTTCCTAATCATTCTCATTACATTTAAGCATATGAAGAAACTTACAAGTCAGGCAACTAATCTGTTTAGCTCTGTGTTGCCTATTTTGCTTGAAAAACTTTCCAAATAAATCATTTACCAGGATATTATATTATATACAGTTTACAAGGTGTCCCAATAATTGAAGTTCAATGCTCTGCAATCTTCTCTACCAAGATGAACTGAGATTTAGTATTAATATTTTAAACATCACAAGAATCAGTGTCGTACAGTGTATCACAAGTGTCATATACATCTGAATTGGTGTGATGTAGGAAACTATATTATGACTTAAAAGTCTGTAGAGATTTTTTTAAAAAAAATTAGTGTGAGCATGCTTGATGTAAAACTGGGAACTTTGGGTCTATTGCTCCCAAAGTATCAAACTGACTAGTACTATTGATACAACTGCACATGTATAACTAAGACTGATAATTTAATCTACTCTTTCTCATTCTTAGTATACAGCAAGACATGAAAGCTTTGGTAATCCAAAGGCATGATCAGCAGAAGTCATTACCTATGACCCTGCTCGGTGAAGAGTATGGTGTATGGAATATTATGACTTGAAAGAGAAGAGGAATAAATGGCAAAAAGTATGAATTAATGAATACAAGAAAGGAAACTAATACATTGTGCATCTGTGAAACGAAGAGAAATAGGAATAATGTAGCTATTGATGAAAATAGCATGACATTGTGAGCTACAACAGATAAATTCATGTGGGGAATGGATTGGAATGTGGAACAGACCAGTTTTTGATCAAGGTAGTTCTTGGGAAAAAGAGAAGGGAAGGGAGGAGACTGCAGGGGAAAAAAATAAGTACCAGATAAGAAAAAAAGTAGTAAAAGACAAATCTCTCAGTGGAATTGATTAATGTTTCATTTATTCAAAACTCAGACATTCTTCATCCATGCACCTGCGTAGTATGCAGATCAGGATAACCATAACAAACTGATAGTGTGACAGTACTTGCAATGACTCAGTAATGAAAATACAGTAATTGCATTCTGAAACAAACCTGGACTGGCTCTCCAGGATATGAAATATACACTTTTTCAAACTTGCTAACTGAGTTACTTAAGTGGAATTAACTGCATTTAACTGATCTACTTAACTGGAGAGGACATGAATGAAACCTAAAGCCATCAGTGTAGGTAGGAAGGAAGGAAGGAAGGAAGGAAGGAAGGAAGGAAGGAAGGAAAGAAAGAAAGAAAGAAAGAAAGATGAGCAGCCTTCTTTCTTTCAATGAGATATGAGGGAAAACATTAAATGAAATCCAGCCCTAACATTACCAAACTTTTTTACTCGTCTATCTCTCTCATACTCCCCCACTAAACACAGCATTTATAATCCTCTTCATTGTGTTATCATGTAAAAAAGAATAGTGTTTTGTCTCTAAATATTGATCGCAGTAATTCACCACTCATTATACAAGAAAACTTGCTAATTTCCTTCATGTGGTCCAAAACTGTCAGAGTATAATTTTTTAATCAGTTTTCCAAATAATCACCATCTCTTTGTGAAAACAAATAAGCTTTAAAAAATAATAGCTCCAAATTGTAACCTGTCATAGAAGTAAAAACAAAATAAATGACCCATTGCTAGGTTGCAAGCTGTAGTCATGTTTATTGCACTTTAATGTTAAAGAAAATTTTTGGTGAGAAAGAAAGACATACTCATTCATTTTTAATGGTTGTCACGTTAAATAAGACAGAGGAAAATCCCCCAAAGCACAGCCAAATAAATCACTATATCTGCTGTGGGTGAATTCCTGTATCTTTGCCTGAACGTGTTCAGTTGGAAGTCAGTGCATTCTCTGATAACTGACTACCAGCGAAACTATAGTTGAACCAGGACAACAGAAAGAAAATCCCCAATTCTGTGCTTAATATTATTGACTTCAGTGGCATCTATTGCTAGCACATTATTATTTTGCTTTTGACAAACTTATTATTATGCCAAGAAAGTCTTTTAGAAGCAAACAGGAGTTGTACTTCTAAAATTTGAAACAAAAACAAAAACCAGGAAAGTAAAGTTAGTGAGTTATATAAGGAAGGTATTTTTTAAGGAAGAGGGGAGAAAGAACTGTGACAACTTGAGAGAAGAACTTTGAGTCTTTACTAACAAATCACAAAGGACTAATCACTGGATGGATACCAGTTCACTTAAAAGTTTTGCAAGAACTCAAATACATGATTGACAATCTTATAACAAAAATACGCAATATTCACAAAACATCCTCCTACTTTTCTTCACTATTGTTTATGTATTTATTTATTTTCAGTATATATGGCCTGCTTTAGCCCTGATGGGTTGTGGACTCTGTGAATGAGATGGACTGTCTTTACCATAAGCTAAAATACCTACCCTTCCCAAAATAAGAACACATGATCAAGGCTCCTAAGAACTACTGAGGCCTGAAAGAGCGTTCTAGCAAAATTGTTTTTATCTTTCTTATTATAAATAAGCAGAATCTATGGTTAAGAGTACTCCAAAGGCTGAAGGATATGACAAAGGAGATTTGTTGGTGATTCTGTGCCCTTTGAATGCCACAAAGCAGGGTACGTATGACAGACCTAGATCTCTGGACTAGATGGGTAATTTTTTTCTTGACAAGATATTGCCAGATATTTCTCAGTAGTGTGCTTCACTGGGCTTTAAGGGCAATAGCCAAAACTTTTCTGCAGGCCTGGAGGCACAGTGATAACAAATGCAGGGTCTCAAGGATTAGGATTAGTCTACACTGGTCAGATACTCTCATTAAACTGGCTGCCACATTCTATATGAGCCGCAGCTTTGAGTTCATTTCCAACTCAGCCCTCAACACATCCCACAGTAATTCAACCTAGTTGTGATGAAGGTGTGAGATTCCATTGCTAAGAAATTCTGGTCCAAATAGGACACCAACTAAACCTGGATGAAGCCTCCCTACCCTTGCTTCCTTCTACAGCTTGCAGGAGCCAAGAGATCAGGTGATCTGAAACTCACAAGCTACTTTCTTTAGCAGGATAGTGATTCTTACCATAGGAATTACAGAAGCCAAAGAGCAGCTCTGATTTGCCAGGATTTAATCTTATCTTATTTCACCCCAATGAGAACTACAGAGTTTCCCAGCACTAGTTTGTGATTTCTCGGGCATCTTATTTGTGATTTTGTTGTTGTTGTTGTTATGCCTGCACCTACAAGAAAAAGGGAAAATACTGGTTCTGTTAAAACAAGAATTGTAATAGGACTTCCAAACACTAAGTTGTGATGGTGATAACACCACTATGGTATTTTCTATCCGCCTGTCAAAAATATTAAGGAATAATTTATATCATTTGTTTGATTGTTTAATTATTTTTTTGATTTATATCCCATATTTATAATCAAATAAGTTCTACCAGTAAATATCTTTACTATTTATACAGCATTACTGCCTAAAGTATTTACACTATTTTGGAAGGAAAAATTAATTATGAAAAGTAATTATGCAACACACACATAACAGTTGTCTATGTTTTAAACAGCCTTCAACAATAGCATACAGCTATTACTCCCTAACTATATGAGCTCAATTTTAATAGATGATTTATATATGTTGAAGACAAAATTCTGTCTTAATTGCATTACGCAAACTTTGAATAAATTATCAGTAATGAAACAAGTTTTAAGCAAGGTAAATAATTATGGAACACATCATAATCATATTTTACCTTTCAAGGCATCCACTGACATTTTAAAATGTTCACTTTTAAGAACATTGAATAGTGGAAACTTTACTAAGTAATTGTGTAGATAATTTGCTGTTTTAAAATAAACTCCTTGGAGTTCATGTTAATACAATTATGGTTTGGAAACTTGGATACCACATAAAGCAAGTCAGTAAACAGAATGTGGGCTATGATTGTCCACTGTTCTAGCAATTTAATCAGAATATATTCTTACAACACATATTATCTTTTCCAGCTTTGGTTGAATAATCTGGAAAGAGTAATCATGTGGAATTTGATATGGCCACTTGCCAAAGGGCCCCTCTTCCTATAAATCCAGTAATACCATAAAGTCAGAATCTTTGGATAGAGAAGAAAGAATGTGTCCTGGGATACAAATATTTCTTTCTTCATAAAGAAGTTTGTTAAAATGAACACTGACACATACAGATGGAAAAAGAGAAACAGAGCAATCTAAGGATATAGTTTTTCTAGATTTTCAAAATATTGTTTGCTACCAACATGTATATATTATTTAAAGTATTTTACAGTTTTTATTGCCTACAAAGTTTGTCTTCATTTGGTAAGAATTTTAACATAAAACATTTAAATTAAGTTTAAAAGATGTCAGACGGCCTCCTTCAATCTGTTGACCCACCATATATGTTGAACTAAACCTCCAAGAAGCCTGGACTTTTCACAAACGTTGTTATGATGTCCTTTAGAATGAAAGTGTTTTTAAATAATTTCATATTTTAACTACATTTTGAGCTCCATTTTGAAACCCATATCATAATAAATGTCACAAAAGTACATTCAAGGAATATCACAGACATAATTTTATATCTGAGTAAGAGAGATTAAGACACATATAGACCAACATTTGGCCATGATGGATATCATAGCCCAACACATGGTTGGAGAAGACTGTAGATATAGTAAATGAGTTCACAGAAAAGTAACAAAAACTGACAGTAGTCAGAAAATAAGTTCTATAGACAACAGGGGGAAACTGCACAAGTTTAGAATAGAAGAATATAATACGGCATGAAAGCAGTTTTCTCCCCAAAGAAAAATAAAGACTTATCTGCCAATCAATCAAATCCAATTAACTTATAAGAGGACAGATTTAAATTAAACTTTCAAAGAAATGTACTAATAACACATGCAGTTCACAATAGAGCTGGGTAGTCAGAGGTGCAACGGTACCTTTTATCTGTGGATCTGTTCAAACAGGAGTTGGATGATACTTTTCAGGAATGGGAATTAAACTAAGTGGTGTTTCAACTCCCTCAGTAAATTTAAAATGCAGCCACCTTTTCAGTAACACTGATGTAACCTTACTGATTCCAGTTTGTTTCATCTAATTTAAAAACATTAAAGTCATACAGTACACTCTATGTAAAAATAATGCAAATTGCTCTACAATTTAAACTACTCCTGAGAGCCTTAATCTCTTGCATTAGACACTAAGGTTTGAGAGTCCTAATATGCACACACACAAGCACTCATGCATGCATGTATGTATGTATAGGTGTGTGTGTGTGTGTGTGTGTGTGTATGGATGGATGGATGGATGTAGGGTTAAGGGTTAGGGTTAACCATGCGTGTATTTTTCTGGTGTTATCATGAAACACAAAACAAAACTGACATGAAGGAAGAACTCAAACTTGAAAAGAGCAATTCAGTTATTCTTTTGGAGGACTTTGGAGTCAAATGTAGAGTTTATGTACATATCATAAATCAAATAAAAGAATTAGATGGCCATTTTTATTATCTGAGAAGTTGCAATGTAAGAAGAGAGAACAGCATCTTCTTAATTTCAATATGGATTTTCCTGGGATTGTAGCCACTGGAATGACTACAACATTAGCTATGGAAAGACACAGCTTCTTTATAAAAGTATAAGCAGGCACCCCCTCAGAAACCTCTTTTGTTTGAGCTTTGGATCCTTAGTGCAAATTATCCTAAACACAAGTATTATTTGCTAGAAAGTGCACAGGGGCAATATTTTCTGTTAAAATATTGTATAAACATCTAGATATCAGAGAGCTCTAAATGCTTCAGAATTCCCTCTAGTACCAGTAATATAGAATTGAATATATCTGTTATAAAACAATATATTTAAATAGATAGTAAAAATTGTTGTTAAATACATTAAATTAAACATTGGAGAGTACAGAGAGACATTGAATAAAGAGCAAGAGTGTCTAATGCTTAATGTCAGTGGAAACCTTTTTAGCAGTCATATCATATTTTCATAGAGTTAAAATCTATACTTCACCCAATTTTTAGAACTGTAGTGCTCAAAATGCAACTGTATAAGTTCTTGATTTTAACGTGACAACCTTTTGGATAAAATGTTATTTCACGTATTAATTTTGTCCCTGATTTTTTTTAGATATGTGCAATATTTTGAACTATAGAGTATATTAATAGCTGGTAAGAAACAGAAAGTTAATGAAATTGGAAGGTATTTGCTTTTACAATCTACCCAAAAATGTACAAGGTTTGATTGATATACAGTCTTTGTAAGACTTACAAGAATCTCATGAATCCACTCTGTTTTCTGTGTTCAGTTAAGACTTTTATTCCTGGGAAACTTGATTTGAAGACTATTGAGAAATTGGCCCACACTACTATCATTTATGTAAGGGCAGGGTTTTTAAAGTACACTTGGTAAATAAAGTTTTGTGATTTTTTCCTTCTATATTTTTCTTTTGCATCTTTTTGCATAGAGAATGTTTAAAAACATAAAAAAGACCCAACATCAATAAAGAAAAGAAACACCAGAACTTCCCTAGTAATTAAATTGCTACCTGTCTTTAATTATTTTGTGATTTTCTTATGAAAAAAAATGTTAATTCCACAACCAAAATACATTTTAGATAACAGAAGCTAATTATTTGCTTAAAGTGTATGCTTAATGCTATTTTAAAGAAGCAATCCAAACGCACCATTAAAAAGCCATGCTAAATTCAGTGGCTTGTCTCAATAAACATGTTGACAACTTCGTGCAAATTCTCTCCTACATATCTTGCTCTTTGACTTTACTCTTACATATGCTATAAAAGTAAAACATTTCTCAAGCTAATGTTTAGATAGTTCACATTGCATTTCAGTTAGAAAGAAATATATATTTAGATTTCACTTGTTAATGTTGTTAATTCAACTAAAACAATTCCAGATTGTTTACGCCTTTATTCATTTACAGACAAAAAAGTTGTAAATTGTATCTCTGTCTAATGTGTCTCTGTTCACAATTAAGCATCATACACAGTCTCTATTCTATGTCTCATTCTCCAGAGAAAAGGAAATTAATCTTCTATGTGGTTAATACTAATACTAAATACTAAAATATATAAAGTACAGCTGCAAATCATTCAATGAGAAATGAATTAGCTATATTTATGCATTGTGCTAAATTCATCATAGTTTTAAAATCAGAAAAAATCTATAGTAATAAAATGAAAAATGTATGAGAATATATTCAGAATGTTGTATACTTTAAAAAAATCAACTGAATTTTCTGATTTGGGGCTATAAGAATGATGCATTCAAAGTGGTCAGTCTATACAATACTCAAACTCTTGTGTCTGTAACCTTTAACTGGCTGTATCATAAGGTAGTATTTTTTGAACTACGGCTAACTTAACATAATGTCTCCAACATCTGGACTTGTGACTCCTGAGGAATTAAATTTGGCAAATTGGTGATCATTTCAATGCTGTTGCACTGCCACTCAGAGGTTCAGTACACTGGTTCCACCTTAGCACTCCAGAGTCTAGGTAGACCAGTTCTACAATTGGCAGCTGGAGAACAGTCAGCTATGGGGAAGCCAGCAGGAGCTTGGAACTTGCTGCCATTTCTACTGGTCATTTTGTTTCTGTTTAGATAAGGAAATATCTATGAAACAATGATCCTGCAAATCACAGGTTGTCTAGTAACACCTTAATATAATGACATTTCAAATATATGAAAAGGTTATAAATTAATTATATTATATCTTACAGTTTTATGTTGATATAGATATATGAGAAATATAAATATATAATCCTATTTGTCTAATTCTGAGTGTAAGGAAAAAGAATGAGAAAAATGAAAATTTCCAAGATAAATTGTAGGAGATAAAATGCCAGGAATAACTAATTCCGCAGCTTGATACCGTTTATTAATACCTGTAGGTAGTTCAAAAAGGGATTCAAATACAAAATAAATGTGATGCATTGATCATCATATACAGTTTTTGAATAGCAAACTGCACCACAAACTTCAAAACATAAAGATATATCAAGGTATATCTGCTTCTTTGTCCATGTATCAGATTGGGAAGTGCGCACTGGATATCTTTGCATTAAAGTGAGAAGCAACTAAAATTCCCCGTCCTTATTTAAGAGACCCTTAAAGATAAGGCAGATAACCATAGTACATACTGATCATGGCACACTGAATAAACTACATAAATAACATGAGTTAAGAAGGAGGGATGTCAGATTTTAGAATTGTAACAATCGAGTTTAATCTTCTTTTGGAAGTGACAGACTAAAGCATTCTGCCACGGTCTTAGCTAGAGAGGAAATGATGCTGCCTTTGGTTCCAACTGAATGCCACATATGCCACTGTCAGAGGGCCAAAAAGACACCTGGTTACACAGAGAAGAAATGCCAGAAAGATAATATCAGACAGATGAACTAGTGGTACATCCAACTCAATAGTCACTGCATTGAAACTGACTGAAATGGCAGACTTCCTTTTGCATCCCCCCATTTTTCTCCCAATTAGTTCTGAAAGAACATTTATACATTGTAAAAGCTATAATTTAAACAAATTTTAGAATATTTTTCTTAGCTTAATATTAAGTATCACAGCACAATTTGGTTATTTTCTATTAACAAATAGCTCACTTATGCTCTAAGAACAGCAGTTTTTAGCAGATTTAACTTTCTATTCTGAACCAACCAATAGCTATTTCCTTGGCAGATAAAATCTAATTGGACCAACAGAGTTTATCTCTTAAACTCTAGTTTATTGATATTGCTAAAATCCATGCTATTTGGCTTTTTCTTGTTTCCATCAACCATCATGTACAATCTTATATGTTGTCTACTTCTATTTAAATTTTACTTGTTCAGGAAATTAAAACCAAAATATAGATAAATTTAGCAAGCAAGCAATATTAATGGACAGTCATATGGTGTTTCAGGAAAAAAAAAATCATTTTCTTTTAATTTCCTGAACGCCATTGCATATCTACTTCGTTAGTCTCCCAGCACAAAACATGGGTATTTCCCCTGCTTCTACCAGTGAATTAATTCTAGAACACAATTTTCAATTTTTAACGTATAATAAAATATTTTTCTCTAAAAAATGAGATATTTAAATGGAAAGAGTTTTTCTCCTGATACTCTATTTTATTATTACAGTTACTCCTTTACTATGAAGAATCACAAGGGTTTCTGGTAGAAGATATAATTGAAAATTAGATCCTATGTATAAACTGAGCCACAACTCAATACATAAACCAAAAACATATCTGCAGAGGTAATCTAGTTTTGGCTTGTTTCAATTTTTTAGCAACATGATTCCATGTATATTTTGGCAGACATAAAATGCATTAATTCTAATGGAATTTAGAATTTGATTGATTTGTTTAATATCTGCTTTAAATGGAAGTTGTTAAGTATGAATTGTTTCAGAAGCACTCATCAGTTTACTACTGAGGGCATATACTGGGTTAGGTGGAGATTTCCAGTAGAGGTCACCATTGCTTTAACAGCAAAGTAGACAAGGGCATTATTTTTATGTTTTTTTAAAAGAAAACATGATATGGGAGGGTTATATTTCCCAAGATTGGGCTAACATTATATGATTAGGCTGTTTTTCATTCTTTCTATGCATGTTAGCTTTTGATTGCTAAGCAAAAATGTCTAGTGATTACAATATGGCCACAAGGCAACAAAATTAAATGATTTAGTTGTAACAAATGCACCTCTTTTCTAGGACTTGTAAAAGTTTATATTAGACTCAGAAGATGAATCTTTGAATATACCTAATTTCAAGTGAAATCTAAACAATAGTACTAATATGCATTCAGATCCACATGAGTATAATTTCCGCAACAATGTAATTATGCATTTTCTATTCATACAGAAGCTACTCTGTCTAAGGGATTAAAGCAAATAAAATGAATGACTTTTTTTCAAGTTACAGTTGCTACTTGTAGTCATATAATAACTTGGTGAAAGCACAACATAGTAGAAGCACCAAAATTTGTGCTGTCCCTTTAGGGCAAGTTCTCTGCATTTCTCAGGTTTTGAACAATTATTATAGTCCTTTGAAAAGGACTGTATTGCTCAACAATGTTTCCAGATGTTCCCCAGATCTTTTAGCAATGATTTAGACATCTGACATTAAGACTAGATTGCCTTTTGTGCATCATTATCCCTGTCATGAGAATGAGATAAGACTTGTAAACTCTTTTTCAAGAAGAGTTCTATGGACCCTAATGACATGATTCTCATTTTCATTTAAACCATATAAGAAAGCTTCATAAAGCCATAGAAGTTTATTATAATGTATATTAGTTAATTATGCTACACTGAAAACATTGTAATAACAAGGCAACTTTAAGTTATCCACAAAAGTGAAGTTCTCACAAGGAAAAGCAATCTTAGTGCATTTTAACAACCAGGAGTTCAAGTGTAGTTATGTTCTCATCTGCACTAAGATATTAGACTACATGATTAGCTTAACTAATATAGTTTTCAACTTTCCAAGCAGTGGGTTTGGAAAAACCAGGCTGGTAAGCAAGCACACAACTATTTATAAATTATCTGTGCAAATTTCAGACTGGACAAGGAAACAGGATGTCCACTGGAAACATAAAAAAAAAAAACACCTAAAATCCATAGGGAATAATAGGAAATGAGAATAGCTACTGACATGACCAAGATTTAATCAATATAAACCACAAGTGAGTTCCAGTAAAAATAAAGCAGAGTGGATTTTCAGATGCCATGTCCAGGATGGTCATAGCCAGGAACAGCAATAATTTATACTGCTTTTCTTATTGTTGGTTTTAAAACGGTAGCAAAATTTGTAATCTTCTTGTCTTATTCACAGTATTACATGTATGTGTGCTTTATATTTATTTGTTCACTAATTGACAAAAATGCTGATATTACAGACTGATAATGATCAATAGTAGGAAATAGCTATAAGGTTTATGATCAACCTTCCCCCCTCCCAGTGTAGTTATTTGTGAAACTTCTAAGCCACTTTCAGCATCAAAATTTACCCTGAAATGGCACCAGAAACAGTATTGTTTCATTTCTACTCCATCCTGTAGTCTTTCCATCCTCTGGCATAATTCCCTGTTATTGTCAATAGCCATGCTCAGCTCCCAGTGATCTCCTACAGACCTTCATATGGTGGCTTTCCTCTTTTCCAGTGGATGTTCTTGTCCTTCATTTTATACATCCTTTGGGAGGAGAAAAAAACACCATAAAAACTTCCGACAGGCTACAAAAACAGAGCAACTTCTCTCAACGGATCGCACCTCTTTCCTCCCTGTCTGGCGTTTCTCTTCTAAAAATATAGCCTGATCATCAAACAAGACACAGCGAGCAGCGCCCTCACTTTCCATCCTTTCGCTACGCAGACAGCAGAGAGTTTTGGGGTGGGGGCGGAGGGGGGGGAAGGGAAGAAGGGGGAGAACCTGACTGCAGAAATGCAATCCGACTAGTGTCTGTCTGGTGATTAAAAAGTAGAAAGGGCTGGTGGGGGGCGGCGAGGGGGGGTTGCTGCCATTGAAAACGAAGTAAAACCCCTAAAGGGACAAGAGCTGCTTCTCCGAATCCACGTCCAGATGTCTTCCTGGGAGATGTTACAGGAGATGGACTTTCCTGCTGGCAGACCCAACATCTTCCACCAAAATGTTGGCTGCAGCCAACAGGACTAGCTGCTTGAAGTGGCAGGTTCAGAGTTGGCCGGTGCCTCACTAGCGCGACCGCCAAGGTTTTTTTTTCAGCCCTAAGGAAAGAAATCGCGGGAGTCCGCTACTCCCGCCAGGGCGCCCGGTGCCCGGACTTTCTCCCGCGCAAACGCCGGCGGGCTCAACTTACCTCAGCGCTGCGGCCGCGGGCAGGTGGAGAGAGACCCCCTAGGGGCTGCTGCTGCCGCTGGACGCGCCGTTGCCCAGCCCGCCGGGGATCCTAACGCGCCTTGCTCCGTGGCCGCTTTCCCGACGCACCCCAGCCATTCACTTTCACACGGCCGCCGCAGCCTCATTCGGAACTCGCTCCGCTCTGCCTGGGTCCTAGCGCCATAAAACGCGCGTCCGGGGAGAGCTGCGCGGAGTCGCCCGGGCGCCGAACGGGGAGCTTGTCTGACTCCTCGAGGAAAGCTTTGGTCATGGACCGAGGCCGCCCGAGCAGGCTCTTCCCGCTGCTCGGCGGGGCTTCCTTTGCTTCGCTCCGGAGGCACGCGCTCAAATCCCGTCTCCTGAGGAGGATTAGTGGAAATGTGAGCCACGACTCCGGAGCCTTCCAATTTCTGAGCGAGGGAGGAGGCTGGACCCCAGGAGAACCCCCCGCCCCCTGCCATCCCCTGCCGGCCAGCGGGCGGGTCTTTGGCATTGGCCTGGTGTGAAGAGCAGTTCAAGCGTGCACTGGAGGAGAGTCCGAAGTTTGTCTCCCTCTTGGTCACGTCTGATTCAAGGGACCGGTTAGGATTCGAAACAGCGCCGAACGAAACGCGGAACCATCCAGTTACTAAATCTCCAGCTGAATCTCCAGGCTTTAATAACGGTCGCCGGGAGTCACGTCGAAGGATCTCGCCGGTCTCGAGGAGTCTCGAATAGCAGGGAATTCGGGCTGTTTTTTTTTTTTTTAAAAAAATAAAAAAGTGGCGCTGAGGCGAAAAAAAAAAGAAGACTCGGCAGTATTGACTAAAATGGGAAGAAATGACTCGGCAAACCGACTGAATCCATTCGAGGGCGAAAAGCGCTTTTGGAAGTCCCTACGATTTGAACCGAATTCCAGCTGAATGGCATTTCGACGTGGTCCGGAATTCTTAGGCATAATTGCCGAACCGGTTTCCAGATGGGTAACAAGTTTACAGTCTTGCGGTCAAAATAGTAGAGAGACGTTTAGACGCTGCAGCGAATCCTGATATGATTTGCTACTTTGTAGCTTAGTGTGTTGTTCAAATCAAACCAATGTTCGCTAGTATATATTGCGTGAAAGGCTTGTGGCATCCAAAAGAGCAAAACTGTGGATAATAGTTGACTTCAGGAAATACATAAAACATTAACCTGAGATGTCCTCAATCATGACCTGGATGACTGAGAATCTCCACCTGATATATATATAGATATATACCCATTCTTGGAGGAAAAGGGGGAATAGGGAGACAGTAAAGAAAGGAAATGCTGAGACCTCAGGAAAATCACCATCCCAGTCTTGCATCAAAGAATGCAAAGAGCGCTCTTTAAAAGCCAGTTCACACTCCACAGTGTATCTCACAATAGCAAATTATGTGATCAGATACCAGTAACAAAGCTGGCTACCATTCCTTCATGTAATAATAAAGCATCGGCAAAACTGTTAAAGAGAACATCCCTCTACCATTCCATAGAGGCTACTGGATGCTCTTTAGGTCTGATGCAGCTTTTTCCAAAGAGAATGCCCTGCAGACTATATGACTCAGTCTATATGACTCAGGTCCCTGAATTCTTAGGCCAGCAGAGCTATTGCTTGATCCATCTGGTAGCGTCAGGATGAGAGAAGGTTGGCCTATTTGCCATTGAAAATCTCAATCTCTCCCATGTCTGTGATAATACCAGGGCTACCAGATTATTACAAGATAAGGACCAGTCCAGTGGTGACAGTCATCAGTAGACATTGGTGTCTAAGAGTTCTCTGGATTGTCAAATGGTATCGCTCTTGCATGGAACTTCAAATATGGAGCAATTTTGGTTATTTTTAAAATGATTTTTTAATTTATATATTAAATGTATATATTAATATATATATTTAAAAATTAAATTAATTTTTTAATTTATATATATTAAATTTATATATTAAATATATAAATTTATAAATATTAAATTTATATATTTATATATTAAATGGCTGGCCAAGTCGCCCACAGTGACTTGTTGCATCAACTATACCAAAAGATGTTTAATATTAAGTGAGCGGTCTCTTCTTTCATAGATTACATCTCCAAAATATTTTTTTTTACAAATTTCTTGTGTGACAACTATAGAGAAAATAGAAGGATAATGTTGAAATGCTGTGGAAATGATCCATAATACAAGTAATGGGAAAAGACAGCTGACAATAACTAAATAGGTATTAGATGTGCAAACAGAAGAAACGGTATATAAGGAAATCTTGACTAGAACAAAATAAACTATGAACTCTCTTGCTTTAGAGCAGACAGCCCTCAGTTCCCAATCACAAATATTCATAATTTAATTTAACATTTCTGATTCCATCCAGCAGAGGGCAGAATTTTGAGATCTGGACCATCATTGTTAACCAGACTACAAATTTAATTTAGGGTTCAGCATGTATCTTCTTACCAAACAGTAAATTGAACTAAGTGGCATTTCCTTCCTTTTCTCCTTATATCAGAGATACTTTTATTAGTGCCGATGATAATGTTATACACAGTAATTACGAATTTAAGCTTTATTTCTATTGATTTATGTTCCTATTTTCCTACATGTCATTTGTATGTTCTCTCCACCAACAATACACAACTGTAAAGTTACATTATGATTAGACATTGTTTTATGCAAAACTTTGGAATGAATTGTTAAGCAATAGGGTTTGTAATCAAGCAGAGGAAAAATATTACTTGTCAGGACATGCCAAAGCCAACTGGTTTCCTTTTTTTGATAAAGTATCAATTAAGTTAACCAAGGAATGTGGTAGACATAATACTCTTCATTAGAGCATTTAATAGTCTCCCACAAAACCTATTAGAAAAAGACGTAGGTTGGAATGGGCTGTGCTATCAGTAGCTGGGAACAACTCCATCATCATGCAATTATCTTGGCAACATTATCAAAAGAGGTTTGCCATTAGCTTCTTCTTACGGCTGAGAGAATGTGATTGGCCCAAAGTCATCCAGCGCATAATCTTCCAGTTTCTACCTAATGCCTTTAACCACTACATCAAACTGGCTCTCATCACCTCAGAGACTAATACACTTCTCACCACATAAACTTCTATATATGATAATGTTGGACTTTAAGATTTTATAAACCTTTTTATTTTTATTGTAGAAGATGTAAAGTCTCCCATTCCAGAAGCTCATTAATTGCTAATCCTTATGTGAATGCTGCATATATTTTTAGCTATCATATGTTCTGACAGCTTGAATGGACAATTAGTTCTGAGGGGTGGTGTCCACTAGGCTTCCAAGTCCAATCAAACATGCTTGGACCACTTCCTCCAGGTAGAATTTGCCCAGTCTGTGTTAACATATAGGGAGTGAATGCTTACTATTTTCCCTATGAGATGTCAAGGGGATATAGGCCCAGAGACAGTCCTTCTACCAACCTGCCTTCCATTGAGGATCTGAACACTACGTGAGTCAAAAAGAGGACTGTGAAAATATCTATAGATCCCTCACATCCTGGACATAAATTGTTTCAACTTCTACCCTCAAAACGATGCTATAGAGCACTGCACACCAGAACAACTAGACACAAGGACAGTTTTTTCCCGAATGCCTTCACTCTACTTAACAATTAATTCCCACAACACTGTCAAATAATTTACTCTGTATTACAATTATTCTTCTCTTCCTTACTAGTATCTATCTCTTTCCACTTATTACTATAACCATGTTTCTTATATCTTTCAATTTATATTGTTTTTATTTGTTTCCTAGTATGATTTGATAGCTTATTAGTATCTTTTTATTCTTGATGAATGTATTTTATTCTTCTTATGTACACTGAGAGCATATACACCAAAGACAAATTCCTTGTGTGTCCAATCACACTTGGCCAATAAAGAATTCTATTCTATAAATAAAGAACTCTTTTCTATTCTACAGTGCCCAGTGCTGTAGTATACTTTCTCCTTGGTACTGGTCTTGGGCAAGGCAATCAAGACAGTACTTTTGAATGTGGGTGCTCTTTATGATTGGCTTGCCATATTTATTCATATTTGTATGGTTTTTGATGAATGGTTCATATAGTTCAGTGGTGGGTTGCTACCGGTTCGCCCCGGGTCGGGCGAACTGGTAGTGGTGGTGGCTGGAGGCTGCACCCACCTGCCCAGATGTCTCTGTGCATGCGCACGAGCAAACCTGTAGCAGCCGAAATCGAAACCCACTACTGATATAGTTGCTTCAACTAGGTGGTATACGAATAATTATTCTATTCTATAGAATAGGCCCCAATATTCCTGGCCTTCCAGAAGACCTTGAAGAGCTTTTTTTTTCTTTTCTTTTTTCTTTTTTTCTCTGCACTTTTTTACTTTTTCTTCTTTAATTTAAAAATTCTTCTTAGTCTGTATTAGTCTTTTATCTTTGCATTTTCTAACCCCAATCCTCCATTTTAAAACACTGCATCTTGTCAATCAGTCATACCCAGCAATAATTCCTTAAGCGTCATTGTTATATTGTTTTATTCATTCTGCCTCACATTAAAATCCCTGCCATATAAGTTCAATATGTACACAACTTAACTGGCATAATCAAAGCATCAGTTCTCTCACTTTTTTAAATAAGAGGTTACAACCCAGTCAAGGCCATGTTTAATAATACTCTGAATGGGTGAATCCAGTGCCTTAGTAGGACAATGTGTTTCCCTTCATAGAAGAAAAATGGAGTTATATATTTTCCATTGATAGTACTACTATATCATAAATATATAGAGAAAAAAATGGATAATATTTGAAATGAAATAGTGGTCAGCTTTCTCTGTTTTTAATTGGAATGACCTCAAAACAATTAGCAAGCAAAGTATTCATTGACCTAGATAGACAGTAATTGTACTTCACAAACATACAAAGGCCTGGAGTCACATAGGTCCTTGGTAGCAACAACTGATTGTCACTTAGCTACTGACTGTCATTTATGGTGATGCAGCTCAGAACTGATTACTCTTTCAAATATAAACCACATTGGAAATCAGACATAAATCAGCAGCAGAAAGATGAAAGACCTGAAATTTGCATTGCCTGTTCTTTAAGTTTCAAGGTGGCTGTTAAAATCCAGGGAAAGCCAAGTATTCTATACAATTGTAAAAATTTGAGTGTATCATCTTTGAGTACTGTTTTTGGGAAAGAAAGGGAGGGAGGGAGGGAGGGAGGGAGGGAGGGAGGAAGGAAGGAAGGAAGGAAGGAAGGAAGGAAGGAAGGAAGGAAGGAAGGCTGTATAACCTGCAAAAATCAATAATCCAGGTTTCATAGTTGTGTTGCAATTATACAAACCACAGAGTAACATTCCTAAATGCATCTTTCAAACACTTTCCTCTAACATTCATCAGTTCAGCTGATCTCATTAGTATTCCATTATGCAAGTTTCTGGCAGGCTAATCATGACAGATGTTGTTCTGCTGTTTATTCTCTGCACAGAGCAATTTTGTTATCAAATTGTTATTTTAATTAATAGAAAAAAATCCCCAAGAAGGATGTATAAAGATTGTTTTTTCAAAACGATCAGCTTAAGCAGTTACATTGCACATTGGAAGTGCAGGATAGGTGTTTTATAATGATGATACGTCAGCTGAATTTGCCATTTGAATATTCTTCATTTGTATTGTTACATGGTCTGCCGGGTCTGAAGGCAAGAATGTACATCAGATATCTATTGGGTGGCTCTTTCTTTGACCTCTGCTTGAATGCTTAAATAAAGTACTTCCATACAATCATTCCAGAAAACCTTTTTGCTGACAATTGTTCACACAAAGACAGTGATCTATAGTTGATAATGAAACAATTCTCAGATGCTGTTGCGCTCTTCAGCCCGACTATCATCCTGAATGAGACTAAAGTACTTTACCAGCCCATGCCAAATACCAAGCTCATAGAATGAAAATTCACCCATGACACCCAGCTGACAAATTAGACAACATCAAATACTTGGGAAATGAGGAGTCTTTGGACAAAAAAATTAACTTGAGAATCAGCAAGTCCAGCCAGGTCCTGAGGCCAGCCAGGTCCTGAGGCAGCTGAGTACTAGAGTGCTGGATCAATACAACATCCATATCTTCATAAAACTGAAAAGAGTTATGGTTATCCTTCTTTCCTAAATGGAACTGAGTCCTGAACTTTTCACCAAAGACACATCAAACAACTGGAGAAATTTCAAGCAGGACCATGTCACCAACCTGGAGGTATCAGAGTGGGTAGAGTCCACCAGCATTGAGTCCCTGTTTATCAGGGACAAGATAAGGTGAGTGGGATGCATCATCAGAATGGATGGCCACCATATGTCTTGCGAGTCCTTTGGGAGAAGGGTGGTATACAAATATAATAATATAATATATAATAATAATAATAACATAATAAACAGTTGCTCTGTAGTGCACTGAAATCTGATGGCCTTGAGGCAACTTGTTACAAAGATGCTGTGAAAGAAACTCTATGCCACTATGATAGCCAACCAAGGAAACTAAAAGCTGTGACTGCTGACAGAACCTGTTGGCAAACCCTGTGAAGCCTCTGCCAGCTTTGACGAAGGCACCACTAAAAACTGATAGAAAAAGTGAGCAGCATCACAGAATAACACCCAGAGGCTTCTGGTTCCCTCATGCTAGGATCTGCATTTCCAGATTGGCACTTTAGAGAATATGTCATGTTGCATCATGGTTTTTAATAATTAAAATGATTTGTTTAATTGGTAATTCTTATTGATTAATACCATTAGAGTTTGTTTTTAGGTATTTTGCAAACTGCCATCATTCTTAACAGGATGGGTCCTGTTTTTTCCTGCATAGGGCATGACGTAAAAAAAAAAATTGCTTACTAGACCCATTTTATTTTCTCCCTAAGTGTTTATTTCTACACTACACAAGCGACTGAAATGGAGTCTATGATAACAGAATTTACAACATTGTTTGGGGACATAATCTCATTCTCAGGATGGTATCCATTCTGCAATCTGAAGAAGATCCAATAAACAACTCAGCATTAACCTGCACACACACATACTTTGCATTTTCTCTCCCCTAACTAATCATCCATAAATTAATAAATGTATATACTCTCTTTTCTTATGTCAATATTACCTATGTCCAAAGCACTGTTGCCGATATCTGTTCAATAAAATAGTCCTCAAGCAATTTCTTAAGCAACATACATGTCAAAGTCCAATTTAGAAGCTGCAATCTTAATAGAACAAGTCTTTACAGGGATTAATACTTAATTTATATGCTAATTTATCCAGGGTCTTAAAATATTTCTGATGACTTGTAGAAAGGCATAGATAGATATCCATTTAGTTTAAGCCATACAATAATTTTAATTCCTAGAAGTATATGAAGCAGTGCCCCCGCTCCCCCAAAATGAAATGCTAGGAAAAAAATAGCTGGGACCTGGAGCTAGCCAGCAGAGATTTTGAGGTTATGACAATATAATAAAATTGTTCTATTAGATGATGAATTATCTGTTTTGTGTTCTTTTAACTGTTGATGGAGAACAGAACAGGGTCTGAGGAAAATTCAGAACATAGGTGGATACTGTGTTCTGTATGCTACTCCTGATGTTATTGTATTACAACCACCAACATCTTTCACCATTGGCTACCTTTTTAGGGGTGCTAGAAATTGTAGGTTAGCAACTTATATACTGCTGTAGATTGTCAGTTTACAATAGAAGGCCTATGTAAATGCTCTTTGTCCTCAAAGTAATCTTGGTTAGTTTTCAGCACAGACATTTCTGACACATAAATATTCCTAGATTCAAGAACTGTTGCTTAGAAATGTGACTTAGAAATGTAATTTAAAAAGAAAGATTCTAGCTTAGTCCATCATTTTTTTTTTAAATCTCTGGGGACAACTATGCATGAAGAAAATGGAAGTTAAAGATGGTGGGTGCATGTCACTTGGCTTAAAAGATCCATTTATGTGCCCTTCCGCCCAGGCTGGTGAGTGAGAAAAACATGTTTCAAGGTTATGCTTTTTTCCTCTTCAAGGCAAGAATTCGTGCAGCATGAATTAAGCTTTTTCAGGAAGACATCAAAAGATTGTACAAGTAGTATTGGAAATTGCAAGGAGGGTTGTGTGTCAAATATAGAGTGGACTGGACTGAATTAGGAATGACTGAGGAACCAATAAGGTATGAAGCATTACCACAGCTTTACATAGGAGATGCCATCCAGAAGTATTTCAATGGCAACAAATAGGATTTCCAACTAGCATATATGAACAAAGGGTGATAGCATCAAGGTGAAGAAACCTTGGGCGTCTGTGTGCTATGTCAATTGCCTCTAATTGTTGTGATTTTAAGGGCTCTCATTCCATTAAGATGACAGCTTTTCTATATTTATCTCTTCATATGTTTACTGTGCTATTTGGTTCTCTATTTTCTATGTTACTGCTACTGATTATGCTTTAAATAAATATACTGCTCAAAAAAATAAAGGGAACACAAGCAGAAGACATCCGAGATCTGAATGAATGAAATAGCCTTATTAAATACTTTGTTCTTTACATACAGTAGTTTATACACTGCTCAAACAACTAAAGGGAACACAAAACTACTGTATATAATGAACAAAGTATTTAATAAGGCTATTTCATTCATTCAGATCTCGGATGTCTTCTGCTTGTGTTCTCTTTATTTTTTTGAGCAGTGCACTTTAAATATTTATTTGATCATCCACCACAAAAACGTAAGGTACTTTGCAGTTTAAACATATAACAGGCAATATTTAAAAAGCAGGCAAGACCAGGCAACAAATGAAGCGGGAACAGTATGGTTAATTTTAAAGATTTGGAGAAGTAGGCTATGGAAAAGAGCCCAGACAAGTAGAATATCCAAGACACCTTAATTATGGTAAAGATTAAAAGAACAAAAGAAATCCAAGAGTATGTTAATGGCACGTAACTGCAATAACATTTCCAAAATGTTTCATGTGAAGTCAGGAAAATTTTAAACAAATTTGATTTGGGGAAATTTGGGTTTATTCCAGGACACGCACTGCAGTGCTTGAAAAACATGGTTAGCGTAGCATCGTACAGTTCATCTCTTTTATGGGGACATCTGTGTTGCAAAGAAAGCAAATTACTTTGAAACACACTGTATTAGTTAAAACTTTTCAATCATCTTTGATATCCACAGCAAACACTTTACATAATACAGTCGTTATAGTATGCCAGCAGTAAGAGATTCTGTTTACATCTGTCCTTTTTGTGAATAACTAGGTATTTGGTGCAGCATTTATAAATAAGCATTTATAAATTTATAACCAAGGTAGTTTCAATTAAAAGTTTAATTGAGTTATGAAGGACAGCGTTATGTATGTTTGCCTTGCTTTTGTTTTTAAATGAGGCAGTACTGGATGCTCTTTTACAAAGGTTTGGCTGGTTTATATGGAATAATTTTTGTTTGTTTGTTTTACTTTTTTTAAACTGTTTTTTGGTACAGTTCTTTTGTCACCCTACAAGGAACTGGGACATCCTGGAAGGGTTTCTGTCTTTTTAGAATGTCAACTTATAAGGATTTAAAAAAAAAAAAATACTGAAATAAAAGGGGATGCAGTCTCTGCACGTGAATAAAACCAGATATCATTTTTTTAAAAAATTTGATTTATATGCCGCCCTTCTCCGGAGACTCAGGGTGGCTTACAATGCGTTAAGCAATAGCCTTCATCCTTTTTGTATATTTTATACAAAGTCAGCTTATTGCCCCCACAAACTGGGTCCTCATTTCACCTACCTTAGAAAGGATGGAAGGCTGAGTCAACCTTGAGCTTTGGAGAGATTCGAACCAGCAGAAATTGCAGGCAGCTGTGTTAATAACAGGGTGCATTAAACCACTGTACCACCAAGGCTCTTCATTAGGCAGAATGAAATATTTTTGGGGTGTGAGCAGGGGTGAAATGCTCCCGGTTCGGACCGGATTGCCGAATCCGGTAGCAATGGAGGTGGGTGGTTCAGACTACTGGTAGCAAAAATTCCTGTCCCTCCCCCACCATGTCCAGCTGAGCCGCACAATCATCAGAGGCTTTTTAAAAACTTTTATAAGCATTTTTTCTACAACCTCTTTGGCCAAAAAAATGCTTTTAAAAGTAAAAAAAAAAAAAAAAACCTCTGATGATCGCACGGCTCAGCTGGGATCGTCAGAGGCTTTTAAAAGGTTGTAGAGGTTGTAGAAAAATGTTTTTAAGAGTAAAAAAAAAAAGTTGGCCATGCCCACCAGTCACATTACACCCCCCCCCCACCAAGCCATACCCACAGAACCGGTAGTAACAAATTTTATCTTTCACTACTGAGTGTGAGGTAATGTTAGTTTATCGTTATTGTTGAATTTTCACCATGAGGGAAACATGCACATGTTTGTGAGCTTTCTTTTTTATGTATCGAAGTAGTTGTTGACATAGTGAGTCATTATGAAGGCTTAGATAATATTCGGCTTGCTATTTGCATGGGAAAGCACCAGAAAATACCAGGTCTGTAGGGCAGATTGGGAAGTAAAAAGACATCCAGGAAGAATCCATACATTCATATGGCAGCAGAAAAGATGATGTTACTAAGATCAAGCTGAGTTTGAAGGAGATTATTTTACTATAAATTGCTCAGCCTCAGGATACAAAATGTTTTGGGCAGGACCTGAATTGCCTTCCTGATTTCATGGCTTGAAAATTACAGTATTATCACTGGAAGTGCTGCCAAAATCAAATCAAATCAAATCAAATCTGAATGCCAACATTAATATTGTTGCTCTTAATTCCCATTATCTAATTTTGCTAAATGTTCAATTTGTTTGTTCAAAATTAGCCTTAGTCAACTTGGCCAGTTTACATAAAACATTTCCTTTTTCTTTGACCAGACCTAGCAATCTGGCTAGAACTACTAGCTTTACTTAGTTAAGTAGAGACAGATAGGGAGATTTCTCTTTCTCTCTGTTGGTTGGGCAGATGGCATGGCTAGTTGTGGTGGTGGGATTTAGCCGGTTCGCACAGATTCAACTGAAATGGTTGTTAATTTTTGCGTAGTTCGGCGAATCGGTTGATCTCACCCACCGGGGCTGCCATTCAGGGTGGGGAAGCTCCAGGGGCATGACTGGGAGCCACACTGATCAGGTGGGAGGCAGCAAAAGACCAGTCACACCGATCAGCTGGGAGCCCCCCCCCCCGCGGCCTGTTTTTGGCCTGGACGACCTCCTGCAAAATCCTGTAACAACCACCAATTCCTTACTAACCTTCTTTTCAGCTCCATTCTCTGGCATGCAGAGCAACAAAAGAAGACCATGTGACTACCAGTTTAAAAAAAGTTCAGTCAGACCTTCCAACTTCGCGAGATCTTTTCCCCTCCCCCAAGAAGTGGAAAGTCTGACTGAACTTTTTTTAACTCTCCATCTCTGAAGTTTACGTGGTGCTCTCTTGTCTGCTAACCTTTGCGGAAAGATAGCAGCTGCTTGTCTGGGAGCTGCAAAACTATCCTTCTGCTTCATTTGAAAGTAATGTGGTATACAGTAGAGGATAAATCGAGAGGCCTCGATTTATTATTACAATTGGGACCAAAAGTTGTCTTGCTAAGTGATGTAGTCATTAAGTGAATTGCACTCAATTTTATAATCTTTTTGGCCACAATTGTTAAGCGAATGATGCAGTTATTAAGGGAAACTTGGCTTCCCTTATTATTTGTCACATAACCCTGGGATGCTGCAGCTGGTTGCCAAGTTCCCGAATACATGTCAGTAGCCAAACTCCTGAATGTTGATCATTGACTAGGACGCTGTGATGGTCATATATGTGTAGTTGTAAGTCATTTTTTTTTCAGCACCTTCGTAACTTTAAACAGTCATTAAATGAATGAGGACTAAGACGAGGACTACCTATACTGGATTATGATTAGGAAGATCCTAATTCAATTCCTATCCGTAGCTCTGGAAACTCTCACAACATTATTCTCAAAGTCCTGCTGGATATTTCATCCTCCCCGTGTGAGCCAAAAAACCTTAGGTCAAAGATACAGACTCCACTGTTCTGAGAGGGAGGAGGGAAAACAATCTACAATCCTGCATTTTCCAGAAATGCTGTAGGTCATTTAGATCTCCAACCCTGAGTAATAGTAAATAAGCCCTAAGCAGAAGCAGCAGACTGGTGTAGTGGGGGCGAGAGGGGATGGTTCCATGTGAGTGGCCAGCAAGTGCAGTTCAATTTGAGTGACTGGCATGCACATGCGTGCCTGCCGCTCATGGAAATGGAGTGCACGAGCACGTGTTCACCCATTGCTCGTGCATGCTTGCCTGCCATTTCTGTGGCCCTGTTGCATACAGCTCACATCCACACTAGTGGGCTGCAGCCCAAAGGTTGGGGATCCTTGATCTACAGGGACTTTGAAAATAGGGCTCTAGTGAAACTGTTTATTTTAGCCTCTTCTGCTCTCTGTATTATTGCTGCATTGAAACATATTCTGGTTTCCTAGATTCCACTCTTGCAGGTCTGAACAATGCTTCTGTTTCATCCTCATACAGTAGATACAGATATTGTAGTTTCCAGATTTTCATTGATCTACTGACTGAATATTATTGTTCTGCTGAAAAATATGACATTGAGTGACATTATGCCAATCAATATATTCAGCCAAACTTAACTCACCTCTGAGAAACAGTGGAGTAGAGGTGCTATGAATACTACCTTTAGCTGTTATAGAAGGGCAGACAATTAAATAATAAATGAGTAAACGAATGCATTTAAAAACAGTCAGCTAGACAAATAAACATGCTCAGAAAGAAACATAACCCTACTCGGGGCAAGAAGTTTCCAATTATGGCATTATTTCTTAAAAGGCTCATTGTTGCATTCTGCCTCTCTGTTGTTCAATTCATTCATTCATTCATTCATTCATTCATTCATTCATTCAGTCAGTCAGTTTGTACCTCATGTTTCTATTCTGTTGAGTGTTAAAATGACTAATGTAATGTAGTAAATAAAAACAGAATTGTTTAGAATTTAAATCATATGTTAATGGCGGAAACCTTTAGTTAAACACTTCTATTCTATATTGCCAGTTTATTACAGTCTAGAAATAAATACTTGCTTTTTACTTTTTTAATCACCGTATTAATGTTCTGGGAATACTATTTCTCACGCTCAGGGGAGGCAATCTTGGAAGTTGTGCAGTGGAAGCAAGGCAGACCAAGGGTATGAACTATCAGAAGGTTTTCAGAAGGGGAGATTGGAGTCATTGTCCTTCATTCCCACAGGTTTAGTTATGCTGCTGCAGAATGGAACTCAACCCTGTATGTGCAGCAATTTTTAAGCCCCTTCTTTTTACTTCCTTCTCCATATTCACTCTAGTGTTTTAGAAAAATCTCCAGAAATATCAAATCGAGTTGTGGAAGGAATTGGGAAATTAGCAGACGTATTTGATTCATGAGACAAAATATTTCATGTTGCTGTAGCTTTTGGATTCCATTCCATGTTTATGGAAGTTCACAAAAATTCATCCATGTCCTTTTTTCATGTTCAGAAGTTAATCTATTTAAAATACTGGAATAAATAGCACATACTTCTTCTTGATCCTTTTGGGAGCAAAACCAAAGCTAGGGATAAATTGCTGTATATGTACTCTGGGCATTAAACTAAAACAAGTACTGACCTTGTTGACAGTACTGTCCGTAATGAACTAGAGCAAAGGAAAGCAGCAAGTAAATAAGTAGGTTCACACATTATATTAAACCTTAATTTGGTTTCTTTATTTTTGCCTTAGTTGTAATCTCATTTATAAGAGACAGTAAGTTTGCCTGACTTGAGAACTTATTACTTTAGTGAACTGTACAAACTAAACAAATCAGATAGATAGAGTAGATAGAGTAGATAGATAGATAGATAGATAGATAGATAGATAGATAGATAGAGTAGATAGCGTAGATACAGAGGGGGGGGAGGGAGAGAGAAATGTAGGATAGAATCATAGAAAGGTATCTTCCATATCATCCTTATAAGTCATTCATTAGGTCCTATTCTTCACTCTTTGGTATAGTTTATAATATTATAAAGACCCAATAAAATCTTTTACTTATTTTAGATATTTTGAAGTCTCTCACTACCTTTGTTAACATTGGTTTTGATTTTTGTATCATAAAAATTAGTTTAGAGAGTTATCTGATCAATGACACCTTTTTATGTCACTGAATCAATAATTTCTCACTCCTATGCTCTCTTTTTCACTGGCTTTTCCTTTCATCTGACTCCTGTCTGAGGGCTGTACAAAGTTTAAGCAATGCATTAGCTTTCCCCTCTTCATACTTTTCACATACCTTTGCCATATTGAAAGTTTTTCTTCTGATAATCTTTTAAACTCTGTCCCAAATGCAGGAGATTTCTTGGATGTTTTGTCTTCAAATAGTTTGATTCATTCTACTTGTCACTAACCACATGCCAAGTGTAACCAATTCCTGTCCTTATAAATGTTAGCAGACTAGGTTGACTGATTCTTACATATAACACAGTTCTCATAGATGTCCACTATACTTTCTATTTACAGTACTATTTCTAAAAATATTTCCATCCTACTTTCAAGTAGAATCATAAATGATTAGAATTAATATTTAATTAGTAACCTGATCATTATAACCAGAAGCTAGTTAACCTTTCATAATTATATTATGTTCTAGATTCCAAAAAAATATTCAAAAGCAGATTCAGCCAAACACATTGTACTGATCTAAAACCTAATTTTAGATCAGTACCTCTTGAATTATCCAACTTTCTCATTATTTACATCTTGTGTGTAAATATCCTGCCTTCCCAACTAGAGACATGTCATTTGTTTCTCTTTCTTATTGTACACACCAGAGTTTATAAATATTATTTACATTGCAGTTATGGTTCCACAATTTAGTCTGGATTCTACATTTGAAATGTCAAATGAGTAGCAATCCTGCCTGGCAGTTAACCTGAGAATTACAATAGCTGCTATAATAAGAGAAGATCTCAGATGTATAAATTGCATAGCCTATGAATTCACTTCAACTCTTCCTGTAAAGAACTTGTAAAACTTTTGTTTATGTTATAAATAAAGTAACAATTATCCTCTTTAAAGCAATTAAATCAAATGTACTTTGTTACTTCTTACAAAACACAAGTTCTAAAAATTAATTATTTAGATTTCTGAGA
This sequence comes from Arizona elegans, assembly GCA_022577455.1. Taxonomy (NCBI): domain Eukaryota; kingdom Metazoa; phylum Chordata; class Lepidosauria; order Squamata; family Colubridae; genus Arizona; species Arizona elegans. Next base: position 170,259,421 of record JAKOOJ010000002.1, read on the forward strand.
AATACATCATGAGGAAAAGATGCTTTCCTATGTGTATTCTTGATGCAAACCAGAATAGATTGTATACTGAAAATCCCAGTGTAAACAGTATGAGATAGATGACAGTGTAATATTATTGTGCAAGAGGAGAATATGATTCACTTGCTGCAATAAAATCTCTGTTTAATTCTAGATTCCTGATTCCATTCATAAGGCACATCATGATGATGCCTCAAGAATTTGTACATAGTTTATACAAAAATGGAAGATGCTGCCAGATACAAGACTTTTATAAGGTACAATAATGTTTTGAATCAATAGAAAAGCTATTGCTAAAATATGGCATTGCAAGCTCTGTCCATCCCAGCAGATTGGGGTATAATTTAGTTACTCTTCACTTTTGTGGAGGAAGAGAGCTGAGAAGGGGTTTTTAGCATTCATTCTCCTGAATATTTGACGCGCACTATTTACCAAATAGGCAATCTGGATCTCATTCTGCAACCATGTTATCTGATACATTTTTACCAAACTGAAAATTATTTTTGTATTTGAATAAACAAATAACTCTCCTCTTCTCTATTCTCAATCCAGTGTCAGAAAAGGGTTGCCATTTCTTTTCCCAATTTTTCTGTGTTCTAACTCTAGCAAAGGGTATGTTGTAAGAGATTCTTAAATATTTTGATGTTAAAAAACTAATATAATTTGTTGATTCTGTGCATGAATGATATTTGCACATATTTGCATATATTGCTTGTGAATTATCTGATACCAGCTAGTTTTAGAGGAAGATCACAAAACAGTCTTCTTTGCAATATTTTGGAAAGTTGGAATCCTGTTACACTCACTTGATCAACAGAAATAAAACATGTTAATATTGTTGATGGCAAATTGATCTATCCTCCAAAGTTTTGGTGGTTCTATCAAGAGTGAGCTATGTGCTGTTCCACACCAACAACTTAATGTTGGCCTTAACCTCATCTCTGGGAACAAGAAAATCTCCCTTTCCCAGTAGTTTTCTTTTGCATCTTTCTTTATATCAAGAGAACTTCAGTGAAGACACTGAAAAAAAATAAGTCCTTCATTCCAATGGCACATTTGCAGTGAGAATCTTTCTATTTTTGGCCAATTCCAGCTGGACACCACCCAAGAATCTGATCCTTCCCACTACTTTTACTTTTTTTGTTTTTGTACTTTAGCTAACTCTGTAATGGCATGGATTCAGAAATCAAGGATGAACCTCAACTTCATTTAAAACAGGAAGATCGTGGATTGTATGTTTATGTGCATGTGTGGAGAGAGGAAAAAAGAAAGAGAAAGAGCATTAGAGTTGATATGTTAGTACATATCCTACTCACAATATACATTTCAGGTCATTAAACACATTTTAAATGTATGTTAGGATTATGGTTGCATATTATATTACAGATATTGTAGAAGGACGTTGTCTGGTTATGGGACAAAGTCAGGAATCTAATAGTACCTTTTCTGACTAAAACATTAGCTCTTCTGAGCTGCATCTCATTTCATCAAACACACAAAGTGGTGTGCCTTGATAGTACAGTGGTATACGCACCCTGTTATTAACACAGCTGCCTGCAATTTCTGCTGGTTTGAATCTCTCCAAGGCTCAAGGTTGACTCAGCCTTCCATCCTTTCTAAGGTAGGTGAAATGAGGACCCAGTTTGTGGGGGCAATAAGCTGACTTTGTATAAAATATACAAAAAGGATGAAGGCTATTGCTTAACGCATTGTAAGCCGCCCTGAGTCTCCGGAGAAGGGCGGCATATAAATCAAATTAAAAAAAAAATTGATACAGGATTTAAGCTCAAATGAGATGGAGGGAGGTGGGAGAGAGAAGAAGACAGGAAAAAAATCCTCATAAAAGCTTGAGATTGAGATTTACTCATCAATGTTACTACAAAGAAAGCTGCAATTGCTACATGTCCTATAAAGGCTTTGAACTGTGGAGTTGTTACTTCTACTCATCCTATTTCCCCAAAATCTAGTTTGCTTTAGGTTAACTTTTGAACCATTCTGTTAAGTTTCACCCATGTTCATAGAGACTATTATAGATGTGCATCTGATTGTCACGTGCCACAGAAGAATATGGAGGATTTATAATACAGATGAAATCACTGAGCTGCTTATATATTATAGGTGAATCAACAAGGTAGGGAACTCTTTAATAACCCTGCTATTAAAACAGCCCTTCTGTTGTTTTAGTAGAGCAAATGACAAACAAATGAATGCTTTGACACAGAAATGGATGCATTTGATACTCTCGCTTTTTAGAATTTCTTAGACTAAATCTTCTCTGTGGCAGTCATCCAGAAATGGTCATAAACACATCTCCCTCTCTTTGGATAAATTTGTTTTTGTAGAATGTAAAAATTCCTCCAAACAGTCACTGCAGAAGCCACTGAGCGGCAGCAGGCCAGCACAGCACATGGGCACAAGTGCAGGCATCCAAAAAGATAGATGTCTCAAATCAGGTTTAATGGGATAGGATCCGCTTGATGTCTGAACGGTTGGAATCTCAGTACCTATGGTAAATACATGTAAATACAGATAATCCACATTTTGGCAGGAGCAACACCGATAAAACCTCAAAACAAAACTTCTAGGCCACATCAGAGAAATTTTCCAATGCAGCAGAAAGTGCATCTTAGGAGAGTTATGGAGATCACATATTTGTAATGTGAGGAGTAATTTATTCAATCGCAGAGTGTAGAAAGATATTTCTGAATCTTGTAAAATACAAATGGCAAATAAATGGAGGTTTTGTCATTGGCCATATTACATGAGAGTAAATGGTACCAAAACTTTTGCATTTCCTTCTAGGATTTCAGTTAGCAGCTTACAAAAGTAAAAAGAAAATAGTTGCAATTCTTTGCAAGGGTCATCCCCTACATAAAATATTAATGGAAAACTATTATTAACAGAAGTTGACATTTAGTTTTAGGAATCAGTTATTATTTATAACTGTGTTTATTATTCAGTCATTACTCATTTATAATTCACTTTGGACAAATTATTTTTTTCTGCTTGTAAATTATTCTGGATATTTTTAAATAGAAATAAGATGCAATTGTGAAGAATATAAAATAACATTTAGTAAAAACATTTCTGAAATTTCAACAAAATACATAACAAAAATATATGTAATAGGATATTTCAGAATCACTTGGGTGGGATTGTATAGTGCAAGAATATTGACTTGGGGTGGTGTGGAAAGTACAAATGATGGAAGTAAATGGAGAACTATACAGAATGAAGATGTTTTTATATTTATTGAATATTTTGTGAAATCATTATATTTGTTAGGATATGGTTTGAGCCTAAGAGTTGTCCAGGCAATATATGTGTACTGTAACTTTAATCTGTAAATGTATTATGTGACTTTAATGCTGAGTCATGCTGTAATTAGATAATGACTGGTTGTGAGAGTATTTAAGCAAGGTATTGTAACATGTTCAGTTGCTGCTATGATATGCTGCCATTGATGATGAAGCTGATATGATAAACTGTCATAGTGAGGAGTTGCTATCTGTAATCATCGTTGGATGGATCTGTAACCATCGTGGTTTGTGAACCAGAATGAGTTTGTTATTCTAACCAACTAATGTTTGTTTGATAAGAAGATATCTGTAACTACTGGACTGATTTAACTGGCAAAGACTTGGAATTTGTTTAAAGACTATGAGACTGTTTTTCTACTATAAAGTAAGCTTTTGATAAACCAGTTTGCATAACTCTTATTCATTGCTCTCAGCAACCTTTCCTTGTGCACTTACTCTGCTGGTTGGTAACACAACACCAATATCCTTAATATTGGTTATGGGCCCAGAGCCAACCAGAACTAACAAGGATTGTTAAAAGCTAAACTGAGAGTTAATGTGAATAGTACAAACTGTGTTCGTGATAAACAATCCAAGTGAAGATGGCACTAGAACAAGCAGCAAATTTTTCCATGATAACCCGGCTGGATGGAACAAACTATGTATCCTGGTCTGAAAAATGTAGTCTATTTTTGCGTAGTGTGGATTCCAGGCAGATGAGCTGTATTTGAGAATTGGTCTGGCAAAGGTTTTGTATGCCCTAGTTAACAATTCGATGTTATCGGAGAAGAAGCTTCGCAAAATTAGGTTAACAATGCTTAATGCCTTTTTGGAGGGATAGGGTGGACGGAAGGTTTCCAATGAGGAAAACTTCAATGGGGAAGTTGGCTCCCTGCCAACTTCCCCATTGAACAGGAAGTTGGAAGTTGCTCCTTCTCCCACTGATTTTTTGTCTTTCTGGGGTCATTCTGCTTTTCTATTTAGGTAAGGAAATATCTCTGAAATGATAACTTAAGGGATCAGTGACTGAATATTAGTTCTCTATTTTATATGATCCTGTATAAACAAAATTTAATATAAGGATTGTTTCCAACAGGAAATGAAAAGGAATTTGCTTTGTGTTTTCTATTCCCTGCTAAATTGGAACTTTTTCTGTTATGGATGATCTTTGCTGGATAATTTTTCAGTATGTTGAGTGTACATTCTTATTCCCTGTACCAGCACAATAAGCAGAGACATTTGCATTTATTTTCTTCCAAAAGTAAAAAAAGAGAGACTTGGAGAGGGAGTTAATGGATAGTTATGGACATATGGACTTACGAGATCACCTTCTGCTACCAATAGCCTCCCACCGGCCAGTACGCTCCCACAGAGAGGGACTCCTCAGGGTACCATCGGTCAAATAATGTCAACTGTTGACCCCCAGGGGGAGACCCTTCTCTGTGGGGGCACTCGCCCTCTGGAATGAATTGCCCCCGGAGATACGAATGATCCCTGACTTATGCACCTTCCACCGTGCCCTCAAGACGTTATTGTTCCAACAAGCTGGGCTGGCCTAAACATTTAATTTTAATGGGTTGCTTTTGTTTCTTAATGATGTCGGGGCCAAATTATTTAATATGTTTTTAAATTGCTTTTAAATTTTATATATGTGTTTGTTTTATCTTTGGCTGTATACTGCCCTGAGTCCTTTGGGAGAAGGACGGTATAAAAATTAGATTAAATAAATAAATAAATAAATAAATAAATAAATAAATAAATAAATAAATAAATACTATATAATATTATCTATATATGCACACATGTATGAATTTAAATGACCTTTTAGGGCAAAAGTTCTGCATTAGATTGTGAAAACAGTTTAGTACAGTGAGCCAAATTAAATTTAAAGCCCACAGCTGAAAATAACCCCAAAGCTTATAATATAGTACAGGATTTTAAATAAGAACAATGTGGTTTCAGCTCAGCAACTGACAAATAGGCTTCTGAATTTGTGGAGCTCAAATACTGTTTTCTGTGTGCTTGATAAATGTGGTCAGTAATAATTAGAAGCAAATATTGCCAAGTTTGAGGGATAGTTGTATTTTGCAAATGTGCTATCAAGCTGAAAAAAAAAAGGAACTCCTTTCCCTGTACGTGCATGCTTTTTTGGGATAACTGAGTACATAAAAAAAAAAAGAGAGAAAGAAAAATGAAAGAAATGCATAGGACTAGAATGGAGGTGTTTTGACAGTTCTGAATGGTAATTTTATCACAAGGATTTAAAGATAGTTCATTAGGTCTTGTGGTAACAAGCCAAACTATGCAAAGCGTGTTCAGAGTTGCTGGTGCTGTGGCTAAAATCACACATCTGAGGTGCCTCTTTTGGTGAGGGGAGGAGGGAACCCACCCTGAAATCTCTAAGCTTTTGGATTTCAACAATCTCACAACCACTGTTTTTATGATGCACAGGCCACAAGACTTTAACTGGAGACCTTCATTTTGGGACCAGAATTAACTTCTTTAGTTTTCTGGTTCATGAAACATAGAAACATTTCACATATGAATGAAAGTATGTTTAATTATTATTTTTTATCTAAGATGATTCCTTAAAAGAACTGATGACCTGCATTCAAATTGTAGTAGACTGAATATATGTATTTCTTGGTCCCAAAAGTATACGGTAGATATTTGTCTTTACAAAATGCTGTCAAAACATCACCACCAATGAGATACATTAGTATTTATTTTAATTAGTTAAATATGCAGTTGGTTATTGCAAAGTAGTACATCAAACACACTGATGTTTACTTAATTAAATTATCAGCTACCTTTTCTTTACCTGATAAACAATTACTTCTTGGTAAATATTTAGCCAGTATCTGATATCCATCACCCTTTCTTAATATTTATAATGAAAACTGCATAATATTTGAAAATCCTTTACTTTTCTCTCTGCTATATCTATTTTTACTTCAAACAAAAGATGTTGAACTACTGTGGGCCAAAAGATGTGGGAACTATTGTGGGATAAGCATATTAAAAGTGATATTATGTTAGAAAACTAAATCTAATACTTTATTCCTCAAACAGATCAGATAAATAGTTTCAAAAGTGAAGTACAAAAGGTCTTGTATCCAGGGTTTGCAGTTATCATAAAAGTTCAGATTCCAATTTGCAATTTAGAAAACAAGCATATTTTAATCAACCAAGTCAGAGGCTGATTAATTTGATTCATAGCAGGATCTGATTCAAAAATCTGAAACTTCTTACTGAAGCCTGCCAACATCTGTAATGCTTTTCCTTGTTTGACCTCTAATTGGTATTTGGTAATTGATATTTAAAAGTATAATTAATGTTTATAAGAGGAAGAAGCCTGCCAGTTAGTAAACAAGTACAGAAGTTTTGGACAGTGCAATAAGTATGTTTTAAAAACCATAAAGACTTTTTTACCGGTTAAAATTGAAAGAACAACACTTGCAAATATAATTTGCCTTGCTAAATTTCAAAAAGTTCTAAGAGTGGAGATTATTTACAGTATTTACAGTATTTTTTTTGTTTTTTGTTTTGCCTACAATGAATAACATTTGGTAAGGATGTGGCATGGGGAGAGAAGTCCTAGTACAGAGCCAAAGTCTGCATCATGCTTTGATGTGTCTATATTTTCAGCATTCACCTTGCTGTTTTCACTTCACAAAGCAGCATAGATGAACAAAGCATTTAGCAAAGAGTGCAAAATCTAAGCAACTTCTATGCTGTTTTACATGTACTTGGAATACATGCTGTATTCAGAGGTGGGCTGCTGGGTGTTTGCAGGAGTTTGGGAGAACCTCTAGCTAAGATTCAGTGCAGTTCGGAGAACCCCCAACCCCACTCCTGGCTGGCAGCCCCACCCCTCCCTTCCCCTTCCAGGAATCCCCATGCGGCCCGTTTTGGATGCAGGAAAGTGCAGGGCATGCGTGAAGGCTCGGGGAGGGCAAAAAACAGACCTACCAGATATTCGGGAACTCCAGAGGGCCTCCGGAGCCTGGGGAGGCCATTTTCAAGGAAAGCCTCCAGAGCCCAGGGAGGGCAAAAATCCCCTCCCCATGGTGCAGGATGCTGACTAGGCCACGCCCACCATGGCCACACCCACCAATGATTTGTATCAAATAACTGATTTGATATGATTTTTGTATCAAATAATTCCAGGTAAATATCTTAGCTTTTGTTTACAGGATGAAACTAGTGAGTGGCTAAAGGGACGGTAAAATCTTTTGGACAGGACATGAAGAATACAAACAGTACTGCTAAATCACTAAGAGTGATCCTTTGTTCTTGTTTTACTGGCCATATACAGGTACAATTTACAACAGTTCATTTAGTAACTGTCCAAAGTTACAACAGCATTGAAAAATGTGATTTACGATTGTTTTTCAAAGTTATGACCTTTGCAGCATCCCCATAGTCACATGATCAAAATTCAGATGCTTGGCAAGTGGTTCATATTTATGACATTGCTGTGTCTCAAGGTCATGTGATTCCCTTTTGTGACCTTCTGACAAGCAAAGTCAATGGGGAAGCCAGATTCACTTAACAACTGGGTTACTAACTTATCAACTGCAGTGATTCACTTAAAAACTGTGTCAAGAAAGGTTGTAAAGTGGGGCAAAACTCACTTAGCAAATGTCTCACTTAAAAACAGAAATTTTGGGCTCAATTGTGGTTGTAAGTCGAAGACTACTTGTATAGGAAGGGCTTGGACTGGTTAGCAACTCTTTCTATGAATACAAACATGCTCTTGCTCTTCATTTCTGACACAGTAGAATGTCACATATGAATGTTACAGACAACAAATATTATATAAACTTGAAGCAGTAGAGAAAGGAAACTGATAAGAAACAATTCATCTATTTATGATCTTTAATGGTATTTATGCTGCTGTACACTGCATTAAGCTTTCCAATATTTATTAGTAATCTTTTTGGTGGAATTCTAAACAGTCTTAAATGCAATAGGAAATTTTCTTCTTCTTCCTGTTATAAGTTACAAGATCACCTCTCAAGACCATATTACATTTCCTAGACCTAGTATCAGGTTTTTGATAATAAAATAAGTAGTGTCAGCATAAAATCTGGGGAAATAATTGGCAAATATCTATCAGTTTTGGACAGCATTAATTTTAACAGTTGCTATGTGTTAATTCCTATGGAATTAACATCACTTAAAATCACATTCTTTCCTGTCCGTGTGAAAAAGACCGTATGAAGATGTGCTATCATGTACACTTTAGATAAAGAGACAATGTTTAATTGTTGCTGAATTATAAGTTATCTTTGACATCTTTGAGATATTAATATTCATCCTGTAGAAAAATTGAGTTTTTAAAATAAAAATCTGGGGAAATTATTGGCAAATAATTTCATTTCAAATAATTGGCAAATAATTCAGTTATAGAATTGTTTTAAATGTATCCATGTTCTGTATTATATAAATATTAATGTTTACATACATTTCTGGGACAAGCTTGAATATGAAAATAAGCCTCCTTTAGAGTGTTTCTGATCTGTTTTTTGCTTGTTCATCTTCCTTATCTTATTTATTTATTTCTACGCATTCCTCACCCCCAACCATCCCATAGGACTCTTGGTGGTTTTATCTTCTTCTTCTTGTGCCATATCCATTATCAAATGTCGGTGATCATGTTGGTGATATTTTTATCAGCAGCCGCATGAAAAAGTTCTGCTGAGTTTTGTCCAAACCAGTTCCTTAAGATTTTGAAGCCATGATGTTCTTCTTCTGCCTGGCTCTTGTTTGCCTTCAATCTTTCCTTGGAGGATTAAGTGAAGTATGTCATATTTTTCTGGGTGTCACATCACATGTCCGAAATATTCTAACTTTCACTTTTTAATGGTTTTGATGATTTCTCTTGGCTTTCCCAGGTGGCTTATCACCTCCTCATTTCTGATTTTGTCAACCCAGCTTATACCTAACAGCCGTCTGTAAATCTGCTTCTAGCCTCTTCAAGTGGCTTTCAGTTGGAGACCAACTCTCTACTCCGTAGAGCAGGATAGAAAAGATGTAACATCTGACAAGTCTCATTTTCAGTTTTAGGCTAATGTTGTGACTGCAGAAGACCCTTTTCATTTTGAAGAATGCTGTTCAAGCTTTCTCTATCCTTGTCTTTACTTCAGTGGTCATGTCCCAGCTTTATAGCAGTTTTATATGGCAGTTTTATAGGCATGCATAAACTTCTGTTCTAAAGCATCCATTGTCAATTTGAAGATAATTAAACTTCCTTTGAAACAGGTCTGTTTTTAATTACTTCCAGAAAGCAGCTTCAATAAGAGCTATCTTAAGTTCCAGTAGGAACCCATTTCAGAGATCTGGAATTGTTGTGTAAAAGGAGCACATCACGCTTTACCCTGCTTCCAGCTGGTTTTCCTGGTGAGATCAAATTGATTGGATATACATGGGTCAAATTGTACTAGGTTATCTGATTTTGAAGGTACTTAGTGCCAAGCCATAAAGATCTTTATAGGTTAATACTATCACTATAAATTACACCCAGACCAAATACAAGATTTGTTTTAAGGCCCTGAAATTGATAAAAATAATTATACAGTTATTTGGATTTAGTCTGGGAAGCATTCCTAATCAAGCACAGTGGAATCATCTAAAGTGTTTTTGAAGCACAACTTTAGTCCATTTCAAATTCACTGAGCAATATTTTTTTTCTCAACATGTGTTTCGGAATTCTAAGCACGGTAGATAAATATTGAAATAAAAGGACTCCGGACATAGTAAAGTAACACATCAGGGACCCAGCCATCTTAACTGTACTATTTCTATTTGCAGGAAGAAAAACTTCGAGTGTGTGTCTCTGTTTGCGCCCGCATGTGGTATTCAAATATATGGTCATCCACCTCTTGTTATATTCTGTGTGTAACTGGCATCCACAAGGCAAGAAGGCTGGTGGTTGCAGCACTGTGGATAGCTCCCAGTGAGGAACTTGCTTTAAGGAGGGCTAGAGGTGAAATATAAGACATGACAATTTCTGCTTCGATGTACAGTAGGACATTCTCAAGGCATCATCGTCTGTTTGAAGAATGAAGAGTTATAAAATGTCTTCCAGACCTGGAAGACATTGAGCAGAGATGGCAGCATAGCAGAAAAGAAGTTACCATCTAAGGTTTAGAGCTGGTGCTTATGGGGGCCCCCAATTTTAGTTCTTCACATTCCTTAGGAGATTGGTCATCTCTTCTGCCTTCAGACTAAAGAGCAAAGTCTTGACACTGCAGTCTGAAATGTCAATCCATTTTAGAGCACATCTGGGAGAATCTTTGACTCCATACTATTGCACATTCTTAGCAGCCCTGAGATAAAATAATAAATATTTTCTTTTTAGGATTACCATAAAGATCAATTAATCAAATAACATATATAATAGCCAATATCTTATTTTTTTCAGGAATTAGGCCAGGATGGGAATTTGTATGTTTTAGAACAATATGTTTAAGATATGAATGTTATTTTGCACTTTGGTTGTGCAAAGTAGTTTTATTTATTTATTATGTATTGTTATTTTTGTATATTGTTTTGTACAAAATTATTTTGTATAAATATTTTAAATAAATAAATAAAGATGTAAAGATTATTTATTTATTTATTTAGTTTTTCATATTTGTATACCGCCCTACTCCCGAAGGACTCAGGGCGGTGAACAGCCATAATAAATACAAATACATATAGAAGTTAAAAACTATTAAGAAACAGTTTAAGTAATTTAGGCTCAAAGATGATTTCATTCATACATTACATTAATGAAAAGCCACAAAATTAATAGTGTGACAACAGTGCCAATTGAATTATATAGAAATGAATAACATGAACAGCTGAAGTGATAAAGAAATATCCTTTTACTGATTCTACTTTGGATTCAAAATATAAAAACAGATATGACAATAATTCCATCTGTATGTCGTGACTTCTGTCAAATAAGTGCCACTAATAAGTCCATGGGAAATAAGAAAACTATGAAATTTTGGGATACATTTCAACTGTACATCAATATAGTTGTAACAGATATTGCATGCTGAGAATTGCATGCTATTTGATCTCTCTTAATTCAATATACTTTTGTATGGAAAAATGGAAATTCTGTGAACTTTATATATGAGAAACTCCAAGAAGATGATGAAATAAACAGTAAAAATAGTATGCGGTTGGGAATCCGCTAACCAACATTAGCTATAAAAGTTGGCTGGGAGTGTCAGCAGCCAGCTGTGAAAACAAGTGGAATTTGGATGGGAAACACTGAGAAATGTCGAAGAATAGATTAGTACTGTATCAGTAGCTAAACTGAAAACAGTATATGACATGGTCACAGGTTCTTTGTGAGGTATCTTTACTTAAATATTCTTATGTAGCATAATTGTGAATGATATGTTAGACATCAAGGTAATAGGCTAATACCTATTAGGCTAAAATCATATGGTAGCTACCATTTATTGTAAAACAATAAATGGTAGTTACCATATGATTTTCAGACTGTTCAGAGTTCATAAACAGTTCTGTGACCTACCATAGAACATTGACCAAAAAAGTGAACAGGCTGGCAGTGGGGACTGGATGCTGGGTGGGCCTGCAGTATTAGAAAATAAAAAGAAGTTGGGAAAAAGAAGGGGTCTGCTGATAGAAGGAAGAACCCCTGAGGAAGAAATAAGTAAGAAGCACTTACAGGACCTGCACAGAATTGACTCCAGATCTCTGTGAGCCATGACTAAGTAATAGCAGGTTCCTGTTTCTAATCTTTCAAAACTTTCAACCTATAAAAATCTGTAGTTGACAGATAGATGAATAGACTGATGAATATGAAACTTTTCTCACACAAAAGGGAATGGGAAAAATGCAACCTTGCTTCAGTAGTAGCATGAAGATCTTTACATGTAAGATGCCTAAAACTCCACTTAGTGGTTGTCATTTAGTTTCCCTTTACAAAGGGACCAGTGGTCGCATAGCGAAAACACCTGGCACATCCAACTGCCTTGTGTTATGTTTTCTGATATTGTATTCTATGAGATTCCTCTGGATGGCATGTGCTGTAGAAGAGAGTTTCCTATCAAGAAGAAATGATTTTTTTCCTAACACAAAGTAAGGAATTACAAGTCCTTCACAGACAATTCAGGACTCCTAAACATAGAGTTCTGAAGATTAAGTCTTTAAACATGTCATGCTCCCTCAGGAGGCCTTCTCTTAGAAAGAGAACTGAGACTCTTTTGTGATGCCTATGGAGATTCTCAGCCATCCAGGTCATGGTTGTCCCAAAGGTGCTTTTTCAAAAGGCAACAGGACTTTCTTTGTTTTTTTCCTTGAAGACGTGAAGCTTCTTAGATGAGAAGCAAAACGTCTTCAAGGGGAAAAAAAGCCCAACTGCCTTTTGAAAAAGCAAAAACCTTTGGGGCACATTCTTTCTGTGAGACTAGCAAATTACTTCTGGAAATTCTGAAGTGGAACAAGTAGTTTCTAAACAATATAACGGACAGAAAGCATAACCAAAATTAATAAAGAAAATGCTTTTCTTTTTGAGAAACACAACACCTCATGACTAATGTTCTATTCACAAGTAATGCCTTTCCTGTGAGCAGAAAATCTTTAAATGTCTTTCTAATGCCTGGAACTTTGACAGGAATTTCAATTCCAAGTTACTGGTTGTTTATTACAATATTTACCAATTCTATGATGATTTTCTTGAGCCTCACTGTGCTTGATCTTCTTCCCTCAAAATCAGATTAAGTTTTCTGCCAGGCATGCAAATCGGACTGTAGAACAGAAAAAGAGAAATGAATGTGTTTTGTGAAACCAGTCTATGAATGGAGAAAACTGTAACAGCTCTAAAATAATGGTTCTGCTTTGAAATACTTTTTATATATTTAAATATGTTTAAATCTAATGTAGCTTCCATTTAAGGGATTTTGTTTGGAAGAAATGAAAGAGTTGTTTGTTATTCTATATCAGAAGCCAGCTATCAATTGCACTATATCCTCTCCAACAACCAAAAAAATATCCCAATGTCTCTAGTCTAGAGCATTGTACATATACTATAAAACTGTTTGTCCATTAATAAACCAATGATAATACAATGCTTTTAAAAATGAAAAGCAGGACAGCACACCTAAAGAATGGAAGAAATAAAGAGAGCAATGGCTGAGCTACTCTCTCGTTTGGTGTTATATCCATACAATTGTAATTAGAGAAACAGGAAGAGAAGGGTAACAGATGTGGCAGATGTGAAGGACAAGGAGGATGGTTTGAAAATTGCAGGCTTGGTGGAGAAGGCTAAAAGGGACATGAATACAAAAGATTCAGAGATGATAGAACTGATGAGTGATGGACTGAACTTTCTTAAGAAGAAAGACAAATGAACAACCATTTGTCTGAAATGGTATAGGGTTTCCTACCTGAACAGGGGAGTTGGATTAGAAGACCTCCAAGGTCCCTCCCAACTCTGTTATTCTGTTATAAAATGGAGTGAAAAATGCCCCCTCAAAAGTCACATGAAAGCTGTTTAATTTCTTCATAATCTCTTATCAGTTTTCACATAGCCATCTCTTTCTTTTTGATTGCTCTGTTTTCCAGCCTGACACTTTATGATTTCTTTTACTTAGTTTGGATGTAGGCTGTTATGGGTTTTTAACAAACCGTTGTGATATGTTTATGTTGGATTCTGCAGATCTATTGGCTCATATGCTTTGCTGATAGAAATGTTCATTCTGAAGGGAAAGAACTATGTCCAATAAAAGCATGCCTTGTTGGACTGAAAGGATGGTTTAGCAGCTCCTCCAGACAGCTTTGTTGTTGCACTGTTGGGACAATGCCAGCAGTTCAAATCATGCTAAGCTATAGTGTCCTTTGAGGAACTCTGAAAATGGAACAAGATTCAACCTTAACATTAAATGGAATGAAGCAGTTCCTTCAGATAGTGGACTAGAAAGGCAGCCATCTGGAGCTGACCTCTATTTTCTGTCCCAACCCAATGCCCAAGACAGTGGTTCTATTGTGTGCTTTATTTCCAGGCAAGCTTGGTTCATATGCCACAGCTTTCTAAAGACTTTTTAATGCCACCTTTATTATTTTAGTAAATGACTCAAAACTCACCTCATGAAGTAAGTTGGGCTAAGAGAGAGTGACTGGCCCAAAGTCCACTCAGTGTCTGTGAAAACAAATGAATAAGGAATTATATGAACACAATGTTTGATCTGTTGTTGCCTTAAAAACATGCAATTCTGCCATATTTATTTGCTTCTTAGTGAAGCTGAGTTTTATAATAATAGTCTTACTCAGACATTTCAAGCAGGTTTTTCCCACAGAATTGCTTGATTTGACAGCTTCTGATGTCTTTGTTATTTTACGTCAAAACAAGTTGCTAGGGAAAAATTAAATCTTCTAATTAAAGTACAATGAGGTTGCTAGTTTCCCAGAACTACTCAGGCACAGATCCACAAGAGGAAAAAAAAATTACAAAAAGAAACAGATTCCCTGTGTCATATTGTAGTTTTCCAGGTCTGAACAAAAATTCTTAAGGAAAATACTCAGCCAAAAGCTTTGATCCGTACGATTCCTTCTAGGTGAATCATAAATAGCATTCTGGAAACCATGTAGCAGCAGAAGGCAGTTGACAATTCCTTCATTGAAAGCACAGAAATTCATTCTGGAAAAACACTGATTAAATTAGTTTCCCATACAATCAACCAATTATTGATACTGAAAAAATCAACTGCCAAGTATTTTTAATCTCTATTTTTTAAATTAGATTCTGTTAATGGTTTCCCCTGTTGATAAAAATCTATAAATAGCAAATCTTCTGATAGCAATAATATCTCTTATGAAACTTTTGTGAGTTTTTTGGGCATAATTTGCAGATGCCATGTATAAATAGATCTGACAGTGTTGCAGATGAATATGTAGTAAGAAAGTTGATACAACATATTCAAAATTCATAAACAGGCAAGCGGGACACCCTATTATTTATTCAGTAATTTTGGAAGGATCTTTTAATTTCATGCTGATAGGATAGAACTTGGGGAAGAACAAAGTCTGATGCTCTTTCTAGGGTTGTTGGGGTGTTTTTTGCTCTCCCATTAAAAGCAGAACTAAAGGCATATGTACACTGCCAGATTGTGCTGTCACAAGGACTGGCAATCAATTCTGGAGGGCAGAAACTGACCATACAGACCTTTACCTATCCTCAGTTCAAGTGGGGTTCTGGCTTCCAGCATCTAAAGTATTGTAATGGAGTTTGCGTGCCACACTTTACCTTCTTTGGGGCAAATCTCTGTGCTTTGATTGGCTATTAGATGCAGGGGCTTGTCCAGATCTGCTTGCCCAGATCAGTGGGTGCTGCCCCATTAATAAACAGTCCTTCCTTGTGTTTTCCTAGGTTTGGCTCCATAAACTCTGCTGCAACTACTATTAATCTCTAAGTAATGTACTCATTACACCATGTGCCTCATGTTCATAGGTCACCGGTTGGGCCTATTAGAAACAATTTCTTTTCCTAATCACCAATTTTCTTGAGCTACCAGTCTCTTGTGCTTGCTTAAAAACAACAACAACAAGAGTTTATTAGTATGTTGATGAAATGCTGGAGCTTCATTTTTTTTTCTTTTTATAAGCACTCAGATGGCCCAAATAAAGCTGCAAATAAAGCTATTTGGGAGCTACGATAAATGTTCTAATTCAAGTAATAGCAAATAAAATAAAATAAAATACAGCAACAGTGACCTTATTAAAAATTAGAAAGTAGTGAAGTGGATAATCCAAGGAAAGAGAAATAATAATTTTAAAAATTATGCTGGATTTCAGCACATTGATCCTGTTCTTGTCAGGGAAACATTACAACATAAAACTGCAGACAGAGTAGTCTGAGAGTTGCTACAGCAGTGATTAGGGAAGGAAAATTTTTAAAATGATTGTTATATATAAAAATGCGTTTTGATACTTTAATTTCATAAACTGCATCAAATAACACTTTTCCCCCAAAGTATCCATATGTAGTAAAATCTGCTCAAAGTAAGAAAAGAGATTGCTTTTCTGGTGTGGAATGTTAGACCTGCAATCTAGAAATTGTCCAGGAGATGGGTGGATGAATGGTTGTATTTTGCAGTAGCTGCTGCTGGCAATCTAGGCTAAACATCTAACAAAAAATTACTTAAACCAGCTTGGAGTTCAGCTAAGCACCAACATGGAACAGGAATAACTTAAGGTATAGTGGAGAACAATCCTAAATCTTCCCCTATGGAGAAGTGGGGGAGCTCAGGATCTTTCAGTTACCGTGTTTCCCCGAAAATAAGACCCTGTCTTATATTTTCTGAACCCCAAAATAAGTCCTTGGCCTTATTTTCAGGGAGGTCTTATTATTTTGGGGTGTGGAACAAGACGGGGTTCCTCTTGCTGTCTTACCTGATTTCCAGCTCTGTCTCCCTAACTCTAACCAGAGGAAATGGCGGGGACCAGCTGTGCATGCATTTAAATATTTTTGGGGTGGGCTTATTTTTGGGGGAGGACTTATTTTAGGGGAGGGCTTATTATCAGAGGATGACTTATTTTTGGGGAAACACAGTACATACATAAATCTTTCACACTACTTCATTACTCAACTTCTCTTAATTCTTTCAGGGTTTCATTGGAATTAATTTTCCATCCCATTATTGAACAGAGATAGGATTACCCCCTCTGCCTATCCTTTATACAATCACACCCTCCTCTACACACACACACACACACTCACTCACACACACACACACACACACACACACTATACTATTATATAAAACCATAAAGAATTCTTTTGTATCCTACTTCACTGACAGTACTGTGGCTAATTGGCTGTGTCGACTGAAATTCTCAACAAGTTGACCTGCATATCTATGAATGTAAAAAATCCCATTCATCCTTAGTTAATAGGTTTCCTCTTTTTTGATGTCTAAATAGTCAGCAAATTATTTGCTTACATCATTTTCCTTCTTGAGAAGTCAAATCGTGTCTCTCAGAAGAATTAGAAACGGCTGTACATTCAAGCTTCAGGGCTCCAAAGATGTTAGATTTCTTTTCTGAAGTGATAAAGCAAAAGCCTCAGCTTGAAATTCTATCATTTATGGTTTCAGATATGCTTCTTATCAGTCAGGTATGTTGCTCATTACAGTTCAAAATTAATTACAATTGGTTGGTACAATAATTTAAAACAATTACTTCTAAAATGTAAATGAAAATACTGTGAATTTCCCAGTTTGGTTTCCTTCTAATTGGGTTATAAGAATTGGATCAATGTTCAAGGCAAGAATAATCCAATATTACTATCCAAATATATGAACCTTTGTTCACACATAGGATTTGAACTCTTTGATCCCTTCTATAATTCTGTTCTGGCAGAAATGATCATCAAATTATCCAACTATGAAATTTGCCAAGTCTCTGCTTTATACTGTGACTTCCAAAAGCAACACAATAGGAATGTTGTCCTGTGATGGATCAGCAACAGGAAATGCTTCCCTGAGATATTCTGAGAGCCAGTCTGTTCCCAATGCCCATGGCCAGCTTTCCTTGCAATGCTGATAGCAATGTTCATAATAAGATCAGTTAGGGTTCAGTTTCCAAAAGCCCATGTAGGATGGATATTGTGGGATCTAACATTATTATTATTATTATTATTATTATTATTATTATTATTATTATTATTTTATTTCTATACCGCCCTTCTCCTGCGGGACTCAGGGTGGTGTACAGCCAAGATAAAACATTGCATATAAAATTTAAAAACAATTTAAAAAACAATTAAATAATTTCGGCCCAAGATATTAAAAACAACCCAATTAAAACCAAATTCAATTAAAACTGAGAGGATGGGATCAAGCCAGCCCAGCTAGATGGAATAGGTGTGTTTTCAGGGCCCGACGAAAAGTCCGGAGGTCTGATATCGTGCGTATCTCAGGGGGTAGGTCATTCCAGAGGGCGGGTGCTGCCACAGAGAAGGCTCTCCCCCTGGGGGTCACCAGCCGACACTGTCTGGACGACGGCACCTTGAGGAGGCCCTCTTTGTGCGAGCGAACCGGTCGGTGGGAGGCTATTGGCGGCAGAAGGCAGTCTCGCAGATAACCCGGCCCTAAGCCATGGAGCGCTTTAAAGGTGGTCACCAACACCTTGAAGCGCACCCGGAAGACCACAGGAAGCCAGTGCAGCTTGCGCAGGAGAGATGTCATATGTGAGCGTCCCGTCTCACAATAATTTTAAAAACTGCCCATGATCTTGAAAAGAATATTTGTGCAGATGTATCCTGCTCACTGGTCATACTTGGGTATTACCCATATGATAGTTGGTTTTTTTCAATATGAAAAAATTTTGCACTGTGATGCGTCATTAACTGCATTGCTTTATTAATAATTAATAATTACTCGATATTCACCCTCTGTGGAGCAGGTGCTGCTTAAGTGCTATTTGATTTTTTTTCCAATTATTATGTGTGAATAATAACCATGTATAGCATATTTCATAGCCAGCCATTCACTGCATAACAAATCTTCTGGAATGAATGCCTTCCTTGTTGTTGTAAATGGACTGAATGGTTTCTCTCTTAATAATTCACTCTTTTGATTGCTTAGCCTATGTCATCTCTATAAAGATTTCCTGGTGACAAAAATTCTTTCCTAGCAGCATTAGCCCAAGAGATGAATTGAAACTTTACTGTTTTCCATTGCAAAATTAAAATGTGTGTCACACATGTTTTCTGTTTGAGCATGGCTAGCATAATTGTCGTTCCTCCAAAGCTCAAGTGGGCAATTCTAATCACAGAGAGAAATGTTGGCTTAGTTGTATATGAATAGAAGTGAGATGCTTTAGGAAGCAGCTTTTTCATTTGTTTAAGTCTTGTGGCAATCTGCACTGAAGAAAACATGACTAATGCAATGCATCCATGAGAACGATCTGCACTGCATTTCACAATGAGCAAGAGAAAAATAAGACAGCGATGCTTTAAATATCTGCCCTTTGGTGTCCCCCTCTGTAGTTGCCTTTGCCATTGTTCCTATTTCCTAGCAGAATCTCTGCTGCTCTCATCAATAGGGAGGGTTAGGGCAAAAGATACAGAAACAAACAAGCATCCAATAAGGAAACAACAAATTAAACTCTTCTTGGTGGAGCAGCTGTTCAATGGTCTCCCACCAGGCAAATCTCTAGCTGTTGAAAAGTATCAGGTTTTGTGCTTTTTAGTTTTCTTCTACCTTGGCCTTCAGTTCATCTGCTTTGGCATCTAAAGGTGCCACTTCCTTGTCCCTCTATATTGGACAAGAAAGTATCATTCAGGTCAGGGGCCAGAACAAATGTCCAGTTGGCTGTATACAAATATCAGCTATAGATCTCACATATGGCCTTAAAGACGCCCAATGTAGGGTAGTCCAACAGCTTGTGGACATAGACTTACAATATCTGAGAGCTAGAGCCAATAAAACCTGCTCCCCTCTGGTCTTCAGCCAACTTAATAATTTTGGACTGAGGATGGCCTCATATTTCTATACTCTAACCATCCCTAAGTATAGAAGAGTTTTCTCCCTTGCTCGTTTTAACGTCTTGCCTTCAGCATTGCTGGACGGTCGATTCAAGAGGCTTCCGAGGGGCGAGCGGCTATGTCCCTGTGGTAGAGCGGAGGTTGAGACTGTGGAGCATGTCCTTTTACACTGCCCCATGTACAACGTAGCCAGGACTAATTTGATGTCTCTCTTAGAGACAGATTTCTGTGGGCCCAATGATAGTGATTTGGCCTTGTATTGTTTAGGGGATGGCTCCTCATACACTACCTCTCAGGTCTCAAAATTTTTTCTAAGAGCCGTAACTATTAGAGGAGAGCGCTGTGGTCCCTCTCGGCCGGGGCTTCCGGTGGCCGGCTGTTCGTGATGTTCTTTTTCCTATGTTTTTCTGTAGCTATGCTTGCATTTTGGTCTGTGACCGTAAATAAAATTATATATATCTCACATATCCATTTGTTTATGCCTTTTATCTCTAGGCTGGGTAGGGCCATCTTTCCTATACAGGTTTTTACCTTATGTGCTGTATGGAAAAAAAAAGAACCCCAATTGGAAATGAAATCACAAAAATATGTTGCCTTCTTTTTAAAAAAAGTCATAGCCTAAAGGAAGAGATTCAGGCATTGATCTATCTTTTCAAAGCATTTTCATGCGAACACACCCATGAATATGAATGCGTGCCATATTCCTTCTGCTTAACTATTTTCTGACAATTAAAGAGATTTGCATAAACATCAGCGACAAGTTATTTTAGTGCCAGATGTGGGAACTTCACATACCAGTTATAATGAATATCCTGTTTTAGAATGGCAAAACAAGTTAGTATGATATCCAAGCAAAGCATGTCTGCAAAATTATTCTCTTCAGGCAAAATATTCTGAATGGTTATGTATTTTATATTTTCATTGAATAATTTTATATTTTCAGTCCATGAGTCTTTGTTAAAAATTAGCAGCTCTGAAACTCAGCAGCAGGTAAAGGTAATCAAGCAACAGCCAAATAAAAGTCTGCTAGAAACTTTCAGATTTGAAAATGCATATAACCACATAATCCATAATATTGTGAATTCTTCATTCTTCCAGTTACAATTTCACCAAAAATTGAAATTGGCTTTAAAATTTATTTTGAGGTAAATCTGAACGTTTTATTTTTTCTTGTTTTACACACTTACATGCTTTTATATGGTTTTGGAATTTTTTTTTAAATTAAATATTTGGAGCCATTGTCCTTTCTTTTGAATATTTGTCATTTTCAGTCTTTTAAAAAAAAGTTAATTTAATGCTGTATAACTATGAATCAATCAATCAATTTTTATTATGGTTACAGACCAGCATTACAAATAGAAGTGTTAAAACAACAATAATATTTAAAAAATAAAAATAAAAGACAGGCAGAATAATATATTGCGATTGGTGGTGGATTATCAATGGGCAGTTAGAATCTGCCTAATTATGCATACGGCATAACAGAATTGTCATATTCAGAGAAACTATTTCATACAGATCTCATAACAGTAGTTGCAAGTAAAAGAAATCAGTATATATATGATAGTATATTTTATTAGGTAATATCTCCTATAAAAAATTGCAGCTGTTCTCATTCCATTTGTTTTGCCACCTGAGGCAATTGTCAACTTTATCAACTTTATCAATTAGATGTTCCCTGAAGAAGAAAGATGGGAGGTAGGCTTTCTTTCTCAATAAATATGTGGTTTCAGATAATCTAAGAAAGCTACTTATCAGAGCCAGGTGGAAAATTATACAAATCCCTACATGTGTATGATTCCCTTAACTAGATAAGTGTATTTGGGAGTCTGAAGAATGGTTTGGGGCCTTAATATTTAAGTAGAATTAAAAAAAACCTTAGGAGTTAGGACTCTCAAAATTCCCTTTTCAAAAACAATGAAATAACTCCAGATTTCTGCCATGCCTCATCATTTGACTAAGGCTAAAATCTTAGGACATTGCAAATGGTCCCTCCCCCACCCCCCACCCTCAAACTAGGAGATTATTTTTTCTGATTCTGCAATATTGGGAAAATTGATCTACTCATCTCCCTCCACAGCACTGAGCTCAAAGAAATTGACATTCTACATACTGTTGCACTAAATAACCAATCAGGTTGGATATTTTCTGATTGAAAATAAAAATTATCCTCATTGCTGGCAGTGTGGAAGTGCTTTTCATTTTCATTATCCTCATTTCTGATAATGTTGGAACACAAACAACATGCAGAACATGAATCAATGAACATTCACCTTCTTTCTATTCAGCTCACCAACAAAAGTTTACTGTACTAAAACTACAATTTGGTTAATATATTGTCACATGAATTACCATTGGTCATAAAGTAATGAAACATCTTCAACCCTACTCTGCCCAAAATAAATTGTGTCCCAATTTATATTTCTGACTACATGTATTTGTGTGCAGTTGTATGGTGGTTTGCAAATAAATAAATGTTGAGAGGCACCAGTAGTAATAATGAAGTACAATGTGAGGGGTAATTATGAAACAAAAAGCACTGATATTTTCAAAATATTATGCAGACACTCTGCTGTAATTCCTACAGTACCTTTAAAATCTTTTGAGAGTTGTCAAGGCAAAAAGGTGGCATACTGATAACTCTATATCCAGATGTTTTTTTATAACTATCATGATGGTTGCATGTTGGTACAGCCTCTGAATTGGCTGAAGTGGAAGGTAACATCTAACAAATACCTACAAGCAGAGACAAGTATCAGGAACAGTAAGCAGAAATTCTATGAAAGTGACAGACAGAGCATGCTGGTTTAAGAGTAAGAGTCAAAGAGTTTTTCCTAAAACAGAGTTTTTCCTAACTGTTTCTGTTAAAACAGAAAACAGACTTCAACAGATTTCAATAAAAACCACTAGCTTTGCTGCAGTTTCAATAAATCAAAACAGAATCAGAAATAAGTTGACTCAGCAATTTAAAACCAATGAAATAACATAAAGGAGGCCAAAACTAATCTCAAAATGAGGCAAAACACTGATGAACTCAGAGCCTATACCGAATGAGAATACATTCATTGAGCTTCCTGCTTTTGTATTTAGACAAAGAGAATCCATTTGAACATAATTCATAAAAAGTGTAAACTTATTTTCATGGGATCTGAAAATGGTGTGGAAGTATAATTTCTCTAGCAAAGCAACATAAGGTACAATCCAAAGTAATTAGCAGGCAAGGAAGTGTCTTTATAATGACCTCCTCCCTATACAGAAATCCTGTGGCAAATAGCTCTGAGTAACACAGGAAACTCTTTTAACATGATTAAAAATCCCTATTTTTGGGATTTGGATGTGGATGTGGCTTCCAAGCCCCCAAGTATTTCTGCTGTCCCCCAAAGAAAAATGAGCTGCCATGGTGCAGTGGTTAGAGTGCAGTACTGCAGGCTACTTCTGCTGCTCACTGGCTGCCAGCAGTTTGGCAGATCGAATCTTACCAAGCTCAAGGTTGCCTCAGCCTTCCATCCTTCTGAGGTCGGTAAAATGAGGACCTAAATTGTTGGGGGCAATATGCTGACTCTTTAGAGAGGACTGTAAAACACTATGAAACGGTATATAAGTCTAAGTGCTATTGCTATTGGTATACAATACTCCTCAAATCTTCATTCAACTGCCAACAAACAAACAAAAACATTTCAACCCTGTGACTTTGTATTGTAATCTTAAAATCAATCTTCCATTGAGGACCTGTATACTTCACCAATCAAAAAGAGGGCTGTGAAAATATTTACAGACCCTCACATCCTGGACATAAACTGTTTCAATTCCTACCCTCAAAACAATGCTATAGAGCACTGCACACCAGAACAACTAGACACCAGAACAGTTTTTTCCTGAATGCCATCACTCTGCTAAATAAATAATTCCCTCAACACTATTTACTAAGTCTGCACTATTATTAATCTTCTCATCTTCTCATCATTCCCATCACCCATCTCCTCCCACTTATGACTGTATGACTGTAACCTTGTTGCTGATATCCTTACGATTTATATTGATATTGTTTCCTGATTGCTTATTTGTAACCTATAACTATCATTAAGTGTTGTGCCTTATGATTCTTGATAAACATATCTTTTATTTTATGTACACTGAGAGCATATGCACCAAGACACATTCCTTGTGTGTCCAATCACACTTGGCCAATAAAGAATTCTATTCTAAAAGTGCAGCACTAGATTAGATTTATTCTAGAGAAATATCAGAAGCACCAAAAGAGACGTGGAGGGAGAGACAAACTGCATTCTGGATTGAAACTATCGCTTATTAGAATAAGAGCACAGCTACAACTTCCACTCTCCAGTCCTGGCCTCAAAATTTTCTTTTTTACTTCTCCCCCAATTGCCTCAGGTCCTGCAATAAAAATCCTCTTATCCACATAAATGGGAAATCAAATAAATAGCTTACATTTCCTATCAAAGATTTTATTGTGTTATGTGTATTTGTTTTGTTTAAATATTTTTTTTAAAAAATCCCAACATCCTTATGAGTGAGCACTTTAAAAACGTTGAGTGATTTTTTCTTTTGCCTGAAGAGCAGGAAGTGGGTAGTACTAGGCTCAGCAACTTTTTAAAATTATCCATGGAGAACCACCACTGATCCATTAGGAGAAAAAGACTGTGGCCAGAAGCAGACAAAGAATGGCAGAAAACAAGCTGGGGAGTTAGCTGAGAGTTGTTGACAGATGACATTTTTCAAATTTGTTATTCATAGAACAATATGATGTTAGTGTCTCTGTATTTAACCATGGCAGCATTCATCCATTTACAAAGAAGTGGGTGAGCACCTGTTAGCTCTTTGTATGCTTTGATACCTAAAAATTTTGCTCGTTGTATAAACACAGCCAATATCTTACATGTCACCACATGCTCATAGAGTAGAATGTAAATTGTGAAATTACAAGATACAATAGATTAATACAATTAGTCCTTGCTTAATGACCACTTTTTCAGTGACTGTTTGAACTTACGCTGGTGATGAACAACTGGTATTATGACCAGTACTTGAAGGTCCAGCCACCACCGGATCACCAAGGTCACATGATTGCAGTCTGGGTGCTTGGTGACTGGCACACAATTATGATGTCACAGCATCCTGCTATCACATGATCACAATCAGGATATTTGGCTCTCTCTATATCTATGCATGTGCAATTTGCAGAGAAAACTTTTTGCTAACCAATGTTTGTGCTTTATCAGCATATCTTAACCAATAGCTGAACACTGAAAATGCCAATTGATTAATGTGCAAACTAGCCATTGACTGAGCACATTGTTCTCAATAAACACATTTTCATTTTCTCTAAACAAGGGGAGAAAATTAAAACGAACTCCACATTTTCCTGAATTTGGATTTACCTGGCAATTTTACACTTTTTCTAAGAATTAAAACAATTGTTAAAAGTATTGCCAAATGCATCACAATGCTGCAAAACTTTTCTTTCCATCATGTGCTACAGTAGAATTGATTTGCAGGTCATTCTGGCAAACTCAGTGAACATGACATCTCAGTAGAGCCTTTGACTATGATATGGTAGTAACAGTGAAAAGAGATCACATTGCTTTAGGGAACCCAGTCCTTAAAGTTAATGCATTTCTTTGGAATCATTTTCGAAGTGTGCACTAACTTTAAGAGGCAGTGCTTTGAATATATTGGGAAACTTCAACATTGCAATGCTGTCTAGGAATTAGATCTGCTGTGCAGGAAAATGAATAAAATCATCACAGGGTAGTGTTTGTTTTAAGAAAGTTCTTTCTAAGCTTGTCATAATAAACATAGGACTATGTGGGTGATTGGCTTATTTTGGTTTCCCATTAAAAAACAAAGTTTGTTCAGATAATTCCCCAGATACAGGCATTCATATATTGTAACAGTTAGTTATTTACTTCCTTTTCATCTAAATTCTTGAAAAGTCTAATGCTACAGAGAACTTGAATTAGACCTTTGATTATATGATAATACTCAGTGCTATTAAAGTAGAAAATACATTAAAAAACAAACAAAAAAAAACCCCATGGACACGATTTCCTTCTTCAAAGTGGTGGAGATCTTTGGAAGTGATGGCAGAGTGTATCTGCCTCAAGCAACTGGAAAAAATTATTCCTTTTGTCTTGTATACAGACAGAGCAGTCATTTACTGCTGCAGAGTTACAGAAATGATATCTATCCCCCGATAATACTGCAAGATGAAGCTCAAGATGTTCAAAATGATTGAGGGGATGCAGATTCAATGAACACATAGTAAGATATGTTTTGTGGTAGAGAAATGTAATATAAGTAATTACTTTTTAAAAATAATACGATGGTGCCCAATCCTCTAAAAACAGTATCCCAATATTAAGGCTTAAAAGGAAAAGTGCCAGAGCAAGAAAACATACAGCCTTTCCCTTTTTCCAGTAAACTTCTTCCATCTAAAGATTTGGCTTTCTTATAGTAAAAAGGGAATTCTTTCATGAAATACTTCTCCATGTGCAGACTATATAGTTGTACTCTTTTGTACTGGCCCAAGATATTGTTACAGAAACTTTTGCACAAGTCTGGTATGTTGTTTCTAATCTCACATCTTTTCCAAAATTTTCCCTGACAGTAGTGTTAGGTCTCTTCATATATTACTATGGACATTTGTAGAGGGGCAAGGGACATGGGTACCATAACTGAACAACGGACACGAATTATGTAATTTGGATAAGTCATCATTTGCAAGAAGACATAATGTTTCACATAACATTATAATGGTTTTTGCAGGATGCCTAAATAACTGCTTTTATATTGTCTTCTTCATTCTGAAGTCCTGAAGATATATTGGAGTATAATTCCCAGAATTTCTAGCAAACAAGTTATACTCTGCAAAATATGTATAGGAAC
The DNA here is from genome assembly GCA_022577455.1 of Arizona elegans. Lineage (NCBI taxonomy): Eukaryota > Metazoa > Chordata > Lepidosauria > Squamata > Colubridae > Arizona > Arizona elegans. The sequence continues at coordinate 170,286,160 of JAKOOJ010000002.1, forward strand.
TGCCAAGATAGGTAAGTCTGTGTACTAGGTGTAATTCTTGGGCGTCCTCCTGGACGCACGGCTGTCTTTAGAAGATCATTTGACGGCCGTGGCCAGGGGGGCTTTTTATCAGGTTCGCCTGATACGCCAGTTACGTCCCTTTCTAGATCGGGACTCTCTACGCACAGTCACTCAGGCACTAGTCACTTCCCGCCTGGACTACTGCAATGCTCTCTACATGGGGTGCACCCGGAGGCTCCAGCTGGTCCAGAACGCGGCCGCGCGGGGGATTATGGGGGCGACGAGGCGCTCCCATGTGACACCTCTCCTGCGCGAGCTGCACTGGCTTCCGGTGGTCTTCCGGGTGCGCTTCAAGGTGTTGGTGACCACCTTTAAAGCGCTCCATGGCTTAGGGCCGGGGTACTTACGAGACCACCTTCTGCCACCAATAGCCTCCCACCGGCCAGTACGCTCGCACAGAGTGGGCCTCCTCAGGGTGCCGTCCGCCAGACAATGTCGGCTGGCGACCCCCAGGGGGAGAGCCTTCTCTGTGACGGTGCCCACCCTCTGGAACAACCTTCCCCCAATACAGTACGTACAATAACAGACCTCCGGATTTTTCGTCGGGCCCTGAAAACCTATTTATTTCAACTAGCTGGGCTGGCTTGAGTTAAATTTTAAATTGATTTTAAATTGGGTTGTTTTAATTTACGGCCAAATATTTAATTATTTTAATACTGTTTTTAAATTTTGTATGCTCTGTTTTTACCTTGGCTGTGCACCGCCCTGAGTCCTATTTGGAGAAGGGCGGTATAGAAATTTAATTAATTAATTAATTAATTAATTAATAATTCAATAATCAACACAGTATTTATTTATATGAATTCATGAGGTGAGATAAAACATTAATCCTATAAATTATGATGTGATATACTCTTATAACAAATATTAGTTTGCTGGAATTATAACCTATTTTGCAAAAATATTCTACATTTATAAGTATATTAAAAATACATAGTAAAATATTATAAAATATTCATAAATGCATAAATGCAGTTATTAGAACTTGTTGGGCATTTCTCCATTTATTTACTGCTGATCAAGGGAAAGTTGATTTTTTAAAGAAAGTTTCTCGGATGAATTTTCTTTAAACTCAATCCAAGCATTTAATATAATCATGTTAGAAAGGGGAAAAAAGTGAACATTGACATTTATAAATAGCTGAAATTTCTGGAAACCAAGAATATTTCTAAAATGGGAGCTACTGCTTAATATCTTTTGACTGTTGTGTGTGCTCTGAAACCAAATTCCTGCCAACAACCCTTGACAATATCTCAGTATTTTTAAATATTTAAAAGAGGCACTTATGAAAAATGCACTACATTATCTGAGTCTTAATATATACTGAGAATTATGTCTAAAATCATTAATCATTTTAACTTCTAGACAAGAACTGTTGTTTCCTTTAAAAGCAGTCTTAAGAAAAAATCCATCTGCCAAAGGCTGGCATTATCTCTACATTTACAAATAATCTATCCAGACCAATTTGCTCGCATACAATAAATGCCTCTAGAAATTCATTCTGCAGTGCCTTTTATTTACATATTTTATACTATAAAGGTTTATTACATTTCCATTGTTATTATATTTTATATCTTCCTCTTTATTTTAGGGACCCAGAAACAATATGTTTGATATTGATATCCATTCTTCAAAGGTTGTTAAAATGAGGACCCAGATTGTTAGGGGCAATATGCTGGCTTTGTAAATCACTTAGAGAGGGCTGTAGAGCATTATGAAGTAGTATATAAATCTATGTGCTCTTGGGATTAAAGGTAGTAAATTGCTTAAGTTACCCCAGTGCAGTTTAAAGATGAGAAGTGATTTGAAGTTTTCCTAGCTTTAAAATGAGAAGACATTTTATCCACCATTGCTATCAGTCTAAAGTAAAATTATTAAATCTAAGTAGTAGCACAGATAAAGAGCATATTTTCTACTTATGCAAAAAGAGGAAGATACTTCATCATGTTGGCATTTCTGATTGGAATGTAATTGAGTTCCAGAATCCATTGGCATAAAAAGAAAAGAAATGAATAATAATATGATAACAACTGTTACATGCCTGAATCATATATCTGAAGATGAAAGTGTACACAAGCTACAAGGGAGAATGATGCTTCCCATAAGGCACTGTGTGAAAATCATACCTTAAAAAATCAACTTACCTTTAATTTAAGTAATCTTTTCTCAGCTCAGTAGTTGAGCTTATTTGATTCTTGAGTCTGATGTTTTGAGTTCAATAACAGACAACCATTATTTCATGTACTGTAGATCTCTTGCCTGCAAATGCTGCCATAATATCAGATCTGATAAAACTCCTGGCCAAACAAAGTTCTATCAAGATGACCTACAATGGATAAAATAGATCTTTCTATTTGCTTGCAGAAGTTAATTATCTCCAGGGACTTCATGAACAAGGTTTTGCCTTCTCTTTTCTGTTCTAATTAATGTGAGTAGCAGAGGTTCAGAAATAACCCACGTGATAATCCATGACATAAAGATGCAAGCAGAGCTAATCACTTACCTAGACTGATTGCTTATAAGCTTCATTTCATTTTATAAGATTCACTCAGCAATAGTTATTGCTTAAGCTTGTCTGAAGAAAATTTAAATTCAGATGGCTCACTGTGACATATTTCCAAGCAACAAAAGACATCAAACTCCACAATTCATATTCTGAAGTAAGAAAAGGAACAGAAAAACAGATTTTTCTATTTTTCTCCTGTCCGACATAGCAACTGATGTTTTATAAATGCTTTGGCAACAGAGTATACTTTTATGAATCTTACATGAAGAGTCAACACATATTAATTTATACCACATGTGCTATATCATTCCAGGAGAGATCCAATACTTAAGTTATTAGGATGCTATCCAATTTCTATAGAAGTTTCATTGACTTACATGGAATTCAATATATATAAAATGGTACAAACAGTTCCTTTCTTAGATTCCTGTACAGAGGTGATCATAGTTAAATGTCCTGTTTTGCCCTATTTTTTCATAGGCTCTATGCTTTCTGTTTTTCTCTTCCCAAAAACAAAATAAAACTACAACCCTGGGAGAATTGGAAAGTTCATCTGGATTCAGACCATGGCACTTTGGAATGTGTCCATGGAGCCCGCTTGACACAACTAACCATTTCCCGTTTTGTTTCCCTTGAGAATTTCCATGCTGATATTTATCAAAATACAGTTTTTCGTCAATTTATTTTTCAGAAATAAAAACACTTTCAATGTTTTGCATCATAGATCATCAACAATCTTTCCAATCTTGTTTTAAAACGCAAAAGCATGGCTGGGCTGGACTTATGCCCTTCCCCAGGGACTTGGCTCAACAAATTCTCATGGCATATTGGAAATAGCTTCTTCATAGTAAAATGCCCTTTTTTGTAAACAATCATGAAAAATAGAAAGACCAGCCACTTGTTTTCACAAAACAGTTTATGATCTGAGAATTTAAGGACCCCCATAGTTCTCATACCAGATTGTTTAGAGTTCTGGTTTCCCAGGAAATAAACTTTCATAGATCACCTAATTTATAGTTCAGTAAATGCATTACTACACGTCAATAATGTGTTAGATCATTAGAATAGAATAAAATAGAATTCTTTATTGGCCAAGTGTGATTGGACACATAAGAAATTTGTCTTGGTGCATATGTTTTCAGCGTACATAAAAGAAAAGATACATTCATCAAGAATCATAAGCAGTGGTGGGATTCAGCCAGTTTGCACCACTTCGGGAGAACTGGTTGTTAACTTTCTGAGCAGTTTGGCAAACTGGTTGTTGGAAGAAATCATTAGGGCAGAGAACCAGTTGTTAAATTACTTGAATCCCTCCACTGATCATAAGGTACAACACTTAATGGTAGTCATAGGTTACAAATAAGCAATCAGGAAACAACATCAATATAAATCATAAGGATATGGGTGATGGGAATGATGAGAAGATGAGAAGATTAATAGTAGTGTAGACTTAATAAATAGTTTGACAGTGTTGAGGGAATTATTTATTTAGCAGAGTAATGGTGTTCAGGAAAAAACTGTTCTGGTGTCTAGGTGTTCTGGTGTGCAGTGCTCTATAGCGTCGTTTTGAGGGTAGGAATTGAAACAGTTTATGTCCAGGATCTGGACATAAGGGGTCTGTTAATATTTTCACAGCCCTCTGTTAGACTTGTGCAGTATACAGGTCCCCAATGGAAGGCAGGTTGGTAGCAATTGTTTTTTCTGCAATTCTAATTATCTTCTGAAGTCTGTGTCTATCTTGTTGGGTTGCAGAACCAAACCAGACCGTTATAGAGGTGCAGATGACAGACTCAATAATTCCTCTGTAGAACTGTATCAGCTCCTTGGGCAGTTTGAGCTTTCTGAGTTGGTGCAGAATGTTCTGGTCACACCATGAGGCTAGTTGTTCAACCTTCTGTCTGTATGCGGATTCATTATTGTCTTGAATGAGACTGATCACTGTTGTGTCATCTGTGAACTTCAGTAGTTTAACAGATGGATCGTTTGAGATGCAGTCATTGGTATATAGAGAGAAAAGAAGTGGAGAGAGCACACAGCCTTGTGGGGCCCCTGTGCTAATTGTTCAGGTATCTGATGTGATTCTGCTTAGCTTCACCTGCTGCTTCCTGTCTGTTAGGAAGCTTATCATCCACTTACAAGTGTGTTCAGGTACTGCTAGCTGGTTTAGCTTAGTTAGAAGAATGTCTGGAATGATGGTGTTGAATGCTGAACTAAAGTCTACAAAGAGGACCCTTGAGTAGGTCTTTGGAGATTCAAGATGTTGTAGGATGTAGTGCAGAGCCATATTAACAGAATTATCTGTTGATCTATTTGCTCGGTATGCAAATTGCAGGGGGTCTAACAGCGGATCCATGATGGTTTTCAAGTGGGACAGCACTAGCCTTTCAAAGGTTTTTGTGACTACAGATGTTAGAGCAACTGGTCTGTAGTCATTCAGTTCCTTTATGGTGTGCTTTTTTGGCCCTGGGATGATAATAGAGCGTTTGAAGCAAGAAGGAACATAGCACATTTCTAGCGATTTTTTGAAGATACGGATGAAGATGGGGGTCAATTGGTCAGCACAGACTTTTAAGCAAGAAGAAGTTATCTTGCCTGGGCCTGGAGCTTTTCCTGGCTTTTGTCTGTGAAATAGGTCTTGTACTTCCTTTTCTGTGATCACTAAGGGTTGTGAACCCAATGGGATGGGGTCACTTGTAGGAGGTTTGGCTGTTGTTGGTGTGTCTGAGATGGGATCAGTTGAAAATGTGTTAGATCATTACAAGAGAAGAATGCAACAATATGTTGCAGCATGAAGAATGCCTGGCCAGTATGATCATCCAACTGATTCTTTTCACATTTAATTTTCTGTTCCTCTTTCCCCTCTCCAAAACTCTTCTCTCTTTAGCCTAATAATCACTTTCTTCATCTAGCTCAGTATTTTTCAACCTGGCAACTTTAAGAGGCGTGGACTTCAACTCCCAGAATTCCCCAGCCAGCATGCCCTGAACTAGCTGCTTATGCACTTCATTGTTCCCCTTAAGCTTTATCTGCTTTTTTTAAAAAAAATACGCAAAAGTATAGGCATCCCCAAACATTTTGATGCTTCTCACTTGTTAATAGGTAGATAGGAATTCATATCCTATTATAAAAGGTAGAAGATTTTTTGCATGTGCAAGTGACCTTATATGTATCATGTAATGCAAATTATTTGAATTAAAATCAGTATATAATTTGCATTATTGTGTAACTGATGTGAGTTACCTAAGGCATATCATTTGCTGTTGGTTCATTTTGGATTCTTCCAAACACTTTTGATTATTAGTAATAGCAATAGCACTTAGACTTATATACTGTTCCATACTTTACTTTACTCTCTAAGCAGTTTACAGAATCAGCATATTGTCCCCATCAATCTGGGCCCTCATTTTACCAACCTTGGAAGGATGGAGAGCTGAGTCAACCTGGAGTCAGTCAGAATTGAACTTTTGGTAGTGACCACAGCTCCTATTAGTAATCCTCTTGCCTCATAATACAACAATGGTCAAATATTACTTTTCATGAAATTAGTTTTTAAACGTTTACCGATCTAATCAACGGGCTAATTAGCCTATGCTGAAGCTCCGCGGGCCAATAAAATTACAAAAAAACACTGAACCATTTGTTAAATTGCTGGCTCGCCTGCCCCTCACCCACCACTATTTATTGGCAATAAATAGCGCTGCGGAGGGGTGGGGCAAGGGGCGGGGCGAGCCAGCAATTTAACAAACGGTTCGGCCGAACTGCCTAGAACCGGCAGAATCCCACCACTGGTTCTGGTTCTGTGACTACTCTTTTTCGGATTTGATCTACATGCCTTCTCCACATTCTCCCATCTCCCATGTTCACTGTGTATGACTTGGGACCAGTTATGTCAGTTATGTCGGCTAACCATAGGGGCCCGTTGGCATAATTTCTGGCAAACACTGGTGTCCCTATCTGGAATTCCCTCAGCTTCCTGGAGCCAGTCAGAATTGAACTTTTGGTAGTGACCACAGCTCCTATTAGTAATCCTCTTGCCTCATAATACAACAATGGTCAAATATTACTTTTCATGAAATTAGTTTTTAAACATTTACCACTTCTGACTCCAAAACCAATTTAAAAAATGATTTACAAATTGTAGATGATGAGAGAAAGAATAATTTCACGATATCCAAACAGAATGAGGCTTTCTTAGCATTCTAATTTAAAAAGATGTAGAGGCCCAGATAGCATGATGCATTTCTTCCCAGGCTTTCCTTATAAGGGAAACTTCAATATGAGATGGAGGAGGAGTGTTCAGCTGGGACAGACAATGTTTGCCACTAATCAGGATAAATAACCCTTCAAGGAGTTGCCAATCATAGGGATGTAGGAGAGGGACTTGGACACAGTCTGCAAGATATTACTTAAATCTTCAATTTTGCCAGCTTTCTCTCCTAAAAATGGCAGAGAAAAATAGAGAAAACAGTCGAGGCAATGTGACCTTGAACAATCTTGTTCTCCAGATGTCAGATGTTCAAGCCATTCCACCCCATAAGCAACCCTGTTTATTGGTGTTTCTGTGATTTTGGTGGCACCTTGGGGAAAACAAATAATATATGGTAGATTTCTTATTTAAGGCAGGATCTATGCAATTTTCATAACAACTATTCTTAAAAACTGAGTATCAAGAAACTTTGCCTGAGTTCTGAATCTGGAATATCGCATGTTTGGAATTAGATATAAATTAGGGACATTGTTCCAAACACCCCAGGGCACGAATCAGCTTTCAAAATGCAGTAGCTGTTACTATCTTGAAATGTTTAGACAAATTCCTTAAAAATAGCTGTATCTAATTTATGTATCTTCCTGTTGTCAATCAGATGTCTTCTTCAGCTTTGTTCCAAAAGATCTGTTAACTGGGGACAAGAAGAATCATACATACATACATACAAAGAATTTCTCTAGCTGCTTTCCTAATCTTAGATCTTTTTCATCTGAGTAACATTTATAAATATGTTGGCAGCTGCTGGAAATGTGTTAAACTTTACTCTTAATGTCAAGCATCCTTCTTCAGCTTGTCTTATGTTTTGCCCTTTGGTCTCAAGCTGCTTTTCTGGTATGCTTCATAGTTCCTAGTTCCAAATGTTACCCTAAAATGGGTTCACAAGAAAATAAACTTAACCATGTTTGCTCATTTAAAAACTTTCACTGATAAGCATACGGAATGTAAACAAAAATTCAAGCACAGTTTCTTAAAAAGCTAAGTAGTCTTATTTATGATCCTTCTCAAAGCCTGGATAACTAGTCCAAATTGAGTGTGAGGTACTCAAAGGAAAGACATTTGTTCGTAAAGTTTTCCAGGCAGATGCAAGTGATATCTTCCCTAACCTTTTTGATAGAGTTAGAAAGTTTTTAAGCTTTTGATTTGCTACTTTAGACTTGTAGATCATTCATGTTAAGTTGGGCAAATGAGGAGGCAGAAGCAAGGTCTTCAGTAACAACAGCTCTTTAATTCACAGTGTGAATCCAGCAAAGCATACAGTGAAACAGCTCCCTTTATATACTTCTCCAGCCAGGGAGTTAGCCAATCACCAACGTGCTATTGTTCTTTTAAACTTCCCGCCAAAACTATATACATTACACACACCCCCTTCGCAGAGAACACTTAGGCTCGATATTTACATTTTTACATACAAAATCACACAGGTGACTAGGGCGTTCCCTTACGCTTAGTTGACCTGCGCAGTTCAGTCTGAGGCGTGATGTCGAGCTGGTCGGAGAGACTTTTTGTCTCTTCCAGCTCCACCAATGGAACCTCCTGGATTAGGAACTGAAGTCCTCAGATAAATCTTCCGACCTTCTCGGGCTTGAGCTAGCTGTCGTGGGAAAGTTTTGGTAGTTAGGGATTGGAGTTCCTGACTGTGGTTCTGGTTCTGTGACTACTCTTTTTCAGATTTGATCTACATGCCTTCTCCAGATTCTCCCATCTCCCATGTTCACTGTGTATGACTTGGGACCAGTTATGTCAGAAATAGTCCCGGCTAACCATAGGGGCCCGTTGGCATAATTTCTGGCAAACACTGGTGTCCCTATCTGGAATTCCCTCAGCTTCCTATTGGCTCCCTTGAACCCATCCGGAGAGTAATTGGGGTGTAGCTGGTCCAGCATGCACCTAAGTTTTCAGCCCATTAGGAGTTCGGCCAGACTGTGCCCAGTGGCGGTGCATGGTGTGGCATGTTGGGCAGGCAGAAACTACCCTGGCCTGCCAGTCCCCAGCGTCTAACCATGAGAGTGCTTCCTTGGCTGTTCTCACGAACCTCTCAGCCAGGCCGTTACTAGCCAGATGAAAAGGTGCAGAAAGTGCATGCCTAATTCCCAACTCCGCCAGGTACCTCTCAGATTGGGTAGCAGTAAACTGGGGGCCGTTGTCTGATATGAGGGTATCGGGTAGTCCATGGGTGGCGAAGAGTTTCTGAAGCACCTTGATTACTGCTTCAGATGTCATGAACTGCATTCAATTGATTTCATTTGGAATAGGCATCGACAATGACCAAGAATGTTTGGCCGTGAAAGGGGCCTGCAAAATTGATGTGGATTGTAGACCAGAGATCTTGGGGTCATTCCCATTCCCTCACTGGCACTGTGGGGGGATCTGGCCTGGACTCTTGGCAGGGTTGACACTTCTCCACCCACTCAGTAATGTCACTGTAATATAACTTCTGGCTAACCCTTTCATCCTAACAATTCCAGGGTGCCCTTCATGTAAGATACGCAAAACCACGCATAAGGGTACAATGACATGACCACCCCACAATAGGCACCCCCCTTGCTTGACAGTTCATTTTGCTTGGATACAAAATGCTTAAATTCCTTGCCTTCAGTCCTTCCCAGCCACCTCCTTGTGACCCAGCTCATGACAGTCTTCAGTACATGGTCTTTAACCGAGGCTCTGGCCACTTTGGCAGAAGTGAGAGGCCCTGAGTCTAAAGCGTCAATTAGTAGGACTGGTACTTCAGAGGTTGGGTCTTCTAGGTAGCGGGCATCGGCTGAGGGCATCGGCATGCGCTAAACTCAGTCCTGGTCAGTGGACAAGGTGGTAGGAGTATGCTGCTAGGAAGATAGTCCAAAGAGTCATTCGTGAGGACAAGGCAGCGGGGGTGGGCTGATCCCATGCCAGGAGGCCCAAAAGTGGCCGATGGTCCATGGCTACTTCGAAAGTCCACCCAAACAGGTATTCGTGGAACTTTTTTAACTCCCGGGATGGCTGCTAGGCTTCCCTGTCCAGCTGACTGTAGTTCCGCTTGGCGCTGGACAGGTTGTGGGAATAGTAAGCAATAGGCACCTCTAGTCCATTCGGTAGTCTGTGGCTTAAGATGGTCCCTACTCCAAAAAGGGAACGCGTCACAGACTAGCACAAGTGGAAGCATTGTGTTGTATTGTATTGTATTGTATCCGTGGACAAGAGTTTTTTTACAGCAGCAAAAGCGGCAGCCTCAGTCTTTCCCCAAGCCCAGGGTGCGTTTTTAGCCAATAATTGGTGTAGGAGTTCAGCTACTGTTGCCTTGTCTCATAGGAATATGGCATAGAAGTTTAGAAGACCCAGGAAGGCTTGTAGTTCAGCCTTGTTTTGGGGAGTTGGCACATTTTTAATGCCCTTATCTTGCTTTCGGTGGAGTGAATGCCAGTTCCATCAACCCTGTACCCCAGGAATTCAACAGAGGGGACTTCTATCATGCATTTGTTTCGCTTGACTCTGAGGCCAGCGCTCCTGAACTTTCCTACCACTCATCTTAATCGGTCTCCTAGTTGTTGCTCATCTGTGGCAGTAATAAGGACATTGTCAAAATAGGGGACTACCGCTGGAAGTCCTTGAAGCAGATGCTCCATCGTGCTTTGGAATAAGACGGGGGTACTCTGACTCTGAATTGTAGCCGAGTGCATTTGAAGGCACCTCTGTGAGTTACAATAGTTTGTGCCTCTGTGGTAGCACCATCTACTGGCAGTTGCTGGTACGCCTGCGCAAGATCGAGTTTTGCTTAAATCTTGCCACGGCTCAGCAAATGAAGTAAATGGTACATGATTGGAACAGGATAAGTGCTTTGTTGGAGAGCCTTATTAATTGTGCATTTATAATCAGCACAGATGTGCACAGACCCATCTGGCTTGATCAGGGTCACTATTTCCCATTTAGCGTGATCTACAGGGACTAACACCCCCTGCTTGATGAGCTTGTCCAGCTCCAGGTCCATTTTTGGTTTTAGTGCGAAAGGCACTCTTCTAGCCTTAAGCCTGATTGGGGCTATGTTAGAGTCTAAGTTAAAGGAGATAGGGGTCCCCACATACTTGCCCAGCCTGTCGTCGAACACGTCCTGGAACTCTTGCATCAGGTCATCCCTCAGGCTGCCACTCGTGCTGTGGACTCCGGTGACTCCCATTCCTAGGGCCTTAAAGCAGTCCAGGTCCAGGAGGCTCGGTAGGTGTCCGCTGACCACAGTGAGGGATAGCTTCTTCCGGTGCTGTCCATACTCAACCTGGAATGCGGTTCCCTTGGTAGTCACGTAGCCATAGTCGCTTGGCTGTAGTTGACATCTTTTCAAACTGGGTATGGCCATTTTCAGGTTGGCCCAGGATATGATTGATAGAGATGAGCCGGTATCGATCTCCATTTTACATGGGTGTCCTTCTATTTCCACCATGGTGTGTATCTTCTTTTCTAGGGCTGTACTTGCTTGACCTACTCTGATGCTGCTGGTCTTGTGACTTTTGAAGTTCGTGCCCTTTTTTGGGTCACCATATTTGTTGGCCCATTTGTGCTCTGCTGGCTCAGATTGGCTAGGTCCCCTCTTTGGCTTGTGGCTGGATGGTAGACTTGCCTTGCACACCTTTGCCAAATGTCCTTTTTTATCGCAGCATCTGCAGACGGCATCTATTAACTTGCAGGACTGCCATTGGTGTGACCCTATGCAGCTCGCACAGTCCTCTCAACGCTCTCTCTGCTCACATCTATGCCTTTCTGTTTGGAAGATGTCTTCATCAGAGTCTTCTCCATTGTCGGTCTAGGTTGCTTCACTGTCCACCAGGGCTGACTTGTGCGTCATCTGTGATGGTGCTGGTCATTGCAGGGTCTCCGCAGCCTTAGTGGAGGATTCGTGTGCTCTTGCTTCGTCAAGAGCAATGTGTAGGGTCAGAGTTGACCTGGCCAAAAGTCTTCTCTGTAGGCAAATATCTCTAACGCCACAGATTAATTGCTCTAGGAGCGCGTCATCGAGGTCTCGGTACTCGCAGTGCATGGGGGCCTTGCGCAGGGCAGCCATGTAAGCACTGATTGGCTCTCCTTCTCATTGTAGCCATTGCTGGAACTCGTACCTCTGGTCAAATTTGGAGAGTACCCAGGCGTAGTGCCATAGTGCGCCTTAAGTGAGGCTTGTAAGGCCTGTCACGGTACTGACTGAACCGGCGTTGGCTCAGATAGTGACTCAGCCATGTCGAAGACTTCGGGGCCACAGTGGCTCAGGAAGAGAGCTCTTTTTCTATTGTCAGAGAGATTCTGTAAGTCACTGGCCTCCAGAAAACACTCAAACCGAGCCATGTACAACCCCCATTTCTCTCTGGCTGGGTCGAAAGGCATTGGCGGTGCAAAAGCAGACATCCTGGTCATCTCACTTGGCACTGAGCTCGTCTGCCTATCTGGATTCGTTGTTGTCAGCTCTTCAGCTTGCTTCTTGTTCACCTCAATCCCACCCTCGTTGCCAATGTTAAATTGGGCGAATGAGGAGGCAGAAGCAAGGTCTTAAGTAACAACTGCTCTTAAATTCACAGTGTGAATCTAGCAATGCATATAGTGAAACAGCTCCCTTTATATACTTCTCCGGCCGGGGAGTTAGCCAATCACCAACGTGTTATTGTTCTTTTAAACTTCCCACCAAAACTATATGCATTACTATTCATTTATGCTGTCATCACATAAGTCCTCTTACATTAACAGTTCCCTTGCTTCCCCTATTAGCTGAACGTATGAGCTTGGGATCAAGTTTGTTACTGTTTTTAAGAATAAGTGCAATTCTAGAAATCAATGATCCAGAAATCCAATCCTTGATTCAGTGGATCTCACATGAGAAACTAAAGCCCCTTTCTTTTCAGCATATTTCACTCTCCAAAGCTGCTTTGTTGCTAATACCTTCAGACTCCTTCCATACTCTCTCAGCATACATTTTTCTTCTCTTTAAAATACTGTTATACATGGTGGAAAGCCCAACTCTCCCTTTGGACTCAACTAAGAGGTAATAATTAATATTGCATGAATAATATACTATAACACCAGTTCATGTCTTATTTTACTTTCCCTATCACAATTAAACAAAATCTGCAGAAGCAATACATGCTTCTATGTGATTGCTCTGCCTGAACATGTGGACAGAATTCATCACCAGTTGACTTCACATATTTGTTACAGGGTCACCCCACTTCAGATTCCAGTGAGTGACTCAGATAATTAATTGTGTTGCTAATTGCAGATGCCATAGTATTGTAATGACTTTTTAAATGGCATTTAATATCAGAGCAGACATGCAGGATTTGTCCAGACATTTATTAATTCAGCGTTCAATAATGGGTGTCCAGAATCATCCAGGAAAATGTGTCTATGACTGTTGTTTGTTCCTACAATCCAATATTTGAAATCCATGGCCTCTGCTTCTAAACCTAAAGATCTGCCCACCAGATGGTTTGGATTACAAGGCCAGTAATCCCTTGTCAGCGGTCATGATGCTGAGCTGATACGAATCTGTCCAAAATATCCAGAGTAGTGGCAATTTATCAGGCAAACTGGATAAGTGCCTCTCCTTCCTGCTGGAGGCCAAATAATTTATAGATTCCCTGTAGAGCTCTTAATGAGCACCATGGCTTTCCCTGACCCCTGATGCCACAACCCATGAGACTTTTAAAAATATAAATCCTTTCCCCTTTTTTCTTGTTATGTTAATACTAATATACACTTGCTAGCAGCTGAAAAATGAAAGCACAACTTTTTGGTCAGAGGTTAAAGCTCAGTTTAAAGAGAAAGGTGGGATCAGTTTAGGTAGTGTCTCTTAGGAAGATTGGGTTCCTTCCTATTGTAGAAGCAACCCAGAATTCTCTGACAGAATATACATGCAAAGTTGAAGACATATGAGGGTCCTCAGGGGTGATGGTGCTACTATTGAAATGGAAGCAATTTTCCTTCCAGCAGCCCATGCACAGACCCAGCGAATCACTCTTGAGAATACAGTAAGACAGGCACATTTTGAGAAGGTAACAGGTAGCAGGTTTTGTATTTGGGAAAAGATTGAGAGACAGGAGTAGAAAATGGAGGTTATGAGTAATTGACTTGGGCACACAATGGTGGGATCGCTCCAAATTGCAGATTAATTGCTAGTGCTGTTTATTTTCAGCTTTTAGATGCAGTAATATATGGTGGGAAATTTCAGCTTGGTGTGCCTATTTCTTTGAAAATCCAGATAGGCGCAAAGAAAATCTGAATCCTCCCCCACCCCCCCACCCCCCACACACTTATCTCTCCTTTTACCATTTCCAATCACCAATTTTCAGCTTTGCTCTTCATAAATTCTAAGTATACCATCTGGCTGAGGATAGATGATTTTCAGGAAAGGAACAAACAGATCAAATATTTTGTAATGAATAAAACAAAAGAGATTGATTAGTAAGTGCTAGCTCTGAAGTTTACCATCACTTACTTCTTTAGGGAAAAAAATGGGACAAGAACTACCTTTCCAAGCAATTCTCACAAAAGAAAGTGAAGAGTGAAATGAAAACCTACTTTCTTTAGATTTGTAAATCACTCTGTCTGCTTTTTATTGCTGCTGATATCTTATTTTTTACAACATTCCTGCTTTTTTTTAAAAAAAATACTCTTTTTGAAATGAGATGACATTCAATTTATCAGCACCAAACTATATAGTTGGTCTTTGTTATATTTTGAAATCTGTGTTCCTTAAAGCTAAAACACACTAGTATAATTCAGGATGGGACAACATTTCACAGTTTTTTAAAAAACAAATATGTATATGCCTGGCCATCTTAAACCAAACTTGGGTGACTCACACTCAAGGATAAAAATATATACAAACAGAATAACACAATTGGAAGGGACCTTGGAGGTCTTCTAGTCCAGCAGGGGGGACTAGAAGGTGGTGGGGTCAAGCAGGACACCCTATACCATTTCAGACAAATGGCTGTTCAGTCTTTTTTTAAAAGCCTCCAGTGATGGAGCATCCACAATTTCTGAAGGCAAGTCATTCCACTAGTTTATTTTTCTTCCTGTCAGGAACTTTTTCCTTAGTTCTAGGTTGCTTCTTTCCTTGATTAGTTTCCATTCATTATTTCTCGTGTTGCCTTCTGGTACTTTGAAAAATAGGTTGACTTCCTGTTCTTTGTGGCAGCCCATCAAATATTGGAACATTGCTATCATGTGACCCTAGTCCTTCTTTTCCCTAGACTAAACATTCTCAATTCCTGCAAACAATAAAACCCAACGCAGAAAACCTGATGCTACAAATAAACTTTCTGATGCAACACCTGAGGAAATAGTCAGACTTTTAAACTTTTCAGAAGTTTAAAAATGTATGACTCTAATGAGTCTTGAAGAAGGATGTTCCATAGGGCAGGGAATGCCATGGAAAAAGAAGTATTTAAGAAAAAAGGTACTGGAGCATGGCTATCCTATTTAAACTGGAGAATCACCACATTACAAAAAAGATGTTGCGATTGTGGAAAAAATGCAAAAAAGAGCAACTAAGACGATTAAAGGCCTGGAGACTAAAACATATGAAGAACAGTTTCAGGAATTGGTTATGGCTAGTCTAAACAAAAGAAGGACTAGGGGTGTCATGATAGCAGTATTCCAGTATGTGAGGGGCTGCCACAAAGAAGAGCGGTCAACTTATTTTCCAAAGCATCAAAAGGCAAGACAAGAAACAATGGATGGAAACTAATCAAGGAAAGAAGGAACCTGAAAGTAAGGAGAAACTTCCTAACAGTGAGAACAATTAACCAGTGGAACAGCTTGCCTTCAGAAGTTGTGGGTGCTTCATCACTGGAGGCTTTTAAGAAAAGACAGAGGATTTTCAACTTGTTTTTAAATACAAAAGGAAAACCCCTTTAATTCTCTGGGTAATTAACCCACTCCACTTACTGTTAGGAATTTTTTAATAACATTTATTCAGATTCTGCCTTCTTTCCTATTAGCCAAGATCCTTTTTAAATGGCTTTGATATTAGTGTTCCACATTATAAATGTTATAAACTCTAGCTACTGAGGAAGGCAGGAAAATCAGTTGGACTAAATCTTATTTCACTTTACATAATGTTGGCATATTGTTCTTCTCAGGAAGTTTTTTTCCTCTCAGATAATTTATTGCAGAGGTGGGTACATCTTTCCTGTTCATAGCTTGTTAGGTTTGTTCCTATGTAATTCCAAGGTGTTGACAGATCCTCTGAACCCACAGTCTGGCACATAAGTGGTTATGTTTATTTATAATATAATATTTCTCTCCTCTCATATATAGATTTAGTGAATTTATTGCCAGTATTTCTGGGACACCTCTCAGTTGGTTTGGATGTAGATTGCATTCCAGTTTAATACTGCTATTTGTACGTGATTCTCCTATGGTCTTGCATTAAGTGGGAATGCTTTTAGAGCATTGTCTGGTGTAGTGTAGGTTGAATTAAGTCCATATTTGAGGGGGAAATATTACTTTCAGAAGCTTGAAGTAATAGCAATTTTCACCAGTTCTCCTCTTAAAATCATGGAATGCAAGACCTGGAATGGACTTTGAAAACCATCTAGTCCAACCCTCTGCCCACTGTAGGAATACTTTACTAAATTACCACATCTCTGACAGAAAACAATCCATCTTCTTTCCAACATCTCCAAAAAAGGATTACTCACTATCTCTATTGTTGAACAGATATTATGTTAGGACATTTTTTTCCTGAGGTCTAACAGAAATCTAATTCCTTGTAATGTAAACCTGCTGTTTCTTGTTCTGCCTTCAGAGCAGTCAGGATTATTTCCAGGATTATTCTGGAAATAATACAGAATAACAGAGTTGGAGGGACTTTGGAGGTCTCTTAGTCCAATGACCTGCTCAAGCAGGAAATCCTATACCATTTCAGACAAATTGTTATCCAAACTCTTTTTAAAAACTTCCAGTGATGGAACATCCACAACTACTGATTAATTCTTCCCACTGCCAGGCAATTTCTCCTTAATTCCAGATTGGTTCTCTCCTTGATTAGTTTTCATCCATTGTTCTTTTTCTGCCTTCAAGTGCTTTGGAGAATAGGTTGACTCCCTCTTTTTTGTGGCAGTCCTTTAGATATTGGAAAAGTGCTATCATGTCACCCTTAGTCCTTCTTTTCATTAAACTAGACATACCCAATTCCTTAGTCCCCTAATCATTTTTGTTGCTCTTCTCTGTTCTCTTTGTAGAGGCTTAATATCTTTTTTATATCATGGCAACCCAAACTGGATGCAATATTACAAGTGTGGTCTTACCAAGGCATTATATAATGGTACTAACACTTCACATGATCTTGAGTCTATCTGTCAGTTAATACAGCCTAGGACTGTGTTGGCTTTTTTGGTAGCTGGACCACACTGCTGGCTCATATTTAAATGATTGTCCACTAGGATTTCAAGATTCTCCTCACAGTTACTACTATTGAGCCAGGTACATTGAATTCTTTCAACCATAGGGAGTCATGTGTTCCCAATACCATTTTCTGGGAACAACTTGTTCACTGCATTCTGGCCAGTTGAAGTTGTCATATTGGATTGTTCTTAAAGCATTACATGAATACATCCAATATTTTTACATTTACTTTGTAATGAATGAAAAATAGAAATGAATGGGGACCATTTGTTTTGCTTGCCATCATGAAGGAAATAAAGGGAAGAACTCTGAAATGCATAGCTCATCTTGAATCAATCGTTTTTATTTTGCTTTTTGAGAGATAACCAGATCTAGATTTTGGGAGGTAGCATTCTCATGGAAAGATGAGCCTTTAAGTATTTCCAATCCATTCCATATTTTTTCCTCTTCCTTTCCCATTCATTGATGTTTTTAATACTAATTTTATACTAATCTGATCCTCTGTATCCTAGTGTCCTTTCAATTTTCCTTTATTTTCTATTTAAAACTTCAGAGCTGGGAGAAAATGTGATGTTGGTTGGATATAAAACACTACAATTATAACTAATTGATGATGTGCTGGAAATGAAAATGAAAAAGATTCATGAAAATTAATAAATTAATAATCACAATGCCTGTCGTTTTAATGAAATTTTACAACACATATTGAACATGCCAAACAATAATCCCAAAATAGCTAAAATAAGAAGGAAGTCAGAAAATTTTATTTGCCAATAAATATTTTAAGATTTTATTCATTTATAAAATCTCACATTGAAATTTAACTTCAGCATATTTTACTTAACTTTAGTAAAGCCATGTTGATTTTCATGAAGAATCAAAGAAAGAATCCTTACTACTAAGCACAGTTAGCCTCTAGGAACCATAAAGTGCTTCCTTATTTTTAAAATATGTAGTACTCATCAAATGTTCTGAAATCTCTACATATAACAAAACAAATACTTAAATGGCTTATCAGGCCTTTACAATGATAAATTTTATCCTTAGCAGTCATCAGTAGTAGAAATAAAATAGAAAAACAAATTGTCATTCTTCCCCACCCAGAAGTTTCAAAAGTAGAGATGATTAATATTGCATTTCCATGACATGTCATTTGTTGACACTATATCTTGTTTTATCTCACTATCACTTTTCCTATTTATTTTGGCTAATCTCACAGATTATACTGTATTCTGTGAATCAAAAATTAAAATACTTGGTAACTCCTTATGTGCCTGGCTATGTGTCTATGCCTCTGGCAATGTTTATGTACTGTATGATGTAAGCTCAGTGAGACTGAGTTCGTTTGAAGTTTTACGTAGTATGTTTTTGCTTTTCATACACAGGTTCCTAGTTTCAGCTCTTAGATTTTTTTTAACTGAAAGCTTTTCCACAGGGCAAAGTTAGAATGGCATCCACCACTTTTAGAAATGGTAGAAAAATACAAAAGCATAGAATTTTCTTCTCCCGTTGGTAAACTTTATCCTGTCACATCATGCCCATATGTATTATAATGTACAGAGCACATTCAGAATAGGGATTGGTCCCTGACATCCCACCTACCGGTAACAGAGCCGAGGTGGCGCAGTGGTTAGGGTGCAGTACTGCAGCTACTTCAGCTGACTGCTAGTTCAGCAGATCAGCGGATCAAATCTCATCAGCGCAAGGTTGACTCAGCCTTCCATCCTTCCGAGGTGGGTAAAATGAGGACCCAGATTGTTGGGGGCAATATGCTATTTAGTATACTGTCTTTGGTGTAAGCTACCCAGAGTCTTTGGAGAGTGGGCGGTATAGAAATATGAATAATAAAATAAAATAAACTTCACCAGCCAACACCACAGCATCCATGTGCTTAATATTGGATAGGAGACTGCAGCTTGGAAGAATGTGAGTTTAGCTATCTGTCAAAACTTACTCTGGTGTTGCACAAGTATTTTGCCCTTGTGCACTCAAAGGAAACCACATAGATTCTTTTTTGGAAACAGGTTCAACTCTATCTAGATATTTTTTTCTTTGGAACACATGTTTTGTGCTGTTCCAGAAGAGCATTAAATCTGTGGTCAAAAGCAACCTGAATAACTGAAAGTCACTTTGAGGAGTGCATCATAAGCCAACTTTGTCTCATCCATTTCACTCTGTAGGTCCCCACTACAACTCCTGGTTAGCTGCTGTTCAGGCTGATTCAGCCTGTGAGGCAGGAATCAGTTTGGAAATCTGGCAGCTACAACATTTTATCATTCTAAGAAATTTACTACATTTCCATTTTAATTCATCCCCCTAGTCAGAATTATAGGTTACAATAGAATGAGACTATTCAAACAAAACAAAACAAAAACCAGGATATTATTCTTCAGACCTGTGCATTACATTAAGGACTTTCAGGAGACTTTCCCCACAGTTTGGCAAGACTTCAAAGAAATAATGCTCTATTTAAACTGAAGTGGTTCGGGAATGACGAGAGGCACAAGCAAGCAAGTGACAACAGCTCTTTAATATACAGTGAGACTTCAGCAAAAACTCAGGGGCTGCAGTCCTCCTTATATACAATCCAGGAGGGACTGTCAGCCAATCAGAAACGTATGCAGGTTTGAATCTCCCGCTTAAAAGTATCAATACATAACACCCCTCCCTTCCCAGAAGGCACTAACACTCAAAAATTAACATATGTACAGACAAAATCTCGCAGGTGCTTAGGACGAGTTCTCGCCCTAGTTGACCTGCGCAGTTCAGAGTCTGGTGGGGCGTCGAGCTGGTCGGAGGGACTCTTTGTCTCTCCCGGCTCCGCCAATGGAACCTCCTGGATTTTGTCCGGGGCGTGGTTATCCCCGGCTGGGAGTGGTGACTCACTGGGGCGGCGCTGGAACCAGGGCTTGTCAGCTAAGTATTCTCGCGACCCCGGGCTTGAGTTAGCTGTTTTGGAGAAGTGGTCATAGTTAGGCTCGGAAATGTCTAAGTTGATGTTTGCCTCACCAACCACCCGTTTCCTAAGTTGGTCTATGTGGCGCTTCCAGAGTCTATCTACCCCTACGTCCACCGTGTATGATTTTGGGCCTGTTATTCCCACTATGGTTCCTGCAACCCATAGAGGACCGCTGGCATAATTGCGAGCGAACACCGGGGACCCGACCTGAAACTGCCTTAAGCCACAGGTCTCTCCCTTAAAGTTTTCGTGCGAGTAGTTAGGGTGAAGCCTGTCCAACACGCACCGGAGCTTCCTCCCCATGAGGAGCTCTGCTGGGCTTCTCCCTGTTGCTGTGCATGGTGATGCATGCTGAACTGCAAGGAATTGATCTATCCTGGCCTGCCAGTCCCCATTGTCTAATCTGGACAGTGCTTCCTTGGCTGTCCTGACAAATCGTTCAGCCAATCCGTTGGAAGCCAGGTGAAATGGAGCTGATAGGGCATGGCGGATTCCCAGGCCGGCCAAGTAACCTTCGAAAAGGGTTGCTGTAAATTGAGGCCCGTTGTCCGATACCAAGGTATCCGGCAGGCCGTGGGTGGCAAACAACTTCCTTAGGGCCTTGATAACGGCCTCGGCCGTTGTAGATGGCATTAATACAATTTTGAGCCATTTTGAGTAGGCATCCACAACTATTAAAAACGTTTGGCCATGGAACGGGCCGGCAAAATCAATGTGGATCCTCCCCCATGGGCCTTTTGGTTTCTCCCACTCTCGGATGGGCGCTACTGGGGGATCGGGGCGAGACTCCTGGCAGGGTCTGCACTTCCCCACCCACTCGGAAATGACCTGGTCCTTGTTGGGCCACCAGACATAGCTGCGGGCTAAACACTTCATCCTAACGATGCCCGGGTGCCCTTCGTGCAGTAACTCCAAAACCCTATCCTGTAGTTTCGTTGGAATTACCACTCTGTCACCCCACAGTAAGCACCCCCCTTGCATAAACAGTTCATTTCGTTGGTTGGCAAACCCTTGGTACTCCTCCCCAACCACCTTGTCCGGCCACCCTTTCAAAACCCAACCCATAACAGTCCGGATAACTGGGTCTCTATTTGATGCTTTCGCCACCTCGCCGGAGGAGATGGGCCCCAAAGTTAACGTGTCCAACAAAAGGACAGAGGCTTCCGGCGTTGGGTTGTCCAGCAGGTCGGGAAGGGGGCAACGGCTAAGGGCATCCGCATGACCCAGGGTTCGCCCAGGTCGATGGACGAGCTGGTACGAGTAGGCTGATAAGAAAATCGCCCATCTAGTCAAACGGGGGGAGAGGGCAGCGGGGGTTGGCCTGTCGCCTGCTAGCAGTCCTAGCAACGGTCTATGGTCAGTCACAAGTTCGAATTTTCGGCCATAGAGGTATTCGTGGAACTTCTTAACCCCCGCAATCGCAGCCAGAGCCTCTCTGTCCAATTGGCTATAGTTTCGTTCTGTGCTGGACAGAGTTCGGGAATAGAAAGCAATGGGCGCCTCTAGGCCGTTCGGCAGTCTATGGCCTAGGACGGCACCAACTCCTACGGGGGAGGCGTCACAAACTAAGACAAGCGGCAGCTCTGCATTGTACTGTATTAGGAAACTGTCCTCAGATAGGAGTCTTTTCACTGCCTCAAAAGCGGCTGCTTGCGGTTTCCCCCAGACCCATGGTACATTTTTTCCTAAAAGCTTGTGCAGGGGATCTGCAACCGTGGCTTTATCTTTTAGGAACATTGAGTAGAAATTGAGCAGTCCAAGGAAGGCTTGGAGCTCTGCTTTGGATTTGAGGGCTGGAGCGCTCTTAATAGCTCTCACCTTGCTCTCGGTAGGGTGGATGCCTGTGCCGTCCACCCTGTACCCCAGAAATTCTACAGAGGGGACCGCTATCCTACACTTGTTTCTTTTAAGTCTTAGTCCCGCCTCTCTGAATCTGAACAGGACGTTCCATACCCTGTCCCCCAGCTGGTGTTCGTCTTGGGCGCTGACTAAGACGTCATCGAAATAGGGCACCACTCCTGGGAGTCCTTGCAACAGGCGCTCCATGGTGCTTTGAAATAAGCCGGGTGCGATGCTCACCCCAAATTGGAGCCTGGTGCATTTAAATGCACCCCTATGAGTCACGATCGTTTGCGCCTCTGCCGTGGCGTCGTCGACCGGTAACTGTTGGTAGGCTTGGGCCAGGTCTAATTTGGCAAAAATTTTTCCGGGGCCCAGGGAGTGTAGTAGATGGTGCACGATCGGCACCGGATAGGCGCTCGGCTGCAAAGCCTTGTTGATCGTGCACTTGTAGTCGGCGCAAATTCTGATTGAGCCGTCGGACTTAACTGGGGTGACTATAGGGGTCTCCCACTTAGCATGGTCAACGGGGACCAACACCCCTTGCTTAATCAGTTTGTCCAGTTCTGCATCGATCTTCGGTTTCAATGCGAACGGCACTCGTCTGGCCTTCAGTCTTACTTGGGCTACGTTGGGGTCTAAGTTTAGTGAAATAGGGGTCCCCACATACTTGCCCAATGTGTCCCCGAAAACGTCCTGGAACTCGGACAGGAGGCTGTCTTTCAGGGTTGACTTGGACATCAGGTGGACGCCGGTGAAGCCCATGCCGAGGGCTTGGAACCACCCCATGCCCAGGAGGCTAGGAAGCTGCTTCGTGACGATGGTCAGCGGCAGGTCTCTTTCGTAGTCTCCATAGGTGACCCGGAACGTGCCCACGCCTTCAAGGGGGACTCGGTTCCCCTGGTAGTCTAGGATGCGTAGTCTCTGTCGGGAGAGTTGATCCTTCTGGAACGACGGCAGGAGGGTCTTTAGGGTCGTCCACGACATTATGGAGAGAGCTGATCCGGTGTCGATCTCCATCGAGCACGGCCTTCCGTTGATCTCGACCACCGTGCTGACTTTGTCCTCGACCGTCGTGCTGGCCTGGTCGATGTGCATGCTGCGGCCATCTCGCGGTTCAAATTCGCGCCGTTTTTTCATGCCGCCTTCTCTCGTTGGCTGCTTCTGGCGCGCTGATTCCGGTTGGCTGCGGCGCTCACGTGGTTTGTGTCTTCTGGGCAGAATGGCTCTGCAGACTCGCGCCAAGTGCCCTTTCTTCTCGCAACGCCTGCAAATAGCCTCTCTGTATTTGCAGGACAGTCTATCATGGTGCCCGCCACAGCTGGGACAGCTTCGCCGGGGGCTGCCAGTGTCTTTTCTCTGGTGCTCCGTTCGGAAGACGTCCTCATCCGACTCGGACTCCGAGCTGGATCCGGCGTCTTCTCTGTGCACCGGGGCAAACTTGGGGCTGTCTTTGCTGGTCAGCGGACGCTGCAGCGTTTCAGCGGCCTTTGTGGAGGCTTCATGAGCCCTGGCCTCGTCAAGGGCTCCGGCAAGCGTCAAATCAGGCTTGGCGAGCAGGCGCCGTTGCAGCCTAATGTCCCGAACACCACAGATTAGTTGTTCAAGCAACGCATCGTCCAAGTCTCTGTAGTCGCAATGGGTTGCGGCTTTTCTCAGGCTGGCCATGTACGCGCTGACCGGCTCTCCCTCTCGTTGAACGCGCTGCCTCAGTTGGTATCGCTGCACGAACTTGGAGGGGACGGGAGCGTAGTGAGCCCGGAGAGTTGCCATCAGGGTGTCCCAGGAGACTGTTTGAACCGGCGTTGGCTCACACAGTGACTCGGCCATCTCGAACACGTCCGGTCCACAGTGGCTTAGGAATAAGGCTCTCTTTCGATTAGCCGAGAGGCCCTGCATGTCGCTGGCTTCTAGCGAGCATTCAAACCTCGTTAGGTACGAGACCCATTTTTCACGGGTCGGATCAAAAGGCTTGGGCGGAACGTAGGCAGACATGTTCGGTATGCCTCCTGTGGTTCGCCTCGTCGCCTAGCTGAAGCTCGTGGTCTCACTGGTTGGCTTCTTGTAGCCTCAATCCCACCTTCGTCGCCAATGAAGTGGTTCGGGAATGACGAGAGGCACAAGCAAGCAAGTGACAACAGCTCTTTAATATACAGTGAGACTTCAGCAAAAACTCAGGGGCTGCAGTCCTCCTTATATACAATCCAGGAGGGACTGTCAGCCAATCAGAAACGTATGCAGGTTTGAATCTCCCGCTTAAAAATATCAATACATAACATAAACAAACAAAAGTAGGGTTTCCCTGTATTTGTACCATTGTAACTGATTTCAAATGTATGGTAACTGAATTGTAAGTTCACTATTACTAACAATTTTAATTCAATACATATTTTAATGTATTTGACAGTTATTCTCTGTGCTATATATTCTGTTTTGTGTTAAAGGCTGTCAGAAAATAATTTCTCCTTTTATCAGGAGCAAAGCAAAATAAGATTAATCAGATTGTGGTTCTGGATGGGACTATATTTTCTATATCTGCAGTTTCTTCTGGTCATTTATTGCTTTCCAAACACATTTTGGGGGGTTCAAGTTCTAAAGCTTGAAACAGCTTACCAGAATTTAGGGGATGCTAGTCTTCTTTGAAATGTTAAACAAATGTGTTTCAATAATGGATAATTATCTATCAATCTATCTATCTGTCTATCTGTCTATGTATGTATGTATGTATGTATGTATGTATGTATGTATGTGTCTGTCTGTCTGTCTGTCTATGTATCTATCTATTTGTCTGTCTGTCTGTCTGTCTATCTGTCTATCTATCTATCTATCTATCTATCTATCTATCTATCTATCATCTGTCTGTCTGTTTGTCTGTCTGTCTGTCTGTCTGTCTGTATCTATCTGTCTATCTGTCTATCTGTCTATCTATCTATCTATCTGTCAGTCTGTCTGTCTGTCTGTGTATGTATGTATCTATGTATCTATCTATCTATCTATCTATCTATCTATCTATCTATCTATCTGTCTATCTGTCTATCTATCTATCATCTATCTATCTATCTATCTATCTATCAATCTATCAATCTATCTGTCTATGTATCTATCTGTCTGTCTGTCTGTCTATCTATCATCTATCTATCTGTCTGTCTGTCTATCTGTCTATGTATCTATCTATCTATCTATCTATCTATCTATCTATCTATCTATCTATCTCTGCTGAGAACATGAATAGATTGGATTTGTTAAACCTATGATTTCCTTTCAAGAATACAAAGCAATGGGATGAACAGTTCACAAGAAACTGAGCAAGGCAGCTAGAGTAAGATAATGTAAAGTAATTTACAAATTGGATTAAAATATAGTTCCCCATATTCTATAAATTTAATGTCTTGGAATAAAAAAATATTTTTTTAAAAAAAGTTTTAAATCAATAACAGAATAACAGAGTTGGAAGGGTCCTTGGAGGTCTTCTAGTCCTGCTCAAGTAGGAAACCCGATACCATTTCAGACAAATCTCTTGTTAAAAACCTCCAGCATTGGAGCACCCACAACTTCTGGAGGCAGTAATTGTTCTGTCAGGAAATTTCTCCTTAGTTCTAGGAAATGAATACAACAGAATATAGCAACTATCATTGCAATATTATGGTTCAGTTACTATCTTATACATATACTATTATTATCCTTGGTATTGAATGATTTTTAAAAAAATAAATAGCTCTTAGATGTTATAGATGACAGCCAAGGAAAACTTTTCCAACCTTATATTGTGTGCCAATTTCTTTTGGGAGTATAAAAGAAGAATTGTTACTGAAGAAATTATAGTGAAAAAACCCACCTTCTTAAACTTCAAATATATACTTTGGGATCTCACTACAGATAGTAGGTTTTCATTTCTTCAGCTACACACAAAGGGTCATTGCTGTTCCAATTGAAGAAGTTCACTAACAGCAAGACGTATCTATAAAGTCAATATATAAAAGTTCATTTTTTATGTTCATGGTTTAAATGTACACAAGAGACAAAAACTTTATAATTAGATATTTCAGCCTTTGAAAATAAGGAAATACATTCAATCCTACCAGGAAGAGACAATAAATTATCACCTATGATAGCCTTTCTCAACCTGAGGCCCTTTGGCATTGATGCAATTTTGGGAGTGGGTGTGGGGGAGAGCACCAGGATAGAAGATTGACCTCTTTTTGTTTTATTTTGACTTCTTATTGTTCAGTAAATGAACAGGGAATCTCCTGGTAACAGAAATAGTAACATCATGCACACTTTTAAGCAGATAATATGGGAAAATCCGGCAAGCAGTTATGCTGAATCTCATATCACACAACTTCCTCAACAATTTCAGGAGTTGTATTTTACATCAGCTACTAGCACAGTAATGGCAAACTTATGGCATGCGTGCCCAAAGTGGCACACAAACCCATGTCGCCCAGCACACGTGGCCTTGCCTGTTTGTCTTTCAGGTTTCTGGCACACATGCATGTGTGATGATCAGCTGTCCTTCATGCATGCGGCACTGCTGAAAACTGGTGTGCACATGCACGCTGGCCAGCTGATTGTCGGGTGTGCATGTGTGCTAGAACCCGGAAGTTTGACTTTTCCGGAGCGCAATCCCTTCGCGCATGTGGCAGTGCTGAAACCTGGCTGGCACGCACCCAACTGATTGTTGGGTGCGCATACACACTAGAACCCAGAAGTTTGGTTTTTCCGGAACGTGGCCCCGATGAGCATGCGGCAGTGCCGAAAACCTGCCTGCACATGTGGGCCAGCCAGCTGATCGTCGGGTGTGTATGCACACTAGAACCCACAAATTCGGCTTTTCTGGAGCGTGGCCCTGACGCGCACTCACACGTGTGCGTGATGTTTCTGCGCGACCTTTTCGGCACCATACTAGCAATAACAATAGCAATAGCACTTAGACTTATATACCCCTTTACAGTGCTTTATAGCCCTCTCTAAGTGGTTTACAGAGTCAGCATATTGCCCCCAACAATTTTGGTCCTCATTTCACCCACCTCGAAAGGATGGAAGGCTGAGTCAACCTTGGGCCTGATATTTGAACTGCCAAATTGCAGGCAGACGGCAGTCAACAGAAGTAGCCTGCAGTACTGCACTCTAACCACTGTACCACCATGCCTCATGTGCTTATAAACTTGTGAAATATTGAGAAAAAGAAAGAAAGAATGTGTTATACCTATATAGCAAATGTCTACATCCATTTCAAATATTGGAAACATGCCCAAATGAAAATAAATAAATAAATAAATTCATGGGTTATTTTCCCTTTCCTTTAAATTAGTAAGGGGAAAAAAGCTATTACTGCTCATTGCACCTTATTAAAAGGATAATATTGGAATTAAGTAAATGTTACTTATTTGTGCTATATACCTCACGGTTAGCTGTTGTGCAATATAAGCACAGGAGGAAATTTATTCTGCATTTACTCAGATTAATAATGAAATGGGAAAAAGGGACTTTAAACAGGACCCTTTTCTACAGCTTCAATTCCTCAAGACCTCAATTAGCACTTGGGTGACCTGAGATGCTGAATTCTTTTCAGAGCATGAACCACAAGAAAAAAAGCAATGATGAAGTCCAGTTGGATGATGTCGGCTGACTCTGTTGTCCTTTTTAAAGAGAGAAGCACTGGTGCTCTCTTTGATTGTCTTGAACAAAAATATATATATATATATATAATCAGAGACAGATTTTGTGTTCCTAGTAAAAATGGAATTTCTGTGAAGGGAAAGACTGTTCTTAATACAGTCTTCAAAAAGAAAAACAACTTCATTAAATACAAATGCCTGAATTTAAATGCTTATGTAACTAGATTGCACTCAAGTTGACTATAAATGTGACTGAAGATTGGAAAACTTCCCCATACTCATAGTTTTAAACATAATTTCTGTAAAGGACTATTTAAGACAAAAAAAATTTGTCTACTGGACTTGCTAGCATTCAACACTTTAAAAGGGTACTAGAATATCAAATGAAAATCTCATTAAGACAATACTTCCTGGTATCATTTAGAACATGAAAGGACATCATTGTTTTTTTAAATAATAATTTTATTAAAAATTACAGTTGAAACAATAAAAAGGAATACAAACCAAAGAATAAAAGAAGAAAAATGGAAGAAAAAATAAGAATATAGTAAACAAAGCAAATAAATAAATACATAAATAAGTAGCTTCCCCCTTCATCACAACAAATGTAAACAATTTTAGTAACTTATCGCCTTCTCTTAAAATACAACATATGGTCTTTTCTTCACATATCTTATCTCTTATCTATAAACAAATCCTTAAAGCCTTGCCACATTTCAGTCATGATGTCAGCAAAAATTCAAAAGAAATTGGGGAAAGCTACAGTATTAAAATTTGAGTCTGAATCAGGGTAACTCTGGCTACCATATTTTTTTCTTCCTGATTAAATTGAGTTTTATCCTTGAATATATTTGGGTTTTTTCTTGTTTAATAAACAACATTTAATATAAGATTGGTCCATAAACTTACCCTCATTAGATATGATTTCCCTATGTATTCAAAACATACATAGGCAACTGAACATATTCTACTTTGACTGAAGAAGTATATTAATGGATTAAATTGAGCATGTTTGATTCTAATTATTTGGAATTCCTAATTGTATGGGATAATTGCATGAAGCACCTGCCTACCGGTATACTCTAACTTCCAGGTTAGCCATGGAACCGGTATTGATGAACATTTCGGGATATTACAAAAATTTTTTTTCAATATTGTTCAAACAGCTATGACTAGTGTCTCCCACAGGCCTTTGCCTCTTTTCTTCCAGAAAATTCCATTTCTCAGAAAGCAGTTTAGTCACATTTCAATAGTTTAAATAGTTATTTTTTTTTAAAAAAAATGATTTGTATGCCGCCCTTCTCCGGAGACTCAGGGCGGCTTACAATGCGTTAAGCAATAGCCTTCATCCTTTTGTATATTTTATACAAAGTCAGCTTATTGCCCCCACAAACTGGGTCCTCATTTCACCTACCTTAGAAAGGATGGAAGGCTGAGTCAACCTTGAGCCTTGGAGAGATTCGAACTAGAAGAAATTGCAGGCAGCTGTGTTAATAACAGGGTGCGTATACCACTGTACTATCAAGGCTCTTCTTTATGTCAAGTATATGCAAGCCATTGGCACATGTGTCATATATTCCACAAGTTATATGAATAAGAGAACCAGTTTAGTATAGTGGTTAAGGCATAGGGCTACAAACCAAGAGACTGTGAGTTCTAGTTCTACCTGAGGCAGAAAGCCAGCTGAGTGATCTTGGGGCAGTCACCATCAGCCCTAGGAAGGAGACAGTGGCAAACCACTTACTTCCAAAACAGACTAACTTGAAGGATATGGTAAGCAATAAAGCGTGATCATAATGTCTGGGTTAACCAAATCTAATCACAGCTTATTATAGTTTATTTTAAACGAGTCTACAATTAGATAAGTAAACCAAGCCTGTGTGAATCAGGGAAAGATATTCTGTTTTTCTGCAACATTTCTTTGGTTATGCCTTCCATCATCATCATCATCAGCAGCAGCAGCAGCAGCAGCAGCAGCAGCAGCAGCAGCAGCAGCAGCAACAGCATGACAAAGTAGCAACAATAATGTGCTGGAAGATCTACAATAAATATCATTTGCCTGGAAGAAAGAAATGGTGGCACCATAAAACAAAGTCATATAAAATGAAGTTAAATTGCTCTAGGACTTTAGAATTCAAATAGACAGGCACCTGCCACATAACACCCCAGACTTAACAACTGTTGATAAGAAAGACAAAAAAGTCTGGATAGTGGACATGGCAGTACCGAGAGAGAGCAGAGGATAGACAAGAAAGAAGTGGAGAAGATAACAAAATACAAAGACCTGCAAATAGAAATAGACTGACGATGGCAAAAGCAAACAAAGGTAGTATCAATAGTACTAAGCACCTTGGGTGCAATCCCAAAACAACTGGAGCACCCTTTGAACATCATCAGCATTGACAAATTCACCATCAATCAATTGCAGCTGTACACAGAACATCTTACATCCTGCAACATCTATAACATAATCAAACGTCCACATCTGCCTATCCCAGGTCCTTGGAAAGGACTCGATAGTTAGATAAAAATGCCAAAGCCAGTCTCATCATCCAGCTGACTGTGTAATGAACCATAATAATAATATCATAATAAAAGCTTCTGTAGCATAATAATCAGATTTAAAGAATATTTTCTACTGATAAACAAGAGGTTTTGACTATTGAGTTCCATAATTTAAAACATAAAGTCTGACATCAGCCTCAGTTAAAGATAAACGGATTCTCTGTTTAAGTCTACTAACAATGAAATCCTTAATTCTTCTCACTGTTGATAGGAAGCATGTATGTCATAGTCTTTGTAGACTATGATGTAAATAGGGAGGTCAAGATGTGTCTGGAAGGGCATGCTAGAATAACAGGTCAATTTAAATCATCTGTAGAAAAATGTCTTCTTCAATTTCTCTAAATTTCTGACTATATAGCACCATCTAGAGGCAAGCTATTACCTATTCAAGTGTACATATTCCACTAAAATCAAAAGATCTATATATTCATATGCTTTGATCTTATTACTCCACTCCAGAGATTTTCATCATTAAGCTGTGATGTTACCTGAGAAACATGTGGCAGACGCTCGGTCATAAGTCAGCTTTTATTCTTGCTATTTATTCAAGCCTTCCTTCTATTTGCTTATGCCCTTAATCTGTTAATATGTAGTTTTATTATATAAATTAAAACCTTATTACATGAAGACATATGGTTCAACAACTATAATCAGTTGAAATGCAGATATTCTCGATTTTTTAGCCAATATGTTTATCCTTAGAAAGTTTGACCTTTCCATGGAAAAACTTGCAGAAAAGGCTAAATTGATTAGATAGGGAACAATAGCTACCTTTATTGGATATTTTGATGAAAATTGGTAAAAATAAACAGGTGATTTCTGGATTTATCAATTAATATGGGTTGGATATGGGGAGAGGGGAACCATGGTATGTAATTTTGAAGGGGGTAAATGATTTCATGTATATTTATGGCTGTTGTAAAATAGATTGTGTCTTTTTGTCTTCTGTTCCTTCTCTTCATTCTTCATTGTTCTCAACACCTTTTTCTTTTTGTTCCTTATATCTTTTTCTATATTGCTTTGTGTTTACCTTTTAATCTTGTGAAAATAACTTTAATAAAACACACACACATATACTCACTCACAAAGAAATAAGGATACAAAGACACACAAAAAAGTCACAAGGACGACCCAGGATCAGGAGTAGTTAACCTCTTGCTCATAATGCTATATCTTTAATGGTAGAAATCTCTAGAAGGGAACAAGCATCTCCGTGTCTCCAGAATTATTTCTTCATGCAGAGCACATCTGAATTATTCTTTTATAAATTTAATTTTAAAAACTTAAACAGAAGTACCATACCTCAAAGCAGGTTGCCGAATCCAAACGTCAACTTACTTTGTGAGAGGACCACAAGCATGTGTACAAAATGAAATTGATTGCGTTGTTGGATAAATTCCTTAGTTCCCTCAGCATTTTCCCCCCTTTTCAGTCACCAGACTGACAATGTTCACGTCTGCCCTTCTACTCAATCAGGATCCCATTCTTGAAGTTTCCAATAGCTTTATTAAGCCTCTGTAGTCTAGTCAAACACACAAAGAATCAGTTTGGCAATTTTCCTTGGGCAAAACCAAAGCTTATAAATACAGGATCAAGCAAGCTTATTCAGACAGTTCAGATACAAGGAAATACAGGGGAAAAAATTATCCTGGTTGCTATAAGCATCTAGTCAGTTTTATTTATGCCTGCACTACTAAGAAACACAGAAGTCTTTTATTTGAGATCGTACAATTAGCAGTTAGCTTTGGAGGAATTCTATTTGCAATAGCAGTAACTAATGCTTGGCTATGAAATTAGCCACATTAACTTTCTGTGTGGGTACCTTAACTTTCTGAGTAAGTGACTTCCATGTTTGAAGACAAAATGGAGTTAGTATAGCTAAGTAGAGTGGTATCCCTAGGTACAATCCCATGTATTCATCTTCCATAGTTCTCATGTGCCCAGGGGTGGGTTCTAAATTTTTTACTACCAGTTCTGTGGGCGTGGCTTATTTTGTGGGCGTGGCTTGATGGTCATGTGACAATTATTTAGGATTTAGCAGAGGTACTGGTCTACCAGGCTTTTAACTGCTTGCAGAGCTGTACCGATCTACTCATGTATTTTTGCAGGCACTGGTCTACCCATTTATTTTTGCAGGCACTGATCTACTCATGTATTTATGCAGGCACTGGTCTACTCCTGTATTTTGGCAGGCACTGGTCTACTCCTGTATTTTGGCAGGCACTGATCTACTCATGTATTTTGGGAGGCACTGGTCTACTCAGTTGTTTTCTTTTAACACTGATCAGCTGTAGGGTGGCCCTTTGAAGCCCTGTGGCAAGAGTTTAAACAGTTTTTTTTCCTCTAGCCATCAGCTGGGACTCAGGAGGCAGCAATAGATTGGGGGTGGGGCCAAATAAAAGGTAAGAATAACGCAGGGGGGCAGGGGGGCAGAACTGGTTCGGTGACATCATATCATCACCGCTACCAGCTCGGGGGAACTGGCTGAACCGGGAGGAACCCACCACTGCATGTAACTATATCCTTGATGGGGGTTTTTCCCTTGATAAATAAATACTGTCTGTTTATCCCTACCATGGTAGTACTCTGTTTTTCCCCAAAATAAGACATCCCCTGATATTAAGCCCAATCAGTTTTTCGAAAACATGGCAATAAGGCCAAGCGCTTATTTCAGAGTTCAAAAAAATATAAGACAGGGTCTTATTTTCGGGTATTTACAAAACCACAAGCTTCCATAGTAATTATTTTTGGAAAGAACCTACAGATATACGGTGAACCTCTCCAAAGTTCTCTATGCTGGTTTCAGGTGCACAGAAACAGAACTATTAAGTCTCCTGAAAATTTGCATTTTTCTTTGGAGACTTGGCTAGCCATACCAACATTATCACTGTCCGTCTCTTAATTGTGTGAACTTATACCCCAAGGCCTTTTCTGACATAACAAAAGAATAATAGCTTTGATACTACTATTTCTGAATGCCATCACCCTTGGATAAACCATACTACTATAGAGAAACTCTGGCATCACACATTTAATTGGCCAATATATCCTTCTTAGGACAGCCAAGAAAGGAGAAAACATTTCTTTGCTTGTTCTTGATTTTGTCTGCCAGAGAACAGTGCTATTCTTGCCATGTGTGTGGAGGGGGAGAGAGAGAGAGGGTGGGAGGGAGGGAGGGAGGGAGAGAGAGAGAGAGAAAGAGAGAGAGAGAGAGAGAGAATGTCTACTATATATGTGTGCATGTATCATTATGCTACTAAATTTTTCATGGTTACAGCCTTTCATTGGGTGAAACAATGTATCATAGGGCAAAACATTTTGAACCAAGGTACCTCAAATGGGATAACTTACAGAATGTGTGCAAAATCCAGGCCACATGATTCTCACAGGCCTGAAATTTGGCAAATTGTATAGAACACTTTATGACATAAAAATCACCATAAAGCATTTGTGACATAATACAGAATGTTATAAAACATTTCATGTGGTCAGCTTCTGATATTTGACTGTGTTATACAGTTCAACATGGGCTATTTTCAAGACAGATAAACCTCTCTGTATATATCCCTGAATTTTAAAGAACTTTTGTGGAAGGCATTGAAGAATGTAGTAAAGGAATATCTTTGAAATAATAGATTGCTTAGTTTGTGTGTGCATGGGTCTATGTTTGGGTATATGCACTTTCAATTTGGAGGTACCATCAGCCCTTTTAGAAACAAAGAACATCTCCATCTAAGAATACTAAAATCATAGATGCCAAATGAAATGAGAGGAAAATCTCATTTTCAGAAACATCAGCATAAACTATGGAAAGGAAAGGGACAACAAAATTATTACTTAGCATGCTGATCCAGTTTTGAAATAACACATTTCAGACATACTGAGTATAGGAGAAAGTTCAAAACTCTCATGCAAGAAATATTAGTTGCTAATATGTAAATTTTTAAAGAAAAACATCTGTATAATGGCACATACATTCCAACCTGGTGCTATTCAGGGATAGACAGAAATTCTTGCTGAAGGGAGACAGCTGTACCTTTCACAGAGGTATGTTTGGAATGCAATGTCAAAATATAGATTGGGGCTTGAAATTAAAACATATGATTAAACACCGGGTGATTTCCAAGAATGTATGATTTTGGAATGACAATGTTGCAGGCATTCTGCCCATAAAATCTGTTCTTCCAGATGATAGCTGGAAAATTAATACTTCCAGATGGAGATGCTCTTCATTTTTAAAGGGGCTGGTGCGCATACCCCAATCTTATTTTAAAACTCAAATGCATCCAGCGTATTGCAGTAAGCACTTTGGAGATAACAGCTATGGACTATGGAAATTGAAGTCTGATATATTTGGAGAGGTGGAACTGGTATCTGGCAAGTATTGGAAACATCCACTTATAATTTTAGAATACCCAAGTGTGTGTTTCCAAATGACTTTATTTTGGCCTTAGGAGAATCGTCGGAGAACTTTGTTGTAGATGACTTTATTTTTGCATTTTGTATTTTGATGGTTTTATGATTCTAGTATTTTAAAATTTGGCATGATTCTGAGATATGGTTCTGGGATTAGAAACTATAGTTAATCCAAACTGACTTTTACAGAATGGATTCTTTAGTATAAGCAAAATCAAGGGTTAGTTCTAAGCATTATTAAACAGCAATTTTTACTCTCTTTTTAATAGATTTGAAACCATACCATGAAATAGCAATAGTACTTGGACTTATATACCACTTCACAGTGCTTTATAGCCCTCTCTAAGCTGTTTACAGAGTGAGTATATTGCCCCCAACAATCTGGCTCCTCATTTTACCAACCTCCAAAGGATGGAAGGCTGAGTCAACCTTGAGCCGGTGAGACTTGAACTGCCAGAAGTCAGCAGAAATAATTTGCAGTATTGCATTCTAACTACTGTGGCACCAGCGGTGAAATCTAATTTTTTTTGCTAACGGTTCTGTGGGTGTGGCTTAATTAGTGGGCGTGGCTTGGTGGTAAGGTGACTGGGTGGGCGTGGCCAAGTCAATGTCACTTCTTTGCCCTTTTTTAACCTACAAAACACAACACAACACAACTGGCTCACCCACAATGTAAAAGCAGCTGTGCTAGACCCAAAATGGCCCCTGCAACAAGCAGGAATCTCACACAGCCACAAAAAGCCCCCCCAAAAAAACAACTTTCACACTTTACACACACACAACACAACACAACACAACTGGCTCACCCACACTGTAAAAACAGCTGTGCTAGACCCAAAATGGCCCCGCAACAAGCAGGAACCTCACACAGCCATAAAAAGCCCAAAAAAACCAACTTTCACACTTTACACACACAAAATTCCACATACAGCTTTGTGAGATTTTGTGGGTTTGTGTAGTTAGAGTGAAACACCACAGAAATCTCAGAAAGGTGCACAAATATTATTTTATTTTAATTTATTTTTATTTTTATATAAAAGCAGCTAAATTTAAAACTTCCTAAACTTTAAATGGCTAGATCTAAAAAAAGAACAACTAAAAAAAACCCCAATTAACTATTTATATAAGTGGTCTTCCGGGTGCGATTCAAGGTGTTGGTTACCACCTTTAAAGCGCTCCATGGCATAGGACCCGGGTACCTCCGAGACCGTCTTCTGCCACCAATAGCCTCCCACCGACCAGTCCATTCCCACAGAGAGGGTCTCCTCAGGGTGCCATCAGCCAAGTTATGTCGGCTGTCGACACCCAGGGGGAGGGCCTTCTCTGTGGGAGCCCCAGCCCTATGGAATGAACTGCCCCCGGAAATTCGTAAGATCTCCGACCTCCGGGCATTTCGCTGCGCATTGAAGACCCTGTTGTTCCGCCAAGCCGGACTATCAACACAATAGTTTTAAATTGGGTATTTAAATTTATTGGGGTTTTAAATTTGAGCCACCTATTTAATTATTTTAAATTTTATACTGTTGTTTTGTCTGTGTTTTTAAATAGGCTGTACACCGCCCTGAGTCCTTCGGGAGAAGGGCGGTATAGAAATAAAATTATTATTATTATTATTATTATTATTATTTTTAAAGCTCCCAAAGGGGAAAAAAACTTACCCAATAGAACAGGGGTCTCCAACCTTGGCAACTTTAAGACTTGTGGACTTCAACTCCCAGAATTCCTCAGCCAGCTTTGCTGAGAGTTGAAGTCCACAAGTCTTAAAGTTGCAGATAGAGCTGCTCACTGATGAGCTTGATTGCAGGCAGGGAGATTCAGTTGCTTGCTGATGCAATGGATTGCAGGTATTACAGCAAGCGCGTTGCGACCAGCAGCTAAGGTAAGCAAGCTGGAGGCTGGGGGGGGGGGTGGCGGGGGGGGAAAGAAACTTTTTTCTTTTAAATGGGTCTGACAATCCAAGCTGAGTTGCCTGATTAGTAGGCAACTCACCTTGGATCGTCAGAGCTTGGATCGTCAGAGTTTGGCTCATCAGAGCCATTTAAAAGAAAAAAGGGCTCTGATGATCGCACGGCTCAGATGGGCATGGGGGGCGGGGGCAGGGATTTTTGCTACCGGTTCTCTGAACTGCCCGCCGTCATCGCTACCTACTCGCCCGAGCCGGTCCGAACCGGGAGCATTTCATCCCTGGTGCCACCCCGGCTCAATAATTCCATGTGGAAGTTGGCTTAAGTCTTTGTTTCTTTATTCCTCAAAGAAATTATGCTATCAATTATGTCAGATATTTAAGACTATAATGTTAAATCAATGTATCGATCATTACTACAAACAGAAAGAGTGTACAATGGTACCTTGGTACTCATCATTAATTGATTCAGGGAGGTGCAATGAGTACCAAAAATGATGAGTACTAAACAAATATTTCCCATAAAAAATAATGTAATATGTCACAAGGCAGCCAACATTGACAAAATCTAGCTGGTGTGTTGAGTACCAAACAAACAATGAGTACCGGGACAAAATTTTCGCATCAGTATGCGTTAAATATCAAATTTCACGAGTTTCAAAGCAGTTGAACATTAAGGTATCACTGTATATAGATAAATGACTATGAACTAGAAAATCACAAGCTCAGCATTTTGGTTCATCTATAATCTTATCAAGTCATCCTGGTTTGATTTTTTCTGCTGTTTTAATCATCTATGATATTAATGAAACTTTATTCCACTCTCTGGAATCAGTTGCCCCCGGAGATAAGGAGAATCCATGACCTCAATGCCTTCCGTCGTTCCCTGAAAACCCATCTTTTCCAGCAAGCCGGGTTGGCTTAGAAGAAATTTTTAAATTTTAAATTTTTTAATTAGTTTGTTATTCTTAACTTTCGGCCCAAATCTATATATATTTTTAAATGTTTTAATATTTGTATTCTATGTTTTTTATCTTGGCTGTACACCGCCCTGAGTCCTCAGGGAGAAGGGCGGTATATAAATTGGAAATTAAATTAAATTAAATTATAAATCCTACAAAAAGTAAGCACTTGAATCTCTTGATATATGTTTTCTAACTTTCTAGTGCAGTGAGAGGCCCATTTTTGGATGGAATTTTGAAAGCTTATTATGGATGTTCTCTTAAAATGACTCCCACTGTATATTAATAAAATGACTGTAAGGATCTCTTTACCAGGAATCAGACTGGTAGACATTGCTTCCTTTCACAGTCATTAACCTTCCAGAATATTTTGTAGCACTGTCTCTTTCTGTCTGAGACTAGGTTTTCAGGCAAACCAGTTGCAAGCTCAGCAGGAGAGAATGCCAATGTTGATACAACATAGATTTGGATTTTTCAATGATGGTACAAACCATGAAAGATGGGCTGCTTTGCAAAGATGGAATTCATCATAGTAAGGAGGGAAAACACAAGAGAGAGAGAGGGAGAGGGAGGGAGGGAGAGAGAGATTTTTAAACCCTCTGTTGGGCTTTGAATTTGAGCTTGTATTCTGATTGGTTGTCAGACTCCCATGGGGCCATGCAGGGGTAACTTTGTAGGTTTTCTTTTGAGTCCCAGGCTTGATTGAGCCTTGCTGGGTGATGCAATCTCCTCAGATACCATGTTGTGAGTTCTGTTGCTAGATGGGTAGAGGGCTTATCCTATCTTTGTTGGATCTTGGGTGAGGGCATTTGCTTTTGAATAGACCTAGCTATCTCTTTATCTCTTAAGTGCTGACATCTGCTGTGGGCTATTGAGGAAGGTGAGTCTGCTTCTTGCCTAAAAACATGTTTCTCCATTTCTCATCCAGGGAGGTATAATATTCTGCCTTTTTAATATTTTCTAGAATATTTCATTTTTCTAGGAGAGGGCTGGGTGCTAACTTCCTACAAAATGTTAACAAATGATTTTAAAAAGCAAAAGAATGTGGCTCCTATTTTGCTTGTCTTTTCATTCAAAGGAAATGATCATTTGAGTAGCATGAACTGGACATGAAGACCACAGCGGAAAATGCATGTCAGTATTAATGCACAAAGGAAATAAAACAGTGATCACTGATTCTCTGAGTCAGTGATATGACATGGACTTGTCTCATAGTTACCTAATTTTGGTTATCCACAAATTTCTTAATAAAATATTACAAAACTCATTATCATTTAAAGATGTGAATATACTGTTGAATAATATATCAATAATTTTACAAGCAGATGGGGATTGCAGCCAAGAAATTAAAAGATGCTTGCTCCTGGGGAGGAAAGCTATGGCAAATCTAGATAGCTTACTAAAAAGCAAAGACATCACCCTGCCAACAAAATGCGTATAGTCAAGGCTATGGTTTTCCCAGTTGCAATGTATGGCTGGGAAAGTTGGACCATAAGAAAGGCTGAGTGCTAAAGAATTGAGGCCTTCGAACTATGGTGCTGGAGAAGATTCCCGCAAGTCCCTTGGCCTGCAAGGCGAACAAACCAGTCAGTCCTAGAGGAGATCAACCCTGACTGCTGTTTAGGTGGCCAGATCCTGAAGATGAAACTGAAATACTTTGGCCACCTAATGAGAAGGAAGGACTCACTGGAGAAGAGCCTAATGCAGGGAAAGATTGAGGGCAAAAGAAGAAGGGGACGACAGAGAACGAGATGGCTGGATGGAGTCACTGAAGCAATAGGCGTGACCTTAAATGGACTCCAGAGGATGGTGGAGGACAGGAAGGCCTGGACGAATGTTGTCCATGGGGTCACGATGGGTCAGACACGACTTCACAACCAACAACAACAAAAATTTTACAAGAATTTTAAATTTATCATGATATTAAGGATTATGGATTTATTAATCACAGAAGGTAGGTAGCAAAAAAACAAATACACTTCAATCTGCAATCCCAAATTTATAAACCTCTGTAATTTATATGTGTTCATTTTGGTTATGAACCAGGTAGCCATCATAACTATGAGATGATGAGTGAACATTACTTCTACGCCAAGGTTATTATTATTATTATTATTATTATTATTATTATTATTATTTAATCTTTAGTGAGATTCACAACCTTTGAGGCTGGTTAATAGCTCAGCAGCTCGAGTCCTAACCAAGGACCTAGGAACTGTTAAGGTATCATCGGAGGATGTAAGTTGTTCCGAGTAAGGTGGTTTTTTGTAGAGTCAAAATGTTCAAGTCCGGCAAATTTAGAATTTCTAAATAGCGGGATAGCCCTTTGGGTATTGCTCCAAGGGCTCCAATTACAATCGGGACAACACACGATTTCTTTTTCCACAGTCGCTCAACTTCAATTTGCAAGTCCCGGTACTTTGTGATTTTTTTCTTGCTGCTTATCTTCAATCTGTGCATCACCAGGTATTGCAATGTCAATGAACCATACTTTTTTCTTTTCAACTATTGTTATGTCAGGTGTGTTGTGGACCAAGTGCCTGTCAGTCTGAATCCTAAAGTCCCACAAGATCTTGAGTTTCTCATTCTCTAAAACTTTCTCAACCTGATGTTCCCAATGGTTTTTGCTGTATTCAAATCCAAACTTCTGGCACAATTTCCAGTGAATGATTTTAGCAACACGGTCATGGCGTTGTAGGTAGTCAGTTTGTGAAATTTTGCTGCACCTACTGATCAGGTGGTCAACTGTTTCATCTTTCTCATTGCAGAGGCGGCATTTGCTATTGGTGGTAACATGTTGAATTTTTGCCTTCATGCAGTTTGTGGCTAGGGCTTGTTCTTGAGCTGCCAAAATAAAGCTTTCTGTTTCTTTTTTCAGTACTCCTGATCTTAACCAGTTCCAAGTTAGTTTCTGGTCAGCTTTGCCTTCAATACTTTTCAAGTATTGGCAATGCAGAGTTTTGCTTTTCCAATTTTCAGCTCATTGCTCAATTACTTCTTTCTTATATTCTGCTTTTGTTTTAGTTGTCTTTAAAAGGCCTCCTTTATTTACTTCCTTAATCATTGGTTCTTCATTTTTCTGGATGTAATCATTCAAGCTGTGTTTTCTTCTTCTACAGTCTGCTTTACTTGTAGGAGTCCTCGACCATCCTCGGCTCTTGGTAAATTTAATCGGTCAACATCACTTTTAGAGTGCAAGGCATGATTCATTGTCATAAGGTTCCTTGTTTTTCTGATCCTCCATATCTCTGGGGGGAGCTCATTCCAGATGGCAGGTGCCCCCACAGAGAAGGCTCCCCCCCTGGGGGCCGCCAGTCGACACTGTTTGACCGACGGCACCCTGAGAAGCCCCTCTCTATGGTTTAATGTTACGTTTTCAAAAATGGGTTAAATCATTTTTAAATGATTTTAAAAATGAGTTTTTGTGTTCTCTTTTTACTGCATCTTTTCTTTCTTTCTTTTAATATTTTGTGTACTTTTTTACCCTGTACATTTAAACTAATTTGAAAAAGTACAGATGTTTAAAGAGTTCATTAAAATAAAAGTGTGTTTCATAACTTTCAACTAACAAATGACACATACAGATCAAGTTCTCACTTCATATATTTCCCATGACAGTTATTGGAAATTATCCCCAAAATATTTCATTTTTTTTTTTACTTTTTCTATATTTAATTGTCTGAGGGGTACACAAAATGCCATAGCTATCACAATTATATCTGTTTTGTTGGAACATGCTGGAAACTGCATCTCTCATTTCCTGAGATGATTTTCA
Organism: Arizona elegans; assembly: GCA_022577455.1. Lineage (NCBI taxonomy): Eukaryota > Metazoa > Chordata > Lepidosauria > Squamata > Colubridae > Arizona > Arizona elegans. The sequence goes on from JAKOOJ010000002.1 coordinate 170,327,395, forward strand.
ATCGGAAGTAAAGAGATAATGCTTGGTAGGAATTGCTATCAGGTAAATATGTACAGGATTACAGCCTAAAACTGACTCTTGAGTTTCTGCCTCATTTACATTTTACTTCATCATTATTAATCACAGGGTAGAGTTTAATATGAAACCGAAACTTTGTTGCCACTTCATTAGCTATTGTCTCATCACTGGATATTTAGCTCTTTCTATTGTGTCAAGCAAATAAAGGACAACGCTTCAAGAATTGGCTTATTTTCAGAGACTGCAAGCGAGCATGTAATTGGGAGGCTGATATTATATTACAAAATCAGAGCAAGTAAATGCAAAAAACCTCATCAAAATAAACAGCAAAATAATTGCTGTGAAACCAAACTCTTAAAGTGGACCTCTGGCTCAAATTTGTTTTCCTTTTAGCTGAATTCTTTGACTGTTGGTTTCCTAATTAAAAAACAAATGTGAAAATTCCTTTTTTCCCCAGATAGCATTCCTGCAAATTAATTTCATACTCAGAATATCTTCAAATCATTATCTCCTACTAATGCTATATCAGTCACTATTAGCAAAAATAGAGTATAACATAAAACGGTCACAAATGTAATATTAGGATACAAAGTGTTGTCGCAATAAAGCTTGTATGCAATAAGCATGTCACATAATATAATCAACTTTTCTTTAACATTATCTGTTACATACATATAATTTACTGAAATTTATAACACTTCTCTAAATAATAACTTATATTATAAGTTATAATATAAGTTATATTATAATAAAAAACTAAGAAGTTTCATGTCCATGCCTGAAAAGGAATATTATCTATGGAATATTATCTTAATCTTACAAAAATCTGCTGTTCATTAAATTTTGATTAATTAACTAAAATGTCACATTAACTTAAGAATTGGCCAGGTTTGTCACTCCTTCCCATATTCTCAAACAAAAAGATGGAGTATTATTATCATAGTTTTCATGGATACTCCCAGATTCCTTCAAAGTAGTTATTAATCTCTGCTTTTACTTTGTTTAAGTGTTTCTTGCTATGACTCTTTTCCATTGGACTGAATCCATCTTGTTCATATATATGGACAGCACATATGTGAATATCTACAGCCCCGGCAATTTTTGCAAAGCTTATCAATCCATGTATTTGTCAGCATCACTGTCAAATATGACATGAAAGTGCCTGGAGTCCTGTAATTCCAGATCTGATTGGAATATAGTTTTGTCAAATTCACAATACTGATCTATATTATACATCAAATGATATACATCAAATGACTATCATTAAGTGTTGTACCTTATGATTCTTGATGAATGTATCTTTTCTTTTATGTACACTTGGTATGCACCAAGACAAATTCCTTGTGTGTCCAATCACACTTGGCCAATAAAGAATTCTATTCTTTCTATATTAATTCAAAACATTATTTTCTAATTTAAAATGTCAAACAAGATATGAAAAAATAGGAGTGATATTTTTTCATTGTTGTTGAGAAAGATCCAAGAGCATAAGTGCTAGATAAAGGAACATTTTATTTCAAGGAGTTGTTGATGATTATTATGTAATATTTTCTGCAAAAAATCCCATCTAGTTTTAATAGAAAAGCTATTTCTTTTGAGGTCAACAGTTTATAGTTCCACTAATGATATTTTTCATTTTTTTTATTTCTTTAAAATGGCTTTTAAAATTCTTATGCTTTTTTCACTTGATTTTTTATTCCATGTTTGAAATTTCCTTTAGAAAATAATTGCAAACTGATACCAGGTTCTGCTGAAAGACCTTAATCACTGCATCTTAGGTATGGAGGCTCAGTTAGTGATTTTAGCCCAGTCATTTTTTCAGTACTTTATTTTGGGGATAAAATAAGATTCCCACCTGAGTAACCTGGAATTGCTGGAGAAAATTTGGGATATGAAGCAAATGAACTAAGTGGGTATGTCTGTGTGTTCCTTTATTGAATATTTAGTCAATGGGTAAATAGCCATTGGTTGGGGATGTTTTAATTTAGAGTCATGCATTGAGCAGTGATTAGACTTGATGTCTCTAAAATCCCATTCTAACCCTATGATTTTGTATGTGTGTGGTGCAAATCTTGAGCACAGAATTGCAGTGCATTTGCTATAAAGAAATGCCAATGTTCTTTTGGAACTCTTGGATTAGATGGCTTAATGTATTCCTCTTTCTGTTACTTTTCTTCTTCTCCTTTGTAATAATTTCTAGAACTCATTAGCTTTCCTTCTTCTCCTTCTCGGTTCAATCTAAAGCCCCACCCGTGACTTGTGGCAAGGCATATTGCACCTGCTACTGTCTCTGCAAATCTCTCTTGGAGATAGCAGGTGAATGGGTTTATGGCTGGCTTTATGATTAGGCAGAGTGAAACAGGTATCTCAGGTGGAAAATAGTGGAGAAATGGGAATGATGGCTAAGTGTAGAAAGTCAGGGATGCATTTGCCAGTCAGTGTGGTATATAATGCTTACTGTAGCATAGAATAAATACTCAGAGCTAAGGCTTACTATCTAGGTTAGATTCTTACATACATTTGGGACAGAGGTGGGTTTCAGCAGGTTCTGACCAGTTCTGGAGAACCAGTAGTGGAAATTTTGAATAGTTTGGAAAACTGGTAGTAAAAATTCTGACTGGCCCTGCCCCCATCTATTCTCTGCTTCCCAAGTCCCAGCTGTTCAGGAGGAAATGGGGATTTTGCAGTATCCTTCTCCTGCCACACCCATCAAACCATGCCCACCAAGCCATGCCACGCCCACCAAGCCATATCCACAGAACCGGTAGTAAAAATTTTTGAAACCCACCACTGATTTGGGATCAAAATATCTTGGTCTTGCAATAGTGGAGCAAGGCTGGAGCAGGTGCTTGACCATATCAGTTCCTGATGCCTGCTCTGATTCCCGGAGTTGTTAATATGGCGTGACAAAGAACAACAGAGGAAATGGATTATAAGAACACATCTATCATTTTTATCATAATAAACTTTATTCGGAAAGACTGTACAAACAGATACAAAAAATGTGACTCAACACATACATAGAATGATTTACTTCTTCCTTCAACAAAATATTTGTGAATGAAGATCTTTATAAGATAAACTGTTAAAAATATGGTAATGAAATCTGGCATCAGACATGTGCAACTATTTTCCAAAGGAAATTCCAATCATGGAATAAGAAATCAAGTGAAAAAGGCATAAGAATTTTTAAAGCCATTTTTGAGAAATAAAAAAAAAGTTAATGGAACTATAAACTGTTGGCCCAGAAAGTATCTACTAAAACTAAATGGAATATTTTGCAGGAAATACTACATAATAATCATCATCAACTACTTGCAATAAAATATCCCATTATCTACTGCTTATGCTCCTGGATTCTTCTCAACAGAATTGACCTACCACTGGAAAGCATTTGACCCTGTTTCATATCCAGGAAGCAACATATTACAAGATTTATTTTAAAAAAATACTTGTACAGAATATTGTCTCAAAAAAAGCAATGAAACTTTTAAATTAGTTGTTTTTAAACAATGACTTTGTAGTTTAAAATATTCAGAAAACATTTGAAATGAAAATGCTTTGGTTAAGAGACATGTTTAAAACATAGTTATGAATGTAGAGCCAAGAAGTTGGATGTAGACATAGAACAATCATCAGACTGGAAGATGACTTTAAGTGCATTGTTTAATACTGTATATTGATCAATTGATGGATGGGTGTTTCTTCAGCAGTCCACATGGCACATCCATTAGGAATACTATTCTCTTATATGTAATTTAAAAAACCCAAAACCCAGCAGGTTTGATTTCATTCTAAACTGGATGTGTACCAGAAATGCAGTACAGAATTGTATATTTTGATATATCCCTTTCAGGGTGACTATTTTTTATTTAAACCCTTTGGCTTTTTTTATTTTGATAAGATGAAGATGGCTTTTCCACCAGTCCTAGGAAAGAAGTGTTAGTGTCATCTACAAAAATGCATAGATGCCTGACTTACATGAGGAATAGATGACATAATTAAATTTTCAAGTTTTATTTTTTATTTCCTTTCCTGGTAATATTTCTGCTAGCAAGATTGTTTGTCCTATTGTTTAAAATAAAGATACTATCAGTGTGGAAGCACCATTGAATTTTATTGGAGCTTATTCCTAGTTTACTATGCTTTATTCTCTATAAACCTAACTGTAAAGACTTATTAATAATTTATATGCTTTGCATGCTTGTCATTTAAGATGACTTTTGTGATTATGGATCTTCCTGGAGGCATGCCTGTTATCACAATATGTCACAATTGCTGCACTTGAAAATGCACCACTACAAATAATATTTGATATTTGGCATATGCATTTGTAATGTGTTTTAAAATAACTCCAAGCAACTGGATTGCACTGAGATTGCATTAATGGTTATGAGGTGTATTAGAAGAAAATTTAATGAAAGCATTTTTGTTTGGGGGTTGATCTGAAATAAATTCTTCAACTTGCAGTGAAATGGGAACTGGATGCTTGCTAAAGGTCATGAAAGCTTCCTGGCTCCTGCTTTATGAATGGAAACCTCTCTTTCACTTCAATGTATACATTGTTTTGTTTCCAACAGTCCAGCCAAGCAATGTTATAGTGGGGATGGGATATTGTGTACCCAAGAGATTTGTCAGATTATTTTCATGGTAAAGGGTAACTTTCAAACCAGCTTTTTCTTATTCCCTTTGAATGATGAAACTGCATAGTACCTGGAATGAAGCCAATTCAATTGTTTGTACTTTGATCTTGAAATTTTCTCTTCTAAACATGTTTTAAGTAAAATTTGGAAATTGGAAACATATCTTGGAAGAAAGTATTTCTGAATGACTGTAGAAAAAGCTACGTGAAAATGTCAATTCTTCAGGACACAGAAAAAATAGAAAGTAATGAAGTATAAGAGGAAAGAAAATAAAGAGCATGGCTGTCAAACTTGCAGCCTGTGGGCTGGATGCATCATGCATCATGCACTGGCCACACCCACTCCCGGTTTAGCAAAGGGGAAAACAGTCACAATATGTCATGTGATGATGCCGTGATGACACGAGTTTGACACCCCTGATATAGAGGTAATTTTTTTCCTTTTCTGAAACCTAAGATGGCCATGAGTAAAACACAGGAAAAAGGGGAAGTTACAATAGCAAGAATAAAAGACAGCAAAATGTAATATAGTAAAAAAGAAAATTTACTGTATATAACAAGTCTAACCAGTCTGAAGATACATATTAAGCCTGATATGCAAAGGAAGCAAAATGGAAACCACTCTGTTTGGAATTAGGAACAAAACAGTCGTAGCTGAAAAAAAAAATCACCAGAAAATTTGGATTGACATTGGTCCAACAGAACAAATGTCAAAATGGCTTGAATGTTCCATATTCAGTCAGAACAAAAATGGAAAACAAAACTCTTATGAAAAAAAATTCATAAACCAATTCTTTGGGTCAAGCAATCAACAGGTTATGACTTTCAGTCAGAATAATGACACCTACTTCTTAGCCAGATGAGGCAACTGGGGTACCCCTGTCAGACACAAATATGGCAAAAGCAACTATGCTGATCTTTTTACATACAGGAAGTATGTAAAAATGATGTTTTATGCTGTTTAATTTTATTTGTAATAACATGCAAGAACATAGCAGAATATACTCATATGCCAAACTTCAACAAGCAAGAGCAAAGCAACATATTTGCATTATAAAACACACCCTGACAGAAGCAAATATATGCAAACAGATGCAAATATATTTGCATACCAAAGTTTACCAAACCAAATGTGATTTACATTCTATTAGCAGTATTTAAATTTACCTAAGCTCAGCAGTATTAATAATACTTGTGGAATAAATACAGTAGTAAATGGAGCTGAGTTGTTAAGTGACTGTCTCATTACATGATGAATTGGTTTTTATTGCGATGAGTATGATTCCTGGTGTTATATATGTAATTGCTATGTGTGCTTTGATTTTATTATTTATTTATTTTATTTTATTTTATTGCAATTTATATTTTAAATTGGATTATACAATTACGTTGTCTATAAGGCTACCCTTGGACCAATTCCAATAAGTAAGCTCTGAAGGGTGGCTTGATTTAAAGAACCTGTTCAAAATGCAACGATTGAGGCTATTAGTTGTTTAGGGCAGGGATACATCTGAAAAGGTGCTTTCAGATCTTTGATTGCCTAATATCTGGAAGGAAATCAGATTCTAAACCTGTTTAATGGAAATGGTATTGTACATATAGAGTTTCATTGTCAGGACCAAGCTTGGAATTTAAATCTGCCCCTATCAGTATAAATTGGATTATGTAGTTCTCGCTTGTTTTTATCTCAAACTGGGTATTTAGAGAGCTGTACTCTGCTCAGAAGCAGCTAAATTGAGCAGCTGATAAGACCTATAAATACATGTACAAGCACTTTTTTTGTTCCCTGTCTACAAAATAAAGCTCAGGGAAAAATATGTGTAACCAATCATCCACTCATGTTGAACTCTTTATTTTTTTTAGCCACTGTCATAAGAAATTCATAAAAGAGAAGTAGCTGACAAACTGTGAGCATGCAATTATGAGCAGTCTCTCTCTTAATTCTATGAATTGTCAAACTATATTCCTTCTTTAACAAAATTTAACTATTCACTTATACTTTGTTGTCTCATCTCCCTTTTTCATTCCCTATCTTCTCAATACAACCTTCTCCTTCTCTCTGGAGACTTTAACTTTCTAATCACTCTGACTTTATGATTTCATTTCTTGATTCTTTTTGCTGGCTTTATCTAGAATAAAGATAAAAATTGATCATGGATTACTTTTTTGGTCCAGTTTTATTGTTACATGGCTCTTTCTAATCTTTGCTAGTCTAGAATTTTGATCTATGGCCTCCTATTCCTTGCATGATTCTAGTAATTTTCTCTTCTGAATATCTAGAAATTCTGGATAAATGATACCACTCCATTGAAACAGTACATAACATAACATAACATAATGTAACATAACATACAGTACATAAAAAACTTAAAAACACAAAAGTACATAAAAACACAAAAGTACATAAAAACATAAAAGTACATAAAAACATAAAGGTACATAAAAACATAACATACAGTACATAAAAATGAAATGGCAAGAAGATTAATTGAGAAGTTAATCATGGTGCAACAAATGCATGGACACTCTGCTGCTAGGGAATCCCCAGGCCTTATGGGGGGGCGGGGAATCATGTTTTGAGGACTCTCTGAAAGGCCATCTGGATTGGGGCTAACCTCACCTCAAGGGAGAAGATGTTCCAGACATTGGCCATCATAGTAGAAAAGTCTTTTGCTTCTTCTCAGATGGGACTCATTAGCAGACAAGACCTGCCACATGCCTCTCCCAATGCCTGTCCCATGCCTGTCCCATGTACCTGATGGGACAGGTAGAAGTAACTGGGGAGAAGTGGTCCCTCAGATAATCTAGTCCCATGCCACATAGAGTTTTAAAGGTTAAAAACAGCATATTAAATTGTACCTGCAAACAAACTGGCAATCAATGCAGCTCACCAGACAAAGATGTAATATATGTCCTTTTAGGAACACTATAACTGCCCTTGCAACCTCATTTTGCACCAACTGAAATCTCCAGATATTCTTTAACGACAGCCCCATGTATAATATATATGTTTAAATACATTTTTGCATGTATATATGCATACATGTATGTATTATTTTGAATATATTTGCCTATCTCAGGTCTCTGGGCAGTCAACAATTAAAAAGCAATATCAAAAAAACAAGAAACAATATAAAAATCATTTTAAAAAAACCATATAAGCACAAACAGCATCTGAGGAACAAAAACCAACAACAATTAACATAATCACCTTCTGCCAAGTCTTTTTTATTTTTTTAGCAAATAAATAAACCAAACAAATAGGTTTCTGGAAAACAAATCAGTCCATATGAAATCTTGGGCATCATTTTTTGTGGATGCAGAATTAAAGTGATATTGTTTAGATAAATGAATGGACCCATAAATGAATAGATAAATTAGCCTTTTCAGTTATGGTAAAGTAATACCTGAATAAATCATTTTATTTATTAAATTTGTATACCGCCCTACTCCCGAAGGACTCAGGGCGGTGAACAGCCATGGAATAAAACATATAAATACAAAATTTAAAATAGATTAAAACGAAATTAAATAATTTGGCTGAACAGATTAAAACCCCAATAATTTAAAACCAAATTTAAAATTTCCATTTAAAAAGGGGAAAAAAAACTTAGGTCAGGCCGGCTTGGTGAAATAGAAAGGTCTTAAGCACGCGACGGAAGGTATGCAGATCCGGGATCCTCCGTATCTCCGGGGGGAGCTCATTCCAGATCGTAGGTGTCCCCACAGAGAAGGCTCTCCCTCTGGGGGCCGCCAGTCGACATTGTTTGGCCGACGGCACCCGGAGGAGCCCCTCTCTATGGGAGCGTACTGGTCGGTGGGAGGCTATTGGTGGTAGCAGGCGGTCCCGTAAATAACCAGGTCCTAAGCCATGGAGCGCTCTAAAGGTGATAACCAAAACCTTGAAGCGCACTCGGAAGACCACCGGGAGCCAGTGCAGCTCGCGCAGGAGAGGTGTTACATGGGAGCGCCATTTCAGCTTTTGAATATTTTTTCATGTAACAATGAGGACCCAGATTGTTGGGGGCAATATGCTGACTCTGTAAACCACTTAGAGAGGGCTGTAAAAGTACTATGAAGCGGTATATAAGTTTAAGTGCTATTGCTATTGCTAATTGCTGTAAATTGATTACTGTATTTTCTTCATCTCAGTCTCAAGCTAGGCTAAACCTTGCTAAAAGCATTAAAATCTAAGAAAACATAAGATGATTTGATTGGAAAGCAATCTCTTGTAAGATAATTCAAAAGGCTTAAAATAGCATTAGGCAGAGATCCAGAATAGCATACTGTATACAATGAAAAGTTGGAACAACTAAGCAAAAGTATTTCATAATTCTTGGAATTGTCATAAAACATAGGATAATTTTTCACCAAAAAAGAAACCCCGACATAAAAATGCCATGAAAGGAAAGGAAATTACAAATGGGACACTTCAAAAGTTTGGCAGTTACCATCACATGATTATCAAGACATCAATGTCCTCATGACTTCCAGTTCCAATAAGCAATGCAAATTTATCTTCAGTGATGCTTACACTCAACTTTGATTCTTTTTACAGCATGCCATGTGCCCAGTTATGAGAATTCCTTGCAGCATTTTTTAAAAACATAAATAAATAATGAATCATGAATCAATGCTAAGAGTCAGAATAAATCTCAATTACTAAACATAATGAATACCTAAATAATGAGTCACAGTCATCCCAAAGTTACAGGAATGTGGTTCTGTCTGGAAAACATCAAAAATGCAAACTACCTCTGCAAACTACTCTCTTAGTATCAGTTTAGTGGAAGACTGCTTTTACCCTATTTTCAGAAACCTGAAGAGCAATTTTTCTCTGAAATGTGGTGTATATTTTTTCTGCCCAAAAGGGCTTTAATCCAGGGCAAAGAAGAGGGTGGGATATAATACTGATTAAAGTATTACATCGTGTTAGACTTAACTTGAATCAAATTAAATATATTTATACTTGCTCTCCGTGTATTTAATACTCTTACATCTTCTACCACATTAGAAATTACAGTTTGGTAGAAACTTTTGAAAGTGCTATGCTAGCCGTACCTAAGGGCTACCTCTCAACTTAAACATCCATGCTCTAAATCTAAAGACTCTGAAAGCCATTTCAGTTTGATATGGATTAAAATTAAGAAGATAGAGGAAATATGGCATGGAAGAAATGGGTGAGAATTGAAGAGATCATGAATGCCTGGTTAGAGTTAGAGCTATGACTTCCTAGTAAGAGGACATTAAAAATATATCAAGAGGACAATACTCTTCAAAAAAAATATAGGGGGAAGTGAAAAGATTGGGTTGGATAACACATGACAGTTGTACATTGGGGAATATTAAAGCCTGGAATCCCTTGCTCCTGGATTCCCACAGATCCCACTAAGATTCCCACAGATTTCCCATAGATTTTATTCCCACAGAATAATGCAGATACGATAGAAAAAGATACTGGAGTGCCATAAGAAAATGTAACTGCTGAGCTTTATTGTGACAGGTGTTACAGTGATTCAGATATGTAGGGTGAATATTCTGCACTCCATTTGGTGCATAATTATCCCAAATGTGTAATATGCAACTGAATGTTTCCATTAAAATAAAATGAAGCATTTTATTTGTTACTAATGTTATTTATTTTACTAGTTTGTAGTATTTTTACTAATTTGTAGTATATTCACAGTGCTCATATTATTATACCATTTATATCTAAATGCCTAGGCAGTTAGAATACAAGAAGTCAGAATATAAAAACACAATGCCTTCACTTTCTTGTTTGAATTAAGAGGTATCAGTAGAAGGTAAACCAGCAAAAGCTAATATGATTGGAAATGCCTTGTCAAATCAAATTTTAAAAAGAAGTCTCCCCTGGTACCCAAATAGTAGAAAACGTGGTACCAGACATGTTACTGAAGTTTGTTATAATGCTTAAGTCTTGGATTGGGAGTGAAATAATCAATGCTCAAGTTGACATTCACCTGTGGAAATTTCCTGGATGGGTGACTTTGAGCTAGTCTTTTTCTCTTAGTTCAACTTACTCACAGCATTGTGATAAAACCAAGGAAATAGGTAAGCTAGCTTGAGAAAGAAAGCAGGATATACAGTATGTTTAATAACTAAATAAGACACATACTCTGCTAGAAAGAAGTTATTGAAGATGGGCTCCAACACAAGTCCAAAAGCTGAGAAGACTAAATCTCTGGTCTGGTGACTGACACAGATTGGATCCTGCAACATTATTCTGGGACATGTTTCATTAGTAAATAAGAAACCCTACAGCTGCTCAAAGGTCTCCTTTTTTATCTGCTTGACCTTCAAAACTAGATGTTTTACCTTTTGTTTTTTAATTTTTTAAAAATTTTTTAATGTTTTTTACAGTTTTTTGTTTTTTGAAAGAGCCTTGGTGGCACAGCAGACTAAAGTGCTGTTAAGTAGCACCAGCTGCCTGCAATTACTGCAAGTTCAAATCTCACCAGGCTCAAGGTTGACTCAGCCTTCCATCCTTTCGAGGTAGGTAAAATGAGGACCCGGATTGTGGGGGCAATAAGCTGACTTTGTATAAAAAGAACACCGCTTGGCGGGGCCGAAAAGCCCTACTAAGCAGGTATATACAAAAGTATGAAGGCTATTGCTTAACACATTGTAAGCCGCCCTGAGTCTCCAGAGAAGGGTGGCATATAAATCGAACCAATAAATCGAACCAATAAATAAATAAATAAAATATGTGTAATTGCAATAGATTAGATGCTTAGATTGTTAAGTGGATCTCAAATTGATTTTGGAATCTTCCTTGTTGCTACTGAAGCTAGCTTAAGCCAAGAACATGACTATTTGCCTAAAATTGTTACTGCAGAGAGTTTTAACTATAGATAAGAACGAACATGATATCTACACTTCCCCTTTAAGCACTGAGATATAAGCACAATTTGCACTGATCCTAACCTTTAATTGGCTAGTTATGTTTGGAAAGTGAAATATGCACTGCCTTGCCTATGACTTGGAAGTAGCTACTTCAAAACCAGGAATTACTCCATTAACCATATACTAGCGTTCATCCTTGCGCTGAAAAAAGTACTTAGAAAAGACTCAAGAAATTATCCATGAAAAGTATTTTGGACTGGTTTTATACTGTATGGAGAACTTCTTTTCATCTTCATCATGGTCATCTTAAGAATTTAAACAATATATTGTGTTCATCCATCCCTCCATTATATAGATAGTCCAAATCTGTGGTACTTAGAATCTATATTTAAAATATGCATTGTGCTACTTTGATTTTTATTTATTTTATCTAATTTAAATCTTTTAGCTTCACCAAATGTTAATAGTATTTTACTTCCAATAAAATCTGAAGAAATTTGGCTATTATGCTCAGCTGAGCTGGTACATATACAGTTACATTTTGCCATTTAAGGTCAAAGATGCAGAATTGCATCATCAGCCTTGTTTTTTTTTTTCCCCTACTCATAAGTCATGCATCATGTAAAATATTCCCTGTGGGAATAAATGTTCTTTCAATTCATGCTTTTCAAAGTATACTTTTAATTAGCTGGGATTGTTTGGTGAACAGTCCTCTATTAGAAGGCTTGGATACTACGGAAAACTTTAAAAACTCACTTCCTATTTGGGGCATTCTTATTATTCAGTCAAATACATCTGATGCATATTATTTTAAATATATGTTTTAAAAAAGAGCCACAAATGTTCAGACATTGCATTTTTGGTCTTTTATTCAATGGTATGAATGAGAGAGATAAGAAATGGCAAGTTCTGGATCTTGAGGGAAACGTTAAAATAAAATTTTAAAATGGGAGAGATACCTTGGCAGGTCTTGAGACATAAAACAGAGCTGACACATCCCCATTTTTAACATAACTGATATTAAGCATATGGAGAGTATTCCTATACGGTTCATGTCACACCAGGAAAAAAATTATTAGCTTGCTATCTTTATAGATTTTTATCTGTCAGCCCCTCAAACAGACAGATGTAACAAATAATCTCCATTTTGCAAGTTAACATTTATTTCTTTAACATTTAGATAATGTTGCTTTCAATTTGAGCCAAAAGTGCATTAGCATCCTTGTTCATAGATTTGCTGAAGTGGGAGCTAGACTTGAAGTCACCTCTGCCTTGATAAAATAAGCAACACACCAACACCTAACAGCTGCAGAAAGAAAAATACATAAATATTCTGTGGTTCTGGAACTGATGGAGGCCAAGGCTACAAGCAAAACTTTCCTTCCTCTGAAAGTTGGTGTGACTTTCAGCCAAACTACACACTACAGCAAATATGTAACATGCAGCAATGTCTCAATTTTACTCTTCAGTTATTACAAGCACAGGGAGACAATTCTTACTGGAGTAGATTAAGAGCAAAGCAGAATTATCTCATAACCCTCTCCTCTACCAGCTCTTATCAGGAAAAACAAAATCACACACACACACACACACACACACACACACACATCACAATGCAGCTATGGAAGTTATGAAATGGTTTCTTCAACAAAAAGGGAACTTTTCCTCCATAAGCATTTGGAATTTCTGGGGCATGTTTAGGAGAAATAATCACCATTTTGATTATAGCTAGGAACAATTTATCATGTGCTACAGGATCAATGACAAACTCCTCTACACCAATGTTCCTGGCTCCCACTTTTTAAGAGGAGTTCTCTAAGGGCTACAGCCTATGCCAATGCCATAAGGGAGCTTACCAACCCTAGTTATACAAGTTCTCTAATTCCAATCATAAAGGTATATACAGCAAAATAGTCCCAATGATCACATATGGTGCAAAACAGTGGGGTTATATAAATGCTCCCATACTGGAACAGGTACAATTTACTTTTCTGAAATGTATCTTGGAGGTGGATAAGTCTATAAATATAGATCTGTCTCAACTTATGCAAGGATCAATGGTGAGAAGAATTTCTTGTATTTAAACTTTGTTTTGACATCATCAAATGTGTTCACGCTGACTAGGAAAACTCCTGAATCATTTAATTCAGACATCTGCAGTGCTTCTTAGCTTAGCTATCAACATGTAGGTTCTACTTAAGTTCTACATAATGAACCCCCTGAGAGGGCAAGCATAGATTCCCTTGATCTCACACTTTGACTCAATTTGTTTCAATTCACAACTCAGACTTCATTAATCAAAGTTCATTTCATTTCATTAATTCTTTTATATTGTAAAACAACAGCAATACAATAAAACACTATTTACTTGTAGTCCTTTAGCTCTTTAATTCCTGCCTTGGGAATTTAAATTTTTGTTTCAATTTGAGGGTTGACAATTTCTAAGCAGGGAGCAGGGTGACCACACAGTTGCTGCAAAGCCAAGGTTCTTTTTTATTTTTACTTTTTTAGCTATTCAATGTGTGAAGCCTCCCTAAGCTGCAAAACTGAGACAATTTTAAAGGCTGTAACAGGCGCCTCCTCAGAGTGTTTTATTCTGTTTGTTAGGCCATCTAGAGAAAAAGCACTGAATGACATCATTCTGCTCATTGTCTTCTAATTGTTGGAACTAATTTTGCAGATTAAATTGCAAGGGCAAGGCATGAATCCAATGGTAAGCATTAATCATCTAACACTGCAAGCTTTATCAGCAGCCATAAAGTAACCCCTCCCCCCCCCCCCCAAATCCTGGCCAGGCAAAAAGTGCTTGTCATGTGGTGCTGCTGACGACTGATGTCAAGGCCTGATGAAAAATGAAGTAATTGTATTTTGAAGGGAAAGTCCTTTAGAAAATCCATGGTGCTGTCATTATCGTTTGTCTTTCATTTATATTGTCCAGTCATGATTTGGTTTTTCTTTTGCTTTTGCTTCTCGTACAATATCTGTTTTGTGCTTTATTACAGCGGGAGATTGAAAAAAAAAACGGCAAATATTTCCTACTAAAATTTATTATGAATGATACTGATATCCAGTATTTTGCTGGCATTATATTATGTTCAAGAGTGCATTTATAATGTAGATATAATATTTTCTACTACAACCTCTTTTTAGAACCTTCATGTCTTCATTTGTCTTAATTGCTGTTATTATTATTTCCCACCTCTTTCCTCAAAATTCAATGTGACATATGCAGTTTTTCATTTTGTGATTTTAATATCACAAAAAGGCTATGAGAGAGAACTGATGAAAGTCATTGGATGCCTGTGAGGGGGCTTCAACTGGAGTCTCTCCAGCCTTCCAGTGACTAAATCCCATTGGCAGTTAATATGAAAGTTCAAGTGCAGCTTCAGGGAAAGGGAACATGCCACAAGTTGCCATATGAAGACCTGAATCTAATCTGTCAGTTTTATAACTTTATTTTTTGAACTGCATTATCCTGGACCTGCCAAATATATTTATTTGAATCAGAGGATATCCAAGGCATTTGCAGATGTGAATGCATTCAGCAAGGCTTGTTAACAGCAGATGGATAAATTCACTGAAAGGCCTTGCCAATTTCCTTGCTGCAGCAAATAATAGCTGAATTAAATGCATTATTAAAAACATACATATAGCCTCAGTGAACATAAAAGAGAGTGAAAATATAAGGGCCCATATAGTAATCAATCCAATCCATGTTCGAAGATTATGAGTTAATGCAAATTGATTAATTATCATAGCTGTATAAACATTGGTTACCCTTTGTAGTAACTTTGAATTAATTCTGCATATCCCTAAAATGATCTCCTTCTAACTTTGAACCAAAAGTTTCAAGATTTTCAGCTAGCATGACTAAAATTGGATCGGACTATGAAGTGTGAAGGGGTGATAAGCAAAATGTAAGCTGTGGGAACTATGTTTCAGGGTCAAACTACAATTTGTTTTATTTGCATAGCTTTTATAGTCTGGAGCAGAGGTGTCAAACTCGATTTCATTGAGGGCTGAATCAGGGTTGTGTTTGACCTTGGGGGGGGGCAGGGGACAAGGCCAGGGTAGGCATGGCCTGCTCGATGTCACTCATGTCGGGGTGCCTGTGGAGGCCCGAGCGTTCTGCCAATTAAAACAGGCTCCTGCAACCCTCTGCCAGTGAAAATGCACGCAGCCCTTCCAAGCTCCGTTTTCACTGGCAGAGGCATTGTGGGCTGGTCCTTCGCTGTTTCCAGGGCAGCCCTGCGGCCAAATCTAAACACCCTGCATACTGGATCTGGGCCCCAGGCCTTGAGTTTGACACCCCTGGTCTGGAGTATACTCTCTCCCCCCACCCTCATTCTCACAGACCCAAATGACTGTTGTTAAGATGGTTTTAATAATAGGCTAGCTCTAGTGCAACATTGGCAATGTCAATATATTCCTTCTAAGACTTTGGATAGCCTCTGTGGTTGGAGGACAGAACTGTGTAAGAGTTAGACACTTGTCCTAAGTCAGTCTGCTGATTTCAGGTGAAATAATGGACTTCATTCCACAAGCAATGTTTAAGTAAAATTTATCCCAATCCAACAATAGTTTCTATGTATGAGTATGTTCTTATCCTTTGGTTCAGAGAGTAGGCTTAGTATCGATTTTGCGTATTTTCCATATAAAACTTTCTGATCTTGTAGTTCAACTGTCCTCTGGAGAACCTTCAAACCACGCTGTGCTACAACCATGGTTCCTGCTACTTCTACTTATCTATCAGAACTACATGTTAATTTAAAAATAGCTGCCAAGACTGCCTGACCATAGAAGGTACCATGAAGGAAGAAAGCACAAACCTGTTTTAGGAAGGCCATAGCTACAGATATCCTCACGCCCCGATGGCCCTTTATTTATTTATTTTTAAAAAACACATCCATGCCATAGCTTTCAGTTAACACTAGTTTCATGTTATTCCACAATCTATCATATCATTTGTAAGATAATAATTTATTTCATCATGACAAATGCTAGACATGTAAAGCCCTCCCCCGCCCAAAACCAAAGACAGCAGTAAGCCTCAAACTGCAGAATGCTTAACACTTAGCAATTTTAGCTGTAACTGAGACCTAACCAGAGCCTCTGGACTGCAGCCCCTGGCTTCCTCTTTGTGCACATTAAAATGTTTACATATAAAGGACAGCATCTTGATTGTTTGCATTTAACTGTTATGTAGGTAAGATTTTCCATTATGGAAGGGTTAAGTCTTATGTTCCTCTAGGGTATTCTCATAATGATGGTGATTGCCAGGACTGGATCCAGCTGTAGAAACACCATTATCCAAAGGAATGCTCTTGAAAGTGGTTTGGCCCAAATTCAACATAGGTAACATTTGGAAATCTACTCATTCTTAAATGAAATCTAATTGTTCTTGAATTAAAACAATAACCACCACCAAAAGATTGAAAGCATATAAAAGGATGATGTGAACCAAACTACCTAACCTCAAGAGGACATCTAGTTCTCAGACATCAAACATCTTCAAGACTTGTATATAACAGATGCATAACTTCATATAAAATATTTGAAAATTCTATTATTTTAATAAACTTAAAACAATGATACAAAGTATTCCATTATAAGAAGCTAATAGGAAAAGGGTCTCAAGATGTGTGCAAAAAACAAAAAAACAAAAACCACATTATTGCAAACAATTTCTTTTTTTTTATTGAAAAAGTTTTCAAATACAAGTTTTCCCCCTTCCCCCCCCTTCCCTAACCCCCCCTCACCACCCATCCCCCCCTGTGACTTCTTCACAACAATAGGCTATTTCATAACTAATTACATACATAATATCTTTCCTTTCCCTTACTCCCTCCTCAGAATACTGACCCTTAGCATATTATTCTTATAACTCCCATTTTTACGATAATCTGCCCTTTTTCTCCTCCCCTAAACTTATAGTGTATTATTACAATTTAACATTTAATCTTTTATATATATTAATATAACATTTTAAAGCAGCCTTCTCCCTACATCCAAATTTAACGTTTATTCAGTTCTATCCAATTCCTCCACTCCCCTAAATATATGACTTAAGGATCCTTTTTCTTAGACTAATCAATCAGAAAACTAACCTATTTCAACCCTTCAATTCCTACAAAATCATGCAATACAATTCTAAATATAACCCACTGCCCACTTTACTAAAATATACACATATCTATATATGCATTCCATTTTATAAAAAAAAAAAAGACAATAACTTTAAATTTATAATCCATATAGTATCTTCTTTGATGTCTTTCCACTGGATCGTTAAATCCATCACCCATAATAGGGTAAAATAACATGCTGGTGCAACAGTTTGTTCAAAATCTTCAATCATCTTCTGCCCCCATCAGTAGTAGATATCCTCGTATATATATAAAAGTAAAAACAACCACCCGAGTGACATTATAATTATATCCATATAGTTGTAGTTGTGGTATTCATCAGGATTGTTGATTCCCATCATCCTAATGGGTAACAACCAGATCTTCTGCATGCCCCAGCGTGACTCTCTTGCCTTGTAACTCAAAATAATCATAATATATTCACCAGTAAAAGAAATCCAGAGTAGGTAATTCAAATCCAACAAGGTAAGGCTCTTTTCACATCCCAAAATCACGGCATTACAGAGATCTGCCACAATCCTCAGGATAGTATTAAACAATTGTTCGCCTCCACTATCTTTTCAGATGTTCATTCATTTTTTAAAGTCCCTGGCTTCACTGTTGCTTGGTTTAGAAATTGCTGTTTCTATGAGATCTATTTCTTTTCTTTTTCTTTTGCGGGTTGAATTTCCATCCTCGTTTCATGCCTACCAATTGTGTATCGGCTGATCGATTTTCATTCTGCTTTGTGAGTTGATCTTGTTGGGTTAGTTTTATCATCTCATCTTTCTTCTCCATCACTTGTATATCAACTGGTTGATTTGCGCACTTGTCTGTGACTTGATGGTTCATCACATTGGAGTCGGATGACACTGCTCTCTTATTTATAGACAGTCCAGCTGGGGTATCCAGAGAGTCCAAAGACAACTTATCCACCACAGCCTCTGTAATTTGGTATTTTCTTTTTGTTTCCAACTCCTTTTGCTTATCCTGTATTATGCCTAAAGATGTTAAATTCATTTTTAAAATTTTTTGATAAAATTCTTCCGCTTTTTCAACAGTGTTCAGTTGATATCTTACTCCTTGGTGTCTCAATATTAAACCAACTGGGGCATTCCACCTAAATAGGATATTTCTTTTTTTTAACTCGGTCACTAGAAAGCCAAATTTCTTCCTCTCCATTAACATCTTAGTCGGGAGCTCCTTAAAAATCCAAATCTTTCTTCCATGAAATTGCAAAGTAGAATTAAAAGAGTTCTGCACAATATTATTCCTAATTTCTTTATCTGTAAAATAGATCACCACATCTCTAGGCAATTGCCTTTGCTTTGCCAACCAGGAGTTTATTCTGTAAATTCTATCAATCCTACAATACACTTCATCAGGTTGAACCTTTAAAATCCCAGCCAGAATTTCAGAAGATATTTTCCTTAAGTCATCTCTATTATTTTCCTGCAAACCTCTCAGTCTAATTGCATATTCTGTAAAATTATATTGAATCATTAAAACTTCTCTTTCAATCCTCTGTTGCACATTTTCTTCATTACCAGTCTTTTGGTCAACCTCCATTTTAGGTTTGTCTTCTGAGCTATTATCCTGAATGTTTACCAAATCCTTTTTAATTTTTTGAATCATGTCATCCAAATTCTCCTCAGTTTCCTTCATTTTAGACTCTAATAATTTAGTCTTTGCATCCACCCGAATCAGAAAGTCTGATAAACCATTAGCTGTTTTTAAAATCTTTCAATTCAAAAAGTCAAACTTTGATTTCACCAGTTCACCAATTTCTTTAATTTCCTGCTTAAATTTTTCAAATTGCTGGTTCACAATCTCATCCCTTCTTACAATCTCTTCAAGAAGAAATTCTATTATATTAAAATCAGGTTTCTGACACTGGAGAGTTAAAACTTGTTGGTGTAATTTATTAATGGGGGAGATTTCCCCCCCCCGTTTGTCTAGCTGTGTGAGTCCCGGTGCCATTTCCCACACAGACAAGATTTAGTGGAAAAGAGAGGGAAAAAAAAGCTTGTTTCCAACCAAGATCAATATCAGATCCCCAAGAAAAAGAAAAAAAGCAAGAGTGAGAGTGAGGTTTTGCCTCAATTACGGCCAGAAGTATTCATTCCGCTACTTTGTAATAGAAAACGGAAGGACTTTCCCTTTCAGCCTCTCTTCAAGCCGCAGCAGTCGCAGCAGCAATCGCCATTTTAAAAATCTTTTTTCCTTTCACTTCTTAAACAACTTCAATAACTTTTCCAATAAAAAGAATACTTGCGCTTCAGGATCAGAGGTCCAACTGACGTCTTCTTGAGTTAATTTAACAAATTTACAGGCTTGGTTTTGCCCCTTAGCTCTGCATGTAGCAGAGATCTCCCAGAGCCCGGAGCATCGGCTGGGGATACGGGGAGTCTCTTCCGCTCCGTCCCAAAAGTAAAAAAAAAACTTTTGGGATTAGGCAGAGGACTCAACCCACCCCAGCCTGCTCTATCTCCGTTTCCTCATGGAAACGGAGTTTTTTCGAGCCGCCATTCCGCTATAAAGGCGGCTCTTTACAGGCAGTGGGTGGGACGATCCCAAAGGAGCGTCCAGCGGGGACAAACAGCAAACCGGAAGTCGCAAACAATTTCAATAAAGCGAAAAATGGAGTTACCAGATGAAGTCAGTAAGTAAAGTAAAAAGTAGGTAAGCAGGTGCCATCCAAAAATCTATTAGGGACTTCAAAATCCAGTATTTCTATGCTTTGAAATGGCCTTTGCTTGTGAGAAGATCGCAAAAGGTGACCGCATGCCCTTGGGACACAGCACGGTTATAAATATGAACCAAGCAATTTGGTTCATATTTTGAATTTTAATTGCATGATCATGGGGATACTGCAAAGATTGTAACTCTGAAAAATGGTCATAAGTCTCATTTTTCAGTGCTGCTGTAACTTTGAATAGTCACTAAATGAACTGTTGTAAATAAAGGATTATCTGTACACAGTAGGTTCCCCTGTATCACTGCTTGCCCTTCAGACAAAATGTCTTTCTCAGAGAGCAGAAATTTCTACAGCTAAGGAAACGAGTGGGTCCAAAGTGACTGCAGAATTTTTGGGATGAACAGATTTATCTTTCAGGTAGCTTTTAGAATGTTGAGATTACAGATACCAGGAAAAGGAAGAAAATGTACAAGAGAAAGGGCTGCAAAGATAAAAGGAAAGAACAAGAACTAGAGAACCAGTTGTTATTGATTGACAACAGCTACAAAAAGAGGCAGAAGCACAAAGCTCTTGAGGAGCAGCAATGTGAAAGGAGAAACTAAAGTGGAGACCATGGAAGAGCTTAAGAAAGAAACAGTGATGGAAGAAAATCAGGATGCCATGGTGTTGGGGTCTGCAAAATAAGATGTCCTCAGAACTGAACTGCCAAAGCCCAGGGGGCACCATCCAAGGTTCTACTGTCCTCCAGTGGCCAAACTCAGGATAACCAAGATGATAATTTGTCTCAGGCTGTTAAGACAGTTTGTCTCAAAACATTCTCAAAAACTGAAGGGTCCTTTATATGCCATTAAGTTCTTCATAGGTCTGGGATCCAGTTTCAGGAACCACATCCATCTTAGTTCAGGAGGATGAGAGGAAATAACATGCCAGTGACACAATTCCCCTTTAAAATGCAGCCCTTCCTGGAGCCTTCGATAAAAACATTTCATTATATTCTTTAAATGTAAGTATTGACACCGAATCAGACTTCACTGTTCAACTGTTATATGTAAGCAATAAATCCCAACAGTTCCTATACATTTCATATTTCCATTATTGTTTATGTCAGCATTCTTCTAAAGGTGCCGGATAGTGTTCCACTAATATTTTCAAAGTCACATCTTCTCTCAAAATATAACTGAAGATTGCTGACCCTCTTTTAAACAGAAAGTTGATAAACTGAAGGATATGGATGTTATGAGGCGGTTTACAGGCAGGGTAAATCAGTTACTCGTGATTTGGAAGATGCATCAAATACATCAAATACAGATGCAGCATGGACAAAAAGCAAAAAAGAATATGAACATTATGTATTGTAGTTGATGATTATATGGCTTGAATTCTGCTGAAACTGCAGAATCTCATTTCTAGACTTCACAGTATGGACATGGTGTTTGGATTAAGTGTTGTAAAGCTAAGACGATAAGAGAGACTGTTTTAAAGGCCCCACTATTCATTTAATTAATATTCACTTAACTTAACTAGTTCAGCATAAACTGTTCTTTCATGATTTGTTCCTTAAAAACATTCACAGAATAATCTCCTGGTGGATTTATTTCTATTAATCTATTGGACCTGTTAAAAATGATTGGTTATAATTGATGAAAAATGATCTAGAAATGAAAGTTTGTATATCCCTATAATCTAAAGCTTTAATTATGAGGCTGTGGTAGATTCAAGTGAAAAGAATTTTGCTGATCCAGGATAACTTTAGAGACACTCCATCAAATGTTTTCATGCTTATTTGCTGACCAATCCAAACAACTTTATTAACAGAAATTTGCTTTAATGAGAACTATACAGAGACACAATGGGGAGAAATGAAAAAGAGCACTGATGTTTATATTATTTGTTTTGGGGGAATTTGCATAGAATTTTAATATATCTGTATACTGATTTACAATAATGTACTGTTTAATAGCAGAGGTCGGGAAGAGAAGGTAAAGATGAGAACAGGGTTTCAGGGAAGGATGTATACAGGTAGCCCTGAATTGTAGGGATAGAATCAAGAAAGCTAAAGTTCAAAATAACCTGAACTTAAGGGTAATTAAGAACAGCAAAAAGGTCATGATCTTCTAAAAAAAATGATTTAAAAAAATCGGTGAAGATGGAAAAATTAGAAAGCCAGTTATTTTTGTTCATTGTTCTTCAGCAAGAGTTGTGTCCAGAAAAAGGAAGGAAGGAAGGAAAGAATGAATGAATTACTAAGACTGAAGGGGCAATGATTGAAGCTAGGAATGGAAACAGTAGGCATTTTATGGAAAATCTTTTTCCCACATATTATAAGATATTAATTTCTCTTCATTAGCAGTGGGGTGTTAAACATTATCCGTCTCAGGTTCAATCCCCCAAATCTCTAGGAAAGATTGCAGAAATTCTTGCCTGAAATACTGACAAGTCAAGACCAATCACTGTTGTACAAAAAGTTTCCCATCTGCTTTCCTCCAGATAGCACTTTCGTTCATCTCACACTAGCATGGCCATTGTTATTACTGCATGAGTTTCAGCTCTAGCAGGACAGTGTTAAGCTAATACCCCAATGATACGTTTTGATGGCTTCCTATATTTTTGCCATATACTGTAAGTGGCTAATCAAAACCCAATAGTTTACAAAATGTACTAGAAATATTTGGAATTATTGCCAGTACTGTATTAATAATATTAACAACATGATTCATTTTAGTGATTGTTTTATTATATTTTATTGTTGACATCTTACAACTTTTTTTCCTGTTACTTCTTTTTTATACATCACACTGAATATTTGAATTAAAAAAAATAGCTTGTAAATATTTTCAGTACATAAAATCAAATGCCTCACCACATATTTCCATGTCAATAAGCATAACATTTTTTGCAGATGTATGATTTGTAACCAGCTGATGATACAATGTGCATACTGTATTTTAGACATGGCTGGACCATATATATACCCATAAGTGGTCATCTGCCCATAAGTGGTCATTTGGATTTTTATAGCCCAGATATAGCCTATCATATATTTTAGGATCCCCCCCCCCCCTTTCTACATATTCTCCAAATCTTTGCATGATATCTCCTTCTGAGCAAAAAGTATTGAATGATACCTGACATCTATGTTATACTAACTTTCCGTGTTTAATGAAAAAATGCTGCATAGCAACACATATTAGATAAAGTCTGCCAGAGATACTTCAAGAGAGATAAAGTAGTTTGCTTAATACTGAAATATTTAAGTATGCAGAAAAATACTGTCCATCCTCCAAGGTCTTTTGATAGTAGGTACTGACAGACCATTACGTTACATTACATTTCAGAGTTACATATTGTTAATGCTACTTTCCCTTAATTGTTGACCTAGACCTGATTGCTACAGGTTCCATACATCTGCGAAAGATTATTGTAAAACAGAATAAAATAAGTAATTGTAATCATGTTGGCCAAGGGAAAAATCCAATATCATGCAGGAAATTTTTTATTAAGCCAATTTAAATTTTATTTTAAAAGATGTATGCTGCATGGCACTTCTTGGGACAATAATAAAATGTAAGGCTATATTTCTCTAAATGTCCTTTGATAGAATTCAGTTTTGCATACTGGGATACACTGCTACTCGTACTGTAGAAGGGCAATTTCCTTTGCATCCAGTGAATCCAGCATCAAATACAAGAATCTGTATTCTGTATAACCACTTGACTGTTTAAAAATCTGCATGTGGAAGAGACATCCACAAGCCTCTTGGTTTGGTCCCTTAAGGAGATTGGGAAGCATGGAGCTCATCCAGTCATTCTTGTAATGGGTTAAGCATCTTAACTATGACAGTGCTAGAAAATCTGTTCATATTCCTTTGGTATAAAGTTAATTATCTTGAAAAAAAAAATCCTTGAAGGGAAAATCTGTAAGAATTTATGAGCCAAATGTAGTAACTTCTTTTTGCTAAATTAATTTCCCTTATTACATTTTTGTCTTTGGTGCCAACTTTTCAAACCAGCATTTTAAAGACAGAATCCAACCACTTCTCTGTAACTATTTTGCAAGAGTGAAATATCATATATTGGCAGCCAATGGAATGAAAAGGATGTTAGTGTTTTTATTCTATTAATAATACATTCAACTCGAACTAAAAGCTAAGCTACAGGTTTGTAAGCAATAATGAATAAATGCATGCCACATTTTTATCACCAAACCAGAACAATGTGTGGCAGATTATGGAACCCAAATTAAGTTGCAATTGTTTCTCACTTTGGAAGTCGAATAATTATCCTACAGTTATTATTTTCCTGACAACAACAAATAAAGCAAATGGCAGTCCTCATCAATGGAATGTGCAACTAGTAGCTTGCTTCAAATGCAGCATATTCTCTTAGGTGGATTGAGGAGGAGATCAAGTGTGGGGATTCTGCAGAAATAGAAGAAGAAACATCACCAAAAAGCACATTTTATATGCATAGTAATAATGTTCCACCTTGGACTACAGAGACACATCAATTACTCTTAAAACAGAATTGAACAAATATAAGCATATGCACACTACGAATACCAAGATTAAATTAAGTTATTGATAATTAACAAGAGAAAACATTTTCAAGCCGTGGTAATAGTGCAACATTCTTTAGACCATTAAGAATGGCTACTGTCTATGAAAACAAGCAAAAGATGCTCATATTTAATGTGTGTAAACTTTAAAAATGTAATCCACAATCTAGAATGAAATCTTGCATTCACTAATTGTTTAAAGCTGTCTTCTCTAACCCAGTCACCTCCAAACTCCAGAGGTGGTATTCAGCAGGTTCTGACCAGTTCTGGAGAACCGGTAGCGGAAATTTTGAGTAGTTCAGAGAACTGGTAAATACCACCCCCGCTGCCATCTATTCTCTGCCTCCCGAGTCCCAGCTGATCAGGAGCAAATGAGGATTTTGCAGTAACCTTCCCCTGGAGTGGGGAGGGAATGGAGATTTTACAGTATCCTTCCCCTGCATGCCCACCAAGCCATGCCATGGCCACCAAGCCATGCCCACAGAACCAGTAGTGAAATTCCCATCACTGCTGCAGTCCCAACTTATCTGCAGTGTTTCAGCTTGAAAATATTGGTTTGGAGTGCTGATTATAGACACAGATTTTGAGGCAGATCTTAAACCCTCCTGTCTGGAAAGGATGAATTTGTGCATGCATTGGGTTGAAGAGTATCTAGAGGGAAAGGGTTGTACACTGAACAAGATATCCTCTGTGGGTGGGAAGGATTCTATGAATACAGAAAACTTTATGTGAATAAGTGAATAAGGATACATGCAGATTTCTAAACACCAATTACTGTACTGAACACATACATTTAACAGCCTGATTGCTGCCAATATGAACCTTCTACAAGGTTCTGAAGTTTTCCAAATATACTAACTTTTAATTCTCACAATCAATTGAATGAGGCAGCATTGGAACAAATGTATGGAAGACACCAGATACAGACAGTCTGAATGAAAACAAAACCTGTTTAAAAAGGATAAAACGCACCTCTGGTTCTTTTTCATTGTGCAGGGACTTAGTATAGGCATCAGATTTATGGAAGAAGTGCTTAACTACCATTGAAAAGACTTTGAAGAGTAAAATAGCCCCAAACACTGAGAGGGAAATGATGAGGATGATCTGCATGAACAGAGAAGTGAAATATCATCAAACATACTGGATAAAAGAACATGTTTTAAGCAAGGCGTAAAAGGGAATTTCCCTTTTATTGCAAAAAAGAAAATCAGCACTGCTAGAAAGAGAAGATCAAAGTATGGACAAAAGTATCAAGCTGGTTTCCCCAATCTGATGCCTTTGCAAACTTTGGAACAATCTGCAGGCTCAGAATTCTGCATTGTTCAAGGGCATCAGATTAGGAAAGGATGAAGAAAATGACAGTTTTCCTAGCAGAGTGAAACAATCCAAAACAAAAACATAAGATGAATCCCCCAGTGCATGTACTTGCTTTTCTAGAGAAGTTAACTCTCATGCAACAACATCTGTTGTTTTAACTACAAGATCTACATGAGAAATACCACAGTAGACACTCTTGCCTCAATGTCATAGTGCCAATTTCCTTGTGATTATATTTTCAGCCTCTTTTAGTTTCCTTGACAGTTGGAATCAGTCAAAATTCCTAGTTCTATACATTGAGGAAAGAAGACAGAGAAAACTGATGTAAGAGATAGTCTGATACTTGGTATAGGCATCAGGTTTATGGATGAAGTGCTTAACTACCATTGAAAAGACTTTGAAGAGTAAAATAGCTCCAAGCACTGAGAGGAAAATGATGAGGATTACCTTAGTGGTGGTATTATTTCTTTCCACAAACTTGCAATCACACAGCAAGCAATATGCCTCAACCTCATGTCTTGGCACTGGCATCGGGTCCACTGTATACAGGCAATTACTGCAATTGTGAGAAACCAGAAGCAACAACAACCATCAAAAATCTATCCCATGGAAGTCCACCTGTTCCAGAGGGTATTGAGTTTAATGTAACATTTAGCTGGACATATTGACTGTTTATGGATGATCATATATGGTTTAATAAGCAAAGATACACATGAACCCTTTATCCAAGCATTCACCTTTATTTTCTCCACTCATTACATCAATTAAACATATTTAATCAAATCTGGAAAATTTTGATTAACCGGTTCTTATCAAATTATGGTCTTAACCCATGGTCTCAAGTTGATTTAAGAGACTAATTTGCTCCAAATTATAATTAGTTTCTAAGTTTAAACGAAAAAGAAAACATTGTTAATTGAAAAATTCTACATTTAATTGCTGCGTGTAATGAATAAAGGGAGAGAATCTATCCATTTTAAAAATTTCATGTACCTCTTGGCTTTTTTTGGACTGTTTAATTTTAGGCCAATATCTAGAGCAAGAATATTTAATTCAGTCACTTTTCATATCAAAATGTTTCTGCACCTATTTTTTCAATATGACTTAATAATTCTTACATAACAACTTCAAAGCATTCCCAGAACTGCAGAATTTCATCTTCCAGCAGCTAACATAGCTAACAAAGACACTGGCATTCAGCGGTTGATTCCTACCTAAAACATTACGATTTCCATCAAAGCTTTGAAAATGTTGTTAGGGAGACAACAGAAAGTAATTAGATGTAAAAAATGTGGCCTTTTCTAGAATATTTCTCTTCATAGTCTGAGTCATTCATTATTGGAGTAGCCTATGAATCCAATAAATGAAAAATAAAATAAAATATCAAACATGAATCTAATAGCTCTTGGAAAAACCCTAATTTTGGAACTATTATTCCCTTGATCAAAATGACCATACATAAATAGATAAATGCACATGGTGAAAGTATCCAATGTAAACAGACATAAAGTGCGAGTCTTTAGTTCATTTCACTGAACTGACTTTCTATATTGAAGAGCTGTTTTAAAATTAGCTTTTTAGAACAATCCCATCTTGCAGACAGTCTATGACATTTGAAATTTGTCTCACCAATCATCCTGAAATAGTTGTTTCCAGAAAATGAATTTACTTAAATTCTGATATGGTGGGCAGACACAGTAGCAGCCATTGGCCATAAATTGCTATAGAAAAAAAATAAGAGAAGCAGTGTGTGACCAATTGTTTTGCCCCATTGCAAAGTAAAGTAATTAAACATTCTCCCGTCACTTCATACCCTGCCGGAGAATCTGTAACCCTTATGGTCTTGAGCTACATCTTGGCTATTGCAGCTGCAAGTTTTACTTTAATAACATATAAAATTGAATATTAGTTGCTGAGGATGATAAGACTGGCATATAATGGAATTAAAACCTATGGGAGAATAAATAGAATGCTTTTTGTGAATGAGTAAACACTGAAGAGATAATAAGGCAAGGATACATGCATGAAATTCCCTTAATTGTTTAATATAGTTATGGAAGAATGGATAAGGAAAGTTTGTTATTATTATAAGTGTGATGATTGGGACCATGAATATATGTGCACTTTTGTATTGATGTGGTTGGCTAAAGAGCTTGGATTTGAAACTGTATATATGAAAGGCTGAAATAATAGTGTTCTTCAAGAAAAAAAAGTGAAAGATTGCAAATAATATGAAGATGTTTCCCCCAAAATAAGATCTGGTCTTATATATTTTTTTGGCTCCAAAAGTTGCATTAGGGTTTATTTTCAGAAAAACACGTTACTGGAGATGGCGAGGGACCAGCTCGTGCTATCCTGGCCTAGCCCACCCCACCAGGCACCCCACCCCTTGGCGCATGCACTGGAGGCAGTGAATGCGTGGGGTCCGACAGTGTCTGGCAGCAGCTGCAGCCCGCCAGCCTATTGGCTGATGTGCTCTGGGGCTGCACAACTTGTACATTGCAGGTGAGTCCGAGCGCTGTGACTGCCAGGCCAGCGTCTAAGGAGCAGGTAGAGGCAGAGGCATGTGGGGAAGACATGTGATCTGGTCTGTTGGACATGCTGCGTGGCCAACTACCCCATTGCAGCTACAGCCAAGCAAAGATAGATGGTGGGACAGATTGCATGGCTCTCTCCCGCACTGTTGTGGTCCGCCAGCAGCCCAGACCTGGCAGTGGAGTCAGACAGTGAGGAAGATGGGGAGGAAAATGGGCCAGTACTGGACTCAGGGGAAGGCCTGGACGAGGGCTCTGCGTCGGAGGCAGAGATGGGGCCAGGGCCATCTGGGAACGATGTGCAGACTCCGGAGCCTCCAGAGGCGGACAGCCGAGAGACAGAAGAACAGGAGGAGCCTGTTCCTAGTGCACGCATGTGAAGAGCTGCCAGAAGACAAGAGCTGTTGAAGCAAAAAGGAGATAAGGAAGTAACGCTGGATGGGTTTGATGACATTCTCAAAAAGAAAGGTGAAAAGTTTATGGAATAAAAAAGGGGTGTATGAAGTGGTGAATAGATATGGTGGAATGAAGGACGGCTTGCACAAATAGAAATGCCATATTTTTTGGACTATAAGATGCACCAGTATATAAGATGCACCAAGATTTTGAAGAGGTAAGTAAGAAAAAAAAAGTTTTTTCCCTCCCCGGCCTCCAGGAGCACTCTGCAGGCCTCCCAAACCCTCTGCGCACCCCATTTTTGCGAAGAACGGGCCCATTTTTCACAAAAATGAGATGATCGCGGCGGGGCTTCAGGAGGCCAAAAATGGCTGTATTTGGTGTATAACACGTACCAACGTTTCCATCCTCTTTTAGGGGCGGGGGGGGGGGGGAAGTGTGTCTTGTACTCCGAAAAATACAATATATGAAGAAGTTTAAACTCATTTTAGCTATGAGTCCTTTTCCTTTTTTAACCTCATGCTTTTAATTTCTTTGGCTTGCTGTTTCTTACTTTTTCCCCTACTCTATATAACACTGTTGCCCAAAAAAGGAATAGCATAATGGGCATTTCTGCATATCTGTTATAACTGAATTGCACATAGTAGCAGAAATCTAAATGCTATTGCTATCAACAAATTATATTAAAAATAAACCATGATTTAGTGAAATGCTTGAACTGAGCTATGTTGGCTTGGCTTCATATAATGTTATGGTAACATAGGTAGACATGACCATTACATTAATCCAAAAGCAAATGATAAGCATTAACATAATCAGTTTTTCTCCCTATTGTCCTCCCTTACCTTGCTGGTCTCAAACGATGGTATTAGTATACACCAAAAAATGGCTGCAACTGACACCAATGTCATGATTTCTCAGACGTGTAAATGAACAGTACCTGAAGGGTGGAAGGAAAACCCAATTCTTTATAACATTATAGACCTTTAAAGATCACAATTCGTCTGCTATAATGTGACAAGCTGGTTTCCTCAGCATATGTGTAATTTTGACAATACCTTCTTCTTTTAGGGCCTGAAAACCTGAAGCAATGTATCAAAAGCCAAGAACTTGCAGTATGCATGGAAGAGAAGACAAAATCAGACTTTTCCAATTCCTTTGGCAGAGGAGTTTCACTAGAAACAATCTTGAGTTAGATTTTAAATATAGCTCATTGCATATTATCATCTAACCAGATATTACACCTTGTGCTATTCTGCAACTAGATTAGATTTTGGGTTTGTCTGCAACAGATGTACAGTGGCTTTCAGGTATAGCAAATAATCTAATAACATTAAGAAAAAAATCAATATACAGGAAAGATCACAATTTTATTATTTCAAATTTCATGTTCTTTTAATTAAATTGGAAGCCATGCTGTAACTTATTTCCCCATGTTTACAAAACATTTCAACTACACTGTTTAAAATGCATCTTTATCTTATGACTTTAATAGCAGTATGAACTGTGCAGCAATGCAAATTACAATTATAGGAAACAAAATATGTATTCATTCTTCAAAGTAGCTGCTTTTATTGGTAGAACCGAAGTTAATTAGTGGTCCATCTTAATTAAAAAGCAAGCTCAAGATCTCTGCAGCTGTCTATCTGAATGTAAATAAAATAAAAGGAGCTATTAATCAGTTAGATTAGATTATCATTCACTAAGAAATGTTTGTGTAAAAATGAGCCTCCTCCAAATTCCATTTTATGGAAACATTGAAAACAAAAGTATTCTTAGCAAGATACTAGATCTTCACTTTTACATATATTTTGGAAAGTTTCAGTTTTTAGGCAGCAAACAATCAAGCAAACAAACAAACAGCTGGACATAGAAAAGCCAGTCAAGTCACATAAAAAAGACTGCAAAACTCTTCCATCACCTGCAAAGAATGTGAATTGAATATTTCAACTATTAGACCACTCAAAGTATAGGTTCTTTGCCTGTTCTATTCATGAAGCTTTATTTCTTCACTTTATTGGAACTGCTCTGCAACCTCCCAATGCTCCTTGGACTTTGGATGGGTTCACAGCATGTTTAAAAACAAGAAACCCTTTTTTGACATCTCATGTTGCTTGCAGTTTATGCTCTGGGGGTCCAGGGAAAAACACCCATAGATTTATAAGGAAACTTTCTTGAGACCCACGAAACTCTGCTGGGATAGATTATATGTTATTCCATGAATCTTTAGTTTAAGTAGATAATATTAATTGCATTCCAATTTCTACTTCTACTCAACAAGTCAGCAAATTGGATTTTAATCATGTAATAACCACACAACATAAGCTGCAAAAGCTTATGCAAATCTTACATGGAGTTTTTGATTTGGTAATGACATCATCTTCAGCCAAAACTTGAATCTGTGTTTGAGGTCAAGCTTGGACTGAAGAGGAGAGATGGGTCTGTGTAGAGACTGAAGAGATACACCTACTCTTATCATTTCTTAGAGATGCTAGAGAGAAACTGGATGACCATGTGATGGGACTCTAGTACCCATGAACCCCCATCTCTTGCCACTCTTATGATTTCTAGCTCCACCCATCCTAAAGCATATACTCAGAGGTGGGTTTCAGCAGATTTTGACCAGTTCTGGAGAACTGGTAGTGGAAATTTTGAGTAGTAGTAAAAATTCTGACTGGCCCCGCTCCCATCTATTCTCTGCCTCCCAAGTCCCAGCTGATCGGGAGGAAATGGGGATTTTGCAGTAACCCATGGATTGGACATTTGGTGGATTGGACATTTGGATTGGTGTGGGAATGGACATTTTACAGTATCCTTCTCCTGCCACGCCCACCAAGCGACACCCACCAAGCCATGCACGCCCACCAAGCCACACTCACAGAACCAGTAGTAAAAATTTTTGAAACCCACCATTGCATATACTGCAAAGAAAGACTATGTATTCCTTGTGTGTTCTGCCTGATTCTTATTCCTGGATTACTTCTTCACTAAAGCGTTTTTCTTAAGCATTTGCTAAAGTTCACACTGTTTCCTCTTTGTGGTGTAGAATACTCCAAATTTAAAGGGAAGGAGGATGAAGAGGAGGAGTCATTTCCTCTTGCTCGGGGGTGGGGTGGGGGTGGGGGTGGTACAAAAAAAAGTATTAAAAAAGTATAAAAAGAGGAGAAAGAGACAGGAAGCTTTCTTGCGCAATGGCCATCTTTCCGGGACTTTCCAACTTTGATGGCCAACTAGTTTCCCCCTTCTCTCCATTTCCCCAAAAATGTGTGCATGTGATACCTCTGCAACGGACGTTTCATCATTACGCAGAATATGGATTTTTTTAAAAAAAATGTAAACGAAAAGGTGAAGAGATTGTATATACGTCATGATGAAAAACACCCCTAATTAAAATAAGAGAGCCTGTTGCTGCAACTCCTGCAGGAACGGGAGCAGTTCATAGCTACTAGCATATCTACCTCTCCTGGCGCTTTGAATTCTCCTTCAAACCATACCATTTTTCAGGACACGAACCGCAGACCACGGGCAGAGATCGGATTCTTCCAAGCTTCGCTACACCCACAGTACAACAGGTTGCTATGGAAACTGCTTCCCGTTTTCCCCCAACCAACATTGGGGTGGTTTTTTTTTTATTCTATTAACAACGGAACAAGAGACTCACCTAGCAGCGCCCTACTAGAAACGGTCGGGTCTGCCTTTCGCTGTGATTTTCTGCTGACATCACCGTAGTAGACGTTGCTACAAACCAACCAGAGCCGCTGCCGCGATTTAAAGCAATATTAATAATTTAGTCCTATTTTAAACGTTCAGTCAAACCGCTGTGCTCTGTGGATTCCAGGTTGGACGACAGAACATTTAAAGCAGACTTGTGGACTTCAACTCCCAGAATTCTCCAGCATAGCCTAGCTGGCTGGAGAATTCTGGGAGTTGAAGTCCACAAGTCTTAAAGCTGCCAAGTTTGAAGACCTCTGATTTAAAGCAAGGAGAGGCGAAAAGGCCGCGTAACCTTCCCTGTGGTTTTCCAGAAGGCATTGGACAGCCTTTTGTCTGGAATGTTAAAGGGTCTCCTGCTCCAGCAGTGGGCTGGACTAGAAGACCTCCAAGGTCCCTTCCAACTCCGTTATTCTGATTTTATTCTGATATTCTGCTCCTGCCGTGATATCCAATTTTGCCGGGTGCTGCTGATGTATTTGAAAAGCAACAAGGATACTGAAACGGTCGGTGAATGCTTCTTATTCCTTAAGATTTCCTTGGAATTTGGGATACATTTAATATTCCTTACCAAGAGGTTTTACTTCTTTTCGCTGCTCTAGTTACTTATAAAAGTAATAAAGATGGTTGTTTTTTTTTTAAAAAAAAAATCTAATAAATACCTTCCAATATTGAATTTGTATTTCACCAATATAATTTCAACCCATTGGTTCTGGTCCTGCTCTCCAGAGTCCAGCCTCAGGTGTGGAAGCCAGCTGGGTGATTTTGGGTCAGTCACTTTTTTTTCAGTCCAACTCACCTCACAAGACTGTTGTGTGGAAAACAGCATGTTCACCGCCTTCAGTTACTTATAAAAATTATAAAGGCAGGATAAAAAAAAATAAACATTGTCCAAGTAAAAGCAGTATGAAAGGAGACGCTAAAATGAGAACACCCTGCCAGATGAGGAAGTAATTCGAAAAATTTTAGATTGTGCTGAAATGGACAGACTTTAAAAATAAAAATTATTATTATTATTATTATTATTATTATTATTATTATTATTATTATTAATAATAATAATAGATAAAGAAGATATGGAATATTATTTGGTATGGAATAGATTTTATGAGCGATTAGAGACTAGGTAGAAATTAGAGGAAGGAAGACTTAATGTATTAACAATAGAGATGGTTTATAACTACAATAATCATTAGCAAAAATGTAAATAAGTCAATATAAAAAGAAACTTAAGTTAAAATTATTTGGTTATAACTTTTATTCTCAGTACATGTGTTATATTATTATTGCTGTTATTAGTTCTTGTGTTAATATTTATCACTATTTTCTATTTGGCTTTTTTTCCTCTTGTAAATGGTATACCCTGACAGTACACTGTATTCAAAAATGTTTATGAATAAAATTATTTTAAAAAAACAATAAAAAAATGATTTAAAAGAAAAGCTGCTGAAAGCAAGGCATGTTTTGCCTTCAGATGGCTTAATTATCTCAATATATTTTACATTAACAGTAAGAATCCTGAACAGGTACATTCACTATCTGCAGGTTGCCTCTGGTTATCAAATAAATACATTTGTAACCATGAAAAAAAAAAAGAGGCAGTGATGGAAGGAAATAAAATGCCATGGTCTTGGGGTCTGCAAAATAAGGTCTCTTCATCCTCCTGAACTGCCAAAGTCCAGGTAATGGAGCATGCACCATCCAAGGCTCTACGGTCTTCCAGTGGTCACATTCAGGGGAGCCAAGATGATAATTTGTCTGTTAAAAGAGTTTGTCTTAAAACATTACCAAAAACTGAAGGGTCCTTTATTTGCCATTAAGTTCTTCATAGGTTTGGGGATCCAGTTTCAGGAATCATCTCCATCTTAGCTCAGAGGAGGAATAACATGCCAAACTAATTCCTCCTCTGAGTGACACAATTCCTCTTTAAAAAGCAGTCCTTCCTGGAGCTGTCAGTAAAAATGCTTACAAAATAAAGGTGGTTATCATGACTGATGAAAAAAAAAAAAGATCTAACAGGAAAGAAAAATTATGCATTCCTACAATCTAAAGCTTTCATTATGAGGCTGAGATAGATTCAAGGGAAGGGCATCCTGCTGATCCAATATAACTTTAGGGACACCTGTTCAGATTCCCATGTACTTTTGCTGAATAATCCCAACTTTACCAAAGACTTGCTTTAATGAGAGATATGCATTGATGCAATGGGAAGAAATAGAAAAGGACACCAATGTTTATATTTTGATTTGATTTGGAGGAATTCACATAGTTTTTAGTACATTTGTATATTGATTTAGAATAATGTACTGTTATATTTTTGTATACCGTTCTTGCTTGGAGGTTTTAAGCTGCTTACTCAATTTCAAGTGGCCACACAGGAGCTAAGTTTGTATAGGCTGGGATTGTTGGAACCAAATGACTCAAATGTTTTATAAATTAAAACACAAATGTTGCACAAATTAACACATATTTTTGGATCCTCCCATTCTACAAAATGTTTAGGGAAGACCAGGGAGGCATGGGAGGGAAGGTTTGTACTTGAGGCCCTAGATGAGTTACTATCTGACATAGATTTGGATAGATGGTATGTATATTTTCTTGGAAAAAAATTCTATAAATGGAGAACTAACACTTGTTTTTAAATTATATTAAAATCTATGGGAAGTTTTAAACTATGTTCTCCAAGTTTCTTATATCTCAAAATAGCATGAAATGATTCTATTGATTTTTTTAAAAGTCATGCACTGAGGTGGTTCTAGGAAATGAAGTTCAGGCTTCAGACTTTCTTTCACATCTCCTAACTGTAGTTAATGTTGACCTAGAATATATGTCTTTGGTTGGCATCCCCATGAGTAATGTTTTAGCTAGCTTAAAATCACTTTTGGGCATACAACACCAAGGTTATATTTAGAAGTGTCTCTTCATTAAAAGCAAAGGAAGAGAGGTAGCAAAAAGATTTTAAAAAGTAGCTTGTTCTTTTCCCAACATTACAATTAGACATTAATTTCTCTCCTTTAGAATGGGATGTAAAAGTGTTGTAGAACGCATTATTTGTTCACATTAGGACTTCTTATGTTAATATTGTTATTATGATGATTTTTGAGGTCTTATTTTATCAGATGTAATTTCTGACGTATTAGAACACTGTTATTCAGACTACTTTTTTGTTGCTGATTTATTTTTGTACATCATGTTGAATATTTGAATGAAAATGGCTTATAAATGTTTTCGGTAAATAAAGTCAAATCCCTTGCCACATACTTCCATGTAAACAATGGATAATATTTTTTTTTCAGATCTGTGCTTAGTAACCAGCTGTTGAGATATATTATAATGTATCCTAGACATAATTGGGCTATAAAATATAGATGATTATAGAAACAACAAAGAGATGCAGAAAACTCTTAATGGCTTGCAATATTTACTGGATTTCAGCAGCCCCCACATATGGTATGGCTAGCATTTATTTTATGAATTTACTCCGTTTTTATGCATTCTCTGAACTCTTGAGTGATTGATAACCCTTTCTGCTAAAAAGTTATTAAATCATGCCTGACATCTGTGATATTGTACATACTTTCTTTAATGAACAGATGCTGCATAGTAACAAAGACTGATAAAATCTGCCAGAGATATTTTAAGAGATAAAGTAGATCATTTAATACATAAATATTTTTGCATGCGGAAAAAATACTGTCCAACCTTCAAAATCTCTTGATAGTGTCTTTTGCATCTGAGTGACCATTACAACATTACATTTCACCATTACATACTATTAATACTACTTCCCTTTAATTGGTGGCATAAATCTGGCTACTACAAGTACCATCAAAACAAATTTCAATGCAATGTCCCATACATTTGGGCAAGCAGTTGATTGATGTATTGTAAAACAATTATGACCATGTAGGCCATATCCAAATGCAGGCAGGAAATTTTCCATTAAGTCAAGTTAAATTTTATTTTGCATATTGCATGTCACTCTTTGAACTGATATTAAAATCTAAGGCTATATTTCTATAAATGTCCTTTGATAGTAGAATCCAGTTCTACATACTGGGATAAACTGCCACATGTAGAAGGGCAATTTCCTTTGCGCTAAATAATCCACTTCCTTCCTGTGCAGATAAATCTTGAAGCAAAGGATTTTCAATAGTTAACATGTGCAAAGTATTCTTTGTTTGCATATGCAATTGTATGAACAGCAATGGCTTCATCTGTTCAATGTACTTTGAAAATTGAGATCTAACCTAGGCAGCAATTAAGCTGTCTCCAAAGCAAAGAAATACAAGAATATGTATAACCTCTTGATTGCTTAAAAATCTGCATGTGAAAGAGGCACCCACAAGCTTCTTGGTTTGATCCCTTTAGGAGACTGGGAAGCACAGAACTCATACTTGTGATGGGTTAACCATGGCTTACCATTAACTATGATAGTGCTAAAAAAAATGTGTCCATATTTCTTTGGTGTAAAGTTAACTATCCTGAAAAAAAATCCTTGAAGAAAGAATCTGTAAGAATTTATGAGCCAAATACAATTACTCCTTTTTGCTGAGTTAATTTCCCTTATTGCATTTCTATCTTTAGTGCCAACTTTTCAAACTAGCATGTTATACATAGATCCAAGCC
Organism: Arizona elegans; assembly: GCA_022577455.1. NCBI lineage: Eukaryota > Metazoa > Chordata > Lepidosauria > Squamata > Colubridae > Arizona > Arizona elegans. The sequence goes on from JAKOOJ010000002.1 coordinate 170,364,883, forward strand.
ACTTCTCTGTAGGTATTTTGCAACAGTGAAGGATCATATATTGGCATACAGTCAACGGAATGAAAAGGATGTTGCTGTTATCATTCCATTATTAATACATCCAACTTGAGCTAAAAGCCAAGCCACAGGTTAGTAAGCAATAACGAATAAATGCATGCCACATTTTCATCACCAAAACAGACCAATGCTTGGCAGATTATAGAACCCAAAGTTGCAATTGTTTCTCACTTTTAGTTATCCTAGAGTTATTTTTTTCCTTACAGCAACAAATAAAGCAAGTGGCAGCCCTCATAGATGGAATCTGCAGCCAGCAGCTTGCTTCAAATGCAGCATATTCTCTTGGGTAAACTGAGGAGGACAACAAGCAAACCCAATCAGAAACAGCAGGTGCAAGATATTTAAACTACAGATTTGGGGGTCTGTATTGGCGAACAAAATTTTGCCTAGCTAACCAGCAGCTGCAGCTCACACCTAAAAAGGTCTAGCTTAGCATCTTGTGCCGATCAAACACAGTCTTCCGCTGTTCCTGCACCTGACGCTTCCACCTTTCCTGGGCTCCTTCCACTCTCTCCAGCACTGTATTTGTTCTGGCACTGGCTGAAGGACGTATAGCTGTCAAGGAACAGGGATCCTGCAGTAACAGAAGAAGAAACATCTCAAAGAAAAAGCATTTCAGATGCGCAGTAGTAAAGCTCCACCTTGGGCTACAAAGACAAATCAAACTATTTTTAAAAAAGAATGGACAGGTATATTATATTCATGCACACTGAAAATAGCAAGGTTAAACTGCTCATCATTAACGACAGAAAATATCCCAAGGTAGCTTATATTACTGCAGTATGCTTCAAATTATGAAGAATGGTTAGTTACTTTCTATAAAAACAAATGCAAAGGAATTACAATGAAATGTCTGGGTAACATTCTGTCTACCAAAAATATAAATTTCCATACTCAATATAATCATGTTATATTGCACTGTTGTCGTATACCTTAAAGCAGAAGTAGAAGATATTTCTGAAATATAATTCCCAGCTTTCTCTCTTTCTTGATCATAACGAGCTGTAGTTCAGAAAAATCTAACAGCCTTATTTTAGATACTGCTTCAGCGTTCTAATTCAAATGAATGAATGAAATACAAAATAAAATCCTTTGGTTTTGTACTATGGCTTAATGTGAATTGTGTTGTTTCAGGAAACATAGTTAACAGGATTTTAAAATATTTTCTTCAAAACAAAATATGCTCGTATTTATTGTGTGTGAACTTCAAAGATGCAATCCACAATCCAAAATGAGAACCTAGAAAGAATTCCAATTCCTTTATGTTTAAAGGTGCCTTCTCTAACCCAGTCACCTCCAGACTTCAGAAAGCTGCAATCTCAACTTATCTGCAGTATTTCAGCTTGGAAATGTTAATTCTGAATGCTGACTATAGAAACAGATTTTGAGGCATCTCTTAAACCCTCTTCATGCATTATGCCGTCTGGAAAGGATGAAGATGCGTGTGCATTGGGGAGAAGGGTATCTAGAGGGAAAGGGCTGTATACTGAACAAGGTACCCTCTGTGGGTGGGAAGGCTTCAATCACTGCATACAAAAAACGTTATGTGAACAAATATGTGAATAAGTGAATAAACATACATGGAGGTTTCTACATACCAATTACTTTGTTCTGTAAAGTGATTGGTATGTAGAAATCTCCATTACTGAACACATAGATTTAAAGGTCTGATTACTGCCAAGCGTTCCAGAATCTCAGGCTTTCCAAAATTATTAGCTTTTAATTCCCACAATCTATTAAGTGGGGGAGTGTGGGAAGCAATGTACGGAAGACACCAGATTCAGGTAGTCCAAATGGAAAAAGGAAACCTGTTTAAAGAACATCAAACTCACCTCTGACTCTTCTTCATTGTGTAGGGGCTGAGTATAGGCATCAGGTTTGCGGATAAAAGGGTCAACTACCATTAAAAAGACCATGTAGAGTAGAAGAGCTCCAATCACTGAGAGATAAATGATGATGATAATCTGCATGAACACAAAATGTCATCAAAGATCCAGGATAAAAGAACATATTTTGAGCAAAGCATCAACATCTATATTGTAATAGAAGAAATCAGCTAAAAAATTACCAGTGCTAGAAAGGATAAGATCCAAATAAGGACAAAGATACCAAGTTGGATTTCCCCAATCTGATGCCTTTTCAATCGGCTGAAAGTATATGCAGTTATGCAGATTCAAAATTCTGCATTGTCCGAAGACATCAGATTTAAGAAAGGATGAAGAAAATAACATCTTTCCCTTCAAAGTTAAACAGTCCAAAACCAAACATTTACATAACCAAAACATGACTAAAATTATTCCCTTGATCTCTTAAGGAAAAATCTAAGATATGATTCTCAAATGCAGCTTTCACTATAAGGTAATATCTATATGAGAAACACTAATCAGGAGAACTACCAATGTAGACACTCTTGCCTCAATCTCACAATGCTAATTTCCTTGTGAGTATATTTTCAGATTCTCTTTTTAGTTTCTTTGACGGTTGTCAACAGCCAAAATTCTTAGTTCTATACAGTGACAACAGAGAAAGCTGGTGCAAGAGACAGATTGGTATTTTACCTTGATGGTCGTGGTGCTTCGTTCTTCATACTTGCACTCACACAACAGGCAATATGCCTCAACATCATGCCCTGGCACTGGCATAGGGTCTACCACATGCAGGCAGTTACTGTAGTTGTGAGAAACAAGAAGCAACAATGGGCATTAAAAACCTTTTATCATATGGAATCATTTTGAGACTGTTATTACATCACTAAGTTAATTCCCTTGACAGATATACAAATAGATAAAATGTACAGGATGAAAGTATCCAATTGATCAGACAGAAAGCATGAGACTAGTTCATTTAACTGTCTTCCTATACTGAAAACCAGTTTTAAAACCAGCTTTTTAGAACAATCACATCTTGCATACATTCTATGAGCTTTGAGAATCTTTTCTGAAATTTGTCTCACCAATCTTTCTGTGATACATTGTTCTTGTAAATCTGTCCTGTTATATTACGATATGGCGGGCAGACACACTTGCAGCGGATGTCTTCAAATGTCTATAGAAGAAAAATAGGATAGAAGTAGAATAAGCAATATGTGTAATCTCACTGCAAAGTAAAGTAGCTAATGATACTCTTTCCAGTCATGTTATATTGTGCTGGAGAACCTGTGATCCTTATTTTCTTGACCTACATCTTGGTTGTCAAAACTGTTAAGTTTTACTTCAGTAATATTTATTTATTTATTTATTTAAGAAAATTTGTATGGCTGTCTACTCACTCAGCGACTTTGGACAGCTTACAAAAATAACAATCCAATATACAAAGAATAAAAAACAATGCCCCCCCCCCCCCCCCCCCCGGCAACAACAATCAATCAAATAAGCCACTTGATGAGCTCCATCCCACTCTGGGTTCCACAGACCCTTTGGCAAAACCAGGTCCTCAGGGTCTTGCAAAAGAATGTCAATGTGGAGGCCACTCTAATCTCCACAGGATGCTCTAAAAAGAGGGAGCCACCATGAAGAAGGCCCTTCTTCTGGGCCCCACCAGATGTGCCTCTTTAGGAGAGGGGACCCACATTTGCTGACTCCCAGCTCTGATAGGTCAGATGAATGTAACTGGGAAGAGACCGTCCTTCTGATAACCTATCCCCAAATCATGTGGGGATTTTGTAGGTGACAACCAGAATCCTGAATTGTACCCAGAAGCAGATCGGTAGCTAATGAAGCTTCCGCAGGAGAGATGACACCTGTGCACATCTACATCTGCACAAAACAACATGGGTCGCTGCATTTTGAACCAATTGGAGCTTCCAGATTCTTTTCAAGACCAGCCCCATGTCCAGGATATACAATAGTCAAGACAGGAGGTTACTGGGGCATGATTAACTGTGAGGACGGATTGTTGGTCCAGGAAAGAGCATAACTGATGCACAAGCCACAGCTGCACAAAGGCCCTCCTGGCCATGACTGCTACCTGCTCCTTGAGCAGCACTTGTGAGTCCAGAAGAACCTCCAGATTACACACTGGATCTGTCTGTGGCAGTGCCACCCCTTCCAAGACTAAAGATGGCAATTCTCCATGGATCAAAGAACCACAAACCCAGAGTCATTTGGTCTTTCCAGGAATCAGTTTCAGCCCACTGCTCCCCATCCAGCATATAAAATTGAATGTTAATTGCTGAGGGCAATAAAATTGGTATATAATGGAATTAAAACCTGTGTGAGAATAAATAGAATGTTTAGTGAATGGTTAAATATTGAACAGGGAATAAGATAAGGATAGAGATTTCCTTGTATGTCATCTCCTTGATTGTTTAATGTATTTATGAAAGAAATGGACAAGGAAAGTTTGTGGTGATATTAGAGATGTGATGATTGGGGCCATGAACATACATGTACATTTGTATTTAATAATATCGTGTTGTTGGCTGATAGACTATATGATACAATGAAGAGCATGGATCTGAAAGTACATATGAAGGCTGAGATAATTGTGTTTATCAAAGAAAATAGAGTGAAAGATTTAAGACTATATTCAGATATCAAAAAAATTACAGAAAGTAAATGAATTCAGGTTCGTGTGTAGAAATTAATCCATACACAAACATTTGATTTCATTATAAACTAATTTTTTTCTCTATTCTTGTCCCTTACCTTGCTGGTCTCAAATGATGGTATTAGGATACACCAAAAAATGGCTGCAAGTGACACCGATTTCATGATTTCTCAGACGTGTAAATGAACATTACCTGCAGGGTGGAGGGAAAACAACAGAACATTTATAACATTATAGACATTTAAATATCACAACTCATCTGGTAGAATGTGACAAGCTGGTTTCCACAAGATATGTATAATTTTGACGATACCTCCTCCTTTTAGGGCCTGAAAATCTGAAGCAATAAAATCATGTATCAAAAGCCAATAGTTCACAACAGATTAGGAGGTTGCACAAGAACTTATAGCGTGTGTAAAAGAGAAAATCAGCCTTTTCCTATTCCTTGTGCAAAGGAGACAATTTCAATAGAATCAGTCTTGCATTAGATTTTAAATATAACTCATTACATATTACCATTTTACCATATGTTACACCTTGTGCTTTTCTGCAACTAGATTAGATTTTCTACAAAAGATATACAAAAGGGCCCAGCAGAGATTATACTACCTGAGACTTCTCAGGAAACAACAACTGAATGAAAAATTGCTGGTGGGCTTCTACCGCTGCACCATAGAGAGTATTTTAATTTACTGCATCTATGTATGGTTTGCAAATTGCATGGCAGATAGGACAGCATTTCAGATGGTCAATGTCATTGCCCAGAGGATCATTGGTTGCCCTCTCCCCTCTTTGGAAAAGCTTTATAGCTCCCGCTGCCTTAAGAAAGTTCAAAACATTCTTAAAGATCCATCTCATCCTGGGCACCCTTTTTTGGAACTATTACCATCTGGCAGACGATACAGGATAATAAAAACAAGGACAAATAGGCTGAAAAACAGCTTCTATCCCAGGGCAATAACCATATTGAATTCTATGGTATAGTGCAATATTGGGTTTTCAATTTCAATTATATAGAATGTAAAAGATTATGTTCGTGTTTTTATTTTTATAGTTATAATGTACACTGAAGACCGCATTTAATTTCGTTGTACCATGTGCAATGACAATAAAGTAAAGTAAAGTAAACATTCAGTTTCAGTTCAGAATACACAACAAATAATCTAATAACAGTAAAAGAATATAAAGACAGGAAAGATGAATTCATTTGAATCACATTTTCACACTTTAAAATTTCATATCCTTGCAAGTAACCTGGAGGCCACAGTTTAACTTATTTCCCATGTTCACCAAAGAATGAAACTTTTTAGCTGCATCTTATCACTTTAATAGTGCAGTAATGAAAATTACAATAGCAGGAAAGAAATGTGTATTTCTTTTTCAAAAAAGCTGCTCTTAATGGTAGAGTTGAAGTTAATCAGTGGTCAGTCTTGATGAAGGTTGAGATCCCAGCAGCTATCTCTCAAAATGCAAATAAAAAATAAAAAAGAGCAATTAAGTTAGATTAGATCATCTTTTACTAAGAAAAGTTGCATAAAAATGAACCTTTTCCAAGTTCCATTTTACTGAAACATTGAAAAGCAAAATCGTTTTTAGTAAGATACTTGATCTTACATATGCATATCTACCACATATATAAATATCTATCACATCTATCTTAGGTGCTCTTCACATTTAAACATATTTTGGAAAGTTTCAGCTTTTAGGCAGCAATCAAACACCTGGACACAGAAAAGCCAATTCAGTCACATAAAAGAGACCACAAAATTGTGTCAGCTGGAAAGAATGTGAACTGAATGCTTCAGTCTTAAACCACATCAAGGGTGGGTTCATTTTCTGTTCTGTGACATTTCAAATTGCTCTCAGTTTATACTCTGGGGGATCCAGAGCAAACATCAATAGATTTATCAGGAAACTCTCTTGAGAGCTAAGAAAGCCTGCTGGAGCAGATTGTACTTATGTAAGATATGTCCAAGTTATTCCTGAATGCCTGAGAAGCTCTGAATCTTAAGAGGAACTCAAAGGAATCATACTGAGTTTGATAAAACTTCTGAAGCATATCTAATGCATACATACATACTTAATAAGTTACCCTTCTACAGTATTTGGATAAGATTTTGCATAAATGTAAAGATTCCAAAATAATATTCCCCTTCCTATGCAGTGCCTGGTATAGACTTCTTCATAAAACAAAGTAATGATGGTTAGTACCATGTTTCCTTCCAGCGTGCAGTACCGTAACAATTGAATAATGTCACCTGGAATAAAGGCTGTATATAATGAACCCCACTTCTTATGCAATCTGTAGACTCTTTTTTGATTGCCAGTGCAATCTTCCAATTATCAAACTCACTGCTATATTTCCCACTGGGAAATACTTGTTGCACAAACTGCCAGACGTCTGACAGAATTCAGAAGTCTCCAGCTATATTCTTTCTAGCGCTATGAGGTCTAATCAAGCCATTCTGACATCACAGCTACCTATCCAAGCCATTTTAACATCATTCTATCTTGTGACAGTCCAGAGAATGGTTTGCAATTTGGTTGGATAAATATGAAAACCAAAGTTCTACTCTCATACTGTAATTACCCTATCTGGAAAAAGCATAAATGAGGAATGGCACGATTTTTTGTTTATGTTCATCAGAATGGGAATGAAATGAAATTCACAGAAAAACTGCATCATTATGAAGAGATGAAGCATTTCAAATTTCATAGAAACTGATGCAAGAATTATCATGTTTGGGTTACATTGTGATTTTTTTATCTAGCTGCTTTGTGTTTAAATTTTTTGTATACTGTAATTTACTTATTTTATTTACTTTTTAATACTGGTAGCTACCCATTCATGTATTTGACATGAGCAGCCATATAAACTGATTGGGGTTTTTTTTGAAAAAAAAATACAAAAGTAAGATAAACAAACCTATGCTTATACAAACCATGGATATGTCAACATTTCCAAAGAACCCAGTAATATTGTCTTTCCCGAATACTGTGTTGAAGTGTTACGTAGCCATCTTTGAGCTGGAATAGAATGCCAGTATAAATCTTGCTGTCCTCATTGCCAATCTCAGCTTTGTTGCCATCCAGGTTGGTAAAATGAGGACCTAGATTGTTGGGGGCAATATGCTGACTCTGTAAACCGCTTAGAAAGGGCTGTAAAGAACTGTGAAGTGGTATATAAGTCTAAGTGCTACTGCTATTGCTATCCCCTTCCAACATATCCCCAGCCAGCAGGGAATACATCTACCAACTAGGGAACTATGTCATGAATGGGAAAGGCCTGACTTCAGCAGTTTCTCAGCTCTTCCTTCCATCTCTCTCTTGGCTCCTCCCAACTTAAGATATGGGAAGTACAAGGTAGACATAGCTGTATTATTCAAGTTATTAGGTCTTGTAACCAGGAAAAAACTAAAATGGATTAGTTATTGGGTAACAAAGTCTCTTATCTTAAGAAAAGGAGAAAGAAGTGACTGACATATTCACTCAGTTGTGTTAGTGATTTGGGTTTGCTGCTTCTTGAGTGCGTTGTATTTTAATTTTTGTAATGATTATAATTGTTTTTATGTTATTTAAGTTCTGTTCATTGCCCAGAGTCACTCCACAGCTGTCATACAATCCCAGAAAAAAAATTCCTTTAGTTTTAAAAGTTGTGAACAAATTCCGTGTTTTTACTACCCGTTATTCTGTCTTCGAATCCAATGTGCTATAGCTCAACATATGAATTATATAAATACAACCTTATCTACAGGGTCAAAATAGGATAAGAAAGATAATGCTAATGATGTAGGTGAAAAACATCTACATTAATTCATAAAGCTTTGGTCTAAGATGATAGTTTTAAATGTATTCCAATTTCTACATAAGTTCAAGAAGTCACCAAATTAGAAATCAATCATGTAAGTAGTCCTTGACTTACAACCACAATTGAGTGCAACATTTTCATTGCTAAGCGAGGCAATTGTTAAATGATTATTTGTCCCATTTCACCAACTTTTTGCCACAATTGTTAAGGCAAATCACTATAGTTAAGTGAATTTTGCAGTCATTAAGCAAATCTGGTTTCTTTGTCTTTGTTTATTGGAAGCTGGCTGGGAAGGTTACAAATGGTGACCACATAACTCGGGAACAGTGCAATTATAAGAAATACATGATTATGTGACTGTGGGGATGCTGCAACCATCATAAGTATGAAAACCAGACACAATTCACGTTTTCAATTCTGTTGTAACTTTGAGCTGACACTAAACAAATAGTTGTGAGTCGAGGACTATGTATAGCCACACAACCTAAGCTGGAAAAACTTTCCTGAATCTCACATGGAATTACTGATTTGGAAATGAAACAGTTACAGTTTGAGTTCTATATTTTAAGTCAAGCTCAGACTGAAGAGGATGGGTCTGTGCAGGGACTGAAGTGATACATACCTACTCCAATCATTTTTAGAGATGTCTTGAGAAACTGGGTGACCATGTGATGGGAATGGAGTACCCATTAACAGACATTTCCTTAAAATCCCAAAGGTGCTTTTTCAAAAGGCAACTGGACTTTCTTTCTTTTCCCCTGAAGACGTTTCGCTTCTCATCCAAAAAGTTTCTTCAATTCTGAAGTTTCTTGGATGAGAAGGGAAACATATTCAAGGAAAAACAAAGGAGGTCCAGTTGCCTTTTGAAAAAGCACCTTTGGGACAACCATGACCTGGATGACTTAAAATCTCCATATATATTCTTCACTAAAGCATTTTTCTTAAGCATCTGCTAAAGTTTACACTCTTTTTCCTCTTTGTGGTGTAGAGTACTCCAAATTTAAAGGGAAGGAAGATGAAGAGGAGGCATTTCCCCCTGCTTGGGGGGGGGGGGGAGGGGAAAGAAAAAGCATAAACAGAGGGGAAAGAGACAGGAAGCTCTCTTACACAATGGCCAGATTTCCCAGAATGTCCAACTTTGATGGCCAACTACAGTTTCCACCTCCTCTCCATCTCCCATAAAAGTGTGCATGTGATACCTCTGCAACGGACTTAATTTTTCTTCATTAGGCAGAATTTGGATTGTGTTTTATCTATGTAAATAAAAAGGTGAAGAGATTGTATATACGTCATTATGAAAAACATCCGTAATTAAAATAAGGATGCCTTTTGCTGCAACTCCTGAAGGAACGGCAGCAGTTCATAGCTACTACCTACCTGCCGATCACCTTCTCCTGGCGCTTTAAATTCCCTTTCAAAGGATACCATTTTTCAGGACACGAACCACCAGAGAAACACGCAGATCACGGGCAGAGATCGGATTCTTCCAAGCTTCGCTACACCCACAGTACCACAAGCTAAGGAAACTGCTCCCCGTTTTCTCCCAACCGACATGGGATTTTTTTTATGCTATTGGCGACGGAACAAGAGACTCACCTAGCAGCGCCGGCTCCTAGAAACGGTCGGATCCGCCTTTCGCTGTGATTTTCTGCTGACATCACCATAGTAGACGTTGCTACAAACCAACCAGAGCCGCTGCCGTGATTTAAGGGACTATTAATAATTTTCAAGCCTTTTATTAACAAGAAAAAAAAAGTCATGACTGCGCTCTGTGGATTCCAGGGTTGACCGCAAAATATTGAAGTAGGAGAGGCGAAAAGGCTGCGTATCTGTTCCTAAGGATGTGGGGTTAAGAGACACGCAATGTCGTTTTACCGATTTATTCTAGAACGAGTCTTTCCTGTACGTTTGCTCAAACAATTTGGAGAATAACTTTAGTGCTAGCTTTTCATTGCCTGTAAAGAGGTGCTTGGAATTTCGGGTTGTTTTACATGCGTCCTTGCCTTGCTACCTTTGAGCACCATCACAACAGCAAAAGGAGACACTCTTAGCAGTGCCAATGAATATGTGCAGAATGCTTTCCCCCACTATAAGCCATCCTTTCTTTCGATGAGGCCGCTATGTTGGCATATAATCAACGCCCATGGATTTTCTGATCCCCCCCCCCATCCGATTTAGATTGTACAGCAATTTTGGGAGTGAGTAAAAGGAGACTAATGTTGGCAAATGCATTGCATTGCCTAGGGCCGTTTTCCCCCCTTGTCGATTAATTATCTAAATGCATATAAACTTGGTTCCAGTTGTGAAAACAAAACTCATAAAATATGAGTTTGCCTTTGAAATATAAATATATAAATGTGTGTGTGTGTGTGTGTGTGTATATATATATATATATATATATATATATATATATATATATATATATATATATATATATATATATATATATATATGTATACACACACACACACATATACATAATATATATTTATATGCCTTTGAACATCTGCAGTTCTACTTTAACCGGAATCAACTTGTCTTAAATTAACCTGTCTTGAGAGTTTGATTAAAAGGTAGAAAGAACAGCATTTAATTAAAGGAGTATCAGGGAAGAAAAGTTAAAATAAAAATACCCGCATATTCTCCCCTTCTCCCCCAAAAAGCAATAAATTGTTCGATGCTGCAATCAGTAGTCATTTTGCAAATTCTCCTCAATTTCATTCCATTGCCCGCCTGGCTTTTCTCAAATTGCTTACAGTGAAATTGGCCGGATGTGGCGTCAGCAAAGACAGCCGGTAAAATAAGAGCCGGCAAGTCTGGACACAATGGCTGCTGCAGTGGATTGCATTCTGAAATTAGGAGGTAGTGCATTGACGCAGAAAAACCAGTTCGAGACGCTGAAAACGGAGTCCTTGCGGAGGGCGGCTATTCTTGTTTCGTTGCTCTGGGAGGCTGGAGAGAGACGATACATAATCGTGCACGGCGCAGGGTAGGAACGCATGCGAAGTAGCGGAAGGCTTCTGCCCTTGAGCCAGGATGCCAAATGGGCGTCATTGGTTCCTCCTGGCGTCTTGGGATAGATTAATATCCTAATATTTGGTAATTAATTTAAAATTAATCAACAAAACTGAAGATTTTATTTTTGAATTGGTCCAGTCTTATCAAATAACCGTAATCAAGATCCAAGCATCTAATAATACAATTTCTTATGTGACTCTGTGGCTGGAAGTTTTGTTTGCTTGCCAATAAATTACTGCAAGGGACATGAACTACTTCAGCAGCTCTAATTTAATACATATGAAATAAGGTATATTTTATATATAACATATGCAATGTTTGATCCACATCCTCCTAATGACTGATATCCTATTTATTTAATAAACCCATTTACCATGTGTTTGAAGTGAAAGCAAATATTTATCATGGCAAACAAAGAATTGAGTGAAAGCGCCTTGGTTTTGGTCTTTCAAGTACCTCATAGTGGAATATTTTGTGGATATTTCCTGAGAGATAAATATTTCTTTAGGAGGCAGTTGCATAAAGAGAATTGAGATGCCTCTTCATTGCCATCTTGTCCTTTGGCATATCAGGTGCACTTTCAGAGTTCTAAAAATCTAGGCAACCAATGGAGAAAAGGAGGAGGAAAGTCACTCTGGTACTCCTGAGTCAGCAGGAGAAAGAAAGACTGCTGGAAATTAGGCAACAGCATGAAGGTTTTGTCAGGCACAAGGCCCAGAAGAAACAGCTCCATGCCCAGATAGTTACACTCCTCACCATGCATTAAGATGTCACATATGGGGCCAGAGTTGGCACCTGCACCAGTGGCTCTGCCATGTTTCTTCTTGCTATGGATTTAGGGAGAAAAGTACAGCCATAAACCTGTACAGAACAGGCAAAGGTAAGGCTGCACTGAGGTGTTTTCACTGTCCAAGGTTGGAGTCCACAAATCATTGTTTTGACAGTGGTGGTGGCTGTGATTGCACCTTGATGCAAGGCTAGGAATGCAGTTGCCTTTTAGGCTGCAATGCCTAGGAACAGAGCTTCATGTTAGTGACTAACCCAAGGGAGGATTCATAATGTGTGTTCATGATTACTGTACAGAGGGGCTGGCCAATATCTGTGCCTCGCTCTCCTGTTGGTTACATGTGGACTGCAAAAGATTATTTATTTATTTGTTTTAAATTGTATAAAAGATGACAGGGCCACCTGTGGGCCAGAAATTTAAGATCCCTAATATACATTTACCAACTTTCTTTTTAAATGTTCCTTTGCAGAATTGACTTTTCTCTGATATGTCTCAAAATAATTTTCTTTTCTGGGTCACTAAAGTTTAAAATTATGTCTCCTTGTCTTTTTATCCTGGTGTGGTAGTGAAAATATAAAAAATACGTTAATTAACATTCTTAAAATGTATAATCCTGTCAAATGATAAGTGCAGTCTGCTTGTTATTGTGTGGTATTGCAACTAAATGAAATAAATAAATGAAATAAATGGATGCTTCAGGTATTTTAAGTTATATTTAGCACATGATCTGTTTGTTTACTGGCCTTGAGTTTCCTCCTATTGAAATTTACTTCTTGAATAAACCACACAAAGTGGTGGATTATCTGGTATTTTGTTCCTTGTTTTATGGCACAGGATTAATGGTAGCAAAGCTCCTGAAATAAAAGAAAGAATTAACTTGAGACCTTTATAGAAATTGCAAACTGCAAATTATGCCCTGTAATCCCAGAATCAGTTGACGTGGAAAGTGAGAAGAGGTGGTGCTGGTGTCGAATTGAAGTAGTCATTCCAAGCTTGAGTTGGGTGGGATCATAACAAGGATTTTGATGACATTCAACTCTATTTCTCAGTTAGATCTGAAACTACAGAAGTTTAGGCAGATTTAGATCAGGATGTAGGACAATAAATTGAAACTAAGTGAAACAGGGATATCGGCCAATAAAGGCAAACAGAAGAAATGAAGCTTTTGATAGGTTGTCCCTAAATGTATTTATTTGAAGGAATGGGTTAGGGTTAGGGTTAGGGTCTAAACAGATATATTTATGAAATAGCTTTGATGAAGTAAATTGATTATTTCCCTTATCCAGATATGTTGAAACCTGATCAAGAAGGAAGACCAATTTGGTTTATCCAAGATGAAAGATTGTCCTTGACAGTGGGAAATATTCTGAAATTAATTGATAATCATTGCATACCTTCAAATTAATACCTTTCTGACATCTTGCAAGACTTGGTCAAGAGACTGAAACTGAACCCTGGTAGATTGGTGGATGGCAACTTCCAGATTATTCCTCTGGCTCTAATACAGTTCAAGGACATGTTTTATTTATTTATTTATTTTATTGAATTTCTATACTGCCCTACTCCCGAAGGACTCAGGGCGGTGCACAGCCATGAAATAAAACACATAGATCTACAAAATTTAAAATCGAATAAAATGAATTAAATAAATTTGGCTGAATTGATACCCATAATTTAAAATACCCATATTTTAAAATACATTAAAAATTTAAAATTTACACTTAAAAGGGAGAAGATTTAGGCGAGGCCAGCTTGATGAAATAAAAGCGTCTTCAGCTCGCGGCGGAAGGTGCGCAGATCCGGAATCCTCCGTATCTCTGGGAGCTCATTCCAGATCGTCGGTGCCCCCACAGAGAAGGCTCTCCCCCTAGGGGCCGACAGCCGACATTGTTTGGCCGACGGCACCTGGAGGAGCCCCTCTCTCTGGGAGCGTACTGGTTGGTGGGAGGCTGTTGATGGTAGTAGGCGGTCCCGTAAGTAACCAGGTCCTTAGCCATGGAGCGCTTTAAAGGTGGTAACCAGAACCTTGAAGCGCACCCGGAAGACCACCGGGAGCCAGTGCAGCTCGCGCAGGAGAGGTGTTACATGGGAGCTCCACATTGCTCCCATAACCACCTGCGCGGCCACACTCTGCGCCAGTTGGAGCCTCCGGGTGCACCTCAAGGGGAGCCCCATGTAGAGAGTGTTACAATAGTCCAGACGAGAGGTGACGAGGGCATGAATGACTGTGCGTAACGAGTCCCGATCTAGAAAGGGACGCAACTGGCGAATCAGGCGAACCTGATGAAAAATCCTCCTGGTCACGGCCGTCAAGTGCTCTTCTAAAGACAGCCGTGAGTCCAGCAGGACGCCCAAGTTACGAGCCCTTTCCGTGGGGGCCAATGATTCGCCTCCAATAGCCAGTGATGGCGCCAGCTGACTATATCGGGACGTCGGAAACCACAGCCACTCGGTCTTGGATGGGTTGAGCCTGAGCCCGTTTCTCCCCATCCAGATCCGTACAGCCTCCAGGCACTGGGACATCACTTCAAGGGCATCGTTGGGGTGGTCCGGGGTGGAGATGTACAGCTGGGTGTCGTCAGCGTACAGATGGTACTTCACCCCGAAATCACGGATGATCTCGCCCAGCGGCTTTACATAAATGTTGAACAAAAGGGGCGAGAGAACCGATCCCTGCGGCACCCCACATATAAGGGGCCTCGGGGTCGATCTCTGCCCCCCTGTCAACACAGACTGCGACCGGTCAGAGAGAAAGGAGAACCACCGTAAAACGGTGCCTCCCACCCCCAACCCTTCCAGCCGGTGCAGCATGATACCATGGTCGATGGTATCAAAAGCCGCTGAGAGGTCTAACAGGACCAGGACAAAGGAACAACCCCTGTCCCGAGGCCTCCAGAGATCATCAAACAACGCTACCAATGCCGTTTCCGTGCTGTACCCAGGCCTGAAGCCCGACTGGAATGGATCTAGATACGACGCTTCATCCAGGTACTGGGGAAGCTGTCGCGCAACCACACTCTCAACAACCTTCGCAACGAAGCAAAGGTTGGAGACTAGACGATAATTAGCCAATACTGCCGGGTCCAGGGAAGGCTTCTTGAGGAGGGGCCTTACCACCGCCTCTTTCAGGGTGGCGGGGAAGACACCCTCACCCAACGAAGCATTTATAATACCCTGGAGCTAGCCTCGCGTCACCTCCCGGGAAGCCAGCACTAACCAGGAGGGGCACGGGTCCAACAAACGTGGTCGCGTTCAATCTACCCAGAATCCTGTCCATGTCATCTGGGGTCACAGGATCAAACTCATCCCAGATAACAGTCTCAAGACCTGCCTCCATTACCCTCACTGGATCTATCCCGTCAGAGTCCAGACCTGCCCGAATCTGAGTGATTTTGTCATACAGATACTGAACAAAATCCTCAGCTCTTCCCTCCAAGGGGTCCTCCCGCGCTTCCTGGTGGAGCAGGGAGCGGGTCACCCTAAACAGGGCGGCCGGGCAATTATCTGATGACGCAATAAGAGCAGTAAAATGAGTACATTTTGCTGCTTTTATCGCCACTAGGTAACTCCTAATATGAGATCTTACCAGTGTTCGGTCAGATTCAGAAAGACTAGCCCTCCAACAGCTCTCTAGGCGTCTTTTCCGGCGCTTCATCTCCCTCAGCTCCTCGGTAAACCAAGGAGCCAGGCGAGATCGGCGCCGGGTCAGAGGCCGCAAAGGCACGACTCGATCCAGGGCTCCAGCAGCCGCCCTATCCCAGGCGGCCACTAGGTCCCCAGATGAGGCGTGAGCCAGAACTTCCGGGATTGGCCCAAGCTCCATCTGGAACCTATCAGGTTCCATCAAGCGCCTGGGGCGGTACCATCTTACCAGTTCCACCTCCCTGCAGCGGGGTGCCGCGGTTCGAAGGTCAAGGCGAAGGAGCGAGTGATCTGACCATGACAAGGGCTCGATGACTATATCCCCTATCTCAAGATCACTCAACCACTGTCCAGAGACAAAAACCAAGTCCAGTGTGTTTCCCCCAGTGTGCGTAGGGCCATGAATTAGTTGGGTCAGATCCATGGCCGTCATGGAAGCCATTAACTCCCGAGCCACCTCAGACGCCTCACCCACGGATGGCAGGTTGAAATCCCCCATGACCATAAGTCTGGGGGTATCAACCGCTGTTATACATTGTATTCTTCACCTTATCATTTGACAATTCTGTTATTAATATTGCCACTTACACTTTTGTTTTATCTATGGTGCATAATTATGTTGTGTTAAGAAAATCTGTGGTTGCTATGAGTTGACAGTGACTTGATGGCACATAATCATCAAAAGCCTTGCCAAGCATTATGAACCTGGAGTACTTGCTATGTGAGCAATTCAGATAATTTCCTTCATTCTTTCCTTCTGTTGGAAGAAACATCCTTCTAGGTTCTGCTCCAAGTGGGGAAAAAGACACTGGAGACATGGAGACTGCTTGGAAAGATGGTTTAATGGTGGACAGGATCACATGGCTTGAGTTCCTGAACAGAAAAAAGGGCAGATACAGTAAATCCTCGGGTTTTTATGCTCTCTCTGGCTCTGCATTTCTTGGGGCCCCAAAAGAGTATCCTGATTGGTTGTCAGACTCCCAGGGGGTGGGGGCCTTGCTGGCTGATGGTCACATGTGCTTCCCAGGTCACATGTGGTGAGTTTCTGCTGCTATTGTGTAGAGGGCTAATCCTATCTTTGGCAATTCCTACTATGGCTCTGCCTGAAGGAGGCAGATCTTTGTTATGTAGAATAGACTGGCCCAGGCCTTAATGGCCCATTGACAAAGGGTGGGGGCAGGAAGGTGGGAGCTGCTTTGTCTGTAAAATATGCTTCTCATATTTCTCATCCAGGGAAATATAATATTCTGCCTTTTTCATATTTCCTAAAATATTTCACTCTTCCAGGAAAGGGGTGGGTGCTAACTTCCTACACTTCCTTCCTTTCTTCCCAACAGTCACCCTAATAAATTCATCTTCTTCCCTAGAGGAGAGAAATAGTTTGATATGAGCTGGAATCCTGATATTGCACAATTTTGATGTCTGAGTGAGTCAGTGTACAAACAGCCACATATGTATAACACATTTCTTGAAATGCTACACATATAACTAAATACAAAATGTAGCCTAGCCTTTTTATGCAGGACTAAATAAATAGTCTGATTTAGTACTCAAGTCTTGAAAGGGCCATCCAGAAGAGGTATTGATCCATAAAATTACCTTTGTGACAGTTTCTTTCTTTCTTGTCTTTCTGAAGTCCCAAGCTAATGAATATGAAGAGGTAACTGTTACCTGGCCTGAGATTCAGGAATATATTATCAACTGTTCATGTTTTGTCTTGTTCTTAGGTAAATTTGTACATTTTTTAATCGGGTGAAATGTAATTATGAAGTCTGAAATTCCTAGTTTAAAATCTGGAATTTTCTGTGATGGTTTTGCATCTTTGCTAATTTAAATGGGCATATGGATAAGATTTCCCAGAGAAATTATTACATATTCATTAGTTATCCAATATCCAGCTTTTTCTTGCTTATTGTGGCATGACCTTTTATAGATAGCCTCCATCATGTCAGAGTATTGACCTAAAGGTACTTCATTTGTTTTAATAAGAATGAAGTTTCATTTCCAGCAGGTGGCAGCAGTTGTCATCTTTGATAAAATACATTGCTGTTATTTCAGCAGAAAGATGGAAGAAAAAAGACTATCACCACCTAGCGGATAGATTCAGTGGGAGTAGTGATGAGGACAGCATTGGAAGAGCTGAAGGACCAAGTTAGAGACAGATCAGCAAGGAAAAATAAATGGTTGCTAAGAGTTGAAAATGACTTGATGGTACATAACCATTAAAACCCCTGCTCAGGCCTTATGAACCCAGAGTATTTGCTGGTGAGAAATTCAGATAACTTCTCTACTCCTTCCCTTGCTGTCAGTGAAATCAGAGTTGAAACTGTTTGATATGATCCAGGATCCTCATATTGCAGACTTCTACGCTCTCATGATTCAGTGTGCATATAGCCAAACATGGCTTTCTTTCTGCACACATTTACCTTAAACATGCAAATTCTGCAGGGCAATTAGAATCAATGGGCATTGGAGATTAATAGAAATATTCAGATGTTCAGTGTTCTGGCTGCATGAATAGGTCTAAAGACCCAAAGGAATCCACAGACAGTGCAGTCCTAATGCATGTCAGAAGTAGTTCAGTGGGGTTTATTCCCAGAAAAGCATGAATAAAATACAGGCTAAGCAGTAATGGCATAGTCTGATAGGAAGGTGATTAAAACTTTGTAAAAGTTGGGCAGAATCTGTTTACTCCTCTTTGATTCTGGCAGAGTTTTCTGATCACTCATGGAGTTATTGAATCAGAATATTCACATTCGCCTGGAAGGTCTGAAGGGGCACTGTATTAAGGTGGTTTGAACTTGACCACAACTCTCTGACTGATCCAGATTGTACCACGGCCCCAAATCATATGCTTTAATACGTGAATGCTTTAAAAGGTTTGTAGGAACTACAGCATGTAGAATTTACCAGCTACACTGGCAGTGGATTCTGGTAGATGTGGTCCAAGGTGCTAAACCTGGAGAACAAAACTCTGGGTTTTTGTTTTTGTTTTAGCAAGTTGCTCTTCCTGTTGGTTGCATACAATATCAGCTTTATGTTTCCATTCTCACCTGCTTTCTGCATGCTATCCTGCTGTTTCTCATTTGCTGCTGATTGGCATGGATTAGCTTTGGAAAGAAGAAAGCCAGATGGCAAGGTCTGTAATGAGTGGCATGCCAGTGACAGGGAATCAGCACAGCATTGCCCGCTGTGATTGGATTACATTAAGGGTTACTATTTAGCGGGTAGATCAGCACTTGGAATAGAAGCATTTAAGGTGCTGAATTGGAGCCAACAAGAAGATTTCTCGCATGTTAGCTCTTGAGAGAAATGTGCTTTGATGCAGAAGGGCTTAGCTCAGCTCTCAGAATGTGCCTCATAAACAGGCATCAAGATCTTTCCGTTACTGCATTTCAGAAGTTTTCAGAACCAAAATAATGTACTATTTCTAACTGCATAGTGTGCAATTAGTACAGCGAGTCAAAAACTGACTTCCTACGCTGTGCCATGTTTTGCTTGAGGTTGATTTAGTTGTATAAACTTAGCCATTGAAGTTTGTAAACAGTGACTTTTACCTAGTGTGATGTACAAACCCAGCCATTTGTGGGTTTGCTAACAAAACAAAATATCCACCTCTATAATATGTATGAACATAGTATGTTTAGATGTCATTTTTTGAAAATATATTTCATCTATTAATTCAATTTTTAGGGCTGCCCACTCAGTATATGCAACTCTTCTCGTATTGTCCAGTTGCTTCTCAACTAGCAGCATTATGTGACATTGGTCAGAAAATACCTTAGGCTAGATTATTAATTTATTTACAATCTAGAGCTTGGGAAAATGCCCTGTTCCCCCAGCGTCATGTTAGGTGAACATCAGGGCAGCATTTAAAACTTAAATACATGCAGTGCATAATAAGAATGGTGAAAAATCCAAGTACAGAGTGATTGGCTATGCTATGAGCTGCAAAAATCCAGCCAACCACTAAGTGGTAGACAAACCTTATAGAAGTATTCATCCTATTTTTTTTTCTGTGATGTATATTAATTTGTACTTTTACGAGCATTTTGTTCTTCACAAATATTCTTTAAATATTCACAAATTCTTTAAATATTCTTTAATATTTCTTAATATTTCTTAATATTTTTAATATTCTTTCTTTACTCAGTAATGATATAATCATGATTCCATAAATATTTATTAATATTCTTAATATGCTTTAACTTTATTCATATTAAAAACAAAAACATGCAGAAAACTCTATGATCCAATAGTCATCTGGAATTTGCAGCCTCCATATGGTGCACATATGACAAACTAAAGTTTGCTCAGTGACTTGCCATGGGTTCTCATGTTAATTTATATGACTGTTTGTCTAGAGAAGAAATTATAATTTGAATTCTAAAATCAAGGCAAGATTGCCTTTTTTCAGGACCTTAGTGAAGATATCAAGCTTGTGAAGTTCAACTAGCCCAGGGGCCAGGAACCCACTGCTCTGGAGCTGCATGTGACTCTTTCATCTCTCTGCTGGGGCTCCCTGTCACCGGTCAGCTCCACAATTGATAGGGCTTTCTGTTAGGACAGTTAGAGGAAAAGGATGCTGCACTAGGAAGAGAGACTATGGTGGGGGAACCGGACTTCCGGTTGGCTCCAGAATTGAACGGGGGTTCCGGTTAGGACCTTTGTGGCTCTTTGAGGGTTTAAGGTTGCAGAACCCTGAACTAGCCCTTCTCACTTGTGATTATTTTCATTGCTGGTGCTTTTGATTGAATGTCCCTTTTGACTTCTTCAGAGTGCCACGGACTTGTTGCACTATTACTTTTCAGTCATAAGGTAGGATGTGAATGACGTAAGTCTTTCCAATAGTATAGGTAAATCAATCAATGATAATCATAATTTTCTAACAGAGTAGAGTAGAACAGAACAAAATAACAGTTGGAAGGGACCTTGGAGGTCTTCTAGTCCAATCCCCTACTTAGGCAGGAAATCCTATACCATTTCAGACAAATGGTTGTCCAATCTCTTCTTAAAAACTTCTAGTATTGGAGCATTTACAACTTCTGGAGGCAAATTGTTCCACTGATTAATTGTTCTAACTGTCAGGAAATTTTTCCTTAGGTCTAGGTCAGGGATATCAAACTCAAGGCCCATGGGCCGGACCCGGTTCATGGAGTGCTTTGATCTGGTCTGCGGGGCCGGTCTGGAAATAGCAAAGGACTGGCTCACGGTGCCTTTGCTAGCAAAAATAGGACAGAGTAGCCCAGGAGGCCTCCCAGGCCCAAATCGGGGCCTCCAGAGTACTGCAGGAGGCCGTCCTTGACTCAGAAGGTTATAAAAGGGAGGAAAAGTAAAATATTTTACCTTTCAGGCTTGCAGGATTCTGCTACTAGCCCAGGTCAATAATTTATAGCTCTAGTCCTTTTGGAGTCAGTTTCTTGATCTGGTCTCACTTTCATAAGGTGATCAAGTAGATCAAGTAAGTATTAAAAAAAACAAAATCACAGATATGTATGCCTCCCTATTTTTATAAGTATATAAAACCAAGTCTGCGGAGGTGCGATTCCGTGTCATGCCCACCATGGCCACACCCATCTTGGCCATGTCCACCCCACACCTCCAGCTGTCGCTCCAAGGTCAAACCCAATCCTGATATGGCCCTCAATGGAATTGAGTTTGACACCCCTGGTTTAGGTAGTTCTAGGTAGGAACAGGTTACTTTTTTGGAAGGCTCATTTTTTCTGAAAAATTGGAAAACAATAGAAAAAATGGAAGGAATAAAATAATTCAAGTGGAGTTTGTTTTTCTTATGGAATAATGAAATAAAATACAGTGCTTATATGTTACAATCCTGTATTCCTCAGACATGTTCCATTATTTTTAATCAGAGGAACTTTTTTCTGTATGACAATTTCTGAGCAGCATCAGATTGTCTTTATGCCATGCCTACTTTTATTTAAATACCAGAATTCCACATTGATTACCAAGAATTGTAGATGGATCATTTGGATCTAGCTTCTTGAATCTTTGGAAATAGAAAGGAGATACAAAAAGTGTGATAAAGATAAATAATAGAATAACAGTTGGAAGAGACTTTGGAAGTCTTCTTCCTGCTTAGGCAGGAAACCCTATATCCGTGATGGCTAACCTATGGCACACGTGCCACAGGTGGCACACGGAGCCATATCGGTGAGCACCCGAGTGTTGCTCTATCTCAGTTCCGGCATGCATACGTGTGCCGGCCAGCTGATTTTCAGGCCTTCTGGGCCCACTGGAAGTTCTGGAGGGCCTCCGGGGGGGTGGGGAAAGCCTATTTTTCGGTCTCCCCAGGCTCCAGAGGCTTTCTAGAAGTCTGGGGAGGCGAAAACAGCCTTCCCCACCACCTCCCGGATGCTCTCCGGTGGCCGGAAATGTCCCATTTCCCGACTTCCGGTCCTACCGGATGTTGGCAAACAAGCCATTTCTGGCATCCGGAAGGCCTCTGAGGGGTGGGGAAGGCTGTTTTCGCCCTCCACAGACTTCTAGAAAGCCTCTGGAGCCTGGGGAGACCAAAAAACAGGCCCACTGGGCCCACCGGGCCATCACATTGCAAAGCATGGGGAGCTGAGGGGGGAGGTGTCACACGCGGGGTGTGGGGTGCATTGAATTATTGGTGTGGGCATGCACGCGTGCAACCTCCCCCTGCTTTTGGCACGCGATGACAAAAAGGTTAGCCATCACTTCCCTATACCATTTCAAACAAATGGTTATCCAGTCTCTTAAAAACCTCCTGTGTTGGAGCACCCTCAACTTCTGAAGGCAAATCATTCCACTCATTAATTGTTCTAACTGTCAGGAAATTTCTCCTTAGTTCTTTTCTCTTTGATTAGTTTTTCTCTTTGATTAGTTTCCGTCCATTGCTTCTTGTCCTGCCTTCAGGTTGTTTGGAGAATAGGTTAACTCCGGCTTCTTTGTGGCAGATATTGGAATGTTGGTATCATAACTGAAGACAAGAATAGTAAGCAATATTTCCAGTTTTTTCAGGGCTTAAGCATCCTTTGTCATCTGCTTCCTGCCTTTTGTGTGATGCAGCGGTTAAGATGTTGAAAGCTCAGGTTCAACTCCGTTTTTATCCATGTTGGCTCAAGGCATGATTTTGTACCGGTCACTCAGTCCAACCTATCTTTCAAGATTATTTTGGAAGATGAGGAGACATGAATGCTGTGAATGCCACCTTGAGCTCCTGAAGGAAAGGATGTAAATTTAACAAATGAGTGAAAAAGGCCTAAATTCACTCCTCTGCATTTCCTTAGAAATGTCTAATCCATCAAAGTAGAATCATAACCCTCCATATCATTGATGAAGTTGGCTGGACCTGATGGAAGATATTAGTCATCTACAACTGAAGGGCTATAGGGTTCCCACTTCAGCTGTAATCCATTCCTGATCTAAAAATAGGAATGTGTATGTCATATCATTGCATTTTATGTATTTTTTCCACAAGCAATTTGTGCAGAGGGTAAAGAACCATTGCGTATACTGTCATCCTTTGCAGATATTTTCACAAGGATAATTATTTATTATTTGTGTATCATGGAGAGTTAGAAAACTACAGTAGTCTAGTTTATCAATTTCTGTAAGTCTTGTTTCAAAGGAAATTAATGATCCTCAGTTGCAACAGACATTTGACTTGTGAATGGGTAGCTTTAAGAGATAATATATATGATAGAAATGCAATAAAACTAATGATTCTAGAAATCTGATTCTTCTCCCCATTTCTGAGTACTTTTTCAGTATTCAAATATTAATAGTATCTTATTCTCCTGAAGTAGTTGGCACAGGCAAAACCAGATCTTTTCTGGGAGCCTGATGGTGAAATATCTAAGCCAGTGATGGTGAATCTTTTTGGCACCGAGTTCCCAAACTGGAATGTATGCGTCTGCACCGGAGCGCCGGAAACTGAAGATCAGGTGGCCGGTGTGCATGCCCACAGAGAGGGCTCTGTGTGCCACTTCTGGCACGCATGCCATAGTTTCGCCATCACAGATGTAAGCCATCATCTTCCCTTCCCACTGCAACCTACCCTAAGGCATTTTTCTTTCCTTGTTCTTTGTCCATTGAAATCAGTGGCTCCATACATAAATAAGAATGTATGGGGAGTACATTCTGAATAAAAGCATTTATCTATTTGGTCATTTCAAATACTAAAATTAAATTTATGAAATGCTTTGGATAGTGTCCCTTCTTTGCATGCGGTCCAGGGCAAATATCCCCCATAAAAAAGATAATGGGCATGACTCATTGTGTTTATGCCAACTGCTAGGATCCCAGCAAGGTGAGGGTGCTACTTTATTATTGGGAAACCATGTTAACACAGATGCTGATTTCCTTTGTCTTTTTGTTTTTTAAGAAACAAGACTTTCTCATGTAATAATTATCTCCAAATACAAAACTCTGTCAGTTGACTTGCATATCAGTAAAGTCCAAAGATTCTATCTATATGATGTCCTAACTGAGAAGCATGTTTCTAAGACAAATACCTATGCTTATGTGCCAGCCAAGGATACCAGAGAGATTTGTGAATCTGGAAACACACATTGGGATCTGTCATTAGCTCATGTGTCTCCTCTTCACTTTGGTTACTGGTGTATCTAGTTGCTAATGAGGATGCCATGTGGATCATTCCACGTACCTTTTTTTTCTTAAAGCTTTCTGATGCCAGATGATGCTAGAACATCATGATATGGAGCTGCTCAAGGAAACAATGATATTTGTAGTCTCATTCTCTCCCTCCCTCTCTCTCTCTCTTTCCCTCCCTCCCTTTACACACACACACACACACACACACATGCATATGCATATATTTTTATATATAAAAATAGACCACACATAGAATTGTCAATTCTATGACAACAATCAGAATTTGTTCTCACAGAATTTGTGATAACAATCAACTACTCTAGATTTTAGTGTTTAATCTAACTAGCCAGTTGATTCAAATCCATTTACAGCATTAAAAAGCACCCTAGGCAACTTTTGTTACTGATCTGTATGCATGTATGTGTAGTGACATTGTGGAAGGAGTCTTGTCATTCCCGTATATTTTTCTCACTGGATAGCGTAAACTCAGTGGGCTGCTCTACTTAGGACTGGCGAGAAGGAATGAAGTCTAAGAACCAATATAGAGGGCTAGTTATGTGACAGAAATTCTATAGACTCAGTGGCAGTGTT
Organism: Arizona elegans; assembly: GCA_022577455.1. Classification (NCBI taxonomy): domain Eukaryota; kingdom Metazoa; phylum Chordata; class Lepidosauria; order Squamata; family Colubridae; genus Arizona; species Arizona elegans. The sequence continues at coordinate 170,389,935 of JAKOOJ010000002.1, forward strand.
GTCATGGGACGTGCCTGCATATGGTTGTAGTAGCACATGGAGCTATCTACAAATACCCCCTCAGCTTGCTGACCTCTCTTTGTGCCTTTTTCATACCATCCTAACCTTTCAGAGTAGCACACTGATAGCCATCCTGCCTCTCCTTTTGGGATGTGTGGTGATCTCATAACATCTGTTACTTAAAAATAGTTTGAAACAAATATCCTCTCCACTTTAAAAATGATGACCAGCCTTGGAGATGAAATCAGTGCTTCTTTCAAATTGGTCTTCTTGTAAATTGCATTTATGTTTACCTTCTCTTTTCGTGTCTACTTTGTGTTTGACCATATCATCAGCTATCATCAACTATGATTTATGTTAGTCAATTTTTATGTCACCTTGAAAATTCCCTATCCTCATTTAAAACTTATTAATTACTGTTCTTAATTATGCTTTGTTCTAACTTCTAGCAGTTCAGGGACATAGCTTTGAGTGCTCACTCGCTATCCCTGTCCCTGAAGCATGTAGTTCAGCCATTAGGTATGTAATTGAAAAATGTTAGAAGAGCCATCTATGATTATTGAACATGCCCTGTTTTTGATATACCATTTTCTTATTTGGGCCTTTTTTCCTTTTAGAAACATTTGCTTCTAAAGATCCTTAGTTATTCTTCTGATCGCATATAAGGAATAACAGTGATTTCTGCAGACTCAAAACTCCTGAAAATATAGTCTGGGTATTTCGGAAACTTCAGCTTTCTCTGCTAAGATTGTGTATTTTGATAAACGAACTCTACTTGGGGACTGTCCTCTCAAGCTGTTCTGCTCCCTTTGGATTTTGGAATTCTTTCTGCTGGTTCAGTTCATAACCCTGCTTTTTCTGTTGGGCTTACTTTCCCTGCCAAATATTTTAATAGAATTGGAATACAGGGTAATTCAGAAAGCAGGCCATTCCTGAATAAATTCCCCTTGGAAGTAAGATGGCTGCATGTACCATCAGTAGAAGGGAAGGGTTTCCCTGACCAAAAAAGACAACATTTTGCATAGAATGTAACTTTATAAAAATACTAATTTAAAACAATTAGACTCATTAAACTAGAAATACGGCACATCTCACTGTAGTAGAGAAAACCTTGACCAGGTTTAATCAGCAGTTGAGGCAGCTTCAGGACCCCACTATCCTTTCCTCCCACAAGCTAAACGAGCACTATGAAATAGAAACTGAGAGCAATTTTATCTGACTCTCTCACCCTGACTCTCATAATTAAACACCACAAATCAAATACAGTAAAGATTGGTGGAGGGGATCATAACAACAAAATTAATCCCCTTCCACCTTCAATGCCTTTTAAAGCAAAATAGCATTGATAACCCTGTAGAACAAGAGCTGTGAAAACAAGGATATTACCGTAGGTGCTAAATGCAGCCCTGGGAGTAAACATGAGGAATCCATTTAGTATTTTTCTCTACTTCTGTTTTTATTTGAACCATTAGCTTAAAACTTTACTATTTTAGCCATGCTTGAAATATAGGCTACTTAGTGTCATACTTAGTGTCATACTAGTTCAGGGGTGTTAAACTGGCAGCCCACAAGCTGGCTGCGGCACATGCAGGCCACACCCACCCCAGCCCCGTGAATGGGAAAAATGTCGCAAAACGTCACGTGACTGCAACGTGACGCGGCAAGTTTGACACCCATGTACTAGTTGTTCTTCCTTCCTCCCAGAATTGGTTTTATTGTGTTTTTATTAAACTGGGATTACATGCTTTGTCTTGGAGATTTTCTATATTTCATTTATTAAGATGTCCACCCAAATTGAATTGTGCAAATGGTGCTTCATCATCACAGCTTGTTCTGACGGTTCTTCAGATAGAGAATTAGCCTCTGGTTACATTACTAAAAATCACTTATTTAAGCTGCTTAAATCTCTTGTCAAAGAACCATTTTAAAGTTTCTTTGCATATATATTCAAGCAGATCATTTACAAGTGTCATTCCCACAGAAAAGCAAAGTAAAAAGAAATGTTTCTTTATTAATTCTTGTTTTGGATTTTATGGTTTGAGATTTCATTACTACTGTGAACCACCCAGAATGATGTTTTAAGATGGGCGGCCAGACGGATCTTTGAAATAAACAAATAAGGAGAGAATTAAACCAAACACCGTTTCACTTGTTGCCATAATGCATGTGTGTGTGTGTGGGGGGGGGGGGGGTAATCAATTACAGTATCTGTTTTATTTTAATTGAGGACAGAACGTTATGTTGCTAGCAGTGGGTCATTGTGATTTATATTTCATTTATCTGATGGCTTAGAAATACCTGCTAGGCAGGTAAGCAAATGAGAAACTTGAATCTTTTCAGCCATCTCCTGCTGCAGCAAAGGTGTTTATTCCATTGACAAGCAATCAAGTACATCTCCATGGCCTTTTTGTAATTGTGGCATTAACAGAGGATCAAATAGCACATAATGGAGGCATAAAACATGCTTGAAAAGGAGGAGGCCCTCATGGTGAGGGAATATTTATGGCAGTCTGACCTAACACTTGGCTGGTCCTTCACAACAGGTGCATGATTTTAGTCCCATTTTGGACAACTAGCAGTTTCAGCCTTTCAGTGCCTCTCCTTACTGCATGCCTTTGTAAATATTAGCAGAGGGGGTCAGTTAGTAGTGAGTAGAGGCACAAAATAGCTACAATAGTGATTGTGTTCAGCATGGACCATCTATTTCTACTTTGCATTGCTGATTTCATTAAATCTGGTCTCTGTGAACCAGATACAATTGAATAGAAGAAGGGAAAAAAAAGCCTACATCATTAGGTGAAAATCACTCTTTCCATTCGGGCAACTTAACTGTCTTTTCTGTCCCTTTCCAACTGCTTTGGTGGGTTCTTCCAACTCTCCAGAGGAAATTTCAGTTGGGGCAATAGGCTCCAATTCTTAAGAGCTGTCATTTCAATAACAACACACCACCACACCACATTTCTTTGTTATTGGATTAAGCATATTTATGTTGTGACTTTCTCCTTCATAGTAGGAAGTGGCTCCCCACCTTCAAAGCAGGAGTTGATATATGGATTGCCAGAATTTGTTCCATTCCTGAAACCTACAACATGGTGCTTTTTACTCCATGCAGACAAGTATTCCTTAAATAAATTCAGAATGTTTCTTCTCTAAAGATTTTGTTGACAATTATTTATTGTATGCGGTGACACACACATATGTTAATCAGGAGTAATAACATAACCATGTGTCTTAATGGTTAGGACAGTCCTTTCTTTCAAGAACCATAGTCCAATTTAAAGTTCCCAGTCTGGTGAAAACAAATTATTAAAAAAGAAAATATGGATTTCAGAATCCCCCCATCAATAATTAAATGGATAGCGGATTGAGAAGACACACATCCCTTATTTACAGCTGCAAAAGAAATAACAGCAAGATAAAATGACTTGAGAATATACAGTTTATCCACTTAAGTTTTTATTTTATTTTTTATTTATTCATTTTATATTTGTAAAAGTTACATTCCTTTTCTCTAACTACAGTTTATAAATTCCATGGTGATAAATATAGAAGCTGTATCTAATATACTCCCATTTCCCATTTTTTAAATGATCTCTTGTGCTTGTCTGAAAGTGAAGCAAAAGTAGATTTTTACATGGATTTCATTTACAGGCTTCTTTTAGCTGCTTTGACTTCTGTCATAGTTCTGCAATAAGCTGTTTTGGAATTTACATCAGTTTCATTTAGCTGCACACAGCAATGGTATGAATGCTTGACAGTTCTGTAAATTTCTAATCAGCCTGACTCTGGATAGATGATTGTTTTTCAAAAATCCCTCCCCCCCCACCCCCCAAGGCTGTCATGAAAGTAGCACCCATCAGTTGTCAACCTGATTTAATCCAGTATTAATTACTCAAAGGGGTGCCAGGTTTTCCGAGATCTCAAGCAGTATTCTTTGATATATCTTGTTAGAAAAGTGGGTTTATTTCAGAGCAAGCATGCACTGACATCAGCATGATTGACATATTGGGCATGTGTTGCTACTAGTAGTTTTTTGATCCAGGGAAATGGATGAAGAAAAGATGCATGGAAAGTCATTTTAAAGTTCAAAGGAGACATAGAAATGGGAAGAAAACAATACTGATTTAACTCTCTTTCCCTGGACAAGTCAAAAGAAAGAGGAGGCAGATAGACCTTCAGGAGTGTTTAATTTAATTTAATTAATTACATTTATATGCCGCCCCTCTCCGAAGACTTAGGGCAGCTTGAGTGTTGAAAAACACTGGTTATTTATATCCCATATATGAAAGAATAGGTATATGATTTTTCTCTTCACAACTGCTACTGCTTTTTTATATATATATGTATGTATTTATGTAAGTAATTTATATAGCTGCCCATCTCACAAGAAAGTGAGACTGGGCAGCATAGAACACTTAATTAAAAATGATAAATACATAAAAACACTTTATCACACTTTAAAATAATTATTGAAAAGGTACATAGACCAGGAGAGTTCTGGAAGTTTAGCAGAGCAGACTAACTCCTCAGTGAAAAAGGCGAAGAGAGATTGCTGATCCCGGGGCTTTGCTTGGTGGATTTGTTTGTTCTGGTTATAATCCCTCTTCTCCCATTTTGGAAGTCCTTGGCTTTCATTGTAAAAAAACAAATTAACCTCATGCTGTGCATCATATTGTGATGTTCTTTATAACTTAAGCAGTTAAGTATTCATTCTTTGGGCTAAAATAGATGTGACATACCCGACACAAAATATGCTTTACTGATATTTGTTTGTTTGCTGTAGCTATTGTAACAGGATGGACATCAGATGTAGTTGGAAAACAGCTCTCTCATCTCAAAGTCATGTTCCAGAAAATTTCCTCTTTCCTCCTTTCACTGGAAAAAGATAGCTTTCCTTGAGGAGGAAGACATTTGTGAGGAGTTGAAGATTTTATTTATTTATTTATTGGTTCGATTTATATGCCGCCTTTCTCCGGAGACTCAGAGCGGCTTACAATGTGTTAAGCAATAGCCTTCATACTTTTGTATATACCTGCTTAATAGGATTTCCCCCCACCCCAAGCGGTGTTCTTTTTTTTTTTTATACAAAGTCATCTTATTGCTCCCACAATCCAGGTCCTCATTTTGCCTACCTCGGAAGGATGGAAGGCTGAGTCAACCTTGAGCTTGGTGAGATTTGAACTCGCAGTAATTGCAGGCAGCTGGCAGCTGGCAGCTAAGTGCTATTTAACAGCGCTTTAGTCCACTGCTTCACCAAGGCTCTTCATGAACTCTTTTTGAACAAAGACTTTGCCTGATATGCTCAGTTCAGTGTTTTCACCAATAGCAGATTTGTAACAGATAAAATGATGCTAAGTGATAGATTAAGAACTTTCCAATTTATGCTGCTTTGAAAAATAGTAACTTAAAATAGAAGAATGTAATCTTTTTCTTTTTCAGCGTGATAACAGCCGGTCCTGTGAATTGAGGCACCGCTTATTAATACTTTGCAGTTATAGCAAAGCAAATAAAAGAAATCATAAGCAACTAGTGAAAACTTGCCCTTTATTAGTTTACGGTGTCTTTGGTTCTGAAGATCAGTGGGCAAATACCGCTTTTTTAAACTGCTTGCTGAGAACCAAACATATAAATCACTCTCTTTTTGCCATTCCAGGTCTTTCGGGCATTTCCAGGCAAAAGAATTTGATGTTGCCTTGGGGACATCAGGAGGATCAGCTGCAAGTGATCATTTGAGACAAGGGCTGTGTTTGACCAGGCTTTCTGTCACCAAGGTATCCACCAAGCAGTATGCAACAACATCATTGAGTATCTTGCAAATGTTCTCAGATCACATGTTCATTCCTGAATTGTGCTGTAGTCCTTGCTGGGTTCCTTATATGAGATGCACTGAAGTCTGACAGATGGATGAATTGGGAGCATATGGAGATGTTGAAATGATATATAGTTTCACAGATATATGAAATCAATGCAAAATATGTGTCTTGAAATACATGTCTGCATTTGGTATACATGCTGCTTGCTGCTTGCTTTACTACAGAACAAATTTTCTCATTATAAATAGGGTTTCCCCCCCCCCCCCGTGGCAAAATGGTAAAGAGATTATGGAAAAAAACCCTCCCACCCATTTTCTACCAATACCAGTAATATTACTGTAATAACATAAGAAGAGGAGAATTCTGTGAGAATTCTAATAGTTTCATGAATCATACCTTAATTTCTGGTTCAAAACTAGGAGACAGAAAACATTACAACTTTACTGTAAAATTGCCATTGGGAAGGTAGCTCTTTTCTAGTTATAGGGATCATTTAAGGCTTCTTCCTGCCCGTGAAAGAAACCTTTGTCTCATACTTATCCTTTAGAGAAAGCAGAGTCCTTTCATCAGGTCCATCTTGGAAGTTGAGAATAATAGAGAGAAGAGAAGAAGATCAGTGATCCTCCAGCATTCTAAAGCACCTCCTGGTAGCTGTGAACCTAATGCAGAAGACTGCATTAGAGAGCCACATGGCTTAGCTGGAAGATTGATCAAGGAGACTGGGGAAGGAACATCAAAAGAATAGCCCAATCAGTTCTCCAAAAGCAGCAGAACATGGGAAATGAACAAGGATTCACATAATATGGCAGGGGGGAAAGCCATACCCACCTCAATGGACTAGACAATTGTTGCAACCCAATGGCTGCCTGAAAGAATTCCCCTCCACATCCGTATCAGCAAGCAAGAAGTCCAGTAGAGAATAGTTGATTGATCAGCTAGAAATCTGGACCCTTGTATAGGGCAGGTCTCCAGCAATCAGCTCGAGGATGGAGGCTAGAAAAAGAGAGATACCAACTCTCATTCTCACAGAGGAAGCAAATCCACCAGATCTCCTTTTATTCTATCAACAGTGTTGCAGGAGGAGAGCCAAATGATACTAAATCTGGAGACATGTTAAAATTGGAGGAATAATTTAGTTTTTTGATACCCAGTATAGCAACTCAGGTGCTAGACAGAGAGGATAAGATTTGCTTAGCCATGCAAGGCATCTTACCTGCCCTCCAGTGATGTTTTTTTTTTTTTTTGAAAGCAGAATTATACACAGGAAGGAAGGAGGGGAGAGGAAGGAAAGGGAAGGGAAAGGAAAGGAAGGAAGGAAGGAAGGAGCCGCACATTTAAAATTTCTAAGCTCTGATACTCCAGGTCATGAGGAATATCCCTAACTTATTTTGAAAGTGGTTCTGAAAGATAATGAAGATGCTCACAGACCCCTTAAGGGTCTTAAGGAGAATAATGAAATGTCTATCTGGTCACTCCATTATAAATCACATTGCCAACTAGTAAATTGGAGCAGATGATAATAAAACTAGATTTGAAAGCCATATCAGACCAATTTTGAATGAGTGCCATTGACTGGTGCTATCACCTTCCATTGAAAAATAAGCATTCTCTTGTGTTACCAACACCTCCACAACATACGTTTTACATGGTTATCAGGATGGTTTATTGTATCTCCATTCATGATAACACTTAAAAGCAACACTGTTTGCAAAATTATATGATCTGATGCTTAAGATATTCTCTATGCAGTATCTGTAAAAATGTCTATGCCTTATCTAACTATCTGGTTGTTTTTTTGCTCTCATCCTGGATCATCCTGGGTCTATTAACTCCTTTCATTATCTAAGGATTATTTAACTAATAGGGAAATTTAAGAAGAGGACATTGAGGCAGGAAATTTTGAGACTCACTCTTTTATTTATTTACAGTTGAACCATGTGGTGACAGAACAGTTGATGAATACTGGAGTTCCAGCAGTGGGGATTTCGGTAAGGGGCCTATAATTTTTGTTCACCTTTTTTTGGAAGGAGGTAGATTTTGATGATTTGCCTAGGTTAGATAATGTTAATTTCATTACTGTTTGAGTATGAAGGCATCTTCATACTCAAAACAGTATGATGAAGGAATCATCAAGAGAATCTGCCTTGAAAGTATTTTTTTGGAAATTTTTCTTTATCCTGTAAAAACCTGCATTTTCTGCCCTAAATAAATTGTTGAAGTTTATTGCTTCAAATATTATATTCATCAATTATGATAGTTTTTGTTGTTTTTGTTGCTGCCTTTGAGTCAGTGTTGACGCCTGGCGACTACCTGGCGACTAGACAAGTCTGTGAAGTTTTCTTGGTAAGATTTCAGAAGTGTTTTGCCATTGCCTCCTTCTTAGAGCTAAGCGAAAATGACTGGCCAAAGTCATCCAGGTGGTTTTGTTTGTAAGGCAGAACTAGAACTCAGTCTCATGGTTTCTAGCCTGGTTCTTTAACCACTTCACCAAGCTGTTTCTTGTTAGCAGTTTCTTACCTGCATTTTAATTTGAGAAACAAATTTAAATACTTTTGTATAATACCAACATATCTAATAGTTGCCTTTCAGGTTGCCACTGTAACTGGCACATACACAGATTAAGAAATAATGCTACTCTATATCCATGTAAAAAAGCAAAGTCATTTCCTGAATATAAAACATACCAGAACCAAAATGCCTTAATTTTCAGATCATTCTTATTTCAGAAATAGTAATTCCTTCTGATTAATAACAGTAACAGAATTATTTGTTTGTTATTTCTCTCCAGCCTTTTGGAACCTGGCAAACAAAAAACAAGAATGTCATTAAGGCTGGTATTGATGCCGTGAAGAATGTTCTAGATGCAGGTTACATTCCTGTATTACATGGGGATTGTACCTTGGACTTGGAACAACACTGTTGTGTCTTATCTGGAGATACAATTATTGAGGTGAGATATGGGAATGACTTGATTTATAAATTCACCAGGATACTTACAAGAAATTTGAGCTCTACTCTTTAAATTCATATGCTGCAGATATATCTGATTATTTCAGACTGTTTTTTCTTTTTTCTTTTTAAGGGCTATTACTAAGTTGAAGTTGTTTGCAATTCAAAGTTAATTTAAATTGTAGTTGATTAAAAAATAGAAATACAGATTTATGGATATATATATATATATATATATATATGGTCATGTTCTTAATTGGGTAAAGTATATACCAATGTAAGAAGTAGCCTGAAGAAATGCAGAGCTGTGTACAAATTAAGACAAACTCTTAATGCCATCAACCATGCACAGATTACAGCAGTCCCATTGTGTTTTGTTTGAAAAAGGTAAGTTTTCTTGCATGTAACATCTGGATGACAAAATGTATAACAATTTTAAATAAAAGACATCACAATCTCAAAGTCTGAGGTCTTGGGTACAATGAAATCATCCTATGGTTCTGAAGCAGACAAGTCTCCCTCAAATTATTCCTCATATTTCTAGGCATTGTGACTTTCAGTGCCTTCTCTGGCTCCTCATGTTAATAGATCAGTTTGTGAAAGATCATTCTAAGCAGAATTAGAGAGCTGATGCTAATCAGTCACTAGAGAATTTGAAAGTTAATGGACCAATGATTTGACTTAGTATAAAGCAGTTTTTGTTTATTTTTTTCTATTACAGGTGTTAGCCAAGACATTCTCTCCTAAGCGAGTTGTGTTTCTCACAGATGTGAAAGGAATTTACAGTTGTCCACCTGATATCCCAGGTACAGAACAAGTAGGCTGAAGTTGTCAATACTAGAGGAATAATAAATAATATTAAAATTGGCATGAAATGTTTTGAAGTATTTATATGATGTGATATAACTTGGGGTTTGCTCATGCTTTTTCTAAGAGATAGCTTTGAAAAGAATTGTAAAATTACATTATAATCTTACTATTTTGAAAAAATAAAAATATTAAAATCGCATATATAACAGGTAGAGAGATGAACTAGGGATGCCCAGCTATTCAGATCCAGAATGGAAAGGGTACTTCAGATTTGGCCTGGGAGAGTTTACTGTACTGTTCAGTACATTTGATTTTGGTCAAAAGGCTGAGAAGAGATTTATGGCCAAAGGCCAAAATCAGTAAAGTAAATATATAATTAACTATCAGCAGTTCCTTAAAAAAACATATTTTTTCTTGGGCTTGCACTGTAGTAACGAAAAATGCATCCTTTAGTTAAGGAGGTAGTGATAGATAATGATAGAAGCACAGTGGCTTGTGTGGTTAGATGCTGGGTTGGAGGTTAGCAAGCCTGTGTTTGAGACTCAAGTCCTGCTGCGTGGGGAGTGAGCTCCTGTCATTCACTCCTGTTTCTTGACAGGGTCATGAAAGGAGCCCCCATGGGTTCCTCTGGGCAATAATGATGTCACCAGCTAATCCCTTCAACCCAGAAGCTCCTTAAGCAGTGCCTCCAACACAAAGGGTACAGGGGAACAGGATAACAAAACATGGTTGCACTATTCTGTTATATTTAACACAGTCTTAACCATTATGCCAACTTTGTTTCTCTTTGAAATCTATCAGTGGAAATAATTTCTTGTAAACTTTCAAAATTAAATTACCGTATTTTTCAGAGTATAAGACACACTTTTTTCCCTCCTAAAATGGGCTGAAAATTTGGGTGCGTTTCATACTCTGAATATAACCCCACCCACCTGCCGGCCCACACCCTTCAGCCTCCACATGTCCTCTTCCTGGCTGCAGAGATTGCCACCGTCAATGGCTTGTGTTTTTGGGCTCTGCACGTCACGTTTTCAGCCTCCAAACGCTCCGTTTGAGAGCCCTTCAAGGCTGCGGGGATCGCCAAAGCACATTGCCACCAATTGCCACCTGAAAACGCAATGCATTTGGAGGCCGAAAACGTGACGTATGGTGCCCAAAATGGCTACCCGGAACAGCTGCTGCCTTCTTTTACTGCTTCCGTGCTTCACCTGCTTTAGTCACTGGAGCTCCCGCTGACAATCAGCTTTGCTTTTGAAGCTGTTTTCAGCCCCAACGCAAGTGAAGCAATCTTCTGTGCTTTGCCTGCTTTTCTAATTGCTGCTCCCTCAAGACAATCAGCTCTGCTTTAGAAGCTGTTTTTTAGCCCCAACCAGCCCCAACCTCAAAACCAGTGAGCAAACTAATGTGCTGAAGCTGACCAGGCTAAGGATGCTAGCCAGATGAATACCTGGTAGGCAGATTTTTTTCCCCCTACTTTCCTCCCCAAAAACTAAGGTATGTCTTATACTCCGAAAAATACAGTAGTTGTTTCCATGCCAGGGTGCTCTTATATTTTAGGATTAGCTTTTGTATGTTGCATTCCAAATCCTTTGTTTGTTTTGGAATAGGTGCTAGGCTGGTGGATTCCATTGTTATTGGTCCTGAAAGAACTATGGAGCCAACTGTGCTCACATCTGCACTACCACATGACTCTACTGGAGGAATGTCCTTGAAACTACAAACTGCCATAAATATAGTTTCTTCAAGTCATGGATCCATTCCTGTTCTGATCTGCAAACTGGACAGTGAAGCAGCTATAAAGGCTTGCTTGACTGGGGAATTGAAAGAAGGCGAAGGCACAAAGCTTTCTTTTATGGATACATGAAATCTTTTTTAAAGAAACCTTGAATCATGTGCAGAAGAATTTCTGGGTCAGTAACATTCATAAATTCTCAACTGATTTTTTTGCTTCAATCATACATGTGTGTGCATTTGGTTTCTGTTATTTTATGCACCTCACAAATTCAAATCATAACATTTTTAACACCTTGCAAAACAATGACATTTTTAATATCAGCATACAATACAATATATTCACGTAACATTTACAGCTTCCTTATTCTTATAAGGTCATCTTGGTGATTGATTGTTGTTTTCAATACTAGAGTGCTTGAAAAAAAAATCATATCACAGAAAAAAATCTATTTTCTTCAACTAAGCAGAAATTATACATTAATTTTCCCATCAAAGAAGTGTGTCATATAATTTTTCTCCAGTGTCCTTTTTAGATATTTCCAGTATTTTGCTATTACTAATCTAGTCACCATTAATAAGAATGTTAATAGTGTCTTATGTTTTATAAAAATAAATATTTATATAAAATACTTAAATTCTTCCCAAAAACTAATGGTAGAAGCAACTCTGCCCCCAAATGTTTTCAGTAGATATGAATTTTTCATTGAGTGTAGGAAGGGAAACCTAGGAATAGATTTTTCCATACTCACTTTTATTCATTTTTTAAAGATTTGTCTCAAAATCTATTTCTTGTGTCTTCTTTAAATTTTTGTAACTCCAATTTCTCATGTTTTAATCATTCCCCCCCCGACCCATTTTTGTACACACACTCATCTTGCTTCATATCTAACTAGATTTAGTTTTCAGTCTTCATCTTAATTTGATGAAAGTACTATCACAACTAATTTTACAGGGCATCCTGTCCCTTGCTCACACTGTATGCTATTTGCTTAGTACCATACATCACTCTTTCAAAGGCTGTGATACCCACAAGAGGAAATCAGTAAATTTGTAGAAATGTGCTATTTATTTTTTTTAATTGCTCTTGAATTCACACACTATTTCATTTGAAGCCAAGTATCAATATTTTTGTGTATGTTCCTTTACTGGTTTCCATCTGGGGGAAAGATTGTCAATACTACCGTTGATTTATTTCTATCAGCGTTTCTACAATTTCAGCACATCTTTGATATGGATAGCCTATAAAATATAGAATACATTATATTTATAATATAATTTCAAGTACATTTTTGCTTATTAAGTAGGGTTCAATTTATCATAGAAATACAGAATTTGTCACAGAAATATTTATTTATTTATGTATTGGTTCGATTTATATGCCGCCCTTTTTCCGAAGACTCAGGGCAGCTTACAGTGCGTTAAGCAATAGCCTTCATACTTTTGTATATACCTGCTTAATAGGGCTTTTGCCCCCCCCCCAGCGATGTTATTTTTTATACAAAGTTTATTGCCCCCATAAACCGGGTCCTCATTTTTCCTACCTCGAAAGGATGGAAGGCTGAGTCAACCTTGAGCCTGGTGAGATTTGAACTTGCAGTAATTGCAGGCAGCTGGTGTTACTTAATAGTGCTTTAGTCTGCTGCGCCACCAAAGCGTAGAATGAACAAGACAAAGAATGAACAAGACAAGACAAAATTATCCAGACTATTCATTGAAATGTTCATGTTTCTCTAACATACAGCTTGCCCACAAGAAAACTTTACAGCTGAGTGATGAAAAGTCACAAAATGCGGACACACTGGATCTTGTTGATGCAGTTGTACCAAATTGTGTGAAAAGCTGTCTTCCTGGACTTCTCTGAAATGTTAAAAATATGCCTGTTTCCAATTGCTTGGATTTCGATCTCATGATTGTGGGGCTGCAGCAATGGTTGTAAATCACTTCTTACAATGACATTAGCATCAAATGATCACTAAACAAGTGATTGTAAATCGAGGACTACTTTATCTACCAATGAATTCTGCTGACCTGGCTCCTGTGCTGAAATGCAGAAAAAGACCCAGAAGCCAATGGAGCATCTAGTGCTGATCAACGTTCTTCTTTGAGCAGTCAAATTTCATCCTCAAATCAAAATGGAATATGCAAACTTTTAAAACTTGCTATTGGTACATTTCCTTTATAGTCTCTCATTCATAAAATAAACCTTTTAAAATCTCAGTTATTAAAAGGTTAAGAAAATATGTAATAAAGAACAATATTAATTATTCTGTTCATAACTTAACAAGTGTGTCTTCTGATCTTTGGAAATTTAATGTTGCTGATTGCAATATGCTCCGAGATTTGAAAAGTCTCCTTTCTGTGCAAGCAGCAGTGTGCTTTTACAAAGAAATAGTTTTAAACTTTTCCAAGAGGAAAGCTCTGGGGGAAAAATCTTTTTTGCAAGAAAAAAAATCAGATTTGCAGATTTGCCAGATGGATTTATGAAATCTCAAAAATTAAGTTCAGTTTGAATTTGTTCAGCATTTTCTGACATGGCTTGAAATAATAATGCCCAGAGGACAGATGTTGTTTCCAGCAAAAAACAGGGGGAATGACTCTGACAAGTTTTGACCTATGAAAGAGAGAGGACATGAGAGAGAGAGAGAGAGAGAGATTAGGAGGGGAGTCAAAAGGCTTCTACTGATTTAGTTCTTAGATCTTCATTTGCACAGCCTTGGCTGCAACAGAGAAGCTACCAAATAGCAGCAAAGAGGGAGATGCTTGCAAGGCAAAGGGAAGAGTAACAAGGTGAGTCACAAATCTTGGAAGCTCCTGACTTCTTACAGATTGCTCTTGCATGGCAGGGGAATTTAGTTGATGATTTAAATGATTGAATAAAATTGTTACTCTTCAATAACAGAAAAACGTAGGGATTTCAAAACTGTCCATTTAAAGCTTCTGAAGTTGCATGGGGCATATAAATTGAAAGGGATAGGGGAAGAGTTGCTTTCTGGTTAGTATCGGTATTATTTGAACTCTATATGAATTCACATTGATGACCCCTTATCCCTCCTTTGCCAATTTAAAAGTGGTTTGGGGAAGTGGGAGTACAAAGCAGCAAAACAGCAGCACATAGAATCCCTGCTCTGGATTCTTCTGATATTTTGTTGCCCTTCTCAAAATTGGCTTTTTGTAGTTAGAGTTATACAACTGGTCAGTGGAGTGATTGAAAATGAATTGGAAATAATATTTGGATTCCATGACACAACTCACCAATGAAAAGTAGTTACATTCAAAATGTAAATGTAAATATAATTGGATATTAGAGGAACCTACACTTGGTTTTTAAGTGTAGGTTTCTCTAATATGATAAAGATTTATCTAAAGAGGGACATGAGAGCTTTTGTTAATGTTGAGTTTAAGAATCACAGTGACTGCATTTTACAGTATATTAAGTCATTTGCTCATAAATTCTAGTGAATGCAAGGATTTGTGAGTTGATATGAAGTCTAAAAGAGTAACAGAATTGACAAGACCATCCCTTCTTCCCAAATGGGAAAAACAGTGATTTTATCCATATTTATATATTTTTAAGTTTGCTTGTATTATTATCTTGCTAACATATATGCCAGACACATTACACACAAAACATTTGGAATATGCAGTGTTAATTTTACCTGGAGCAAGAAGCCATCTCATCAGGAGTGTCAACCATATAAGGCTACCTGGAACAATTTAGCTGACAATTAAGTGAAAATCAACCTAGGCTAATTTTCAGAGTACTTTCAAACATTTTTTGCCTAATGTTTTCACTTGTTCTTGCAAGGGCCTTTCAGAGGCATCAAAGAAACCTCAGGGACAAACAAGATGTTTAAAAGCAGAAGTTTAAATGTCAGGTTTAAAAGCAATGCTTTATTTCTTTTAAATTATGCATTAGATTAACAAACAATGCTGACCAGTCCTTTAAATCAAATTTAACTGAAGGAAAGGAAGAAGCTAACTTAAAATCTGGAAGCTGCCTATATTGCTTTCTATATTTGTGAAGTTAGATTTTAATCCCTGCTGCATGTTGACCAGCAGGCAGACAAATACAGAAACTACTCAAGCTACACAGGGATATTGGAATGTCAACATTGGTTGCTGGGAGAAAAGACTTACAGCAGAAAAGGCATGCTAAACTTTTCAAACTCTTTAAATAAATATCTCTTGCCTCTGGTCTAGAAGTTGCAAGTTGGCCACCTGTTTTTCGAAGTGTGCTGAATACTTCATAATCAATGTCAAGAGCATTTTCACAGTTATTAAAAGCTACATGCCAAGATTAACACACGTAACACACGTTTTGCTGAATGCATACAGAATACACCAATATTTAGCATTTCAGCCTGTGGACATAGAATGAAATGCAGATCTACATATTTCAAAGATAATCCCGTTCTTCACTATAAAACTAGAATTGGGATAAACTCACATTAGCAAAATTGTATTCATAATTAATTCCTGTCCCTGGATATTTGAACAAGATTGATTCATGTGTTTAGTATTAACAAATTAACAGAGTTGGAAGGGACTTTATAGGTCATCTAGTCCAGCCCCCACTCCTGCTCAAGCAGGAGATCCTATACCATTTCTGACAAATGGCAGTCCAATCTTTTCTTGAAAGTCTCAAGTGATGAAGCTCCCACAACTTCCAAAGGCAAGCTGTTCCATTGGTTGATTGTTCTCACTGTCAGTTCCTCCTCATTTCTAGGTTGAATCTCTCATTGGTCAGTTTCCATCCATTATTCCTTGTCTGGCCTTCAGGTGCTTTG
Organism: Arizona elegans; assembly: GCA_022577455.1. Taxonomy (NCBI): domain Eukaryota; kingdom Metazoa; phylum Chordata; class Lepidosauria; order Squamata; family Colubridae; genus Arizona; species Arizona elegans. The sequence continues at coordinate 170,406,028 of JAKOOJ010000002.1, forward strand.
GAAAACAGCTTGACCCCCTCCTCAAATATTGGAACACTGCTATCATGTCTCCACTGGTCCTTCTCTTCATACCAATTACTACTATATAAAGATGGACAATAAATTACAGATGTTCATGTGCACATACATACACATACACACACACACATTATTTAATCAAGTAACAGCCATGGTTTGACCAAATAGCTGTTTAATCACATATTATCTAGGGCTGGAAGAGACCACAGAGGTCTTCTAATCCAACCCCCTGCCCATGGCAAGAGAAATTACAACATCCCATACAAATGGTTGTCTAATACTTTCATGAAAATCTCCAGCGATGGCACCTCAATTTCAGGAGGCAAGCAGTTCCATTGGTTAATTGTTCTCACTGTCAGGAAGTTTCTCCTTAGTTCCAGATTGGATCACTCTTTAGTGGGCTTCCACCCATTGCTTCTTGTCCTATCCTCAGAAGGTTTGGAGAATAAGTCTTGATGTAGCCTAGAAATATATTGGCTTTTTTAAAAAGCATCTGCAGCACACTGCTGGCTCATGCTTAAGTAGTAGTCCTCTAGGACACCTAGATACCTCTTGTAGTCACAACAGTTGAGTCGGGTACAACCTATTCTACATCTGTTCATTTGGTTTTTCCTGCCTAGATGCAGTATCTTATTTTTCTCACCAGTGCCTCTTGAATCTGACACCTTATCAGACCTTTGAAAGACAAATGAATACTGAGATAATGATTATGTATTACATGGCTGCTGTATTAAATCTTTTTTCAAAAGAAGATATAAGTATTTCTCTGACATATTCAATCCTTACATTTTCAGATAAATGACTCCGTTTTGATAGTGTATCAAAAGATATCATTTGAAATAATTCTGGAAATAGTTCTCAAATCCTATAGTGAGTTTCATAAGAATGAGGTAACATTTATCTTGCAGTGATTTGGAGCTGCTGCCAAGGAAGTGATCATACTTCTTAAGCTAAAAGCACAGGATAGTATAGAATAGAATAGAATAGAATGGAATGGAATGGAATGGAATGGAATGGAATGGAATGGAATGGAATGGAATGGAATGGAATAGAATAGAATAGAATAACAGAGTTGGAAGGGACCTTGGAGGTCTTCTAGTCCAACCCCCTTCTTAGGCAGGAAACCCTATACCATTTCAGACAAATGGTTATCCAATCTCTTCTTAAAAACTTCCAGTGTTGGAGCATTTACAACTTCTGGAGGCAAGTTGTTCCACTGATTAATTGTTCTAACTGTCAGGAAATTTCTCCTTAGTTCTAGATTGCTTCTCTCCTTGATTAGTTTTCAGCCATTGCTTCTTGCTCTGCCGCTTGTGCCAGCCCCTGAGATATTGGAACACTGCTATCATGTCACCCCTAGTCCTTGATGCAGAGTGTTGAATTTGTTAGTTTTAGCATGTCTTCTAAAGCTGCCTAGTTGTATGCTAGAATATTTGTGTTGGAATGGTCCAGGCAACCCACTAACAGTGCAACAACATCTGCTCACTTAACAGAATAATAGAATTTGAAGGGACTTTGGAGATCTTCTAGTTCAACTCCCTCTCAAACAAGAGACCCTACCCCATTCCAAATGTCTGTCCAATTTCATCTCAAAACCTCTTCTTAAAAATGTTGCACCCACAACTTCTCTCTGTGGCAGCCCCTCAAATACTGTATTGGAAGTCTGTTTTCATGTTACCCCAGTTCTTTTAGACGAGACATACCCAGTTCCTGCAATTGTTCATCATATGTTTTAGCTTCCAGTCCCATGATAATCTCTGCACCCTTTCTAGAGTCTCAACATCTATTTTGTATCATGGTGACCAAAATACAAATACTTGATGGATGATCCTCAAAATACTGGATAGACATCTACAGAACAAAGAGTTACAGCTTGCAATGTACAATAATTGCTACTCCAGGAGAGATGAGATACAGAATAGTTGTATGACTCAGCTTTAATCTCAATATTCCCTCAACATTGCATAAACTTCAGGAGATTGTCCACCTGCCCATAGACATTTCTAAATTCTGCATATTAGAATCCATTCAGTGCCATTGTGTTTACTGTATGCTAATCGCCATGGTACAAATATGTATTTAGAATTTGCAGAATGGCTTTGGAGACCCTGAAACTGTTAAACATCTAGTTATGGCATCCATCCCGCAAATTTATGCTAAAATATCAATTGGCTGTCATTTATAAGAATATGCTATCAAGCATAGATCATGACCCATTGTACAAGTTGGTTGATCAATGCCCTTGAAGGCACGATGAAATGACACAGAGCTTGAATCATAAACCATATGATTAGCTTGGATCATAAACCAAATACTGGTTTAATTCTGCACTGCTTGATTAATCTAGAAATATCCTTGATATCTTGATCACATCATGATTCCCAAAGTCTCAGAGTTGGTGTTAGGAAAAAGTAGAGAATGTAGAGCATCCGGCCTCTCCCAAAGAGCACTGCAAAGTTAATCCTGACATGACTGAAAGGCGACAAGACTATTCGGTGGCAGTTGCTTTCCTGGATCCATTTATATTAACCCTGGCAACATGTGCTTGGTCATATGGAGAAAAAAAAAAAGGCTGAAATTCACAACTGCTTTAAGCAGGTAGGATCACAGCAGAAATAGACTGAGCTCAGAGGAAATAAAAGCTGGATCTAGGTCAAAAAATAAATTTGGCTTACAACTGCACTCCATATACTCTTTTGTCAGATTATTTCCCCCACCCCTCTTTTTTGGAATGACTAAGGAGCTAGTTCCAGATATATGTGTATATGTGCATTTGTTATTGAAGGGATGATAACAGAGATTTCAAGTTGTGCCCCAGATGAGATTCAGGATGTTCACTTGAGGACAGTTATAGAACAAATACCTGCAATATTGCTTTCAGAATTTCCGCACATGGATGGGTGATCCAATAGAAACAGCTTTCAAAAGCTTCAGCCTTTCATCAAAGGATCCTGAAAAGCATAAGAAAAGTTAAAACAGGTTCCTTTAATAACTGGTTAAAGAAAAAAAAGCAGAGACAAGGATTTAACAGACAAAACTTGTTCTCAAAGGGATGTAAGAACTGTTCTTTTCCAAAAGGTCTGTATCTTCTTTGTTCATAAATTATTTAGGGATGACAGCTTCACAGTTTTTTTTCTCCTTGACGTCACTGCTTCCTTTTTCACTAGTATATTTTTATTCATTAACCAGCTTAGAAAACACTCCATAGTTTTAACTATCTATATACGCCACAGAACTTTGTACTTTAATACATTTTTGTCTCTAAAATGCTGATATTTGTAAGCAAACAAATATGGTTACTGATTTTGAACTGTCTCTAGCACCACCTAGTGTCTTTATTTGTTACATATTCTCAATTCTTTTCTCATTTCAGTACAAATCTATCCAAAATCACAGATATTAAAAACTAAGCTTTCTGGCTTATTAAAATATGCTAAAGATGAAATCCATGAGGTAGCATGAAAACAGATTCTCCATTTATGAGCAGCATTTCTGCAAATCCAAATGCCTATCTCAGTGCACAGGGAACTATATCAGTGGTGGGTTCCAACCGGCTTTACTACCGGTTCTCTTCGTGCACGAGCTTTGCACGTGATCACCGCGTACATGTTCACTTTGCTTGCATGCGTGTCAACCTTGCGCTCCATGCAGGTGGGTTAGGAATTTGCCCAGCTGAAGTGCAGCAATCCACTCTGCCGAACCTATCAACTGGGCTAAAAAAGAAGAAATAAAATGTAGGAATAACACAGGGGCGGGCGGGAGGGCCTAGCTCTCAGACAAAGAGAATCGGTTTGGTGACATCATATTGTCACCGCTACCGGTTCGAATGAACCGGACTGAACCAGGACGAACCCACCACTGAACTATAATATCAATAACATTAACCCCCCCTCAAAGAAGCGCAGACTGGATTTAAAACAACATATGAAAAGAATTGAACATCCTAAAGCAATTGCTCTCAAAATTAAGTGACGAGTGATATGAATGGAATTTATTTCTAGTACATTCAGGACTGTATCTTTAGAGTTTTTGAATTTTGTAAGCTGAGGAATTTCCAGATGTGTGAACTTTGATAATTAAAATTCTCAACCAGCACAGTACTGCTAAGAAGTTTAAAAGCTTAAGCTCTGAAAAATGTCCAATTTTGGATAGGACGTTATAAGCATTTTTGGCTTATGCAATATGATTCATTCTCTCTCTCTCTCTCCCTCTCTCCCTCCCCCCCCTCTCCCTCTCTCTCTTCTATCTCAGGCTATCTTTTAAAACAGTTTCTTCCAAATGTTGATAGTTAGATATTTCCACTAATAACAACGAGGCATTGATTTGCAGGTAGATTTCACCAAACTGCTGAATTCCAGTTGTCAACAGAAAACAATGGCAAGTTGGAGAGGAGGTAAGGTCTTCACTAGAAGCATAGACAATTAGTTCTTCCAGGAAAGGATTTATTAACTCAACATTATTTCAATGGCTTGGACGTACATATTTAATATTTTTATCCAGTCTCATTCAATTTGAAGTAAATGGTTGGAATTCACATGCTGAGAAATATGTGATTTACCGAACAGAGCATTTCTAAAAATAAGTCCCCTGAACTGTTGAAATTAAATATATAATCATAAATCATTTAAATTGTACACAATATGACAAAAATAGGTCTAATTTATTTCTTATTTTCTTACTTATTTTTTACTAATTTATTAATCTTACTTTCGATATCCTTTTGGTAGTTCAGAAGTAAAATGGGGTTTTATAAATATTCCCAATATAATGTCATAGTTCTGGAGTTCTGATAATTGAGAACGCTATCTGTGTAGAGGTAAACATCTGATTAAGCTCCAAGAAAAGCTTTGTGTGGGCTTAGAGTCAGAAAATGTTGAGTTCTAATGGTAGAAATGGAAAGAATAGGAAAGGGAAAGACAGCAGAGAACCGAAGCTGAAAATTTAGAGAAATGTCATATTTTCAATTACGATCTGGGATTCTACATCAATTACTGCAACAATACATATTGGGAGATCCAGTTGGTCTGCTGGTTAAGACAAAACCAGGAGATCATGAGTTTAAGTCCTGCCTTAGCCATGAAAGACAGCTGGATCACTCCCTTTCAGCCCAACCCACCTCACAGAGTTGTTGTAGAGAAAATAGGAGGAGGTAGGTGGGTTGGATATGTTTGCTACCTTGAGTAATTTGTAAAAATAATAAAGATGGAATATAATAAATAAATAAATAAATAAATAAATAAATAAATAAATAAATAAATAAATAAATAAATATTAATGCAGACTCATATCCATATTGCATTAGAATGGTCTAATTAGTTTTGTATAGAAATTTTTAAAAATACAGTACAATATATAATTTATGTATGCTATTTCCTTAATGCCTAGCCATTTTGCAATCTTGTAGAAATAGATATCTGGATAGTTGACTTGCAATCAACTTTTGATTTTTGACTTTGATCTTTATTACTTCTCAGTTAAATCTTTGAATAAATCTGCTCTCCCTGGGGTGGCCATTACACAGTTTGTAGAAGATATTCCTAAGGGGTACAGCCCACCTGACTTTGAGCGGAAACCAATCACTGTAACATTACAGGAAGGTGAGATTTCTTAAGGATTTGTTACCTGCATTCTTAAGTTTCTAACTGAATAGTAATCTTTTTAACCAATTTATTGTAATCAATGTAAAAACTCCTGGCAAATGCTAATTGCTTTGGTTTGTCCCTGATACCTGATTTAAAGCATGGGGATATTAAATGCTAGAAATGAAACAAGGTTGGTTGTTGCCCTTAAGCTATGCCTTTTGCTATGCTTTTTTGCCATTCTGCTCTCTAAAAAAATGATTTATTTTTTGTATGCACAATGGACTTTTAGAACTCAAGACCAATGTTCCATTGGGAATATTTTTTTTTTAATTTTAGATTTCTACTTCCCATTGAAAAGCAGCTTACATGTTTTTTGTTTCTTCTTTGTCAGGTAAAAATGCCATTTTCAGAGCTGTGGTCAAAGGTGAACCAAAACCAAAGGTTTTATGGAAGTGCAGTAATAGGGAAATGGATGATTCTCAGAAATACCAAATATCTTTTAATCCTGCCACAAATGAATTTATCTTTCAGGTAAGGTTTAGCGTTTAATTTGTAAGGATGGATGGATGGACGGACGGACAGATAGACAGATATAAATTGAATTTTATAATTAACTTTATTAATTATAATTTTATTCATTGCCATGATTTCATTTTATTTTCCCTTTGAAGATAAACAAAATTACTTCAGATGATGCTGATTTGTATCGTTGTATTGCTGTGAATGAGTATGGGGAAGCGGCCTGTACTGCTGGTCTCAAAATTATAGAGGGTAATTAAATCATCTTAGCATGCGGCAATCTGCTTGAGCAATCTATCAATTTTGGGGCTGAAATCAGGGGCAGCAACTGTATGCATGTGTGTGTATATGTCAAAAACAAACAAACAAACAAGCAAACCTCAAAGATGTGGCCATGATCTTATGACCAAAGCCTGCTCCTTTTTTACATTGCATAGCATTACATGTCGCCTATTCATAAACTAAAGTCACTATTTACCTTCCTTGTAAGTTGTCTAAAAAAGCTGTTTCCATAAATGTTCAGATGTTTTAATACAAGTCATGTACATCTGTCTCACTGAAGACTGTATAAGTGCTAACTATAATCACTCTAAATTCTGCATGGTCTGATTATGTTGTGAGTATTCTTAAACCCCCGCCCCCCATTTTGAGCTCTTTTTAGCTTTTTAAGTGTAAATTGGGTTTTAATTGGATTGTTTTAAATTGTGGGCCAAAGCTGTATAATTCTTTTAATTGATCTTAAATTTTGTATTGGTATGTTTTTTATCCTTGGCTGTGCACCGCCCTGAGTCCAATAGGAGAAGGGCGGTATATAAATTGAATAAATAAATAAATAAATAAATGGTATTGTTAATTAAGGATTTTCATTCTGTTTCACTATCTTTTCCTTTTCTTTTATCCCTTATCAAAATGGATCAGTAGACTTCAAGAAGAAAACACTGCTTCCTGTGACACAACAGGCAGGTGAGTTGCCATAAATGTTATTTTAAAAAATCATAATAGTGGTAATCTAGAAGGCCAATCCCAAGTCTTTAGTGACTGCTTGGCAATTTTGAATCACTTTAAAGTTTTAGTAAGTTTTAAATTATGAGCTGTTATGTACTCTTTAAATATGATTTGGAACAAGTGCTTTTTTTTTTTTTTACTTCATGCAAGCAGCACGTCTCTGCTGTTCATTAAAGGAATCTGACTTTTTGCAGATTTTTCATGAAAAAATGCTGCTGCTTTAAAAGAATAATAATATAACTCTTTAAGAAGCTGCTATTGATTTTAGACCAGTTTGGCAGCTTTAAGATGTGTGGACTTCAACTCCCAGAAGTTGAATATGCTAGCTGGGAAATTCTGAGAGTTGAAGTTCACACATCTTAAATTTGCCAAGTTTTAAAAATACTGCTTTAGGTTCACATGGAGATACAAAGCACTTCTTCTAAATCATTTTTAAAGCTTGTACATTTCTTGTGATGTAAGCTCAATTTTCATGCTAGTGTTTAAAATCTTTTATAGATCTAAAGAAAGAGATTCAGGACTTCAGAAAAACATTAAAGAAACGGTGAGCTTTCCAACAATGGCTTATGTTAAATAGCTTTATTTTCTTTTTGTTCTGTGCTGACAATAATAGTACAACAATGGCACACAGAAATTCAGATTCCAGTAAACTAAATTGTTGTTTTGTTGTTGTTTTGCTTCTGCTAGTAATAAAAATCTGTCTTCAATAAAGGATTCTTTAGTAATATATCTTCTATATAATCAATCTATCAACAATTAGATATAATCAACAATTATTTACAGTTAACTTTTTCTTCTGAAATGTTGCCTTTCTTTGTGTCAGATGATTCTGTCCCACAGAAGATACTTGCAAGAGCACCTAAATTTATTTTTCTATTTAAACTGTGTAGGGATAGATGTTAAATTTGCTTCGATGAAGTTTTCTTTATTGACAATACCAATAGAAAACTCATCACCTCCCCAAGTTAGGTTTTCAGTACTGAGTTAGCTTTGCTTCTAACAATAAATTGTAATTAATATGTCTTCTATATGACTGCTATTATAAACCAAACAATATACATTTTTGCAAAGTATATGAAATTTCCCTAATGGATTTCCAAAGAAAAGTAATAATAAAAAGTAGCCCTCCAAACTTTTCCCTCATATGCTTCTTCCACAATTACATGACAAATTTTAGGTCTCTTGCAATTCATGTACACTCTGGGTTTATCTTTTGGGAATTAACCTATAGAACACCTTCAGCTGTTCCAAAGAAAAAAATGGATATGGAACAGATTGCACAAATATTAATAAATGCAGAGAAGAAAGATTATGAGAAGATTTGCTTAAAATATGGAGTTGTTGATTTCCGTGGGATGCTGAGAAAACTTCAGGAAATGAAGAAGGCAAGAGAGGATAAACAGGCTCAAGTAAGACCATCTTGCTTCATATCTTGTGATTTGATTAGATAAATATTCAATAAGTTGTCATTGACATGTTAATTAGAATATCAACAGAATTCAAACTTTTATTGCATTTTAAGGCCAAAGTAACCACTAATCATTAAAAGGGATCCTATTGCAAGTCTTGAGTCTATTTGCATGGTATATTCCACTGAGAAATAATTGTCTTAACATCTTCAAATGGAGCAAAAATTGTGTTCCTTTGACAACAATGAATTTGTTCTATTTTGCTAGTGTGAATATTGTATATAAAATGTTATAATATCTTAAATGATTTACCTCTCTCTTGTTCTTACAGTATGTGTACAGTATTGCAAATCTGAAGCATCTAAAAGTCAATAAAGAGCAAAGAAATGCTACATTTGATCTAGAGATGGAACTGAAAAACCCAGAGAGCAGAATTTGCCTCTACAAAGTAAGGAAGGATGGTGATTTGGCCCACTTGACACATGAACTTTATGAGAGACTGCCATGACTAAATTGGAGCTAAACAGCTATGGGAACAAGCAGATGAACACTTCATTTGACAATAGCAATTTTATCTCAGAATTGAGATACAAGCCAGTATTGTTTCATATATAGACCTCCTTTATGGTAGTATATAAAACACAAATATTAGGAGAACAGTTTTAAAAAGACCGAATGGAGATGATAATAAAAGAGATAAATTAACAGAGGAAAGAAGAAAGAAGAGAAACAGGAAAATAAAACAAATCCAGGTTAGATGTTACAAAAAGAATACAATTCAGCAGAACAGCAGCCTTTCCACATGGTTGGATAATAGTCCTCATGGGGGCAATAGCAAACTGATTCTTGAGTCTTTTGCACTCTCATGCATTCATTTCTTTTCTATAGCAGTCTTCTGTTCTTCTTAGTAATATAAATTGACTACTGTTCATCCCTAAACAAGTTATTGTTTTAGGAGGAAAACTCTGCTGGTAGATTTGACCAATTCAGATATGGCTAATAACAAATTAGAGCCTACTATGTTTTCCTTAAAGTAACTATAATTCAAATCTTGTGGAATCAGATTTATTTTACAAGGATGTAGCTTTGCCTGTTTATTTGTTCTCTTATCTTCTAGGATGGCCAGAAGATCAATTTTGGAGTCAATGATGACAACTTAAAACACCACCTACAACAAGAGGGCAAAAACTATCATTTTATGATCAATGATCTACAGCCAGACGATGCTGGCATTTATCAGGTCAAAGTAGAAGATGTAGATATCTTCTCCACTGAACTGGAAGCAGAAAGTAAGGCTCCCTGACCAAAGGCTCCACATGGGTGTGCATTTGTTTCATAACAAATGAAATATCTGACAAACTAGGATTAATTCATTTCATTTGTTACTAGTGAAGAAATAAATGCTAAAGATGTAGATAAGTTTGAAACGCCATATTCATTTGTTGCTCATGTTTAGCATTCATTTTCTCAGACTGAAATTAGGATAGATGAGAAATAAGGAATATGTCATATTTTAATTATGACATGGGAAGTCTAGAAGGAGCAGGAGAACCAGGTTCTCCAAAACTGCCAGACAATGAAAGAAGACAGGCTTTTTGTTCTCTTCTTGTTTTGTTTTTAAATCAGCTTCTAATAAACATATATAACAATCAAATAGTCCTCTGAGTCAGGCTTTGTTCCTGATTTCATGAACATTTTTTTTTTTTTTTGCAATAAGAAAATTTGCATTTGCCATTTCTGCTTTCTATAACTTTTATATATAATTTCAATAAACTTTCCATTCTAGCTATGTTTCCAATCAATCATATCCAATATTTGGAGACTGCCTAGACAAGTCCCTGCAGGTTTCTTGACAAAGTTTTTCAGAAGTGGTTTACCATTGCTTCCTTTCTAGAGCTGAGAGAGAGTGACTGGCCCAGATCATCCAGCTTTGTTCCTTAAGACAGGCCTAGACTGATGTGACTACTACCACCAAACTGCCTCTCAGGTTCACATATTATACTATATTAAGAGTGCAGTTTGCTTAGCACAACTGTGAAGAAACCCTGCATTTCCCCAACTTTATTATCTGTAGTTTTAAAAAGTGATCTTAGAAGATGATTCCCCCCCCCTAAAATTTGCTATGTTTCACATTGTGGTTGGTGGATAGAAAATATAGAGGTCTAGATTTAAAGACGATGAACAATCATTAATAGAATAATAATGAAAATGAATGTGATTTTAACAAATGAATAATTCTATGAATGATAATTTAATACAAGAACAAATAGAAAATCAATTTTGGACAATCCTAGACTCATCTAATCAAATGTATGTGATCTTGTGCATGTAACGTGGAAAGAAATCCCATTCTCTTTAATGCCAAAATTGTAGTAAGTATAATATTGTAGTATGACTGGCATTAAAGTGATCAATTAAAAGATTCAAGCCAAGGTTTTATAGTATCCTTATATATTAGTTCTTTAAGTAATATATTATGAAAAATGTCAGATTAACAAGCAATCGTTATATGGAATAAACATGCCTTTTCAAAGTATATAGTAAGTATAGATGCCAAGATGTACAATTCATTACATACAAAATCAACATTGAAATGCCTCAAAAAGTGAAATAACTCTCAATCTCATAAACGAACCCAACATTTACAGAAAGCTGTTGTATAAATTGGGAGCTGAAATTAGGACAGAAGAAAATGGTTTCAGTTAGTTTCTTCTTGCATCGATGTGGATATTTTTCTCAAAATGTGAGCTTAAAGCCTTTTTATACATTTTAATATATTGTGAAGTTGAAATTTGAGTAATTTACCTTCTTAATATAATATTTGTAGGATATAAAAACATGTTTCTAATTTTAAATATAAAAACAAGACAAAATCATATCATTTAAAACATTTTTAATTGTTTGTGTGCTGGAAATCCTGATTGTAGGCAAAATGGATTGTAAAAATACTTTTGAAATAATGAATGCATGCTGATATTTTGTTACTGACGTTGTCAGGAAGACATTTTATCACCAAAGATTAGTTGAGAAAACCTACATGATAAATCTGATTATTCTCAGCTAAGAGTGAAAAATAGATAGGTAACCTTCAATCATTGGTAAATGGAATCGATATTTGCCATGCTTTTTCCACCTACAGGTTTCTTCTGCCCCACATTTTGAATTTGTTGTATGTCTATTTCCAATTAATTTATTATTTCAGACATTCCTGTAAACTGTTGCTCTCTACCTAGTGAGAATGAAGTGCCACCAGAAAGAAAATGCTATTTTCAGTGCACCTTCTATGAAGCCTAGTAACTCATTTAGAATCAAATGACAATTACAATATATCAATCTTGAATGATGGCCTTATTTACCATCTAGGCATTAAAAACTTCCAATCCTCTGACAAAGAGACTTACACCATTGATACTGGAAGCTGTTCTTCAAGTACTTGGCTTGAAGTCAAATGTGAGTGATGATCTAATCTTGATTTCTTACAACATAACCCTGCAGATGTACCCCATTCCTTTCTAAAAACATCTAACAGTGCTATATTCAAGATCTCATTGAGAAATGCCTAATTATGGGTTGCAAAGAGATTTAAATGGCAAAATACTGGAATAAGTTTTTAAGATTCCTTAATCATTAATGACTTCTTCCAGTTACTCTAAACAATAACATTTGCTTAGGAATTGTTGTCCAGTGTGCTTTGCAAACATCATTAATGTACTGATCTTAAATTTTTTTTTCTTTGAAGGATTTCAAAGAATATGTTTCTAAAAACATAATAATAATAATTTGCCTGGTATAGTGCACTGTTTCCAGCAGTACTGGAATCATTATATATCCCTAAACTATCTGAATGTGGAAACTCTATTGTAAAACTGATAGCTGTGATCATTGTTAAATCAATATTAATTAATGTAAATCATTCATATAACATAGAAGTTATAATGTCTTGCAATTTGAAAATCTGTGTTTATAATAATAGTTATTTTGCTACTATAATTACTGTTCATAAATGAGATGTTTATAAATGATAAATTGGCAATAATTTCATTTGCTGTTTTTTTTTAATAAACAATTATTTTTGCTACTGATCATGATATGGAACTAAAAAGCTCACCCAGTATCACAATGCAAAACTAGGAGGACTGATGTTTATTTAATTAAGGTGTTTCATTCATTAAATTGAATTATTTTGCATTAAATTACAAGAAATGAATGGCTTTGCCATTTCAATTTAACCATCAGTATATTTGTAATACAGCTTCTAAAGAAAAGAGAAAGCAATCTGAAGAGGACAGTAGTGATAAAGCTGGACAATGGAGCAAACCATTAGATGAAGAGCATGCTAAGAAACGTCACCAAGGAGAAAGGCAGAAAGATCAAGATCTCCTTGCAGACTTCAGCATGGGCAAAGATGCCCAGTATGGGAATGGCCATGATAGCAATGCAGAGCTTTATAACAGCCTGGAAAAAGATGGATCTTTGAGAAGTGATGAGAAGATAGGATTTGATCAGAATGCAGTGCTAGGTGGAAATATCAGAGGAATAGGTAGTTTGACTGACAAGATCTCCCAATATGGGAAAAATGCAATGTTAGTTTTCAACACTGGACCTGAAGGTACAAATAGATGGCAAAATTCAGAAGGTCAAGTTTCCACACTTAATGGAGTAGACCCTGCAGACAGATTTAACAGAGGATCAGTTTTGGGATTCCAAGATTCCATATTAGGCACTGCAGAGGTCAATAGAAATCAATACATTGTGGGATACAATGCTGGCTCTGGAGTTGGATTTGACATAACAGAAAAGGTAGAAGGACTTTATGGCAAGGAGGTTACATTGGGTAATTCTCATCAATCAGGAGTCAGGTTTGACAGCAATGGAAGTCTCTGTATTAAAGATGGTGAGTTAAGTGGTGCAGGAATGCTTTATTTCAAGGATAATAAGCTCTCAGAAATTGGAGGCAGAAGTAGACTTTATAGAGATGGTTGCCTAACAGCCGAGTTTGATGTAACAGGAGGTGATAAAGGAGTTGCAGGGAAATTTTATGACAAAGATAATCATTTAGAGGAAGTCAGAGGCCTTAGACCTCAGCTTAATGGCACAAAAAATGGCTATGGCAATATGGCAGGTGGAATTGGTGATGGTGGGACAATGAATGAGATTTATGTCAATGATGTAGTGTTGGCTGAATCTGAAGTGGTAGCTAGATTTCCTAGTGCTGGAGGGATAGTTGTGTACTATGGGACAAAAGGAATGCCACCTGAATCAGGCACTGGTAGTCATAATGATGCTGAAAGAATAAGAGTGCTGCATAGCAAGGATAGTATGATAGTTGATGCTGATACTTGCAAAAGTGGCAAGAAGGATGTACTAAAAGGAGCTGTTAGACCTGATGGTACCGTGAGCATAGATGGATATTATAATATGGATGTTGTGCTACAAGGAATGAGTGCTTGTAATCTTGCTAACAATATAGATGGACTCTATAATAAGAATGATATATTAAGAGGCACAGGTGCTATTGGACAAGACAGGGCCACGAGCGTAAGCAGTCTTTATTGCAAACATTCTACACTTGATGGAGCTGTTGTTGGGGAACCTTATACTAATAGAAACATCAATGAACACCATGGCAAAGAAGTTGAAATAAATGGAACTGATGCTAGGGGCATAGGTAGACTTTATGATTGGAAACTAGGAAACTATGGTAAGTTAGGGAGAACAGAGGGTACTAGTGGACACTGTGGCAAGGATGGCATGCTAGGTGAGACAGATACTAATATAGCTGGTAGTGCTGGTGGAATAGATACACTGTATGGTAAAGGTGTCCTGCTAGATAAAATTGGAGCTAATGAATATGGTAATACCATGAATATCACTGGACTCAATGACAAGAATGGCATACCAAATAAAGCAAGCAGTTGTGGAGCTGATAGTTCTAGTGGGCATGATAGGCTGTATGGCAAAGGTTTTAGTGATGCTAAGGACAATGGTAGATTCTATGGAAAGGATGCTATGCAAAATGAAGCAGATACTTCTGGACTGCCTGGCCAGAGTATTATGCCATGTGGATTTTATTCAGACGGTGGTGGTATTAGGGAAATAGATGGGCTCTATATGAAAGGTGGCATATTGAGGAAAGTAGGTGCTAGTGGAGGAATCTTTGACAAGAATAGTATGATAATTGGTACTGTTGATGATGAAATTAGTAATGGTGAAAGATTAGCTAGCAAAGCTAATGTTATTGGAGAAACAGCTAGAATGTATGATAAGAATGGAATGTCAGATGGATTTGTTAGTCCTGGAGGAGTTTCTAGGCTCTATGATAAAGACGGCATGCTAAATGGAATTGGTGCTAGTGGACCCATTGGAGCTGGAAGCACTGCTGTATTTTATAGCAAGAACAGCATGCCAAATGATACAAGTACTGCCGGATTTAGAATGGGTGATACATCGGATGGAGTCTGTGCTGGGTGTAAACTCAATGGCAAGGGAGATATACCTGGTGTCACAGACAGGAGAGAAATTGATTCTAAAGACATGGATGAATCTTATGATAAAGATGGCATACCAAATAGAACATGCACTATTGGATATCATGGCTCAGTAGTACATAGTCTATATGACAAAGATGGTATCGAGAGCATACCATTAAGTGCAGGCACTAATAAATCTGGTGGCATTTGTAATATAGATGGAAACTATGGCAAAGACAAAATGCCAAATGTAGTAGACATTTATGGACTTGGAGATGTTGGCAGAGGAGGTGGACAGAATATTTTATGTAGAGCAGGCCCAACTGGATATGTCATTGTTGGTAGAATTTATGACAAAGACAGTGTATTTAATCAATTCGGAGCTGGGAATATTGAGAGTGCAGATGAATCTATTTGCACGGCAGGTGGAAAATGCACTGGATTTGGTGAAAGAAATGATATCTCGAAAAGAGAGATCTTAGATAAACTTGATGGTGCTAGTAACGTAAGTGGACTTTATGGAAAAAATGGTTACCTCATTGGAAATGGTGTAGCTGGAGAATTAGATGGGCTTTATGGCAAGAATGGAGTGCCAGGTAGTAGAAGTATTAGTGGTATAATGGGAATAAGTGGGCGATATGGGAAGGATGATGCATTATCTAGCACAATTGCTGGTGAGGTAGGATTTAATAATGAAAGAAACTTCAATTATCACTACAATGAAGATATTGTACATTGTGGAGATAGTATAGGAGTTAGAGATGCTAATAGATCACTACATGAGAAAAAGTCAGACATCCTTGGCGAAGAGTTCCTGGGTTATGACCAGGCTTCTGGCCTTTATGATGCTGTATCTCATGCTGGTGACAGAAGAAAACAGCTCTCTGATTTAGAGGCCAGTGGATCTACACCAGCTGATCTTTCAAGGAAAGGGAGAGGAGAAAAACTGCTTGAAGAGGACTTGAGAGGTATTTATATATTTATGAATGAGTTCTTTTTTAAAGTGCGTTTTTAATGTGCATTTATAAGATATGTTGTATAATTTAAAAAAACCCATCTTTTTAAAATGAGCTTCTGTTTCTTGGCTATTCAGAACCACTTTGCCATTTGCATCAAGGTTTATTTGATCTCCATGCTCAGAAAGGAAAACGAACTGAGTTGTCTTGCCATCTCAACAATGATCAGGTCAAGGGAACTTGGTTTAAGGACGGAGTGAAGGTACGATGTTGTTAACTTGTGATAGATGAAGGACTCCTTGTTTCACACATATTGTATCCAATGAAATTTTATTTGGGAATCAAATTGAAAGTACCGGCAACAATGAACAAGCGTACTATCATAGTAATAAGTAATAATTTGGAAAAAGGAAAATAAAACTAATCCATTTATTAATTCAATTTATATATCTGCCTACCCCCCTTTTACATGACTCTACATAGCTTACAATAAAATAAATTTAAAAAAATAAATATAAATGTAGCAAAAATAAAAATAAAACACATAGAGCAGGGGTGTCAAACTCAATTTCATTGAGGGCCGCATCAGGATTGTGTTTGATCTCGGGGGGGGGGGGGCATGGCCAGGGGTGTGTGACCAGCTCGATGTCACTCATTGAGGCTCTGTTTTTGGCCATAATGGCTTCCTGGAGCCTTCTGCCAGTGAAAACAGAGACCAGGGTGGCCGCATGCAGCCTTCCCGAACTCCATTTTTACTGGCAGAGGGCTCTAGGAGATTGTCGCGGCCAAAAAAAAGAGCCCAGGTAGGCCACATACAACCTCCCTGAGCTCAGTTTTCATTGTCAGAGGGTTGTAGGAGGCCATCGTGGTCCAAAATGGAGCCCGGGAGGCCCGCACTGCCCTCCTGAGCTCCATTTTCACTGGCAGAAGCACCGCAGGCCATTTTTTCGCTGTTTCCTGGAGGGGCCTGTGGGCAAGATCTAAGCATCCTGTGGGCCAGATGCAGCCTGCGGGCCTTGAGTTTGACACCCTTGACATAGAGGCTGGGTATTATCCAACCAATCAATCACATAGCCAGGACAACAGGCTCTTTTCTATTCTCAGGGTTTTAGGCTTGTTCAAGGTCTTATGAAAGGCAAATGCGGATGGGCCCAATCTAATCTCATATCTTAATGTTCCAACTGATGTGTCAAAAGCCCAATGTCATTACTTAAAATTCTCTCCTTCTGGCCCTACTAACTGAGACTCTTTAGCCATCAGTATCAGGAACATACTCCTCCTGCCAGATCACGTAGGGTGGATGGAAACAATTGAGGAAAAATGATCTTGTAACTAACTGGTCCCAAGCCATGAAGAGCTTTAAAAATGACAATGAGCACTTTGAATTGCACCCGGAAGCACCCCAAAAGCACCCGGAACAGTGATATCACATACATCAAGTAACTGGTGCCAATAACTGCTTGCACCACACCTTTCTACACCAGTTGAAGTTTCCAAATAATTTTCAAGGGCAGTCCCATATAACACACATTGCAGTGTGTTATATGGGACTACATTCTTCTTGGTATTATGCAAAATAATAAAGAAAGAAAGAATGCCATCAAATTTAAAACCAGAAACCATAAATAAAATAAAACAAAACTAACATAAGTATTTAAAATTCCAGTGGAACAGCTCCTTACTGCCAATTTAAATTATAGTAAAAAGAGACCGTGTCTTAATTCCATTGGGAGGAAATTATGTAATATGTTTATCAGTTATGGAGTTGAATTATCAACAACAAAAATGCATATGTATTTGATTGGAATATAATCTGAAGCAAGAAGAATCACCACAGTTGTGCAACAGTTTCTTTAAAAACAATAAAATGGAATTCATAAATGAGCGAATGAATCTATTCAAAAATATTAATGACTTTTACAAAAAAGATCAGTGAATTCTACTGTGAAGTTTCCAGTAGTTGACGTCTACTAATTTCTGAAAATTGTCTATCTCATTGGCCCAATTTTGAAATCTGAACAAGTGATTGTTTAACTTCAAAGTTCCCCATATCTGTAGTAAAGTTAGCATTGAACCAGACTGAATTGTTTGTTCAATGTTGCATGGTGTTGTTGTTGTTGTTTTTTTGAGATAACATATTTTTCTGCATTCTTTCAACTTTCCCACAAGGTAACAGGTTTAGGAGCATTCTCTACTGAGAAAAATGGGCCAGTCCATAAACTGATAATAGACAAGGTAGAAGACAGTCATGCTGGAAAATATAAATTTGAAGCTGAAGGCATCTGCACAGAAGCATCTATTTTTGTTGAAGGTAACCCTAGCCATGTTAGCAGATCAAATGGCAATGGCTAAGTGCCGCTGGTTAATCATGCACTTAATACATGAGTGGCCAAACCTTTTTTTTTTAAAAAAAATTGATTTATATGCCGCCCTTCTCCGGAGACTCAGGGCGGCTTCTCCAGAGACTCAGGGCGGCTTACAATGCGTTAAGCAATAGCCTTTGTATATTTTTATACAAAGTCATCTTATTGCCCCCACAAACTGGGTCCTCATTTCACCTACCTTAGAAAGGATGGAAGGCTGAGTCAACCTTGAGCCTTGGAGAGATTCGAACCAGCAGTAAATTGCAGGCAGCTGTGTTAATAACAGGGTGCGTAGACCACTGTACCATCAAGGCTCTTTTCTTCTTTTCTTTAGAAGCAATCAGAGTGAGATGTCATAATACATTGGTGAAACTACAGACAGGCACTTTTGGGGAAACCTGTTCCAATACTTTTTCAAACACTGTCTATTTTTCTTTCTTGCTTTCTTGATACCGTCTTTGCTTTCTCTGATACTGTCATCATGCAGCAGGCTCCCCATAGATTATTCTTTCATAAATTGTAATTGATCACTTGTAGAGGGTTTTCAATATTTGATGGAAAGATGCATAAAACTAGGTTGAACCACATCTATAGTCATAGGCCACCGATTGCCGTTCTAGCTTTAGAATAAGAGTTTTGTGAGTTCATAAGACTGAAGGGAATGGAGAGGACATTGAATTAATAAGCCATATAGATCAAAATCTCAGTACTGCAAAAGCTGAAGGTAATAGCACTTGGAAGATATACGATTAGTGAGCTATTAATTTTTGTAATATTTTCTATTATTTTATATTTCTTCTCTTCAATTGTGTCGGATTCATGGAGACTGCCTGGACAAAACCATGCAGTTTTCTTGGCAAGGTTTTTCAGAAGTGGTTTGATATTGCTTCTTTCCTAGGGCTGAGAGAAAGTGACTGGACCAAGTTCACCCAGCTGGCTTTGGGTCGGTCTAGAACTCGGTCTCCTAGTTTTCTAGCTAATGCCTTAATCACTACAATAATTTTGTCTTGCAAAATTCCCTGTCTCCTCTTGTTGTTTGGATCATGTATCATCACTTTTCCCACTTCATTACAGTGTATATCACACCTGAATGTAATGTCAGCCTCTGCTTCTTGCTCTTAATGCTTGTTCTTTTTGCAATAACTTTCCATTATTGTTCTTAGCACTTAGACTGCTTCTCAGTCTCCTTCCTTTTAAATTTAGAATCATAGATTTGATAGATTCACCTACTCAGTATCTAATAAAGCATTTCAACTTCTGCTTAAACATTTCCAGTGATCAGATAATACCATCTAATGAAGCAATTTATTCCACTGGTTAACAGCTCTTATCAGGTGGAACTATCTCATAATATCCAACTTATTAATTCTGATCCTACCCCCTAGGTTGACAAGTCTACTCCCTCTTCTATATAATAGCAGCTACATTTTAACATATCTCTCCTCGTCTCCTCATCCATCTTCTCTTGCAGAAGTAGCCCCTATTCTTTTAACTGCTCCTAATAACACTGGGCTTCCAGTCCCTTCACCATCTTGGAGTTCACATGTTCTGAATTCACTCCAGGTTGTCAGTAGCCTTTTGAGATTGTGATGCTCAGAACTGGACACAATATTCCATTTGGGACCTGACCAAGGCAGAGTGAGACAATACACTTCCTATAATCTGGACTTTAGGTTCCTGTTAATGCATCCAAATGTAGCATTTTTCTTTTTAGAAAATACAATTGTAGCTTTCAGTTTGAGATCTACTACAACATCCAAATTCTTTTCACAAGTGCTATTGCAACTCTCCCATTCTATATTTATACATTTTCTTTTCCCCCCACCCAAATGTACATTTCACATTTCTTCCAATTAAATTTCATTTTATTCATTTGGACCACTGTTCAAGCCTATCTATCTATCTATCTATCTATCTATCTATCTATCTATCTATCTATCTATCTATCTATCATCTACCTGCATGCCTGCCTACCTACCTATCTATCTAGTATAACTCTTGACTCCCAATGTCTCTAATATTTAAATCTTATTTTTCTTATGGAGTGTTAGCAATGGCTCCTACCTTCCCTCTTTGTACTGTATTTTATGTTGCTCTAAATGTCTAGAACAGCATCTTCCCTTGGTTATAATATTGGATCATTTTATTAGCTTCATCTTGGGAATACTTTTCTTTGTGTTTTAACAAAACTGTTAAGGAACTGTGCTAGGGATTTTATGTTTTGGTTGGTAGAAATCATAGTTTTTTTTTAAAAAAAATAGATTGAATTTCTTTTTAATAGTAATTTTATTAAAAGTAGCCACTATAAAAAACAATATAAACTTAAAAAAAGATAGAGGGTGAAGAAAAGTAAGAAAAATAGGAAAATGGAGAAAAGAAAGAAAAGAATAAGAATATAGCAAAGAAAAAGAAAAGAAATATATATAGAAATGACTTCTCCCTTTATCACAAATATAAACACTTTTAGTAACTTATCACCTTCTCTTAAAATACTACAAATGAACTTTTCTTCCAATAACCCATCTCTTATCTATAAACACACACACACATATATAAACAGGTCCTAAAGGGAGAAAATAAATGATTATTGTCAAATAATCTTAAAATTTGTGAATTTAGAAGAATAAATGGAGATTAATAAGACTGGATTCATTAGAAAAAGGTTGGAATTAAAATTGAGGGAGGGGCATGTCATTGACTCCTAGCTTTCTTTCAGATTTTCATGAGGTTTGCTGTGAGAGAATTTAAACATTCAACGAGTAGTAAAGTTATGCAGTCACTCATGTTTTGCCAGAAGATTTTGCCAGAAGATATCATGTTTTATCAGAAGATTTTTTAAAAAAAATCAAAAGTAGCAAGCTTTCAACTTTGTTTATATTCAGTGGTTTATTTAGTGTACCCTTTTTCAGATCCTCCAAATGTTGACTCCACACTTCTGGAAAAACTAAAGAAGGAACCTATCGTGGTAAAGGCAGGAAAAAATGCAATAGTTAAGATTCCATTTGAAGGTCGGAAGCCAATCATAGTAATGTGGTTAAAGGAGAATCAGGAACTTCTGGATGATGACAGGATAAACATAGATTCTTCAGAAAACTTTACTCGACTCTCCATACCCAGCACCAGCCGGAAGCATACTGGGGATTATAAAGTGAGATTAAAGAATGAGTGTGGAAGTTTTGAAGTTCCTCTCAAGCTGGAAGTGATAGGTGAGGGAACTGTAGCATTCAAGCAACTATTTTTATAATACATATAAAAAATGAAGTACTGTTAAACATTTGTACATGGAAGAATTTTTATTGCTTCTTCATGGGAAGTTGGATAAAAATAAGTTGATGTGAAATAAAGTAGACAATGCTTATCAATATAATCAAAAACAGATACAGGAAGTTTGTTTGTAGCACTATAATGTGCAGCAGTGGTGCTCAACCAGGGCCACAAGATCCTCTGTGGTCCCTAGGACATTTAAAGGGGACCACAGGTGAGAGACATTTCACCTGTTCCACAGGTGGTTCACCTGTTCCACAGGTGGTTCACCTGTGGCCACCTCAACAAATTCTGTGAGGGGAACATATAATTTGGTGAGGTGGCCACAGAAAAACAAATTATACTATATTGTAAATACTGTCTTGCATCAGAAAATACATCACTTACTGTCTCATGTCTATATCTAGTAATAGAATTTGGACATAGAGGGGATACAGGTGAAAAAAAAGTTAGAGGGAGGCCATGTGAAAAAAAAAGATTGAGAAACACAGGTATACAATATATATAATGTATACATTGCTATAATTATACCATTTTTTTTCCTGAACTCTTCCTTTGACCAAATGTTTTATTTGTTTTGTCATTACTGTTCTTTCTGAGGAAAAAGGAACCTCACATTGGGAACGAGAGATGGAAGTTTCTTCCATTTGGGAAGAATACTTGTTTCTCAGATAGAAGACAATTGCAGTAATAGGCAGATGAGCAAGAGGAGATAGACAAGAATGAGTTGCTAGTATTTAATCCATTAGCATCTGATTCGTCAGTTCAATATAGTCAAGGGATTAAATAGTGCATTTAGAATATCATTAGCTTCCTTTTTTATAATTTATTTGTATCTAGACTTAGTCTGCTAGCTTCTCTCATGTGATTATAATAAAGCCCTTGCCCATGTTGTCTGTTTTGATCTTTCATTTAGATAAGCCACAGTCACCAACAGGCCCTGTAGCGGTTGTAGACAGTTCTGCAAATAGCATAACTATTCAGTGGAAGCCCCCAAGAGATGATGGTGGTAAACCAATCCAGAGTTATATTATTGAGAGGCAACAGGTTGGTAGAAAGACCTGGGTGACACTGGGAAAGACCAGTGGAAGCTCTACTATTTTCACCACCAACAAAGTGGAACATGACACAAGCTATTACTTCAGGGTGAAAGCAGTGAATTCCTTGGGCACCAGTGAGGCCCTGGAATCTGATGAAGTCATGGCTGCTGCAAAAGGTGATTTGTCATTTTCTTTATATATGTTTGTCAAAGGATTATGACAATGTCTAACACTATAGCAAAATCTAAAGAATTTGTCATTAATATTAAATGTAGACTCCATTCTACTGAACATGAACATTGCCATTCAACCTCATGAAACATTATTATTTCTTGAGCATTTCAGGCAATTCATCAGATGCATTATTTTGGCAGTTCTTACAGAAAGCTCCTAAGATAATACTAATGTATTATCTTTATTGATCTTCATTAAATAATAGAAGATTTATTCTCTATGCTAATATGGATCCAAGATATTCAAGAATCAATTTTGAACTGCTGCTATTTCTTGGGATAGGATAAAACAAAGTGAAATCACACCTGTAAGGAAAACCTCTACATCTCAGTATGGCCAGATCTCTCTCTGAAAGTTTTGGAATTCACTATATTGTAGCTGCTTTTCATTGCAGGGAGAAAGGATTTATTTGATCAGAGTCCCTCAGGCATCTGATAGATCTTATTAGAGGATTTCAGAGGGGACTTGAGAGGTGGTTCCTGAGGCTCTGATGCATGATGCAACTGAGACCTGAGGTGCTACTTGGAAATGAGAGGACAATGATGTGGGGATCCCCCTCTAAATGGGTCCAAGGAAGTTCCCTGATTTTTAGGACTCCGGAGAGAAAACAACAGAAATTCTAAAGCACTGATGGAGGAAAATTCAGGGCAAATCTGACAGGGTTTAGGATGAAATATGATCTTATGGTAATAAAATCAATAAAACCTAATTATGTTAACCATTATCACATCTGCAGATCATTAATTGACAGCCATCTTCACAATGACCCAGTCCCTCTTACATAGCTTTATGAGGGCTATTTGAGGCACCTGTCAGTTAAAATCAGCTTTGACTTACTTTACTTTTAAAATCAGATCCTCTCTTAGCTGTTTTTTTATTATCTTAGTTGACAATGAATCATCATAATTTTAAAATCTTGGAAACAATTCCTCAGCTTCTCCAAGCCCTCCAGCTCCACCTAAAGTTAACAGTGCCAATAAAGATGCCATCACAATTTCATGGTCTGCACCACATAAAATAGGGAATTCACGAATTTTGGGCTACAGAGTTGAGAAACGCAAGAAAGGCAGTAATTTCTGGACATCTGTCACTGATTTGCCCATAACAGGTAAGTAATTTATGTTTCTATAAGAGCTAGGAGGCGGCTAAAAGATTTAATTAAAGGGAATTGTAATACTCACTTGTATTTTATAGTTAACAGTGCAGGTTAATTTACAACCATTTGTTTAGTGATCAAAGTTACAATGGCACTGAAAAAAGCTATTTATGATTGTTTTTCACATGACTGTTGCAGCATCCCAAAGGTCACATAATCAAAATTCAGTCGCTTAGCAACCAGACCATATTTATGATGGTTGCAGGATCCCAGTACTGAAATCATCATGAGGATCATGTCATCACCATTTGCAACTTTCTGACAGCAAAGTCAATGGAGAAGCCAGATTCATTCTACAACCATGTTGCTAACTTAACAATTGCAACTGTGGCAGAAAAGGTCATAAAATGGGGCAAAACTCACTTAACAACTATCTTGCTTAACAACAAAAATTTTGGGGTCAGTTGTGGTTGTATATCGAGACTGAATTAAGTTCAATTAAATGCTGAAATAGATAATAAGTTATTAGATATTAGAAGCATTTTCACTAGAAAAGGTTTGACCTGGCTAGAGTTGTCCAAATAATTGCTCTTTTCTAAGTATTCATAAATACATTTTCCTTTCCTTGTAAGGACTACCTCTGTAAAGTTTAATCAGAATAAAGTATTGGTTGCAAAACAATTCATAATCCTTCTCTCAGTGGATGTGGCATTGAGATGTTGTTGAAAGATGGTGTGGCCAAACACAGTCATAGTTATTGAATGATATTCACATTAGTTGGGATTATATAGAAAACAATATATATTGACAGTATATATATATATGTGTGTGTGTGTATGTGTGTGTGTGTGTGTGTGTGCGCGTGTGTGATTATTTCCCACCCACCCTGCTCTAAAAAAAAACAATTCCAGATTTTTCTTGAGATTCTTTGTGCCCAGAAGAATCAGACAGACAGACAGACAGACAGACAGACAGCGATGGTGGGGGGGAGAGAAGTGGGGGGAGAGACAGAATGTGTATGTGTTATTTTACAACCTGTGGTTTATGACTTTCTTCAATTTCTGCAATCATACATTAGCCCCAGTCCCAAGATATACTTTCTCTCTGTTATTTTTGTCATATTCCCCAGATACCTTTTATATCTCTGTGTCTATTTGATCTTAAAGTCAGAAGATCATTGGTCACCAGATAGAAAATAATGTGTTAAAGTCATAATAGAAATTTCCTATTTGTGTCTTCCCTGCTCCTCCAATCATGGAGACTCTTTTTGCATTTCTATTTCAGTGCTCACAAAATTGGATTGCTATTATTCTTCTATTTCTATATAAGTTTCATGAATGCTACAGAATCTTATTTATTATTCTCTAGGTTTAAATTCATTGAAATTTGGTCAGAATGGATTGTAACAATTAGACGCAAAGAATATTCAAAAACCTCACAAGAAAACAAAGATGAAGTATATGCATAAAATAATTTCAAATAATTGAGAATTATGTGATCTAAAGTATCAGGATAATAATTACAAACACAATAATGTGCATACATCCATTGTTTATGAGATAAAACTAGCTCATTTATGCTATAGACAGGAAATATACAGTGAATGATTTGAAGGAGGGACTCCAGTATGAATTCCGTGTGGCTGCCATCAATAACTCAGGTGTGGGTGAGGCCAGCGCACCTTCAGAAGCTATTTATGCTCAAGATCCTATGAGTAAGTAGTTTACTTCCTCTCTTATATTTATTTGCTTATTATTCAATATATATTTATGCTATTTCCCATATGAAATGTCCCTTCCGAAAGCATTGTGCATTTTTCCAGAAAGTTCTGTTAACTCACTCTTGGATGGTTTAAGTATTTCAAAATAGTTATAGTTATTTATTTATAGAAGAATCCTTTCTGAAACAGTTCTCAGTATTCTAGATACATTCACGTCAGTGGTGGGTTGCCCCTGGTTCGCACCGGTTCTATAGAACCGGTAGTAAAACTGGCGGGAGGCTCCGCCCGCCAGCTCCAACATCATCAGAATGCATGCGCAGAAATGCACAGCCCCATTGCGAACCGGTAGTAAAGGCAAGTAGAATCCACCCCTGATTCACGTCCCAAAATATAATGCTCCAAAAAACACCCTCTTCATTTTGTGCATTCCTATTCTCTCAAAGGACAAGATAATCATTAACCATATTCACGAATTCCTTTTTAAAAACTTATTTCTTTAATTATTAATTTCTGTTAGTTTTTTTAAAAAAACCTCATAAGATTATCTAAAAAACAGAAGTGAGTGAACAAATACCATATACCAAATAATGAGGTGAGATATTTGGCGATCTATAGATAAAATGGAATTTGTCTGGCTTCTTTGAATGGATGAGATTCGATTTTCAGGAAATTGAAAGTATTCCATTGACAGTAGGACAAAGTAAGTTACTATTAGAAAATGTTCTGTGGTGAGGGAAAGAAGGAATGAAGAACAGGGGTTCCTACTGGTTTTCAGTAGACCAATGTACCATAAAGAGTTAATAACACAAAGGAAACAGTGGGAAACAGAATGTAAAAAAGCAACCCTGAAATGATATCAGAATTTTAACCCTCCTTTTTCCAGAACCTCCAGGTCCAGTGAAAGATCTAAAAGTGGTTAATACTGACTACTGTAGCTTCTCCTTATCATGGATGAAACCAGAATCAGCAGAAGAAAGTTTTGTCAAAGGATATATTGTTGAGATTCGACACTCTGATAGTCTGAAATGGACTCGGTGTAATACTGTCCCAATACAAACAACTACATATACATTTAGAGGATTAAAAGCCAGGGAGCCATATTTCCTACGTGTGAGAGCAGTCAGTGATGGTGGTTTGGGTGACGCAGTTGAAGTTGATACTTGTGTTCAGGCAGTACCTTCTTCTGGTAAGTCAAACTATGTAAATTCTGCTTTGAAAATTAAATATTTATAGAGATAATTCTGGACTACCTTATTTATATGAAATTATATAACTATTTCTCCTATTTATATGAAATTCTGTTCAAAAATAATGAAAGGAAAAAACAAAGCATGTGAAATCTATGATATAGCTGTTATTTAACAGGTGGGCAAGAGGCTGGAGAACGAAATGATATGATTCAATGTAATGAGGATAAGGACAGAAAGGTCAGATCTTATGAAGGCCCAGGTAAGTTGAGGATAGTCCTGTAAATTAATTATTAAAGAATTGGGTTTCATGGGAGAACTTGAAAGATAAAAGGAATCAACCTGATAAATCATGGACGTTACTCTAGATAGTTCTAGAAAAGGCTAACATTATAGAAAGAACACAGAAGGGGATTTTTGAAAGAAAGCCAAAACCAGAAGACGTTGAGAGAGAACTGGAAAAGACACGTCATAGTTATATTGAAGAAGAAACTAAAGAAGAATACTTGAGACATATTTAGCTTATATCTAGGGTATTTCCAAACTTGAAACCTTCAAGATATATTGGAATATCATCATTCATAGCTATATTTAATGGAGATTATTGCAAAAGCCTGACTCTGAGGAAAAGACAGCATTGCTCTCCTTATTAATATTTAACAAGTGTACAAGGGAAATATATTAAACTGATTATTTTTCACAGTCATTTTTAAATCAAATGGGATATTAGGCCATTTGAGAAGGTGATACCCAGCTGTTCTGCATGCATACTTCTTAGATGATGAAACATCTTAGTTCTATAGAATATGCAGTGGTGAGTGAAGAGTTGTTTTGAGCATTTTATATATTGCAGTTACAGTACTGAACTAAACAATATGATGCCAAAACTTACTTACTTACGTATATATGTATGAATATATGTATGTATATATGTATGTATGTATTTTCAGTTAACCCCAAGTTCTTAGTGAAGGATACTGTTGAAAGTTTCATGAATGTGAAAGCAGGGGATGCCATCCATGTCCGTATTCCTTTTGAAGTAAGTATAGCCTTTGCAAGCAATATATAATAAATCTGTTCTGTGCTTTTTTTTATATGTCAGTAAATGAAGCTATGTAGAGATTTGGAATTGTTTTAAAAAATAATTTTATATGTTACTTTATAATAATCCTTGAAATAAAAGAAAAGCTAGAATACTTAGAATCATTTGGTTGTCTTATTTGGAATTACTTCTAATTAGAGAAATTTGTATCTTGAGCTGCTATGATAATGTAATAAAATTCTGTGCTTGTGCATTATTTTTTTTTAAAAAATGATGTCTTCCATGTTTACTTGGAATTCTAGATATTGTCTGTGGAATATTTCTTTGCTAATATCAGTAAATTAAGAAGTTCTTGTTTGGCTTAGCCAAACTATAAGATCACTTCAATATGAGTGGAAGAAACTTAGGATCATAACTCCAGTCTAACTGTCATCAATTGCTATTATGCCACAATAAAGAAAAAAATGGAGAAGCAATATAGTACAAACTATTACGTGGAAGCTGGTTCATACCACTGCTATGTGTACACTTTAAAAGTAATTTAAAAGTAATGTCTTTTTCATGTTTATCAGGCATCCCCATCTTCTGAAGTGATTTGGCTGAAAGATGGGCTTTCTCTGCCAGTAAAGGCCACAATTGCCACCAGAGAAAGATTGAGCCAACTCATCATACCAGAAGCTGAGCTTTCTGACAGTGGACATTATGCCATCAGCCTTCAAATGGAGCATGGGAGAAAGGAAACATTCAGTTTTCAAGTTCGAGTTCAAGGTAAAGATCATACAAGGAAATCTGCAATTATGCATGTTCTACATTTGAGCCTATTGCCTTACCTGGAAAACTAATCATATAGAACCTAGAACCTTAGAATAGTAGGGTTGGAAAGGACCTTCGAGGTCTTCTAGTCCAACCCTTTGCTTGAGCAGGAGGCCCTAATTGAAGCTCTGCCTATTTTTAATGTGCATTCTTAATTTATTATTAAATATAATGTGCTTTTGCATAAAAAAGGGGTGGAGCTTTAGTTGCATGGTTGTGGTCACCATCTTGACTCTTTTGACCTTATCCTGCAAACACTCTTGCCTTTTAGAAACTCTGTATGCAAAGGCATTAGTGCTTGAAAAAGGAAAAAAAGCAAATGAAATATCCTAACTACTCTTTAAATAACAATCCTTAGCAAGAAGAATATCAGCTGTGCATTACCCATGAGTTCTTCTTTCCATATGAAGCTTCAAGCTAAAATTGCCTAACTTATAGACAGCCTCTGCCCTTTCAAATTAGATTTGAAGGGTGGGCCTGCAATATACTAAAGAGTTCCAATGAAGATTTTAAGACTGTTAGTTGCCTCACCTTTTATGAAGTGATTGAGTAACTACTGGTAATTAAAACCAAGAGTATGCTAGGGTGTTATAAGCAGTAGTTTGAAACAGAGGTCGGTTTCAGCAGATTCTGACCAGTTCTGGAGAATTGGTAGCAGAAATTTTGAGTAGTTCGGAGAACCGGTAGTAAAAATTCTGACTGGTCCCACCCCCATCTATTCTCTGCCTCCCAAGTCCTAGCTGATTGGGAGGAAATCGGGATTTTGCAGTAACCTTCCCCTGGATTGGGGAGGGAATGGAGATTTTACAGCATCCTTTCCCTGCCATGCCCACCAAGCCATGCCCATCAAGCCATGCCACGCCTACCCAGCCACACCCACAGAACCGGTAGTAAAAATTTTGAAATCCACCCTGGTTTGAAGCCATTTGAAAATGGTGCGTCATACAGACGTTATAGGGAGAAGTAGTACAGAAACATATGTTTTAATAGGAATGAAGTTTTAATTCACCCTTCGCTGATCTGGCATCTTCAATATGGACTTGGGTAACAGCTCTCAGAAATTCCTGTCCACATTATCCAGGCATTTTTGGATTTGTAAACATTTTTGGATTTGTAAACCCATCTGAGAGATACAAAGTTAAAAAGGCCCATCTTACTATGTTCAAGAGAAGTGGTAGTTTAGTACAGTATCTGTTGACCTTATTTTCTCTTTTAATCAAAGCAGATATCATCTCTTAACACCATCTTTACAGTATATGTTAATCCTATTAATAAAGATTCCTCCTGTAAATTACTTTTGCTTGAGAAGAGTAGATAAAAACCAGTTGGTCACACTCCTTTACTGTGCCATGCCTCTGGCTTTATTAGATGGAAAATGTGTGCTGATCACCTTTACACTTATAAAAGTATCTCAGGAGATTTAAAATATTGAAAAATGAGACATAACATCTAAATATAACTATTTTTTTATCCATCAAGGAGAACTTTCAGGATGAGAGACTGAAGTCCATGGAGCTATTCTTCTTTCTTCGATATATTTACATTCTTTCTATTCCATATAGTTTCTAAATCTATGATATTTAAATATAGTTTCTGTAGGGTTTCTAAATTTCATGATAAATAAATAATCAAATTGCTCCACTTTAGAAACATTTAGACATTCTTCCTGATTTTGGTTTTATTTTGCAGATATTCCAGAGTCTCCTGGCCCTATACAACTCATTGAGAAGGTCCCTGGGACGGTGACTCTGATATGGGAGCCCTCACCCACAGAAAAGAGAGACGGTAACATAACCTACATGGTTATGAGATGTGATTCCAGAAAAGGCCGGTGGCAAATGGTGGCTGACGACATTTACACCAACAAATATACAGTTGTAAATTTTATCCCAGGTCGGGAATATTTCTTCAGAGTTCTGGCAAAAAATTGTGTAGGGGTCAGCAAGCCTTCTGAAACAGTGAATCCTTGGACTATTCAAAAAGAAAAGGGTAAATATAGATAACTATTGTTTGGGGAGCTGTGCATGCTTTAAAAAACAGCATCTCTATTCACGAAAATGCATTTTTATATTATGTGGGGCTGTTGCTTTAATGAATCAGATTGTTAAAGCACTTCATCTATAACATGACTCCAAAAATACCATCTTTTTTCAGGCTTGGGTTTATTTGGATTCACATTATAACAAATAAAATCATTTGCAGCATGGACTGGAGTATTCCTGAGGCATGTTTAGGGTATCTGATATTATATTGGACAACTTTGGTTTGAATTGATTTGAACTGATTTGAATTGATTTGAATTGATTTGAATTGAACTGAACATCAGTACAAAATGACCAGTTAGCACGTCCAATGATTGGAGATCAATGATCTCCAATCTGGAACATAGAATAATACCGAATGAATTTACATGGTTTAGTACTTTTCCTAAATGAGAACAGAAATGGTAGATAATTTATTGTAATTCATCATTATCAAGCCAATATTGCCAGCTATATTTGCAAATAGAAATAACAATGAAAAATCCTTAATTGTTAGCATAATTCTTTGTTCTCCTGGTTTTATTTTTGCACTTCTTCCAGATAAACCTGAAATGAAGCTTCTGAGATATAAGGGGATCAACCGAGATCAACCTCCAAGATTCCTTGTCCAACTGAAACCACATGTGGTGAATTTAGGATTTAATTGTCACATGAGTTGTGCTGTGACTGGAGATCCAGCCCCTCAGGTCACTTGGTACAAGGGTAACAAGAATCTCTCTCAGGATCCTGCCTTTCTCTGCAAAAATGATTTTGGAGTTTGCTCCCTTGTGATCCCTGGAGTCACATCAGCAGATGCCGGCCAATACAAAGTGCTGGCTGTCAATGAACTAGGCCAAGCAATCAGCAAAGCTGAACTAACTGTGAAAGGTGGAGATTAAAAGGTAGTTGAAGTTCACTTCCATATAAAATCATGTACTTTGCCCCAAATTAGATCTTCTTTTCATGAATTCTATTAATTTAAGATGGCAATATTTGAAAAATGCTGATAGAAAAGGGTTAAGGCTCATGATAAAAGGATCATGGCTCAATATCTAAAATAAATTCAGCTCCAGTAATTACACTTGTTCAGTTCCCTGTAGAGTCATTTTTTCTGCACCAATCCTAAAAAATTTCTGACGATGGACATTACTCCACCATCAATGAGGTCTTCATTCTCGGTGGCAATCATCCTCCAAAATATTAAAATGTTTAACTTTGCTTGATTGCACCTTTGAAGTAAATCCAGATTGGAAAAGTTATTGTAGTCATCTCAAGGCTAAATTGCCCCCAGGTTAACTGATTATTTGAATCTGCATACAAAATCCAATGGCACAATTATGGTGAGATGGAACCTTAAAAAGAGATTACATTTGATCCCATTAGCCCTAGCTTAAGAAGGCAATTCAATACTTTGTGCAATATTACAGAAAATCTGCTAATTTATGAGCCTTAGAATGCTTAGCATTTTGATTATTTAGGCGGTTCATAGATTTTATCCCATTTTCTAATAATCAATTTAATATATATAATCATTTTTGTTTATTTTTAATATATATAAAAATCTGAAATTTTCAACTATATTTGTCTCTGTTTTTTTCCCTATGGAAGAACCTGCATATTATTACAGTCTGCACTGAACCAGCTTCACACAGCCTGCAGTATAATAATGGCTTCCTGTAGAAGTAGAACTATGAACAATAAATTTATTCTTATGTCACAGTTCTAAAAGATTTGTCTACTTGATGTCAGAAGTGTAAAAAAACCCAGCAGCTTTTGTTTTCTTCTATCTTTTACAGTATGAAAGCTTTTGAAAATATGCACACAGTTGTTTCAAGTAGAAGGGACAACATCCAAAATATATCAGTGACTTCTGGAAATGACTGAAAAGTCAATTACAGGCAGAGGAAAAATCACCATCCACAATGATGGGTCACAGCAACAAAACTATTCATTCAACCAGACACAATATATTATTTTGTAAATAATCACTGTAAATCTACAGTGTTGTAATTCACCCTCTTCCCTAGCTGAAAGGTGTTCTGATATTCAAATGCTTTGGTTCCACCGACAATAGTTTTGCTGAAAGCTGTGATTTATGTATCCTTTGGAATTTAAAATGTTTGGAATACTTTCATCTAGAAGAATAGCAAAGCTTTATAAGATATATTTCATTAGTTTCAATAATTGCATTACTTATGCCTGTATTTCTCTGTAGAAAGATTAAAAGGCAATAAAAGATAAGAGTATAAAGGACAGCTGAATATTTTCATCAGTATTTTATTTCTTAATTTATTTTGAGGTAACAATGTTAGTTTCATCAAAAGAATCAAGAGATAATTATGTTTAGGTGTTTCTAGAGAGAGGGTTGCATTCTAATTATTTCCTAAATGTCCCAATAAAATAACATCCCATTCCAGGAAGGTGTTGTGTATTCTTTACTAAGTTATGCAGTTAACTATCTTTACATTTAATATCTTAAATCAGAATAACAATATTGACAGAAAACCAAAAGCAGTATATTCATTCATATATAAATCTTGTGTACATCTTATTGAAGTATGTGCATTGCAGCTGTTCAACACATCATTTTATTCTCAAATTATTTCTTCCAGGGCAATGACATGCAGATTCTCCAGAATTGATATTTAGAAGAGTAAGATTCAATGATAGGACCTGCTGCCTCAAAATGTTATAAGTAGTCAAGGAAAAAAGAAAACCCTCAGAAAGTGGGGAAAATATCTCCAATTGTACCACTAGAGGGACTCTTTCTAAATTACTGACTGCCCACAATTTCAAAAGCTGCATGGATATCTTGTGAAAAAGTGAAAACTGGAAAATAATTTACTTCTGTTCTTTTGATTGTTGTTAACTGAGAAAGGAAAGCCTTTTCATAATGTATATTAACAGGCAAAAATTTTAACTAATGGATAGAAAAAAGTTACAGTGTACTTTATCTAAATTTTTTTAAAAAAACAGAAACAGTAATATTACTTTAATTACCATAGCTAAACTGAATGAATGTAGCATAGACCAACACAAGAAAAAAAAAAAAGAAGGAAGGAAGGGAGAGGAAAGAAGGAAAAGAAAAGAAGACAAATAAAAATAAAAAAGCCCAGATTCAAATTTTGCCAAATATTTTTTATCTTCTCGTTATTCCTTTCTTGTTTCTGAATGATGCAGAATAAATAAATGTAATATGGTTTAATACCATTTAACCAAGAGAGGTTTAATGGTGGAAATTGTACAGTTACTAGAAACAGAGAGGTTAGCTATATATGCACTTGTTCTGTAGTCTTCCCTAAACTTAGTGCCCTTCAGATATGTGGCTTCAACTCTCAGGATTCCCAGCAATGACCACAGTGCTTAGTGAATCCTGGGAGGACACCATGGTTGAAGAAGGTTTTTGTATTGTATCGAAGTCTAATAATGATCCTGTCTCAACATAACACAAGAACATAATTACACTGGCAGACATTTTAGATTGCCAGTATATTAATATCATGCTACAGAAACAGCTGCAGATAATTTACTTAGTGTAATCTTGTTATGTGTATCCTATCAAAATTTCTTCTTTTAAGTTCATACTTGTATGAACAGTTCATATATGAATGGAATGAAGTTTAACATAGGAGTGTACACTAATCAAATGCAAACCAATATGCATTGCCATTTTTGCTGAAAATATCCATTTGACAGGCTACACAGAATTTAACTGCAGTGTGACCAACTAACCTAGAAATGAAAATTATAGATAATTTGAAGAAGAATTAAGGAAATGAATATAATGCCTCTGTTGAGCACAATAAGGTCTACCCCAAGTTTATTCTAATATTTTTTTTAATTTAAAACAACATGAATAATAAAGAAGCAAAGAGAAACCTATAATAAAGTAGATTGCCTTTCTAGTGAAGAGCATCGATTGTTTAATTAACTGTAATAAAGCACTTTTCAGCTTTCCCTACAATATTTTTCTGCAGCAGTTACAGAAAAATGAGTTGGTTTAGTTCAGCCGATGCATCCAACCTTCTTCAAAATGACACCTCTTAAATAGGATCCCAAGCTATTAGATCCTTTAGCAGTTTACAACAAATCTGCACTTATAGTTTAGAGAAATCCTTGTCTTCGTAGAAGATCCGTCACACCTTGTTACTGTTTTGGTTTGTAGCCATCCTTTATTTAGCCAGGTTCATATCACACAATATATGTTAAAAGAGATTTATGGAAATATAGCAGGGAAAAAAACCAGCAATATTTTGTAAACATGTAAGCATCTTAACATGTAGTTAGAATTGGCTATAGTCCCACAACAAGTGAACATTGATGGAAGAAATATTTTGTCACCAGAGAGAAAACACTTTCTCCATATTTCTTACAAATTCTATTCTGCTTTTATTAAAAATAGTTCCACCTGTAACTTTCTGAAGATGGACACTGTATGTGTCTCTCTCTCCCTCCCTCCCTCCCTCTCTCTCTCTCTCTCTCTCTCTCTCTCTCTCTCTCTCTCTCTCTCTCTCTCTGTGTGTGTGTGTGTGTGTGTGTGTTTATAAATAAAAGTGCCATATAATGATTCATAGCCTTCTCATATGGCCATTTCAGGATATTTAAAGTATTAACTCTCTGGGAAAGGACATACCACACCACAACCTCTCCCATAAATGAATCACTCAGTGTATTTTCTGTTCTGAGCAAAAGATTGTTCATCCAAATAGGGAGCTGTCTACTGAGATTAGAGTTGAAAGGGACCTGCATAGGAAATGGAAGATGGATATAATCGCCATGGAGGTTTTTCAGCTAATAGCTAATATCTGATCTGCAGAAGGAAAGTCAGAAGGCTGAACACAAAGCACAAAAAGCAATTTAAGCTCACAAAGTAAAATAAAAGCAACAAAAGAAGCTTTTGGGACTAAGTAGAAAAAAAAAAGGAAGGAGGGTGTGGGACCACTGTTTGAAGAAGATTGGATAGTAATGGGTGACAGAGAGAGGACAGAGCTAATCAACTTTGGTACAATTGTCTCCAATTTAAGTTTCCAAGGCCTGATCAGTTGTGTCTGAAAGTCTTAAAGGAGTATGCAAATATCATCTCAAAGTCTCCTTTTCCATGATCATAGAGAAATCATGAAAGACAGGGGGTGGGGGAGAGATAAAAAGAAGACTTGGGTAACTAGGAATATGCTATCTTGATCCATACTAGCAAAACTTTGGAACTCATTAATTAACAAGCACTTTGTGAGCATTTGTTGAAAAACTGCATTGCTTAGCACAAATCAGTATGACTTTACCAGGAACAAGTCATGCCAAATCAACTTGACAGAGTGTCCAGTTTAGGTCATCATGGGAATGCAGAGGACATATAACACCTTGACTTCAGCAAAACCTTGGACAGTATCTCCCATGTAACTGCAAAGACAACAAATTATGGGCTGAACATTAAATGATTATAGAACTGTTTGAATAATTATATCCAGTGAGTGTATATCCATGGCTCTGCATCAATCTGAAAGGAGGCAACAGATTATAGGGCTACATATGGGGCTTTGTTATGTTTTAAGATAATTAACAAATGGATGAAGGATGAAAAATATGATTGTTAATATGAATAGAATAACAGAGTTGAAAGGGATCTTGGAGATCTTCTAGTCCAAACCCCTGCTTAGGCAGGAAACCCTACACCACTTCAGACAAATGGTCTAATCTCTTCTTAAAAACTTCCAGTGTTGGAGCATTTACAACTTCTAGAGGCAAGTTGTTCCACTGATTAATTGTTCTGTCAGGAAATTTCTCCTTAGTTCTAAGTTGCTTCTCTCCTTGATTAGTTTCCACCCATTGCTCCTTGTTCTACCCTCAGGTGCTTTGAAAAATAGTTTGACTCCCTCTTCTTTGTGGCAGCCCCTGGGATATCAGAACACTGCTATCATGTCACCCCAGTCCTTCTTTTCATAAGACTAGACATATTCAGTTCCAGCAACCGTTCTTTATATGTTTTAGCCTCTAGTCCCCTAATCATCTTTGTTGCTTTTCTCTGCACTCTTTCTAGAGTCTCAACATCTTTGTTTACATCGTTGTGACCAGAATTGGATGCAGTATTCCAAGTGTGTTATAAAGTGGTATTCCAAGTGTGTTATAAAGTGGTATTAATTCCAAGGCATTATAAAGTGGTATTAACAGCTCACGTGATCTTGATTCTATCCCTCTGTTTATGCAACCTAGAACTGTGTCGGCTTTTTTTGGCAGCTGCATCACACTGCTGGCTTATATTAAGTGATTGTCCACTAGGACCCCAAGATCCCCCTCACAGTCACCACTATTGAGCAAGCTACCACATATACTGTACCTGTGCATTTTGTTTTTCTTGCCTAAATGTAGAACCTTACTTTTTTCACCACTGAATTTCATTTTGTTAGATAAGCAGCACCCAATGTTCAAATCTGTCAAGTTCCTTTCTATCTTAAGCCTATCTTCCGGAGTGTTGGCTATTCCTGCTAGCTTGGTATGTGTTTGCAGATAATGCAAATATGGAGAGGTTGAAATATAGTTGAAGAACTATATGAAGAATAAGGAGGATCTTGACAATGGGCAGAAACAAACAAGATTAATCATCAAGGACAAATGCAAGATTCTTTATTTGGGTAGAAAAAATCATAGATGTATAAAGGAATGGGGGCAATTTTATCAGGCAGTAATCATGGGAAGAGCATCTGGGTGTCTTGATGAATCACAAGCTGAGCATTAGCAACAACAAAAAAGAATGATAGACTGACAAAATACAAGAATAGTGCCAGGTTCAAGAGAACTCAGTGTTCTCCATTTTGAATTATTTAGTCCACACCTAGAATATTATGTGCTATTGTGAACATTGTAGTTTAGAAAGCACATTGACAAACTGAAGTATGTGCAAAGGAAAGCAATGAATGTGAAAAGGTTTCAGAAGAAGAAAATTCATGAGGAATTATTAAACTTGGATAATTTTAATCCAATAGTAAAAGACTGAAAGGGGACATAATAGCTACTGTATCTTCAAGTCTCTAAATAACTGTCATGTACAATATGTGGTAGATCGTACAGTGTTGCTACAGAAGGCAAGACTAAACACAATGGTTGAAGTTACAAGGAAGTAGATTTCAATTGGGCATCAGGAAGAATTTCCTAATAATCATAATAAGGGCTGTTGAACAATGAAACAATCTGCCATGGAAGAGAATGGATTTTCCTTCATTAAAGACATTTATACAGAGATTAGTTGACCATCTGTTAGAGATGATGTAGTAATGGGTACTCATCCGGGGGCTGGACTAGATCATTTCAAGATGTAATCCAACTGTCACATTCCATGGTTCAAATTATTGACAATATATTTTCATATCAGATATAGTGCTGATTATGACCTTGAAAGCCCTGTGTGGTTTGGCTTCATGTTACCCATGAGAATGCTTTGCAGTTTCTATGAGGCATCTTGGGACAGATGCTTCATGGTTGCTGCCACAAATCTCTAGAATGTATTCCCTGATTGAGTGTGCAGACTGAACAGTCTGCTCAGTCTAGATTTTTCAAGGCTTTTAATTGCTGAACATTTTAAATCTTTTTAAATTAATAAGCCTATTTTATTTTATTATTGTACATCGCCAAATACTTGGTTAATTGGTGATATGAAGTAGTAGCCTAATAAACTTATTTTTATTTTTCAAATAAATGAGATTTATCTTTCAAGTAAATGAGATTTTCCAGCAGTGGAAATGGAAATATTAAGTAGTCTAATGTAGAGTCTCTTTTGAGACTCAGTTGTGTATCAATAAATTCAAGGAGCAACCCCATCCCACTTCTGAAATTAACCTTCCTATTTGCTCTAATTAATTCTCCACCCAAAGAATGTCAATCAATACTGTGGCTTCTTCCGTCTATGCAATGCTACTGTTGGACTAGAGAAAGCCTGCTCAAGTGCAACTCCCTTCTGACTCTGCTCTGCTTCCTGTCTTTGATCTCACAGACCCAAATGGGTCTCTCTGCTCCGCCCTTTCACCTGGCCATTCCTCAATACTTTGCAAGCAGTTAATTACACCCAGTGCCAATCCTGTGAAAGTTGCAACATAAGACTCCCATGGCAGCCACGTGAGATCATTCACCTTAAATCAGGACATGCTCAAAGAGGCCATGGGAGAAGAAGCAAAACAGTTTTTACTGATAGAAACTTCATGATGGGTGGATGAATCCTCACCAGAATTCTAAGAACAATGGTAGCTGCCGCCCAGCCAAATTTGAGAGCTGGTGTCTCTCTAGTTTTCCAGAGACTAAATGAATGTAGGGAGTTTCCCCAGCTGCTTTCAAGTAGCACAGCCCATAGCTAGACTGAGGTTCAGTCCCTGCCATTCATGCCAGCGTTCCAGCTCAGATGTTGGGTGTTGGCTCTCATTATTTCAAATCCTGCCTTGTTCTTCTTCTCCTCGTCACCTCTCTCAGGCTATTTTGGCTTGGGAGACTGGTTACAAAGGAAGGCCTGAGAATTAAGCACCGTGTCTCAAGTAGTTGAGATTGGCCAGTGCTGAAAATGGAATATAAAGTTATTTGTCTAGAATTGGTGGCACATATTAAGCATATTCCTTACACACACTTGAAAAATGTATTTCTCCTTTGCCGCACTCTATGGGCTTATTTATTGAAATAAATTGTTAAATCCCTCCATATCATTCTGTGCTTATTCTTTACTGGTTAGTTTACATGTCAGTGGCCTGCCCCTCCAAATCAGTGTTTCTCAACTTGAAGATGGCAGCTTGAAGATGTGTGGAGTTCTGCTCCCAGAATTCTCTAGCCAGCATGGGAACTGAACTTCACACATCTTCAAGCTGCCAAGGTTGAGAAACACTGCTCTATGTGTTTTTCTGCCATGGGCCAAGTTCTATCCTGAATGCACCATCACACATCACCATATCTGATTGGTAGTGCTACTTTTCCCATAATCTCCCTCCTTGGTTTCCCTGGGAACAGACAACTGCAAACTGAGTTTCACTGGCTGTTGCTAAAGTAGTAACACCCAAATGATACATTAATTAAGTATATTAAAACAGTTGATGGCTTTGTATATTAACCATAGCCTAAAGAAAGTAGGGGTGGGGATCAGTAACCTATCTCCCTGCCAAAAAATAAAAATAAAAAAAAAATCACCTGTTTAAAGTTCTGACTTTTTTTTCAAGGAAAAATTCCACTGTTACCAAAGGGAACTTTGTTTGAACTTCAGATAGCTGCGGAGCTAAATTTACAGAGGATTGGTCAAAAAAGAGTTAAACTTCCCTTCCCTCCATTGCTTAGATTTATTCTGGAATGTTATCAGTGCCATGCTATGCTTGCTCTTAAGAATCTAAAAGTGCTATTTAGTATTCATTCCCTGAATATAAGTGAAATGAATGAAGTTTTGTGTGAAAGTTTGATAGACACCACAAACGTCAAATTTTTTAATTGAAGGAGCTGTTTGTTTGTTTGCTTTGTTTAGACATTATGGTAAGCCTAGTCTGTTCTTTAGCAAGTTCTTCATTTCATTTGGATCCATTTAATTGTGGAACAGCAATTAAGGAACCGAGGCAGATTGCTGACACATTACACTTTTCTTTGTATTTGTTGCATGCTACTGCAGGGAACTTGCTAAGATGTCTCATTCAGCAAGGACCAGACAGGGCAGGGTGGGTCATCCAAGCCACTTAAAGTTCCCTTTCCTCATCTTAGTAAGGTGGCACTCCTTTCCTTGGCTTCTGTTGAGTCCAATCTTTGGCATGCTTGGCATCTTGTAGCTGATGGTAAATAATTATACAATATGTGGTGGTGTTTGGGGGTCAGTGCATCAAATTTAATAAAACAGAAATAAAATTAATTTAAGGCTTCACATGAAAAATGTCTGGTGCAAATATTTTCCTGGAATCTTCTTATTTGGGCCTATTCTTTAATTAGATTATAAATTTGAAGTTTTTATAACCTTTTCTATTGAAGATGCTGTATTAGTACGTTCTTGCATTGGGCAGCCTGTTGGTCTAGATCAGGGCTGTCAAACTCGCGGCCTGAGGGCCAGATACATCATGCACTGCAGTGGTGGGTTTCAAATTTTTTTACTACCGGTTCTGTGAGTGTGGCTTTGTGGGCATGGCATGGCTTGGTGGGCGTGGCTTGGTGGGCGTGGCAGGGGAAGGATACTGTAAAATGTCCATTCCCACCCCAATCCAGGGGAAGGTTACTGCAAAATCCCCATTTCCCCCCGATCAGCTGGGAATTGGGAGGCAGAGAATAGGTGGGGGCGGGGCCAGTCAGAATTTTTATTACCAGTTCTCCGAACTACTCAAAATTTCCACTACCAGTTCTCCAGAACTGGTCAGAACCTGCTGAAACCCACCTCTGATGCACTGGTCACGCCCACACCCAGTTTAGCAAAGGGGGTTAAGTCACGATACATCATGTAAAGACACTGTGGCAAGGGAAGTTTGACACCCCTGGTCTAGATGGATTTCAAGATATCTTTCATATAATTCCATGTTATAGCGATTAGAAGGTTGGTTGTTGTTGTTGTTATTTTGTACTTCCTAGAGTCACTTCTAATTTTCATAAGTCCACTATTAATCAAAGAACTCAGGCTGATACAATCTTTTCTTTCTCTATTTCAGAAACCATTACCTAAGCATTTTGGTCTCTCCCTTATACCAACATATAAAAAGAAGAGCAATTCTTAATTACTGATTGGCCAAAAAGATTTTCCACTCCCAGAGAAATCACAGATCCTGCTGTTTGGTTTATGACGGAGGGATGCGAGTTCCAAGTGACTGCATTCCAAGAATGGCGCAATATTCTCATTAACGATACATATTGCAGCATCTACTTAAAGAAGAATGTGAACATGTCAATATCATGAGAAGGGTGGTACCCTAATGAAGAACAAGGCTTAGATCAGCTACTTGTTCTTTCTCAAGTCCAACCTATGGAGCACTCGAGAGCCTTGCACCTTTCTAATTATAAAATCAAAATGCTATTGAAATACATTAACTTATTGAAGCCTTTCCATGGTTCTAATTTTAGATAATAATTCAACATAAAATGTAGGTATATTTATTATGCAATCTCACTTTTTGAAAGAAAAAAAAGCAGAATCTCTTAATTGTTTTAATG
Organism: Arizona elegans; assembly: GCA_022577455.1. Lineage (NCBI taxonomy): Eukaryota > Metazoa > Chordata > Lepidosauria > Squamata > Colubridae > Arizona > Arizona elegans. The sequence goes on from JAKOOJ010000002.1 coordinate 170,447,900, forward strand.
ACTTTGTTTAAAATAGCAGTGAATATTGTCTTGTTATGTTTTACAAGCTAGAAAAAAGAATATTCTTTTCCCCTCATTGTATACGCTACTGGAAATGACAGTATATTCAGAAAGTATTCAGACCCCTTCACTTTTGTCAACTTTTTTAATGCTGTAGCCCAGGAGTGGGTTTCAAATTTTCTTACTTCTGGTTCTGTGGGTGTGGCTTGGTGGGCATGGCTTGGTGGGCATGGCAGGGAAGGATACTGTAAAATCTCCATTCCCTCCCCACTCCTGGGGGAAGCATACTGTAAAATCTCCATTCCCTCCCCATTCCAGGGGAAGGTTCCTGCAAAATCCCCATTTTCCTCCTGATCAGCTGGGACTTGGGAGGCAGAGAATAGATGGGGGCGGAGCCAGTCAGAGGTGGTATTTACCGGTTCTCTGAACTCAAAATTTCTGCTACCGGTTCTCCAGAACTGGTCAGAACCTGCTGAAACCCACCTCTGCTGTAGCCCGATTCCACAGTTGTTGAAATTCATTTTTTTCTCATTAATCTACACTCAGTACCCCATAATGACAAAGTAAAAACAGAATTTTAGAAATGTCTGTAAATTTATTAAAAAGAAAAAACTGAAATGTATATGATAGAATTCTTTTGGGAAGAATTAGATGAGGTTCCAGCTTGGGGACAGAGGGGAGAGATGGTCCTAGCCATTCTGCAGTTGTGCAGTGATTCTGTGTTTGAACCCCTCCTCCCCTGGCTGGGTGCTTCCCAAGAGTTTTGGCCCAAATTTGGTCAAACTGATTGGTAGAATTAAGCAACAAATATAGCAAAACCCAGTTTTATTTATTTTTAGACCAATTTATAGCTGCCCATTCTTACAAACAAGCAACTCTGGGTGGCACGCAACAAAGTCAAAAACAGTTAATAAATGCTATAATAAATAAAAGAACAAATACATATAAAAATAGAGTTAAGAAATACAAAAACCAATTAAAACCAAGAATAATAGACAGAGGGATGTTAAAAACAGCAGAATCACCACACAATTTCTCCCATCCCCTGGGGTCCCCAGGCATGCTGGCATAACCATGTCTTGAGGGACCTCCAGAAATTCAATAGTGATGAGGCCAACCTCACCTTGGGGGGGGGGGGGGGCAGAATATTCCACAATGCAGGCACCAGAGCAGAAAAGGCCCACCTCCTAGGGCTCAGCAAATTAGCTCCCTAGGCAACAGAACACATAGCATGCCCTCTCTGTTACATCTGGTACGCTGGGCAGATGAAATTAGAGAGAGGGGATCCTTCAAATAACCTGGTCCCATGCCATGAAGGGGATCATACCAGCCATCCTTTTGTTATCCTTTGTTTTCACAGCTAACTTTTTTTTGATGGTGCGTCTGTCTCTTCCTTTCCTAATATTCATGGCTACCCAGAAGGTGAGGTCAATTGACATCTCATGTATCATGATGCCAATTCTGCACTTGCATCAGGATGTAAGTGCATGATTTGCATTACAATGTCACAATATCGGGACACACCTGAGCTCATTTTGACATCACTGATTCTAATGGCAGCAATGCTAGCATTGTTTTGTTTCCCTCCCTGATTATTGTACTGGTCTAATTAAATGATTATATTTGTCCATTGATTCTGATGTATTACTGTCAGAGGAGGGATCACAACAATATAATTAATATAATGAAAAAGGGTTAATAATAATTCATGTATTCATTTTTTTATTCTTTCAATCATGTCCAATTCCTTGAAACTGCCCAGACAATTACCTGTTGTTTTCTTGACAAAGTTTTTCATAAGTGTTTGTTATTATCTCCTTCCTAGGGCTGAGAGAGAGTGAGTGACCCAAGATCATCCAGGTGGCATAATGCCTAAAGCTGGACTAGAACTCACAGTCTCCCAGTTCCTCGCCTGATGCCTTAACCACTACACCAAACTGGCTTTCCATCTCATAGATAGCCCACCATATATATCCCATTTTGTTTATTTATTATATAGGTTAAACTATTGATAGCACTATCCAGTAAAATATAATGGTAAAAGCCATCAGTATGAAATCACAATGCAATAAGCAAAAAGCAAAATAGATGTAGATACAAAAATTCCAAGAAAACCTGATGAATGGTTAGACTGCATTTAAATGTATAAAATGATGATCCCTTCTTCCAGTCAACCTTTGTGAATGAGATCCCGTCATTTGTTAATGGCATAGCAAATTATAGAAGGCATATAAATAGCTAATCATCAATTTATCAATTGGCATCAACTTATTTAATTTATGCAGTTTTATTTTTTATGATTGTAGGCTGCCCAGAATTACCTTGAGGTAAGGTTGGGGGCCTATAAATTTTATAAATAAATAACCATGCCTTAGATATTTTGTATACTATCTTCCTGGGTTACCGAATATTATACGTTTATGCACAATTAATCTTGGATTTATTCAGAATAACATAAACCAGAAAGCTGTTACCTAACTAACTTGTGATAAAAATTCCACGCTTGCTTCTATGTTTCATTCTCCTATCCTCAGGTGCTTCCAGGTTCCCTGGGTGAGCTACATAATGATGAGTGGGTCATTATTCTCCACCTGTCCTGGCGTGAGTGGAGAACTATGAGATTTGCTGTGCCTGTTGCCGATCTTTCTCTCTTCTGCCCCTCCTGCTTCTGTTTTAAGTCACTGCAATCACCTAACTTCCTTCCAAATGTCAGTTTTTATACACCTTGGGGCTACCCTTGCACCAGGAAGAAAGTGGAAGAGAAAGGGGGAAAATTCAGATACCGCTAAAGCCTGTCTCAGTTCATGGGCTGAGGAGGAAGCAAAGGCAATGTCATGACAGCATAATATAAGAAAGATATAATTGCAAGAGAAAGTTCATAAAATGTATTAAAGTTAGTTCCTCTTCCTTGCTCAGTGTGACAACTTTTGCTGTTATTGGATGCATGGCAAGGCGAACCAAGCCCATACAAGCAGAGAGCTCCAAAGATATGTGTTCAGAAAGGCAGAATACGACAAGCCAGCACAGATGTAACAATATCTATTGAGCTGATTCTGTGTAATTTATCTAATAACTCCGGAAAGCCACTAAGATTTCATAGCAAAGCTGAATTGCTCAATCAGAGAACGAGCTGTCTTTATTCAAGAGTGAAGTGCTCTGGGCTGGGAACTAAAGAGATTCCTAATAAAACTATAGAAACTGTGCAAATAACAGATCTAAGCACCCTGATTCTACAGAATAGGGAAAGTGAATGAGTAAGATCCCATTCCCAGGAGGAAGCACAATAGAGCACTCTCTTAAGAATTGTAGGATGGAATATATCACATACAAACTGTTCTTCGCAGTTTTGCTGGAGTTTGGAAAGACAAGACTCAACAAGACATGCAGGCATTGTAGAGAAGCAGAGGAACCACATTCTAACACACAAAAAAAGTGGTTGCATGAAGTTACAAACAGGCCTGCAAAGTCAACAGTATGATTGCCTGCACTCTGAGATGTTGGAAAATTTGCAAGATTCCTCACAGCAGATTGCTTCAGAGTTTATTAAAAAAAAATTAAGAAGAAATCCTGGAATGTGAAACATTGCTGAGTGCAATTTTGCAGTGAAATTGGGCTATGATTACAATTAGTATAAGCTGGACAACCTTATTGTACTCAGCCTGAATTCAGAAACAAACTGTACTGTGACAGGATTTAAAGATGCTGTATCTTTAATGATCTGATGGACATTTAATTTACTTAATCTAGGTTTATTCTGATTAAAACCAGTATTTTATATAAATAGATGATTGGAGAAGCAGAATAAAAGACAAATAGCCAAGATCTAATAGTTGATAACTACCATCATATTTTATTTATGATTTGCTAATTAATCCCACTTTCAAGTTACAAGTTAAATGTATTATGGCATAGGGTAGCTTTTAGTGAAAGATATTTGTATATGTTTAAATCAATAGTGAAATTTTTGGGGAAAAACTTTCCTTGTAAATTTTCTGGTTTTTTAAAAAAAGTGTGACAGGTATTAATCATATTACATATTAAAAGGAATAATAGAGGTAAGCAAATCAAGTAACTCTTGTTCAAATTGGTAATTTGGTTCTGATTTGTGATTTAATTCTGGTTTCCAGTTCAGAATAGAAAATCAACTTGATCCAAATCACTGAAATTAACTGAAACAATACAGGCTTCTAGTAACATTAAACACTTTTTACACATGTGTGAAAGCATCCAAATTACCCAGAAGTTGAAGACATCAAATTCTATTGATAAAGCCAGTTTAATTTGGTGATTTGATTATATTGGCATTAACTGTCCAAACCAGGGATGAAATTCACTTACCTTCCCTATTGATTCACAAATGTGTGCGCACAGCAGCAGTGTCCGCACATGCGCAAAGCCTTCTTTGCATGCGCAGAGGCTTAAAATCATCACAAAAAAGTGATGTCATGACATCTGTGTGGGTGGGTGGAGCCTCCTGCAGCCGCCGCTACCACTTCGCCTAAACTGGATAGAACCGGCTGAATTTCACCCTGATCCAAACTGAATATTCATGCAACCCCAATAAACAAAATTGACTGCTGTTGACATGAAGTGATATTTATTTAAAACAATTTTTCAGCAGCCTGACTGCAATGCAACCAAGCATTGTAATATGGAGTCTTGCTGTTTATAATTTTCACATTCCATTCTGCCTTCTGACTGGTTCACCATTGTTAAAGCATCCTATCAGCATTTGGTTCCCATCGAACCTTCCTAATACTGTTTTGTCTGCCCCAGCTTCTGTTCAGTGGCTCTCAGCTAAAGATTTTTGAATATTTGAAAATCTCAGGGTTTTTTCCTCCTGAGTTTCCTTCCCTTTTGTGTCTGTTTGCTACTGCTTTGTCCATAACACAAAGACAATTTAAATCACTATTTTTTTATATGCCAATGAGATCTGCAACAACATTCAACTGCCTAGAGAGAATCAGTTTAATATTCCTGCCATCCATGTACTCCTTCAAAACGTTCACTGACTTCATTCTTCATCCTGCTTTGTTCAAATGATTAAAGACACTTCTTATATAGCTTTACTATTGCAGTTTACAGATTTTAGATGACCATGCAGCAGGCTTCAGAAGTGGGTATAAACGGACAATTGTTGCTTATTAATTTTTGGAATACCAATTTGCATGGTAATTTGCAATCATTTATTGTCCTAGCTTAGCCTGCAGCTGTGGCTTCTCGGTATGATAACTGGGAATTCTTATTTAAAACATATGGAATCAAATGATTTCTGACAGATAATCCTTTATCCCAGGACAAAGATGCACTAGAGATGATTGTAAAGTAAAGTGGTTTGAAATTGTTAATGCCACCAAAATTAGAGTTGTGAATATGTTATGGTGTGGCATCAAGAATCTCCAGAGAACTTCTTGCCCAGCACAGTTACATCCATTTGGTACATTTACTGAGGGTGAGGGAGCTCCAGGTTTCCCTCACCATTGGACTTTGCTTTTTGCTTTTGCTTTTTTGCTTTTTTAATTTGATGTTAGCCTTTACAGTATGGAACACATTCCCCTGGAAATGTGATTAATTCCTATCCTCAGATGCAAAACCCTCCCCCCTCAAAATTATTTTTATTTCAACAGACCATAGAATGCCCATCTGTGCTTTATTATTTATGATATCTTTTTAATATTGTATTGGTTCATTTTTAATATATGGAGATAATATTTGATGAGAGAAGCTTGTCATATGTGAAAAATAGCAATAAGCTAGAGTGGAACAATACTTGTATGTTATCATGCAAGAACTTTTAAGTGCTGGTCAGTAAGAGTTGAAGCTTGGCCTGCACCATTTACGCAAAAAAGCAAGATAATCGTTCTGATATACTATTCACTGCATGTGGAAAGTCACAGGGTTGTGATGGTGATGAAACATTCCGAGATGGATAATAAAGTAAATGTATACATAAATGTGCATGGGGCAATTGATGGCACTACGATAATTAGTATATCTTTTAGAGACAAGGAAGGGCCGGCACATTATTGTTTTAACTTTTCCTATCTTTGAAAACAATGAAGGGATGCTATTTCCCAATGTGTAAATCAGGGTTCTGCTTTGTTTTAAAAAGGCAGGGCAGATTAACAATACAAGCAGTTATTTTTCTTTCTTTCTGTCCCTTGCAATGTTGTTTTGTTTGGCTGAAATCACTTTATAAATTTTGTCTATGTTCTAAAGATAAAAATAAAAACAAAGAGCTGTGCTAAGCAGCAATACTAACATCAGGGAGGCAGAATATCTGGAGCTTGAGTTTTAGAAAGAGGAATTACATCAAAACATGGCTTGCAAATTTTCTTTATCTGTAAAAGGCATCTGTTTTTGTATTCTATTCTCAGAATGTTTGAGAATGTCTTTTTTAATTGCCCTCCCGCCCCCCAAACATTGTTGTTAGGGATAGCAGAGTATACTTTTGCCGAATTAGGGGCTTTTTTAAATATAATTTTTCTTCATTCTTCATTCATCCTTGGCTATGGGACAAATGTCCTTGAACTGCTTAGGGGGGGCGGGCAAAAGCCCTACTAAGCAGGTATATACAAAAGTATGAAGGCTATTGCTTAAAAGTATTGTAAGCTGCCCTGAGTCTCCGGAGAAGGGCGGCATATAACTAACTAACAAACAAACAAACAAACAAACAAATAAATAAATAAATAACATTTTTCTGTAGGATTTAATTGAAATGTGAAATGCCATGTAGACTGCAGATTGCTGGGAAGAAGGTGATACAATAAAAAGCCCACTCTGTGGCCACCTCAAAATTGAATAAATTGAAAATAAACTGAAATTTTCATCCCACTCAAAATCTCTTCCTTGAAGGAATTTATGAAAACAAAATGTCATCAAACTGAGTAAGAGCTGTTCAGATGATTTTTCTGCATGGCATAAGAATAGATAGCTGAGGCAGTGTAGTGTAGCAGTTAATTTTTGGATTAGAAATGGAGATGCTCATGCTCAAGTCAAAGCTCCATCATGAAAGCTCATGGCTGACTTTGGACCAATTGTTGTTATTAATTGCAAAGTCCCATCGTGACCCCATGGACAACTTTCCTCCAGGCCTTCCTGTCCTCTACTATCCCCCGGAGACCATTTAAACTCCCGCTGACTGCTTCAGTGACTCCATCCAGCCATCTCATTCTCTGCCATCCCCTACTATTTTTGGTGTCAATCGTTCTCAGCATTAGGTTGTTCTCCAGTGAGTCCTTCCTTCTCATTAAGTATTTGAACCAATACCCAGCCCTAAATATTAAAGTTGAGTTGTTGCTTCAGAGTTTGAAAGTTGATTCTGTTGCATAGTTATCAAGATCATGATTTCATCAGGAACAGTGATGATTGAGATGATCTGACACAGTAGAGAAAAAGGCATCAACAACATATTATTGCAATTTCAAGCTCCTGACCTTCCCACCAGACAGAAATTTGAATCCTAGGCATCCCCAGCTGACAGACAGTTCCTGTTTAATAATCATTGCGTTTCTGACAGGCAAACAATCAGAGACAAGCAGGAGCTTTTCAATTAAAAAAGGGACAACATTCTAACAGATAACTTATGTTGATATGATTCCATTATTTGCTAGCAAATGTCCTTCCTACTTTGTCATTACTCCTTTGGAAATATCCTTTCACCAAATTTCCCATGCCAAGGGTCAGACAGCAAATGTTAACCACATTTCTTCGTGCAGTTGAGTGCTTGGTTGCGTAACCAGTTACTTAGCTTTCATTTTTGGCTGCAAGGTGAATGGAAAGAGCTAAGAAGAGAGAGCAATTGTTTGAAGTTCTCTATGAAATTAGTGAATGTTTAATGTGTAACATTGTTCTTGCAGGTATAATCTTATTAAAGCAATAAGCCAAACACCGAAATTTTTTCTCCTTTTTCTGCCACCTGCTTTCTGGCAATTTTTCATCTAATGCCAAAATTGCGCCATCAATGGCCCAGTGTCACCATGCTTCTATGTCTTCATTTTCATTAATGTAAGGGATGATGTAATCATCAACCAGCAGGCCCAGTTCAAGCACAAGCAGTCTGTTTAGTTTCATTACCTAAGGTATTGAGATTGTTTTTGTGATTCATAGCATCTTTCTTGATGATATCCCAAATTACATGTGTTAACATGTTGTGTGAAATTCACACACATGCACGCACACATAGAGATACTGGAAAAAAGAGATGACAAGCACATTACAACTATTTTAAACCATTTAAGAAATCAAACCCGAATGAGGTTTTGGATATACTGAAGAGATGTACAGTAACTTTAAAATCCATCAAAATTCTGAAGGAATTCTCTTTCTATATACAGACTAAGCAGCCACATCAATTTTTTTTTTGATAAAGGTCAGAAAAGACTAAGTGCTTTGAGCAATTAATTTATAGATGTGAGCTCAATTGTAATTTATTCCAATGAGTGTGAAACCAAGTGGGAAGCTAGCAAAGGTAGTCCTTGACTTACAACTGGGACTTCTGTGGCTAAGCAAGGCAATTGTTAAGTGAGTTGCATCTTTTTAACCACCTTTATGGACACAGTTTGTTAGGTGAATCACTGCAGTTGTTAAGTGGAATGGAATCGTTGAGTGAATCTAGATTTCTTCATTGACTTTGCTTGTTGGAAGCTGGCTGGCTGAGAAGGTGGCAAATGACAAATCACCTGAGCCTAAAACACTGAAACTATCATAAATACATGCTGGTTACTAAGCACCCAACTTTTGATCATGTGACTGTGAGAATACTGCGATAGTCATAAGTGTGAGGACCAGTTGTAAATAACTTTTTTCAATACCATTGTAATTTTGAATGGTCATTTAATGTGTAGACAATATTTTGCAAACTACAGTATACCAAAGAAGAAATTTTAGAATAAAGTATATATTATACCAAATTCCATTACCTTCAGGAAAATAGAAAAATGCAAATAGAATGCATTTGTTTGGAGAAATGAGCATAAATCAGGGGTGAACTCCAGCAGGTTCTGACAGGTTCTGGAGAACCGATAGCAGAAATTTTGAGCAATTCGGAGAACCGTTAGCAGACATTTTGAGTAGTTCAGAGAATTGGCAAATACCACCTCTGGCTGGCCCCAGAGTGGGGTGGGAATGGAGATTTTTGTAATATCCTTCCCCCAGGAGTGGGGAGGGAATGGGGATTTTGCATTATCCTTCCCCTGCCATGCCCACCAAGCCATGCCCACCAATCTACACCACGCCCACTAGGCCACGCCCACAGAACTGGTAGTAAAAAAAATTGGATTTCACCCCTGGCATGAATATATAGAATAGAATAGAATAGAATAGAATAGCAGAGTTGGAAGGGACCTTGGAGGTCTTCTAGTCCAACCCCCTGCTTAGCCAGGAAACCCTACCCCACTTCAGACAAATGGTTATCTAACATCTTAAAAACTTCCAGTGTTGAAGCATTCACAACTTCTGGAGGCAAGTTGTTCCACTGATTAATTGTTCTGTCAGGAAATTTCTAGGTTCTAGGTTGCTTCTCTCCTTGATTAGTTTCCACCCATTGCTTCTTTTCCTACCCATACGTGCTTTGGAGAATAGTTTGACTCCCTCTTCTTTGTGGCAGCCCCTGAGATATTGGAATACTGCTATCGACTTTATAGAATAGGCCTGCCCTTAAAGAGCATTCAGAAGCTTCACCTGGTGAAACACTGAGCTACACAGCTAACAGTCTGTGGAGGAATAAGCTGGAAAGCGGGGTCACACAGAGCACAACCACCCAGCACATCTCTCATGGATCCAGAACGGCTGGTTCAGTGTCCCTATGACAAAAACCATCAGATCAGAGCCAGCCGTTTCCCTTATCACTTGGTGAAGTGCAAGGAGAACAATGAGAAGATTGCTAAAAACTAGCAACATGCCCCTATAATGCTCGCCATAGAATTCCCAAGGAAGAATTCAATTTCCATCTTGAAAATTGTGAGAATAAAATTGCTCTGGATGTGTCCAATGGGGCTTCCAATCTAAACATGGGAATCAAAGAGGTAACTGGCGCGCAATGCCCACCTTCGCAGGAAGACTGGGAAGCTGATGCTGATAAATGTCCTGCTCCTCTTCTTGTTTTTGGGAAGAGCTAGAAGTAGAATCTACAACTTCAAGGATTTTATCATGAAGATCCCATTGGAAGAAGAAATCGGGACAGTTTTTTTAAAAAATTCAAGACAATCCTTTTAAACATTTTAATTTTTTAAAAATATGTTTTATTCGAATGTTTTAATAAAATTGAAAATAAAGAAAAAAAATAAAAAAATAAAAAAAAGGAACACTGCTATCATGTCTCCCCTCGTCCTTCTTTTTATTAAACTAGACATATCCAATTCCTGCTTTTATACTTAAAAAACTTAAAGCAAGTAGAAGAGTGGGGCAAAACTACAATGGAAAAAACAAGATACTGAGAGAAATTGAAATTGCCAGATTTATAAAAATGAGAAACAGAGAGAAGCGGAAATTGACGGATCCATCCATCCCCATTATTATTCAGTCACAAATTCGGGAAACTTAAAATGGCAAAAATCTGCTTAGAATATGGTCAGTTACTGCAAACAACTAGTTCTTAGTTAGTTGTGATGTCCTAATTCCTGTTTGTCTTCTCTGAAATATGAATACATCTAGTTCTAACTGCTCTGTTTCCGTGAAAATAAGAATAGTGTTCTTCAAAATATCCACAGCTATGAATACAATAAAGTTTTATGTATCAGGAATATCACTTATGTTTACATAATGCTATTTAATAATACTATTTATTCTCAATGAAAATGTTATGATCTGCATGATTGTCATACTCAAATCCTGAAAACAAACACTCAGAAGAATTTTCATTAGAGGAAATTCATTCTCGGCCCTTTGTCTCTCAGTTTTTTTGCTCAGCTTAAACCACAATAGATATGGATTCTTCTCTGTTATACTGTTATTATAACATCTTACATCTGATAAAGTCAAAGGAAACATGGAAATATTCCAGATTCAATCACATGCATTATTCATGCTTGGAAAATTAATAGGTTAGTGATCTGGGAAACTCTGACATTCCTGGCACTGGAAGCTGTAGTTCCCAGGAAGCAGTAGTTGACTATATCAGGAGAAAACTTGTGCAGAGTAAAATTTTCCAATATATTGGTGTGAAAGATCAAAACCAATGAATCAAACAAGCACTCTAGTACATTTAAATATATATATATATTAAATTGAATCCTTTTTCTTTGATTCTTAGACCCACAGGGATTAATTGTGGGAATGAGGCCATGTGGGAATGAAGGAAATGTTTTAATTATTTTTCAGATAGTTTTAGAGTCCGTCCTTCCTTCCTTCTTTTCTTCCTTCCTTGTGACTATCTACTTACCTAAAGTCTATTTTAACCTTTATATTATTTTTGTCAGGTGCAATAAATCAAGAGCTAGGATAGAGTTCAAAAGCACTACAAGTTTATTTCATGCTACCTATGTACAATAGTATGATTTACTTATGACCAAGGAAAATTGACACCAGAAAAGGATCAATGGATTTCAAGGGATGCTGGACTTACCATAGGTCACTCACGGACATGTATAGACTCCAAACTGATGATGCATTTGACCCTGCCCTTAGACTCAACCTGATTATCTCCTACATCTTTCATATGTTTATGACCTCAAAAAAGTGGGTTCCAGAAGATCTAGAGAAATAAGCCTGGAGTTTGGAGCTAGAACCATTTACATTTTGAAATTTTTAAAAAGATAATAAAATTTCTGCAATAGAATAAATTGCATTTTGCATGCTTCTTCTGTGAAGATTATTGGATTTCATTCTGGGTAGCTCCAGCCTTTAGATGTGAGTATGTTTGTATAAGAGATGTCATTACAAATTTATTGGAAGAGAAGAAAGGGAAAAAGATAAATGAATTCTATATTATGCAGCATTTATTGTGTCATCTGACAAATTATAGCAGAATAAGGGTAAGGATTTTAGAGCTAGGCTCTTTCAGATTTTGTTTATTTGGATGTGTGTGTGTGTTTAAGACTACATGTATGTCTTTCATACTTGGATAAAATTAGATTACATTCCCAATAAATTCTGCATTTATCTCCTCATCCTGGAGCAATCCAGGTTGAATGGAGATAGTGGGAAGAAAGGTAGCTGCACTCAGAAAGGCCAAATCATTCATGAAGCCTCAGGTTATCCTGACTCCATTTGGGAGGCTTCTGCCTAAGTAAGCCTCAGATTTACTTTATTAAAGAAATAGCTGATGCACAACTATCAGTAGGAGTCAATATTGTTGTTAAGATAAGAGAAAGCAAGCAATATCCTCTCCTGTATTTACTGAGCCACAGTCACCAGGAGTCCATCCATTGTGGTACCGCCTAAACACCTACCTTCTTATTTTACATTGTTGCTTACCTAAGCACAATTTACACTTCAGCCTGTACATTTCCTCAGAAGATCAATGCACTACCTCCCTATTGCAGAGGTTCTTACATTGCAAGTCCTCCTGCAATCTTCTACCTATTTGTGTGTTGCAAAGGCTTAATAGCTAGTTATTGCCACATTCACCTCCCCTGAGATGCTTCCTTATAACTGGAAGGAAGGTTTCATGAAGCCAAATCAACCCAGTGAATTGGATGGGGGCAATTCTACAAGGACTTCAGTTGAAGCTACAAACCTGCATTTCACTAAATTTTGTAGAGTCCAAGCTACATCCAGTGCTACATCAAAGCAACATGAAATAAAACACTGGGGAAAAGCAAAAAGGCATATAAATTATCCAGTTATCATCTTTGTATACACAGATGCGCACAGGCACACACAGAGACACACATATACACATTATATCAGTACTCTCACTCCAACACTGGTTTGCCAGGTGTAAGATTTGTTTCTTACAGCCAGTTTGATGTAGCAGCTAAGATGTCAGGCCAAAACACCTGGCCTTGTACCAGTCACTTCTCCCCTAGCCTTAGGAAGCAGACAGTGGCAAACCACTTCTGAAACACCTTGTCAAGAAAACTTCAAGGACTTGTCTGGTCTCTAAGAATGAATGAATGAGTGAATGAATGAATCAAATCTATGCAAAGATCGAGGAAGATAAATATTATTTTTATTGGATTATGTTGCAGTAGATATTTAGATACACTGCAATTGTTTTTGGATTTTAATTCCTATTATTAGTAGCTAGCATAGGCAGGTATGAGAAATATATTTTGTTGTATGGAGGATACTGGGTGCACATCCTGCATATGTCAGTGTTTCCTTACTGGTGTCTTTTCTTTTGCTCACACAGTATCTTTATGGTTGTAGGAAGATATGCCTTCATTTAAGAAGGTGTCAATGGCACATCTACACACCCATTCCAAGGCACTTTGTCACACCCTATTGGGGCCTCCTTAACTCTCATGCATATTATTCCATAACTACGGTGACAACCAGAAAAAAGACACAGTGCTAACAGGTATGACACTGATGCCCACAGCTAATACAAAACATTGTTTTGGCTTTTTTTGTATGTGTGCAGAACTGCTGACATGTACAGGCATGTATTGTATACCTTTTGTCTGCCATCCTGGAACTTTCAAAAAAGAAAACACTTTGGAATGGTAATTTTTATTTTAGATATTGTTGAGAGCAGAACACAAGAAATGTTTTTACTTTTGTATTCATAACCTGCCTTTTCTTGGAGAGTTCAAAGTGGTTTATATGAATGCTATGTCCAACATACGTATCTCTACAACAAGAACCTTGTAGATTGAACTGAGAAGGATGACCAAAAGCACTGAGTAATCCTTGTTGTTAGGGGGGACTTAGTCTAGTTCTCCCTGGTCAAAGTCCAACAGATGCACACTGTCCTAAATGCACAGTTTTCCCTATACAGTACTTAGACAGTTATACAATTCACCCATCCCATTCCTATTTTCCATGGTGCTCCTCATGAACATTCTCCTTTCTTCCTTCCCATCCCCCTGTATTAATAACCTTCTCCTTCTCCTTCTCCTCCTCCTCCTCCTCCTCCTCCTCCTCCTCCTCCTCCTCCTCCTCCTCCTCCTCCTCCTCCTCCTCCTCCTTCTTCTTCTTCTTCTTCTTCTTCTTCTTCTTCTTCTTCTTCTTCCATCTGTTGACTCCAAAAGGCCACATTACTTGGCTTCATACATATACTACATTATGACATTCTAGTTTCTTGGGAAGAATTTAATGTGTGTGAAAACTAAAGAACTGGCAGCTGTTGACAGGGTTTGTAAGGAGCACAGTAGCTGGGTCCAGTCAGAGGAGAAGGACCAAAGAAGATGGAAAGAAGAAGCAATGATGGAGAGGGAAGGGAGAGTGGAAAGACAGGACTAAGAGGGAAGGCACAGAGAAAGGTGTTCCAATAAGGAAAGAGCTCAGTGTGTTTCAGGTGCCATTCAACCTGAGAGGTCCATCATCCAGCACTATATCATCAATCACTTACCTTCACTATCCATGTGGTTTTCCTGGCAATACATAGGAGTGGTTTATCATTACCTTCTCCCACACAGTAAGAAATTATGCTTTGAAGTTGTTGAAGAGATCCTCCATCTCCACTTCTTTCCATAATTGTGCTGTGCAGTATTTATTTGCATAAACTGGACAGCAAAAATGATCTTCAACCCTTGGGTGACTCTGCTGGGAGTATATATTCTTGGTTTACTCATTCTTCACTCATCACTTCCAAGAACAAACTTCACTGAAATGAAGTAGTATAGTAGGATCATTTGGACATACTGAGTAAATTTAATCTGAAGAAGAGGTCACTGTGGGGAAATAGACTAGCACTATCTGAATATCTTAAGGGCTATCATGTTGATAGGACAGATCACCATAGGAAAAAAAATCTACACATGGGGTTACAAAGAATTGACAGCAACATGATGGCATATAGAAAAAAAAAAAAAAGCACAAGTAAAACAAAAAGCCAGGAGAAAAAACAATTACATGGAAGAAGATTTCAGTTGGAAATCAGGGAGGAAAGTCTAACTAATTAGAGCTATTTTGGGAGATAGTGGACTTTTCTTATTGTGTTAGACAGAGGCTGAACCAACCATCTGTCAGGGGCACAGTATAGTGGACTCGACTCCTGCTTTGGGCAGGGCAGTAGATTGGATTATTTCCAAGATACCTTTCATATTTAATGACTGGAGTAGGGCCACAGTGAAATAGGCCAGACTGTATCTAACTGGCCTCTTGCCCTTCTTGTTTAAATTAATTCTTGTAATGGAGAACCTCACCATGCCATTATTACCATCATATAAACATCCTGTGGATTCTTTAAACAAGAAACTTTGTCTGATGCATGAGGTGTTATTGTTATTTGGCTGCAATATAGATGTACACATTGGAATTGGTAAAGGTAATTATAAAAGGGAGGGGTATTACTCAAAACCAAGGCAGCAATGTAAGAGATAGGAATGTCACATTACTATGAAGAACGTTTGTGAGTATATTGCGCTGCATAGTAATGTGACACACCTACTTCTTGCATTCCTAGGCCTCTGGCCTTACTTTGTAATAATGCTTGTCTTGGGTTCCTCTAAGTGGCTGTAGATACAATCTAAACATGCATGATAATACTTGGGGCTTCTGACAGAATGAGTTCTGGACCACAATAAATGCATTAGGGCACAATCCATTGCTGTACCAGTGGACTTCTGTTCCTCTGACAGAACTTTCTCCCCTTCATCTTGCTTTACAGCTTCCAATCCAATTCAGATCTGCTTTAAGTGGCCTCCCAACCCTGTAGAGCAGATTAACCTCCATGTTGAGGCACTAGAACAAGGCATTGATTAATCTTACATCAGCATGATGGAAGCAAGATATCAATTGCATTCCAGCATGAATAGTTAAGACTTATTACAGATGCTTATTCCCTTTGAATCTATAGGTTGTACAGTGCCATAAGAAACTAAGAAGAGCATATAAAAAAGAGTTCACACATCTTATCAAACCTTGTTGCTTTCATTATGGTTCATTGGCTAAACCACAACAGTTGGTTTCACACATTACACTAAACTTTCAGGTCTATAATTTGTCTGTGAAGTCATCCTTATCCACTTAAGACCATTCTTTCAGTGACTGTTCAAAGTTGCAATGGTGCTGAATGAGCTGTATGTATGACCTGCCTTGAAGTTCCAGATGTTATAGTGCCCCTGCGGTCATATGATTGTAATTTAGGCTCTTGGAAACCAGCAAGCATTTACGATACTGGTGACAGTGTCCCATGGTCATGTGATCACCATTTCCAACTTTCCCTGCCAGCTTCCCATAAGCAAAGTCAATAGGGAAGCTGGCAGGGAAAGTTGAAAGTCACTTTGGTAAGCTCTACCCATCCACCTGGCCCTCTGCCCACTGCATCACACCCTCCTTCCCTTGGTCTCTCTGTACTTCAACCAACCCATGTCCTTCTTTCCTTAATCACCCTGTACTCACACACATCTGTGCCTTCCTTCATGTAACCTCCTTCCCTAGGAGGGCCAGCACTGGTTGTGTATGTGTGGGATGGTGCTGCAAACAGGAGAAAAAGTAGGACATCTTGTGACCTTCCCTTCTGTCTCACATTTTACTTGTGGGAAGTTGGCAGGGAAGTTTACAAATGGAAATTACATTTTATTTGGTTGTTTCTATTGTTAATCTGGGATCATAAATAAGTTTAAAACCATGATATATGTGTTCCTGCAACACAAAAACAAAACTAAATAAACCACATAAGTACAATGTATGACTTCAGTTCAGCAATTGATAATTCCGAAAATTCTCAAAAAGATTTTAGTAGTCAGTGTTGCTTGCATCTACAATACAATTTTATATACAATAAAAGCCCTTAGTATTTGTTGATTTGATACCATTGATTAGCCTTTTATGCCCATACTAATATCCACTGAGATAGTAGTCAGTTTTTGTTATTGATCTAGTTCTAGTACTCTTACCAAAGTACATACAATATTAAAGATGTTTACTTAGAAGTAAATCCGTCTTCATTGATCAAACTTAGCAAAATTATGGTTCTCCAATTAAATTCAGCTTTAAAAAAAATATCTAAAAAGACCTGAAATTTCTTTGAATTTATTTAAATTCTTTACCACAAACCCTTTCGTTGATTTAAAGGCTCTTTTTAAAAAATCTTCCTTGAAGAAAATTTCTGTTAAAATATTTCTTGGTCCATCTTAATTTTCTTTTCCCCTTCTGTTGCTTCCTCTGAAAAAATAAGGGAGAATAGCTCACAAATAGCTTTGGCACTGTATATTTCAAGTAAGAACATACTCGTGTTGACTGAGAATTTCCAGGTTCTCTGTTTGCTCCCAGTTTAGTCAATTGTTTTTCTTTTGTCTTTCTCTTTTAAAAAAAAAATAGCAGTGTTTTAAAATTTCTTTCCACAGCGAGAGCATATCTATGTCCAGTATCTATCCCACTTACAGTCTATTCTCTTCAATAAGTAGAACTGCAATTAGTTGGGATACTTTAGTAACACAGCCAACTGTCTTAAAATATCCTATTTTTTGCCCAAACATAAATCCTGGAAGAGACTGGGAACAAGAATGTTTCAATTCCCGCAACTGGAAAAGTTTTGACAAGTTCCAACTAAAGATCCCAAGCATCTTGGCAACAAAAGAGGACTAGTGATTGCCATCAATGCTTTGGCAGAGCCCCAAGAAACATAGAACAAAAATGCTTTGAACAAGCTCAGAGCTCAGGGTGTGTCCCCAGTTTTCAAGGTGTGCACTATGACTCATTGCATTATCATGTTGTACTGAGTGCACAACATGCTGTGTGTGTAAAACTGAGCACCTGAGCTGTGGCTTCCAAATTCCTCCAGTTGCAGTTTCCTAGCACTACAGCTAAATGTTTTAATGGTATAATGTTGCTTTGCAAAATATCAGGAAACCAACCCTTCTAATTCCCAATTTAAGCACCGCCTAGTTAGATCCCAGTTTTTCATGAGCCTGGGATAGCCTCAAGTTGTCCTTTTTGATTATGCCTTGAATGTGAGTTTTCATTGTAATGGATTAGTATCCTTTCCAAAATAAAAAATATGATAGAATTTAAATAGGCTAATATTTAACACTCCTGCAATCCACCTCAATATTTTAAAAGTCTAGACACTTCTAATTTTCCAGCTCCTTTTTTTATAAATCTGCAGGTTTGCATGGTTGTAAAATATGTATGTTGAAAGAATGACATCTACCTCTCATAAATACTAGGAAAAGATAAAGATCAGGGCTGTCAAACTCCTGGCCCATGGGCCAGATGTGTCACGCGCTGGCCAACCCACGCCTGGTTTAGTGAAGGGGAAAAAAGTCCCAATACATCATGTGATGACGCTGTGACGCTGTGAGTTTGACACTCCTGATATAGATGAATAAGTGTTGTCGATAAATGATAATGTTTACTGCCCAATGCATCAAAATACCCCAAACTGGGGAGGGCTGAACTATCTGATTATTCCTTACTAACATCAAAGCAATCTTTTAATTACAAATTTTGAGTGCAAAAACTCTTTATCTCAAAATTTGATGTTTTCTGTTAACAGAGAAAGATCTTACTTTGAAATAGATATGTTGGATCACTGCTCATAAAGATCAATGAAAACCTGCTATTTAAACTGATCCTGGTATAGCTGACTTGGGCTGAACTTGAAAAGCTAAGAAGATCCATTTGAAACTTGGATGGAAAACCACCCAGAAATATTTTTTAAAAAAATATAAAATATTCAGAAGAAAGCTGTCTGTATTGTTACAATACGTTTGTATTGTTACCAAAAGAACCTTACTGTATACTGATGCATTCATGGAGTCACCAGTTTTCTTCAGCTCAAACTTTCTTGAAGTTTGGAGCTAGAGATAATATGATGTACCTGCTAAGCTTCTCCCTTCAGTGCAACTAATAGTAAATCTCTTAGCTTTATTGGTTACCTTATTGATCCAGGAATTTTATGGATTTTCTTCACAATATATCATAGCATAGCTATTGCATCATTTTCATTCCCTAACCAGTCACCTTCTCCTCTGTTTTCTCAAAAAGAACAAAAGCCCTCCAACAACAACAAGAAGAAAAAAAGAGGACAAATAGGGGAAAAAATAATTGAACATCTAAAACAGCACAAAAACAACAGAATAAAGTTGCTTACTTTGACGCTGGTTCCAAAGAAACAGAGAGTACAAGTATTAAAAGATGCCAGAACTGTAATATCAAATATAAGCAGCACCTCATTGCAAGAAATAAATCAACTAATGCACATCATTGATGCAGTTATAACTGGATACTTGGGTGCAAAATCAACAAAGATGAAAGTAAAGCCAAAGAGCGCACCACCAAAATGGAAGATTAGGCTGGAAAATAAGATCAGCATGCTAAAATCAGATGTAACCCCCAAAAAGAGCCTTGATGGTACAGTGGTTTAATGCACCCTGTTATTAACACAGCTGCCTGCAATTTCTGCTGGTTCGAATCTCTCCAAGGCTCAAGGTTGACTCAGCCTTCCATCCTTTCTAAGGTAGGTGAAATGAGGACCCAGTTTGTGGGGGCAATAAGCTGACTTTGTATAAAATATACAAAAGAATGAAGGCTATTGCTTAACGCACTGTAAGCCGCCCTGAGTCTCCGGAGAAGGGCGGCATATAAATCAAATTTTAAAAAAAGAAAAACATCTGAAATACCACTTGAATATCATTAACACTGAATAAATCACCATCAGTCAATTGAAAAAAGCAGCAACATTTGCCTATCTCAGGTCCTTGGGAAGGACATAATAAAAATGCTGAATCCAGTGTAAATATCTGGCTACCTGTGTAATGAATCAATAATAATTTAGAATAATTTAGAAAGAGATATGGAGGTGGTAACAAAGGAAAACCCCTAATCTAAAAGGTGACATCATTCATCATTTATTTTCATGGGAAAAGAGCCACACCTTCAAGGGCCTTGCAAGTATCAACAGAATGGAGGCCATTTGTATCTGGGAAATGGGAGAAACTTGTTTCAGAGGGTAGGTGCTACTTAGAGAGATCTTTCACTTCTTTGAAACTTTCTTTGGGATGGTGTCCTTTTCAACCGCAACAATACATGAGCACACAATACATACAAACTTAAGGTAAACTGTTCCAAACTTGATTGCAGAAAATACAACTTCAGCAACAGAGTGGTCAATGCCTGGAATGCACTACCTGACTCTGTGGTTTCATCTCCAAACCCCCGTAACTTTAACCTTAGACTGTCTAGTGTTGACCTCACCCCATTCCTAAGAGATCTGTAAGGGGCGTGCATAAGCGAACCAAAATGCCTACCATCCCTGTCCTACTGTCCCCATTTATTCACATCCATTTCCTGTATTCATAATCATGTTTATACTTATATCTGTAATCTTATTCATGCTTTACAAATAAATAAAATAATTAAAAATAAATAGATGTCATTGTTTAACTGAAGGAACCCAGATCAAGTCAATCCTTCCAGATCAAATTGGTCCAGCAGATACTATGGGAGATAGGTTGTCCCTCAAGTAACAAAACTATACCATGCAAGTATGTTACTTCTTTCATACCCTATAATAGAAGCTGTTTACTTAGTCATATTCCTGAAGTTCAGCAGTTAGTTACTATATACTGTGGTTCTGTTTTCTGATAGAGAAGTATTGCAAAATGTGGTATGAAGTCTAATAAGCAGCTATAATTATCTCATTGTAGATCTTGAAAGTGCAGGAAGGAAGTTCAAAATTTAAACACTCAGGTCAAGTTCCATGGAAGAATATGAGAGCTGAAAGAAGAATTCTACAGATAAATTATTGAACATAAATGCTGGACATAGGGGAGATTATTTTTGGAATCATTCTGGATGAGAAAATGGTTTTCACCTCACAAACTATCCAAAAGAACATTTGCCTGAAATATGCTAGGAGTTTTAAGTTGTATCCTGGGTGAATTGAACATGAAGTTTCCAAAGTATGAACTTCAGATACTACAGACTCAGACTCATAAATAAACTTCAGGTTCATAAATAAACTTTAGACTCATAAATAAAGACACATAATCTTAAATATAAATGCCTGCAGCTATTTCTTCTTTCAAATGTTTCTTTTTGTTTATCTTTTAACTTTGTGGAGGGTTTTTTGAAAATCAACACAGATTCATTCTCCCTTTCTCCCTCCCTATCTCTTTCTCTCCCTCCTTCCTTCCCTCCTTCCCTCCCTCCCTCCCTCCCTCTCTCTCTCACACACACATAAATATAATAAAAGCAGGATTGGTTACTTGTATTACTTGCATCTCTTCAACCAATTAAAAGATAACTTACTCCCCAAAAGCAAATTGCAGATCTTCGAAAAAGTAGAAAATAATAACAACATTGGACTTTGATTTCCACAACATCTATGATGAGCTACAGAAATAAGAGAAACTGTAGAAGAAATGGTACTCAAGTTCTTATTTTACTTGAGTTGTAGTTGAACGCAAATCTTGAACTTCAGAAAAGTGATTTTCAATAACCTTAAAGAAAAAAATAAGCAGGATTCTACCGCAAGAGAAACTAATTTGAAAAGGAATTCAAGATGAGGAGTTCTTCTGAAAAAATAATTCCAGTGAATGAAAATGGAATAAGTGTGATTGAAGAAAGGTTAGTGAAGATTTAAAATGAGACCTATCTCAAAAAGAGAGACTGATCACCAAAGAATTGTATACCCTGGAATTGTAAAGATGATATCAAAAAGAATAAAGCTGAATGAACAACCTCAAATGAACATTGAGGTTGGCAAATGATGTTTAAAAAAAGCAATAAGGTCTTCTTTTTGTTGTTGTTGCATAGGTTCCAATTAAAATAAAAAAAGAATCACAGATCAACTGCTGAAGAAAGATGGCAAAATATGGCAAACAAACAGCCACTAGGGCTTATATCTGATCATTTCTGAAAACTGTGAAGTGGAGGTGTGTGAATGTTTTCAAAGGGGAAAGAAGGAGGATCCAGGGAACTATAAGCAAAGGCTGATATTAATACTTTGGATTAATATCTAATCAGTCTATACCTTGAAAATAATAATTATCACTCTGAAAACAATGTGATAGTTAATGTATGCTAGCATAGATTTGTTAATGAGAAGTCTTGCTAAAGAAAGTTCCTTTCATCTTTTCAATTAGATAATTCACCTAGTAGATTGTGAAGAATGTGTAAATATGATATGTCTTGATTTAATTTATTGACGAAGTAGGTCATGATATTGTGATTAACAAGATAGGTAACCTTGGGCTAGAAGCAGTATAATTATGTCAATGCATAGCTGGTGTCCAAATTATACTCAAAATTATATTCAAAATATGCTTATCAATGGTTCCTTATCGAACTGGGTCCAGTTCTGGGTCTGGTATTTGTCAACATTTTCATTTAATCTATTACACAGATATAGAGATGGATAAAATGATGATCAGATTTGAAGATGGAATGGATAATAGAAACAGAATTACTAATGATTTTGATAGCTTAGAAAAAGGGTGGAAAATAAGAGAACTGTAAATTCTGCACTTAGGAAAAAGAAATAAAATAAGATGGGAAGATATCTTATTTGCAGGTTGAATTGTAATAGATTATAAGGTGAATATGAGTCAGCAATGTGAAATGGTGGCTAAAAAGAAAAATGTTAGGCTCTGCCAAGAAAAGTAATTTTCAAGTAATGGGAAGTTATAGTTCACTATGATTTGAGGGTAGCATTAAGTTCCCCTTCACTGCACGTATTTAGTAAACGATTGGACAACCATTTGTTTTTTATCCTTTAATTTAAATTTAGTTTTAATTTAATTTAGACCTGATGACCTAAGTCTTCCATTTTATGATTCTAAGAAAAATAAAAGTTAGGTGCTTTTAGTGCTATTTAGCATTAATTAAAGAAATAGACCAGACATTTGTTGGAATGTTGATTGTCTGACATCAACAGGAAAACGCAATTGCTGGAATTTACAAAACAATGAGATAACATAAAATTGATAGTGTCAAAGGAGAGAAGAGGAAAACAAATGGAGAAGCTTTCCTTTTACTTGCATCTACATAATTGATTTATTTTTCCTTTTTTATTATAAATAAAAGCATGATGATCACCAGAAAAGCTTCAAGGCTTGGCGTGGGAAGGAAAGGTTCATTGGAACAATCAAAAGAAAAAGGAATATTCCAGAGGTATTACAATATATGCTTGAAGAGAAGGGGAAGCAGGTATCTATATCTGCAAACTCTATTAAAAAGTGAGCTGGTTGCTTTTATTTATTTATTTATTTATTTATTATTATTTTTATTTGATTTATATGCCGCCCTTCTACGGAGACTCAGGGCGGCTTACAGTGCGTTAAGCAATAGCCTTCATTCTTTTGTATATTTTATACAAAGTCAGCTTATTGCCCCCACAAACTGGGTCCTCATTTCACCTACCTTAGAAAGGATGGAAGGCTGAGTCAACCTTGAGCCTTGGAGAGATTCGAACCAGCAGAAATTGCAGGCAGCTGTGTTAATGACAGGGTGCACCAAACCACTGTACTATCAAGGCTCTTGCCTTTTGAAATGGGAATGGAAGAAAGGTTTGTAAAGATGAAAGAGGAAATAAAAGAAGTTACCAGAAGTTGAAGAATATATTTGTTTTAACTTTTTCTGTAAATTGCAGAATAAGTTAAACAAATTAATGATGAAAGTGGAAATTTTTAGAAGGTAAAATGAGAATAATAGAGAGCTGGAAAAGGATTTAGACAATCTGGCATTACTAGAATTGAGAGGAAACGAATTTTGCTTGAGACTTAGAGCAATTCCAAGCATCCTAGAGAAGATACGGAGAAAAGGTGGTTCAATCTTTAACAACCTTTTTGGACTGAAGGTGATATGGAAGTAGAAATTGACAAAGTGTATAGAATTAACATACAATTTGTAAAATTAAGAAATGTACCCAGGGACAGTACTGAGCACTTTTATTAGGATGAAGACTTTAGGCCAAGTGTTGCAGCAACATTTTACTACCAAATTGAAGACTAATAATGCCTATTGTATTTAAAGAAATCCTAATTTGAATACTGCACAAATGAAAATAGTTTTTTTAAAAAACTAACAAACTCAAACAAAAAAAATATATCATTTCAATGAAATAAATTAGGAGTAGTCTTCACTTTTAAACAATAGAGGTTAAGTTGGATTCTGTCCAAAAAGCAAGCAAATTTCTAGAAAAAAAATAAAGGAGAGTTGTAAGAAATGCAAATGAATGGAAATATAAATGGGAAAACTAAATGATTTGGGTGCCTTAGCTGATTTTAAAATTAACAAATATATATATATAAAAATGGAAAACTAAATGAAACTGTTGGATATAAACTGGTTTTAAGAAAAAAAGTATAATTTCTATGTGTTTCTATGTGTTACTATGACTAATATAAATTGTATGTTATTTCAGAAGAATTAAATTAAAACAGGGGATGAAATTAGAAATGACATGTTAAGATGGGGAAAAAAACAAATTATTACTGCTGGGAAGAATCTCTGTTATAAAAATGAATGTCCTGCCTAGAATGATGTTTTTGTTTCAAACAATATCTATTTTAGCAACTGATGAACCATTTATGTGATGGCATAAAGATATATCTAGTTTGTATGGATAGAAAAAAAGCAAGAGGTAGATATAAAGTCTCCAAAATGCAAAGGGATAAGGAGGATTAGGATTACCTGCTTTAAAACTGTAATCTGTAACCAGATATTTGGTTTGAATAAAAGAGTAGGTATTGCTGAGAAGTAATAGAATTTTAGAAGTGTACAATCTGAGGTTTGGATGGCATGTTTTTAATGGTATAATTAAGCTAAAGCTAATTATATTTTTAAAATCACTCTGTTAGACATGCTATATTGATAATATAGAATAGATATAAATCTAGACTGTGCTCAAAAGTACCTTTAAGGCACAAGAAGCATTTTATAGGAAAATAACAGCAGGTAAAGAGAAATTGTTAACTATTGAAAATGTTAGATCATGGAGAATATAAGATGAATCCAAAAGAACAATTCACTGCAGAGCAACTTATTTTTCAGAGATTTTTGTACTCACAGCTATGACAAAAATTCAAGGTAAATAACAGGATTTTTTGAAATGAACAACAAAAGACAAAATTTCAAGTTCAATTATATGCAGATGATGAGCATGTAATCACCAAAATACAAAAACTCTTGCTGAAATTTGAAATGGAGGACAAACAAGTGAAAGAAGGTATGACAAAATCAGCTAACAATATTGGACACAACATATTGTTAGAAAAATGAGAAAATGTGTTTAAAAGGACTGAAATTCACATTATTGTAATAATGAAAAAGAATATTTCTATAAAATGATGTACTGTTGATATGACTCCAGAAAAATTACCCAGAATGTATAAGGGTATTTCCAATTTATGAACTTGTTAAAAAGCCAGAAAATTTTGAGCTTAAATACATACACTGTTAAAAAATTTTAAAGATTAAGATTTAACTGAAACAAAAACTTCTCTTTTAATTAATGGGATGGGATTAATGGGATGGGATTAATGGGATTAATGGACAGACAACTAGAAAAGAGCCATGGAAGACTATTTTTATATATGATTTCTGCTATGAGACTACCATATGCACAAAAATGGAAATACTTTGATATATCCACAATGGAAGAATGCTTGGTGACAATGATGGAACTAGCAGAGAGGCAAAGTTAACTCGCGTGCTTAGAGAAAAATCAATTATTTTATCAGTGATTGGAAATCTCTTATAGACTTTTTGCTGAAAAATGGAAAAAGATAAACTTGTGATTTATGGTTTGGATGATTAGAAAGGGTAGTTTATGGAAGAAGGAAATTATGACATAATCTTAGAGTGAAAGAGGTTGAAATATAGCCAGTGGTGGGATTCAAATAATTTAACAACCGGTTCTCTGCCTTAATGATTTTCTCCAACAACCAGTTCACCAAACTGCTCAGAAAGTTAACAACCAGTTCTCCTGAAGTGATGCGAACTGGCTGAATCCCACCACTGTATATAACTGTGTTTTAACCGCTGTCAAAAGTATTAAAGCATCTTTTTTTCCCTTTTCTTATTTTCTGTTTCTATTTTTCTTACTTATTTACTATTCTTTAGTTTCTTTGTTTCTTTTGTAATATATGGATTGCTTTTATCTTGCAAAAAATTCTTTAATAAAAATATATATTAAAAGATTATAAGTGAAGTAAAAAATGGATCTGCTTTGGAGACTTCTGAGTATGCTTTGTTATAGTACTTAAAGTTGTCTATTTCCCATCATCACATTATTGGGAAAAATGCAAAATGCTCCTCTTAATCAAATCAATCTTTGCAAGAGTTCTTCCGTTTCCTCTTTTTAAAAACAACTTTGTTCATGCTACTAATGTCAAAGAAGCAACTTTTCAGAATCATTTATTTCTTCTTTTTAAAGTATGGTTTTATTAATCTGGTTTAAATATAATGAATTATATTTCTTTTTATATTTTATATTTTAATTATTTATATATAATTATATTTTCTTGTATATAAACCAGCAAACACATGAAGGGAAAACGTTTAAGTGCAAATTATTTAAAGACTGTAACAGAAAGCAGACGTTCAGATATCAACATCTCTCTAATAGTTTATGATCTCCAGTTTTATGATCTGATTCCCCCCCCCCGAATACACTTCCTTATTTTTTCCAAATCTATTTAGAGAATAAACAAACCACTCCTAAGCCACTATTTTTGTTCATTAAAAGGAATGAGATAAAATACTGAAACTAGTGAGACAGTTATTTGTGTTTTTGAAAAATCCTTACAGAGATATCAAGTGCCAATATACACAGAGCTGAACTCATCAGTTCACAACTCATAGCTTCTGAGATCATGAATTTTAAAGTCTGTTGTGGGATTGCAGCATTCTGAAATCAGGAATGTCTAAATGTATTTTGCAGAGCTTTTCTGATATGGAATAAAGGAAGTGGGTGGCTTCTTGTCTCACATTCTTCTCTAATATTTGAGATTTTTAAACTTCTCCATAACTCATACCCAGCAGTTTTAAACATAAGCATTTTAGTAGCTAATGGGCATGTTTAGTTACAGCACTTAAAACTGTCCATTTCTCCCAGTCTGCCTCCCTACCTCTCATTATGTCCAATAAGGCTTAAGAGCCTTCGAGTAAAAGTTGCTCTCACCAGATTTTGCTTTTCCTGATAGCTGAATTTTAAAAAGTGCTTTTTCTTTTACAACTTGCTGTGCTGCTTAATTCTGGCTATTCCAACCTGGGACTCTAACCTGAATGAAGCTTTTGCATGTGGTAGCTGTGGAGAACTGGCAAGGGTAGATTTTCCTAGCCTGCTCTACTAACATTTGACAGTGGTCCATGACTGAATCCATGCTATAGAACAGTGATGCGCATGCAACTGTCCACCCCCATGCATGCGCTCGCTTCTCCTGCCCCCTGCGCATCCTGAAAATCAGCTGGCTGGTGGGAGGCACACACGTGCGTGCATGCGCAGTGAAGCTGAGCTGGGCAACGGCTCGCATGCCCGCAGAGAGGGCTCTGGGTGCCAGCTGTGGCACGTGTGCCATAGGTTCGCCATCATGACTATTGAAGGAATATTGAGCTACATGAGTGGGGGGAAAAACCTGTATTGAAAGGCAGAGAAACCATCTCTATCACAGAATTAATAGGCAGCTTATGTTGGGCTTCATATCAGCCCTCCTTTGGTTTTCTTCCCTTCAGCTAACAATATACCTGAAATGATTTTATGAGTTAATGTTCAAGCAGCCAATTTCTACTTAGGAGCCCATTTCAGAGCATATAAAGCAGGAAAAATACAGGGTAGAAAACCTGGTTTGAGAGCCAAGAACTCATTTTAAACTAGTAACTCTGACTACCAATATAAAGGGAAAGGTATGAATTTGATTTTAGTGGTGATCTTTGCTTCCTACCTACCTGCCACCACAGATGGTATTTTAGCTAAAACACAACCCTATCCCGAGGAGCCAAAGGGCAGTAGCTTGGCAAGTTTGTTCTGCTGTTTCGGGCTCTGGAAGTAGAATACAGCAATGGGTGTGTGCAGACATAGACAGAAGGCTGTATATCCAGTCAAGCAGAGGGCGTGCCTGCTCAATCATTCACAGGAGAGCAGAGTGTGGAGAAAGAGCAGCTGTCAGCAGAGGACCGTATGGCAAGGCGGGCTCCCTGAGATTCTATACTCCACCGAGATTGTTTTGCTGCTGTTTGCTGTTTTTGCCTTGCTTTGCTTTTTAAAGTTTCAAAGGATAGGCAGGTGACATTCATCTTGGCACCACCATCTGCAACCATGCTTCACTCTCCACTGAAAACCGCATTGGCATATGAGTGCTTCCAAGATCAGGCCAATTCAACTTTAGCTTTGCCTTCAGATCACAAGTTAAAAACAAGAGGGACAGGAAAACAAAGGGTCCAGGAACAGGTGATGATGACCGTCAAGCGGCAGAAGCAAAAGTCCTCCCTTTCATCTGCATCAAATGCAGCAGGTCAATCCAACCGAGGTAAATATCTAATGCTACTATGAATAACAAGGGATGCTGGCTGGGATATGATAAATTTGGCTAACGTGGTCACTCCGTAGAATGCCATTGCATATTTTAAGATAATTGGAATTTACTCAAACACTTTAAGTAGTTCCTTGTGTGAATTGTGTGCAGAATTGTGTGATGAACATTGGAGGAAAATCTTGCACTGTTTGATGGGTTAAGGGAACACATAAGAGTTTTGAGTCCTTGGCTTTATGCTTTGCAATTTAATGTTTGTGATGTTGCAGAAGCTCCAAAGCAGCTCCAGTTAAATTTATTGAGGCTGAAGGCTTCAATCTGGACTGCACAAGGTGATTCTGAATGTGGCTAAGTGCAGATGCTTCTGTTTGAAATAGAAAGTTGGGAGTACCAAAATCTTCTTAACTTTTTCAGTATCAAGGTTCTGTGATACTATTGTTCTTTGGCTGGAATGAAACCAATGGGGTAATTACAGGCACAGTTGGACTGGTTAAGCTCTTCTAGATCCCACCAACTTCAACAAAAGAATAAAGCATTTCAAAGTTTAATATTCTCCATTAAGGTTAATAAAAATGTAATGCATAATTTTATTTCAGTCTTAGGTTCTTAGACTGACTGTGATTTCAATTGGACTTTAAATTTGTTTATGTCTACATGGGAAAAAGTATGTGTATACAGAAAAGTTGTATAGTTGCATATCTATGGATGTATTGCTGACAGTCAGATTAAATGATTTTGTTGTTACTTCTTTGGACCACCCTCTAAATACTTTCTAACATTCATTGATGTAGGAATTTTGTATCTTATGGTTTTGTGTCTACTATCATGAAACACAATCTGTAAAACCATAGGGGGAAAGCTTTATTGCCCAGAAAACACACCATTAATAATAGTCTGCACTGTTCTTTTTGTGTGTGTGTCTCTTTCTAATTATAGACCAAACCTGAAAACCTGGTCTTTGCTTCCCAGACTCCTGACAGTTATGCTTAGACTTGGAAATGTAAAGTCTAATTCTGGTGCACATTAACACATTGTCTCCTGTAATTTGAAGCTGTGAAGTTTCATGGTTTCAGGCTTTTTTTTTAAATATTTAAATTTTAAAATAATTTTTAAAATATGTATTTATGGCAGTGCATTGTCCTGGTTCAAGTATATATTTATAAGGTAATATAGATTTTCATCACTCAAGTTGTGAAGAGTTTATGCTTAAGTCTTTTCACACTGCTGATCACAAACACAAAATTATAATAAGCAATAATAGTGTTAATTGAAATCCTAGCAAAAGGCAGCCTGCTTAATGTTAGCATAGAAGATTTCTAGTGATCCTCAGGGAAAGCCAATAAGATACTATTTTCTATACCACAGGACAGTTAACTGAATAAAATAAGGATTGGTAACATTTGTCTGAATGTGGGATTGGCTACTTTCTCAGACTTGAGAATTTTCTGCCTGCCAAAGTAGTCACCTTGGGAATTTATTTTTTTTTAAAGAAAACTAAGAATCTATGCCTTTTAAGGCTTGAAGATGATTAGTCATCTTGTTGCTTCATTTTCAGGATTTTCCAAAACACTTCAGCCATTCTCTTTGAAAGACAATTTAATCTCTATTCAAGTCATTTTGCAGATGGAGAGTTCTGATTTCAAATCTTATTTGTTTCTTATCTCTCAATACCGCTACTCTGAATTTGGTACAAGATGTGCTGGATCTTCTGCAGCTATAGCTTCAAATAATGCTTCCTCAGAATAATATATTCCACTCAATAGTAAGTTTCCTGAAATATAAAACAAGGAATTTTTGATTAAATAAAGTCTGTGGTAGGCCTTGAGTTCTTTGTGGTTGTTTTAGTAAGCTGGATCATAGTATTTAGCAGAATTTTTTTGTTCAAGACCCAATTCTGTTGATTTAGAGAACAGAGCTTTTTAAAAATTTCAATATCTTTGCTGAAGCAGAAATAACTTCTGAAGAAAATTTAGTTGCTAAATAGCATAAAAATATGGGGAAGTGGCAATTCAGCAGGTTATGGATGAGAAATGGAATTTCTTGAATTGTTTAGCTTTTTCATTTCATAGATGATACTTTTGCCTGTGAACTCTTTATTTTGGCCAAAAAACACAATAGAAATATCATTTTGCTCTTAGTAGTTGTTCTACATTCAGTGCAACTTCCCAACACTTTTATTGGGAATGTGACAGTTTCTTATCACCATTAATCCAAAAACATATTAATCCCAAACTGAAGAAAAAAGTGATTCATTCTGGTTATGAATATCACACTTTTATTATTTGCTTATTCTGGATGAGCAACAGTCAAGGATTGTAGACAGAATCAAATATCAGGTGTTGTCAGCCTTGGCTTTGGGTGGCCGGATTATCTCTGAGTTTACCTTTTGATGTAATATTGTGTCAGGTAGCAAAATTACACACAACACAGATACTTTCTTCTTCTCCCCCGCCCCCTACTCTCTTGCAAATGAGTAATAGGCTTTGAAAGGTAAAATCAGAGGGAAGGCTCCTTAACCTAAAACAATCCTTTGGTTGCTCCACTGAAATTGTGAAAATCACTTTCCCAGTTTCTTTTCTCTCTGGCCTGATATATTAAATGAGGGGATCCATGCATGTTCCCTATGGGGGCCTGAGTAGGGGTTATGGGATACAGTAGGAAAGAATTTAAACATCCCCATTCTCATCACTAGTCAACCTACAGCTACCATATACCAGTGTCATGAATCACCAACACTGGATACTTGTCAAGGCCCATGCTGATCCCTTGTTGATCTTGGAAACCTTCTGTTTTTGGGTGTGCATCCTTCAACTTATTGCCATTGCCTGATTCCTGTTGCTTCCCAACCTGCTTAGATAAATATTGACCTAACTCTAAGAGTTCCCCCAAATTTTGATTTCTAAAAAAAGGACTGAAAAGGGATGGAGGGAGGGAGGGTGCACTCTATAGTACAGTTCTTATTTTCAGCTTTGTTAGAGAACATTTTGGTGCCTTCTTCTCTATAGAATCCTAGTCACCAAGTTAAAAGCCATTTGGGGCACAATTAGAAAATTATCAGAAAATAATCTGATATCACAACAAGGACACTTTTTAGTAAAGTTTCCACTACATTTATAAGGCATATTTGGAAGATGTTGGGAGAGAAGTATAATTCTAATGCTAAGTCACATAATACACTTACAATTTTTATCTCAGTTGGAAAATTGCAAATAATTTTTTGGGGTGGAAATAGAATGTTGTGGGCTAAAGAGTATTTAGATTTCAGAACAATTAATTGCCAATCACATCTTTAAATTATTTGACTTATTGCAAGAGGAATTCAGATTGTCAAAACCTGTGAAATACTGAATATAGGTATATATGTATATGTATTTATGTATATACACACATGCACACTGATATATATATAAAATGTTTGATTTCTTAATTTGAGAAGTATGACCAGTATCTGGAATTCTCTAGTTATTAGGAAAGTGTTTCAGATTATTCCAAACCTACATTCTTTTTATTGTCAATTAAAGAGTTTAGTTAAAAAAAAATATATTTGCAAGAACTTTGGAATGATGAATTGGAATAGCCTACATAAAAATGAAAACCAATCAATCCTTTTTTTAAATGTTCAATATGTTTCTGATGATCTTAAAATAAGGCTAATTCAGAAAAAGATTTGTTTCATGTCTATCGGCAACCTCAGAAAATGTTTCTAAAGGGCTGGCTTCAACTTTGTTATGCTAGAAGTACAAAATGATTGTGGGAGTACCACCACAATATAATACGGGTTTGCTCCACTAGTATCCCATTTAGGTTTAATATTCATTTGGATAGTCAATGTGATTTGGGGAAATGAAAATACGATTTAAAGATATGACACTATGAATTATATATCAAAGATTTGGAATTTGTCAGTGTAAGAAGAGCTATGCTTCCTGAGCAAAAAATAAACATTTTTTACGATGGACAAATACTGCTGCCCCAATATACAATCTGGTTCACATTTTGCTCAGGGTCTACCAATTAGCATAATGAAAAGGCAGATAGTTTTAGAAATCCATGTAGTTGAGGTTTAATACAGTGTTTAAAAAATGGAGCTGATTTCTAGACATTTGTAATATTTTTCTTGTTTTTAATCTTCTTTTTCTATACAATAATGCAAAAAAAAGCATTGATATACCAGAAGGAGCTCTGACTATATACTTCAGATCTTGAAGACTGAAGACTGAAGACTACAATCTTATATTTTAAGCTATTATTAACTACATCATTTTGAAATGTAAACTCATCTAAAAAAGAACAGTATCCCAAACTATTTACTTCTGTCACAGAATGAAATAATTTGTTGATATCAAGTCCATAGCCATTTTGGATATGATAAATATATATTCCTTCAATCTTGTTTCCTAATTTGCATTTAAACTCTATAAACATTTTTCTATTGCGTCTATTTTCTCCTAAAATGCCCTATGTATTAAAAATGTATTTTGATCTTGATATTAGTCTTAAAAATATGATGGGCTGTTTTGAATAAAAAAAAAATTAAAACTCAGCAGAATCTTCCTGCATAACCCATTTTTTATTTACATAATAAAATAATGAAATGTGGGATTTGCCTCGTTTCAACCTATCATAGTCACAATCAAAATCAGGATATATAAGTCTTTTTAAAAGGTAGCCATCTACTTTATATTTCATATTACAGCTCCTTCTGAGCTCATAAAATAACTCTATAGGTTTTCCATTGTCAAGTAACAAAATTAAATCTTTCTGGAAGTTTCTAATTTGCTTAAAAAGTACCAAACCCAAAAGACAGAGGAAGAAGAATTTCAGCTGAATTGAATATTTCACATATGTTATTTATTTATGAGAGGCTAGCTAGAATTTTCCTCATCACAAAATATGTTGTACAATTTAAGAAGCTCATATCAAGTGAACTTGCATCTGAGGAGCAATAAATTACTAAAACCGGATGCTCATTTCAGTAGAATTCTGATGAAACTAATGATAAGTAACTACAGAAAATAATAACTTTAAACAGCTTCTCTGCCTGAAAAAATGCAAATGTAATACCAGAGAGTAGAATAAATTAAGTTGAAATTGAAAACAGTGGCCAAAATTATAAGAAAGAAGCTGAATAGACTTGTTATCAGGTATTTTTATGCAGAATGTAGTCTATATATGTTTCTTGTCAGCAGCTACATTAATGGGGTAAGCACGTTTTTTCATCATATTTGCCTTTTGCAATTATTTCATATTAGTAAGTATTACTAAGCATTAATTTTGTACGCAACAGTAATTTATTTTAAAAAAGAATAAATGTGACAAATATTCACTGATACACAAAAAATGCTCTATACATAATAAAGTGTATTTAATAATAATAAAGTGTGTTCTCTCTCTATCCATATAGAAGAACAATAAAAGAACAATGTAATATGTAGACCAGATTTAAGATAAAATATAAAATATATCTTCATAATTGGCTTTACATTAATCTAAATCAGTATGGACTATAGAATTGTAAAATGGACTGAAAATAGATGGACTGAAAATAGGTTTGTGGTGGCAATTAGCATTTTTTAAGTAGTTAAAGAAAGGTATTGAGAATAAAATAGGATTTTACATTTTTATATAGGATTTTTATAGTTAAATAAGATATAGAAATAAAATAAAATGTGTCAATAATAGAGCTATAAAATAAAACACCTTACATAGTTAAAAACAATATCAAGATAAATAATGTAATGTTAAATAGTACAAGGCAAATGTTTTTTGTTTTGCTTTTTTTTGTAAACAAGTTTTATTAAAATTTTTCTTTTATCATACATATTTTATGAACAGAGTGTTGACCGGGTCACATCTTATACATTTTATATATATTAATATTTTTAACCTATTCCAATCTTCCCATTTTTTCCATATTCATCTCTTTCATATAGTTCTTTATCACAAATTAATCATTTTTCACCATATCTTGTTATTTCAACTTCTGCCATATTGTTCTTTTTTTTTCCAAATCCACTTTACATGTTTCCAATTTCAGCCATAATATTCTTTTTCCATACTTATTTATTTATGTATTTATTTATTTATTTTGTCGCATTTCTATGCCACCCAACTCCCAAGGGACTCTGGGCAGCTCTTCTTTGTCTTACCTTAATTTCTTCTTAATACATAATACATAAACAGTCTCACTATCTGCCCTTAATTCCTAATCTCTTACAATAACATCAATTAATTATCTTATTACTACAATGCAGAATATATTTCTCAAAATCCCCATCCCACTTTTTAACATTTCAACTTTCTCTTAATTACAATTATCTTCAAAATTAAACCAAATTACCATTTCACATTTCATCTGCTATTCTGTTTTACTATAGGCAATATACATCATCATATTCAAATCTTAAATTAAAACCCTTTAACTTAATTGACCATCCACAATTAATGTTATTAATACAGTTCTGTTAAATCTACTAATATTTACCTTATTTTCCTTCCTCCTTTCCACTAATCTTCCCTTCTTTAACCATTTTCTCTTGGTCTCTCCAAAATTCCACTTTTTCTCTTTTTATCCCATTCTCTTAACTTCTTCCTTTTCCTTTTCTTTTTCTTTTTATATTTATTATATCTTTTCTTCTGACTTCTTTTTCTCACTTTTAGATATATTATTTGAATAGTTCTTCCCAAGTTTTCTCCTAATCTCTTTCCACTATTTCCCTCTTAACCCTTTGATTGATTCTTTTTGGGGGGATGTTCCCCCCCCCCATTCACTCTTTCTTTGCCACTGTAAATCTCAGTGAAATCATCTAACTGTTTTTTGGAATCAATTCCTTTTCCTTCAATATTTTTTTCTTGCTCCTTATTTTTGCTCTCTTCTACCACCTTCTCCCCATTTCCTGTTCTGTGTGTTCCAGCAAAATTTCTGATTTTTTATTACCCTTTAGTGATTCATGCATATTTTTAATCATCTCAATTAATATCTCATACATCCAAGACTCCATATTGCCAATTTAAGAAAGTGTTAAAACTTTTGAATTATGTCATATTTAATTAAAATTTAAAATCCATATAGTCTTCTTTTGTTTTCAAATAATGTCCAATTTAAGTATTTATCTAGTCTACTCCAAGTTAAAGATTTGTTATCTTCCACAGCTGTTGGGAATTGAAACCAAGCAAGGTAGAAAGACAGATACTCCTTAAAAGTTCTCACAGTTTCCAAGTTATCTTTTAGTAATCAAGGTCACAGCTGTATTTTCTCTTCTTTCTTCCAGCAAATATTGCAGCACTCTCTTTCAGCCAGCAGTGTCTCTCTCAAATCCACAATATTTTCAAACCAACTAAATGTCAAAGCTGTCAAAAATATTTAAATCAACATAAAAAATACTTTTCCTTGGGTTCTTTTCTTTTATTATTTTTAGTTTCTCCAAATCCAATATAGATACAAAAACTTTCTTGGGCCTTAGTATTTTAATCTCCTCTTTATTCTTCTCCCTCCATAGAATTTCCCAAATGCCAGTTAGCTGCTCATTTCAGTTCCGGGACACCTTTTAATCCAATTCGAAATTTTCTTTTACCTGTGAGTTGGCCAATCACTCACCCAGTACCAGCACTCCATTCAAACACTGCTTCTGCACAAAAACTTAGTCTCTTTGCCCCAGCTTCAGAGCGATCATTTTACAATGGTCACCACCCCTGCTGCCGGTCCAAAGAGCTGTCTCCGACCTTTCGAGGAACTTGCCTGTTCCTCTTGGTCTTCTGAGATGCCTCTCCTTTTTCACCATCCTTACAGGATAGTTCTGGTCCAAAGACCTCCCCAACAGTGGTTTTTCTGGCTGGATTTTTGCGGAGTTTGTCAGAGCTGCTATTTTTCCAGTCTGTCTCACCACGACGCTTCCGGTCTCTCCAAGACAAACGTTTTTAAAGGGTTTTTATTTTTTCTCCTTTTTAGCTAATCACATGTTTTGATAATATTGTTAACTTTTGTTAAAGATTACCAATCCTTAATTACAGTATATTGAAGTCACTTTATATATTACACTCTGGCAATTTTTTTTTTAATACAAAGTTTATTTTCATTTTTAAAAATACAATACTTTACATATATACATACAAGGTTATTGCAACTAACATACATAAATCTGCGCCTATACCACTAATACAATCTATTTCATTTCCCTCTCTTTTCTTTCACCCAATTATACCACAAATTCCAACATTTGTAATAATCAGAATCTTTTTGGTTCCTAAGTAATTTCGTTAACCGGTCTGCCTCTGCACATTCTGTAATTTTCCAAATTAATTTATTTTCTGTGGGTATTAATTCATTTTTCCATTCTTACGCGTATAGTATCCTAGCTGCAGTAGTGATGTGGAGGTTCAAGTACCATTTTTCCTTAGTTATTTTGTCTGGTTTCATTCCCAATAAAAAAATCTCTGGTTTCAGCTCTATGTTATATCCTGTAATTTCCACTATCCACTTCCGAACCTTGGACCAATATTTGCCTGCTTTGGGGCACGTCCACCATTGGTGGTAGTACATCCCACAACCATTCCCACACTTCCAGCATGCTGGAGAAACTCTGGCAATTTTGTGTTCAGCATATATCTTTTCTTAATGTCAAACTGTAAACCAAGATGCAGCAATCTTCCTTTACTGGCACATACCAATACCACATGTGAGTTTAAGCATATTGTTGTCATGCATAAATTGTTTCTGTGCTTCTTTGATTTTACAGAACGATGCTTGAATCTCAACTATTGAAATAAAGGGAGGTTAAATGCCATTAATTTTTGTTAGAACTTGTTGATAAGGAGCAAGATCTCTTGTTTCTTCGACCAACACCTTCTTGTTTCCATGTAGTCTCTGTATAAATTGCAATGCAATATTTATGCATGCATTATAAGGCAGAGAGTCATAAAACAGATCAAAATTAGATACAGATTGACATATGAAATCAGCATTTTTCTAGGCATTGTCTTTTTTCATTGTACAGATTTGCATGATTTGCATGATTGCTGGACAGAGATGTTTTTTCTTTTGCATTATTTTCTTTCATTTCTTATTTGGTTTGAATTGAAAGAATTTTGACATTCTTCCGAAGAATTCTTCCGAAGAATTCTGAGAAAGTCCTCAAGAATGGATTGTGGTATTTTTGCATGTACTGTATGTAGTTACAAGATGGCCAACAAGTGCATGAGAATGTTCTGCCTCTATTTGTTCAATCATCCCTCTAGCAATGTACGGTGTCCCTGACTTTCCATGCTTCAATTAAATCCTAGGGATGAGATGACAAAGGAACTCCTCTGTTTGAGTGTTTTCAGTAGTAGTGCTTGAACATTTGGGAGGAGTCTTACCTTTAAGAAATTATTGGAGTCTGCCCAAAAATTAATGGAATATTTAAAAATAATATTCATGCCTACCTCTATTATAGATGCTAATTAATATTACTGGTAATATAGAAATATTAATGATATAATAATGTTGATGATATTATGATATTGCTGTAATACATTTTTCAGCCCAAAGCAAAAGAAGAAGAAGAAGAAGAAGGGGGTGGGGGGAGAAAAAAAAACTCTAGAACTTTTTGTCCCATTCAGAAGAGAAAACATAAGTAGACTAGTAATTTCAATTGGTCTTCAACACTGTTGATGTAGAATCTTGACAACTACCAACACTTGGAGGTATAACCAAGTTTTTTTTCTCCATGGATGTTTTTCCCAGGAAGAATCACCTAAGGCTACTATTTTGTTTTGGCTAATAGTACTACAGTAGCCTTCTTAAATATCTATGGAAAGTAAACTATATATAGCTTTTCTGTGAACAAGCAGACAAGAAATATAGGTTTAAAAAGCCCAAAGTCCTAGCTCAAGAAGAATAGGAAATATTGGAATTTTTAAAATTATTTGAACTTTATAAATTCTGCTTATGACTTTGGCTGCTAAGGTACATCTCTGGATGCAATGTATAAACTGAATTTCTTTGTGTATTTGGAAACAATCGGGCATAATGATCTCACAGTGCTTTGTAAATTTGCACATTGTAGAGGATTTTATTGGAAGTTTGGCTTATATAGAACACATGATTAAGTAATATAAAGCCAGGACAAGGCAAAGTTAAAATAATTGAATGTATGAGAGGCCAATCTGGGTTGATCACTGGGACCAGACAAAACCTCTGGTCCCAGTGACTGACCCAGATTGGATCCTGCAACATCATCCTGGGACAAGTATATTCATCTTCCTTCATAAATGTATGAGACTCAGCATGGGTTGAGTCTAGACATACAAGACTAGAATAAAATGAAAATTATATAGAATTTTTATAACATACACTTTCACCTGAAATTAGATACTTAAAAAAATATTTGATTTCTTTTATACATTAAAAATTGTGATCAATGATCCAGTCCTAAACTGTTAGAACTGTTGGGTGCTCTAAAATCAGCCAATGTCATATGTTCATATAGGGCTTTTAAAAGTAAATAAAAACTGACAACACTATACCCTGATAGCCAAAAATGCAAAGGATCTGCTTGCAAATGGTTGCTAGTAATAAACATCAATGGATGCAATGAAAAAAATGGAACTAAAATTAAACATAAAAAATTCCAAATTAATGACATCAGTACAATAAACAGCCTGAGAAATGACAATGAAGTTATCAAAATGGGTAGCTTCTGCTTTTGAGGATCAACTATCAACAATAAAGGAACCAGCAGTCAAGAAATACCCTGCAGACTTAACACTTGGTAGACAACCATGAAGATATGGGAAAAGATATTCAAATGGTGTGAGTTATCTATATCTACAAATACCACAATCAGGCAAGCTATGGTGTTCCTGGCAACGCTCTATGGAAGAGAAAGTTGGACCTGCAGAAGCATGAGAGGACAGCATTGATACTTTTGAACTTTTGGTGTTGGAGAAGACTATTGTGAATCCTATACCATGGACAGTCAAGAAATCAAACAAATTGATAATGAAAAAATCAACTCAGGATTATCATTCAAGGCACAAATGAACAGGCTTAAATTTTCCTACTTTCAACACATTATGCAAAGATGTATCTTTCTGGGGAAGGGTCTAATGCTGATGAAGAGGAAAGGTGGATAGACTCAGTTATAGTGATGATGAGTGCACTGTTAAAGATTTAAAAAATCAGATTAGGAACAGATCTTCGTGGATAAAATCTGTGTGATCATAAGAAGTCAACAGTGACTTGACAGCATATAATGAATCAAAAGTAAATAGTATTTTTGTTGTTTTCTGAAAAAAGTCATCCCCCCGCCCCCCATATAAGTTTATTCTTGTGGTGTTATAAGTACCTGGAATAGGCATTGAGCAAATATAGAAAATCTAAGCAATGAGTCAAAGGGGAGGACTTCAGGAAACAGCACAGAGACACATAACTTTTCAGGAAAGGGGACTCTCTTTCTACAGATGCTTATCTACTTCTATACCATATTAGAGTTTCTGAATCAAGTAAGTATATTGTTGACTTTTTTTTACCTACCCTCCAAATGCCCATGCTCTGAGATGTCGGAATATGAGATCATGATGGCTCATAGGCAGTTTTTTTTTTCTTTAGAGCTATTAAGCAGTATTTATTGTGCATCTGGAACATACTATATTAGTATTTACAAGTCCATTTGAAGTTCAAAAGCAATTGATCCCGCCAAACATTTTGGGGACCTGTGCCAAAGTTTTGCAAAAGTGTTCTGGCTCCTGTGTGTTTGGAGATACAACTTTCTTATTTGTAGTAAACAGGTTTAACATAACGGTGGTTCTAGAAACATATTTCTCCAAGGGCATGTTTTGAAGGAATGGTGGTAGTTAGCTGTGCATCTACAGATGTAGATTATATAAATGCAGGGGGGGAAAAGGTACAAATACTGCTTAGGGCACAGGTAAAGTTGTCAGCCAGTAATAATCTCAGGTTTAGGTCATTCAGTTCTTTGATGGATGTTTTTATTATTTTAATGTTTTTAAATTGTTTCAATTATTTCATAATTTTAGTTCTAGAATTGTAAGTCATATAGAGTCACCTGGTTGAGTTGAAGAGGGTGGGGAAGGGGGAATTAGAATAAACATAATTAAAAAGTAACTACAGGTTAAATTTGTTTCTTCTTTCCTTTTCCTCCTCCTCCTCCTCATCCTCCTCCTCCTCCTCCTCCTCCTCCTCCTCCTCCTCCTCAGATAGGCAGGTAAAGGCTATGTC
Source organism: Arizona elegans (assembly GCA_022577455.1). Lineage (NCBI taxonomy): Eukaryota > Metazoa > Chordata > Lepidosauria > Squamata > Colubridae > Arizona > Arizona elegans. Next base: position 170,488,643 of record JAKOOJ010000002.1, read on the forward strand.
TATACCAGTTACCCAGATCAAAAGGCTGTGAAAATTGTGAGTCTCGTGCTTCCACTACCCAATGGAATAATACATGAGCTGGCTTTGAAGATTACTTGAAAACTGCAAATGGTTCAAAGTGCAGTGGCCTACTTATTGGTAAATCCAAAGTGCCATTAACCACATAAGAGCTGTTTTGTGTTCACTGCTTTTGCCACCAACAGGTTTTCAAGTGAAATATTCATTTTAACCTGTAATGCCCTGTATGGCTTGGCACAAAGGGATCTACTGTACTGGCTTTTCCATATACCTATCTAGTATGTACACACCATCAAAACTTCTTTGGTTATTCAAAACATGATGGGGAGATGCAACTAAAGTTTTGCCATTTCAGTCCCCATATTTTGAAAGGTTTCCTTCATAAGGTTAGGTTAGCACTTACACAGGTGGCTTTCTGAAAACTGTTGAAGACCAAATATGAGAGCAGACTTTTGAAGGATGAAAATTATGAGCCATTGAGCCTGTTGGTATTTGCTTATTTTTATTCTGCTTTTACTGATTGATAAGGAGCCCTAGTGTTGCAGTGGTTAAAGTGCAGTAGTGCAGGCAAACACTGCACACAGCCTGGAGTTTGATCAGTTGAGGAGATGACCAGGAGCCCAAGGAAGGAGTCAAACACGTTTTCAGCCTCGAGTCTCTTCATGCCCACAAGAGATCTAAATTTAGCCCAGCTTGAATTCCAGTGACTCTTATCTACTCCCAATTTGCTTTGACCATTAGTAATTCAGATACTTGTAGAGAGCTTAAATTTGTAATAAACTCTTATATACATTTGAACTGCCTGAGTTTCCTGATTTCCACACTTGACATTCAGCCTTCCATCCTTGTGAAGCTGGTAAAATGAGGACCCAGATTGTTGGGGCAATATGCAAATCATGTTCACGTTATATTTATTGGTTCAATTTTATATGCTGCCCTTCTCTGGAGACTCAGGGCGGCTTACAATGCATTAAGCAATAGCTGCCATACTTTTGTATATACCTGCTTAGTAGGGCTTTTGCCCCCCCCCCCCCCCAGCGGTGTTCTTTTTTATACAAAATCAGCTTATTGCACCCACAATCCGGGTCCTCATTTTACCTACCTCGGAAGGATGGAAGGCTGAGTCAACCTTGAGCCTGGTGAGATTTGAACTTGCAGTAATTACAGGCAGCTGGCAGCTAAGTGCTACTTAACAGCACTTTAGTCCTCTGCACCACCAAGGCTCCTTATAAACTGCCCAGAGAGTGTTGTATATAAACCTAAATACTATTGCTATTGCTATACAGTGTAGGCACAGTTGCTATTTTTCTGATAATGAATTTTCAAGAGTTGTTAATATTATGGTGGTATCAGCACACAATAAATATAGTATACATGATATCTATACAGCACACCTATAAAACAGACAGATATTGTAAATTATTTCAGTTTGCAATTCTTGTAACCTTTGATGGAAGTTCATTGCTTAGAAAGATCTTTACACTTTAATCTTTAAACTTAAATGTGATTCATTTCCTTTAATCAGATTTTGAGTATCTCCCACTGAGGCACACTGTCAGTGAAATTTTTGGAAGTCAAAAGACTTTCATCATTTTAGACATTGTCTCTGTAATTAGCTATTAAAGAGTTATTCAATTCTACTCTTTGTTGCTGAAGTGATTAAGATTTTGATTCAAAATTTCTATATTACTATATTCCATGGCAGTCAACGTGGTATAGTGGTTATTGTGCTGGATTGACTCACTTAGGCAGTGAAGCCAGATAGGTGTGATTTTAGGCCAGTCATTCTGACTCAGCTTAGGTTGAGAGAAAAGAAAAAAAATGTATATTTAACTACATGAACTGCAGAATCATAGATGATGATGATGATGATGATGATGATGATGATGATGATGATTAATTGAATTTCTATACCGCCCTTCTCCCGAAGAACTCAGAGCGGTGAACAGAATAAGATTTCATATACATATAATAATTTTTTTTTATAAACAGTAAATAATAAATTGAGTCAACTTAGTGTATCTGCTAAGACCTTGTCATAGAATTTAGATGTTTATGCTAGCCCTGCTTGTTGAAACAGAAAGGTCTTCAGGGCACGTCAGAAAGTGTGATGATCTGGGATTATTCGTATTCCAGGGGGTATTTTGTTCCAAAGAGTAGGTGCCCCCACAGAGAAGGCTCTCTCCCTTGGAACTACTAGACGACATTGTTTTAATGATGGTACTATGAGTAGGCCTACTCTGTGAGAGCGTATTGGTTGGTGGGAGGTTATCGGTTGCAGCAGGTCGTCTCGAAAGTACTCAGGTCCTAAGCCATGGAGCACTTTAAAGGTAAGAACCAACACCTTGAAGCGCACTCGGAAGGCCACTGGAAGCCAGTGCAGCTCGCGTAGAAGAGGTGTTACATGTGAGCGCCATGTTGCTCCCATAATTACTCGTGCGGCTGCATTCTGGACCGGTTGGAGCTTCCGGGTGCACTTCAAGGGGAGCCCCATGTAGAGAGCATTGCAGTAGTCAAGTCGGGAAATGATGAGGGCTTGAGTGACTGTGCGTAATGAGTCCCGGTCTAGAAAGGGATGCAATTGGCGAATCAGGCGAACCTGATAGAAAGCTCCTCTGGCCACGGCTGTTATATGATCTTCTAAAGACAGTCGTGCATCCAGGAGGATGCCTAAATTGCGAGCTTTCTCTGCGGGGGTCAATGACTCATCCCCAATAGTTAGTGATGGGACTAACTGGCTGTACCGGGATATGATATATAACAATCCATTATGATACATAACAATCAATAAAGAGGCTTTCATCTTGAAGTGGATGATGATGAAGATTATTAATAATTATTAATAATGTTAATATTGTCCTCAGAAAAACCACTTGAGGACAAAAAGTTGGCAATATATTATTCATGGTTCCATAACAGAATATCTTAATGGTATCTAGGAAACATCCACTTGAAAAAAGCATGCTAACAATAAATTAAAATAGCTTGTATATTGAATATTATGAAATTTTAGCAATCTCACTATGACATTTGATGAGTAAGATTGTCAAAATCTGATATAATTTTTCTGCTTTTAAAATGCTGTTTTGAAATTGTTGAGACCTCTGGTATTGCCCAATATCAATACTGATGTTCATTACTTGAAAAATATGGCTTTCTATTTATTTAGGGACCATTCCTCAGACACTGTTTCCTCATGGTGAGGAGTAATGGTGAGCAGATGAAGACAATTCACCAAGATTCAAAATTGTTTCAATGAGAACTCCTGTCTTTGGATTGTACCTGCTTTTTAGTATAAGATCAATAGCTAATATAAATATAATAAAACAGTTAAAGGTAATAAAAGTCTTTGTGTTTGTTTGTTGTTTCTCCTATTTTTAAGGCTGCCCACTTTCCCAGTAATACGAGGCAACTTATAAAAGCATTAAAAACATCTAACAGGGGAAAAAGACCCAAAAAGAATCATAGCAATAAAAACAAATGAAGACACACTCACTTGAGGGAAGATGGGTTCAAAAGACACATCATGGGTTTACCCATCATACTAGCTTTGTTTCTGTGGGAAGAGCTACAAGTTTTCAAGATATCCTTAAAAACTGCAGAATTAGGTCATACTGACCTTCGAGACAATGCTATTCCCAAGATATTTGTTTCTTTGGGGGGCTCCAATGGTTATCATATTGGTCAGACTTGGCAGAACACTACTTAAATAAATAGTGGAAAATCCCACTTGACAGTATATTCAGAATTCAGTATATTCAGAATTAAGTAACATAAGCATAATCAGTTTAAGTTGGCTATGTTGAGTGGCAAGCTGAATCATTTGTCTAAAAAAGAAATGATTATTTCATTACATAATCTGCTAAAATGTGGTAAAATTTCAGAATTCATTTCATCTCCTTGAAATATGCACATCTTTAAATGTATGCTTCATATAGCATGTGTTCCATGAACTTTGCCAATAGCTTCTTATGTACGGTAGGGTTTTTTTTTTATCATAGCCATATGTACAACATGGTAACATTTCATTTATGTCATATGTTCACTGATTCTTTTTTAACACAAAGAGGGCAATTGAGTCAAATACTAAACCAAAATCAGAGAAAAAAATTAATCTTTTTTTCCATTCATAATATTCTTGCTGTATTTGCAGGTTCGATGTATGATGGTTTGTCTGATGGCTATAACTATGGAACAGCCCGTGGTAGCTACTATGCCAAAGCCCACACAGGAACCAATAACTGGGGCCATACGGTAAATTTTTATGTTTGCTTGTTTGTTTACTTGCTTGCTTGCTTGTTTATTTTGGTCATATGGTTAGGAGTAGGAAACTCAAATCATTCTCAGGCTTATTTAAAGCCATGTTGAGAAGGACTGGAAGATGGAATAGTTAGTTTGTTCAAAGACATAATCAACAACTTTCTGATGATTGAAAAATATTAATTTGATTTTGTATAATATTCCAGTAACCAGAGAATACCAGTCTTATTTGCTACAATTCTCTGTGCATTATATGTTTCATTTTCTGGTTGTAAGGCCCTAATGTAGGTTAAATTAAGGCATTACTTTATAGAAAATAGAAGGTCCATATTTTCAAATAAGTTTCTCTTGAAAACATTGCAATTCTATACTTTTTTTTAAATGCATATAGATACAGTCAGCATTTGTAAGCAAGGTGTTAACTATTGAAATCTATAATTATCTTGCTGGCTGAGAATCTTGGCGATTGTAGTCCTAATGCATCTGTAGAGTGGTAAATTGGGGAAATTTGAAGATGACCGATAGTCTCCTTGTGTTTCTTGATAATCCATTTCTAACTGGATCTTGGAATAAGGTGAAACTGGGGATGTCTACACACAATAGACATAGAATTCTGTGCTTCTCTAAGCAGGGCAGATCTTTTAGGGAAAAGAGATAGAAATTGATATCAGTGCAGGTATATTGTTTCAGAGAAATTAGAATGCCTTTTATTTCCTGGTTAATCATAATTACTCAGTTAAACTATTAAATGACTAAAGGCTATATCAAAATTGGTCAGCCTTTTAACGTATGTTTATGTTATATATGTTATAAACATATAACATAAACAAAAATATATAAACATTTAGCTGATATTTTTAATAAAAAAAACCATTGAACTGAGCATAGTAACTTAGATAGACAGCTTAGATAGCAGATGCTCAGATGAGGCCAGTAGCATCTCATTCTGCCAACCAAGCCCTTTGCTACTATACTTCCCTTGGTGCAATGGAAAATTCTATAGGTAGGTTCAAAGTCAACAGCTTTATTCAATTAGGTCAGCCTCCTCATCCTCCTCCTCCTTCTCCTTAGAATGGTTTTAGGAAATAGTCTACATCAGGGGTGTCAAACTGGTGGCCCGCAGGCTGGATTTGTCACATGCAGGCCACGCCCACCCCAGCTCCGCGAATGGGAGAAACATCATGTGACAGCAACGTGAAGCAGCGAGTTTGACACCCATGCTCTACATTGTAATCTAGGATTTTCCCCCAATGGATATTCTAATCAGGAATACAGTGTGGCTGCTTTGAAAAGTCAACAAGCTATCTAAAGCTTTTAAGACTTTGATATATTGGCTTGAATTTTATACTAAAATAAAAAGAAGATGAAAATCCCATGCACAGTTGATTAAAATATAAGGCCAATCAACTCAAGGTTAATTTAGATTCAGAAAGAGTTTCCATGCTTATATATATGGACACTACCCATTGCCCCCAAGGGGCTGGAAGACCTTGAGTCAAAGGCAACTGAACAGCTTCCAGGTATGAAAAAGGAAACCATTCTGTCTGTCTAAAATTAAGCTGTCAGAGAAAATTAAGCTGTCAGGATAAGAGCCTGTGAAAACTATGCAGCAGACTAAATACAATAGGAGATGCCTTTACTGTAGTATGAAACATCCTTTGTTAGTCTCCTAGTGAAATGTATGTGGAACAATATCCAGCATGTGCCCTGATTGCAAATAGTTGAACAAAAATAGCTTTTTGGATTTTGTGGGAAGTTGTATAATTAGATTGTATGGCAATCAAAGTTAGAAATAGAATGTGTTAAAATAATTGGAATATTAGCGTAAGTGTGGTGTACGTCTGTGTGTGTGTGAAACAGGGAGAAGAGGAAATAATACTAACAATGTCCCTTCAAGCCCCCACCCTTTTAATCAATTCGGGGGGAAAAGAACACAAATCTAACAAATAAATGAGCATATGCTAAATTGTCCCCATGCCTTCCAGAACTGAAGTAAAAAAAGTATCAATTCAGTGACAAATATAAAACATAGGTATATCTAACAGAACCATGGTATTTAGTCTTACTTTTGTTGGTTTTTCAAGTTTATGTGTTCCACTTGTGTGCTATAGACTGGGGTGAATTCTTTTGGCAAGCAGAATCAAGGGTGTGTGTTGTACTCTGGTGGTAAGCCATCATATTTTATTACCTTGGTTTTTCCCTCAGGCCTGCTAGACACTCCTTCGCAACGTGTTTGTGCAAATGTTTTAACCTCCATACATCTGCTCCTGGAGAAGCAAACCAGTCAGGTTTTTTTAATCAAATGTTTCTGAGAAAAGGCTGCTGGCCTACCTAAGGGAATTAGAAACACTCAGCACAGTTTTCAGTTGTCATCTTATTTGATGATCCACTGAGTTACCTGAGTGGTGTGGCACTTCACTTTCTCAGTTATACAGGGTAGAGAATGACAGCAAACTGCTTCTAAAAATACATAGTGACCGTATTAAAACAACATTAAAATGCTGCATACAGCATATTATTATGATTCATAACTGCTTTGGGAATCTTATTAGCCTTGTGAAAAATCACCAGAGTCATTATTTTGTTAGATGTTAAGAGAAGCTTAATTCATGAGGTAAAAAAGTGCTGGACTATGTTTGGTTGGGAAAGTGGAAAATTGTAGACCTGGATTATTTAAATGAAGTACATAAAATACTTTCAACCCTATGTACTACATCATCATTATTAATATATTACTGAACTCAATGTTCCTATGAAATCGGAGGATGACCAAGAATGCACACTAATGTTACACTAACTAACTCTCTTTGCTGTTTGGAATATCCCACCCAGAGGTGGGTTTCAGCAGGTTCTGACCAGTTCTGGAGAATTGGTAGTGGAAATTTTGAGTAGTTTGGAGAACCGGTAGTAAAAATTCTGACTGGCCCCACCCCCATCTATTCTCTGCCTCCCAAGTCCCAGCTGATCGGGAGGAAATGGGGAATTTGCAGTATCCTTCCCCTGGAGTGGGGTGGGAATGGAGATTTTACAGTATCTTTCCCCTGCCATGCCCACCAAGCCATGCCCACCAAGCCATGTCACACCCACCAAGCCACACCCATAGAACCAGTAGTAAAAAAATGTTGAAACCCACCACTGATCCCACCTCAAGAAATGAGGTGGGCCTCCACTTGGCTGGATTTTTAGAAGACCCAACCCACTTGGTGCTTATAGAGACGTACGCAACCATGGGGTCAATTAGCGCCATTTCTTTTTAACTTTAATTATTTTATTTCTGTTTTAATTGTCTCCTCTATACAATATTAATGGGGGGGTTGTTTACATTTTAATTATACCCTGCCCAGAGTCACTCTGGGAGTGAAAGGGGCAGTCTCCAAATAGACTTATATTTGCATATATAAATATATTTATAGATTATATAAATAAAACAAATAAATAACTAAACTAATAATATCTCAACAGTTCTGGATTTCCTTGCTTATGATAAATGCTGCTTGTGATAAAAAGTTGCATTTATGTTTCAGGTTTTATATTTTAATTAAAAAATGGGCAGTAAAGAATTCCTTTCTCTGATTTCTTTTTTTATAACAATGAAATTAATGGCATCCATTTAACAATGCTGAAAGATGCCTATTTTTCAGAAATATGTTTCCAGCACACCTTTCAACTGACAAGCACAATCCAGTTAGCCTAGAAGTTATTATACATTTCTATTATAAGAGGATACTTGTATTCTAGGTTTTAAAAAGTAGGCAGATATATCATAGCATCCATATCAACTGATCATTTTTCTAATTGACAATTGAATTCAACTTCAGAAAAGGAAACAAGATTCTGATCCTCCTTTGCACCCTTTCCCCACCTCCTCAAAATGCCCTTGAAGACAAAGTATCTTGGATTCACCATTCCAGATTGCTTCTTGATATGGTTTCTTGGGTATCAGATATGTTGGGTGTCAAATACAGGTGAGAGATGTGTCCCTTCGATTAATTTCATTGTTGAGCCTTTTCTTCATAAACTGTGCTGCAAATGGGGAACTATTGGGAGTAGCCACCCTTCTCATCTATCATCTATCTATCTATCTATCTATCTATCTATCTATCTATCTATCTATCTATCATCTATCTATTTTTAAAACTGCCCACACAGAGGGTCTCACTGTTTGGTGAAATGGAGCACTGCAGTCTACTTCTTAAACTTCCTATTACCTTGAAAAATATGCATATGCTATTCCAATTGTTCCTGACCATATTTAATCAAGTTTTTATTAAGGACTCATCTTCATGGCCCAACAACCAACCACTTTGCTGTTCCAGTTTATAATGCACAATTTTTTATATTCCCCCCCACTGTAAGTCTTGTCATGGACATGAACTACAGCACTTCCTTCATGCTGATACTTGGTATTGATGAGGGCTGGATCTTGCCAAGGTCTTATAAACCAGTTCAGATTGCTGTAGGTGCATCCTCTCCCTTCTGGTCATTGTGCACTGCCCTCCATGGTAATTTTGGCTTTAACTGGAGAGAGATGCTGTGTGATGCTGTGTGCCAAAGTATTTGCTTATGCAATGGTGGTTGCTCTGGTGCTGGTCAGACATGATGCAGGTGTAGAGCTCTTTTAAATAATTCTCAACATGTTTTCTTTGAAAGATGGATTTACATCTTAGAGGACTAATGCTATGCTGTACAGGAGATTAGTTGAGACTACAAGAGAATCGGATTGTAACACTCTATTGTGGATGTTGTTCTAGATACTTTCATTACAGATTTTCCTTTCACCAGCAAAGTTTTATGTGTGGCCATACTTATTTCTATCATTATTTGGTGGATAATAATATTTGTGCCATTTTATCTTCTGCTGACATTTTCATACTCACCAGTGACTTCTGAGTGATGCTGGCCACAGTCACTAATTGCCAGCATTTCCATTTCCATGAAGGATTACTTTCAATCAATCCTTTCTAGTTCATTCTGTGCCCCTCTGTTCAACTGTGAGTTTGGACGCATAACATGGAGGGCAGGGGTGGTATTCACTTACCTTCACTACCGGTTTGCAAATGTGAGTGTGTACGAGCCTTTGCAAGCCTTCCACAGATGCTCAGAGGGTCAAAAACGGGACGTGATTATGTCCGGATGGGTGGGCGGAGCCTCCCGCAGCCGCCCCTACCGGTTTGTCTGAACCGGATAGAACCGGCTGAATACCAGCACTGACGGAGGGGAAATGAGAGACGGACTCTAACAATGTACCTAGAGTACTCTCTTTTATTTACTTCCCCATGCATATGACCATTTGGCTGGTCTTTTTTTAAAGCATGGGTTTTATATTTCTCCAGTGCTGATGTCAGAAACATCCAGGGTGATAGATTGCTGCCATGGAATTCTGTAGGTGAGCTGTTATTCAGGGGACTTGAGAGGTGGCTATACCTTTTCTCAAGGGCACCCGCCACACTCAGCCTATTCCTCTCTAGAACATGGTAAGGCGACCAATTAATGTTGGGTTCCCATCAGCAGGTAATGCTTAGTGGGAAGCGAAATAAATCCAGGGAATCCACCAATGACTTCTTCATTGTATGAAACAATGTATGAAACCTGTAAAGGTGGCATCATTGTTACGGAGCCAAATTAGAGTTTGGTTGTCAGCATAGTCCAATTAACCTTGGAATCCCTTTTTGCTGACTCAAGAACAAGAAGAACACAGATGAATAAAGTCACGAAGAAAAGCCCTATATGTTGGTTGAAAGAAATTAAAAAAGCAGTGGCAGCTAGGTTTATTTTATAAATTAACATGTGTTTTTATTCCAGTAACGAGGGATGTCAGAAACAGCAATTTGGCAGAGATGTCTAGTCCCTGGGGCATTATCTGCAAACAAAAGCTAGCTATTATGTTCACATTAAAGACTAAATATATTATTTGTGTGCGACTTCTGTTTTCTTTTGCAAGTATCCACATCATGCATCTGGAAGGTGAACAAACAAAAAAGGTGTGCACAGATATGTATGCATCTACATAGCTTATTCTGTATTTGTGGGAAGAGATTGCATTTTGGAATGAGAAACTAGTTTTCATTACAAATGAGATATTAACATATTCTTTTTCCCAGTAAGTCTTGGGAATTGTGAATGCCATGTTTTGAGTTTTGGAAAGACTTTTTTTTTTTTGTTCAACAAAAAAAAAGCAAGTCAGTGCAAGTACAGACTGGGTGGGGTGCAACACTGAAAATATAGTTTGTAGAGAGATGGAAAAACAGCTTGGTTTGTGTGAAAAGAAGCTCATTATCAAAAAAAAAAAAAACCCTTTTAGAGTTCTACATCTCATTCTTTTTCAAGAATCAAAGTGGCTTTTTGGTATTCTGTATTGTAATATGTCATTATATTTACCTGCAAAGAAGATTGAGGATTTCCCTCCCCTACCAATATTTGATCCTTAAAATAGGTTACTTTAGATTTGAGTGTGTTAAGGCAGACCACTTTTCTTGCCTGCAGAAGTTGTGAATGCCCTAACACTGGAAATTTTTAAGAAGATATTGGATAACCATTTGTCTGAAGTAGTGTAGGATTTCCTGCCTGGGCAGGGGGTTGGACTAGAAGACCTTCAAGGTCCCTTCCAACTCTGTTATTCTATTCTACTCTATTCTTTCTAAGATTTTCCAAAGTATAGGGGGTGCTAGCATTTTTGTGTGCTTCCAATTCAGGGTTTCCTTTTATGTAGAAACATGAAGTGTATCCTGAAACCTCTACTCTAAAAGTTAAGCATAAACTCTCAAGTTCACAGAGCTCTTCCTTCAATGCAGGGGTGGGTTCTACTTACCTTTACTACCGGTTTGCAACGGGGCCACACACGCGCTTTTCTGCGCATGCGCAGAAGCGTTTTGATGACGTCAGGGTCAGTGGGCGGAGCCTCCTGCCGGTTTTACTACCAGTTCTATAGAACCGATGCGAACTGGGGGCAACCCACCACTGCTTCAATGGGTATGTTAGGTTAGACTACAACTGAACTTCTCATTGAAATGGGGGGGGGGGGAGTGATAGGAAAATAAGGTGATATATTTTCCAGTAACTGACAGGTGTCAAAATTTCAGCAAGGCTACATTTTTGCCTCCAAAATGCCTTCCAGAATTTGGATGAGCAAAGTAGGCATTCATTAACAAAAACATTCTTCATGGGGTAGATTTAAATCAGACCTTCCTTACCTGGTACCCTCCTGATGTGTTAGAAAACATGTCAGAACTGCTAGCTAAGAAGCATGAAATGTGTAATCAGATACAGGTAAGATATAAAGAATCCCACGAAATCCCCACAGATGCTATTAAATACTGGTAGAATACTTGCACCTGTATGGCAACAGGTATTGTACTAGCATTCACACCTCATTGTCAGAATATAAAGTTAGTTGCAACTGTTTAGGCTAAAGTTGCAGTGTAATGTATATACAATGTGAGTATATGCCTTTGAACATAACGGAAATGGCTCCTGTGGAAATCAAGCATTTAAATTGGTTTGTATAGATACATGTTCTGTTTAAAATTAGCAACTTCAAATATGTGAAAATGGACATCACATTATATCGTAGTAAAATAAATGAATAAAGTTGAGACTAAAATGGATCCATAAAAGGTGATTTTCTGCCCTTAGAACAGAGTTATTGATTATTATCATACGCAGAAGATCTTGTATACTTGTGCACACGGCCTTCTGGATATTGCTGAACTAAATCCCACAACAATTGCTCTACAAGTTATTGCTGACGAGTCTTTAATGGCAACAGAAGATATGAAAAGCCACATATTTCATGTTTCTTTGAGGATTTTTAAAACCTGTGACAAATACCTATATAAATAAATGTAGAATTTTATTTGAAGTTTTTTGGAAGTTTGCATTAGACTTCAGTGATAGGAAAATAAGGTCAAAACTGCTTTGAGCAAGTAAATGTTGGACATCCCCATTCCTATTACACTGACATAAAAATAGAGGAGTGGGGTGGATCTAAGGCTAATGCAATGCAATAGCAACAACAATATTGGCAATCCTTAGAGGTGGTAAGAAATAACATATATTCTTAGGCAGGACTGTCTCTGCCAACATGGAAAGCCATGTTTTTTGGGGGGTGGGGGTGGGGTGAAGACAGCAAGAAGACTAGATTATGACAAGAACTAGTGTTTGAATGATGCAACAAAACTTTGCCAATTTATACTTCTATTGCAGCAGCCCCCAACCTTTTGGGCACCAGGGACCAGATCCATGGAGAGGAGTTTTTCCATGGACTGGAGAGGGTGGGGTTTGTGTGCTGCCTGCATCCCACAGATAGGGCTTTGCTTGTTTGCGTGGCCCATTTTTTGACATGCCATGGACCGTGCCGGTCCATGGACCAGGGGTTGGGAATCCCTGCTCTATTGAATGCAGTGACTATCCATCATGGAATTGTATTTTGAAAATATTGACTCTCAGTTAGATGCCATTTCTGGGAGCTGCATGCTTTTGACTGGTACCCCTTATTTAGCATGATTCATTCATTGTTCCTATCAAAGTAAATGTTACTTTCACTGAGTCCAGCACCCAATCTCTCCCAGTTTTTTCCCCTTTGTCTTTGTAAATGAAATGAAGAATAACATTAATCAAAGACATTTGCTGTTTTTTCTTCCCTTCTGCCTTCTTTCTATGTTCATCAGATGTACAATGGAACGCTCAAAAGAAATGCAGCTGAGAACAAACGCTACAGTTCCTACAGCCAAATGGACGGTTGGGGTAGCAAGCATTATAACAAGATCTGCAGTCCTACACAAGCTGGCAGCGACTACTGCTTTGTGCAGAACATGAAGAGTAGTCGGAGTGAGCCAGACCTCTACAATGACCCTCCACGAGGCACGCTAAGAAGAAATCAGAGTGGAAGCCGGGTGAATCACAAGGCCAGTCTACATCGTCACAGCCTCTACAGCAATACATGCAACAACCAGGAAGGAATTGTAACCCTCACAAGGTCAAATAAGAGAATTCCAATTCGCACCCCCTCTTGCACGTCTGCTAACAAGCAAGATGCAGTCTATGCCCAGCCTGTAGCCAGCAAGCCTGATGCAATCTACGGACAAGGTCACTCCAAGTAAGTCTCTGTGCATGTTTTCTCTGTGCGGCCCATAATGTAGGAAATTATGTGCAAGTAAAGACAGATAAACAGCATAATGAAAACCCAGTTGGAGCATTTTGGTTTCCATCACCTTGAAAATAAATAAATAAATAAATAAATAAATAAATAAATAAATAAATAAATAAATAAATAAATACAGCAGCAACAACAACAACTTCAAAACCTTACTCTGGCACACTTCATATGACTTCAACAGAATTTGCCTGAGCTAGGAAGCCATTTAGGCTACAATACTAAGTACATTAATTAGGAAGTAACCTTATTAGAATTGCATGGTGTGGCTGTCAGTTATGTATAAAGAATCTTTGAGTAAGAAAATAAGTGGTATCCATATTTAACAGTAGATCAATACAGCTATTGTTTATTCATATATTTCTCTGCTACACCACTGATAGCTGAATGTTTAGCACCACGATTCAATATCTAGTCACTGATTGAGTTCTTCCAAAGAAAACTACATATACAGATCTAAAAATTCCAATAGGAATTTTTTTATTTTTACTTAACCTAGATTTAAAAGACCTCAACCATTGGAATAAAAAGAAACTCAATAATAATTTGTATATTCTTAGAAAATTTAATCAATTCTGAATACTAATTACTCATGAACATTGGCTAGTGAGCTATATGGCTCAGCTTCTCTTGTGGAATGCCCACCTAAACAGAACATAGTGTTTACTATAGTTTTATGTACAAATGGAATCATTAAAGCAGCTATGTCTTTTTCCAGGTTCACATGACAGTTTCTAGGGGCCTATATGATTGTTTTTGAACATACTTTTAGGGACAGCTGGAAACAGTTTCTGAAGAAACAGTGCACACTTGAAAATGCATATGGTTGCTTTAACTATTTGGAAAGAGATGAGTTTAACGCACCCATAGATGTTTGGCAGTAGTTCTGTAAAGTAATTGCATGTTAGATTCAGCTTCATCTAACTATTTTAAATTAGAAGATGTAGAGACATGTATATATGAGCCAGCATTGGGAACTTTCCTGAAAATGAGGTGGATGATAGTATGCAAACTGTTCTGCTCTGTTCTGTCCTGTTGTAATAAAATGTATTAGAACTATTCTAGGTGCAGCAATGCAAGTGGCATGCTATAGTTTAAAACCGAGCAGCCTTCCCAAACCTCTCCTTAAGAAATGATGATTACAGATCCAGGTTCCTATTAGAACAGAGTTGCTTTAGTCTCTTAAACTACTGTGTGGGAAACACTTTCCTCTGCCAAATCTTTCAGGAGTGGCCCCTTTGGAGCACCCTTTCCAATTGGGTGTGGTTCATCTTGTGAAACTGGTCCAGATTGGGGAGTTGTTTGCCTTGAAGCACAGGCCTGGCTGGTGACTCTTCCATCCAGTAGAACCGGTTCTTCTTTGGGAGCTGTTTCATTTCTAGAACTGAGACTGCTTGGTCCTGTACCATACAGTGGCAATGGGATGGAATGAATGTGATTGTTTTAAAAAGGGCACTGTGAGTGAGTCACTTTTGAAATCAGCCAGAATGGAAAGTTCATTTTGTATATTACTTTCCATTGAAATAAATAAATAAATAAATAAATAAATAAATAAATAAATAAATAAATAAATAAATATTTAGAGATGTGTACCCATCCCAGGAATTGGCTGGAGAATGTTTTGTTTCATATGTATTATTTTCCAGGTCAGTTGAAATTTGGAGGTTCTATTGCAGAGATTTGCTTAATAGATGGAACAGGGCACAACAAACTTAAGTCTGGAGTAATGAGAAACTGATCAAAATTGAAATTTACTCAACTCAAAGTCTTGCCCAACTCTGAGTACACAACCCAGATAATGAGTCCAGCAGTTTCTGCAAGAAACATGGGATTCTACTACTGAACCGTGATTACCCTGCCTCTTGCATTTTAGCCTTGCCTTTTCCCTCTGTGGAATCATCCCATTCATCAGTCATACCTTTGAATGTGCTAAAGCATTCTGATTACTGTTATGAGTTGTGTCAAATAGTGCTCAATAATTCTAACAACAACAACAACAGGAAAAAAGAGTTCAGAGCAGGGGTGAAATCCAGCAGGTTCTGACAGGTTCTGGAGAACCGGTAGGGGAAATTTTGAGCAGTTCGGAGAACCGGTAGTGGAAATTTTGAGTAGTTCGGAGAACTGGCAAATACCACCTCTGGCTGGCCCCAGAGTTGGGTGGAAATGGAGATTTTGCAGTATCCTTCCCCTGCCATGCCCACCAAGCCATGCCCACCAAGCTACACCATGCCCACCAAGCCACGCTCACAGAAGCAGTAGTAAAAAAAAATTGGATTTAACCACTGGTTCAGAGCCACTTTCATATCCTCAGGCATTGTTTCAGTCATTCCCTATTGGCAATTGTTAATATGAAGAAGCATTATATATCACACCAGACTACTCCAAATATTGGAAATCCTATGAAACTCTACAATATTCCCAAATCTCTTTTCACAAACATAGAGAATCATAGAGACAAATAGCAAAATCTGGGATTTACCAGATTCCTCAACTATGTGCTTTTTAATTTAATATGATTGAATGCCACATTTATAGCAGCAGATTTTTTTCTGTCTAAAGAATGGAAGAAACCATCTTTATGGGAAGACTGACCAAATAATCATTCTGACTGGATAGTCAAAATAATACCAGTGTTTAACTGATAAATATGAGGAATTCAAATAATTCAATTCTTTAACTTTTAAGTTCTATGTTTTACAAATGCAAAAGTTGGCACAGTAATCTTGCCTTGTTGTTGTTATAGAAAGATAATTAGAATGTTGCAGATGGTGTGTTCTATGTAATTTTTTAACCACTTTATAATGCCTTCATAAGACCATACTTGAAATATTGCATCCAGTTTTGGTCACCACGATATAAAAAATATATTGAGACTCTAGAAAAAGTGCAAAGAAAAACAAAGGAGATGATGAGGGGACTGAAGGCTAAGACGTATGAAAAACAGTTGCATGAGCCGCGGTGACGCAGCAGTTAGAGTACAGTACTGCAGGCTACTTCTGCTGATCACTGGCTGCCAATAGTTTGGCAGATCGAATCTCACCAGCCTCAAGGTTGACTCAACCTTCCATCCTTCAGAGTCGCTAAAACGAGGACCCAGATAGTTGGGACTCTGCTGGGATAGTTGGGATATGCTGACTCTGTAAATCGCTTAGAGAGGGCTGTAAAGCATTATGAAGTGATATATAAGTTTAAGTGCTATTGCTATGAATTGGATATGTCTACTTTAATGAAAAGAAGGACTAGGAGTGATATGAAAGCAGTGCTCTAATATCCAAGGGGCTACCTGAGAGAAAAGGAAGTCAACCTATTCTTCAAAGCATTTAAAGGCAGAACAAGAAGCAATGGATGGAAACTAATCACGGAGAGAAGCAACCTATAACTAAGGAGAAATGACATGACTGTTAGAACATTTAATCAGTGGAATGGTTTTGCCTTCAGAAGTTGTGGATTCACCAGTACTGGAAGTTTTTAAGAAGAGATTGCACAACCATTTTCTGAAATGATACAAAGTTTCATGCTTCAGCAAGGGAGTATACTAGAAGACTTCCAAGGCTCTTTCCAACACTGTTATTCTATTATATATTTTATATTTAGGATGATTTTATGTAATCATGATACAATTATGAGTCACAGATAACAGAACAGAAGTTAGAGCATATATCAATAAAGAGCAGAAATCAAAAGAGTATCATGATCAGCATATAAAAAGGCTGGCATATCAAACAAGAAATCTGGGAGGTAAAGCTTTAATTTAAGAATAATTCTGTGTTAAAAGAATCATTTTAACATAATGATGATCTGGATACTTAATATAACACTGCCAAGAAGGGGTGAAACTATAACATAGCAGTATCCCCAACTCAATAAGCTTCTCCAAAAATTTCTTTCATTTATTTAATTAAATCCTGACCATTTTCAAATCATGAAAACTAAGCTCATGCCTGCTGAAAAGTCAAAAGAATCACACAACTCAATTTCTTTTTAAAATACACCACCCTGCATGATGACTGAGGCAGTTTTGAATGTTTCTTCTTTTTATATTCAGAATATGTCATGATGAAGTGTATTATGGAGCAATGACTATCCAGAAAGCTATTCAACTCCTGTGTTCCTCAGATGAGAAGAACCAGGCCATGGGTGCCTACTACCTCCAGCACACCTGTTTTCAAGATGAATCTGCCAAGCAAGAGGTAAATATGTTATTTCAGCTTCATGGTGGAAGCTTAAAAATGCAGAACTATATCAGAACATCTTTTTTCTATAGCTCCAACAGGGTGATCAAATTAGGAACCAAAAACATATCCATTCAACACCAAATAAGTTATGAAAGCATAGTGCATGGATAAATAAATGTGGTTTTATACCCATACTTACTTAAAATTCATAATATTATATTTGTCCACAAATAATTTATATTTGAGAACCTAAAGGTACAGCTATTAGAAGTATCCCTGACTGGAATATATATACTTAAATATCTTTATTTGAATAAAGACAAAATATTTATATAAGATTTACTATATTCAGTTAATGATTCTAAAGATATGCTTGTTTTTAATATATTCATTATGAATTCAAGAACTGTATCCAAGAGAATAATATTGAGTTTGGAATACTTAGCCATTACTTCCTAAGTAGCAAACCAGTGAAATTCCAACTGTATTCAATTTTATCATTAAAATGTCCCTTTAGAAAAGTTAATATCCTCCTGTATTAAAAACGTCACTACTGGTCAATGAGAATATAATTCAGCTCTCAGAAACAAAAATAAATACTGCCGTTTGGAATATGAGTCAGAAAATTTATCAAACAGTTTAGTAATTGTATATGGTATAAATGTACACAGTATTTACAAATTAGTCGCACAGTCACTCAAGCACTCGTCACTTCCTGCCTGGACTACTGCAATGCTCTCTACATCGGGCTCCCCTTGGGGTGCACCCGGAGGCTGCAATTGGTCCAGAATGCGGCCGCGCGGGGGATTATGGGAGCGACGGGGCGCTCACATATAACACCTCTCCTGCGCGAGCTGCACTGGCTTCCTGTGGCAGGAAGCTTTCAAGGTGTTGGTGGCCACCTTTAAAGGGCTCCATGGCTTAGGGCCAGGGTATTTGTGAGACCGTCTTCTGCCGCCAATAGCCTCCTACCGACTGGTTCACTCGCACAAAGAGGGCCTCCTCAGGGTGCCGTCGGCCAGGCAGTGCCGGCTGGTGACCCCCAGGGGGAGAGCCTTCTCTGTGGCAGCACCTGCCCTCTGGAACAACCTGCCCCCTGAGATACGCACGATATCAGACCTCCGGACTTTTCGTCGGGCCCTGAAGACACACTTGTTCCATCTAGCTGGGCTGGCTTGATCCCATCCTCTCAGTTTTTTAATCGAATTCGGTTTTAATTGGGTTGTTTTAAATTTGGGCCAAAATTATTTAATTGTTTTTTAAAAATGTTTTTAAATTTTATATGCTATGTTTTATTCTGGTTGTACACCGCCCTGAGTCCCGCAGGAGAAGGGCAGTATAGAAATATAATAAAATAAATAAATAAATAAAAATAAAATAGTCTAAACCTGTTGATTTTATGAATATTCATCTTTTTTATAATCTACTAGAATAGCAATTCTGTTAGTAATTCTGGTACTATTTAGCAGATTTTGGAGGTGGGGGAATATAAATATTTAGTACAATCTATCTGTTATGGCACCTATGTGCTGGACAATAAAATCGAATTGTTTACAGGAAAGTGCTGTGAATGTTCTGAACTCTGTAGCCAGTTTGCAAAAGAAATCCTTTTCTTACACTATTCTAGCCCCCCCTCACTCACACAATAAATAGTTCAGTGAAATATGACAGTACATTAGCGTTCTGGCCGATTCCATGACACTGATGGTGTTTGACAATGGACATAATAAATTTCTGGACAGCTATGATATATTTGAAATTCCAGTAAAACCAAAGATGCTGCTCACTGTGAGCTCCATTTTCAAGTTTGCGAAAACTCCTTTCTCACCATGATTCCTGAGCTTTGGGCCTTTGAAGAGAAGAGATGCTTTTTCTACTTCTTTTCAGATATATAAATAAATTTATTCTGTATATGATCAGACAAATACAATGGGAAATAAAAACAATATGGAATTAAAATAATTTATTTAATTTCCCTTTTTCATGGAGTGAGAATTAGGGAATGTTGTCACTGTAGGACCAGCAACTGGCAAGAAAAAAAAGTTACATTGACTGTTTTGTCATTGTAGCTCCAAAAAGGTCTTAAGTATTAATTAAATTAGACTTCCTTTTAGGTAAATACTGTAATTTAAACTCTTGATAACTTTAGTTGGCAGAAAAGAAGTGGGAATTATAGTTAGGTATGCAAGCCCAGCACCATCACTTCAAATTTCTTTCCTGGACAGGATCCTTTAAGGCAGGGGTCTCCAACCTTGGCAATTTTAAGACTTGTGGACTTCAACTCCCGAAATTCACTGAGCTTCGCTGACTGAGGAACTTTGGGAGTTGAAGTCCACAAGTCTTAAAGTTGCCAAGGTTGGAGACCCCTTCTAAAAAGAGCCTTGATGGTACAGTGGTCTACGCACCCTGTTATTAACACAGCTGCCTACAATTTACTGCTGGTTCGAATCTCTCCAAGGCTCAAGGTTGACTCAGCCTTCCATCCTTTCTAAGGTAGGTGAAATGAGGACCCAGTTTGTGGGGGCAATAAGCTGACTTTGTATAAATATACAAAAGTATGAAGGCTATTGCTTAACGCATTGTAAGCCGCCCTGAGTCTCCAGAGAAGGGTGGCATATAAATCAAATTTTTTTTTTTAAAAAAAGGGACCTGGCAGCTTTGAACTAAAAATATAAGAAGCATGAAAAGATACAGATTAAAGCTCGACTGTAAGTAATCAGAGCCCTTAGCAATAAATATTCTGAGAGGGAAGATGAATTAATGTTGGAGATGGGTTCGATAGAGTTGTACTTGCTTTCCAAATGTCTCCCCTATCTCACTAAAGAAAGAGGTAACATGTATTTTCTATGCTCTCCATGCATTACTCAGGGTAACTGATAGCACACTAATGATTGCTTGGTGCTTGGAGGCCACAGTTTAGAACAGGAGATGGAAATTTTCTATATTCCCTCCCTAGCTCGATACCATTTTATTGATCAGTAAAAACATAGACACTCAAAATATTTTACTTAAATGCAAGCAGTGGCTATTATTCATACAATGTAATTAATCCATTCCTTTCCTGAATACATTGATTCCATATGTGAGTCACCTCAGTATAAGTGCTGCTCAGCATCAGTCCTTATTAATAGGAGAACTAAAAACCAATTTTTCTCAAGTCAGTGTCACAGTTCTAGTCCACATAATTCATAATGCCATTCTCATAACGCAAATAGATTGATATTACAGCCATTGCTTAAAATGTGTAAATCCTCTATTTACTAAACTACTGAAGTAATTTATAAATAATGTTATTGTCATTGTACATGTATACACAGGATACCCATGCAACAAAATTCACTTAACACCCAAAGACCAGGTCCAACACACATAACAATCCCCAAACACACTC
Organism: Arizona elegans; assembly: GCA_022577455.1. Classification (NCBI taxonomy): domain Eukaryota; kingdom Metazoa; phylum Chordata; class Lepidosauria; order Squamata; family Colubridae; genus Arizona; species Arizona elegans. The sequence continues at coordinate 170,509,638 of JAKOOJ010000002.1, forward strand.
CCACCCACCGCAATTCTCCACCCCTAAACCACCCAAATATCCACACAATAGACCAGTAATACTGTCCAACAGCTCACTGATGGTGTCCCTTTAGTTCATTGTTGAGTGCAATTATAGCTCTAGGATAAAAACTATTCAGAAAACGTGTGGTCCGAGTTTTAATTGTTCTGTATCTTTTGCCAGAAGGCAACAAGCCAAAAAGATTGTAAGCAGGATGGGAAGAATCTCTGAGAATGTTATGCAACTTTCTCAAACAGCGAGATTCGAAGATGTCGTCCAGGGCTGGTAGCTGGAGTCCAATGATATTCTGGGCAGTTTTAATGATTCTCTGTAGAGCTTTTTTGTCTGCTACAGAGCTGCTCCCATACCATGCAAGAATGCCGTATGTCAGGACACTCTCAATAGTGCTGTGATAGTAGGACAGAAGTAGATGCTGAGATAGATTTATCTTCCTGAGCATTCTCAGGAAGTACAGCCTCTTCTGTGCCTTCTTCACAAGCATGTTAGCATTCATAGTCCATGAGAGGTCCTCCAAGATACAGTATAAATGCCCAGAAATTTAAAACTAACCACCCTCTCCACCTCCTCACCATTTATGTCCAATGGTAGATGTACATTTCTCTTCCTCCTGAAGTCAATTATAAGTTCTTTAGTTTTTGTGGTGTTAAGTGTGAAATTATTTTCATTACACCACAATGTCAGCCCTTGTACTTCCTTCCTGTAAGCAGACTCATTGTTCTTATTAATGAGCCCCACCACTGTTGTGTCATCCGCAAATTTAATAATTGCGTTGGTGTTATACAATGGGGTGCAGTCATGTATGTACAAGGAATAGTATCAGAGTAGAGGAATAGTGAGATCCCATCCTTACTGACTGTGGCCTAATTTATATTCAATGGTACATTTATCTTCAGTTTGAGAACTGGAATAACGGGAAGACCAAGACATGACTCAAATTTTTGAGATCATTTTTAACTCCTGGTATTAGACAGTTGTTTATCAAGCAGAAATATTCTGTTCTGTTCTGTTCTGTTCTGTTCTGTTCCGTTCCACTCCACTCCACTCCACTCCACTCCACTCCACTCCATTCCATTCCATTCCATTCCATTCCAAAGAAAACCATTGGGGTTTTCAAGAAACTCTCATATAGTTCTGAAGACCTGAAATGGAGATAGCAGCATTACCTCCACCTCCCTAATATATGTGCCAAGGAGGGTTACATATGCATACTTTCTGTAGTAGAGGTTCCTTAAGGCATATATTTCAATTTACCATCAACTTTTAACACAAAAGTTTTGTATTAACTGAAAGAACAGCAGAGTTTTATGAGCAGTTTTGTTCCATGCACATTTCAATTATTTCTTTTTTAGGTTTACCGACTTGGAGGCATTGCCAAGCTGATTGAACTTCTGCGCAGTTCAGATGAGAACGTGCAGCAAGCTTCAGCTGGGGCCCTTCGAAACTTAGTCTTCAGAAATCCAACTAACAAATTAGAAACCCGCAGGCAGCATGGAATTGGAGAGTGTGTGAATCTCCTGAAGAGGACTGGGAACACTGAAATACAGAAGCAGTTGACAGGTATTCTTTTGTTTTATAGCAAGGTGAAACAACATTGACAATGAGTCACAGAATGCAACTAAAAGGATACTTTGGACACCAAAAGTTACATATTTTCAAGAAATGGAAGCTAGTTATTAGGATGGCTGACAGATTAAGTGATTTGTAAATGCCTGAATGTATTCAGTCAATAAATTCATTCTGCTTCCATTAATTTGTATTAGAAAAAATTAACATGGCCTCTTATTTTGTGTGAGAATTGGAGAATTTCGCAAATATATCTTACCACTTAACAGGAAAAGAATTATCTCATATTTTCTTTTTTGTTCCATATTTCAGTAATATTCCTGCATTAAGATAAGACTAAATGTGATCAGAAAATAGGCTTCTAGTATCATCCTTCAGTGATGTCCCAATCACTGAAGGCCTGGGTACAGCATGGAAATGTCATTGGTCACATTGGTTGATGATCTCTGGAGGGCTCGGGACAGGGGTTGCTCCTCTGTCCTGGTCCTATTAGACCTCTCAGCAGCTTTTGATACCATCGACCATTGTATCATGCTGCACCGGCTGGAAGAGCTAGGGGTGGGAGGCACCGTGTTGCGGTGGTTCTCCTCCTTCCTCTCCGACTGGTTGCAGTCAGTGTTGGCAGGGGGGCAGAGGTCGACCCCGAGGCCCCTTGTATGTGGGGTGCCACAAGGGTCGGTCCTCTCGCCCCTTCTGTTCAACATTTATGTGAAGCCGCTGGGTGAGATCATCCGTGGTTTCGCGGTGAAGTACCACTAGTACGCTAATGACACCCAGCTGTACATCTCCACCCCGGACCACCCCAATGATGCCCTTGAAGTGATGTCCCGGTGCCTGGAGGCTGTACGGATCTGGATGGGGAGGAACAGACTCAGGCTCAACCCATCCAAGACCGAGTGGCTGTGGTTTCCGACATCCCGATATAGTCAGTTGGTACCATCACTGACTATTGGGGGTGAGTCATTTGCCCCCACAGAGAGGGCTCGCAACTTGGGAGTCCTCCTGGACTCACAGCTGTCTTTAGAGGAGCACTTGACCCCATGTGACCCCCCCTCCTGCGCGAGCTGCACTGGCTCCCGGTGGTCTTCCGGGTGCGCTTCAAGGTTTTGGTTACCACCTTTAGAGTGCTCCATGGCTTAGGACCGGGGTATTTACGAGACCGCCTTCTGCCACCAGTAGCCTCTCACCGACCAGTACGCTCCCATAGAGAGGGGCTTCTCAGGGTGTCATTGGCCAAACAATGTTGACTGGTGGCCCCCAGGGGGAGAGCCTTCTCTATGGGGGCACCCGCCATCTGGAACGAGCTCCCCCCGGAGATACGGAGGATCCCGGACCTGTGCGCTTTTCGCCGTGCCATCAAAACATTTCTTTTCCAGCAGGCCGGCCTGGCCTAACCTCTCTTTTAAACTTTTTAAAATTTTAAAATTCTTCAATTTTAAATTTGTCTTATTAATTTGGGATGTTTTAAATTTTGTTTTCTGGGCCAATTATTTAATTGTATTTTAATGCTTTTTAACATTTGTATTATATGTATTTTATCTGGCTGTGCACTGCCCTGAGTCCTTCGGGAGTAGGGCGGTATACAAATTAAATAAATAAATAAATAAATAAATAAATAAATAAATAAATAAATAAATAAATAAATAAATAAATAAATAAAATAATTTACTTGGAAGACCTGCTTGACTTCAGCGAATATTTAGAGACAGACTTTCACATCACTCTGCCTTGCCTGTTTATATGGAAAGAGTCACACTACAAACTCCAGCAACAAACCTCTTTAACTTAATTTCCAGGATTGCTCTGGAACCTGTCCTCCACTGATGAACTGAAAGAAGATCTGATACATGATGCTCTTCCAGTTCTGTCCGATCGTGTTATTGTACCTTTTTCTGGATGGTGTGATGGTATTGGCAATAGAACAAGAGAAATTATTGACCCAGAAGTTTTCTTCAACGCCACTGGCTGTTTAAGGTACACCATTGGACATAATATTAATATTTTAATCAGATCATTAAAAATAACTGAGAATGAGTTTAAAGTTAAACTATTTTGAAGGAACTATCCTCCAAAAGAGCTATATGTTGGTTTTTTTTTTTTCAAATGTTTACAAAGACAGCGATAGCAATAATTTAAAGATAAACAAGCACACTTTAAAAAGATGGAAGAACTCTGCATCCTTTTGCATATAGCTGGGATTCTGTTGTTTAAAAAGGTTGTTACTTAAGCCTTACCTTCAGTGGAGTTGGTGATATGAAGAATGATTTCTGGGACCTTACAGAATTGGATCTTGCATGCTAGCAGACTGGTGTGAAGGAGGCATTTCTTTCAGTGTTGGTTTCCAAGCCATTAGGTCTTCGAAGAAAAGCAGCAGTACCTTGAAATGACTTGAAAGGAAATAGGTAGTCACTAAGCTTCTTTTTAAAAAAAACTGGTCAAGGAAAGAATGCACATCTAAACTCTTCAATTGCCATAATTAAAGCTTCTGAATTAGATAATGCAATCATCCATGTAAATAATGTATTTGGATATTGCTGTTGTTTAATTAAATTACAAGCAGGTGCAAGATCTATGTCAGGGGTGTCAAACTCAATTTCATTGAGGGCCACATCAGAGTTGTGTTTGACCTTGGGGAGCCAGAGGAGCCGTGGCCAGAATGGGCATGGCCAGCTTGATGTCACTCATGTTGGGGCTGCCTGTGGTGGCCTGAGCGCTCTGCCAGTGAAAACAGAGCTCAAGAGAGGCACACACAGCCCTCCAGAGCTGTTTTCACTAGCAGATGCACTGTGGGCCAGTCCTTTGCTGTTTCCAGGGTGGCCCCACGGGCCAGATCTAAGCACCCCGTGGGCTAGATCCGGCCCCCGGGCCTTGAGTTTGACACCCCTGATCTATGTTATGTCACAGACAAATGTCCAATTATATTGTTAAAGTGCAATCCTTTTTGCTTACTTTTCTAAGAATTTAAATAATAGCCTCTGGCCACTGATTTTCCATAGTCCTATTGTATTGACTTTCCTATCTAAAATACCTTGAACTCTGTCAGTCACTCCAATTTACAATATTCAAGGCAATTTGTGGGCAGAGAAGGTTTTGCTCATGCTTGTGAAAATCAAACCGACCTTGGCATGCAGATATTAGTTCTGACTTGTAGCTTTCAACTACCAGTCTCCTAGCTGCCAGCAACTAGGAACTATTGGATGGGCAGATGAAACATATTTGCAATTAGAAAATTTAATCAACTGAAGCACTGCCTTAGGACAGGGATAGGCAGTAGATAGATCAGAAGCTACTGGTACAATTTTGGGTGATCTGCAGAAGATTAAGAAGAATGTTTGACTCTTAACTGAATAACAATAGCAAGTATTGAATGTATTTTGTCCTTAAACTAAAGTGCTGAAATCATTGTTTGGGGAAAACCAGGGATCTTACAAAAGTGAGACTTCTTCCATATTTTGTGGTTTGGTTTCAATGTAACATTCATACAATAAGTAATTTATTATAAATAACCCCAATGTATCACATCCGTACCCATTGAAGATACGGTATGGCATACTCTGTCTTCAGTTACTTTATTGTATCTTCTGTTTTGCTCCTTCCTCGAGCAAAATTCCCTCTAAAATAGTTAGGACCATATGTGAAACTGATTTCTACACCTGCATGTTGCTGCTACTCCTTTTTAAAATGCTTTCTAAAACTCAACCATGGGCAGCTTTATTAAGATATACCGTAATCCTGTCTAAATAGTTGTCTGTTTTATCCAAATGTCTAATCAAATAATTTATTACCATTTGCCCGCAGAGATTTTCATTGAGGTTATTTATTCTGTTATGAAACATAGATTTAACTATAAAGTAGCTGAGTAGAAAGGGATGAATTTGAGTGTTTGTTCTGTGTCCTCAATTGCCCAATATTGGAGGTGTGGTTTCCAACTATCATGAATTGGAAAACAGAAAATATAAACTTGCTTAATTCCATTTAAAGCAAAATGCAAACCTTCGGTCTGTACGTACAGAAATCCAGGGGGAGAGGAGGATAGGGAAATCTTAGCAAAATCTGCTCCTGCCGACGTGTCTGATGAAATATAACCCATTTTTCATAATTCCTCTGTGAATGTTAGTTGTTCCTTCCCTGGCCATGATAAACTTGCTCACTCATTATCTATACCATTCTTCTCCCTGATGCTTCCCAGATGTGTTGAACTTCAACACATGATTTGTCATGGAAATCATGATTTCCATGATTCATACAAGCTTTCAATACTGGCTGGGGATAATAGAGACTGTAGTTCAACACACCCGGAAAGTTACAGGTCAAGGATGGTTTGTATATGAAAAAGAAACAGCTCTCTGGAACTTTTTAGTAGAGATTTTCCTAGTTCTACCCACAACAGATGCAGCCTTTTTGCACATAAAGTTATGTGCTAGGTGAGTGCTCTATGGCCCCTCTCTCTTCTTTACTATAGTGACTTTGCAAATTAGTATGAATGTTACAGATCAAACTGCTAATCAATCAGATTATAATACAAAGTTCATATCCACAAGCTCAGATGAAGCCCTTTGATCTGATATTTACTGCTTACACATAAAATACTAAGCCAGGAATCATCAAAACTGCAAGAAGAAAATGAAGCTTACATATTCAAAGTGCATGTAGAATGAGAAAAAAGACCCACACAAACAGGAGACACAATTTGTATGGTGCTTCTATGGGAAAGATCTTCAGGCAATGCTAGACTGCTTTCAGGGTAACTGCCTGTGTTCTCAGAGGCTAGCTGATTTGAGATGGGATTGTTTTGAGAGTATTCTTTGCAAATCTGTAGAATACAATTGAGGATTAATCAGATTACATTCTCAAAGCACCTCTAAACTATATAAATCTTCTTAAGGAAGAATTTTCTGAGATGTTTAATGATTTTCTCTATGCCATATGTAAACTTAAGTGAACAAAGTATTCTTTCTTTTTCTTTATGAAATCAATCTTGTAGGAACTTGAGTTCTGCAGATGCTGGACGTCAAACCATGAGAAACTACCCAGGATTGATTGACTCTGTGATGACATATACCCAGAATTGTGTGGCAGCTAACCAGCCAGATGATAAGGCAATAAGATCTTTTTGTATACTTTATGAATTGATAAAGCTCTTGGTTCCATGAAAAATTAGCCTTGGACTGAATCCCAATAAATATATAAATATGGAATAGCTTTTTTTCCACTATTTCTCACTTTATCTTTTAGTGCTCCTTCCTGTAAAAACTACATCCGAATATTGTGAGCTATAATGCTCATGATCACAGTGTAAAGGGAAAATTACTTTGGATCCAGTCAAGATGTCTTGCAGCTTTGGAATTGCACTTTAACAAGATCCTTGTTCAATTTCAAAGGGCTTTCTTTATTTCCAAATTTCTTGTAAAATTGTAGCTGCATCTTGAAAGCACAAAATCCTATTGTGTAACAATGTAAATAGGAAAAAAGAAATGTTCACTATTATCAAATTCCAAATTCTATATATTGTACATTTAGAATACAAGTCGTTGTCAACCTATGACTAATCATCTATTGACCATTCAAAGTTGTGATGAATCCCCCAAATGGTATTTTTGACACATTCCGTAATTCTGATGGCTGTCCCCATGGTCACATTTTAAGCACTCAGCAATCATTTGCAGAGTTCTGCGGTCATGTGATAGCAATTTACAATATTTTTGCCAAAAATTGGCATTTACTTTAGTTTCTGGCAAAAACTGCCCATGACAAACAATGAGTTGGCTTAATTAACACAGTGTTGCTTAATTATTGTGGTGCTTGCTTTGTGACCATGGTATTCTCTTAACCACAGCTGAAAAAAAGGTCATAAAATCGGCTTGGTCATGAGATTACCCATTTTACCAACATAATTGCCAGGCTCAATTACAGTCATAAATCAAGGATTACCTGTTACAGGTAATCAAAACCATTAGGTTTTGCTCTAAAAACACATTCAGTACTACAGTCTCATCAATTTTTAAGCTTGATTTTTTTTCACGTATTTGTTGATTTACTATTTTCCAAACCTAATTTCTTCATAATCTTAGAATCACTTTGCTTCCATTACCTTCCCATTTCTGTCCTTATGTGAACAATTCAGACAACTGTTACAAATTCCTTTTGTATTAAGCATTTCCAGAAACACATGGTTTCTGTAACATTTTTCTCGTGTTCTTTCTGGAGGAACCTTTATGGCAAACAATTCACTGGGAGTTCTGTTGTAAAGATAATAAAATTTAAAACTGAGGAAAAAGTTTAATTTCTAAACCAAGATAGCACATTAATATGTACCTCTGTGTATATCCAAAATAATGATGACAAATGTAATTTGTCATCAAATGTAATCAAATATAATTAATTATTTTGATTCTTATAGTCTGTGGAGAACTGTATCTGTATCCTTCATAATTTGTCCTACCGCCTGGATGCTGAAGTGCCGAATAAATACACCCATCTTAACCACTTGGCCAGAAACACTCACACAGACAAAAGCTTGACAGGCTGCTTCAACAACAGAGGAAAGCTAGAGGTAAGATATGAGGCATGGAAGTACATCATTTACAGATTGCCATTCAATTGAAGGCACTTTTCTTTGAAATAAAGATCTTACATCCCTTCTCTAGAATGGGAAAACTACCCTTTGCCAGCAGTTGCAAGTGTCAGAGCAATTGTTCAAGTCTCAAATCTTTGTTTCTCGTCAAAATGTTTTTTTTAAAAAAAATGAATTGTTGAAGCTTAATGAGACCCCCCAAATTTTATGCATTTTTGGCATTCCTTCATGAAATCTCACCACAGATGTCCTCAATTTCATGAAAATTCATATAAAAATGTCAAAATCTGAAAGAAGTCACTGAAACCTGATGAAAGGTTGATTATCTCAACTAGATCATATCATTTCCTGGGGCAAGATTGGCAAATTCATGAATTTTGGCAATTATCAGAATTACTGAATTTTTATTTTTAAATTTGAACCTGAAGCACTGAACAAATTCAGTTCTGATGATCGTAAAAGAATATAAATGGCATCTTAGAAAAACAGATATCTCTCAGACAATATCTCTATATGTTTTCGGTATTTTATCCCAGTGTGCCAATTGTATAAGTTTTTGTGTATTTGTGCCATGAGGGCACAAATATATTGAGACACATTTTGTACTCTATTTAATTAGCAAGGTAAAATGATGAGTTAGGGCAGAGGTGGGTTTCAGCAGGTTCTGACCAGTTCTGGAGAACCGGTAGTGGAAATTTTGACTAGTTCAGAGAACCGGTAGTAAAAATTCTGACTGGCCCCACCTCCATCTATTCTCTGCCTCCCAAGTCCCAGCTGATTGGGAGCAAATGGAAATTTTGCAGTATTCTTCCCCCAGAGTGGAGTGGGAATGGAGATTTTACAGTATCCTTCCCCTGCCACGCCCACCAAGCCACGCCCATCAAGCCATACCACGCCCACCAAGCCACACCCACAGATCCAGTAGTAAAAAATTTTGAAACCCACCATTGAGTTAGGGTGATAAAATGTGGGTCTTTTGCACAATCTGAATGTTTTACATTTTCCTTTTGATTTATCCTTAGTATGATGAATATAATCTACCGCTTCCTGAAGAGGACTATAAACCTAAAGGTTCCAGCTGGCTGTACCATTCTGATGCCATTCGCACCTACCTGTCTTTAATGGAAAAGAGCAAAAAAGATGCCACCCTGGAGGCATGCGCTGGAGCTCTGCAAAATCTGACTGCAAGCAGAGGAATGGTAACTATTATACTTTTTCCCTACATGCTTGGTTGAGTTTTAGGGAAAACACTCTATTTCTTTCTTGTGAAGAAAATAAAACTGTGAGAAAAATGAAATTGTGAGTCCTTAGTGCTCTCTGAGCTTGGATGTTTGCTTGAAGACATTTGGTTACTCTTTATTATCTTCGAGACCGCCTTCTACCACATAGCTCCCAGCAACCGGTAAGATCCCACAGAGTTGGTCCCGTCAGCTAAACAATGCTGGCTGGCAGGCCCGCGGGGGAGGGCCTTCTCTGTGGCTGCCCCAGCTCTCTGGAACCAGTTACCTCCTGAGGTCCGGACCACCCCCACCCTATTGGCCTTCCGAAAAGCGGTGAAGACCTGGCTTTTCCGGCAGGTCTGGGGCCGTTGATTTCGCTGTTGTGATCTTGTGAGATCCGGCCATGAATGGTGTGAATGGGTTTTAATGTTTTAATTTTTAAATGTTTTTATATTTTTTTTAAAAAAAATACATTGTAAACCGCTCTGAGTCTCCGGAGAAAGGCGGCATATAAATTGAACTAATAATAATAATAATTAATAAATAATATTCATTAGCTTCTTCACTGATGATGTTACCTAGTCAGGTAATGAAATGCCTGCAAGCAAACATCCAACCTTAGAGAGCATCTGTGATGTTCAATTCTACCTTGAACTACGAATATTCTCTTCTATTGAAAAATACATTTATTTAGAGGATAATCAAAATTCACTGGAATCTGAAGGATGTACCCATTTTTTCTGTTTAGTCAATCTACTGATAAAAATTAACACTGCTAATACCAATCAAACTTCTTCAATCAGAAGAAACATTTTGTAGTAGCCAAATAGTAATTAGGAAAATAATTGCTTTTAAAAATTTCATTGTAGTAAAATATACCAAACAAACAAGAGCAAAGATAGAAAATAAAAAATAGAGAAACAGATAAACTGAAAAAAAGAAAAGAAAAAATATACTTATTATTATTATTATTATTATTATTATTATTATTATTATTATTATTATTATTTTATTTCTATACCGCCCTTCTCCCGAAGGACTCAGGGCGGTGTACAGCCTATTTAAAAACACAAAACAAAACAACGATTAAAATTTAAAATCATTAAATAGATTAGGCTCCAATTAAAATCCCAGAAATTTAAAATACCCCAATTTAAAATTATTATGTTGATAGCCCAGCCTGGCAGAACAACAGGGTCTTCAATGTGCAGCGAAACACCCGGAGGTCGGAGATCTTACGTATTTCCGGGGGCAGTTCATTCCACAGGGCTGGGGCTCCCACAGAGAAGGCCCTCCCCCTGGGTGTCGCCAGCTGACATAACTTGGCCGATGGCACCCTGAGGAGACCCTCTCTGTGGGAGCGGACTGGTCAGTGGGAGGCTATTGGTGGCAGAAGTCAATCTCGAAGGTACCCGGGTCCTTTGCCATGGAGCGCTTTAAAGGTGGTAACCAACATCTTGAATCGCACCCGGAAGACCACTGGAAGCCAGTGCAGCTCGTGCAGGAGGGGTGTCACGTGGGCGCAACAAGTTGCGCCCATCACCACCCACGCGGCCGCATTCTGGACCAGTTGGAGCCTTCTGGTCTTCTTTCTAATGAGTAATTATCAACTTATATTTTTCCCTAACCTCTTAATCTCATATTTAATCCCCAAATCCCAAAATTATAATGTCAGTGTTTTCTTCCTTCAGCAAAAATTCCATTTAAGGATTCCAGTCTTTTAAAGAAGACTGCATTTTTTCTGATTTTTTTTCTGAGACCAAAGTGGTCAAATTCACCTTTTCTTCAAGTTCAATTAATTTTGTGATATAGTCTTCCACTTGTAATACATTACTTGGACTTAATGGATTTTACTTGCTTCAATGTATGGAATAGTTTACATCCAAGAAGTTGGATATTATAAAGAAGTTATAAAACAAAGTTTACTACAAAACAAAAAAAAACTTTTTTCTCTTTTATTAACAAAAATTTTAAAAGAATAACTAAGAGAGCAAAATAAGGAAATAATGACCAATATAGAAATTAGAAGCATTAATGCTACATACTAATTTTTAAATTCTAAGCCTTAAATTTTAAATTAATTCTACATCAATATATGTATGCAAGTAGTTCTCAAATTGCAACAGCAATTGGGACCAGAATTTCTCTCATTAAGCAATGCAATTTTAAACTTAGCTTAGCAATGACAATCTCTACAATCCCTGGGGCCATTGTTAAGAGAGGAACGTGAGTCATTAAGCAAGCACTTTGGGTGGCTGCTATTGCTCTGTGGGGAAAAATGCATGATAGGCATGGTTTGGATTTAGAGGGGCTGGGAGAAAGTGTATAGGGGGATCTTACCTAAGTAACTTGTGACTTTCCCTGACAGTTTCCCCATTTACTTTGCTTGTGAGAAGCTGGCAAAGAAGGCTTTAAATTGTGATTATATGACCATGAGATGCTACAGCTCTTGTAAGTGCAAAATGGTTGCTAAGGACCCAGATTGCAATAATGTGACCCCAGGGGCATAGGCATGGCCAGGACATGGAGAAGTAGTAATACCACCACTCATTCAGTGGCATCATAACTTTAAAAGTCATTGAGCGACTGATAATTAACTGTGTAATACCTGTAGTCTTACCTCAGGGATGAAATCTAAAATTTGTTACTACCGGTTCTGTGGGCGTGGCTTGGTGGTGGTGGGGTAATGTGACTCGGTGGGCGTGGTCAACTTTTTTTTTTTTAACTTTTAAAAGCATTTTTTCTACAACCTTAAGAGGTTGCAGAAAAAATGCTTTTAGAAGCTTCTGATGATCAGGCAAGTCAGCTGGGATCGCCATAGGCTTTTAAAGGCATTTTTTTTCCTACAACCACTTCGGCCGAAGGGGTTGCAGAAAAAAATGCTTTGAAAAGCCTCTGATGATCCCAGCTGAGCCGCGCGATCATCAGAGGCTTTTTTTTTTTACTTTTAAAAGCATTTTTTCGGCCGAAGAGGTTGTAGAAAAAATGCTTTTAAAAGTTTTTTACTTTTAAAAGCATTTTTCTACAACCTCTTCGGCCGAAAAAATACTTTTAAAAGTAAAAAAACCCTCTGATGATTGCGTGGTTCAGCTGGGCATGGGGGGTGCGCAGGGATTTTTGCTACTGGTTCTCCAAACCACCCGCCACCATTGTTACCGGATCAGGTGATCCGGTCCGAACCGGGAGCATTTCACCCCGTCTTACCTACTTTAGACCCAACTGTGGGTCGAGGGAAGAAACTGACAAAGATATCACATGCTCTCTGTGTGGGTCTCTTCTACTCTCCCTGTTTCGTGGCTATGTGTGAATTTGTGGCTCTTATGTATTTACTGAAAAATCGCTCCTCATAAGATCTGTTTGCAGAGAAAACCATGGAGAACTTTTTGAGAACATTTGTACAAAAGTGCCCTCAAAACAGTACAAAAAAGAGGACTTGCCCAGGGTGTGTGTTTCAGCATTTTACCCTTGGAACTCCGGGACTAAACAAAGTCAAATTTTTAAGGATTTATGCTTTAACTGTTTCTTAAGGAGGATTCCCTTTTGTATATCATATCTAAGCTTGGCCTTTGTCATTTACAGTTTGTTATCAAAGAACACTTCTGTTTGTTCTTTGGTAACAAACTGTAAATGGAAAAGCCCAAACTTAGATACTTGTGAGCGATGTGCAGAAACAGACCTGGTCTAGCTTTGCTTTTCCTGGAAAGCTGGCCTGATGAAACAGCAAAAATAAAATGGCTAATTTGTTGTTTTTTGAATATGATTTTCTAGCAATAAGGAATCCTGAAGGCTTCTTGTTTCAGATGTAATTTTGTTTTGTCCTCTAGATGTCAAATGCAATGAGCCAAATAATTGCCTTAAAGGAGAAAGGGCTGCCCCGCATAGCACGGCTCCTGCAATCCAATAATGCTGAAGTTGTCCGATCTGGAACATCTTTACTGAGCAACATGTCTCGACATTCTATTCTCCACAAAACCATGGGTAGGCGTTATTTTGTATTTCATGGGGCTCTTGATATATCATTCCTATCATCTTCCTTCCACAATGCAAAATGCAAAAACCCTTATGTTACAGATAATTAAGATGTTGAAATTTTATAAATATATCTTTTTGTGGAGACTTTTATTTTTTAAAAAATCAACTCTAATTAAATAGGTATCACATTTCCTGTTTTATAATAATGCTTCAATAGTTGAAATTTACCTCAATCTGTTAACTTTTTTCAACCTGTAATCTTGTTATTGGGCTACAATTCCCAGAGTTCCTCAAGCACACTGGCTGGGAATGTTGGGTGTTGCAAATTTGACACATGGTGAGCAACATGAAACGATAGACTTCTTTAGTAGCTTCCCTTGTTGCCCATATTAATAGTTGCTCTATCATTTATTCAACAGTATTATGGGGTTCAAGATTAAATGAGTTGTGAAATGGAAACACAAAGGAGGGAAGGCTGACTGACTGATACTTCTGGGCTGTGCTACTTTTCACATGAAGTGATGTTGCTTCATTTTTATGGGCCAAATATCAGGAAACCTACACAAATTTCATCACCACCTGATGCTGATATGCTGGAGTCCTTTTTACATTATAATTTTCCATTCAGAAAAACTAGACTCTCTTCATAAATATCTAAGAGTAGTTAATTTTTCTCCTAATCTTAGGCTGAGTAGCTCTTCTGAGAGAGTTTTATTCCATTCTTTATTTAAAGATGGCCTCTTTCTGCCTCTTTAGCTCACCAGGTGCTTCCAGATGTGACTCGCCTTCTAGCCCTCCAGGCTCCAGGTTCTAGCAACTATGGAGACATTATGACATCAGCTTGCTATGCCCTGAGGAACTTAATCATGTACAACCCACAGATGGCTAAACCCTACTTGACTGGCAGTTTGATAAATAATGTAGTAGGCCTGTGCCGGAATGGGTGAGTAATAATATGCAACTGGGGGCACATAAACAATGATACTATGCAATGTTGACATGTGGTGTGACTCAGTAGTGGGTTTCAATATAGTTTGCTACTGGTTCACTTGCGTGCACGCAAAGCTTCTGTATTTGATCCTGGGCGATCCAGTAGCAACCAGGGGTGAAATGCTCCCAGTTCGGACCGGCTCAGGCAAGTAGGTAACGATGATGGCCAGTGGTTCGGAAAACTGGTAGCAATGGCAGCTGGAGGCTCCGCCCACCTACCCACCAGCCCCATTCCCCGGACTGAACCATGCCCTAATTTGCTCACAGCAAATTGTTAGGGTCATTAAGTGAAATAATCTTCCCTGCCAGCTTCCTCTTGACTTTGCTTGTCAAAAGTAACAGTAACAGTAACAGAGTTGGAAGGGACCTTGGTAGGCATCTAATCCAACCCCCTGCTCACACAGGAGACCTATACTAGGGATTCGAACCGCCGAACTGCTGACCTTTCTGATTGACAAGCTCAGCGTCTTAGCCACTGAGCCACCTAGCCAAGCAATTTATGAAGCAAATTTATGAAGCAATTTATGAAGCAAAAAAAAAACAGGTGGGAAGGTTGCAAATGGCAATCAGGGATGTGTGACAGTTGAAAATGTATGTCAGTTGACAAGCACATGAATCACAATTACATGACTGCAAGGACAATGCAATGGTCATAGGTTTGAGTTCTGGTCATAAAGAGAATTGATATGCATGATCAAGAGAATTGATATTCTTAAAAACTGCATGAAATGAAGCACCTATCTCCCATTAATCCAGGCTTCATTGACATAAGATGATTCCACCAACATTTTAAAAATATCTTCTTCTCATAACTGCTCCATTCAGATCTTAGCTGGCATTCATATCTGCCAGCTAATTTACACATACCTCAATAATTTTGAAAAGATGAAATCCTGAAAATGCATCATATATTTTAGATAGGAGAAGGAAAAGGAGAGGGAGGGAGGGAGAGGGAGAGAGAGAGAGAGAGAAAGAGATGCCTGTTTGTGGGTGTGTATTATAGTTCTGCTTTTTTTTAATTACAGATCTTATCCCAAAGCAGCTGAAGCAGCTCGAATGCTGCTATCTGATATTTGGTCAAACAGGGAACTCCAATCTGTACTAAAACAGGTAAAGTATGGAGATGGCGTCTTTTCCCACTTCTTATAAAACAATCCAGCATACCATGCACTTTAATAAGGTTACTATGTAGTGTGCACTGTGAGAAATAGTAAAAGATAAATTATAAGACTGTTTTTGAAATCAGGAGAACTGGGATTTTTAAAGTTCAGAATTATGGTTTTTCATCTAAGATGTCAAGATTTAATGCAGCCTCAAAATTCATTATTCATATGTACAATATGTTGGATTGTAGTAAGTGTAACACATTTTCTAGAGAGCCAAGAGTTTAGCTCTTTTCTCTGGAGATGTCGTGGGAGGGAGCAGAGGTGGGTTTCAGCAGGTTCTGACCAGTTTTGGAGAACCGGTAGTGGAAATTTTGAGTAGTTCAGAGAACCGGTAGTAAAAATTCTGACTGGCCCCACCCCCATCTATTCTCTGCCTCCCGAGTCCCAGCTGATCAGGAGGAAATGAGGATTTTGCAGTAACCTTCCTCTGGATTGAGTAGGGAATGGAGATTTTACAGTATCCTTCCCCTGGAGTGGGGTGGGAATGGAGATTTTTACAGTATCTTTTCCCTGCCACGCCCACCAAGCCATGCCCACCAAGCCATGTCACGCCCACCAAGCCACACCCACAGAACCGGTAGTAAAAAATGTTGAAATCCACTACTGGGAGGGAGCGAGCAGAAGAAGAAAGATAAGTAAGTAGTAGGTTTCATTTACAGGTCCATGAATACACGACTGCTTCAGAAACACATGTAGTCTTATCTCCATGGGAAAAGATAAAATAAGCAAATTTTTAAAAAGAAACTATAGTTACAAAAGTATAATGTAGTCAATTAAAGAAAATAATTGCAGAAATACAGTTCTTTGATGTATTTTGAAATTTCACAAGCTGCTTGAATATTTATATATGATCTCTATGATCTCTATCAGGGGTCTCCAACCTTGGCAACTTTAAGACTTGTGGACTTCAATTCCCAGAGTTCCTCAGCCAGCAAAACTGGGAGTTGAAGTCCACAAGTCTTAAAGTTGCCAAGGTTGGAGACCCCTGATCTATATAGCTTAGTGACTGTAAAGTCTTTGGTTCAACCTCAGGTTTCCTTTGAATGTAACAAGTGACCTGAAAAAGTATTTGTAGAGAACCCTTTTCAATATACCACACTAAAGATACATCTAAGTATTTAACTTATTTTAATTATGTTTAATAAAAAATATTTTCTCTTGATTTTATCTGTTTTTTTACCTTCCTTCCATGGCTCATTCTGCAGCAAGGATATGACAAGAATATGATGGGATCTTTAACAGGAAGCACTTTCAGGACTTTGTCTTCCAGATTCTAAGAGACTTTGCATATTTGGATTGCAGGTAAATGATTATATCTGCTTTTTCAAAGTTAGAAAAAAAAGTCATATTTCCTACAGTTCAAACCATAATTATAGCAATATAAGAACAATTTCAAATGTTAGATATGGGGCTGCACTTTCTCTGAAAAGGAACTGATTTTAAATTTGGTCACTACGATACTGGTACAGAGGACATGGACTATGTATATCAGAGTTGTGGAAACCACACCCCTTAACAAACCATTGGTTTGCTTAACAACTATGGTGTTCACTTAACAACCCCTGAGAGTGCATTAGGACTGTCACAAAAAAGGCGTAAAATTGGCAGAGGTGGTATTCACTTACCTTCACTACCGGTTTACAAATGTGAGCGCGCATGTGCAGAGCATCAAAAACGGGACGTGATGATGTCAGGGCGGGTGGGTGGAGCTTCCCTCAGCTGCTGCTACTGATTTGCTCAAACTGGATAGAACCGGCTGAATACCACCACTGAAAATTGGGTCAATATTGTCTGTGAGTTGATGTACAATGGTCATGAGTTACAACCATGATGGGAAGACGCCATTATGGTCATAACTTGAGAACTACCTGTACCTAGCAGCATTTTTTTTTTTTGGTAACTCCCAGAGTTCTTATAGTGAGTAGGCCCAAAGTGGGAAAATTTAAAAGACAAAGTAGATACTTTAAGCCTTTCAATTGCTTAAGGCACCCATATAATCCTTAGAAAATTCTGACACTGTGTCTCCAAATCCTCCCTGATAACTCCTGGCATGCCAGGCAAAGCCTGATGCAGCCCTTAAGCCATTAGAAGTTGCACGCCCCTACTATAGACTAATTTTGTATTAACTCCCACATTGTTTCCAAATCTAATTAACATATTTTCTCTATAAATCCCAATATTATTTTCTCCTGGAATAATTTAATGGCTACCTGATCCCACACACTCCTATCTCTGTTACCGCTTTTTAAGGCGGTCTTCTTGGTCTTAAGAATGGGTGGCAATGTAGGACAAGGACCCTTTTGTGGGACAGTGGCACTAAAAGTCTGGTACTTTCTTTCTGAAGCCTCCAAAGGACTTTTTGTTTCTCTTCTTTGAACTGATTTCCACATTACTTCTTTCTCAAACCTTTTAATAAGACATAGGCTATAATATTTCATTATTATATCATTAACGGTGATACAACATCTTTCAGAAAAATTGTGTCAATCCTTTACATAAATGTTCAATTTAAATCCTAATATATATAAGCCCAATATTTAGCTACCGCATATGTACAAAAGGTGCATAAATGTATGACTTTTATGCACAACTATAAGGAATAAGCAGAATAGGATACAGCCTTATTAGCAGACAAAAACTACTCCGGTTTCTATTGGCAGAGTTTTCATAATTGCAACATTTAACTGCAAAACATATAAGAAGCAACTCTATACAAAACTCAGTTTCAAACAGGAGATAGATAACAAAACATCATTACTAGCATATTGTGTCAAAAATTGTAAAATTGCAAATAAAATTGCAGATCCTAACAATGCAAAGCTTGATCTGCCCAGAAAATATAAATGAATTGATTATATAGAAGATTGATATTGAATACAAACCTATTCTTAATGGGATGGAAGTAACGGTAAGAAGCTGATTGGAAGCATAAAAGGAGGAGAATAACTGGATACTTGGCTATCGATAATTTGGCATGAGCAGCTTGGTTCTACTGCAAGGGTGGTAGCTGCCAGATAAGGTCCCCAATTGGATGAGTTTCAATTTCCTTTTTAGCCACTAGCATCCCCCCCCACAAATATACAGAATGAAATTTCCTGCAGTAGAAAATGGAGCTGAATATGTGATTTAAGCAACCAGTAATTATCCCCTCTATTAAAATGTTTAAATAATTTCCCATCCACCAAACATCAAAAGAAAGGAAAAAAATAGCCAAAAATCCTACCATATCAAGATGTCGCCCATCGCTCTGATGGGCAAAAGAATGAGAAAAATAGCATTCTTAGTTGCAAAAAATAAGCAGTGTTTATTTACAATCCCAATATCTAAGGCAAGAGCTAGAGGATAAAATGAGAGTTGTTCCATTGATCCTTACCTCCAAGGTGTTCTAGGATGCATTAAAAGTAGATAATAGATCTCAAGCAATCAGTGTGGGAGTGTGGGGACCTTTGAAATGATTATATTTGAAAATATTTTCCTTTTCTTTTTCAGAGCATGTAACTGGTTCCTGTCTGGAGTCTTCAATCCTCAAGGAATTAGTTAGGATGTTAAAAGACTTACAGTATTTTGAAAGTTCAACTAAGTTGTAAAATTACGAATGAAAATTGTATTGTCTGATATAAGTATCTTAAAATGTTTTAATGAATATTTTAAATATATTTTTCTCTTCTGTTAAATTGGGAGAGTGGTTCTTAATGTTATGTATAAGCCAATTTACCAAAAATTGGGATTTATCATTTTGAATGACATAACAATTGAGACAT
Organism: Arizona elegans; assembly: GCA_022577455.1. Taxonomy (NCBI): domain Eukaryota; kingdom Metazoa; phylum Chordata; class Lepidosauria; order Squamata; family Colubridae; genus Arizona; species Arizona elegans. The sequence goes on from JAKOOJ010000002.1 coordinate 170,528,905, forward strand.
CTATTTCCCTAAGCAATGTCAAGTCAATATATTAGGAAATGCTAGGGAAATAGTGCCTAACTGCAGCTTAATTCATTAAAAAAAAGCATGATTTTTTTTATAAGTGTGTACATTTTTAGATAGCATTTGGGTAGACAGACTACTCCTAATTTTGGATCTCTAGATATTGCTGGATGACCATTCTCATCATCATCATCATCATCATCATCATCATCATCATCATGATCAGTAAAACTGCTTTGAATGATGAGGGCCCTTGGGCTATTTGGGAATATTTTCCATAGAGTTCAGTGGGATTTACTGCAATATAAATGCCTATAGAATGGCATCCTAAGGCCATTTTTGTACAGCCATAGGTCTAGCAGTATATCTTACTGGTAAACATCAGATAGCATTTTTATTCACTCCCATTTCAACTAATTTCTGTAAAATTAATAACACCTAACATGTTTATTTCATTTTCAATAGCGATTATACATATATTTAGTGATATATTATTCCTTTTTATTGCTGAATTTCCATTCACTCAATGCCTCAATAAGGGAACCCTCCATTAGTATTGTCATTACAACCACCATATTTCCGAGAAGTATAATATCCAAACTAGAGAATACCAGATAGAGGAAGCCTGTCCAAATTTTGTTTTCATGGGTTCTCTTCTGCATTCATTCATTTCTCTGCTTTGCTTTCATATTTCCCGATTATTGCTAGTCTTTTTTTCCTGTAGATCATTTAGATGTCAAGAAGCAAATTCACATAGGAGAAGTTTTTCCTGAAGAGTTTCTTAATCTTTGTTTTTGTACTATATATGAACAGAGTTCCTTCTACAGTTTTAGAAAAAAAACAAACCTAGAATTCTCAAGATAATACCTTACTATATTTATCCATAACTACAGACTTCTGTATGATTCTCAGGTAGTGTGTCTCACAAAAATGTATCTTTCCTTTTTAAAAAATAAACTTGTGCCTGAATGTGCCTGCCAAGATTATAAACTCAGAAAGAAGTTAAGAGAGGTTTAACAGATTAACAGATTAACAGAGTTGGAAAGGACTTTATAGGTCATCTAGTCCAACCCCCCGCTCAAGCACGAGACCCTATACCATTTCTGACAAATGGCAGTCCAATCTTTTCTTGAAAGTCTCAAGTGATGAAACTCCCACAACTTCCGAAGGCAAGCTGTTCCATTGGTTGATTGTTCTCACTGTCAGAAAGTTCCTCCTCATTTCTAGGTTGAATCTCTCCTTGGTCAGTTTCCATCCATTATTCCTTGTCTGGCCTTCAGGTACTTTGGAAAACAGTTTGACCCCCTCCTCAAATATTGGAACACTGCTATCATGTCTCCCCTGGTCCTTCTCTTCACTAGACTAGCCATGCCCAGTTCATGTAACTGTTCTTCATATATTTTAGTCTCCAGTCCCCTAATCATCCTGGTTGCTCTCCTCTGCACTTTTTCTAGAGTCTCAACATCTTTTTTATAGTGTGATGACCAAACCTGGATGCTGTACCCTAGTTGTGGTCTTACTAGGGCTTTATAGAATGGTATTAGTACCTCACTTGATCTTGGTTATATCCCTCTGTTAATGCAATTTAAGATTGCATTGGCTTTTTTAGCTGCCGCTGCACACTGCTGGCTCATATTTAGCTGATTGTCCACTAAGACTCCAAGATCCCTCTCACAGTCACTGCTATTAAATCTGGTTTCCTTCAGTTTATATGTGTGCTTTTGGTTTTTCTTACCTAAGTTTACTTTTCTCTACACTGAATTTCATTTTGTTAGATAGGGCCCAGTGTTCAAGTCTTTCAAGATCCATCTGGATCTTGAGCCTATTTTCTAGAGTGTAAGCTATTCCTGCCAATTTAGTATCATCTGCAAATTTGGTGAGTTCCCTTTCTATTCCCTCATCTAAGTTGTTTATGAAGATATTGAAGAGTACTGGGCCTCAGATGGAACCTTGTGGCACCCCACTGCTTACTTCTCTCCATGTAGACTTAGATCCATTAAGGACTACTCGTTGAGTACGGTTTGTCAGCCAGTTGCGAATCCATCCGGTGGTGAAGCTATCTATCCCACTTTTTTCTAGCTTACAAAGAAGTAGATTGTGGTCTACTTTGTTGAATGCCTTGCTGAAGTCTAAGTATATTATGTCAACAGTATTTCACTGGTCTACTAATTTAGTCACTACATTGAAGAATGAAATAAGATTGGTTTGGCATGATCTGTTTTTAACAAACCCATGCTGACTGCTAGTTATTACTTTACTCATTTCTAGGAGTTGGCAGATCTGTTTTTTTATTATCTTTTCCAGTATCTTCCTGAGTATTGATGTTAGGCTGATTGGTCTGTAGTTTCCTGGGTCTGTTTTTTTTCCCCTTTTTTGAAGATTGGAAACCACATCAGCTCTTTTCCAGTCCTCTGGTAGTTCCCCTGTGCTCCAGGATTTTTGAAAGATGAGGTGCAATGGTTCTGAGATGACATCTGCCAGTTCCTTTAGAACTCTGGGATGTAATCCATCAGATCCTGGTGATTTGTATTCCTCAAGATCAGACAGGTGTTCTCTTACTATTTTTTTGCTTATTTTAACTTTTATTTCCAGGCTGTTTTTTACCGTTATGTTTTTGGTAGTTTCGGCTATAGTTTCTTTTTGCATGATCTTATCTTTTCAGTGTCTTAAATGGAAGCCTAATGAAATTATGTTTTAATAAGTTATTAGACAAATGGACAAGATTTTGTTACATTGCAATATTTCCATTAGTTCATCTTGCCCAAATAACAGTGGATATGGAAGGAAAATGGTTGCATTTCTTTTAGTTTTTAATAATGCAACTATTAGGAATGTCCTATGTTTTCCAAATAATATTTCAGTCTTTCATCCTCATGAAGACATTCCATAAGAGATAAAGAGATAATGCATAATCCAGTGATATGATATTATTGTCCTATGCCTTGTTGTTGTAAATCTTTATTCAGAAATGAATGTAAGAACATTAATACGTATTTCCCCAAAAATAAGACCCTGTCTTATATTTTTCTGAACCCAGAAATAAGCACTTGGCTTTATTGCCATGTGCTCAAAAGCCTGATTGGGCTTATTATCAGGGCATGTCTTATTTTGGGGAAAACAGGGTAGAGCCCTACCTACCCTGTTAGTTTGCTATTCTTATACTGGCCTATCAGATATTGATTGGAACCCCACAATTGGGACATGAGCCCAAGACTGCCATTTTATAAATGTTCTTCAGCAGTTGATATATAAAAGTACTGTGATACTTAAAATAACGCATAAGCTTTATGACTAGCTGTTGTTCATAACCTTTTATTTGTTATATTTATGAATTTAAGATAGCAGATTCTGTAGTTTCTCTGTATGCTGCTTTCTTTTATTTCTTGGGATTTTCCACAATTCAGCATACAATAATTTTCCTTATCAAAGCAACTTAAAATAACTGAAAAGGATATTAGAATTCAGTGAACTTCAACTCAGGAAAATAAGTTAACCTTATCCAGAGCATTTTCTGCTAAGTCACTTCTAGAAAAGCCTCTTTGGAGGGAAAAGGAGTTCTCCTGAACAATACAGGATGGAGCAGAGGAGTTATTAGAAAACTGAACTTTGTCCAAATTTTAAAAAGCTAAAGAAATGCATTCTGAATAGAAAGCTGGAGCAAAGCACACAGTGATGAAGTTTGGGAAAGGAAGATCAGGTGATGAGAAGGCTGCTAAGTTGAGAGGAAGGAGACTGAGATAGGTATAAAAATGGATAAATAATGGTGTCTTGGAACTGCAAAGGTGAAGGATGGGAAAATTTACATGTCGGTTTGAAATAACCAATTAAATCTTTTGACAGCAGATATCTGTGTTGACTGTATTCAGTTTTAATGAGATCAATCAACAGTAATTACTTACATTGATACAAATAACCAGCACCAAATTTAGAGACCCAGGTTCCTTAGGGGCCATGGAGTGAATATGACTACTACAACAACAACTCTTGAAATAAGAACTACCCAAATGTATAATGTTGTTTTAGCAGATCCTGGAAAATTTAAATGGTGGTGCTGAAGGTTGTCTCAAAGCACAGTGAGGTGTCCTGGATCATGTCTGAGGCAATGCTGGTTTTGGTAAGGAATGACAGCACTTCATGTCAATGAACTGATAATAGGCCTCCTGGCACTTTCTTATATATGAACATACAACTAGATATCCACACATCAGATTGGTCAACAAAGTTCTAAATAACATTATTTAGAAACCCTAACAACATTAAGAATAATATTGGGATCTAAAATTGATTTGCAACTTGATTAATTTGATTAATTTGATTCTTTTAGTGAAATGATGAAATTAGTAGGAACTATCAACTTGCTACTTCTAGAACAAATTTGATAGTTTTTTAATTCATACGATAAGACATATTACATCACCAACTGCAATATTTAGGACAACCTTCCATGATGGCTTAATTAATTCTGTAACGTATAGTGAAAAGAATTTGAAGAGTATGAGGAAGGGGCTTGATACACAGAAACAATTATATCAAAAGCTTTATTTTGTACTGAGTCTTTTTCCCACTTTTGTATGCAGTTAAAAACATACATCTGGTGTATAAGTAATTTGTGACTGGGCAAAATTGTTTATGGAGACAGACCAAACATAACCTTTGGCCTGGCTGCATAAAAGCCAAATGTAAGAAGCAATAATGGCATAGGATTTGACTAATTGTAAATAAATTAGTTGTTGTTATAGTTTCAACATAGAAAAAGCACCTATTTTTCTCAACAGGGCTTGCTTTGTTTTAAGCCTTGTAAAAAGCCAATAAAATGATGTATTGAATGTCCAGTGCATCATTTCAGAAGACTTGTGTACACAAGCAAAATTTTTGCTAGCATTATTTTTAGTTGTAATATTAGCAGTCCTTTTTCTAACATCTATGCAAAGCTGTAAAATATATGTGCAAGAATCCCATACTACCATTGTTGTTTTTTCTGTACTATATGTGTATTTGCTTCATTGGAACATCTAAAGTTAATAAAGTACTGAAAGTCTCTTAATTTTTCATTTTGACTGTTTCTTACTTCTGCCATGAAATATATAGATAAATAAAACACTTTGTGTATGTAATATTTTGTTTAAAAAATTTATTTTAATATGAACAGCATCCAATTTTTATTAAAATCCAATATATGTCTGCAAAGTCAATGAGAAAATGAGAAACAAATATTGGTCCTTTCATCAGAAGAACATTTTACAAGAAATCTCCACATAATTTTCTTCTATCATTACCCATTACCCTAATTTCTTATATTAAATCAATCTAGTTCAGGTTTATCAAAGTAATTTGTTCAGCAGGTTTGCATTAACTAATATTCTGTCAAATTTTTAACTAAATCTCTACAGCAGGATACTTCCATATTTTGAATTTGGAGATAAATCCTAATCTTTTTCATGAAATTCTGTAGTATTGGAGGATAGTTTCTATAGTCACCAAATGACCACATGGTCATAAAGCACTAATTAACAGCAAAATCCTTCTACCCCACCTTTTCTTCTGTCCCAGCCAGGATGCTCCTGACTATCTAAACTAAGTGAGCTCTATCCCAAGCAAAATGCTGGGCTACTGTCATCTCCCATTAGTAATTTTCTATGACTGTTTATGATACCTAAATCTGTTTGTACCCATATTATAGAGGTTGCCACTTTGCACTTGCTAGAGTTTAATTTTTTTAAATAGAACTTTCTCATTCGTATCCATGTCAAAGTGTTCCAAAAACATATAATCCATTCTCTAAAGGTTGTGGACTTGACCTGGACTACATCAGTGATGTTCATACTGTTGATTCTGTTAAGAAAAGTTTAAGTGATGGCATGAAGAAGATAGACTACACATTGCATCCTGACTCATTATTTTAGTTTATGAAGGAATTTTATTGACGGTTGTCAAGTTTGTGCCTAGAAAATGAGAGCTCACCTTGAAATATATGATTTAATTGAAATATATGATTCAATTTCATCCAACTGCCTATATTTCTTGCTATAATATATCATTTGTTTTTTACTTAGCACATTACGTGCATCTAACTATATGAATTGCAAACCATGGTTTATGCATGAGCATCTTCTGCAAATCCAGCCAGTTAAATGTTTATTCAATAATGCTGGTTCATAGCACTTTTCAAACCAAGGTTCACTTTTGGCTTTAGAATAGCATTCAAGAGGCTGAACTCTAGAAAAATTGATGGGACCATCATAAAGAAGGAGATGAGTCTAGGAATAAGCTTTATTTGAATTAATGTTATTCAATAAAATTCAATAAAATTATTATCTATGTATGTAATGTTTTCCCCTTTGATTAATTTAAATATTACAGATTAATTGTACAGTAACTTTTGCAGATACTTTGGGGTTGAATCCTAGGATTTGAGAGTCAGTATGAATTTCTGGGCCTCAGATTGCCCATCTATGTTTTAAAGTATGGCTAAACCAATCATGGCTTAGCACAATGCATTGCCCCAAATATCCCAGTTAAGAAATGGGAACTACTGGCCTACCAATTTCTGTAATTTCTTAGGATTGATGCAGCCTAGAACTGTGATTTCTTTTTTTGGCAGCTGCAGCAGACTGCTGACTCATACTTAAGTGGTGATCCACTAGGACACCTAGATCCCTTTCACAGTTAGTACTGTTGAGCCAGGTACCTCCTACTCTATACCTATGCATTTGATTTTTCGTGCGCAAGTATATGATCTTACTTCTCTCAACACAGAAGTGCATCTTATTGGTTGGGGCCCAATGTTCAAGTCTGTCAAGATCCTTCTGAATCTTGAGTCTATCTTCCAAAGGGTTGGCAGTTCCACCCATATGGTATCATCTGCAAATTTAATTAGTTCCTATGTAAGCTCCTTACCACTGCTTTTTGTTTCAAGAATCTAATTCTGGTTGTATGCTGGATCAACTTCTCACCAGAAGGTATTCATTTTTCATAGACTAAAGGCTTAAATCCAACTTTGTCTGTTCTTTTGGATATATTCAAACATTATGCGAAGCTGTTTCTTGTGTGACACGGTACTACTCAGAAAAGGGGAATGCCCTGGATTAAGAGAATTGTAAATATTAATTGTGCACATACATTTGATAGGGAGCGGTGTCAGGATTTTAGATATACAGTGATAAGAAAGTGCTGTGTTAGCATCTTTTGGAAATATTTCTTATTTTTCTTACCAAACTGGCTTACAGACAACAGTTGCTTGTGGAGACATGACAAGGAACATAGATATATATATGTAAATATAAATTATTGCATGACATGAAGAGTTTACCATTCCTATCAGCTGCCTGGCATTTGCTCTAGATTGCATCTGGTTTCACTCCAAGGAAGGGATAATTAGATTGATGCTACAGCAAAGCTTGGAACCTGTAACTGCATGCATTTTGTGACAATGCAAATCCCAGGAGATAGTCATAATTTTAGTGTGTGTGAATGTAAGAAAGAGTGTCAGGCAATTTTTTTGTGTTAAGAGTCCTGCTTCCTGGCTCTATAAACATCCGTGGTTACAATTGTATTTGGTTCCATATATATTTATTTCATATTGTTTTAATTGTTTTTAATTTGTTTTTATGTTCTATGATGTATACTGTTCAGAGTCACTTGTTGAGATGGTCATCTATAAAAATCAAACAACTAAATATATTCATATTTTTTTCATATGAGAGTCCTGTACTAAGAAAATACAATAGAAATCTTAGCAAATTAGTTCACTGCCCTGCAGGAAATAAAATAAAACAGAATTGATTTTCATCTTCTTTGCTGTTACAGATTATATCATCCACCCATCCACCCCCACACACTTCATATACAACTATAGGTATTGTTTTTAAGAAGGCATTACAAAGTTAGCCCTATAATTTAGCAGTGGGATTTGTTTTCTCACTTCATTGTGTGTGTGTGTATGTGTGTGTGTGTGTGTGTGTGTGTGTGTGTGAGAGAGAGAGAGAGAGAGAGAGAGAGAGAGAGAGAGAGAGAGAGAGAGAGGGAGGGGGGAGCATGACATGGCTAACTCACTACAGCCATCTCACCATGGCCATTTCCCTGAGGCCAACTTACCATGGCTATCTCGTCATGGCCAAATTGCCACAGGACAACTTGCCATGGCCAACGTGCTGCGGGATAACTCAATAAAATAAATGTTATCCGCCACTGGTTTTTTTTTATTTTATTTCCATTGACAAAAATGGAAATAATGGAGAAGATACAGTGGTGGATAACATTTATTCCATTGAGCTATCCCACTTGGATTATCCTATAGCAAGTTGTCCCATGGCAAATTGGCCATGGTGAGTTGGCCATGGCAGGATGGCTGCACCAAGTTGGCCATGGTGAGTTGTCCTAGACCATGGGGGGGGCAGGAGTTGCTGAAGCTGTAGCCCCTTGGATTCTGTCTGAATGCTGTATTCACTGTATTCCCACCCTACCATCCATAGAAGAAAGCCCACTTACTAGTGTTGATATATTTACTATTCACTCATCAGGCCAATGATCCTTGGCTCAAGTAACAAAATGACAGGCATTCATCCAAGGTGAGAATATTTTTGCATCATATATAGGAAGACACAAAATTTGAAAGTAGAATTTACCAAATTAGTCAATCTTGGAATCATGGTATCATTGAATTGGAAGGACCTCCCCCCCATACCCGCATATACACACATTCATTTTTTCTTTTTATATTACCAAGCTAAATAAAAATGCCTGCTTTAAAAGAGGAATACTTCCTTCTATCATAACTTAGCTTTAATTCTTCCTCCAGATAATGAGATATTATTAACTGGTTTAAGCAATAGACATGGAAGTTTTTATCTTTTCCCAGTGCACTTAGCATGGACAATATGTGAAATTCCAGATGTTATTGAATGGTGACTCCCATTATTATTGCTGCACACACTGATGAAAACCAGAATTCATGACCTTGTGGACTTGTGCTGCCTTGCTCCCCACACACACATATGCACCTACAGTAAGATGTCTATAGGTGTTTATTCAAACAGTTCTCAGAAGCATCCCTTGTGCAGGTCCAGATTCCAAGTTCCGCATGGCAAGAGTCCCTGGGCAACCAAGTCCAATGGGCACAAACAAAGTCCAGGAAAGCAGTCCATGATTCAAACTGTCAGGATACACGGCACAAGTACACCAGGCACAAAACTGGGCATGTTACTCCAACTCTTCCGGGTGGGATTAAGTAGGCAATGCTGTTGCAGTCCTTCATGAGAGGTGAGGTTGCTTCCTCATGAGTAGTCTAGCTGACTGGCATTGTGCCTGTTGTCTCTATGCTCTGTGTGACCTTGCTAATAGGCAGCAGTTGCTCCCATTCCTAGCCTGGAGCCTCCTGTCCAACTTGCTGCAGCTGTGGCTCACCTCACTCAACCTCAGCCTGTTGCTCAACCGATTGACCCAGCTGAGGCTGCTCTATCAGGTAGCACTCTCTAAGTCCCAATCCTGACCATTACTTGGCTCCACAGTTTTCCTCTCCAGACTCAAGTTCATCCTCCTCTTCTGAACTCAAGTCTGGAGATGGGTCTGATGGTGGATCCATGGCAGGGCCATATGTTACCCATTCCTCGTACTAAAATAATATAGTGATAATAATATAATAATAACCTCTTCAAGCTTGTTAAACTACAGTTTAAACCACATTTTATGTAAGTGAGTGTAAGGATAATAATGGATAATACGTCTGATTTATATTGTAAAGATTTTTCCTCAGCCATGATTTTTTTAATATCTTAATGGAATTAAATTCATTTTAGTTTCAACTTCCCTCAACTTCTATCCCATTGTTTAGAAATATTGCTACACACAGTCTGTAATGAGTCCTTTAAACTTTGATCTATTCATTCAGCTATCCAGTTCTAGGAAATCCAGTAAGATTTAAATAGTACACTAATAAGATAGTACTTGGAATAAAGTCATACAGTTTGGTTGACATATTGCAATATCTAACTGGACATCTATATCAGGAGTCCCCAATCCCTGGTCTTTGGCTCAGTACAGGGCCACAGTCCAATGGGCTCCGAGGTGGGTTTCAGCAGGTTCTGACCAGTTCTGGAGAACCGCTAGCGGAAGTTTTGAGTAGCTTGGAGAACCGGTAGTAAAAATTCTGACTGGCCCTGCCCCCATCTATTCTCTGCCTCCCAAGTTTATTTATTTATTTATTGGTTTGATTTATATGCCGCCCTTCTCCGGAGACTCAGGGCAGCTTACAATGCATTAAGCAATAGCCTTCATACTTTTGTATACACCTGCTTAGTAGGGCTTTCACCTCCCCCAAGTGGTGTTCTTTTTTATACAAAGTCAGCTTATTGCCCCCACAAACCGGGTCCTCATTTTACCTACCTCGAAAGGATGGAAGGCTGAGTCAACCTTGAGCCTAAGATTTGAACTTGCAGTAATTGCAGGCAGCTGGTGTTACTTAAGAGTGCTTTAGTCTGCTGCACCACCAAGGCTCCACCAAGTCCCAGATGATCAGGAGGAAATGGGGATTTTGCAGTATCCTTCCCCTGGATTTTACAGTACTGATTTTACAATATCCTTCCCCTGCCACACCCACCAATCCACATCCACAGAACCAGTAGTAAAAAATTTTGAAACCCACCACTGATTGGACTGTGCAAGTAGAGGGCAAGCACATGAAGTTCCATTTGTGCATGTGTGCACAAAACCATCCCATCCCTCCCCACTGCACTTGCTGGTCTGCAGAGCTGGAAAGGTTGGGGACTGCTGGATTACATGGCACCTTTTATTATATAAAGGGTCAGCTATGAAAGGAAAGGTGTGGTGATTTGAGGATATGACATACAAGTTACAACTGTCAGTCACAAACCAGGAAATATATAAAAAATCATTGCCGGCAGTCCTGGCAAATGTTAAGGCCCCTAATGTGTTATATTCCACAGTGCTAGCTTTAGTGACTATCTACCATGATAGTTTTTAAATTTCAAACATATTGGGAATAAATTCCAATAAAGAGATTCATAATACCCATATTTGCATTGAAGTGAGGACTTATTCAGGGAGAAAACATGTATGAAATGCAACATTTTGGGTTTGCATATACAAGCCTTAAGAATAAAAAATAAACAAAAGAGTTTTGGGTTGGATGTTGTCTAAGACCTTGAGAAGAACTAGTTGTAAAAATGTAGGAATGGTGAAGTCTGCAATCAAAAAGTGACAAAACTGCACACCAGTGACATGATATGGCTCAGTATTTGCAAAGCAGGGTTGATAACAGCAACACAAAAATATTTGCTTAACACAGCGGTTCTCAACCTGGGGGTCGCGACCCCTTTGGGGGTCGAACAGACATTTCACAGGGGTCGCCAAAGCCCTCTCTCGCCCCCCCCATTCCTTCACTCACCCTCACTCTCTGTTCTGTTGGATCGCCGGCCGTTTGCTTACCTTGCCCACTCCCAATCTATTGCTGCCTCCTGAGTCCCAGGTGATGGCTAGAGGGAAAAAAACTGTTTAAATTCTTGAATTTAAACAGCTTCAAAGCCCGCCCCTTGCCCCTCCCCTCCGCATCACTATTTATTGCCAATAAATAGTGGTGGGTGAGGGGCGGGCGAGCCAGCAATTTAACAAATGGTTTGGTGTTTTTTTGTAATTTTATTGGCCCGCGGAGCTTCAGCATAGGCTAATTAGCCCTTGATTAGATCGGCTCCCGACTCTCAGCTGATTTGCTCTCAGCTGTTTTGCTCAGGGCTCTGCTGCTTGCTGGAGCAGATTTTTTTTCCCCTAGCTATGCTGAAAAACGAAACTGAAAGTAAATCAGGCTGTTGGCTTTGCTGTTCTGCAACGTTGGAAAATTAGGTAGGCAGATTTCTTTTCTTTTTCCTCACCAAAAAAGTAGGTGCAAACAATGGGAAATTTAGGGCAAAAGAGGAGAGTTCAAGATTTTAAAACACAAAAGAAAAAAAGCTCTATTTAACTAGGGAGTTGTAATAATTGAGATACTATTAATTGTATATTGTGTTGAAAGCAGAAATGGTTAAGTTGTGGTTTGGAGGAATATATGGTGGAAATGATTTGGTTTATTATTATTGGTAAATATAATTAATTGATTTGTAAGAAATTGGATTGCATGGAAATAATTGGAATATTCATGTTCATATTGATTATTATACAAAAAAGGTAGTTATATAACTAATTGATTTATATTAAAATGTTGAATTTATATTAAACAACTGTAATATTACATAATTAACCAATGTGCGGATGGATATAAAAATAGATGACAATGGGAAGGGGTATAATATAGAATAGAAGGGAAAAATTGAATTTGATTAAGATTAGAGATGAGGATGAAGGGTAATATTGGTTTTTTAAAAAAATAGATGAGGAATAAATATGACAAAAAGGAAATATAGAAATTGTAAATTTAATTGAAATGACTAAACACTGTTTAAATTTGTGAACCGGCCAAATACTCTGTTCAAAGAAAATACATTGTATGTTTGTATGTGTGTTTCTAATTATTGTTATTTATTCATATTTGTTCTCTTTTATTCTTTAAGTTTAACAATTCATTCTTTATCTTAATATCTTTATATTTGTTTGGGGTTGGCTTTCTTCCCTTTCATCTTTTTTATTGTACAGCAATCTTTCTCCTCAAACCTACCACCTCTCTCTTTTCTTTCCTTCTTACTTTCTCTTCCTCTCCCTCTTCTTCTCCTCCCTATTTCCTCTTCCTTTCTTCTTCTCCTCCTCTCTTCCTCCCTCTCTTACCCTCACTCCTACTCTAATTTCCCTTCCCTTCCTTCATCCCTCTCTATTGCTGTATCCTTTTATGCATATGGACTACTCAGAGGGCCGAAAAAGTTATTTCTGACTGGTCCTCGCATTTTGACCAGTCCTCAAACTTACGACTGTCCTCACATTTTACGTTTTTGCCCTATCTTGTCACCATGGTGAAGAGAAGCAGTTGTGAAATGAGTGACATGGTTGTTAAGAATGCTGCACGGGCATAAATATGAGGATGATCATAAGTGTGAGGACCAGTCAAAAGTGCGAGGACCTGTCAGAAATGACTTTTTTCAGCTCTCTGAGTAGTCCCTATACACATAGCCAAGGCCACCCGGTCACATGACCAGCTAGCCACGCCCACCCAGTCACATGATCTCCAAGCCATGCCCACAAAATAAGCCATGCCCACAGAACCGGTAGTAAAAAAATTTAGAACCCACCCCTGGTTGGGGGGTCACCACAACATGAGGAACTGTATTAAAGGGTCACGGCATAAGTCATGAGTATTCTTTAGAGATGCTGACCAAAAAGCAATACAGCTATGTTTATAAAAGGGACAAGAATTAGAAATTACTCTGTGGACTTTTCATTTTGATCTGAATTATTAACAAGCTGTAACAAGATTTTAATACACATTTATAAGCTTGACTAAGATAAGGCATGCTCTAACAATGGAAGGGAATTTTCCGCGGATCATAAACAGACATCAAAAGAGCTGCATACTGTAGAAATGCTTTATTTCTGTATATTATGCCAACAATAGTGAGAGTTCTGTACCTCTTCTGCAAAATTTTTACAAAATACCAAACTTTAGAAAAACTTTGTGCAATTGCTGACATATCTCATGTTAAGCCCCCTTCTTCAATGAAATTAGGTCATTGTAACTACAGCTATTTATTGTCTTTCTATGGGCAAAAATTTATTTTTTAACCTCAAGTCCCAATACATTGCATTGTTTGCACAATTATGAATATGTCTGGGTTTTTCAGGTAGAAAATATGACCTAAATTTGTGTGACAGCAAAATGCTTCAAATAATTTCTAGCACAGTGGGAACCAAAAGAGAAAAAAAGGGTTAAAGAATTATATGGGTGGGACAGATAATTGCTACTACACTCCCCAAAGTGATGACATCATGTGGCGGGATATTGTTGAACAAAAGACACACCTGTGTGGTTTTTTTATGTCCCTGAAACTAGTCCTGTAGAACCCTACAGAAGGTTTAATGATCTTATTGTGGTTAACTGGCATGGGAAAAGGAGAGAGAGAAAAAAAGGAGGGCTTTGCTTAGGCCTTGGCACAGATATAGATCTGGAGTGACTCACAAACTAGGCTTCAATCACACAGAATGTGGGAAAGCAAGGCAAGTGATAGATTGAGGGCTTTAGCATTGATTAAGTCAGCATTTATTCATTTCAGTGGAATTGTGCTTGTTTATACAGGATTAAACCTTAAGTCTGACAATGAAAGGGTATCATAGGAAATACATCAGAAGGCATGATCAAACTATGTTCTTCAGCTCTCCGAAATATACTGAGAGACTTCAATATTCAGCAGTATAACAATTGACATAACTTATTTGTTTCCCTCCTCATTATGGAAAAATTTGCCTGCATACCTTATTGCTTATTTGCAGTAATATACTGAGAGTGTTTAAAATGCCAGATTGATCTTGGAGGTGTGGGGTAACTTGAATTAACATTCATTTTAATTAAGAGATAAGCAGTGCAACTATTCCTGAGGGCTCTTACATTGAAATATTAGGTTTGTGGTTTAAATCCAGAAGGCAACAATTATGAGGTGTCCTTATCTGCTTTGGCTACTGCACCTTCTGGGAAAATGCATGATTTAGTAACATCTTGCCTAAAGTACTATAACATATAAAATATATATAGTATATTATTTAGTATAGTATAGTATAGTATAGTATAGTATAGTATAGTATAGTATAGTATAGTATAGTATAGTATAGTATACTATACCATACCATACTATACTATATAGTATATTTATATATAGTATATTTAGTATTTAGTATATTAACTTTTACCAATTGAAAACCATGCTAGACAAATCATTTGCTATGTGTTGTAAATATTATATAGCACCAATTTTCACCCAAAGCTTCTTGTGTTAGTCATTTTTTATACAGTCCTTAAATTGCATAAGGGCAGGAACTCTAGAAGACTATTTCCCTCATTATGAATCTCTCTATATTATCTAGATACTACTAAAACTCATCATGACCATTAGCTCGATGAAACAGGGCAACAATTTTTGAACCAATTTTTGGGGTTGGTTCAAATGGGCTAACTTATACAATAGGTCCCAAATCCAGGACCTATGACTCCTGAGGGAATTAAATTTGGGAAGTTGTGCCTGCTTCAGATTAATCAATAAACAACCCAAGAAATAAATTGCAAGAAATTACTTAATGTAATGTTACTGCTTCTTCAGGAAGAACATCTATCAGTCTTAACCAGTGGTGGGATTCAAGTAATTTAACAACCGGTTCTCTGCCCTAATGATTTCTTCCAACAACCAGTTTGCCAAACTGCTCAGAAAGTTAACAACAGGTTCTCCCGAAGTGGCTGAATCCCACCACTGGTCTTAACGCCATTCCTAAAATGAAGATATTTATTACATTATTCTTTCCTGATTGATATGCAAGTGGGAAAAAAAACCTAATTTCACGAAGCATCACAAACATACTTACTGAGAAGTCTATACGTACAAAAGAGAAGAAATGAATAATTAAAATAGACAATTTATAGACCTTGATGCCTCTAATTTAGCCTGTGTTACATTTTGCCTAAGATATTACTGTACTTAAATGCATTATTATAAGTTAAACAAGATCAATATTTGATTCATTTGGTTGTAATGTAAAAATACCTTCAGGCTAGTTGAGTTTCAGCATTGACAAGTGTGGTTTTCACTTGTGAGGTTAACTATTAGAGAAGTGTTCTACTGTTGCTGCAGCCTGCAGTCAAATGCAATTCTTCAGCACCGTCTTGCTGCCATATGTACATTGTTACACAAGTGTGGGTAGCACATTGTGGAGAATGTAATGATGCCGCTGATGAATGGATAAAGAACCAGCCAACCCATCATTTGCTGAAAAGAAAAAAGGTGGGTAAAGTTGTTCTTTTTCTGTGATGTTTATTCCTTTGTTATGCCTCTTTTTTAAAAAAAATGTATATTGTCATTCCCTGGGCCTGCATATCAGTGGTGGGCTTCTACTGGTTCGCCCCAGTTCAGGTGAACCGGTAGCAGTGGCAGGGGGAGGCTCTGCTCACCCGCCCAGAGATAATCATGGACGGTCTGTGCATGCATAGAAGGTTCTGTGTATGCGCACGCTCACAGTTCCGAACCGGTAGCGAAGGTAAGTGAAACCCACTGCTGCTGCATATGTATAAAATGAAATAATACTGCTGTTTTTATCTGTTCCTGATTTATGGGAACTTGCTGGGTTTAATTTGATGCCTACATTCACACAGCAAATTTCAGTTCCAACAATATAACAGCATTTGTCTGTGGAGCTTTTGCTGATTTAAGGTTAGATTCAGGGTCTTATTTGTGATTTTAAAGAATTACAGTAGAAAACTAGTGAGTTTTAGGAAAAGGTTGGCAGTAATTTGGGCCCAGCCACTTACTCTGAGGTTTCTCTTTAAGCCTGTCTGTGAATTCATGCCACACCTTCTCCTTGAAAATCTCTGGCCATTTTTGTCATCAGCAACAGCTCCTTATGGGGAGGCAGAGATGATTCAGAGGCACCCTAGAAGACAAAAATCATCATATGAGAAAAATTTGTTTCATGCAGCTCAGGAACAAGCAAAACTTGCCTTGCATTCATCATAAAGAAACCACCAATTTTACTGATTTCACACAGGTTCTTACTTGTCTCTTATACTGTCTTGTTGGAGGTGTGTATGTGGCTGATCCCCTGCAGAAATTCTGTTGTGTCAAGCAACCATATAGATCCCTCACTCTACAGCAGGGATGTGAAACTCAAGGCCCTCAGGCCAGATCCAGCCCACAGGGTGTTTAGATCTGGCCTGCAGGGCGGCCCTGGAAACAGCGAAGGACCAGCCCACAGTGTTGAAATGGAGCTGCAGACAATTGATCCCTCGAGCCCTGCCCAGGCCACCACAGGTGCCCTCGACATGAGTGACGTCGAACTGGCCATGCCCACCTGGCCACACCCACCCAGTCCCCCCAGGTCAAACACAACCCTGATGCGAGGGTTCAAATTGAGTTTGACACTCCTGCTCTACAGTATTTCCTTTGAGGAAAGCAAGAGAGTAACAAATATTAAGCCAAATAAAGACATGAGATGGAAAAGAAAACATATTAATATAATGACATTGAAACTGGTTTGCACAAACCTCATTCTCTGTACCTGATGCAGTTTAAGTTGATAATTATAATCTTTAAAGTCTCTGCAGTTTGAGGGTCCTGGTTGTTTTTAAGACCATATATTTATAGAACATAGAATAATAAAGATGGAAAGGACCTTGGAGATCTTTTAGTCCAATCCCCTGCTCAAGCAGGATATCCTATACAGTTTCACATAAAAGGTTGTCCAGTCTCTTTTTGAAAGCCTCCAGGGGTGGATCACCTATAATTTTTGAAGGCAAGCTGTTCCACTGGTTGATTGATTTCATCATTAGGAATTTTCTCCTTAGTTCTAAGGTTGCTTCTCTCCTTGGTTTCCATCCATTGTTTCTTGTCCAAATTCCAAATAGAAGCTTGTTACCCAAGTCAATGCCTGCCAATATGTGTACCAAAAATTCTTATTTTCCAGCAACTTGGATCTTTGTAATCCCTATTTTCACTACAGTGCATTTGTACTCTTCATACAAACTAATTTCCATAAAAGCACAGTTATTCATGACTGTGGAACCATATACTATTTACCCTTGCCTGTGTTAAAAAGTCCTCCATCAATTTTTCCATCTTTTGTAAATGTTCTAACAAGTTCTACTAATTCATTTATTTTCTCAATCACCATTTTCATTCACCTCATTTTCTGTATTCAATACAATTGCCTTGATCTTTGTCACATTAATTTTCAGACTCATATTCCTTATATGGTCTCTAATATTCACTCCCATTCATTCAGATTCTCAGCCAATGACTCAGGCATGACTCTATTTGTATATATTCACAATCCCGCAATATCACCTTGAGCATTCCTTATCTATTTATACATATTAAACAAGCACAGGACATCACACATTCTTAACTTACTTCCTGCTCAGGGTTGAAGCATTTGCTAAGAATTCTATTCTCAGCAAATGCTTTACTTCCTTTTTATATCACATTTATTTCATCTGGTAACCAACCTTCATATCTGTAAAAAAAAATAAATTAGAAGTTAGATCTATTTACTTTATCATGTTTGCTGTAAAACTACTAGATATGTGGTACAATAAACCTTAGTTCTCACAATCAGAGCAAAAGTCTTAGCTGTGTATCCCCTGCCTGGTATAAAGCTACTTTCCATATTTTGCTTCTTGACAGTCCTCATAGGCTTACAATCAAAATTCTGCCAAACACCATAATAAACACACTTAATAAATTAGTCCCACTGTAGCTTTACATTCACTCTTGAAAGGAAGAACCGTAATTTGTATTTTTCTATTCTGTCAGGCAAATTCTGTCTTTACACAGATGGTAAACAAATCTCACAGCCATTCCATAAGATTATCCATCACTGAGGCCTTCAAATGGCAGCTTTTACTACCAGTAAAATAAAGAAAATGTACACTACATTAGCAGTCTTAATCATACCTATGCATATATAGTATTCCTCGTTAACAGTAAAGAGCATACTGGTCTGTTTGAGCCAGTGGTGGATTGCCCCCAGTTCGGACCGGTTTGCAAGAACTGGTAGTAAAACCGGTGGGAGGCTCCACCCACTGACCAGGAAGTTTTTGCGCATGCGGTCCCACGTGCGTGGTCCCGTTGCAAACCGGTAATAAAGGTAAGTAGAACCCACCCCTGGTTTGAGTACAGTTTGACTAAACTGGCAAAGGCAGAATCAAAACTCAATTTTATCCCACCATTCTGCTAATTTATTCAAGATAGTATAGGAGAAGAAGGGGCAGAGTGTGGGGGCAGAGTCAAGAGAGGAATCAGCCTGGAGTCATTAAATAACAATCCAAGTCCAATCCCAAGAATATATTTTGCACTATTGCTTACATCCCTGTAACTGAGAGATATATGCAGTGTACTGACACATGCTCAATACTAAGTATCATACTATTTACATTAGCATTAATGTAGAATAATCTTTCTCTTTTATATGGATTGTAACAGTAACATGGATCTATTGCAATAGTATATATATTGTAATAGTATTTTTATATAAGCTCATGTGTTTTGTTTTTATAATGTTTTTATTATTTGACAATATTGTTTGGATTTTAGTTGGGCTGAAGTTTTTGCAGTTTGTTTAGGAGTAATGGCAGAGTTATCTATTTCCAATGTGTAAATACACCATCAACAAATATGCCATCTACTGGCATTAATTCTAGATCTGATCATAACTATTTGACACGGTTGGATTCCACAAGTGATTCTATAATCTTTACTGATCTGCTAACAGCAAATTTGTCCTGATTTTGCCAATGAAAGATTATTTTTCTCTGTGAGTAAAAACATATAAACACACATAGCAATGGTGTTCACAGCAAACCACAACAATGCCAAAATAATGCCGAATGCAGGAATGACTTTACATAAAAGCCATAATTATGCCCTTGTTTGTTGCCATCTAATACAAGTACATAAGTCATGACACTGACATAATGATGCCATTTCACATACTCTACCTTTTGCCACCCCCACCCTTGGACATCTATGTTCCTTGATTATGATTTGGAGTAGTGAATCTTTTATGGTTTTGGCTTATGCTTTTTAATGTGTAATAATCTCTCCTAGGTTTGAGAGAATTGTGAGTTTTATTCATAATTCTCACTAATCAAGGAAAAGCCTTTCGACTAGGAAGCCTTCTCAATGGTTTTATGACATCTTGTCAGCTATATTTCAACCCTCTATTGTGTACAAGTGGAATCGAGATATCATCTCCTTCCGTAGGAATTTTCAGCTCTTTCCAGATTGTGCCAATCAAAACTCACACACCCAGCACTTCATGTTCAGGCTTGATCCTAAAGCAGGCAATGACCCAATAGTTTTCATGAATTCTAGGAGAAAGTGTTAGTTATATACAACCGGAGTAAAGAATATGTTGACCCTCTAGATGTTGCTGAGCAATTCATTTGCCTTATTAGCTAGAACTTCAGGAAACTGTCATCCAACACACAGGTTTCCTCTCCTTAATTAGTTTTATTATTCCTGAAAGCAGTTTTGTTCCTCCTTGTATTAATATTTGCATAGCTGTAAGAAGGAAAGGAATTTTAAATAGTGTTTAGATTTTTAAATCACATATGGATCTTGTAAAGAGATGCCAATTATTGTTGTTAAGTAAGGACTACTTACAGTCCAAATATATACCAACTGAAAATATGGAAGACCATAGCACCAGAAAGTACATGTATGTTTAACCATAAATTATAAGAGAAACTAGTGGGTTTGTACGGACATATCAAATGTATTCAGTAATGCCACCTTATAAGGCTTTGAAAAATAGTATTTCACTCTCACTGTCTCACTCTCACCTTTTTATATATTGTTATGCAGAAAAATAAAATAATAAAAAAATTACTGCTGCTACAGTTGCTGCATCTGAAGCCTACATAAGGATAAATGGAGAGTTTTCATATAGGCAATAAATCTTGAGCTGGCTTTTTTAGAGATGCCTGAGCTAGGCACAAAAACTGCACTTCTTGCATTTTGTAGAGTTTCATAAAACAGAGGCAAGAGGCAACATGAAAGTACATGACTCAAAAACTAATCTTTTGACTTTAAATGGTTTCAGTGCAGCCTTTCCTTTACATGGCACTTGGCATTAGTTAAGTGAGCTACTTTTTTCTGATTTGTGATCGGGCAAGGCAATAACTGATTCTGAGAATCAAAATAGTTAATAATCAGGATGTACCAATGCTTCTAAACACAAGTCACAACAAAGCCAATAAGATGGTTCTCACTGAAACAGAAATATAGAATCATAGGGCTGGAAGAGACCTTGGAGATCTTCTAGTCAAACCCCATGCTCAAGGCAGGAGATCTTATACCATCCTGGACAAAGGGATGTCCAGTCTTTTCTTGAAAACTTCCAGTGATTGAGCACCCACAACTTCAGTAGGCAAGCTGTTCCATTGTTTAATTATTCTCACTGTCACAAAATTTCTCTTTAATTCCAGGTTGAATCGCTCTTTAATGAGCTTCCACCCATTGCTTCTTGTCCTGCCCTCTCTTCCCCCTCTTCCTCCTACCCCCTCTTCTCTGTGACCCCTCCTCAGGTACTGGAAGACAGCTGTCATGTCATCCCTAATCTTTCTCTTTGTTAGGCTAGACATACCTAGTTCCCCTAACAGTTCATTCTATGATTTAGCCTCCAGTCCCCTAATTATCTTTGTTGCTCATCTCGGTATTCGTTCTAGAGTCTCGGCATCTTTTTTGTATCATAGTGACCAGAACTAGATACAATATTCCAAGCATGACCTCACTAGTGCAGTATGGAGCACTGCAATCATTTTTTGATCTTGATGCTTCTGATCTTGATGCGTCCTTCTGTTAATGCATCCTAGGACCACTGCGTTGACTTTTTTGGCAGCTGCAACAGACTGCTGGCTCATACTTAAATGGTGGCCCACTAGAACACCTCAAGCTTTGTGTGTCCCTACCCCTCAACTTTGAGATAGCATCCACTTTCTCAGCAGCTTGATCTCACCAATTCAAAAATGTTCTCTAAATAATACCATCTAAATAAAATTATTTTCCAAGGCAGCCAAGGAAAATGCATCATAGAACAAATTAAGCTGGAATTCTCATTCAAATCTCTAATGATCAGACTAATGATCAGTTATATCTTGGACATCATGTGAAGACCCTGTTCCTTTGAGAAGTCCACAGTGTTTGGAAAAGTTAAAAGAAAAAGACAACTGGTAGAAACAAGGTGAAATGAACTGATTACAACAATTGTAAATCCACCATTGAGAGACCTAGGCCAAAATGGAGAAAAATCATTCTGGATATTACTTATGTCTGTTGTTATACTGTGATGACCTAATCAATTAATCATAACTCTTCAGAAATCTATTGGTTTTATTTTATAAGACTGAAGGAAAAATATTTTCAATATAAAGAATTGCCTTTAAACTCCATGATATTTCTTGATAATAAAATTTTAGAAAATTTTGTCCTGGTTGCTTTAATCAGAGAATTGAAGACATTATTTGATATTCTTTATGAGAGTGGTTCTAAAAATATGAATATCTAGATTTATATTTAACTCCCCCAACCCAACATTCATATTATTCATATGGCAACAGATAATTAAAGCAAAAAAGGCTCTACCAGTCGAGAGTAATTCACTGTACAATAAATTCACTTTGATAGAATGATACTAACATAATACAGTTTTGTGCCCTGTTGAACTAAACAGGCAAGAGTATTTTTTTTTAAAAAAAAATAGAGAAATGTTCATCCATAAACCAGGATTACTCACATTAAACTCTAAAAAGAATCAAAATAAGTTAAATTCTTTATTATTGCCTAGATTCCAGTATTTTTAACACACTTAATGATAAGAAATACATTTCCCTCCATCTACCTGGCAGCCTTTCTATCTGGAAACATGAAATATTGCTCTATTAGAGCTTCAGATTGCCTAGGCATACAAAGCTTACTCTACGTCACATTCTGGGCTTTTCTTCCAACCCTGCCTGGATAAGCCAGCTTGTCAGGCATAGCAGGAAAAATGTGAAATTTAACTTAGTTGTAATGTGTGCAATAATTTAGCAACCAGTTCTTAGAAACCAAACGGAACCAGCTATGTAACACACCTGGGAAAATCACTGTGACAAATGTCTGAAACTCATTTAAAATTAGTTTTAATAAAGAAACCTCACTCAGGCTCGTGGTTGGTTTGCTGCACTAAATGAATTCACTTTGATTTTTGTATCAAAGGAGACGATTACCTTCTTAATCAAAGGCATGAATAAGAGCATGCTGCCAGGACTAGTACCTTCTGCATTGCCAATATTTCTGCAAAAGATTCTGAATCTGAAGGACCAGCAACAAGTTCAAAAGGAAAATATAGTCACCAGGACCAGTTTTGAGAACGGTTACTTCCTTCTCTTATAGTGTCCCAATCACTAAAAGCCATTTTCAATTTTTAGTTATCCAGACAACACTGGAATTAAAGCAAATTAACATAACAATAAATACAAAAAGATATACAATAAAAACAGCAACTGTGCCAGAAGCCAAGAGAAAAATGTTAAAGATCCTGCCCAATTTATTAGCGTTTACAGCATCAAACTCGTCTCAAGTAACTAAGTATGATTGTGAATCAGGCACCTTAACCAGGTCAGACCAGTTAGAGTGCAACTATGAATGAATCTTAGTGACTTTATCCACTTGATGCCTAAAATATTCTTAAATATCGTCATTTAATATGTAAGACAAGAAGAGCAACTTTGCAGCAATCAAGGCTGCATTTCTTTTAATTAGTCCCAAGGACTATGATGATCAAAACAATTGTTGCACATAAATTGCAGGGCTCGGTCACTTGTGTTTTGGGAGGGAATTGAAAGAGTTGATTCATTTTGTTACTCTTTTGCTATTTGAGAACAAATACAATTTGGGAAGCTTTTATTTTGAAAAGCAATAAGAGATGCCTTCTTATTTAGCAGTTTAATCTCTGCTTCTCTGGAGAGCACAGCACATAGACAGCATCACACATAGCAGATTCTCAATCTTAACTGTATTACTCTGTATTAGCAATTTATTTTTGAAAATGATTGTACTAGGCCAGGAGGTAGTCTGGACTGGTATTGCTGGATGAAACAGGGCCAGGATCTTGGCATCAACAGGCACAATAGACAGCAAGATGTAATTATGGTAGGGAGAGGTAGAAGCAGATGTCAAAGCTCCACCTTGTGTTAAACAGAGGAAAATGTTTGACAGTAGTTTTTTGCTGCTTTTTTTTTTTTTTTACTTCCAAGTTTTAGTTTGGCTACCAAGGACTAGTTTAGCTGATCTCAAAGCTAAAAAAGGTCAGATTTTGTTAGTACTTGCATACATATTAGTCTGAGACATAAAACAAAACAAAATTTCCCCTACAGGAAAATAGTGGCAACCTGCTTCCATATTTTTTTTTGTGAAGAAAAATTCAAAAACAGCAAAGAAAAATCATAGAGTCATAGGGATGGAAGGGACTTTGGTGGTCTTGTAGTCCAACTCGATGCCCAAGGCAGAAGTCCTTATACCACCCTGGACTGATTGATTGTCCAATATGAAAAGATTGGTTGGCCAATCTTTTCTTGAAAAACCTCCAGCAATAATCACCCACAATTCTGGAAGGCAAGGTGTCCAAATGAATTGGACAGCAAGGCAAGGTTTCCAATTCATTCTCACCGTCAGGGAAATTTCTCGTTATTTCCACAATTCCCACTTATTTCCAGTTTATTTTAATCCATTTAGTCACCAAGAGTTGAACTCAGTTTTTTTCCAATAATTTTATTAAATAATTTTAACAATAGAAAAAGATAAAACAAAGAAAAATTGAAAAGAAAAGTAGAAAAATTGAAAGTGCAAAAAGAAAGAAAAAAGAAAGAAAAGAATAATTAAGAGACTTTCAATCTTCTTTACAGCAAGTGTATGCAAACGTGGTAATTTCCCATCCCCTTAAAGTTAAAATATATAGATCACTTCTTCTATCATGTTAGATTTAGTTATCTTTCAAAAACTAATTTTTGTCCTTTATTTTGCTCATTTAACCTTTATTATGCAAATAGCACCATTTAATGCACGTTCTTTCACATTCAGGTGAAAAATGTAGAAATTGAATTATCTTTTTAAAATAAACATATATACCACTTTTCAAATTTGCCCTTTATTTGTTCTCAAGAAAATTTGGTCACTGTTAGTATATGCTATCAGAAATCATTTTTGGAATATTCTAATATGGTTTTAAGTGCTTACTTCCAAGCAATGCAAAAATCATACTGCATATCTGCAATGCTATTCCAACTGATTGTACATTGGACCCAAGTCAGTGCCTCCTACATCTGAAAAGTTGTCAAGAAAGAAAGAGTATAAATTTGTAATATAATGCTGGTGATGTTCTGGAAGAAAAGTGCTTGTATGACCAGCTCATTTGGACAAGAAGATGTGAGAACTTTGCCAATTGGTTGGTTTCAGCTTCTTCTCTGAACAAACTCCAGCAAATGCCAGAAGCGTTGAAGTTTCGCATGAAAACTGAGATGTTGTGGCATTTACTCATTTCCTAATCTTATTTCTTCTCACTGTCCCACTATTCCTTGCCTTTTGCTATTTCTAATTCCTCTGATCAATTTGCAATCTTCAATCTATCACAAAAGCAAACCTTATTTCATTTACAGTTTCTGAAATTCAGGATAAGAAACATTATCTTATACTAACTTCCCTAGAGAAGAAACTTTGGGCATTTCCATACCAGCTCTCACTTCTGCTTATGACCAGAGGTGGTATTCAGCAGGTTCTGACCAGTTCTGGAGAACCGATAGTGGAAATTTTGAGTAGTTCGGAGAACCGGTAAATACCACCTCTGACTGGCTCCACTCCCATCTATTCTCTGCCTCCCGAGTCCCAGCTGATCGGGAGGAAATGGGGATTTTGCAGTAACCTTCCCCTGGAGCAGGGTGGGAATGGAGATTTTACAGTATCCTTCCTCTGGAGCAGGGTGGGAATGGAGATTTTACAGTATCCCTCCCCTGCCATGCCCACCAAGCCACACCCACCAAGCCACGCCCACAGAACCAGTAGTAAAAAATTTTGAATACCACCACTGCTTATGACTTCAAAGTACTAAGCATAAGCGACAGAAGTATGAGCTAATTGGTGCTTCCATCAGCCAATCAGTAGGAAAATGCAAAAATGTCATTCCATTAGTTCTCTCTTCCATAGTTTCGCCTGTTTTTGAAATTATACCCCAGGTGATCACATAAAAGAACAAGATAATAAATTGCTAATGTGTCCCTCATCTATGTTTTTAACTACTAAACCTTCTTTTTTATTATTTTGCAAACAAACAAATAAAAAGCCTGAAGGATTATTACAAGAGGAATCAAACTGGCTGCAAAGCGCAATTCACTCACTTCTATTTAAAAACCATTATGAATATGTGTTGTGAAGCCAAAGGACAGCATATTGTCACTTTTATCACATGCTTTTCACAATTATGTCAGGCGTGGGCTTTTTGCTTATTTGTTGTTGCACTTGTTTACTACAAAGACAAACATGGGGGAACACAGCCAGGATTGCTCCAGGTTTTGACTGTTCACAGTTCCTTGTGAGTCTTCCTGGGTACATAGAGATGAGACAAAGTGAATCGGGGAGAAGTTGGCAAAGTAGTTTTATCTGCTTTCTCCTTTTCTTCAGAAGAATCTAGTTAGCTCCAAAACCCTTATCTTAATATGGTCAAATGATTAATCAATACATTAATTGCTGTTGCTGCTGCTATTGAAAACAGCAAATTGTTGCTTAGGAAGCAATTGCCTTGAAAATTCCTTGAACTTCCTAAACTGAAGGTGTGTGTGGGTGTGTATGTGTGGGTGTGTCTTGGAGGGAGGTACTGGAGTTCAGAATCCAGTGGGTGACATGGTCCAGAACTTGAACATGTCATACATGTTATAAAGCACCATATGGATAGAGAGTGTTGCATAAGAACAATCAGCTTTCAAATCTGGGTGATCTCTAAAATAAGGTTCTTGACAGGATAAACGGACTTCTTCCAATAACAAAATCATTAATAGCAATAAGATTCCAAGTTGGAATGACTTTTTTAAAGGTACATTCTCTTAGCAATATATGAAGAATTCCAGGATTAAAAGAGGTCTGTTCCTTTCTATTTAAGATTAAAATTTTAAAATTTACTGTGTAAAATTACACAGTAAAAAGCAAATGATAAAATTAGACAAAGAAAATAATTACAGCGTTTTGAGTTGCTTTATTTACAGACACAAATGTATTAACTTGAGTGACAGGTAATCTGTCCATTTCCATCGTGCAGTGCTGGACCTGTGCAGTTATAGAGTGAGGCCTTTAGAAAGCAGATTGTTCTGGAAAATCTAGACAAGTTGGTGCAGTTATCTGGACCACACAGACTGGGAGAGTGGATCAAATGTATTGAATGGCTGTCTTCAGAGTCTCGACAGGATACATATTTCACTTCCATCGGCCACCAACCACAGGCTTTCCACGGGCAGCCTTGGAGCTATTGTGAAAGGAAAACAACAAATGAGGAATTTCTG
This sequence comes from Arizona elegans, assembly GCA_022577455.1. Lineage (NCBI taxonomy): Eukaryota > Metazoa > Chordata > Lepidosauria > Squamata > Colubridae > Arizona > Arizona elegans. The sequence continues at coordinate 170,556,119 of JAKOOJ010000002.1, forward strand.
TGGAGTTTTTTGTGATTTTTTTTTGCAAATGTCTCAACAAAGCAAAGGGGAGTAGGGAGAAATGGTCTGGATCTACTTTTGCTTTGAACAAAGGGGCATGAAGAGAGGCTTTTCACCAGTGGTGAAATGTAAAATTTGTTACTACCGGTTCTGTGGGTGTGGCTTGATGGGTGGGTAATGTGACTGGGTGGGTGTGGCCAACTTTTTTTTTTTTACTTTTAAAAGCATTTTTTCTACAACCTTAAGAGGTTATAGAAAAAATGCTTTTAAAAGCCTCTGATGATCCCAGCTGAGCCACGCGATCATTAGAGGCTTTTTTTTTACTTTTAAAAGCATTTTTTCTGCTTAAGAGGTCGTAGAAAAAAATGCTTTTAAAAGTAAAAAAAAAAGCCTCTGATGATCGTGCGGCTCAGCTGGGCATGGGGGAGGGGGCAGGGATTTTTGCTACTGGTTCTCTGAAGCACCCGGTGCTATCACTACCGGATCAGGTGATCCAGTCCGAACCGGGAGCATTTCACCCCTGCTTTTCACAATTTTTTTTTTTTTTTTTGAGCTCTCAGCAGAATCCTTTCAGAGCCCAAGCCCAAGCTAACCAATCTCAGAGGGCTCACAAATGTCCCTGAAGGAAGAGCAAGGCAAATGCTTAGTAAAAACACATCATGTTTAGTGCATAATAAGGTAAGAGTTGTGTGCTAAGGAAGTGGAACCCTAAGGGGAAAATCAGCTTGTGCCTTAAAAGCCATAACTATACCCAGGACTTCAAGATGATTCTCATTCTCTAATGAGCCTTGGGAACTATAATTTTATGAGGGAAGTGGGGCTAATTAATTTTCAGCATTTTCACCAAATACAATTCTACACTACATTTATGGTTTGTTTTTTTTACAGGAAGATGTTAAAAATGCTTCAGCGTGGATTAATCTGTTCTTTTTGCTAAAATTGTGAGGAATGTAAGCTAAAAAGTATTTTCTTTTAAAATGAGTATGAGATTAAAGGAAGCTTGTGCCAGTAGACATTATATATAATGTGGCCTTGCAATGAATGTTTATACTCAATTGCAAATCTCTAAATTTTTGCTTTCCACGGTATTTTTCCACTTGTTTCTGATTAAGCTAGAAAATAGGTTGTTTCTTCCAAATAAATCAATACTCAATAGTTGGGTGAAAGGCCAAATAGGACTAAGATTATCAATGTTGAATTCTTTTCAGGTTTAAGGCAAAAGGAGACTAGAGGGAGGTAAGATAAAATGGTTTATTGTTTATGATGATGATTAATTTATTTTAATTCTGGTTTTCATAAGGTATGGTACTCTACAATTATTTTTTTACTTATTTGTACATTTATTAAAATATTTATTTCTTACCATAAAAGAACATACAAGCTAGTAAATAACAAGTTGACATGGAGATTATCTATGTGATCACTACCAGTTTTACAGAATAATTTCATTTTGATAAAAGATAGCAGAGGAAACAATGTATCTTTTATTAGCTCTCCTCTTTAAAGTATTTATTAAGTCCTCTCAAATTAAATTGGAAAAAGGTGGGATATTGGCAAAATTAGAGAATAACTGTAATTAATCTCCCATTATTCCAGGTTATTAAGAAGAATAAGTAAAAATATAAAAGAAGTAGTGATATAAAATATTTTTCTCCCTAATTTTGCCTGGATTGATGCTTCAGCAAACAATTCGTAACTTCATATTCAGCCATGGGAAGTCTTACTAAGTGTTGTTGCAGAGAAAAAGAGGAGGATGTTTAGTGCCTTGAGTTACTTATAAAGTAATAAAATGGGATTAAAAAAACTAATGAATAAACTTTTATCACAAGTCAACTGTTCACCAAATTGAGGTCCACATATCTTAGAGCTGCCAAATTTGAGGTACACTAGTATAAATTGACATATGTAACTGTTTGCTTATGTATATACTCCTCAGTGAGTTGTGTAACCCTGGGATCTGAAAATGGTGCCCAGCTATACCATAGTCCTTGCTACTGAGGATTATGGGAATTGGTCCTGAATACCTAGAGAATGCCAGGTTGAGAAAGAATACTAAATGGAAATTTGCCTATCCAGTTTTAACACTGAGCATTCCCTTAAGTGGATTGTTCTGTAAACAAAATTGCATGGTGTTTTGGACATAGGCCATGCATGAGCCATTCGGAAAACATTTTAAAGAGCAAGAATGCAATGTCGCTGAAGCAAGCTAGAGATACCATCCAGCTTTAGACGGGCTGTGACAAACCAACTAGGAAATTTATAAACATTTGGTTTAATTCTTTATCCTCTCTGTCTAGCCAATACATTTGTCTTGTTTCTCTGAAAGGGCAACAGCTGTTCCTAAATTTGAGGGCAGATTAAGAATGATATCTATTACCCTGAAAAGATTCACAGAAATTTCCCAGATTACCATTATTATTCATTTTTGCTAGTCCCTATAACCTCATCTTCTATTGACCTGACAAAATTATCATTTCCTCCACTTTCTATAGTAGCCCAGGCTCCCTATTATCAGCCTCCAGAGCATCCTCCGATCATGCTACCAAATTTGGAAGCTAGAGAGGAAATATCAGTGTTTGATGGTACAAAACCCCTGACACTTCCCTGATTATCCAGGAATAAAACTGAAATCAGAGCATAAGAAGCATTGCACAAAACCTAAGTTGGCCATCAATAGAGATAGATAAGAAATCAGGATTTGCTGTGAAACCAATGATAACATAGAGTGATGCTTAAAGCCATTCCTTTAAGTATTTTCACAATGCAAACTAGCACAGCAGATCAATACACCCCAAAGGGCACAACATGCTACTTACCCTTTCCTGAAATAAATGAGGAGACAAAAGAAGAAATATAGTTTAGTAGTGCTCAGTAGATTAGTCTAACCAATAAGTTTTATCTGATGAATCTAAAAAGGCCACCAGAAATCAAGACATTCCTAATCAAGATGCCATTTGTTTCTGGGTTGAAATAGGAATCTGGAACTATTCCAGTCTACAAACAGCTATATTTGTTGCTCACATCAATAAGAGAAGCAGGATCCATATAACGATAAAAAGTATCAAGAGTTTCCACTTGGTGTAGACTGACTCCTACAATCCATGCATATAACACCAAGGCATTTTTAGCCTCTTTGTGCCTTTACTCCCATCTCTGAACTGATAGGCAGAGCCAAGGAAAATGGAAAGATACCAATGTTGGCTGATAGTTCATAATTGAGTAGAATAGTTCTGACACATCAGGTAAGACACAGAATGTTCTGGGTCTCAGAAAATGAATTATATGATCCATAGGTGAGGAATGGTTTCCACTTCAAAGCTGAATTTTGACAAAACACATACTGTGATAAAACTGAACTGAAACAAGCCATGCCACAGAAAAGTATTAGAAATGCATCTTAATTAATGCACCTTTCTTGTACTTAGTAAGGAGGTGCACTGAAAGAATGAGAAGAATGAGGTTCTATGAGAAAGTAAAGATGCTCAGAGATGAAAAGAAAAAGGTGGTGCAAAGGAACTTAGTGAAAACTGCAGCTGGAGAAGGAAAATTAGAAATGAACATGAAGAAATAGAGAAAAATGTGGGAGCTACAAATTAGATTGGGATGGGAAAGAATAAAACAACCTTAACCAACATGTCTCTTTTCAGATGTGTTTGACTATAATGTCTGTGATAGCTTAGAACAGGGGTGTCAAACTCAAAGCCTGTAGGCTGGATCCAGCCCACGGGGTGCTTAGATCTGGCCCATGGGGCTGCCCTGGAAACAGCAAAGGACTGGCCTGTGGTGCCGCTACCAGCACAAACAGAGCTCGGGAGGGCCGCTGATGGCAGAGGGTTGCAGGAGGCCGTCGCAGGTGAAAACGGAACTCGGGAGCCCAATTTCACTGGCGGAGCACTCGGACCACCACAGGCACCCCCAACATGAGTGACATTGAGCTGGCCATGTCTCCCTGCCATATCCCCCCACCTCCAGAGGTCAAACACAACCCTGATGCTGCCCTCAATGAAATCAAGTTTGACATCTCTAGTTTAGAATTTTGAGAGTTATAATCCAACTTTATTGGAGAATACTAAATTGTCTGGGAGTGGATCTAGTCAGATAATTGGGAAAGATCCTCTAATGGCAAAGGTAGGATATTGTTGCTGACCCATAAAAAATTGTCTCATACATCATTGCAGTGGGAGCCTTCTTAATATCACTCTGTTTCATAAATTTTTTTAATGTCTCTCCTACACCCAATATGTAGAATAAATAGTAATGGGAAAACAAAATTTATAAAAATGGTAGACAGAAGAGAAAGTGAGAAAGCTCAATTGAAATAAGTGACAAAGAAATTAAATAAGAAAAACAATAAAAAAGTAGCAGTGAATGATATAAGTTGCCAATAGTAGAAGTGCTTCATTCAAGACACCTGAACACCAAGTTACAGAAGGTGTTGTCTTCATTTATTAGCCTTGGGTAGCAATAACAGAAAAGGCAAGAAATGAAGAGCAAAGGATTAGTAGAAATGAATGAAGCAGAACAGGAAAAGAAAAAGAAGACAAAAAAGGAGAGCACACATTAAAGTTGGAAAGATTTGTGAAGTGCAAAGAAAAAAAAGAGATAAATGTGGAAGATCTACTGGGAGTGATTGATGCTATGAAACATGGTGGACCTTTTACTACATGTTCTGAGTACTTACACCTTTTGATGATCACTAATGCGGTTCCGTAGAACATTAATCTGGAAGAAAAATAAATAGGTAATGATGTTTCAAGAAGAAGAAAGCCTGAGAGCTACTGTGTCAGCACAGTATGAAGCAGCAGTGAAATCTGGCTGGATTTATCCAGCTCGTGTAAACCGGTAGCGCCGAAGGCAGGAGGCTCCGTCCACCCACCTGGACGTCATTACATCCTGTTTTTGACCCTCTGCGCATGTGCAGAAGAGGCGCATGCGCTCACATTCCTGAACCAGTAGCGAAGGTAGTGCATTTCACCATTGGTATGAAACCAAGAAAAGAACACAGATCAAAGACATTATCCCCAATAGTCAGGAAGGCCATAGCAGATGTCGGTAGCAGATGTCGAAGTGAGAACCAGAAACATATTTGGTTGGTGTATGTTTATTTACCTCCGTCCTTATTTCCTTTTTTTTTTTGGTTATATCAGTATAACTTTTTCTTACAGTATGCCTTCTTTCAATGAAGAGATTTAAATTCAGTTGCCTGCTCTACTATATCTCTGAGGGCTTCATTTTTCAGATTGCTTCTCCAACGTGTTCCCATTGAGTTCTTTTCTAGCAACAGAATGGCATGTGAATATTCTCCTTTCAGGTGCGCTCTGCTATTTGTGGCAGGATCTGCACTTCTTGAAACTGTACTTTCCTTAGCACAGCTCCACAATATTCTCCATTTTGAACATTATGCATTTTCTCTGTACAAACATGATCTGTTCATGGAGTTCATTCAAAGCATTCATAAAAATGGGAGGAATACTAATAATGCCATAAAACTACGTTGCTACTACGTGGGTAATTCAAATGTCAGCCAGTCATAATTTATGTTGATTAATTTTCAGAATTCCAAAAAGAAGAAATCACAAAGCAACTAAAGATACATATACAACATGAACAAACAGTTTAATGTTAGTTAACCTACAACATTTCTAGTAATTTGTGATACATAATGAAGTTAACAGGAAAGGATCTTGGAACGTTCATTGCCAAAAGCAAAAGAATCACAATACTTCTGTTTAGGAGAAGGATCAAAGTTTGGAGTAAAAGAAAGGGAGAACTGGAAAAGCAATATTTGTTTAGTTAAGTTAGGCTGCTTAGTTGCTGCTGCTTCTGGTACAGGGTTCCAATTAGAAAAGAAAGCTTCCAAAAGATTTTTCATGTCCATAGACCTGTCGATGGCTGAAAAGACAAAAGGCTGCTTGACCTCACAGGACTTAAATTTGATTATAGGAATCATTGCAAACCAAGCAGGCAAACATGCCAAAGAACAACAAAGTTATCTGAAAAGGCATTGATAGCATCCAGACTTCACAGGACAATTGAGGACATTATTGAGAGCAGCAAGTTGCATACATAGCTCCACACCATATATGATGTTTCCAGGAAACAGGCTATACTTACTACTTGCTTAACTCATCACAGCGTGCAGTAAGTATGGAAATCTGGTTAGGGTTAGAGAAAGGAGAATATTATAGCCTTTCATGGATAAATCCACCTTTTTTTAAACTTTCACCATCTGAACCTCTGGAGAATTCAGCCATTTCTAACTATTGATTAGTTCCTATCTTGGTGTCTCTCCTGAATTATTATTGCAGTTTGCTACCTAGTTTCTTAATTCTTCTTTCTCTGTTCTGGGTTAAGTCCAGAATTGCATGGTCTCTATAGGCTTGGATCTCTCCCAATTCACCCCTTTTTTGACAATTCTTTAAGTGGCATGAATATATAATTCATGTTGTCAAACCTAGAAGCCATCGTTCTACCTTTGTGCCTTCAGGCTGCAGGCCTGCCACAAGCCTACTGTGGGAAGTTGGGAGGGGGGATAGTATAGAGTGAAGAAGATATGTAGCCAAAATAAAATTCTTTATAGAAAGTCAAGACCAAGGTGCCCTGCAGCTGTGCTGAGAAGAAGAGGAGGATATCTTATGTTCCGGGCTGTATATGATTGGATGTGTAGTGGACATGTGGGTGAGGGGCAAGGACTTGAGCTTTCTTTTGGGTGTGGAAAACCCGGAAGCTCTCAGATTCGGGTTTTCCCAGATGTGTCAATATGACATCTCTAATAAAAGTTAGCTTTGAGGAATTTCAAGCCTCGGAATTTGATTTCGTTGGGGATGTTACTTGGAACTCTGACAGGTGTGTTAGTAGTTTAAACTGCTGGTGCTGACTTTCCATGTCCATAAGAATGCCACTCAATCATAATTCATATTCCCGCAGACTGGGCTCACTTATGCAATCAGGATTACTTAATTTTTTCTTATCTTAGAATAGGCACCCCCCATTTCAAAGCTTTCTTCCATCTAGCTCTTACTCTTTAGAATTTACTCCATCTTAAGCAATGCAATTTTTAGAGGCCTTTAAATATTTAATATATTTTAGTATTTTAAGGCTTTTATGAAGCTAGAAGAACTTTTCAGGACAGTACTTGTCAGTGATTTAAATTATGACACTACTGGGATTAGGTATTGATTATATTAACACTGGTTTATGCCATGCTGTGTTTTTATTGCTTTTTTGTTTAGATCACAGATAGTATAGGTGAATATCAAATGAAAATACTATTAATAAAAAAGTATGAAACTTGTATGCACCTGATTCTCAATGGCTCAAACAAGTAAATTACAATTAAACATTTTTTAAAAGTGGTGAGCAATTTTTATTGACAATGAAGTGAAGGGTTTCATTCTTCACCAAAGGCTGAATGAAGAGCTCATTACTTTTATAAACATTAAAACATTTGCAAAGGAAATATTAAAAGAAAGATAGGGATGATGATCCTGAGAAATAGATCTTAAATATTCAGTTTGATACCTGAATAACACCAGTATCCATGAGGAGAAGGAGAAAGATAGCTCATCATAAATGTTAACAGCAAATTCATTTTTTGAATGTAAATTCTGATGTAGACAAAATGGATCTATGTATGCAGAAGATAGAAGTCCCATGAGGTTTGTAGAAAACCTCACATTTGCAAAATGGGCCTTCAGACTTGCAAGATTCTGTTAATGGAGCTTTACAATGAATTTGTTTCCGTTTGGTCTGCCTGGGAAAGCTGACGTCCATTTTGCAAGTCTGAAGGTTCAAATCTCCTACTGCCACTTTTACAGCCTGAAAAGCTAGGGAGGGTTTCTTCTCCACCTCTTTCCCTGCCCATTGCGCAGTGTGGGCTAGGCTTTATCTTATCTTACTGTTATCTAAGCAGCATTTTTTACCCCATTTCTCAAGGTCTTTCTCCTATTCCTATGCCTAAAATATCCTTTGCTTACCTGGGGTGCACACATACATTGGGAATACAAATCTTAGCATTCCCCTTGCCAATTGAGAAATTCTGATAATTGTAGTCCAAGCACAAATAAAACTCTTCAGGTCAGGGAAAGCAGGTTTAAACTTTTTTTTCACCTATAAACTATATCCCCTTGAAGCACAGAAGTAACTTCACTCATGTAAAGAGGTCTTCAGTACTGACTTATGATGTTGGTTCCAAATGGAAATAAATCTAGATTGTCATTTAGATGAGTCATGACAGATTACTCATGCCTGTCTGTTCTTGTTTGGGGGGGAAATAGGTCATTTTGCAGTGAAAATAAAGGGGGAAAAAAGCAAATACCAAAGATTGTGTTGAAAGCTTGTCCATTTTTGTTTTCAGTAGTGACTTCAGTGCAAAGAAAATATTACTAGAACACCCAAATGAGGAAAATATTCAACTTTCTCTGAGATCAATCATCAGCATGATTCCTTCAGTCCATTCTGCTTCAGTCCACCCACTTCCTGACTGATATTTCTTGATCACAGAAATATGAATAATACCAGCCAATGAAGGATTTTGTCATTAACAGTATTTCATGAAGACATGACACAATAATATTTCTCAAAGCAAGAGAAGCTAATTGAGCATAAAAGCAATTCTTATTCTTCCTGGATCAGTTGCACAGGTGATCCCAGCCAATTAAGGATCATGTACTTAAAAGAATAACTTATCTTCCCATTTAGCTCCCTTGTGATAATTACAGAGAGGAATGGAAACACTGCTCTACTTGTTGGCGGATTGCTTTGTGGTTTCAAAAGAGTTATAAAAAATTTTGCACTATACAAATGACAGTACTGAATCACAGGCCTGTATTCAGCTGTACAACAAGTTTTACTGAGACATCCGCAATCATTTACGGACAGCTCATTTCCAGGTCAAATGGAAAAATTCTTTGAGCCGATAACTATCCCAAGATAACTTTTATGGATGCATAGCTTGCATTTGTGTCTTGTAGAATTTGTACATTGTTAACAGCACAGTACGCTATTCATGACTACAGATCTTTTAATAATGCATGCTGCTACATTGACATAACTTGACTTCAATTATGAAAATATTCTCAAAAAATTTTAAAAAAATTCTACAAAACTCCCAAAAGATCCAATATATTTCCTTTAATTTCACTCGGTCTTAGTAAGAAGTAACATTTGATTACCCTATACCAGTGATGGGGAACCTTTTCGGCACCAAGTGCCCAAACTGGAATGCGTGCGTCGCTGGAGCGCCAGAAACCCAAAGACCAGTTGGCTGGCACACATGCGTGCACTGGCCACCTAGTCTTCAGGTTTCCAATGCACACATGTGCGCCAGCCAGCTGGTCTTTGCACGAGCCGGAGCGCCAGAAACCCGAAGATCAGGTGGCCAGTGTGCATGGCGGAAACCCAAAGACCAGGTGGTTGGTGCATAGGAAGACCAGCTGACTGGTGCGCATGCATACACTGGAAACCAGAAGAGCAGCTGGCGACAGTGTGCTTGCCCACAGAGAGGGTTCTCCATGCCCCCTCTGGCACTCATGCCATAGGTTCGCCATCACAGCCCTATACAGAAGCCAGAGCTGTAAAGAGATTGATTTCGATGTTTAGACTTACCTCGTATTTCTGCCTTTTGAACTTTTCCTGTAAATCAAATTTCTCAGCCTCGAGTTCATGAATGCTCTGCCACAGTTCCTTGGCTTTTTCCCTGATTTGAGAAGACATGACATTAATAAAGATACTAGTTAGTTCTAAATTAAGTGAAATATATAATGGGAGCATGTTGCTCTAGAGCAGCCTTTCCCAATCTGATGCATGAACTATAGCTAGCATGACCATTCACCATAGCAGAAGGGACAATGGAGATTGTATATTGCATTCTAATTTAATGAGTTTATATGCTGACTGGTTTTTCAGAATTTAGCCTTTTGATAAGTAGGGAACAGCTTGAACAAACCAGTGTAGCAATATCTAAGATGGTAAACAGCACATGCCTCCTCACATTTTCTGGCCCATATGAAAGTCCAGCCCTGTAGAGGAAAACCTGACCACCTCTCTTTTCCTCCTTTTTCATTGGTCTACACCAGGGGTGAAATCTATTTAATTTCCCAACCGGTTCAAAAGTGCACATGCCGCACGTCATGTGCATGCTTGGACCCTCTGGGAATGCGCAAACCCTTCTGCGCATGCACAGAGAGTAAAAAACAGGTTACTTCCTGGTTAAAACCAGGCAGGTAGCCTCGCGTTGCCATCGCTACCAGTTCTCCGAACCACCGGCCACCATCACTACCGGTTCGGCCGAACTGGTCCGAACTGGGAGCATTTCACCCCTGGTTTACACATCTGGTTTTGTTCAAGCTCTGGAAATCACAACTCCAGAAAGCCCATGTAAACCATAAAATAATTGTAGAAGGATTCATATAAAAGTCCACTTAAATCTTGAGCTCTGATGCACTTTCCAAACAGTAGACTCATTTGTACTACCTTTTTAAGATGGTTAGAATTATTCCCTCCCCTGAATTATTATGGAAAGGACACTAAAACAAACAATCAAAAATAGGAAAAGAATGAAGAGAGAAAAAAAATGAGAATCTCTCCATCATTATTTCTGTAATGTGGTCCCCCCTTGACAGGACAGTGTTTTCTAAAACCCTCAACCAGTCTCTGGAAGTTGTGTATTTTTTCTATGTGATCTTTGCACCCTCTAGTGGTCTGTTGTTGTTGGTTTTTTTAGCTCAGATGCCAGCAATAGTGTACATTCTTCGGCCTGACGCCCAACCAGTCATCATTACAATTATGTAGCACCTATTTAAGATATAATCCTGCTGGTATCTCTTAAGGCAAATTGTGGGCAGTCAAACTGACAATTCTGTTTAACGAACTGTAAACATGTCAAAACCCTGATAAATTACATGATGAGAAAAACATTAGTATATACCAGAGATCTTCAACTTTGGCAGCTTTAAGACTTGTGGACTTCAACTCCCAGAATTCTACAGCTGGCTGGAGAATTGAAACTGGATATACTAACACTGATTTAGGAAAAATTAAAGAGTCTCTTGGCTTGAGCTTGACTTCTGGTGGACTTTATGAATATATCCCTATTGTTTTCATAGCAACTACACAGAAGTAGTTTGCTACTGTTTTCTTCCCAGATTTTTTTTTTTTTTTTTACTTCCCAGTGTAAAACTCTGCCCTGGACTTCCCTGATGATCTCAATCTAAATACTAACAAGGTTTGATCCAATTCAGCTTTATTAAAAATCAAAGTTGTTTGGCTACTGCCATTTGCTTAGGGATCTCTAATATATATTAACATTTTAAAAACCAGCTTGGCTCTGTACTTTGCCCACATTGGAGTTACATTTGCCACATGGCAGTTAACCAATTTCTGGAAGACCATAGATTCCTCACCCCTTTTCAGCGACTGAGTGTATGTTTTCTTTTATTGTGCTTCTAGAGCAGGGATGTCAAACTGGCAGATGCATCACATGCAGACCCATCCCAGTTCCACGAAGGGAAAAAAACATTGTGATACATCACGTGACAGCCATGTGTTGCTGCAAGTTTGATAACTATGCTCTAGAGTATTTCTTACACCATTTGTTCCCCAATATTCTCCCGCTATGCAAAACTGCTTGGTATGCATGGATATAACCAAAGTAAATAGGATTTACAATTATTTATCTTGGAACTAGAAATCAGCTCTTTTTTGGTTGTAACAGGATCATGCCATCCTCTGAGAGAGTGACATTAGTGACAGAAATTAGCTTTAGCTACATTTGCTTTGTGCCCGACCATACATCATATCTAAGAAATAGAAGGAATAGCAGGTAAAATCCAGTCTCATTTCTTGCTTTCTATTCCTGAAGAAAAGAAGACCCTCCAGCAATGTCTTCTGACTAAGGCAGAGGTCTTCAAACTTGGCAGCTTTAAGACTTGTGGACTTCAATTCCCAGAATTCTCCAGCCAGCATAGCTTAAAGCTGCCAAGTTTGAAGAAGTTGTGACCCCAACTCCCGAGCCTGTCCTAACAGAGGAAGAGGACTCAGAAGGTGATGGGGAGGAACTGACAAGGCCTCCCTCTCCAGGACCCACCTTTCTGGCAATGCCTCAGGTTCCATCCGAAGGCCAGGAGGAATAGCCTGGGATGTGCCAGGAGGAAGGCATATCGGAGCACCAATTGATAGGGAGCAAAGATGATGAATCCTGGCTTGATCCCAGGCAGCGTCGGAGGGAGAAGCGTGCGCAGCAATGGAAGAGGCGTTGGAGGGCCAGAGTTGAGCTGAGTTACGGAGCCACGCCCCACCAGGAATAAAAGTGGGTGGGAGTGCTCTTCAGGCTTTGTGACGGACAAAGTTAAACCCTGAAAGTCACATCGTGATCTCTGAAATTCGGCTTGGATATATTTTGGACTGAACATTGACTAAACTCTTGTCTCGTGGATAATTTTTTGCTCCTGGAACGGACTGAAGATAAGTCCTCTTCTGCTTTATGGGAGTGAAAACGGTCTTGGCAGGCATTCGGCAGTTTGCTGCCAAAACCTTGGTCTGCCAAGAATTCTAATCTGTTTACCTAATAAAATATTGGCAGGCGTGCTTGGTATTACGTTTGCCTGTGTGAGGAAGGGGGACAGAACAGAAGACCTCTGGACTAAGGAATGAGCTCCCCTCTCACCTCAACTTGTCTTCATTCAAATGATCAATATTCAGGGGTTTACGACGCTCAGTGAGGATCTTTTTCTTCTTTTCCCGCTCTGTTTGTTTCTTCCCACTTTTCTTCTCTGTCTAAAGAAATCAATTCATGAGTGATATCAGTGGCTGTCAAGTTCAACCAAATTGCTTCTCCCCAGTGGTGAATCTGAGAAGTCACATATACATTAAGTGGCCATTTCATGGGCAAAATGTTATGTGCATGTGGATTAAAAGTAAAGATAAAAAAGTTTCAAAGGGCACTGCAATTATGAAATTATTTTTATACATTAGTGCAGATCTTTCCAAGAGCAGACGGAAGATGTTGAGTTCAAAATTTGTGAATTCAGCCTTCACTTGTTTGACAAAGCAAAGCAGTTCCTCCGAGCAGGTCTTTTGTTTGAAGGACTAGGCAAATCAAATCCAGTTCAAAAGTTTTAAAAAGAAGAATAAAATAATTGGGGAGGAGAGGCTTTGAATTTGTAGTTAGAAACTGGATAATTAGAATGTGGACAGCAAACAGCTCAGATTGCATCACCTTAAACTAAGATATAATGTAAAAGTAAAAGTTCCCCTCGCACTTATGTGCTAGTCGTTCCCGACTCAAGGGGGTGGTGCTCATCTCCACTTCAAAGCTGAAGAGCCACTGCTGTCCGATGGTCTCCATGGTCATGTGGCTGGCATGACTAAACGCTAAAGGCATATGAAACGCTGTTACCTTCCCACCAAAGGTGGTCCCTATTTTTCTATTTGCATTCTTTTTTACATGCTTTTGAACTGCTAGGTTGGCAGAAGCTGGGACAAGTAACAGGAGTTCACCATTATGCACTAGGGATTCGAACCGCTGAACTGCTGACCTTTCGATCGACAAGCTCAGCGTCTTAGCCACTGAGCCACCGTGTTCCTTAAGATATAATGTACATCTGTTTAAATGACAAGTATTTGTGAAATGTGTCTTCATCCATATAATTTAATGTATACACAGTTTATACAACTTTTTTTTTTGCAATGGAGTCACCTGTTACAAGTCATATACTCACCTTCTGAAGGTAGCCTCCAAAATGAAGCATGTTGGAGAAAGCTTTTTTCTTCCTCTCATCCTCTTCAGCCCGCTTCCTAGCTTCTTCCTCCTCTTTTCGAGCTCTCTCTTCCTACCAAGAAAGGAGATGTGTCTTTCAGAAGGATAGAGAATGTACAATAAAGTCAAATGTTTACCCAGTAGATGCCACTAAGAAGACAACAGCAGATAAATGCAGTCTAATTCTTGCCATAAAGTTTGCCAGAACAGTGATAATTTTGAATTAGTTCTTGTTTAAGTTGTTCAACTGCACCAAAAGACAATAAAAAAAAGATTTAATAGTTAACAATGGCTTTTCTCTCTGTGAATCGTATAGCATTAGGTTTAAGATTCCGGTTCCCAGACAAGAATTAAAGAATCAGACTGAATGTACAGAACTCTTACAGAACCAAATATAAATATATAAATGGGACAACAATTGTCATGTATTTTCAATAGTGCAAAAGCTATCAGTTATAATGTTTGCATGTATAGACAGTAATTGGTCAATTATTACCAACTGATGAAATTTAGCACTTTATATTTATAAATATAGCAATTTATATTGTCAGGCATCTAACACCATCTTGTCCTCTGAATTAAAAAAAACCAAATCAATAGCGCATTTAATCATATCAGTATATAATAACTATGGGACAATAATTTTATCAAAGCCAATGATCGCCTCCCAAAACAGTTCAGCTTGATGTTAAGTTAAACATTAATGTGAAAACAATTCTGTTATGTTTTTGGCGAGTCAATGTGAATGGAATATTAAGCATTAACCCAGAATATTTGCTATGACTGATATTATTGATGAGTATTGACCAATGGCTATTATTAAAAAGTGAGAAAAGGAAGTTACTTCACTAGTAATGCTTAGGAAAGTACACCATAAATGTTAGATAGACTCACAGCCAGACGGGCCTGGCGTTCCTTCTCTCGCTCACTACGGATCCGTTGTTGTTCAGCTCGTTCAGCTCGCCGCTGCTCCTATATAAAGCAAGCTTAATTTTTAATATATCTTCCTGAACAAAGACTACTGGCCCAATCAATTAGGATTTATGTTAAAATTTGATGTTGTCAATGGAGAAGGGACAAGAACTGTTGACACTTGAAGTACAATTTCATTAGTTTAACTGAAGTGGCATAGAAGTTATTGTTGTACATAAATCAAGAAATTAATTGTGAATCATTTCTCCTAACAATAAAGATGGTATGTTATAACGAGCGTCCTAAATGTGCTTACTAGGGACATAAATTTCTCTACGAATATTATTTCTTACTAAAAATGCATAGAATTGCTTTAGCAATAAAGATCTGCAATTTTATTTCCCCTTTAATACAGCAGTCCCCAACTTTTCTGATCCATGGACCAGCAGTGGTGGCAGTGATGTGGGGGGAAGGGATGGTTCAGTGATGAAATCCAAATTTTTTTACTACCGGTTCTGTGGGCGTGGCTTGGTGGGCGTGGCTTGGGCATGGCAGGAGAAGGATACTGCAAAATCTCCATTCCCACCCCACTCCAGGGAAGGATACCCCACTCTGGGGCCAGCCAGAGGTGGTATTTGCTGGTTCTCCGAACTATTCAAAACTTCCGCTATTGGTTTTCCAGAACCTGTCAGAACCTGCTAGATTTCACCCTGGAATGGTTTCACACGTACACCCAGGCTTGCACAAATGAAGCTTTGTGTACTCGCACACTTGCCTGCCGCTTGTGTGGGCCAGTTCCCAGTCATTCCCTATTAAGAAGAATTGCTTAGCATTGCCTAGAATTACATATTGTTATAATCATCGATTCACAAGCTGTCAATAAACCCAGTCTTGATGCTACATACGAACAACTGCAAAATCAGTGACTTTGATAAAACAGTTAAATCATTAGAGGGTTAGGAGAATTGGGTCTGACCATAAAGAGTGTCTAAATAAAAAGTATGCCATTATGACATACAATTCTGTCCTTGAGGAAGATCAGCTCTTCTTCTTCCTTCTTTCGATTCTCAAAATGAGCCTCAATTAGAGTTTGTAATTCATTCAGATCTTTTTCCATTCGTTTCCGGTGAATATCCTGCAGGGCAACAAAAGCGTAAGCAAGATTTGGCACTGTTCTCTCAAAGACCTTTAGTGGTAAGAAAGAACTAGTTTGGGCCAAGGCAATGGCCTAAGAATACGCACATCAAAGTCTACTCTCTCTCCATCAGGGATCTTTGGAGGGACCAGATTAGGCATGAACAATCTGAAATTAGAGGGAAAAAACAGAGTAAAATACAGATCATACAATACCTGACTTTGAAGTCACTCCATACTTTGAATTCACTCCATCTCTTCCTGCATACCTACACATTCATTGATTTTGATTGCATTTCTCACATCATTGGGCCAAATTGGTGTTGAGGAGTTTTATCTCCAAATTGAAATAAAATTATCGAAGACAATATAAGCGAAACTCACACGTTGTAATATTCGTTTTATATTGTGTCTGCACATAAGGAAATGCATTCATTGTCACTTTTGCAGGTAAAAAAATATTTAATCTAGAAAATAGCATACCACGAACTAGGTGAATACCTGTATAACCTACATATTGCTTGTTACAGCTCATTTTTTTTTTTATTTTGGGGAAGTCTTCAATTATATAATTCTCTTAACTATAAACTACATGAAACAGTTTAGGTCATGTGATGTTTATCTAATTGTATGACATTGATATAGCTCTTTCTGTAAACAAAAACGATTAAAAGTTACAAAATTTAGAGTAATTGCATTGTTTCTTAAAACCTCTGTTGTATTTACTGGTAGGTTTTTTAAAAAATGTTTTTAACATCTTTCTTTAGCTGTGAAAAAATAATTGCACAGTGCTATTTAAAGGGCATTATCTTCCTAAGATAATTCCTAAGAGGTCTGTAAGGGGCGTGCATAAGAGCACCAGCGTGCTTACTGTCCCTGTCCTAATATTCCTTTTTACTTACTCTTTTCATGTATTCAAATTATGTTTATACTTTTACCTGTTATCTTATATATGCTTGACAAATAAACCTTATGATCTTATGCTTTAACCAAATGTGTCCATGACTAAAATATTTCTTAAAAACAGAAAAGTCTCAGTATCACATTCAGAATGTTAAAGGAATAAAACTCATATTTTCTACCATGCAAATCTAGAAAAGGGCTAAAAGTATAGTAGCTGATCTCCAAACTCCCCACGCATATTGTATTTTTATTAATTCTTTTAAATAATATTTATGGTCACTATTTCATTACTGTGGGTTATTTATTTAAACTGATTGCCAATGTCACTGTAATTCCAATTTAATTTGGGGGGAAAGGAAGCACCAAATAGAACGTCACAATGGTTGCCAGGTATAACATGGCTCCACCTGTCATTGCAGTTTTATTTTTCTTTACCCAATTTAGATGACGTATAGAGCAGCTGTAATAACTTCATATCTGGCATTGGAATACTATCCTTATGAGGGTTTCATTTAAGGCTGAAAGCCGCAACTGCTTTCCATCTGTCTCATCCCTTCTGTAGCTGACATTTTTAAAAATTCTAGATAACTTCCAGAACTATCTAAAAAGATCATGTATTTTCTGTTATGGAATTCATTTTTTTAAAAAAAAGTTTATTAGTAATATAATCCTATGTAATTTTACTGAAAATAAAATATAGACACTTTTCCAAGATATATAAAATAATACAAATAAGAAAATATAACAGCAAAGAATTGCATGCAATTTTGGGTTTTAGTAAGTTGTTAGCTTTTCTGTAGTAAATCATTGATATATATATATATAAAAATTATCAATGGTATTGAAAAGTATGGGAAACAGCATTATCTGAAAAGTTGGTGCAGAACTGAGTCATGAAGAATCATTTAATTGAAGGTAAATGTTATTCACATTTAGTCTCAATTTTTATTTGTATCAGAACAATTCCTAATAATTCCTCCTAGTCCTAATAGAATACCTCTATCTATACATTTTTAAAAATAGAAATATGTTTAGTATGATGTTTACAATTTGTGTTTCATATTATTAAAAAGCCTACTTCCTTTCATTTTCTTTCATTTATCTTGACTCTTTTTTTATCCTTTTTTTGTTTTGTTTTCAATGTTTTATTGAACACTGTATTTTTAAACAACATAATTACTTATATAAAATACTTACATAAAAGGAAAAAAAATCTAATGTTTTCGATGGAATTTATTCCCAGTTAGTACATAAGCCAACAACAGAAATATAAGGGCTTCTTCCAAAGTAGAGAATTGCAACTTATTTTTATGTGCATGCCGATAGAAGTCTGTGTTTATATTTCTGAATATAAAGGACAATCACAATTTCATAGAATAAATACATTCATAGGAATTTAAGATAGCTGGCCTGAGCATTTATCAAACTTCTGAAGTCTAAGTGCAACCAGAACCCTGGCTGTAGGAATAAATGACTCATCTGATGACTAGAGAGAATAAAAAACTAGCATGGAGGGATAGTTGATATCCTGACCTTAGGAGATGAAACTCACATCATTCCAGTGTTTAATGGTTATGGTTAATTTGATCTAAAGTCTATCAACTCACAGATATATTGAGAATGCAAATGAAGGTCCTGCCATTTGTAGCAGAAATTAGACAAGATGATAAAAGTATTTCAAGATTGCAAGAAGGTGCACAGAATATGAAGCTAAAAAGACTTAGTAGCTTAGCTGGTGCAGACAGCTGTTGATGCTGCAATGACATCTCGATAATGGAGGATGCCAAGACAGCTGCTGCATGCAGAGAACTCTGGGATCTCCTTGTATCAGGTTGCTCCAAAGCTTAGTTAATCACCAGAGGATTTCAGGTCTAAAGGACTGTGAAATGGATTGGTTGCAGCTATACTATAAATGGGGCAATCTATGCTAAATGGGACAGATTAAAGCATCTGAGTGACATGCAACTAAGAGAAAGCAGGCTAAGAGACAACAGGGATAGAACAGCTGATATTTATGGCTTCCAACTTCAGTCATCATGTCTATGTCTCCGTTCTGTTTTTGTCTGGGTTTTGTGCTCTGGTACGGTGCTAAGAGGAGAACTAATTAAACAATCAAACCTTAGAAACCATCTCTCCTTATTTTCTATTTTCCTTATAGGCCAACTATTCCCTGAGGAGCAATGAAGCGGTTGTATGGATGGCACATTAGTTTCAGCAAAAGATTTGAGTCCAGCCCCTACCTGAGTATTGGTCTCAGCTGAGCATGAGGATAGCCATGTTAGTTGTCCTGCATGCATTGATTATGGGGGTGTTCTTGTCTGGCTGTCCCACATGTCTTGATATGAGGGGTTCCCAGAGTCTTGTGATTTGCTGCAGCATCTAGCTGCATAAATAGCCACATCAGTAGCCACTGCAACCCTCTTGTGAATCATTATTCGCTCAAAAGGTTACCTATAGAATGGAAGACCTGCTGCCACTACATAAAAAGTGCACAGAAGACAACAGTTCCATAATTTTTTTTCCATCTTTTGCTTTTTAAAAAATTTTATGAAAGAAAAAATAAATAAAAGAACCAATGGGAAAACATGGGCAGGCTATACATGAGACATAATGGCATCTCATCTAAATCTATAAAATTCATTGAACGTGGCAAGGCAATTGTATGACAAAAATGTAGTCTAGAAACATGTTATATTTTAATGTATTTATGGTAACATAACACTCAAGGCATATGTACTTACTTGGGTTTGGGCTTTGATTCCCCTGCAATAAAAACAAATACAAAACTATCAAACATCATAAATACCATGCTATTTCTTTTGTGGATAAGCAGTATCATACAAAAATGCAGAGAGGGACTAAGAAATGCTAAGCAAAGTGAATTACAGTCTATTAGTATAGTGGTAAGAAAAAAAAACCTATTTTTTTTCTCTCCCCAACACCCATTCATTAATTCAAGTTCTTTATTGTTTACTCTTCTTCATATTCCAGGTCAAAATTTTCTATATGCCTAATCATTACTGGATGAGTTCATGAATATTGACCTCCACTCCCATCATGACTTTGATGAGGTGAGGCTTTCACTAACTGTTAAGGTGGTCTCTGTCTCAGTAAAGAGAAGGAGCAGACTAGTTACCAGCCTTAACTAGAACCATGTAACTAGCAACATTCCCCACTAACTGTAAAGGATATTGGTCTGTTTTGCCATATTTTGGCTAGTATACCACAATCAAATTTTACCCCAAGCATGCTGAAGCTACTGTATGCATACTAGGATCTCTGATCTAGAGGCCAACTTAATGTTGCATCCCAACTAGAAGATTACCAGTTTAAAAAATAAACAATAAAAACCATGTTTCCAACTTCCATTGATTTTTAGTATTTGTTATACTTAGACTTATATACTCTTTCACAGTGCTTTACAGCTCTCTCTAACCAGTTTACAGAGTCAGCATATTGCATCCAAAAATCTGGGTCCTCATTTTAACTACCTCGGAAGGATGGAACGCTGAGTCAACCTTGAGCTGGTGAGACTCGAACTGCTGAACTGCTTGCAGTCAGCAGTCAGCAGAATTAGCCTGCAATACTGCAGTCTAACCACAGTGCCACCACAGCTCATATCAATGGTTCTAATTAGTGCATTATCTGCCAATGTTCAGATCGCCTTTTTCTCATTTCTGAAGTTAATCATATAGTTTGTTTGTTTTGTATTTATACTCATCTCCTCCTTTTCAAACAAGATGCTTCTTTAAGCAATGTTCGGATGTTATTGTATACAAACTAATTCTTGGTGAATAGAATGGGTGTTTGATTCCTGATTTCCTTAAATGTAGATGCTTATTTAGTTTTTGCCTTATTCTCTCAGGTTGAGAATTGAGCTTTATTATTAAATCATGTTTTCCATCCATTACTGAACACAACTGTGCATCTTTTAATATCTTTAAAATTACTGAACCACAAATTTTATACAGTATATTTCAATAGTAAATGTGCAATAATTGTATTCTGGAGTATAGTCGAATGTATTTTTAAAATGAAATGGACACCAAGGCCACCTTTCCTTCATGACCAAAAACAAACAAACAAAAAGTCCCACCATAAGCTATGCTACATCATCACTTATTCTATCCTATTTCCCAACATATTTTAAACTAAACTCATTCTCTTGGTCCTCTTTATCCATGGATGCTAGACAAGCCTAATATGACATATGAGCTAATCTTTATTCAGCCTAAGCTAATATAAGAGCTCTGAGAATTTCAGCCAATCACTCATTCAGACCGTTATGACGGACAGGTATTTCCTATTTACTTACCTTCTTCATGTTCTTTAGCTTGCTCTTCGGGTTCTATTTTAAAAGAGGAGTAAAGAACTTGATTAGCACTGTAGCACATTGCTACACCACCACTCCCTGTGGATGCATTTTATTGCTCATAAGCTATGCCTGAAATCATTCCTAGGATGCTTTGCAGTTCATCCATTCATTCCTGGGAAAGCTCACATTACTGACATTCTAGTTTGTTTGATAATCAGAGTCAGTAGCATCTCCTTTCCTAATTTATTGTAACATCAAAACTGGACTAGATAGATTATAATGTCATGAGCCCCTACAAATATAGATATATCATCAAAGTGACTTTCAATTAATAAAATGTTACTTTTCAAAAATATTTCAAAGTATTCATTATTTCCGGTGAAATTGATAGTGTTCCCCTTCTCAAACCTACTTACAAAGAAAGAGAAAGTAACACATGGTCAGCATAGAACATTAGATATATAGTTTGTCTTTTCATGTTGTGGATATCCATATGTCTATCTGTTTTAGGTATAATAATTTATTTATTCATTTGTCAAGCATCTATAAGATAACAAATAAAGTATAAACATGATTTTGAATATATGAAAAGGATACAAATAAAAAGGGACATTAGGACATTATTATATTATATATATATATATATATATATATATATATATATATATATATATATATATATATATATAACATATATATAATATTTAGCCAGGAAGAACCTGGCTAAAGAGAAATACATATACATATACATATACATATACATATATTCATTAGGAATTGCTAGTTTCAACAAAACCTTGATTTTTCTAAATTCGCATTATGCTTCTATGCATACGTGAAGAGACCTGGGGTGGGGAAAGGGCATCTGCTAATGAATGTTTTCCCTTTCACTAAGCACAAATTACTTTCTTCTGTTTCTGAGCTTTCTTGTAATACCCATGAAACATAAACCAGTAGAAGTAGGGACATTAACGATTTACATATAACTGTGAGGCTTTATAAAAATGTAGCTATAGATCTCATACATCTCTGCATTGTAAAAGAGCTTACTGTCATACCCATAACCCCCACCCCCAAAAAAGTATCACCCAAAACTAGTTTAGCAGAATATCACTGCATGCCTTCTGCTATGGCTTCTTCTGCATCTTCCTTGATTTCTTCCACTTGTTCTTCTTCTTCTTCTACAAAATGAAACACCAGAATAACCACCAAATGCAAGTATGCAGAGATGAACCAATAATTTTTTTAAAAAAATATATATTAGTGTCGGGCTATGGAAGGTGGGTGAAAGAAGAGGAAGAGCTGTAAAAGAGCAGAGTTCAAAAAAAAAAAAGAGTGGGGAAACAGCAGTCCTGTGGTTATGTGTGACATTTAGCTGAATTTGATGAGGTCTTTCCTTGGTCTAATTTCAAAAACTGTTTTCAAGCAAGCAATTCAGACCTCTGAGAAAAGCAATATGTTCAGTATGAGGAAAAAAGAAAAGAAGGTGTTAGAAACAGAGAAGAGAGAAAAAGACAGGAGGATGTTGAAAAGGGGTGACAATTTGCCTCTGGTTCTACCCATCACTGATTTGTGATTCCAGTAACTCCTAAAGAAACCCAGCCCTCTCCAAAATGCCCATTAGTCACATTTTGATTCAATGATAAATATCTTTCATGATGATTAAGGAAAGGAGGTAGAATTCTGGGATGAACTGAGATCTCAATAAGTCATTCTTTAAATATCTAGTCCCTTACTAAGTACAGGATCCACTATAGCATCTATAACTGATGTCTATCCAGCCTGTCTGAAAATCTCCAAAGAAGGAAAACTCCACAGAAGAACTCCAGAGAAGGAGAACTTCGTGTAGGCGCTTGGTCCACTACCTGACAGTTCATATGGTTAGCAGCCAAAACTCGCTTCCTTATCATTTTTAGACAGTGATTCTAAGCCTCCTTTCTGGAGCAACAGAGAATAAATCCATTCTATCCTCTGTATGATAACCGTGTAGATAGTGCCAAGATATTAGGTAAGTTAGATACAGTTTGCCAACTTTCAGTTTTGAAATGGAATATTATAATTTTCTAGTTCTATCTTATTACAAATGAAAATGGCTTCTGTTATATGGAAAATACTATTTTCCTTCCTCAGTATTACAGTTCCCATTCTTAGACCTCGTAATGTTTGTGGTTTAAATAGTCCTACTGATGATGTACTGTATATTTCAGTTACATATGGTCCTTCCAGGCATGAATACATGATAAATATTCCTACTGTAACATGAAGAAGTACTTATAAAGTAAAATGAAAATAAAGGTTCTACTACCGTCTTCCACCTCTATCCATTCTTCCTCTTCTTAATCAAGGCAAGCAGGGTGGTGAAAGGGAATAAGTACACAAGGTTAGCAAGGATTACAAGAAGCAGTGGCATCAAAATAAAGTATCTATAAACAACTACGGTAGGTGATATGCTTCAGTGCTGGTTTTGCTGTTGTGCACATGACTAGAGCTTAGGTGCCAAGCATTTATGAAGCCAGACATTAACAAGAAAATGGGTTATTAAGAGCCAAACAATCTAGGACATTCACATATATAAACAGATATGTACAAACATATCTGTACAAACATGTACAAGTAGATATCAGTATTTTGCCATCACTCAGATAATTAGAAAATATACATTTAAATTGCAAGTGTTGGAAACATAATTTCAGACTGAATTTAATGTACTTGTTTCAATTCATTTTATATAAAAGTAACAGGACTGTGCATGCTTCAAAAACTACTTAGAAGTGGTTCAAAACTTATGTGAACAAAGCCTTCTCTGCTAAAGCAGTTGGATTTTGTTCAGTCTTCTGTGGATCCTGAAAAGGAGAGGGGGTCATATGACTTTAAAGGGGCAACTTCCCAGATTGTTGGGGGCAATATGCTGACTCTGCAAACAGCTCAGAGAGTGTGGTAAAGCATTGTGGAGCGGTATATAAGTCTAAGTGCTATTACTACTAAGTTAAAGGAGTCTCTTTTCAGTCATAGCCTGTTAGTTCTTTTTGAAGATCTGTGCCATTTTTGGTACATCATTATTGTTGAATGAGGAGGAGGGTTGCAGAAGGTGTACTAAAATAAGGAAGAGTGGAGTATATATATATTTTTCAAACTTTGATGGAAAAACATAAAGACTTAAAAAGCTATGGTTTCATTTTGTCATTTCCATGAATTTACTATCTTTATTTGACATTGGGAGTTATAATTTGCAATTTGCAATTGTTTGTTGTGGAAACTGAACTCTTCTGATTTTAATGAATTCTGATTGGCCAATAGATACTAGCTGATCTACAAAAATATTTTTAATTGATTATTTGACCACAAGAGGGAGCTAAAGAACATCAAATGCCTCTAAAACAGAAAAATTGCAAAAATTATTTTTGAGGAGTAGCATTTAGCAATAGCACTTAGATTCATATACCACTTCATAGTGCCTTACAGCTCTTTCTAAGCAGTTTATATAGTCAGCATATTGCCTCCAACAATCTGTGTCTTCATTTTACCAACCTCAGAAGGATGGAAGGCTTAGTCAACCTTGAGCCTGTGAGAATCAAACTGCTGGCAGTCGGCAGAATTAGCCTGCAATACTGCATTCTAACCACTGCACCACCATGGCTCCTATTTAAATAAAACAATTCATTTTATAGATCAACTATGTTCTAAAGATGTCATGAAAAAGGAACAAGGGGAAAAAATATTCAAATAATTGGAAGAAAGATGAGTAATCCAGAGATGCAACCAAGCACAGAAAGTTATCAAACTACTGAAGCTACTGCACAAGTATTTGACAATACAGAGGACGTAACCCTAATTTTGGAATATAAATCTGACAGCAACAGTGCCTACTATGAAGATTTAATTACAAGTCCCCCAGTGCAACTGAAGTAAGAAGAGTTGCAAGTAAATCTACAATCCTCAGGAGAATAAGTTTGGGAATCTCCACTTCAAAATCAAAGTGGAAATTGGCAGCATTGACATATTTGTTTTAAAAGTCATAGTGGAGAATCTCTTAAGAAAAACAGAAGTTTATATTTTATAGACATTCTGAAGAAGAAAAAGGTTATATTTTATCAGGATACACTGAAGGGAGTGACATAAACTTAATAAATTAATTGGAGTTAGGATGATTTTCTATTGGTTTGACATATGTAATTAAAAGAAAGTTCCAAATCCATTGTTTTGTGCTTATAAAGTGGGTTCTAAAATGAAATGAATAGGTTATTGTTAATGTAAAAAATGTTGAAATTAAATTTGGAAGTATTTATGTTGAAGAGGAAGAGAGAAAGAATACACTCATATACATGCTTTTTTTTTCTCTCTTCTCTTTTTTTATCCTGCTCTTTCCCCATGTAGGAGGAGTGGCAGAACTTGGGGGTGGAATTAAAAGAGAGATTAGCCCAGAATCCCTACATAGCCATAAGCAAGCTAAGTCCAACCTCCCTTGAATTCCATTAACCCTCATCTAACTCCAAGCAGGTGTTAATTGTTGAATAAATTTCTGTTCATAGGTATGATTATAGCAATAAATCAGTTTAATTGAATCTTCATGTATGGACCTGATCATTCGTGCCTGAAAAACAAACACCTTTCTTAATCCTTATTTTCATTGTATTTTATGCTATAATATACCTTAATAATACTTTCATTCAAAAAAACCATGGAAAGTGTCGCAACACAGGAGACAAAACAAGTGACATGAAACAAAATATATTCAGAATACAAATGTATTACAATAAAAAAAACAAGCACAAGAATAAGAAAGGTATGCAATACTAATTATATTAACAATTCAAATCCAACTTATTGTATTAAAAAGAATTTTCTCTTATCTGTGATAAGGTGTCTGGACTTACATTGATAAAACCTCCCGCTCTATGAAATCTTTCCTCCAAATCTGCTTATTTATGTTGTCAGGAAGGAGTTTATGAACATATTAATAATAATGATACCTACTAACTTTTGAATACCTTATAATAAGGCCAAATGTTATAAAACTGACAGTACTTAGGCCAGCTTGTATTTCTCTCTGCCTATACCTACCAATACTAATAAGGCATTCTTGTAATTGCAAATATCCATTTCCTTCCACTTTTTTCCTTCCAAAGAAAAGGAATAATTGAATCTTTCCTTTTGAGCTGAAATAATATTTATTAAAAAGTACATAGAATTTTGCTCTTGCTGTTTAGGGGAACTTGTGCTAAATGAATTACTGCCTTTCCTGTATCACAACACTTCTTGTTTTGTATCTTGGGGAAATCTTGTTTTGTTGTTCACTGTGCTTCTACATTCCTTTAAAAGACATAAAACTATGACTTTTCTAATAACAATAGAAACTTACCTTCTTCAATACAGTCTTCTGCAGCAAGATAAACCAAGAAAGAAAGGAGAACAACATTAGAACTTGTTAAGAATATCAAAAAAAACCTACCAAACATGATTTTTTTTCATTGCCTTACCTTCCTGTTCCCTGTAAAGCAAAAAAGAAAAAAGCTAGATTAGAATAATGTCTGAGCTTTTCTTTTCTTAAAGCAGGACAGAAAACAGTTTTTTTAAAAAAACAATCAGCTTCAAGTTAAGGAGTCTTGCTGTCAAAACAAAAGGTTTTACAATGCAGAAGCACATCAGCTTATTAGTAATCAATGGGCCAAGAAGTCTTTGAGCACTTCCATAGCAATTCTTGCCATCACTTTATTTTATTTTATTTGTTAAGTAAATTTATATTTGTTAAATAAATGTATTTGTTAAATAAATTTATAGTCTTCACCAAAAAATGAACAACAAACAAAACAAAACAAAACCAAAATTACATAATATTAAAACATATACTATATATGAAATTCGAAATATAAAATTGCAACTAAATACTTTGGGATTGACTCCTGATTGATTGCATATCACAATGTCTATTTTTGTGGAACAGACTTGATTTATTTGTCCAGAACTCTACCTGGCAGTAGCTTCTATAAACATACTTCTGCTAAGGTAGACATCCTCCTATCTCAGAAGTTATCCTCAAATCTCATCTGGACTCCTTATTTCAGTTGACTCTGAAGCAAAAGCAAGGCCAACATCTATTTGCAGGTTGTAGGTTCATTGAGAGTACAATATGGGGTCTTTATTCTTCCTCCCTCTATTCTTGAGAAATCTTGTGAGGTGTTTTTTTGTGTGAATTTTGTAATTGTATTATACACATACAGACATTATGACTGTGTATGTGGGTATTTTCAAATAGTGCTTGGTGCTTACTAGTGGATGGCCTATGTGCGGTTTCTGGGCCACCAAACTGCCACCAAACTTCAGCAACATCCTAGAGCCATGATGGCGAACCTATGGCATGTATGCCACAGGTGGCACTCGGAGCCATATCTGTGGGCACGCAAGCGTTGCCCTAGCTCAGCTCCAGCGTGCATGTGCATGCCAGCCAACTGATTTTTGGGCCTTCTGGGCCCACTGGAACTCGAGAAATGGGCCATTTCCAGCCTCCAAAGGGTCTCCAGGGGGGTGGGAAGGCCGTTTCTGTCCTCCCCAGGCTCCAAGAAAGCCTCTGGAGCCTGGGGAGGGTGAAAAATGGGCCTACCGGGCCCACCAGTAATCTTTTTGCCATTGTGTGCCAAAAGTGAGGGGAGTGCGAAGCGGGGGGTCGCACACATATGTGTGGAGGGGCGCAGGGGGGAATTGAATTATGGGTGTGGGCACATGCGTGCGCGACCTGCCCCACACTTTTGGCACGCGATGGCAAAAAGATTAGCCATCACTGTCCTAGAGAATCAAATCGTGTGATTAATATAAATTGGAGTTCAGGGACATTAGAAGTTTCTTCTGATGTTGTATATCGTAAAGTCACTGTCTGCACTCACCCAATAGTTAAGAAAGAATGGGAAACTACAGAGAATTCTGGCAGCATCTGCTCCCACCTTTGCGGTGATAATTTAAAAATAAAAAAGAAGCAAAATCTTGCAAGTGAAAGGTGGCCTCCCTAATAATGAATGGATCTGCTTATAAGTACTTTGCAGATCAAGAGCTCAGTCTTTTTGTAACAAAGCCAAATTACAGTTGGTTCTTCATCTGAGAGTTATGAGACGGGAGGAGGTAGATGTAGCAAGATAGTCCTGATCTCATCCCTAAAACTGTGCGACTTGTGTCTCTGAAGCTTTACCACTTTAAGATAAGGTGCTTTTAGGCTTCACTGTTACATTCCTTTTTCCGAACAGTGCAACTATTCGCTAGGAAGTTAACTAGTTTATATGAAATCATGTTTAATATTTATATTTTGGACTTCAGAGGAATAATCATTAGGCTAGAAGTAGCATAAAGTCTATTGGATATTTTAATGCATGAGTTCATGTTATGCATCAACTGGAGATGCAGCTCAAGTAACAGGAACAGGTGTTGGTTACATGGAGCCAGGAGGAGCCAGACAGTTCTGAAAGATTCCCCCCTGCCTCCCCTCCAGTAGTCTGGTCAAGTTTTACAGCTGAAGTCAAGACCACATGAGAAACTGTTCAGTGAATTGGATTGAGGGTGTACAAGAAACTGAGAAAGTGTGAAAGAATGGGAGGATGATATGATATGAAGAACTTCTAGAATTGCAAACATAACCAAGTGAAAAGCAGCCTAATGACTGCCAAGATATGAAGGTGCTGTGACCTTTCAGTGATTCCTGATTATTGTATTTATAGTTTTTCCTGAAGACAAAATATTTCAGACTATTATAATCTTCCCCACTTGGGAAGACTTGTAATTACTACAAAAGATCAGTATCAGTTAAATTATTTTTAGAGTAACGTGGAGCATGTAAAGGTATATTAGGGGTACTGAAATGTTATTCCTATTTGCAATTTAATATTAATATAGTCAAGGCTAGGCTTTTGGATCAGGCTGCATGCCTTGTTACCCTCAAAAATGCATTACCCAGTATTGCTGTGATTAGCTCTATCAGTGCTGAAGGCTGATGCTGGGAATAAACCTCACAGTCATCATGACTTAAATATGAGTTTCCCATGTTCACCTGGCTACCCAGAGTTGAAGAGAGTGAACTGAATGGACCATTGTGTTGATTACAGTGTCAGGCAATTTTTATGAACTTGTTCTTTACATGCTTTCCTCAAAGGGGTGTTTTAGAAAGAAATAAAAAGAAGGCAAAATTTGCATAAAGGTATGTATATTAAGTTATATTTATATATTACAAATTTAGAAATAATATACCATTTAAATGACACTGGAATATACTTTATCTTGGCGGTTATGACTGTGAAAAGGTCATCCTTGCTCAGTCTACCATCAAGAACTACTGGTGAAGAACATCAAGCTCCCTTTTCTCCCTCACAAGATTTTTTATATTATATCTGATTTGTAATGGATACAATACACAGACAATACTGTCAAATAGAGACATATCATCTCTGAAATAATACATCCTAGCCAGAGGTAAAAATTAGATCAAGCTTCAGAAGGAGGCTCAAAGCCAACCCCTGGAGCTACAAGGTCCTTCTGTTCCTCCTCATTTCTGTGCTAGCTACTGACAAATAAGCAGAGAAAATAGGGAAAAAAAAGAACTGACTTGCGAATGTTTTCCAGTGACGTTGGTACTTGGATAGATTAGACTTATCATGTTTAGAAAGTAAAGGCTCACCAAAAGTATTGCACCAAGGACTTGGTGTCACAGTAGTTAATAGGCAGTATTGCAGGCTAATTCTGCTGACTGCCAGCAATTCAATTCTGACTGGCTCAAGATTGACTCAGCTTCCATCCTTTTGAGGTTGGCAAAATGAGGACCCAGATTATTGGGGTCGACATGCTGACTCTATAAACCACTTAGAGAGGACTGTAAAGCACTATGAAGCGGTATATAAGTCTAAGTGCTATTGCTATTGACAACCCTAGAAACAGCAATGTTTACCATGCAAATAACTTCCAAGAAGGGTGGTGGTATATACTTTCACTTTTGCTGAGTCCATAGATATACAATAGTTAGTGTCTTCCCCAGTTATCAATCTTTTTCTCAAGGCATTTGTTATTACTCAAACTGTCTCATAGTTGTAATTCCTAACCATCGTTTATAAAGGAACTAACCATAACTACATTCATAATTCATAATTGTGAGTAATAGCAAAACAATAGTGTTAATGGCCTGCTGGCCTTCTGAATTTGAAAAGGCATGACAAACATTTATTTTATTTATTTTTCACATTTATGTATTGTCCATCTCCGTCAAAGTGGAACCTGCACGACAAAAATCACTTACTCTTCACATTCCTCAATGATTTCTTCAGTGTCTGACATTTTCAGTTACCTGCCATCAAAAAAGAAGCAAAATAAAGTTTCAGGAGATATGAAAATGCTGGAATATGCTCTGAGTTCCATCTAGAGCAGGATTGTCAAACTCGTGGCATCATGGCGGTGTCACGTAACATATCAGGACTTTTTCCCTCTTCACTAAACCAGGCGTGGGCATGGCCAGTGTGTGATGCATCCAGCCTGTGAGCCCTGAGTTTGACAGCCCTGATCTAGAGGGTGCTTTTAAAAACAGAGATATGGAAAATATTGAAGCAATCTAAATTGGACTTGATATCTGGACCAATAGTCACCAAATACCTGTTTGACCCAAAAATGTTATTGAATTGACTGCAAAAAAGTTTTTAATGCATAGTAATAAGCCAGATATATATGGAGGCTGAGTGCACTAATGCTGTATCTGTTATATGAATACTTCGAACTGAGGTAAAGTAGCTTTCATCAACCTGATATTCTCCAGATAAGACGGATTTCAACTCACATAATTTCTTCCTGCTTTCTGGGAATTTTGACATGCACCATTTGGGAAAAGATGAAATAGAGGATGCAGGATTTGACTGAACCTGTTCAGTGATATAATAGTGACTGGGTGAGTCTCGGCAATGACTGCTTAACTTTGGTTCCTGAGTAGTGAGACTGCGTTCACATATGGGCTGGCTCACTAGCTAACAGTTCATCCATGTAAAAGTCTCCTGAGAAATTAATGATCAAAACTTTAGGCATAAGCTAGCCTTCCAAAACTAAAAGTTCAGCATTTGTTATAAGAATTTTTTGAGGACTTGGTGAAGAAATAAGATCCTGTAAGTAGATCAGGACCAAGCCATAGAGGGTTTTATAGGTTAAAACCTGAATTTTAAATTGCACCCAGAAGTAATAGGAAGCCAGACCATGACTCACAGGACAGATGTATCATGAGTACACCATTAAATACCTGTGATCATGCTCACTAGGTTTTGCAACAACTGAAATTTTCAATTGAACTGTTAAGGCAGCCCCATGTAGGATGTATTGTAGTAGTCTAACTGGGTGATAATAAGGGCATGAGCTACAGTAATCAGATCTCCCAGTCCTGAATAAGGCTGTAACTGGGCAAAAGCCTCCAACTGTGAATCCAGGAGAAAGTCTAAGTTGCAGATCTGCTAATTTAGAGGCAATACAATCAGGTCCATAAAGAAAACAATGGGTGTAGAAGATGAAGAAACATCAGCTCCATCTTTCAAAGGTTCAACTTAAACTTGTTCTATCCCATCCAGATCTCTTAAGCCAGAGAAAGAGGGAGGGAGGGAGAATGATCCTGTACCACCAATAATGGAGAACCCACTCTGCCAAATTTCTCTCCCAACAAAAAACCAACTAGAGGCAACCACTAAGTGCCAAATCACTGAAAAACAGTGCTTCAGCCAACCCAAAAGGATACCATGATTGATGGCATCAAAGACTGTAGATGTCCAGAACAGGTCCCAACACAGTAGAGCAATCAATGCCTTTTCTGCTTCTTGTAGAATGCTTTGTAGTTGGTCCTGAACCACCATCTCAAAAATCTTTACTAAGAAGGGAATGTTAGAAACCAAATGGTATTTATCTAATACATTCAGATCTCTTAAAGAAAGGGAAGATCCACATGGCTTAAGGGCTTCGGGTATCAATCTACCTTACAATGAGACATTCACAACTTCCCAAATATAACAGAAACAGGGCATTTGTAACAATTTGGAATCTATTCTATCCATTCTCATGATGATAGCAAAGTGCAAGAGCTAACTAAATCTATGACTAGTTCCACAGCAGTATATGTGAAAGCTAGACAAAGGTAGCCTTAGGAGAAAGGAAGTCTATTTGGGGATAAGAGATAAAAGGGGGGAAGGGAGGATGTTCTCTCTAAAACCCCTGCCCAGCCAAAGGTTGGCCCAGACAAATACTTGATTATTACCCATAAAACAGATAACAAGAGAAATATAAGACTTTAATTAATCTGTAAAACTCAAAACCATAAGATTATGATGGACACTAATTTGGATCGCTTTAAAAAGGCAATCAAATAAAATCATGGAGGACAGCTCTATGAAGATGCTACCTCCAGCATTTCTTTAAATACCATTGGGAAGCAAAAAAAGGGATCTCATATTTATATCTGATTGGCTATTCTGAGAAATATAATGCCAAACTAAGATGGGCACAAGGCTATTGTATTCATAAGCACAAAGCTGCAAGCTCAAATATTTATCTGGAATCTCAAGTTCTTAGTTGACACAACAGTTAACATCTACCATTTCTGGAATACTGAACTGTAATCTCTATGGTTAGTAAAATGTGTATAATGTCTTTGGGAAAGAAAACAGCAAAAGATATTGACAAGGAGTGAGAAAGCTAAGACTTTAGTGCAATGAAGTCAGAATAAAAAGCAAGCACCACCAATACCTAATAACTCGTATAAATGTAACTGTTGAATTTGGCTTGAGGTCTAAAAGCACTTCTTTGCTGATAATACTGACAGCAAAGCTTGTTTTTTATTTCCATTTCACATCTTGGCAGCATAGTTCTTCTAAAATAAGTAGAGATTAGCAGCAGAACTGATAAGAAAGAACAAGCAGAGACATCACAAGTAGTCATGTCTGATATAACAAACTAAGGACGCAAGCCTTGATAGTACAGTGGTCTAAGCACCCTGTTATTAACACAGCTGCCTGCAGTTTACTGCTGGTTCGAATCTCTCCAAGGCTCAAGGTTGACTCAGCCTTCCATCCTTTCTAAGGTAGGTGAAATGAGGATCCAGTTTATGGGGGCAATAAACTGACTTTGTATAAATATACAAAAGTATGAAGGCTATTGCTTAACACATTGTAAGCCGCCCTGAGTCTCCGGAGAAGGGCGGCATATAAATCAAATTTAAAAAAAAAAAAGTGATGTGAAAGACAGCTGTTTTAAATGAGGTCAAGAAATATACTGAGAAAAAAAATACATTATGGTTCAAAATTATAATCCTGATATGTTTCTTTCATCCTACATTTCCATTATTCTCTTTATAAAAAGAAAACCAATACTTTTTCTTACTTCCATATTTAACAAGTATAGCAGTACTTGTAACCTCACAGTTACACCCTATAGTCTGGAGACAAGAGGAGGAATTTTTCTTCGCAGTACTGCCTGAGGCTAGAGTCTGGGGAGCTCAAACATCTTAAATTTCTAGCAACTAGTGCCAGAAACAACATTGATAAATAAGTCCATAATCACATCTAAGCTATTATCCCAAATCAAACAGTATTTTGCATACCCAATGCAATGCCAATGGAGAATCGTAACTTATTTTATTTCTAGAGGGTTGTTGCTTGCACAGTTTACCACTGTCAACTCTCATATGAGAGATAATAATGGCCATTATTAGTTTCTTCTCTTTTCCAAGAACAATACAATAATTTTGGAGTTTTAGCTTTGCTCACAGCTTTCTGCAGCAGAAAAAAGAGGACTAATTAAGGCAGAAGTGTCAAACTCACAGCGTCACATGATGTATGGGAACATTTTTCCCCTTTGCTAAACTGGGCGTGGCCAGTGCATGACACATCCGGCCCGCGGGCCAGGAGTTTCACAGCCCTGAACTAAGATCTAAGCAGTTTCTCTCTTCCCTCTGAGCTTCATACTTAAAACCAGTTACCCCAAGCTCACCTGCCTGCACCTGCAACAATATAAGCATGTGAACCTTGTTGTTCCTTTTCCTTGCTTAAAACATCCCTGAATCTTGGCAGTTGCTTTCAGTAAATCCAATCCTGCTACAGTAAATCAACTGTGAAGCAAATCACCAAACTGAGGGGCATTTTAAGCAGGTTCTGGGGAGTTCAACAAATAATTCTCAATTGTCAGACCAGCTGTTCTGTCCCTTAAGTCCCTGTTTCTCTTCTTACTTTGGAAGATCGTCACAATGTCATTTGAATTGTCCGTAACAGCTGTAAAAGAATAGAATCAAGGATGTTGCTGCACAAATTCACAAAGGCATTATGAGAACAATAAAGGAAATGGCATTAGGAGCTGCATCCTGGTCACAGATATTGCACATGTCCAGTTATTTGAAAATTGAATAATAGGTTGACTTAGTCACTTCTAAATTTTCTCTAAATTTATTCAAAACTTTCCTTATCTAGACATCAGTTTTCAAATAATATGTCACTCTTAATGTACTAAATGTAGATAGTATATTTAGTACAAATGTTCCCTGCTTTGTACTAAAGTACTGTAGACCTGTGATTATTTCTAAATTGAGTCCACATTGTAGTCTTTTATGTTTTTAGGACTGTAATCATCCTGATAAGAATTTTTGGTTACCTCAGGATGACACTAGCTATATTCTTATGCAGTATTTTCATAAAATTTTGAATCCACCTACCTTAACTAATGAAGAATTAGAACTCTATATGTGTATATGCAGATCATATACATATATACACCTCAGGAATTTACCAGGAAAATTAACTGATCTTAGATTAAGAATCTCTGTCTTTGTGATAATGGCAATGTTACAAAAAGCAATTATTGTGCAATGCAAAAGCATACTTTAAACAGGCTATGTACTCCTGCTACTGACTTCCCTTGTTCATCTTTGAATGGTTTCCAACATTCAGTGAAAATTCACTCTTTTTTTGCAACCTGTCTTACAAAGGAAAAGAAACACTAATATCAGTCTAATACTATCTTTCCCCAATTTATACATGCCATGTTTTCTAAATGTGCATTTAGCAAACCATTTTATACAGACTGATATTACAAACTGAATCCCTTGTTTTGTTTTCAAGTCTAAACAGTCTTGTGGTATTATAGCCTTTGCCTTCTCTCCCAAACATACCCATACATACAGAGCCACTTACACATACATACTGAAATCAATAAGGACAAACTGATATATTTGCATTTCAAAGGAAGGGTATCCAGAAAAATTGAGAGGGGGTAGATTTGGGGTACTGCCACACAATAGATACTCCTCCCAATCCCAATTTCAAATACGTTATTTTCAGATATGGTATGTGTCCCGGTTAGTTTAAGATGGAGGAATGCAAGATATGGTTTGGGGCTCCTTACCTTTTGCCCAGAGAGCAGGTGGAAAGTCCTTTCAGTGGGAACAAATGTAGTGTCTGAGAAATGCAATTTAAAAAGAGTGAGGCTTTAACAAGAGCACTCCACCCTTATCAGCCACCCTGGATGCTGGATGCCTGATTGGAGGAATGCCAGCCGGGAACAGCTTGGAATGCAAAGCTTTGTTGCTATTTTGGCAGGGTCAGCCACAGCCTCTTGTGCAATTCATCCCTCCCCCGCCCTGAGCCCATATAAGCACTGGCTATTGTATGGCCTCCGAGAACTGCTATTTTAAACTTGAGATACCCAAGTGCCCAAGAGTCTGACACAAGCCAGCCAGCTGTCATTCTCGAGTGGCCTGGAACTCTGATATAGAAGGTTTGGCTCTAGGAGAGCTCTGGGTATAAATCTGAAAAGCCAGGCTATGAGTCCCAAGGCATGCTTTTGTTCTCCATTAAATGGGATGGCTACTGATGTGTTACTGTCTGAAAAGCCTCTTCAGCAAGTAAGCTATTGTCCCTTTTATAAAAAAAACAACAACAAATGTGTTGGGTGGGAGGAGGAAACTATAAAATTTGAACCAGTCAGTTTGATTGGAAACCAAAGATTCCTTGAACTTCCTCAATAAACTCATGGCACTTGTAGCAATCTCTTATCTATCTTTAACCTGTGTCTAAAGTTCACTAGAAAGGAAATTCAGAAGGAAAGCACTGATATTCTGAATGAGCCTTTACTTTAATACAGAGGATATAGCAAACCACTTATTATTGAAGACCAAGGGAGGAGTTCCTGACTTGTTACCTCTAAAGGCCTATATTGCATATAATAGAATCTGCTTGAGGAGGTCACTTGTTTCCCATATTATCATCTAGAAGGACCTAGAAGGCAGGCCTTCTCTGCCATTGCACCTACCTTTAGAACAGCACCCCTCCACCCCCCCAAACAAATTGTATGGCTCATAACTTGCCCACCTTCAAGCAATCTTTAAAAACTCCCCCCCCCCTTTAATTAAGATGTGTGGACATGGCCCTTTAAATTGAAATCTGCTGTGGAAAGATGTTAGTTTATTCCATTTGGCAATAAAGATAGTTTTTTAAAAAATGAACTTCTGTGAAGTTGCTGAAAGTCATTTTGGAGCTAGTCAGCCAGAAGTGTAATCAATCAATCCATCTTCTACTACTTAGGAGTTCTAACTTAAGTTTTGTCTCTGTCTCAAACTTGCTGAACTGTTTAGCTTCAGTTAGTGTTCTTCAAAGTTCACCAATAGGGAAATGTTTTCCCACTGACTGCTGAAAAACAACTAAATGTTAATGGATCAAATTTGTTAAAGGACATAGTTAGCCCAGGGGTCAGGTTCTTAGAGCAACAGTTTGTTATGAACCATTAAATAAAAAAAGCTGAAGAAGCTTCTTGGATGAGAAGCAAAATGTCTTCAAAGGAAAACCAGAAAGTCCAGGTGCCTCTTGAAAAAGCACCTTTGGGACAACCATGACCTGGATGACTGAGAAACTCCATAGACATTAGATAAACATATTTTCACTTGGATGGCTGAATGAAAGTGGGTCCAGCAAGATCTCAAAATCAAATGCAAGGCTAGATATTGGGTCTGGTCAGCAGATTTAACAGGAAAAAAAAAATCAGACGACAGATGAATACAATTGGAAGCAAAGTCTGTATATTGAAACAAATGTTATTTATTATGATGTTTATTATGAAAAGTGAAAGTCAAATTCAATCCCCGCTACTGAATTTAAGTGGTATGTGTGTATGGGTGACTTCTAAGTTGTTTAATTATGGCATGCTAATAGGTAGGACAGGAGTCAACCCATAGCCCTGATTCAGTTAAAATTAGCCATGACATTAGTTGCAATCCATTGTACATTTACCTGGGGATAAGACCTTTTGGATGCAGTAGACCTAAATAGATGTATATAGATTGGCAAATCTTGTTGAAAACATGAAAATTCTTCCATTAGTCTTACTGAGTTTCAGTAATAGCTAGGACTGAGCTGAAACAGAAATATATATTATAAAAATATTCTTTAAATATAGAATGCATCTTACTATACAAAATAACTCCTTGGCAATTTTTTAGGGAGGGAAGAACATTATTTTTTTCATGGTTTTTCCAAAACAAGTTTATCCATATATTCAGGCACATTGCACCCTTCTTTTTCCACACAATACGCAAATTACAGCATTCAGGTAAGTTTCTACTACTTACAGCATTCAGGTAAAGCATTTCTGCTTCAAACCTCCTCATGGCTCTAACCAGTTTAGGGTTAAGCACAATTTCCCCATTAAAACATCCCTCTTTTATTCAAATAACATCATTAGATAATAATAAGATCAGCAAGAACAGGCAAAGCTACGTTTAGGCAACAATTGCAATTGCTTGGTGCAAACTTAAAGTATTCATCATGGTGGAAACATAGCTGAAATATAATCCAGTAAAGAAGCCATATGTATTTCATATTTGCTAATAGAACTTAATTTTGGATGATAAGGATGGATGATATAGCAATAAAAAGATAAAAATGGATTATAGAAATATAGTTTTTCTATCATAGGTCAGTTTTCCCATCCATCAAATCATTTAAGTCATCAAGAGCCCCATTCAATAAAAGGCACTGTAGGCATTGTTGGCTGATAGATATTTTTTCTAGGTGGTCAGTTCTATAGAAGTGTAGAGCAATAAACTGAGGGATATTCTAGAATTCCAAGAGATGCATGCCTTTTGTTTCAATGGAGGTACATTTTCCTGAGAGTAGCTTGTCTGGTTACATCTAGAAAATAAAAGGAAACATTTGATGAATACACAGTTTTCCACAAGGGAGAAGGAAGGATGCTCCTTGAATCTGAATATACAAAACAAACTCAGATCTTTTAGCTGAAGGTCATTCAGTGGACTTCACAATGAATAGTGATTTGGGGCTTCCCAGTTCCTAACTGAAATTGTAAAATCAACACCATATTGGATTTTTAGATACATGTTCATAACAGAAATATTAGTGAACTTGAGAACACTATTCTCCCTTTTCAGTAATGGTAAGTTCATACATTAATTATAGCAAGTGTGTGCTAGCCTGGTTTCTCAACTGCTTGAGGTAAGAGATTAGTGACACTCATGCAGAGATTTGAGGAATTAATGGCAACTCTTTCAACCTCCAAATCTCCACCATTAAACACTGTGCTGGAATGACCATAGGAATTCTTGTAGTGTTACACTAAGAACAATGAGAAAGCAGATCAGAATACAGCCTTTGTTATAAGGCAGAATCAGAATAATAGGAGATTTATATCCTTTGGTTCAATCACAAAGTGATGAAACATTTGTTCTGAATAATTCTATTTATTTATGATTTTATATAACATAACTTTACGGGACTCAATATGGTTTACAAAATAAGGAGATATTTATAATACAATTTATACAGGCTAATAATCTACCTAAAAGGTAGCCCACATACTTTTAGGCTTCAAATACTAACTTGGTTAGTATTTAAGTTGTTATCAGATATGGACCCAGATACAGTGTCAACAGCACATTCCAATTTCATCAATCAGTTCATCCCACTGTACTCCAGTTTCAGCATTTGGTGACTAAATCTTAAGTGTTAGCTTTCTAGGGCAGAAGATAATTCTAATGAATCCATGTATGTCTAGTCATAGAATATCCAATTAACATCTTATTTCACTGTTGTTTAATCCAGAGGTCCCCAGCCTTTTTGATTCCACAGACTGGTGGTGCCAGCTTCGGCAATTTCAGAGGTAAAGAGGGAATGGTTTTGCATGCACAACCTAAATCCTGCACCTGCACAAATGAAGCTTGCCATTTTGGCGGCCCAGTTCCCAATGGGCCACACCCACTAGTGGTCTGTCCCCAGAGCTTGGGGACTCTTGGTTTAGTAGTCCATTATTAACAGAGTGATAATAGTGTAATGATAATAAGCTAAAATGTTCATGAAGCAGATTCTATATTACTTACGCACATATTGAGATAAACTCAGGCCAAATCACTTTCATACTCGTCACATGTCCGGCAAGTCATTTTATGTCAATTCCTAACTCTTTCCATCCTTACCT
This sequence comes from Arizona elegans, assembly GCA_022577455.1. Lineage (NCBI taxonomy): Eukaryota > Metazoa > Chordata > Lepidosauria > Squamata > Colubridae > Arizona > Arizona elegans. Next base: position 170,595,598 of record JAKOOJ010000002.1, read on the forward strand.
TGGATTTCCTTCACAAACCATCAGATCAGTTTTCCAACTAACTCCCCTGTATGGTGTTCCCAGTTCTCTGAATGTCCTGCAGAAAGTTAAAACATGGTCTCTTAAAAGATTCCCTGTGCAAATAACCGGAGCTAATATAGGTAGTCTCTAATTTATTCAGTGACAGTTCAAAATTATGAAGGCGCAGAACAAATAGTGCTTACAACCTATTCTTGGAGTTCCAGCCACCCCAGTACCCTTGTGGACTGGGTACTTGTTAACTGGTTCATATTTTATGACCAGTTGCAGCACCCTACAGTCATATGTTTATCATTTGAACCCTTCGGCACCAGCTTCCCCAAAAAGATAATGTGGCAGCTGCTGGAGAAGGTCATAAGGTATGGGGATAAGTTTCATTGACCCATGGACACACCCTCCTCTCAGTCACTCTGCATTCTCGATGTGCCCTGTGCCAGCCATTCCTGCACCCATATCCTCCCTGACATCCCTCACTCCCTCAAATACCCCCACAGATCCTCTCCATGCCTCCCTCACACCATTGCGCACTTCCTTGCACTCTCCCCATACTTTTCCACATCTTCCTCACACCTTTGCACTCTCCCTCATGCCCTCCCCACCAAACACTTATCTGCCTTACCTCTCTGCTTGCAAGCTGCCTGGGATTTGCAACTTCCCGCTAGCTTCCCCACTGATTCGGTTGTGGGAACCCAGCAGGAGGTTGCTTTGCCAAACAACTATAGGATTTGGTTAACAATGGCAACCAAGGATTGCCGCTCCTAAACAGTGCAGTAACTCTTCACGATGACATTGCTTATTAACAGAAGTTCATCAGTTGAGGACTACCTCTATGGGATTTCCTGTTTAAGAGCTGGAAATGAGCTGGAGTAAATTGGTAGTCCTCTAGCTAATATAATGGGATAGTATTCTAGTTCTTTAACTCTTGAGAGCAGGCAACAGAATTTGATTTTTAATGTGGATCAGTGTGTTCATAGTAAAAAAAATGGCTGTAAAAGTTATCTTAAATCTTAGCTTACTAAAGACTTTCTCACACCTTGTCTCCTTCATTCTTTTTGGATTCCTGAGTTCGACTTATCCAGAGATTTATTCGGGATGAGACTCCTCCTGGGATCCTCAAACTTTCCTAACCATAAGAGAATAGAAAGAATACTCAATCACAAAGTGAGAAGAATAGAGAACATATTACTCTTTCTACTATTGAGAAGCTTAAGGTTCGTTCAATGTGACAGATCATTAGCAAACATGAAAATGTAAATTAAAAAATACCTGGGCAAACTGGTATCAGTACAGGCCAGCAGATTTTTCTCTTGTTCTTTCAAACAAGAAAGAACTTGTTTGAGTTCTAAGACCTAACTAACTAACTAAGAACTAATGATCTTAAGAATATGGTTTTAGAAATTTCTAAATAGATTCAACTTTTTACTTTCGTAGCAGAGAAAGACTCTATGTTCACTCCAGAGCAGATAAACCACAGAGATAAATTGTACAAACACATATTATGCAATACTCTAATAAGAAAATAAAATAATCCTCCCTTTTCTGAATTTCACTCCTGGTGTTGATGTTCCAAGTTATTTGCATGACAATAATATTTCTATTGTCTTTCCCGCATATAACCCTGGACTCTGCTGTAGATAGTTGGCAACTAAATACTGCATTTTGTTCCAGTCTGCTTAGATTGCTTACCCAGAGTCCTAATCATTTATTTTAAAAAAAAATCATAGGAATGGTCATTGGTCTACAAGCAGAAGGGCCTCAGCTGAAGTGCATCTATGTAGCCTCCAAAACAAGAGGCAAAAAATGACGCATAAGGATGTAACTTCCATAGATATTTGAACATTTACTAACGTTTATGGAGAGATGAACATTTAAAAATACTGAGTTTATTTTAAATTGAAATTCATTACAGCAGAATTGGAGAAGACAGTGTGAAGGAATTTAGTTCTGGCCTCAGGTAAGAGATGGGAAAATAGAAACTGAGAAAGTGACTCAGAATATTGTCCACCACTCTGACGATGTTTGCTCTAAAAATTGTACAGTGAGTGAAGATTTTGAATCGACTTTCAAGATTCTTGTAAAAACATCCTACAAGTAGGTTTGCTAGAATCCTAGTAGTATCTATTTATTGACTTGTTGGTGGGCAACTTTAAAAATGGCCTCTTTTCTTGCGGTTCTTAATCTTTACATTGAATAGCTAATCTTGTCTAATTCACCTGACCACACCTTTCCTAGATATCTAATTCCTTCCAGCAATATGTTTCTGGGTAAGATCAGTTTTTACCTTACGGACAAGAGTGGCAGGCTCACTCTGGACAGGAATAGTGGCTTCAAAGATGCTACGTTTGCTGGCCACACCCTCTGAAGCTGCTTGGAAATTTCTCCGAATAGGTGAAGACACTTTAATGGATCCTGCCCTCTGGGAATAAGACAAGAGTCAGGCAATCAGGACAGAACCAATTTCTTTCTCGCATAATAACAGTATTATGAATACATATTCCTCTTTCGTTGAGCTTTTAATCCACATATATACCAATAAGGTATGGCTAGGAACTCTTCATGGTAAAGATTTATTTGTTCCTTTTATTCACTTCATTTTGGAGATGTAGAAATGTCTGAACAACCACATTTTCTATTGCCATATTTACCTGGACAGCAGATGTATATCTCTCTAGCTTCTCCTCAAGTTTGACTGTGCTTGCTGGAAGCCTCATACTGGCACTAGTGAAGGAGATGCAAATACATCAACATTCATTTTCTAAGGCTCAGAAAGTATAAGTGGCTCTTACAATATTCACAGAGAACAATATTCATCAAGATAAACATTTGTTGTTCTGATTAAACTTGCAAAGCAATCTAATCAGAGGTGTCTACAGGGTATAGTTGATAAATTTACAAGGATGGCCACAATGGCTGCGATAAAATGTTGTCCTGTTTTTTTTAAATACAAATGCATCATACAGATAAAACTAGGCAGAGCTTCAATTGAACTGTTATGATTACCGTCTTAACTTTGTTGACCACCTTCTGCAGATACCCCTGAATCAGGGGTGAAATGCTCCCGGTTTGGACCGGATCACCTGATCCAGTAGCGATGGCGGGTGGTTTGGAGAACTGGTAGCAAAAATCCCTGCCCCTCCTCCATGCCCAGCTGAGCCACGCGATCATCAGAGGCTTTTTTTTTTATTTTTAAAAGCTCCTCGGCCGAAGAGGTTGTAGAAAAAAATACTTTTAAAAGCCTCTTAAGGTTGTAAAAAAAATGCTTTTAAAAGTTAAAAAAAAAAAGTTGGCCACACCCACCCAGTCACATTACCCCCCCCCCCACTAAGCCACGCCCACAGAACCAGTAGTAACAAATTTTACATTTCACCACTGCCCTCAATCTATCGTGATCTGTCAGTATTTCAATTATTTAATGTATCCATATCTCCATTTTCCCTCAGCCTACTGTTCATTATCTGAGGTCAGGGAATATTCACCTTACAAGGCTGACTGTGAACCTCTAGAGCCTGACAAAAGGTGTTCTGACCAATTGCTGCTCAAATGTGACATTCCAGGTATGATGGACTACAGCTTCAAACAAGCTTAACATTCATAGAGGCTGGAAACTATGGAACATCTAGTTCATCACATCTAGACAACATCAGGTATGGAATCCCCAGCAACTTAACATTTTGAAGTTCCCATGGAGAAACTGCAACCTAGTATTGCTTCAAGTCATATCATAAAATACTCTGTTCTCAACTGTTTAATATTCAGCTTGAAAGCATATTCTCACAGGAATCTTGAAACATAAAATGGACATTTAGCTGCTTCCAGAGTGGGTCAAGGCAGATAAAGAGAATAAATCAGGGGTGAAATCCAACAGGTTCTGACAGGTTCTGGAGCGAACCTGTCAAAATTTTGAATAGTTTGTAGAACCGGTAGCGGAAATTTTGAGTAGTTTGGAGAACCGGCAAATACCACCAGAATGGGGTGGGAATGGAGATTTTGCAATATCCTTCCCCCAGGAGTGGGGAGGGAAGGATTTTACAGTATCCTTCTCCTGGAGTGGGGTGGAAATGGAGATTTAGCAATATACTTCCCCTGCCATGTCCACCAAGCCACGCCCACAGAACCCGTAGTAAAAAAAAATTGGATTTCACCACTGGAATAAATACATAAAAGTTGGGACACAGCTGAGTTCTTGTCACAGTCATCAGTTATAAAATGTAGGACTTAAGCTTACCATCAAAATCAACAGTATATAACTTATATAATTTCTGCTCTGAATGAGATTCCAAATCACCCTATTATTTATATCAAAATTCTGTGTGCACTGATATAAGGGAATATGTGTGGGTGGGAGGAAGGTTCTAAGTACTACCTTCCTACAGAAATCTTTATGGCAAATTCCATTGTAATTTTAATTTTGAATCTAAACATCTAATCCAATTTTAACTGCTAGTCTGACTTGAAGTACTGAGTTTATAAAATGCCCAAATGCAGATAGATAAAAGTCCATCAAACGACTGAATTGATCTGAGGATTTGATTTGACTGAATTTCCTTTGATCAGAAGTTTTAAATAAAAACTGCATAGAGCCTACAGGAATTTTACAGGCCAGGTTGCAGCAGATTCTGCCTCCAGTGGCCTATACAATAAGTGCAGCTCTTAAAACTTGTAAAAGAAGCATAATGTGTGTGCTAAAGAATATTTGGGCATGTTACAAATCCAGAAGCCTCTTCCTTTAAACAAAACAAAATTAAAATTAAACAGTAAAAGTAACAAAACATTTTCAATTGAAGCACAGATCTCTGTTGCCATTCTGTTGCTGTCCTTCTATCGCAGGGATGTCAAACTCGATTTCATTGAGGGCCGCATCAGGGTTGTGTTTGACCTTGGGGGGCCAGGGTGGAGGGGCCAAGGTGGGCGTGGCCAGCTCTATGTCACTCCTGTCGGGGATGCCTGTGGGGGCCCAAGCACTCTGCCAGTGAAAACAGGCTCCCGAGCTCCATTTTTGGCTGCCACGGCCTCCTGCAACTCTCTGCCAGTGAAAACAGAGCTCAGGACCCCTCCCAAGCTCTGTTTTCACTGGCAGAGTTGCAGGAGGCCGTGGCAGCCAAAAATGGAGCTTGGGAGCCCATTTTCACTGGCAGAAGCACCACTGGCTGGTCCTTCTCTGTTTCCAGGGCAGCCCCGTGGGCCAGATCTAAATACCCCACAGGCCAAATCCGGCCCCCAGGCCTTGAGTTTGACATCCCTGTTCTACCACAAAGATGGGGCAAGAATGCAAACTCTACAAAGGAATTGCAGTGCTGTATTAATATGTACTTACCTTCTGCTTAATGCATCTTCTTGCCTTTCTTTCCTGGGAACAACCTAGAAGCAGAAGAAATAGAGAGCAAGAATCAGGTTTTTACATGCTCAATAATTATGGGGAATAAAGGGAAATTTTAGCAAGTATTATTTATCCCACCCAAACCCCAACTGAAAAGACTATGTTGCAGGGTGCAGAGGAAACCTTAGTTGCAAAGAGTAAATGTGTACAGGAAAGTCACATCATAACAGGATCACAACATCATGTGCAAAAGGATAGATATGGATTAGATGTTGAAATGGCCTTCTTTGGTAAATATTTCAAAAGATTAAAAAGCTGTTAAATATTAAGAATGGACTGAAAGTCTTCAGTTTTTCTAATTTGGACAATATTACTTGGCTCCCACATTTCACATTCTACCCCCATGAAGATATCTTCCTAACCTCAGCTCCTATGAAGGAAGATGAGAGTTATACCACTGATCCTATCCCCAACAGTATATGGCTACTCAGCACCAACATCAGCGGTGGGTTGCCCCCAGTTCATACCGGTTCGCAAGAACTGGTAATAAAACTGGCAGGAGGCTCTGCCCATGACCCAGACGTCATCACAGATGATCTGCGCATGCGCAGAAGAGTGCACAAGTGTGATGTGAACCTGTAGTAAAGGTAAGTAGAACCCACCCCTGACCAACATGCCTGATTTCCAGAACCTGGGAACAGTGGAACTGGGAAGTTTCCAATTGCATGAGAGTGTACATGTAAGTTTTTTCCTACAACAGCAGCGCATAAGTGGACACCCATAATTTTGAGTAGTGACCCCATATTGTCCTAAAAATTGTTCCCAAAGTATGCTTATTTGAAGTTGGCCTTGGGAATAATCATGTTGGTTGTATTTAGCTTTCATTTAAGTTTAAATGTAGATTTTAAATACAATCAAAATCAATTTTGCCTTGGTTATATATACTATATTTTGGAAGGTCAAAGATTAGCCTATAGACATACAGTACAAAGGTTTGGCAACCTTACTCTCTGCAATTATCTGGACTTCATATGTAAAAAATTATTGTAGTGGTAGTCGTGTAGCCTCATTGCCTTTGTGCAAGTAGAATATTGCTTGTGTCATTGCCATAGGGCCTAGATTTAATTTTTAAATAAGGGACCTTTTCATAATTTGTAATAAATCCTTACCCGAAATGAAATAGTCCTTGGACTGATCCGATTGAATGAGCTACTATAGGTAATCCGCGGTTCAGAAATTAATATAGGGGCATCAAAACCTTCTTGACCAGAGGGAGACCTTATAGTTTTAGCATTTGATTTGGGAATAGTTTTTTCAGCGACCTGAAAGAAAAACATGAACCAAGGAAACACAAGGCGGAGGACTGAGAAAATAGCAATAGCACTTAGACTTATATACCACTTTTCAGTGGTTTACAGTCCTAGCTAAGCAGTTTACAGAGTCAGCATATTGCCCCCAACTATTTGGATCCTCATTTTACTCACCTGAGAAGGATGGAAGGTTGAGTCAACCTTGAGTCTGGTGAGATTTGAACTGCCAAATTGCAGGCAGCCAGCAGTCAGCAGAAGTAGCCTGCAGTATTGCACTCTAACTACTGCGCCACCATGTGGCTGTTCCACCAGAAATATTTTTTGTAAAAATTGGAAATAAATCCTTTTGAACTCTGTAAGACCTATTATACTACTGAGCACATCTATTTACATCCACAACACATTTAACAAATGGCCTGATTATCTCTTCTAGGTTTTCTGAGAAAAAAATTGTATCTACTAAGGTTTCATTGCAAAATATAGAATATGTAAATCCAGTACGGTATAGAACATAAGGGCTAGGCTATATATATAAAAAGAATAAATGAAAATAATTGTAAATTATGAAAGCAAGAAAAAGGCAAAAGAACTTCAACATTGCAACGTGAAAAGGCTGTGAAATGGTTTTCCAAAAAGGAGTTGTAGCCTTGGGTGGGAGGAGGTGTATTTTAGCACGTCTGTAAAATACTTCCATACTCTTTAAAGCTTTTTTAGGCTTTTACAAACCTCCCAAAATTGTTATTTTATTATATGTATTGCTAAATTGTGTATTATAATTTTATCCTGTGAGCAGCAGAGAATAACACTGTTACCTGGATCTTTCTAAATATAATTAAGATTAATGATTAACTGTATTAAATAAACATCCACTAATAACAGACTGGATCATTTGACTTTTGCTATCTCTTAAACCAATAGTAGACTGTTTTTTCTGATCCTGAGCATCCTTGCACAATCTTAATCTATGGCAACTTCATGGCAAAATCAATAATCTTGTCATTATCTCCAAAACCCAAATATGAGATGTTGATAATATCTGACATCCTTTCAGCATCCTCAGGTGATAACCTTTTAATGAAAAAACTTACAAGATTTTGAGATTGGATTTCTCTAACGTAGGGGTAATAGGAAAGCTTCTTGTGAATTTAAGATGCTCTGTGTTACTTAATCCAGCCTTAGGCCATGTCTGCTCAGCTATTTCTTGATCCTTTAACCCTGCTGCTGAATGACGCTGCCAACTTTGATGAGTAATAACTCCATGTAGTCAATTTACTCCATATCTAATTTGCATCTTTGCCCAATTAACTTTTCATCAAACTTTCTCTGTCCTCATAAAATACCAAGACTAAGTACCTGTGGTGCCTCAGAAGCAGGTGTGGCTACAGCAGGATCAGTAAACTTTCTAGCTCTTGGCTGAATTTTCACCTCAAGCCGGCTGATGCTTTTGCGTTCACAAAAAATTCGTTGAGGCTCCTGGGAAGCCACCTCATTCTGGGTCACAGCCAGTCTCTGAGATTCACATATGCTCGGGACCTTCTCCTCCTCGCTGAAGACCTGATCCTCATCCGTTTTGAGGTCCTTCTCATGCTTCAAGGCTTCATGTTGCTCCAGTGTAATCTCCTTTTTTTTCTGACTCTGGATTTGATGGCTTTCTTCTTCTTCCTTTTGCTGAATTAGGGTTTCACATTTTTCTGCTCTTCCCTCTTCTTTGGATGATTTTGGAGGAGATGTAGGATTCTCTTCAGGAGGTTCCTTTTCAAATTTCTTAGTACTCACTAGTATTTTTTTCTCTTGTTTTATATTATTTAAAAACTCTGCTCTCCTCCTCACTCTCCTGCCTTCCAGTTTATTTATTGAAACTGGTTCAGTCTTCTCATTTTTCAGTGCTGCATTTTCCAAGTTAAGCAGCTTTGCCTCTAAGGAATTATCAACCCTTGGAAAAAAGAAGGAAACATATGAACAGCACTAGATGGCACTAGAGGTTAAATTTTAGAAGAATTTATGATTCACACGGTTTACACAGGAATAAGATTTACAAACCAGGTTATAAATAATTTCATAGGTCCTTCAGGCCTGTAATAGAGATAGGATTGTATTCATATGACTTGATTGTTTTGGAAATTTGAAACAGCTACTTTTATATAACAAAGATTAATAGAGATTAAATTAATAGAGAGGTAGAGTCAAGATCACATGAAGTTCAAGTACCGTTTTACAAAGTCTTAGTAAGACCACACTTGGACTACTGCATCCAGTTCTGGTCACAATACAAAAAAGTTGTTGAGACTCTAGAAAGAGTGCAGAAAAGAGCAAAAAAAAAATGATTAGGGAGCTGGAGGCTAAAACATATGAAAAACATTTACAGGAATGTCTAGTCCAGTGTTTGTGAGCCTTTTCGGCACCGAGTGCCAAAACAGGAGCATGTGCATGGAGGAGCACTGGGAACCAGAGGAGCAACTCCCTGGTGCACACATGCAAGCATGCCAGAAACCGGAAGAGCAGTTCCCCAACACGCGTGTGCACACCAGGAAGCTGAGCTTCCAGTTTCCAGCATGCGCATGTGTGCACCAGTCACCTAGTCTTCCGGTTTCTGGCACATATGTGAGTGAAGACCAACTGGTGCTGAAACCTGGAAAGGCAAGCTGGGCGACAGCTGGCATGCCTGGAGATATGGCTTTGTGTGCCACTTCCGGCATGCATGCCATAGGTTCACCATCACTGGTCTAGTCTAATGAAAAGAAGGACTAGGAAGGACATGATAGCACTGTTCCAATATCTGAGGTTCTTCTACAAAGATGAGGGGTCAAACTATTTTCCAAAGCACCAAAGGCAAGGCAAGAAACAATGGTTGGAAACTAACCAAGGAGAGAAGCAATCTAGAACTAAGAAGAAATTTCTTAATGGCGAGAGTAATTAACCAATGGAATAGCTTGCCTTCAGAAGTTGTGGATGCTCCATCACTGGAGGCTTTCAAAAAGACACTAAACAACCATTTGTCTGAAATAATATAGGGTCTCCTGCTTGAGCAGAGGGTTGGCCTAGAAGACCTCCAAGGTCCCTTCCAACTCTGTTGTTTTATGTTCTAAGTTCTAGATGATGACAATTCAGATTTTGTTTTCAAAGTTTGGTACAGAAATGTTGCTGTCTATGTCTTCTATGTGGACAGCTTGCATGTACTGTACACATCATGGAAAGAGAAATGCAAAATGAAGGTCCGCGATTGGAATGGAAAATGTGCTGTTGAAAGTGACCAGGGAATTTATCTCCTTCCAGAGTCATGATGGAATGCATTCTAATTGGAACAAAGCCTAACTAATACTGCTTCATAAAAACAATAACTAGAATGAGGCAAATGAGGTTCATATTTCATTTTTAAAATGCACATGGCACCAAGACATTTCTTATCATTTTCTTCAACTTTTAAAAAGCAATGCACAGGCACTCTAGAAGCTTCTTCTCTGCACCTCCTGAAGTATACATTATAACCATCATTCTAAAAAGTGCTGAAGAAGAAAAGATATTTTGCTGCAAAAAAAGCCAAGTGTGGAGTGTTTTAAAGATTATGAAAAACTGAAAGAGATCTCTATTAACTTTGTGAGCTGTTTAAAAAGAACTACGGTCTCTATTTATCCCCCTCTGATCTGGCAAATATTACTGTGAAATTTCTGAGTTTTCTTCATACTATGAATTTGGCAGGCGAGCCATAACTAACTAATTAACTAACTAACTAACTAACTAACTAACTAAATAAATAAATAAATAAATAAATAAATAAATAAATACAAATGATTGGAAAGTTTCGTATTGAAAATCCTTGATAGTCACCAACAACCAGCAGCAACTATTCTGAGTTAGACAATCTATTCTGTACTCAATATAATAATCTTAATTGGTATGGCATCATAGAACAGAAAAAAGATCAAATAATCCTGTCCTGCATTAATATATACATTCTCTATATTCCTTCCCAATTATCTATAAACATAGATTGGAATCTTGAGTTACTCCTCCATTCATGAAAGGTAAAGAAATTTTGTCAATTTCCATTCTGTCTTCACCTCTCTGTACATATACACATTATTCCATAAAGGAACTCACAATTTTGAAGAAGCATGTAGGGCAGTGGTGGGTTTCAAAAATTTTTTACTACTAGTTCTGTGGGCGTGGCTTGGTAGGCGTGGCATGGCTTGGTGGGCATGGCAGGGGAAGGATACTGCAAAATCCCCATTTCCTCCTGATCAGCTGAGATTTGGGAGGCAGAGAATAGATGGGGGCGGGGCCAATCAGAGGTGGTATTTACCGGTTCTCCAAACTATTCAAAATTTCCGCTATCAGTTCTCCAGAACTGGTCAGAACCTGCTAAAACCCACCTCTGCTGTAGGGTTAGAAAAGGGAGAAGATATGGAAACATGAATTCTAGTTTTCTTATGGGGTGGGTGGAGTTTTAGGTCCAAAGCATCATCTGATTCCATTTAATGTACACCTATCTCCCTAAATCTCAATCCCTGTTCTTCGTAAAATAATATTAGGTCAAACAAACGGAAAGTCATTGTCTCTTTTCAAAATCATCAGAACTGGCTTCAATTTCCAAGCAATTTGCACAAGCAAATAAGTCTGCTCCATAACATCCCAACCTACAAATACCAATACCTGTTTGATGTCTGACGGGTGACATTCTGTGCTGTGCTGGAGGGTTCCTCCTCCTTTGTTTCAGAGGTGGAACTCAGTTGCCTATGTCTTCGCCTGCGCTCTCTCTCCTGCTCCTCTCCATCCTCAACAGACCATTGTTGAGCCAGGCTGGAGGGGGAAAAAATGGGTGGGGGGGGACAAGAAAAGTGTTAGTAATCAGTATAGGAAGAAAAGAGGCTATCAGAACAGAATGATTTTTATCACACTTCATGCAACTATGCAACATTGACACTAAACTCATTCAGAGCCCATATGTATCTGAAATAAGATGAATTGATAGTCTTTCAGGACTTTCCTCCAATCACAGGGACTATTTTTAAAAGTCTTGATGTAAAAGTACATTGAGGTTTATGTTTGTTTCCATCTAAAATATCAGAGAAGAAGATACCAAGGCCAATAATCATATATTACACATATATATTACATATATTACTTGAATTTTCTCCAGTAAGTATCTGTTCTGATACCTGTTTATCTTCTGTATACATTTGAAATTGTTCCTTTAAATAGAGAATGTCATTTTTAAACCTGTGCCAAGGCTTCTTTGTATAAGGAAATTGTACATCAGTTTAAAGAACCATAACTACAAGGAAGGAAATCAGGAGGTATGAATAATTTAGAGTAGCTGAGCCCCACCATATACTGTTGTGATACCAGCTTTCTGAAGTGCAACAGAACTGGTGCAGGAGATGACTGAAAATGAAGAATCCTATATTCATCCAGGATGAGGATACTGCGTTGTTGTCAGCCTATGAGTTCAAGGATGAGCCCCTACCAAAAGCCTCCATTTTTCCAGCCTCACAGATGTCTTAGACTGAGAAATCAGAAGAGTAACTTTTAATACTGCAATCAGATTCTTCAGAAAGGGTAGAGCTGATCATACTACCAATTGTGGCTTTCAGCATAAAACTTCAGTTGGATTGCTCCTATTGTTCTTACAATAGGTAAGAAGCTTACTTGGAATGATCCATAATTCTGGTTTTCTTTGTCCTTTACCTCTGAGGACAATTTTCTTGATTTAGTCTGTTGCAGCTGCAATGCTTTGATTAGATTCCATCTCTTTGAACCAACTTCATCTGCTGCCTAGACTTGACTTTTTCCACCAAACCAGGCCTAATCAGATGCCACTGGCTACAGCAGAAGACATACACCTACTCTTTATCTCATATTTCAACAACCTACCCCCAAATTCTCATATTTTGCTGGGTATCTGACTCACAATTACCATAAAGCAAATAATACTAAATATCTCAAACATGTTGTCTCAGAGCATACTCCCATCTGATGATTTTCTTAATGGGAAGGTATTGCAATACCTCCATGTATGGATGGGACTTTAGAAGCATTTCCTGCTCTTCTTGTTTATGTGTTAGCACACTATCAGTGGTCTGACATGTTAGTCCCAGGAAAACCATGATAATGACATCGCGTAGATTTCTTACAGCAATACTGTATGGCAGAAGCTTATTCTTCAGTCACCTACAGAAAGGGAGGGAAGGAAGGCAAAGCAAAGCTAACCTGAGCATGGGCATCACTTGACTTCATAAGCACATCTGATACTGTGGCAGCAGTGTGAAAGCAGTCCAAGTTTTTGATATGTTTGGTAGCTCTTCTGTCTCTGATGAAGTTCCAGCTCTAATCCATGGCATTGGAGCTGCCCAGTTTCTTGGCATTCATGAAAGTTGCCATTCAGGGATTGCTATCACAAGGTTGCTAGTTAATAATTATCACAGCAGATATTCCTCTGCATTTTTACTTTCAGTAAAAAGTTTAGCCATTATGTTTTTCAATCAAAGAAATGGCTATATAAATGCAGAATCAAAGGGGATAGACATAGGAGAAATATTTTGAAGGGAGGGGAAAAAGGCATGTTGAAACCTCTGGCACGGAACTTTAAATCATATTAGCACTGCTGGTGGCAATTCAAGACATGGCACTGACCTGCTCTCAATATACTTGAGGTTCTGTGTCATTTATGACTCATAGATTTTCCTCTTTCATTATTTTTGAATCAACAAAAGACAGCCCCACCCTCCTTTACAATAATCCCATTTTTCAAGTACTGTATTGCCTTACTAGTGTGATGTCATGATCTGATCAAACTGATTACCATTGTTTCAAATAACCTTATCCTTTGTTTGTTCTCCTTTTTTTTCCCATTGTCCACATTCTACTGAAATTATTCTAATGCTTGGATCTGTTGAGCTGAAAGACAGTGTTACTGGCTTGACTAAGTTATCCATCACTGCAGTTAGAGAGTCTGATCTCCAAATTGCACAGAACCCAGCTGTGTTTTTTGATACTGTTTTCTGACATATTCTTTCATACTCAGGCTTCTTTTCTCTGTCATCGCCTGGATTAAAAGAAACCTTGCTACAGGCAGATCTGCATTTAATACCTTTGTAAGAGTGCTGTACATAAGAAACCACTTAGGCTACTGACATCAGCGTGGAGTCTGAATGAGTAATCAAAGTCCAACAAATAGCATTCATGTTACATCATTTATGTATGCTTAAAATCAAGCAACATGTTGGTTAATTGGCATCTGTTTGCACTGTCAGCAATCAGGCCATTCCCTCTCCTGTCCTTCAAGCAAGTTCTCATGCTCTTCTTCTTAATTGTTATTTGGTAATTGAGAAGACAGCACTGTGCAGAGCACTTAAGAAAAAACAGAGGCATTGAATGTTAGCTAACATCATGCATTCAAAATTACAAGCAATTCAACTAATAAAAGATAGATCCCAGGGCTAAAATATATGGTTTCTATGAAGATTTTGATCCCAGATTTTGTTTGTTTGTTTGTTTGTTTGTTTCCTAGTACAATTTGATAGTTTATTAGTAACCTTGACTATCACTAAGTGTTGTATCTTTTTATTCTTGATGAATGTATTTTATTCTCCTTATGTACACTGAGCGCATATACACCAAAGACAAGTTCCTTGTGTGTTCAAACACACAAGGAACAGAATTCTATTCTATTCTGTTCTGTTCTGTTCTGTTCTGTTCTAGTCTATTTGAAGTAGGGAAGGGTAATGCTGCTGTTTGGAATGTAATGGCTGCTGCCATTAATGTTAATAATACAGAACTATGTAGTCAATAGGCTACTTACTGACAAGATAGAAACCTGTACTGGAATAAAATTTACCACATCCATTGCCAATCCTTACTGCACCTCTGTTTCAAATCACTGCAATCACAAGAGGCTAACATTCCCAAGGCTAACAGAGTTAACAGAATTTGAGACTATCCTTGGATGGTCCTGGAAGCAGGAAGGCAATTCTACTTTTGATCCGGTACAGCTAAGAATGAATTAATATTGTATCATTCATGGATTATGGATGAGATGAAGGCAACATCATGGGGACATGATATAAAATGACGTGGCCAGGGCATGTACTCATTTCTACTGTGATTAAGTACAAGTAAGGAAGCCCCAATGATTTACCATTTGTCCTCATACATTTCAAAGTCCTCAATTGTTTCTTGCATAGTAGTGATCAATATACATTTCAGTTGCTGATGGTCAAATGTGGATAATCCTGGAGAAATCCAGTTTTGAGTCCCTGCTTTGCCATGAAATTCACAGAGTAACCAAGCCAGTTGCTATCACCCAGCCTAAACTATCTCATAAGCTTGCTAGGTTAATAAAACTTCCAGGAAAGTCTGAATACATCTCTTTGAAAAATATAATATAAATGCAACACATAAAATAATAGCTAGTACTCAATTAGATTAACCCAAACTGTATGTTGCCTTCCTCTGGTTTGTGGATTTATATAATGGTGCGTTAAAGTCTGGTTTGTATTATGACCTCCACAGCAAAGAGTGAAAATCCTAATACTTTCCTAATAATTATTAAAAGCATCCACCTCCCACGATGGGCAATTAAGTAAATCAAAGCAAAAACAAGCAGGACAAGACTGTTGACCTTTCATTTGCTTTTCTTTCTTTTTTCTGGATACATGAAAGTGACAGAATCACAAGCAGAGTGTACCTCCACCAATCCATAAAATCCATCCACATATAACTAAGTTTATGCATATGCCCACACATCTGCTGCTTTTAAACTATGCCTGTACATCTTTTAGGTGCTTCCCAAGTTCCATTTCAAACTCATCTGCTGATATGATTCCAGTGAAATGAGTTTGGTTTGGGAGGAACTTTGGGTCAAAGTCTATCCTCTTCACAGAATAATCTTGGATAAATCATCTCCCAGCAAGTGGCAGGTTCCTTCTCAGAATGAATGAAGCTTCAGCCTTCAGCTTGCATATCTCCTATTCCCTACCCACCACCCTTTTTAACAAAAGAATATTAAATAAAGCCAGATCCTTTTATATTATCATATTTATATTTACAGGGGACACCTTTATGAAAATTAATATATCACACTTATTATAGCTGTTGTAAAAATGAAGATGTATCACACAACCCACACTATTAATTTCCATCTGGAGTCTTCCTTCCTTCCCTCTTTCCTTCCTTCCTTCCTTCCTTTCACAAGATAACCTGATGAAATCATTCAGGCTGATTAATGTGAAGGAGTGCTGCATTTCTTACTCCCATCCCACACAGCTCCTTCACTACAGTAGCCTTCCCAAATTAAAATGTATCTTCCCAAATCTCCAAGCAGCCACCAAAATAGCAGCTCCTTAATCACTTAAATACACCTGGACTGGAATTGGGTGGGGAACAAAAGCAGGATATGCATTCGTGTTAAGCAACTAGGAGACTTTAGAAATTCATCCAAAAACCCTCTTTAGCAAAGCAAGTGGCATATTTTTCATACAAAAGATCCTAGTTCAACATTCAGTATCACCCAGAAGGGCTGAAATAACCCTGCCTGAAGCTTTGGAGAGCTGCTGCTGATCAGTTTCATTTGACTTGGGTTTTCTGCGCACAAGATTTATTTCATCCTCTGCCTGCTCACCTGATTGCTAAGCCGTCAGCTCAGAAAATTCATGCATTAAACTGGTTATTCTGACAGCTGTCTATGTTGTCAAGTACCACTTACAAATATTACATACATACCAAAATGTAGCCTGACTAGGGAGGAGGGCTGCATTAGTTCTCCCAGGAACTGCAAAAGTAAGTGGAGGAGTAGATACACCCACCTATCTCATTTTTCTCTACTTCTTTTTCTTCCTCATTCTCATGTACACACACACCATATATGTAGACTACTCTGAAGCTTAACCTTCTACAGTCCTACCATAGCAAAAGCGTGCACATTGGCTAGTTGACAAAATTCTACTGAAGATTGCAATTCTGCTGAAATGCAATTTTAGCCTTCTATCAAGGCTAAAATAGCATTCAGTTCTGTTTCATAAAACATCCAACTAATTAATAGGAAGAACAAAATACTCTAATATAGATTTCTTTTTTTCCTATGTACATATTCCCTTGGTGATTAGGAAATGTTCATTAATTATTGCTAAAGAATTGCAATGCTATTCCACAAATAGTCACAGCTCATTAATTCTCCAAACGATATTAAGTTCCATAATAGGGAATCTTTTTTTAACACAAGGGACATAACTAGTGGAAGCTGTGCCTGAAGCCAGAGGTTGATGCCATTACCAACAAAAGAGAGGTCACCGCCCTTTCTCTTTGTTTTTCTACCACCCCTCCTTTCTCCCTATAAAGACATTTTTTTCTTCCTTCCTCTCTTCCTTCTCCTTCCACACCTTTCCCCGGCCCCATATGGGCTTTTGAAATTATGCTGAAATCCCTGTTATATATGGTATATATGGTTATATATGGTGTGTGTGTGTGTATCTGAACCAGTGGTTCAGACCAGATCGCCCGATCTGGTAGCGATGGCAGCGGCTAACCGGTAGCAAAAATTCCTGCCCCCCCCCCATGCCCAGCTGAGCCGCGCAATCTTCAGAGGCTGTTTTTTAAAAAATTTTAAAAGCATTTTTTCTACAACCTCTTCGGCCGAAAAAATGCTTTTAAAAGAAAAAAAAACAGCCTCTGAAGATTGCGCGGCTCAGCTGGGATCGTCAGAGGCTTTTAAAGGCATTTTTCCCTACAACCTCTTCGGCCAAAGAGGTTGCAGGAAAAAAAAAATGCTTTTAAAAGCCTCTGACGATCCCAGCTGAGTTGCCTGATCGTCAGAGGCTTTTATTTTATTTATTTTATTTTATTAAATTTCTATACCGCCCTTCTCCCGAAGGACTCAAGGCGGTGAACAGCCATAAGATAAAACACATAAATACAAAAAATTTAAAATAAATTAAAAATGAATTAAATAATTTGGCTGAATTTAAAATACCCCATAATTTAAAACAAATTAAAATTTACATTTAAAAAGGGGAGAAGATTTAGGCCAGGCCAGCTTGATGAAATAAAAAAGTCTTAAGCGCGTGACGGAAGGTGCGCAGATCCGGGATCCTCCGTATCTCCGGGGGGAGCTCGTTCCAGATCGGCCAAAGAGGTTACAGAAAAAAATGCTTTTAAAAGCCTCTGCTTTTAAAAGTAAAGGGAAAAAAAAGTTGGCCATGCCCACCCACCCAATCACATTACCCCACCACAACCAAGCCATGCCCACAGAACCAGTAGTAACAAATTTTACATTTCACCATTGTATGTATATATATATATATATATATATATATATATATATATATATATATATACACACACACATATATACATACATACATATACATATACATATACATATATACATACATACACACACACACCATGGTTTCAGTGATACTCATGGTAATAATTCTTCATTTCACTGAATTTGTATCAGACAAGTTGCACATAGACTATTGCCTTGGTGCTTTTGCTCACTTACAAATAAATTGTCTTGCTTATTTAAGAAAGAAGAAAGAATTAGAATAGTTTACAATAACTAAGCAAATTTCTTGTTTAAAACACTGTAGAAATCAATAATATTAGAAGTGATGAATTACATAAATAATAATCTTGTGTGGTCCAAAGATCAAAGACCTATGAAACAAGGACTCATTGGTAATCTTAAGCAACTACTATTTGTAATCTTAACTGCCAGGCTGAAGCTAAATTGTTAAGAGAGAAGACAAATGAATTACTGTAGCAAATGATAACATTTTCTAGTTTTCATTTTTGAAAACATGACCTGCTATAGGGATGGGGATAGTGGACATATGTGGCAATAATAACAAGGACTTAGAAAGAAAACACTTTTCTGTAAAAATGAGGCCATGAAAAGAGAAAAATGTTTACTAAGTATTAAATTGAGAAGATGGGATATGAAACTTTGGAAATAACAGAAGTTATTAGCATCTTGGAGCTACCTAATTCAGTGTAGTCTGTATTGTTTAACCTCTCAACTCTGCCTGTAGTTGCTACAGATTAAACCTGAGACTTTGTGCAGGAATAACAAATATTGTACCACTCACACATGGCTGCTCTTTTCATTTCTTCCAAAGCACTGTTTGATGCCAGGACAAGCACCTGGCATTTTAAGAAAGGCCTCTTGCTTGTCCCTCTTCTTACATACCATGTTTCGCCTTGACTGCTCCTTTTAGTGCATTTCCACAGATTGCAACCAGAAGAACAGTTCAAGACAATGACTCTGCAAAATGCAGATTTCCATCAAGGACAAAGACCACCGATGGCACAAATGCCAGCCATCTAAAATATGCAGTTATTTCTAAAGCACACCTCGCTCCAAGCCTTCACCAGTTCCTGGCAAAATTCAGGGGGAAGGATTCCATTTTTTTTAAGGATCAGAACAGCACTCAATCAACAGAGTGGGGAATGTGATATTTTATTCATTCATTTAATTTACATGCCATCTGAAATAACTCTGGGCAACTTTTAAATAAAAACCAATTTGTTAAAAGAAAAATACAACAATAAATTTGTATTTATACAAATACAATTTGCATAAATGATGGCTACACTCCTATGTTACCAAAAAGAGGAACTGTATGTCCAGAAAAGATGGCTGAAAGTACAGTTTTGCATAAGCTAGTACATGAATAGAGATAGATTCTTAAATATGGAGGGAATACACAGTAAGGAAGCCTGTGGTCCATCATGTGCAACTATGCAGCCCAGATGCTATGTAATGATGGGAAGTTTTAGGACTCCTGCTGTTCTCTGGCCTGTTCATTCACTAGATCAGTGGTTCTCAACCTGTGGGTCGCGACCCCTTTGGGGGTCGAACGACCCTTTCACAGGGGTCGCCTAAGACCATCAGAAAACACTTATTTTCAATGGTTTTAGGAATAATTTTATGGTTGGGGGTCACCACAACTTGAGGAACTGTATTAAAGGGTCGCGGCATTAGGAAGGTTGAGAACCACTGCACTAGATCTTCATTATGATCTACAGTATTATTTCTAGAATTCTGATAAGTTACTGAATCACAAACCATGATACCTGAAAATTCTCTTTCTTCTTGCATTAAACAGTTTTTCCTCACAAGCTTTAACTTGTCTCTCTTTTATGCCTCCACTCCCTTTCTAACATACACAATAATAATATAAATGATTGTTGCATTGAAAAACCTTGAAAAGTAGTATTTCTCTACCAACATCATCTTGTGCGAAAGATAGGGCTACAGTCTATCTTGCATATCAGTTTATTGCATGCATCAGACTAAACCAACCAATTTTAACCTGGTACAACTCCCAGAATTTCTATCCAGCAGCATGACAACCCCTTTAAAAAAAAGGCTGCCCTACCCTGTATGCAGATAATACCAGCCCTACAGTTCCTGGAAAAATAAGGGCAGTCTAAGTCATTTCTTAATTGAAATTCCACAGGGCTTTATATTATGTCATTCCTTTACATTTAATCATCAAGGAACAAGAAGTGTCGGAATTCCATGGAAGGCAATGTTCTGGCAAGAAATAGCATGAACAATAACTTTACTATTGTAATATCAATTTCAATCCTTAATACAATTTTACATTATAAAAAAGATTATTAAAAAATGAATGACCAGAAGAAATGAGTAATAGGAAGCAGGTAACAGTGCCTAGACATTTTTGGCTGATTCCCCAATACTTTAACAGAATTGGAACTGGACCTACTTGGATGGGAGATCACCAGGAGATACGAGGCATAAATAAGCTAGAGACAAGTTGAAGACAATCTTAGAAGGCAATAACAAATCATGTCCATGTTATTGTTAAGAAATGTACATGTTTATGCTCATATAGTTACAGAAGATAAGCTCAACTTTGGGGGAATACTGATTTTGACAGGAAAATGATTAATGCCTTCATGGTTTCCAAAAGAGAATAAAGGAGAAATCACCAAAGCAACTTCCAGTTCAATAGTTCAACAATGATATCTAGACAGACATAGATGGTAGAGATATATAAGTAGCTATAGGAAAGCAGACTATGCAAATAGGCTAAGATACTTAAAGAAAATTTTAAATATTTTATGTATACTTTAATCACAATTATTCATTTCAGATCTCTTCCAAACTAGCAAAATATTCTGCCATTCAATGAAATTAATTAAATGTGGATAAATTATATTAAGCCTTATTAACTAATGTTACTCTAATGTTGACATCATCAAAACACAACTGAATTTTGCTTGCAAATCAGTTCCTCTGCTTACCGTCTGATTAATCATATGAAACTGATCTCTATGTTATAGGATTTTGGAGGGTGGGGGTAATGCAAAAGTAATGTAGATTTATATAGCTCTTTTCAGAAATTTAATAAATTCCTTTACTGTTTAATCAAAATGGGGGGGGAGTAAAAATACAGAGAAATGCATATTTAATTTCATGCTTGTTTGAAAATAGCACATTTTAAAATTTGAAAGGGCAGCCAACAAAGTGGGATTCTGCCTCAACTACAGTCATTGACAAAGATTAAGAGACTCCTTCTAATAGAAATGATCATAAAGTGATAGAAGAGAGCATGTGATGACAATAGTACTAAAAACAATGTAAAACTTCATCATTTCTTACCCCAACCCCAAAGATCAGTGAATGTTGGCAAATATTCCTTATCTTGGCCCAATCAGTATACCTAGTTCCACACCTCAAACAAGCTAATAATAATTAGAAATATATACTCTATTCACTATCCATAGTTGCCTTTGAATTTTCATCAAATTTAGTAGGTTTTCATTGCTTGGTTGGTTGGTTGTTTTTATTTTTTGCAGCAGAGAAATAGCTTTTATTCACTACCAACAAAGTATCTACTAATGTTGTATCTACCAACTTTTCCGAACAATTCTGAAAGAAACTCATCTGTAATTTCAGTATGTCTAGAATATCAAGCAAGGCAGATCTGCTATATTTGTATTCTATCACACCAAGAGTCCCTTATCAAATATGTCAAGTATTTCCTCCTAAATATTATACCCTACAATGTCTTTGAAGGAAGACAGTAGTCAAGGAAATATAACAAGCAAACAGAAAAGTTACACAATCCTTGTAGCTATGATAATAGCATATATTTTGCTGATGTACCAATAAATGCAAACCAGTAATACTGAAAGCATTAATTACTATAATATAATGACAGTAGAATAATGTATGAGCTTCCTAAATATCTGGTTTAAAAATGTAGATTTCAAATAGATGTTAATCATAGTTGTTTCTTTAAGACAAAATATGCAGTGCCACTGATACTGGTGGGAGCAAATCAACCATCAGAAATTAGCATTTGTAACCATCATGAGTAATTATTAGCCCAAACTTGAAATAAAAACATGTACTAGAGCTGTTGGAGAACACTGGGTATGTATAGGTTTCCAGTATGTGGAAATCTATATTCAGGTCATTTAGAGAGCAAGAATCAAAGTGTGCAGTTGATTCCATCATGAAACCCATTGGTTAGCTTCCATGGAAAACAAATATTAATATGGGGTCAAATAAATCTGGTATGGTTCAGGGGATGGGGATTTGCAAAGTGCTTCCAAGTTCATTCTTCAAAGAATTGTGAAATTAGACAAGAATCAATGGATTGGAATGTGATCTCCCAGGAGAGACCATTCTAGGTGCTTTCCTTGGGAATCAGATGTTTGTTCAAGGCCTTTGGGTGTCATCTCAAAAGGACACAAATGCTGGGACACTAATAAAGTATTGTTGTGTCCATAAACTGCTGTATGATACCAGCAAAAGTTTATCTTCTCATATTAACTTTTAAGGGAAAGACCTTTTCCCAAGCTAACATGCTGAAGGCAGGAGACCAAAAAAAAGCCTCTTTCTCTTTAGACATGTTTTAAGTGGCCCTGGGCAACTTGCCTGAGTTCTCCAGTTTCAAGCTAAGTAAGACAAGCCCCGAATAGCTGTCAAAGAGTATTGTGCTTCCAATGTTTCCTCTCCTTTCATGTTCAGCCTACCTCTTTCGTTGCTCACTGCATCGATCCATATTGTGATAAAGTTAAATTGCTATTCCTAAAAACATAGTCATGTGGAATTGTTGTATAACCCTAGATAAGATCTAGTCACTATACCACTTCCTATCTCTAACATAATGTGGTATGAGATGTGTGAATGAGCCATCACAGATGCATTCATTTTATTAAAATTGTAATACTGCAAAATCACAAAGTTGCCATTATTTTTCCCAAGCTCCCAGTATTTTTCAGCCAACACATTGGTTCTCATGCTCAGGCTACCATAAGGATAAGTGATAATTACCTAACCAGCCACGATAGAAGAAATCTCTATCTCCTCACATTATTTCAAAATATAGCAAGCACCCAAACAACAACAACGAGTTTGTTCTAGAAGGCTGAGAGGTCTTCTCAACCCGGTATCTTCCAGATGTAATGAAACTGCTGTTATCAAAATCTGGACACTTGCAGTTTCCACCAAATCCGGAGGGCATCAGACTGGAGAAAAACTGTTGCATGAAAGTACACTGAAATCAATGAAACCAAGTTGCACTATTAGCTAAGTAAATAATCAGCCTTTTAATACTGGATATATTTGAGGAGGGGCTGTAAAACGAGGTCGGTGGAAACTCTTTTGCATCATCCTAAAGACGACCAGCGAGCTAGCATCGGGCATCCGCACTTCGAAAGAAATCTAGCTGCTCCTCTATTACATAGGATCGCCTTCTTAATTGATCAATATATGTTAAGCCAGCTAATGAATTCCGTTTTGCAACCCTGCCCTGTTCGTTGTAGTCTGTTCCCACAGGGAGTTGCCGCTCCCGGGAGTGGGGGGGGGGGGGGAACAATCCCCAGATGGGTTCACGCGAACCAGCCTCAAGGAACCCCCATCATCCCCCAAAGACGACCGCAGCCTTTGGGCACATCCAAGGAGTCGCACAAGAGTTCCGGTGGGGGGGGAGAAAAGCTAAGGCACCCCTCAAGGTTTTACTTTCCTCTCCTAGTAAAGAGCAGTTTAAAAAAGCATTCTCTCCTAGATCTGGAATAGACCAATGGTAGAAAGTACTACAACTCCCAACAGGCGTAGCGCGCTTGGAATCAGTCCGAAGGGCGCTCCTGAAAGTTGGCACCAAGGAACAAAGTTGGGGGAGGCTTCTGGGCCCGCCGCGACGCCCTCCGTCTCCCTCCAGAGCCGGGGGAGGGGGGGAGAGGAGGAAACTGCTTCAAACCCACCTGGACAGCGCGGACCAGTTCTTTCGGTTGAAGGACATGCTGCTTGCTGTCTCTCTCCGACGGGCTTGGACCGTGGCGGATGCTGATCTTGTCTACCGATTGACTGCTTTTCCTTTTCCAGGGAGAACTCTGCTGGGCTCCCGGGTAGCAGCGAGAAGCCCCCCTCGCAAGAGATGCTGGCTGGCTGGCTGGCTGGCTGGCTGGCTAGTTAGTTCACTCCCTCCTTTGCTTCCTTCTGCGCCTCGCAGCGCACCTTTACCCTGCGATGCCACCCGTCTACAGCTAGGTTGCCTGCATCACATGGTCTCTTATCTACCTTGACAGGCTGGAACTGTAATTTGTCTATTAGCAGCACCTTGCAAAAGGCACCCTGCGAGGGTGGGACGTGACCCAGCCTGCGCACAAAGGCAGCCATTCTTTTGTGCCCGGACTGGGGACGGATTTGAATTTAGCTGCGCTTTCGGGCCCAGGCGCCCTGGATTTTCGGGGGCAACTCCCTGCATAGAACCTGTTTTTCCTGCCACGACTGTAATAGGCAGAAGTGGCGAGCTGGGGAGAGGAAAAAGAAGAAGAAAAAAAGAGGCCTTCCTTTAGCAAGTTAACCCTATCTCAATTGCAGCTACCCAAGTGCAAGTAAGTCAGTTTTGTATCATTTTCAGGGGGGCTCGGTTTCTGAAGCCCCTTCCCTCTGCTGCTGACAAGTAGATGATGAACCACTGATGCTACATTTGCAATTTGGAGAAGTGCCTGTTTCCCTCTCACTTGGTGTCTAAATAATGGCCACTGATTTAGAAACGGTCACTGGAGATCAGACATGCGGCTCCTTCCAATAAATCAGAGAGTTGATCCTATTTTGCCCAGCTAGGATTGAAAGCAGTGCTTCTGCTTTCAGACAGGGTGCTTTCCCAGTGCTGGGAATGGAACAGGGACTTTCTACAAACAAAGCATCTGTTCTCGAATGGGAGAAGAAACTGCACATCTCGACACTTTCACCTTGACTCCTCTTTTTCCAAAAATTTCAACTAGAAAAACAGTCCAAGAAAATAAGCATTCACAAAAATTCCTTCAGGAAGGGGAAGCCAGAGATGGGATTCATGTCAGCCGGCTCAAGTTTGCAATTCTTTCTGAAATATATCTACTGAGTATCTCTGAGTCTTCACTGGTGCCTGACAAAAATACAGGGAGGATACATTCAGATTGTGGTTGCTTAATAGCTTTTAAGGGTCAGAGCAGGCATCAATCAGCAACAAGAATAGGGAATGTAGTCAGATATTTATTGCCAAGATAACCACTTATATACATCATCAGAAAAAGAAAATGTAGTTCCAGAAAGAATGGTAGAAAGCACAGATATTGCATTTTAAAGGTCCTCACTTTTTTCCCCCTTTGACTATTGTAAATCTTACTGGCAAGAGGTACTGTATTGTCCCCATGATATATCAGATCACCTTGTCATTAGAAAATGTGGAAACAACTCCTAAATCTTTTCTATAATGAGTTGCTACATTGCCACAGCAACAGCTCTTTTTGCTCTGAAAGGGAATAGTTGAGGCAAGCTGACACTCAATTAGAAGATGCCCCACTCACATGGGAAGATCACATTGAATGTGATTACAAAAACATTGCAGTCAAAACAACTAAATAGGCTCAGCAGCCAAAAGCTGATAGTGCTGTAAGATGACACAAGTGATACTGAGCTCTGGTTTTCATTCCCTTTGTGGCAGCTGCAGGGAGAAGAGGGGGAGGGGGTGGCAAAGGATGACACATGCATCATGATCTCCTTATATCATTATGTTAATGAAGTGAGTTAAGTATTTGTGTTATGCATTACACAAGCGCTAAGTTGTATCTTTGTATGATTCCATGATGTTACATGTTTTCAACATATCAACCCAACCATGGCAACAATCTAATTATTTAAACTCTGCAAAACAATGAATGAATCCTAATCAGTGACTTCACACTATAATTTCCCAACATATCCTGTAGCGATTCAATTATGGTTGGAATTCAGGCAACAACTGGAATCACATCTCCATTATTTATGATTATTTCCTCATAAATTGTATTCCTAGGGAACACTCATGCCCATAGTTCTAAAAATACTGTTGACTCTCCATCCATCCATCCATCCATCCAGGCTTCCTGCTGAAGGCTTATTCCATCCTCAGATGCACAGAGAAAAGTGACTAAGATAACCTGCTATTTGAAAAGGGGAACCTATTATCCTGCAAATCCTGAGAAACTAATAAATTTTTCTTTTTGACTCAAGCTAACCAAATATGATTTGCAGGAAGATCACCTGAGGCAAGGCAATCCAGACTTTGTCAGTGGTGGGATTCAAAGAATTTAACAATCGGTTCTCTGCCCTAATGATTTCTTCCAACAACCAGTTTGCCAACTGCTCAGAAAGTTAACAACCGGTTCTCCCGAAGTGGTGCGAACTGGCTGAATCCCACCACTGGACTTAGTACTTAAAATACAAATGTCCAGTACTATATCTTGCACATGCATGTGTACATGCATAAAATGATTTGTGTCCTTTTTCTGAAAGAATCCATGGATGTCAAAACATTTTTTTAGCAAAAAAAAAAAAAAAATGGACAAGAGAAAGAGAGCAAGACCAAGGGAAGCCTATTTTCTGGTTTTCCTCATCAGCAAAATGCAAGTTGGACTTGTTTCACTTCCATTGCTGATTAAATAATTCTTGACATTCATTTGAGGTGTACAACCAGGTGGGGATGAGGGCACATTTAGCCAACCAGGCCTCAGTAGGTTTCATAATTGCAAATTGGCTTCTGGACAGGGCTTGTCATATCACTTGATTGGGACCAGTGTTTTTTGTCTCCCACCACCACCTCTAGATTTGTTGTTGGAAGAAAAGGATAGATACTATATATTTTTTTGTGTTTTTAAAATGTATTAAGCCTCTTTTAAGGTTTGTTTCATAGTTTTTGTGACATAGTTTTTGCTACTGTTTTTCA
This sequence comes from Arizona elegans, assembly GCA_022577455.1. Taxonomy (NCBI): domain Eukaryota; kingdom Metazoa; phylum Chordata; class Lepidosauria; order Squamata; family Colubridae; genus Arizona; species Arizona elegans. Next base: position 170,622,465 of record JAKOOJ010000002.1, read on the forward strand.
GCTGTTGGGACTGGAGAGGACTCTGAGAACCACTGGACTTTACACATTGGCCTTTCCAACCCCAGCTTCAATAGAAGTGCATTATAGATAATATTAAGGTAGAAAGGAGTATAGGTAGTCCTATGCTTACAACCATTCATTCGAAGTTACAATGGCTCTGAAAAAAAGTGATTTATTTATTTATTTATTTATTTATTATTTATTTATTTATTTATTTATTTACAAATATTTATATGCCGCCCTTCTCCCTAAGGGCTCAGGGCGGCGAACACAGCTTAAAAACAATAATAAAAGAAGCCCAATTAAAACCAAATTAAAACAGAGACAAATAAATAATAAAACCCAGGAATCAGAAACAACCCATTTGTTGAAACAGCCAAGTCTTTAGGCCTCGACGGAAGGAGCAGAGGTCAGGCACCATCTGAAGCTCGGTGGGTAATTCATTCCAGAGGGCAGGAGCGCCCACAGAGAACACTCTACCCCTGGATGTCACCAGCCGACATTGTCTGGTCGACGGTACCCTGAGGAGGGCAGCCCTGTGAGACCGGACAGGACGATGGGAGGCGGGTAGGAGATGCTCCTGCAAATACCCCGGACCTAAGCCATGTAGGGCTCTAAAGGTAAGTACCAGCATCTTGAAGTGGATCCGGAGGACCATTGGTAACCAGTGCAGCTCACGTAGGAGAGGTATTACACAGGAGTAATGGGAAGCTCCCGTAACAACCGGCCGGCTGTATTCTGGACCAGCTGGAGCCTCCGGGTGCACCTCAAGGGCAGCCCCATGTAGAGGGAGTTGCAGTAATCCAAGCGCAGGATTACTTATGACAGGTTTCAACACTTATGATTGTTGCATCAGCTCCATGATCATGTGATCAAAATTCAGTTGCTTGGCAACTGGCACATATTTATGATAGTTGCAGAGTCCTCGGATCAACATTCCAAATTGGCTTCCAACAAGCAAAGTCAATGAGGGAAGCCAGATGTGTTTAATGACCACAAGGTTCACTTCACAACTGTAGTGATTCCCTTAACAACCATGGCAGAAAGGTCATAAAATCATGTGGGAATTCGTTAGCCACCACACTTAGCAACATGAAATTCTGGTTCCGATTGTGGTTGTAAGTTGAGAATTGTCTGTATCGGGAGATAAAGAGGAAGCCTAGTCCCCTTAACTTTTTCTGCTTCTGCTCATAACATTTTCCCCCCAGAAGGTTATTAGCAAGAGCACAATTTGCTTAACATCCTAAGGAATCTGGAGGCCCAACTAGACTTAATCAAGACCTATTTTCATCTACCCTGATAATCAAAGCATTAGGTGAATTCATGTCCCAGATGTTATTTTCAGCAATTTTATTGTATGAATTGCTTATCCAATGTGGTTCCCAGCAAATCTTCCCTGTCAGTGATGAAGCTGCAGGGGTCTGGTTCAGGAACTCCTGTGAACCAGCCAGATTTCCCTTTCGCAATATATTCCTTGCTGTTACCTCCCTTATTTTTCTTTCCTGCATTTAATTTTCTTATCCAATAAACCTGAGTGACTGGTTGGTTTGGAAGCAATCTCCCATCCCTTGGGCGGAAAAGGAGGGGGATTTCTCTTGTTGTTGACAGTTGAATGCAGACGGTTAACATAGCATTACTTTAATGAAAGGTTCCTGCCTGCAATTAACCTGGGAAATAATAAATCAGTCAAAAGCCCTTCTCCTCCATTTTTAACCAGCTTTTCTTTGTAATCGGCTTTTAGCAACGTTTCATGAATGCAGAAAAGTCAGTGCCTTTGTAAGAATCCTTCAGAACATTGCTCCCAGGTGAGAGAATAGTAAACACCTTGTGCCATCATGTGCCCACCATTAGTAAGACTGAAACAACAGATCCTGGAGTTAAGGTCTTAATCCAGGAAATTTGAAAGTCATTGCCATAGGATATAGTTGATGCTCTAGCTGAGATCTTAGCAGATCTTTCAAAGGAATTAGACCATAGTATGGACAAATAGGAACAGCTACAGACTGTATAGACAGTTTTAGGGACAAAAAGCTTCATTCTTCAGGGATTAGCTATAATAACACCAATTCAGAGAAACAACTATCTCCGTTCCTTGTTATTTTACCAGATGGTCTGATGGATCCTCCCTCCTTATGGAGGCCATCAAACCAATTAAGAAAGAACTGTTTTTGGGGTGGATGTATCATTTAGACCTACCTGAAAAACCTATTTCCACCACAGTAAGAACCATAAAGTGCTAAATGCTATAATTATTTTTAAATAAATAATCCAAGATGTAAACAAATAAGAAAAGTCACCTAAGTGAGTTGGCAGCATTCCCTTGGTCCCATAGTGTCTACTAAGACTATATTGAAATATTCCAAACATTAACCTAATTCCTACCAAAATTTGCATTTTGCTAGTTTAAAAGATTGGTGGATTAAGTGAATTAGTGTTGAATTGTGAATCAAATTAGATGCAATATTATTTGTGCAATTTGCAGTTGTTATTAAATTATATTAATAACATTTTATACAATATATTTTTCTCATAGATAACAACTCACTCATAGTTAAGTATAATTAGGGTAAGGCTTCATTATTTATGCTTGAGTCTATTCTCAAGAAGTTCAAAATAAGAATAAACCAGTAATAAACAACATGCAGAATAGCCAGATTCCTTTCCTAGTATTTCTTGTTGAATCAAGGATAGATGAAATATGATACACCTATTTTGTTGAATTGCAACTCCTATCAGTGGCCCCTGGTGTAAATTCCATGGTGTACAGTTGGCCATATGTGGCCCGTTCTATTGCTAAATGGCCAGACAGTAGGCTATGAGAGAAGCTGTAGAGAACAGTTAACAGTACAGTTGTGGATCACACCAACTATTTGATTTAAGATAAGGTTACAAAAGATATCCATGTAGCAATTCATGTAGCAATCTCAATCCTACAATGGCACAGAATCTCTAACACTTTTGCTGGTTGGCACATTTGCAGTTTTGATAACATGGTGTGTGAATTTTCACAAGAAATCTACTGGGAAAGTTTAACTATTTCTGAAATGATTATCATGGGAGACATAACTAGATCACATTTACTGCCCCTGGAGTATAGATCATTTTTGCAAGGATGGAAGGAAAATATAAGTGACGCAACTGCCTGTTGCAGTATTGGAGATTTACTCATTTGGCTCTGGGTCCCAGACTTCATTCTTAGGTTGATTTCTAGTTGCCAGCATGATCCCCAAATTCCTTTCCTACTTTCATTTTCCTGGTGGATAGAAAATTCTTCCCTATCATTTTGTCTCAGCATTGCATTGTGATATTTGCCTTTCATTATGATTTCACTGCCATAAATGGTGATGTGATAATGTTGTATTGAAATATCACATAGTTTTATTGCCGAGACCATATATGACTTATGACTGAGCCAATAAGGAAGAATGGCTTCCTTATTGTATTTCCAAGAAACATATCTGCATACAGTAACAACCAGCAGTTATTTTAACGTTTGGTTAACCTGACAGTAGTGATGAAAAATCAGAAATCTGGTAGCTCTTTTCCAACTAACACTAGCTTCCAGGTGCACTTCAATGTGTTGGCTGTCACTATTAAAGCCCTTTGTGACATGGGTCCAGATTATCTGAGAAACTGTCTTGCCCCAATGGTACCAGCCTGCCCCACTCCTGGCAAAAGGGGCCTACTGAAGATCCTGTCAGTCAAGGAATTTTGGCTGGCAGTGTCTAGAACAGCGGTTCTCAACCTGGGGGTCGTGACCCCTTTGGGGGTCAAACGGCCATTTCACAGGGGTCGCCAAAGCCCTCTCCCCCCCTTCCCTCACCCTCTGCCTTTGTTGGATCGCCGGTCGCCGGTCACTTACCCCGCCCACTCCTAATCTATTGCTCCTTCTGAGTCCCAGCTGATGGCTAGAGGGAAAAAAAACTGTTTAAATTCTTGCTGCAGGGCTTCAAAGGGCCACCCTACAGCTGATCAGTGTTAAAAGAAAACAAATGGGTAGACGGGTGCCTGCAAAAATAGAAAAAACAGCCCCTTACAGTTTCAGCATAGGTTAATTAGCACAAGTTGATTAGATGGGCCTCCCGACTCTCAGCTGATTTGTTCTCAGCTGTTTTGTGCAGGGCTCTGTTCTGTTGCTAGCTTCAAAGAGGTAAATTGCTGGAGCAGATTTTTTTTTCCCCAGCTATGCTGAAAAAGTGAAACTGAAAGTAAAGCAGGGTCTTTGCTGCAACGTGACAAAATGAGGCAGAGAGAGATTTCTTTTTCTTTTTCCTCACCAAAAAAGGTAGGTGCAAAACTGCAAACAATGGGAAATTTAGGGCAAAAGAGGAGGTTCAAGATTTTAAAACACAAAAGAAAAAAAGCTCTAACTAGGGAATTGTAATAATGGAGATACTATTAATTGTATATTGTGTTGAAAGCAGAAATGGTTAAGTTGTGGTTTGGAGGAATATATGGTGGAAATGATTTGGTTTATTATTATTGGTAAATATAATTAATTGATTTGTAAGAAATTGGATTGCATGGAAATAATTGGAATATTCATGTTCATATTGATTAATATACAAAAAAGATAGTTATATAACTGATTTATATTAAAATGTTGAATTTGTATTAAACAACTGTATTACATAATTAACCAATGTGAGGATGGATATAAAAATAGATGACAATGCAAAGAGGTATAATATAGAATAGAAGGGAAAAATTGAATTTGATTAAGATTAGAGATGAGGATGAAGGGTAATATTGGTTTTTTAAAAAAATAGATGAGGAATAAATATGGCAAAAAGGAAATATAGAAATTGTAAATTTAATTGAAATGACTAAACACTGTTTAAATTTGTTAAACGGTCAAATACTCTGTTCAAAGAAAATGCATTGTATATTTGTATGTGTGTTTCTAATTATTGCTATTTATTCATATTTGTTCTCTTTTATTCTTTAAAGTTTAACAATTCATTCTTTATCTTAATATCTTTATATTTGTTTGGGGTTGGTTTTCTTCTCTTTCATCTTTTTTATTGTACAGCAATCTTTCTCCTCAAACCTACCACCTCTCTCTTTTCTTTCCTTTTTACTTTCTCTTCCCCCCTCTTCTTCTCCTCCTCCCTGCTTCCTCTTCCTTTCTCCTTCTCCTCCTCTCTTCCTCCCTCTCTTACCCTCACTCCTACTCTAATTTCCCTTCCCTTCCTTCATCCCTCTCTATTGCTGTATCCTTTTATGCATATGGACTACTCAGAGGGCTGAAAAAGTTATTTTTGACTGGTCCTCGCACTTTTGACCACTCCTCGAACTTGCGACTGTCCTCACAATTTACGTTTTTGCCCTATCTTGTCACCATGGTGAAGAGAAGCAGTTGTGAAATGAGTGACACGGTTGTTAAGAATGCTACAATGGGCATAAATGATGACCAGTCATAAATGCGAAGACCGGTCAAAAGTGCGAGGACCTGTCAGAAATCAATCTTTTCAGCCCTCTGGCTAGTCCTTTTGTGCACATGGACTACTCAGAGGGCTGAAAAAGTTATTTTTGACTGGTCCTCGCACTTTTGACCAGTCCTCGAATTTACGACTGTCCTCACATTTTACGTTTTTTGCCCTATCTTATCACCATGGTGAAGAGAAGCAATTGTGAAATGAGTGACATGGTTGTTAAGAATGCTGCACGGGCATAAATGTGAGGATGGTCATAAGTGTGAGGACCAGTCAAAAGTGCGAGAACCTGTCAAAAATTACTTTTTTCAGCCCTCTGAGTAGTCCTTATACACATAGCCATGGCCACCCGGTCACATGACCAGCTAGCCATGCCCACCCAGTCACATGACCTCCAAGCCACGCCCACAAAATAAGCCACACCCACAGAACCAGTAGTAAAAAAAATTTAGAACCCACCCCTGGTTGGGGGTCACCACAACATGAGGAACTGTATTAAAGGGTCGCGGCATTAGGAAGGTTGAGAACCACTGGTCTAGAAGAACAATCTTTTCTACCATCTTCCCCACTATTTGGAATATCTCACCACCAGAGTTGAGATCCATTCCCACCCTTCTGACCTTTAAGAAGGGCCTCTTCCAATTGACATGGATGATGGAGAAGCCATAGGCTGGAGGTGGTTGGTGTAGCGACAGAAAAAGCATTTCCTCTGCTCCACTCTGAGCTTTGCTTAGTTTACATTTAATCCTTGCAATCGGTTTGGTTTTATATTTAGAATTGTTTTTATATTTCTATTTGTACTAAGTTGTAAACTGCCCAGAGTCACAGCATATAAATTTAATAAATAAATAAGTAACACATTTTATTAAAAGGCATATGTTTTCCTGAACCGTAGTTCACTGCATCAGATACGTGGTATGATGAAACCAATGAAGGATTTGAAAAGGAGATGGAGAGGGTAGAGAAGAAAAGTTACACAGATGCAGTTACATATGAGGCAGATGACAAGTGCATCATTAAGTAGCAATTATAATATATTATAACTTGTCCTTTTAAGACCTTCTGAGACCGTCTAAAATCTTTTGAAATATGTGAGTTAGGCCTCTATGATGCTGGTATAATTTTGTTGTTTTAGTGTGAATGAGAGTTTATGGCCTAATTTGGGGGAAAGGGTACATTATGCTGTATAATACCTTTGTTTTTGTTTTTTCTTTACAGTAGACATAACTGAAGTTATGGTGCTTCTAGAACAACAGCATAGCAAACCTATGATACATATTATGATAATAGCTTTTAATTCACATTTCATGTATATGTATAAAAGCATAATGACTGTTTTCCGGTATTTGGAATCTTAGTCAAAATTCTGAATCTAGTTTAATTTACTTTAGTTTAGTCCTATTTAAGATTCCCAACTTGAACCTTGTATCCAGGGTGAAAAGATGCATTTTTCTGCTTATGAAAAATAGTCATAAATTCTAAAAAAAATTAGGCCTGGCAACATCAATTGAAAAATGCATACAGTAAGAAATCTTTCATTTTAGAGTTATTTCTTAGCATAGCCTTCTTTAGCTTATCGCTCTCTAAACATATTGGATTTTGATTCGCAGCCAAAGTGCCATTTGAAAACCAATCTATCTTAGAGGTCCCTAGCACAAGCTGAGGTTGAAGCAAACCTAACGTGTTAATAAAACTGAGCATGAAAAATGCTAATTGCAAAAAATATTTCTTGAAACGATGGATAGTTTTGATAGCTGCCACCTATTTCTATCTATTTGTCCAGCATTAGCTCAGCAGAGACATTTCCATGTGACCAAGTAGAAATTGGCTAGGCATCTCTCTTTACCGCTGTAGACTTCAGAATGCAGAGAGTAGATGAAGTAGTATAAATTTGTGTTTTGTGTTTTCTAGTAGCCCAATTTGTGCTTCCTCCCAGCTGACCAATAAAAGAATCCAAAAAATACAATTCAGTCAGAGTCTGCCTCAGGCTCATTTCCAGAATACAGACTGACAACCCCAACCAGCTAAATAGTTGTTATAAAAGGATAATTGTGAAGCTGCCATTGTTCTGTTGCATTTTTTTTAAAGGGGAGGATTGTGGAAATACTTGCAGCCAAACACTTTTCCCAATAGCTGTAATTGGGAAAATAAAGTTGTCTATTGCTGTAATGCTTCAATAGAGAAATGGGGTCTAAAGTAGCAATCTCTGCCAGCTACTTTTACAGGTGAAGAAAAGAGAAAATGGAATTTTTGCCAGTTGCAGACCCAGCTCTGTTTGCTTCAGTTGTTCTGCTAGTCAAAATCTTTGCAAGGATATGTAGTGACAAAGCTGCCCTGAACAATCCCAGCAGCAGTTTAAAACAGAATCACTGGAGTGATACGCATACAGACAAACAAGCAAACCAAAGCCCCAGAAGGATGCCTTTGGGGACGAATCTGCAAAGTTGTTGAGAACTTTACACTTTAAGAAATTATAACTACAATGCTTAATCAACTGAACAATAGAAAGTGGAGTAATGCCAGACCTCTTGTTAGTGGGAAAATCACAATCTCTGTTGGCCTTCATCAGAGCCATGATGGTGCAGTGGGTACAATGCAATATTGTAGGCTAACTCTGCCCACAGCCAGGAATTCAATCCTGATTGGCTCAAGGTTGACTCAGCCTCTCATCTCTCCAAGGTCAGTAAAATGAAGACTCAGATTCTTGAGGGTGATATGTTGATATTTGTAAATTGCTCAGAGAGTGTTGGTAAAGCATTAGGGAGCAGTATATAAATCTAAGTTCTATTGCTATTGCTATCATGGGAGATAGAAAGATCAGATATGCTACAGTTGTGTTGAAAATAAAACAGCTCAACCATAGGCGCCTGCAGGGATCAAAAGCCATGGAAGATAATTTCAATATATGATTAATGTGGCAAGATTATTATATGCTCAGAGATAGAAAGAGTCAACACAATCCAGTGTGGAGGAATGGTTGGTGAAATTGGCAGATCTTGCTGAGATGGTTAAATTACCATCTTTGATTAGAGAAAAAACACTATCTACATTTATTGGTGACTGGAAGCCTCTTATACACTTGTTGCATAAAAAATGGGGGGAGGAATGAACTTGTGATTTATGGTTTGATGAGAAAGATTAAAATATATTGTACTTATAGCTAGTGTGAAGAATATCAGAAGCCACATATATACAGTATTCAAATTTCAATAAAAATACATAACCAACTATAGGGATGGTGACAGTGGTGGCTTAATCATGCAGTTGTGACCACTATCTTGACTTTTGGAAAATCTTCCATGCCCTGAAGATGCTTCTGATCCCAGGTACTAAATGTAGATGTTAGTGTGGGAATACAGAACTCTGGAACAGATTCAGGAATAATGAAGGACTTTTAAGGTTCCTGTGCTTCTTAAAGAATAAAAATAAATGCACAAAACAGGACAGAGGGTGGTAGATTAAGATACATAAAAAATGACTAAGACACAAACCTATTGACTCTACTATTTGCCAAGCCACAGTCATGGAGAACTGCTAATTAAATATGTAGCTGATCAATTAACTCTCCATACTTATTCTGATGTGATATGGTTACGAGAGAGCAAAGCAGCTGACTCAAAGTCAGGCATCTCTTCTTAACCGGCCAAAGCAAAAGATTTTAGAAACAGAAATGAAGCTGTTAAAAAGAGCCTTGGTGGTGCAGCAGACTAAAGTGCTGTTAACTAGCACCAGCTGCCTGCAATTACTGCAAGTTCAAATTTCACCAGGCTCAAGGTTGACTCAGCCTTCCATCCTTTCGAGGTAGGTAAAATGAGGACCCATATAAAAGAACACCGCTTAGGGGGGCCGAAAGCCCTACTAAGCAGGTATATACAAAAGTATGAAGACTATTGCTTAATGCATTGTAAGCCGCCCTATGTCTCCGGAGAAGGACGTCATATAAATTGAACCAATCAATAAATAAATCAATAAATCAATAAATCAATAATGAAGGGATACAGTCAAACTGGGAAATAAGAAAGTAAACAGAGTAAACAGCAATGGTTTTTGTTTAACATACAGGATACATAGATTAAAGTTTTTAGATTGGCTTTTTCTGAACTGTGGTAAGGGTCCGCTAAAACCTAATATTTTCTTTGGAGATTCATTTCTCCAACTACATGAGCCATGGTGGCACAGTGGCTAGAATGCGTGCTACTTCTGCTGATTGCCGGTTGCCAACACTTTGGCAGTTCGAGTCTCACCGTCTCAAGGTTGACTCAGCCTTCCATCCTTCTGAGGTTGGTAAAATGAGGACCTAGTTTGTTGGGGGCAATATGCTGACTCTGTAAACTGCTTAAAGAGGGCTATGAGGCACTGTGAAGCAGTATATAAGTCTAAGTGCTATTGCATAAAATATATAATACATGATTTGAAGTAACTTGTCAAATCTACCAGAAGCATTATGCTTAACTATGTAATCTTAAAACTATTTACAAATTCTATACTGTAATCTAATTCCTATGTTTCTGAGTTTCTTACTCATCTTCAGTACCAAAAGACTCAAGATGGAAACAAAAGGTAGTTAAATGCATTTTTGACCCCCTGCAATGTTTTAATATACAGTATGTAATTCTACTGAAATCATTTTTTATTTATTCGTCACATTTCTCTACCCTCCACCTCAAAAGGTATGCCACTGAAGTGAAATTATTTCTTTATTTTGAGTAAATAAGTGAAACCGTGTTCTGCCTCAAACTTTTTAACCATGCAGTCTAAGTACTCTGTTGTTTGTTTGCATGGAAGGGTTTAATTAGCAAGCCACTTACCTGTTTCAAGGAGGGCACTCACTAACTCCCTGGGGGGGCAGAGCATAGGTAATATTTAACTTTATCTCTGTTCTGTTTCTGGTACTTTAGCCTGGCAATAAGCAATGTAAAACAACTATGTGTGTGTGGTGTGTTTACACAATTTGTACTTCTGACCGAAGTAAAACTGGAGGTCATATAATCTGCTGCTTTTATGCTGTCTATTCATAAAGCAGTGCACTGCTACTGCTACTTAGTCCTCTGCTACTTAGTCCTCTAGAGCAAAAATTTAAAAAGTACCATGCTTTGCGACCCTAAGGCACAATAGGGACACACCAGAACCGATGCTCTTTAGTTTTGCTTCCTCTCCAGATAGCCTCTACCTTTACAGATCTCAAGATAGCAATTGATAAAAGAGCATTGATATTACAAAATATGTCACAGAGCATAGCTACGCTTTAAGATATTTCCCACCTTTTCCTGTACGGCTTAGAAATTCTTGGGGTTTCACTTCCAACACATCTCAAGGCTGCCAGCTTGTGGAAGGCTCTCTTAATTGTAATTCTGGAGACAGATGCCATCCACCATGCAGGTTCTCAGAATAAAATTCTATTATATGACTCCTCTTCCTCAGTTCATTTATCTCTGCTCTGTGTTTCTTATCCAAGGACCAAGGACTTTCTCAGGGCTCCAGGACCATCTGAAATAAGGCTCCTTAAAACATGGAATCCCATGGGTGGAATCCCCTCCACAGGGGATGTCCTTCCAGGGACAAACATCAAAATGTATGGAATATTCCAGTATATTGCCATAATTACTTTAATATCAACAATAAGCTCTCTTCTGCCACTCTTTTGTTTAGACTGCAATATTGATTTTCTTTTCATCATCTTGTTTTAATTATCTATTTATTTACTGCCAGCTATCCTGGTAGTTTTAATGAAATCTGGTCTAGATATTGCTTAAATAAATTAATGAAATTTGTTTTATGAAAAAAATAGACCTTGCATGATTTTCTCTTTCATGTTCCTCCTGTGTCCCTTTCCACTCCTTTTCCTTTCTCTATCTCTTCTTCCTTCTCCTTCAAGTCCTTCTTCTATCACTGACTGACATACACACATTTTCTTCAACAGGGTGTCATCAGTACATTTATATCAATGTTGAACTAGCTTGACTTGAAACTATGCAAGTGAGACCAACCAGAAGAACTAGATTCATGGCACATTGGAATGCTGAGGAGCATCACTTCATCACTTACTGACTAATACATTGTACAAATAGGAAATCTGCTGCTCTGCTCTTTTGGGGAATAGTAAGATTGTGTGATAAGATATACATTTTATATCATATCCCAACAAGATGGGGAAATACCCAATCTTTTTATTTGTAGGTATGAGTCAAAAAATGAGCCATTAAGTTTCAGAACTATACAGTAGAACATTTCATTTTAAAAAATATTTGCATCCTGCTGCTAATACCTCAAGGTAATCAAATTAGGGGTTTTCTGATTTATTTTCAGATAAACATACTGTCATATCAAACAATTCTGCAATCTTTCTTCCCTCTTTTTTATTAAGTGGCATTCCATGTATTACTTGTCCATGAGATGTTAATCTTTTCCAAAACGACCAATTTATAATGAAAGAAAACCAGGGGGTTTTTTTGTTAATAGAAAACTCCTTGCACAGATCTTGCACACTGTTTTCTAAAAGTTGCATAGGAGATGCAGTACAACTGAGACAGTGGTGAAATCCAATTTTTTTTACTACCAGTACTGTGGACATGGCTTGGTGGACATGGTGTGGCTTGGTAGGTGTGGCAGGGGAAGGATACTGCAAAATCCCCATTCCCTCCCCACTCCTGGGGGAAGGATATTGCAAAATCTCCATTCCCACCCCACTCGGGCCAGCCAGATTTGCTGGTTATCCGAACTGCTCAAAATTTCTGCCACCGGTTCTCCAGAACCTGTCAGAACCTGCTGGATTTCACCCCTGAACTGAGAGCAATCCAAGGAAAAAAGGGTTAGTTTTTTTCCCCAACATGCACAAGAAATGTAGCGTTTGTATAATATGTGCACAAGAAATGTAGCATTTGTATAATAAATATATACAAATACTGCTTTCATACCATATGCTGAGTAGGCTGGCAGAGAACAATTTGGTTCCTGTAGGATGAATGAAATCCATTTGTTCTCATCACAAAGTAAGCAAACAAAAAATATGATGGGATAGTAGAGGAAATGTTGGCCTACTAGATGGGACCCAATTGCCTTCTGATAATGGCTTATTTGTGCTTGGCCAAATCATGGACCCCAAAGACATTGGTCATACTGAAAACAGTTCAAAGTCCTTCTAATCATAACTTATTTGGACGAAATAGGCTGTTGAGCATAACTGAAACAATTATCCAAATTAATTTAAAAAGTAGAAGGAAATTGGAAAGAAAAAGGTAGTAGAGTCATTCTGCAGTAATAGAGTGAAAAGAAAAATAGAGGGAGGCGAAAAAAACATGCTGGGGTGAGGGAGAAGCTCCTGGATGAGAAAATGCTAGAGACAAGAGGGGTATGTGTGACAAAAACAGCAGAGTGGATTCCAGCAATTGGAGAGGTGGTTCCCAAGGGCATCTTGCCTACATTCACTTTAACCTTTGACAATACAGCTGGGCTTCACCCCACCACAACCACCACCACTTTTTCTGATATCTGTCATTGGCTGGAAAGTATCCTAGCTGTTCTTCTCAGGAAGATTTTTTTTGCTCAGTTTAAAAGATAATCTTCCATGATTTTCTACTCTAGGTCTGCAAGACAAGCAGAAGTCCAACTCTGCTCTGAGACATGAAAAAGGACCACCATGAAGATAGAGCTTATGTATGCTTCCCCATGGTTTTCTTTGTTGTTCTGTGTGTCTTAAAGGGTCACTGTAAACCAGCTTTTTTCAAGCTTGGCAACTTTAAAGCTAGTTCAGAATTCTGGGGTTTGAAATCCACACATCTTAAGTTGCTGAGTTTGTAAAATGCTGCTATAAAGTCTCTGATAGCATCCCTTGAGCTCCACGTCTTAAGTACATGTATTTAAAATAAATGCATGTTCTTTCCAAATTTACTTGTACCATCATTTCATTTTCTCGTGTCTCATTCTTGGAATTACAACTTCCAGAATTCTAAGATGGCTTGGCTAAAATGAAAGTTTGAATAGTAGCAAATTTTCAAATTCCATTAGTTGGAAATACAGTGCAAACAGAAGAGAAAAATATGCCTTGTAAACCAGAGTAACTACTGGCACATGTTATACTGGCATTCCTGCTGAATGAGGTACAAGCATTTTTTTTCCACAAGGTACAAAGAACTCTGTGAACTTAGTTACTGGTAAACTTCAGCCCAATAGGCAAAAGCTGATCTACTGTGGTTTGTGGCAAAGTGCCCAGATGAAGTAAAAGCTGCGTAGGACCAATTAAGAGCAAACTCTCTATCTAGGCCTCAAAATGATCTGCTCCGAGCCTAGAAAGCTTTGTTTACTAAGCAAGACATGCAATAATAAAAGGTGTAAATTGGCACAGGACTTCTTCACCCAGATATAAAATGAAAGCTACAACTGGCTCAGCTTTGAAGACCCCAGAGGTCATCGTGTTATACTGGTGCTATGTGAGCAGAGCTGGCTCCCAGTTTCTTTCCAGGTGCAATCCAAAGTGCTGGTTATAGCAATAGCACTTAGACTTATATACTGCTTCACAGTGCTTTACAGCCCTCTCTAAGCGATTTACGGAGTCAGCATATTGCCCCTAACAATTTGGGTCCTCATTTTACCCACCTTGGAAGGATGGATTGATGAGTCAACCTTGAGCTAGTGAGATTTGAACTGTCAAATTGCAAGCAGCTGGCAGGCAGCAGAAGTAGCCTGCAGTACTGCACTCTAACCACTCATAGGTTGGTTATGGGTTATCATCTTTAAAGTTGAGGATCATAGGTTATCACCTTTAAAGTCAGATAAGGTGGGTGCACTTCAAGTCATTTCCTAACATATTTCTGGAAGGACCTTGAAAGCTCACCTACGAAGTTGCTCCTGTCCACTGGAATACAACTACTCTCAAGATCTGGCAGGCCCCCAACCTCCTTACCCTCCAAAAGTCCATAAGGGGCTGGCTCTTCCTGCAAACATTGGGCTAAGATGAATGTTCATATATGGGAAGTTTTGTCTACCAGAAATTGTTCAAATGTATAGCTATTTTATGTGTTATTATGTCTTTTAAACCACCCAGGATGTATATAAAATGAGTGGCCATGTAAATTTTTTTAGATTAAAAAAAATAAGTCTAAATGTTGAAAAACTGATTTAGTTATTCTGTTGATTCATTTGAGAGACCCTGTTTCCCTAAAAAAAAAAAGACCTATCCTGAAAATAATCCTTAGCATGCTTTTTATGCATGTGCCTAATATAAGACATACCCCCAGAATAAGCCCTACTTAAGAGTTTGTGCAGCAGGCTGCCTGTCCATTCTGTCTGGTTGCTCATGATGCTGGGGCCACGAGGTGGGGTGGTGGTGGGGCTGTCCCATGTGCCCAGCATTGGCTTACCTTAGGGCCCCCACAGCCAGTTCATCCACACCCCGACAGTTGCCTCACAAGTGGCAGCACTGGCAGCCATGTGCATCAGGAGCCCACGTTGCTGCCGGCCTACTTCTTCTGCATACTCGTGGCCACAACAGAGCAGGAGGTTGAGTGGTGTGCTGGTGCCACAGCAGTGAGGTAAGGCAGGTATTGGGGCATGGATGGCCTGGCTGTGGGGGCCCTGAAGTAAGCCAGTTGGCCTCCTAGTGCTTATTTTGGGGCCCAAAAGAAAATAAGACCCGGTCTTATTTTGGGGGAACCCAGTATTAAAAAGTAGTCAATTCCGAATTTTAAAAAGTAGTGGTATCACTGGAAAAATGAAGTGCTGTGTCATTTTGGCAGGATCATCTTTTAAAAAAACAAAAAACACCCTTGTATTCACTTGGCTAGACAAAAAAAATATACAATATGATTTGGTTTTTTAATCTTTTTCTCCCTTTGGCTCTAATTGTAGGTGGAGGAGAACAAAAATCTTACACAATTCTCCCACAATCCCTTGTCCAAACGTTCTTCTTCCGCTTACCCCATCTCCAGAAAGCTGCTTTTAAATATTGTCAGTTTTATTATGCCTCAGGAAAAACTAGGTTACTTTTTAATTAAATTTGTTGTTCAGTTTTAAAGAAAATTATGATCCTGCCCAAATTGATTAAGATCAAGAGTTTAAGGTTTTGGAGAGGGGAGTTATGTCTATATACAGTAATTCTCCTTCTCAGTTTAACTTGCTTTAGAGGGTGGTTATTGTAGTAATAAAATGGAGTTCTGTGTAAGTTTTCTTAAGCTAAAAGTCCCAAAAAAGCAACAAAACTAGAAATGCTTGAGCAAACAAATTTGTTTCTTTTTATTTTGTATGAAATATCAATTAGAACATTTTAGATCAGGGGTGTCAAACTCATGGCCCATGGGCTGGATGCTCTGGCCACACCCACATCCAGTTTAGTAAGGGGGGGAAAGTCAAGATACGTCACGTGACGATGATGTGACGATGTGAGTTTGACACCCCTGCTCTAGATGATAAGATTTGTAGTACTTCATATTGAGACTGGTCCTCAAAGGAAGCCTTCAGAGGTGGGTTTCAGCAGGTTCTGACCAATTCTGGAGAACCAGTAGCGGAAATTTTGAGTAGTTCAGAGAACCGGTAAATACCACCTCTGACTGGCCCCACCCCCATCTATTCTCTGCCTCCTGAGTCCCAGCTGATTGGGAGGAAATGGGGATTTTACAGAAACCTTTCCCTGGAGTGGGGTGGGAATGGAGATTTTACAGTATCCTTCCCCTGCCATGCCCACCAAGCCACACCCACAGAACCGGTAGTAAAAAAATTTGAAACCCACCACTGGAAGCCTTGTAAGGTTTTATCCTGGACTGCCAGATGAGCAAGATTTTTTTCTAACAAAAGATAATGCCATCACAATTTTAAGATCTGTTGATGCTGCATTGATTTTGCAATAAACAAAATGTTACAGGAATTTTGTTCCAGCAACTATAATAGTCCAGGATACAGAACCTATGTGGTAATGCCATCAACTGGTACCATTTGGAATTACATTTACTTCATTCTTTACATTGTATATCAATTTGAAATGAACTTTTAAAAAGAGACCAGACTTCTGATCTGAATGTTTTTAGGATGGGAGACACATTTGGTATTTTGAGAAGCTGCTATGGCTGCTCTTGCAAACTGGCTGCAAAGGAAGGCTTGCCCAGTCACAAGCTGGCTGCCACAGGGCTATAACTAGTTGCTGCACTACAATTTTCCAGTACACTATTTGCCGTCTCTTCTAGTTCTTCTTCCAGAAAAAAATGTTTCCTAATGTACCTGCTTATTTTGTCTTTTTTCAGGGCAGATAGCACACTTATAAAAATGCACTGAGATATAGCCATAGTTTACTTACACATCAAGAACCCTGTAAGATTGGGCTGAGAGAGAATGGCTGTATCAAGGTCGCTAAATCAAGTTTCATGGGTAAGGGAGGACTAGAGCCTGTTCTTTCTACTACTACTCCAACGCATTAACTACTGCATTACACTGGCGTTTTAAATTTATAAGGTCCATGCGGGACCTTGTGGGGGGGGGAAATATGATTTTGGAGGAGCAATGTTCAATTTCAGGATTTAATGACCATGGTCTAAATCAAGGGTCTCCAACCTTGGCAACTTTAAGACTTGTGGACTTCAACTCCCAAAGCTGGCTGAGGAACTCTGGAAGTTAAAGTCCACAAGTCTTAAAGTTGCCAAGGTTGGAGACCCCTGGTCTAAACAGCAGTTTCCAGGCATTTCATCAGCAACCGTGGCTGGCATCTTCAAAGGCAATCATAGACAGCAAGCAACTGAATAGGGATTGATGGGCTGCTGTCTTCAAAGCCAAGTGTCCTGACGTTTGATTGGTTTTTAGCCAAACTGGTTTGTTTTCGGTGCAGGCTAGTAAAGGCTAGTCTCAAATTGGTTCATTGTGTCCAACACTAACTGGTGGTTTTGGTGCTGTTGGATCCTGATTGTTCATGCTGGCTTCTGGCTAGTCATAGTCTGCAGTGCCTCTTGTAGCAGACCAGCCACAGATGCCAGCAAAACATCAGGAAATTCTATTGTCAAGACCACGGTCACATAGAAGCAGGATATTTTATTTGACAGGCCTGCCCACTTAAAATATATTGTAAGCCAAATAATTCAGGTGGGAAAAATCTTAATGGGCCAGACAACATTGTGTATGACTTGGTAGACATATGGTTTCTTATATGTCTAAATGAAATGCCAGCTGTAGCATGGACTGTAGAGCTAAACCAAAGCCAACTGATTTTACAAAGCTACTATGAGAACTGGTAATGTGAACATAACAATGGATTACCTACAGGTCATGAATCTCCACCACAATTAAACTTCAGTCCATCCACCATCATTTGGAAAATCCAAAGAAACACAGAATCTGAATATTTGTTCTTGATGCTACTCATTTTGTTGTTCTTTAATGGAATACAGAGAAAGTATAGTCACATATCCAAGGCTGTATTTCATGGAAGAGGTTGAAAGATTTTGTTGCTGAATAAAGCAGGCACTAAAGTCTCTGTAGCTACAGTCTGGGCTGCATTGCAGTCAGTAAGTAATGGCATCTCTTGAGCAAAGATCTGATCTGAAATGATGTCAGATAAAGCACCAGCTTTCTTTCTGCATTTCAAATGCCATCAACTCAGAATTCCTATCTTTTCTATAGGGCAGAGATGGTACCGTACTGACAGATTGTGGTAATAATCATTGTGTGGACATGTGCTAGCAAGAAGGCAAGTGTTCATGTTGGCCTGATGGCCATGAATCAGGTTGTTAAGCAAAACAGTTGTTGAGTGAGTTTTACCCTATTTTACAACTTTTCTTGCTACAGTTTTTAAATGAATCACTGCAGTTGCTAAGTCAGAAACCCAGTTGTTAAGTGAATCTGGGTTCCCCATTGACTTTGCTTGTCAGAAGGTTGCAAAAGCTGATCACATGACATGGGACATCGCAACTGTCATAAATACATGCCAGTTGCCAAGCGTCTGAATTTTGATCACATAATCACAGGGATGCTGCAATAGTCATAAATGTAAAAAATGGTCATAAGTCACTTTTTTCAGTGCCAAAGGGTCACTAAATGAATGATTGTATCTTCCCTAGTACCCAAAAATGCTGTGGGATAATAGATAATGCAGAAAAATGGTGAGACACAGGAAGCACCAAGAAGAAAAAAAAAAGTGATTCACGTAGGCATTATGGAAGGGCTCTTCATGTTTCATGACCTGAAATAGATAGAAAATGCAGACTAATAGTTAATTATATTTCAGGACTCTAGGAAAAACATCTATAACAGCACATCTGTGCTTAAAAAAAACATATGCTGTCATAGTCAAGGCTGTGACTTGTAAGGAACGAAGTTAAATAACAAAAACAAAATGATTTCCATGGTTGAAATGAAGAGTCGGGAACCATGAGCAATATTCATAATATAGAGCACTAGTTTCTGCAGTGAGTCTAGTAACACACAATTTTCTACAAGCATCTGTTATTGCTAGTTTTGTTATGCTATGCCATAATACTAATGCCAATGTATTTTACACCATAAAATACATGAATGCACATTAATTAAGATATCAGAATAAATAATTGCAACCAGATTGTATAGCAATGCAGAAAGCAATGAACATGCAAGATGCACGCAATCTTTATCATTTGAAATCAGCAAGGACCAGAAAGAAGGGAAGCAGTCAGAAATTAATGAAAGGAATGTGTTTTTTTTAAATTATCTCATATGTTATGTTTCATTATATCTTCCTAAGGATAAACTGACTTGTATGCTTATTAAACTTCCACAAAATCAGCTATTCACATTTAAGTCATTGGATAAATTAGAAAAGATCAGCACTACAATCAGGCTGAAATTTGTAAGGTTACAACTTTCCCTTGCCCAAACCAATGGTCAATTATTTGGCCTTGTAGTGAAACTAAGGAGCTTGCCACTAGATAGTTTTACTTTGCAAAAAAGAAAGAGAAGATTTGCAAGGGCTGGCTTCTGAATTGTACGCCTCCATTTTGTATATCTCTAAGGAAATGTGCATAGCAGTGAACTGCATTTCTAATTTTGTGATTAGAAATTACAGCAGATTATTTGGGAAAATGGCTAGGGTTAGGACTAGAAATCAAAAAATTACTTTGCTCTGCTAGATTTGGCTCATTGTTTCTAGCACTACATGGAAACCAAAACATAAACAAGAGTGCAGATTTGTGTCCAAGACAAAGTACATATTTCAGAAAAGTTATTTCATGCTGTTGTCTCTGACATTCAGCTATTATGCCATAATTGAAATGTCCAAAACTGAACCAGCAAATCAAAGTTCTAATGGATCATACATGCTCAGATGGCACGAGGATATAACTCTTATTTCTAAAGTTCTATGATTATCATTCTTTTTAAATTAAGGTAAGGTGCAAAACTGCAATGTACCTCATAGAAAATCCAATATGAGATAAATAAATTAAAGTCTTCTTCAAGTAACTCTGATTCATGATGACTTGAGAGAAACATTCCTCTAGTATTCTTGGCATCAACAGAGAAGTAATTTGCAATTGCTTTTGATAGGATTTGTTTTTTTTATTTTCAAGTCTGGCCTATGCTGGTATTTCTTGGTGATCTCCCAGGTGTGATTCCGCTTAGATTTTTAAGGCCAACCAACCTCCCTCAATTGCTGCTTGGGCAGAAAATATGTTATTTCATCCAAAGAACTATTTCAGGTAAGTAGATAAGGCTGATAGTGCCTAATGTTTTAATGCTGAATTGGCCATTAGAACAGTTGTATCCAAGATCTTGACATTGGAAGTGTTAATCAAGCACCATAACCACTTTGAGTTTGGGACCTTTAGCAATGCTGATAAGATATTTTAAAAGGATGCCATTGGGCAAAAGGGCATACTTCTCATTGTCCTGTTGGTGATTTGGCAGCATCAAACATCTTCTTCCTGCCTTCCATTCCTGACATGGCCTCCACATTCTTACGCCAGTCACTCACTTCTACTGGACGTTCCTGTGAAGGAAACAGAGGAGTTAATCCTTACTTGAGGAGGAATTTAAGCAAAGGGCTAATTTCAGTGGGGGGTTTCAAACATTTTTACTACCAGTTCTGTGGGTGTGGCTTGGTGGGCGTGGCATGGCTTGGTGGACATGGCAGGGGAAGGATACTGTAAAACCTCCATTCCCACCCCACTCCAGGGGAAGGATACTGTAAAATCCCCATTTCTTCCCAATCAGCTGGGACTCGGGAGGCGGGGCCAGTCAGAGGTGGTATTTACCGGTTCTCCGAACTACTCAAAATTTCCACTACCGGTTCTCCAGAACTGGTCAGAACCTGCTGAAAGCCACCTCTGGCTAATTTGTACAAGTAGAGATGAAGATATATACTCTGTATATGCCATATGAACAGAAAGGTGAGGAGTACATTGTATGGGTGTCAGTAAGGTCAGGTGGCTAAACTTTTATAAACATATCTAATATAGAAAGGGTTCCATTAGTGTATATTGTACTGGCAAGTTTCCTGACATATATTAGTATATGCAGAAAATAGAATCTAGATAGGTTGAGCACCAATAAACTCTACAAGAAACACCCCACATTAAAATTGTTATTTTAAAAAAGCAGAAATTTAAAATTTAAGATTTATAAATTTAAGATTTAAAAAAAATATTTAAAAAATCTTTGGCATTCAGGGAGCAAAGATGAATATACTAACCAAGATTTAAAGGAGAGAATCAAAGCATCTTCTAATTTAACTCTAAACTGTACTGTTTAATCACTGGAATATATGCCTGTGTCCAGGCTAGCTCTGTCTGGAATTTACCACATGCTAATATTTTTCAGATCTGAATGACTATGTGTAATAAAGAAAAAGATCTGGATCTGGATCATTAAATCTATTATTTCCTTCATCAATAGCCTTGCAAAACTAACCATGTGCATTTCCTCATAATGAAATATTCTCTATTAATCGTTGATGTTGACAGACAGATTCACATATACAGGTTGAACCACTGACTTTTCATCCAAGGAAATCAGTACAACAAATAGAAACTGTTGAAATAGTTGCATTATGTTATTCATGACAGACTGCTGAAAATATTTCCTGTGTATTGAGTGACTAGTATCCCAGAATGGTATTTCCAATGATATCATATCATCATATCATCATATCATCACTTGGTCTTATGCATAGCTCACATTTGATATTGTAAAATCTATCTATAGAGCTGATAACTCTTCATTTAATTCACTTGACAGTAATGTATTTCTTAATTTGTGACTTGTTTGAATTCCTTTTTATTGTCATCTTTAAGAGTTATAGATACTTCAATGGCCCATATGCCCGTTTCTTTATTTTTTCATCAAATACTAAATTCAGTTGTTTCTTATCTACAAATGTTCATTACAGGCAGTCCTCAATATACAACCACAAGTGGAACTGAATTTTAATTGCTAAACAAGATGGTTGTTAAGTGAGTCATGCCTGGCTTTACAACCATTTCCATGGTTGTTAAGTGAATCACTGCAATTGTTAACTAAATCACGTAGTCATTAAGTGACTCTGGCTTCTTCCATTGACTTTGGTGGCTGGGAAAGTTGCAAATGGCAACCAAAGCACCCCAATTTTGAACACATAACTGTGGGGATACTGCGATGGTCATAAGTGCAAGGATTGGTCATAAGTCACTTTGTTCAGTGCCATTGTGACTTTGAGTAGTCATTAAACACACAGTTGTAAGTTGAGGAGTACCTGTATACCAAGAAAATTCCAGTCTAGAAGATACAATAAAAGACAATGATTTTCTTCCATGCTAAAATTCTGACTGCTATTAGCAGTGCATAGAGAATTGCAAATCATATGGATGAACTTAACAATTTTACTTTAATGAGTGGGCTCTCCAACCATTTTCACAATTCTCATTCTTCATGGGAGAAGCTGTCTTAACTTTAGTTCCTGTTCTTATGACACCTTCTATAATCCTCAATCTATTAAGAATGTTCATTTACAAACTATTAAAGGTAGGGAACATCTATTTTTTTACGCATGCCCAAGATGGCGACGGTTGCCGAGATCGCGGCTTGAGGATGAGGGACTGACCTACCCTCTGGGGTCTTCGGGGGTCGCTGTGAAGATCTACGACCCCAGGCCCGGTTAGGAGAACTCTCTGCCCACACGGAGAGGGTCTTTTCCCCTCCGGATATTGAGGCTGGGCTGAGAGAGAGAGCGGGCGATGTCGGGAGCAGCGGACTGCATCAGCTGGGCGTCGGCAGCGTTTCCTCCAGCTGGAGTCCACGTGGGCGTCGGAATCGGCGTGGCGGCGTTTTTGCCTGGGGCGCTGCTGTACGGCGATTTCCCAGGCTGAGGGGTTGCCCGGAGTGCTGTGGGAGTTGCCGGATTTCCCAGGAGATCTTTGGGACGTTGCCAGACCTTTCTGGGCATTGTGGCAGCGACGGCGGCAATGGCATAACGACGGTAGCTGTGATGGCAGTCCAGAGGGCCGGGCAGGGAGGAGACACCCCCCCCGGAGGCTGGGGATGGGGGGGGCAACGAGGCCGGGAGATCATCTGCCTTTTGGGTTGGGCAAGGACCTGGCATGAGACGCTTTTAGATCTTGGGAGGCCTCGTTTACGTGTGGGGCTGGGGGGGGCTAGAGATAACTGCCCCTGTTTCCCCCCAATGCTTCTCTACCAGGACTATGCCCACCTTGGATTGTCAGCTAGCTCACTGACTCACCCGACGCCAAGTTTAATTTTCATCTGAACTTTCCCTAACTGCGGGGAGGACTATTTAAATCTGAATGGGGGCTGGTACATGGCTCCATCCCATCAGCTGAGAGGGCTGGGCTCAGTTAAACTACCATGAGAGGGTGGCTCTGATGTCGGGGCCCCTGGGGGCTGAACTGGGATGATATTGAATTTCTTGCATCTGCCAGCAGAGGGGACCTGACCATCGGACCAACCGCCGTGAGAGGGCGGTTTTTGGACCTGAGCCCCGGATGCTGTACTGTTTACATTGGCTCATCGCTGCCATCTCACCACAAGAGGGGGCTGACTGGTTGATCGGACCTCCGTGAGAGGGTGGTTGGGTCTTTCCCCCCCCCCCCGGACTGTGGTCGACCTGGAACTTGACCTCGTCCTCTGTTGTGAGGGGACAGTGGACCGGTCTTGTTGAAAATGCTCTTAAAACTCCCATTCCACGTCTCTCCCCTGGACCTTCTATATGGACCCCTAGGATATGGTTGCTCCCATCCTCTGTGGTCAAGATGTATTCCGCAGCGGAGCTTCTTGGTCTGCGAGACTCCCCGCTCTCGCAGGCTTGGCCCTCCACTCTATCGAGGGCCTACCTCGATGACGGGCTTTGGAACCCCGAGAGGTGGCCTGCCGCAAAGAGGCAGTTGTGGGGTTTTTTAAAATTGTCTTTTTGTAATCTTTTAAGGGGTTTAGGGCGGGGGGTGGGGAGGGAGGGGCATAGGTCAGGCTCGTTACAGGGGCATGGAACGGAAGGCAGGGAGCGGGGTGTGGAGTTGCTCAGTGTGGATAGGGTGGAGGGCAGTTCTATCAGGACCGTGGTTGGGAGGGGCAGATATGGCGGGAGTAGGGGGCCACATCGGGTGGTGGGGGCACGCACCCGCTATCTCCAAGCGGTGGCATGCCTCAGCCCCCATGACTCTTCTCGTCTCCCTGGCTGTCCAGAGTCTCAGAGCCCAGGCCTTAGACTGATGTTGTGCAACGCCAGGTCCGTGGTTAATAAGGCCCCCCTCATTTGTGAGCTAATACAGGAGGGGGTGCGGACCTGGCAGGTATTACAGAGACCTGGTTGGGCCAAGAGGGGGGGTCCCCCTCGTAGAGATGTGCCCACCAGGTTTCCGCACATTCCATCAGCCAAGGGCCCAGGGCAGGGGTGGGGGGGGTGGCGGTCGTTATAAAGGAAGGTCTTGATCCGAGGGAGGCCACTGTACCTCAGATAGCCGGATGTGAGTCTCTCCTGGTGAAGTGGGGCCATGGGATGCAGGTGGGCCTGCTGATCGCGTACCTGGCTCCCTGCCACGTGACAGCGGCCCTGCCCGAGCTTCTCAACGTTATTGCTGGGGTGGCGGTTGATACCCCCAGACTTTTGGTCATGGGGGATTTCAACCTGCCATCTACCGGTGAGGCGTCTGGGATGGCTCGGGAGTTTATGGCTTCCATGACAGCCATGGACCTGACACAATTAATTCATGGCCCCACTCACGTGGGAGGACACACTCTGGACTTGGTTTTTATCTCTGGTCAGTGGCGGAGTGGTCTGGATATAGGGGATATAGTTATTGAACCCCTGTCATGGTCGGACCATTCTCTCCTGAGACTGGACCTTTCGACCGCTGCACCCCACTGCAGGGAGGCAGAACTGACCAGGTGGTTCCGCCCCAGGCGCCTGATGGATCCTGATAGGTTCCAGAGGGAGCTTGGGCCAGTTCCTGAAACTCTGGCTCACGACTCGGCTGAAGATCTGGTGGCTGCCTGGGATAGGACAGCCGCCGGTGCTCTGGACCGAGTCGTGCCTTTGCGGCCTCTGACCCGACGCCGAACCTGCCCGGCCCCTTGGTTTTCCGAGGAGCTGGGGGGATGAAGCGCCGGAAAAGACGCCTAGAGAGTGGTTGGAGGGCCAGTCGCTCCGAATCCAACCGAACACTAGTTAGGTCTCATATTAAGACCTATCTAGTGGTGATAAAAGCGGCAAAGCGTAACCACTTTTCCGCTCTTATTGCATCGGCAGATAACCGCCCAGCCGCCTTGTTTAGGGTGACTCGCTCCCTCCTACATCAGGGAGCGCGGGAAGACCCCTTGCAAGGGCAGGCTGAGGATTTTGCACAGTATCTGCACGATAAAATCGCTCAGATTCGGGAAGGCTTGGACTCTGACTGGGTAGATCCCAGCGGGGTGACTGAGGCTGGTCTTGAGAATGTTATCTGGGATGAGTTCGACCCTGTGACTCCTGAGGACGTGGACAGGATCCTGGGGAGGCTAAACGCAACCACATGTTTATTGGACCCGTGCCCCTCCTGGCTGGTACTGGCCACCCGGGAGGTAACACGAGGCTGGCTCCAGAGGATCATAAATGCTTCTTTGAGAGAGGGTTTCTTGCCTCCCGCCTTGAAAGAGGCGGTGGTGAGGCCCCTCCTCAAGAAGCCTTCTCTGGACCCAGCCGTTTTGGCAAACTATCGTCCGGTCTCCAACCTTCGCTTTGTTGAGAAGGTTGTGGAGAGTGTGGTTGCGCGACAGCTCCCACAGTTCCTGGATGAAACCGTCTATCTAGATCCGTGCCAGTCCGGCTTCAGGCCTGGGTACAGCACGGAGACGGCATTGGTCGCATTGGTGGATGATCTCTGGAGGGCTCGGGACAGGGGTTGCTCCTCTGTTCTGGTCCTATTAGACCTCTCAGCAGCTTTTGATACCATCGACCATGGTATCATGCTGCGCCGGCTGGAGGGACTGGGGGTGGGAGGCACCGTGCTGCGGTGGTTCTCCTCCTATCTCTCTGACCGGTCGCAGTCTGTGTTGGCAGGGGGGCAGAGGTCGACCTCGAGGCACCTTGCTTGCGGGGTGCCGCAAGGGTCGGTCCTCTCGCCACTCCTGTTCAACATTTATGTGAAGCCGCTGGGTGAGATCATCCGTGGTTTTTGGGTGCGATGCCATCTGTACGCTGATGACACTCAGCTGTACATTTCCACCCCAGACCACCCCAATGATGCCCTCGAAGTGATGTCCCAGTGTCTGGAGGCCGTGCGGGTCTGGATGGGGAGGAACAGGCTTCGGCTCAACCCTTCCAAGACCGAGTGGCTGTGGATGCCGGCGTCCCGGTATAGCCAGCTGGTGCCATCGCTGGCTATTGGGGGCGAGTCACTGACCCCCACAGAGGGGGCTCGCAACTTGGGCGTCCTCCTGGACACACAGCTGTCTTTAGAAGAGCATATGACGGCCGTGGCCAGGGGGGCTTTTTATCAGGTTCGCCTGATACGCCAGTTGCGCCCCTTTCTGGATCGGGACTCCTTGTGCACAGTCACTCATGCCTTGGTTACATCACGCCTGGACTACTGTAACGCTCTCTACATGGGGCTCCCCCTGAGGAGCACCCGGAGGCTCCAGCTGGTGCAGAATGCGGCCACGCGGGTGATTATGGGAGCGACGTGGCGCTCCCACGTAACACCTCTCCTGCGCGAGCTGCATTGGCTCCCGGTGGTCTTCCGGGTGCGCTTTAAGGTGTTGGTTCTCATCTTTAAAGCGCTCCATGGCTTAGGGCCAGGGTATTTGCGAGACCGCCTGCTGCTACCGATAACCTCTCACCGGCCAATACGCTCTCACAGAGAGGGCCTCCTCGGGGTGCCGTCGGTCAGGCAATGTCGGCTGGCGGCCCCCAGGGGGCGAGCCTTCTCTGTGGGGGCACCCGCCCTGTGGAATGAGCTGCCTCCCGGAATACGATTGATCCCGGACCTCCGGACCTTCCGTAAAGCCCTGAAGACGTTTTTATTTCATCAAGCCGGCCTAGCCTAAATGGTTTTTAACTGGGATTTTAAATTTTATGGATTTGGGGTTTTAAATTGGGTAGCCAATTATTTAATTCTTTTAATTATCTTAACTTTTGTATTTGTATGTTTTTTAATTTTGGCTGTTCACCGCCCTGAGTCCCTTCTGGGAGAAGGGCGGTATACAAATTAAATTAATAAATAAATAAAATAAATTTATTTATTTATGATTAAATTTATATGCCACCCATCTCGCCATCAGGTGGCTCTATAGAAGAATATCAATCAAGAGAAAACATAAGAACATGTTTCTTTGCGATGGCATAAAAAAAAAAACACATGGGATATACGGTACATGGAGTACTGTACAGTAGGTGGGATTTCCAGCCACTGACCTTTTCTGTGTCCTCCTTCTTGACAGACTTGAGGTTGGCTCTCAGGTCCATAGATACTTTGTGCTTTGAGCCAAGCAGAGCTCTAAGCATGGCATCTGCAGACACGCGGACACGGCGCAAGGGAGGACGCTTGAATTTTCCCCTAAGGTCAAGGACCTTCATTTTCAAGTCTTTAATCTGTAGAAGGGGCAATATAGACAGTCATATATCATAAGAGGTCTAAAAAAAAAGTCTTGCTCTTTCCCAGGAAAAAGGTATTGGGAGTCCAACCCACTCGCTAGGTTACAAGAAGGAATGCTTTGGAGGGGTTCTTGCACTTAAAAGGTATTCTGCATTCTGTGTTAGGTATGTTAGCTGCCTTGAGTTATTTATAAAAATAATAAAGGGGGAATATAAATAATATAAATATTCAGTAGCCTTTGAAGAACTGTCCCAGGAGTCTTGATTTATAAATCTCAGTTTCCCTTGCTTTCAGTCTGCACACATTTTATTCATTCTACTGATAAAGGGAAAATTAGCATCTCTACTAAAGCAAGAAAACATATAAGGTTATACAGAACATTAGCCTGGAACCCATATTTTAAAAAAATAATACAGAGCTCTTATGGAAGATCCTGGAGATGTTCAATGTTCCTATTTGCAATTTAAGACCAGGAAATGCTCCATTCTTATGCCAACAGTCCTGAATCCACTTTAGGGAAAAAAAAATGGATAAACTAGTTCAGGATCTTTAAGACTTCCTCATAAAGCTATTAACTAACCTGTATTGGACATCTTTTTATGGACAATGATATTTTCTGTTTTCCGTATTAATATATTATTTTTATCTGATAATTTAAATAAGAACCATTCTCTGTTTTCTTACCTCCCGTGTGTTATGGTTACACTTTGCTTCAATGTCATATCTCTCTTCATCCACAATGTCTACCTTCTCATGAAGCTCCCGGCACAGATCCTGTGCAAGTAAACGGGGAAAATGTTAAGGGATATTTTCTCTAGGCCTCAGATCGGGTTATTTCTAACTGATATTTCATTGGGGGAATATATAAGATCAGATACATTGATTAGGTATTGTTCCAATGCTAGACATTGTCAGTCCCGATAGTCTTTTGATCAGAGCTTCAGAATTCATACATACTAGCTGGATGCCCGTGCTTTGTTATGAAACTATGTGCTCGGGCACATAGGAAATAATGCAGATGTTACAATAATATATATCCTCTTTTAACTCTTGTTTTAGTATTGCTATTGCATGATAGCACAAAAATGGCTACAGTATTTTGCCCTACTAATATGAGAATCTTGAATTATGGTGATGATAAATCTGTCAATGTCAGTCAAACATTCTCATTTATCTAACCTTCAAAAGTGACATTTTTGGATCATCCCCCCCCCCCCAGTTTCTTGAAGCATCTTTTACATCTAGTTTAGACAATAAGCCATCTGGGCCAATCACTCTCTCTCAGTCCAGCCCACCTCACAAGGTTGTTGTGGGAAAAATTGGAGGAAGAAAGCTATTTATAAAAAAATAAAGATAAGATTTTTTTAAAAAATTAAAAACCCTAATGATATATGTATGATTCCACCTTCTGGAAAGGGAAAAGATGGCATGAACTGGAGTTCTGAATTAAACTTCCTAATACAGCTCCTTAGAGTCCTGTGTAACTCAACATGTCCACTTAGGCATCCCCTCCATTCCCAAGAATCTACCTGGAGTTGGGAGTAGGAAAGCCCACTGGTATGCAGAGATGTTATCCTTTCTGCCAAATATCTCTCCTTCTCTCCTTGTTTGTCCACTTGTTCTTGTTCCCATTCTTCTTTGGCTTTAGCCAGCATCAAACTCTAGGGGGGAAAAATTAGGGAAACATTTGAAAGATAACCTTATACCTTTTTCACCATGGATCTGAAATATCAGCCACAAGAAAGGTTTGTGAAGAACTCCTATGTATAATGCACAAGTCAGAAGCCTTTGTCCAGTTCTCCAACCTTCTTCCTCCAAATGAGCAGTAAATAAAATTGGGAAGGCTGTCCCAAATTTACGTAGAAGAATTTGTTCTGTACAGTTCCATGCAAGAGTATCTTGCTTTAATTAATGCATGATAACTTGCATCGCCATGACTCACCTTTAGAAGGAGTTTGCGTGAAGCTGTGATCTTGGGTTTCCTCTAAAGAGCAAAAATAAAAGAAATCAAGGGCATCATTTCAACAACACAGTGATAATCATATATTCATAGCAGCAAATGTTAAGAAAAACAAATCCTGGAACTGTACTTACCTCCCTACAGAAATTCATTTGGGAGAAGGAAGAAAGGGGGGAAAAAAGTGGAAAGAACAGAATGAATATATGAAATGTAATACTCTGCTCAAGATACTGAAAATATGAGTGAGTGAAAACATTTTATCAGACTGGACCAGTAGTGGGTTTCAATTTCGTTTGTTACTGGTTTGCTTGCGGGCTCGCACACATGGCGCTTCTGCACATGCACAGAAGCTTATGCGTATGCGCAGAGACATCCATGTGGGTGGGCAGAGTCTCCCGCTTCTGCTACCGGTTTGCCCGATCTGGGGCAAACCAGTAGCAACCCACCATTGGACTGGACCCCACAGTGATTCTGTCTGCCTTTTGAGGTAGACCAGACTTGAATACCAAAGCTGTGAATACTAAAACTACTTTTATTATAGTGTTAAGTAACAAATATGAATGCGCCTCCCCCCTCCCTTATTTTATGTCAGAGTCACGTGACTCATGAGATGTGTGACAAATAAATATGATTGATAAACAAAATATGAAATAGAACTGGGTAGGGTCAAATCTAGCATGCTTTCTCAAATTCCATTCCTGCTTCAGGCTGAGATTTCTGCTATCTGACCATTGCTTTGTCTGTGGCTTTTCCTCCTCTTCTTTAGGATTATTCTCCCATCCTATTGCTGATCTGCATTGATCAGGATGGATTTCCTGTCTGGTGTTGTCCTATTAGCTGTACTATTAGCCTTGTTAAAACCTCTCCTTAAAAGTCATAAGCCTCTGTTATTAATAATCACAATGATCTCATTTTGCTATGGTTTTTTAACGTAGTCATCCTGAAACATGTGCTCTCCTCATGTCTTGAATTGCAATTTTCAGAATTCCCAGGCACGATAGTCAATAATTCTGTAGACCAAAAACATCTGAAGAGCAGCAGGATAACAAAGTGCGCCAGTGGTGGGCTGCTCCCAGTTCTGTCTGGTTCTATAGAACTGGTAGTAAAATCAGCGGAGGCTCTGCCCACCCACCAGGACATCATAATTGATGATCTGCGCATGCGCAGAAGATTCTGCACATGCGTAGAAGTGTGTGCGCGTGCTCCCGTTGCAAACCGGTAGTAAAAGTAAGTAGAACCCAGCCATGAAGTGTGCCCTAACCTTCTAACCTTAACCATGTGATCCAATAACATGGGCTAAGAATAGAGGCTCCATTCAGACAATATATTTTCTGTTTACTAAAGAAATACATTTTCTGGGTCTACACAATATAGACAAACACACACATAAGATGCTAATTTAAAACTAAACAAGCTCAGTTTTGTAATGTATTTAAGAATGATGGGTAAACACAACCAGAATCTGACTAAAAATATTTAAGATTTCAATACAATTTTGTGTATCTGTCACTGCTGCATATTCCTATAGGACTTTCCATAAAATGGAAACATATATTAAATACTAAAGCCTAGACTCAGATAATAATTATTATTTTCACATTTGATCACATCTACAATTGGACCAGTGATGGGATTCAGCCAGTTCGCATCACTTCAGGAGAACTGGTTGTTAACTTTCTGAGTAGTTTGGTGAACTGGTTGTTGGAAGAAATCATTAGGGCAGAGAACCGGTTGTTAAATTATTTGAATCCCACCACTGAATTGGACTCACATTTGAATAATTGACTGGTGAGTTGCCAGATTTTGAGTATGAGGTAATTACATTCCTTAAACAAAAGGATAGCTGTCCTTAAGTAAAAAAATATTCTTATCAACTCCTCAGCCTAATCATTTATGGAATTCATTGCTGCATTGGAAAATCACTGAGGTTTTTTTTCTGCCATCTAGAGATTGCTTTGTAGAACTGTTTTATAAACCTAACAAATGTATTTGACCTCAAAATGATCTGTACTAACTGTAAATATTGGTAATAATCAACAGAATTCAACATCTATTTTCAGCCAGTTATGTTTATTGGAATGTTGGTGGGTGATTTATAATTTCATCACCAATATTCAGTGTTGAATCAAAACTGTTTGGAAAGTTTCTACTTTCCACTTTAGCTTTTCTACAACAAAGCCTTTGTGCATTGCTGAGAAATATGTATTTGAATTTTCATATGTAAAGCTTGCCGAAAGGAAAACCATCAAGAATAAATGAATGAGTTTCTAATTTAGAGATCTTTTTCATTTAAAACTTAAATCTGAATGTCAAATTTTTCATATCAAAACTAAACAAAACTAAAGTTGCTACGTGTAAATATTAGTTTGAGAGCTATTATTTATACAAGGAACCATGTTAAAATTGTCCTGCAATCACCAGTTTGAAAGAAAATCCCATTTGATTTAAAGGGACTAACTTTTGAGTAGGCATACACACATGGTGTAAGGTTTAAACTGTATCCAAGACATGACCTGGATCTTGGAAAACAGCAGCTCTTTACCAAGTTCTGTTCTCAACATCTAAGCAGAGAGTGAGATGGAGGAGAGATGGGGAAACTTATATCGCAATATTAAGTATCTCATTTATCTATTTCACGTAGAAGGTAAATGGAGGAACAACACAGTTTGAGATTTTTCCACAACAAACTAATAGCAAGCCTAGTTATGTTCAAAGCATCATATCTCATAATGCAATAATTCTGGGGTCAAATTCAGAAGATGAATCTGAACCATGTGTGAATGAAGGATATCTTGGCCAATGGGGAAAATAAAATATTTACTCACACTTCAGGCATTGTGGAAACAAATGTTGTGCCTATAAATCAAAATAAAGCAACGAGTTACAAGGAATGAAACAATCCCAGCATTTAAAAATGAATGCAAACAATGATGCATAATATAATCAGACTCCATTTATTCTTTGTTATATTAATTTTATATTTCTTTATCCCAAGATTCCAGGAGATTAGAAAAGTGAGACTGAATAATATTATTTCCCAGCAATGATGAACTTGATATTCCTCCTCCCCCAGGGGAGAATGCAACTCTAATGGAGTGGTAAATGTCAGCTAAAAATAATTCTTATGACAATGAACAGCAATGGATTGTTTTATTGTTATTCCTGGATAAGATCAAATATATTTAAATCAAAAAGATGATCCATAATAAATTGAAGTGCAGTTATGTGAACCATTCTGTGTATGCATCTACAATATAAGAGCTTTGCAAATACACTGCTCAAAAAAATAAAGGGAACACAAGCAGAAGACATCAGTATATTATCAGTTCCAGTCCCACTGCTGCCTTACTCACAGCAGCAAGCATGAGCAGGCAAGAGTTGCTTCTGATCTCCTCAGTCCTCAAAGTATTTCTCCTTCTCTATCGACTTCTTGTATTCAAACCCTGCCCTCAAGACCCTTCTGAGCATCTTTTTTTGGTGGGAGAGGGTGACTAGGTGGCTCAATGGCTAAGACACTGAGCTTGTCGATCAGAAAGGTCAGCAGTTCGGCAGTCCGAATCCCTAGTACAGGTCTCCTGCATGAGCAGGGGGTTGGACTAGATAACTTCCAAGGTCCCTTCCAACTCTGTTACTGTTACAAAGGTAAGCTTAACATCTTTGAACCGCAAAAATGTCTTTGCTACCCTCCAACAAGATTCAGCATTTCTCACATCTCTGCTGCCATCTCGTGGCTAACTAGCATTTTTCCCCCTGGCCATCATCACTGTACCTCACACAATCAAATTTGTTAAAAGGGGTGGGGCAGGGAATGAGTGGCAAGGGGACCCCAAGTGTCTGCCTTCTCTGCCTGCCCTATCCTTATTGTACTACCCTGTTTCCCTGAAAATAAGACATCCCCTGATAATAAGCCCAATTGGGCTTTTGAGCACATGCACTAAAATAACCCCCCCCCCGAAAATAAGCCCTCTCCAAAAATATTTAAACACACACACAGCCAGTCCCCGTCATTTCCTCTGGTTAGGGTTAGGGAGACAGAGCTGGAAATCAGGTCTTGCTCCACACACCCCAAAATAATAAGACCTCCCCGAAAATAAGGCCAAGTGCTTATTTCGGGGGTTCAAAAAAATATAAGATAGGGTCTTATTTTGGGGAAAACACAGTACCTTCTCTGTTGCCAGTCTTGTGTTATGGCTGCAGAAAGTACTGGGCAATATGAAAGCCTTCAAATGTAGAGACCTCGTACACTTGTGCCTCTTGCCTGAAAACATTTGGCTCCTGAATCCCTGAAGACTCCACAGTAATGATTGGAATATTTATCAAGAGATTTAAAAATAATACTTGTCTCAAACACAATAAGATACTAAAAAAGATTAGATTGTAAAATGCCTGGAAGGCTTTTTTTCAAGCTCTGTACAGACATTTGCAGTTTGAATAATTCGATAAATAGATCTTATCCTATGGTATCTGCATTCAAATCCTATCTCCAGCAAAAAGTGTTAAATCAAAGTTAAATGTGATTTTCATTTTTTTCAATACAATTCATCCATGTTAGCTTCAAATATTGCAGCATTTTCCAATAACAAATGTAAAAGCTGGGAACTCTATAATTCAAAATAGAAGTTTTCATTTTTAACAGATGCAAATTTCTCACTTTTATATATATGATTATTCTTCAGACCATCACTGGAAATTTCTTTTCTACAATGCTTATATAGAGTACATGAAATCTAAAAAATGATTCTAAACAGAGTATTCTTATTCTTTAAAAGTAGGGGTTTTTATTTTTTGTGTGTGTGCTACTGAAAACATTCAAAAATAAATTTGTCAGATCCTATAGTATTTCTACTTAAGTAAATTACCTTGGAGTTTAGATTTTCTTAATCTGCTTGGGAAAGTAGGACATTTGTTTGACCATCATTATGAAGTTAAGAAAATGCAAGAAACCTACAAAATACTGCAAAGACAGCTTAGCACATAAGGCAAAGACAAGCAAAAATGGGCTCATTGTAATCTGTTACAGAAAATAAGTCTTTGTAGAATTTACCAGCTGAACAGGATCTGGAATTTTGTGTGGGAGAAAGTGGATGTTTAGGCATGCCAATTCTCAGGGGGCTTGCTTCATATATTTGTATTCTAATTATATATGATCTAATTATTCACATCTGCTCCCAAGGGCTTTTCATAAACACTTCTCTTGAAATCTAATGATTCACAGCTGAAACTACCCTTAAGCTCCTCACTAATCTGTCTATTTTATGTATATATGATATTAAATAATAATTAGGGGGAAAAATCTCAGTTTCCCTGTGGCTGGCCTAGCAAATATAAGTGTTTTATCATGCAAAAGAAGTTGTATGAGTAAGTACCCCACTGAGGTCCTGTTCAGCCAGCTGATCTTCTTATTTGGCCTGATCAAAATAAAGTAATGAAGTTATAATTATTCCTTCCTGCTTGAACCTAAATCATCACAGTTCCTTTGATACATGATTACCTCAAGGCTAAGTCTTTGATCAAGCATCTTACCCTAGTGCAGTCCAGGCAGGAGAGAGATGACGGCTGGAGAATGGAAAGGCTCAGACTGTGAACGACAGAGAAAAGGATGGGAGTAATAAATTGAAGCTTGACTACAACTGGTCAGTAAAAATAGAACTGAGACAAATACCCTTTTGGTATGCCTGCTTCCATACTATGAAATGTCTACCCACAGACCACACACCCTTACTATCTAGTCCTTGTGAATTGCACACATATGCACCTTGTCCATTACTTTTCCAATACTCTTGGAAGAATATACATCCAAGAAAATATACAAATATAAAATACATTCAGTTGCATACCTATTTCTATTCATGCCTCCAAGTCTTCTTATCAGAGCTAATGTATTGTTACTGTTCTTGTTATTTTTGTTGAATTGGGAAGGGCTGGAAAATAAAGCCAAAAGCAGTGAAACTAAGCATCTAGCAAGCCAAGAACAGAATCTCTTGATGCTGGCCTGGATCCAGGTTGAATTTAGATGGATTGTAACAGAGCCAAAATCTGATGATTCATTAGCATTTCAGACCTTGGAAAACAGTACTGGATAATACTATCATTCAGTGATTAATTATGTGCTTTTAGAGGTTCAAGTTCTCAAATGCAGGTAGTTTCCAGCATCATCATCAAAGAAGAAGGGTCAAGCAGAGGATAATCCGGAAACACACCAGTCATAGTAGATAGTGCAAGATTTAAAAGTCAAAAGAGTTAAAGCTGTAATATTGCAGCTTCTTTTGTTCTAGTACAACATCAGCTGGTGTAGAAGCTGATCCTTGCCCTGCTTTTTCTTGACCCCGTTTTTCTCTTTGAGCCATAACAGTAGATAGAACTTCAAAATACTTATGAGACTATTATGGAAAATGTAAGCAGGCTACACACTTCCTCATATTCAGCTGAACTAAACAGAGTGGGGCCAGCATAATGTGTGTGTGATTGAAGTCAAGGCCTAATAATGTTTTTTTTTAATTAGGTAATGGAGCCAGAGCAATACGTGTGTGGTTGAATTTAAGGCCTAATAATGTTTTTGAAATTAGGCAATAGGCAACTTCGATGGTAATTTATCAATCAACTCCTATTTTCTCTCACCCTTATCATCCCCAAGCACAGAAAATAACTATGATTAAATACATACATACATACATACATACATACATACATACATAGCTATTCCTTCACCTATTCCATGTTTAACTATGAGGGAACTAAAAGGTCTTTTGCAACTTAATAAAACCATAATTACTCCAAAGTGTAGGGTGCAAGACATCCTCCTCCTACAAGATGTATATATGCATGTGTGCATGCAAGCATGTATGTATTTGACCAAGTAGTTGAGGCACAGGCTGCCAAGAATAGATACAAGGCTCAGTGCAACAGCCCAGCATGACGTCTCTCAGGAAGAGCCACAAATATTGAACATGTATTCACACAAACCAGATTGAACCGGCCTCTAACCCTACCAATTCATCTCCATCTAATAGCCACACATGGAACTTGTATGAATTAGGAAGAGCCCCTGAAAACAATAAAGCTATACAGCATTGCTTAGGTAGGACATTTGGAAGAGCTGAAAATTAAGAAGGAATGTTTTTTTCCCCCTTCTGGACTGCCTTTCCTACATTTCAGCCAATGTAGCAGCTGAAATAAAGTGTTTGACGGGGATAAACTTAAATTTAAAAAAAGTAGAGTACAATGGCCAATTAGATTTAACTGCCCCAAAGGAAATGCCATGCAAGGAGAGGGAAATTACCTAATATTTTACACTTTGATTCATATGCATAGATATAAATTTTAAAATAGTTAGGATAATTTACATGGAAATGCAGTACATCCTATACAGTGGGGAAGAATTTGGCCAGTTTTGAAACAGAGAATATCTTCAAAGAAAGGGCTATTTAGGAGGACCTATGGCCATCACAGAGGAAAGATCTTACCAACTGACAATGCTGTTGTTGTCGTTGCAAAATTATCTTTGGATGGACATTTCACTAAGTGTCAGATATGGACAGAATATAGGAGCACACATTGTGGCTGATCAGACTGATCACATGTATGGCAAATCTACAGCCGGAGTTGATAAAAGGAGATGAGAACTGTGATTAAAAAATTGCACAGAGACTGGGATGATCAGAAATGGAGTGACCCATAATTTTATCTCAAATCTATACAAAAACCAAGGGGAAAAAAAACAGTATTGACTGAGAGAAGTGGGCTTTGTTAACTATCCCTGCTCTCATTTCTGAAATAAGTGGATTTCACCTCCCTTTCTGACACCCATGAGGTTTTCTTGCACCTGTTCATCCATATATTTTTAGAGAAGAAGTTATGAGAACACAATTCTATAGTCTGGCAAGGACAATGCCTGGCATTTTAATCCTTGCTGCTATTATGGTGCAGGCAGAGAATACAAGCAGGAGTTCAACTTTAATGACTGACAGAAGGAACAGGCATAGGGTTTCTCCTGCTCCGCTGCCAGGGTGTACATCCAAAAGATCAACAAGGCAAACCCTTTCTGTATAACAATTTTAAAAGTCATCTATCCTGAAGAGCTCAGGGCAGTAAACATGTTCTGCTCCTGATTTACATATCCTCAAAACAACTGTTTGTGTGTGTGCATGTGTGTGTGTATGTGTACGCATGCACAAGTGCACACACCCATACCCCCCAAAATGAGACAGAGATTCAGTTATTTGAACCAGGACTCCTAGTCTAGACGGGGTAGCTCCTAGTCTCCAAAATTGAGCTGGGCAGATCTTCAAGGTAAGCTTTGCTTCAACAAACAGAGTATCCTCCTGAGGCTGATTTACAAACCAACTGAATTCTCTTGTGTCAACAGCACAGAACAGCCATGTTGCATTACTTTGCTCTTCTTTGCTTCATTCCCCTCTCCAAAAGCAAATTTCCGGAGAAGGCTAAAATGCAACAATTAAGTGAGATGAAGTACTTTTTCAAGACAAATCAAATTATCTCTTCACTTGATAAGGTTGATAACATCATCTGCAGAGCACAAATGCAAATTACACATTACCATTGAGTAATCATAATTGTGCAGTACACAGAATTGAGGTTAAGAAAATTTGCATTAGGTCCTGAACTGAAATCAATGGGGCTTCAGTGTACCCAATAACACTACTTAATTCAATACTACATTAACATATAACACTATATGGAATAGGCTATATAGGAATAGCACTTAGATTTATATAGCTTTTCATAGTGCTTTACAAAATTCTCTGAGTGGCTTACAGAGTCAACATATTGCCCCCTACAATATGGATCCTCATTTTACAACCTTGGAAGGATGGAAGGCTGAGTCAACCTTGAGCTGGTCAGGATCAAACTCCTGGCAATGAATAGAGTCAGTCTGCAATACTGCATTCTAGCCACTGTGCCCCCACAATTTAACATAACTCTTAATCTGAGAAAAATATATTTGATTTGAAGACTGTAGCCAGGAGATCTTGGGCTGGCTTGGGCTGGCTTTTCATTTGGGCTCTTTGTTGATGTAAGAGAACATAGTTATATTGATTCGTGCCCTCATTGTCACC
Organism: Arizona elegans; assembly: GCA_022577455.1. Lineage (NCBI taxonomy): Eukaryota > Metazoa > Chordata > Lepidosauria > Squamata > Colubridae > Arizona > Arizona elegans. Next base: position 170,660,938 of record JAKOOJ010000002.1, read on the forward strand.
TGACTGGATTACAGCCATACACTTTATATGGGGCTGTTGAAGAATATTCAGAAACTATAACTGGCCTTTCTTTCTTACAGATTCCTGATATAGGATCATTTTTTAAAAAACAATTCTGTAAGCCTTGTACCAGTTACCAAATAAGTTAGTTCCAAGTACAATTTAAAGAGTGTATTGACCCATAAAGCCCTTCACGGTTTAGCTCCTGGGTATTCACAGGATTGCCTTCTTCTATCTGTATTGACCCACGTATCAGATCTTACAGGGAATAATCAATAGTGATTTCACATTTCAAAAAGGTGAGGCAAGACCTGATGGCACAGCTTCTCTGTAGGAGTGTTATTGCTTTGAAATGGCATCCCATTGGAAAACAAACTCAGCCCATCACTACTGCCCTTTATTCCAGAAAGCATCTTCATGATCTGGCTAAATCAGGGGTGGGCAAATGTGGCCTTTTTACAACCTGTGGACTTCAACTCCCAGAATTCCTGAGACAGCCAAGATGGCTGGTCATAAAGGTCATAAAGGGCCACATATTTGCCCAGCCCTGGGCTAAGTCAATGTCTTGCCCCATTTCTATTATTGTATTCTGTGTATAAACTTATGTTGGTATTCTGTGTAGTTGTTCAAACTGTCATTTCACTGTATTCTTTTAAGCTACTGCGAATACAGCAGGGCATGAATCTAATAAATAAATATTTACTTGGGATTCCAACATTTCTTTAAATCCAACATAATAAGTAACAGAGGGTGGGGAGGAGCTTTCTCAGAAGAAAGTATGTCTTATTTACACTCTGTCCTTTCCCAACCTGATCAAGCTCTTCTCTGGAGATTGATAGTTACAGTGGAACACATTAGGAGACCATCATGTCAGAGTTGCCAACATTGTATTCCATAAGATACTCTCTTCCGGAGATTTTAGCTTCAAAAAGAAATCATATTTCATATGATGAAAATAATAAATATGTTGGCTGAGATATTTTAAAGATTCTTCTTCCTCCCCACACATTGAACTAGGAGCCACTTATTGAATGTTTGTTTTGTTCTGTGCTTTTCAGTCAATATTAAACCCTGGTGACTGCCTGAAGTTTTTCTTGGCAGGTTTCAGAACTGATTTGTTATTGCTTTCATTCTAGGTTGAGAGAGAGTGCTTGGCTCAAGGTCACCCAGCTGGCTTTGTACTTAAGGCAGGACTAGAACTCATAATCTATGTTTTTTACCCTGGTGCTTTAACACTAAATTGGCTCTTCTACCCACCAGACACATCCTTGTCCAGGATCCTGAAAAGATTCAGAAACCTGAAAAAAGTTGTGGCTGCTTTAATAAGGTAGTGAACTAGCATTTTTATGCATTCTGAGGCACATCTTCTGAATCATTTTTTAAGCATGCACAGTACTATATATCTTTCATATGAATGTACATAGTAATACTGGAAACATAAAAAATGTTCTGATAATCATTACTATGTGATAATATTGCACAAAGCATTTATCAAGAATCCCTACCTCACTATCCACACCAAATCTCAGTAGGAGGTCTGCCATACTGCTATATCTTCAAATCATCCCAAGTATCTTTTTGTCTTTCCCTCACATCAGCCTCCTTGACCACCGTGCACTGATAGGGTGATATGATTTCTCTTCAGCAGAGCTGGACCCATTCTAGAGTACATGAAACTATCCAGACTTTCTGGGAATGGAGTGAGGTCCATTTTACAACAGGAAACATAAACTGGTCAGAGGGGTATGTGTCAGACAAATATTAAGGAACATGCTGGAACATGCTTTGAGCCATGTCTGAAATGTGCAAAAATCAAACCCCTCATTCTCCCCCAGGTTGTTAGGAGCTAATTTTGGGGGTGTGAATGGAGAGCACACATTTTGTGCAGATAGTTCTCAATTTATGACTGTCTTAATGACTGAAGTTATGATGGACTTTTAAAAAGCTATTTATGACCCATCCCTCAAGGTATGACTGCTGCCCCCATGGTCACGTAACTGCAGTTTGAAACATTTTTTGCCGTTTTCCAGTAGAAAACGGCAAAATATGCCCATTGGATATGTTGGATTTAATCACATGGTTCCCTTAACAACCACATGGCTTGCTTAGCAACCGCAGTGACTCACTTTATGACTATCATAAAAATGTTTGTAAAATTGAATCTGGTGACAGTGGTACCTTGATTTACAACTGCAATAACTTACAATCCAACTTCTAGGCTCCATTGTGCTCATACATCTAGGACTACCGTACCTGAATAGCTACTTCTGGGTGACTTATAGGAGGAATATCAAGCTGAGGAGATGGTTTTTTTTCCCCATAAATATGATCAACCTCAGTGAAGGTAATGATAGGACTTTAATTCAGTTTAATTAATTAAGTCATCCACTCAACTTTGTTGAAAGGTCAAAATTAGTCATGAACCAGTATTTTGTTCTTTCAAAATTCTTCCCTAGGATAATCTAAAATTATCAGACTACCTAGGCAAAACAGTTAATTAAATAGAGCAAAAAAAGAGCTGTCATGTAGACTTGTTGATTTCTAATTTTATCAAATAATTTAAAAACACACCTTGTAGGTGTAGATAAATGTGGGAACATCAAAACATTTGGATATTTCCTTAATTGCTGAGTTACTATTTTAGCCAAGCTATTCAAGGTATACTTCAAACTGACCGATTCTAAATTTTGATGGGAAGAGTTCCATGTTTTTTAATTAAACTTAAATTAGAATAAAATATTTCTACATTTATGTATTTAATTAACATATACAACATTTTAGAAATTATGCAAATTACTTTTCTCTTTGTCTTCTTTTGCTGATGCATTTCCTTTTTAAGGAAAGCAGAAAGAAATATTACATAGCAACCATTACAAAAACCTCAAACTTATGTGTGTGAAGTCAGCAATTAGGACCCAAATAAAATATTAATATAAATTATCAGTGGGCGTTCTTCAATTGAAACATTTAATGGAAATCTCTATGTGGATGGTGGACCTCACCACTCAACCCAATATAGCACAACTAACACAAAGAATAACACTGCCATACATCATAAACATCTCAGAAACCATCAATAGACTATTACAACCACATGGAATCAGGTTAGCACACAAATCAACTAAAGTGCTCCAAAACTTCTTAAGTAAACCAAAAGACTCAGCAGCCCCAGAAGAAAAAACAGGAGTCATCCAGAACATACAGTGTAAAGACTGCAACAGCCACTACATAGGACAAATGGCAGAAGACTAGCAAAACACATCCATGAACACCAACTAGTAGTCAGAAGACATGATGAAAACTCTTTAATTTCAAAACATACAGCATGGACAGATTTAACTATAGTTTCAACTGGGAAACTGAACATCCTAGACCAAGCCAAGTCCAAAACTGCTACAATTCCTGGAAGCCTGCAACTCTGACAAACTGGGCATCAACAGACTTACAGACACAAACAACATTTACATACTGTGCAAAAGAGACAATCAACAAGTCAAAAAGACCCCACCATCAATCAACCCCCAGTTGAGCATAGATTGACATCAGGATTAACATCAGACCAACAACCAAGAATTAAATAATACCCCAATCAAGGAACAGGCCAAACTGCCTAACAGTAAACAGCCAAACCAAAGAACCTCCAAGATCATTCCCATCAACATTGACAAGCCACTAAAATATACATTGAGAGCAAATCCCAATCCTTACTAGCATTGATAATGATACCTAATTTGAGTAATGGGAATGTTTGCAAGAAAAAAACCAAGCTCAGAGAGCACCAAACATTCCTCATAGTTAAGCAAGCCATGTTTTACCAATATATATAAATGTAATAACATGGCTACAATTCTGAGATAGGAAAGCTGGATCTGAGTGGCCAAATTTAGCTAGTAAAAATTATTGGTGACCTTCTGGTGTGCATGTTCTTTGACTGGTAACTAACTTTGTAATGCTTGCCCTTTCTGCTCTTGTTTCTTACATTATTAGGAAATAATGCCGGAAATGAAATGGAAACTAATTTTGTTAAAGCAGCCATAAAATCTCATTCTATCACTTGAGTCCCTCAAAATATCAGTCTCCAAATCCCAGGTGTCTGCAATCTTAAACACTCAAAGAACCATTTGGACCCATTTCCCACAGAAAAGAAAACACCGGGAGCCACAAAACCCTTCCCATGCCTGACTATTTCTTGAGCGCCCACAAAACTAGCATATGTAGTTGAATTAAATGTTCTGTTTTCTTCTGAAACTTTTCTTTTCTTGGGTTTATCCATGGTTTGCCTACCAGGGGTTGAAAAGCTCAATAAATGGCATGCCGGTGAGTGTCGCACATAGGCGGTTGTGATGTATATTTTGAGTGACAGGAAGCCGCAGCAGAGGCGTGAAAGGGCCACATGCGGCTCCAGAGCCACAGGTTGCTGACCCCTGTGCTAGGTCCTGTGAATAGTATGAAGTTGGGAACTATTTCCTGCTTTACTTTTGATAAAATTATGCCCTCTAAAGGTTTGCAGAGAGGAGACACAAAACTCTCATGCCAAAGGTGATGTTGGTCAGTTCCAGGAATGTGGCTGCTTGAGTCCATGCATTGAATCAGAGAAGAAGAGTACACAGGCCCTGCCTGTGTGTAGAGCTTGGCACTTTCGAGAGCCATGTCCAAATTGGCCCTACACCCAGGAAAATGCCTCTGTCATTTCCCTCCAGACAAAGGATCTCCTTTAGCCATCTCTCCTCATCCATTTCTCTCCCGCTGACCTTTAAAAAAGTAATAGCTACCAACAGGAGTACTGCGTGGTTCATCTTTAGAAACAACAGCTGAGCTTTTGTTTTCTTTAGAGATAATTCCTCCAATCACCCCCCTCCCCAACACACGGAGGCTGCTGCTCTTTGCCAGCTATGAAATGTCAAAAGAGAGTGGAATTTAGGCCAGTCCTCAGCAGCTGCTGCCAGAAGACTCTATTCATGAAGAAAATCATGAATCCTGGGAGTGTTGTAAAAGGGAGGAGCGCTTTGCCTTGTTCTGAGCAGCTGAGAGCTTCAGAAAGCAGGGCAGTAATGAAATGGACTTGCCAGAGAAAGAAGGGAAAACTGTGGTATGAGGGAGGGAAGGGCCCAAACGGTCAGAATGGTGACTACAATCGCATAATCACAGCTGCTCCCTTGACTTTTGGGATCCTCCCTTGGACTCGGAGGAAGTGTAATTTCCTCTGTTGGGAATCCCCAACAGTTTAACACACCTAGTTTCCATTTCTTTCTTGTGGCAGGAAATTGAAGGGAAATCTACCAGCAATTGTTGGTGATTTGTTGATAGATATTTGCTATACGGTGCTATTTTGCAGGAGATGTGTAACACTAAATATGTGGTCGCTTTATCATAATCCTCTGATAGGAGGTTTAAACTCAATATTTTGTTCAGTTATCATTTCCAGTCAGTTATGTATGTTCTCCCAATATTTTCTTGCTTTACCACATGTGCTAATAGGTGCCTGGGGTTTGGTTGCATTTCCACCATTTGGCGGATAGGTTGTTGAACATTTTCGCCAGTCTTGCAGTTGGTAAATGCCACCTGTAAAACATCTTATAGAGATTTTCTTTGTATGCCGAGGCCATAGTCAATTTGTAATTTCTGTCCCAAAGTTTTTGTCATTTCTCTAATTCTATATTATAACTGAAGTTTTTTGCCCAAGCCAACATTTCTTATGAAGACCACCTCAACAAAGTGATTCTCTTTTGCAGTTTTGGACCTTGGAGGGATCAAAAGCAAAAGGGGTATCTTAATATAAGATCTCAGACCATCATTCCCATATTGATAAACATCTTACCACAAATTTCCAAATTTAATTCTTTTCATAGTTTCATATAATTGTTAAATAAGATTAACATTAAAAGAGGTGACATCCTGAAGCATAAAAGCCAAGGCAGCTATATTTTCATCATAAAGCAAGCAAGCCACTCTCAACACCTTGAGCATCCTAACGAAAAAAGAGGAGGAATTTCTACAGAATCACACTCCATGTAGTTTTTATAATTTACAACTTTTAAAGTCCATTTAACTATGAATTTCTTGAATCCTCTTTTATGGTTATTTACACTATGCAGTTCAGTAAAGCATCTGTCTACATCACTTGAAACCATGTCATAAAATTTCAGGGATCAGGTTCCCTCCAAATGATTTTATCAACTAATTGTTATTGTCCCAATAATTCTGTTTCCAAAGCTAAATAATTGTCTTCAGGATGGTTTGTAGCTTTGTGATAAATCATGTGCTTTGCACACAAAAATCCAAGTTTTACTCCTTCGGTATTTCTTGGCATTTGCTTTTATTCAGAACTGACAATATTGAGTTAGATGGATGCCTGATCTGATAGCACTAATTTCATCTTGTGTCGGGTTTCTGTTAATGTTGGTTGTCTTATGCAACTCTGTTATTCCACATTAGTAATAAACTAGAAATTTTGAACCCTTACATTTCTCCCATTTGTAATCATTTGACCTTAGATACTACTAACAATGCTAAGTATAAATAATCCACACAGAATTCAGTTTTACATGGTTTTGCAAAACTGAGGATAGTTTTTCTGTCCTCTAGAGACAAGGTTGTCTCTAGAGGATAGCAAAGAGCAGTAAAAATACCAACAGGATATACACTGTGTAAATATAGAAAATCTCTCATTCCCAAATGTCATATAGGAGGTCATGACATATATGACATCTACCTTTCTCTTGTTTGAGGGCTTAAGAAAAGGAAGGTAGACAGGATCAACTCCTCTAAAGACAAAGAGCAGCTAAGGGAGCATCTGCCAGTTGGGATGCAGCCCAGAGGAATGTCTCTCCTTGGGGCACGGAGTGTTCTCATCCCAGAAGAACAGAAGCAGCTGCAGGATTCTTGATCAAAAGCCAAGGAAAGTAAAATGGCTTTGTCTTCCTTGGCAACCTTTCTCTCCAGCTTCATTCCTGCAGCATGGTAACATAGGCTACTTCCGGAGGTATGATTGCCTCCCAGTCCATAAAGGACCCTCTGCCCTTCACCTTTCTGTTCAACATTGTTGTTCTGTGAAAATCTCTGGAGAATATCAACAGCTCTGGAAGTTAAGAAAAAGTTATATGCTCTGATACATAGTGTAGTACAGGCAACACTTATTCATTTTTTGTAGAATCTTTATTCCTCCTTTCCACCAACAAATGACATCATTCTATTTATATATGTTTATTTGCAGTTCAGCGGTTCGAATCCCTAGTGCCGCGTAAGGGGGTGAGCTCCCGTTACTTGTCCCAGTTTCTGCCAACCTAGCAGTTCGAAAGCATTTAAAAATGCAAGTAGAAAAATAGGGACCACCTTTGGTGGGAAGGTGACAGCGTTCTGTGAACCTTTGGCATTTAGTCATACCAGCCACATGACCACGGAGATGTCTTCGGACAGCGCTGGCTCTTTGGCTTTGAAACGGAGATGAGCACCGCCCCTAGAATCAGGAACGACTAGCACATATGTGCGAGGGGAACCTTTACCTTTACCTTATTTGCTTTTATGTCAAATTTTATACCTCAAGGAAAACTGGAAAGCATGGATGGTTCTTTTGTTTTATACAGCATCCCTGTGAGGCGGAAAAGACAGAGAAAATGGGCTTCATGAGTTGAACCTTGGTTTTCTCACCCTTTGCCAGAACCACTAGAAATATTAATTTTCATCATGTGCTTCTCAAATAAGTGCCAAATTCTCAAGTTCAGATCAAAAACTACATTTCTCAGGTGCAAGCTGGGTTGAGTTGGTCTACGCTAAATACATTAATTAGTGTTTTCTGTAAAATCATGATAGCATTTCCATATTAGCAATATATAGTATTGTTGAGCAGCACTATGCATTCAATTCTAAAAAGGTTTGCCAGGTGCATGGGTGCAAAAGATATCCTGCCTATCTGTAACTTTTTAAAGCAGCTGAGTCTATTCCCAGCTTCAGGTAGACGTATATTACCAATGAGGTTTCCAATCAGTAATGTATTGATGGATGGGTGCTTTAGGCTGCTAGTTTGGAAAAGACAAAAATTTCATTTCAATGCATTTGTCCATGTGATGAAGGATGCTAAACTTCTTGATTTAGGTTAGGTTATATTGTTGCTAAAATCTTTGTACACCATTGTTTTCTCCTCACTGTGAGACTCCAGTTCTAGGCACTCACAGCTTGGAGTAAGCCCTGCCAAAGACAGGAATTTTTCTCCTGAGAAGTCATACATTACAAAAAATCACAACCCAACTGATCAAAGCCTTTCCAGGTCTTTGTTGCCAAGATGGGATGAGAAGAAAGAAAGAAACAAAAGAATTGCTTGCTGCTGCAAGAATGCATTTAGTATTAATTTAGAAGGGAACTTGTATCAACTTGCCAGGTTTAAGAGCAATGAAGCTCAATATATGATGCACATCACAATTCAGTTCAAAATTCTCTTTTAGGAAGTAGACGGGATAAAACAGGTCAGCACTTGATGAATTTGCTGAAGACGTGGCAGGGGATGGTGGTAGAGAGCTGGATTTGAATTGAGGACGCTCAGGTTCAAATCTGTGGTCAAACGATGCAGAGCTGGTTATATTTGCTCAGCTCAGCCAACTGAATAAAGTTGTCACTGTAATAGTGGTGGTTACCCCCGGTTCAGACTGGTTCACAAGAACCGGTAGTAAAACTGGTGGGAGGCTCCGCCCACTGATCCGGATGTCATCATACGTGATCTGTGCATGCACAGAAGAGCGCGCACAGGCGCGATGCAAACTGGTAGTAAAGGTAAGTAGAACCCACCCCTGCACTGTAAGGATTTAAAAAAAGATGGTGAGGCCAATTTAGAAAAAAGCCACCTTAAAAGAGGTGTTTTGAATAGATAATTGGTTTAAAAAGGACTAATGTATATAAATGAATGGGCAGATGAGTGCTTTTCAACCTTGGCAGCTTTACCATTTGTCTGAAATTGTATATGGCACTGAGCAGGGGATTGGACTAGAACAGGGGTCCCCAATCCATGGTCTGTGGATTGGCACTGGTCTGCGGAATGCCAGAAACCGGGACCCACAAGCAAGCAAAGCCCCATCCATGGGATGCAGGCAGCACATGAAACCATGTCCCCTCTGGTCCGTGGAAAAATCTTTCTCCTTGGAACCGGACGGTCTCTGGTGCCCAAAAGATTGGAGGGCACTGGATTAGAAGACCTCCAAGGCAGTGGTGGGTTTCAAAATTTTTTACTACTGGTTCTATGGGTGTGGCTTGGTGGGCATGGCTTGGTGGGGGTGGCAGGGGAAGGATACTGTAAAATCTCCATTCCCTCCCGATCAGCTGGGACTTGGGAGGCAGAGAATAGATAGGGCTGTGGCCAGTCAGAGGTGGTATTTACCGGTTCTCCAAACTATTCAAAATTTCCACTAGCGGTTCTCCAGAATTGGTCAGAACCTGCTGAAACCCTCTTCTGCTCCAAGATCCCTTTCAACTCTGTTATTCTGTATTCTAAGATGTATGGACTTTAACTCCCAGAATCCCCATGTCAGCATGCTGGGAGTTGAAGTCCACATACCTTAAAGTTATTGAAGGTTAGGAAATATTGGACCAGATAGATGCCATTCTGAATGGATTCCTTCTAGCAGATTTCTCTCTAAAATGACCTGTTCACATATAACAGTATGCTATCATCTTCATCCATATAATTTGTGTCAAATAATTTTTTTAAATCTGTTTGTGATAAGGTAGTGAAACTGCCTAAAGAGTGTGTCATAGCATGGCAGCTGCTTTTCGTTAGGCAAAACATGGTTGGAAGATAAAAAGGCAGTTCCTCAAAACTCTATTCAGAGCAGAGTTTGGTTATTTGAAACAAATCCAAAGCTCTAATTTACTGATCTCGTTCATAATTTAGGTTTCATTTTTGGTTGGCTGGTTGTTTAATTAAACAGTCATAAATGGTTATAAACCAGACCAAAGAAGACAAATTCCAAGTGAATGTGATGCATGATCCTAGCTTGTAAGTACAGGGTAAGAATCTGAGATAGAGATAATTATTATTATATGGCATTAGTCTATCTCAACAAAGTCATTTTTTTTCTGTGTATTTTACTATTTCTGTAGCATTCAGATTGGCCACAAGGGGTCACTCTTGATTTGGAAGCAGTTTCTTACTAATGAAAAAGAAAGTAGCAAATTTTCCTAAACTTCCAGCTATGTTTTGAGACCTCAAAAATACCACAGTAGAGACTACTGTATCATGACAACAGTCTGATGAAAGAAATCAGTATATTATCTCAGAGATCTATAATAGAAGAATTTTAACTTTCATGTAACTTGGGGCAGAACTTCCCAGTAGATTTCATCTTTTGAGCTTCTTCTGTCATTTATTATTTATTTATTTTCTTCCTTTAGTATTTTTTTTAATAAAAAATTTGTTCACGGCAAATAAAATGTTTGTTCATGGCAACAAACATACCTAACAGTCCTTCCTCCTCTTATTTTCCTCACAACAACCTTGTGCATAGGTTGGACTGAGAGTGTGTGACTGGCCCAAAGTCACCCATCTGGTTTTCATGTCTAAAGTGAAACTAGAACTCCCAGTCACCTGGTTTCTAATCTGGTGTTTTAAACACTAGACCAAACTTCAACTTTTGCCTTGGTGATCTTATCATATCAGTCTGGAGGATCCCAAAAAAACAATACAAATTTGCCTAATCGCTTTCTCTGCTTGCCCTATAGCCCATTCTTTTAAATTAATTCTGGAAATTCATTACTACCACTATTCAGAAGTGGGCGCTCAGTCAATAATTCATACTACTAGCAAATTTGGCCCACACATTAGCACTATGCATATCTGTTTGCTGCCAGCTAGTAGTTGCTCTTATTTTTGCAGCCAAGATCCAATTATCTTATTGAAAATAGAAAGTAAAATATTCCTCTTTTAGTCCTTTAAGCCTTGCATATGTTAGAATTTTCCATAAAAACCACATTGGCTCACCAAAACATAATTGCAATTATGGATATGTCTATAAATAGTTGTGGATAGTTTTAAATTAGTGGCACAATAATATGGTTAAATTGGAAAAATATATTTATTTTTAGACAATTGGTAACTCATGGCATTGATTATAGAGTCATTCTGGAGATAATCAGTGCCAAAACTGAATAAATGAATCATACAAAATATGAAATGAATAAGCACATTTCTTTATAGAATGATAAAGAGGTAAAAGACTCATATGAATGTAATAATAGAATTATTGAAATGAACAAAGCAGTTTCCAATCCAGGATCACTGGCCTTGGCTATAAGAACCCTAATTAATCAAGCAGAACACAAGTACTTTAGTAAAAAGACAGAAAAATAAACAAGGAAATTTACCCTACTGCAAGAAAACTTCAACTTTTTTTGAGAGCAATACCAGTTAGCTTGTTCTAGCAAGTTTCTAGAAGAATCAAAACCAAACAAGTTCTGAGCCAAGATATTCTCTGATTCTTTTCCCAGAACAGACTGCCAGGCGCATGGATGTTCCAGTACTCTTTTGCTCTTATATCTTTTCCAAAATTTCTCCGCACATCTGAAGAGCAACAATTTCTCCTTGCTTCTCTTCCTGTTCTCACTTCCGCTCTGAAGGATCCATCAATCCTCCAACAGAGTTCAGTGAGGTTATCATTAAGAAGGGACATTCAATTATTTACTCCCATAATTGTATTCCTTCTCCTGGAGGAAAGCCTGTAAAATTGATCAGGAGTGGTTATACTGCAAATCGGTGATCTTTAAGGATGGCAAGCCTTTCAGAATTAAACCAAAGATTTTTCCTGACCTTTCTTTCATGTTTGCTATTTCTTCTCTCCTGTCATAACAAGGAAATGAGTTGTTTGCAAAAATACAAATACCCACAATAGACCCACACTTGACCCATCATAAGACCTTCACCTGAAATGACCCACACCTGATGTGACCCTCCCATCACAAGACCTACTGACTACACTAAGCCCTTGTAATCAGAAGAACACTGCCATGGACATCCCCTAAACTTTGCTGAAGATGTTACCTAGCCGAAAAGTTCGGAAACCAAATCACAAGTTCAGAGAATGAACCTCCACCCTCAATAACTTAATTTATTGATGGTTTCATAACCTCAGATATGTTTTTAACACATTCTTGGCAACAGAAAAACGATACTGTACTATGGAAGGGTGGAGTAATCACAAAGGAATAGCTGAAAACAGTTACAGGCAAAAACTAGTAGGTTTAGCTTCATACTCTACAGAGGTGATCAGTGGCATTGTCCTCTCCTGACTGCAATGTGTGTGTGTGGGAGGGGGGGTGTTAGATGCACAAGGCAAATGAATGGGGAGTGATAACTGTGGCAAATTTAAAGAAGTCAACGCCAGGCCTCTGATCAAGGAATTTATCTCCCAAGTAACATCCAGACTATGGATGAGACTTCTTAGCTACTCATCTTTCATTTTCTAACTGCTAGTTCAGCAGATCAGCGGATCAAATCTTACCAGCTCAAGGTTGACTCAGCCTTCCATCCTTCCGAGGTGGGGTAAAATGAGGACCCAGATTGTTGGAGGCAATATGCTATTTAGTATACTGTCTTTGGTGTAAGCCGTCCAGAATCCTCGGAGAGTGGGCGGCATAGAAATATGACTAATAAATAAATAAATAAATATGGTTGTTTTGTTTGATTATTGTCACCAGAGGGTTGGAAGTTTATTGGGTTTTCTATTTATTTAGGATTTCATTTTTGTAAGCTGCCTGGAGTTACAGTGAGTTGGGTGGCCATAAAATTCTGATAGATAGATAGATAGATGATAGATAGATAGATAGATAGATAGATAGATAGATAGATAGATAGATAGATAAATATAAAGTGACTCTTTTATCATTCAGTGCAGTGGCATATGCATATGAAATGGGCGTGAAAATGAAATACTGCTTTTCTCATTTGGATGAAAGCAGTAAGAACAGTGGACATTCATGGTTCAGTGTGGTATGCAATGCAATCTAAAGAATTCTTGTTATTTACCTAGATTTCCTTGCACCTTGATGCAACAGCACAATCTCCAAACATAATAAGAAGACAGTGGCAGAAACGGGCGCTAGTGGACAGCCTCACCAGTCTTCTAGAAAACTTAGACTGACCATGCCCACTGAGACATACATTTTGTAATAATAATAATAATAATAATAATAATAATAATAATAATAATAATAATAATAATATTTTGTTGATACCTAGGATGTATCAAGGCAGCAACCTGTATCAACCATTAGTACTAGTCAATTGTATTTGTGACACATTTTTAAATGTTCAGTTGACTGAGTTTCATGTTTAATGAAAAAGAGATAACAACAACAACAACATGTAACAGTGATACCCATTGTTATCAGGGCACTTGGTACCATGTTCAAGAATTTTGACTTTATAAGATACAAATTTTGACTTTGTTATAAGATACATCAACAAATTGCAGCTTCCTGCAATAACACCAGCAGAACTGCAAAAAACTGCACTATTTGGAACATCGTACATCTTAAGAAGGTACTTGGTTGATACCTAGGACGCTGGCAGCAACCCATATCAACCATTAGCACCAGTCAATGGTATTTGTGATGCATTCTTGAATGTTCAGTTGACTGAGTTTCATGTTTAATGAATAAAGTAAATAACAACAACAACAACAACACCAATAATATAGTGTCAAAATTTCCCACGTTGTTCCTAGTTCAAAGAAGTTTGAGATATTAGCCTAAAGTCTGCTAAAGCTTGGTTTCTGATTTCACCGGAGTCAGACCATGAATGGAAACATGTTATATAGTATTCAAGAGGGAAGGGTGAATCCCAGTAAAAAAAGAAAAGAGAAGTGGAAGAGAAGAAGTGCTTCAACGAAGAGCCTGGAGAATGTTGCCTTACTGGGACAATATTTTCTCCAGCTAGTCAAGTCAGTGCTATGCTACATGTGGTTATTCTTATACAATTCTTCCCAGACATTTTTAGGCAGCTGATGCAAGTTTTAAAGGTCAGCGGAGAGGATTTATTCTTCATAGTTCAAGAGCAAATGACTCAGACTTTTCTGGCAAAACAGAACAGCTTTTCTTTCCCAAAGAACCTGTTTCATCTCTTTCTTGCTATGCTGCATGTTGGAAGTATCAGACCTTCCTATCCCAAACAGATTACTTGTTCTTGGGGTGGGGGGAACCTCTGACCTTATCTTGGACAGCCTCTAACACAGAGATAATTCCTTTCCATGCATCTAGTAGTAGGTCCTTATGTAACATGCATGCAAGTAGGAGAGTAACTCCCAATAAAAGGGAGTAGATTGTCCATGTTTGCTTCTGTACCAATGCTCAGCAGAAAATTAAAAGCATGACACAGTGGTGGGTTGCTACTGGTTCACCCCGGATTGGGCAAACTGATAGCGGCAGTGGTGGGAGGCTCCACCTACCCGCCCAGACATTTCTGTGCATGCGCAGAAGCATTGCACACACACCCACGAGCAAACTGGTAGCGAACAAAATTGAAACTCACTACTGGCATGACACCATGAGATGTGGTGCATCTGCTCATATGAGTGAAAGATTTATAAATCAATAGCAAAGCCTTCTTCCTCCTAGTAAGGAGTAAGGGAAATATATTTGGGTGTTGTGGAATTTCAAGGAGACAAGCATTTGTTCTTGCTTTTTTCTTTGGCAAGAAGCAAGCAGGCTCTTAAGTAAAATCAGCTCAAGATATCTTGATGGCTGAAGGCAACTGAAAGGACTGGGAATTCATAGAATCATTGCATTGAAAGAAACTTAAGAGGTCTTCTAGTCCAACCTGTTTTTCTGAGCAGAAGTCCATATATTATAGTGGACAAATAGCTGTCCAATCTTACCTTGAAAACATCCAGTGATAGACATTCATGGCTTTAAGAAGCAGGCTATTCCATTGTTTAATAATTATCACAAAAGAAATTTCAAGTCTGGAGCTTTCTCTATTAACTTCCACCCGCTGGTTATTGTCTTACCTATGGGAGCTATAAAGAACAAATCCACACCCTCTGCCTTCTGCCCTAAGATTTCCTTAGGCTAAACATACCAAATTCCTTTAACTGTTGTTCATGGGATTTAGCCTCCAAATCCTTTACCACTCTTTTTTTTAACAACCTCATTTCTCAGCATCTTTTTGTACTATGCTGACCAGAACTGGACACACTATTTCAGGTATGGTCTGATCCATGGTGCACAGAGTATTGCTAAAACTTTCCATGTTCTTAACACTATATATCTGTTGATGTGCCCAAAGCTGCATTGGCTCTTATAATAGTTATGGCACAATGCTTAATCTGTGGTCTACCAGGACATCCAGATCCTTCTCGCAAATACTTCTGATGAGCTACCTGTACCTTTGCATTTAGCTTTTCCCAGATAAGTGCAAAATCCTACATTTCTCACAAATGAAAAATATTTTGTTGAACAAATTCTATTTGCTATCTATAAACTGCTATCATCCACAAAATGTATGAGTGTCTCTGCTATCAGTAGAGAATACTTGTAGCTCAGGGTTGAAATGAGGGGTCCTTGGTGCTTTCTGATGCTACATTACCCAAACTAGCTAAAATCATCAGTGCACTGATGATGCTAGTTTGGGTAATGAAATGTCTGCAAGAAAACAACCAAGTTCAGGAAGCACTAAGGACTGCTCATTCCTTCTATTTCTACATCTACATTGTTTATGAAGATGTTAAAAAGTACTGGGCCAAGACAGAACCCTGAGGTATCCCATTGCATATCTCCTTCCATGTTGACATAAATCCATTGGGGACCACACAGTGACAATCACATGTTGTTGCAGTTTGTAGAAAAGAAAGCAATGGTCTATTTTGTAAAATGCTTCTCTGAAGTTTTAAGGGCGCTACATCCACAGCATTCTCCTGGTCTACTAATCTAGCCATGCTATAAAAGAAAGCAACAAAATTTGTCTGGCATCCTGTTTTTAACAAATCCATGCTGGCTTTTGCTAATAAATTTGTTCAGTTTTTTTTTAACTACGTGTTTTTCAAAATACAAATTACAAGAAAAAAAAATGTGGACAGAACATCTACATACAATCACAAAGTCCACACAACATTTAATGAGACATAGAAGATCCACTGACTTTACCATTTCTTGTTTAGATAATAACAACAGCCCATAGAGGCAGAGAGAAAAATGATTTCCATCCCTGCAGTTTTTTCATCTCAGATAGTATTTTGGAAATATTGAGTACCATGATCTGCACAAGTTTCAGTGGAGGAAAAGATGGCCTGATAGAATGGGGAGTGAATAAGCCTCACAGGCCATGGAAAAGAAATGTGCAAAGTATGATCGCAACCCTTTCAAGAATTATCATAGGAGTGGGAAGAAAATCAATGTTGTGGCACCCAAAACTATTTGATAAGACCTAGCAGAACAAACTGTATGTTTTTTCTTGATGTGTTTTGGAAAAGGATTTTGTGGTAGATGAAGAAATGCAGTTGAACTGATTTTAGCACTAATATGTAGAGACAAAAAAGCAAGAATGGGTTGAGAGAGAGAAAAGACTTGAGGTTCCAATTCTTCTGCCATGTTGATTTAATTTTCATTTCCACATCGGATATCTTGACTTCTGGCGTAAAGTCTGCCAGAGTTGGTTCAGTTTTAACAAAGGCAGTGTGGGACATGGAAGGTCTGAAGATGTGGCAACTACAGCACCATGAGCCTGTATGAAAGCACAGGTCAATAATATCTTCTTGACAAGGTACTTGAATACATGATATGGAAAGAGTTATACCTACCTTATCTTATAAACCAATAGAACAGATTTCTCCTTACTTTACAAAAGTTGTAATAACAATGTATTGAAAGTGCAGAATGTGTTAACCACTAAAAAGGTAGAATGTGGGTTAAGTCTACGAGGTAGATCAGAAATGGAGCTCAGAAGTCCAAACACACTGGGTGAAAAAGCATTGTTAAGTTTCTGATCTTAGCATAGCACTCTAACCACTCTATGAAAAATTAGAGTAAGATGATAATGGTTCCTTTAGAGAAGAACAGAAATGAGGGCCACGTTTTTCTGGAAGGCAGTGTAGCTACTCAACAATGAACTAAAGGGCTACTATCAGTGAGCTGTTGGACAGTATTACTTGGTCTGTTGTGTGGATGTTTGGGTGGTTTAGGGGTGGGGAATTGTGGTGGGTAGGAGTGTGTTTGGAGATTGTTATGTGTGTTGGACCTGGTCTTTGGGTGTTAAGTGAATTTCGTTGTATGGGTATACTGTGTATACACGTACAATGACAATAAAATTATTATTATTATTACTGCTCTAATCATCCTCAGTAGCACAGTCCCAGATGAGAGTTATCTCTATGCAAAAGGATGAATAATCCATTTAGATGGGAAACAATACCAGAGATGTCTACCTGTACTTTATGTAAAGTAAGCATGTGCATTAGGACTTCCACTGCAACGTTTTTGCAATGCAAAGAGATTAGGTGACATATAAGAGAAATCCCATTGCAGTTTGGGGAGGCTTTCCTACAATTAATTTTAAAATTAAGTCAGTCTTCGCAACATTTTATAACATTAAAACCAGAGTCATGTTAATTGTTTTTTAATAAATTTATTCAAATTATTTATAATGAAAGGATAAAAGAAAAACATAATTGAATCTTTATAGCACCATAAAATCTAACCACTTTTAAGATGCTAGATATTCAAAAATATTGTAATGACCTCATTTATTTCAACATTCTGGTGAATTACTTTTTGAACAGGAAAATGAGATTCAATCACAGAATTTAAAACTCCTAATGCAATCAGCGGGATACCCACTTTCATATTACTCCTTATTTTTA
Organism: Arizona elegans; assembly: GCA_022577455.1. NCBI lineage: Eukaryota > Metazoa > Chordata > Lepidosauria > Squamata > Colubridae > Arizona > Arizona elegans. The sequence goes on from JAKOOJ010000002.1 coordinate 170,678,769, forward strand.
AGCGTTACAGTATCCTTAATCATTTTATCAAATTTTGGGGGGTACAGCTTGTCAGAAGCAGATTTATAATTGCTCATTACAGTTGATCAACATTATTTAAACAACAGTGGTGATGCCCAGAGATGGAAGTAGCAGTGGAGATTGACAACATAGAATGCCACCAATAGTTGTCATGGACCAAAGAGAAGCAGAGGAGATTAAGTGATTGACACAACAGAACAGTATTTTCATCATCTATAGCAAATGATGCTACAGACGTTACGCAAGGCTTCAGACAATGTACAGATCCAGATTTTTATACTGTGAAGTTGCACGTCATGACCAATACATATCAAACTAAATGTAGGGAATGTCTTTCACATTCATGTTAATGACCAAACTTTCTACCATTGAGAGACTTTCCATTATTTTCCCTTTGGCTTTCATGTAGCTAAGATCATAGTCATTTTTTATACCAATGCTCCTAATTGGTATAAATCTGCATAATTACAAAGTAATGAGCATACAATAGCTAGGAAAGAATGATTTAAAAAGCATGTTTCAAAAACAAGGCAGCTGTGCGCATTGATTTTTCTTGAAATGTTATTAATAATTATACTAATAGTTTTCCTGTGTCAGGTCTCTTCCAATTCTATGGTGCACAAGCCCTTTTTAAGCATTTGGTCTGAAGAGATCAAGACAAGCAAGGTAAGGGTCCTAAATACAGTAGACCTATTCCAGATCTCCCCTCTTCTGTTTTTTGGTGTTGATTAGAAAAACTGAAAAGGAGCAACCAGTCATTTGGACATTAGGAAATTAGCAGGCTCCTCACGAGAATAGGGAGTTTCCACAAAGATGAAAAAAAGGAAATGAGAAAGCAGGAATAGTAATATTGGGGACAGTGCCTACTCCTATTTGTTAGGCATAACTCCTGAGTAAGGGTAAAATGGCCTCTTTGGTGGATGAGTGTGCACCCACTCTCCATCTTCTTACCAGAAAGGATAAGGACATTCCCAGTTCCATGTTGGATTCATAATTATGTTTCAAAAGGCAATGCAAGTGCTTGCCGTTCTATTTTCTGCTTTCTCCCCATGTCCCAAAATAAGTAAATAAGTCATGGGACAGTGGAAGAAAAAGATGGTGGCATGCCTCAGTCTTCAAGAGACTGAAATAAAGAAGCCTTCAGTCTTGCATATGAATTCTTATCTTGAGGCTTGCACCCTAGTACCTAAGAATTCTAAAGGATAAAGGACCTAGCAATGTTACATAATCCTAGATGTTGATATGATTCACTGAGCTGAAGTTATGGATTGTCAAGACGCTGGCTCAGTGAGCGTTAACTTTGTGGCAGAAAGCAGCGGGACACACAACCAACTCATTTATAGAAATTTCAGGATTCCCAAACCCCACTGAGTTGCTTCTTAAGGTGCTTATATTTTTTTAAAAAAATTCTCTGCATCTACTCCAGCAGCAGCATAACCTCATAACCTGTGACTTCTCAGGTCAGAGGGGCAGGCTCACAATTGTGCCTTCCAGATGAGCCACTTGATTAACGGAAGACAGATGTTCTCTGCTTTTTTAACCAAGAAATTAGTGCCATAGCATGTCTGACATGCTCAGATTCAATAGCAAGTACGCTCCTCACTCACAGAGTTCATCTTATTCTGGCACTGTTCACTCAGCATCAGGCTGGTGGCACACTGAGTGATGGAATGATTCCTTTTTGTCATAGCTGCTGCAACCTTCTCCTGAATCAGTAGGTCTCCATCACTGTAAGTAAGACTGTTGACAGTAGAAAGCAAACTGTCAGTCTAATAGAAAACTTTCTCAATGCCTTATCGAAAGACCAAGTTCTTAAGTATCATAGCAAAAACAGAGGAGAAAAACAAAAGCTGTTTCTAACCATTGTTGTGATACATATTTTGCTAGCTTCACCAGGCATTATGTCACTTTGCAGCAGAGATGCCTCACCAAAGAAAGTAGAGGTTTTCGTTCAGTTGCAGCTAGAAATTGCCTTTGGTCCACCAGCAGGTGAAGTCACCGCTATAAATTCCTCCACCCTCTCCACGTTGAGCTGAGAGTCGGATTTCTTAGACCCATTCACCAGAATCTGGCTGGTTGGAGTTGACCCTTGTTGAAATGCTGGAAAGGGGGAGGATGGAGAATCAACAGTTAGACTGGAGTTAAGCCATACAAGAGACCATGCACACTCCCTAACTGTACTGCAAGGAAGAAATCATGCTGGGCTAAAATGTGCCATTCTCACAAATCTGTGAGAAAATACTGTAAATCACTTCATAGACAGAAAAATGCTATAGAAGTGAACATAAAATAAACAACAACATTCTTGACATAAAAATAATGATTTTAAAACAATACCTTTCCCTAACAGTATACTGTATTTGCCCAACTGCAATTCCACCACACCGCAATGTATCTAGAATTACAAAGTACCCCATATTAAAAAAATATATATTTGCTGAATTGGTTCTGCATAACTCCAGAAAAAAATATTATTTCATATGGCAGACAGCTAGGCAAAGGCATACAAATTACCAATATGCCCCTTTAAATTCTTCCCTCCTGATTCTGGCGAGGTTCATATAAAAAGAAAGTAAGGCCTTGGAGAGTGCTACCTGTTTTGATCAGAAAGTGGTGAGGGGATAAGATTGTTCTGAACTATTTCCCCTTCTCCCCTTTAGAAGAAAGCACATCTGTTAAATGCAGTCGAAGAACAAAATGGCAGAAATGGCACATCTCCAGTTTAGTCCTCCTGATCAGTCAGACTATCAAATTATATCTGAGAAGAAACTGTCTGTGAGGAAACAAAGTAGCCATCCTGTACTGAAGAATATTTGCTGTTCTAGAGTAAAGGTAAAATAATCCAAGCACAGGGAGATAGATGCAGCTGCTAACTCAACCTTTGTTGTTTAAATATTTAAACAAAAATGAACTTAAACATTGCTACAAGCACAAAATGGGTACAGTTGAGTCATTAATGGAAAATTCTCTGTAAGAAGTGTGTAGCCTCATTGAACATTATCTTCCCTGCTGAGAAGGAGCGGATACAAACAATGCTGTGTGGTTTATTTACTTCCTTTCTAGCCTTTCTCTACTACTGTTTTCCATTTTACTTTATCCTGAACCTCTGACCTCCCAGCTTAAAAAAAGAAGTGTTTCAGCCATGTTTGTTCATTTGTTTTTAGTTGGGCTGAGAATAGAGGAGGGCACAGCTCAGTTACTCAGGCCCTTCCTTGCATGCAAACCACTCTAAATTCAACTCCTGTCATCTTCAGGGTGGCCTGGAGAAAGTGAAAGGCTACTGTCAACAGCATTGGGCTTGATGCATTAGTGATCTGTCTCTAAACAAACTCATCTGCAAGCCTTCAGGTTTTCTTCTCTGTTCTGCTCTTCTCTCTGCAGGAAAAGCTTTATTTCCACTTTCTTTTCTTTCAACCCCCGATTCTACTTCCGTAATTTAGTAGTCCAATGTCCAAAGCAGTATATATCCACCTCAAAGATGCACAATTCTTTTGGGGGGTGAGTTGGCTTTTGAGTGGCTTAATATTGTCCAAAATGTTAATGGTACTAAGATAAAAACTAACCCCACCCCACTGAATATAAATGTAATTATACACTAAACCTATACAATTATTATGATCTTCATGATTACAATAAATCTGCCCAGCACCTTAGCAGTTATAAACTGATGTAACTTTCAGGGGAGCTCTGGGGGACATTGCAAAATTTTCAGTGGCCCTGTGATGTGCATCTCTGATAAAAATTAGACATTCATACAATTAACTCTATATAATATATAGGATTGCCCTATATATATCCACACACTGCAATTATCAGGATTGGCTATCATTCAATACATCTTACTTTGCCTACCTCACTTTACTTATCTCAGGTAGAAATCCTACTCCATCTGCTAGGGATTAATAATCCCATTCTTCGCATGGAATTTTAGATGCCAGAAAGATAACATTCACACATTACATGTGATTTAACATGCTGTGAGAATTCAATCACTGATTGTTTTTCTCTATGGTATATATACTGCTCAAAAAAATAAAAGGAACACAAGCAGAAGACATCCGAGATCTGAATGAATGAAATAGCCTTATTAAATACTTTGTTCTTTACATACCGTAGTTTATACACTGCTCAAACAACTAAAGGGAACACAAAACTACTGTATGTAACGAACAAAGTATTTAATAAGGCTATTTCATTCATTCAGATCTCGGATGTCTTCTGCTTGTGTTCCCTTTATTATTTTGAGCAGTGTGTGTGTGTGTGTGTGTGTGTGTGTGTATATATATATATATATATATATATATATATATATATATATATATATATATATCTTAGTATCATCTATTAATTCAGCCAACTGATGGTTTATTCAATAAACCATGATAAAGCAAATCATGATGGCTGACTGCTCTTAAAGAGTCTTGTACTGAGCCACAACATGAGCTATTGCAGACCGACGTTTCTCAACCCTGGCCACTACCAGATGTGTGGACTTTTAACACCCAGAATTCCCCAGCCAGCATGGCCTCTGCAGAGAATCCCGGCTCTGCTTATGCTTAACCTGGCGGCGGGCAGCGGCCATCGGGTCCTTCTGGCAGGCAGAAATCTTTCTTAATTTTGCCACTACAGATTCATCTAGATCAGAGGGTCTTCAAACTTGGCAGCTTTAAGACTTGTGGACTCCAACTCCCAGAATTCTCCAGCCAGCTATGCTGGCTGGAGAATTCTGGGAGTTGGAGTCCACAAGTCTTAAAGCTGCCAAGTTTGAAGACCCTCTGATCTAGAGGTACCGCACACTTTCCCTAGAGATCATACCTCCGAGTTGGTTAATTCAGGTAGACACCCCCCCCCCATGACGGGCGCGAACTTCTTAAGCGTCCCCTGGCTCATCCCCTGCCCTGACCGCCCCCCCGGTGGACTCTCACCCGCCCTGCAGCTGTGCCTGGCGCGCACGATCTGCACCGCTTGCTGGTTCTGGAAGCGCACCAGCGCCAGAGTGATGTCGGCGTTCCAGCTGGGGTCTTCCTGAGGGCAGCGAAAGTCGATCTCGGCGCCGTCGTCCGTCACCACCGTGAAATAGATGTGCCGCTGCTTCCACTCTACGCACTCGACGGCTTTGACGTGGGCGAAGGGCAGCTCCTTGCAACGCGTGGAGCCCCGGCTGCCGGCCTCGAAGAGCCGCAGCCCTTTCTCGCTCAGCAAGCAGCGCTTTTTCTTCCAGAGCTGCAACAGCCCTCCGCTGCGCTTCTCCAGCATCCCCTCCCGCAGCTCCTTCTCCGACGCCGCCATGGGGGCAGCCAGCGGGACGCTCCGGCCGGGAGGCGCGCTGCCCGTGGAAACGGCCGCGTGGTCCGCCGGACGAAGCCGCGTTTTTCCTCTTCCTCCGGCTTTTCCCCGGTGGAACGCGAAAGCCCGCCCTCTGCCGCGTGAGCCCCGGCCCGGCTCCCCGCGCCTCTCTGCTGGCGGGATCTGTCGCTACATGCCCGCTTGCTTGCTTGCGCCGGGCTCTTTCTGCTTCCCACTCGCATTCCTTTCTTGCTCAGCCAGAGCCTCGCCCCAGTTTTGCCTGCCAGACGGCGCTCACGCCCAAACGCGGGACTGCTCCGTTGGAAGCCTTGAGGGGTCCGGCCCGGCGTGGAAGCCTGCCTGTCTGCTTGCTGAGGAGGCTGGAAGACCCATTCGCGCGCCGACGGGCGTACGAGGCGGCTCGGGCAAACAGCTAGGAGGGTGACTGAAGTCCCTGCTTTCATTCCCCCCCCCCCAAAAAAAAAGCAGCAGACGCGCATGGGTGAAAGGCACCGTTCGTACGCGGCCAGAGTTTAACACCGTGGGTAGGGGCATCCCATATAGTCCTGATTCTAGAAGTCCCTTCCTTTGACTGCTGTGGTCCAAACTAGGCCTCGCATGCAGAAGTGCTGAGCCAAAGTTGGCAGCTGTTTCGGGAGGGGAAGAATTGCAGTAGGGAAGTGGTGCTGGGGCTTAGCACAGGTTTAGAAAGAGGCAGGTTAAATTATGCAGAGAGGATTTGTGGAGGAGGGACACACGAGTAAAAAATGATTGTCACTGGATTGTTTGACACAGGCACAAGTAGGATGAGAACAGTTATTTTAGGAGCAGAATGGAAGTTCTCCTACCCAAAGGGGAAGTAATGTGAAAATCTAGACCTGTGAAAACTGACTCCTGCTGCATATCCTAGAAATTAAATTGTACCCACATGGTCATTGACCCGTGTTCTCCAAGTCCAGCTCGCACTGTGCAGTTTTGTTTTCCTGTGCAACTCCTCAGATGTTATGTTAATGGTTTGCAGTGGCTGATACCAAGAGTAAATAAATGGTAGAAGACAAGGACAGAGGTTCACAATCCTCTCTTTGTGAAGCAAAACACCTGGCTTCTCTTTCCCCTTTGCAGAGGAGTTGCAAATCTTTCCCAACTATTCATTTTCTGCTTCAAATTATAGTCTCCAATTATTCTTTCAATGGGGGAATGGTAGTCATATGTAGTCCCCCTAAGCCACATACACCCAGATGCAATTATGAGCATAAGCTCAGCGACTACTTAATCATGCCTTTAATTGTGCAGGTGTTTCATAATGCTGAACTAAAACAACGCTGAGAATCTCCTGATAGGTTATTAGATAGCAAATGAAATAAGTTGTTGTCTCCAAGTTTATGGAGATTAGAAACGTGATATGCAAATTATTTTAAAGCAACTTGGAACATGAATGCTCTTAACTGAGGAATGAAAACTTGAACAGAAATGTAGAAAACATGACTCATGTTTATTATCTCAATGTTGTATTTACAATAAGGATCAAACGATTATTGAATCTATCCAGATATTTTTAGCACCACTGAAGACTGCAATTGTACGTTCATCTCCTTGAAAGAAAATTGCATAGATCCCTATGGACATCTATCTAAACCATATTTTTTAGGATTATGCACATTTCAAAAATGATTCATGAGAAATACTTAGCACTTCTCTGTTAATCATTAGACCAGCCCAATTTTAGGCCATTTCTGTGTGTGGTCCACTGTATGTCTTCTGAATCATTTATGAAGTGTGTGTAGGCCTAAGATCACACTTTTAGAAGTAGTATTGCGTAAATTGTTAATTCTGTTACTGCTAAACCTTGCCTTAGGTTTTAAGCATTGCTGGTTAAGCTCCTACTGAATGATGTTTTAATAAACATGTACTTCACAGTAGCAGCATGCTGTAATTATTCTAGTGCTGAAGCTATTTACTTCTTTCAATCACCAGTCCAAAATCTGTGGGAGAAGAAGCATATTAAGTCTGTGGTAGCAAAAAAACTATCTGCTAATCCACTTTTCTAACACATTTTATTAAAAGGTATATGTTTCTGAAAATTGCAACTCACTTTATCAGAAATGCGGCTCATGAAAAATCTTGTCTTTTAGTAAAATGTGTCTGTCCAAAAATAAGACTGGATTGTAATCCTGAAATTGAAGCATACAGGAACAATATTCCAGATTTATACAAATCATTTTTTTCCAATTTCCTTTAAAAAGTAGGTTCAAGTATGAGAAACATATCTGACAAACAGAGAGAAATTTGAGAGATTTTTGGGGTGAGTAGGTATTGATATCCCAACACTTTATGTACTAAGTAGGGATGTGAGAAGTTCTTGAAGACACAGAAAGTTTAGTGAAGTCGAAGATAGGCTAGAAGGAGGAAATCAATATTACTCTAATTACCCTATTTTTGACTCAGGTTGACTCAGCTATCCATCCTTCCGAGATGGGTAAAATGAGGACCCAGATTGTTGGGGGCAATATGCTGACTTTGTAAAACCGCTTAGAGAGGGCTGTAAAGCATTGAAAGTGGTATATAAGTCTAAGTGCTATTGCTATTTTTACTACTGCAATCCTAAAGTGACTCAGAAATCACATAGTAACTCTGCATGTGGAGAGAAAACAGTTTTGCGAAAGAGAACTAAAAGGAATGTTGTAAAAGAGGATTGTGGAAGGAGGGACCTCTATGAAATTAAGGCTGACAAACAACAAAAATCTCAGTTCACTATTCCTTGCTATTTTCTGGCTCCTGCAACCAGGAAAAGCAAAGCTGTTGCATCTAAAGTTAAAGTTACCTCTCAAAATACTAATCAGTGGAAGAATAAAATAGCACTTTCCCTTTAAATAAGACAGATTTAAAAATGTTGAATTATTTCAGGAGCCTGTTAAAGAAGAATAATGTCCATAAACTTTATTTGCTTATCCAAATAAATTAATGGAGCTCTGCTCTTATCTCCCCTACCTTGTTGGAAACCTGGAGAAAAGAATTTAAAATTAGAAGTGGTGCAGCAAGAGGAATTCAGGAAATAAAGTGCTAAGGGAGAGAACAAAGACTGTTAGGATTAGACCAGAGTGGAAAAGGATACCCCTCAATACTCCCCAAAACATTACCAATCATTTCCTGATGAACTTCAACCTACCCCCCAAAACAAAAATATAGCAAAGCTTTATACCTTTTATACAGTTTTGAAGTTGTGATGGGAATATGTCAGGAGATAAAGTACAATTTACACTATTTTCCAAAATATGTGCACTTAAAATGTTTTAAGATAGATTTACTCATAGGCAGTGTTGTAGATCAAGGGGGAAGACTAGTGTTGAAATGCATCCATCCAAATAGTAAGCAAAGCTACCACTTCTTAACTTTGAAGCCCAGACAATGAAGCAGAGGAATGTTTGCTTTAGAAAAAGAAAATACAGTTATCTGCCTGGTATTGAATTTGCATTCAATTTCTCTTTCCTGTGTGGTGCTAAATCAAGGACTTTTCTTTCTCTATTATTTCCTATTTCAATAAGAATTATTATAATTGTTTTTTATTACAATAGAAATTCACTATTATACAAGTTAGGGGATGGTGTGTACCTCAACTGTTATTCCATATTTCACATTGTATTTGTGATTTCATCAGTAGAATTTTTAGACAACAATTTTGTTTAGAACTTTGATTTTTCTGAATTTGCAGGTTTTTTTATTTATTCAAACCATACCCATTTATACTCTTCTAAGAAGATTGTACTTTATTCTGAAATTTTCTGTTAATTCGTAATTTGAAAAGTTCTACATTTTATTGCCTTTATCATTAAAAAACATTTTACTTTTTTCCTCTAACAAAGTTTGGACTTATTTAACTCTTGTAAGATTTCTTTTTCTCAAGAAAATAGGGCTGAATTTTCCAAAAACAAGGACATTGTGAGGATGTTGCCCTTCTTAAAATAATAATATTCATTTTGACTTTAAATCAGTGACAGGCCTGCCAATATCTCTCACAAACCGAGTCAGGGAAAAGATGTGAGTTGCCTGTTGGAAGATAGGGACTCCCAGGGTTTACCAAGCTACTATCCCGTAGTGGGTTTCACTTACCTTCGGTACCAGTTTGGAACTGTGAGCACTCATGCGGGGCGCTTCTGCACATGCACAGAACCTTCTGCGCATGCGCAGAGCGTCCGTGATGACATCCTGGCTGGTGGGTGGAGCCTCCTGCCGCCGCTACTGGTTTACCTGAACTGGGGCGAACTGGTAGAAATCCACCACTGCTACTATCCCAAAGCAGAGTAGGCCCAAAATCTGAAGACCAGAAGGCTTCTGTGACCCTACAGAGACAGCTATCCACTACAAAATTCAATAAATAAATGTAGAAATATCAATATAGTTGAATACGTAGTTTGATAAATCACATTAAGGATACTGTACCTTTGTGTTTCCCTCTTTTGTGTTGCCTTGTTTTGCTATGTTCAGTAAATTAAGCTTGTTTTGTTATGTTAATGATGATTTCTTTGTTTTCATTCAACATTTTTAATCCATATAGTTAGCATCCCATTTTCTCTCTACAGAGAGTATTTTTCCTCTATATATTCAGATAGCTCTTTCTGTATTCCCATTTGTATTTTTCTACTACTGGTGATCCTTGGCTTACAACCAGTTGCCTAACCACCATTCAAAGTTACAAGGGGTTTCAAAAAAGTTACTTGTGACTGATCCTCAAAGTTAAGACTGCTACATATCCCTCCCCTGTTCCCATAGCCACACGATTGCATTTCAGACACTAGGCAACATTTACAACCAGTTGCAGCATCCCATGGTCATGAGATACTGATTTGCTATTTTTTTTGTCATTTTCTAGCATAAAATGACACAAAAATGGCTGTTAGATATATTGGATTTGCTTAATGACTATATGGTTCACTTATCATGTTAAGCAAACCATGTGGCTCGCATTTACAACTAGTTGCTGCAAAATGGGGTCTATTTGGTCTGCTATGACAAAAGAAGCCAATGTAGTGGTTAAGGTGTTTAAATAAGAATTGGGAGGCCCAGATTCTGGTCTATCCTCAGCCACAGAATATCCCAAAGGTGCTTTTTTTTCAGGAGGCAATTGGACTTTTTTGTTTTTTCTTTGAAGACGTTTTTCTTCTTCAGCTCTGACAGGATAGTGGGGAACGGAAGGATTTATATTCCTTGCGGACAGCTGGTCATTTGCAACCTTTTAGAGGGCCGTTGAAGCACTTGGAGGTTTATCTGTGTCCTCAGGGTCACCTGAGTAGTATTCCTGGTTCCTGTAGTCTGCAATTTTTTTTCTTGAAATCCTACTCCCACACCATTCGTATCCTGTCAGAGCTGAAGAAGCTTCTTGGATGAGAAGTGAAATGTCTTCAAAGAAAAAAACAAAGAAGTCCAGTTGTCTCCTGAAAAAGCACCTTTGGGATAACCATGACCTGGATGACTGAGAATCTCCAAGCCACAGAAGTTCACTGGGTTGTTTTGAGTGAGTGATGTCTTCTCAGTTCACTTTGCCTTATCAGATAACTATTATGGTGGAAAAGTAGGAAGCATTGATTTGAGCTAGTAAATGAACTTCATCTACTTTATTTTGTATGTTAATATTTACACCTTAACATCTCACAGCTACCCACCCAAATAAATATACATTGTTATTTTCTTTATTATTATATCTTTTCCTGATAGCATTGTATGAGGGAGGATATTCTCTCATTTCTTCAGAGACTTTCTGATTATGGACAATTAACACTTTTTATTTGGTAACATTGCATGAACAGGTCATATAGGTAATAAGTTATTTATCTTTTTAAACAAATTTAATAAAACTCCCTGAGTTTTTTCTTATAGAATGACTGCCACATGGAATACTACCGGTAGTTCTTTTTTCTTTTAACAGTGATTGTCTTTTTATCCTGTTTGGCTGCCTCCTTTAACCCTTCCCCACACCCCAACTTCCTTCTTCCTGCCTGCCTTATTGTTATCCATTTAATCCATTTAACAGAGCAATGGTTTTACAGCTGTTCTTATTTTAACCAGACTTGATTTAAAAATAGACTTATTTGCTCCGAAGACTGGTATATCGTTTGAACTAAATACAGACCCTAACCTGAAATATTCAAAACATAAAATTTGGCCAACTTAGTTAAAAACATTTCTCTTAGTTAAACATTTTTCTCCCATACATGGATAGGCATTTTTATTTGAAAATACAGTACTGGGAATGTGCAGTGTCTGCCTAGAAAGCAGATATTATATGTAATATCCAGAATACTGCCAGTAGAGGTCAGCAGTCCTTTTGAGAACAGGAAGGGCACAAAAACAACAGGACAGCAAAACTGTGTTGCTGCAAATTTGCATGTAAAATGCTTATATTCAGAACACAATAATTTTGCATCAAGTGACTTTAAGTGATTCTAAATCATTCTAAACCAAAGGAAAAAAGTCACAATGTTACTTCAGAGAGAGGTAAAAATGCGGTTGCACTTATAAATGCAGTGAAGAATATCCAAAGCCACTTGTCTTTATATTTTTCTTTAAATCTATTTTTCTACTTGTTCTACTTTCATTTCTCATTGCAGAGTTAGATATTATTTTTTCACTTTTTAGCTTGTTGCCCATATTGTTCTTAAGTGTGTGTGTATGTGTGTGTGTGTATACGTAAATAATCTAAACCACTATGGTCATACTGGGAGGTTGGCCTGCCTTGAAAAAAGGAGAGAGGAGATGATTTTAGCCCATAGGAACAAGGGAGAAAATTAATTTAAGAACAGATTCAAAGAAATGAAAAAACAAAACAGCTAAGTGAATAAAAGCAGAGCAGAAAAAATTACCAATAGATTCTCCTCCTTTGACATGAGGAGCAAAAAAATATTTGCCTTGAGACTTCAGGATAGGCAAAACTATAAAACTAAAATGGAAATGAATGTTGACAAAACAATATGTTTATATTACACAGTGGAAGGAGCCCACTATCTCCACTTGCACTAAGTAAACAAAGGGGCGGGTTTTAATGCATGAGGTTCATCTGAAAAGAACCACTTTTAGTTTTGTCTCATTCAGACATAGATGTTATAAGCATAAGGCCCAAGCATTCTGAGTGCCTTTTCTCCTGTTGATATCTGTCAGAGGTCATCTGGAAAAATCCCCAATACTCCAGAAGGTTCTTTTTTTTTCCTCATTAGACTTTGCCTCCTGAGATCAAATTGGAGGATCACATGATTTCCAGCAGTGACTCTTGGAATGAGATGCTCTACTCTGGGCAGGCATGAGAATGGAGAAGGGGATATAGAAGAGAATGCAAGAAAAAACCCCACATCCTTTTGGCTCAGGTTTCAGACTGTAAATTGTGACTACAAATCTTTAGGCACTCCTCCCATGGATTAAAACAGGTGGGTTTCAGCAGGTTCTGACCAGTTCTGTAGAACCAGTAGTGGAAATTTTGAGTAGTTTGGAGAACCGGTAATTAAAATTCTGACTGGCCCCACCCCCATCTATTCTCTACCTCCCAAATCTAGCTGATCGGGAGGAAAAGGGGTAGTAACCTTCCCCTGGAGTGGGGTGGGAATGGATATTTTACAGTATCCTTCCCCTGCCACGCCCACCAAGCCACGCTCACAGAACCGGTAGTAAAAAAATGTTTATTAAAAGAAAGCATACAAAATTTGGCTCCTGGAACTGTTTCTATTTCTTTAATGGTAGACCCAACAGGTCATGCAAGTGGGAATAATTATGTGACCAGAAGGGAAGCATTAGAAAAGGCTGAATTTTGAAATGGAGTGTTCAGCAGAATCAAGAGGCTCTGCCTCCCTCTGAATGAATTAATTCTTACGGGTGATTTCCCCACCTGTCCCAGTTCTAACTGGATCTGACCCATTTTGGAATTTGAGCCTTCTTTTGTCAGCTGCTTCTACCATACTAAATTTGGCCTGACTGATCTGTTTTCAAAGGATTATCCAACTGATGGACAGACATGGAACCCTGAGTCCCTTCTCACAAATTTGTTCCAACAGTCCATCAAATTTGAAAAAATAAAAGTTTGTAAGACAGATTCATTTTGACTGCTTTATTGAAGGCAGAGAAGTTTCTCTGAATATAGTTTATGTTTGTAACAGATATTTGTAACAAGTTTGGATTCAGTTTCAAAAGAAAACTTCAAAGCACATGGATGCATAAAGGTAGTACTTGTTTAATTCATTTTAAAGTAACCATATATTTTCTGATGAACATATGGCTGCTCCCTGCCACCATAGAAAAATCTTTGGAAACTCATGTTTAGACAATTGTAATTACTACTATTGTAGCTAAATGCACTTGGAAGCTTCTTTTCTAAATTATTTTCAAAGCACTGGACAACCGTAATAATAGAAAAAAATATAAAATGCTACTGCTACAATTTCGCTTGTGTCTACAGAATTATTGCATTTTAATTGAATCACATATTAAGTACTGAATGGGGACTAAACATTAAATAGGCTGCATTATAAATGAAAACTATGTGCACTAGGCTCATATAAAACTCTTTAGCGCAATATGAGTCCATGAACTGGGTAACAGTTTTTCAGTTAAAAAAAAACCTTTAAAAAACCCCCACTGAAACAATATTGTGAAAGCAGGAATCCTCTGTGTTTAACAAAAGGAAGAACTGGAATTGTCAACTCTGGTCCCAAAGATAAGGATATCTACAATGCTTACTTTTTCCATAGTTTAAAAAAAGGGAATTCCAATCCATATTAATCTTTTTAATTTTACCAATAGGGATTCACTCATCATTCTAAGGCACTGGATCTAAGGTATGATTTGTTTTTAAGTGAACAGGCTATTTTGCTTGGTTCATACATCACACCAAGCCATGTTTTCTAAATGGTAATGGTTGGGTTTATACATCATACCAAGCCAAAATCAACCAAACTACACTTCAGTTTAGTGCAATATATGAATCCAATAATTATTCAGCTAAGTGGAAAAATGCAAAAATGAAGCAGCAACAAACTGGACATTAACAATCAGGTTTTCTAAAAAAATGAAATCTGGAAAGGTTGTGGATTCTGTTTATCTCTAAATTCATAAACATTTTAGGAATGTTAAAAAAACCTCCAGATGCATATGGATCTTCAAAAACTGGAAATTTGGTCTTTGAAATTTTGAAAATCAAACTGAATTCTACCAAACCAATGTACAAAAGCATCTCAACTAGTGACTATTGATTAATATATAATTTTTCTGTTGAAAATGCAACATTTATAGTTCAACTTCATAGCTAAGACTTTTTTATTTATATTTCCTCTAAAATTTGAGGAATGTGCTTTACTTGTGCCTCTAGGCAATTTCCTAATTCTCAGCTTTGCATCCTAGCACGTAACAATCACTTATACTTTCCACAGTACTTAGTGTCATAGTTACTGTGTAATTTAGTATCAAAAAATATATTCTAACAAGAATTATTTATGCTGGCCCAGATTGGGAAAAATAATTTTTGGGAAGACAACTGTTGCAGTATTCGCTATTCAAAAGCAGCTATGTGTTCTGTTGCAGTGTGAAACGTCAACAAAGACTGAAAGCATGAATGTACGTTAAAGGAGGCCATTATTCTAATATGAGCCATGGGAAATGAGAGGCCACTGTATGGTTTCAAAGGACCTGTGGAACAAGGCCCTTGGAAAGATTGCCTATCCAGCAAAAAGGAGCAGCAGGTTGTTACTGTATTACTAATACAACTGGCGAGATAGCCTTATTCTTGTTAAGGATTGGATTGGATAAACTCAGCGCTGGCAAAGCATTCAGTGCTGGGAAGGATGCTTCAAAGCTTCTGGGATCTAGTTCTTCACTGAGAATGGACAAGTGCTCCTGCTCCCTGGCCAAAGCCAAAGCCTTTAGGCCCAAAGTTCTTGGCATAGCAACCTGTTGGAGAGAACCAGCAGAAGAAACAATCAGCTATTAAACACAGCTCTGAGCTCAGGAAGAGCCATAAACAGTAAATATGTTTACACAGTTATCAGTGAACATGTGCTTACAAAACAAGAGCTTTCTGTTTTCTGCTTTAAGACTTGACTACATTTTCCATTGCATACTTTTTTCCCCACCTGACCTGTTATGCTATTTTTAGAAAATATAGTAAGAGTTTTTATCAGTGGGATTTATACCCACTATTAATCTAGCTTCCCGCTGGCCAAGTGCACCAAAATGGAGCAATCGAAAGAACTGTGGCTAGGTATAGTATCCTATACGCCCAAATGCAATCAAGTATCATTAGAAAACCTCTCTCTAGTAGATAACCTGAGGCATTCTGCTCCATAATCAAATTGCAATCAAACAAGTAAACGAGTGTTACAAGAAACATGTAAGGCCTCTGTGCCTGGCACTCTCCTGAACCTCTAAATCATAACTCATTGCATAAACAGTATTTGTAGATTTTGCAACATTTTTACATAAGAGAACATCTCCTGCATTAGCATCCATCTCATACCTGACTAGCAACTAATCATTATATGCCATTAGTTATGAACATAAGGAGGACATCCTGAAGTAGCAGCTCTTACCCTTGCAATAGATTTCTCCATCTTTATCAGCCAAAGTTGTAGACTCCAGGCCTTTGCCACATTTTGCACATCGGAAACAGGCCTTGTGCCATGACTGAGCATAATAAAGAAGACATGTTGTTAGCATGGAAGTGAATAACTTCAAAGGGACACTTTGACATCTTACATGACCTTGACTAGAAAAGTACTGCCCTCCATAAAATTGATGTACAAAGGCCAGCGGCCATTCTATCAGCTTCCCATTTCTTATACTGGTCTGTATAAAAATATTCCATTTGCTCTGAAAGACAATTGTAATATTTTCTCAGAAAGAAAGTGGATTCTGCATGTTTTTTCTGAATTCGCAGAACTTACTGGCAACATCAAATTTGCAGATAATGCACAAGAGTACCCATATGTAACAAGTGATTATTTCTTGATTCTAGCATTTTTATATTCAATGCATGCCCCAATCATCTTTCTTTGTAATAATTATAGCTTTGGATAATCGCTTAGCTTCAATTGTATTGCTAGGTTTTATTGTAATGATATGAAACCAAGTCCCCCTGTGTATTAATGAATAAAATAAAATCCCTAGTAGCCAGTGATGAAGAATGTTGGAAGTTGTGCATTAAGAGTATCAGGATAGACACCACATTCTCCACATGTTTTAGACATCCAGAAGCATAGAATTTCGAGGAAGAGTATTCTATTCTTTCCTATAAACATATTCACTTATGAATTTATTATGCAAGTATTGTCAGCAAAATTAATTTAAAATGAAGAGCTGAGGTGGCACAGTGGTTAGAGTACAGTACTGCAAGCTATTTCAGCTGACTGCTAGCTGCAGTTCAGTTCAAATCTCACAAGGCTCAAGGTTGACTAACCCTCCATCCTTCCGAGGTGGGTAAAATGAGGACTCAGATTGTTGTGGGCAATAGGCTGACTCTGTAAACTGTTTAGAGAGGGCTGTAAAAGCACTGTGAAGCGGCATATAAGTCTAAGTGCTATTGCTAAGTGCTAAAATGTAACATGCAGACTTTTATATACTCAAAAAGAGAAAGCCCAATTTAGCCTAAACTAGTATACTCATATTTGCTATCTACTAATAATAGTTCTTACCTTCCCAGCTCCAACCACCTTCTCTGCAGCGTAGACAGCCTGTCCACAGCGAGGGCAGCCATCAGAACCACCCACCTTTTGGGCAATCTTGGATGCATTAGGATTGTTGGTTGGGCAATGGGGGTGAGATCTGTGGGGCCGAAGCAAGAAAAGAGTTATTTCATATTTCCATGTGTGTGTATAGAGAGAGAATATCAAGAAAGGAAATATTGTGGGGGGGAGGAGAGGGAGGAGAGGGAGGAGAAAGAAATCTCCTAGGCACAGATATATAAAAAATAAGGCTGGTTTTGATTTTTTTATTTTATTTTGGTTGATGAGTGTAAGGTAAATGGGAAAGCAGTAACAATTCATAATTCTGAAATCACAGTATTAAACACTGTAATATAAACACTGAATTTGTTTATATTCCATTATTATTATCATCATCATAATGGATGAATAAATACTCAACTTGAAAAAAGATTGACAATGTCTTACAAAACAGACTGGTTTTCGCCTTTCCCTTTCCATTCTCTCTTCTTTCTCTCAGTTTAGTTTGTATTTGCTTTTGTAATTCTTAATAAAATTATATTAAAAAAACAATAACAGGCTGGTTTAAATATGTTCCAGAACAAATTCATAATTTTGTACTTACAAGTAAAAAGCCTGTACATTTGAACCGAGAACGAGACTTGTAGGGACCTAAAGTATGCTGGGTATACATATTTATCAACCTTCTTTCACCTGCTATTTTTATAGTTCAATAAAAATCTAGCATTTCATATAAATAGGTCATAATTATATCTAGGTAGGTTTATAATGAATTGCATTTGGGATTTAGGATTATGTTTCATAACAGAAGAAATTTAATAGCCTACTTCGCTGGAAATTGGATTTTTATCTAGGCAACATCTGCTTTCTTTGTAACCACAGTATTTGAATAATGATATAAATTCAAATCAATACATTAAGCAATCACACTTTGCAGGTTTCTTATTAGTACAACTCACTCTTCAGGTTTGATCCCCAATGCTTCACCCTTGTCCATGCTTAAGGTCCCAGCTCCTTGTCCATATCCATAGCCTTTCGGTCCATATTTCTTCCCATAGCATGACTTGCAGTAGATCTCTTCTCCATGCACAGCCACCGTAGTGCTATCCAGGTTCTTCTTGCAAACCACTACAGTCATTTGGGAAGGACAAAGATAAAATATGGCACCTTTACAAGCTTAAGTATGAGATCTGATTTGTAATACAGGCAACTAGGATATTTGTGGAACCATTAAATACCACTAAAGAGTACATTATATAGGATGAACAAATTTCGGCATGAAAAATCTATTACCATCTTTTCCAATCTAGTGCCTTTTATAATGTTGGTCTACAATACAACCGAGGGAACCTATTTGGATAAAAGGCTGATCCATCAGGATGTTCTATAGCTCTCTCTTTTTTTTTAATGCACCTCTATGTTTTTTTGGAGGACATAGCTCTGGAGATAGTAAATTAATATTTTTCTCTCACACATTTTCTTTAACACGGCAAAGATAAAAGGATCTAATTGGAGAAATGGCACAGAACAAAGAAGCTACAAGTAAGGATCTGTACAGAACAATTTAACCTGAGCAATTTGGTCAGCCATAAACTGTGTTATTTTATTTCTGAACTTCCATTCACAAATAGAAATACAGAAAAAGTGGAAAATCAGGAGTCTTTTAATAGCTTATGCATCTTAATAAAATTTATTAGTTGAAAAAACTGCTACTGGACTTGTGACCTTTTTTCCTATCATAGACTGTCCCATATAATGTCTAGAAAAAGTACACAGGAAGAGGTAAAACATCATATTAATAGGGATAATTTTGGTCACAAACCTAGATTGTGCAGTTCAGTTTAAAAAAAGCCAGGGAGGAAATAGAGAATTGGGGCCAGCAGGCAAGGTAGTCAGAGGGAAAAAATGGCAGATACCAAAGAAATACCACATTATTTAAACCACCAACTGATATTCCTCAAAGGAAATAGTCTCAAGTGTAAGAGTGGCCAATTCACATTAGGATTTTTTTGTTTTTTATACAAAATCTGGATCACTCCTGAAGGCATATATTGTATTTATTACTCTATTGCCTGTATAATGAAGTTTTCTGTATATCTCAGTATTTTTCTAGCCAATTCCATGGCATTCTATTTGCAGTATATTTAAATTTCTACAACTAGCAGAAGTAATATATTGCTTGAAGTTTCTGAAAAATTGTTAAAATCAGCCTGAGCTGAGTGGCTGGCATGAGCTCTGTCTTTCCTTTGTTTTTTTCTTCCTGGGACTTTAAGTGGCCCAAGGAGCACTTAGACATACCTATTATAAGGGGTCCTTGGTGCTCTCTGAGCTTGCTTGTTTTCTTGCAGATGTTTCATTACCCTAACTAGGTAACATCATCAGTGCCTGGTTATAACTGGTTACAACTGGTTATCCAGTTATAAATGTAAAGCACTGCTAGCATCTGAGGATGAGTTTGCATTGTAGAAAAATTCTTACAATGGGGAAGCAGAGAAGTGGAGCAGCCATCAGAATAAAGTGATGGCTAAGGGTGAAGGAGGAGAAGGCATGGATTCTAGTAAACTAACATCAGACAAATTGAAAGAAGCAGCAGAGATGCTGAGAGCCATCAGCCAGCGACTAAAGTATCTTCTCCTACCCATCAACATAGACTGAGATACTGTAAAAAGTCAACTCTAAAGCCACAGTTCATGACAGTAATTCACATCATCTGAAGCTAACAATCTTCACGATGGCTAATGGTGAAATTTGCTTTATTTTAATTTTTTTTTTAAATTTGATTTATATGCCGCCCTTCTCCGGAGACTCAGGGTGGCTTACAATGCGTTAAGCAATAGCCTTCATTCTTTTGTATATTTTATACAAAGTCAGCTTATTGCCCCCACAAACTGGGTCCTCATTTCACCTACCTTAGAAAGGATGGAAGGCTGAGTCAACCTTGAGCCTTGGAGAGATTCGAACCAGCAGAAATTGCAGGCAGCTGTGTTAATGACAGGGTGCACCAAACCACTGTACTATCAAGGCTCTTCAGGCAACAGAAGACCAAACTATTCATAGGGCTATTTTGGAACTAGAGCATAGGCATAGATATTAATATAGACAGAGTATAGATTTAATGTGTGTGTTGGCCAGAGAGGTTGGATTCTGTCCATTTATTAACATGATTAGAATAGCAATTGCCAATGAGAAGAAAAAATAAATAACTTGGCTGCAGCATAGGCTGCAACCTAAGCTCTCTTCTTGTTGTGATGGACCATAGCAGCTAGCCTTTAACAGCCAGAGTTTGCTTTTAAGCCACAATAAATTGTCTTACTCTCAAGGAATGCAAACAGAAAACCAAATATTCTCTCAGGAATGCAGTAGAGGCAACAGTAGGAGCAGTCTCTATATATGGAAAAGACGAAGGCTGAATTTCTCATCCTGTTGACCAAATATGGCGTTTGTCTCCCTGGGCTGGCAAAGGGTTGGCTGAGAAAACCACCAGGCAGAGAAGTAATAAAATATTTAGCCATGAAAGGAGGATCTTTAGAAGAACTCCCCCTCCCATAAAGAAACAGCTAATTCTTCTTTTATTGTTCTGGAATGGAGTTTGTGCTTGCCCTCCCTTGAGATCCTATAAATCACTGTGGCTTGAATACTGGCATTTTAAGATAAAACTTTGCCTTGCATGGAAGAGCCATATTTAAGGCATCAGTTTTACCATATGTTATCTAATTTTTCCAAAGCTGTCTGTATTATTATCACAAAAGTCTTGATCCCATCTTAGAAAAATAATCTTCAATGGTCTTTTTGTTTCTGTGTGTGTGTGTGTGTGTGTGTGTGTGTGTGTGTGTGTGTGTATTGAGAACAAGCTACAAAGAAACAAAACAATGATGCCCTCCCTTTGACAATTCTGTAGTATAGGCACATTTCCAGAGAAATATAGTGTCTATTTTGCTATAGCAGGAGCCCAGAATGCTCTCTGCTATAATCAATGCAATAAATATTTAGTAATATTCATTACTAGTTCAGTCGTACTTCTAGAGAAATTATCATCCACTTAATTTTTGTCCAAGAAATTTGATACAGTTACTGTGCAAATCTCATTCTGAGCAACTAAACTCTAACCCTACAGTTTAATCAGGATCAATCAGGACCAACAAACAATATTCTTTTTTTAAAAAAAGATTTAAGAACGTCCTATTTTCCAAATCTTCTGGATAGTTTACTGATGAAAGCTGTAATTTATTTTTTGGGGATTTAAAGTTTCATCATAAATAGCACAATGATAATTTTACTCTATCTCATCTAAGTTCACTCTTATGATACATTTGGTAATGCAGCTTCTTGCTTGTGAGCTGACAGCTTTTAATCCTAAATATGTAATTTTAGGACTAATATACTAATATAATATCTGCACTCATAAATCAATGGGAAAGCTGGCAAGGAGAAAGTCAATGGGGATCATGTGACTGCAGCTGATGGCAGGAAAATGGCGGCAGGCTTGGACTGGAAGCTCTCTTGGGAAGTTTGAAGGAAGAAAGTCAATGGGGAACTTTGCAGGGAAGGTTCAATGGGGAACTTGCAGGGAAGGTTCTATGCTAAATTGCTTGGGTAATTCTATGCTATCTCTGCCAGTCCCTCTGCACTAGTGAATATATCTGAAAGGACGATCCAGTGGGTCACGGGTTGTCTAGTATAATATAGATTATAGTATAGATAGCTTATTAATTGAGTAGTCTTATGACCATATCAAAAATATAAAACAAAAATAAAATACAGGATTTAATTCCAGGGTAAAATAGATAAAAGAAAAATACACATGTGGTAAATAAGAAGACTCAATATTCAAATAAATACATCAACCACAGGGACTTTTCTAGGCAGCCTCTGAGAATTAGTCATGACTGAATGGAAAAAAAAGAGGCGGTGTTTATACTTGTAACGAGGGGGAAGTCATTTCTTTATATATTTCTTTTCTTTTTCTTTATTATGTTCTTATTTTTTCTTTTCTGCACTATTTATTTTGTTAGTTTGTGTAAGCCTTTCTTTGTAATTGTAACTTATAAGAGCCATGGTGGTGCAGTGGTTAGAATGCAGTATTGCAGGCTAACTCACTGCTCACTCCAGGAGTTCAATTCTGAGCAGCTCAAGATTGACTCAGCCTTCCATCCTTCCGAAGTGGGTAAAATGAGATTGTCAGAGTATGCTGACTCTGTAAACCGCTTATAGAGGGCTGTAAAGCACTGTGAAGTGGTATATAAGTCTAAGTGCTAATGCTATAATAAAACTATTTAAAAACATGAACTGGCCTGATAATCCATGCAAATGTTGAATCAAGTTAGGTACTTACAAACTGATTTTCTGAACTGAGCCAACTTGAGCTAACCATTCAGATTAAAATACTGATTTTTTTTTCTGAATTAGTACTGTGAATTGTATTACAACAATGATCTGAATGGAAGCAATAATTACATCATATTAGAACCAATTTGTACATCCATAGATGTTAGGGCTAAGATTACTTTAAAAAGTCAAGCAGGCTCCAAGAGCAGTATCTTTGCTACAATGGTAATTACGATTATCCACTTCTGGGAAAAACATGGCTTCCAGCTATTGTGACAGGTCAACCTTAACGAGATCAATCCTTTTAATGTTTTGAGGGAATTCCAGGTCATGCATACTATTCGTTATATTTCCTCCTACCAGCTACCATTTAGCTTATGCAACAAGCAAAACAAGTCTTAGGATACATGAGATTCCTAAGGCAAAAACAAAAGGTCAGCTGACTGGCATGAATTCAAACCAACCCTGGATGCAATAATGCGGCTGTGAATAAGAACAAAAAGCTTTTTATTAAAATCTAAACATCAGCTGGCTGCAGAGGCTGTATGTCAGATTCCCAGCTTCACTGGGGGAGGGAGGTGGCTGTGGAGATATACAATCTACAAGTTCACTGTTGAGTAGATCAAAATCACAATAATATCTACAGTAGTGAGATCAGAGGCTAATGTGAAATAATTTTACACAGAATACATGAAAAAAAATCTATATGTAACAATTGAAATATATTTGCTAGCAGTAAATAGGATGCAAAATTATTTAGGCTGTGATTCTACACAAGACCAAGGAGTGATCTATTTAGCTCACTGGGTCCCACTTATGATTGCTGTGATGTATCTTTCAATAAATCAAGCTTTTGTGTTATCAAAACTTATAATTTAGCAAGAGTATGTCAACAAAATTGAATCGCAAGAGTGTGTCAACAAAAATATGTTCCTCTAACTAGTGAATGAAACTAACCAGCCTTCCCCTTTATCCTTCTTGTGTGAATCATTAGAATTTTTGTTTTGTTTTGTTTCAGACAACTACCGGTAATGAATCTTTAATCTGACAACAGACTTGGATATATAAAACTAGCTGTAAAACTCTTAATTTGAAATCTGGGCATTCCGTAGGAAGTAGAGCTTTCTAATTTGTTTTTCCCATTGAAAGGCAAGGAGGGATCAACATTTGACCTAAATAGGCGGTTCTCTGTTTTCTTTAGTCAGAAACTTCCTGGCCAGAAATTACAATGTAATGTAATATATACAACTTCAACTGACTGTTATATAATCTTTCATTAATTCCAAAAGCCCTAGCTATAACTGATCAGTTTGATCTTCTAGTAAGAATTGTCCGTTTCTGCTTGCATTAGAAAGTTAGAGAACAAGAGCAATAACATTTATTTATGTATTTATAAAGGGGAAGAGACCAGAGAGAGGGGACATGTGTGACCACTTGGCATGGTGGGTCTGGCTACTTGTATTCCCTCAGGTGCATTATACATTCACATCTCTCAAAGTTCTCTACTTGCTTCATTGGGTGAAACAGAGGGACATGCTCTTGGTTGCAACTATTAAAAATCTTATCCAATGGAACACAAGAATTGTGCCTTTTCTATTGCTACCTCTCCTCACTGGAACACCATCCCCACCTGAAGATTAGACCATGTGTTTCAATTCACATGCACACAGAAGTAGGGTTTATACATCATGGTAAGTTATAATGTGACTTACTGTATTTTGGGGGGCATAAGATGCACCTTTTTCCCAGTGAAGATTTGGGTGTGTCTTATACACCGAATGTAGCCCTGCCCAGCCTCTGAAATGGAGGTTTCAGAGGTTGAAAAAAGCCTCTGAAATCTCCGTTTGAGAGGCTGAAAAAAAAGCCTCTGACACAGAAGTTTCAGAAGCTGAAAAAAGCCTCTGAAACTTCCATTTGAGAGGCTGAAAAAAAAAGCCTCTGAAATGGAGATTTCAGAGGCTGGGAAAAAAAGCAAGGCACAGAGCTCACAACCAACAAAGCTGTTGCTAAAGTTCACCTCTGGAAACAGCTGATTGGGGGTATTCTGGGAGGCCGAGCCACCCCCAATCAGCTTTTTTCTTATTTTCCTCCCCAAAAACTAAGGTGTGTCTTATACTCCGGTGGGTCTTAATAGTCCGAAAAATACGGTAACTAATGTTGGCTTAGAGTGACAAGTAAACCCATTGTAGCTGTTGTACACACAAAGTTTGAATTGTCTTCAGAACTGCTTTTTGAATATCATTAATGTTTAATGATGATGTCTATAGATTTCATATGTCTTTTCCTCTGCTCTTTCAGCCAGTCTCAATCATGCTTATAATTCAGAAAACATTTGTTATAAATTCTTCCATCCTATGAACGTATATGCTGAAATGAATGTGCTGTTTTTCCTAAGTAAAACTAAACAGATCTACAGGTTTTCTCTATTTAAATTGTAACAGAGAGGTTAATTTTCCAGATTTTAAACTTTGCCAGGGGCTTATATTTTGACTTACTTTGTGGAATATGGGTGATTTTTTTTAAGGGAAAAGGCAATATGTGCACAGATAAAAAGTTATTACTTGACTCCTCTGATAACTTGGCTGGGGTTGGTTTTTCTTTTAGCCAAAAGTTAAATGTGCTGCTGGAAAAAGCATTAATTTAGCAAAATTAATGTTTTTCCATTAATCCCAGCAGGACAAAGGCTTGGTTTTGGAAAATAATTTTACTGACTTAGGAAGAAGTTTGGACTAATAGAGATTGGAGTAAAGCCAAAGAAGATAATTTTGAATAGTTAGAAACGATTTCATTCTTAGCCTTTGACCTAGCTTTTTATTAACTCAATGGAAAAAGTGATTAAGTACTTCCATGCTGAAAAATTACTTTTATGTACCAATTGTAATATATATATAGTACATGGGTTACTATGGGTTATTACTTATAGTCTTTAACTATTTTTTTCTCTTTTTTTCCTTTGTTGCTATACTATTTAAGATTTGTATTTTACCTTCCTATGAAAATAGATCAGTTTGTTCTATTTCAACCCATCAATGTCCAAGGAATCTAACAATCCTTAAATTCAGAATCTAAGAATTTTAAGGTAAAGCAATACATTAGATAAGAGCTATGTAACTATAAATGCTTTTGGTGAAAATATGCTGATAAAAAAAAATATTTTTCATCAGCTTTCCTTCCATTTTTTTCTTCCAACTGATTTTGCAGTAAATTAAAACAAAGATTGCTCTGTCATGGAACAGCACAAAACCCATGGTCAACTTACTCTTCACTGGCAGCTGAAGAAATCTGTTGATATACAATTCTGGTAAGAGTAAGCTGGGTACAGCGTATTGGTGTGGTAAAAAAACAAAACAAAATCTTGACATAAAACTTTGGACTTGAATACTCACTGCACAAAAAGCAGGATTTGTGGAAACTGTTGCCTTCACATTGTACTTCCTCTGCAAAATACACTGTTTTCTGGCATACGCCACACTTCTTGCCTCCACCCCAGTTTGGCATCCTGTAAAGAAAATAAATGAGATAAATGTAACTATTCAAAAATAAACCAAGAAGGACTTAAGCAAATATCATTTAACTGTCTGTATTGATGAAACTGCTTTAGGGTCAACCAGTTAAAATCTTTCTACTGAGAAATTACCCAAATGGCCTTTTAAACAAAACCACATAGAATTCAGGTATTTACTACAGCTCTGTGTAGATAACAATCATCATTAAAAAATGTTTTAATAAAAATAAATAATCCCACTGGGGGGGAAAATGAAAATTTAAACACAAAGGATAAAAAACCAACAAAAACCAACCAATGTGTCTACCACTGTATTCCAACATTCAGAACATGCTTTGTCCTGGGCTAGAGACCAAAGCCAAACATCTCCTGAAACCAGGAGGTAATAAGCAGAATGGATCCTCCTAGGGAGGGAATGCCAATGCATAGGGGCAATATCCAATGGCGTTTTCAGATAGATGTCTGGGGGAATTGAATCTTTTGATCTGATTAGATAGTTAGATGAATATCGGAGGAAGAGGAGGCAACCCCACAGATAAACATGTTCAGAACCATGTAGGGTCACAAAGGTGACAACCACCACCTTGAATCATACCTGGAAGCCAACTGGCAATCAATATAGATTCTACAATAGTGGGATCAACTGAGTAAATGGGAGACATACATTGCTGTCTGGGCATTCATACATATTTTATACCAGGTGTAGATTTTGAATGGTTTTCAAGGGCAGTTCCATGCAGCACGTATTACTATACAGTAATTCAAACAGGAGGTGATTATGGTATGAATGACTGCAAAAATAGCTTCCTGATCCAGTTAATGGAGCAGATGTAATTATGCAAGAGCCCTGTTAATTACAGCTTCTATCTACTCCTTGAGCAGAAGCTTCAAGTGCAGGAAGATTCCTAAGTTGTGAATGACTTTTAAGTGGGGGAGTATAACCCTGTTCAGAGCCAAAGATCGTACTACTCCAGAAACATCTGGCCCATGGACCCAAAGCTATATTGATTTGGAGGCATTCAAACCAAATCTGTTCTTTTCTATCAGACCTTAACAGCCTTCAAGCACTGGTTCAGCACTTCTACTCCATCTCCTGTTTGGCAGAGAGCTGAGATATATAACCGGATGTGATCAGCCCCCTGATGCTACCTCACCCCATGTTGAACTAAGCTCATATAAGGAAGGAACCTATTGTTCATCCTGTACCTTTTAATAGTTGTGTAAGAAGGAAACTTAAACAAAGCCTCACCCATCATTATAATACCCTAACAATAACAACAAAAAAGGCACGTAGAGAAGCTTTTTGAAGAGCGGTACTAATGTAACCAAATAGACAAAGAACAAATAAATAAATATAGCATCTCTAGGCATACATGGCAAGTTTAAAAGGGGGTTGAGTAAGGAAAAGACCAGATACACAAGAAAGAAACATCTCCTATAATTTGAAATAACAAATTTTAGCAAAGCCTGACTTCCTATCTCATAAAAACAAGGCAGATCTGCAAGTTTCTTTCCAAAACCTTCTCCAAACAGAATTCCCCTTTAGGCCTGCCTGTGAAGTACCAGTGTCTGAGGTACAAGGAAGTGAAGTTTGAAGTCCATCCTTATCGAAAGATTTTCCTTTTGATATGGATACCTTGAACTGTGTTAAGAAGAAGAAAGAAATGCTGTGATATTAGAGGAAAATATAGTTATCTTGTAATTATCGGGACCATCTACTCCCAAACTACTAGATAACTATGGTTTGTCCAAAGATAAAGATGTGTATAAAATGAAACCTAAAAACAAAACCTGTTGTTTATTTTTCCACAGCTGCCTTTCCTCAACAACCTGCAAACTAGCTGTGTTTTGTGTTCCTCTCAGCCAAATCATTAGATTACCTTGGATTCCTACAGATTGCCTTAAAAGGAAATACAGCCGACAGGCTCCAGTGGTTTTCCCCTCCCTCCCTCCCTCCCCCCCCCCCCCCCCGCTAGGGAAGCAGGCCAGGAAAGAGGCTAGCCCCTTCTTTCAACAGGCAGGAGTGTCCCTAAAGAACTGTTTCAATGTGCAACCAAGCAATACATATAAAACAAATCTCGTGGGTAGCCTTGGCAGAGAAATCTCCATGTGATCTTGACAGAGAATGACTAGAGATCAGAAAGACAGGATCAAGAATAATTTTCAGTAGCTTCTCATGAGAGATGTATTTTTCAACATGTCTTCTTCTGGATTTGAAACTAATTGAACTACTTCCTGATAACCTGGAATGTCTCCTAATACTTTCAAGGTTTGATCAAAAGATGTCTGGATTGTAATAAAACTGTGATGAGTGAATAATTAAGGGAAGGTTTTTACACTAGAATTCAAGTTTATTTCATCTACCTGCTATCACCTTCATAAAAAGGAACTCTGATTTTCATGCCACCAAAAAATAGCATGTTACGAATTACAATAGGATTCAAAGGTTTTGGTTATTCCAAAATAAGATTAGAAATATTTTATATTCTAATTTTATTTTAAGTTCTATTTTTCTGTGTGTGTGTATGTGTGTATACATATTTATATATATATATATATATATATATATATATATATATATATATATATATATATATATATATATATACACACACACACACACACGTGTGTATACTCATACTCTCTCTCTGATATATATCTGATATATATCAAATATATACACTGCTCAAAAAAATAAAGGGAACACAAGCAGAAGACATCCGAGATCCGAATGAATGAAATAGCCTTATTAAATACTTTGTTCGTTACATACAGTAGTTTTGTGTTCCCTTTAGTTGTTTGAGCAGTATATAAACTACTGTTTATACTACACAGCATAGGGCAGCATAGGGCCTGCTGGCTGCCAGAAGGAAAAAAGCCCAGAATCGAGTGGATGTGACTCCACTGAGCTAGGGCTGTAGAAAAATCTTGGTTACGTAGGAAAAACCTGGCTAAAAGAAATATATATATATATATATATATATAGAGAGAGAGAGAGAGAGAGAGAGAGGAGAAAACTACAAAAAAATAGAAGTTGCCTTGAATGTCAGATCAAATACGTATTTGTTAGAACTAGAGTTACCATTAATATCTGAATTAATATAGTACTGCCATGAAATATGAAGAGAATATGAAGCATGAAAGAATGCATGAAATTAAGATACATCCGGAGAAAGCTTTCAAACTGCAAGATACTATCAGCCTGAACAAAAAATTCACTGGCCAAAATGCACTGGCTGTGTCTAATGCCAGTTTGTAATCTTCACATGGCTTTGGTTTTATTTCTAATGAGGCCATTGTTAGATAAAAGCCAAAGTTCTGATTAATGCCAATTCAGATTATTTTAATGCAGATAGAAAAATGAAAGGATATTAATAAGCTAATATAATTCAATTTTCCGGTAAGATGCTAGAGAATGAAGGGAAATCAAATAAAATACTCTGGAGGTTACAGTCTAATTATATTTAGTCATATATATTTACAAGTTTTTAATTAAAATAAAGGCTCACAGGAAACTGCCTTAATCTGTTCACCTATTTAGCCTACTATGCCTTGTTTGATTTGGTCTCAAACCAATTCCAGTAACACTCAGAGATCCTTTAGAATAGATGGAAATTAGAAAGAATGGATTCTGAATGCAAAATACTGTCTGCACTATAACTTAATTTTTTCAGCCTCTCCCAGAACAAAAATAAAAGTATGGATGTGAATAAGCCCTGCTGAGAGAGCAGAATTAGAGTGATGATCTGGAAAATGAAGTATTTTCAACGAATATTTCAGAATCAAGGAACTTTAAGTATGTGTTTCATCCACAGAAGAGAAAGTGTTGATTGTGCCAAGCCAAATGAGTACAAAATGAATACGACTCTCTCCTCTGTAGCTTTGGGGTTAATAAATCTTTAAAAAAAAAAACTATTAAAGAAGCTGAGCACTTGGATCAGTACTTTTACTTAACAGATTTGATCAGGGCTGCTAAGATAAAGCTTTAGATTTAACCCAAACATATTTTTTGGGAATGTAATAAGATTAGTGACTCCAATGTTGTTTTAAAAAAACATCCGTATCATTTTATTGCCAACAAAATGTAAATAGTTTGCCTTTGCCTTGGTTTGGATTTTTTTCCAACTTCCTTGCCTGGTCTACAGTTCTGATATTCTCTAATGATTTATCATCCAAGTCTTAAGGCCCAATTTGCTTAGCTTTTGAATCCAGACAAGGTTGTACAGATAGCTATCAACTGAAACAGCATAATCCCAATCTCAGAAAGCGATGGACTGAACCCACTCAATCCTTATTTCTGGCGTCATGATAAATAATTTCTGCTAGTCAAATCTCATTTATACCGAGGGGTTCACTTTAACCAGATTAATCTATTTATAAGAAAATTGATCCAACACTATACCTCTTCAAAAATGCAATGAACATGAAAAATAGTAGACATGTGAAGACTCAGTTTCGCTAGACATGAATACAAAGTGATTATTAATGACTCACATATTAAATACAAATCAACATTATTTTCAGCAGTGTGTATACTATATATATTCATCATGCTATACTATGCCAAGTGCATGAAAGGAATAAACAAAAAACAGTATGCTCAAGCAACTAAGATATGAGGTAAATAAAAGAAAATATGCCTAAACTGAGTTTATACCATCTTTCTTCACTACCCCTCTCCATATATTTCAATCCCTGCAAATCATCCTTGCTTCCATCAGGACCATCTCAGGTCTTCTCTTTAAACCACATTTCTCTTGGTGAGAATCTCATTAACCCTACTCAACCACTACTTTTCCTGTCTTTCTTTTCTTCTCAACCCATTCACTTATTCTTTACATGTTTTGCTATTAGATCCTCGTTCATTCTGTTTATAAGATCAAACTATCTTAACATGCTTTAGTTGTACTCTTACAAGAAAATACAATGAGGAGTTTTAGATGGAAATGTAGTTGATAATTATGTTAGATATGAATAAAATACAGGAAAACTGGCCTAAAATTTAGAGGTTAAAGAGATACAAGCATTTATCAAATGGTGTATAATTGAAACAATTTCCTTCCAGAGATTAGAAAGACTCCAACACTGCTGGCCTTTTGTAAGGCCCTTAATACTTGGTTATGTGCTGGGCCTGAGTATATGAAGGTCCGGTCTCTTGGTTGTGTTCACAAAGATAGATAGTGACAATCTCTTTAGCTATTGTGTATTTTATTTTATTTTATTTTTATTTTGTTATTGCATTTTGTTTTTCATTTTTTTAAGATTGTCCACCACCAAGAATCACTTCCTGAAGAGGTTGGCCACACCAATTGGAGAACTTGATGAGAAACTCATCATAGCAGTTCTGGGGCAAGTAAGTAAAATGGGATGAGAAGATTAGTAAAATATCCTGATTAAATGCATAGTAATCTGCTTGTTGGACTTTGGTTGTCATCTGTTGTATTTCATGAAAAAAAGGTCACTGATAAAATTCTATATGGAACAAATACTGAGAATAGAAGTGCAGGAAATATCGGCAAAGCACACAATCTAAATATTTTCCTAAAACTTGACTAATGGGAATATTTTTTCTATGTAGTAAAAAAGTGTATCTACATAATAATAACTCCAGTCAAACCCCAATGAAATGTTGAACTCATTAATCAAATCAGATGTTTTACTATAAACAACAATCAGCGTAATCAAACAGAAATACCTTCAGTTTTCTAAATATTTATTCTGAAAGCATAGATGTTTAGTGAACAATTTCCTCTGAAATTATTATAAATATGACATTTATACGATCATCCATCTTAAAAATAATTCTGGATGGTTCACAACCCAAAACAATAAAAACAGCACAAATACGATTATTCTTTTATACACACACCATGGCATTTTATACATAATCCCAATCAACAATATATACTGTAATTGAGCATTTACCTTATTTATTTGTTAAAATTTATTTGCCACCTATTTTGCCGTGGGGCTACTCTAGGTGGCTTGGCTTTTTACTTTTTAATTATTAAATATCCTTGGTTTTATACTTTTAAAATATTCAAAATACTTCCTCTCCTAGTAAGTGACAGTTTTCAGATTGTAATATTCCTGCCTAATGACTCAGATACCTGATGCAATTCCTCTTCTACAGGTAGTGCCTATTAAAAGAATTTAAAGAAAGCAATTGAAGTGCTTCAGGATCATTACAAAAGTGAAATCATTCTTTGGAATAAAAGGCAACTATCATTCTGTCATTTTTAGAGATTCATTTATTGATATTTTTCAGATAGCAGACCTGAACCAAAATTCAAATATTTTCCCATTTAGGTTCTTTTGTAACTTTTAGGTAATGTTATTGTTGGAAGAAATGTCCATCTGGATTCAGGTCCAAGTGGGAAGAAAGACACTGGAAACATGGAGACTGCTTGGAAAGATGGTTTAATGGTGGACAGGACCACAAGTTTTGAGGTCCTGAGCAAAAAGAGCACATGAGTGAGAGCTATTTATATCTTCTCTTGGGCCCCGCCTTGGAACTTCCTGTTCCTGTGTAAGGAATGTACTCTGATTGGTTCTCAGACTCCCATGGGGCTATGCAGGGGTAACTTTGTAGGTTGTCTTGAGTCCCAGATCTGGTTGAATCTTGCTGGGTGATGATGTAATGAAGGGGCTTTGGGCAATTCCTATTATGGCTTAATGGCTTTGTCCTGGTTTGGGTCTTGAGTGAGGGCTAATCCTATCATGTCCTGAGGGCCATGTCTTTTGTGTTGTAGATAAGCTGGCCCAACCTTTGTCTTGTAGATAGGTTGGCACCAAAATATCTGTTGTGGGAGGGGGCAGGGAGCTGAGGCTCTGAGTTTGTCTTTAGAAACATGCTTTTCCTTTAGGGAAAATATAATATTCTTCCTTTTTAATATTTACTAGAATATTTCATTTTCCCAGGAGAGGGATGGGTGCTAACTTCCTACACTATTTTAAACATTTAAGTTTACACAGTTATCCATAGTATTAGTACTTATTTCCTATTCAGATTTTTAATCAGTGTTTACTAAATGGGCAAAAAAACACCCACCCCACCTCTGTAGGAAATCAAAGAGTACAAGGAGACTGCAAGGCAATAGTCCCTGGAGGGTATCAGAACTGGAAGCCAAGGGATTTGTCATACTTGCTCCAGTTGCAACTGCAACCTTCCAAAGGACACTTAAGTTCATACTTCCTTTGCTAACCACCTTTGGAAATTGACTATTAACTGCTTTAAGGAAGTTGGACATCTTTAAACTGATAACGCTAGAGACACTGAGTGAGTGCTTTCAATCCTCACAAGGTTTTGGCCGAACAGATTAAGGGCTCTATAAACATTGGAATATTGATTTTGAGTTTAAGGCTGGAAATTAATTCTAAAGAATGTATTATTGTGGGGGGAAGTATTTTCATATTGGAGACATAACAAAAGACATAACAAGATAAGTAACTTATAAGGGCATTCAGAGACATTTTTGAGGAATTGCATTGGGATCTTGAATCATTGATATCGGTCTTGTTGTTTGTTCTTAAGAACAGTCATTTCCCAGATGAAGCAGTTATAAAAAAAGGATTTACAATTAAATCTGATGACATAAATAATTTGTTATTAGACCTACAAAAAAATGAGATGAGGTTTTAAAATAAATAAAAATGTCAATTCCAGAGAGTAATTGGAATAATTTCTTCATATTAGATCGGCAAAAGAGGCTTTTAAAAGTTTCAAAGAAATTTGAAATAAGGATCATTTGGATGGATTAAGGAGTAAATTTATTTATGCAAAAGAGCAAGTTTGTTTACGCAATAGAAATGAACAGAGTTGATTTATTTGATTAAAATGAGGCATGTTCTTTTTGAACTTGCTGACATCTAAGACTGGAAAAATATTATGTATTGGATTTATTTACAGTTAACATAGTGTTTTAAGCCTTTATCTCAACATCCACTTCATATATCTTACTCTGACAGCATCTACATTGTCTTATTATCTAATTGTCTTTGCACTTAAAGTAAGAAATCTTTGTGAGCTTGTTCTCTTTAAAGGAGATATTATCCCTTTTGGTCATGTTAAATTACAACCTTTTATTTATACTAGGGTACTGGGACCACTTGATGTCTTCTAAATGTGGATTTGTTTATAACCAATTTCGTTGTATACATGATTGATGTACAATGACAATAAAGGCTATACTATAAGTTAAAAGTTGAAATATGGAATGATGAGCTCTGCATTTTTTAATATTAATTTAGGACTCTCCTTGGACTTCTTGCTGACTCCTGGATTGGAGAAGACACTATAAATTAGATTTGCCTGTAGGTCAGATTTGAGCTATGATTATATTTGCTAATTAAGAGGAGGTGAAAAGATAATACAATTGTTTACATTTGATGTGACAAGAATAGGAAAGTCGCTTTCTTAGAATTTTTTCTTTTTCTATTTTTTCTTTTCTTTTTGTTTTCTTGCATATTTTATCCCCCTTTTTTTCATTTTGTATTATCTTTTGCTATTGTAATTAAAACTTTTCATAAAATTATTTTTAAAAATGAAAATTAGTGCATCAAGGACAAAAAATACTTGTGTTTGATAAGGAAAATGGAACATGCAATTGCAGGATCTATATAAATGTCAAAATGGTAGAGCAAATAGGTGAATTTTTGCATCTTAATATAATTTTTGCTAAAAATAAAGGAACCGAGTGGAGAAATTTTAAAATGTGCAAATGCTGGTAGAAAGACACTGCATAGTCTGTTATGAAAATGAAAGTAATTGCAAGAGGCAAAAATGTTGGTATATAAGAGTACTTCTGCCCACACTGGAAGGGAGAACTGAACATGTCAAGAGAAATGTAAAACTCCAATATGTTAGTTAAGAAGTATAGGTGGTTTTAAAAAAGGAAAGCTGGAATCAAGGATGGATTTTGAATGAATGTGGATTTCATACAAAAGTGGAAGACTTTTATAAAAGAACTCCAAGTTGAGTTGACTTAGTCCTAAAATGAGGATACAATTGTAGAATAAATGTATGAAGGAAGAGTGGTTGGAGAGGAAAAAAAAGGAATGATACAGCTATTTCTTATCTCATGCCATTAATATTGTTGGCATATTTTGGCATATTATTTCTTACTGCTTTTCTGTGCTCTACATAAAATTACTTATCTGAAGTGGGCATGTATATTTATTAGCAAGATGATTTAGAGATTCTTGAATTATTATTACAATTTCAGTGGAACTTTCATCACTTATTAAGTGAATTGTGCCCGATTTTACAATCTTTTTTTTTTTTTGCTTCAGATATTAAGCAAATCTGGCTTCTTCCATTGACTTTCCTTATCAGAAGTCTGTCGGGAAAATTGCAAATTCTGATCACACAACTCCATGGTGTTGCAACCATTGTAAATGCATGCTGGTTGCCAAGCACCCAAATTTGATCTGGTGACTGTAGGGACATTGGAACAATTGAAAATATGAAGACCAGTTGCAAGTCACTTTATACAGCACTGTTGAAACTTCGAATGGTCACTAAATGTATGGCTGTGATTACCTGTACAAATGCTAACATAAAATT
Organism: Arizona elegans; assembly: GCA_022577455.1. Classification (NCBI taxonomy): domain Eukaryota; kingdom Metazoa; phylum Chordata; class Lepidosauria; order Squamata; family Colubridae; genus Arizona; species Arizona elegans. Next base: position 170,714,161 of record JAKOOJ010000002.1, read on the forward strand.
GGTGGCAAATATATTTTTCTGAAGGACATTCATGTGTCTGTTCCATTTGAGACCATGCAAGTTTTTGATTACTCCATCCCATGCAGAAAGTTGTATTTACTGCGTTATATTCAATTATTATTCTGTTATGAGAATAAAATTGTTTGACTATACCTACATAAAAATAGTAATACCATTGTGTTTTATTAAGAATCCTATTGGTCCACTTAGTTGTCCATGTAATCTGTATCAGTTTTATTTATATTTATGACCTGCCTTTTGTTCAAAAGCATAAGGTAGTGTACAGAGTGTTCCCTCCGTCTCTTTACCTCTACCACAATGAGATGTAGCTTGGGCTGAGAAAAGTAACTGACCAAAAGTCACCCATTGCCCTTCCATGGTTGAGGATGGACGTGAATCTGGATTCCTCTCGTACAAGTCAATCATATTAACTATTGTACCATGGTGATTACTTACCCACTGACTTATTGTATATTCCATCTTTCCATTGTGGGATGCTCAAGGTGGCTTAGAGGCAAGGCAAAATGATACAACATCTCGTGATGAAACTAGTTTGTTATTCTACTAGACCAGGGGTGTCAAACTCGATTTCATTGAAAGCCGCATTAGGCTTGTGTTTGACCTTGGGGGCCCGGGATGGGTGTGGCCAGGGTGAGGGTGGCAAGCTCAACATCACTTGTGTTGAGGGCACCTATGGCGGCCCAGAATGCTCTCCCAATGAAAATGGGCTCCCAGGCTCCATTTTCGGCTGTGACAGCCTGCTGCAACCCTCTGCCAGTGAAAATGGAGTTTGGGAGGGCCGCACACGACCCTCCCAAGCTCCATTTTTACTGGCAGAGGCGCCATGGGCTACACCTTCACTGTTTCCAGGTCAGCCTGAGTTTGACATCCCTGTATTAGACTGTTAGTAACCCAATTTTTTTAGATTAATACAGGGATGTCATGGGCCAAATCTGCAGCCAGTAAGCTAAAAGCAAACCAGGAGGAAACAGTTTACAGTTAGAGAGAGTACAAATTGGGGAAACAAAAATGATCAGAATGAGATTATGTAAAAATTGATAGCCTTGTGACAATCATACTGTTTAAGCACTCAGAAAGAGTTCTTTGTTGTACTTCTAAAGATACACTATCTGCAGTCTATCCATCTTTTTCTTTTTCATCTTTTAGAAAAAACATTTCTAAAGTTTTAGTTGCTTATAATCAAGTTGTTTTCTGAGAGCATGAGAACTAGTAGCCGTAGATATTGCAATACCAGAGAAGTTTGAATAAGAAAGAAGATAAACCTCAGTACAAGAAATTTAATATTGGGGAGTTCAGTACTTCTTTGGAGAAAGCCAAGGAAATCTCTGGCTTCAGAGAGTAGATTAGACTAAAAGAAAAAAGGAAGCAATAGGGAAAAAACCCCTCCACATTATTACTAAGTACATGGGTGTGGTCCGTGTAATCACCAGGGATTGTTTGACTCATGGTATATTCTACTTTTACCTTATTTAAGATTAGAAACATGGTAACTCACATATAAGGGAAGTCTGGGTCTGGACTAAATAAGCCATGTTCCCCACTATATAGGGAATATTTGCTTTATTGGTTTTTTTGGTGTAGGTAAATGCAACGTTTTATTCTATTGCAGTTGTGGAGAAAATTAGGAACTCATTTTACAACTTTTGGGAATAAATAGGAATTGCTGGATTGTGTTACTTTTAAATTGCTAATAAAAGCCAATTACTTTGGAATCCAGTTCTGTTCCTGAAGACTTCAGATATATTCATATAGGGTTTTTTTTAAAAGCAATACAAAAATGCTTTGCCATTGCCTTATTCTAGCTTATATTCAAGTCTAACCTATAACCCTGCAATTCCTTGATAATATCCCATCCAAGTATCATATGGGTTAACTTCTAAACTCAGAAAATTAAACAGATGTTGCCATATGTTCAGGCAGATTATTAGTTAGTACTTCTCATTTAAGAAGCATCTAAATTTGCTTCCTCACACTTCTATTCTGGTCTCCTTCACAAAAAGACATATAATTAATGTTTTCATGGTACAGATGAGAAACTGATATTGAAAGGATACTATAACAGGAAATGAAACGTTTGATTTTGACTTAATTTCTTATGTGAATATAATCACTGTGCATTGAAACCATAGTTTACAGCTTAGTCTATTGTGTGAAACCAGCCAATTCAACAAAACTCAAATAAGTATAGGAGAGCACATGTCAATCCTGTCAAAGATTTGCCATCTAATTTCAGGTAGCCTCTTCATTCTGTCAGACAAAATTGTGCACAAACACAGCTATCATTTAAATATTAAAAAAGAAATGAAATCCATGTAACACCATCAGAAGCAAAACTGTTTTCTTTGGTTGTTATGTCAACATGTTAAAGTTTACAGTCCGTTGCTCTTAGCAAGCTTCAAAGTTTACTCTAATGCAGAGGAAACAGTCACTGATAAGACTATTGAGTAACAGAATTCTTTACCATAAATGGACATCCTTTAGCATTATAGATGAGTCAAATTCTTAAGAAGTACTGCACTAGACCAAGTAAGTTGACACTATTACTATACAGCAGTATTGCTATTAGGACCTTTCCCGACAGGCATAATAGCAATAGCACTTAGACTTATATACTGCTTCACAGAGCTTTACAGCCCTCTCTAAGCAGTTTACAGAGTCAGCATAGTGCTCCCTACAATCTGGGTCCTCACTTTACCTACCTCAGAAGGATGGAAAGCTGAGTCAACCGTGAGCCGGTCAAGGTCGAACTGCTTGGCAGTCGGCAGAGTTAGCCTACAATGCTGATGGTCCCATTTATGCCTTATTCAATGAATTATGGTTAAAACAATCCATGGTTTATCAAAATGTGTGAACACATTGACAAAGTTTATATAGCAGGCTAAATTATATTGTTGCTTGCTTAGCTATTATGACTTGTAAGCCAAGTTAGCATAATATACAAAACTAGAAATTAGCACTTAAGTATCATTTCTGATAAAAATGTGAGTCTCATGATTTTGGACTTCGTATCATTTATGCATCGTAAAACAAAGCGGAGGGTTAGAAAAACTATAAAATGTAAATGATCGTAATACATTATAAATATAGGGGCTGGAGTTAAGTGCAAAGTGCAATTTACACTAGCATTTCCATTTATTTATTTATTTAAAAAACAGCATGGCACATTGCTATCTTTGTAGGCTATTTCCACTTTCCCCCAGTTCCTAATATTCTCTTCTTTCTCACATAAAAATATAGTTCTACTTCAGTGAAAGGAGTTTTTATCATATCTTTAATGAGATATGGACTCAACCCACAGGGTGCATTCACCTTGAAAGTCAGAGAAATGGAGACACAATCACAGACTAAATATCCTCAGTGCTTAAGCCAGCATTCAGTGGGTGTGCAGCATATTCTGCAGTTCTGAAAGGATGATTCTAAGGTTGTCTGTCAGCTCGAATCAAGTCGTCAGTCAGACTGACAATTTGTAATTAAAGTACTAGAAATAATAACCTTAAGGCATTTTGTTAAAGAACAGAAGATATTTTTATGTTATGAAGATCCAGGATTTTACCAAAAACCCTAGAGATGAACACCTGAGGTGATTAAAATTTTATTAGACTGTTTTATACCTTAAAAACTAGCAAAGACTATTTTTTCATGACAGTGTGAAAATCTCATCTACAGTAGTGTGGGTTCTACTAAAATACTATACAGTACAGATTTCATTTGAACATAAATAAATTCTCAAATAAAAGAAGTTTGGCCTTGGAATCTTTGGACTATAGGGCAGATAGCTGGTTATTTTCTCCTTTGATAGAATAATCTTCTCAAACATCTTTTTTATTTGTAAGTGACTGCATTAAACTGAGTTCAGCAAGAGAAAGTTAGCCGGTGCAGACCAATTAAATAGTTAAATGTGCCTCTCACCCTATGCCAGTATTTTTAGTCATGGTTTATCGATGAAGCCATGGTAGCCTAGATCACACAGATGAAGCAAACTACAGTTTACAACTACAATAAAATCTCACAATACAGGTTAGCCAAATGCAAACAAACTATGTTGTCTCTTACAACTCAATCAATGATTTTAGAACATACTCTAGTGCCCTTCCCCAACCTGACATCCTCCAACTGTGTCCGGAGTGCAATTCCCATAAATCTCAAGCACCAGGAAGGAAGTAAAGTGCACAGATTCTGATCACCCAAAGTATGGGGTGCTTGTAACATTCTTCTCATTTAAGAATGCTAGTAACAAACAGCCTTCCCAACTCTGTCCAGTTATCTCAATATATCAAGAAAGACTCCAGGGAACTTGTATTCTTTGTTGAACAGAGGCATGACATCCAACAGTGGTAAATTCAAAGGCAAGCACATGTAGGAAACGCACCCTACACTATTACTTCACTGGACTGCAAAAATGTTGCCAATATCTGGAGTCATATGCTTAGAGAGGGGGAAACAGGAAATACTGTAACTAGAATAAATTTACGGTTCAGGCACCCTCTATATTAAGATAAGAGTCAACCGGGTTCATCGGGGCTTTTGCTGCAGAGGGTCAATTTTTCTTTTTTTAAAATAAAGCAGGGCGTCTGATGAGGCACGCAGCAAAATACTCTTTTCATGGGGTGGGGAAGCGAAAATCTAACAGTAACTTAACCCCCCGGTTTTGTTTTGTTTTTTAAACAGGGCGGGTAAACTTGTGAAAGTCGCGCAAGTGGCCTGGCGCGTTCAAATGGGGATTTTCCTAAATCGGGCAAAGGGAGCAGGAGGAGGAGAGTGGCGGCGCTCCTTTTGCTGAGACTGATCCCGTTTAATAGAGCTGGCAAAAGGACGAGCCTTACCTGGCTAAGCTGGCGTTGGTCGCTCCGACGTCCTGTTTCTGGGCACCCGAGCTGGCGTGGCACAGAAATCTGCAGAGGGTTGTTTTGTTCTCTCTGGGAGAAGGCGGGTCTCCGAGCAGCGCCCACAGCCAGCCCGAAGAGGCTCGAAAGGGAGGGCCGGGTTGGGTTAGGGTTGACCCTTTTTTTTTTTTTTGCACTCAACACCACAAACGGGCTGATGTCATCACAAGGGCCTCCGGTGTTTTCCTGAAGCAATAATCGAAGCGGGCTGGCGAGCAACGAGGCGGGGCTTGCTGCCTCTTCAGAAACGGTTCCTCAGAACGCGCCTCTTTACCTAAAAGGACTTTCCAGCGGTAGCTGCGCTTGCCGGAGAAGCTGAAAAGGGGTGGGGAACCTGTAGCTTTCTTGAGTTGCTAAACTACAACTCTCTGTTGCTCTGGGTAGCGCAGTAACTAGGTAGGCTAGTCTAGTGAAGAGAAGGACCAGGGAAGACATGATAGCAGGCTTCCAATATTTGAGGGGCTGCTACAGAGAGGAAGGAGTCAAGCTATTTTCCAAAGCACCGGAAGGCCAGACAAGGCATAACGGATGGAAACTGATCAAGGAGAGATTCAACCTAGAAATAAGGAGAAATTTTCTGACTGGCCTGGCCTAATTTTTCCCTTTTTCCCTTTTAAAACACAAATTTTAATTTGTTTTTAATTTTATTGGGGTGTTTTTAAATCTGTCTTCGGCCAAATGGTTTAATTCGGTTTTATTCTGTTTTTAAATTTTGTACTTATGTGTTTTTATCTTGTGGCTGTTCACCGCCCTGAGTCCTTCAGGAGTAGGGCGGTATACAAATCAAATAAACTAAACTAAACTAAACAGTGAGAACAATCAACCCATGGAACAGAAGTTGCCTTCAGAAGTTGTGGGAGCTTCATCACTGGAGACTTTCAAGAGATTGGACTGCCATTTGTCAGAAATGGGGTAGTACGGTCTCCTGCTTGGGCGGGGTTGGACTAGATGACCTACAAGGTCCCTTCCAACTCAGTTAATCTGTTAAGCACCTCTTGCTGAAAACCCGTTAACATCTGGAAAGCCCCAAATCCCCCAACCCAGTTTTTAAAACAACACAGGGACCTTGGTGCTTTTGAAGACTGTTTTATGAACTTGGCAACTTTTAAGATGTTTGGACTTCAACTTCCAGAATTCTCCATCAGTTTTCATTAATGGGTTGTGGAAGTTGTTGGAACTGAAGTAGAAAATTTAGAGTGACTTTTAACAGGTGCTTCACAACCAAAGTGTAGGCATCTTCAGCAGTCATATTTCTATAATAAATACAAAATGAGGGATTGGAAATCTAGTTTATTTCATTGCATCTTTCTATATTTCATCATTTTAATTTTTTAGGTATCTCCTGTTGCTAAAAATATAGTGAAATGTTATCTTTATAACAGCTGTACACAGTGAATTACAACTTCATTTATGGATTTTAGACACCTTAATAATTGTGTTGCATTTACTACTTCTGTTTTTTTAAAGGAAGGATAAAGAATTGATTCACGTGTTTAAGATTTTATTAGTTGATAAAGTAACATTTTCCTCCCACAGAGTAACAGTTATAAAACACACAGTCATTCTAAGTTTGAATAACAGCCCAGGATACAGATGCCTCCTGCTGTTAAATTGCAATACTACACTCAGTTCTTGGACATTTAAGTACACAAAAAAGTCATTTTTTCTAAAATCGGAGACAGATGTACTGTATATTATAGAGGAAACATCCGGATCAGATTTTAAATCTAAAATCAGTTATTTTGAAGCAATTTCAAATTAAAATGACAATACACAGCCTTATTCTAACCAAGGAGTGGGGTTCCGTAGAATTAGAATAAACGAGTTATTGGCAGTGGTATGTTAATACAAAATAGCAGATGGCAAAATAAGTAAAATCCAGAGTACTGGCATTTTGACAGAGTAAGTAAGTAAGTGTTTTTCTTTTTAACACTGTTGAAAGTCTCCATTCCTCAAATGGTACTCAGCTTTAAACATTGCTTCCTGACAATGACTTCTAGTTACACTTCTGTATTTTCATGTGTGAGATTGCATATGGTGATGCTGAAAATATTTTAATATTCCTTGCTAGAAAGATCTGAATGCCTGATCTGTATTGATTTATGGTGAATTTATTATTAATTATAATCTAGAATTACAAGACAAACTTTCTTCCTGCTTCACATTTACAATAATTGTTGTAAAAAACAGGTGATCATAAAATACATTAAAGGATGTCCATTTTTAGTTAAAGATATAAAACGGCAATGAATAAAAATGCAGTCTGGTTCAATCATTTATCTAAATGTGCAAGGATTCAAAATGGGAAAAGATGGAGTAGACTAGGGGTGTCCAAACTTGGCAACTATAAGACCTGTGGACATGCTGGATGAGGAATTCTGGGAGTTGAAGTCCATGAGTCTTCAAGTTGTCAAAGTTGAATTTCCCTCAAGATCTTTCCAGCCTCCCTGAGACATGTCGCTTTTCATTCTTCAGCTTCTTTTTGGTTCGTGTTCTATAGAAGCTTTTCCCTTATCTTGGTCACCTCCTTTTTCCTTCTATTTAGAATGCAGTCAGGTGGGAGTGCATACTTGTGCTAGGGAAGATGCCAAGGCGTCCAGCCTTCCACTTTCAGACAGTCTACTTGAGCAGGAAGCTGCTGTTGAACCAGTGGCTGTTTCAGAGGTTGTAATGAGGGCTATGACTGACAATGAGCCCCAATGGCCAAGACTGTGTTTTTAATTGTTTTCCCCTCTACCAAGTGTGCGTGTGTTTCTTTTTCTACTGACACACAGTCCTGTATGTCTCCCCATGGCGATCTTTAAAACACTCAAGTTTTGGTATGGAGAGGTTTTCTTTTTGTGTTTTCTCTTGCAGATTTACCAGAGATGCTATCCATTTAAAATGAGGCTGAACAACAAAATGCTGAATAGACTAAGTGCTTGGGCAGAGATGGAGACAGCTGTAGAAATCACTACTGTAGCTGGAAGATTTTCAGCTGAGGATCCCTGAAGTGTGAATGAGTCTAGACCAGTGTTTCTCTACCATGGCAACTTGAAGATGTGTGGACTTCAACTCTCAGAAATGGTGGCCTGTGATTAGCTGGCAGAGAAACAAGCCAAGTGAGGTCTGCTGAAGAAACTGTTTTGGTCTTGAGTCAGATGAGAACTACAGAAGGTAGCCCAAATATACTTTAGGCTTTTCAATAGGAGGTTTTAAGGATATTTAATTTGAAGAGAGGGAGACCACAATATTATTGTAGGCAGGGGAGTGCATTTCTTTTTTATTTCTTTTTTTCTCCCTCATCCTTGAAAGCAAGGAAGTTTTTAAAAAAGCAGTTCGAACATTGCAAATTCAGCAAAGGCTTTAAGGATACTTTAGGAGTTTGCCTACTCTGTGGAATTCTGAAAGAAAAACTAAGAAAAAATAGTTTTAACAGAGGTGGCGTTAACATTTAAAAGAACATTTGAGGTTTCTATCTCCATGGAAACTGTATTATAGTGCAGCACTTAGGAATGAAAGCAAATGGGAGTAATTTATAGTAGCATACAGGAAGTAACAGATCAGAATGAATAGTGCTACAGTAGGAGAAGCCAAGTGCAGAAAATGTAAATAAATGCTCAGAAAGCCTGCCACTCAGGAAAAAAAACCACAAGCCATTTGCTAAAGCAAAGCATCAAACAGTTATTTTAAAAGAGTGCAGCAGTGCATGCCATGGATGACAAAACTGATGCCGAAAGGGAAACAGGGATAGCTATTAGCTGACCTGGAAATCTATACCATAGAAAGTAAAATGAAACCAGCAAAACAGCTCATAACAGAAGTGAATGGCAAAACCATATCAATGCAATTGGGTATTACAGTAGTTCTGCTGAAATTGGTTAAACACCATGTGAATTTAAGCAGCATTTCAGAGATGCTAAAATACAGAGATCTAATTTATAGTATACTGGATACTTGTATAGTAGCATAAAATATAATAATCAACAAAATATGTTAGATTTATGTCTGGAGATTCTCAGTCATCCAGGTCATGGTTGTCCCAAAGGTACTTTTTTCAAGAGGCAACTGGACTTTCTGGTTTTTCTTTGAAGACATTTCACTTCTCATCCAAGAAGCTTCTTCAGCTCTGACTGGATGGTGGGAAATGGAAGGATTTATACTCCTTGCAGACAGCTGGTCATTTGCATTCTTTTAGTGCAGGGGTGTCAAACTCGATTTCATTGAGGGCTGCATCAGGGTTGTGTTTGACCTGAGGGGGGCAGGTGGGCGTGGTCAGCTTGATGTCACTTGTGTTGGTACCTGTGGTGGTCCGAGCACTTTGCCAGCAAAAATGGAGCTCAGGAGGGCTGCACGTGGCCCTCCCGAGCTCCATTTTCACTGACAGAGGCACCGCAATCCGGCCCTTTGCTGTTTCCAGGGCAGCCCTATGGGCCAGATCTAAGTACCCCATGGGCCGGATCTAGCCCATGGGCCTTGAGTTTGACACCCCGGTTTTAGTGGGTCGTTAAGGACACCTGAAGGTTTATCTGTGTTATCAGGGTCTTCAAAGAAAAAGCAGTTGCCTCTTGAAACAGCACCTTTGGAACATGTTAGATTTATATGTTGTGAAAACAAATGATTCAGATGCTGAGGAAGGTGACACTGGATTAGAAGGCAGATAAGGAACTTTATCTATTAACAGATTATATTAAAAAGCACAAGCTTCTGTGAACTGAAGACTTCTGAATTTTTACCACCATAAATTAATATGGCTTTCCTATGATAGCATCACAGAAACCATTGATGGTAAATTGAAAAGGGTATTGGTTGATGTTGAATCTGTGTTCACAGATAGCGTTCCCACACACTAACATCCATATTTACATAAAAGATAAGTCAGTATTACATGAAAATGCTAGACCCAAGTTTTCACAAAGTATGTCCACCCTCCATAAACCATACGCAAAAAGATAGAGCCTGAGTTGGATTGGATGGAAGCCAGGGGTTTTCCCCCCTCCCAAGAAACTAATTAGATCCCAGGCGGCTTGGTTTTAAAAGAATGAAACTGCCAGCATGAATGGCAATTTTAAAGTTATCATTAATTTACTATTAAAGCCTGAGCAATAGCCCCTTGCCTAGAACCGAAGATATTTCTGCTAAGCCTAGCAAAGGGTTATACACAAATGGAAATGGAGGAAGATTTTAAGGTGTTACCATATTCACAGAAAATTGCATTATTAAAACAGCAGCTGCTTCAATATAGTTTTGGCATTATTTCCTTGGTGCTTCCAACTCAAAGTAGAACTCAACACATTGTACTGTCATGCATATGTCTGTATAGGTAAATATTCTTAAAAATGGAGATTAGATGGAGATACCTTTGGCATGTATTACCTCATAGATTCTGAGAATTTTCCTATTGTAGCTGAAATTATTAAAGAAAAAACAGGAGAGATCAAACACTTCCCAGAATGACTGAAGTACAGTTTTATTAGGACCATGATAAAATTACCCCAGGCAAAGGTAGTTCTTTGTGGGTTATTGTACTATCCAACATGAATACTTGAACACTAGACATTGGACATCTCATATAAATAAATATTAAGTCTCTAGCATTATATTTTTGTTTGATTGGTGGGAATTTTCTGTGTCAGTTGACATGTTCAAAGGATGACACAAATATCCATCCCACTTCTGGTTCATAGCTGAAATGACTTGTTTTGCCCTGATGATGAATTAATAAATATCCAACAGGATGAGTTATTAAAAGCACAATATTTTTAATTGTAGTGGATACATATTCAAAATGGCCACTGAATTAAAAGCTTGCATACTTGTTATGTGCATACCATAATGCACACAACAACAAATAAAAGGCCAGCAATGTTGTTCTTAGACCCTACCTTATATAACAGCTTAATTTTAGAATAGTATTCAAAAAAGTTGAACAATCGCCTCATGCAGAAAAACTAATTTCTCCATTGGACAAAGTATTAGCAAGAGGAATGTTAGTGACAATCAGAAAATTCAAAGAAAGAACTGCACAGTTTATAGGAGAAAGACTGCTCCAGATAACATTTGGATACAACATAATAGCTGAAAAAAAACAAACTTATACAAAGAAAAGTAACACTTTCAATTCTAATTTCTGAGTTACCTGCCTGCCCTAAAGTAGAGAAACACATAGTTGTTGCTCCACAGTGGTCAGTATGCATAAAAGCCATATCAATGCCTATATTTGTAAATATAATAGGGAGCAGTATAGCATACTTGCCTCCTCTGTCTTGTAGGAATTTTCTAACATAATTATAAAATTAATGTTTTCTATAAATGATAGCAGGTAATTCAATGGTAGACACTTTTTAGATCAATTATTTTATTCTGACATAAAGCCTGAAATGCTAAGAGCTACATCAACCACAAGATGGTGCTAATTTATTTAAAAGAATTTAAATAAACATGTTAATTAACCTGAAAATGACACAATTGACACACACATTCTCATTCTTTTAACTTTCCAGAATAGCAAGTTTGTCTAAATTATTGATGAAACTTTATGGTGAGGCTTATAGTTAGTAAAGCATCATCATTTTACAAGAACATCTAAAGTGCTAAAGCGACTTACCGTGTTTCTTCAAAAAGAAGGCCAGGTCTTATTTTCTTTTGACCCCTGAAAAAACGGCTAGACCTTCTTTTTGGAGGGTTCTAATTATTGACTCACCTCATGGCGGTGGCACCGACAGCCCTACCTAGCAGGAGCCCACTGTTGGCCCACTTCTTCAGCAGCCGCTTGCCGCCACTCACATGCATCACCCTGGCCTCCGTTTTGCCTTTAGATGCCTGCAGGAAGGCATCTGCAGCTGATAATAGAACTCCCGATCCGGGGTGGGTGGGGTCTTAATTAGGGCTAATTTTGTGGGGGGGGGCTTAATTTGATCGCATGCACTCAAAAATGTGATAGGGCTTCTTTTCAAGGTGGGTTGACTTTTTGGAGAAACATGGTAGGTTCACAAGCTAAGCTAAAAGTAAGAAAGAGAGCTGTGAGAATTATGTCAACTTTAAAAGAAGGTAGTCTTTCCAAGCAAAGATAGCAACAGGACTAGATCAGAGCTTCTCAAATCATATTTTTCTCTGGTTTTCTCTCTAAAGAGGAGCTTTAGATTACTTTATATATGACTCACATATTATCAAGAGGAAGATTTTGGCAAGTTGGAAAAATAGATAGAAACCAGAAAGTTTAATTTCAACAGGAAAAATGCAACTCTACATTTGGGCAGAAAAAACAAAATCAAAATATAGGGAAGACTATACTGGGTAACAGTACATGTGAAAAGGATTCAGGTAAATTTGGTGCCATAATATAAATAACACAACTATAGTGTAAACATCAAGAAAAGCACTTATTTCTCTCTATTCTAGATTGGTCAAATTTTCTGAGCAAGACATTTGACATGGCACATGTCCAATAGGGAATAACCAAGATGATAAATAGTTTGGAAGGAAAATCATGAGAAAAAGTTGGAGATACTTGTTAGTTATAATTATCTTCAAGTATCTGATGATGTGGCAGATATATTCTGATGGGGGTGGGGGCAAGAAACAAGGTATTTAAACTATCAGAAAATAGATTTTGATTGGACATCAGAAAAATTTCCTAATCAAGAGTTCGTAGTCACTAGACAGTGGTGGGTTTCCCCTGGTTCGGTCTGGTTCTTGCGAACTGGTAGTAAAACCGGGGGAGGCTCCGCCCACCCACCTGGATGTCATCATAGACGATCTGTGCATGCACAGAAGCTCGGTGCGTGCGCACTCGATCCCGTTGCAAACCGATAGTAAAGGTAAGTAGAAGTGACACCCGTCACTAGACCAGGGATGTCAAACTGGCAACCCATGGCCAGATGCATCACGCACAGGCCATCCCCATCCCGGCTCCACAAAGCAAAAAACATCATGATACGTCATGTGACATGATCAAGTTTGACACCTGTGCACTAGACCATTTTGGAAGATAACAGATTCTTCTTCACTGGAATGTCTTAACAGAGGCTGGATGCCCAGTTATATCTTTTGAGATGGACAGCCATATAAATTAATTGAATGAATTAATGAATGAATCTGTTGGAAATGTAATAGCAGATCCCTTCATTGATATTGAACTAGGTGATCTTTCTTCTTATTCTTCCATTCTATATAGTCCTTTATAATCCATGTTCATTTTAAATACTGCATGGTATTTGAGCTATACTATTCTGAATAAATAACATGTAACTTGGCTAATTCTCTGTGTGTTCTAAGTCAGTGGAAAAGGCCCATCAATTCAGACCTTCCTTGTCTCCATTTAATTCTGTTAATTTATAGGGGCTCAATCTTGAGACTCCAAGGCTGCATCTACCTCTGAAAACTTTATATATGACTCCCAGAGATGTTCAAAAGCTGTCAGCAAATTGTGTATTTCTATCTAAAACAAAGAGAAATTATTACTACAGAATTGGGAAGCAATTGTATTAACTATACTTAAATTTAATCCAGTTGAAATGTAATTTACATCTGGATTCACTACTACTATTCTGAATGTGGTACCAGGGTTATTAAGAGGTCAGGTGTGGCTAAACCTAGATCAAGTTATATATTTGTGTGTTTATTAGAAATCATCCTATCTTGAGTATTCAATCTAAGCCTTAAAGTAGCGTTTCTTAAAGTGTGATCCAAGGACCCCAGAGGTCCCCCCAATACCCTCTCAGGAGTCAAATCAAATTTGCCAGATATTAAGTACATTTGCAAAAATTTAAATCAATGTCACTCTTCTCATTATTATTTTTATTCTATTATTTTATTAAAATGTGTATTTTTAAATGACCAATGTATTCCTGTTAATATCAAATGGGCTTAATATACTTATTTTATATGATTCAATAAGTACACACACCACAAATATATAAATTTTAATTTTTAATATGGTAAATATTAGTGGTCATAATGCATACAACGCTCTTTCGGAGTTCTGCATAGCTTTTAAAAGTGGGAAGGGTGCTGAGAGCAAAACGTTTAAGAAACACTGCCTTAAGGTAGGCAAAAAGTGCTTACCTGCTGCTGGGGAAAATGATCAAACGCTCTTATTGAAAGTGGTAATAAATCACAATAACTTGTTTCTGGCGTCGGCAGCACGACTGGGTTATAACACGTCTCCCTTAATTCCGACAGCCTAGGAATCTGCGCTCCAGGGAGACAAGACATCCTTGGAAGACTAATCTTCCACCCTGGGACACCCACTCAATGAAGCCCCTTGGAACTACTTTTCCCATGATCCTTTAAGCTGAACTCTGCGCTCGCGCCACAGTAACTCCGGGGAGGGGGAGGGGGAGTTGGGAAGATGGCGGCCGGGCCGTCTCGCTCTCCCACGGGCTGGGGGCGGTCAGCGCTCTCCTAGCACTTAGACCGACGGGGAGGCTCGGCTGTCATTGCCGCCATCGCCACCATGTCGGAGCCTGGCCACCTGGGGATCAAGCGGGCCGAATCGGCGAGGCTGCGTCGGGCGGAGCAGCTGAAGCGCTGGAAAGGCTCCTTGACCGAACTGGAGCCGGTGACTCCCACCCGGAGCCGGCACCGCGGTGGGGGCCGTGTGCGCTTCGAGGACGGCGCCGTCTTTCTGGCCGCCTGCTCCAGCGGGGACACCGAGGAGGTGAAGCGCCTGCTGGCCCGCGGAGCCCGCCTTAACACGGCCAACGTAGATGGGCTGACAGCGCTACATCAGGTACTCCCCAGGGCGGAGCACCTGCACCCAACACCTCGGCGCCCCAAATCTGCCGGGGATGGAGAGGGGCGAGAGCGCAGCTGTTACGCGAGTGGTCGCTTCTCGCCCTTCTTCGCCATCCCGGAATCTCTGGGGATTTATCCGTCCAGAGCGATGGATGAGAGCGCTGCCCAGTCATTTGCTTGTGCTCGGGATGCCCTTCCGACGGGTTGCAAGCAAGTCCTCTATTGCTGGGGCTTAGCTATTGTCCACAGCAATAGAATTGTGAATAGAGAATTGTGGTGGGTGGGAGTGTGTTTGTGGGGATTGTTGTGTGTGTTGGACCTGGTCTTTGGGTGTTAAGTGAATTTCGTTGTATGGCTATACTGTGTATATACGTACAATGACAATAAAGTAATTTATTTATTGGAGAGCCTGGGCTGGGGTGGCTGTTGGGTCATAGGCTGTAGATTAGAGCTTGAGATTGTGGAGGATGGTTTCTCAGATAAGTGGAGAGGGTTAGTTCAGTGAATGAACCTGTTGTTTTTCTTTCCATTTGCCTTTCCCCTCCCTCCCCTCTCTAGGACTCCTTTCTGTAGGTCCTGGAATTGATCATTCACCAATAGACTTAATACTGTTGTACTGATTCCTTCCTTGGGAACATTGGTGGGACTCTCCATAGTGACCAGATTGCTCCTCTGCCCATCTAGTGTTTCCTTTTTTTCATAGATGACATGAAAAAGTCATTTACGTGAATTGGACAGCCCAGCTCAGACTTATGCCTCTGAACAGTTCGACTCAATAGTTGCATAGTAATAGTAACTAAATACTATTAGTTGCATAGTAATGGCAATGGAGCAGTTGTTAGACATCAATTCTTTTTTTGTTCATTTTTGTTTGCTATATTTTACTTGAACTTAATATTAAAAAAAAACCTTTGCCATATAAACAAAGGTACTCTTCCTGTGGCTATGTTGGATGAATTAAGCCCTATAAAATGACCCAAACAGTTCCTTGTTTGTCAGTTATTTCTTTTACTAGGGTTACTGTGGTTTTCTTATGTAGAAATCATTTGCTACCCAAATAAATATTCTTATTCTCACTGAAACACACACTGCATGTGTTTTTTAAAATTACTAATACACATTTTATATTCTGTACTCTTGAGTGGGGGAAGATAAGACCATACAGATATTTTTGATTAATCTAACATTTTTGTGTCTCTGCTTTCATCATCAGAAGAATGAAAAATAGAAGGAAGAGATTTTTCTTTTTTGGTTTTGTTTGTTTAGAAATGAGCAAGATCAGGTTAGTTTGGTAAGTGTGGTCTAACTTTCAGGATAACATGCTTTAAATGGATAATTTTTGATATCAAACTCTCCTGATCTGTGTTTACTACCAATAGAAAATATTATTTTTGATGAAATAGTCCTCAGTAAAAAAAAATATCTGTCATAATATACAATATATAGAATATTTTCCCCTTGTTGCTTCTTCCTTAATAGAACTCTTGGAGTTCTAAAGCAAAACATTAATTTGAAGTTAATATTGCAGAATATGAAAATCCATAAACGATAGTTATCAATGATTTCAAATAATTAACTTGTAGTTAAAATAATAAAATACTTTAAAATTACAGGCTGTTTGGGATTCATTTTTTATTTTTGTGTTAAAAAAGGGTCAGAATTATGATCTGTCTATTGCTTTAATGTGTCCTGTACTGGACTTGCTGTGATACTTGTGACTTTCAAAATCTTTTCCCTTGGCAACCTTTAAAGAGACCACAAGGTGCCAAGGCCTAAGATAAGCAACATTGAATTCTATTAATAGAATTCCTAATGTGCAATGAGTACCAGAAGCATCCTCAAAAGTCTGCTCCCTAAATGAGGCTATCATTAGAATAATTTCATTGTCTTTTATTTGGACTCGTGTTGTGTTACTTTTTCTAATGCAACAATGAAGATATTCAACACTAGGAAATACCTTACAAGCTTGCATGTTTTGTCATTTAACTATTATTATGTGAGGATACAAGTTGCCTAAGTAAGATTTCAATAATATGAACCTATATAGTATGCAAAATATTTCATGGGTATACATTTTTGGATAATTTTAGATATGGGGATAGGCAAGGAATTATGCCCTGACCAATGGAAATCTTACCATGTTTTTAGTTTTTTTAATGACACACTTTTCAAATATTCACAGACAAAGGCTTTTAAGAAGACAGAGTTGGTCATAATTGTAGATTTGAAGCAATTTTAATATATCTAATAAGCCCTCATTTGATGGTGCAGCTTTCGTCATACATTCTCAGATTTGTTGAGGGTTCTGGTAAGATTTTGAGGGTTTTGTTGTTGAGGGCTTTGTATGAGTCTTCATTCTGATAATATTTAGATAATCCTTCAATATGCTAGCTGCGACCTCCACAAGAATTAAACACTAAAAAGTAACCATAGTCTTCCATACTCCTGAGAAAAGTGACTTGTTTTACTGCTTGATATTCCATCTTCAAAAGAGGATATGGTATGTAAACGGTATCCATGATACTGCATGTAGAAGAATAGCATCTTGCCAGTAAAACAATTTATTTTAGAGAGTTCTGGCTATGACTCCTAGATGACCATTTGGCAGATATAATAAGTATTGTGTGAAATCAGGGACAGTGATTGATGACATAATGGCATTCATCCTTCGGCTTGGTTTTCTTCGGCATGATCCCACTGAGTTAGGCGTAAAGCCTGTGCAATCTTGAGCTTACCGGAAATCATTCCATTCTATTTAAGCGAGAGAGCTCTGCATTATTTGTTGCTTTCTACTAAAGTTAGTAATAACAAATGTGTTTTTAGGAGTGGCAATGAGTGACTTTATGGTTGAACCACCTCTTAAGAGTCAGAATAAAAGTTTGCCACATCATCCTCATCTTTGTTCTAGTCATTCTGACACTAATGGCCTTGGTGACAGGCCAAGTACAAAATCTTAAGATTTGCTGTTAGTTGCTCTGTCTTTAATATACTTGACAGGTCCGTGCCTCAGCTGCTGTGCTATTGAAGCTAGGTTTAGAGATCACTATCATTTGGTGTGATAGTGTTGAACATTATGAGTGTTGAAAATTAATGTATGTTGTGTTATTATGACTAGTTTCCTTTTCTGTCTGTTTTGTTCACAAATTTTGATCACCTACTTTTTACATTACAATCAAATGTAAATTATTCAGGCCATTTTTGAATGGTTTGTGAAAGAACAAATAGTGTATTTGTTAAAATCTTATTTGAATCTAAAGTCCAAATAACACTGTCTCATGTATGTCATATGTCTGCCTTCTAATAGCCTTTTAGTGTGTTCCCAGTATCTGAGATATGGATTTCTGCAAGGGTGGAGGGTGGAATCTGCGTTTTAGAATGCTCTTCCTAGATTCATCCAGCTGAAGATAATATTTTAAGTATCATTTCAACATCAGGCAAAGTCCCTGTTTTCCCAGGGTTTTTTTTAGTTTTCTGCACATTCTTAATTCTGCTTCTTGGAGAATTCCAGGTTTTTGTTTTACTTGCTGCCCTATGAATCTGTTAAAGACTGCGAATATCTAAAATAATAAATAACATTTGCAGAAATACGATTTTTGATGAAATTAGAATAACTTCATTTTCAATTAGAAAATGTTGACAATGGAATACAGTTTCATATAGTTTTATAAAAGTCCATAGCTTTCCAATATAATTTGCTGTTATAAGGGATATTCATTCCAGTTCTTTTTTTTTTTTGGCTCTCTTTGTTTCAGTCTTTCTGTGAACATTTGCAAAAGGAATAATGGATCAATTGTAGATTTCCTGCTGGAAAAATAGCAGAATAGTACCCAACCCCCTTTTTACATTTATCCTATAATTCCAGTTTTGCACACTATACTGGATAGTCCTTCAGACCACAGGAACAGATTTTTGCAGGGATTGACTGTAGGAAGAAGGAGAAATTGAAGAAAACTCTTCACTTTTCTGTTTTCATGCCACAGATCTAACCCATTGGTTTAAATCTGCATCTTTTCTTAGGAAATAAATTACTTAATTATTATTAAAATTCAAATTGGCCACGATAATATGCATGGGTATGTGTGTGTATAAATATGTGTAGATATATAACATGATAGTCCACAATAATAATTTTTATTATGATATATTTTAATATTGTTCTACCTTACAGGGTACTTGTAAGAACTATATGTAAAACCCTTTGACTGAAGCATGTTAAATATACCTCAGGCTTTCTTAAGTGTACAGGTTATTTTAATTTCTAGTATTAAAAGTTTTTAAAAGTTTTTCTGCAATATAATAAGAAACCTTCAGAGAATGGCCAGTAGAGGGGAAAATGTCCTCATAAGTGATTAACAAGCAATCCTGTATTTGAAACCTGCCTAGGAATAATTTTTGTTTAATATAATGAATAAAATAATTAAATATTTTATTCATTTTTATCAGGCTTTTGAAGAAAATGAAATTTGTTATTTTTCCTCTTATAAATGACGGTATGTGATTGCGTCTGCATTGCTATTGTTTAGACTGTTGGACTTTGCTTAATAATTGCCTTGTTTAGCAACTGTTCAAATTATGGCAGCTGAAAAATTAACTTTATGATATTTGCATCCATTGCGATGTTTCTCCAATCACATGATCACATAAATAGCCATTTATGACTGTTGCAGCATCTCGCAATCATTTGATCACCATTTGCCCACTTTACAATTGGCTCCCAACAAGCAGAGTCAACGGGGAACCCATCTGCATAAGGACCTCTTTAATAGGATGTCATTTGAAACATTCTGAGCATGAAAGGAAATTTGTAAGAGGTGATATCCTGGGTATAATATTTTTCCTCACTTGTAAATGGCTAAAATTTCAATAACTATAAGATAGCAGTTGTTTATTAAATCACTGTTTAAATGCAGTAATACAACTTTGCTGTCTTCATATATGGGCAACCTCTACGTTCTGTTAGTTTAGCATTAATCATCAGAAGTCTTCTGAATGATCATGTATTACTCTTCTATGTGTCAGTGTCCTTTCAGGACTAGCTAAACTTGGGTGATGGATATTCTAAACTTCTGATCTGACACAACAACTGCTCACCATCCATTTCCGGACCACATGAAAAACAGGCTTCTATTTATAACTTGTTCACTTTAGTCTTCCAAGCAGCTACTGTTGTTTCTTTGAAGTGCCTTTGAACTTTAATTTGACCTATAAAGATCTCATAAATTACTTATTAAAATCTAAAATCTGCCTGTAAAAACAGTTGCTCTAAGAGTAATATGATTAAGTAAAGAGAAATGTAACCTTTATGTATTTGGAATAGTTCTAGATGTCAATAATGTGATGTAACTTGTCACTCACAATTTGATGGGTTTTTTTTTTTTTTGAATGGGCCAGTTATTTGAGTGGGTATTTTTCCTCATGGTCCTTCTTATGCAGGTCAGACTTCTAGTTGTTCATTTTATGGAGTCATTGTGGGGGATGGGAGGAGGATTAGCATAGAAGAATCTAAAAATGTCAAGTGTGGAAATAATAATTGGGATCAGTCTCTGGCTATAGATGATGTCCAGAGGATTATGTGTGCAAAATAAATGTCAATCTTGCTGAAATATTCAATAGAACCTATTAGTTCCCATACTCTATTGTAGCTAAACTGACAATATATACCTGACAATAATGCATGCTGGCTTGAGAGTAACGCTGTCATAGCTATACAAAAGAACTTTATCTGAATGAGAAGGTATCAACCAATAGATCTTCATAGGTTTTCTCTCTTTCTCTCTTTCATTTGTTCACTTAGTGATCATTTTGCTTAATGACCTGGTTGTTGGATCAGGACTTCATCTGAGTTAGAGTGGAACTCAGTCACTAAACCAGGAATGGGTGTACTGAATCCTATATAAAGACTATTCCTCCAGAAATATGAATTGTCCTTTCTCTTTCAACTTTTTGGAACCACTGGCAATTTTAACAGACTCTGGTTAATGATTTTTTTTGTTGCTTGCATTTCATTCCTGATTATTATATAATAATATTGATTACAGGAAATCCTCATCATGATCACAATTGAGATTAGAAATCTGATCCAGAAGTCTTTGTTCCTTTATGTTGAGGCATCCATGTGAACGGACCCTGTTTTTCAACATTTTTTTGTGGTCATCAATAAGTGAATCACCATGGGTATTTTGCGAATAGCATAGTTGTTAAGTGAACCCACTTTTTTAATGGGTGCTTTTTGCCAGCAACTGGCAAAAATGCTGGAAACTGGTAAAAAAGAAAATACAAATACAAAATACAAAAAAGAAAATACAAATACAAAATACATGACCTCAGGACGCTGCATTGGAGTACTCATCTCAAATGATCTAAGTGCCAGAGCTCACTGTAACAGCATTGCCAAAAAGGCATTAAGAGTTGTTAACTTAATCTTATGAAGCTTCTTCTCCGGTAATATTGTACTGCAAACTAGGGTATACAAAACCTTTGCTAGACCAATTCTTGCATACAGGTCATCTGCCTGGAACCCGCACTGTATATTGAACATTAATACAATTGAGCGAGTCCAGAGGTATTTCACAAGAAGAGTACTCCACTCCTCCGCTCACAACAGAATACCTTATGTCACCAGGCTTGAAATTTTGGGATTAGACAATTTAGAACACCGCCACCTTCGGTCTGACCTAAGCGTAGTACACAACATTATCTGCTACAACATCCTACTTCAGCTTCAACCGTAATAATACATGAGCACACAATAGATACAAACTTAAGGTAAACCGCTCCAAACTCGATTGCAGAAAATATGACTTGAGCAACAGAGTGGTCAATCCCTGGAATGCACTACCTGACTCTGTGGTTACTTCCCCAAACCCCCATAACTTTAACATTAGACTGTTAATCTCACCCCATTCCTAAGAGGTCTGTAAGGGGCATACATAAGCGCACCAATGTGCCTACCATCCCTGTCCTACTGTCTCCATTTAGACCTCCATGTATTTCGCTGTGCTATCAATGTAATGATTTTTAAATTGGGTATTTAACATTTTTGGGGTTTTAAATTTGAGCCGAAATTATTTAATAATTTTAATTATTTTTAACTGATGTCTGTCTTTGTGCTTTTAATAGGCTGTACACCGCCCTGAGTCCTTTGGGAAAAGGGCGGTATAGAAATAAAATTATTTATTTATTATTTATTTATTTGTATCCTTATCCTATTCATAATCATGTTTATACTTATATTTGTAATCTTATACGTGTTTGACAAATAAATAAAATAAATAAAATCTGGTCATAAAGGTGAGCCAGTTGCCAACTTCTGAAATGTAGTCACTTGACTGCAGGGTATGTATAATTATGATATTTTATGATGGCCAGAAATACTTTATGGCTTGTAAATCACAGTTCCAAGCCATTGTAACTTTTAAAGATCATAAAACAATGAATCATAAATCAAGGACTACTTGTATGCTTATGATTATCTATCTATTAGTTTTTGTTTATCTTGGCTTGCAAAGGGGGAACTGTATATTGCTAAGAATCTATTCTGATTGGAACAGCATTTAAGCCCTGAAAAATTTCCTGCAATTACTTAAGAACGCTCCTCTTGCTTCATGAGTAACAAGGCTGTATAGAAAATAATACAAGAAAGAATGTTTTGAGCCTGGAAAACAATGCTGTAAGTTTGGCCCTAGTTTCCTCCAAATAAATAAGACAGAAAAGATTCCTCTGTATTTTGGGGTACTTTTAAGAGGCAAAATTGAAATTTTAAGGCTTCCGGGTCCTTAAGGCAATAGCTTCACTATTTAAAATTTCTGAAATCCTCTTCCTAAATAGGCCCTTAGTTCATTCCTTTTGGAATTCATTTCTGTACATGCTCAACAAAACTGCAAAGGTCCCTGGACTGTGGGAAGTAGTACATACCTGTTTTAGAGGAAGAAACTGCTAGAATTATATCACAGGGAAATGAATATCAAGTCAAACCGAATCTGGAAGGATTTCACAACACTATAATAGTAGTGGCAAAGATTTTGGGCATGCTTGAGCTAGAATTACTCGAAAACATCATTGTATGGTTCCTTGATTGAATAGAAACTGTGCTTTAGATTCTTGTTTTTGAATTGAATTTAGCCTGATTAAATATTACAGAAGCCAAATTTTCAAGGGACAAACAGGTGCTGTTGCTTCAATCTGCCGGTTGATTGATTTAATGCTGCTGTTTGTACTGCCACCTAATTCTGAGCTTTATTTCTGATATAGATTAAATACATCTAAACTACAAATTTATATTTTTCTGAAAGCAGGACAAGGCGGTCTTTGAAATGGGAGGATGCCTTGTGTTCTTTGAGAGTGAGGATTCTCCATAAACCTCACTGAAAAGTAAGGATCTGAAGAAAAAATATGCCAGTGATTTCTACAGATTTTTCTAGAGTCCTTATTTGCAGTATGGCAGAATTGATAGCAGCAGCTTCTCCCCCTCTCTAAATGTCCAATTCATCATATTATCAATTTATAAGTGAGTTTTTTACAGTTGCATTAGTCAGCATGCAAACATGGCAATGTATAGAACAATGTATTGAGTTGAAAATTTGCAAGAAAAAAAGCACAGAAAAAAGAGTTTACTGAGGAGAGGAGAGCAAAACAGCCATATTTTGAATATAACTGTGCTTTGATTTACACACACTGCAAAATCCAAACAAATGCACCAGTTTATTTTCCCATTACCATTTTAAAAAAAGAAAAAAAACCCCTCATACAAAATGGAAGTCCATAATATTAAGCCAGATTGTATTATATCCAATCACTGTCATTTTGCCTGCTTTGTCACCTGTTCTTTCTTTTGGATTTCTTATCTGTAATAATTCCCAAATCATTCCTACTTACTTAGTCTCGCTTTCCTTTTTAAAGATGTAATAATACAATTATTTTAATGTAAATCACTAGTGAACTTAGAACTGACTTTCAAGTAAAATTGACAGTTACTCGGTCATGCTTTGCTGACTCATACATACTCAGTGCATTTGTAACATCTCAATTATGACAAATTTACAATCCCAAAAAAAGTTGCCCTTTTTTTGGACAAGAATTTAATAAAATTAGACACAATTTTCTTAGGAAAAAGCACAAAATCACCCCTTTAAAGTACATGGTTAACTAATTTCCCATTAGTTTTGTTTGTTTGATTTATTGATTTGGAGGGTAGGGAATGAGAAATAGTAAAGAAACACAATGTTATGTTATAAAATATACAATGCAAAATATAATAGTACAATATCAAAAGCAAAATAAATTCAGTGTACAATTAAAAACAAATTATTCTTCGTGAAAGCTAGTTCCATAAATTAAAATGTAAGTAGCCAAATAAACTCAATTGTAATATCTATTCAAATTAATCTACATGAGTGTCATTTTAGCATTTTAGTGTACCAGTGCACTATAATGTGCACTATATATATTTCATCATCGGTTAAGATGGGGCAACAATGTATTGGCTTGCAAGCCAATCTCTACATTAGAGATGGTAATTCATATAGAGATTGTGCTGGGTAAACAGAGCATTGGTTGTGTGTGCACTCAAAATGGGCCAAAACTGATCGATACTGAGTTTATCGTAAGCAGAACAAATTACAAATTGCATGAATAAGACAAAGCTGGTAACCTAGTCACACTTTCTATAGTTTTCTAAAAAGCGTTATGTGATAGCATTAGTTGACCAAAACTACTACGGGTAGCAGCTTTCAGTGTTTCTCAGGTCATCTGGATTATTGTGACTTGGAATATAAAAGGGATAAATATTAAAAAGCATGAATCAGAGAAAGGAAAAAAAAAAGAAAGATATACCTGTAAAAGTAAGCAAAAAGGGAAAGATGTATAAAGTAAAGGTGAATAAAAAGGCTAACATTTATGTAAGAAAGTACCGTATGTATTGCATAGGTTAAAGACCAAGATTAAAAAAATAAATAAAATGATTTCTGTGATGCATTCAAAACAAGAGATGTGGACAATAGTAGAAAAGAGAAAAAAGGAAAACTATTTTTACAGGGTGAGGAAAGAAAAATAATTTTACTTTAAGTCTTTACATCTCTATTCATCCCAGTATAGCTTTTCTTATATCATAAAAATAGTGAAACAAATAGGCCCATCTACATAATAGCTAGCAGCTGATATGGGGGAGGTGGGGCTTGTTGGCTGCCTACAGCTTGCAAGCCACAGTTTTTGTTCTACTGTCTTAGGGCTTGCTATACAAAAAGAATTTCAGCTTTTAGGCTTTGCTTTGCCCCTCAAACCACCACAGCAAGGGATTTAAACTGCAGTTAAATAAGTGATTCTGTAGGTTTTGCTCATGTATCAGTAAGAAAACAATTACTTCTGGTATTCTTGTGTTCTGTATTTTATTTGTTATGGGTTTTGAATTTTAGCCAGTGGCTAAGAAATATCCTGAGAATATAGGAGGTAGCATTCTGCAACTGATCAGATCATTTCACCAACAGCCCATATGAGTCATATTGTATTTTTATTTTATGTGTCCTGGACATGTGAGCTCACCATTGCATTCTGGATTCTTATTAGTACAGGGGTCTGCAACCTTAAACACTCAAAGAGCCATTTGGAACTGTTTCCCACAGAAAAGAAAACACCAGGAGCCACAAAATCCCTCCCGTGCCTGACTATTTCTTGAGTGGCCACAAAACTAGCATAGGTAGTTGAATCAAACGTTCTGTTTTCTTCTGAAATTTTTCTTTCCTTCGATTTATCCATGGTTGGCCTACCGGGGGTTGAAAAGCTCAATAAATCGTGTGCTGGCGGGTGTTGTACATTGGCGGTTGTGACACGTATTTTGAGTGACAGGGAGCTGCAGCAGAGGGGTGAAAGAGCCACATGTGGCTCCAGGGGCGCAGGTTGCTGACCCCTGTATTAGTAGAATAACTTGTAAATTTATTTTCCATATTGATTATTTGCATACTAGTTATTTTTATACTGCAGTTTACACTTAGTAGTTATTTTTATACAGTTGCATATAATTTTATTTCCAGACAAATGTGCAGCACAAACCTGATATTTCCTTAATATTGTAGCATGGTTGCAGAATGTCCCAATTCTGTGCCTTGGTAGACATAGTTATTTACAGCATGTAGGTAGCATTGTCAAGTATTTTTTTTATTATATCTCTGGTTTTAATAATTTGTCTGTTTAGTGGGAAGCCAATATATTATACTTGTAAAAACATTTTTTATTTAATATCTATATCAGTTCTATTTTAGTATTCAGTGCACAAAATATACCTGACCTTTCTCAAAGTTTGCACATGCTGTTTTCTTAAAGTTGTTTAGTTTCTTTGAACATTTGATGTTTGGGACCTACTTGGGAAGACAAATGCTTTGTATTAGTGTAGACCTCTGATAATGATAAAATAGATTTATCTTTAGATTTGCCTTTGATTCAGTGTTGATCCTGGGTAACTGCCGGGATAGATTTTGGAAGTGGTTTGCCATTGCTTCCTTCCTAAGGCTGAGTTACTGGTCCAAGCTGGCTTTGTGCCTAAGGTGAAACTAGAATTCACAGTCTTGGGCCAGTCATTCTATCTCTACCACAGTAAGGAGGCAATGGCAAACCACTTCAAACTTTTTGCCAAGAAAACTTCAGACACCTCTCCACAAAGTTGCCAGGAATAAAAAAAATCCCCCCAAACCTGACTCAAAGACAAAAACAAACAAACCAAAACCCTACTATTTTATTTTCTCTAAGTTAAGTAATGATTCCTTTTTTCTAATTGGCTCTTAACTTAAGCATTTTGCAGAAATCTTACTTGCTTTAGTTCTCCCATATATCATTTCATTGAATGTCCTGACACGATCTCTTTCATTGAAGCTTTCCTGGAATAACATGTTCCAACTTTTAATCTGCTTCTTGGATTTGATGCCATTCCTAAAATGAATTTCAAAAGGTCATTTTGCGGGGAGTTGACTCCCGGTTTGTTTGCATAGTGAAAGGAGAACCAGGCTGTATGAAGACATCAGTGGTTGCTGAAAGAAAGGCAGTCTCAATATGGGAGTGAAGCCCCTGCTATCATTTACAGCTGTTAAAACTGAAAGTGATATTTGCTCATTTTAATCTTTCTCTTTCTCTCTCTTTTCATTCCCACTTCCCTTCTTATTCCAAAGGCCTGTATAGATGAAAACCTGGACATGGTAAAATTTCTGGTAGAATATGGAGCCAATGTAAATCAGCAAGATAACGAGGGGTGGACCCCACTTCATGCAGTTGCATCTTGTGGCTATCTGAACATAGCAGAGTGAGTGAGTTTCAGTGTGACCTGCATACTAGAAAGAGTATTTGATTTATTTCAGTTTCAGATATTGTGAGAGGGGCAATAATTTTAAATGAATTGCCAAGCAGGTACCCATGAGGCTAAAATATAGGTATGTTTCTGTTTGCATGGATTTGTTTTACAAAGTATGAGCCGAAAGTAACAAAAATTGTCAGCAGTCCTCTAAATCTTCAATGTAAATGATGGAATGCTCAAAATAAGTAGAAAGATGAGATACAGACCAAATGAATAACAAGATCAAATGAATAAAAACAATAAACCAAACTTGTTAGAATATTGCAGTGGTAACTTTGATTTTAATACTATGGTCTCTCTCTGATTTACATTTACACTTCAGCAATGCATAAAGTCTTAAATTTAGGATGATTATGTTGTGTTGGTATTATTATTTAGAACTTTACATTTTAACAGCATTGAAAACACTACATGCAGTTAACTCCTTAGAGAAATTCTGTGACAAGTAAATAGGATCTTTGATACCAAAAGACTGTATAACATCCGAGATATCAAATACTGATTAACAGAATAGGTTCCAAATGCGTATCAGCTGTTATTTCATTTTTGTGGTGCTACAAAGGAAAAACTAATAACAACAGTAGTAATACAGGTAGTCTTTATTTCTTTATTCATTAAATTGTTCTGCCACCCATCTCACTGATACAGCAACTGTGGGTGGTTTACAATATAATAAAAAAGTGAAAAAGGTAATACAAAACAAGTAGAATTGTTAGGATTAAACCTGAAACTAAAAGAAGATGATGACATGGGGCTGGGGATCTTCTCTCTACTCTGTCAGCCACCCCTCAGTGTAGCACCAAGCCAACTGACAGAACCAGGTTTTCAGGCTTTTCCAGAAGGCCAGGAGTGTTGGGGGTAGATCTCACTTTGAGCAGGAAACTATTCCAGAGGGCAGGGGCCACAGCAGATAAGGCTTTTCTTCTGAACCCCATCAGCTAAAATTCTTTGGCAGATGGGCTCCAAACAAGGCTTCTTGTACTGGAGCAAGTGAGGTGGGCTAGTCCCATGGGGATGAGACTGTTCCTCAGATACCATGGATCCATGCCATAAAAGGCTAATTAAAGCTATTGATCAATACCTTGAATTGGACCCACAGGCAAACTGACAGATCATGGTGTTACATCTGCCACCTGAGAGGCCTCCAGAACTATCTGGAATATTTTTCATCAGTTGCATTCTGCATCAGTGGTGGGCTTCCAAATACTCAGTGTACTCCAATGTAGAGCACGTTGCAGTAATTCAATTGAGACGAGACCAGGACATGAGTGACTATCTGCAGGGCCTCACAATCCAGGAAAGAGTGCAAATGGTGCACCACATAAAGTTTTGCCAAGGCTCTCCTAGCTCCAACTCTTTGAGCAGGAGTGGTGAGGCTAGGAGAACCACCAGAGAACGCATGGAATCTGTATGGGATACTGCAACCCCATCCAGAACTAAAGATGATAAACCCCCAGATCCCAAGGTCCCTTGAACCCAAAGCTACTCTGTCTGACCAGGGTTCAGCTGAAGCCTGTGGTCCCCCATGCAGATCCCCACAACCTCCAGACACCTTGAGAGGGCAGCTTATCATGTCACTTGGATCACCAGGTTAGAGATGTAAAGCTGAGTATCATCAGCATATTGATGATACCTCATTTTAAGTCCATTCATTCAGCAACTGTTCAAATTTACTATGGAGCTGAATGAGGAGCACTTACAAAAAGGGCCCTCATAGTTGTGGCCATTGCATTGTCCTCATAGTCATGTTATTACAATTCAGGCACTTGGCAACTGGCTTGCAATTACGATGTCACAGGCCTGAATTCATGTGATCACCATTTATGACCTTCACTGCTGGTTTCTAACAAGCAGAGTCAAGGAGGAAGCCACCAGAAGGTTGCAAATGGTAATCGTGTGACAGCAGAACCCTGTGATCATATGGGATTTGCCTAATGAGAGCAACTGGGATTACTATTATAAATCAGCAGAGTTATGTGGTGTCATGCCTTACAATGAAGTCCTGGTCCCAATTACTGTTAGTAAGCAAGGACTACCTGCAATAAAGCAAACCCTAACCTTAACCTTCTGATAAGGTTGATGAACCTCTGATAAGAAACATTTCCTAATTCCCCTATCCAAGCTGGAAAAAAAGGTTGAAAACAATAGTTATTGCAATGGGATGGGGTGGTGAGTTCCATATTTGCCAGTCTCCATTAGCTTTCTTTGATAAATATAAGCGTATGGTGGCTTAGTGCAGTGAAATGAAGAGTTCCTTTTACTGTTGGAACCATTTTAGATGTAAAGAATGCAGACTTCAGAAATTAACAAATGGAACTGTTGTACATATTTTCCCTGGAAGTAAGTCTCACTAAACTCAGGGGGACTTATTTCTGAGAAGATGTGATTGCATTGTAATGTTTGATAATGATCTTTATGATACTGCAATGGCAAGAGGAGTTTGAGACGAGAATATATAAATTAGCCAAACCATAAGAATCAGCTCAGCTTTTTGAACTGTAATCTTTTTTCGCATAGAAAGGTTGGATGAACCAGAGATACATATTTGGAATAGATGATGCTTTTACATTTAAAAAAAATGAAATAGTTCAATGTTACTAACATGGGGAAAAAATCCTTGGTTATTTCCAAAAGGTTATAGATCTATTACAGTTTCTCAATTAACCGAGAAATTAACTATCACTGCTTCTTTCCTGGGATGGAAGATTTCTTACCTGGTGATTTGCCTTATTTGAGAGCCATATAAATTAAGCCTGGGTTGAAGTTGAGTCTTACTTATTTTCATCCAACTAGGTACTTGATAAATCATGGGGCCAATGTTGCTGCTGTGAATAGTGAAGGTGAAGTCCCAGCTGACCTTGCAGAGGAAGCAGCCATGAAAGATTTGCTTTTGGAACAAGTAAAGAAACAGGGTAAGGCAACTAGGCATCTCCTTATCATTAGAGTTTGTTTGATGGATCTTCTTCTTCTTCTTCTTCTTCTTCTTCTTCTTCTTCTTCTTCTTCTTCTTCTTCTTCTTCTTCTTCTTCTTCTTCTTCTTTTTCTTCTTCTTCCTCCTCCTCCTCCTCCTCCTCCTCCTCTTCCTCTTCTTCTTTCTTCAGGAACAGAGATGCATGGCATGAAATACAATTCTTACATTTGGCTCCATATCTTATTATGATTTTTAGAAAGGAAGATAAACATTCTGAAAATATATAAAAATATTGCATTTGTAATAGGTAATTATTGTAGAATGAGTTTTGTACGATGAACACATAATTTTGCCCCAACATGTTGATTTTTTGTGAGATACTTACAAAACTTAACTATCCATATGATCATCATCCATTCTTCTTGCCCAGCATATTTTTGGCAATTGCAGCTTGAACTCTTTTTGTAATAGTCATTCTAAGTATCCTCTGAAGAAGAGAAACCAAGCTTGATGACCGACATATGGAAAATATTGCTTTGCATTTCATATGAAATTACAAAGGATTATTTTATATAGACATATAATTTTATATATATTTATAAATATATATTTATAAATATATAAATTTATAAATTTATATAGACATACTATTTTATATGGTCCATAGAGCCTTGAGAGATTTTTTACAGTTTGGTGATTGGCTACTTAGTGTATAGGAAGTATGGGTGGTTGCCCAAAAGCTATAAAGAAAAGTACTGCAGAAAATGCAGTTCTTCCCAATTATAGTATGTTATCTTGGAAATGAAGCCATTTTGATTCTCCCCAGCTGATAAAAAGCTAAATTATTGGTGATGATGTTGTAGATGTCTGCAAACTATTTGTTCCATTCATTTCTAAATATGTTTAATTTTCTGCGGAATCTTTTTAAGTTTTAGATAAAATATGTCATTTTAAAAGTGTGACTCATAATAATAGTTTTATATCATAATAACCAAATGCTAATTGTTTTTTTTATTCTCCTGAACAAACTTAGCATAAAAAATTGTTCCATTCTCCCATAAAGATTCATATGAAAACATCTTGATATTTTGACTATAGAGAAACGCTGAAATAGATAGTTGTGACTAGTACGTTCCCCCCCATTTATCTAAGATTAAGATTAAGTTAAGAATTTATCTAAGTTTCTCAGTAAGGAAACCTACTTTATTTATTTATTTATGGAATTTATATTGCTGCCTATTTGCACATTACGACTCAAGACAGCTTACAGAATATGCTTTGGAAGTGGGAATTTTAGTAGATTTATTTCACCCCATAGATGGAAACTGGCTTTTCTCTCATTGATTATAATTTTCTGCAAGTATTCCATATACAAGCACCTCAGTATTTTGTTGATGATGAGGAATAATCATTGGCCATACTAATTAGCAGTTGTGGCAGTTGTTCTTCAGTATGACTTGAAAGCATCAAGTGTTGTTCAGTAGAATTATAAAAAAGCTATGTTCCTAAGGGCAAAAAAAAATTTTTTTTAAATATGTAGTCAAAAAAATCTTAATTCTACTCCCATTGCAATAAGGTGGATATTTACCTCCACTTCCCTTTTATCATTCTTTGTTCTACCTTGAGGTTTTTTTACACCTGCAGTCTGTTTCTCCAGGGGTGGATCTTGATCAGGCCAGAAAAGCAGAAGAACAACAAATGTTGCAGGATGCCCGACAGTGGCTAAATAGAAGGAAAATTGAAGAGAGAAAGCACCCTCGAACAGGGGCTACTGCTCTCCACGTAGCTTCAGCTAAAGGCTACTGTGAGGTGATGAGGTACTGATCTCTTTTCATTGTTTTCTATACTAAACTATGGGAATAATTGCAACCAAATGAATTACATGGCTGGGTTCAAACATACTACGAGCCATAATGTACGGTAGTTGGTTAACTTTTAGCTCATTTTGTCATTTACTTGTATGATTTATATGGTTGCTCATCTCATAACAGTGAATCTGGATAGGATTCAAGATTTAAAACAAAAATAGCACATTGACATCCAAGCTTAAAATAACAAATCATTAGAAACCACCTCACCAGCAGAGTTCATATAACCAAATCCTGGCCCAAATGCCTGGGAAAACAACCAGGCTTTCAGAACCTTTCAAAAAAGTTACAAGACTAGGATTCCAGACAGAGGCTGTTGTACAGAGCAGGTACTTTCACAGAGAAGGTACCATAATTATATATAATTAATATTAAACGCCTCCTGCTAAGTTATGGCAGCAAGCAAGGAGAAGTGGTGAAGAACGAAGCGAAGCAGTGGGGGTGGGTGGGAGGGGTGGAGGATGAAGCAAGGCAGTGGGTACGGAGCTGCCCCACCCGCCCCACCCCGGCTTACCTGATGTCCCTTGAGCCAGGCCACCCATGCCAAACCCTCACCCTATCCCAGGGCAGCCACATCCCTTCACTAATCTGCTTTTCTCTGTCACCATGTGCAGGGCAACTAAAGTAGTCCTTGGGACTATGGTAAAAAAGTAGTCCTTGGGACCATGGTAGACCTTCCAACTTCTCATGAAAAAAAAAATCCCACGAGGTTGGAAGATCAGAACTATTTTTTTTTTTTTACCATTGTCCCACAGACTACTTTAGTTGCCTTGTACGCAGCGGCGGAGAACTGGGCCTGTGCACGTACACAACCACTGGGATGGCGTGGGCCAGGCCGAAGTGATGCGGGCTGGGCCCTTACAGTTTCCAGGATGGCCACGCGGGCTGGATCCGGCCTCATCCTGAGCCGGATTCGGCCCACAGGGCTTCAGTTTGACATCCCTGCAATACAGGAATGGTGAACAGTTGTCTGTCTCTATTTAAATGGCATACATAGCTACATCAAACTTAGTAAATACAAATTAGGGTTCTACTTGTAAGATGAGAGCATACCCATACACTACAGTGATTTTTGCTTTTTGGAAAAACGTTTGCTTGTTTTATTAACTTCAGAGAAAATATCAGTTAACTTGTGTGTAACATTTGCCTGCTTTTTTGTTACTTCTGGGACTTGCTGCATACTGCAAACCAGAATGGCAGTATTGGAAGCATCAGTATTTGAAAAAACTTTATTGAACAACACACTTCGTTTGTCCATTAAGTGTTCATTTTTTGGGAAGCAGAACTTTTTGATCTCAGTTTTTGAAAGCTTGCTTTCTGTACTTACCAGTGCTGTGTGAACCACATGTTTATGCATTATTTTTATTCCTTTATTACTTCCATTCAGGAAATATCATATGTTGTATATTTGAACAATTCATAGACATAGAAGGATCTCATTGACTTTTCAGAGACTAAGAGATCTTGGAATCTCTGAAATTTATTATTTTTATTGTGCCTTGTAATAGATTTTGCAGTGATATGGAAGGGTGCTGAGTTCTAGTTCTTTACAACAATTCCTCCTAGGCTGATTTATTTGATTTTAGATTCTTTTGAAACTAATGGGATAGCAGTTATGACTTGATTTATTGATGTCATTTGGAACTGACCCCCAGTTGAAGCAATGCTGCAATTGTTTATGTGTCCTGTACCATTTATTAAATTCATTAATATATGTATATAGGCCATTTTTGGGGTAGTAGTAAGAAAGTAACATTAACTGTCACTTGAAACAGAATGTTGCAATAACTTGTCTAATCCTTCCATCTGTCAGTGTTGGAGAGCAACTGTCCCACTCCAGAGGGGATATCAAATGGAGAATTAGCATTGACCTGTTATATAAACATAAAACAGCAAGGCCTGACTCTCTCTTGAATGCCTTTGAGCCTTATCTAATCTGTCCCAGATGAATTTGCCAGTCTGGGAAGATTCCTGTGAACTTGGCATAGAGCAATAAAGTAGCTAGTTTAAACTCTACAACTTCCAAACAATCCTCCCACCCTCCACCACTTGCAGGCTCCCCAGAAGGATTTGTGCTGGAATGTAGTCTGAATTCCTAGGAGAGCGGGGCTGCTTTCCAGAGGGCAAAGAAGTGGAAGAGCTTGGAAAGTTTCTTTGACATGAAGAGGGTTAAAATGACTCTTCCCTAGCTATTCCCAGGGTATATCTTTAGTTATGCAAATAGTAGCTTGAGGCTGGCAAGATCCTGTCTGTAGGTGAAGAACAATAAAGGAAACTACTCTTAAGTAATTTTACATGTCATTCTTGGTTTGTGGGACCTGACAGGATTGATGGTAATATCACTCTCTCCATACCAAAGTCATTCACTACTTGAACCTAACACCTCTTCCTCCGTGGCATATTAGTGATATGTGGACCTAGATCACACATGGCAGAATTCTCTCACAGAGGATGCTCTTCATTTTATCAAGTTTCCAGAATTATCTTCTTTCTTTCTTTCTTTGATTTATTAACCGCCCTACTCCCGAAGGACTCAGGGCGGTGAACAGCCAAACGATAAAATACATAAATACAAAATTTAAAAACAGAATAAAACCGAATTAAACAATTTGGCCCAGACAGATTTAAAACACCCCAATAATTTAAAAACAGATTAAAATTTTCATATTAAAAAGAAAAAGGGAAAAGATTAGGCCAGGCCCACCTGGTGGAATAAAAAGGTCTTGAGAGCATGGCGGAAGGTGCGCAGATCCGGGAACCTCTGTATCTCAGGGGGGAGCTCATTCTAGGTAGTAGGTGCCCCCACAAAGAAGGCTCTCCCCCTAGGGGCCGCCAGTCGACATTGTTTGGCTGAGGGCACCCGGAGGAGCCCCTCTCTATGAGAGCGTACCAGCCGGTGGGAAGCTATTGGTGGTAGTAGGCGGTCCCGTAGATAACCAGGTCCTAAGCCATGGTCCTAACATCTGAGAATTAGACAAATCTCAGATGTTATCACTGGATGCCATCTCTTCAGAGTCCAGCCAGCCAGTGTTTAATTCCAAATGAGCTGTAATGATTTTATCAATACAGTGTTTAGAAGTCTCAGTGGTCAATGCTAAGCTCTTTTGGCCCATTTGTATCCAAAAGTGACAATCCGGCTGGATAGCATTCCATTAATACAGTAGATGCCAAGAAGCACCAACTTTTTGCTATACTTTTAGCATCATAGTTTAGACTCAGATAAGAGCTTACTGTATACCATGGCCAATTGTGTTTGTTATTTGTTTTCTGCAGCATTACTTTATATGCCCCTTATTTTGATTTGCCTCCCATATCATCCCAAAGTTCCTGGATCAGCAGACAGAAAGAGGCTACTTGAGAACTATCCTATCTAGTGCCTTCATCATGCCTATATTGCATTACTTAGTTAAATGCTCAATAGAATGTCTGTTGAATTGCCTGTTCATTTCTTAAGCACCCTCTGAAATTCAAGTGAGGCATTTTAATTGTCCCTGAAGAGTTT
This sequence comes from Arizona elegans, assembly GCA_022577455.1. Classification (NCBI taxonomy): domain Eukaryota; kingdom Metazoa; phylum Chordata; class Lepidosauria; order Squamata; family Colubridae; genus Arizona; species Arizona elegans. The sequence continues at coordinate 170,749,397 of JAKOOJ010000002.1, forward strand.
GGTAGGATTAACAAATCATGATTACAAGACCATGGCAATGGGTTTACTGTAATACTGTCTGCTATCAGAACCCTATTGGCTCTGAGTTCAAAACTAGATCCAGAATATGTGAATTAGACCTGTTATAATCTGGATTATTTTAGACCCATAGTTGTCAAGGTGGCCATGAAATCCTAAACTGCTTCATCCCCAGATTATGCTAAAGACTTGCTCCAGAAGAAGGAACAACTAGAGATAAAATATTTGCAAGTCTTAGATTTAATTTCATACATGGTTGGAGATGACGTTTGAATATATTTGTGCTGAACTTCAGTTAAATTAGACCATGGTGGGCTAAATAATTCTGTCATATAAGAATAATTTATGATAATTTTAAATGTTATTGTGCACAAAGTTAATTCACAAGATAATGCCACTGCTTCAGCTTTGGCTCATTGTTCTGAGATTTGCTTCTGCTTGACTAAAGCATTTCCTAAAAATCTGTTTGCGCTCTCTTTTTTATCAGATTCTTCAATTCTGTCTGTATGGTCAATCATTAAGTACCATCATCGTTAGAAAGAAGTTATTTTACTCTTTACTTTAAACTTGATTTCTTTTTTACCAACTACAGCTGTCTACTTGATCACACTAATCTCTGTCATGGATAAGCTTCATTCACAAAGCCACTGCATGCTGCTTACAGTGTCTACTAACTTACAAGACTGAATTGCTGCCATCTTTACTATTTTTTCTTTAGACTCTTGATCCAAGCTGGGTTTAATGTAAATGTTCAGGACAATGATGGATGGACACCACTCCATGCTGCTGCACACTGGGGGGTGAAAGAAGCTTGCACTATCTTGGCTGAAGCACTCTGTGATATGGACATCAGGAACAAACTGGTTAGTGAGTCCTAGACTAGCAATATACCATAAATACTCCCAGAGCAGAAGGAAGTTTTTTTTTTTTTTACAGAAATGTTGACTACATGACAACATTTAAACAATCTTTAAAATTGATTTAGGATATTATCTGTGGTTCAGCATTACTCAACAGTTAAATGGATTGCATTATGTACATTTTATGCTCTGTATCAGCTAAAAATGCATTCTATATGCTGTTTAAAATACTATTTTTCTTTATTATGTTTATTTTTAAATTGTAAATTTAACCTGACCATGACAGTGGGTTTACTGCAATAGCTCACTTAATATCTTCAGGGCCAACAGCATAAACAAAAATATTTGCCCTTTATAAAATGAGTGTTATAAAGTTTCTTTTTTATATTCTTCCCATTTTGAGAAAGGATTCAAGTCTATATAGGAGGAAATGATAGGTAAACTGTTAAGGCTCTTGGGGCAAAACCAATTTTGCTATAAATATAATATATAGGAAAATAAGGCATATAGAGAGAATTAAGGAAATAGTGAAAAAGAGGCAAGGGAAACTTAACAACTAAGTCTGGTAACAATGGTGATCGTGTTTGAATTTTTTGAAACTTTAAAGTTAATTTTAGCATAACATTTAGATTTCCTGCTAATAGTCCTGAAACCAGTGATTCATATGAATGTGCAATTCCCTGCAAGGCAACTGCTTCAGTGGTCAGTTGAAGAATGTATGGAGCATCTATGTCTGGTATGGTATCTAGAGGCAGTTTTTGAAAAAATAAATCCCAAAACACAAGATAATCATAGCACATGGATTCAAAAAATAAGTAGTTGGAGGGAGAAAGGAGACCTCATGGAGACTTCTTCATCATTACATAAGTGAATTGAAGTTACTGTGCATTTAGAAAGCATCATGAGTACCCAAACAGATTTGAAACCAGCTAATTTATCTGACAATAGAAATGCCTCTGGACTGGGCCATCAATTCTCTGAAAAGTTCTGATTTGGTTTTTTTATTGATATTCTTGTGAATAGTCTGGTTGACGAAGATAACTTGGAAATCAGTCAGCATTTTTCTTTTGTTACTTGGAGCTTTATTTCCTACTCTAGGACACAAATGCACACAATATATTGCCATCTGCTTCTGTATTTTATCTGTTTTCATTGTGACTGGGGTTGTAGCTAATGAGAATTTCAGAATCGGTTTATAATTTTTTATGAAAAGAAGAATCAGCTAGTGATATACTAATCCACAGACTACTGAAATTTTAGTTGTGATTAACTTTACCTGGGCAAAAGGGTGCATCATAGGGCAACAATTTTTGAACCTCAAATGAGTGAACTTGTGTGGTTTTCATTTTCAACATTCCATGACTATTTCCCAGCCAGACTCGCAATCCCTCACTCCCTTCCCCACCCAGCAGCAATGAGTTGACTCATTGCGTGGCTCTTAAAGAAAAACCAACTTTAAGATGCAAGAAGAAAGGGCTGGATATTTTTATTGCTTTATGTGCTCCTTCTCTGGCACACAAACATACACTGTATCACTGGTTTAAAAAAATTAAAATACCATCACCACCAAGAGGAGTGGTTGTGGTGTCATTGTCAAGAGATGACTCTAAATATCAAGATGCAGCAAGGAAGAGAGAGGTGAAGAAACTGAGGATAAAAAGGCTGCACATCTCCAGAATCACAAGGAAAGGTGCAGAGTAAGGAAGCAAGAAAAGATGGAGGAGGAAAGGGAAAATCAACTCAATATGTGACAAATACTAATTACTGCAGTTCATCAATATGACAATACTCACCTTCAACAAGACTTCAACAGAGAAACAGTGAAGCAAAATGCCTGACTTGCACAATGTAATATTTTTGTTGATATCGGCACCATTGGCCAAAGAGTCTGCCATTGTCATTCCCTGGAGAAACTGCCAGGTTCAACCGTATATAGGGAAAAGTCAGGATAGATAATTGGCATTCTCTGTCTTATGAACTCTTCAATTAATGTAGCATTGATAAATCTATTGTCTTACTATTCAGCTTTCTTCTTTAACAAAAAGATATTTTTTTCTTTAATTTTAAAACCCAAACAATAGCAATCTGCCATAGTCATTCTGTTTCTCTGTTAAGGTAAGGAAATATCTCCAAAAGGATGACCTAATGAGGCATGGCTTGTCTAGCATACTGGTAAAGCTCTCGTGTGTTCGATGGTTTGTAACCCACAATTGGGCAAAATTGTGCATTATATGATGACAGTTTTTGAGTCGGCATATCTCAAGTGGGCTACAATATAGAATGCATCCAAAATCTGTGCTGCCTTGGTCAGCTGAGGTCACATGATCAGGATTTCCAACATGCCCTGCCAGCTTCCTACAAGGAAAGTCAATGGGGAAACTGGCAGGAAGTCATTGCCTCTCCCACTGCTTTTTTGCCCACTCGGGGTCCTTCTGTTTCTCTGTTTAGGTAAGGAAATACCTCTGAAATGATGGCACAATGGGCCATGGGTTGTCTATTTAATATTAAGATTATCACAGACATAAATCTTTAACCATGGACTAATATGGAGAAATTGTCATAGAAAAAGGAAAGATTGGAAATTGGATTAGGAATATTGTATCTGCTCCAATTCACCTGATACAATATAATTTTGATACTATTACTGTACCCTTTTTTAATTGGTCATAACAGTATCTGATATTTTCACATCCCAATATGTCTAATAGCTATATATTTCCAGCTCCATACTTCTATATGGTTATATGATAAAAATACATAGTAAAATATAAGCTAATTTGGCAACTAGTACAAGTTAAAATACATGAAACCATTTCTAAGAAAAAAGAGTCAACCTAGAAGTTTTTGCCACTTTCTGCTAAGTAGTTTTGCATATTTTAAAATTTGTTTTTCACAAAGACATAAAGAAATCTTTTTCTCGTGTTAAAGAAATGCCAAATCCAGAATAAATGTTTGCTGTTGTTATACATGCCTTTAGGGTCAAACACCATTTGATGTTGCTGATGAGGGATTGGTTGAACACTTAGAGATGCTGCAGAAGAAACAGAATATGGTAGGTTCTGGGTACTCCTCTTAATCAAAGAATTTTTGTGCATTTTCTTCTTATGATTTTTTAAAGGTAGTGGAATGTAATGAAGTCTGTGTTTTGTGATAGTTACATATGAAAACATGTGTTGATTGAAGTGGTTTAAAAATGTAAAAATAACATAAGTAAAATTGCTTTTTTGACATTATGTGGCCAACAAGTCATTTTTCTTAGTGACCACAGAGATAGATATTTTCCAGTGCAATCTGTCCCTAACCTTCAGATCTTCCAATAGTGCACTCATCACCACTGTAACCAAAGTATCCCTCACTTTGCTGCTAGTCATCCTCTTTTCATTCCTTCCACCTCTCCTAGCATTAGAGCCTTCTGTGGGGAGCTAGCTCTCCACATAATATGTTACAAGTAGGGTAATCTGAGCCTGATCATTGGTACTCACTCAAGTGATAATTCTGACTTGATTTGTTCAATGACTCATTTGTTTGTTTCCTTGGCTGTCCACAGTATTCTCAGGAGTCTTCTCTGACACCAAACTTAAAAGCCTCAGTACTTTTCCTATCCCGCCTCTTTGAAGTTCACTTTTCATTTCCATAGAGAGTCATAGGGAATAGACCCATCACAGTATTTGAATATCTTTTCGTGGCTGCTGTAAAAGAAGATGAATGTTAATTTAAAATGGCCTGCCTCCCAAGGATGTGTATGTGAGAGAGAAAGAGAGAGAGAGAGAAAGAGAAAGAACTATAGATATGCGCTGCTCACTTTCCCTACATTGCAATTGTCATGGATCACCTATCCAAACTTCATGAGCTGACAGCCTGACATTAGCAGGGGTGGGAGGGGAGAGGGGAAGGAAAGATTGGAATATAAGGAGGGTGGGGGAGGAATCTTATTCAGGCAGGAAACCTTATACCACTTTAGACCAATGGTTGTCCAATCTGTTTTTTAAAATCTCCAGTGTTGCATCAGTCACAACTTCTGGAGGCAGATTGTTCCACTGAATAATTGTTCTAACTGTCAGAAAATATTCTTAAATTGGTTCTCTCCTTGATTAGTTTTCATTCATTGCTTCTTGTCCTATCTTGATGCTTTGAAGAATATTGTACCTTCAGATGCTTTGGAGAATATTGATTCCTTGGTTTCATATTTCAAAAGCAGATTATTATGAGGTACTGGGGTTGGACTAAAACTGCCTTGATGTTTTTGGTGTGAAAAACTTAGTGAGTGACTCAGTATGGTTGTTTCATATATGTATCTTAGTTTTATATATTTCTCATAATAAATTCTCACTACCTTAAACAAAAAGGAAGTAAATGCTTAAAAGAGTTGCAATTCTGCCATTTGCCTATACTGACATGCTAGACAATAAGAACAGTAACAGTTTACTAATATATTTTTCCAATTACATTTTTGACAGCTGCGTAGTGAAGAATCAAACAAATTAATTGAAGCTGATATGAATGGTAAAGTTCAAAGTGGACTTTTCAAAAAGTAAGATTCTCTGTCCAAGATGTTTTTGTGTTTATTGTGAAATTTGATGTTAAATTAATGGGGTGGAAGAAGCGAGCATTAGAGATTGAAGCATAAGACTAGAATCCAAGAAACTTGATTCAGTTCCCCATCCAGATGTGGATCTCACTATGTGGGTTTGGGTCAGTTATTATTTCTTAGCTCAGCCTACTATACCAAGTAGTTCTTAAGAGAAATAAACTAAGAGGGAATCCCCATATGTGATGCCTTGACTTCCTTGAAAAATAGTAGAATATAAATGCTATAAATCTATAATTTAATTTGAGTTTCTAAAGTTCAAGTGGTTAAACAGGATTTTTTTTGTTTGAAGTTATGCTTAATTTTTAATGCTGTTTAATCAAAGAATATTCTGTCTCCAGGCCTAGAACTACTCATAATCTGTGCTATTGAATTTCAGTACTCTGCTGATGTGATTCTGAAGAAACTGGCCAACTTCTTTTTAAAAACCAATTTTCCCTTCAAGTAACTTTCTCTTCCTGTCCCATTATATTCATAAAAGCTATAAACTTGTGATACTGAAATGAGGGCCATGAATTTTAATAAGAGGAATTAGTCTATCACTCTACTTTTTTCCAGAAATGATTTAACTTGTGGCAATCTTACATTTTCAATTTCTTAACCCATTTAGTTTTTGATTTTTTTTGTTGTTGTTCTAAATACTTTTCTTGGTTTTTATCTCAGCAAAGAGAAGATTATTTATGAAGCAGATACTTTAAAATCGTTAGAGACTGAAGAAGAGAACAAGGAATCTAGTAGTTCCAGCTCTGAGGAAGAGGAAGAAGCTGAAGAAGATGAAGTTTCAGAATCAGATACTGAAAAGGAGGCAGGTAATATATTTATTTAAATAAATAAGTAAAGTAATATATTTAAAACAGATATTCTTTTCCCTTTTTTTTGAGCAAGAGAATTCTATGAAGCTGCACTGATGAAGTCATTTTTAGAACTTTTATGTAAGCCTATAGCTTTAGATAGTCAATTCAAATACAGAGTGTTGCTAGTTAAGATTGATAACAATATTTTACAATGTGAAATCCCTGTTTTTAAAATTTCAGACAGCTTAATCCATCCCATCTCCCAGGTTTCTATCTCTACTTTTCTGTGCCCACCAATGGCATTCCATTGCCATTAAGTAAATTTAAACCCTTTGAGAATTTTTTCTTATGACAGTAACCTAGTTACACTTAGTTCACTTAGTAATCTCGTCTACTCTGTTTACTAGCAATTCTGCCTCAATACAATCACATTATCAGGTGCTGGTGGTGGTTTCTTTTCCGAGCTTGCTGTTCAGCTTCCGAACGTTTCGTCACCAGGCTAGATGACTTCCTCAGTGGGGCTTTGGTTGAAGCATCTTGTTTCAGTTCTTCTCTGCTTTTATTGATCTCATGTGGTCATGTGGTTGGTGGGTCATGTGAGCTGGTTGGTTGCTTGATTGATATGGCTCCGTATGGGTTCATAGTCAACATGTTTGTTGATAGATCCATTGGTTGAATACCAGGCTTCAATAAATTCGCGTGCATGGCCTATGATTTTTGTTCTGTCCACCAGACACCACAAACACAAATTCATCTAAGCCTGGTATTCAACTAACAAATCTATCAACAAACATGTCAACTTGGAGCCAGCCTATGAACCCATAAGGAACAGTAGCAATTGAGTGACTAACCAACGACGACACTGACTACCTCTTCACCTGGTGACCTTCACACATAATGACCAACCAGTCATATGGCATGACCAGCCAGACTCATGATCCACTGACCACATGACCACATGAGATCAATAAAATCAGAGAAGAACTGAAATAAGACGCTTCAACTGAAGCCCCTCTGAGGATGTCACCTAGCCTGGTGATGAAACGTTTGGAAGCTAAACAGCAAGCTCGGAAAAGAAACCACCACCAACATCTGCCACCCAAGCTACAAATATTTTCAGCCATTTCACATGAACAGGTCAAGAATCAGCATCTATGGAATACAAATGATTGTGAAACTTTACAAGATTTTGCAGTTTGAATGCAGAAAAAGCTATTCCAAGTATGAAAGAGGCTGCTTTCTGCTTTGGAAGTGGTCTCAGTTTTCTTAAATATAAATGCCTTGAAACAGCAATTTCATGGAGGTTCATATTTGGAATGATTTTACACATACCTTAAAAGTCCCCCACCCACTTTCTTCAGGAAGTACCTGGCATTTCATAATTCATTAATCAGGAGAACATTGATGACAATGATTCATTGCATCCCTAGCCCCTTCTCCTTTGCTAGGCAAGATAGCAAGTAATGCTAAAATCTACTGAACAGTCACAATTAAACATACTTTTTCACATAGTAAATGACTGCTTACAGCAGTGAGTTTTTTTTCTGAAAAATTACTCAGCTTCCTTCGGTTTTCCTAGATACATTAGCAGCTTTTGAATGCACATGGTGGTGCTGCATAAATTTAGGAAACTTCTAACTACATATTTTTCTAGATTAAAAATTGTAGGACTGCACAAGATATATTGCTGCAGTGCAGCATTATATTACGGTAGAATTTTGTACTAGTAATTGTAGCATCAAAACAAGTAATTACTCAGAATACAGAATTAATTGCAAAAACCTATGATATGGATATACATAATTTATCAGTTCCATCTCTGAACTCCTAATTTGCACATGCCTAAACTTGGGAAATGTTGGTGCTATTTGTCACCTTGGAAAATTATTTGCTTCTACAGAAGTAGATAAAATGGTCAAGGAATTATTATTTTAATTAAAGAAATGTAAGTTTCACTTAATTCTTGTGGTCCCTTTTTTATCTTTGCTTTAAGTAGTATCTGGCTGGCCAATATTTATTGTTGATACCAGCTTTTAGATATACAACAGTATGAATGCATGCATGCCAGAATTTCTTGCAGCTTCATACTGAGCATTCACATTTCATATGCATCTTCTGAAACAGTATTTTTAGTATGAAGGGCTTAATATAGTTTGTGCAATGTGCAGTTTAGTGGGTGGGTGGGTTGTGGGGTAGGTAGGCAGGAGGATGCATGTATACTCGACTCTGATATTCAGATTTAGGCGGTTTTGCCTTCACCTCTTATCACAGGACGATCTGAAGCCTTCTGCATTCCCAGAAATTTGTGCCTGACAATGTTCTTATCATTTATTGCCATCTTATAAAATGTACAAAAATTTGACGTTAATACTTCCTTAGTACTTGATATTTAGCTCTTCCTAAAGGCCTAATGAAAAATCTCTTTTAAAGATAGAGTTCAGTCTAAAATAGACTGGAACAAAGTACAGGGCCCACAAAAAAATGGCCTTTTCATTCATGTTCAAGTCTCAGAACCAGTTTCAAATGATTTTTTAAATCCTAAATTCAAGCATAGCAATTCTTTGATGATTCAATCATGACTTAGATTAAAGTAGTTTCGCATTTATTTAAATTTGGGGTCCAAGGTCTTCAGACTGAACGAATGAATTTATTACTTCCTTGACTTTTGTAGCCCTTTTTAAAATAATGTGTGGGAAATCAGTAGGCGTGTTAGAAAATTACTGGTCCACAGATTTGTTCAGACTATAGGACAGTGGCTTATTAAATATATACTGATTAACATACAGTAACTCAAATGGGTATATATGTTTAACTGCAGCATTTCAAAAGAATGGGGCTAGAATGCCCAGAACACATTGCTCAGTTAAATCTAGAATTATTGTAGAATGTCTGCAGATCTTTCATCCTCTGCCTCCCATCTTCTTAGAGAGCAAAGAAGAGTCTATTGCAAACCATTCCAATCATGAATCCAGAATTCTCATCTCAGAACAAATACCACTCCCAGAACATAACACTTTTACTATGGCTCCTGCTCGAAAAGTAAGTAGACAGGGACTTAAGGTAAGGGGTTAGAGGTTACATTTAAAGTTTTATCCTATGAAGAATGACTTCTTAAATTCTTTTATTAAATAGAATTTACTTTGTATAAACATTGGAAGAATGAATCTATGTTCTATTTTGAAAAAGCATAGTTAAAAACCATCAAGAATTGACTTTGAGTTGATCGACATATTTGATGTTATTTGTTTAGTTTGGAACCAAAACAGTTGTTTCCTATTCTTCTGCAGTTTAATCAGCAACATAATACCAGAAAAAAGTGTAATAAATATTATGCTTATTTTGTATACATTTAATTATATACAGAAATATCAGACTGCAGGTGTTTTTGGTCCCCCCCCCAAAAAAAGTGGTCTTAAATGGGTTCATGTCATTAATGATGCTAAATTCAGTATTTGTTCATATGTTGACTCTGAAAAAAATCAAACTCCCTAGGTCAAAAACATGTTTTTTTTCTTAGTATAAATATGGCTATCTTCATCATTTCCATTGAAGAATTTTATGCAATAGTAAAAACAATACAAAAATGATAAATAATGAAAAGAAGAAAAGAAAAGAAAAAAAAATAAAGAAGCAGCTCCTAATCTCTTTTCACAACAGTTAAAAATACATTTACCATCTATCCTCCTGTTCTAAAGTTACATCATGATTCCATTCTTCCACATTTTACTCTTTCTAATCATGAGATCCATAAATCACCAATTCATTTTTTTCCACTTTCAGCAAAAAGTCCATAAAGCACTTCCAGTCAGTAATAAATGTACTTGTTATCTAAGGTATTTTCATCATAATTAAGTTTCTATTGAGTGTAGTACATGCCTAGTCAGATTGGGAGAATTGACCTCTCCTGACATTAATTTAAACCATTAGTGAAATGTTTTTAATATTTACCTATTCATAATTATTATTATTATTATTATTATTATTATTATTATTATTATTATTATTATTTTATTTCTATACCGCCCTTCTCCCGAAGGACTCAGGGCCGTGTACAGCCAGTTTAAAAACACAAGACACAACAATAATTAAAAATTAAAATAGTTAAATAAATTTGGCTGATTTAAAACTCTAAAAATTAAAATGCCCCAATTTAAAATGATGCCTGGCGGAACAACAAGGTCTTCAATGCACAGCGGAACACCCAGAGGTCGGAGATCTTGCGTATTTCCGGGGGCAGTTCATTCCACAGGGCTGGGGCTCCCACAGAGAAGGCCCTCCCCCTGGGTGTCGCCAGCCGACATAACTTGGCTGATGGCACCCTGAGGAGACCCTCTCTGTGGGAACGGACTGGTCGGTGGGAGGCTATTGGTGGCCCATTATGATGTTGTTTTTGTTATAAACTATCAGGAGCTTAGATGGTCAGTGGTATAAACAGTAATATTATATGTGTAATGTGTACCAGTATGCATGAAAAATTTGCTGCCTATAAGTACATTTCATTAAATAGGATAAATTAGTTTGAATGTAAGGTATTGAACCATTTGTTTGAATGTAAGTTTTAGTTAAAAATGTTCCTCCATCTTGGGAAATTATTAACTATTAGATGAAGAAAGAGGGGCTGTATTTAATGTTATTGCTCTTTGGAATCTATGCAGAGATAATACCTGGAATTCAGTGAAAAATTTGCATAACTTTGCAGTGGACCGCCTTAAAACATGTAGGAGCAACTATCATTTGCTCTTTAGATATTTCCAAAATACATTCGACTGCCATAAACAGGAGATGACACCTCTGTGAGTCAAACATACAGAAGCTTGGAAGCTGCAAATGAGTAGGAATCCATCTGAAAAATGAAAAGGTTGATTGCGATGAAAAACCGAGTAATTAAAACATCTCACTCCTCCATATTAATTAGTAATTAATAAATAAATAAATAGCTAATTGTAGCTAAACAAGGAGATAATTTTGGTTAGGTTGCTAAATGAAAAGGCTACAGGGATCATTTTCAAAATATCCTATGACTGTATTCTCTGCAGTTGCTGATAATTTTGCATCTGCTAGTCGATGCTCTCTCCATCTGATCAATAGGAGAATGGAAAAATCAACATCCCACAAGTCCTCTGCCTTCAGGTTTTCCCTTATGTGATGCTTCATTTGTGTAACAGGGATCAGGATTTTTTCCCTTTTTTAAAAAGCTGTTCACAGTAGTGAAAGCTGCAATGCTGCTGCTCTGTGAATTTGAGATGCTGAATGGAACAAAATCAGGATTTATTTATACAGAGGTGGCATGATTTGTTGCAAGTTTATTTCAGGTTAGATAAGTATTCTTTAAAGTATCACTGATAATCAAAAGACAAACATTCTGAGATTGAAGTTTGATTTTCTATTGATATTGCCATCTCTTCTTATTCTTTATGTGATAGCAGAGTATGTTAGACATTTGGCAGCAAGTATTACATTCAACCTTGTATTTTACCCAGTGATCACGAACACTGGTCATGAACAAATAACGTTCCATGAACATAGAAAATGTTCCATTATTACAGAATGCATGTATAGCTTGTCTCAAGGTCTTAGCAGACTTTTTCCTCCCCTTACATTTAAGATAAACTAGTTACTTTATTATCCTGTTTTTCTCTGTCCAATTGTCAACTATATGCTTTTCTTTTCTTTCTTTCTTTCAAAGTTCTCCTAGTTCCTCCCTTCTGTTTAAGGAACTGACCAGTTAACTATTTACTAACAAAACAATTTCAGACACTTTCAAGATGCTATGTTGGTTTAACCAGTGGCTTATAATTTTAGGCACAAGTCTTGAGTTAACAATTACAATAAGAGAGGACATTCAAAGACTAAGAGGCAGACTGAAATGGAAATACGTGCTAATGGAAATGGCCTACTGCAAAGCAACAATGCTGATAGGGTTGCATATTTTTTTTGCAGTAGTTTCCTATGCACTGCAACAGAGCTGCAGTTAATCACTTCTGCTGGCCAATATTAATAAGAGCATGTAGCCTTGCAAGCATATTATTGGAGGGTTTAAATGTTGCGTGTGGAGTGGCCCGAAGAAATCAGAGCAAAAACGAAAGTTGAGAATTCACTTAATTCCTTCAAAAGCATTTTACTAGTCTTTAGTATGAATGAATGAAGATAGAGGTAGTCCTTACCTATGACCACAATTGAGCCCAAGGTTTCTGTTGTTAAGTGAGACATTTGTTAAGTGAATTTTGTCCCATTTTATGACCTTTCTTGCCACAATTGTGAAGTGAATCACTGTAGTTGATCAGTTAGTAACCCAGTTGTTAAGTGAATCTGACTTCCCCATTGACTTTGCCGGTCAGAAAGTCGCAAAAAGGGATCACATAACCTTTGGACACAGCTATGGTCATAAATATGAATCATTTGTCAAGTGTCCAAATTTTGATCACATGATCGTGGTGATGCTGCAAAGGCTGTAACTGAAAAACGGCCATAAGTCACATTTTTCAGTGCTGTTCAGTTCACTAAACGAACTGTTGTAAGTCGAGGACTACCTGTATTTCCTTATGTCCTTCACCTGCCTTCAGTGTCTACTATGCACTATGTTTTATTTTAACTTTGAATGATGATATTTCTTTCTAAATATTTTAATTATCTTTCTTACCGATTATGGTCAGAATCTACATCTTTTTGTGATTTGTACTCTTGATTCTAGTCTTGGAGAAACCAGGAATATTCTGTTTCTTTTTCACATGTGGACTTCTATTTAGCGATTGATTTAGGCATGCAAATTCAGCAATCTACTAGTATCAATTGGAGTTGGACAGTCAATGCACTTAAAATAGTCACAACACTACTACTAATATATCACATAGGATTTGGAATCAGCTCAGATTTAAAATATGGCCTACCATGTAACATCTAAAAATTATTAGACAAATTAATTTAAGCACTCCAATTGTAATGTGGCTATTTAAACACTAATTGGATTACAGTATAAATTAATTTAATACTTTTGATTTATTTTGGTGATGTTGAAATGCTTGGTAGGGATTGAACTTTTATCTTAGATTAAACTGTCTATTGGAACATGACTTGTTTATACTGCCTCTGCTATGTATATTATAACTTGTTTTGAATGAGTCAGCCTCTCACTTCTAAAAAAAATCACTGTACTATGTTTTAACGAGATTAATGCATGATTATAAAAAGCACTAACATGGACAAATTGACATTTTAGAGTTGGTGTGGGTGTACACATATTTGTATGATGTTTTATATAAATTTAATTAGAAAATATGATATTTTGATATCATTGTCTTGGCATTTAATATGCAATTGTTTTGTCATTCAGTAGAATGGCTTATCTTAGAGAACATATACGTCTTTCTCAAGCCAACATGCACTCTGGAGCTCCCCTTTGCAGTAAATTTAAAGCATCTGTGAGGTAAAAAGGGATCATTTTAGTTGTACAAGAGGAGACAAACTCTTAGGGCTGAAAAGGGCCATTTAAGCCATTGAATCTAAGCTGCTGTTTAATGTGAAACATGGCTGGCTAAAGTCTGCTTAAAGGTATACAGTGAAAAGAACTGCTACCTCTCTGAGTCATTATTCTCTTGTTGACACTGTCATGATGTTGGAATGAGGTAATTGAGGCTTTTCCAATTATGTCCTCAAGCCACTGTGTCTCTACCACCTTTTATAGTGTAGTTCATTGCTTAACAAGCCTGAAGAACAAAAAGATGAATCACCATCATCATGGAGGCTAAGCTTGCGGAAAACTAGCAGCCAAAATGCACTTAGTGAGGACAGCATGCCCAGTGACACTCTCAAAGAGAAAGGCAGCTCCATCTATTACTCTTCTTCAACCCCTCGGATATCTGCACTATTAGATAACCAAGATAAGGTACACAATAATTTGACTTCACTGTCTTTGAAATCCATGTTCTGAAAACTAAAATAATGCTGAATAATCTAATCTAATCTAGTTTTGTTTTGTTTTTGGTGTAGTACTTTACTTGTTAACTAGAATTAGGAATTGCTTTTTCTGTCATACAGAGATTGACTTACCTCCATTTGAGGAATGGAGGCTATGATAGATTGTTATCTATCTTTTCTCTTTCAAAAGCTAATACTTTTTCTTCACTTTAAGTTATGAAACAGATGATATTGATGCTGATCTTGACCATGGTCAGTGCTATTCAGCGTTTACTTCTAATTGGAGTTCCTCAGTAGATTGATTCAACTCTAATGCTATTGGTCTTGGAAAAGGCAATGATTTGAAAAAGTCATTCCTGGATTGAAATGTCCTAGAACATGGGTGTCAAATTCACTGCGTCACATTGCCATCATGTAACATTTCCCAACACTTTTTCCATTTGCGGAGCTGGGGTGGGCATGGCCTGCGTATGATGCATCCGGCCCGCCAGTTTGACACCCCTGTCCTAGATAATTCTTGTAGTTGATACTTGGTCTCCAAGTAAATGGAGTCTGGATGAGTTAACCATCTATTAAGGTTGAACATTTTTGTGAATGGCCTGTGGTGGGACTTGGAGAGAGATGAAGAACCTCTCTATATCCTTCCCAATATTATTGGGGAAGGAGCTGAGCCCTTAGACATTCCAGTGTTCGATGGTCCAGGCTGCTGGTCTCTCCCCATCTTATTTAATATCTTCATGAAGCTGCTGGTTTCATCAATATATATAATAAATAAGTAAATTATGGATTAGAAACTAGCTTCATATCCTGAAATGTAGACAGAAAAATTGTACAAACTTTTTGTACAATTGTACAAAAGTGCACAATTACAAAATATTCTGGGGGAGTTATATATTTATTTTAAATAAAATATATAAAATATTCAGCTCCTGTGATTTAAAAAAAAATATGCACATTCCTTCATGCCATATTATGTATTGAACAATAAAAAAGTAAAACATTTCAAAAAAAATTCATGTCCAAAAAATTGCTGTAATTTAGGAATTTGTTTTTATTTCTGCAGGACAAGGATAATAAAATCTATTTTGCTTCAATATCCCCTCGAAGATTAAATAATACAGGTGACATTGAAGAAAAGGAAAACCGGTAAGACCCTTTCAGTAATGGCCCCAGATTTATAGGAGTAAATGTTTACAGTATGAACTGAATCTGTGGGACAGTTCCTTCCTCCTCACTTTCCTTATTTCTCCTACATCTTGGTTACATTTTGCAATAAAATATAAACCCATACAAATCTACCAACAAGTCCATATAATTTTCTTGCCAATGAGGTTTTTTTTTCCAATTTCCTACTCTAGCCAATAGGCCTGTTATTTCATAGACTTCTTCCACCCAAATACCAACCAGATCTAAGACTGCTTAGCATTTGGAGACCAACCAAGTCATTTTATCATTAAGCTATAACTAAAGTTATATAACTATAACTAAAATACTGTTCTGATACAGTAACATATATTAGTTATGACTTCCTTGCTTATTTATTTATCATATTTATATAATTGTCAATCTGACAAATGCGACGCTTCCTTATAAGGTGCAGAGATATCCCTCTCCCTCAAAGAAGAATTCATGAGCGCTAGAACCCAATCACGTGTCACCTCCTAGGTGGACTTAGGTGGGGTGGGGGAATGGAATGAATGAACAAAGGCCAAGCTCATAGTCATAAGGACCTTGTCCATTTCCTCTGACCCAACAGGTTCAAACTATTCGCAGATAACAGAGCAAGACTCCTCAGGACCTGCACCAAGGCTGTAGTTCTTTTACATCACCACCTTAAAAATGATGAGAGAATTGAATATATATGTTTTTTATTTTGTATATAGTACGTTCGCATGGTTTGCCCAATTAGCCCTACATTTTAGAATGACATATTTCAATTACTGCAAAATAGAAAAATAACCTCAGAGAACAGGACACGTTCATACACATTTTACACTTTACTCAAACTATATATTTTACAAGTTATCTATTAGAACTGTTCTTCAAAATTGATTCTTCTTCATACTTTAATTCTTATCAGAGTATATTATCTGTCTCTGAAATATTTAGTGACAGTTCAGGTACATAGAAGATATTTATATAAAATGCTGTGTTCTTAACAGTTGGTTTTTATTTTCCAGTAATTTTTTTCTCAAGCATTAGCTTGATCTTGGCAAGCATGCATTTTGCTTGGGTTTGGGTAAATAGATGAGAATGTGATTACAGTTGAAATACTGCTGTTATAGACTACCTGCATATGTCTCAATGCATTTGAGTGACATACTCAGTTCCAGAAAATTCTGCTTGTTTTGATATTAAAAGGTTGCTTTTAATATCAAAACAAATATTATTTGTTTTTAATTTATTATGCCAACTGAGTGCAGTTTAGCAGAACTGCTGAACAGAACAATTCAGCACACCACTCAGTTAACTTAGCAGTTTAAAAATGAACCACAGGATGGTGATTTTGGTTGTGCTTGTGGCTAAGCCACGCAAAACAGAATGTCACCATAACATAGTCTTTGTGTCTTATCGTAGATTGTCAGAACTGAAAAATATAAAACACAAAAGTGTAATTACCGCCCCTCTCTTTCCCAATTTGCCATTTTAGAGAATCAGCTGTTAACTTGGTACGGAGTGGTCCTTACTCTCGCCAACAATGGAGGGAGGAACCAAAGGGGAATGAAACCCCTACAACTGGTGCACCTTCCACCTACATATCTACCTATATGAAAAGGTAAGGTGTATTTAAAATGTTTGGTGGAAAAGCGTACAAGGTTGCATTAATTTTAAATAGTTTAGCAAAAATTCTGACTGCCATAAAACCAGAAAAGAGGAAAACCAAGATAAATGATGTAGCCCATCTTACTTGCCTCTTTTGTTTGTGTAATTAGAACAACGATTTATCAACATTTTAATTTTTTTTCTACGTGAAAATTTTATCCATATAAAATGTATCTTGTGAAATATAAGAAATAGAAGAAAGTATTATTTTAATTTAAAACTATAGTGGAGGTTGAGGGTATCATTGTGGAAATACTGAACATTTTGTTTGTTGTGTGCTATGCAAATTAGTATGATACACTTTGTCATTTGCTTTGAAATAATTAAAACCTGGAAAGAAAATATACAGACATTATTACATAAAGAAAAGAGGTTATTTGAAAGAATATGCTGATCAATAAAAGCAGTAAAATCATATTAAACCTATAAGCAAGCAATATAATACATATATACTGCTGTAGCTATAATTCATCAATAGAAATATATGTATATGATATGATATTATCTCAACATTATTGCACTCTGGGGTCAAGCAATGTTTGAGAGGTCAGGATGTGTAGTTCAAACATGTGGATAATTGGTGGAGTTATCCAGGATTTTTTGCATAAATCTGGAAAAGGCTTGGCCATTTTTTTTTAGCCTAGATGACTTTAAAAGTAGGCTTTTAAACATTTAGGCAGCAGTAGCTGAGGTGCTGAGAATGTGGCATAGATATCACGAATAGGGTTTAGTTACCTTAGATATGTAACTAAAAGTTGTATTAATCCCAGGTTATGTTCTGAAAAGGAAACACTATTTCTTTTTGAATAATCTCCATGTAAATTATCCTTACAATGAATTATACTCAAGTAATGTCAGCCCAGTAGCCCAATGACAGAAGGGATTATTCCTCCCCTTCACAAGCTGTCTTTAAAAAGATAGTGAGTACTCAAGTAAGCATTGGGATAGCACAGGTGGTGAAGACATGCGAAGAACATAGAAGATAGACCCACTGCTCAATTAGAAATAAATTCCCATGATAATAGGTATAGTCTCCTACCTGCAATATAGATTTTCATTTTAAAACATTTCAGTATTATAAACATAACTTTAAATATTTTAATAACTTGTTTGTTTATGCTGTTATTAGTTAGGCCAGGGGCCGGCAACCTTAAACACTCAAAGAGCCACAAAGGTCCTAACCGGAAGCCCCCGTTCAATTCTGGAGTTGATTAGAAGTCCAGTTTCCCCACCATAGAGATTCCTCCTAGTGTAGCCTCCTTTTTCATCTGCTGACCGGAAGTCCACTTCCCCCACCATAGAGTCTCCTCCTAGCATGGCGTCCTTTTTCCTTTGCCTGTCCTAACCAAAAGCCCTATCATTTGTGGAGCCAACCAGCAATAGGAAGCCACAGCAGAGGGATGAAAAAGGCACATTCGGCTCCAGAGCCACGGGTTCCTGACCCCTGAGTTAGGCCTATTACACACTTGTGAAAATAAATATTTATTTATTTATTACATTTATATGTCACTCATCTCGTTATCGAAGGTGACTGCATTTCTTCTAATCTGATCCCAGGATTTGTTGGAGCGTTTGTGTCCTTGCATTTTATAATCCATAGAATTCTTAGTTTGCCCAAATTATCAGGTATAAGATAAATCATATTGTTAATTCTTGAATATCCTAAGGAAACAACATAGTAGGAATCCAAAGAAATGTAAAGCTGGATTGTAATCAAACTTAGCAGAGGCTTCAGGTTTTTTTTTTTCGTAATGGCATTTTATTTTGCTAAATCAACTCTCTTAATTTAAGTAGAATATTGAGTTTAAAGTATTTGACATTTATTTATTCATTGTTGCCTATTAGGTCAACAAAAAATAGCAATCTTAATTTTTAATTAGCCTGCTTACAATCACAGCATTTTTGATAATACAGAATTTACCTGATCATAGATAGCTTGCTAGCTGCAATCTAAACTCTTGCATTATTGACTGTCTGCTTCATATTGTTTCTGGTAAATATAATCTGTTTATTTAGGAAATGGACTAAATTTGATTTATTCTACTGTATGCTTCAGTCTGCATACAATACTGTGAGATCTATTGCTCACATTGGCATGGATCTTTCAACATTATCTTTTCTCCCCCCATCCTGATCCTATGAGTAATCTAAAAGCAATTTCTTATTGTTGTGATTCATGTCCTAATTTAATTGAATATGTTGATCATTAGGCATTTTCTATTTCTGTTCTTGCACATTCAATATGTATTTAGTAGTTAGCTAAACAATTCACCCGGATCTTTCCATTGGAATAAATCCACAAAAACACAATGCAAGAAAAATACACAATAATAAATTTGACAGTTGGTTCATTTAGTCACTTAATTGTATGATCCAGGGAAAGAAGCACCTGCTGTAAAGAGTTATAGACATTGGTATTCCAACACACCCCAAAGCAGTTCTTTACCACCCAGCTATATTATTCTGACTGATTTGTATTAAGATTTTTCTTGGATTTTTTAATTACAGTTCTCCAGTTGTTAACTCTTCTGTCATTTGTGCTCAATTGCTTTGCTAGCTGAACCTGATAGAGGGCAATGTTTGGAGAATTATCTTTCTTCATTCCTATTCTAACATTTTTAATCATATTCATTGTCATTATTTATGCACTAAAAAGAAATCACTATTACTGTATAAAAATGTTAGGATGACTGTTCTATTAACAGTGAAATTCATTTTGTTTCTCTTCGTTCTCCTAAGGCATTTTACGATTATTTACGAGTTCATTTTGTATGTTTCAGAGCCCCTTACCGACAACAAAGTGAGTCTACCACAGAGAAGAGCACAGAGGCTGTCTCTTCTAGCATTCCATTAAGTGTCATAACAAATCTCACTGTACCTGGAAGTTCCAATGGTGTCACAACTACTAATTCTAACTCACTGACTGGAACAGAGTCATCTACTGGTGATGCCAGGGATCGAAGAAGGTTAGTGAGCCTTTTATGGTGTTATGACCTGCATTTACTGCATGACACAGATCCACTGGTAGGTAAGACCATATTAAGCTTTCCAATTTTTTTTTTTTTGCCTTATTTTAGCAATCATATCAATTTATTTTGCTTTTTGTTAGAACATGATCATATAATTTAGTACAACTCAAGTTGTGCTCTAAGCCATGGTATATATACTTTTGAATATAAAAATTACTTTCACTAAAATTCATGTTATTCATATAATGACATTATATGAAAGGGTTTATTCTTCGCTATCTTATGAAATGTTTTCTAATACAAGTATGGTCATTCAGTAAATGTGAAATAAATGGATCTCAGCTTCTATTTTGATTTGGTAAATTTTCCATGGATGTATGAGTTATGGATATTCTGTACAGAAAGTTGAAACTGTGTAAAAATCTTTTACATTTTATTTATTAATTCTTGTTAAAGAATTTTTATTTGTATAAATGAATCCTAGAATTACTCACAATACATTTTTTGATTCCACTTACATTTTACTATAAGTATCTGCACATAATTTTACATATTTATTCTTGTTCTGTTCCTTAGGTAAATAAATTGCAGTGCTATCTGATCTAAGATTTCTGGAATGATTAGTTCTTCTTAAAGGTTTTGTAATTATCATTTCTTTAAAAGGGAATGCTTCAAAATATAAAGTTTCTATTAACTAGTGATTAGCTGTGGATATTTTTTTGTGGATCATGGTAGAAAATGAGAATTACATTTGAATTTGGAATTTCCAATTATTTCTTTTTCTTGTTGATTTTGTTGTTGTTCAGTCGCTAAGTCATATCTGATATTTCACAACCCCATGAACCATAACACGCCAGCCACCCCCACCCCCTTTTCCTGCCCTGTCTCCCTGAGTCTACCTAAACTCATGGCCATTGATGGCATTGATGACACCATTTTATCTTCTGCTGTCTCCTTCTCCGTTTGCCTTCAATCTTCCCCAACATCAGGATCTTTTCCAATCAGTCCTCTCTTTTCATTTGGTGGCCAAAGTATTTGAGCTTCAGGATCTGTCTTTCCACAGGACAATCAGGGTTGATTTCCTTTAGGAACTTGTTGCTTAGGCTTTGTTGAATAATCAAATTAGCTAAAAGTGTATGACACTTAAGCAAGGAGCAATTTGCAGATTTAAAATAGGTTCTGAGAAAGACAGATCATTAGATTTTTTTTTTAAAAAAAGTTTTTAAATAGAAGCTTAAAATGAAAAATGACAGATATTTCCAGATATTTTAGTATGTGATTTTGGCATTTAGTGGCAGCTGTCACAATAGTACATTTATCTAACTCAGTGTTCCCAAAGCTACAGTGTTCTCTTAGCAACAACAACATAAACTTCCAGACTAATATTAGATCATTAAGATGCCTCCATAACAGACTGCTTGTCTGTTTGAAGTCACTGGATTAAAATTTAAATGCATTACTAAGCTTATGGAAAAACAAGTAAGCACTCTGGAATGTCCTTCCTTTCAAAAGTGTGCTATTCCAATCATTTAGATGCTCTAATTTCTTGATTCACTCTCATATCTTTAGGCATGCTGAAAGATGTCTGCAAAACACAATTCTTTGTTCAGTTCCTTATCTGCAGGTTTTACCTACAAGCTCCTCTACAGTTCTGATTCATACTTTGCTGATAGCACTTTTGATGTAATCTAATCTTAAACTGTTCCAGTAATATCTAGAAAGGAGAGCCATAGGGACAGTCCTTTGTGCATGAATTTCAGCTAAAGTAGTTTGCTCTGCATAGATTTTATTAGCTAAACAATATTGGATAGTATCAGTTTGGAGTAGCTGCTGTAAAGCTCTATTAATAGATCAGAAATGCCTGATGAAAACAGAACTTGAGCTCCAACATGTTGTTCCTAAGCATTTTATTCCAAAATTAATATAGCCAATAAATCTTGATTGTTCCTGCCATAATATTTGCCAGGCTCTTGACAGAAGACATAAAGGAAAAGAGTCCTCTTTAATATTGTTCTTGTTCTTCTTTAATAGAATCAGTTCAAGGAGTTAAATTTATATTTGGTAAGATAAGATTGCCAAAATATCAGTAACTGGATTGCTTTATTTTAGAATCCAATTTAATTTTCAGCTTGTTAAGGCAGAGCCTTTTCCTAACAGCTTTCTTGTGAAACGTATGATGCCTGATCTCTTTCCAGATAACTGAGATAAGTACTGGTAGACTCCCTTGAATTATTTCATCAAGCTGACTATTTTCTCAAAAGCTCAGAAGACATTTAGCTATCTAGTACAGAACTCACCTTATTAATAACAGAATGGATGGCAATAGCATTTCGGCTTATATACCGTTCGACAATGCTTTACAGCACTCTCTGAGCAGTTTACAACATCAGCATATTGCCCCTAACAAACTGGGACCTCATTTTACTGACCTCGGAAGGATGGAAGGCTGAGTCAACTTTGAGCCAGTTAGGATCAAACTCCTGGCAGTAGGCAGAGTCAGCCTGCAATACTGCATCCTAAACATTGTGCCACCATGGCTCCTCATATGGAATTATATTCAGGTAGCTGTGATAGGATATGTTCCAGTATCTGACTGAAACAAGCAGGATCACACAGGTTCCATTTTTTTTTCCTTTTTTATGGAGCTTACAGAAACAGTACGAAACAATTTTAGAATCAGCCATGCCTTGTTGGAGCAGACAAGCACTTTCACGTTTCCAGCTTCTGAACTGCTTACATTTACATTTGTTGTGGTGGCAGTTTGCCCCCACTTTCTAGTAAGCACAAGATGGCAAAGCAGTTTGTGCCATACCTTTCATTATATAATCATAAGAGGAGAGCGTTCTCTGTGGGAGCCCCGACCCTCTGGAATGGATTGCCCACGAGCTCAGGACAGCCGCCGACCTCCTTTCCTTCCGTCGCGAGCTGAAGACATGGCTCTTCCGTCAACTCAACTGATCCATTTGGATGTACACTGTTATAATTTTAAACTGTTTTAATTGGGGTGTTGATTTTAATTTAATTTTATTGTGATTTGTATTGGAAATTGTCATTTTGTAAGCCGCCTTGAGTCCCTTGGGAGAAAGGCGGCATATAAATCGCAATAATAAATAAATAAATAACATATTGCGTTCCTAACATATAAGCAGTCATTTATATAATTAGATATTTTTCCATATGTGTTTAAGGAAAGGGCTTACCAAATGAATGGGCAAAATACCATCCTTCATAGTCTGAAGACCTGACAGATGATCTTACTTTGGCTAATGATCTTCACAGAAGCAAACCTTTGATTTTCTCGTCTTATATCTAATTTGTGGCTTTTGAAAAAAACTTTCCTATGGTGCTCTTCAGTGTTCTTTTTTATTTTTTTATTTTGGATTGTACCTTCAAACACTTAATCTTCTCCAAGTCTCATTCTGCATCCCATAAATTCTTATTAGGATCAACTGTTCATTTTAGATTTCACCAGCTAGCCTTACTCTGGATAGAAACCAATAGAATAACATTCCATTTTCAATAGTTTCTCTTTCAATTCACATAAGCTATGATAACAACTTTACTGCTAGCTAGATTCCCCTATTACTTTCTCCGACAACCTCTTCAGTCTCAATTTGCCAACTTATTTTTTATAAAACCATGTTTTTAAGATTCCTTTGTTTTTGACAACTTTTATTTGTCCCTTCTGTATGAAAACTGTAATATATGAGAAGCTAAGCTACCATTGTGGCCAACTTTTGGCATCCACCATCCATTATTCCATAGTGCATAGAGCAACTACTTTGTTTTTGATGTATGACTTAACATATTCTTGTAAATACTAAGCACCAATTATAAGTAATTATTATAAAGATCAAAATTATGTCCATGCTATTTGTACTTGTTTTATTATTTACAAGAATATATGAAGTCATATATCAAAAGCAAAGTGTACAATGGAATAAAGAACAGTGATGGCCATTTACTTGTGTCACTTGTAAACTTATTTTATAGCAAAAATTTGGGATTGTTTGGGGGAAAAAATGGAAGGGTACAAATACTTTTGACTGTGTCTGTATCTTCTGTACAGGGCACAGTATCAACAAAGCAAATTACAGTTATATTTACTTTGGGCTAAAAAAATGAGGTGAAAACTTAACAAATAATAATGCCTTATTAAAATGCATATACATCTCAAGGCTAATATATTCAATCATTATATGTGTCCGAATAAAGATATTATTTGATAGTTGACATACTAATTGTTGAGTCATGAAATACTACATGAGGTTATAATAGGTGAGAAACAGGATTTATCTCATGGTAGAATGATTTTAAGCCTCTTTCTTCGCAAATTACATATATAGGCATCAGTTATTTTGGAAGGAGCAACTTTAAGAGTTCCTGATTACTTTTATTCAATTCTTCCTTAAACATCAAAGGAAGGAGCAGACAAAGGGAAAAAACTTCAGATACTGTCTTCCAGAGAGCTAAAATGTTGAGAAGCTTCTTTATACCACTTTTTGAAAAACAAGCAGTCAATAAATATTGGTTTAAGGTGATGCAATTTATTTGAAGTGTAGGGTCCTTGGAGCTCTCTGAGCTTGGATATTTTCTTGAGGATGTTTCATTACCAAACTAGGTAACATCATCAGTGCTGCTTGGCAGTGGGGTTTGCTCTCATTTTATATACTAGTGGCTTGCTTTGTCAGGGTTGGTGGGAGTGGTCTTGGTGGTTCCTTGATTGGGCTGTTGTCTACTGTTAACATGTTTGGCAGTTCCTTGATTGCAATATTGTTTGCTTATTTGAAGTTATTTAAAGTTGCAAGAATCAGGAGAAAAAAGATAGCAGGCCAGAGAGAGGCTTCAGGAAACATTTCCAAGGACAGAGAGACCTTGTTGGTTAAATTTGGCTTGAAAGTTTGGGTTCCTACTCTGTAAGTTACAGAATCAGATATTTTTAGTGTACAGGTTTTTGATGTACATCACA
Source organism: Arizona elegans (assembly GCA_022577455.1). Taxonomy (NCBI): domain Eukaryota; kingdom Metazoa; phylum Chordata; class Lepidosauria; order Squamata; family Colubridae; genus Arizona; species Arizona elegans. The sequence goes on from JAKOOJ010000002.1 coordinate 170,774,332, forward strand.
CAATAATATTTTCATTAAAATAAAGGTTGCCAGAATTGTTGTTTTAAGATCTGGCTGGTTCTTTAACTTGCTTCTTTTTAAAATAATTGAATCTAAAGTTGTACAATAAATAGAACCATAAATTAACCAAACAGACTATGTTTTCATAATTAGGCCCAGAAGAACTAACAGCTTTAATACTGTTCTAACGTAGTATTTTATGTACTCACTGCATCCTTAACCTGGTTTAGTGTTCTGTATTAATTTAGTCTGTAGGGTACTAAGAGGAATCTGTCCATTCATGCTGTGTTAGGGAAAAGACTCTAAACCCTTAAAGAAGCTTGCAGTCATCCAACACCTACTGTTGAAAGTGCTTATCAGCCCTGCTTTCATTGTTAATTGCTTTGTGATAAGTTTGTCCTCTTAGAAAGCAAGCTGCCAGTCCTGGTGACAATGTAGGATAGGGAAGAATTCTGTGTGCTATTTCAGACTTCCTACTACTTCCATGTTCGGAAGAGAAAAGTTTACTGTTGCTTTATCAGACAGCAAGCTGCATTTTTTTGTTGTTGTTGAAGAGGTCAGGACTTGTGTGTTATTATTGAATTCCTGATTTCCTATGCAGCGGTCCATGCAAGAATTTCAGCTCCTGGGGAGTCTGTCTGTAAAGGTTCAAGGTGGGCATTTTTGGTGATTTTATTGAGACTTAATTTTTAAAAAGTGAAGGTGAAGGGAAGGCAGGCAGATAAAATAGAGTAGCAAGTAACTTATATATTTATATTTATAACTTATAAATACAAGTATATAAACCTATATACTTGTAGTCTTCATTACAAAGGTTGTGAAGAGAAACATGGGTATGTTAATAATATCCTAAAATGATATCTTAAATTTACTGTTTGCTCCCAACAAAATGGCTAAAATACCTTTTAATTAGTATCTATATTGTCTATTGTGCTGTTTTTAAGTTTTTAATTAAATTGATTTTGCATGCTTGCTTAATTTGACCAGGATATTTTACTAACAACATTCTTTTTAGGTCTTTATGCTCAGAAAATAATAGTTAATTGTTTATCTACCTTATGTTAATGAACTATGAGCAGACTTGTGAACTGAGAAGTTTGGCTAAAGTTTTAACTATTTTCCTTCAAGCAATAACTGTAGTAGCAAAAGTTAACATTTAAATGGTTATGCGGACATACATACGGATAATATAAAGTAGTAGGAAGTATAATCTTACAAGTCTTTTGCAATTAAGGCAAACAATTGCTAGTCTTTTCCCCATCTTTTTATATTTCTTTATTCCACAAGATGGCAGTAGATGACTTACTGTCTTTTTAACCTCAAATGGAATACTGTCTAGCTTTTAAAATTATATGCTAATTTCTACTTAAGGAATGTCAGATGTCTAAAGCACAGATCAGCAGATATAGCATCATTTATCACATGTCATATTTCATATACTGAGAATGAGATACTACCTTCCACTTCAGTTTTTTGAGTTATGATTGCTGCTTCTTGAGTCATGTTATTCCTTTTGCTTACTTTGAAATTGTGTCCCACCATTTCAGATAAATGCAGCTAAAATAATCTGCCTGACACTAAAGTATTTTACAATTTTCAAAATCATAATATAAATGACAATACTTACAGTATTAATTAAATCTTATTCACCTGTTATTTGTTTGACTTCTATGCTACTTTTCCTTTGGAAACCTGGGGACAAGAGTGCGCCTTCCTCCTTCTCCATTTTTTTCGTAGACCGATGACATTGTGTGGGCCTTTTGCAATATGACAATAATGGTATTGGACTAAACTAGGGTTGAAGTTCTCACTCGGCCACAGATGTTCACTGGTGATTTGGGACAATTGAGTCAAATTTACTTCACAAAATTGTTTTTGTGCAGGAGAGAGTGCTATGTAGATAGGCTTGAATTTCTTGAGGAAAATTTTTTTTGAAGAAACATGGGGCATAAATGTATCAAAACAGTTGAGTTAGGAAGGACATGACAAAAATAAATACATTGTTTCTTTCTCTTTCACAGTATTAGACTCGAGGATCATTCATTGTTTCAGAAATGATTGGTGATTATAGATAGGCAAAAAGAAATACTACTTTATACAGGGCATAGTTAAACTAGAATTTACTACAATAAAATGTAATCATGGGCAACAACATGGATAGTTTTCAAAGAGGATCAGATAAATCCAGAGTGTGAATTTATACAGAATTACAATAGACATATAGAATATACAGACAATATTACAGGTAGCCCTTGACCATTCATTTAGTCACCATTCAAAGTTATAACAGAATGAAAAAAGTGAGTTACGACATTTTTTTCTCACTTCTGACTGTTGCAGCATCCCCAGGTCATGTGGTCAACTTTTGAAATCTTCTGGCAAACAAAATCAATGGGGAAACCAGATTCACTTAACAGCCATGTTACTAATATAACAACTGCAGTGATTCACTTAACAACTGTGGCAAGAAAGGTCATAAAATGGAGCAAACTTCACTTAGCCACTGTCTCGCTCAACAACAGAAATTTTGGGCTCAATTGTGGTCGTATGTTGAGGACTACCTATATACTCTTTTCCTATAAGCTCCAACTATTACATTTCTTTTTCAATATCTCAGGTTCTGTGGCATGACTAACCTTTATTTTGGTGGGTGCGCTGAAAGAGAAGGCGGTAGTCTTTTTGAAAACTTGGATGTGGATATTTATTTAAAAAATAAATATTTGAAACAAAATACAATAATTTCTACACTATTTTCCTAGTAGCAGTGATAAGATATAATTATATTTAAAAATAGGAAAGAAACTTGAGCAAGGAAAAATTAGACCAAGGATTCAAGCCTTTGTCACATAATGGATTTACATGCAGCAATGATCTTTATGTAGCCAAATATCCCAAAATATGCCATTACAGGAAATCAATACTATACCCTGTTGATTCAAATATACTGTATCTAGCATAAAAGGAAGCAAAACACAAATGGGACGAAATGCCAATTTATAGTTTCCAGTTTATGTTTTTGCTAAATAATACTTGAAATTCAAATTAGAGTAGACCAGGCAGTTTTTATTGAACTTTGCTGCCCCCTGCCTGATCTATAGCTAAAAACATGGCCCATATATACTTTTTCAATTTAATATATTTCAAGGTGAATCCAAATTATATGTTGTCAATCTATTCTTAAATGTATCCATTTTAAGGAAGCTGTAGTGGTTAAGGCATTGGGCTAGAAATCCAGAAACACTGAATTCCAGCCCCACCTTAGGCATAAATCGACCTGAGTCTCTTTGGGCAAGTCACTTTCTCAGCTCTAGGAAACAGGTAATGACAAACCACTTCTGAAGTCTTGCCAAGAAAACTGCAGGGCTAGTCCAAGCAGCAGAATCAACAATGGCTTGTATTGTCAGTGTATTATATCACAGGCGTGGGCCAACTATGGATGGCTTTGACAGTGTTTCCAGCATTCAATGTTGTCTCTTGCAGTTTTCTTACTCTTTGGATATATTCTTTATAAATCACATGTTTAGCTTGTCTGTGCTTGAGGCTATCCAACTGTAAAATGCCCAGATATTTGTAAATTTCATCATGATGGCTACTGGTGGTTTGGCCATTTGGCATTTCAATTCCATTACTGTTTGTGATTTTATCCTGCTTTATTATACTTCAGCGAATCTCTAGGCCAAAGTCCATTGCTATATGTATGCTAAAAATTCTTAGTGTTTGTCAATGACTGGATTCTGATTTCTGATTTTGCGTATGCTTATTGTAGGAGTTCAACAAGATTATGCCCTTGTTATACTTATAGGCATAGAATTACATGCAAGTACTTTAAAATTTTAGGATATCTGTTTATTCTCAGTAATTAAATTGCCCTCATGTTTTATTTTTAATGTAAGGTACCCTCTTCACACCCTGCAGCAGATGAAAGACTCAACTGTTTGAATAAGCAGAATTTTTTATTTGCAAAAGCTATTTTTACGTTTAAAGGATTTTTCCTTTTTATTATATTTTAGGTCCTATCTGACACCTGTAAGAGATGAAGAAGCAGAATCTCTAAGGAAAGCTCGATCTAGGCAAGCTCGTCAGACTCGCAGATCTACCCAGGTGAGAAATATTAACTTATACAGAAGAAGGTAATGTGATCTCTAAATTATTTAATTTTTCTTGTGTAGTTTTTTCTTAATCCACTTCAGAATGGAAAATTTCTTACACATCTTTGGCCATTAAAAGGCCTGCTTTAAATAAATTTATATTACTTCTCAAAATTTATATCTAGTTTCAAGGAAGAATGTTATTAACATTATGTGATAATTAAATTGTTATTTTTATAAAGCTAATTATTTTTCATCAGAGAAGGAATATTTATTGACATTACTTCATATTGAATATTTGGAAATGCTATATTTAATAGATAATTTAAGTTAGCATACTTTGAAGTACTGATTCCCAGCTTTGCGTTTACTGATTATCACCAGATTAGAACTTTACCAAGCTTATTCACTGTGGGAAGGATAATTTATGATGGGATTTTTATTGATTTTAAGTAATGATCCCCCCCCCTTTTTTTTTTTGCACCAGGGACTGGTTTCGTGGAAGACAGTTTTTCCACAGACCAGGAGTGGTGGTTGTGGTTTCAGTTATGTTTGCTCATCTGCCAGTCACCTCCAGCTGTGCGGCCCAGTTTCTAATAGGCCACGGGCGAGTCCTGGTCTGTGGCCTGGGGGTTGGGGACCCCCCACTGTAAAGAGACACCACATTAACAAAGACTGTCTTATTTTCCAGGGTATAACACTTACAGACCTGCAGGAGGCAGAGAGAACTTTTAGCCGGTCTCGTGCAGAGCGGATTACTCAGGAACAGCCAAGTGAAAAGTCAGACAGGCTCAGAGCTAGTGAGGGAAGTGGTGGAAAACAAGAAGATATCACCAGAAGAGAATCCAAGGAGGTCAACTCACCATGGACTAGAAACTTGGATGAAGAGGTAAGTGAAGCCATACATAAAACCTTTTTTTTCCTCCAAAATTATGACATTCGATGAGTAATAGATTTGAATTATGTTTGAAGAAAAAAGTATATATTTAATTTGTTTCCCATCTTTTTTAAAAGATGGTTATTAAAAGAAATATCTGTTCACTTCTGTGATGTTTTTCTTTATTTTTATACCATAGCAATGGATCTTTGTGAAGAAATATACCACTTAATCAGCAGATTTGGTTATACTGGTATTCAGAATGATCTGTCCAAATATAACTTGTTGAAACAAATATGTGTTAGCAGTGTTGACATTTTATTTCAAGGGCAGGGCCAGATGTCATAATTTGATAAATGCCTTTTAAATGTCATTAAATGGCTTCTGCAGAAGATGTGAACAATAATAATTATAATTTAAGAGTTCTCCCAGAGCAGAGAAAAGTCAGCCAGGTGCTTATGGGAAAACCAGAAGTAGAGAATGGATATAATAGTACCCTCTTAACTTGTATTATAATATCAAACCAGCTCTGATACTAGAACTGATATATAGCCATCAAAACTATTAATATTTTCTTCCATGAATGCATCTTATCCTCTTTTAAAGTCAGTCAAGGCCCATTACTGTTTTTTTGAGTATAAAGCTCTAATTACCAATTTTATTTATATCACAAGTAATTTTATACATTTCTGCCTTGCCTCAACCTTCAGTTTTTCACTTTAAGTTTTTATTCAGGAGGAAATATTTGCATGTATCTACATACACATTTTAAGATTAAGAAACCTGAACTGTGAAGAGTAGATACAAGCAACCTGCTGCTCTCTACTTACTTGAGACTACTGTTCCACAACTCCTTGTCATTGGCCATGCTGGCTTAGGCTCAGAGAAGCTGAAGTCTAAATTAGTTAGATAACCTATTCCTTATATACAACATATATTTCATGTTTTGCCATAACATTGTGAACAAAGTTATAATCCTGTTAGCTTTATTTTTAGTCCTTAATAAATGGAAACTACAGCAGAGAATCTGTCTTTTTCATAGCATCTGTATAATGAACTTCACTATATTTCCAGAATATCATTTTTGATCAACTACCAACAGCAAAGACTCATATCTGTATCTATTTGATGATTATTTATCCCAACGAAAAAGAAAATCTAGACAGTTGAAGATCTGGGAAAATAATTGCTTATATTTATTTTTCCAGTATAGATAAAATGAAGCTTTGTTTTATTTAAAATATATCCTGTTCAGAGTCCTGAGAAAAATTAAGATTGGTAGTTGCATTGTTTGTAATCTAAATCCTTTTGAAGTTATCAGTTGGACTGGGGTGCAGGTACATGTTGATAAAAACTATAAAAAATAATGTTTATAGTTGATAGAAGTGATCACTCTTGGTCTAAAAAGTTCTGATTCCTGTTTTTGCTTTCGATTTATGATTAGGGGTAGAGTTAGTTATTTTATTAATCAAATTTCTAGGTCACCTAAACTCCAATGATACTGAGCTGCTTAACATATACAAATACTAAAATAAAAAGCTAACATTCAAAATTAGTGTCATTAAGAGGGAACAACAACCAATTATGAAAGATAAAATCAGCAGCGATTAAAACAGAAAAAAGCTCTCTGTACCCTTAACCCAAGACCTGGGAGAAGAGCCATGTTTTCAGTGCTCTTTGGAAGCCCAGTGGGGTAAGGATCATACAAATTTGGTGGTGGTGGTGGGATGTTATTTCAGAGGGAAGATGTCATGGCAATGAAGGCCTGCTTCTTAGGTCCTACTTGATAATGTTGATTAGTTGATGGGATCCAGAAAGAACCAACTGTCAAATCTTACAGGACAGTCAGAAACCAGAACAAACAAATAATTCGGTCCACATAGGGTTTTAAAAGTTAGAGCCCCATGTACAGTACATTACATTTGTTCAGTCATGAGTTGGCCCAAACCTGACTGACTATATATGTTCTCTTTTTTCACCTAATTATAGCTCACATAGCCTATGCTCCTACACTTTGTTTTTATATACATAATGGTAAGAAGTACTATTTTCTATACATATATATTCAACTCTGCTAAAGGGATATATTACTGTTAGTTTTAACCTTAGCATGTAGCCCTTGTTCGTTATCTTTGTACCAATTGTTATTGCCTATGTTTTTCTTCCAGTCTTCTGGTCGTCGATCGAGATACTTAGCACAACAAGACAAACCTACAACTGCTGTCTCTCCTTCATTAACTTCCAGTCTTTATTCAAGTTCTCACATGCCCAAGACAAGTAGATTTGTATCTTCTGATTCATTGAGCTCAGCAGATTACCAAAGCACATCAGCTGGCAACATGGAAAAAAATGGTATTTACTTCTTATATTGCTATATTTTATAACTGTTTGAATGTATACCCTTATGAGAGACATATTAAATATAGCAGCCCATCAGAGAGAGGGGAGAGGAGAGGAGAGGAGGTGGGGGATACCTTTCTTCAAGTGGTTTTTTTTACGATTATTTGGGATCAATCTTGCACCTTTTCTTTGGGAAGAATAGTAATTCTTTTCCCTCTCTTTTTGAATCAGCAATCTCTTGAAATATTTGAATCCACTGTAGGTGGTTTTGATTTATGATGGCAATTTGGCCAGAATTTCTAAATAATAAAGCTTAATATCATGTGACCACATTGCTTAGCAATCCCTTAAGTACCCATTGCTTTTGGTCACTGCAAGCATCTCCTTGCAACTACCTGCTGCCTTCCAACAACCAAAGTTGGTGGGGGAGCCAGCAGGAAGTTGCAAGTCCCAAGAGGCTTGCAAGCAGGCCAGCAGGCAGGTAAGTGACTGTCAGGTGTGACAGGGAGCAAAGGGTGCATAGGTGGTGGGGAGATGCGGCACTAGTACATTAGGGTTTGGAGTGGCTATTGACGGATGGGAGAAAGGGTGCAAGTGTGCGCAAGTGCCCAAGGGAGTGAGGCACAAGCACAATGAGGTGTGTATGGGTGGGGAAACTTACCCAAGCAACTGGCAATCTTCCTGTCAGCATCCCCATTGACTTTGCTTGTGGGAAGCCAGCAGGAAAAGATGCAGATCACAGTCATGTGACTGCAGTTGCCATTGTAAATTTGAATGGTCACTGAACAAATGGTTATTAACTGAGGACCACCTCTACATGATAGACCCACTGGTGTTTGGTGTTAAACATTTAAATATAGATTAGTATAGATTGATAGATGATGAGGCTAAACAAATCTCTCTGTATGAGTACTATCTTGCCTTATTTTGAAAATGATCCCATGGTTGAAAAAATTACTATTTTTAGCTAAAGCTTTGTTTCTTTTAGCAGAATATGAAGATCAGGACCTGGATGACAGAACTTCAAACAAGCAGTCAGTAAGAGAGAGAAGGCGACCAAAAGAGAGACGGAGAGGCACTGGAATCTCTTTCTTTACAAAGGATGTAGGTATTGTCATTCATACATGAAACCAAAGAATGAAAGATTAAATTCTGATCCACTGGGATGGATAGTGGATTAGACATATATCCCTACCTAATTGTTAAGGACATAGGGCATGATGTAATTCTACAAATGGAAACAAAAGCCCTTCAGTGTATGTAAGTGAAACTATAATTGTTACAATATGTATTCTAAAGGTAGGAATAAAATTGATTAAAAAACAAAATAAGATGCAAACTGTTTGGTTACTGTGTACAACCCTAATTAAAATAACAATATGATACTGTTGAATGCATATTTAAGTAAGTAATTGATTCACAAGGCCTTCAATAGTATTATTCTGGAGATTAGTTTGTCAAACTCTTAAATGTTCATTGCAGTCATGTATTTGCACTGTTTTGCCCATCATCTTATCTAGAATATAGCTAAATCAATAGTTCCTTAGCTGAACTACTGGGTATAATGCTCAGATTCTTTGCAATCCCCAGCACACCTTTGGAAAGTTACTGAAAACCCAATATGAATTTTGAAAAGGTTTTTTTCAAATTTCTGTACCTGGTTTAAAAGCTCATGAACTATTTAACATGCTGTTGCACTTCAGTAACCACTAACAAGTTTCAGAAATTACAATCATCCAACTCACAGTGTGGAGAAATAGAAACATGTTTGAATGAAATTTATAGTGTTTCAAATGGGTAATGAAACAACTGTTCAAGTGGGTAATGAAACAAGACCTTGCAGATTGATAACATGCTTCTACTAAATTATGGTAAGAGATACAGGGATAAGGTATATCTAGCGACTCTGTTTCTAATATTCTTCAGAGAGCTTTTTCTAAAAATAATTTTCATTGTGTTTTAAACACATTTTGCAGTCAACTAACTTACAATTTAGCTGGAGATTCATGTTCAAACATTCAAATAAATTCAAAGCTTTAATTAATATTACTTACCAGATGTTTTTCTGGTATACTCTGGTATAGTATTGTCTAAATCAGTGATGGCTAACCTTTTTGCCATCGCGTGCCAAAAGCAGGGGGAGCATGGGGAGGTTGCCCATGTGTGTGCCCACACCCATAATTCAATGCGCCCCGCCCCCATGCACACAACCCACCCTGCGCTCCCCTGCTTTTAGCATGCGATGGCACAGTGGGCCTGGTAAGCCTGTTTTTCACCCTCCAGAGGCTTTCTAGGAGCCAGGGGAGGGCAAAACCAGCCTTCCCCACCCCCCGGAGGCCCTCCAGAGGCCGGAAACAGCCCATTTTCCAACTTCCAGTGGGACTGAAAGGCCCAAAAATCAGCTGGCCGGAGCACACCTGCGCGCTGGAGCTGAGCTACGGCAGCGCTCGCGTGCCCACTGATATGGTTCCGTGTGCCACCTGTGGCACCCGTGCCATAGGTTTGCCATCACGGGTCTAAATAATATAAAAATGAGTATTATCTGCCTTAGTAGGTTTCTTTGAGTACATTTTTTAGTTAGCATATGAAGAAAACTCATTTATTTCAAATGTTTATGGTTTGTATGTTTATTTTGTAGGATGAAGAAATAGATGGTACTGAAGAAGTAATGGAGGACAAGGTAAACAAAGAGACATAGATAGATATTCGTTCATGAACTGTTTCGTGTGACATTTTGGTTCCAAGACTGTTTTTTCAACTCATTTACATTTTAAAAGAAATAGATTTGATTTAAAATCATTTCCAGTACATTTTGGATTATTTTTCTGTCCCTTGTAATAGGTATTCTCTTCTTACCCTTCTATAATAATGATGATCATTACTATTTTTTGTTTTTCACTAAACTATAGCTTACTAGCTTGATATGTAAAAAGATTGCTATGTAATAATTATGAAGGCAGAGGCGATAGAGGAAGTTGCTGAAAACATAAAAAAAGCAAGGCTGAGTCTTTGGAATAAGACTTCAGTGCTTATGAAAATAAATACAACATGTTTTATTTTTTGCTCAGCCACATATGGATGAACTGATTTATGATATAATTGGAAAGGCCACGCCATAAATCAGATTTATGCTTTTGCCAAAACCAGAAATGGCAAAATAACAGGAGTAGAATACAAAAAAACATTTTCTATATAAGTTATTAAGAAACCCAATGTATAGAAAATAAGGTAGTTTTTCATTTTTCAACCTGAAGTGATATATGAACTAAGAAAAATATCAAATAATAATGCCTAGACCAGTATATGGTACAATTTATGGATGCTTTCTACAACGTAAAGTGAGATAACTTCAGATTTTTCTACTTCTGTAAAATTTCATCCAAGTGGGCCTGGTGGCTCAGCAGACTGATAGCATTGTGATTAACACCAGCTGTCTGCAATTACTGTAAATTCAAATCTCACCAGGCTCAAGGTTGACTCAGCCTTCCATCCTTTCTAAGGTAGGTAAATTGAGGACCCAGTTTGGGGGGGCAATAAGCTGACTTTGTATAAATATACAAAAGTATGAAGGCTATTGCTTAACGCATTGTAAGCCTCCCTGAGTCCCCGGAGAAGGGCAGCATATAAATCAAATAAAAAAAAAAAGTTGATTAACAATGTAGAACAATTAGAACACTCAGAAATTAGGCAAAACTTTAGTTCTTTTTTTCAGTTGGCTTTGTCAGCCTTTTATTAGTCAAATCTGATTTATTGTATGACAGTGTAATATCTTTATATCAGAGGTGGGTTTCAGCAGGTTCTGACTAGTTCTAGAGAACAGTTAGCGGAAATTTTGAGTAGTTCAGAGAACCAGTAGTAAAAATTCTGACTGGCCCCACCCCCACCTATTCTCTGCCTCCCAAGTCCCAGTTGATCAGGAGGGAATGGAGATTTTACAGTATCCTTCCCCTGGAGTGGGGAGGGAATGGAGATTTTACAGTATCTTTCCCCTGCCATGCCCACCAAGCCACGTCCACCAAGCCACGTGACTCCCACCAAGCCACGCCCACAGAGCCGGTAGTAAAAAAAATTGAAACCCACCACTGCTTTATATATAATGATTAATTACAGATAGGTCAGTTAGAAGAGACTACTTAAAAGATATAAAAAAGCAATGATTCATATAGGAAAAGAAAAAACTGAAACAGGCTACTGTCAACATATAAAACATTTGAGTGATGGGACTGTAAGTTACTCTTTTTTGTAGACCATGGAAAAAATCTGACAATATTAATGGATAGAAACTAAGGAGAGAAACACCTAGAACTAAGGAGAATTTCCTGAAAGTTAAAACAATTAATCAGTGGGATTACCTGCCTCCAAAAGTGGTGGGTGCTACAACACTGGAGGTTTTAAAGAAGAAATTGGACAACCATTTGTCTAAAATGGTATAGGGTTTCCTGCTTGAGCAAGGGTTTGGACTAAAAGACCCCCCCCCCAAGGTCCCTTCCAACCCTGTTATTCTGTTATAGATTGTTTTAAGACTGTATAGTAACTTGAACTTTGTATTCAGTTCTTTTGCATTTTTATATTAGGCGTAAACTCTGAGAGAATTTAGAATAGTTTTAATCAAATATGAGACTTTGAAAATGTATAATAAATTTTACTGTGGAAAGTGTTAGTTTTCTGAATGTGATTTATCTGTAAGATGCAATGGTCTTAATTATTTTTAATAATGCTTTATTCTATTCCAGAATTTTTTTCTCTTTACAGTAACTGTCTGTAAAGAAAATCATTTAGTCATGGTTATCATATCTATTTTTTCAAATTTATTTATTTATTGTTTATTGGTTCGATTTATATGCCGCCCTTCTCCGGAGACTCAGGGCGGCTTACAATGTGTTAAGCAATAGCCTTCATACTTTTGTATATACCTGCTTAGTAGGGCTTTCAGCCCCCCCTCCCCCCCACAAGCGGTGTTCTTTTTTATACAAAGTCAGCTTATTGCCCCCACAGTCCGGGTCCTCATTTTACTTACCTCGGAAGGATGGAAGGCTGAGTCAACCTTGAGCCTGGTGAGATTTGAACTTGCAGTAATTGCAGGCAGCTGGGGCTACTTAACAGCACTTTAGTCTGCTGAGCCACCAAGGCTCTAAGGAAATATTGAGAATATATCCTTTGACATTGAATTACTACCTGAAATTATTAATATCTGGAGCACTAAAATATGGAAAGTATGCTTGATTCAGGAGCAATACTAGAAAAACATATCTAAGTTTTATGTAGTAGAACATTCATTCACAGTAGGCAAGGCTTATTGCAATGAGCATGAGGTTAGGCATGTGCAATATTACACAATGTTGGGAACTAGTTATATGAACTAGTCTTTTTCAGTGAGTATGTGAAAGTGGGAATCTCTTATTGCATTTATTTGGAGTTTTGATTTAAGGAGGCATGTCGATTGTAATTGTTCTGCATCCTAAGCGAATGTTGGTATGCTGCATATATATTTGTGCTGTGAGTTGTAGGTAACAATATATTAACTTGCAAGGTTGTATCTAAGTTAGAGATCATAGTTTGCATAGAGTATCATGATTAGGTATAGGCCTTGATTGCACTTTTGGCTTACCAAAACTGTATGTCCTTAACTATTAACAGAAAATAACTGCATGTGGCATACAAGTGGACTTGAAATTTAGTTACCAGATGTTATAAGAGCAGTATTTGATTTGATTGAATTAAACATATACAAGAATAAATGGAATGCACAGAGTGGTTCAGAATGGAAAACAGTGTATGCAGTGATATGTAGACATTGTGAACAAAGATGGAAAGCAAAGTTCGCAAAGATGGAGAAGTAGAATATTTGCTGTTTGTATAAATTAGTTTTAGCTATGTATTGTTGTCTTCTTCTTATTTGATGCTTTTAATTTATTTGACTTACTACTTCTTATTCTTTTTCCATACTCTGCATACATAGTTTACGTCAAAAGGGAATTGCATGAATGGTATGCAGTGTTGTGAAAAAATTACATGGATGATCCATGAAGTCACCGCTAGTTGAGTTTGACTGGGAGGAAATTATATCTTTTATGCAAGCATATACAATATTGTTTTCTTGTTAATTTCACATTTCCCCTGGGAAAGAAAATTAAACTTCCATTTTCACTAGAGAGCCCTGTTTAAATCCTTCCAATTCTCAATCCCAGGGCTATTTCTGCTGATCTTTGTGATATCTGTTTCTCATTTCTTTGCTTTATTATCAGAAACTTCGCTGGTCTCAAGAGCAATGACTTTATTAGGCCTATGTTCTCCTTTCTGTTTTCTGGGTTATTGACTACCTAATATGGTGAGGTATGCCCCTGTCTATTGCATGTTGCTCTCACGCCATAAAGTTTACTTAGTAGTTGCATTTAGCTGAATTTCTTATAGTTGATTTGGAAGAAGGGCTATTTAAATAGTGATATATTATAGTTTTAAATGCTTCAGTGAATATGTGGATTCTGATGCTTTGCTTTCTTTCTTTCTTTCTTTCCTTCTTTCTTTCTTTCTTTCTTTCTATCTTTCCTTCCTTCCTTCCTTCCTTCCTTCTTTCCTTCTCCTGCATGTTTTATTTCCTAGAACAATGCAGTGATACTGGAGAACTTTCACATCCCTAGAAGCATAGAGTAAAGATAATTTTAGATAGCTAAGATAAAACAGTTATTGAATTATAATTGGATTTGGGGAGAAGCTTCTAATATATCAGCTTTATAATCAGAAATTATCGGTGGCATCAAAATGTTATTGAAAGTTTTTTTGGAAATTTTTTTTTCTGTAATATACAGTACACTATTAACTGGATATTAGACCACATTTTTTTAGTATATCCATTTTTGTCATATTTTAAAGGAATAAAGTCACCAAGTGACTAATTTGAATTTACTCCCTGCTTTGCCTATACAACCAAACTGCAGGCTTGCCCAGGAAAATCTGTTGCAATTTTTATAGGTTTCCACAGTCTTTTCTTTGAGCTTTGTTCCTCATTTTGCTACACAAGCCTGCAATGTGTATTTCTACCGGTAGTACTGCAAAGCTTGACAATCCATGTGATATAGAAGTAAAAAAATTAAATATTAGAAGTAAGTAGTATATTTATTTCAGTCATTTGAAAACAGCAAAGTACACATTCTGGACAGAGAGGACCTCTGGTTTGAAAGAGGCCATCTGCATTAAAATTGAATAGCCCTAACTCAACAGAGGGGGAGGGATATGACACCACCCATCTCCTGTCTCAAACACAGTCCTTTCAGCAGGCCCAAGAAGGTTCCACACCCATTTGCACTCTGATTCAGGTGATCCTGAGGGTACAGGTAAATCCCCAAGTGGACTCAAAGTCTACCAGATAACTGCTAAGGAATATAAATCCTTCCATTCCTCACCGTTCAGCCAGAAGTTGAAGAAGCTTCTTGGATGAGAGGTGAAATGTTTTCCAGGAATAAAAATCAAGAAAGCCCAGTCGCCTTTTGAAAAGCACTTTTGGGATTTCTATCACTAGTTTGATAGGGAGGGGTTGGGGGGAGGTATGAGAGCAATTTTATTGCATGGCCATTCAGAAGATTGGGGACATTTTATTTAAGAATGTCCCCAATTAAACATTAAACATATTTAATGTTAAAGTATTATGTCAGCTTATATTTAACTTCAAAAGATAATTATAAAGAAAATGATATTTGACTAATTGTGCTTGAAGTTTCTATAATTTCAAAAAATATAATACAGTAGTAAAAATTGCCCATACAAAATAAAATTCTGTAGTCTTCTATGGTTATATTTTTATATAAACGTATCTTTGCTCAGGATTTAAAAACCAAATGAATGGGAAGAGGAGAAAAGGTAATAATAGAAAAAGATAATTCCTGGAAGTAGTTTTATTTTCCTCCTTCCCCAAATGATCAAGCTAATATTTCAGTCAAGTTTAATCCTTCTGCATTTGTTCCAGAGAAGTACTGAGCACTTCAGAACATTTAATTATCTGAATCTCTGGTATGCTGTCTTCTCTGCTATAAATGAAGGGTGTCAGACAATCTTGAGAAAGAAAACTTCAGTTATGTCTGAGAAAAATATTTGTTTCTTTGGAGAGTCCTTGATTTACAACCATTTGTTTAGTGACCCTACAAAGTTATAACAGCACAGAAAAAGTTATTTACAACCAGTCCTCGCGCTTATAACCATTACAGCATCCTTATGATCAAAATTCCCGCAGTTGGCAACCGGCCTGCATTTACATCTGGGGTCATGTGGTCATCATTTGCGATTTTCCCAGCTATCTTCATGCAAGCTAAGTTAATGGATGAAGCTGATTTGTTTAACAACCTCCTGATTCACTTAACAACTCTGGCAGAAAAAAAGATCATCAAATTTGGTGTGATTCACTTAACAACTGCCTTGCTTATCAATGGAAATTCTGTTCTTAATTGTGGTCGTAAATCGGGGACTATCTATATTAGGACAGATACAGTGTCATTTAAGATTTTATGAACTCTTTTGAGTGGCATAAATATGAGCTGAAACATGATCTGTTCTCCACATAAGTCATAAAATTAGACAAAAAGAACCCAGCTAAACCAATGAGTCAAATACAAATGACGTGTTCATTTATTTATTGAGTAAAATGATCCAAAGCTGCATATCTCTGTGTGTGGCAAAGTATGTGAGCCTCTAGGATTATCAGTTCATTTGAATCAAAGATTCCTGCTGAACTTCCAGTAGGATTTGATCCAGTTGGCTCAACTGAAATGCTTCCCAAGCAAATCACCGTCTTAAGGGAATGAGCTATGCTACCAACCTTTTGAAGAATGATGTCAAAGATCTATTGCTTTGGCTTTGTTATGGTTGCTATTTATCAAGTAAGATAAATAACTTTCAGAAAGTCCACAGAAACCTCACTCTAATTCAGTACCCTTGTTTCAGAATGATGAAACTTTATCTGAAAAGGGAGTTGAGAATTATCAGGGGTTTTTTTTTTTAAATTTACCCTAAAGTTAAAAGTGCCATTAAAGTTTTTAAATAAAGGAGAGCATCTTAATTTGCACTAGAAACTTGTAAAATGGAATCATTAACATATGGATTTGATGACTAGTATTATTTATAAATTATAAAAAATATATAATATCTATGTTGTATTGTATAGCAAGAGCTGAAGTTGAGTTTTATTTATATTTGCTGTAAAAGAAGTCATAAGTCATTTTTTCTGTATGTACATTGCATATTTATAATATTTGGCCCATGAAACTATTATGTTTCTAAAGAGGAGATGGTCTGAATGAAGAAAATTACCCTGGTCTTTCAGGTCTCCCAAGAATGGATTCGTTGCTACTGTAACTGAATCCATCCACTTCACTACTTGTTATCCCCTTCCTTCCTTCCTCCCTCCCTCCCTCCCTCCCTCCCTCCCTCCCTTCCTTCCTTCTTGCACTTTTCCTAGCATTAGAGCTTCTCTAGAAACCTAGGTCTTCACATACTGTAATGTGTCCAAAGGAGAGTAAATGTGTTTGTTTTCTTGACTGTTTATGATTTATTTATTTATTTTATTTTATTTTATTGAATGTGTATACCGCCCTACTCCCAAAGGACTGAGGGGGGTGAACAGCCATAGAATAAAACATATAAATACAAAATTTAAAATAGACTAAAACGAATTAAATAATTTGGCTGAACAAATTTAAAACCCCAATAATTTAAAACCAAATTTAAAATTTCCATTTAAAAGGGGGAAGACTTAGGTCAGGCCGGCTTGATGAAATAGGAAAGTCTTGAGCGCGCGACGGAAGGTACGCAGATCTGGGATCCTCCGTATCTCCGGGCTGATATTCCCAGGCATTTACTCCAACACCAAAGTTTAATGCTCTCCCTCCCCTGCTTCTTCAAAGTCCATCTTTTACTTCTATACAGTGTCCCAGGGAATACTATGGCCTGCAAAATCCTGTATTTGGGTATATACCCGTGATGGCGAACCTATGGCACGCATGCCACAGGTGGCACGCGGAGCCATATCTATGGGCACGCGAGCGTTGGCCTAGCTCAGCTCCAGCATGCATGCATATACCAGCCAGCTGATTTTCGGGCCTTTTGAGCCCACCGGAAATCGGGAAACGGGCAGTTTCTGGCCCACCATAGCATCGCATGCCAAAAGGGGGGGAGCGCGGGGGGGTCGCACGTGCATGCATGGGGGGTAGGGCACATTGAATTATGGGTGTCGGCATACACACGCTCGACACCCCCCCCGCGCTCCCCCCCACTTTTGGCACGCAGTGGCAAAAGGGTTAGCCATCCCAGTATAGACATTTCACGGCATTCTAATATTTTTTCCCAAGACCTTAAATCCCTGCTCCTCCAAATACTAGTCTGTGGTTTATTTCTTGACTGCTACTTGCTTTACTGCTGCTGATCAATCCTAAAAGGCAGAAGCTATTCAAGACTTCGATATTTTCATTGTCAGTTCTAAGACTGGTTGTTCTATCTGTTTCATTAGTTTGGACTTCTTTATATTTAGCTTCAGCCCAATTTCTTTTACTGTCCTCCTTGACTTTCATTACTAGAGCTTTCAGAACGTTTGCATTTTCAGATGTCACCATAATATCTTTAGCATGATAGAGTTATTGTTTCTTTACAGTACTTAGAGAAATAAATGTCATGAATTTGTTGCCTGTGATAACCTCTGCCTTTCTGTGGTCTGGTTTTTTAATTAGATTTTCTTTTGCATGGATAATTTACCTGCATGCTAAGTGACTTTATAGAAAGGTATATTCAACTTTCACCAACACCATTTTCCCAACAAATGTAGCATAAAATACAGTTTGACAATGTCACCCAATTCTTGACTTGTTAAGACGTATCTACTTTCTGTTTCGGATGTTGTTGTGTCTCAAGTCACAAAAAACCTACAAAAATTACTTTTGAATTTTAAACACTTTCAATGTACCATAATTTTAAAGTCATGGATTTTGCGTTAAATCGAATGCTAATATACTAAATGTTCTTCCTTAGTTTCTCTGTATATAATAGTGTTTGAATGAAAAGTGGGCTCTTTAGCATGCATATCTTGGCTTGAAGCCTAGGAAATGGCCTTCAAGTGGGAATGGATCTTCTTTCCTCATTTTTTTTAGCTTATTGCTATTTTTGTTGCATGTACATACTGTTCTCTTTAGCCACTTATACAGGATTTAAATGAAATTGTTTGTTTCTAAAACTTGCCTTTAAATGTGATTAAACTCCCAAATGTGCCAAGATTATGACTTGTGGGGGATGAAAGAAAGAAGTTCTTCTTGTGGATTTCTGCCTTTCTGTTTGTCTTCCTAACCAGAGTTATGGATAAACTAAATGAGACTTGAAACATTTGGCTAACTTTGAAAAAAATGTGAAGAGCCATTTTATTTGACAGTACTAATTCATAGAGATTTATGTGACCCTTAATTTGTGCAACAAACGGGAAAAAAAACTTGACTGCCAGTCAGTCAAGACAGATGTCTGAATGGACATGTAAATTCCTGTGTATTTAAATGGGGTCCTTCCATTAGGAGAACTTGCTGCTTAGTGTGTTAGAGCAGCATTCATTACTCAGTTCATTGCAGGCAAACAGTTTTGCTTGTTTTCTTTTACAGGAAGTAGCTGTATTATTTTTGCATCAGTTTAGTTTAGAGTAGAGCCAATTTCTCTCTACCTGAAAACACCAAAACTTTTCGCAGTATGCAATCTTCAGTATAAGATAGAGTGCTTTTTTGTGGCAACTCCCATGCAGTGGAATACTGTCCTCCCAGAATTGCATGCAATCCCTTTTGCAAATCTCTGAAGATCTTCTGTTCTAATGGATATTTAGGAATTAACTCCCAACCAGTTCTGGTAGTTTCTTTTATTTTGCTGTTTCTAGTTTACAACACTCAGAATAGATTGGGGTGGTTCACTGATACAAAAAAAAAAAAAAAAAAAGGTTAATTTGCCAGGGTAGTCATATGAAAGTTTTTCAAAAGCAGTAGCTCTCTGAAGTGATAGGATTCTGCATGTTAGAGAAGATTAAACAGTAAGATTGAAAGTGGAGGTTGAAATAAGTTGTAGTGTAGAATGTTCCTATTCAAAATGCAAAAAATAAGCAATACACTTTATTAGGGTACTATATTCCTTCTTCTATTTTCTGGGTGTTTTTTTTTTTAAGCCATTCTTCCTCCCTCCAATAATCATGCGTCATGTCATGATCACAGACATGGTAGCTCTTCCTTGAGCTGTTGCAGTTCCCTTCTCCTAAATTTGTTTCTAAAGACTTGTCATAATTTTGCAAACTAAAGTGTTTCTTTATCTTTATCTTTATTTGATTTGTATACTGCCCTACTCCCAAAGGACTCAGGGCGGTGAACAGCCAAACAGTAAAATACATAAATACAAAATTTAAAAACAGGATAATATCGAATTAAACAATTTGGCCCAGACAAATTAAAACACCCCAATCATTTAAAAAACAGATTAAAATTTGCATATTAAAAAGAAAAGAGGGAAAAGATTAGGCCGGGCCCGCCTGGTGGAATAAAAAGGACTTCAAAGCGCGGTGGAAGGTGCGCAGATCCGGGATCCTCCGTATCTCCGGGGGGAGCTCATTCCAGATAGTAGGTGCCTCCACAGAGAAGGCTCTCCCCCTAGGGGCCGCCAGTCGACATTGTTTGGCTGACAGCACCCGGAGGAGTTTCAGCGTTTACAGACATCTCATGCTTTGTGCAGATTGTGTCACTTTGACTATTAACGAATCCATACACTTCTTTGAAATTAAAGTAAAAGAGGAAATGAATCTTCAATCGAAATACAAAGTGGTTTGTTATTTCCTATAACATGATTGTTATAGGAAATAACAAATATTATATAAATTATGGGAATAACATGCTTGTTATTCCCTTAATTTCCTCATCTAACTTTTCATTATTTATCTGTCTATCTTATATCTCCTTTTATTCAGGAGCTCAATGTGGCTACACAATAACTTCAGGGGTGGGTTCTACTTACCTTTACTACCGGTTCGCAACGGGGCCGCACACATGCGCGCATGCTCTTCTGCGCATGCGCAGAAGCATTTTCATGATGTCAGGGTCAATGGATGGGGCCTCCCACCGGTTTTACTACCAGTTCTATAGAACCAGTGCAAACAGGGGAGGGGGCAACCCACCACTGAATAACTTCCTCCTCCCATTTTCTCCATGATTGTTCTTTGAGTTAGGCTGATCTGAGAAAAGAGGACTGTCCTCAAGTTACCCAGAGAGCATCCCCAGCTATGGGAGACTAAATTAAAGGAATCAAAGACCATGTGTATCTGAAATATAGCAGAAAATGGAGATCGTGTTTTTTTAAATGTGGTGGTGCATTTTAAACTGGATAGATGGCAAGGGATACATTTTGCTAGAAATAGCTACTGTAAAGTGATTGTGCTCATGGGTGAAATTATTTAGCTTGGCAATGGAAAAACGCAGATTCAGTATCTTAAGTATATTTGAGCTCTATTTAGGTATTATGAAATCCACAGTGCTCACTAGGTGAAGGTTTAAGATCACTCTTCGCTGCCTCTCAGATAACAGCATTTTGAATAAATATGTGGAGAATTGATTTCATGCAAGCCAGCTCCCAAAGGCTTTGTACGATCTGAACAGAACTACTGTGGAAGTAGAATTATAAAGCTACCCTAAACTGCTTTCTGCTGATTTTCCTTCCATCACACATACTAGCTACATAAAAGAAAAGGGAACAATCACTGTCTCATGCTTGCTTTTGTCGTGGCTTCTTAATGTTATAAGCAGTGATACTCCTAATTTTTCTGAATCCCAGAAAGGGTTCTGCAAAAGGTTGTACTGAGTGGTTATGAATATTGTGAGTTCTGACACTGACTAAATTCTTAATATCGAGGCTTTTAAAAACTCTTCTTTATTGAGAGGCAAATGGTTAAACTTTTTTTGTTTCATATTAAAATCTAAATAGAATACCCAGTTTTCTTTAGTTGATTTACCAGTTTTTTTAATTTTTCAGCATTACTCCTTATCTCTTAATCAGTGATAGAGATGAGCAATAGGTAAAAGAGAAAACAGTGTTATGCTCTTTCATCTACCCTCTAGTCTGATGCACTGGGATATGTAATTTAACTAACTGGAAGATAATTCTTTCCTTGATTAAATATTGGATAATTACTGAATTAATTTGAGGCAAGCATGGAATATAGACCATTTGTTATGGAATAGACTGCCTTATAAGATGTTTTAAAAACTAGCAGAATATAGGTTTCTTGAAGAAATTCTGGAATTTGAAGTTAGTATAGCTAATAAATTGAAGTAAATTGTTAAGGTATATTGTACTAGTGTATAGTACTACATTTCTGGTTCATATTAATGTCCAATTACTAAACTAATCTAAAGGAACGATTCATCCTATTACAAAATATTTTCAAAAGGTGACTAATAAATCCTGGAAATGTGAAAAATAAATTTCATTTCTAATGAGAATGTTTTGAGAATGAAGAAAGACTGTTATTAATAAGCAATATATCTTCCTGACAGCTCTCCTCTCTCTGCAGTGCTCTTGTTGAACTGAAGTATTGTTATTTGGTTTGGGAGAAAATAACCATTTTAGGGACTTGAATAACTAGAGCTGAAACAAAAGCCATAACTTCTTTAAAAATGTTCTATTAATAGCCATTTTTAGAACAATGCCAAGATTGATCTTTTATTGTGGCATTTCCATAGAAATTATTAAAATGGGAGAATAGGTTTTTGAGTGCTACTTACAGAGGCAAAATCAGTTGAAGTAATTCTGAATTTGTAGCCAAGTGTCCGTTTTAGCTCTTTTCTAAACTTTTAAATTAGAATGTTTGTTTATAATTGGTTAAGTTCAGGATCTTAAAACTGGCTCACAGAACCTGAATTGTGTGATTTGTTTTCCCTTTGAATACAAAGTTCTGTTGTCCCTTCCCACCCTGCTAAGTACCTTCTAGTAGAAGCTAAACTACTGCTGATTATGAATAACTCTATTGTTCTGGTTATATTGACATAATGTTTAAAAAGATTGTGTGTGTGTGTGTATAATTAGGAGATTATTAACTGGAGGGCTAATCTAGCTTTCCTTCAAAATGGTGTTTGATACTCTTCATTGGCATTGTAGCTTGCTTTTAAGTGCTATCATTTGCCAAGCAATTATGAAGGAAAAAGAAAAAAAAATCAGCAAATGTGCATTCAGACATTTTTTGAGATATGGGACAATTACATGGATTTACAGAAATCAACCTTCACTAGCAAGTTTAGTATAAATAGACAATTCTATGAAAATTGCATACTGCTTTTCCCAAGAAAATGTCTTTTCCTTCTTTATCTTTATTATTGTCATTGGTCAGCATTATTTACATTTTTGTAACAAGTTTACAAGATTCAAATACATAGACATTTCAACTGATCAACAAAAACAAAATGATTCCTACTACAAAACACTATAAATACAAGATTCAGAATACTACAAATCTAATATTTAAAACTGATTAATAAAATTATGAACCTTCATGAATAAAACATTAAATTAATTTTACTAAACTGTTCTATGTGTTTAAGTGTGTATATATCCAGACATAGGGAGAACCTTATTGTGGTTAGTTGGTTGGTGGTGAGATATAACAAAAGCTAAAAAGTATAAACAGTATAGAAAGCATAATAAAATTTTGTATAGTCACAAGACCTTAAAATTAGGAATGGATTAAGCAGCATAAAGCATAGCAGCCAAAATAAATTTTGTGGTGTTCCTAGAGATGTTAACCTTCTAGTCTGGCAGTAAAAAATGAATAGACTCCTCATCAAAACAGTTGTGGCTTCTGATATGAGGGAAGGGACATTGAAGAACATGTGAGGTAGTCTCAGTTTCCTCCACTGTCATAGGGCAGGTTTGTGCTGCCAAAAGTGTATTGTTACTCTTCATGTCCAGTCCAGCAAAGTAGGAATAACATACCTCTTGTTTCTTATTATATTATTGACTTACTCCCGATTAGCAGAAAATGTGACAATGATGGTAATTGTTCTAATTTCTAATAGGCAGAAGTAAGACTTACTTGATTGTCATCTACTTATTTTACATGCAATTTAATAATAATAAAGTCTTTTAAAATACTAAATTTTAATTTGTAATCTACTTGATTGACTCCAAACATGGTTAAATCAGAATCACTGAATTCAGTAAGATGGGAGTAAGTAATAGCTAACAAGTCGTATTATTTCATCAATCTTACTTATAAATAATACTAAATTTGGACTTATCAAGCAGAATTTGCCTGCTGCCACTGTGTTCTTAATTCTGCAAAAACAAAGTTGTTGGATTCACAAGTGGGGAATTTCAGAATGTTTTCTTCTTAGAATAAGTGTGGTGTTCATATGCACCTCTTAGTAAAGTGATGACATCCAAACTAATTTAGCAAATAGCTGTGAGAAATCTGTTTTATGAACTGTGCTACTTAGTTTAACTTGTTCCATATGGAGATATAATTTAATATTGCCTGTGTAAATCTGGTAATCTGTTTCCGTTAATAAGATTTAGTCTATGTTTAAGAGACTTTAATTTTCCACTCCTTGTGCCTGATCTAACTAATGTTGATTCTAAACTGTTAAAAATCTTGTAAAAGCAGCAAGCTCTTCTTACAATTATATTAAACAATAGCTAGATTTTAGACTGTACAAGCTCTGAATTCTGCAGAGATGTCAACCTTGAAGCTTTCTGGGTTTCTGGAACCAATAGCTTTCTTTCTCATACAAGTAGCAGTCCAAATCCCAAGTTGAAAGTGAATCTATGCCTTTGGCTTTCCTCCAGCATTCCTCACTGAGCAAGTAAGAATTTGGAATGTCAGAAAATAGCAAAAGGGGAGGGAAGATACAAGTGTGTGAAGGCGTTCCTGATTTGTAGGACGGAACAAAACACAGCTTCATCTGGATTGCCCTTTTCTGAAGCAGCATTCCTTCCTTATTTGTACTTTCTCACTGATGATGCAGCTCAGTTCCAGCAATGAAGATCTGCCTCATAAATGCTGTGGATTAACAATGCTCTTCATGGAACTCTCTTCCTAGCTGGACAAATGACCAGTCTCTAGGGTTTGTCGTTTTTGTGATCAGATTTCTTTTGTTTTTGGTTATCTGGAAGCATCCTGGCTTTGCTGTATGGAAACTGTTGTTTAGCAAGAAATATTTTGGAAAATCTGAGGACTGATTTAGTTTTGAGGTTGGCTCTGTACTATTACAGAAGCTCCCTGGTTCTATCTTGCCATGATTAAAGAATTATGGAATACTGCTGACTGTAATATGTTTTTTACAAGCATTATCTGGATGCTAAAAACTTAAAACTTTGAAGAATGGATAAAACACTGTAATTGTCAAACCAGTTTCTTCTTACTTTAGACATCACTATACATCTTCAGCCAGAGACAGAGGAGTACTATCTTATTGCTACTGAAAGTTGCCTTGCTACCACCCTGAATGGACCATGTCTTCCTTGTATACCAGGAATAAGGAGTATACTCGAAGCAAAAAGTCTCAGTCTGATTCTCCCCCATCATCTCCTTCCCCGATTGCAAAGACATTCAGAGTAAGCAGTCACTTAATTTCTATGTATTTATTTCAACTTCCTAAGGGCTTGTCTTAATTACACATTACATATCTCTTTCCTAAATGTAGTCTTGGTGCATAGTTCATTTCTGATCTCAAGGTCTTGGAGTACAGTAAAGCCCTAACAAGGCTCTATGATAGAAGGAGACTTCAATGACACGAAACCTCTTAATTTTATCTGTAGTTACTGCTTCCTATTTCTTCATAAAGATCAGGAATTGCATTAGCTACATATTTTGTACCAGCACATAGTTTTTTAAAATAGAAATGAGACAAAACCTGAACAGCTTGTTAAACTGCTGTGTTTCTCAAGTCCAACATACTTAAATATTTCATTTTAAAGTTTGGTGGTATATTGATGGAATGATATGATGTGTAATACTCTAAAATAGCGTGGATCTCTCATACAGCAATTGTCATTGTTTCATATTACTTCTTCAAATGACAAGAGTCCCATTTGCAAGTAGGCATTACAGAGAAACTTGAGGACTCAGATTCTTCAGACATTTCCTTGAATTGCTCCTTTTCTGTCTCAGAAGTTTAAAAAGAGATGAGGTAATATTAGTTGATCAAAACATTACTCCTACTTTATATCCACTAGGGAATACTGAACAGTTTGAAATGTTTCTCTATAGCAATGGTCATTACAAACTTTCCACAGATACGTAGTGTCCACATTGTCTATTTTCAAAAGTAAAAAGTAGGATTAAAGAAATTGGCTGTAACAAAAATGGGACAAAGACTGCACTCCTTTAATCTTGGAATGTTATGAACTTTCCTCTCCACCAGGAGTGTTCTACTTGTTGTGATGGCAGAAATCTATGGGTTCCATGGTGTTGGGGTGAATGAAGGGAGTTTTTGGATATGCTGAATCCCAGATCTTCTCATTTTCCCAAATGTGCCCAACATATTTACTTTAGTGCTTACTCCCCAGGGGGAGAGCTTTCTCTGTGGGGGCATCCACCCTCTGGAATGAGCTCCCTCCCGGAATACGACTGATCCCAGACCTCCGTACTGTTTGTTTTGCAAATTTGATGGAAAATATGAATTACTTTCTTTAACTTCAAGCCATGAAGAATGTATCTCTTGGCTAAGAATTTATCTCTGGAGAAAATATTACAATAATTGTTAGCATTTTTTTTAAACTTGTAAGATCACATGTTGTTTTTGCTGTTAGTTAATGTCCTCAGGAATTCCTATCCCACTATTTCTATTACCATGTATTTGTAACTGCTCCGCATTGCTTCTTTGTGCCTCATTAGTAGTTTTCATTACCTCAATCCAGCTTTCTGAACTGACCTTGCATTTATTTTCTTCCTTCCTTCTTGTGTCTCATCCCTTTGCACTCAATTTTCTTGCTGTTGTTCTGACCTCTCTTCTTCCTTTCAGTAGCAGTACCGAGAGTATTAATATCTTTCAGTTTGAAAAGCAGTGAAACCATGTAAAATGACAATATCTATACCCTCTATTCAGTTGATTGCTTAATGGGGCATTTTTTTCTTCTTTCAGTTAAGAGGCTCATCAACATTCATTGTTAAGGAAATAAATCAGTCCTTTGCTACACCAAATGGTAAACAAGTTAAAAGGACACCCTTCAGCTACATTGCTTATCCTCTTTTGTCTTTTTCGTAGCTTTCTTGCTTCTCTTCTATATAATTACAACATAGAAGAACTATGTCAATCCTATTTAGACATTTTAATTTTAAAATTAAATTGATTTGCATAATTGGAGAATAAATTTAAACCAATCATAGTTTGGAAAATTGTATAAAATAAGCAGTACAGGTAATAATTGCAAGAAACTAAAAATGAATGTCTTTGATTTGGGGTTTTGGCCCCCTGCTCTTTTTTTCTTTACTCTTTTTGGCTTCCCCAACACATAAATCAATTGACCGTTTACTCTGTTGTTAAGAATTAATTATGTATCATTATGCATGACCCATAGCGACTTTATAGATTTCCTCCATGATGATCTATCCTAATCTGGTCTTTCAGATTGCTTAATATTCCACCCATTGCTACTGCAACTGAATCCATCCACCTTGTTGCTGGTTGTCCTGTTTCCTTCTACTTTTCCCACCATTAGAGCCTTTTCCAGAGAGTTGAGTCTTTGAATAATGTATCCAAAGTAGAATAATTTGTAACTGGTCATTTGTGCCTTTGTGAGATTTAACTTGATTGTTTGTATCTTTAGTTTTGCCTTATAGCTTTGTTCATTTGCTTGAGTCACCTGAAGCTATTTGCTCTAGGACTATATTTTTGCAATGTATCTCCTCTTTTAAATTTTATGGGGTTGGTAGATGGGGAGACATTTCTTTCAGCACTTTATTTAGATTAGGGCCAGTGTAGATAGCAGAACCTAACTGACTTTGGCTAATCATGAAAGCTGATCAGGGTCTATTCTGATTAGTATTTAGATGTAGTACTAGATGAGAATTTCATGAGCAACTAGAATGTTGAAAAGAAACCTCCCAGAAGGCAATGGTAAACCGCTTCCATATTGTTGCCAATCTCTGGAGTCTATAGCAGCACCAAACTATTAAAACAGCCTGATGCATTCTGGAAATCCCAAAATGGAACTACAAAAACTATAATGACCATTCAATACTACAGAATATATTACTGTTCAAGACTTAAGGCATAAGGGCAAACAAATAACGAACAATTGACAGTTTATTGGAAACATGGCCCAAAGAATTAACATACAGAGGAATCAAATAAAAAGGAGTTTATCTGTGACAATTTGGCCGATTATTCAATGCAATGAGAGGCAGGGAATTGCGAGAGCAACATATTTGTTTCAATCAGATGAAATAATGTCTTTAGAAAGTAGCACATTCAAATTAGCGAAAGAGTGATTAGAGAAAGATGAAACAGAAGTTCAGAGAGTGTCAGTGGAAATAATTTATTTTACAAAGTGTTCAGCTGTAGAAGGAAAAAGCAGATAACAAACTTTCAAAGACATTTCACAACAAAGAAAACCAGAATTTTTAGTATTTTCATACCATAGCAAAATCCATTAAGAAGCAAAACCTAAAGTTTTACTGATAGACATGAAATGAAGCAATAAATCAACATTTGTAGCTCTGGGATTTGGGATTCAATTTAGTACATTTAAAGTGTAATAGCTTATCGCAGGCATCTAGTGGGCCCTTTTTGGCTGAAGAGAGAATTTAGATTTTTTTCTTGAGATTTTCATACACAGTTCAGTTGAGGCCTTGGTCACCATTTGGAAGGAGGCTATGACAACAGATTGTCCTGAGGATTGTCTCTGTGCACAGATTCTGTGAGGTCCCCTGGTTTTCAGAGGGCCTACAAGAGAATCAATCATGAATGCCATTGGCATTCTATAGGGAGCAAATCCAAACAGATGCAAGTACAAGTAGTAATTTCTTAACCATCTGTTCAGTGACCATTCAAAGCACTGAACAAATGGTATTTAGGATTGGTCTTTGACTGACTACGACTGTTGAATCATCACTGTATTCACATGATCAAAATTTAGGTGCTTGGCATTTACAATTGCCTCCACTCCGTTTTCAACACCCTCCACTGCCCATCTCCCCCATTTCTGGAGTTTTGGGCCAGAGTACCATCCTGTACTCTGACCTGCACTCTGCCACCCTGCATTCCACTGTCTGGAATGCCCTTTGCCATTTTTGTCCCACTGCTGACAAAGTGCACCCAGCCAAAGCAGCTGCTGAATGCCTAGGTCCACCACATGGCCAACAAGTGCTTCAGGCTGGTGTGCCTCGTTAGCTGAAGGAGGAAAAAGATGGTGAAGGGCAGCTTGGGACAGCAGCAGTGGCCCAGTGCAGGATGACTAGAGTGGTGGAGAGCAAGGTGGCAAAAATGCAGAGATGTGGAGATAAGTGGTTGATGGAAATTGAAGCACAGAGGGCAAAGTAAGAAAAATATGAGGTTCTCATCTAACAACCACAACCGGGAAATGATTATTGGAAATCCCATTGCTAAATGGTCAAATCATGTGATGTTTTACTTAATGGCTGCTTCACTTAGCCACAAAAATTATGATCCCAATTAAGGTTGATAAGTGAAGACTACCTGTAAGAACTTTTGCTGTAATCTTGCTTGTGGGAAAATGGGCAATGAAAAAGCTTACAGTATTTTCCACCTTACTACGTCTTTGAGTGTCAGCCAGCAGGCCCTTCTGGCTGAGAAAGAATTGGTGGAGCAATTACAGGTTCACTGTGGAGCTTTTCTCATCATTTGGTGAAGTTGCTCAGTTTCACTCTAAGTTTGAATCCTATGGAGGTGACTGAAGCATAGTCTTCTAGAATGAGTTCAAGTCTGTTAATCTTGAGGAATTGGACAGGGACTTTGGAGATATGTATCTGCCATATATATTAGATCCATGTCCCTCGTGGCTGATTGAGGCCTCCAAGAATCCACATGTGAATGGATCTAAGTGATGGTATATGCCTTTTGGAGGGGAGGGAATGGTTCTGCTAGCTCTGAAAGAGATGGTGGTATTCCCCTTCTTCAAGAGATCATCCTTGGACTAAATTAATCTGGACAATTTTCATACAGTTTCCCACAATCTCTTCAGTTGGCTTCTAGCTTCAGAGGGCCTTGGAGGAAGCAGATCATCTTTCTAGTTGAGTTTCAGACCAGGATATAGTACTGAAATGGGCGTTGTGCTTGTTGATGACCTATTGCAAGTTTAGAATGGGAGTGATGCATTAATACTGGGCCTTCTTGATCCTAGGTGGCCTTTATACCATCAGCCTAACTCACAGTATACCTCTGGATCAGAGACGGGGAGTGGTGGAGAACATTTTGTGTTGGTTCTCCTTCTTTGAGGCCCAGTCTGTATGGTGGGAGAGGAATTTTCAAGGTTAGCCCCCCCCCCCACTTTGTGGGCTGTCACAGGGCTCTACCTTCTTCCCTCCTCCTTTTTTATATCTACATGTAGCCACTGGTTGAGGTCATCCATCAGTACGAAGTGATATATCACCAATATGCTGATGACACCCAGTTGTAAATGACATCTCTGTTGCCAACTATCTAAGTGAAGCTGAGGAGATTATGTCCTAATATCTGATAGCTAGAAACGATAAAAGAGGTTGTGACTCAACCCTGCCATGACTGATTTCTCTTTATTTCTAGGTTGGTTCTCTCCTTGATTAGTTTCCATTCATTGTTTCTTGTTCTGCTTTCAGCTACTTTGAAGAATAAGTTCTCTACACCCTTTCTAGTCTCGATATCTTTTTTATATTGTGTTGACCAAAACTGGACACAGTACTACACCAATTTTGAAATGTAACTTCCCCAGTGTTTAATTGTAGCCGATGCATTAAACACATAGGTTACACAAACTGAAATCTAATAAATACAAACTAAAGAAAAGTAGAAATATTCATGAATCCTTTTCTTTTAATGTTCATTGTAGCATTTTCCCGCAAGTGTAGGGTCTGCTTTTTTTTCCAGATCAACTAAGTGCTGATCTATTTGCAACAGGAATTGACTGACGAACTTGCTACCCGAACTTTGAATCATAGGTTTAGGTACAAAAGCCAGCCAAGTATTAAATCATAGGCTTAGGTATGAAAGCCAGCTGGATGACTTTGACCCAAAGTCACCCAGATAACTTTCATACCTAAGGCAGAATTAGAACTCATAGTCTCTTACTTTCTAGCCTTGTACTTTAACCACTAGACCAATCTAGCTCTCAAAATGTTTGTCAACATTTAAGAATCATTAATGAGAACTTGTCTTATTCTTATAATTTACTTTGTATTAAGTGTTTACTTTCCATCACTACTTGTTCCAATTAGTGGTGAAAAGTGTAAAACAGTAAATAGCTTCCATACATAATAGTCATACTACCAATGTTGGAAGATATAACGGAAGAAAGTTGGTTCTTCTAGGTTTCAGAATTGATTATGATTTTTCAATAGCCACCTTATGCTATAATCAACTATATTCCAGTTTTACTCTTAAAATGACAGAACAATTCTAGAACTTGTTTGCTACATTTAAATTGATCATACCCTCTTTTTCTTATCCAAATCCACATTCATAAATATGGTACATCATTGATGTTAAAAACACTTTATATTACTCCCATAAACACCATATTAGAATTACAGTAATATATTTATATGAACAGCTGTTCTGTGTGAGATGAAAGAACTGTCTGTTCCTGTGCCTAATCATTTGCCCAAGGGAAGGTCAGATGTAAGACACAATAGCTACCATACCAATAATGTTACTTGAAAGCATATATTAAATGCAGTTTCATTTCTAGAAGATGCTGACTACAAAACTCAAGAAGTAAGAGAAGATCTTTAAGGCTTCCTTCCTTTAATCTGTTTAAGAAAACAGATTCCAGCCACTCAGAATTTCCAAAATACTAATACGTGGGGCCTAGTCCTTCATAGTTATCAGAGTTCAACTGTGTACAGAAGAATAATCTTCAGGTCAGGTATATGTATCCTGTATAATACATAGCCCTTTGCTTGAAAGCAAATATAAAACAACATAATAAAGAGTTCAGCTGTATGATTGCTAATCGTAACATCTGACAACATTTTTCAGCTTTTTCAGTAAAAATGTTCTTTTTGGCTTCAGAAGAGAGAATAAAGACTAAATAAACTAGAACTAATTAAGGAAGGAAACCAGGCTCCATTAATCGAGATTTCTTTTGCTGTATATTTTTACATGCTTATCCTATCCTCAGGGAACAATTTCCAGGTGTGGGCAGCAATTTGGGTGTTGTCTATTTTGCATTTCTCGGATGTTAACACTAAATAGCATTTAAGGGAGAAGGCCGAATTTCCATAGCATGTATGCTTATTGAATTCATGACCCCCAGGAGAACAAAGTGGGAAAAATAAGCACAGTTATAACATTGTAATATAAATTTAGATAATCTTATTCATCAGATTTGAATCTGATTACCTAGTTGTTTATTAAATGTTAGGCTTGACTTATTTGGAATTAAAACTTAATGAAGTGCCAATAGAAGTTGAAATTATATAATAAATCATATACTATCACTAGCATAATCATTAGTAGTAAAAGGTGAACCTTAGCAGGAAAATATGAGTTGGAAACCTCAAAAGAAGGAAAAATTGTGCATAATTATGTTAACAATCATGTACTTAATTGTTCCTTCCTTGACTTTTTCCAGTTCATATTTTCTTGTTAAGGTTTACTTTTTGTTACTAAAGACAGAATATTGTAGAAAAGCTATGACATATTTCATGTTTTTTAATGTTTAACTGAAAGGCAGTGTTGAATTAGAAAATAATTTCCCAATAGCAATAGAAATTTCATATTAACGGTAAAATAAGAATGTGTTTAACCATCTTCCTTTTTGCTTTAGAGTTTTTCAAGGCTTTCTAAAGTAACACACTAAATTACTTTACTGTATATTTATATTATATTACTTAAAATGCATTTAGGGTACACAGAATAATATAACAAGAACTTGAGAAAAAGCAGGTCAACTTGAAAATGGTGTTTCTCAGATAAGATAACTTTAAGACGTATGGATTTCAACTCACACTATGCTGGCTGGCAAATTCTAGGCAATTTCAACTGTATCAGAAATGAGTATGCCTATCTCCTGCATTGGAGCACAGTAGTTGGGCACAATATTTAGAACACTATGACGCAATAGAAATTCTGCTACAGAGTTTAAAGTATTTTTGTAATCTTTGAACCCAGCTGTTGGAAATTGTACTGGAATCTTTTTGGTTTGCAAAAACATAAATATTAGAGTCTTCTCCTTTCCCTGTTCCTTTTTTGGATTAAGTACTGGTAACAGAAGTAAATGATTGAAGCCAATTGAATGAAGTTTTTTCTTTGGGGGGGGAGTAAATGGCTATTTATGCCCTAGTTCCTCATTTCAAAATTGCATTCTTGTAAACATTTCAAGAACATGCTTTTAATTAGACTTATGCCATCTGTGAATGCTTTTGAATTTTAAAAGTAAGTTTGTAGTGTTCCATAATCCTACACATATCTACAATCAAAACGGTATGTTTTTCCTGGCTCTTCACAATCCCTTTGTTGTCAACATTGCAGAATAATTTCCAGTACCTAGCCCTGTTCCTTTTTATTAAAAACAGAAATAAAGGAAGCCCAATGAAACTAAAAAATACATAGCAATGCAGTTTCATTTGTTCATTTTTCTTTATTTCACTACTGCCACAGGCTCACAGTTAGGTCAGCCAAAAAGAGTTTGGGAAAATTCTCTCGGGCTCTTCTTAGTATTCTGTACATTGGCTGAGTTACTGCTTTTAAACTGTTGCTTCTCTTTTGGTTTTGCGGCAGCTTTCTATCCAGGAAACAAAGTATAAACTCAAGTTATTAGCTAAGTGTTTGACACATTCCCTTTCTTTGTTTCCTGTATCTACTCTTACAGTGGGATATGGAAGACACTAATGTACAAAGAAACACATATTGTTTCTCTTATGCTATGCTCTGATTTGCAAGGTTCCATTTCAACTCTATTAATAGCCTAAATACAGAGAGAGCAGTCACATTCTGTACCGATTACAGTTTGTGGACCATCATCAATGGTAGACTTCTATAATTATGGCAGCCTTATGTTGTTATCTATCCTAGTGATTAAAGGTCTCAGGCTAAAAACTGGGAGAGTGTGACTTCTAGTTCTACTTAGGCACGAAGCCAGCTGGGTAACCTTGGGCCAGGAATTACCTCTCAGACCTAGGAAGGAAACAATGGTAAGCACTTGTGAAATTTTGTCAAGAAAACTTGTCCACACATTTGTCAGAAATTACACTGATTTGAAGGCACAAAAACAAATAAGGAAAGGTCTATTTTTTTTACATAACATTCTAATTGACATACCAAATTAATATTTGCCTTTTTTTTTTCTTTGAGAAAACCTTTAAGCAGTTTTGCCGGATATATCATACAAGCTGCTTGCAGTTTTGATTAAAATGCATCCCTTAAAATGCATCCCTGCATTAAGTCAGCTTTTTTTGAAAAAGGAGTCTACAACACAGAAACTGACTCTTGTCTCAGCTTTAGATTTAAAAAACTTTGTTACGCAATTGTGGTTTATGTGGGATGCAAACAAACCAAGTACTGGTAAGGATTACAAGTACAGAAGAGGTTGGAGCTTTCCAATGGGGACTATAGGAAAGGTCAAATAATTTCCTGTGATTTACTTAGTTTTTTATTCACTTGACTAACTTGGCAAAAGTGGAGTTACAATTCTTTCTGCTTCAGGGAATGTAATT
Source organism: Arizona elegans (assembly GCA_022577455.1). NCBI lineage: Eukaryota > Metazoa > Chordata > Lepidosauria > Squamata > Colubridae > Arizona > Arizona elegans. Next base: position 170,808,488 of record JAKOOJ010000002.1, read on the forward strand.
CCTGAAAAGTGTGGTCAGCATTATATCCCTTTCTTTAAGAAATGATTTCATTCTGTTTGCTGTAACTGTACCATTCCCTGGTACTGAGTTCTCTTTGTACCACGTCTAAATTGTATTGTCATGTAATGCTCAAAAAGTATTAATTAAAATGTAAAACTGGACATACGTTTTCAGTAAGATACTACAGGGGAAAGATGCCATATCTACTATTCCTCAATCATGGAAGTTATAGATTATAACACACATACACTCATACTTTTTTTACATTTACATTTGAATACATGATATGCCTGAGAACAATATACCAACTTTGTTTGCTAGAAAGATTAAATTTTCCCTTAGTTTGTCTTTAAAATAGGAGATATACTGACAATAGAATAAACAGGAAAGCTGTTGGAAATGCAGGGTTGTCTTCCTTTCGAATAAATGCAGTCCTTGTGGTGTACCCCTGTTAAATAGATGAATGCTACATATTTACACAGAGAAGTACTTCCTTCATAGCAATGTAATTAGAGAAAACTAGCCTGCCTCTGTACTTTGATTGGAATTGTGCTTCCTCTTGACAAATTTTCTGCTTGAAAGTATTCTAAGTAAAATCTCCCTAATGGTGCTTGGTTGGCAGCTACATGGTCCTATCCATACAATTTTATGCATAACAGAAATCATTTCCTGCTGCATTCTTCCAGGATATTTTTTTACTTCCCAGTGTAGTTTACAGCTAGAAAGGAATTCTATTGTGGTCTCTCAACCAAGTCCTAACCAGCCTCAGTCCTGCTTAACTTGCAAGACCAAACAAGGATGGCTATATGCTATTATTTTATTTTGTAGAATATAAGTACTTACATTGTAATACTTTAAGTGGATTGTCTCCATATTTAACATATTATGGAAAATTTTCATTAAAAATAATTTTATTTTGTTAAGCATGGATATGAGTTTTCATATACTGTGTTTCCCCAAAAATAAGACCCTGTCTTATATTTTTTTGAACCCTGAAATAAGCATTTGGCCTTATTGCCATGCACTCAAAAGCCTGATTGGGCTTATTATCAGGGGATGTCTTATTTTGTGAGAAACAGTATCTCTGTATTTCTCCATTTTTGGCAAAAGAAACTTTGGCTTAAGATACATACAAAATAATGGTGAACTGTATTAAGTTATTCTAAGCAGCAAAAATTGTTAGAGCCATTAACAGAAAAATATCCAAATGTTGGATAATGAAATGCTGATGGCCAGAAAATAATTTGCTTGTTAAAATAAACATGACTTTTAAAACTGTCATAAAATGAGGTTTTACTTCTAAATAATTTACTTCATTAATTTCAGTTGTGGATATGACATTTAGAAAGCTGATGTGGCCTTGAATCCTAAAGCCTAGATTATCTAGTTTAATTTGCTTTCTAAGTTACTCAGTTTATAAAGAAAAATTTGGAGCAGATTTTTCTTTAATGTTAATTTTGTAGTATGTAAAGAAATTTTAAAAATTCTGTTTCAGAGTTGAGACCTAATAACAGCAGCTGCACATCAGAATGTGATAAACATTACTTAGGTTAATATTAATTGTAGTACATTTTCCATATAAAATAGAGAGCATGTGATTTATTTAAGATTGATACTGTGTTTATCTGAATGTGAATATGTGTTTCATTCTTCTGTAACAAATCACAACTGCCTAAATATAAGACTGTCTATGCTAGTTAGTCATATAAGAATGAGATTTTAACTTTTTAAAAGATCTTCAGTTCATACTTCACTTCTGTATTTATTTAATATAAATAAAACATATCATATAAACACCTTTCTTTTAAGTTCATGTTGATACTTTAGTCTAACCAAGGTTATCTTAATGTTGTCAGAAATATCTGCTATTATTGGTATAATATATATATATATATATATATATATATATATATATATATATATATATATATATATATATAATTTCTAGACTGAAGTATTTTGCAATATTTTTAAATAGTTCAAAAAGTTTCTAGATAAATTCCAGAGATATTGTCCTGCTGGATTTATGTTATTTGTCACTTACTTTCATAATCGTCATATTTTCAGCTTTCCAGCTTTAATGCTAAAACTATTTATTATTGTTATTGCTAATCTGACCTTCTTTTATCTCTATTTACAGCATGAAAGACTGTCCAGGTAAGATTTTCAGAATTCATGCTTTTGTTAGAGCATGCATATCTCTTCCCTCCCTCCCTCCCTCCCTCCCTCCCTCCCTCCCTCATTCCCTCCCTCTCTCTCTCTCTCTCTCTCTCTCAACAGTTCATTTAGTGACCATTCAAAGTTACAATGGCATTGAAAAAAGTGATCTATGACCTTTTTCACACAACCTTTGTAGCATCCCCATGATCATGTAATCAAAATTCAGATGCTTGGCAAGTGACTCATATTTATGACCATTGCTGTGTCCTAAAGTCATGTGATCAGTTTTTGCGACCTTTTGACAAGCAAAATCAAGGGGGAAGCCAGATTCCCTTAACGACTGTGGCTTATCAACTGCAGTGATTACTTAACAACTGTGGCAAGAAGGGTGGCAAAATGAGGCAAAACTCGCTTAACAGATGTCTCACTTAACAGAAATTTTGAGCTCAGTTGTGGTCATAATTTGAGGACTACCTGTATTTGTTTTCAAGACTACCATCTTTTATCTGATCAGTATGGTCACCTCTTATCTGAATTCCTTTGTTTTTCAAATATTATGTTCTTCTGTCAGTTTTTGAATGAACATTTCTTTCTTTCACTTCTACACTTGCTAGGTTACAGGTAAATACTTTTAGCAGTTTGTTATTCTTTTGTCATTGTATTGGGTATCTCTTCTATAAGAACTTTTTTTTTCCTGAAGTTGTAAATAGTTTTGAAAGTAAATGAAGTTGTTTTAAACCATATCTAACTTCAGGCTGGATTCAGCAAGTTCAAGCACTGGCACTAGTGATACCTATAGCGATCGACCCTCAGGCCGCACCAGTGCCTATACCAGAAGAGCCGCTCTCAGCAGCAGAACAGAAGATGATAGTAGCAAGGATTATAAAAAGGTGGGCCGTTGCTGAATTTTTTTTTCTTTTCTTTTTCTTTCCTTTCATTTGAAGCCTGCACTAGGCTTCTCTCATTATCTCAATAGTCACATGCCAAGGGGATCAGGTACCATGGGAGGCAGGTGATAAAGAGATTTAAATAGGGAATCAGGACATTAAGAGTTTATTTTCCTCTTAATCTTTCCCAATGCAAAATACAAAATATTTAGCTTACCCACTTGGAGTCTTTGGGAATTGCAAAAAGGATGTTTGCAGGCCATATCCAGCTCCCACACTACCCTTTTTTTATCACTAGATAAGATTGAGCCCTTCTTTAATTCCCACTGTTTTCTTTTTATCAGTTAATACAAAGCAGTTTCGAATGTAGCTGGAAACCATTGGAGAAGAAGCCAATAGAGTAATAAAGATTTAAAGCCCCAATAAAAGAAATATATCAAGAAAATGATGTTAAAGTCCAGCTTCAAACAAGTTTAATGAAGTTTTCTGCAACCTTAAACACTCAAAGAGCCATTTGGACCCGTTTCCCAAAGAAAAGGAAACACCGGGAGCCACAAAACCCTTCCTGTGCCTGACTATTTCTTGAGCAGCCACAAAACTAGCATATGTAGATGAATTAAATGTTCTGTTTTCTTTTAAAACTTTACTTTTCTTGGATTTATCCATGGTTGGCCTACCAGGGGTTGAGAAGCTCAATAAATCATGTGCCGGTGGGTAACAGGGAGTAATGGAGCCACAGCAGAGGGGTGAAAGAGGCACATGTGGCTCCAGAGCCACAGGTTGCTGACCCCTGGTCTGGACTGTATTACAAATAACTGTATTTGCACTCCTATGTTTCCCTTTTCCATGGAGTTGTTGACTTTGATTGGGTTCCCTTTGTATGGAATAAGAAAATGTTGGTGTAAAATTTGAATATAATGTCTAATTTTTTTATTGGACTTTTCAAGTTGCATTTGAGCATATATTTAGTTTACTTGGAGGATCAATAACCAAAATGGTATATGAAATAATGTGCGAATAATCACTTTAAACTGAATTTTATCTGGTATTTAAAGTATGCTGCGAGAAGTACTTTTAGATCATGCTTTTATTCCACATGAACTAAAAGGATGTGCCTGCCTGGAGTGATGCAGGGGTCTTGTGAAATTATGCAGTTACCTGAAGATGTTGTCTGAAAATTAATTGAGCTGTTCTCCAATATGTCACCATCGATTGTTCAGTAGATGGAATATTATCCAATACCGAGGTATAATTCCACTTTTGTTTTGCTTTTTCTGTTTAGCTCTATGAGAGTGCCCTGTCTGAAAATCAGAAACTGAAATCTAAACTGCAAGATGCCCAGGCAGAACTCGCAGATATTAAGTCAAAAATGGACAAACTAACTCAGGTGAAGAAACTCTGGGAAATCAGGGATGTACTGAAAAAAACAAGGAGTAATGTCAACTTGCAAAGCTTTCAAGTTGCCATGAGCAGGAGGGAGGGAGAACTGGTGGAGCTGATTGATTTCCCTAATTGAAATTACATTCCACAGATGCTTTTCAATCAATAGGAGAGTTTTGGGTTTCACAGCCAGCCAAGGTGGTTAATTGGAGAATGTGATTTATGATATGGCCAGGGAGGAGGGGAGAGAGACAGGATCATAGGGGAATGTAAATCTATGTAGGATTAGTTCTAACTGCATCTGAATATTGCCAAAATGGTGCTCCTAATAAATGACTGTATTTCTTTTGAAGTTTGGCTTGTGGCTCATGAATTAATTAGGGCATCTTTTGGAAACTTCACAGAGGAAATTTAAAAAAAAGTTTATTATTGTTGATAAGAGAATTAATAAAAAAACACTGAGTGCAATAATCTACGTATGCTCTGGATTTCTAATAAATACTTGATTGTTGTTTTAAACAATACTGCAAAAATTATTACTTTGTAACAGATTTATTTTGTTTGTTTGTTTTAAATAGCAGAAACAGGAGAAAACTTCAGATCGTTCAAGTATGCTTGAGATGGAAAAAAGGGTACGTCTTTACGGGTTTTCAGAATCTATTTGGATTGTATAAATATTTTGAAAACCAAACAGCAAAGATTATTCTTTTCCTAGCAAAAGATTCCTAAAGCATCCAATTATTTTTGGATAATATCTGGCTCCTGAAGTTACTTACTGAATTCTCAAAATATTTCTGCATTGCATCTTAAGCTATTTGGCTGCTCTCTGTAAACTGTTTGGAAATTAAAGCAGCTGAAGAAATTGTTTTCCAGTTTTCAGTCTTTTGTTCTATGTTGATAGCACGGTGTTCTGTCCGATTTTGTGGGAGCATCTTCTACCAACTCACCCTTCTATTCTCCCTTCCTATTTGGTGTAACCATATATGGTGGAGAAGGAAAAGGGAGCCCATTTTTCCGTTCTTGTCACTTGACTAGAAGGGGAAACTGATAGAGCCCTAATAAATTTCACCTTGTCCAGAAAAGGTGGGGGAGGGGAAAATGTATCATTTCTTTGGCTAATTGGTGAACTTGTAAAAAAAAAGTTTCAGCTTTTCACTGATACAACAGTTAAATTGTTAAAGAAAAGGCCCAGAGTATCACCAATCCAGCAACCTGATTCATTGTTTTCTTTGGCTCGTTTTCTACCCTTGTTCATAATTGCTAAGGATTTAGACATACTAGGAGCAGGCAGATGAATGGAGTAGAACTAAGGAGAAGAGCAGGTAGAATAAAATTAAAGGGAAAAAAATCTCAAGTTCCTACTTTCTGGGGAGGGGGGCAGATAGCCCAGGGTATCCATTGTGTAGAACCTGCCAGTAGCTAATTGGAGTGGAGGTGATTGTTTACAATGAAGTGAACTTCAACAACTGAATTTGACACTACCGCTTCTAGCAACAAAAGATGCAGTATGCTACTTGTAATAGAATACGTGGTACGAAGGCTGGAAATTGCTTTCCTAATCGGTTTGGGGGGGTGATGGAGAATAGGGCCTGTCCTCCAGAAATGGTAGCTGATACTTATGCTTAGACAATAAGCTCTCAGGCTAGCTTACTGATATTTTTATTAACTTTAAAGCACTTTATTTTTTAAAGAGTTCATTATATGCCTGGATTTTGCAATATGGCAAATCTAATTATATGAGTTAGACATAGCTCTCATTGTATGGTTGTACAGCTAATGCTATATATTAGAGTATTTATTGATTTCATTTTGATTTTGAAAACCTGAAGTAAGAATAATTTGTTGTTTCAAAATTGTTAAAAATATGTTGACATACAGCATTAATATCTGATATTCCAATTACTTGAAAGGGTTACTTTTGAGGATAATGGTTTGAAAAAACCTTTTCAGATACAGGTAGTCCTTGTTTAACAACTATTTAACAACAGCTCTGAAAATTTCAATTATCACCTGAACTGAAACTTATAACCATCACTCCATCCCCAGTCACGTGATCACAATTTGACTGTTTGGCAATGTGCTCACATTTACAAACATTTGCAGTGTCCTGCGGGCACGTGATCACAATTTCTGACCTTTTTTTGCCAATTTTTGTTGGTTAAACTGGATTTACACCCTGGTGACTTGACTTATGACCAGAATTATTTGTCCTAATTGTGGTCGTAAGTCAAGAACTGTTGTTTAGATCTACAGGTAAAACACATGCTTAATATATGTTACATAATCATTATCAAGCCTAATTAGTAATAAAGTTCTGTTTCTTCCAAGGCCTGTCAGTAAACAAGAATTTTAGTGTGCCTAATATACAATCTTATCAAAATGACATGAAAACTCTAGGGGCCATAAATTAATTCTTGGTGCCTTTCTTTTTTGCTGCTATTCTCTGGAAAAAAAGATGGATGTTGGTTCTTGAGTCTGTCACTGGTATTGGTATTGTTTGCTATGGAATGGTATGTCCAGTGCATAGCTCCCATTATTTTAAAAGAATATCTAGTAGTTTGGGGCAAGAATTTGGCCCTTTGCGGTGTCATTTTTGTTATCTAAGTACAAAAAAACTATCAGTGACATGTGGAAATTTGATTTGGTCTGAGTGTGCATTTATGTGAAGAAACTAATAGAATCAAAAATTGAAAGAACACAGCTACTGTGTCTGTTCAAAGTTGGGGTTGAAAGAAACAAGAAAGGATAATGGGAATAAGAGTTGAGAAAGGGGAAGTATTATATGGCACAAATGTTTTTGCCTTGGAGTAGGACTAGTTGTGTTTGAAAGCCCTTAAGCCTATGAGATTTCTTATACTTTCTCAAATCTCATGAAAGATGATCACTATGAAAATATTTCCTGAACAGGAAAAACGAGTCCTTGAACGGAAGCTTTCTGAAATGGAAGAAGAGATGAAGGTATGAAAATGTATCACTTATTTACCATCTTCTAAATCCAGTCTCATCTTTTAAATTGCTATGTAAGAATAGTATTAATCATAATTAAAATCTTGTTGTTCAAATCTTCTAACTAAATTCCCTCATTTAAAATAGCAATGGTATCCTTATGCTTTCCTGGTTGGGTTGGAAGCATTTTCTAATATTTTTCTTCCAAATTTTGGTGCAATCTATTCTGCAGCATTTTTATCAAAACATTGTTATCTGTGCCTCTATTGGCAACTAAGGATTCCTTCCAATCCTTTCTAATACTGGCCTACTGATTCAACTGAATGTTAATTAAAAGTTGAAACAGTATTTTACTTGTAAAAGACTTTCCTCCTTGTAAGACAAATATTTTAGCCTTTCTTATTACATTCCTTGCTCAAACGCCTTGCCTTTGGATATACCTAAATTCTTATGATTAAAAAATGAAGCTTTTATTCCTATTTGATTGATTCTTTTAATATGGAGCACTGGGAAGGAGATAAGTTCATAGTATCAAAAATGTTTTCCATATTTTTAGTGGAAAAAATGTTCCCTGGAATGCAATAGTTCTGCTACTTGTAGAATTATAAATATGTATAAATTTAAGAAATAAATAAATAAACAAGAAGCTGTTTCCAAAAACCAATGATAGATGAAAGATTAAAATAAACCTTAAATATTACTGTTTTAAATATATATTCAAAAGAGTAATAAGAATTGCAGCTTTACGGCAAGATTATATGGTAAATGAAACCTTTTGTCAATAATTTTAAGTCCACTAAATATAAATAATCATTTTGTGTATTTTGAAATATAGATAAGTTACTAAGTAATGTTTTGTGGTTTCTGCACCTAGATTAATGTTTCCCAGTCCTGGCAATTTTTAGATGTATGGCCTTCAACTCTCAGTATTCTTAACAATGGCCATGCCGACAGGCAAATTCTGGTTACTAAAGGCCACATGTCAGAAAATTGCTACTACGCTTGGGAAACATTGACTTCGATTGTTATATGATCTTACATACGTATACACATACATATGTGTGTATGTGTGCGTATGTATCTTAACATATATTATTACAATGAATTTAAAGATATCCAGGGTCGGTATCTGCAATTATTCATATATGAATTTGGTACATATTAAAATATATGTGAATAATGTAATTTGAACTTTTTAACCTAGCATCAATATATTAAAACTCACGTCTCAAAAGTTTTGACACTTAACAGAGCCAATATCCAATTTCCTTGCAAGAAATTCATTGTATCTTCTGAAATTATTACTAATAATATTTAATTGAATTTCCTTTGCTACATGTATTTTCTCTATCCTTAGTTACTGCATAAATTAAATGCACAATTGGTAATTATGTAAGAAAGTCATGAACACTTATTTTGGATGAAGCATGGTTCCAAAGTAAGGATCCCTACCTCAGATTTTATGTGAAATGTAATATCTGTGAGGATTCAGAGAGTTAGGAGGTTTCAGAGTTTGTTTCTTAGAATCACTTTTTTAAATTCCATGTCAACCAACCCCACCATAATTATAAAATGCTAATGTATAGATTTAAATATTTGAAAAGTTCATAATGCACCTTTCAGAACAAATTTTCCCAGAGCAGCTTACAAAACTTTAAAAACAAATCTAAAATTTAAACTGAAATTATGCAAACTGAAACTAAAAGCACCATTAGAAGTGTAACATGTCCACTAGGGTTCGCAATCTGGGTGTCCTCCTGTATTCTCGGCTGTCCATGGATGACCATCTGACAACCGTAACCAGGGGGGCCTTCGCACAAGTACGTCTTGTGCGTCAGTTGCGCCTTTTCCTAGACCGAGATGCCCTCGCCAAGTCACCCACGCCCTTGTTACTTCTTGGTTGGATTACTGCAATGCCCTCTACATGGGGCTGCCCTTGGGATGCATCCGGAGGCTCCAGCTGGTCCAGAATGTGGCTGCGTGGGTAGTTACGGGAGTTCCTCGTTACTCCTGTGCAACACCTCTCCTGCGCAAGCTGCACTAGCTGCCGGTTGCTCTCCAGGTCTGTTTCAAGGTGCTGGTACTTACCTATAAAGCCCTACATGGCTTAGGCCTGGGGTACTTGCAGGACCATCTTCTGCCTTCCTCCCACCGTCCCGTGCGCTCCCACAGAGCAGGCCTCCTCAAGGTGCCCTCAGTCAAACAATGTCGACTGACGGCCCCCAGGGGGAGAGCATTCTCTGTCGGAACACTGACCCTCTGGAATGATTTGCCCACCGAGCTCAGGATAGCCCCAGACCTCCTCTCCTTTCACCGCGAACTGAAGACGTGGCTCTTCCATCAAATAAATTGATCTGCTAGGGGTTGCACAAACTGTAATAAATTTAAATATGGTTTTTAAGGGGTTTTTAATTTATTTTGTTATATTGTGATTTGTATTATTGATTGTTGTGTAAGCCGCCCTGAGTCCTTCGGGAGAATGGCGGCATATAAATTGCAAAAATAAATAAATAAATAAACTATAAAATAGTAGAACATAACATATAAAGTTCTATTGCAGCAAAAAGTGTTAAAAAGTAGCAATCATGTGACCTCACTTGAGGGACTTTTCATAAAAGTCCTGTTCCAAAACTGCCCACCTACTATACCTCAGCAAGGATGGTATCTTAAGCAAAGTCTCAGATTTAATCATGTGAATAGGAATGCGTAAAAACAGGCGTCTTTCCAATATATCATATCTTATGTTCTGTTGGTTTGTTCGATATCCCATGTTTTCTTCAACTCAAGGCAGTTTATGTATGAATCTTCTTTATTCTTACAATAACCTATTAGGAGGAGTGAGTTAAGAAAGAGCAACTGGCCAAATGTCATAATGGAAATTTGGTCTTCCCAGTCATAGGGCTACACTTTAGTAAGTACCTCCCACAGGTTCTCTACAGTTAAAATCTGTATCTTTGAATTGGGACCAGAAACAAAGAGAGATGTTGAAGATGCTTTAGTAATAATGTGATAAATAATGTCCATGATTTGTACAACATGAAGCTATCAAAACTATCAAACGGAAGTCATGATGACAAAGGTTGTACGTTGTCCCTTTGCTGTCTTTAGAAATGTCTGCCTACCTTTCCACCTGTTTTCCAGCCAGTAGCTGTTGACAGAGGTGCACTTGACCGGTCACCCTCTCTCTTGTGGATGGAGAAAGTATCAAGGGATTTTATTTAAATACTGGAGATACCAGTCCTGGCTCTTCTCAAATGTATATCTACTTCAGTCAGGTTTCTATTTTCTGAGAGGTTGGCATAAACTGAGGATTTTTTTCTTTAATTAGCCTGGAGGTTTCCATAAATAATCTTAAGAAGTCCAATCTTCATGAACTCTAGCTTTTGGAAATGTTGGAATCTTACACAGAATATCTTTATATAAAAACTTTTCTCAACTTTTATACTCTCTAAATGGCCATGTTAAAACATGTTGCTTTATAATGGAACCAGCTGCTCAAAAAACTACAGAAGCACATCAATATTTTTTTTCAAAGGTCCCTCAAACTTTTAGATCCACCAAAAGAAAACAATTCTGCATCCATTTCATGAGAAGAGTCCTTCACTCCTCTGCTCACAATAGAATACCTTATACCACCAGACTTGAAATTTTGGGCTTAGACAATTTAGAACTTTGCAGTCTTTGGTCCGACCTAAGTGTAGTACATAAAATTATCTGCTACAATGTCTTAACTGGCAATGAATACTTCAGCTTCAACCAAAACAATACACGAGCACACAATAGATACAAACTTATGGTAAACCGCTCCAGGCTTGATTGCAGAAAATATGATTTCAGTAACAGAGTTGACAATGCCTGGAATGCACTACCTGACTTTGTGGTTTCTTCCCCAATCCCCCAAAACTTTAACCTTAGACTGTCTACTGTCGACCTCACCCCATTCCTAAGAGGTCTTTAAGGGGCGTGCATAAGTGCACCAGCATGCCTACCATCCCTGTCCTAATGTTCCCTTTTATTTGTATCCATTTCATGTATTCATAATCATGTTTATACTTATATCTATTATCTAATACATGCTTGACGAAAATAAATAAATAAAAATAAATAAATAAATTTCTTCCTCCAAAGGGGTTATTAAAAAGGTAAAGGTAAGGGTGTCCCCATGGGTTTTACCTCACTAGTTGTGACCAACTTTAGGGGGCGGTGCTCATTCTGTTTCTTAAACCAAAGAGCCAATGTTATCCGGAGACGTTTCTGCAATCAATTGACCAGCATGACATTATGCTGCTGCACAAAGCTAAAGATGGAATGCTGTTATCTTCTCACATGCTTATATGCAGCACTTATTCATCTACTCTTTTGTATACTTTTGACTGCTAGGTTCGTGACAAGTGACAGGAGCTCACTCTGTCTCACAGCACTCAGGTCTCGAACTACTGAGCTGTAGACCTGATCCTAAAGGGGAAATTATTCTTGCATAATTCATTCTCCCTCCCTCCCTCCCTCTCTCTCTCTCTCTCTTCCTCACCCCTAGTCTTGAAATATGCCTATACCATGTCACAATTTTGGGAAAAGTCTCTTGATATCAATGGATTCATTGATAGGATATTGTCAGGCTTCTGGTTTTCTTGTTTCTTTATTGGGCTTTCAGTTCTTTTCAGACTTAACAAAAACCTATTTAGTGCTTGAGTGGTTGGAGCAGAAGTTGTCCTCTAAAGTAGCTCCTCCTGCTTGATACCCCTCTCTCCAATCACCTGCTCTGAACAACTGTCATTCTCTTGTTATTGCAATTTCTGATTGCTGAAATGAGATGATATGTTATGCTGCCCTTAGTGGCCTGATAAAACTGATTTTACAGGCTATCACTGCTTGCCTGCACAATAGGTACTTTTGTGCCTTTCTTTTGTTTGACTCCTGGTACTTATTTTCCTATTATATAAGAGGCAATTACAGATTTGCTTGGCTTCTGAAATATTTTTGTTTCAAGAATAAGAATTCCTGAACCCTTAAAAACATGATAGCGAGGAAAGCAATTTCCTGACTTACTGGGGATGGTTCCAGTTGCAGAATAACTTTTAAAGGAAACACTTAAACTGATTTTACTGTATGATTATTTTTTTTGAAGCTGAGCTCCATTTAAATTGAACTCTGTCTCTTTAAAAGAAGACATTTCAGTAGCTCACATTACAATCCAGCTGCAAGAGAAGGGCTACATCACCTAGCTTGATATGCATCATTCCACATGATTGAATGTATTTATAGATGAACTATTAAAGAACTGAAATGGGAATGCATTTTGATCTATTGTTGATAATGTGCAACATCAGAAGAAATATCAGGATGCTGCTATAGTTACATTGTGCCTTCCTACTGCATAATCCTACTGTATAGCAAATGCTTTTTTTCTTAAAAAAAGACTTTTAAAATAACCTACTGTAAATGTGGACATTCCATCTCTTATTAATGTGAGATGAAGTATATAGCTGTGAATCTATATTAGAATGTTTTAAAGCACATGACTTGTATGTGTGAAGTTATGAAAGTCCCTGATGGCCTTATTCATGAGTTATTTATTGAGGTAACTTTTTCAATAAATACAATCCACTGGGGGGTGTGTGTGTGAGAGAGAGAGAGGGAGGGAGGGGGGAGGGAGGGAGGGAGGGAGAATAATAAAGACCATTTTCATCATGTCTACGTCTTTTGAATGACATCCATTCTTGCATCATATGCTGTATCTGTCTGCAGTTTCTTTTTATACTAGAGTCACCTTGACTTAATATAGCTAGTATGCCTACATTTTACCTCAGTCTTGCCAATGCTGTTATTTTATTTAGGCTTATTAAGTTTTCAAAAATCTCACTTTTGAATCACATTCATATTCTGTTGTATAGAAACTTTTTTTTTCTTACTGTCTGCAGCTCACTTTCAAAGAGACATAAAAAACTAAACTGATATCTGATTCAAGCAATGTCATAAAACTCTTAAAGCTGCTTGTTGCCAATATTCCTCAGCACAATAAGTGTGATTGTGTGAAGCATAATACGAAAAAGATTGTGGCTTACTGAAGTACATATATTGTGATTTTAATGGTTTGTGCCTCAGTGTTTTATATCAGAGTAGATTAAGACTATTTTAATGTGTGCCAACCACAGTTTCAAAGGAATTTTCTGAAACATTCAGAGGTAGTGCAGGATGCTTTTAAAACTCAGAGTAGGAGAGAGTTAATTTAGTTTCTCTTCTATTCAAAACCTCTCATACAGTTCCTTCTCTAATACAAAGTTGAGAGATATGTCTGATAGATAAAAAGGACTGCCAGTACATATCAAACAGATATTTAAGACTGCTACCATTCAGCACATATTTATCAAAATAAAAGTGAGCTAAAATTGTGGTAGGGAGGAGGAGGAGGAGGTTGCAAACTCCAGCTAAAACCAGTTTTTTCCCCCCTCTTAATTTCAACAGATTTGACAGCATGGCAGATTTGTATACTGCCCTCATCCAACAGGAAAATGAATCTCTTTCCCTCACAGTTACATTGCAGTAATTACATGTGGATTGCTGTGATGGTATGTGGAAAAGGCTTTGGGAGATTAGGCTAAGAGATGGTGCCAAGGGAATGGTCAGATAAGAGTCAGCAGGTGATTAGTGGGTGGGGCAAGGGGCAAGTTCTTTCAGACTTGCAGGTTTTTGGCAATGTAACTTTAAATAAAATAGAATTAGTTCATCTGTTGTGATTCCTATCTGATCTACCTTGCAAAGCTGACATCAATCTTGCAAGACTGAAAGTACAAATGCAAGTAGAAAAATAGGGACCACCTTTGGTGGGAAAGTAACAGTGTTCCGTGGACCTTTGGCGTTTAATCATGCTGGCCACATGACCACGAAGACATCTTCAGCTTTGAAACAGAGATGAGCACCGCCCCCTAGAGTCGGGAATGACTAGCACATATGTGCGAGAGGAACCTTTACCTTTACCCCCCATCTTCATTACAGCCTAGGAAAAGTCTCTTCTGAGCCTCTTGCCTCTCCCACCATCTAGCTGTGGGCTAGGCTCTTATCTGTTCATATCCTTGGCAGAACAGAGAGTGCTTTAAAAATAAAAGAATAAGAAGCACAAATGTTCAGATGCATTTCTGTTGAGCATGAGTGGCTTTGAAGATTAGCCTAAATCACGGCTAACTGGGGAATTCTAAGAGTATGAAATAAAAATGGCTATATATGTGAAGCAAGATTTAGTTAATGTATTTGAAATTGCAGAAATAATAAAGAGGAGGAGCCTGTAATTGAATATAATTAGAGTTATGGTTTGTAATTTGGAAACTGATTGCTTTTACATGCCCTTATAAACTATTCTAATCATCACCAAAAAAAAAACACCAAAAGGAAGATTACTGTGTTAGATTTACTGTATAGTGACTTCCCTGGAAATTGTTATTACAAGGATATATTTATTTTGGATGTAAACATTCAGTTTCTCAACAAAATATTTTTTAGCATTAATATGCTAGAGAATATAATTATAGTGGGTGTCTTTTAAATTGTTTTGTTCATTTCTGCATTCTGCCTCATTTACACTTTGAGTTATTAGATAAATAATCTTACATTTTCTTAAGATAACGCAAATCTATCATAGGCAGGTTTAATGGCCTAATTAGGTGCTGCTTGAAGTATTCAGTTTTTTTAAAACCTTTCATTCCAACTTCCACACTGTTTTAGAGGAACTATATTAAACATATTTTGAACATATTTCCTTTTAGAAAAATGGTTTCTTATATAAAGGTTAAAGGCCTAAACTAAATTTAAACTAAAGGTTAAAGCCCTAAACTAAATTTTCTAAAATTCTAAAAAAAAAAAAAAAAAGACCTAGAAATCTCTTTATTATAATAGATACTTTTTGAAGAAAATAAAGATTTTAAATTTTATTTGTATTTCTTAATAAAGTTGGTACAACTATTAACATATTTTAAATTGGAAATTTTGTGTTTTAAAAGTTTCAACACAGAGCGTTGTGGTGAGACAGTCGGGGAATTAGCGGGCTCTGATGAGCTCCACGAAAACCCAGACTGACGAACCGCTGCCGATGGGTCTTTGGACCAGAACCATCCTGTAGGGATGGGGAAGAAGGAGAGGTACCTCGGAAGACCAAGAGGAACAGGCAAGTTCCTCAAAGGTCAGAGGAAATTCTCTATGACGCGGCGGCAGGGGATGGTAGCCATTGCAGCTGCCATGAAGCTGGGGCAACCGGATTAAGCATTGAGGAGGAATGATGAATGGAACGGAGTTTTTGGAAGCCGGGTGAGTGACAGTCAACTCTTGGTTTGAAATAACAATAAGGAAAACATCTTTTTAACTTTAAGACCCCTAGCGATGAAACAGCGGCTAATGAGCAGGGTGGGAAGAAAAGAAGATTCTGAAGTGCAATCTTAAAGGGATAAAAATCCAATGGAAAATTGACTTTTGAACAAAATTATTTGGAAATTTTAAATAATTAGAGAAATTGCCCCAAGATTGGTTAAAGGATCGGAAATAAATAAATAGATCCTTGGTTTTTTTTCTCGATTTTCAAGAAAAACAAAGAGAATGGACAATAAGCTTTAAAACAGAAGTATTGTATAAATAAAAGAAAAAAGGAAAAAAGATGTGAGAAGAGTTATTTAAATTCAGACTGGACTATAAAACTGATTTGATATTTTTAAAAGCTAAAAAGAAAAAGAGAAACTAAATAAGATTGTTGAGGATTGAAATAAAATGGATACTTATTTGACAATTGGTAATTGTGGATTGCAGAGAGACACCTTCAGGAGTAAAAAGGAATAATTGCAACTTGGTCTTTGTTTTGGAAATTTGTGAACTTTACAGATAAAAACCGTGAGAACATTTGGGGGAGGATTTCTTTGTCTGCAAGCGGCTCATCTTTGGGGGGGGAAAGTTTCAACACAAATGATGCCTAGTGCTTGAACAATTAACTGAAAAGGACATTATAAATACAGCACAGACAAACTGATAGGTTGCATTCTTGAAAGATTTCAGAGCATCACTAACTTTTACAAATTCACTCTCCTTTTCAAATATTGCTAGATATGACACTTTTTGGCTCTTGCGTCTTTAATATACAAAGCTGCTTTTGATGGGAAGAGTCAGATCAAGAGATTCATGAAGACGCTTTAACTTTTGCATCCAGCTCTTAGATGACAATCTTTCATTAATTGACAGTGGGGAAAAAATGTTATGCCTAGAATTGGCCTGATGCATGTTACAGGTATAATCAAGTTTGTGTACGTATGTGTGTATGCCAGTTTGGACTCCTGACAACAGTCTGGATAATTCTCTGCAATTTTCTTGGTGAGGTATTTTTGGAAATGATTTGCTGTTGCTTGCTTCCTAGGACTGAGAATGAGTGACTGATCCAAAGTCACCCAGCTGGCTTTGTACCTATGACAAGACTCAATCTCATGGTCTCTGGATTTCTAGCATGTTGCCTTAAACACTACACCAAACTGTGTCTCTATAATTGCGTTTAGAGCCACAAAATTGTTTACCTCATGATGATAAATTTACCCTTAAATTTGAAGAGTGAGCAGAAGGAACAGCCTCTTTGGCTTCTTTTCAGTGTTTCTAACACTTCAGTGTGTTGTTGAGTTTCTTTTGCAATTTCACTGCTGTCCACCTCTCATTGCTGCCCTTTTTTTTCCCTCACGCTTGTCAATTGAATTCACGTATCTGTGCTTTTTATATTCTGTTTTGTCTTTGTCTATCTCCTCCATATCTCACTTTACAGAACCTTCACCAGCTCAAACAGATTCACACTTTGAGGCAGATGAATGAGCAACTGCTGGCCGAAAACAGGGCTTTGACCCGGGTGGTAGCCAGGCTCTCGCAGTCCGCTGAGCCCCCAGAGTCAGAAGAGCTATAGCACCTCCCCTTCCAGTTGATCTCACCTCTCCTTCCATTCTTCCAGGCAGGTCTTTGCTCTTATTATCTGTTCGAGCTATCTGCTACTCATTCTGCTTTCTTCCTAAACGTGTTTAATAACGAGGATGCCACACCAATAGCAATATGCCATTGAATAATTTCCTTTTCAAGTGCTCTTCCCTCAAGGTATAGTCCTTATTTTGGAGATATCATTCCTGATTTGTGCAGTTGCTCCTTTTCAAGGTATGCATTTTCTGCATGTGAATTTCATATCGAAGAACAACCTCCAGTATAATTAAATTTTTTATTTTGGCTTTACTTTGCCTTTTAAAGACAGTGCTGAATAATGTATGAATGAAAGAAGTAGAACGAATGATCAGAGTCTGGTTGTCCCAAGTGGTATAGTAGATTAACACAGTATGGTAGAATAATGTACTTCTGAAAATATACATTAAAAAACTTTATAAATTAGCAATTTGTAAATGATCTGAGTTTGGAATATATGGAGCAATTTAAAATGTGCCATGCACTGAATCATTGTATATCACACAGACCTTGACTTATGAGTATTTGTTTAACAATAGTTTGAAATTATGATGGCACTCAAAGTGATTTACAATCATGTAATCACAATTTGGGTGCTTGGCATCTGGCTCACATTTACAGCACTGCAGTGAGCTGTGATCACACAATTGTGATTTGCTACGTTCTTAGCTGGCTTCCAACAAGTAAAGTCAATGGGAAACTGGTTTTGCTTAACAACTGTGTGTTTTACTTGACTGTGTTAAAAATGGTCATAAAATTGGGTTTGGTTATGTAATGGCTTAATGTCTGCATCACTTATTGTCCAAAATTCCAGTCCCAACTGTGTGTGTAGGTCCAGTATTACCTGTATTATACTACATACTGTGATTTACTAGTAAGACAATAAAGCTATGTTGAAACCAGAGTTTGTAATTCAGTGTAGAAGTCGGTTGAATTCTGAACACAAATCTAGTGTAGCATTCCTATTTTTGCTACCAATCATGCTTAATATTTTTCATATTTTATATATTAATTTGAGATATAAAAACCAGTACTGTTACTCAATTTTTTCATTAATATTTCGTAAGCATTCTAGAATGTGACATTTCAATAATGCTATGATACAGTAGAGCTACATCTTTCAGATTAACCTCTTCTCATTAATCTCTATGCCAAAGAAGGCAGCTAATAATGCATTTAAGACTCTAGACCAGTTAGCTGCTGTTCAAGGGGCAGCTGGTCAGGAGAGTATTCCCACAAATATATCTTGTAGACCAGTTGTGTCACAAGACTACTACAGTACAGTCTATGTGGATTACCCTTCAAGAGCATTCAGAAGCTTCAACTAATGTAGAATTCATTAGCACATGCAATATTGGGTGTCATAGTACACCCAACTGACAAGGCTACATGAGTTACATTGATTCCTGGTAGGCTTCCAAGTGCAGTTCAAGATTCTGGTTGTCACTTCTAAAGCCTTGAACAGCATGAGGCTAGGTTATTTGCAGAACCCAATGGTTTCTACTGATCTCACTGGATAAGAGAGTGAGCATGCTCTGAGTCTCATTTCTAAAGCAGTGACTCTTGATGGCTCCTATGAAATGTGCTTTCTCTGTCATAATACCTGTCTTATGGAACAGCCTCCCCTGAGATATAGACAGCACTGGCCCTGGTAACCATCCAGAAGGCCATGAAAACCTCCTTTACTCCCATCCCAGGGCATTGAGTTTATTTAAGATGTTAATGGAACCTTAGCACAGGTATGGCCATATTTGATATATCAATAGTGAGATTTTCAAGGGCCTCAATCAAGTTTTTTCTGTAATGGATTTGTACATTTTGGATGATGTTTTTATTTCTCTTCACTGCCCAGAATTCCTTTGTTAGATGAGCAGCTATATAAATGTGTTCAAAGAATAAATTATGTCTTCTAATTCTTTTGGTTCCAAGCAAATTCTGAAGATCATTGGCTTGATCTTGAAAATCCAGTGTTTTCTTTCATACCGTCTTGTCTCAGATCTAGACTTTTCAGTTTTAAAATAAAAATGATTGTACTTGGTGTTTATAAAATTCATGGTGGTTATAAAGTCACCTTGTATCTGTCCTTAATTAATCATAGATGCCATTAAATCAGGTTCAACTCCTAATGCTTGCATGGATGAACACTCTATTTTGACTTATCTCTATCAATAGTTGGAAACTGCATTCACTCCAAGATGGAAGTTGGATGGATAGAATCTATATGATGATAACTGGGATAACTTTGATCTTTGCATATCCAAGAGCAAAGTTCTCGATTATCTAAGAATGGGCAGAGTTCTCTGTGATCTAAGCTCTGCTACATGTGGATTGGATCCTTACTACCTTGCTAATGAATATCACTGGAGGGGGAGGGACTGAATTGGATTCAGAGTGTAGTCAGTGCTTCTTTGAGGGAAGAGTAGCTCTGACAGAGACATCAGTTTTCCCATTCTTCAAGAAGCCAGTCTGAATCCAACAGAAATGGATAACTGCCATCCTGTCCTCAAAATCTCCTTTTTTGGGAAGAATATTGAAAAAGTTCCAGGACCAAAATTTGTATGCATGGTAGTTTGAACTGAGGCTTCTATGTGGTGTGGAAATCACATTGGTCCCTCATATGGGACTCTAATAGGACTTAAATGGAAGGAGTGTAATCATCCTTGTCCTCCTAAATTTCTCAATGTTTGTTAACCACAGCATATGTAGATTACCTTAGAGTTCTGAGAGTTGGAGGTGCCGGATTACTCCAGTCTTAGTGTGCATGTCCAATAAGTCAAAAGTGAATCCTCAAATATTCCCTTACATGAGTACTATGAGGCCTCAGGGCTTTCCCTTATCCTATTTAGTATTTTCATGAAGGTGTTGGAAGATGCCATGCACCCATTAAAATTGAAATTAGTATGTTGATAACGTCTAGCTGTATAACTTTACTCATCACTGCTTTTAAAGCCTTAAATGTCCAGAGAGCACCTATCAAGGATCTCCATCTGCATGATGATGATGATGATGATGATGATGATGATGATTAATTAATTAATTATTATTAAATTTATATCCCGCCCTTCTCCCCGAAGGGACTCAGGGCGTTGAACAGCCGAGAATTAAAAATAACATACAATATAAAAGTTAAAATAATTAAAAATAAATTAAATTAAATGGCTGCCCCAATTTAAAACCCCTAGCTATACAATTAAAAAACTAACCCATAAAACCTATTCAGGCCAGGCCGGCTTGCTGAAATAAAAACGTCTTCAGGGCCTTACGGAAAGTGCAGAGATCCGGAATCAGTCGTATTCCGGGAGGTAGCTCGTTCCAGAGGGCGGGTGCTCCCACAGAGAAGGCTCTCCCCCTGGGGGCCGCCAGCTGACATTGCTTGACCGACGGCACCCTGAGGAGGCCCTCTCTGTGAGAGCGTATTGGCCGGTGGGAGGTTATGATGAGAGGAGCATGATGAGAGGAGGCTTGGCGGAAAGCATTCTCTGTGAGGGTTCCACCCTATGGAACAGCCCATTTCTTGGGGCTAGTATGAGCCTGTGCTAATGGCCTCTATAGTTAGTAAAGAAATGATTCTTCCAGAATACCTTTAGCGTTGTGGGGGCATTGATAATAAAATTAGTGTGTATGCATAAACATATTGTACAGTATATGAATACATATGTTTGAACAGTATGTGTGATATGTACGTATGTATGTATGTATGTATGTATGTATGTATGTATGTATGTATATGTATACATAAGTAATTTGCATAAGTAAAATAACACATAGCTCTTCCAAGAATTTTCTCAAATTTCTTAAAATCCACTCATTCACTTTATCTGTAGCCTTCCCTTTCTTAAACTTTTGTCAACCTTGCAAAGCCTCTCCCCGCCCCCAGCCCATCCATTTGAATCAGATGCGCAAACTATGATGATTAAGGAACTGGTCAGTCTTTGTCTGATCCCAGATTGACTATTTTTTTGCAGTCCATGGTAAACTTCTTCAAAATATATAAATGAAAGGATCCCCAGTATTTTTCTGAATCTCGCACTTTCACAGCTATACCTATCTATAGCATGTATAGTAATCTGTTTAGCTCAGAGTTGAACCACAGATCTTGATAAAAGCCCTTCCTTGATTTAAAAAAAATATATGTACAAATAAGAAAATCTATATATTATTTTTCTAACCCACTATTGTGAAGTCAGCCTTGATAGAAATAGCCTCACCAGTGCTGGATTCCTTTAAAGTGAGGAGATTCTATTAGTTTGTCATTCAGGGTTTTTTTGAGTTTCTCACCACCTGAAGAGAAAAGAATTCAGGAATGATTTAAGGGAAAAGCAGGAATTAAATGCATCTTCAGAAATATTTTTGATTTGTTTGATGGATTAATTTGGATCCCTTTCCTTCATCATGCCTTGCCAATTCAATTAAAAATGTTGCCTCTCCTTTTTATGAGTAACCCTTTAAGGATTGCATAATTTTAACATGCTTGCTTGACTGAGAAAATAACTTATATGTATTTTTTATCCTATCATATGGCAATAGAAAAATATATTGAGTTATTACTAGCCAATTGTGTATTTCTATTGGCAAGAGATCCTAAGTAAATTTGAGTTTGTGGCTCCATCTTAAGTAGATAACAAATATTTCACTTCACTGATAAATGATCCCCTTTCTTTTGGGATCAGCTGTCAAAAGTGTTTCAGTACTCCTCATCTTATCAAGCACTCTCATTTCTTTCAACAGAAGCCTGTCTATAAGAATTCTTGGGAGCTGAATGGAGGCATATAGAAAGTATGCCTCCTTCGTTAAATATGTGCACAAGATGTCCTATTTTGTAAACTATTAAGAATCCAAATCTCTGGCCCAAAGTAGCTTACTCTTGAATGTCCTTGCCTAAGAATCACTTGGCATTTCTTAAGCACATTTTACGAATACCACTTTTTTCATAGTCCAAATTGTTAATCAACTAAAATGACATTTTACATTTCAAAAATGAAGAAAATTTAACTCACACAAGTTCTTGTGGAACACACAAGAAATTGAAAGCCATTGAAAACTGACAAAAGTCATTAAAAACTGGCAAAATTTT
Organism: Arizona elegans; assembly: GCA_022577455.1. Taxonomy (NCBI): domain Eukaryota; kingdom Metazoa; phylum Chordata; class Lepidosauria; order Squamata; family Colubridae; genus Arizona; species Arizona elegans. The sequence goes on from JAKOOJ010000002.1 coordinate 170,830,892, forward strand.
ACTTAAAACATTTTCCACAAAGAAGTTCATGCCATTTTCTTCTCTTCGAGTATGTGAAATATGAATTTCAATAATCGAAATAATAAAGCCTAGTTTTTGAGCAACTTATCATTACTATTCTGGTATGTTTGTACTCTATAATATGTAACAGAAGATCTACCAAAACCAGATTCTTCGATCCATAACTGATTTGTCACACAAAAATGTGATATACATATTTGCTCTAAAATGTTTAAAGTTGGTCAATTTCCTTTCAAAATTGAAAAAAAGACCATTCTTTTTCCAAATGTAATTAAGTTTGTTATTAAGATTAAAACTGGATGTTATAAAAAGGATAGAGGTTTCTTAGTTATCTTATTTTGAGAGGTAAGTCTGAAGAGAAGTGCCCATAGTATTTTCTGCTTTATGTATCAAAATAACTTGATTAATTTGGAGTATATTATGCCTTGTTATGGCTGAGAGCAAGGCATCATTTGTTGCTCTGTATCAGCCAGTGAAATCATTTTGGTCAATACATAATTTTCTGTTCTGCATATATCTGGGATGATTTCCCTCTTCTGTTTTAGGAAGGTAAAATGCTCTTACGTTGAGTAGGGAGAGTTGGTCATATGCTAAGCAAAAGCCAGTTATAGGAATACAGATTACTACTGTATACATTACTCTTTTTTTTCCCCTCTCCCCACTTTGCCTCCCCCACCCCCACCCAGTGGCTGGAATGTTCTGGGACAGTCAGCATAAAAATGTTTTGATGCCCTATCTTGTCTTTGAAACAGGTTTTGACAGAACTGAAGTCAGACAATCAGCGGCTGAAAGATGAGAATGGAGCACTCATCCGAGTCATCAGTAAACTCTCAAAGTAGCATATTGAACAAAGGATGGGCAGAAAGAGGAGATTTCTGTGCACAAGCTGCCAACCCTGCCACCGACTTCCGATCTTCCAGTTGAAAGAACTGCTGGCAATTTAGCCATGGACCAGTTGGCAACACACACAGCTCCTTGCACTTGCTGGGCATTTTTATTTTGCACAGTGCTTACCCCACCCCTTTCTTCTAAAAGCATGCCTCACCACAAGTTTATTATTTTTACACTATTGAAGTAATTTATTTAAAGGGACAAAGAGTGATTGACACTGTCTGAACTACTCAAACCATCTGCTGTAAACCCAATATGCATCCAACCTTAATCTGATGTAAAGAAGTATCTACTGTAACAAGTGATATAGAAGTGACTATAGTGTCGATTGAACATGTCTTAAGATACTGTCTTGGAATAGGAATAGGGAATGAAATGGAATTACTCTTCCTTCTGGAATTTGGGAGTCTGCAGTCTGTGAAAAACTTGTTGGTTTATTTCTTTGAGAGTCTCATAATGGTGTCCTGCCTTGGAAACCATATTCTACATATTTCTCAGTACTTGACTGATTTATTTAATGTTAGATTTGAAATCAGTTTAATATTGGGGCCCAATAATTGTTTTCTCCTTTCCATCTTTCCTCAAAATGCTTCCTACTGGGTTTTCTTTTTCATGGTTGCTTTCTCTAAGACTGTTTAATAGATTACACCTTATAACTGTCACATTCATTAGCATTCTTTTTTTTTTCAAGAATTCTGACGGAAGGACATCCAACAGCAAAAATTGCTTAGGGTGGATTTCCACTTGTATAAAATTTCCATGCAGGATGTATCTCTGCACAAGATATCAGCGTATCTTTTTATAAGCAAAATGATTCATTTACCAGTGAAGTAATAACATTGCATAAAAATCAGGGCAAATAAGTTGGATTTAAGATAATGTTCATTAGGTGCAAAGTTGAAAACAAGTGTTTTCAGAATTTAAAGTGGAAGAAGGCTGGTGGCTAGAGGTGCTTTAGTCCTGTGCAAAATGCTTTCTCAAGTCTTGGTGGAAAACCTTGATAAAAATTATACTACTAATATTTGAGAAGTTTAATGCAATGTTTCATTTGCACAGTTATAAACATAAATGCACTTGTCTTTAATATCAATAGTAAGATCAGTAGCACTCACACTCTGGTTTCTGGTCATGCTGAAAATGAATGCATTAACTTTTATAGATTCTCAGAATACTAGCAGCTTCAGAGACTGTGCTTCTCTGGTTATAACGATGAGATTTCACTTGCAGCACTTGATATATTTTTACAAATCCTGACCACTTTTTCTTTTCTTTCTTCCTTTATATTCCAAAGCATGATGTCACATTTTAAAGCTATACTTTTTGGTCTGGATTTAGTCAGTTTTCACAACTGATTAGAGCAGAGTCTTTGGGATTTAAGAAAAGCAGCTTATACATAGATACAAGTGAGCAGTAGTACTTCAGACCTTTTTGTCATCATTGCTCAATGGTGAACACAATATGGCTTTTTAAAATCTATTGTGGACTACTATAACAAAGAGGTGACTGATCTTTTCTCTTTCATCTTTTTGCTCAGTATTCTCATGTATTCCTCTTGCTTTTACTGGCTACAAAGAAATGCAGAATTCTGTCAAGAGCCAAGAGTTGCCACCTATGAACTGACTAATTCAGATATTGGTTGTCTGATGTAGTGATCAGTGCATTCACAATACTTAGAGTAGAGGTCTTCAAACTTGACAGCTTTAAGACTTGTGGACTTGAACTCCCAGAACTCTCCAGCCGCAAGTCTTAAAGGTGCCAAGTTTGGGGACCCCTGACTTAGAGCTTTCTAATTTAGCTCTGAGGTTCTCAGCAGTCCTTTGGTTTCCTCTGTCCCCCTTTTTGGGAACTTTGGATATTGTCCAGATTTCAAGGTATATCTAATTATATGTGAAAGTTAAATACATTTTGTCATTGTAATGAATTTTATTCATGATATTGCCTTTCTACTGCCTAACTCATTTCAGCCCCATAGAGGATTGTAGAGAGATGTGAACAAAAGATTTTTAGTTGGTCCTGTCAAACTCTACCATAAACAGTCATGGAAATGAAAAAAGAATCATTCTGTAAGAGTTCCTGCATTGTACTATTGCTATTTTATGCCTGGAATATAGTAACTTAAACCAACAAATATAAATAAGGCCTACTATGAAGAATTGTGCCCTATCTAGTCAAGAGTTGGAATTAGATCAAATTGAATTTTGCCTAGAATTGTCTGAGCTGATTAATCATGAAACAATCCAATAAGCTCACCATATTTATTTTTATTTTTTTGTGGGGGTGGGGGGCAATCGGGTGAAAACAGATTATTCCTTAGGATGTCATTAAGGTGAATGGCAACAATCAATATCTTAACATTTTAGGCCTAAATATATTTTTCTTATAGGATTTCAAACCATCTTCAAACTGTTAAATGAACCCATTTTTATCCTGAGGCAAAGAAAATCTTAGTCCAGTTTTAAAAGCTGAAATATGAATGAGATTTGTTCCTTCTCTGAAAAAACGACGAAAGGAAAATCTTGAATGGGAGTTACTTATTTCAACAATATAACTACCAATTCAAGAACTAGTATATGTTTTAATATCTTATTTTAAAATTTTCATTTGAAACCAGGAAGTATTTTTAAGAAACTTCCTGATTTAATGAAGGGCTGAATGTGTAGATAGGCAAAAGGCATATTCATATTTAAATCAAATTATTTTAAGTTTTTTATATGATCAAGTAAACTTGCCTGAAGAATTCAGGACTCCTTGTTTTTAAAGGATATCAAGAACAAAAATATTACTCCCCTCACTGGTTATTGCTCTGACCCAATTAAGTTTAGATTTAGATGAATGTTCTGATTTAATTGTTCAGGCAGCTCAAATGTTCTCTCCATAAACTGCAAATGATAGAGGAGAATGGTTGAAAGTTTAGCCTGTGACATGAAAGCTTTCAAGCTTGTGGATGATAGAAATTTTTATTTAAAATGGGAAATGAATGGTTCTGTTTTGGTTCTTGTTCCTGAAAGCTTTCAAGATGAATTTTTCCATCTCTTTAAGATTTTAAAAATCCTTGTGCAAAGTGCTTTAAGAAGCATAAGAAGAAGCACAATTTTATTTCTTGCAAATGGGGAAGTTCAGTGGGATTTGTCTAGTAAGAATTAAATTTCATATGAAACTAGAGGTACTACATGTTAAAAGAACTAAGTATAGGAAAACAAACATAAATAGGGAAGAAAGTCTTAATAGCCATTTAGTGATAGATTGGTTTACTAGAAGGCTCTCTTCCTATGGATAAGCTGCTCATAGAACACAAAAGGATGGGGGAAAGTAGGTGCAAGAGCAAGTATATATGAGTACATTTGAATTTGTAAAAGTTTGTTTAGTATTTATTTGTTTCTGTCCATATTGCTTTACTGTTAATGGAAACAATTCATGGATGAAATCTGGATGATTAGGGAGCATTAGATGAATCTAACTTGATCATTTTCCAATGCATATGCACTTGATTTTTACTATTGGAAGCTAGTGCAGAATCATTGATATATCACTTTCTTCTTTTCCCTTAAGGGATGTTTATATTAATAATTACCATTTAAAACACTTATTCCCATGGAATAATTCAAAGTATAAAGCTAATCATGTTGCTGTTTGCTGATAAAGCATTAAATATAAATTAAATACAACCCCTGGGCTATCACTAATATATAAAGATTAGGGTTTGATATTTCTTAGGACAAAAATGAGATACCTGTGGCCCTTCAAATGTTCCTGAAATCTCAGCATCCCTCACCATTTAACATGATGGTTGAGACTTCTGTAGTTCAATAATTTCAGGAGCCTTCACTTCCCCCATTCCTGCTTTAGACTAAAGTTAACATTTGTCCCTAACTGAATGATATAAATGTAAAGAAAAATGTAAAGTATATATCCCTTCTGGGACCTTTAAACAATTCCCCAGCCATAAAAATATTTTGTTATTGAGAAGAACAAAATGTAGTCCTTTGCCCCCATTTAAACCTGATCCATTGGGTCATCAAGTTCTCCTTTCAAATTACTAGGATGCGAAAAGTAACCAAAACCTTCCCCAAATTGTGAAGAGTTTGAGGAAGAGTGCCCCAGTGTGCAGTACATCAGGAAGCTTTCCACAGTGTATATACAGATGTGTCTCAACACATCCCTCTCAATTATTCTAGTGCTTACCAGAACCTAAAAATGAACTTGTTTTGACAGGATTTTTCGCAAGCAAATTTAATGTCCTGTCACCAAGAATGTACTTCGTCCTTGTCCACTCTAATATATGCATTTTTATGAAGTCCCTCAGCTTTGGTACAACAGGCTTTGTTTTCCCCATCTTTGACCTTCCAGCTCCACTCAGCCTGCTGCCATATTACCTGACCTGGGAGAGAAGCTTTTGATTTAGGGATATTAAAAATGGGAAGCAGAAAGTCTGTATCTCAAAGGCAACTATAATATCTTTGTTTCAAGCTTTCAGTTTCCCAGGGCTTTTTCTTTGAATGGTGTGTTTTGATCACATTTATTCTGTGTTTGAAATCTTTTTGTGTGATTCTACTAGAGGCAGCATGTTCCAAGAAGAGTTTTTTTTTTTTTTTATCAAGATTACTTCTGAGCAAACTTACTGATAAATTCATCCATTCCCCAAGATTTATTTCTTGGGGCAAGTTGAACTCTGGGTGAATATAACTTTGTAGGTTCTTGAACCAACAGAAAGGTTAAAATCCGCTGTGTTATCTTTCCACTCCTGACTCTTTAGTATATAATATTGAGGAAAGTCAAAATCCCTTACTGTAAAAGCTATTCCTGAAAAAAGAACAGCATCCTACTGTTGGCTCATTAACTTCCCACATGCAAATATTCAAAGTGTTATCCGTTTTTAAAAAACCTTTTACAGCTCTTTGTAAATAACTAATTGGAGAAAAGAGTGGCTTGTGTGTGAAGGAAGAGAATGTATTTTTATGCAACTTTTTTTGAGTGGCCTTCCAAATTTTGAGATGAATGCTTTTGTTTTCCTGATTGTTACATAGTATTCTAAGTATTATATGTTTGAAAGTTTGGGAATAATATTCACATCTATAATGCTTGTAAACACAACAGTATTTATAAATGAATAAAACAAATGCTTTAACACTGTCCTAATGTTTTAACTAATGAAAGCGTGTTTTCCTGCAGTTGACTTATTTCCTTAATGATTTTCTTTTTTGATTCAAGTTTCCTCACCACATCATATATTAGTACTGCATTTGTTTGACTCTTAAGAAATAATGCCTAACATCATAGTGCTAAGCATAATCAGATGTAAAAATGAAACCGCGGTATTGAGAATTTGAACAATGTGGTGAATCAAGTTAGACGAGGAATTCTGATAAGTTAAGCTTGTACAGAAGGATTTCATATTGTGGTAAAATACTTCGAACATTCTGCCATGCTGTTTAAAATGACTTTCTGAGATTCAGGATCTGTTTGTCCATTTCCCCCTGAAGTGACAAATAATAAATAAAACTATCTGCCTACAACTTGGTTCAATATGCAAATAGGGAATTTCAGACTCCGGGTCTCAGTATAGAGGCACTAATCTGTGGAGTTCTTGGTGTTCTCTGAGCTTGGTTGTTTTCTTGCAGATGTATCATTACTCAACTAGGCAACCTCGTCAGTGCTAGAAGGGAATGGGGCTTGCTTTATGTTTATGTACAAGTGATTTTCCCTGTCAGTGTTGGTGAGAATACTGATTAGTGTACTTGGGAGAGGCACTAATCTATCAAGGAACTTTTAAATACCAGAACCTTGATAGACATGAACACATGGCCCTGCTCCCTTGCTTCATTTATTTAGATAGGAAGGCATTTTTCTTCCTAGAGAGGCTGAGCCACTCAAACATTAGGATGAAGAGCATGTTGCATCAAACCATCTTAAAATTCTATAGAGAGTGTTTTTTTAGCACAGGAAGGAACTATTTTCCACAGGATAGGAGGCAAGGAAAACCAGATGACTTTGGCATCTTTATGTGACATTGCGTCCTAACCTGATCAGAGATTGAAGCACTGTTCTATGAACTGCCATCACATACAGCATAGCTCCTGTCTGACCAAAAGCTGCTGTCAGATGAATCAAAAGAAGGAGCTTTTTTTTTCTTATCATATTCCTTATGGTGACTTTTTGTCCTTGCTTTATTAATAATTCTTGTAGGCAATTGCTTTTTGTGGGGGAAGACAAATACATTTTATTAAATCCACAGGGGTGAGTTTGTTTTAATGAGAATTGCTGAAGGAAAGCTACCATCAGCATTCTGCATTGTAGGAAGGGAAATAATTATTCTTAAACAGCACCCATCCAGGGTTTTAATGCAAGAGCAACTGTCATGGCTGCATCTCACCTATGGCAGCAATCTTGTACTAAAAAATTGTGTGTTTTATATAGAATTTATTTATTTATAGAATTTATTTATATATTTAGAAGATATTCAAATGTGATATCAAAAGGTTGGGAAATTTTGGAGAAATCATTGTGTCACAGTAACTGACAAGGACTACTCTATATAGCATGTAATTGGCTGGCAGATAGCTAAGGCAACTGAGATACTCATGTACTGGAAGTTGTATTCCCCACTTTTCTAATCTGACAACACAGAGCATTTCCATCAAAACCAAGCAGGGTATTCTCAAACATCTCCATAAAATACATCAGTGATAAATTGTTTATTAGCTTGGTTCCAGAAAAGAACATAAAGTATGTTTACTCTTTTGCTGATTCCAGGTCCCACAAAACTCAGAAGTCAATTGATGGCTAACAGATTAACACAGTTGGGAGGGGTCTTGTAGGTCATCTAGTCCAGCCCCCTGCCCAAGGAGGAGACCCTACACGATTTCTGACAGATGGCAGTCCAGTCTCTTCTTCAAAGCTTCCAGTGATGAAGCTCTCACGACTTCTGAAGAGTGAAATAAAATCTAATTATTATGCAACCTAACAGTTGAAAAACCACACACAATGGAATTGTCATGGGGATACATTGCTCAATAAAGTGTTTAATACTGTGCATTTCCCCCTAATAGTTAGCTAATCATCCATAAACACTACAAAAAGGTTTTTGTTTTGGGGTGCTTGTTTGTTTGTGCAAAATTTGAAAAGTAGCCTGCATTGGTTGCAGGTTAGTTTGTTAGCATTTTGGAAAGAGACTCCAACAGCAGGAATTATCCATGTTTCTTCTCTAGACAACAGGGGGAGCGTGGCATTTTTTTATTGGCATCATTAGCCAGGTTTTAGAAAAATTACAGGTACAGCCACAATGTTCCACATGCCATTCTAATGCCTAAGAGCTATACCAGAAGGAATAATCGGGCCCAGTTTCAATTAGCAAAATAATCTGGAAAAGAAATAACTTCTTGTACACAATTGTGCATATGATTACAGAATAGCACAAGTTGGAAGGACCTCTGCTGTTGATTTGTGAGAAATATGCCTTACTGCAATATTTCCCATTAGCTGCTAATTACTGCTCTTATCTTTCACGTTTCACCATATAATTCTTAGCCCCAAACCAGAAATTCATCACATGGGTGCCCTGAAATGCCAGTGCCCCCACTGGTTGGCAGGTAATTCTTTTTAATTCACTGCAGTCAATGGAATGGCTTTATTGTGCATGAAGAAGCAGGAAAATTTAAGGAAGCATATTGTGCATATGGCTTTCTGATCCAGGCCAACCCAGAAATGAGTCCAAATGGGTGCTCATGCATTTGACTTGACAAAAATGTTTTATCAAATCATTCCTCGGTAGACTACAAGAGCTTCTAAAAAAACTCACCTCCTCCCATCTTCTAACTTAGAGATGATCCAATTTCTCTTTAATGACCTTAACATAAAGTGAGAATACTTCTATCACAACCCTCTAGTTGTAGTTCGATCCATCTATTGCACCTAGAGATCTAAGTACATTTTGTCTAAGTTAAAATAGGATTGGAAGTAAGATCTTTTTTAATTTGGAGTTCTTATTTATGTCAATGCAAGTGTGATTGCTCCTATGTCAGGAATACATTTTCTAAACACCTTTAACTGCAGAATTGGCAAGTGATTTGTTTATTTTAAATCCAGCACTTTAGAAATATAAAAGGCAAGCTATGTAGATATGAAAGGAAGGATTGTATAGAAGTCCTGGTGGAAAGATTTCTTACACATTATGATTGAGATTATATTAATCTGGTGTTTCTCTAACCAACATGTTGTAGTTGTTTTGGACCCTGAACTCCATATTCTCAGCCCCAGAGCTAAAGAGAATTTGTCTTACAGGGATAGCAATTTTTAGGTCATGTAATGAGACAAAATCTCATTCAGCTGCCAAAATTGTCTATGATATTTGTGACAATTTCTCAGTCTATTTATTCTGAATTCTAAGATCAAACAAGTGTGTGTCTACTTTTAAATAAACACAAAGAGCATCTAGATATTTCAGCTAATTTCTTTAATAAGGAGACGCATATCATTACAAAATAACAGGTTGACAATAAAGACAGAAACAGTCCACATGAGGATAGGGAAGGGACCATTAAAAGCAGCTTCCTGCAGGCTTAGGGGAGTTGAATCACATTGCACCTGAAGTAGGGAAGATAACTGGAGGTGAAGACTCCAGTAAATTTAGTCAGTTTGGGAAGCTTCTACATCACAGAGGAAATATGGCTGGAATGGGAAGGAGCTGAGGCCCCACCCTACACCTGAGTATCAGATGTCTGAAGCCTTTTGTAACCTAGCCTGTGGTGAGTCATCATGACCATCTCTTCATACAGCTGCTCTATTTGGAAGTTGGGGTGCCATCATCTCCCTCTCCAGTTATGCCTTTAATAGCAGCCTCAAATGCTATTAGGTGGTCAAATAATGATATGCTGATCTCTATTCATAAATATAGTGCTAAAGGCACAAAAGCACCTGGCACTTTCAAGCAGGTGGGAAAAATCCCAGTTAGCATGTATTTTTCTTCCTGAGCCATTTGCAACACTTCTGCACTGCTGCCATCACTGCTTAGATTTCTATAGTTCAAGTAGCATAAGAGGAGTAGGTCAGCAGTCCCTGATGACCAAATATGTTGTCTTAATCAAAACTGCCTTGAGGATCTTCAGGAACTTTATTAATACTGCACCACTTTAAACACTAGCCTATTTCTCTCAAGAATGAGTCCTTGGTCCTCTTATCCATAAACAACCAGTTATAAAATCACAGGAAGTAGAGGCCTCTTTGTCACACACTTCTTAAGTACAGAAATAATTTTAGTTAAATTATGCTAGGTAGCCATTCTGAAAATTCTAGCTTAAAAGTGCTACCTTCGTCACTTAATTCTTGACCTGCTCACCAATCTTACCTCAATTTGAAGCTGTGCAATACATGATCATTTGCACCAAAGTGCAAAGTCCATGTACACAAAACATGGCTGCATCAATTATGTTTGTCTCTTAACCACTAAGAATTATGGTTTTGCATCTTACTGAAAAAGGCAGCCACTATTTTAGGCAGAAAGGTTGTGCAAGCTTTGAAAATAATTTATTTACAGTTCACTTTAATGAACTGATACCTTAAAGCAGTAGTATCTTTTTCTCAGTATTCCAACAAAGTCTTGAAAAAGAGGAGGCTGCTTAGTAAGAGAATTGCAGCAGTGGTGTGAGATCTGAAGCATTTCTTCCAAATAATTTTGAAAGCATGTGTTTTATACTCTGTTGCCAGGCATAAAGTGACAAACAATCAAACTGCTAGTATTTGCCAAATAGCTCTATTTTTTTCAAGCTAAAAGGAAAGACCTCCAATGTAAGTTATTGCTACTCTATTCTGGAAAAGTGTCCAGCATTTAAATTTCTCCCAATGTGCCCAAGCAACCCCATGAGAAATTCAAATGGTGGTCAGCCTCCCAGGTATAGCTACTGCTATCCTAATAATTCTTGCCAAGAGGAACAGCCAAAATAGGCTATGGGCACTGATAGATTTGCCACATGATCCAGTTCCCAAGTCTGCCACCAGAGCCCCTACACACAGGCTAAGAAAAGGCTTCACACTAATGCCATTTGTAGCCTAACAAGGTCAGACCCCAGGCAGGGCCTCAGCCTCAAGCCAGCCTTATCACTCATCAGTGACCCAAGTGGATAACGTAACAGTTGGACAGCAAGACAGACAAAGAAAGCAGGGACAGGGAAGCAGAGAGAGCAAGGATCACTTGTTAGCCAATCCCTGTTCAGGATCCTGGCAGCCTGTGATCTAATATGGCTTCTAAAAATTGCTTCAACAGTAGAGGCTTCAACACCACACAGAACATTGAAGCTGCAATGTTGTGGCTATCTGAACATAGTAAAAATGCCACCAGTTTTGCAAATATTAATTATACAAGACACTGATGAAACTTACTGCCATCTTGGTGTTATATCTTATCCCACCCCTCCCTGCTTTCACCGAGTATATATTTTAATGGATCAAGCATGCTTTGTTGCATTTTTTTTTGTTTTAAAAAATTATTACTTTTTATTGAAAATAAATGAATGTTGTTACGACCATTCTCTCTGATTTTTTTTTTTTTTTTTACAATCTCCCTCTATTGCGTTAGGTAAAATAAATTCATTCACACCACATTTTAAAAATAATTCTGTAGCCTGGCTGTATTTCTAGAAAACGAGTGATAATCCACATATTGTACGAGTTCTGCTTTTGCATGCTTTTACTTAAATACTGTGCTAGTTGTCATGCATCATTTATAAGAAGGTTGTATTTATGTTAACATTAGATCTCTATAATCATTTTATACAGAAGTACACACAAATGATGGAATTTGAATGAGGCTTAGATGGCTTAATTGATTCGTTTTCTCAACCCTTTTATACAGAAAAGGAACTGAATAAAATATATTATACTGACTGTTAAACCATTTTAAACCATAGAAATAGAAGCTGTAATTCAATATAAGGGTATGTTCTGATTTATTAGTACTAATATTTCCAGTATCCTGCTTTCATATAGGGCAGCCTGGATGGTTAGCAGAAGGAACCAAAGCAGGTTTGCATGATGAAGTTGCCATTTTGTCATATGAACCATTAAAAATAAAGATACTCAGATGTTTATTCTAAACTAGTGAGACTACAGCAGCCTTCTTGCACCTCACAGTGATATCTTCTTCCCAATGTTCAGCTAGATTCAATCAAACTGGCTGGATATACCTTTTAACATGAATTGCTATGTGCATTATCAACTAGCCAAACTAACTATGTGCATTATCAACTAGCCAAAACTATCAGAGCAATTGCTTTCAACATTTTATTTTATTTTTATTTATTTTTTTGTCTTTCTTCTGGCAGTTTCTGTGTAGAACAATGCAGAAGTGTCAATCAAATGTGAAGTAGCAATGTGAGTAGAAGCACTATCCTGGGGTATAAGCACCAATGCAGATAAACAGTTCAGGTAGCCATCTGTTTTGTTGTGTGAATGAAGGTGTGATTTAAAATGGATACAGCTTAAAAGTACAAACTATCAAGCCAGAAAGTGTTATTAAGTTTGAGGGCTCTATAAAAAGTGTTCATTTCAGGTCAAATCAGAATTACATATCAACACATTTAAATGGCACATGTTTGCTAGCACTGGAATTAATACATCTGCCTTTAAATAATGACCTCTTGAAAAGCATCTAAGAAATGAATTAATGCCAGAATGATGAGGATGGGGATATTTTTGCAACTCAGAGCAAACATTACACTCATACAATGGAGGATGCAAAACTAGAACTGATCCCACATTCTGTAGCTGTGGATAGGATTCTGCAGTCCAACTGGTGATAAAAAGGAAAGACAAAAGGACTATTATTTCTGGAGACAATATTTTAGTTCAGTATTTCTTAAACTTGGCAACGTATAAATGTGTGGACTTCCACTGCCAGAATTTTTTGAGTGGAAGTCCATGCATCTTCAAGTTACCAAGTTTGAGAACCACTGTTCTAATTGATCACAGCAAAAATAAGAATTTGTCTGTCAAACCCTATCCAAACTATAGGCATCTCTTAAGGGGCACTGCTTCCATCCCCCAGTCTCATACACAGCAGTTTTAAAGAGAAGATTCTGCTTACCCTGAAAAGCAAAAAACCCAACAATAATATGATCAGAAAAATTTACCCTTCCTTCTTCCAGCTAACCTTAGATATGATATAACAATAATTCCCTCGATGGTTTATACTCCCACAACGAAAGATACCTTACTTGCCAAACTTTTGCTTTTAGTGGAAAGAGAGATTCATTCTTTTCTCATTAGAACAGTCTCACCTTAGAGTAGTTCTCTTCTCAAGATCAGTGAAAATGCAGGTCTAAAATTTAAAAACCAAAACTCATGTTTGATTTCAGAACTCCGCTTGTATGCATTAATGATGTTTGAAATCTTATATCCTTGCCAGCTGGCAGTATTTAAAGCTAAGAGGCACAATAAAGGAGTTGGGAACAGGTTTCACTTACCCCTTTTCTTTGTAGAACACACTTGTATCAAACATATTTGCACAGAAAAGTTCCATTAAGTCTAATTTTTCTGATTAAGCATATAAACAATTACATACGCTTATTCAGATCCAGTGTTGAACAATTTCAATACTCCTTTTGTGTAGTTAGGGACAAAGCCCCAAGTGTGATAGCTCACCAATGCACCCAGTGAACCAAGATAAAATTACAGCCATTTAGATGTAATTAAACAAGGAAGGGAATTTGGGGAGAGCATACAGAAAGTCGTCTCTCTTTGCTTGGATATACCAAGGCAGCTTATTTTGAAGCATTTAAGCAGGTGGTAATGTTTCTCCTTCCTCATCTGTATCAATCTGTCTATTCTTTGCATTAATTCTTATCTTTTGAAAGAAAAAGATCTCATACAGGAAACTCAAAAATCCTTCTGGCTTCACTTTCAGGCATGGGTTCTTAGTTTAATTTGTTTACATTTTAGGTACAAGTGGAACAAGCAGGCCTTTGATTACTTTGGTCCTTATTTGCAGTCTAAATGATGCAGCAATGATAAAGATGACCTCACTTTTAATTGGAAAGTTTTTTTTATATATTCTAACTTAAAAAACAAATTATTCTTTGAATATATAGCACTACTCAGTGAGGAACCAGAATGGAATGCTTTTGGTATTATCAAACTGCTTTTTGTTAGGCTCTTACAGGGAACAGAACTAGCACAAAGACAAAGCAACTAATACCCTTGAAGGCAATGCTGACAGATGGTTAAAGTTCGAATTTAGGACCAGATGCAAGACGAATAGGTACAGCCAGAAAAAACTGCTGAATACACAGGAACCTTAGATTTCCTGTTTCTCACTTCTCTTAAAACTGTCTGATTTAAAAATGTGTTCCTATTGTATCTATACTTACACAACTGTAGTCAGATACAAGTCTGAGCTCTGCTCACTCAGCCTCTTAACTGGAAACCATTTTTTTTACTTCTATCAACCCCAATCAGATATTCTCCAGTGACATTCCAGACAAAAGCAATTCAGTGGTCACCGATAGCAAAACTATTCTCTCAAACTTTTCCAGACTCAAGGCTTTGATATTTCAGCCTCTTTTCATTAACTCTAATTCAATATTAAACTCTAAAAAGAAGCTTTTATTTGAAAATCTTACTTCCTAGCCCCCATTTAACCTCCTTCCACTACCATCCGTCTGAAAAGGTATCTGTATCTGCCACTACATAAAAACAGGGGCAGGTTTGGGGGGTTTTTTTAGAGATCAGTGCAAGCACTAGGTAACAAAGCTAATATGGCTTGACTTTCTGGGATTAGGAAAAAGAAATCATGAATGCTTTGGCAGCTAGACAAAAGGAGAAGGCCCTGCTGCTTTTGATACATCTTTGGTCTTTTGGTTGGAATGGATTCACTTTCCCACTAATTTCTGGCTTTGCTCCCTTAATTAAATGTGACTGGGGGTGGGTGGGGGGTATCTCCAATTGATGGTACTTATTTTTTCTAAATTAAACTTCCTTAGGATACTTATTGCACTGTGCTGGCCACTAGATGGACCTTCCTGCTATTTCTAACCCATCACCTATCTAAAAGTTCCTGCTCTTCAGCATTTGTAAAACACACAGTTCTCAGTATCAAGCATTTTCTTCACATCCTTTAAGTTCCAAATTCATAAAAATAAACATTTTCCACCAATCAATCTGCAGCACTCAACAGATTTAGTCTATTGTGGTTTTAAAAGAAGAATGGCAGTAACAAGGCATGATAGCAAATGTTTGCAAATCAACCCAGGCCTATAATTTTTATCCGATTTACAAAGCTGCCTGAGACACTTGACATAGCTTTTTTCTGATGCCTCTAAGCTTGGCACTGCTACCAATAAGATGACTATCTTAGAAAGAGTGAAATTTTCACATAAATTGATAGCTTGTGAAGCCTAGAATAAATATCCTGTGATGTTTGGCTTTTTTTCCCCAAGAAAAAGAACGTTTTTGCACTCTGCCTTCCACAGTAGCATGCATTTGTAGATTTCATGTTTCAATGATCTTCTGGTACCACTCTATTGTTCTCATTAAGAACAAAACATTTGAAGGTTAACAGAAGACCCACTATATTAGATAGCTATTACAGGGCAATTATCATTTGGCAACTTGTGTGCCCCAAACCATAGTCCTCTCATTACAGAGAATTAATCCACCAGCCATCCACATCTTCGGAGATGTCCCAGTGCCAGTATTGCTTTTCCTGTATATTTCTGATAGATGGCTCATGGCCAAACCTCACTGAACACCATTTTGCAGGAGTGCCTTTTCATACACCTTGCTTCTTTTTTTTCCCTCAAAAGCAAGCACAGTGTATCTCGTCATCTCACATTTTCAGGCTCTGGTATCATCCTGTAGCACAAGGTCTCATTTAAGGAGGAAACTCCCAAAACAAGCAAAAGCAAAGCTGTTTTGTGCTGTTATTTGTGGTGGTCTCAGGAAGACCCAAGTAAAAAGCTTGCTGTACACTTGAAGAGAATAACACAGAGAGATGGTGGAACATGCAGCAAACCAACTACTTGGAAGAATATGAAAAGAAGGGACTACCATGCTTTTAAACTACTTCCTCCTGGATACTCTTGAGTTCACCCGGATTCCCTTGCAGCCATCAAAGAAAGAATGTTGCAGCTTAGAAAAGAGAACAAAAACTAAATGTTGCCTAACTGAGGTATTGATAGCTCTGGATCACTTTGAATGTTCATTAGGTGATGTTGGAAAATGGAGCTGCCTATTTGTTTTTCCCAAGAGCTGCATCCACCTCTTCTTCAGGTTTCAAGGAGTGCCATTGGGCAATGGGGCGGCGAGGGTTGGCAAGCATGTCAGACCAGTGCCTGAGCTCGGTGCCTGAGGAATTGTTGCCAACAAAGACTTTTCCAATGGCTTCGTTCTTTCCCAACTTGTCATAATCCAGGACAGTAATTACAACTTGCACTTTCTGGAGAGAAGCAAGAAAACAGAGATTGTTAGTAAGGCCAAATTAACAGAATAACAGAATAATAGAGTTGGAAGGGAACCCTGGAAGCCTTCTAGTCAAACCCCTTGCTCAAACAGGAGTTCCTATACCATTTCAGACAAATGATTGTCTAATCTCTTAAAAATCTCCAGTGATGGAGCACTTGCAACTTCTGGAGGTAAGCCATTCCGCTGATTAATTGTTCTAACAATCAGGAAATTTCTCCTTCTTTCTAGGTTGCTTCTCTCCTCTCTAGGTTGCTTTTCATCCATTGCTTCTTGTCCTGCCTTCAGGAGCTTTAGAGAATAGACTGACCACCTGTTTTTTGTGGCAGCCCTTTAGATATTGGAACACTGCTATCATGTCACCCCTATTCCTTTTCATTAAACTAGACATGCCCAATTCCTGCAAGCGTTCTTCATATGTTTTAACCTTCAGTCCCCTAATCATTTTTACTGATCTTCTCTGCACTCTTTCTAGAGTCTCAACATCTTTTTTAGATAGACCAAAACTGGATGCAATATTCTAAATGTGGTCTTACCAAGGCACTATAGAGTGGTATTAATACTTCATGTGATCTTAATTCTATCCCTTTATTAATGCACCCTTGGACTGTGTTGGCTTTTTCGGCAGCTGCAGCACACTGCTGGCTACTAAGATCTATGAGATAATTCATGGGCAAAAAGGAGAGGCTCTTGAAAATATATTTTAGTATTTTCTCAATTGCAGCTGGTGCTAGAAAACATGTGTTTGTTCATCCAGATTTGTACATGAATTGATGCTGCTTTATTCCTGGATGCTGCTGTTGCTCTGGTTTTAATATTTTAAGCTGTTGGTTTAATGTTATCATTCAAATCACTTGCTCCGATTTTATTATTTTAATCTTAATTTGTACCCCACACTAGAGTTATGACTATAATAAAAAGTGAATAATACATGTTATAGTACATTTACTAAATTAATAAAATTAAATATTTAGAGCATTCAGAAAATCTCCAATGAGAAGATTTAAATAGAAAAAATTCTTCATGTAAATATCATTACTGGCTGAAGCTAGGCATATATTTCTCCAAAGAGAAAGGAAATACTATTTTCATGAGAAAGCTAGGTTCCGTTACATGATGATTTTCCAAGTTCAGATTTAAATCCAAGAGGAACCTCTACACATTTTGTGTGTGTGTGTGTGAGAGAGAGAGGGGGGGGAGGGAGGGAGGGAGGGAAGGAGGGAAAGGGGGAGATGTATTGTAGGAATTGTTAATATGGTTGACAACATCAGCAAAGATGTTTAGCTAAGGGCTTCATTACCTAGCCAACTAATCAGCTTCCTTGCCTGCCTACCTGTCCTTTATAAAAACTTAAGCCTTCCCAATCTGAATCCTCTGTATTTGGTAAGACTATTAATTCTCCAGATTCCCAACTAGCATGACCACAAACTTGGACATAACCAAGTGGAAAACACTAAATTTTTAAATCAGAGATGCAATATACAGTTTCCCTTCCTTGGTCCCAGTGCAGTAGAGGCTTCAGAAAGATACATAAATTAAACTTATTGGAGCTCCACAAAAGATCTGTCTGATACAACAGAATATTGTTTAAGGGTCAGTGGATTCATGTTCAACCCTCCCCTGCCCTCTGCTGAAAAGTTCGCTGTACAACCTTATTGCAAGTAAACTTTTATTAAAGGGGCATAAAGAGAGGAGAAGGAATTAGGAGAAAGGGAATCAAACACACATCCTCTAAATATGTCCGATTACACCATCTCCATCCAGCATGGCCAACTGTCTGGATGATGTCATGGCCATGATGATAAGTTACTCAAGATACTGGGGAGACACCAATTTCCCTTCCAAGGTTCAACCATCATTGATGGACAACTGCCTGTGTCAGATTACGGATCTGCCTCTTGTGCTTTGTGAAGCAGTGGGAGACAATGGAGAAATATGCCAACTCAAAAATTTTCTGGGAGCTGCCTGTATCATCCCACACCCTCAAATGAGAAACATGGGAACCTGTATCTGCTCAAAGGGAATCTCAAAGCTGAAAGATTCGTTGAAATAGGGGTTCAGGGTCTTCTTCTTGACTGTAGTCTTCTTCTTCTTAAGCCTTTTGCCATTCTGCAGCAGATGAATTTTCACATAAGGATCTGAAACATAAGACTATACAATCAAAACTAGATAAATACATAGACAAGCCACTCAAAACTATAGACAAAACCTGAAGAACAGGCTATCCAGAAATTAGATATCAGATACAAAGTGAACGAAAGGACAATTTCCCGTTCCCCAAACATTTGAACCAGAGGTCACTCTATGAAACTGAATCCTTCAAGAATCAGAATAGAGAAAAGCTTTTTTTTAATGGAATATGTTATTGGACTTTGGAATTTGCTACCACAAGATGTAATGCTGGCTGCCTGCTTGGCTGACTTTCAAAAGGGTTGGACCAATTCATAGAAGTCATAGGTATTCATGGCTGTTAACCTTGATGGCAGAATGACTGTCTATGAAGCCTTCTGCTGGGACACTTGTTGTGTAGTTAGTTTGTTACTGTGAGAAAAGATTACTGGAGTAGATGGATCAGAATTTTGATCCAGGAGGGCACTGCTTCTGTTCTTATATCTTCTGCAAGATTCTGATACAATGATATATTTTTCGATCAAGGCTTCAGTACATTTGCATGTACAACTTGTTCTCTAGATTTCCAGAGAAGCCCTATTTACTTATTTGTTTATTTATTTAGCCTATTTACTGATGCTGTTACTTAGTTTGGGTAATGAAATGTCTGTATAAAAACAACCAAGAGAGTGGATTTTTGCCCTGTCTTGCCCCAGTTCCTTATTTTTTTCAGTTTTTTCTGTGCTTTAATTCAGGATAGTGTTTTCTTTCTTTCCTACTTTGTCACAACTTTGCTTTATTTCTTTTCAAAACAATCTTTCTACTTAAAAGTCTTTTCCTTTTATCTTTCTTTGCATGAATACTGGAAAGCAGGAAAGAAATAATGTAAACTTTGTTAATGTGAATTTTTAAATCACAGAAGACAAAAAGGTTCCATTGCTTCTTCCAAACCCATGATTGCAATATCCTCTAAGAATTCAGATAGTGAGTCACCAGACCACACACATAGTTAGCTTAAATATGTTTTTATTTTATATTTGGATAATTATTCAAGTTTGAGATCAGAAAAAAGAAGTCATATAGCAGCTATCCGGATTCAGTATAAAGCAGCACTTTTCCTTATGTTATTTTTTAAAATAAATGTAGAAAAACAGTCCATTTTCCTTACAGGTACAAAAGGGATTTCAGTGGTCGGAGATTAAGGCCATGTGATTCATAAAAAGATTATAGAGAACAGAGTGTTCAAGGACTGTCCAATGTACAGAAAATTTTTTTGAGTCACCATTCAATAGATTCAGGAAAAAAGAACCTCAGGTTTGTTCTTACATTCAGAACCAGCCTTTGTGTACTTAGTTGCCAAACATCTGAAGTGAGTTTTTCCTGCATATTCTATAATTTTAAACTATAGTTTTGCTGAGAACTACTTCTACTTGATTATGAGAGATCTGCCTTGGTGATGAAATAGTATCTTTGCATGTTCAAAAGGGAGAAAGTAATCTTACAACTCCATGTTTTATTCCTGAAATAGGAATGAGGACTATGAGAAGAGCTCATATCTGTCAGCCTTTAACAAGAAGCAATTTTCCAATACTTGAAGGACTGTCAACAAGGAAGAGGGTGTGGATGATGTTCAAGAGTAGAACAAGAACCAGTGGATAGATTATATAGGGAGTCCACATTTGAAATAATGAGGAATTTTTTTGACCACGATAGCTATTAAGAGGAGTGGAACAACTTGTTCCTGCCATTGTGGGCACTCTAGCACTGGAGGTTTTCAAGCAAATGTTGGACAACTATTTGTCTGAGATGGTATAAAGTTTCTTGCTCCAATGGAGGCATTGAACCAGAAGACCCATGAGTCTATGAGTAAAATGCATTCTATTGGGACTTTTGTTTTGTTTCAGAAGTTGGAGCAGGTTGACTGGTATTTTATGCTTTTTATATTAAGTATTTTAGATGGCATCTTATGATGCCTACGCAGAAACCTATATACTGATTGCCAATTGCTTACCAAGCATGGTTTAATATATTTGTATTTATTTTAAAGTCATCAATGGATTACAGTTTGATTATCTAAAAGACTATCTCCTCGTTATGAAAGTGTTGATGGTTAAGATTTGCAGGAAAATTCTTCTGAAAATGTCTATCTGAGGCCCATCTTTGTGGCATACTAATTTGATGCATTTGCAACAGGGGTGGGTTCTAAATTATTTTACTACCGGTTCTGTGGGCGTGGCTTATTTTGTGGGTGTGGCTTATTTTGTGGGCGTGGCTTGATGGTCATGTGACAATTATTTAGGATTTAGCAGAGGTACTGGTCTATCAGGCTGTACCGATCTACCCATTTATTTTTGCAGGCACTGATCTACCCATTTATTTTATTTATTTATTTTTATTTTTATTTTATTTTATTTTTGAACTTGTATACCGCCCTTCTCCCTGAGGACTCAGGGCGGTGAACAGCCAAATAAAAACATCAAATACAAATATTAAAATACAGTTAAAAATATATATAAATTTGGCCCCAATCTTTTTGACTACAGAATGCTTGTAGGAGAACTATTAGTTTGTATTGACAGATATCTGAATAGCTCAGAGGTGTCATCTAGTGGGCATGTTGTTGATCTTCACTCACCAGAAAGTCCTCCAACATCCATCTTTTTCAAATTCTTGGCCTCCAGTATGCAGACAGTCAATTTCCCAGCAGTGGGTACATATCGTAATGAGATACAGATGTCTCCCAGTTTCTCTGGCTGTTGAGGAAAATTGAGAAAACAATGAACTCAAAGCTCTAACTGTGTCTCATGAATTATCTGTGCCTACGATAGGAAGAAATATAACTATCTTATTTGTAATGTGTTGTTTTTGGGCAGTTTCTAAATGTGGGAGTCCAGCAGTCTACTGTTGATTTTGTTACTCTTCCTTTGACTGGAAAAGTGAATCTCCCTGTGCCAGGTGCAAAGGATACATAGGATTACTTAGTTTCCCAGATGTGCTCTAGAAACAGATGGCTTTTTAGATATCATCATCGTTGCTTGTCCTTGATCACGCTGACTGGGGATAATGAGAGCTGTAGCACAAAACCTATTATATGAAGTTGTTAGTTTTGGAGGACAACTTCCCCTACAAAGTAGATAGCTATACGTGTAATGGTGCTGCATTTTAAATCCAAAGCCTTGTTCTACAAACAAGGCAATAAACCAGAACTGGGTTTTATGGTTGGGCCCATCACTTTCCTAACAGCTTAACTGAGAGATAAGATGCAGACTGGTTAGAGATCAAGCATGGTTCAACTGCGCAAGCATGGGGAGTTCTGACTAGCAGGGATTTTTGCTTCTAAATTTGGTTATCTGTAACTCTTTTCCCAAGACCACGAGACTATCACACACTTTACCACTTCTAGGTTCTTTGTAGAGAAGGTTAAATACACATTTCACAACTGAAACTCAAACAGCAAGTGGAGAAAACATTTACCTCCTCTTTTTCTGCACTCTCTAGGTCCCTCCATTCTTCAATGGGTTGTCCTAAGTCCACTGTATTCATGGGTACCTTGACTTCCCCAATGATATCATGCTTAGAAAATCGGTCAAAGTCATAGATGGCCATCACCAAAGTCTTCCCACCAAGCTCTTGGTATGGAATCTGTTACAACAAAGTCAAGGAACTTTCTCAGTAATATAGCATTTCCATAGAACCGTAGTGGCCCAGTGGTTAGAATACAGTACTGCAGGCTAACTCACTGCTCGCTCCAGGAGTTCGATTCTAAATGGCTCAAGGTTGACTCAGCCTTCCATCCTTCCAAGTCGGTAAAACGAGGACTCAGATTGTTGGGGGCAATAAAATGATTCTGTAAACCTTTTAGAGCGGGCTGTAAAGCACTATGAAGCAGTATACAAATCTAAGTGCTATTGCTATTTCTACCATTTGAAAGGAAACATTGAGAAAACTTTTAGAAAGGTCTTGTGTAGCCATAATCTATATTGGGTGCCAAAAACTTGGATCTCCACTACATGACAACAAAGAAATAGAGAAGAGACTACTTCTTCTTTTTCATCTAGTGATATAGGTGGCCTAATTACATGAAATTTGATTAATGCCCTTGCAAAAGAGGGGAAAAAAAACCAATGAAAGCAATTTACAAATGCCTGGAGGATTACAAAGAGATCCAGGGTTTCTATATTGACATTCACATTCTGATTCTAAGATTAAAAATGGTCAAACACTTTTTGTACCAAGAAAAGAACAACTTTTCAAAAAGTAGAACCAAGTGGCTTTGGCTCACTTGCTTTGATTTCGAGTATATTCGCTATTATGAAATAATGGTGGACTGAAGTACTTATTCATTAGTTTTAGGTGGAAACTCCCTTTCAGAGTAGCATTCAAGAAGTAATCAATTTTTAAGATTTCAAGGACATCACATTACCTTTCATTACCTATACTAAACTAGTACAGAGTTTTCTTTCTTTTTTTACTACTCTTTTTTTTTTGTACTAATATAAGCATCTAAAGGCCTTAGAAAAATGACCAGATCTTTGTGTAGAAAGATCTTTGGCTTGACTTGATGCTTATTTTGCCTCAAATTATTTCTTATTTTGCTGTTGTTTTTAATTGGTTGTTTTAAATAATATATTGTCTTCAAAATATTTTGAATGTTAAAGGAGGAAAGCATTATGATTAAAATTCGATTACTAATTAAAAATAAAATTACTATTAGTATGTTGAGTAAATATGAGAATTTAATATGAGAGTTTAATAAAATGAACTCCAAATTTGCAATGCAAGAGGAGAAAAATGTATAAACTACTTAATATCTGGATTTTTAAAATTCCATTTATTTTCCTAGTAATCAAAAAAAGCCTTGTAGCTGTTAATGAATGGTCTGAAGAGAGACATTCATATTAAGCTATAGAAAAAATGGATCTGTCCACTTTCTGTTTAGCAGAAAGTCATAAAAACATAATATTGCTTATATTATCACAGGCTTGGAGGACTGTATGAAACTTCAAAGGAGTATTTATTTCAATGAAGATTCAGACATAATACATACTCAGAACTGTTTGATGAAGTAACAGAGGCATCCTTGCTTCTAAGGCAAAGTGAAGCTCCTGGGTAACTAGGATGTAGGCAGTCAGAAAGGTCTTCTAGCCACAACATCTTGGAGAAGTTCCTAGCTAGCATGTCTCACCCACATCACTAACTAGAGGAGAGCAGTATTTTTCAAAGGTAAAGGCTGAAGAGATTTCAGTGTTGACTTTGACAAATATTACATCCATATTTATATTATGTCCATATTCAAAATGATTGACCTGCAGAATTTAAAGGCCACCTAAACCACTTTGTCAAGACAAATGGGTAGCATTTTTGCCTCAGTGAAGCAAATAAGATTGCTTCTTCAAAATGAACTGCATAAAATGCATACAACTAAAATTTTTAGATAACTAAACACAGCACTATTAACACATGTATTGGCTTACAGTAATGCATAAAATAAAACTTTTTAGAGAATTTAATCACAGTGCGACTAACGTGTATATTAGCATACAGTATATAATTGATAGCGTGATGCATAAAATTTATTCACAGTGCTACTAACATCTATTTCCTAAGACATAATTGCTAGAGTCACCTATTGTTTAGACAACTTTTCCAGTATCCTGGCAGTCTTGAGCCCTGTCAGCCATTTTAATTCTTACTATTAAAATTTCAGTCAGCCTTCTTACTCTTTTTCTCTATTATGTTTCATTACTATTTCTCATTTATTGGTAGGCTATTATAGGAATACTGTCTTCTATTGTTTAATATGGTTTCAAGTATTAGTTTTGCTACTTCAGCTTCAGCATTACCAGTCTTTTCCTTTTGAGTTCCATTTGGGATGAGGCTGGGTATTGATCACTGATGGATACAAATTATTTTGAAGGCAAAATACCTGGGCCAAAATATCATGCAAAGAATATCCAGGTTAGAAATCTTACCTTAAAGACAAAAGTCTCATTATAGGTTGGATTGAGGGTCTTTTTTTGTACTTTGGTCTCATACTTCTTCTTTTTGTCTGGAAGTAGGAAGACTTTGACATAAGGATCAGATGTACCACCAATGTCCAATGCTGGCAGTTCAGCTGCTTGAAGGATTCCAACAGTGAGCTGTTGGGAAAGAAAGAAAGAAAAGGCTTGAAATTGCATGTTCCAATCAAAGTGGGAAACAATCTGATTTAGTCCTCCTATCTTTAATGTACAACTCACTTATATTACTATCCAGTCCCTAATCCTCTTTTCTGTTATTGGAGGGAAGGGGATGGAGCGTAAATGCTACATTGAACTTCATTTGAAGAAATGCATATGATTAATGATTAGGCACAAATAGAAAATTTATTCTAATATCTTATGATTTGTGCAAATTGCAGTTTAGAAATATTCAGGCGAGCCATTCACCTGCTCTATCAAGAATTCCTATGAATTTGCCTTCTAGATAGAAAAATATCATCAAGTATTTTTTTCATGATATTATGATCACAGCACTATCAAAAGTGTATATACTCAGTCCTTAAAAAGAAAAAAAATAGAATTTGAAATAGAATAAAAACAATAAATTAAACATTGTGGTAATCTGATGCTTACATTCAGCACTGAGCTATTATTTATCTGCTAAGACAACAAGATGTAGAACCTTAATAACACTTAATGTATCATGAATATTTCTCACAGGTAACTGCATAAAAGTTGTCAGCACACTCCAGGAGTTTACCTAATAGGGAACTCTAAAAACGGACTTACTATTCTTGTAATGGAAACATTATATAAAGATATGGCTAAAGTTTCTATATCATCAAATCCAAAGGGGCAGATATACTATGTTCCCCTATACCTATATTCGTACATCCTGGTATTTTTTGAAAATCCTCTTCCACTACTGCTGTTGGCAACATGTCAGAATCCCAAGGAGCATGTTGTTAATTTCTGTGACAGAAGCCCATATTTTTAAAATACAACAATCAATCAGTTTGCCCCATATTATTCTGTTGGTCTATATTCAGAAACTGTGCTCTCATGCAAGATAAGTCAATGAAGAGTTTACAATAAAGTCCAAAGTTCTTACAGGTACCTCATACCATCTGCCATAGACCTTGAACATCTACCAACAAGCCAAAAAATCTCTGCAGAAGTGCCATTTCCCAAATGGGGATCTGCAGATGTGCAATGATCAAAAAGCCTGAAGAAATCAGAAGAGCTGAGGCAACTACATCCAATTTGGTAATTGCTACTCTGAAACCATCTTGGCTTCCAGTACTCAAAGAACTTATAGCTTAATGCTTTAAATCAAGATCTCTGTGCACCACTCTTCACTGGGTTTCCATACTCCTTCACACCATCAGGCTGACTCCTGCATTATTAGTGCTATTTTCAGGCTGGTCTAGAGCTAGCCAAGGCCTGACAGCAATTCCAAATCTATTTTTCTTAAGAATTTCTAAACTTCAGTTCTCATTATCACTCTCAGTGGAGGAAGTTAGAATGAAATTTCTCTTATTTACATTCATTAATGTGTATACGTTACCTGGTTAGCCTGGAAATCATAATCTAGGGAGAACTGCAGTTTGCCCAGATTCTCTGGTTCTTTTTCCTCTTCCTCTTCTCCTTCCTCATCACCATCTCCATCATCATCATCATCATCCTGTTTGTTCTAGAAAAGAAATAGAAGCACATGTTTCCATAAAGAGTGACTATACATCAAGAGCCTTGTTTCACATACAGGCATACAGGCACACACGCACATATGCAATATCTTATGTTAGTACAGAAACTCAGATTTACCATAGGAATAGGAGCATGGATTTCCAGGTCAAATGAAAAGAGGAGGGGGAACTGAGTTTCTTCATAATTTTAATTAAGAAAACTAACATGCAGCTTTTTTATTCCTCTCATACACATCTCCAATGCGCAGAGAATCTATCTCTTCTTTGTTGATAGATTTAGTGAAGGATACAGCTTGAATACTTCAATAATTTTTTTTAAAAGAAGGCAAACATTATCTTATATATAATTGACACATAAATTCTTATCTAATCAACAGTTATGAAGTCTACAATTTTTCAGGGAAAGCAATGCAACAGTGGTATTAGTGTAATTCTGCTTTCTCCTGTCTAGCAGCTACTAAATATTTTAGTGGGCAATTTTCTGGATTCCTCAGCCAACATGGTTAAATGTATCTATATCATGGAAGAAGTCAGGCTTGTGTAACAGCTACTGTATGCTAGCAAATGGCATCAATCTCCAATGAGAAATCTATGGGAAATGGAGTAGCCAAGGCAGACAAAGCATCTTAAATATGCACTGTCCATAAAGAAATTCATTGAAGGGATTGCCAAATAAATGGAAATCTTAAATAACCCCAATGATTTCTTTCTCACTTAACTTTAAAAAAAAGATTCAAACACTCATACGTGCAGATGCATGCAGATTATCCAAGGCATACATTCATTATTCTTTCTCAGACTTCTAAATTACATTTTATTAAATTTGGCTAAATGAGCACTAATGTCTGTTTTCAATACAGTAGTGTTTCCAGAACATCTCACAAGCATGTACAAGCTAATAATGCTGGACAACTCTTTCAGCATTTTACTTGTCATACCTAGACCTTCATAGTGTCACTGAGAAGCCTTTTTGATGCTTCCTCCATGAACTCAACTCATGCAGAACTTTGATGAGATATACAGGTAACACAATAAAATATTTTTGTCTATTTCAGTTAGAGAACCTTGTATTTGGATTGAACCTCATTCTGATTAACTAATTATAAAATTTCCTAACCAGAAATTAAATATTTTTTTAAAAAATCTTTCTCAGTTAAAGTATAACATCAAGTTTAACTCTATCATTTACACAAAGTCTAACTATGGAATGTAGGCTCATTGTGGACTAATTCCCATGAACCCTCTTCCCTTGTCCCTTTTGTGCCTCAAAGGGAATTGACATTTGAATAGGACCTACCGTGTGTTGACATCCAGGTTAGTCAGAAAAGATGGAGACAGAACAACACAGAACAATAATAAAGAGAGCACAGAGAAGGAAGAGAAGGGCATTATAGACACAAAAACTTTACAAATTATCAACATCACAAGTGCTCCTGAGAAACTGCAGATTCCACACCTTCCAAGGTGCACTATAAAAAGGATGGGTGCCCCAGACAGAATAAGTGAACAAAATATTAAATTCTAATATTTTCTAATTTCCCAAAGAAACTGGATGAAAACAGAGCTCCCACTTCCATTGCAAAACTATATACCCATAAAAGCAAGTGTAAAGCCCTCAACAAGGAGCATGATATAAATACATAAGTAGATCTCCATTATGCTTTTGCTTCAAAACTGAAGTGGCCTTTTTGGGGAGATCATTTTCAAAAAGTTTATTTATCAAAGTATGTTGTTTTGGTTTAAGGCACATCACTATTTATTTATTTATTTTTTTGCATTCAGTTTCATTTAATCCAATCAAAGAAACAAAAGTTAGCATTTTATATCAGCCAATTTCATCTTCCATATTTAATGGTAAATAGCACTAAAAAAGAAAACTGAAGGTAATTAGTAGACCTGTGTTTCTCTGGAAACAAAAAGAAAAAAAAAAGAAAAAAGCACAGAAATACATAAGGGAACAGAGAGAAAGAGACAGAGAAAACACAGCCAATTAGTAACTCAAGGATGACCTCTTCTGTGACTAGAAATGCCCTTTATGAAGAACAAGAATGAAAAATAAACTGCAAAGGAAAGACACACAGCTGTTACAATGATCTAGCTAAGCGAGATGCTACACTTCCAGAGGTTAGAGGGGAGAAAAGCTCTCTTTCTGCTCTCTTTTGCTATTGGCAGTCTTCCTTGACAGAAATTGGAGCAAAATAGTCACGGAAATTAGCCAAGGAAAGCTTTTGTTCTCCTTACAGTTTGTCACTTCTTCCATTTGTGCATGGATGGGCTATCAGACCAGGAGACATCTGGGGAAATCATATACTGTACCAAAATCTGTTCTTACTATGACTGGAGTGCCTGATTGAAAATGCTTCTATAACTTAGTTGCCTTTTAATAGTCATCCTGATCATGGTTCCTGTTTGCTTAAAAAATATGTCTGAGGGTTGTAAATCTCAATCCCTGATGCATTTAGATATCCCACACTAATAACCACAACTATTTTCTATCTGAAATCTTGGATGTTGAAATCAATATGAATAACGCAGTAATGAAAAGAACTGGAAAGCCTAATTTAATAGAATTTAGTATTATTTCATAAATTGTAGATTGCATAAATGTTGTCTGTTTTAATTCATAGAGATAGAGGTCATGGACATGAAAGCCTTCAGTCCTTTGACTTTTAATGGGAAAAATTGTAAACAAAGCAACCAGATGGTTTCTGTTCTTAGGAAACTGAGTTAAATCCAATTCAGTCATGTGCTGTCTTCTGTGTTTGACAGCTTGCCAGTGTCTCAGGCACTGTAAATACCCAAAGTCAAAACTGGGTCCACAACATGTGAAGAATCCAGTCCACCACTAATCCTTATGCCTTTTATGCCATATCAGTTCATTAGTAATTAGAGATGTGATTCATAACACTAACTTTTCATACATCTTCTGGGGCCTTCTGCAATTCTTCAGGGAATTTACGAGTACCTATTCTTGTATGCCTGTAAAAACATACATCCACAATATGATTAGGCCAGAGAAAAGGATTCAGGTTATTGGGATCTGCAAATACCTGAAAACTGTCATGGAAAAAATGGAGCAGACTTGCTCTTTATTGCTCTAGAGAGCAGGACTAAAAATAGCAGTTGGAAACAGTACAGGAAATATTTTCCAGCATAAGAAAATGGCCTTGGCAAATGGTAGACTCTGCCAAGGAAGCTGCAACTGTATTTTTTATTGCAGATATGTACTGTATTGAGCAGTAGGCTTGATTAGATGATCTCTAATATATCAAGTCTGTGATCCTAAATCAAGAATGATGAATAAATGACTTCCTGCTCTCATCAACCCTAAACTCAATCTTAAATTACATGATCAGTGCTCAATGGTGAGACAGGATGGGAATTAGTGTTCATTTGCAGTTATATATCTCTTTATTAAAATGAAGTTAGTATTTTATTTATGGTTTGGTAAGAAAACGAATTCATACCTCAATGCTGAGGAAACCCTTTGTAGAGAGAGTCCAGCTCAAAACTGGTTACAACAGGGCAATTTAAATGATGAAAAAGGCTGGAGTTGTGCATTCTTAGAGTATGTCATGGAAAATATATTTATTGATTAGATTTATATGCTGCCCATCTCACAGTCAAGCAGTCTGATTACTGCCTGATTAATGTAGATTGAGTGATGGATCAGAAAATGTCTCTCCACATTAGTAAAGCAAAGTATCCCAATATGAAAGAAGAAGCCATCACCATTCATAGCCTGATGTTTGTCAAGATTAATTGCTAATGTGATTTGCTGCTGAGCTAGTTTGATTTATGCTTACAAAACAGGTATTATAACCCTGAACAATAAAATAATGGAATTACTGAGATGGTAGCTTCAAATGGGATACTACATAAGAATTTTTTATGAGCTGAGATTTATAGATGGTCCTTGACAAATTGCTTCCTCAGACCATCCTTGCACAAATCCTCTTGTGCTTTTTGTGAGTGATAATTTTCCGTCTGTGTTATCTCAACAGGCTAAAATGGAATCATAGCTCTAATGGGGAAAAGGGTGTAGGTTATAAATAAGATTAACAGAAGGGCCTATCAAACTCATCTCGGTGTTGGGGATACATTAATAACAATCTCTCCCATCTCTTTGCTTTATATGTAAAGATTAGGCAAGATTCTATAAGCTATACGCCCAAACCATACTGGTTAGACATCAAATCACTGTGGTCTCCAATAGGAAGGGATAAAAAGAATACCTGACTGTTTCTATTTTCCAATTTTTACTTTGCTATGTTTAGAAAGCTGGAAGATATAGCCAAGAATCTATCCAGAAAATACATACCATCCACATAATAGTATGTTTGTATGGAACCAAATATTGAATAACTCTATTTAGGCATTCTTAAATTTGAAGCACTCTCAGGTAAGACTCCAAGATAAGCTCTGTTGTTGCCAATGTCATACAAATAATAAGTCTACTTATATTGCACATTGAGAAAAAATATGCCACAAAATACCTTAGCATTTTCAACTGTTTCTGCCACTGGCTTGAACCAGGCAGGGTCTTTATTCACATGGATGCAAAGGCCTGCAGATTGCATGCACAATTGTTCTTCTCTTCCAGCCAATCATGCTTAATAGGCAATTATCTACAAATGTGTAGTGAGTTCTGGAATTCTGAATGCCTGAATATAGCTAATGTTGGATGTGCTTTTGAAAACTGATAGTTTTCTAAATTTATTATATTTATAATTTCCTAACACGTTACAGTATGATGTGCCTAATTATGCTATCTTTTTCTTTGGTCCCTTTGAGTCAATGTTGACTCTTAAAGATTGCCTGGTCAAGTCTCTGCACTTTTTTTGGCAAGAATTTCAGTAGTTTGTCATTACCGCCTTCCTAGGGCTGAGACAAAGCGACTGGCCCAAGATCACCCAGCTAGCTTTGTGCCTAAGGTGGGACTTTATCTCCCAGTTTCTAGCCTGGTGCCTTAACCAAACTGGTTCTCTAATTATATTGTTATAACCATTCCAATTTCAGCAGAAAGAAAGCTCAGACTTTCTCTGTTTCCTGGATTTCTTTAGGGCAGCTTTCCCCACATGGCTCTGTTGAGTGGTGTTGAATTATGAGAATTCCCAGTCACTCTCTGGTAAAAACCAGTGGTGAGTTTCAAAATTTTTTACTACCGTTTCTGTGGGTGTGGCTTGGTGGGCGTGGTATGGCATGGCATTGCATGGCTTGGTGGGCATGGCAGGGGAAGGATACCATTCCAGAGGTGGGTTTCAGCAGGTTCTGACCAGTTCTGGAGGGAGAACCAGTAGTGGAAATTTTGAGTAGTTCAGAGAACTAGTAGTAAAATTCTGACTGGCCCCGCCCTCATCTATTCTCTGTCTCCCAAATCCCAGCTGATCGGGAGGAAATGGAGATTTTACAGTATCCTTCCCCTGCCACACCCACCAAACCATGCCATGCCCACCAAGCCACATCCACAGAACTGGTAGTAGAATTTTTTGAAATCCACCATTGTACCATTCCCACCCCACTCCAGGGGAAGGATACTGTAAAATCTCCATTTCCTCCCCACTCCAGGGGAAGGTTACTGCAAAATCCCCATTTCCTCCCAATCAGCTGGGACTCGGGAGGCAGAGAATAGATGGGGGTGGGGCCAGTCAGAGGTGGTATTTACTGGTTCTCCAAACTACTCAAAATTCCACTACCGGTTCTCCAGAACTGGTCAGAACCTGCTGAAACCGACCTCTGGTGAAAGCATCACCACATTTTCCACAGAGTATTCAGTAGTCAGAATGATGATGCTTTTCTTGATATGGACACTCTGCTCTCTCCTTATTAAAGATTGCTGCCAAATGAAAACCTACTTTCAGAAGAGTTTCTGTTGGTACATCTTTTGTCTACATTGATACTTAATGCTGACTTGATTCCTTGGGGTATTAGACTAGAGTTGTCCAACTTTCCCAGTTCAACCGCCACCTCAGCTTTGCCTAAAATGTTAAGGGGGACTCATGGGCAGTTGAGGAACCAAATCACAAATAGGCAGAAAGCTCAATTGTGAATAGCCTCAAGATCACAGTGCTTGATACTGCAAGCACAAAAGAATCTTATTTATTTTATTTTTATTTTATTTTATTTCTATACTGCCCTTCTCCTGCGGGACTCAGGGCGGTGTACAGCCGAGATAAAACATTGCATATAAAATTTAAAAACAGTTTAAAAAACAATTAAATAATTTCGGCCCAAGATTTAAAACAACCCAATTAAAACCGAATCCAATTAAAACTGAAAGGATGGGATCAAGCCAGCCCAGCTAGATGGAATAGATGTGTTTTCAGGGCCCGACGAAAAGTCCGGAGGTCTGATATCATGCGTATCTCAGGGGATAGGTCATTCCAGAGGGCAGGTGCTGCCACAGAGAAGGCTCTCCCCCTGGGGGTTGCCAGCCGGCACTGTCTGGCCGACGGCACCCTGAAGAGGCCCTCTCTGTGCGAGATAACCGGTCGGTGGGAGGCTATTGGCGGCAGAAGACGGTCTCGCAGATACCCCGGCCCTAAGCCATGGAGCGCTTAAAATACTTAAAATACTATTATTTGTTTGTGTGATAAATCTATATTCTATATTTCCTCTAATACCTAGAGAAATTGTATATGGCATTCCTAGGTTACATAGAAAAGTTATTTTTGCTTAGCAGGAACTGAGTTCTTTGTTATGCTTTCTCACATACTAAGAAGTATAATGTTTTTTGAAATTCTGAGGCAAAAGAAAAAACAAAGTTAGAAACACCCTTGGTTAATTTAGGAAAAAATTAAAATATATGCAAAAAAAGATTAAAAGCCACTTCATTGCTTCTAAAATTTATAAATTGGCAACTTGTAAAAATGTTTGAAAAATATGTATACTTTATACTAATTCTGTGTTATATTTAAGACTTGTATATCACTTACTGTATTTTGGGATTCAGATAGTTAATACATTTTATAAATTTATAAATAAATAATACATAAAGAAATCTTTGATATATACAATAGAGAACTGTACTGTAGGTTTCTGACAATAAATATTTTTAAATATTTTTTACAAATGGAATTAGAAGCTCCTAGTTTCTATGGAAGGAAATGTATCCTTATTTTTGCCTTAATAGGAGAAACTGACTGCCAAAATTATAACAACATAAATGTTTGTGCTAAAATAAAATAATAAAAATTAAATGCAATACTGTAGCAAAGCCATACTAAAATTAACCTATGGTACTGTAGTAAAATAACATTATAGTACAGTAAAATAAAGTAATTTCTATTGTATCAAATACAGAAAGCAAGCAATTGTTTTATGAAAAAAAGCTCAGAAAAAAAGAGGGAGCAAAGGTTAGAATATGCATTTTGTCACCTGAAACAGTGACTATTTTCTATCAGTCTCATTTTCTGAGTTCCTCAACTTGAAATAGTATCATGATCTTCTACCTCTTTTGATTTTTTTAAAGAGTAATCAAGTAATCATAGTTTTGAGACAAACGTTTCTATCCTTCCTGTTCTAATGTATTTCTTGGTTTGGTATATTTTCTAAAACAGAGCAATTTGTTTGTTTCTTTGCTCTCTTGTATTTATAGCCACTCTAGATAAGCCCACCAGAAACATGAGCACTTGTTCCCTCATAACTTAAATAACTGCAGTTTCCCAACTGGTCTTCATCCAATGATATATTTTCACCTGGCCTTTCATATCTTTCATGTTCATAGCATTTTTCATCCCCTTTTTGTCCTTCTTGTTCTTCTTCTTCTTGCAACAGCATTTCTTGCAGATGCAAAAGCAGCAGGTCAGCAGTAACAATCCAGCAACGACAGCAATGGCAACCAGGGCCCATGGTGGCACTGTGAAAATATAAGCAGAATATGGGGAAAGGGGTAGCAGAAAGTGCTAGAGGTTTACATCACATGCACAGCCCGCAGATGTCATTTCTAAGGCTGTGCACATCCTTTTAAGGAAAAGTTTACAAGCCATACCCCGTGTGGATATCCAAGCCATTTCTACCCATGGCTGTGACTTCAAATGCAAGGAGAGGTGGCAGAGGAAGATTCTGAAGCAACTTCTCTGAGCCTTCCAGAGGATGCAGCTGCCTCAAGTACCTGGGACAGGCTCTTTGCAGAGTGCTACTTCTCCTCACGTTTTGCAGTGCCCAACTTATTTTTTTAATAGCATTTCTTTTTTATGTTTATGTTATGTTTATGTATTCAGGATCACCTACACAACTTAGATCAAAACATTACAAGCAACTATTGAAAACACATTTAAAGAAGCAAATATACAATACAATAGCCAAGTAAATTGGGGTTGTTATTTAAGTGAAGAATCAATCTCTGCTAAAATTTACAAGCTATCATCATTGCTGCAAAACTAAAGACAGTGAGGTTGGGAAGAGATTCCATAAATTAGGTAATTGTGACCCACTCAGAACATTTCTGAAAGTCGCCACTTAAATGGCTGATCCTTTGGATAATCTATTTCCAATGCAGAATCTTTTCCCAATGTAGAAAATTTCTTCTCCTCTTTGATTTTCTATAAACAGAGTCATCCCTCCAGGTGACTTGTTAATTTACTCAGTATGTTTGCAACAAATTACTCTACATTACCTCACTTTGAAATTACCATTAGAGTAACATAGTCTTCTAGTAAGTCCTTTCTCATTTTTTTTTCTGTCTCTTTTCATTAAAATGAAAAAAAATATTTCAGGTCACCTTCTACTTTTCTCAAGAAACGTCCTTAAGTAGTTTGGTCTCTTTAATCAAATAAATAATTATATTTCTTGCAATTGATAATAAAAGGAGAAGGAAGGTAGCTGGGCATCTAACCTTTGTATTTTACAGATATGCAAAATGTTAGAAAAGGCAAGGATGGAACAATTAGACCCAAAACTATGTTGACACTAGATACATCCAAAATAAGAACATGTTACTTACAAGGTATCCTATTTATTTCATTCATAAACTTTTCTTTTAACTTTGCAAAAGTGTCTTCTGAACTCTCCACTGGGCCTGAGATCTGCGTTGCATTTTCCTGGGAGACTGCTGGTGCTCCTATAGTAGTGGTAGGATGTACTGGAGCACCTGTAGTAACAGCTATGATGGGTTCAGGTTTGGGATGTTTTTTGAAGAGGTTCCAAGTCATCTTGACTGCTATTTAGGCACCCTGAAAACCAAAGAGACATTACATAATTCAGCCCAGACTTTCCCTAGAATTATTTCATTTAGTACTGACAGTAACATTATGCATAATATACAAGGATTAATATTTTGCTTTTCCAAGTAATTTACATACCTGGGGTTATTTATATTTATATTTGCACTGGTATCTCAGAATAGCTCATAAAGGACAATTTGTTTCTTCCTTAGATTAAAAAAGTGGAATGACAAAGAAGACCACATATGATCTTTGCATTGCTGTTTCATCAGAAATGCCTCTCATTGAGGAAAATGAAGCAAAGCTACGTATTTGTGGCAAATGTATGCGAACCTCTAGAATTATCAATTCATTTGAAGGAGACTTTAGAGTCAGGTGTTTCAATCAAGGATGATAATGATGATATCAAGGATGATAAGTGTGGGAGATCCTGCCTTATTCAAAGAACAGAATTCTGGTCATTCATTATTAAAGTCTGATTTTTACCACATAGGTATGTGCAAGTGTGTCATGGCTTGAACAAAGGAGATTTCTGAAAACCTCCAAAAAACTGTTGGTGATGCTCATCAGATTGAAGGGTTACAAAACTATATCCAAAGAGTTTAGACTCCACCAGTATACCATCAGGCAGATCATGTACAAAGGGAGTCAATTCAGCATCATTATTAACCTCTTCAGGAATGGTTGACCAACTAAGATCACATCAACTACAAGGTGTGTAATATTCCAAGCGGTCTCAAAGAACCCCAGGACAAAGTCTAAGGAACTAAAGGCCTCTTTTGCATTGGCAAAAGTTTTCATGTGACCATCATGAAAACACTGAACAACAATGATGCATATGGCAGGACTGCAAGAAGAAAACAACCACTCTTCAAAAAGAACATTACTGCCTGTCTACAGTTTGAGAAATATGTAGCTTTGGATAATTTTCTTCAATAAATCAACATACAAATATTATGTTTTGATTCATTTGTTTCTTGAGTTACTTGACTGTAGTAGAATTGTGCCATATGGGTTTGGAACATATAAGCAGGAGGTAGGAACAAAGAGTGCATAAAAGGCATGAAATTCTCTTCAGCCAAAGCTTACCAACCTGCAAGCAATCCTCCTGTCAATACAAAACTCAAAAATGATATCATACTTATGTCTGGAATGCTAAAATTGGAAAGAAAATAGCATCTAAAATAATGAGAAAATTAAGGCTTGATGTGCAAAATTAAGTAGGTGACACAGAGTTCTGGTAGGATAATTTGATATTAATATCAGTACTTTTTCCCAACATCCTAAAGAACAGATCTAACACATGGACATTGCCATGGAAACAATATCAACTTCAAATTGATTGTAAATATTTTTCAAGTAAAGTTAAGAGTTCTACTCAGTCAACAAAAGCAAAGCCTGGTGCTAACAGCAGCTTAGATCATGACATTCTTGCAAGAAATTCCAACTTAGATTAAGAAAAATATTAAGAAAAGCTAACAATCTCCACCATATTCCATGTATTATTCCAATATTCCAAATATGCAGTGAATTAAAGATAAATAGTAAACAAAAACAAAAACTAGACAGCATGTGCCTGGTTAGGTCATTTGAGAGATATTTCCTTACCTAGAGAGAGAAACAGAATGACCACAGGCAGGCAAAAAAGCAATGAGAGTGTGAGCGACTTCCAACTTCCTACTGGCTTCCCCATTGAGTTTTCTTTGGGTAGTTGGCAGTAGAAACGTTTACCAGAGGAGCATTTCAGCATTTCAGAGTTCATTGTTTTTAGTTTTTATGCATGGGGCGTAGAGAGAGATATATATGACTTTTCTGTGATGTCCAATTGGACATCACAGAAAAGTCATATATATCTCTCTCTACCACATATAAGTTATACTTGAGCAGAGCGGAGGGAAATTTAACGTGGACTATAAAGTGAAAAATGAGGAACTCGCTACTATCAAGGTCCTGTGTCTCCATATCTAAAAGTGGTTTTCATTGCTGTAAGGCAGCACCCCCTCCCCCCAACCTTTTGGACACCAGGGACCAGTTCCATGGAAAAAGTTTTTTCAGCCAACTAGAGGGATTGTGATTTTGCGTGCTGCCTGCATCCCGCAGATACGGCTTCACTTGTTTGCATGGCCCAGATTCTGGCATGCTGTGGTCCAGGGTCAGTCCACGGGTTGGGAATCCCTGCTTTAAGGGATGCACATACTCACATATACTCAGTTATTTTATAAGAATTACCGTATTTTCCGGAGTATAAGATGCACTGGAATATAAGACGCAGCTTAGTTTTTGGGGAGGAAAATAGGAAAAAAAAATCTGCCTACCAGTATTCGTCTAGCTAATATCCTTAGTCTGGTCAGCTTCAGCACATTAGTTTGCTGGTTTTTTTATCCCCTTCTTGGGGATAAAAAACGGCTTCTAAGGCACAGCTGAGAGGAAGCAGCAATGAGAAAAGCAGGCAAAGCATGGTGGGGGGGGGAGATCGCTTCACTCAGCTAGCGCCTAGTTAGGGCTGAAAAAAGCTTCTAAAGAACAGCTGAGAGTTGGAGCAAAGCATGGAGATTGCTTCACTGGCTAGCGCCTCATTCAAGCACAGCGGAGAGTCGGAGCAGGCAAAAATGGGAAGATTGCTCGCTAGTGCCTCATTAACTCGTTAGGGCTGAAAAAAAGCTTTGAAAAAGCTACATTCGGAGTATAAGACACACCCAAATTTTCAGCCTCTTTTAGGGAGGGAAAAGATGTGTTTTACACTCCGAAAAATATGATAGATTTCATCTTGCTGTTCTTTGGTAGGTTTCAAAATTTCAACCCTACCTCAATCCCAATTCCATCCTTTCCCAGAACATAGTTTTCCATTCATTCACATAGGATTCCTACATATTTATGACAACAAATAAGATATAACAAATGCCTCTTTTCTGGTTTTATTATTTTGCATCTCTAAGTGATTAATATCAGGGTTAACTGAGCAATAAATAATGTCCAACAAGTAATGTGTATAAACTTTTCCTTCCTTTTGTAATCATTTAATAGAGAATAAGTCAAGAGAATGAGGGCATGTTGGTGGAAAAGTGGAGGGCAAATGCCAACCTGCCAGTGGAATGGCTAATGAATCCACTATTTCCTGCTTCTTTCCTATTGTAACTTCATTTCAAATGTCTGTGGATGGGAGGCAGCTATTTAACAAGCAGGATGGTTCTTAGCTCTATAAAGAAAATGTAAGGAAAGCAATTGAGTTGCTATCCATCAACTGCTTTATGCTGATCAAAATAAACATTGGCTAGGAGAGAGTATTCACAGTTTGTAGACTCTGGTAGGAGATACAGTATCCATAAGCAGAGTGCTATTTTGTGTACTTGAATTACACAGCTGGAGAATAAAGGCAGAGTACAAAAAGTTCAAGGCCAAACTCTGTATGTTTGCAATATTAAACTAAATTTTGTGACATAGGCATGCTGTTAAAATGTAATTTATCAATTCAATACTTTTTCTTTGTGTTTTCTACTGACATAACTATTCCCATTCCTGTTGCAAGACAGGGCAAAATAGGAAACAAAACAATGCAGAATCTGCAGAGTAGAGAGAATTGGATGCTGTTCTAAATTACTGTCTTCAGGGGAACATATTGAATTGTTTTAGTTTCTAGAAAAGCAAAATCTCACGTTACATTTCTTCATGCATTTGAAAATGCAAATAATGAGAGAAAAACATAGGGAATTCTGTATAAATGCTCCAAATATAACCTTTTTCAGGTTACTGAAAAAAAAATTGCGAAGTATCTAGATAGAATATATGGAAAATATTTTCACGGTGTTGCAGAATTTTCCCTACCCTTTTAATGCCCCCCCCTCAATCCTTGAATATGTAATTGCTATCCTAGCATCAATATTACATGAGATGATAAAGAATCAGCTATTTTCAGAAATTAGGTTGTGTAATGGAATGAGTAGATGACCTTGGAGAACAAGGGGAAGACATGCTGCCTAGGAAACTATTAGACAAGAGAGAGCAGGAGCCCCCAAGTCGCTTAATGGTCAGTAACAGAATTTAGCAAATCTAAAAGCACAAACTTCTCACTGTCACTTTTAACTGCTTCATCCGTTAGGGCAGAGTCTTCCTACATTTCTTTCTCTGATTGTTAAGCCGCTGAGTGCTCCTGCCTCTCTTGTTTGAGAGGTTCAAACCATAATTCTCTCAGTCACAGGCCCTCCCTCCATGGTGATATTTATCCTCAAGGTTCAGTCACTTTTAAACATTATTTGAAAAACAAAGATCTATATGGCATGACTGGGTTATACTGTAGGTTTGCCTAATAAGCTAACTTTGCCCATAACCTATGGAGCATCTGGTGCAAATAAAGGTTCAATTTCAGGTTATATACTACTACTTGAGAAGACCCATTTTCTTTTTCCAGGATTTCTCTTTCCTCAGAAGCCTCTGGTAATGCTCTCAAAGTAGCCAAGAAAAATAGCAATCTTGTCTCTGTAAAAGCCACGGTGGATTCTTTCAGCAAGAACTGTTCTTGACTATGACAATTTTTCTTGCATAACACGTTATATCAATTGTTAAGCTCTTGGCCTACATATAATTTCTTGTATTCTCCACTAAGCCTTTTAAAATTCACTTTGCATATGTTCCAGTTCTTAGAAACATATATAACAACTTGCTCTGCATTCACCTTCCCTTCCAAAATTGTGGAACATTTGGGTTAGTTTTAATTATCCACTGATTATAGAGTCTCAACAAGTACAGAAAATGTATACTTCTGCTTTAATTGGTCCACCTTGATTGTAATTTTTTAATTACTGAGACAACAGAATAAAAACTGCAACAAAGGTCTTTATATCCCTTCAGCCACTTTCCCTGGCTGGAATTAGCAGTAAATCCAAATTCCTAAAAATAGTCATTAACATTTGACCTCAAAGGGCAAAA
Source organism: Arizona elegans (assembly GCA_022577455.1). Taxonomy (NCBI): domain Eukaryota; kingdom Metazoa; phylum Chordata; class Lepidosauria; order Squamata; family Colubridae; genus Arizona; species Arizona elegans. The sequence goes on from JAKOOJ010000002.1 coordinate 170,871,131, forward strand.
GTGTAAGGCATTCCAGATGCAAGTGCTGAATTTGTTGAGAATTGGTAGGGGAAATGAAGCCAGAATGCATGACAATTGGATTAAGGGAATCTATCATCAGCACTAAAAAGAACTAAGAACATTCTGATATTCATTGCAGATAAAAAGAGAAATATTAATAATCCAGGATGAAAATGGAATCCATTGTTTAAAAATTGCCAAGATGTTGAAAATTTTTCCACTAACAGTTCAAAATAACTTTAGCTAGAGAATAAATGATTGGGAATATATACAATATGTACTTTTTATAACTTTTATAACTGCAATGTTGTGTCATTGTTTTTTGCTCAAGGCGAGCCTCTGGAATTGCCAGAAACCATTTTAAAGTGAAAAATCAGCTTCCTCCAAAAATAGACATCTTTAATCATCATCATCTTTTAACCATTTAATTCAAACCATTACCATTAAATCAAGATAAGCAGACTGATTCTGCCTAAACCCTACAATGTAGCTGTCAAACCACTCCAAAGATTACAACCCTGATTCATATTAAATATGCTCATATATGAAAATTATGAAATACTTATGAAATATTAATTTATGAATCCAATTTATATGGTTACTCATTTCATATAAAGTGACTATGGGTGGTGTACAAATACTTATGAAATACATAGCAAATAATCATATTAGCATTTTTTAAAAGTCATTTTATTTTATCTTTTATTTTGGAAGACCCACATTTTTGGACCAAACGATATCCTTGGCTTGAAAAAGATACATGCCCCTATTTTAATTGGTCCAATTAATGTGTAAAGTTTCTGGAGTGTGTCCCTATCCAATTATTCTAGATCCCCCTCTTTTCTAAGCAATATCACATTCCAGGAGTTTCACTTCCGAGGAGCAAAGGGGGAAGCAGAGATTCATTTTTGAGGTGATAGGTGGAGGTAGTAATGCTAAAGACAAGGAACTGCAACATCCTTAGCTCAAAATGTGTATCCCCCCTCCGCCTCTCTCTTTCTTGGCTGCATTTGCACATTCTAGTAAACCAATGAATTAAATTTGTATAACATGTTTACTAGCATGACATGAATCCAACTCTGATGTTTGTAAATTATGTGAAGAGACAAAGAAAAGATTTTAACAAAACCTTTGGCTTAATGTATGTGGATGTGGCTCCCTATAAATATACAGATATATATGCATATCTAAACCTTTACTTTTCCTCTATTTGTTAGACAGGAAGGAAAGGCTTTGTAGAGCCCTCTTAATCACTCCCAGCTGTGGTCTTCTTGGATCACTGAGACTGGGGAGATTAGGTTCAAATCCCCACTCAAAGACATTGTTTTGCCCTATTGCTTTCACTCAGTTTAATACACTCCACAGAATGGTCACTGCAGGGATAAAATGAAACATGACACCACATATACCATCTTGGATTCTATAGACAAAAACTAAAGTAAAATATACATATAAAAACAGTGAAAAATATTAGTTTCTGTGGGGAAATATCCATTCTCCTTTATTAAGTTACTGAGCAGTAATCTACTGTACACAGCAAAAGTATCTCACCAATCCTAATCTAACATTTTACCACTATGCCACACTTCAAGAAAGCACACCCAGATTTTAAGCCAGGATAAGACCTTTTAGAGAATTAACTCATAACTGGAATACATCTGAGTCAAGTGTCCTCAAAATTCTTCATTGGTATATTCATTGTAGTTTCAAGGTTGTACTTGTCCTGATATGGAATCTGTTGTCATTTATGGGGGTGAAAGGCAATAACTACTAAGAGCCTGCATAAGAAATAATGGCACATGTATATAAACCATTTTTTTTCATAATCATCAACAGAATGCATCCCTGAAATATAGTTTGATGGAAAACCAAAAGAAATAAACCATGTTATTTACTTTTTAATGAATCAAGTATCAATGCAATTAACAACTCATAACATTAATGGCAGGATAAATTACTGGAAATGAAATATTGTGTGAAATAAAAGGAGTCTAAAGAAAAGAACACAGTCCTCAGCAAATAAAAAGCAAATTACGTTTGACATGATCATTCCTTTTGTTTCCAACAAGATATTATTTTGTGGACTTCTTGAGTACTATATCGCAAAAGGTCACAGCTGAAAATGAAATTCAAGTTGACACAGACATCAGTACATGGGGATAAAGCCAGATGCTTAATTAGTGATTACACTACAACAACATTGCTAAGTCATCACAATACTAATCTAGTACATGAATATACAGTTAGAGGACAATTCTTCTTGTGTGAAGATTTGGCTGTAATAATCTTACAAATAGCATTGTACACAAACACTACTGATTTCACAATCTCATTCCCAAAACAAATCTCCTCTTCCTTTTGGAATTGTTTTATCAATACACATTTAAATAGGCTGGTAAAAGGTCATCATGGTAGATACAATATTGGGTGCAATTTGTTGTGAATATATTAGCTCATCTCCAGTGGAGAGCATCCATTAAAACACACACACAAATGTTTCTGCGTATTTTAAAGAAGAATTGCATATTTATATCTATTTTGAATACTCCAAGTGAGATAAAACAGTTATATAGGCCAAGGCTCTTATCAGAAATCCACTTTAGAAGAGCATACGTATCCCTGCATTCTAAATGGACAGGCCTTTGGACTGGTAAAAAAAAATCACCACTGCAGGAAGGCAGAAATGGGTATAGTGCACATAGTAACATGTAAATACTAATTTCCCACAGAATATTTTGTTGGTATCATTCACCATACTTGTATTTTGCAAATTTCCACTTTAAAAATGGGAACACTTGCTGCAAGCCATCATAAAATGACAATCAAGAATGTGAAAATCTTCCTGCATCCTATCCTTCTTCAAAGAAATCATTAAAAAATGCAGGTTTTCTTAGGCATATATGAAATTTTATATCACAGTTTCAGTAAAGGATGACTTTATTTTCTTGTACTCATCTATACCCTATAGGCAACTTATTTGTTAAATATATAGGTCTTCAGTTTACTGGAACCATAAATTGATGAAGAAATGATAATAATATCCCAGGTCCTTGGGAAGGTAGATAAAAAGGTGCCTTTTTTCAGGAGGCAACTGGGCTTTCTTGTTTTTTCTTTGAAGAAGCTTCGCTTCCCATCCAAGAAGGTTCTTCAGCTCTGACTGGATGGTGGGGAACAGAAGGATTTATATTCCTTGCAGACAGCTGGTCATTTGAATTGTTTTAGAGAGTTTAGGATTAGGGTTAGGGTTGAATTGTTTTAGGGGATTTATCTGTTTCCTCAGGATCATCTAAGTAGTGCAAATGGGTGTGGAGCCTTCTTGGCTGCAGGATGTTTTCTGCCCTGTGTCCCTTCCCAGTTGAAGACAGGCTCACGCTATTGGGGATGAGTATGTGTTGTCTGCAACTCAAACTGAAGCACAAATGATACCTCAAACAAACTGGAAGAATGCATTGGCTAAAGACAGCCAAGAACAATACATACTGATGAACTCTTGGCTCATAACACACCAGACAAAGAATTTGGAAAGATCACAAAGTAACAAGATCTGAAAATCAAAATGGACAGATTATGTCATAAACCAGCCGTGGTGGTCTCAGTGCTTATTGACACACTGGGTGCCATAGCAAAAACTCTTGGCTAATTCAATCTAATCTAATTCAAGATTCACAAAAAACCCAGACACTGTATTGAATTTTTTAAAATATTTTTTTCAATATGTATATAAACCTGTTTCAAATAAAATATAAAGAATCTTGGTACATTGATTGTAAGGTTTATCCTGACCTCTTCATATATCTTATTCACATTCAGTGTAGCTATTTGAGAAAGATTGCTTGGGAAAAGAATGCCTAAATAATTGATAAAACTACAAATGAAGATGACAATAATTTAATATATAAATAAACAAATCTTCACTTGTAGGTATCAATTCTGACTTAGTTTAATTAACAAGTATCCCAGTTTGGCCAAAGAGATTTACTACCCATCAAATACTATCTGATCTGTATGAAGTTTTGATAAAACTCATTTGATCATTCTAAATCCCTTAAGAGATTATTTGTTGAAGTCTATTAGCTAAAACAGCAGTTAAAAAATTAGTATCTATAATCAATGAAATAGATTATTAATGCTGTTTCAATAATTTCAAACATGGATAACTGAAAACCCTTATGTATTATATCAAAATCCAATCAGCTTAAATCTGCAACTAGAGTATTTACTAAAACATGAGAAGCTGGTATTTCAGTGTTTGTCTACTGAATGACAGCATCCATGATATTATTTTCTCAGAAACTTTTACAAATAGAACTCTTCTGGAGAGTACACTCATTCATGTCTTAGTTGCAGTATAACTAGGTACTTTGAGTACTGTTTTACCATGATTATTTAATTGTATAATTGTATTTTTTGATTAATATTATAAAGTTATTAATAACAGAAATAAAATGTCATTAATAACAGAATAATGCTATACTATTTTAAAGTTGAACTTAAAGAATACAAGTTAAGAAGATGTGTTTCTCAAAACAATCAAACAATTTATCTATTTTGCTTATACAAATTATACAAGTAAGCTTCAAAAACCCTGTGAATGCTGAGGAAGAAATTCAGATCAAAATATTTTAAGAGCACTTGTAGAAAATATAAATGTCAAGCACAAAAAATCAGGAACCAAGGTGGTTCAAATGAATATAAGTTTATTACATGCTACCCTGTTTCCCCGAAAATAAGACATCCCTTGATAATAAGCCCAATCGGGTTTTTAAGCGCATGTGCTAAAATAAGCCTCCCCCCAAAAATAAGCCCTCCCCAAAAATATTTAAACGCAGAGCTGGAAATCAGGTAAGGCTCCATGCGCCCCAAAATAATAAGACCTCCCCGAAAATAAGGCCAAACGCTTATTTAGCGGTCCCTCCCTCCTTCCCTCTCTCTCTCATCTATCTAGCTCTACCTCTTCATCTACATACATACATACATACATACATACATACATACTGTAATAAACTTGGAATATACCCCAGTATTTCTAACACATGACTATGCCTTCTGGAATTATTAATAAGAATCCTATTGCACATTGAATGACAATATTAGGGAACTATAATCTACATATTTGGGAACTATAATCTATATATTTCATTAGGGAACTATAATCTATATATTTCATTTATTTATCAGAATTATATAGCTGCCCATTTCAGAAACCTGACTCTTGGTGGCATACAATAAACAACCAGTTAAAACAATTAAAACAATAGTTAAAAATAGTTAAATATAAATTTAAAAAAGGACCAGGATCTTACACACAGTATAATTACCTCATGGGCTCTCCATTCTCTTGGATAACTGCCATGCCACCACACTTTTCATTTTCACCAATTGAAGTTTCCAGATGTTCCTCAAGGGCAACCTAATGTAAAGTGTGTTGCAATAGTTGATTCTGGATCAAGGCATGAGTAACCAAAGTAGTTACTAAAGATGAGCAGTAATCAGTAAACCTGAAGGGCTATGAAGAGCTGACTCTTCTCTCAAGACTGGGCTAGGATGTAGGCAGAGCTATGAAGATGATTTGGTATAGCTCCTGAGGGGGAGGGTATTTTTGTTTTTAATTATGTTTTTTATGGATTATAATGAGCTGCCTAGAATCATCATGAGATAGGTAGGCATATAGATCCTGCAAATAAATAAATAAATAAACAACCCCATTTGCCTGGGTTAAATCCTCCCTGATTACAGATACTGTATATGTGTAGTCATTACTAGAATGAATCCTTTTCAGGTCCAGAGATCTCATGGGGATAGATATGGGGACACCCCTTTGAATGCTAACTTAACCTGGAACATGTGCCACGTGTCCCACTTTAAAAATCTGAATGTATCTTGGGGCACATATATTTGCCTTCATTCACTACTTTAACCTTTCAAGTGAAAATGTGAAACTTAAATGAATGTTGGTTATTACAATTCTGGGCATTTTGACTATAATTCTGGAGAATTGCAGTTTTTTTACAACCAATATGTTTAGCTAAAGAAAAGCTATTTGAATAACCTGAGTTTCTCTTAAATAATCCCTCTCCATTTTTTGTGCAATATTGCTATAGAGCAGGGCTGTAAAACTCATGGCCCACTGGCCGGATGCGTCACGTGCTGGCCACGCCCATGCTCAGTTTAGCAAAAGAGGGGGGGGAGTTCCAATATGTCATGTGACGCCGCCATAATGTCGTGAGTTTGACACTCCTGCTATAAAGAGAAAATTGAGAGAAACCTATGAATGTAAAAAAAAAACCACACCACATTTATGGTGACATTCCGAAGGCTCCTCTTTCAATGCAACCTGGACTTTTCATACCATTCTGTCTTAATCTTTGTACCAATCCTCACAGCTGTCATCTCAGAAGTCAGCAAACAGCATCATGCATATCATGCAAAGACAGAGTTAATTCTGCAGTAGACGAGAAACAGAGGAAAAAGTGCTGAGTCACTATGCTACCTTTCACTGCAGTACTTTCATCCCACCCAACAGAGAGAGCAATCCCTGAGCAGGAGCAGCTGAGCTAATCTTCTTTATTTTCAGGCATATGATTCTCCCAGAATGTCACTCCTCCTACATCGACAGGGGCACAGAAGGACATGGGCCACACAGTCAGTCCCCTGGAATCACAGCAGAGGCTGATACAGCTACCCCACTTTCTGCTTCTCCCCACATTTCTGCATTCCAAGGGCAGCCCCTGAGGCACTCCATTTACAAAACTGCAGACTTGTTTCAAATCCCCCACTCATATAGAGAATGTCCTGGCAGACTCTCTAACGATTGTGCCTCTCAGTGTTTCATTTTAAAAACATATTATCCAAATGCATCCTAAATTACTTTTCCCCGTTCCAACTTTTTAACAATCCTCCCAGGGAACCAAAGTGGGAAGGTTATTTTGTATGCACTTTTACATATTAAGAACTGGTCTTAGCACGCATTCATTTGCAAATCCATTTGTAACACAAATATAACATCTATATAGTCTAAAGCACGAGGTTTACGTCTGCCTGTTATGTTGACAACAATACAATAATAATTAACATCTATATATTTAAAGATTCCATTCACTGGATATAAATGACCTTTTTATAAACATTAATGCAATTCTGAAAGATCTGCCTCATAAACATATTGTAGATACCTAAAATAAGTGTCACTACAGGGATAAGATTTGAACTGATTTTCACAATTTGCAGCTTAATCTACAAATGATTAAATGCACTTAAAACCCAGATTCCCTAGTCCAATTGAATTCAATGAGATTTTCTCCTGAATTAAGACTGTATAACATGTGCTGTTATACTGCACCAGCTGTCTCTCCTCCTGTAACAAGTTTATAAGCTTGGCACAAATCATGCAGAGTTGCATTACCTTGCAGACCTTACAGCAAAGGGCTCTTCTCAGCTGCCAAAATGTGATCTCATAAGAATAGCTGTGCTAGAGCAGGCCAAGGCTCTTCTTAGTTTACATTTTATTTTCAGAGCAATGAACCAGATACCTTTGGAGTTGTCCCAGGTAGGAGATGGAGACATGCTCTTCTCCCATAATGTTCCTCTGCAGCTAATATTTGGAGACGTAAATCCCTCAACCTGGAAGTAACACAGTCTTCAACTCAATAGCCTTTGACAGAATTTATCCTCTATGAATTCATCCAACTCCTTTCAAAGTCATCCAACTTAGTGGTCATCACTATATCCGCTAGCAATGAATCTCACTGGTCAAATACGTAACACATCAAGTCGCACATTATTTCCCTAAGAGAAACCGCAACCTGACAGACAATTTCATTGAACAGTCTTTCATCCTAACCTACTTTCTCTCTGTTATGTGTGATATCTGTATTGCACACATCCTTTATTCTCCTTTTTTAAATTAAAGAATCCCAAATATTCCAGATTTTTCTCATAAAAATTCTGTCTTGAGCTGCCTGGTAATTTTGGTTGCCTTTTTTCTAATTCCACTATATCCTTTTTTCAAAAGTTGCTGTTATTGTTGTTAAAATTATTTGCCGCCTATCTGTCCATGGGGCTACTCTAGACAACTTACAACTATAAACACAAATGAAGAAATAAAAATTAAATGTAAACAAAAGTAAAATATTTGAATAATAAAACGAACATGGAAAAAAAATACATTGATATGACTAAAAAGATAAAGGTTCCCCTTGCACATATGTGCTAGTCATTCCCGACTCTAGGGGGCAGTGCTTATCTCCGTTTCAAAGCCAAAGAGCCAGCGCTGTCCAAAGACATCTCCATGGTCATGTGGCCGGCACGACTAAACACCAAAGGCACATGGAATGCTGTTACCTTCCCACCAAATTTGGTCCCTATTTTTCTACTTACATTTTTTAAAATGTGCTTTTAAACTGCTAGGTTGGCAGAAGCTGGGACAAGTAATGGGAGCTCATCCCGTTACGCAGCACTAGGGATTTGAACTGCTAAACTGCCGACCTTTAGATCGACAAGCTCAGCATCTTAGCCACTGAGCCACCGTGTCCTTTACATTTTACGTCCTTTACTAATCATTGATATGACTAGTAAAAAAAAAAAAAAAAGAATGGACAGTGGGGAAAAGAAAGTCAGTGAAGGGTGGGGAGGTGGAGTCTGCTGACAACCACATGATACTGACCAGAACTGCACCCAGTGCTCCAGAAGCAGATGTGTTGAAGGACAATCTAGTGTCAGCAGTTTTGTTAATCATCTCTAGTGTGAAATTTGCCTTTCTGACAACTGCCATCATCTTCATTGAGCAGGGGCCTTCTTCCTTAACTGACTTGTCAAAAACTTCCCAAACATGGCACAACTAATTAAGAATCTTTATTATATAGTATGTATTATAAAGTAAAACCACATCAAACATTATTTGTTAGGTCCATTCTTATACTCTCCTAAGTCTATACTCAATATCTTTTCTGCCATACTTCCAAAACTTAATAGAAACTTTGCCTAGCACTTCTCACATGTAATAATTGGTGGGATTACTTATTAACATTTTCAGCATATTGGCCCAGAGAAACTCCACACAACTTTCACACCAATATCTTTTTCTTGATTACTTACAAACAGCTGAGGATATATGTGACATTAGGGCTTTTTGCTCTAATATGCATCATGTTAACATGCAACGCCAGGTCCGTTGTTAACAAAGCCCCCCTCATTCACGATCTTATTCAGGAGGGGGAGGCGGACGTGGCGGGCATAACGGAGACCTGGTTGGGCCAGGAGGGGGGAGTTCCCCTCGTGGATATGTGCCCACCAGGCTTCCATGCATTTCATCAGCCGAGGGCTCAGGGCAGGGGCGGGGGGGGTGGCGGTTATTATAAAGGAAGGTCTGGATCCGAGGGAGACCACTGTTCCACAGATAGCTGGATGTGAGTCCCTCTTTGTGAAGTGGGGTCGTGGAGTACAGATGGGCTTGTTGGTCACGTACCTGGCTCCCTGCCACGTGGCAACGGCCCTGCCCGAGCTGCTTGACGTTATAGCCGAGGTGGCAGTGGACACCCCCAGACTTGTCATCATGGGGGATTTCAACCTGCCATCTATCGGTGAGACGTCTGAAGTGGCTCGAGAGTTCATGGCTTCCATGACGGCCTTGGACCTTACTCAGTTAATTCACGACCCCACTCACATAGGGGGACACACTCTGGACTTAGTTTTTGTCTCTGGTCAGTGGTTGAGTGGCCTTGATATAGGGGATATAGCCATCAAACCCTTGTCATGGTCTGACCACTCGCTCCTTCGACTGGACTTCCTAACCGCTGCACCCTGCCGCAGGGAGGCGGGACCGACCAGATGGTTCCACCCCAGGCGCCTGATGGACCCCGATAGGTTCCAGATGGAGCTTGGGCCATTTCCTGAGACTCTGGCTCATGACTCGGCTGAGGACCTGGTGGCCGCCTGGGATAGTGCGGCTGCCGGGGCCTTGGACCGTGTTGTGCCTTTGCGGCCTCTGACCCGGCACCGAACTCACCTAGCTCCTTGGTTCTCTGAGGAGCTTAGGGAGATGAAGCGCTGGAAAAGACGCCTGGAGAGTAGTTGGAGGACCAGCCGCTCCGAATCCGACCGAACACTGGTGAGGTCTCACATTAAGACCTACCTAGTGGCGATAAAAGCGGCGAAATCTAGTTATTTTGCCGCTCTTATCGCGTCATCAGATAATCGCCCGGCCGCCCTGTTTAGGGTGACCCGCTCCCTCCTCCATCTGGAGGTGCGGGATGACCCCTTGCAGGGCCGAGCTGAGGACTTTGTGCAATATCTGTATGACAAAATCGCTCAGATTCGGGAAGGGCTGGCCTCTGACTGGGTATGTCTGGACGGGATGACTGAGGCAGGTCTTGAGAGTGTTATCTGGGGGGAGTTCGATCCTGTGGCTCCCGAGGACATGGACAGGATCCTGGGACAGCTGAACGCAACCACATGTTTATTGGACCCGTGCCCCTCCTGGCTGGTACTGGCTTCCCGGGAGGTGACACGAGGCTGGCTCCAGAAGATTGTTAACGCTTCTTTGAGTGAGGGGGTCCTGCCGGCCGCTTTGAAAGAAGCGGTTGTGAGGCCCCTCCTCAAGAAGCCTTCTCTGGATCCGGCTATTTTGGCTAACTATCGTCCAGTCTCCAACCTTCTCTTTGTTGCGAAGGTTGTTGAGAGTGTGGTTGCGCAACAGCTTCCCCGGTACCTGGATGAAGCTGTCTATCTAGACCCGCTCCAGTCCGGCTTCCGGCCTGGGCACAGCACGGAAACAGCATTGGTCGCGTTGGTGGATGATCTCTGGAGGGCTCGGGATAGGGGTTGTTCCTCTATCCTGGTCCTGTTAGACCTCTCAGCGGCTTTTGATACCATCGACCATGGTATCATGTTGCACCGGTTGGCGGGGCTGGGGGTGGGGGGCACCGTTCTGCGGTGGTTCTCCTCCTACCTCTCTGACCGGTCGCAATCCGTGTTGACAGGGGGGCAGCAGTCGACCCCGAGACACCTTGCTTGTGGGGTGCCACAGGGGTCGGTCCTCTCGCCCCTTCTGTTCAACATTTATGTAAAGCCGCTGGGTGAGAACATCCGTGGCTTCGGGGTGGAGTTCCATCAGTACGCTGACGACACCCAGCTGTACATCTCCACCCCAGGCCACCCCAACGATGCCCTTGAAGTGATGTCCCAGTGCCTGGAGGCCGTGCGAGCCTGGATGGGGAGAAACAGGCTCCGACTCAACCCCTCCAAGACCGAGTGGCTGTGGCTTCCGGCATCCCGATATAGCCAGCTGACACCATCGCTGGCTATTGGGGGCGAATCACTCGCTCCCACAGAGAGGGCTCGTAACTTGGGCGTCCTCCTGGATGCCCTCCTGGATGCACGGCTGTCGTTAGAAGATCATATGACGGCCGTGGCCAGGGGGGCTTTTTATCAGGTTCGCCTGATACGCCAGTTGCACCCCTTTCTAGATCGGGACTCCCTACGCACGGTCACTCAGGCACTCGTCATTTCCCGCCTGGACTACTGCAACGCTCTCTACATGGGGCTCCCCCTGGGGTGCACCCGGAGGCTCCAGCTGGTCCAGAACGCGGCCGCGCGGGGGATTATGGGGGCGACGAGGCGCTCCCATGTAACACCTCTCCTGTGCGAGCTGCACTGGCTCCCGGTGGTCTTCTGGGTGCGCTTCAAGGTGTTGGTAACCACCTTTAAAGCGCTCCATGGCTCAGGGCCGGGGTACTTACGAGACCGCCTTCTGCCACCAATAGCCTCCCACCGGCCAGTATGCTCGCACAGAGTGGGCCTCCTCAGGGTGCCGTCCGCCAGACAATGTCGGCTGGCGACCCCCAGGGGGAGAGCCTTCTCTGTGGCAGCGCCTACCCTCTGGAACAACCTCCCCCCAGAGATACGTACAATAACAGACCTCCGGATTTTTCGTCGGGCCCTGAAAACCCATTTATTTCAACTAGCTGGGCTGGCTTGAGTGAATTTTAAATCGTTTTTAAATTGGGGTTCTTTTAATTTTCGGCCAAATATTTAATTATTTTAAACTGCTTTTAAATTTTGTATATATTGTTTTTTACTTTGGCTGTTCACCGCCCTGAGTCCTATTCTGGAAAAGGGCGGTATAGAAATTTAAATAATAAATAAATAAAATAATAAATAAGTTACACTTAATTAATTTGAACCATGTTTGCAACTTAACTGACAATTTGAGCAGAGACAATGGATCTCCCAGAGATATTCACAATTACTTTAGCAGTTAGCTACAATAGTTCAGTATCATCTGCACATCTGGCCAGTTCATTGCTTACTCCTAAATCAAGATAAATTATGGACCAATTAAAAATCACCAGTCCCAACAAATCACCTTGAGCGCTCCATATCTCGCTTACCTCCATTAAGAAAATAGTGCTTCTTTGTGTTTTTTAAGCATTTAGGCTTCCATAGAAGGGAGTTATCCCATGGCCATTAACTTTATTCAGTAGGAACTTTATCAAACATTTTCTGAAAACTGAAACATATAATATTGAAAGGATCATCTCTAACTTTATTCCACTGAGCTTTGTCTGTAAAGCTAGCTCTGCTTGTGGAAAGGATAATATTTCCAAGAGCACTACTTTGCTGATTCTGATTTTTTTCAAATCTTTATGCTTTTATTTTTAGGCAAGCTGGCCATTTACTGGATTAACTTTGGAATTTGGGTTAGTGCTATAAGGGATCATCTCAGAGCTCATTCTCTTTTGTCCAAAGTTTGAAACCAATAAACAGGTAATATGGTTGGAACCTTTGAAATTAATTGACTGTAGGAAAATAAGGAAAAGAGAAAATCTCACAAAGGAGTGATAGTTAAATAGAAAATTCAGATCTGGCTGCTATCCAATCTCACTTCTCGGTTCCTTGACTATCTGTTTGATTATATTATTAAATATAACAGGTGAGAAAGCTGGTCAGAAAAGTTTCTAGAAAAATAATAGCATGGAGTTGATGAAGTCTTATCTGTAAACTTGAAATCAAGTTCTCACTCATCAGCATTAATTGTAAATCAAAATATCTGATAAAGGAGGGATTGAGGCACACAACAATTTTAACTCATAATTAGTTTGTAGTCTTGCTTTGACAAAAATCAGCAGAATACATGGGGAATATGTTCCCCATGTAAGTAGAAGGCAGCAGATATGGAAGTCCGCACAAAGATATACTTAATTATATTTTGGGAGATGTCTATTTATAAACCACAGACTTAGTACATCAGCCACGGAGACCTTAGAAAAGATATTCAAATATCATTTGGCGCCTATACCTTGAAAGATCAGAATTACGAAAGCCATAAGATTTCCTGTGACAGCTGATGGAAGTGAAAGTAAGACTTCAAAGAAGCAGAGTATGAAGAGTATTAACACCTTTGAAATTTGGTGCTCAAAAAGACTTAAAACAGTCAAGAAAAAAACTCAATGGATCATCAAAGAAATCAACCCAAAGTTCTCACTTGAGTCATGAATGACCAGGCTCAAATTACCCTACTTTGGATATATGCAAAGACCCAGCTTTCTGGATGTTTCTAATGTTGGGGAAGTATCAGCTTTATCAGGTAGACCAGATATGAAACATTGTCCTATAAACTAATTTTAGCGTATTGTAAAACTACCAGTACATTAATAGAATCTTGCAAATCTGAAAGTACAATTCTCCCACCATCACCTTTGCAGGCTGATAACTTAGGGAGGGTCCCTCCTGAACATCTTGTTCCACCCACTATGTAGCAAAGCTAGTTGGGGAATTCTGGGAGTTGAAGTCCGCCAAGCTTAAAGTTGCCAAGGTTGGAGACTCCTGCCATAGGCAGAATCTGTTCACTTAGGAACACCAAGGTCATTCCTACATATCACTACAGAAAGGGGAAAGAAAAGAGAAGAGCAAAGAGGATTGGGAGACTTGACAGAATGGTTTAGGGATAGATTGTCATGGAGAAAATCTACCTATGAGGTCATGACTTGAAACAACTTGATAGTACATAAGCAATCACTCAATCAGCTCCATGTTTTGAGAGGGCTATGCTGGAAAGTTTGGTATCAATGCACACATGCATATTACTCCTCTGATCAATAAAATCAATTAAGAAAGGTTAGAGGAAATATGGAGTCAGCTTCATGTCTCTTAAATTTATGTCATGTCTATCCATTGAAGAATAACATTCAAGGTCCTTGTTATGGAATCTAAAATAAAATTTCAGTTTCAGAATTAAACCATTCTCCTTTACCAACCACAGACCAATGGATTCCTTATATAGGCCAAAACAGTCTATGCAATTTTTCCAATATGGCACTTTCATCACCTCACCACCCCAACTCCTGCAGTGATAAGTGATGATAAGAGTTATAATTTAAGACATCTGGAAGGTACCAGATTGAGGAAAGTTGAACCACTGGTTTGCCAGCTAGACTGACTGACTCATTTTCAAAAACCACTGGAACTTATTGGTTATATTTTCTGTAAATATATCCATATGCAGAACTGAATAGCTGCTGACCAGCTGGATTGCTGAGTATGATTAAAAAAAACTGCTGAGAACTATAACATGTTCAGGAAAGGCACTTTCCTAGAAAACTGAGGCAACTGAGAGAATGAAAAAAGAGTTGCACATTCCTTTTCCTTACTGATAATTGATTTAAGACAGATTGTGTGTCCAAATCATTTAATCAAAATCAGTGTGGAAATCAGTCACTTTAATTTGGTTCCTGATAATGAAAGTTTATTTTATACCCTCCAATTACTTCTTGTAAGATTCAAAAACTATTGCTTCTCCTTTACTATTGCCCTGGCAAAACTTAATTTTGAATTATCAGAAATGAGGAAGCTGGCACCATAACTTTATTTCTAAGCTTTCTCCTGCACATATTATTTTGTTGTGACAAAATGACTGATATTTGTTGTAGATTTTAACAGCACCAAAAGAATCTCTTTTTTCCCATGTACGAAAACAATTGTTTGTGGTAATGGCAAGAGGGTGGGATTGGTACACCAGCTAAGGAAGAGGAATGGTGAAAGAAAATACATTACATGTGACCAGCAAAGAGGAGCATGAGAAGAATTGAAGACTGGTGAGATACAGCCTTTCAAGGTTGGTCTGCTCCCAACAGGATGCCTCACATGGAGGAGCTGTTCTAGGGCACTGACTGGACTTGACAAAGAAAATCAAATAGGAGTTCAGAGATATAAGGGAGTCAACTTAGTTATGATGTATCAGGGACAAATGGCAGGGGACATTACACTGGCAGGTTCAGAAAAATTGACATAGGCAATTTTGTGCCAATATTTACTTCTGGACCAATTGTATCATTTCAGGCCATATTACTAGAGACCCTGAGTTTGGGATACTGGAAAATGTCAGGTCTATTCATAACATGACCATGTTAATTTATGACTGCAAGGTGGACATATATGGGGACATGGTATATACTATCAAAATTTGGCTAGGTGAAGATAGTAATGCTGCCCTATCAAAAGCTTGAGAGCTATTGTGTGAGCTCACTGAAATTCTGACAACCATTTACTATGAATTTCTACTTATTTACTGAAATGTTGTTGGGAGGCGAGGGAAGGGAAAAAAGAACAGATAATTGCAAAACCATTCTCAAAAATCTCTGAGAACTCTCGAAGAATTGGCAACATCCCAGAAGTTTGGAAGAGAACAACTGTCATCTTCAGCATCAAAAAGGGTAGGAGAAAACAAAGAAATTACAGACCTATCAATTTGATTTCTACAATAGGCAAGGTTTTTGATTATCAAAATTATCAATCTGCATGTTTGAGAACACTATGATGGGCATGCTGCAGTTAACAGGAACCAGTACGGGCTTGTCACAAACAAATTATTCCAGACTAATCTTATATTTTTCTTTGATATTTACTAATTTAGATGAGAGGAATGCTATAGAAATAGTGTAACAATACTGGACATCAGCATAGCTTTCACTACAGTGACTCGTGATATTTTGCTTAATAAAATGTAGAATAAGCTTTGATAATATCTCTTCCACTCATCGAATTCATGTTTAGTCAACAGGGCTGAGAGAAAATCATAATCATATTCTTTTGCATTACACCTTGTGTGACTAATTACCCTTATACTTAGAGAGTTGTCTTTATGCTCAAACACGTGCAAATATAGTTTCCTCTATTCTAGGAAGTGGCTGAATGGGAGGATGCAGTAGATATAAAGCTACCAGGCAGCATTGGCAGCACAGAGACATAGGCAATATGAGAACAGAAAAACTGGGCCTGCCTTGAGCCCTTTTTCACTTCAGGCCTTACCCATTCAATGGAATGAAGGCTTGAAGTGGGTTATGATTTTGTATTATATCTGAACCAGGGAGTTCTTTGCTTAATTAAACTACCATTAAGCCCTGGCACTTGAGCTGATTCTGCAATGCTTCAAAACTGATTTATTGTTGTACAGTATATGGCTCTAACAACTGGATAAGGTAGCAGTTCTAAATATGCTATATGTAAACATATTAACAGTTTATTTGCTTAGGGATCCAATATCAAATCTGCTAATCAATATTCAAATAAATATTATCCAATTTATGCTGCCAGCTCAGGCAAGACAACAAACACTTGGTCAAACTCAGTCTTCCAATAAAAGTATAATTCCATTCAACAGTATCTTTATGATTTTGTTGGGTTCAATAGTTTGATTTCTGAATGATGGAATATTCTATAAGATACCCAGAAGCAAAAATGGCAGATATTAAGGCAAACTAATTTACAGTAGCAATAAAACAGATTTGCTTCAGAAAATAGATTAACCTGTTAAATCATGCAATACTGAAATCTAAGAAAGCATGTTTAATATTACTATTATTTTCCAGTGAAATCAAAAGTAACACCTTAGTACCCTTGGCTTACATGTCCTAACTATAAGGCAACCAGTGGAGCTGGACTTGTTTTCATAGTTGAAACACAAGTGCCATATCAAGGCAGAGCCTCATTCTGGAGACTGTAGTGAGAGAAGTATTGTAATCACTTACAATAATTGTGGCCATAGTTTACAATCAATAAAGACAAGTCACAATAGGAAAAGAGATGGGAGCAGAAGAATTAAACCAGCAATGTGGAAGTACCAATCTTAATTTTATTTTGGTCAGTTTCTCTCTCAGAATCTAAGGCAGTGTCTATTAGAGGCCACTGGTTGGGAGAGAAATCCTGAAGGAGCTTGCTTCTCAAGAGGACTGGTGATAGCTCTAATTTCATTATCTACCTTTGCCAGAGAAGGCAAAGGTCAATTCATGTTTTTTTTTTTAATAATGTGCTGGTAACAAGTGACAAAACAACCTCCTGTGAACATTATGCCATGTCAAGCAGATGATATACAGGGCCAGTGCAGGTGATTCCATACTTTCCTTAAATTAAAGTGTTTGGAATGAGGTCCTGCCTTGCTATGGAGCTTGTGTGACAACTATGAAAACAAGTTCTACTTGAAATTTAGAAGCAATCCATAATTTGCTGAAACAAGAAGCAAAGAAAAAAAAATTTATACAGTGCACGTATAAGAAAATAAAATTCTTATTTCCTTTTACAATCTAAAATAACAAAAAAGCATTGACAACTGGGTAAGGAAAACACTGCTTGACCTGTAACCTATCTCAAGCTGTCACTTTGATGGAGCGCAAAAGATGACAGAGGGTTAGAAATATGTCACTGGTAATATGTTTCTTTTATTCGAAGCTTCTCTGCTTTACATCTTGATTCTTTTCCAAAGCTTTCATTTTCACTGCATGCAGCTTTAGAAAACAGCTTTGATTGTTCTC
The DNA here is from genome assembly GCA_022577455.1 of Arizona elegans. Lineage (NCBI taxonomy): Eukaryota > Metazoa > Chordata > Lepidosauria > Squamata > Colubridae > Arizona > Arizona elegans. Next base: position 170,888,932 of record JAKOOJ010000002.1, read on the forward strand.
ACATCACAGGTTTAAGAAAAGAGTGTTTGAGCCTCTGCATTCAGCTATATTTTTAAAATCAAAGTTTTGAGAATTTCAGCTAACTCTCCTCCACTGGAAAACATATTCAAGCATGTATAAATAAATGGTTATGGCTACTTAATCTTTCAATGTTCATCCCTTCTCTCCTGCATGAATTCAAGTATTCAGAAGTCAAGGATCCAGAATCTTGGCTGGAGAAGAGCTGCTAGGTACATTTTTGAGAAAAGAATGGAAGACGGCTTAAATATGTCTTCCAAATATCAGTTCTTTTCTCCAGCAGGACATGATCCCCATACAGTAAAGAAGTAATCTCTATACTTTTTAGTTACATGATTCTAACATAAATCAGCTTTCTCCAACCTTGTGATGTCCACTTATATCAGAACAACAATTCCTAGAAATTTCAGACAACAGTCCCAGCAAGGCATCAATTTAGCAATAAAAATGTTAATTTTAGTAAGGCTCAAAGTAATTCTTTGCTAGAAACCCCTGTCTGTTTTTAGAGGTCATGGGTTCTCTTGAAAACAAAATGTGCTGTATTTTGGAATTTGCATCTGGACTTCAAAATCATTAGATTGATTTTGCATGCCTAAAATGGTCCACGTGTCAGTTTCGTAAAGTTTAAATGACTATTTTAAACCTATGAGGTTTAAGGTAATTGATTTCTAAACAGGAATGCCTATTATTTATTTCTGAAATGGTTTTCATATTTGCCATTCTCATTTCTGGAATACATCAACATACACAATGCAATATTGGCGCATAAAATAAAAATCACAGTTTCCTAAAATAAATAAATCCTACTTCCTAAAAAGATTTTCATAATCAGACAGCATTATTTTTTCAAGGCAGGATGATAATGACTACTTTAACATTTTTGCTAAAAGGACTACACCAAACCATCATTTTTTTTTTCCTTTTGGGTGTTACCTACCACTACCAGTATAGAAGACATTTTATAGTTTTACATTATCTGAAAACCCATATAATAATATAGCAAGCCATGGCTAAGCAATGTTTTATTTCTAATGTGCCTACAATTGAATGCAACCTAACTGTGAAATAGCTTCAGGCATATGCACTTGTTTTTCTTTTTTTAATCCCTTTTCTCCAATGCATTTCAGTGTTTTTCCTTCTGAATCCTGAAAACTAAAAACACAGTAAGCCAGTATATAAGTTATATATAACACAATAAACCAATATATAACTTTAAATAAGATGTTTGCTGCCATTTGCCCACCAAACCAGGATCAACCTATTTTATATTTCTATCCAAAATAGATGTATGCTATAATTGGGGTTTGCACCAAGCCAGGAAAGAAGAGAAGGAATTATGCAATCTACAAAAGGAGAAGACTATATTAAATTCACAAATTACATCCACATCCAAATCACAATCCACAAATTATGGATGGATAGGTCATCAAACTCATTGTTTCTCAATATTGGCAGCTTTAAGATATGTAGATTTCAACTCCCGGCAGGCTGGTTGGGGAATTCTGAAGTCTGCACATCTTAAAGTTTGCTGAGAAATACTGATCTAGATCCCGCCAATATAGCCACATCATTTTTTTCATACAGCAATGAACATAGCTACCCTGCCTTTCTTCTGCAAGGATGAGGGTCCACAAAAGGAAGAAAAGAAATTGGCCTTTGCAGAACAACAATCTGTAAGAATATTAGGGTTTGTCAAATGCAGGAGAACTCAAGGGCAATTGGGAACGGGGGGGGGGGGGAGAGGGGGGCTTTCTTAAATGCAGTAATCTACATTGATCCTGCAGATATACAGAAGACAACCACACACTTGCTAGGCTATTTTCCTCTTCCCAGTAGTTTTTACCTGCCAGAAATAAATCTTTTCAAATTGCATCCATGTTAAGTGTGACCAGAGAGAAAGTAGCATCCTAAACAATTTTGTCAGCACAATCCTTCCAATAGCCTCTAGGGGGCTCCATTTAATTGAAAAAAAGAAATGTAAAAATGCTGCATAAATGAAGTTTTCCAACAGTCCAAACAGACTCAGCTTCCATTAGATATTAAACAACAGCTAGCATAGAACAGCTGGGCCCCACCTTCTCTAAAATGACATTCTCAAAGAACATGCCAGTGAAGTGATAAACATGTAATGAGTAAATTTCTCATTTCCAAATAATTTTTTGAAAAATAAATTTAAATATCAAGGTTGTTGTTTGGTATGCACCTCTGTGAAAACTTCAGGTGTAACTTTCTAACAAAGGTCCTCTAAATTTTATTTAATGTCTAAATATGTTACTGTTAAGGTGGGACTATAACTCACAGTTTTTTGGTTTTTAGTCTGGTGCATTAACCACTACATTATACAGTACTAGTACTCTATATAAAGACTTATAGAGTTGCCCATGTTCTAACAACAATCCTGGGTGGCACTCAAAATATTAGTATTGGTCTGCTCATGATCCCTGGGATTTATATTAGTAACCTTATTTTCCATTACTTTTTAATTTCTAATTTTAAATCATGCAGAACGAGTACTTCCACAGAATTCCCACATTATACTAAATTATGATTTATGTACAGTTTTTTGAATAAACCAAACTTTGCTGGTTTCACACAAAATGCTAACACCAAATTTATAAATTACAGTGGCCGAGTTTATATAATTTCAATGAACTGCCATGGCTTGGCATGTTATGTAAATCAGACCAAATTCTCGCTATAATAAACTCCACAATACACCTATACCCTATATGAATCCTAGTACTGCTTTTTGGTTGTTCTGAATTTCTCACATTAAATTTGGATTACCCATACTTTAAGTTATAAAATTAACGTCAATCTATTCATTTTGTCACACAAACATTTTATATCTCTTTGGATACTTCCAGAAGGACAGTGCAATTATTAATGCACTTGTAAAGCTATTCCATGTTTCTCCGCATTTTCTTTAAGTATGAAAATAAACTTGGAAAAATCGTGAGAAAATAAGTATCATCAAATCATTATTCTCTCTCCTTCCCATACTTCCTTCTGGACAAAACACTCTCCATAATACAAATTTAGTTGGGTTTTTCCAGCTCTCAGAGAGATCAATATCAAAAAAGGATCACAATTTTTTTGCAAACTTTTCACCTTGCATTCTAGTGATGCTTCTCTAGAGCAACAGTTCAGAAGTGGGTATCATTTGCAGTATTTCTAATCTCTGTAGTATTTCAATTGGGGGTGAGAGTTGGGGATGATTGGAGTTCAGACTTCCAGGAATTCTTTAGTTCTTCTGCTCTTTGGGCAATAATGGACCATGCACAGACCAGAAGAGTCACAGAATTCCTGGAAGCCGGTGTGTCAGAGAAAGGAGCTATCAGTAGTTCAATAGAACTGGATATGACCTACTACTCAGTTAAGTGCTTGATTTAAACCACCCCAAGAGGCTTCTGATCATGAACCAAATCTCCCCCTGCCACTCTGCAATTCAAATTCCACATAAACTATAAATAGTGTGATGTGGTTTTCACTTCAGAACTGCTGTGTTGAGGAAGCCTTGCTGGAATGCACAGTGAAACATCTGCAATATAATACCAGCTGCTACTTTGGTATTGATCTTCCAAAGCCTAGAGAACCCTAACTAAAAGGTATGTACAATGAATGACAGCTACTACTATCCTGAGAAATCCGCCCTAAAGCAGTATTCTGGGGAGTAGAATTTATGATTGTGAATTTTGGAATTTTTCTTGATATTTGTGTTTGAAGCTTTATTTCTGTAAGCCATATGGAATTCACCCTGAATTGGGCAGCTATGTAATTTGTAAAAATAAATAAATAAAATACTGCAAGATCCTTGGTTTCCCCACCTCCCCTAACATCCAGCCATACTGCATATAGAAATATATACAGGGTTGTGCGCAAATGCATACAGGCAGAAATGTGTTAATAAGAATTTGAACAAATGACAGCATGTTGGCTTGAATTATTTGACAATTTTGAAACCTGTCAGTTGTCAACGCTGCTAAAAGTTACATTGGAAGTACAGTGTGTGTTGCCTAAAGCATAAATCACACTGAGGTTTCCTTAGAGTTACTAAGTGTTATTACATTCAAAGGGCCTTAAATCTTTTATAGAGATCCCTATTGCCCCGTGGTGGGTTTTATATCTAATGTTATGCATCTGTTTATTTTTACTTCTCTCTGTTGAAACAATTGATAATACAGTCAGTGTGATACTCTTTCATTTATAATCCTTCCCTGGTAAATGAGCAGAGGAGTCATTTTGCTAAAAAATGATGTGCCCCAGGGGTGGTATTCATTTACCTTCGCTACCGATTCGCAAATGTGAGCGTGCAGGGCCTTCCGTGTATGCACAGAGCGTCAAAAACGTCAATAAATGGGACATGATGACATCCGGGCAGGTGGGTGGAGCCTCCCACAGCCACCACTACTGATTCACCCGAACCGGATAGAACCGGCTAAATACCACCACTGATGTGCCCTGTTACTAAACTTAGAATAGACTTAGAATAACTTTGTCACTTTGAATATACGCTAATCGGCATACATTAAAATGAAATTTCATCGCATACAGCTCTCAAAGGGTCACTACCTCCAATATACACTACATAAACATGACTAAATAAATAAATAAATAAATAAATAAATAAATAAATAAATAAACATATGCCCACTTATATTATATGACATAAAGAAACTTCAGAACAAAGCTTCAGGGCAAAGCGTCTAGTTTAGTATCAAATGAATTGGTGTATAGAACTATAACTCCAAATTAAAATGCCTAATTTTTATTTTCAAATAAATTAGCAACATTGATGGCCATTTTCTATAATTACAGAATTAATCCTCTGGAGTGTGACCAACTCATCCATTTTTAGTTACATTCTTTTATGTGCAATATTTGAATATAATAAATGACTGATATATTTTTCCTTCCTTTCTTCATTCATTTTCATTTTTATATTATTGCATTGGGAGTGATATTAAGAAGACATCAGGATATTCATTCCTGAAAATCCATTGATACATTTACAAAACCGGAATAAGTCTGTGTCCTTTATAGATATAGTACATGGCACACAATGAAAAGACAGAAACGAGCACATTCCTGTCAGCTATATGGTTGAACTAAGACTGAGCAGCCTCTTCCAGGTTATACAACAGATCATAAATCCTGGGAAGTAGCTTCTCCCCAGGATTACAAAACAAGAAGAAATGAATCAAGCCTTGGATATAACGTATGTGGAGATTCTCAGTCATCCAGGTCATAGTTGTCTTGAAGGTGCTTTTTTTCTTCAAAAGGCAACTGGACTGTTTTTTCCTTGAGGAGGAAGAAGAAAATGTTTTGCTTCTTATCCAAGAAGCTTCATCAGACTGTTGGTTTGAAAGAGAGGTAAAAGATTCCATCTATGTTAGAATTGAACACTCCTCCTTCAACGGAGGGAGAGGACTCAAAATTAGAAAGCAGAGAAAATATCTCTGGAAGAAGTAGTAATTAAAAATTTTTAGATTGTGCAGAAATGAATAGATTAACTTTGATGATTAAGGATAGGGAAGAGTTAGAATATTTCAAGATATGGAATTATTTTTATCGTTGGTTGGAAAAGAGATATAAATGATTAATTTTATAATTATGTATAAAAACTCAATGACTAGAATATTGTTTAAGCAATAAATTGTTATAATGGTTGGGATGAAGATCAAGATAGAAGAAACTTATGGAGAAGAAGAAGAATTTTGGAAGATAACACCAAGATGTCACAGGGAAGGGATGACTGATGTATTAAATGTTTGTTTGTCTTAAAAAAATTACAAAAAAAAAACCAAAAACAAACCCAGAGAGAGAGGAATAAGACACCGACTATCTCCAGTTTACAATGCAGCCCCCTTGCAACAGTTCCAAGAAGATTCCACAACCAATTGCTCCCTGATTCAGGTAACCCTGAAGGCAAAGGTAAACCCCCCAAGTGGCCTCAACAGCTCTCAGAGAGTGCTAACAGATGATTGCAAAGAAATACAATCCTTCCATCCCCCCATCATATCAGAATTTATTCTTCCATCCCCCTGCTGTAAGAACTGATGAAGCTTCTTGGAGGAGAAGAGAAATGTTTTCTTCTTCCTCGAGGAAAAAACTATCCAGTTGTCTTGTCAAGAAAAAAAAAAGTACCTTTGAGACACTGGATATAACCATGTGGCTGAAGTTCAAAACTTTCAGTTACAATTTCAAATTACACATGGTAAATTTTTCACTGAAGAATATTTTAGACCAGTGAGACTTGAAATCATCCAACTAATCAGATTATGCTACATTTTAATATTGCCACATGATTATATATGACCAATCATTTTTTCAATTTAATATTTAATAATAATACTTAATATTAAAAATCATTTATGCTATTTTGAGTGGCTTATTTTTAGGAAATCTACTGTAAATTGCTTTGGATATATTTTGCTTGAAAGGGATAAAAAGACTTAATAATAGAAAAAGATGTAGAACTTATTTCAAGCCTCTAAGCAAAAACATCAGGAGCACATTAAGCAGAGTATATATTTATTAATATGGGCAAAGTATGTTGCATCAAAATATAAGAAGAAATAAATATAAATCACCTAAAATACTAAAGACAAAATATAACAAGATTATAGATTATTTACAGACTACCTAAATCGAGGACTATGCTTCCTCCAAAATAAAGCTATCTAAGACAAAGAACACAAAGTGCATTTGATCAGTGACATTATATCGCAGTCACAAAGTTAAGTCAAAGACAAATTAGTTCTAAATCACTTTTAAGAGACAAAAATACTTAAAAGAGAGACAAGTTACATCATTACTACCCAAACCCTTGCAGTCTCTCTCTCAAGGTCCCAAGAATAAATTACATGTCTCTATTTCCAAGCCATAAAACTGAAAAGTAATTTTCCACAGAAATTCACACAGATAAGGAAGAATTCACAGGAGCACATGAGAAGTATAAACTGCCCAGCAAAGATGTAGGCATTTTTGCTTATATATCATAAGGCATACAAGCAGCCATGACAAGGAGAAGCTATCTCTGTTTGACCAGCTTTCCCCAAACTTCTGTATTCCAGTTAGCCACAAATTTCCATAAATACCAGCAATATAGCCAAAATCTTAGAATAATGGGAATGAAAATCAGCCAACACATCTGGATGAAACTTGCTGAATTTGACAGAGGATAGATAGATAGATAGATAGATAGATAGATAGATAGATAGATAGATAGAAAAAATAGATGGAAGACACACACACACATACAGAGAGAGAGACACACAGAGACAGACAGAGAAACAGAGAGAGACAGATAGAGAGAGAGAAAGAGAGAGATAAGAGACAGAGACAGAGACAGAGAATGTCAAGACGTTGTTCTATTATTTCAACGTAGCAGATAAATACTTGACTGAACAGAGAAGATAAAAAAACAGGCTGGAATTCCATAACAATATTTTGTATCAGCTCCTCTGTTGTATCAATGCTAATCATGTAATCAAAATGGAACATGGGAAACTGCTTTGTAAAAGACCAGACCACTGTTCCATGAATCCAGGACCACCAGATTCACTGAATACAACTATTTACCTCAGACCTTCAAGCATGCTTTCTATCATTGTGCAACGTCCGATCCCGCCTGTACTCAGTATGTTCAAACTCAGTATGTTCTAGCCCCAAGGACTGTAGAGAAATGTCAACCAGCAGTGATTTTTTAGAGTTGCTGATCCTGCTTTTCAAGACTATCTCTTTGTTCCAATTCTATTCAAACCTATTCCTTATTTTCCTACTGTCATGTCCTATGGTCAGGTTCACAATTTACTCCTGCTTCTGTCTTGCATTCCCATACCAAACATTTTCCTACTGGACCCTTTGCTTGGATATTTCCCAACTCAAATCTGCTCCTGATCAAACTTCCATCCAATCCTGGAAAAGTTTCTCAACTTTAACTACCTGGACTTGCTGAAACTTTTACTTATTCCAGAATAATAGTTACTATGGACATGGACCTAATTCAGTATATATATTAGTAAATAAATAAAACAAGTAAGTGAATAAATTTAGTTTTGACCTATAGCAACAATAGTTTGCCCTTCTTCTATTCCATGAAACTATATTTATGTTAATGTAACATTTAGTGTTCAAGCCATTTCAACTGTAGCCATTAAAGAAGATAGCCACATATAAAAAAAAGCAATCAACCTATTCTCTGCAGTGCAGTCCTCCTCCAGGTAGAAAAATGACCCTTCTATTTCCCTCACAAGTCACTCTCCACAGTTTGCTCTCTTTTCATACATAAAAGTTCTGATACTTTTGCCCCTTATAGGCTCCAAATCCCTAATCAATAGACACCAGGAGGAGATATAAGCTGACAATACACCAAGCACCTTCGTTTCACCTAGCGATTTGGTAATTTGTTTTTACTGACTATGCGGAGTTCCAAGCAAGCAATAAACTGTCTGGAAAAGCATAGCTTTAAAAGCACAGCCAATGTCTTTTGCTATCCATGCATTCTTTTAGCTTCTGGATAAATTTTATGGGATTAGCTTTACACACACAAATATACAGAGGGAGGGAGGGAAAGGGAAAGGGAAAGGGAAAGGGAAAGGGAAAGGGAAAGGGAAAGGGAAAGGGAAAGGGAAAGGGAAAGGGAAAGGGAGAGGGAGAGGGAGAGGGAGAGAAAGAGAGAGAGACAGAGAGAGAGAGAGAGAGAGAGAGAGAGAGAGAGAGAGAGAGAGAGAGAGAGAGAGAGAGAGAGAGAGAGAATGCTTTTATTATTTTGGGGGGGTGGGTCAAAACCAGGGGTATCAAACTCAAGGTCTGGGGGCCAGATCCAGCCCGCAGGGTGCTTAGACCTGGCCCGCGGGGCTGCCCTGGCAACAGTGAAGGACCAGCCCGCAGTGCCTCTGCCGGCGAAAACGGAGCTTGAGAGGGTCGTACGTGTCCCTCCTGAGCTCCATTTTCACCAGCAGAGGGGTTGCAGGAAGCCATCGCAGCTGAAATGGAGCTCAGGAGCCCATTTTTGATGGCAGAGCCCTTGGGCCCCCACAGGTGCCCCCGACACGAGTGACATCAAGCTGGCCATGTCCACCCTGGTCAAACACAACCCTGATGCGGCTCTCAATGAAATCGAGTTTAACACCCCTGGTCTAAACACATAGTAAAAGAATAAAATTCCTCCAATTAAGGATAAAAAATGAATCACATACTGTAGCATTTCCACTTTTCTTTATGAGAATACTAGCAGATTGTTAGGTATATGCCTTGAAAATAATGCTAAACCAGCAAAAGGGCCTGCATATAATTGCCGTTAAGCTATTCCATTTTTTTCCTCCTTTTCTGACTCAATTCATCCAAAATGTTCAAGTGGGAACCCAGGGGGGGTCTTCCTTTCCAATGGCCTGGAACAGTTTCAGAATTTCTTCAGAATTTCCATTAATAGCTCATCTTCATCTTTCCCTTATCTTCACCAATGAATATACATTAGTTTGTCACAATTTAAGCAATTTATTCTACTAAGTAATCTTGGAATATTTTTATTCCTTATTTCTACTATATAATAATTCATATACATGTAGACTAACATACACTTGCAAAACCTATGCCCCTATGAAATGGCAAGGATGAAGGCCATACACTGATGGAAAAACATGAATGTCATTAATTGATTAAATAAAAAAGTAATATTCTACTTCCTTTTTTTATCTTACTGCATTGTAGATTCACTCAGCATATCAATACTGAGTGACATCTTCCAGGAACTTAAATCAGATTTAAAGCTTTTTTGGCTTGTAAGGCCCAACATCTGCAGCCAACTGGCAAATATCTGTTGGGTAGGCTTGACAACATGAAGAAGATGTTCACCAATTTTTGTGGTACTCCACAAATCAAAGTCACTAGGTTGGGTAAACATCCAATGTTGTCTTCTGAAATGAGAAGATGTTATAGGAAATATTAGAATCACAGCAATGTGTCAATGCCCAGATCAAACAATTAGGGGAGAATATGACAGTCAGTAATATAAACACAGACAAACAATCATGAAAGACCAAGGGAGAAACACTTGACATGCATGAGAATTATTTCAATGTTGAAATGGCTGCTCTGAGGATTTTGAGCTTCTAAGAAAACACACTTTTTCATACCTCAAGACAATAGCAATAGCACTTAGATTTATATACCGCTTCATACAGTGGTGGGTTTCTACCGGTTTGCTCCGGTTTAGGCGAACCGGTAGTGACGGCAGCAGGAGGCTCCATCCACCCTCCAGGACGTCATCACAGACGCTCTGTGCATGCGTAGAAGTGCTGCGCGTGCATGAAACAAGCACGCACACACATGTGCTCACAGTTCTGAATTGGTAGCAAAGGTAAGTGGAACCCACTACTGGCTTCATCATGCTTTATAGCACTCTCTGAGCAGTTTACAATGTCAGCATATTGCCCCCAACAATCTGGAAACCCTCATTTTACTGACTTCAGAAAGATGGAAGACTGAGTCAAACTTGAGCCCTGTCAGGATCAAATTCCTGGCTGTAGGCAGGAGTTAACCTCCAATACTGCACATTACCCACTGCATCAACAGGCTTCCTCCAAGACAAAAAAAGGCTCCATTTCATTCAGGACTGTTTTGCTGTCCAAAAAAAATCAAGTTCCTTCCTTGGCTTCTACGTATTTATACATTATGATTAGGTGGAGGTGGCTTTTTGTGTTTAAAAATCCAACGTACCTGGTAAAATGGAAGATGTTAGTGGCTGAGACCAAATGGGGAGAAGAAGGCATTGAGGTAAATAAAAAGGCAACAATGATTTAGATTTCATTTATTTAAAATTAATGTATTGACCACATTTTTATAGATTGAATGGATTAAATTGTTATTGGCAGGGATTTTCACTACACACCTATTTTTATTTTATTTTTTCCAGAAATGAAAAATGAGTGATTAAGGTTACTTATTTCTAGGCCCCATCATTCTTCCCAAAATAAAAAAATATGTATCAAGTTTTGTTCTGTACAGCGTACTCAAAGAATTAAGGGTTTAATTCACCTAGCCAAATAAAAATATTCCAAAGGAATTATCTGGAAAAAATCGCTTTGTCTTTATCTTGAAATAAAACTTTTTTTTCGTTTTGTGCATACTCCCATCATCAGAAACTAGAGCTGTCAAAATTGTTTTCATTTTTTCTTCTCAAAATTATCTGCAAATGAGGTTAGAGATCAGACAGTTGTTTTCCAAATTTGACTGCATCACATGTCTAATATTGTATGATTAGACATTCTTCTTGATAGGCCAGATTAAGGCAGAATGTGCTTAAATAGTCCATAGCATCAGTATCTCCAAACACATTTACTTTGACCCAAACCACACCAATTTTTCTTTAAGAATAATAATGTCAGTTTCACAGCCTAACAGATAATCCTACTCATGTTCTTATTGCACATTTAGTAGTTTACTCTACCCCTGGAGTAAATACAATATTATGGCTGTAAGCCATAATTATGAAGAAAGCTACATTGTTTGAATATACAGAGGGAAAAACTATTAAATTTGCTTCTACATTTGAAAAACATTTATTAACATTTAAATTGGCAAAGGCCAATTTAATGCTTTTGATCTGCTTTTAAATTCATATAGTTATAAACAAAGCATAGTGCTGACTGTGCCATAAAAATACAGTAACTATATTAACATAACTAGTATACAGTCCCCAAGTCATAAATTTATGGTAAGTCCTTGAAGCTCTCTAGGCAAGGTCTTTGCTTCCTTTCCAAGTCAGCAAGTCATTTGTCTGGGGGGAAATTCACAATCTTCAGTTTACATTACAGTACTTCACTCTGTATAAAAAGGAATGCAGTGCAGAAGTAAAGTTATTCACACACCAATAGAGACAAAATGCTAACAAATATCTGCCTGTATTTTGTATAAGATCTGTTTAGCACATGCTAAGCAGCAAACAAAGGAACATTTCTACTTCCTATATATTGCATTTTCCAGTGATGCCCAGCATTGTTTTACCTCTCACCTACACAGTATGTGCAGGAATTAATAGGAATTAATGAGTAACTAAGTAGTAATGGAAAATTCTTGTGGGGCTTAGGCCTGTTGCTTCCATGAAGTAGAAAACATTTGTGTATCCTTATTGGGGGCAGGCAGTTCTTTTGTCTGCCCCCAATAACTGTAACCTTACAAAGTTGGGGTCAGTGCCTGTTCTCTCTCCCCTCTGGGGGGCCCATTTAAAAGTTTTGCCCAGGGGCACAGAATGCTCCAGATATGCCCCCAACTTGGTTTAAATAGGGGCACATGAAACCGAACACTAGGACTTCTACATGTAACACATCAAGAGATCTTCAAAGAGGAAAGAAATTTTAAAAACAGAAAGCAACATCTGTTAAGATATACTGAAGTGATGGACCCAAGGATAGTTTGCAGGGATAGAAAGTTAAAGACAGAAACAGTGAAAGGTGTTAGCAAATATTTCCTTTTCTTATTAGTTAATGCCTTTAACTCACTTGCCTTATGCCTTTGATGCACTGCTTGCTGCAAAAGGGAATGTCATGGGGTACAGTTACAGTAGATATGTATGTATTTAGACACTATCAATTTGCCCCAGGAAAATGTTGAGATTCATTTTTTAAATAAGTTTTCATTCAGAATTTGGATAGGAAGAGGTTACCAATTCAGCTGGTACTACTATAGCCCTTGTGACATGTATTCTAATGTAGTACAACATAACACACTTGATTAGAGAAGACACTTACGAAGGTGCCATGAAAGGGTAACCCACCCTTTTGCCAACCAGATATTCTAGATGTTTATAAATTGTTGTAGGAACATCATCCTGCACAGAAATGGGCATAGAAATCGTTCATGCAATCACTAACCAGAGATTTAACCAGATAGGAGACAAGGTTAATCAAGAGAACCACGATCTTCTCTTTTAATCATCTCTCTCTTTTTTTTGTTTATTGAAATCTATTTCTTTTTTCCAAGCAAGCAAAGCTCCCTCTTTATACAAGCATAAAGGAAATCACAAATAATTTACTTGCAGGTTCATGATAAATCTACTTCTCCCTCACCACATCCTAAAGGAAACTGGAAGGCTTTTTTAAAACTAGATTCAGGAACAGTGATTTGTTTTTTTCTGTTTTCGAAAGAAATATAGCAAGTAGAAAGAAAAAAAAAAGGTGGGTGCTTTCAGTACTGAGATCCTGTTTTATTAAGAAGCACAATTAATCTCATCCTCATTAATAAATGCAGAAATCACAGATGCTTCAGCTAGCTGCATGCCTGGCTTTAATTCGGCATTCCTGAGAACTGCTCTGTTTTCTGCATAACTAATGTCAAAAGATACCCAATACAGCATCTGTGATTTTTAATTGCTGGTGTTTAAATTGCTTTCTACCCAACAATATTTGATCATTTCTGAACCTTCTGCAGCAACAAAGGCAACATGCAGATGTTCCTAAGATAGGGCCTTTTTACTAGAGAATTCCATGAGCCAAAACCAGCATGACCATTGACCAGATGTAATAGGAGCTATAGTACAAACCATCCAGGGAACTTCAGACTAGGAGACAATTGTTGTGATAGCCTCATTCTGCAAAGAATGTAAGGCATAAATGACTAGTCAAGGTCATTTAGCAAATGAACCACAAGGTGAACTTTAAAAAAAAACCAAGACTTTTGTGCAATATTTATGTCTAACTCATATTTCTTTAATTCTTTACTCTAATTCTTATTTTAGGCTTATCTTGCAGATATAAAATAGAAGAACTATTTCCTAACAGTGAAAACAATTAACCAGTGGAATGGCTTGCCTTCAGAAGTTGTGGGAGGCTTTTAAGAAGAGACTGGACAGCCATTTGCCTGGAATGGTATAGGGCCGTGATGGCAAACCTATGGCAAGCGTGCCACTGGTGGCACGCGGAACTGTATCAGTGGGCACACGAGCTCAGCTCCACCAGCTGATTTTCAGGCCTTCTGGGCCCACCGGAAGTCGGCAAACGGGCCATTTCCGGCTTCCGGAAGGCCTCTTGGGGGGGGGGAGGCTGTTTTCACCCTCCTCAGGCTCCAAGAAAGCCTCTGGAGCCTGGGGACGGCAAAAAAAACCAGGCATACCAGGGCCACTGTGCCATCGCGTGCCAAAAGCGGGGGAGCCTAGAGGGTCAGGGCGCATTGAATTATGAGTGTGGGCACACATGTGTGTGACCCCCCCATGCTCCTCCCACTTTTGGCACGCGATGGCAAAAAGGTTAGCCATCACTGGTATAGGGTTTCCTGCTTAAGCAGGGGGTTGCACTAGAAAACCTCTAAGGGCCCTTCCAAATTTGTTATTCTGTTATTATTCTGTATCTAGTATATTGAGTATACTAGTAATATTAGTAATACTAATAAATAATACATAATATAAACATAAATGCAGAATACAATTATAAATTGTCTAGTATCCCCTAAGCAAGATTCTTCATAATTAATTCATGTTTAAGTCTGTTAGGCTCTAAACTTAAAATATAAGAGTCAAGGGCTTAAGAATACTAATCTCAATATATTACTGTGCTGGAAATAACATAATCCTACTTTTGATTTATATTATATCCAGGCTGTTTCCATTAAGTCAGGCAAGCTATTTGTAAACATAAAACATGAACATGTGGCCTGGCTAGCTCTGATCCTTAATTTTAAATCCAATAATTTCAGCAACTTTTAGATAAATAATTATTTCTCAGTGTGACATGTAATCTCAGATCAATTACAAAGCCCATACTTTACAAAGCCCTGCAAATTTGGTAGAATTTATTGGTCTTTAGTTAGCTTACAAGAATTATTTGCAAGTGCAGGTGGCTAACATTTACACATCATCTTAAACCCACTGGAGCGAGAATAGTATTGAAGATGCCTTCTCTGGTGCAAAGAGCAGTGATGAAATATATTTTTATGCAAATATTTTTATACATGGAAGGCACAAAACTATTAGATTCTACTTAGAAAAAAAAGCTATTTTCTATCACAGTTAAACCTCTTGGACTTTTTTTTTCAAAGAGGTAATACCAGAATATGATTTGATGATTTAGTAGCAGTAGCTTCAGCTTTAGTTCATCATTGCCTAAGACAGGACATTTAGAATGAATCTGTATCCCTTATAAATCCAAAGAAACATGGTTCAGCAGCATGAATTATAATCTCAATCAACTATCTGTAGACCCAGAAATCACCTTGTAACATACAGTCCACTTTCAAACTTATCATGTATCACTGTAAACTTTTTTCTACTTCATACATCATCTCTACCCCAAAGTGTGATGATACTGTTGATTTGACCAACTTTTGAAAATGTTGCAGATCAGTTCTCAGGCTCCAGCAGCCATCATATATGTATCCATGAGAGAACAGTAGTAGCAGAAAAATGATGGTCACACAGATATTTCAAGGTGCCCTTGGACCTGAAACTTTATCACTTGAGCATACTGACATGAATTCACTGAGAAACTTTTTCAGAGTTATTGTAGTATATTTATACACATGTGTGCACACACATATATCAGTCTTTCCCAAATGATATTGCCTAATCAAGAAAGCTAAGTAGGGTAATCTCTGGTTAATGTTTGGATGGGAAGCTACCTGGAAAGTCCAGGGATGTATGCTAGTCTGGGAAGTTTAAAAAACAAAAACCTAGAAGGCGGCAGTGGTGAATCCTATTTGTATTGCTGCCAAGAAAAGAATATGGACATGTGGATTTGGCCAATAGGAGCTGAGTTTGATTTGAATTTGGCTTTACTTTACTCTCACTAGTATCCTATTTCTATACTGTGAGCACGTTCATAATCCTTTTAAAAGGGAGAGGACACATCTTTTGAGGTTCAGTTTGGTGTAGTGGCTAAGGCATTAGGCTAGAAACCAAGAGACTATGAGTTATAGTCCTGCCTTATGTACAAAGCCAGCAGGGTGGCCTTTGGCCTGTCAATTTCTCTCAGCCGCAGGAAGAAGCAATGGCAACCCACTTCCAAAAAACCTTGCCAAGAAAACTGCAGGGTCCAGATAATCTCCGAGATCTGAATATAGTTGATTGATAGAACAGAAAATAATAAAGTAACAATTTTTTACAAACACAAAATGAAATTAATATTGGCTTCTGCAGAAATTTCATCTTTTGGAGAAATTTCTTTCAATCTGCAGCTTCTCTCTCCCTCCCCCCACTCTAAAATGTTCATCCACATTTCACATTATCCTGCCCAGAACTGTCTTCTAGTTATTACAACAGGACTGTTGTTTCCTCTTTATAGCAAGACTCAGGCCATTCCTTATCCTCCACTGGGGAAGGGCAGACAATGTAGTAAGGTCATTGGATCCAAGCTCCTATCAGTAAAATAAATTTCTTTTCTCTCCTAAATCTAGAAAGCTGCCTCACAGAAATAAATCATATTAGATTTGTCTGCCTGTTTGAAGAGAGCCTCCAAATTATCTCCACATAATTATAAATTATTATAAAAGAAAGAAAGAACTGCAATAATGACTTTGAGAATCACAATGCCGCTGCACTATCATAGGAAGGCTCCTAAGATTCCCATTTAGCTCTCTCTAAGCAAGGCATTTTTCTCTGAGTGATCGATCTCTCTCTCTCTCTCTCTCTCTCCCCCTACTTCCCCTCTTTCCAGGAATTCCCAGGAAAATGGCTGCTTGGTTTGCTTGAGGGTCAACATTTGTTAACACCAGCAGGGTACCAAATCTTCTTTCTTTCCATATGTTACAGCCATGCAACTGCTGTAAATATTTGCAAAGCATCTCCTCTTCTCTCTTTTAGAAATAAATCCCTGGCTTTGAAAAATGTAATTATGAAAGAAACTTGCTTCTTGCTTTGGTCCCCGTTTCTCTCTCCCCTCCCCCCCCCAAGTTCTACCGCTTTATATTTGCGCTTTGATCTCCACCCTCGCTCTCCAAAGCTTCAGTTGTTTCACTGAAGCCTGCTTGGTCTTTCACTCCAGATACCTCGCCTGGAGACAAATGTGTATCTGCTCCGAGGCACTATCCTGTCTATCGGCTCCATCACTTTTGGAGACCAGCAACACCTCCACCTCCGAGCCTCGCCGGGATCTGCGCTTTTGTGCCATCTCCGGCTTCCGCAGCGCGGGCCGCCCGCTGCCGCCTCCTGCAAACTTTCGCCGCAGAGCCTGCCGCACACGCGGGAACGCCGGGCCAAGGCCGGCCCCCTTTCTGCTTTCCTGGCGGGCGAGTCGCTCCCCCATTAAGCCACGCCGTTTAGTTAGTCGCCTCGCTGGCGGGAGTTTCCCCAGCTGGTTAGCAGGAGGCGGACAGCGAGAGGCGCACTGGTGGCGGCGGCGGAGATGGTGGGGGGGGGGGGGGATTCCCTACTTCCCGCGGGGTCGCCATCCCGAGCCACGCCGCGCGCTGCTGCAGTCTCTTACCGAGCGAGCGAGCGAGCGGGAGCGGTGGGGCACTGCCTCTTTTCCTCACCGCCAGCCGGGCCGCTGCAGAACTTGGGCTCCTCGCAAAGCTCCCATCCAGCTCGTTCCCTCCTTCTTCCCTCCCTCTGCGGTAGCGCGAACACACCGCGCGCTCCGCCCGCCCGCTCCCTCCCTCACCCGCTTGCTTTTGGTTTGGCATGTTCCTCACATCCACCGCGTGCAACAGCCCGCCCCGCCCAAGGTCCAGCGAGAAAGCCCCTGGTTGTTGTTGCTGTTTTTTTTAAAACCCTAAACGCTCGTAAGTCTTCGACTTATGACCACCTGCTCTCCGCTGGCCTCCCTGCATGGGGTAAGACCAAGCTCTCTCTGTGTGTTATGGGACAGCACAGCAGGCCAAGACATTTTGTAGCTAGGGTTGTAGGGGACGCTGGTCAATTCATTTTGGCATTGGGCGGAGATGGGGGAGAAGTCCCACAAGCATTTCTCCTGAGGAAAATAAATAATTGTAAGCCATAAGGTGAGGTAAGCGATAAGGTGAGGCACTTTCAGGACACTGGAAAGCTGCCTCCTTGTCCTATTGAGTGTAGTCTTCTGTCTCCCAATTGGGGGGAAAAAATCTATGGAGATTCAGAGAATGTAAAGTTGTTGCTGCAGCATGAAATCCACTGCCTGGAACTGGTTCATGCTTGGGTGGATGAATATATCTTCAATATATAACTACATAAAATAACTACATTTTTCTCCAAATATCTGAGATTAAGAGTCTGACTGCCAGAACTAAGGCACTATAGGATTTATTAGTAAGTATGCATATTAGAAATGCAGTTATTCAATTATGCCACTGATTGAGTAGCGTTTAACTCGGGATGGGGAACAAATGTGTTGTTTGATCTTAGTTGTTTTTACATATCACATCACAAGCACCATGCCAGAAATGGGCTTTTTGGCAGTTCAGATGTCAATTGCGGCATTAAGTGTCCCCCATAGTTTAAATCACAATCAAATGATGGTAATGATGAGAATAGATTGCAGCTCCTAACATTCTTGACCATACTACTATAGCCAGAATTGATTGAAGTGAGAGTTTCAGAATATTTGGAAGGCCAGATACTATCCATATCTAACTAAACGTAAAGACAGTTCATGCCATTTCAATCTTTTGCTTTGTAAATTGCAACCAGATTCCAATAGATTTGTGGCTTGGCTTGTCAATATCAAATGCTTAAACTGGCAGGTTGTAGAAGAAAGACATTGCCTCAGGGATAATGTGTATAAAATCAACTGGCTATCGGGGAAAAATGAAATGAAATTATTTACATATAAAGTACAATATAGACTTCTGCTAGAAATAGGTTCCATTGCTTTTGCCTGTATTTTAAAAAGCTTTTTATTTATATACAGGTAGTCCTCGATTTATAACCACAAGTGAGCTCAAAATTTATGTTGCTAAGTAAGAAAGTTGTTAGGTGAATTTTTCCCCATTTTATGACCTTTCTCGCCAGAGTTGTTAAGTGAATCACTGCAGTTGTTAAGATAGTAGCACAGTTGTTAAGTGAATCTGGTTTTTCCATTGACTTTGCTTGTCAGAAGGTCACAAAAGATGATTACATGACCCCGGGACACTCATAAATATGAGTCAGTTGCCAAGTGTCCAAATTTTGATCATGTGACCATGGGGATGCTGCAATGGTTGTAAGTAGGAAAAGCGGTCATAAGTCATTTTTTTCAATGCCATTCTAACTTTGAATGGTTACTAAAAGAACTGTTGTAAATTGAGGACTACCTGTAATCCCTTTATTTTTTTTAAGGGATAACTCAAGGCTGGGAACGTACCTAATACTCTTTCCTCTCCTATCTTCCCACAATAGCAGCCTTGTGAGGTAGGCTGGACTGAGAGAAAGTGACTGGCCTCCCAGGCACCTTTCATGCCTAAAGTGGGACTTCAGCTCACAGTCTCCTGATTTCTAGTCTGGTCCTTAATCTTAACCACTAAACAAAACTGGCTCTATTGAATTTAAGTGTTGCATAAATGTAGAAAAGGAATTTGGATGTTGGGATGCAATTCCACATTAGTTTCAACTGAATGGCTCTTCTGCACACATATATACCCCAAAGTATGGAATTGATTTCCTAAACAAAGTAAATAAAATGCTTTCCATAACTTTTAGTATATATACATGGGAATTAAATACTATTCCTTTTTTTTAAAGTACTTTGGCAATCTTATGTTCTGTGGTTCTATACATACCCTTGACAGTGCATTCAGTCAAACTTAATGGATCTCTTCTGAGTTAACCTAGAAGATTCTTCCCTTGAGTTTGCTGCTGCTTTGTGATTGCAGTGGAGAATTATTACTAAAGGACAAAGCAGCAATTCCTGTCCAATTTTGGAAGAATATTGAAGAATATTCTGGAAACTGCGCATACAATTTTGCCTGTGTGTCAAGCCCTAAGTAGACTAGAAATTTTTGGAGACTGAATGTAAACAAAATGTCTGTAGTTGGAACAACAGTTCAGCAGAATAAAACAGAAAATCACCAGCCTAAAATTAAATGCATAAATTATTACAAATCTCTTTTAAAACAATATTTTGATTGTAGCTGTTCAAAGGTCGCAAATATTTTTCTTCATTAGGAAGATGGTACAAAAGAAACGGGTAAGAAGGGCGGAAAGGAAGATCTGACATTCAAATTGGACAAGAAAGTTGGCTGAATCCAGAATTCCCCATAGTAATGTGGATTAAAGAAGTAAGTATCATTTCCTTATTTCTGAAATCTGAAGTCCAGCACTTTTGTTCAGGTAACTCACTGGAGAATGATGCAATCCATCAGAATACAGTACCATAGTCATTTTCTGCATTTAATCCCAAAGCAAAGGGATAAGTGCATATAAATGGTAGCTTGAAATACATCATTCTTATATGAGATGAGAGACTATAATTATCATGCAGCTCCCCAGCAGGACATGCTGACTCCTTTCTTTCAAATTGTCCTCTGGATGATTAGATTGCTAATACGCAGCTAAACTGACTAGTTAATGGGAGTTATGTGAGCAGGTAGGCTGAAATATCCCTGAATCTGTGTCTGGGAGATATGACTGCCTTTTGATAATGTGACAGTGCGTTCCTATCCTTCACATGCAGAGAAATTTATTTTAATGGATTTCTGAAGCTAATTGACAATGCAATAAAAGGAGAAATATAGCTAATCCAATAGGGAGGTTGAGCAGGCTATCAAACCACCTTATTTGACTTGTAGAGTTGCACCAGGAAAGGCTGTTCTAAATTGCCATTGATTCAATAAGATCAGATAACTTAATTGATTGTAGCCAAGGTCTTTCATCTGAATCTACCACATATTTAACAGGAAGAAAATTTAGGCAATACAGTTTTATAATTCATGGGGGAAGGTGGGGTTGAAGTTACTTTGTCAGTAATTTCTGAAATATAAAGATCTCTTGCATCTTTTGTAAGTCCGTTTTTTCAGTGATATCATAACTTTGAAGGTTGCTGAACAAGTGGATATAACCTAAGGACTACCTGCACTTCTGAGAAAGCAGGCATTAGATTTACCCAGTAATTACTTCATTGCTCATGCTATTTAATTTGATTAACTCCACCAATGTCATTTCTAGCTTCCTGAAGTAGCATAATAGGAAAATTGGGAGCCTTTTTCAAATTAGTAGTTAAGTAGGGAGTCCAGAAATATAGCACAAAGGTAGCATTTATTGTTAAGAACTCCCTATAAAATCACTTCTTAATTTTAAATTCCAATTTATTTTATTTTTATTTATTTTATTCTTCTGCTGAAGACCTGTATTTATACTATTTTTACTAGAGACTAATATTTTTATTATTTCTGCCATGAGAAAAAGGAAGACAAGGCAATGTTCACATTCTGTTTCTCCAACTTCACTCAAGCCTACTAAACAGGTCAAAGTTGATAGAGACCTAAAAAATAAATAGCCGCTTGTCATAAATAACCTACTCTCCTTTACTTTTTTTAAAAATAAAGAAATACTGACTTTATAGCCAGACAATGTCTACTGATGACCCAAACAATATTGTCAATTTTTGAGCTTCTGACCACAGTTAACAACACTCTAAAAGAGACTTATTCAGCTTAACTAATCATCCAAATACTACTGCTGAATCAATTAAAACAAGCTCATGTAGAGACAACTGTGACTTAAAAGCAGATTGTAGTGGTAGAAAGATGAGTCCTAATTTGGAACCTAAAAGAGAGTGAGGGATAAGCTAAGACATCTAAGCCTACATCTAGAGGAGCATGGAAAGCAAGTTCCACCCTCCCCTGAAAAATTTGATGAAAGGCAAGCAAACCATAACTTACTTACAGCCAAATCTAAATACTCTACAAATCCAAAATAAGAGAGTAAGGAGAGGAAAAATGGGGATCCAGAAGTGCAGCCATTCTCTCAACCTTTAGTCTACACTGAAAGGTGGTTTGATTGATTTGTAGAAGATTGAAGATTGAATGACTCCCATCCAGGAGACATTCTAAATGAATCCTTCGATCATTTAAACATCCCACCATTGCTATCCTGGTGTGAATGAAGCCTTTTTAAAGCAAGTTTGATATGATCACATTGCATGTATTTCACACAGAGGGAATTAGTCCATTAATAAGTCATCTTGGCATTGCTTTTACTTTAAAGCTTAATTGTAGCAACATAAAAGTAGGTAATTCCAAGGACGTTCTACCACCACTGTCCTTGAGAAGAGACAGCTTCAATAAATAATCCGTACCTCCCACAGCAAATCAATTTTCTGAAGAACTGTTAAAGACAAACTTGATTAACTCTTTCAGGACTTTGCCAGATACTGGACAAGTGTATATTATAAAAAGGGCTAGACAATCTTAGGGAATTATTAGCAACAACATGTAAAGTATTAAACCTCTAATACAGCTGATCACCCCAATTGTCCAAGAAAATACTGCCTACTTTGAGAAACAATCTCTGGTTCATTCTGTATTTCATCATGGAATATAGACATGAAAAAAGAAAAACAAAGAGTCCTCGGTTGTAGTTTCTACCATATGCTCCTGGATAAAATGGTACACTATACCCCCAAAAATTATAAGTAATGGAAATAAAATAGAGATCAGCAGAGGAAGCAAGGTGTAGCCTAAATCTTGGAGAGTTATAAACTGTGGATGGAGTAGCACAGAGTTCTACTTCATCCACGGTCACCCTTAACACACCTAAAAATAGACACAAGCTCCAAATCATCACTTAGGGTTACAGTTTCCAAAGAAATTCAAATGTGCTAAGGAGAGAACCTGAGGGGAAAAAAATCATTATCATCTAGAGGTAAACTATCTTTTATTCTGAGTGGCCAACCTGAAAAGTGTCCCACCCAAATTGCTGCTTACTTCAAAACTGCTGAAGCTTTTACAATAGCAAGGCAGTAGTGATGGAAGACAAATTTCAAACCAGTGCATTTTTTCTAACACTGAAGGAATTTTGAATGATCCCAATCATCCTCACTAATATTAAACACAAATGTTCTAATAATAGAACATGGGGAAGGAGGAAAATAAAATTACTTCCAGGAACTAAATTTCAGTAAATGGGACAAATTCAATTTTCTTCTGGAATACAGTGCCTGGTTTGTTAAAGAAATGCAAATTCCAATTCAATATTACTATTCCAGGTTTAGTTTGGGAGGATTTGGGTCAATCCAATTTGGGTCAGTCACCAGGGCCAGAGGTTTACTCTTCTGAGCTTTTGGGCTTATGCTGAAGCCCATCTTCAGGAAACTTTTCTCTACTTGAATATGAGCTTTGGGCTATGCTATGAGTCATATTTATGTGGTGCCTTGTTATATTTATGTGGTGCCTGCTTATGTGGTGTCAATTAATGTGTTGATGGCGACCAATTGGCTGTTGTTTCCTTGTGTTGGCAAGCCCTCAGCTCCTAATTACCTGAGAAGCTTTCCACTATGGCCTCCAGTGTCAGTATCAGAAATCAAATTTATGCTGTATTTTCTTTATTCATTTTTCCATGGAATTAGATCCTGCATTTTACTTTTATTTTATTCATTTGAAAGAGATGGTATATGCATTTTAAACACAATCATGCATACATTTTAGAAAATATTTTCTTAAATTCATTTCCTGAATGATCTTGAGCAGGTTATTACCCTTCTACAAACTGAGAATATCACAGTTTTTTCCCAATCTAATTTTGCAGGAATGTGACGGGAACTTAACAGGGTCACTGAGGGTTTCTTTCCTGAGAATGCACTATACGTCTCTTAACTTGGGTACTCAAATAAATATTGCCACTATTATTATATTAATAATGATCTGTTGAACAAGTGTATTCAAACACATGTTTTCAATCTTCAAAGCTTGATAAATAAGGCTTTCATTTGCTATTGCTGTTGTTAACTTAATGCAGTGAACACTGCCAAAAGTTTGGATTTAGCCTGAAATGAGATTTGAACTAAGTACTTCTTGGAGTATAGTGTTTATAACTTAGTTACAGCAGCACATCCAATCTCCATGATATCTCCCACTCCATCTGAGTTGTGCTATGTGATACACCTCATGGCATTCACTAGAAACCAGCTGCTGTGTGATCATTGATTTTTCCAAAGAAGATGGTTGATGAATACCAATAGAGTAGTAAGAAGAGGAAAGGGATTATGCAATGAACTGTATAACAGGATCATTTAGAATTGTCCAGAGATGATTGTTTAGAGGGGAGGATATTGTGGACCTGTCCAGCCTCTATCTATTACATGGTCAATTTCCTAATTAGAAAGCAGTGACACTATCTTTTATTCTTTTTATTCTAATAATGGAGCATCTGAATTGCTATTAACTACTTCTCAGAAACAATGTTTGACTGGAAGTTGCACAAGTGGATCATGGTTCTTTTTTATTTTATTTTTTTCCTAAAGCAAACAATTTGTATTCATTCTATCACCCAACTTTCCCACACCAATTCCAAAGTGATTACTAGATTCTTGCTCCCTTGAATTTTAGGGCTGGAAGGCACCTTGATGATCTTCTAATCCACTACTTGCCCTGGGCAGGAATCCTCTGATCATCCTAGACAAGTTGTTGCCCAAGTTTTTGTTTGCACACTTTAGCAGTGAAGCACTCACAATTCCAGAAGGCAGTTTATTCTACTCTTAATACTTTCATGATCAAGTAATTCCTCCTTATTTCAAGCTTGATTAGGACTTGTTCTACCCTCAGGCACTCTGGAAAATAAATCCACATCTTCTTCTTTGTAGCCATAATCGATATGTGGGCTAGCTAACATGTTTGTGATTAATCTTGTCTATAAGGAAGCATTGTGCTATGATGATTAGAAATATGCATATTATACATATTTTTCCCAATGGGACCACCTTTAGACACGATGGATATACAATTCCCAGAATTCTCCACTTGTATTAAGAAAAATGTGTTGACAACTGCAGTTCCAGCATACTGGGTGATTGCCACATTTGATAAGTTAGATTTAAACTGCATTATGGTTGGTCACACAGTCAGCCAAATGCTGAAACTGGATTTGGCATTTTCTCCACCTATTAAATCCTTTCCAAGGATCTGGGATATGATGGTGGTGGTGGTGATTACATTGACTAGTGTCAACTCTCATTTGGGAATTTGATAGGACTGGTTACAAGTTTGTTTATGTATTACATTTATTAATTTTAAGGAAGTGTTGACTAAATAATCCCCTTATTCACTGATAGTCACAATGTGCTTCATGGCATTGTTCTAGCAAGTTAAAACAGTATGTCACTTTGTCCTAAACAAAACAACTAAGAAGACTGAAGTGTTGGAAAGTACTGGAATATTACACATAGTACTCTCACAGCCAATATTGCCACAAACTGAAGGTGACTCTTGGGTTGCATATTCATGGATTAAGAAAATCATTTTTTTTTTCAGTATCTGTTTCTGTTAATATGCATTCAATATATTAGTTTAGCAAATGAATGCTTTTAAAAAAGATCCACTCTAATTAAATCATACTAAGAGGGCAACTGGATAACTACAATCCATATGTTTTCAGGGATCCATAATAGAATCAGAGACAGCATATGTACCTGTGCTTGGGGCAGAGGAGAAAGTAAAAAGAAAAAATAATATAACTCAGAAATAAGTGAAATGGTATACACAACCAAACTTTGATGGTTCTTCAACCAGTCATAGATAAAACATAATTATTTCATAGAACAATTACTGTTTCAAGATCTACCATTGGAGATAAATCTGTAACAAAAAAAAATGTTTTGGTGCATGAGTAACTCTTCTCTTTCCAGACTTATTTTGTACTCACAAAGGTCATAATGCTTTGCTGACATTCCTGACAGAACCCCATGACATACTGGTTTATTAATAGTCCTAATTATTGCTATTTATGATTTACTGGAATTACTGCCATCTGTCACCGGCACTAGTGTTTGCCAAGCAATGCTGCACTTGGTTAAATTAGCATACAAACCACATCTAGAATAACAAGAAATGGCTCTAAAGTGCATTTATGTGCATAATAAAGTTATCTTGGGATGGGAGGGTAAACTGCAGTCTCTGTTCATGTGATAAGAAAATGTATCTCTTGAGACATTATTATGGATTTGTTGTGGATGCCTTCCAGATTATTATCCCTTCCAAAATTTCCATTTAGAACAGTCTTTGGTCATGTTCTCTGGGCATTCTGATAGTTGGTACCAACATATCTGGCGGATGCGAGGTTGTGAAAGAATGCTTAAAGTCATTGCAAATGCATTGTTTCCTAATTAATTTGCAAACAAGCAATACCAAGTGATAAATGAAGAAAAATAAGGTCCAAAAGATTCCCTTTTATTCCTTTATATCAAAAATAGTAATGCTACATATCTCACCTTGATTACAGCATCCCATTGGGGAGAGGAATGCATTAGCTTTTCTTCCAGTGCTTACTGTAGATCCAAGTACTGTGTATGTTTGTGTGGGGGGAGGATAATGTAAATTCAAGGTATTTTAATGGGAAGCACGATACAAATATTTCAAATGAATAAATTATATAGATCAGGCTTCACGCTGTTATGGTTTATAAACAATCATTTATGACACAGTGTTTTATGTGAACTCCTAAAACTGAAATTTATTTCATAAACCATAGGTTCATGTGATGTGTCAATTAGGCTTTAGCTGGGATCTGACAATGAATTGACCCCCAACTATTGTTAGTTCAGAATTTGTTAGATTGGCCATGCTAGGTAGAGATAATGGGGTTTAACATTTTATAACATCCCTGGATAAGAAACGGGACTTTATAAATTGTAATTCTCTGGTAGAGAATAATTTCAATTCCTTATTAATTAGCTTTTGAAAGCTATTGGATATTATTCTATATGATCATTAGCTGTTAAGCTGTGTTGTTTTTAGAACTAGGCTGCCATATGAATCAAGTTCTTTCTCAAATTATGATTAATGTTTTTTGCAATTAATTGATCTGGAACTTGACTCTTGGTTTGCCCAGACCTGGAATGGAAGGTTATTTTAAAGTTATCCTCACTTCCTCCCCCTGCTTATAGAAACAAGTCTAAAGTAGCTACAAAATGGAGCTACGTTATATTTGCTATTCCTCTTCTGCTCTCTCAGCTTCTTGGCCATATGAAAGATGTGTGGAAAGGGATACAAAGACAGTGACTTCAACCTCAGTTAGATCACCACAGATAATTTTCATTTTCTGTTTGTTCTGTATACTATTGATTGGGGAGCAGGAAGAGTTGTGCAACACATCTGTGGATTTATCCCCATTGATATTCTGGTTGTCTAGCCTTATAATCTCACCATGACTGAGCAGGTTACATATACATACATTTCCATATATATAATAGGTAAAGGTAATGGTTTCCCTTGCACATATGTGCTAGTCGTTCCCGACTCTAGGGGCGGTGCTCATCTCCGTTTCAAAGCCAAAGAGCCAGCGCTGTCTGAAGACGTCTCCAGCCAGCATGACTAAATGCCAAAGGCACATGGAACGCTGTTACCTTCCCACCAATGGTGGTTCCTATTTTTCTACCTGCATTTTTTTACGAGCCTTCGAACTGCTAGGTTGGCAGAAGCTGGGACAAGTAATGGGAGTTTACCCCGTTACGTGGCACTAGGGATTTGAACCACTGATCTGGTGACCTTTTGATCTACAAACTCAGTGTCTTAGCCACTGAGCCACCACGTCTCTCTCTCTCTCTATATATATATATATAATACACAGAGTATATTCTACACGAGAGCCAGTTTAGTTGATAGTTAAAGGTATCAGGTTAGAAACCAACTAATAGTTCTAATTCTCTCTTAAACACAAGCCAGCTTGTTAATGTTGACTCAGTAACCCTAGGAAGAAGGCAGTAGCAAACATGTTGTCAAAAAACACATTGACATGTCCAGGCAGTTGCCAGGAGTCAAGATAAACTCAAAGGCATATTGGAGGAACAGTTTACATCCTATTTCTTCAAAGCTTCAATCATTCAAGTCAGTGAATGCAAAGGTCAAAAGAAATGATGAAGGAAGGTAGCTCCATAAAAGCAAGTCTGCAGTAAACAAGTTCAGAACACAGGATGGTGGTAACAAGTAACCATCTATCTGAGTTTCATAATTCAGTACCATGGAGAGCAATTCTGCAGTCCAATTACAGTATACAGGCAAATAAATTACAATAATCTGGAGCAACTAGACTGCATTCTTATGACATGGCTGCTCTACTCAGTACTCAGTGATACAGTAGCTGATGATCAAAGGAATCCAAAGGCACTCTAGTTTGATTGGGAGTGCCATCTTGGTTGGAATTCCAGTTAACTTGATGATACTGAGAGATTCTCTTTTTTAGGTTTGTTTTGCACAATTGAATTAAAAATAAAATAAAAACCCATTTGAGAACAGAAATATTTTCTCCTTAAAGTTGATGCCATTAATTTTTAAGAAATAGTGGTTGGAGAGCATGACAGTATTCATCTTTACAAAGAAGTAAAAAAAATAAAAGGGGAAAGCCATGCAAAAATAATGGTCAATACTTTCTCCACCTTTTTAAGACAAAAGTTTTTTATTTTTTATATTCAAACAACCAAACACTACACAATCAATTATCATACATCATTTTATTCCCCCAAGCCCCTCCCCTCCCTAATTCCCCCCCCGACTTCCCAGAGCAAAAACAGGATATAGCATTTAACAAACATAAGCTAAAATATGCTAACTATTACAAAATTCAAAACTCTCTCACACTTGTTAACTCCCCTTTTAAAAATTATACTTCAACCTTCCTTTTATAAATTCTCTTATCACATTTCACATTTGTAAAAAAAAACAACCCATAATCTTATTTTAAACATTTTAAAATCTCTTAGTACTTTAGCAGAACCTTCTCCAAAATATAAGTTTCAAAACTTTCAAAAAGTTATCCATTAAATTTTAAGTCATCCACCTTTAAACTTCAATACTTTAAAACTACCATAAAATTCAGAAGTTATCCAACTTTAATTAAATCTTTAAACATCATGAGACAATCTCCAAAATATAACCAGTCTTTCTTTCTTTCTATATTTTTTCCAGTCCTTCAATAATACTTTCTTCTTCAGCATTGTTCCTCCCCCTGCTTTTATTTTCAAAAATTTTTGGGGTTGAAATTGTAAATGGTGTGTCTTTGGAATTCGTTCTCTTCTTGGGGTTGTTTCCTTTAATTTGAAGCCCCCATTTCGACTCTTCCTGCATTTGTAGTCCATCAGTTCGTTCCTTATATATTGATTCTGTCTGTAGAGCCAAAACTTGTCAAAATATTTATCAACCTGCAGTAAAGAGTCTTCTTGCTGTTTCTCAATTAGTTGAATGGAAGCCTCTTCCAGAACCTCTGTCCTCAGCACAACAATCTCCAGTCCAGCCCCAACAATGTCTTTTTAAACAGAGTTAACATACAATACTTGCATTTTTAGTCTTCTGGATTAACTCTGCCAGCATCCAAAATCCAAAGTCCAAATTCTTTATAATCTTTCTAATTGCTTTGCTGGTGTGGTCGTGACACTTCGGTCTGCTTTAAGCAGACTTGTCCCGGCTCCAGAGCTCTTAAAGGGCTTTCAGGGAGCTCTCACCCTGCAAACCCCAGGCTTAAAAAAAAAGCCTGGGGGTCTAGGGGAGCTCTACCCAGACCCTTCTGCTCTTCTCTCCCCCTTTTCCCTGTGGGAGAGTTTTTAAGTTGCTAGACATTTTTGCTGTTCTAGCAGCTATACAGAGTCACGGGGCCACCGGAAGCCCTTTCTCCACCTTTTTATTTCACAACCCAGATTGCCCTTGTAAAGAATTTCCATTTAAAGCATTTTAGTTGTTGTCATTATAACCTAAAGCTACCTTAAGTTCTGTTTCTACAATAGCCCATGTAAAACTTGTGGGAAGCAACATTAGCATCATCTTGCCACACTCTTTAAAATTCTTATTTAGAGGCATACTGCCTTCAATGTTGCAATACAGCCATCATTACTAGATTCCATTGGCAGTTTAGCAATAGTGATAGCACTTAGACTTACATACTGCTTTATAGTGTTTTACAGCCGTCTCTAAGCAGTTTTACAGAGTCACCATATTGTCCCCAACAATCTGGGTCCTCATTTTACTCACCTGGGAAGGATGGAAGGCTGAGTCAACCTTGAGCCTGGTGGGATTTGAACTGCCAAATTGCAGGCAGCCAGTAGTCAACAGAAGTGGCCTGCAGTACTGCAGTCTAGCCACTGCGCCTCTGAGGTTTAGGTATCTGTACAAATAAATATCTCTGTATTTGAAGGAAGTTTCTTTTAGATGACCACACATTAGGTTTAAATATCTTTTGGCCAACAAAGTTTTTGCCTCTCAGCCCCAGCATTCATTTGATTCTTTAAAAAAAATCTTATAAAAGCTTACAATGTACTGCCAAATACATCTTTAACTGAGGTTGCATGATGATATGGGTTTGAAACAATCATTTGCTGGCCCAAGCTTCTTTTAAATGGAGCTTAAATTTCTGTTTAGTAGAATTCAAGAAATGTCAGAATATGTGGAGTGTGCTGTCCGGAGGTTTCGGTAATGGATGGAATTTTAATAAAAAATCAGTAATGTATGGCATTTCAATACAAAAAAATTACTTTCAGATTGGGTCTAAATGAAATGTCTGCCCTACATTAGTCTTTAGTAAAAGAGCAGAGATATCTCAGTATAACTCCACACAAACAATATCTTCACTCAGGTTTGCTTTTATTATGTTACAGGGAGTAATGGATAGGTAGCATAACATCTGTTATGGGAAATGATTGTAGAAGGGTATTGATGTGCTTGAATATTGGTGTTGGAGAAGATTCTTGGTAATATTATGGGTAGCCAAGAAAACAATCAGATGTATCATAGAACAAATCAGTCCAGGGTCCTTACTTAAGACACACAAGTTACTAAGATCAAATCATCCTATTTCAGAGGATGTGAAGATCTAGCTCTCTGGAGGAGGCTCTAATGCTGGAGAAGGTGGAAGGAAAAAAAGACAACCAGTTGCAAGGTGGATGGATTCCATTACAGCTATGATAGATGCACCGTTGGAAGAGCTGAAGGACCAAACTGGGGATAGATTACCATGGAGAAAATCTGTTTCTGTGGTTGCTAAGAGTTGACACCAATTTGACAGCCCTTAATTTAACAACAGAACAACACATATTTTGATAAGAATGGCTACTCACCAGTAATCTGATATCAGTATCTGGATCACAACTTGAGCTGTAAGTAAGCATAAATACAAATATTATATATATATATTAAAAATAGCATTTACTTTCATATGCCAAATAGTCAAAACACATGCATGCAATTAAGTAAGAAGAATTCGTTGAAAAATCCGTAACATTAAAAACATGATTTCCAGAGAAGTAGTAATTTTAGTTTATTATATAATGGTGCACATTATAAAATATTTCTACTTTTAGATTTAAATTAGACTTCTAATTTAATTGTGACCTGCCAATTCAAAAGGTATCTTGAAAATAAATGTAATAATTCTGTCATTCTTCTCAAGCAAACATTTATGAGGAGCAGGCTTCTAATTTTATTGCTATAAAAGTGCAAATAACATATTCTCCAGACCCATTATTATTCCTTTTTCAGTTTTGAATAAATCAAAATCTATGATGCAATTGCTCTTTTCTTAAAATAGTCATTTTAGTGCAGGAACTTGAAGGGAATTTCTTTAGATCATATAATGAGATCTCGTATAGGCTGATGTTTATACACAAGCAAGAAAATTATATTACGACCAATAAATGCTTTTTTACAGTACAGGATGGAAATAACAATATATTAAATCTGTGATGATTCAGTGTGTTTTATATATCTTGTGGACAGGCTTTAATCAATACACCATTATTCTTAATTTTATTGATTTCAAATTGTTTCTACCTTTCTCTACTCCTAATGGCTCATAGCCAATCCTTTGGCAATATCCTTAAGAATGAGCCACCCATCTTTTATCATTTTGTACTTGCTTGTACAGATTTATTTATTTTTTCTTTTTGTTCCCCTTGGCTCTTTCTGTGTTGCACATGATGATTTTGCTACTGTCTTCTTTAAAGAATTACTGTTTCTGTGACTAATCTTAGAAAATTGTAGACTTAGTTTTATGAGATTCTGAAGACCTATCCTTTGGAGCAGATCCTCTACTTGATTGCTGAACAAAAACTCAGGAAAAACCTTCTTCCTTGAAAATGTATGTCCTCCACATCTATATTGTGTTCTTGAATGTGAACTTCCGCCAGATATAAAGGCTAGCATCATGTTCATCCACCTGCCATTCACATAGACAAGATATTAATGTAAGTTCTTTTGGGGGTCTTTACTACATATATTAGCTATATGAATAGCTGTGATGCCATAGATTGTAGGCCATTAAAGTGAAAACTGCCATAAACCCAAATGGAGTATTAATTGGTACTTCAACAAGATCTAATATGCAGTCCAGTATTTTAAATACCATTCAGAGAAACAACCTTCTATTGTCTAAAGAATTCTACAATCTTAGAACTAGCTTGCGATAGCAATATGCAATTAATTCGTATGCTGACATGCTTGAATAAATATGATTACACATTTCAATCTAACACTGCTTACAAATAAGCTCTAATTTCTTTTATTTATTTATTTATTGATTTTATTGGCATCCCATTTTACCACAGGGTAACATATTAAAAAGATGGTTAAAACTATACAACATCTATAAGCAATACAAACACAATACTGTAAAAATATAAATACTCCACCCTAACTAAAAATGAGTAGGGAGACAGTAGGGTGAGCAAGGGGAGGGGGAATCTGACAGATTCACAAAATATCTGTGCACTCCATCAATATTGTCTTCTTTCTAGTTTGCCCAAATTTCTGTACTGGCATTTAGCACAGCTATTCCAGGCAGAGAAAGAAGGAGAGGAAAAAATATTGAAAGAAAGCCTAATTAGGTTTGAATGAAAATGCACGACGAGTCTTTTAAGGGCTGAAAGAAGAAGAGAAGCTGCTGACACAGATTTTTTCCAGGTTACTCAAAGGCAAACTAATTCCTGAGCTGCAGGAAACTATGTGGGTCAGTTTTTTTTTTTTAAAAAATAATCTAATGCAGCAAAGAAGAGAGTAAAGTGTTTTCCATGTGACTTTGGTGGATAGACATGAATTAGTCCTATAAACTTGGAAGCAGTCAGAAACTATAGAATTGGAGAGGATGCTTCTATTTATTTATTTATTTATTTATTTATTTATTTATTTATTTATTTATTTATTTATGATTTATTTATTTATTTATTGGTTCGATTTATATGCCGCCCTTCTCCGGAGACTCAGGGCGGCTTACAATGCGTTAAGCAATAGCCTTCATACTTTTGTATATACCTGCTTAGTAGGGCTTTCGGACCTCCCTAAGTGGTGTTCTTTTTTATATAAAGTCAGCTTATTGCCCCCACAAACCGGGTCCTCATTTTACCTACCTCGAAAGGATGGAAGGCTGAGTCAACCTTGAGCCTGGTGAGATTTGAATTGGCAGTAATTGCAGGCAGCTGGTATTACTTAACAGTGCTTTAGTCTGCTGTGCCACCAAGGCTCTCTACTTCATCACTGCTTTCATTCCCCGAGTCCTATAAAAGCAGTCTGAAAATATCTTCACTTCAGCCAACTTAGAAACCTTGAATAGAAGAACCAAAAGCATGCCTTTCTCCTGAACTAACACAAATCCTGTGGTAGAACACAATAACACACACAAATCACATCCCTGTGCCATATT
This sequence comes from Arizona elegans, assembly GCA_022577455.1. Classification (NCBI taxonomy): domain Eukaryota; kingdom Metazoa; phylum Chordata; class Lepidosauria; order Squamata; family Colubridae; genus Arizona; species Arizona elegans. The sequence continues at coordinate 170,922,659 of JAKOOJ010000002.1, forward strand.
AAGAGGAAGGAAAATATATTATTACTCTTCCTCCCACAGCCTGTATATCATGTTGAGTTCATTTGTCTGGTTATCTGCAAAAATTCATAACCTTATAAGGTGGGAGTTAAAAAAATAAACAAGGGACCTTTCCACTTGAAAAGTCACTCAGACCTCTGCAACCGAGGAGCTTAGAAATGGAGTAAGACAAAAGAAATTGGCCCAGAAACTCCAGAGAAGCCATAGCACTTCAGAAAACAAACTAGCTTCACAGTAATTTGAAATGCATTAATCCTAAAATAGGAATAAATCATCCCAGTTCCCTAGGAGGAGAAATAGGAACACAGGAGCATGGAGCCAATCCTGGAGGTGTTTCTAGTTCAATAATATGTAATAAAGAGAGAAGAAATCAGGGTAAAGTCAGGATTCTGCCTTCTTTCCATGGTGCTAAAGGTAAAGCTAAAGTTTTTCCTTAAAAAAACTTTAAAAAAAAGAGATGCCCTGGCTCAGTGGCTAAGACACTGCAGTTCAGCGGTTCGAATCACTAATGCCGCATAATCCCTTTACTTGTCCCAGCTTCTGCCAACCTAGCAGTTCGAAAGCACGTAAAAAATGCAAGTAGAAAAAATAGGGACCACCTTTGGTGGGAAGATAACACCATTCCGTGTGCTTTTGGCTTTTAGTCCTGCTGGCCACATGACCATGGAGACGTCTTTGTACAGCGCTGGCTCTTCGGCTTTGAAACGGAGGTGAACACCATCCCCTAGAGACGGGAATGACTAGCACATATGTGCGATGGGAACCTTTACCTTTAAAGTTTTTCCTGTCAGTCATGTCCAACTCTAGGGGGCAATATTCATCTATATTTCTTAGCTGAGGGGGCCAGCATTGTCCGAAGACAATTTCCATGATCATGTGGCCAGCATGACTATATGTCAAAGGCACACAGAACACTGTTAGCTTCCCACTGAAGTGGTACCTATTAATCTACTTGCATTTGCATGCTTTCGAACTGCTAGGTGAGCAGGACGTGGGGCAAGTAACAGGAGCTCACCCTGTTACATGAAGCTCAAACCCAGGCTGTCAGCTTTCCAAGTGAAAAGCTCAGGGTCTTTAACCGGTGAGCCATCGTGCCCCTTTCTGGTGCTTAGAATTATTTAAATGCCTATGGGTATGTCATATCTTAATTGAGACTCAGTCCAGTGCTCTTAATCTATAGTTCCCTTTATTTTATATATTGGCTAGCCAAATGCTAACATTTTGGGTAGCAAAACAGCCTTACATTTCTCAGTAAAGTAAAAGAAATGCAAATGAATGCAAATCACTCTGTTTCTCCTTCCACATTAGATGTGCACACACAGAGAGAGAGACACCTCTGTGTATGTGTGTGTGCACGTATCCCCTGGATTCAATGCATTTTTTAAAATTTCCTGAATATTTAACTGCAGAAAAAAGGCCATTTTTATCTGTAAAGGAAAGTTGGTTCATACAGTGGATTTTTTTAAAAAAAGTTGCAATTCTAAGCATATAAATTAGCCATTAAGTAAATAACTTAAATATTTAAGTAAATAAGTAAATAATCCCAAGCATCTTTTCCTCCCTCCTTCACATCATCAACTGCAATATGACCTCAACCGTAGCTTCAGAAATGTGCTTGATCAGCGTGGCAGCCTGTCCTGAAACGAATCTGCCAAAGAAGATCATACACAGGCCTGCTCAGCCTGCTGATTTATCTATTATTAATTTCACTGCATAAGCCCTAATCCACAGCAGTTCTATTTCATCAATCACTAGAATGTCTGCTCCCTTATTAATTCAGGCTGTACCCTAGAGAGATCAGTATTGTTATTAAATACACAGGAAATGCTACTCCAAACTGCCATACCTTCCATCAATTCTATAGGAATAAAATATGAACCATTTGTGAAAATAATATGTGAAAGAAGGCAAAAGGGTTAGATGAAATGATTACTATGATTCATTGGTTCAGCTTGAAATGGCATGCACGCTTTTGCAAGGATAAGCCAGTTTGAACTCAGTGGGACTTACTTCTGAGTAAATAGGAAAATTAGGCATTTAAGCTTTTAGTAACACATGACTTGGCACCTGATAACTTCATAGGATTAAAAACAAACAAGGACAGTGTTATTTCAGATTATTGAAAGAGATGCATTTCTCTATGCCTTGTACCAGTGATTCACATTTTATTTCTTGGCAAGGCAGGAAACAGCAAATCTTATCTATGTGCCAACTTGCTAACAAATATTAACATGTGCTAAGAGCTAACAAGCTCATACAATATTTTGAATCCATATAGCACTCCAGAGATTAGCCCAAGCTGTCAGCAGAGATCCCCGGAGTCTGTGCATAACTGCTGTGTGGCTTGATGCTATGAGTGCAATGTACCCAAGATCCAAATAAATTCTGATACAAAGGTTAACTCAGAGGACAAAAGCAAGAAGGTCTGGCATAAGGGGAACAGAAGAATGTGCAGCCCCAAAGTAATTATGATTCCTGGAAGGTAGGTTTATCCTAGCCAGATATGGGGGTTTGAGTTTACTTTTCCTATCTTCTTATAGTATTTCCTGTATAACAAATTCCAAAACTGTTCTGAATAACTGAAGCATTTCAGGCCACTGCAAGTAAATGAAGAGCTAATCATTAGGAGACGCTGGATCATTATAGCTTCTGTTTAGGTTCAGAGAAGTAATTGAAGTGAGAAACCTGTATCTTTAAATTGAATTTGGTCTTCTTAGTTCATAACTGTGAAGTATTCTCAAGCAGGTTTTAATGGCTCAATAGGCCAGGTGCTGTAGCCACTTTAAAGGCAATGAGATGCTCTCTTGTTTGATAGAATCCACAACAAAAGTAAAATCTATAACATCTGTCTGTCTATCTATCTATCATCTATTTTCAAATTTATGTAACTGCTCATCTCACAAAACTACAGAGCTAAAAATATTAATAAATACCAACAGTTAGTATTATTATTTAAAAAGCATTAAAACTGTAAAAATCCAGCTAAAGGAATAATGGGTAAATGGATATTAATAATAATAGAGCCACATCTCTAGTTTACCAGGAGCTTGGGTTTCCCATGTAGACTGTTCATTTGTTTGTGCTTTTTTTCCCCTCCTCTTTTTTTTTTCTGTTTTTTATCATACTTTTCTGTTTAAGAATTATTTGGTTTAATTTTGTTATTCTAGTGTTATCTGGTATTGCTTATATTTTTTGTATTTTGTATTCTTCCAAAATTATTGTTTAAATTAAGATTCTTCTAAAATTCTTAAAAAAAAATTTAAAAAGGAGATGACTGAGTGATGAGTGATGCACAGATGGCACAGCCTCATTTCACATTACATGATGATGATGGCATTATGGAGCACACATACGATAGAACAAATCATTCTGCAATGGAATAGTAGGGGGATATATTGGAGGGGGGACTGCCTTTTTTTGCCTTAAATAATAACAATAAAGTCATTATAAACATACAAACACACACACAATTCTTCACATGTCTGCCTCTTTCTTATAGGGAGTGGCTACAGATTGACACAGAAATCCTTTCCATCTTCTCTTTATCCCATAACCCTTTACGTGATGTCCCGCTGCCTGGAGGCCGTACGGGTCTGGATGGGGAGAAATAGGCTCAGACTCAACCCTTCCAAGAGCGAGTGGCTGTGGCTTCCGGCGTCCCAGTATAGTCAGCTGACGCCATCGCTATCTATAGGGGGTGAATCTTTAGCCCCCACAGAGAGGGCTTGCAATCTGGGCATCCTCCTGGATGCCAGGAGGACGCCCAGATCTTTAGAGCATATGACGGCTGTGGCCAGGGGGGCCTTCTATCAGGTTCGCCTGATTCGCCAGTTGCATCCCTTTCTGGACCGGGACGCCTTGTGCACAGTCACTCACGCCCTTGTTACCTCTCGGCTGGACTACTGTAATGCTCTCTAGATGGGGTTCCCCCTGAAGAGCACTCAGAGGCTCCAACTGATCCAGAATGCGGCCGCGCGGGTGATTATGGGTGCAACCTGTTGCACTCATGTAACACCTCTTCTGTGCAAGCTGCACTGGCTTCCAGTGGTCTTCCGGGTGCGATTCAAGGTGTTGGTTACCACCTTTAAAGCGCTCCATGGCTCAGGACCTGTGTACTTATGAGACCACCTTCTGCCACTGATAGCCTCCCACCGACCAGTTCACTCCCACAGAGAGAGATCCTCAGGGTGCCGTCGGCCAAATTATGTCGGCTGGCGACACCCAGGGGAAGGGCCTTCTCTGTGGGAGCCCCTGGCCTGCCCTTTGGAACAAACTGCCCCTGGAAATACACACAATCTCTGACCTCTGAGTTTTTCACTGTGCCCTCAAGACCCTGCTCTTCCGACAGGCAGGGCTATCTTTGTAATGGAGTTTTAAATTTGGAGTTTTTAAATTTTTGGGTTTTTAACGAATTTCAGCCACAAATGTAAGAATTTTAATAATTTTTAAATTTAATTATGACGTTTGTATTGTGTTTTTACTTGGCTGTGCACTGCCCTGAGTCCTTCAGGAGAGGGGCGGTATAGAAATAAAATTATCTTATTTTATCTTATCTTTATTTTGTCTCTTCCACACATTATCATAAAAAGAGCCTAGTTGGAAAAGAAGGATAATGGTAGCAGCAGAACAGGCAAAAGAATGCACTCCTTCATGCACAAGTCAGGTGTGCATTTTACCTCTGTAGATGTGCTTGTAAAGAATGCATATACTGAAAACAGTAATCATACAGCAGGCAACAACACTACATATTATGTTTCAGATTTCCAAAGATCATAAACTTTTTTGCCTACTTTCCCAAAGTTCTACCAGACCAATTACACTCATAACTGGCACCTCTGTCTAATTTGAGATGTTTTGCCTTTTGTATGAACTCATTACTTATTGCATAATGAAAAGAGAATGGGACTAGTTTAAAGAATTCCTACAAGTTAGGCATTCAGACAAATCTACCATCACTAGGCACATAGAAATAAGCTACATTTTCACACAATTCATAAGACAATAAAAAAAAAATCTAAGAAGGAAACAAAAAGACCAAACAGCTCCTCTAAAGCAACCAGCACCTGGATAAGCAGGGATTAACACTAGACAAAATGTCTTGAAGAAAACAAATACCTTAGTCAAGGAGTTACCAAAAGGAAAGATAGGATATAAATCTAGCAGACAAATATATTTGTGATGAATTTCATCTGTAGTATCCATGTAAAAATAAATTTGTATGTGGGGAAAGAGATTAGATAGATGTTTTAATACTTTCATCTTGGACATAGGGTACAGTTCTACCTAACATTAACTATGCTTTTTGATACCTTTGTTAAAAGTAAGCCAGTTTTGAGAAAATAAGTTTACCTCATTTATGAGGAAAGCAAGAAGGACTGTGGACTTTGTGGTAGATTTTGACCTGTGGGACACAGAACTGCAGTAAGGCATGAAATGGAATGAAATAATTTAATGTGTTGATATTTGATCTGACCATCTAGTAGAGTAAATATTATTTTACTTTCACCAAAAGAAAGCAGAAAGCAGAACTCCAGCAGTTTGATCTATAGATTTCTGCTTCTCTCAAATAATCTTTTGTATTTATAATTCCATGAGACGTTTGTATGTGTACATAACAGCACCGGGAAAATGTCCAAGGTACTGCAATGCAGTGGCTGCTTTCTAAAAAGATCCCGCCCCCTCTTAAAAGTTACAATAAAACATATCTAATCTAATCTATTCTATATTTCTGGGCAACACCAATTCTTCTGGGTGAATTACAGTTATAAATATGGCTTGAAATCAAAGCTGCTTTGGAATAGCAGTTTTTCAATCCAGGTATATTTTATTTTAAAAGACATTAAACCCCAACTTTCAGTTTAACAAGGATTCCTACAGTTACTTATCTTTAAAATTATAATTACACATCAAATACAATAAAATTTAAGCACATTTTGGAACATTAAAAAGTTCATCAGAAGAATTAGAGGATTAAAAGAAAATAATAAAACAGGAAAAGAGTAATTCATTATAGACTAAACATAAAAGTTAAATATAAAAGTTGACAACAAAAGCTAGGGGCCCCAACTGATTTCATCTGCAAAGAGAATGCCATCATTTAACAGTATAATAAAACAATTTCTTGTTCCCAGCATCTGTACACCTGGGACCCAGAGTAAATGTTTAGCTGCTAATGTAATGGGTAGACAGGCCACATTTTCCAGTCATCACATCTGCTGTCCTTTGCAAAATCCATTCCAAGATTGCTGATTAATTTCAGAACATCATTGACCATATCCTGTGAAACTTCAGCCAATTAGATGCCCAACAACTTGCCAAGACAACTCCCAGGAATCCCTGGCAGAGTGCCCCTTGACACAGATAATTATGATCAGGTAGTCTGTCAAAACAGTTGCAAAACAGTTCCCAGTTGCAATGTATGGCTGTGAAAGTTGGACCATAAGGAAGGCTGACCGCCAAAGAATTGAGGCCTTTAAACTATGGTGCTGGAGAAGACTCCTGCGAGTCCCTTGGATTGCAAGGTGATCAAACCGGTCAGTCCTAGAGGAGATCAACCCTGAAAGCTCTTTAGAAGGCCAGATCCTGAAGATGAAACTCAAATATTTTGGCCACCTAATGAGAAGGAAGGACTCACTGGAGAAGAGCCTAATGCTGGGAAAGATTGAGGGCAAAAGAAGAATGGGACAACAGACAATGAGGTGGCTGGATGGAGTCACTGAAGCAGTAGGCATGAGCTTAAATGGACTCCAGAGGATGGTAGAGGACAGGAAGGCCTAGAGGAACATTGTCCATGGGGTCGCGATGGGTCGGACATGACTTTGCAACTAACAAGTCTGTCAAACAGGAACTTCAGTTTCTGCATCAGTCTTGGTTGTAGAGAGTGCTCCTTGATCTACTTGCCATTGGTATTAAGGGCAAAGCTGGATTTATCAGCATCATTTTGTCACATTATTAAGTCCTTAAATCCATGAAAAAACATCTAAATACATATATGCATACAAGATCAGCTACAAACTATAAACTTCAATATTATGTGTTTTTTAATAACCATATCATCCCACTTGGGAGATATTGAGTGCCACCTGTCTGGACAATGCACCCATAACAATATCTCCAATTTGTCGGGATTAAATTTACTTTTATTTTTATGGTCCCTAATTCAGTCCATTCATTATTGATCCCAAGGACTGATTTGACAGTTTCTTCCAAAACTGTTAATTAGTTTGTTATGCTTTCATGTAGATGGTTGAAAATACTGGGAACTCAATGGACTCTTGTAGGTTTTTATAACATTATAGCATTATGGCCTAGATGAACTACATTCTGGAATTATCCCACCAATTTAGAACAAATGAAATCATGAATTATTGCTTAAGTCATAATTTTTTTTTATGTTTCATGTTGGTTTTAAATATATCGTCAAAAGATTTTTTTTCTGAATGAATTCAGGGTGCAAGGTAAAGATGGGCTGTTTAGCCATACTGGGTGTGCTATGATTTACAGAGTAGCATAGACTAATTGAATCATTTGTTGTGTCTGATGTTTACATAGCTGTTGTGTATTTGTTTGAAGACACAATCACAATTTAATGATTTCTGTTATAATTTATCTTTGGATTTTTACCCATTAATGTAGGATTTTCTTGCTTTTCTTATAAGGATATAAGAAGGATATGTTGTATTACATCAGTTATTCAAGATATGTTTTCTTACATTGCCTACTTATTCCTTTTTTTCCCTCTGAGTGGTAGACACTGAGGAGCACTGTATTTGATGGATTTACTTGTCACTGAGTAGACAAACAGGTCCACTGGGAAGGTTTCTAGTGCTGATCTGATGCTTTCCCAGGTATTATCTTTGGCTGCTTATGGATGACACCTCTTCTGAGAATGCTCTTGTAGTAGATGTGGCAGTGACAGAACCTTTTGTGGGTAGCAGGGTCCAATTCAATATAAAATTTAAAATATTACAGTACTTTTCCCTACTCTGCATTAACTTGTATCATCACTATCTGTCATTGTTATAGAGATGCTTATTATATCAAAACCTAGGGCAAATAAACAGTGATAATAATAGCAACAACAATAATACTTTTCTGCCTGCAGGCTCTAACAATCATTTTAAAAATGGGCTTTGTGGGGAAAAAGGGAGTCTATTTTGTAGTACTTTGGTTGGAGAGATAGAATGGTGTAAAAAGAATTACAGTTAGATCTGTAATGGTAATTAAAATAAAAGGTCAAAAATCCCAAGATGTCGAATAGAACACTAAGAAGAAAATGCAAAGGAAAGAGTATTGCTACAACTTTTCATATAATTTTTTTTTGAAATTCCAGAACTATCTTGTTTTCTGTCTGTTCTCAACTTGACAAATACACATTATATATGCAGCCATGTGCACAAATGTATTGCATTTATTTTATTTTTATTTTTTTTAAAAAATATTGATTGGATGTTGAGGCTCTTAATCATAACTGTATAGACAAAATAACCATATAAATATTATTTAGGAGAAAAAAAATTGAAGGAAATGTCAGAAAAATCCTACATGTATGTGGTCAAAAACTTCTTTTCCAGGTTTTCTATAGCCCTGGAAACACAGACATATCCCTGGCTCAAATGAGACCCGGGTACCTTCGAGACTGACTTCTGCCACCAATAGCTCCCACCAGCCAGTTCGCTCCCACAGAGAGGGTCTCCTCAGGGTGCCATCGGCTAAGTTATGTCAGCTGGTGACACCCAGGGGGAGGGCCTTCTCTGTGGGAGCCCCAGCCCTGTGGAATGAACTGCCCCTGGAAATGCGTAAGATCTCCGACCTCCAGGTATTTCGTTATGCACTCAAGACCCTGTTGTTCCACCAGGCTGGGCTTTCAACATAACAATTTTAAATTGGGTTTTAAATTCCTGGGGTTTTAAATTGAGCCGAATTCATTTAATAATTTTAAACTATTTTAACTGATGTTGTCTTGTGTTTTAATAGGCTGTACACCGCCCTGAGTCCTTTGGGAGAAGGGCGGTATAGAAATAAAATTATTCTATTCTATTCTAAATACTGTAGTGATTTTACAAGGCTATGTCATATGTTTTGCAGTTGATATAGGAAATGGCAGGAAGAGGACTCTATAAGTAAGCTTTTTATCTGTTATAGCTGCAAGTTATAACAAGTTAGAATCCATTCAGAAATAAAATCCAGATCCATAAATTTAGCAATGTGAATCATTAAAAACAATCTGTTTGGAGTTTCTTCTCAGTTTTTTGATGTGCTTTAGGCAAAACCAGTGTTTTTCTCAGTTTTTCCCTAAAGAGTGAACCATACAACAGTCCTTGCTGAAAAAGAGTACTGATTAAATATTTTATGTCATTATAGGGGAAAATAATATGGAGAACATTTCCTCATCTTCTGCAGAAACTTTTAGAGTACGTCATGAAAGATATAAAGACAAAATATACTTTTCTGCTAGGTTGCCTAATTAACTTTTTATGGGATATTTGTACATCCCAATTACTGTAATTCTTTCTTTGTTAGGTACCAACAACTTGCATTTCATGGGCTGTACTTTATCAATCCATTTTGTAGTCTCTGCTTGGCTTAAACACCTGCTATGTTCTGGGCTCATGTCCATTTTTCTCCAACAAGAATGGTCTGTTTCTATTCACCTTTAAGTTGTATCCCACATTTCTAATGGTGCTGCCGTAATCTTGTGTTTTTTTTAATTAACCCTTGCAAACAAAGCTTTCTTATGTTGAACGAACAACCATTGAGTTACACAAAACTTCTCACGTTTCAAGCCATTCCATAAATCATTTGTCTCAAAGGAACCTCCTTATACTGTATCTTACTCATGAGAGCCTAAATATTTATGGAAAAACCAGAGGATATTTCCACGAATGTGCTGCCAATTATACCTCATCAAGAGTTTGGCTCCCCACAACCTCCACTGCAATGTCTGAGGCTAAATTCTATCTTTACTTCTATAACAACAATACTTAATCAAAGCCTTGACTGTGCCTCTGGAGGGACTTACATCATCTTATCTCCAGGACAATTCACTATTTTCTAAATGTTGTTGTTATTAGACCTATTTTATTTAGCTGAGCCATACTTTTCTGCTCTTTTTTTTTTTACTTTGAACATTCTCTAATGTCATGGTGCATATTAATTAATGCATATATTTTAGGAGCATAAAGCTTGGTGTACATGAATATCTGGATTATCTCTAGAAGCATCCTAATTTTTATGATGACTAGATGCAATTTGCCCAGAATATTCTATTTTAAAAAATGATATTCTGATAGGGAATAGCAATTTTGGTTTGCAAGCAAATTTGAGAAGAAAGGAAACACAGACTTACCCTTTTGCCCATTCAAACTTCTATTAAATGTTTAAAGTAATCGTCAGCCATATGCCTTTATAAAGGACAGTATTTGATTATTGGTAAGGAAGGGGGTTATTTTTTATTCTTGGTGTCTGTGTAGTCAGCCTCAAGCCTCATCATCCTTACCAGCAGAATTAGTAATTATAATTGCTAATTATCAGCAGTGACAATTGCCCTCTGTCACTGAAGCTACTGCAGCAGGAGTGTAAATACTTTTTCATCTTAACAAAAATAGGGGAAATTTGTGTTAAGGAGAAATAAAGCTGAAAAAATATTGTTGGAGGTAGGATTTTTATTTTTATACATATATTAGGCATAGTTTCATCAGTCTATATTCATTTAGATGGGATAGCTGCACTTTTACAGCCTATTCTAAACACAATGCTCTCCATTCCAAGTTTGATCTGAAATGTCAATTTAAGCTGAGGTGAGGCTGAAGGAAGTATCACTTCTAAATTCATGAACAGCTTTTCAAACTCTCCAAAGTCTTTCAGTTTATATTGCATGGATACTAAGTTAATTTCCAATTTCCTGGTTTTTTGAAGCACAAATAAAACCAGAAATATGTGAAGGTTTTTTTTTAAATTTCAGAATTACAATAAATCGGTTTATAGCATGCCTTTCAGTCCAGAAGGCACTATTGGCTTGTTACCCTCTAATCTAATGAACAATGCAGCCTATCACCAATTACAGAAAGGTGAATTAAACTTCACTATATGGAATGGGACATCATAATTTACCTTTATAACAAAACTACAATCTCATTGTTCACTGGTTTCCTATCCCTCCCTTGTTTTAACTGCTCATTTTGCCTACTTCTTTTTCATCTTTCCTATGTACCTATATTTTTATTATTCTATTAGAAACTAAAATGTTATTTAATTACAGAGACAGAAATATAGCTGGTATCATATTAATGAGTTATGGCCAATTAGCATGTACAGTGTGTGTGTGTGTGTGTGTGTGTGTGTGTGTGTGTGTGTTTTGCATAACACCTCAGATTCCTCATGTTATGAGTAACTTCTATAACATATTATAACAGTGATGGCAAACCTTTTTGGCACTGAGAAGGTCGCACATGCTCATCGAAGCCACATTCTGGAAAAGCCGAACTTCTGGGTTCTAGCACGCCTGATGATCAGCTGGCTGGCGCGCATGTACAGGCCGGTTTTCGGCACTGATGCACGCATGAAGGGATTGCGCTCCAGAAAAGCCAAACTTCTGGGTTTTAGTGCTCATGTGTGCCTGATCAGCTGGCTGGCGCGCATGTGCAGGGCGGTTTTTGTCACTGCAGCGTGCACGAAGGACAGCTCATCATCACACACACATGTGTGCCAGAAACCTGGAAGACAAACAGGAAAGGCTGTGCGTGCCAGGTGACATGGCTTCATGTACCACTTTGGGCACTTGTGCCATAGGTTTGCCATCATTGTATTATAACTATGCTGCAGTGGTTGTCACTGTATAATATAAAAGAAAATATCATGGCCCAACATGCTGTGGCTATATCTCTAGCTGCCAAAATATTTTCTTTTCTAAAGAAAGGTGGGGGGAATTGCCAGCACTTTAGAAGATAAACACAAGATTCAGAAGGACCTTGACAGATTTGAGCATTGGCTCCTATCCAACAATTGCACCCAGGCGGGAAAAATCAAATGCATAGATATAGAATAGGTCAGGGGACTGCAACCTTAAACACTGAAAGAGTCATTTGGACCTGTTTCCCACAGAAAAAAAACCACCAGGAGCCACATAACCTGGGTAGCATGGCCAACTCAATGTCACACACTCCCACCCAATCACATTATTCCCTAGCCACGCCTACCCAGCCGGTCATTAGGACAGAGAATGGTTGTTAAAAAAAACTGGGAACCACAAAATCCTTTTGACATCTCTCTCCCCGCCCCCCTCTGTATCTTTTTCTGTGTTTCTCTATGTCTCTCTCCCTCTCTCCCTCTCTTTCTCCCCCTCTCTGTATCTCTCTCCCCCCTCTCTCCCTCTCCCTCTCCCCCTCTCTCTGTATCTCTCGCTCTCTCTGTATCTCTATGTCTTTCTCTCCCCCTCTCCATGTCCCTCCCTCTCCCTCCTCTCTCTATCTGGCTGTTTCTCTCTTTCCCTCCCTCTCTCTCTCTCTTTCCCCCTCCCTCCCTCTCTTCCCCCTCTCTCTTTCTCTCTTCCCCCCTCTCTTTGTCTCTCTCTCTGTCTCACTCTCCCTCCCTCTCTCTTTTCCTCCCCCTCTGCCTCTTTTTCCCCTGTCTCTTTCCCCCTCTCTCTGGCTTTCCCTCCCCCTCTCTCTTTCCCCCCTCTCTCTTTATCTCTCTCTTCCCCCACTCTCCCGTCCCCTGGGGAGAGGCCAATGAGCCCAGGAGCAGCATGCCAAAGACCAGCTGGCCTGCAGGGAGGTGGGGCATCACAACATTGGTGGCTATGCAGGAAAAGTGCAGGAAAAGCAACTGACATCCAGGAGGCGAGAGCAAGCTGAGTGGGGCAGAGGCATATTGTGGCTCCACGTCATAATGGGCTCCAGGAGGAGGGGACCTTACCTCCCCCATTGTGAAGCACATTAAATTTTACTGTGCTGTGCAAGGTGCTGTGAGAAGCAGCAACAGCAAATGTATGTGATGAAGGCTTGCAAAGGCAAGTGCAGGGGTGCTTCGCTCCTGCACTAAGGCTCCGGCCATCGCCACCACGATGACAGGGCAACAGTTCTTTCATCTCTCTGCCATGACAGGGCATCCGCAGCAGAGGGATGAAAGAGCCTCATCGGCTCTGGAGCCGCGGGTTGCCAACACCCGGAATAGGTAGTACCTGGCTCAACATTAGTTACTGTGAGTGGAATCTAGGTGTCCTATGAACCACCACTTAAGTATGAACCAGCAGTGAGCTGCAGCTGCCAAAAAAAACCAATGCAGTCCTAGGATAACATCAAGATCACAAGAAATGATAGTATTGCTCTATACTCTACCAGGAAGGATACACTTAGAAATCCGTGCCCAGTTCTGGTTGCCATGATACAAAAAAGATGCTGAGGTCCTAGAAGGAAAGCAGAGAAGGATAACAAGGATGATAAGGGATCTGGAGGCTAAACCATATGATGAACAATTAAGGAAACTAGGTACGTCTAGTCTATCAAAGAGAAGGATTGGGGTGCCATGATATCTGTCTTCCAGTACTTGAGGCGCTGTCACACAGAAGAGGGATGTCAGCCTATTCTCCAAAGCACCTGAGGGTAGGACAATAAGTAACTGATGGAAGATCATTAAAGAGAGGTCCAACCTAGAACTGAGGAGAAACTTTCTTATAGTGAGAACAGTTAATCATTGAATGGCTTGCCTCCAGAAGTTGTGGCCCTGGAGATTTTCAAGAAAAGATTGGGCAACCATTTGTCCAGAATGGTATAGGTTCTTCTCTTCAATCAGAGGATTGAACTAAAAGATTTCCAAGGTCTCTTCCAATCCTGTTATTCTATGTTCTATATCGCAGCCAGGAAGAGCTGGAGTGAATGCTCTCAAAGATTCTACTTCATTCAGTTGCCATCACTGGCTTCTTGCATAAAACAAGAGGAGGTAAGAGACAAGACTGAGTCCACCCCATCTTCCAAGTTTCCATATTTCTGCATGTTTAAGGGAAAACGTGTATAATTCCAAAGGTAAATGGGGGAGGGGAAATCTCCTATATGAGAAATATTTCTCCTGTGGTGATACAGTCACATAACTGAGGTGGATTAATATGGCAAAGAAGTTTGGGAACAACAGGCCTGAGTATGAGATAGTAAAACAATAATTCTGCTCTGGCAAATCTAGATGTGATGTTTAGTGTTGGATGCTTTGCTTTAGATTCCTAAATTGAGAGTTCTAGGCAGAAATATGTTAGCTACATGCTTAACTTTCCATGTGTGTTGTAAGGTCATGTTTGTTGTACAAAGTACTTTGTTTTGTTCACTGAGAGATTATTTCTTCTTTCCAGAGTTATGGAAATTGTGATCCATCTCATCTGAAGGATATCAGGCTAAAGAAACTGTCAAAAACCATGCACTGTCTTTTGAAAACTGTAGGCATTTGGTCTTCTTTTCTAGAGACAATTGTTACATACCCAATTGACTTTGTCTTTATTTCAGAACAAAACTAAATAAACTTTTCCTATGATCTAATATCTTTCAGAAACAACTTTTTATTTGTACCTAAGGAAATAATTTCAAGACTGTGATTTGATTAAATTCAGCTTGCGTCAAATTGTGTCAAATCAGTATTATACATAGACAAATCCAGATAATTTTTCTTTAGACATGACTTAACCTACAGTCTGATTGCAGCTTCCTTCTCTGTCTACCGTACAAATGTCTACCTCAAGACCATGTATTTTTATTAATCAAACTTATTTGGTGTTATGGAGCTGCCACTGAGAAAAACAAATGAGCCCCACAACAGCTATGAATTAACGCAGCTCTTCACTTCCATGTCACTTGCAGAAGCTTCCTGAATTACCACCTCACTTACAGCCTTTATTGTTCTGAATCTAATGTGATGTGTTGAGTAACAAGAAGGAAATGAATTATATTTAAGGGAACAGTGAGAAATCTATGGTGCTATTGTAATAGATAGGTACTGGTCATTATTATAAATAAATGACCTGTTGCTATATATAATCTGATATCAATCTGTTTTAATTCTAGAACTGACTGGATTTTCTGTGGCATATAACTATAATTACATAAATGCCACTCACATTGCACTCCAATACACTAGGACAAGCACAACTAAGGTCTGAGGTATATGGAATCTGGATGTCATTATATTAAATGGGAAAGTTGTTTGTCAGAAACCATATCATTTCACATGTATTCCACGAACCAAAGTTTGCTACACGCTTTCTATGATTGTTCCATTTCACAATAAGTACATAGTGTGTTGAGATAGGACTGCCAGATCTAGATTGCAAGGCTCTAGTTGACCATTAGAAGGCATCAAATAATGTAAACCTATATATTTCTTTCTGCCATCTAGTGACAATCTACAGCCTTGCAACCAAGATTTAATAGAAAAAGAAAAACAGCAGTAAGGTAATAGGCATATCTTTTATCCCCTTACTTTATTCTCATCTCAACAAAGCATTTTCCCCTACCAAACATTATTACTTCCAATTAACAATGAGGCAATCATTTCATTGTTATGGTTGAGAGTACTTGAGACTGATAGAATGCTGGGCTCTGTTAGAAATCGATCTCGAAAGCAGGCAGGTGGCAAAGTTTAGTGAGATTAAGAGAAAGTAAGAACAGAATTATACTTTCTCAAATATATTTTATTCTTCTTACTACTTTCATTGCTTGTCAGGAATAGTACATGCATACATATATACATATATTGTTTTACTTAAACAAAAGTCATTCATGAAAGTCCATATAGACCAAAGTATCCAAATAAACACTGAAGGATATTCCAATAATAATAATAGTAGATTTATTTGCTATGTATCAATACATAGGCATAGTACAAATATATAAAAAAACATCAGGATAATGAATGAGAGATGGGCAATGTTTATCAGAATGTCTCAAAAAATAAACCAAATACTAACCTTAACCACACATCCAGTTAACTTACTTATTGTTTTAATTTATTTCAGAATCAATTCAGATCTGGATTCCTTGTATTCCAGTTTGCTGCTTCATTTGCTCCCATTTCCTTTTAATGCCATGAAAAGAAGGACTCTTTTTCGTATGAAAGGATTAGTGGACCCTTGAGGACTGAACTCTTTATACACTTGCATAAGGATAGTGTAGGAGATACTGGGTTTCCATTCCTATTGGCCTTATTTTCTCATCATAGTAATCCTTCCTGTGGATAATACTTATCCAACCATAATAACTTCTTAAGCTCTACAGTCAAATTTCTTTCATTTGTCTTTGGGAATGTGATATACTGTAATATAAACTTTAGATTCAAAAATTTTGATGTAATTTGAACTGTTTTCTACTAACAAAGTAACTTCTTTTGAAAGTATTTAATGTTGAAATAGCTTTTCCTACCATTGATCCTCGATCTAGGGCTAAGCACATATTTCTCCACAAAAGTTTGACAAGCTTCCAAATTTACTTTCTGCAAAAGTCAGATTTGACTCTATTTACTAAATACCTTATCCTTATGCCTTATCAGATTAGCAGAAAAAAATGAGACACTTGAATCAAGAATATTATAAAATATCTGTTTCCTCCATTTGTTTCTATGGGATGAGAGCAGGGCGCATTGGATTTTCTTACCCACTAAATGTAATAGTATTGCATGTTTATATTTTTCTTGCTTTTACTCTTTTTGTGATTCTTGAGAACATTTATCATGTTCACATGCAGTGTTGTTTGACACTTTTACAATTTTGAAATGTATCACCAAATTTGTCTGAATTACTCTATGTTGTTAATTAAATTTGCTATGGCAGAATTTAGTGGAATTGCTTCCTATGCACTGCTTTGCTAGTATTTATTTATACTTTTGTCCTGTCCATTATAAAACAACTCTCTTACCAATAAATTCACAACTTTCTGAAAAAAAAATCAGATTTTATAAATGTTTTTTTTCAACAGGCGATCTCTATCTTGCTTGTTATTGAGCAATCTTCATTAATAATGTCAACTTTTATGTCCTTTTCTGTCTGCAAGGCTATCATTTAGAAATTTGGTGTCCAGAGAGACCTGAAGAGGACAGGTCATTATTAATGTGCAAAGTGTGCATTCTATTATGAACTCTCCAATCCTTTGCAAGCTTGTTTGCTTTCCATTTGCTACCATGACTTGCTCTTTGCAGATTGTATTAAGATCAACAAAGAAACCTTCTTTTGTAAACATTGAAATGAATCCTTCACTGTCCAGAGAAGCTGAGTTCAGACGTTCACCATCATTAGTAGCTCTTAATAAGACTTTTCTGGGACATCCCTTTCTCTTTCTCAAGATGAATCCTTCCAACTTCTCTTTGACTATAGAGATGTCTTCTTCAGTCTTTTCCCACGTGGGGCATTTTTTTTCCTTCTCTTGAAAAAAGAAATCTCCATGTTGGATACTTCTCCCCTCCATTTGCCTTTCTAAAATGCTTGTTGGGTTTTTGTTTCCTTGTGGAGAAAATGCCCTAAAGTGTGACTACCTGCTTTTGCAGATAAAGCAGGATTTTTCTTTACTGTAGCTTTGAAATCAGAAGCTTCTGTTTGCTCAGATAATTTTTTCCATTCCATTAGGGATCCCTGCTCACATATTTTTGATATGAATTAACTCAAATTCAGGCTTTTCAGATTCTATTCAGGCTTTTATTCTATTGCTTGTTTTAGCACAGTAAAATGTGGCAGAATCATCAGCAAGAAAAGCAATTATAATTCACCCTGCAATTCTATCCCATTATGTTTAAGGAGCCTTCTCAGGTCAAGTATTTGGCAGACATGGTCTGAGATGTTTCTGACATCCTGCATTTTTAAAGAGCACGTTCTTTCCATCAGACACACACACTGCAACCTACAGTCTTCATATGGTTGGTTTGCTTTTTTAAAATTTGTCCCAAACTTCCTTGCATTTCTCAATTCCCTGATCTGAACAGGTACATGTAGTCCTTGACTTATGGCCACAATTGAGCCCACAATTTTCTGTTGTTAAGTGAAACATTTGTTAAGCGACTTTTGCCTCATTTTATGACTTTTCTTGCCTTAGTTGTTAAATGAATCTAGCTTCCCCATTGACTTTGCTCACATGACCTTGGGACACAGCAATGTCATAAATATGAACCAGTTGCCAAGCAGCTGAATTTTGATCACATAATCCAGGGGGTGATGCAAGGGTCATAGGTGTGAAAATGGTAATAAGTCACTTTTTTCAGTGCTGTTGTAACTTTGAAAGGTCACTAAACAAACTGTTGTAAGTCAAGGATTACCTGTACATTGGTGCTGATATATCCAAAGATGCATAGGCTTTCTGACTTTTAGTTTCTTCTTGTCTCAGGCTCTTTATTAACCTCTTGAGGGAAGTTGTACTTTCAAAACCTGAACTGAAATATGTTGACCCATACTTTTCTTTGTAGCATTGAGCCACATTTTCCCATGCTATAAATCAATATACTAATTTCCTAATAGGTGTTTGATTGGCAGGACCAAAGCATGTCATCCTGTATATTTTGTTTTGATTACTATATTTCAAACAGATAAGCCTTATTCCCTTAGCAATTTATACTGCCAGAAATACTTCAGTGTAAATAATTAAACAAGCAGGTCAATGATTGCTGAATATACTCTGACCATGATATATTTTTGTCTACACAGATTACTTACTGGTCTGATAGCTGTCTTTTGCAGCTCAGAGATGGGAATTTTGCTTTTAAGAAAATAATATATATTTACAAAGGATATAAATTAGCCATGTCAAAGAAGAACTCAGGGGAAACATAGTTTGAAATGGCATGTTCCCCCTTTTAAAGCCTGTTTGATCAATGTCAAAATTCCTTTCACTGAGCACTTCTGTAATAATAAGCTTCAAAAGGACAAAGCAAAAGTTCCTTCCAGAATATGTTGCAATAACCATACTTAATCATATAAATCAACTTATGCACTGAAAGCCCTAAACATGTAGAATATGTTCCATTCCAGGGTACTCTGGACAGAGAGATCAATATCAGCACAGGGCATCCCACTGAAGTCATACCAATGCTAAACCTGCCCTTAGGAAATTGTATCATAAGAATGTAACACTCCTGTTGGGCCAGAGCAAAAGCTTGTTTTGACATACATTCATTTTCTGTAATGTCAAACCAGATGCCTTTGAGAAACCTGTAGTCCTGCATATATTCTCTAGCAAGTACATTGAGAAGCATCCAGTTTTCTGATTCAACACCTATTCAGCTGAGAATGCAAGTCAAGAAGCCAACTAAAGCACATCCAGGGCATTGAAGAGACAACACGTTACAGAGGACAATTCTTCAGCTGAAATTTAGGAAACTTACTTCAACATTAGACTGAGCAATTGAATATATATCAAGAATGAAATAATCTGCAAATACTTTTTACAGCTGTTAAACGAGTCAGTCTCCTTGTCCTGCCCACAGAATTCCACCAGAAGCAGAATTTAAAAACTGTCTGTCAGAACATAGTTACAATTTATATGGGAACAAATATATTGAAATGTTTATATTCATCTTTTACTTTCAGGTATTCATACTGTTTTAAAGAACCATCTAATTTTACTCTTTCCTAGTCTACTATAACTAAGTTATATATATAAGCCCCTGCTGTTTGGACCTGAAGAGCAGCCTGATCTAATGCAATTAGAGTTTATGATCACATTTATGTTTGTGCACCTGCTGATTCCTGCAGACCAAAATGCTATGAAGAACACAGCAGTAGATATCACTAAAAAACTTACCTTAATTTTGACAGTACAGGTGAACTTTAAAATGGGGGAACCTCTTATTCACATGGTGCTTTTGCCTCCTAATTCCCCTCAAAGGTTGAGTTTAAGCCTTTATTTAATAATGTTTTTTTAAAAAATAAAAAAAAAAGGTTGGCTTTTCCTATTAGACCAAAGCTATTCACTGTGGCTTATAAATCACTGTGGCTGATTTCCACATTACCAAAGCTATAAATCATGATTTCCAATCTCTAATGGCAGGTTTATAGATGAAGCTAAGTCGAACCAAGCAAACCACATCCAAGGCTTGTACAATCATTCTCAGCTGTTCTCCAGAATGTCAGAGACCAGGACTTCCCATCCTACTTGGGAGTGCTGGGGATTTTATGCATGGAAAACAGTTGTGTTACCTCAGCATCTATGATTCTATGCCTTTAAGTTGACCTTTCCTTAAATCTCAGCAAATAGTTCATATTTAGAGAGGAAAGAATTCAAGAGAAATTTTTATTCAGGGCTGAATATTGTTTTATCAGTATAATTAATGTGGAATTTTAAAGCCAGGCTGGAGAGAAGCTGTATTTTAAAATAAGTAAAAGATTTCCTAGCAAGCTACAATTAAGATAATCCCACTTCATTACCTCAATTATGAATCAACAAATGTGTCTGCAACAGAGTTGAAAAACAGAGTTTTAATTGTATCGCTGTGGCCATTATCATGATTCTTTTGACCATACCCTACAGACCTTCCTTATGCACATAAGTAGAAGCTGGTCTCTATAAACAAAAGCAAATACTATTGTTTTTCATCTATTTGGCCACAGGTATTATTGCCATCCAGCTGGACATTCTGGCTGACTTATGCATTGCTTATTATTCTACAGCATTTTACAGCTGCTCATTGGTCTTTTTTGTTTAACTTCAAGTACTTCCAGTGTTGCATGAAGATTTATGACACCAGCAGTGAGAAATTTGCCTGGTATTGTATTTCAATGAAAAATCAGCCTCTCTTCTAATTGACTAATCAAATGTTGTTAAACGTTTAACTTTACCTAACTGCTGTAAACGTTTCTCCCAGCAACATTCTTCCCAAATAGCTAAAGCTAAATATATTAAATTTTATTTAGAACTAGCTGTACCTGGCCACGCGTTGCTGTGGCCCAGTCTGGTGCTTCCGCTGGGCTAAAAGAGCAAGGCTGAAGTTCCAAACTGTCCACAAACATTTGGCGGGCGTGGCCAACTCGACATCACTCACTTTCATCAGTCACATGACAGCCCCCAAGCCACGCCTATGCAGCTGGTGATTAGGGCAGAGAACCGGTTGCTAAAAAACAATGGGAACCACAAAATCCTCCCTCTCTGTCTCCCCCTGTCTCTTTGTATCTCTCTATATATCTCTCTCTCCCCCATCTGTATCTCTCTATGTCTCTCTCTCTCCCCCATCTGTATCTCTCTATGTCTCTCTCTCCCCCCATCTCTGTAGCAGCCTGCTCAATTGGTAATGTAGGGAGTTGCCCTCACTTGTTGACTAGCTTCTTCATGTCACATGGCTTTTTTGGCTTTTTGGTGGATGGGACTCTTCTGCACCACGTGCCCTAATGATTTGAAACGTCTGTAAGTAGAATTAAGATATAGGCATTTGAAAGAGTGCCATGAGCCATTTGTAGCAGCACTAGCATTTAATTGTGTGATCAAGAGAGGTCTCTGAATTTAAAGTGTCTTCTCTCCATATCCATATATCCATTGAAGATCAGTAAAAATCAGCAAAGCAGCCAATCTGATATGTTTCTAAGGCATCAAAGGCTCATTGGGGGTCTCTGGTACTGTTTCAGTATATACAGCCTACAGTTGAAATTTTATCAGAACTTCCTTAAAGCTCTTAAGTTTATGAACTTGAATTTATAAAAGCAATATTGTCTTAAGGTTTTCATCAGTAATTTTAAGATGAATTTATTGATTATTAGTTCTTTTGTATACAAAATGGCCTAATCATTTGAAACAATGTCCTTTAACATATGTGACTTCTGGACAAATGACAGATGACTCACAAATACAGATTTTGTGCCATTATGGGGAACAATTCCATGTGAGGAATTTGCTAAATTAGATGAAAACATTCTATTCTTATTGTTGACCAATTAGGTACTGCTATATAATCATGCAACAGCTGGCAGTTGCTTCTATTGTATACCAAGTGTTAATACAATGTTTAGACATCCTGACTAATAGCTGCTGCATAGCTTTATCACCAAGACTTTAGCATTTTGAGGCATAAGCAGGGGACCTAAGCATTGTAGCTGCGAGAATAAGCCACATCTTCAATAAAATGCTTCTGACACATTTAGATGTCTATATGGTAGACCTTTTCATCTGTACCATAGTGCATTATCACACAGCTTCCCCACTTTTTAAATTTCTACGTAGGACAGTTTCCCCAACATGGCATCTCTGAGTTAATCAGAGTTATAGCTCCTCAAAGTCCTAGCTACTATGGCCTATGAATCATTCTGAGAGTTTGTGTCTCAATACATTTGGAAGGCACCATGTTGGGCAAGGATGACATATAACTTTGTTTAC
Source organism: Arizona elegans (assembly GCA_022577455.1). NCBI lineage: Eukaryota > Metazoa > Chordata > Lepidosauria > Squamata > Colubridae > Arizona > Arizona elegans. Next base: position 170,944,993 of record JAKOOJ010000002.1, read on the forward strand.
TCTCCTTTTAACATAAATCAAATGAAATATGTGATAATAAATTCCATATGCTTCATGAACAAATAGTTCTTTGCATTTGGTCAGAATAATTCTGATTGATGGAATGACTCCTGGTTCTAATATTATAGGAAATGAAGGAAAAGTGTTTCTATTCTCTCTCTTTCTCTTACTCTCTTTCTGAGCTAAAATGCCTTATTGTAACTCTGTCCCACTGGAATATTAGTCCATCTACATGATAATTTAGGCTTGCCTTTTATGGCACCTTTCCTCTAAAACAAATGTTCACATTTTACCATATGAAGCATCTTTTCATACTTCTCTTTTGTCATGCAAATATTAAGAAATGATCCAGCCTCATCAAAATTTCCAACATTTCCCACAACAACTACTAAAGCTGCAGGGTTTTTTTTTGCAAAAAAATGTTTGGCTTACCTTCTCTCATCAACATGGGAATACGGAACAAAGACTGTTTCCTTTCTGGGCAGGAGCTCAATTTATTTTGCATACCAACCTGCATCAAGGAGCTGTCAGGAAAGCAGCGCTTCAAGACAGAGAAGAAATTGGTGAAGCAAAGGCACCTTCACCTTGAGAATATAGCAAGGAAGCAGCAGAGAGAATCATTTCTGTTATCCAAAGACAAAGCTGCTGTGGCAAAGTGCTAAGGCAAACAGCATTTGATGTGAACATGTCTATACATTTTAAATATTTGTCCTGATAAATTTATCTTGCGTTAGCCAACATAGATCTCAACTGCATACATTTTGTTCAAATATATTTTTTCAATATTAGCATATTTGCGCCTATTTTTCACTTTAAGACCGAGAACAGATTTCAAATCTGGTGTAATGTAGGGCTGGATGTTAGAGAAGGAATGTTGAGATCCGAGTTCAAATCACGCCTTTTCCCCCAATTGCTGAATTTCTAATTGAATGGTTTTACTGTATTTCTATATATTGCTCTGCTTACAAGATTGTTGGAAGGGTTACATTAGAGAAAAGACCACCAAGTGGTGCTGTCCTTAATAGGCTAAAAATTAATGAAACCATTTAGTAAATTCTCTAGCCTTCCTTTTTTCCTCTCACTGAAGACCACCTGTATTCTATTCTATTCTCTCTCTGCATATCATAATCTTGCACAAGTTATCATATACAAAAACAATATTCCATAACTCTTCTAATTATCTATCCATTAGCCCCAACAAGAAGAGTTCTGGTTTCAATTGGATATTAATTTTTAAGATCCTTTTTTCATCACTATGCATATTTGATCCTTAAAAAATGGGGGGTTTTTTGGAAGCCCACCAGGCATGATAAAATGATCCTTAATGTTTTCTACATTTCCCATGTAAATTTGAAGTACCTTTACACATTCTAGATAATTTTTCTTTTAAATTATACCATAACTTTAGCCACATATTTTCCCATTATTCTTCTGTTTCAAATTTCAATAAAAGTTAATCAGTGTAACAATTATATGTTCAACATTTGTACATAATTCAATTTCAAATTTTATCTTGTGTTGTTCAATTCCAAATGTCTTGTTTCCTTTCTGAAATCTTTCTCTTCACTGTACATATGAAAACCACTAAAAATAAAATCCTTCTACAGTCAATTAGCAATAGCATTTAAACTTATATACTGCTTCATAGTGATTTACACCACTGTCTTAAGCAGTTTATAGAGTCAGCATATTGCCCACAACAATCGGGTCTTCATTTTACTGACTTTACTGAAGGATAGAAGGCCTTGAGCTATTTAGGATCAAACCTCTGACTATGGGCAAAGTTAGCCTGCAATACTGCATTCTAACCACTGTGCCACCACAGCTCTTCCATAGTGGAGCAGTTGATACAGCTGATCTCTTGATTTCATGTTATATTCTCCATGCTCTTGTAACAACTCTCGATAGGTTAATCATCTCTCTTTGCCTACTGTTCCTTTTCTATAACATACTTTTGGTACTGGCACTTCTAATGTATTGAATTTTAAAAACTACATTAACCTTATTGTACTATAGAAAGCCATGCCACCCAACCCGCAGGTCCTGCTGCTCTAGAATTCCCTTATTCCTCAGCAGCATCCACTCCTTCATCAAAACCAAGCAACTGGTTAGAAAAAGCAACTTCAAATCAGGCGGTCCGAAGCTTCCTATCTTGAAGGATTTTATATTTAATTCTTGTCTTTTTCTCTTGCTATACAAATCTACATATATAGATTCTTCCTGTCATTGCTTAAATAGTATATTAAATAGTATATCTTTTATCAAAATAGGTATTGTTTGAATCAATTTATTTTTTTTCAAATAATTTTTTAAAAGGCTGTGCTTGCATGTACAAGCAGACAGTTTTCTCCTCAATTCCCAGCTATTTTACTCATGACAAAATTCCAGGACTTCCATCCTGTGGTCTCCTCATAAGAAGCAGCAATCTGGGGTGCAGGTGGGTAATTTCTTGGTCTTTCCTTTTCTGGAAAGACACCTTTGGCTAGAAATCACCCCATGGTGCAGTTTGCTGTCACAGCACAACCTTCATCCTTCAGAGATGTCTGGTCCACAATAGAACCACACCTGGGAATTCCTTATTTCCCCTTCTTTCTCTGTGTGATATTTGTGCATCTTGCATTGATGGTGTCTGTTTTGTTACAGCTTATTTTTTTCCCATCTGACATACTAGAATTAAACTGAGTTTATCACTCCCACAGCAGGTGGACTTAATATCAACTTATAAGATTCCAGTGTAGATTGAAATCTACTGAAGACAACTGAGAGTTAATGCTTTCATGTTTTTTTTTTCCTGTCCCGGTCCCAGTACTCATACAGGTTTTCAGCATTTCATCTGACATGTAATTATCGAATAATTTGTTCATGAATATACTGAAGAACATCATGTTTATCTTATTAATAATTCCTGTGGTTTTTCCTGTAGTATGAGGTAATGTAATACTTCACTGTGGAAATGAATAGGCTGTATGCTATACCTTTTTCACATTTTTGATGAAGTTTTTAGTTTGTTTTATTACTATCGAACTGAAAGGGCTGCCTTTCTCCCCAAGGTACTTTAACTATATTCTGAGAAATTGGCTGGATTGTGTTCAGCTTTCTCCCATCTGACGGGTGGCTTCAATTCTCATAATTTCCAGCAAGCAAGTTTTGGGGAAATAAAAGCCAACTAAATCAAAGTGAATGCCTCTGGAGAGATTATGCTGGCTAGAATATTTTCTGCTAGCTCAGTGAAAAACAGCAGGCTAACATAGGTTTTTTTTAAAAAAAAAAGATTTAGGACAAATTTTATTTTAAGTTTATACAATCAGAGAATGTATGAATCAAAAGGGCTTGTATAGAACATGTTGTCCAATTCTAGCTGCAATATGCTAAATCATTCCTGACAGCCTCCTTTTGAAAACTTCTAGCATACTATTGTAGGCAGTCTTTGCCTTGTTAAGGGTGCTTATCATCAGTTTTCTTTTAAACTATTCAGTCCTTGTTCCAGGGGTGAAATGCTACCAGTTCTCCCAAACCAGCAGTAAAAAATGCTACTGGTTCACCAAACCGGTAGTAAAAAAAATGTTTAAAAAGTAAAAAAAAAAAAAAAAAAGTTCGACGATTGCGCTGATCGTCGGAACTTTTTTTTTTATTTTTTAAGCATTTTTTTACTATTGGTTCAGGAGAATAGGTACTAAAAAAAATGCTATTTTCCATGCAAATTAATAATCATTTCCTTTATTTCTAACACATCATCTTTATCAGTTCACTAAGTTCCTGCTCCATTTTATTCTTTCCGGGTTGATATTATTCCAGTTTTAAGTCGCATTAAGATCCTTCTTTTTTAATCATCAAAGTCTATTCTCTTGTAGGCAAAACATATCGTCTTTAGTTCTCGCCAGTTATCATTTTAAAAGTTAAAGGTTTTATTTTTTTCCCCTCGTTTCTTCAAAGGTTTTCTCAAAACAAACAATTCCATGTTATTCTCTTCTTTCTCCTACAGATGTCTCTCTATAATCCACTGTTCCACTCAGCTAGTTAAAAAATCGCCATTTTATTTGTAATCCACATCCATTTCAAAAAAGAGAAAAAGCCAGATTTCCAGTTCTTCTTTCACCTTTATATACAACCAATCAGTTTGTAATCCAATCCAAATTTACATTTACATTTATCAATCACTTTTAATTCTTTGGTCGGGTTCTTCTATGGCACGCTTGTCATTCCCACTTTCTCTTTCCATCCGCCATCTCCCCCCGTCGCTATTTAGCCGCTATTTCCATGCCGGGATAATTTTTATAGTTTAAAATATTTAAAGTTCTTTTTATTGTCTATGGATGCCAATCATTCACCCAGCACCAACACTCTGTCCAAATCTTCCCTTCTGCACATTGCTTGCTCCAGAGGCTCCAGCTTCATGGCGATTCACCCTGATCGTCGCCCCCATCACCGGATTGAAGAGTTTCTTGGGCTATCCAAGGGACTTGCCTGTCCCTCTTTAGACACTGAGCTGCTCTCTCCTTCTTCACTGTCCCTACAGGATAGTTTCGATCCGAAGACCCCCCCCAGTGACAGTTCGTCTGGCTGGATTTTGCCAAGCTCATCGGAGCCTGGCATTTTCCCAGCCAGTAACGCCGCACCGCTTCCGGATCTCTCAGGACCAAGTTACTTATGGGAATGTCTCTCCCCAGTTGTATTCTACCTATTTTATCCTTATTTCCAGGTTGAATCTTTTTTGTTCTTGACAGGCTTAGGCCAGGGAAAGAGTTTTAAAAATGTTAATACAGAGCAGGAGTTTCTTGTCAGAGCTCTTGTGCATTTTAAATACACGTACTAATTAGCAGAATTGATTTTGTTAATTTGGAATAGGACTGCAATGCTGTTTCTATGTTTATGTATTTTAATCCTGCATTTTCAGCATTTAAGAGTTAACTTACAGTATTAGACTGTAAAGATTTCAAATTGTCTTGTAATTGTGTTGCTTGTGTGTGATGGAGCACCCACAACTTCTGAAGGCAAGCTATTCCATTGGTTGATTGGTCTCACCCTTAGAAAATTTCTCCTTAGTCCTAGGTGGCTTCTCTCTTTGGTTAGTTTCCATCCATTGTTTCTTGTCGTGACTTTTGGTGCTTTGGAAAATAGATTGTCCCCCTCATTTTTGTAGGAGCACCTCAAATTTCTAGACAGAACAATTAATCAGTGGAACAATTTGTCTCCAGAAGTTGTAAATGCTCCAACACTGGAAGTTTTTAAGAAGAGATTGGATAACCGTTTGTCTGAAGTGGTGTAGGGTTTCCTGCCTAAGCAGGGGTTTGGACTAAAAGACTTCCAAGGTCCTTTCCTCTATTCTATTCTATTCTATTCTATTCTATTCTATTCTATTCTATTCTATTCTATTCTATTCTATTCTATTCTATTCTATTCTATTCCATTCCATTCCATTCCATTCCATTCCATTCCATTCCATTCCATTCTATTTATTGGAACAATGCTATTTTATTGTGTTATTTTATTGTGAATATTATTTATAAGGAGAAATTTCCTAAGGGTGAGATCAATCAAGTTGGCCACACCCTCCCAGTCACATGACCACCCATCCGATCATTAGGGCAGAGAACCAGTTGTTAAATTATTTGAATCCCACCACTGTCTATATTTATATCTATCTATCTCTATCTCTATCTCTATATCTACATCTATATCTACATCTATTTACAATATATCTCTATCTCCCCTTCTCTCTATCTGTCTCTGCCTGCCTGCGTGCCTGCTTGCTTGCTTGCCTGCCTATCTATCTATCTATCTATCTATCTATCTATCTATCTATGAAGAAGCCAAAGGGGCTACACAAAAAGTGTGTGAAAACCTGAAGACAAAAAGGGAAATGTACAGGAAAATGAAACTAGAAAGAACATAGTTGCAAAAGAAGAATACAGCCAGGTGGCTTGGAACTGTAGAGCAAGTATCAGAGAAGCCAAAGCTTGGAAAATGGTAAGGTTACTGAAGAATGATGCTAAAAATAAAAGAACTATATCAACTGCTCAATAAAGATGGCTTAATGCTAAGACATGACAAAAAAAAGGGAAAGCTATTAAATTCAATCTTCACCACCACCAACAAAATTCATGATGCACTAGAAAATTGTGAAGAACAGATTGAAGGTCAAGATCAAATACTCTGATGAGAAAAACCATAAAAATTCTGTGGATAGAAAATACACACTAAATCAAAGATGTTCAGTGATGGCTCAGATTCTGGGCAGGACAGGTTGCAAGGACAGCACCATACAAATGAGATGCAAGTATATAAATGGGCACAAGTGTAGACTGTTAAAGAAAGACCTTACAAAAATAGAACCAGAACTATGCACTGCATTCCAAGTGTAGTCAAACCAGCCCAAACTACAATATACAACTGTAACAATATATATACAATATACAACTGTAACAATATATATAACTGTGATAAAATCTTTGCACTGTGCAGCCATTATTTACCATATTCCTGTAAGGAACTGTAGCAAGAACATAGATCTGGGACAATCTGAGCTATCTATCTCTGTCTATAACTCCAAGGAACTCAATGTTTTAAAAACAATGGAGGAATTAATTGGAAATGAGTTCATGCAGTTTTCCACATAGTCCATCTGTTTTAAGACTGGATTACTTTATTTATCTATCATACCAAGGACCCTTGACTGATGCTAGCTATATTGATGGTACATAAAAGTGCAGGGCTCTTATATAAATAAGATCTAGACTCTTTAATTGCTTCAGAAACAAGCCTTTTCATATGCTGAATAAATTTAATTTAATTTGAGTGTCATAGAAAAGCTGAAAATTTAAACACAATCTGTATTTTAGCTGCAAAATGTAACAAAGATTCAGTTCTATGCATCTTGAAATTTGGCTCAGATGAAGTTAATTTGGATATTTATCCTTTTTTTTACAAAACTCACTAGATTGGGAAAGTCACTAGATTCTTCATCTCTGAGTTTCTTGGAGGAAATAAATGATGCACATTTCATGCTATGTTTTTTGAATTGGGCTCTTTTTTAGATATCATTTTATATTATATTCTTCATTTCCCCTAAACAATGCTGGTATAGAAACAAAATGATAAATTTGTAAACAGTTATGGCTAGTATGTCCTGCTTATTGTTACTGCTGATTACATTATGCTACTCAGGGCCTTTTCTAGACATGTAGCAACATATGGACCAACATATGGACAGCAATAAATTTACAAGAAAATGTGTCAAGTTGTATGGCTAGTACTGTATGAATAGTTATCACTAGGAGAATTCCAAAAGGACATTTGCTATTAATTTTCAAAAAGGGTATTTCCTTGACTATTAATATGTAATACAATGCTATGAAAAATCTAAAATCTGCACAACCATTGCAACCAGCTAATCTTTCTAAAATAACTGGTATAATTTAAATACAATCAATTCCATTAGAAAAGTTTTTTTCAGGAAAAAAACTTGTTCCAGAAGTTTCCAAAAGGATGAAACACAGATTAAAATAAGGACTTTTACTATGTGGTTCTTAAAAAGTGGTAAATTATCAGATTGGTACAGTGAATGTTTTCATCTCTTCAAGGATAAAAGGGGCAAGGGATTGACAACACATTGAAAACATATATGGATATAGGCATATAAAACAAAGACACACATGTATATTTGCCAATAAAACAATAAAATGATCAAAAATGGTTTTAGAATTATAAATTTCTCTGTTAAACCTGAGAAAAATATAATATAGTTCAATATCTGACCTTGCATGTACACCCCATAGCCAACGGTTAATGCTGAACTAGAGCCATTTCTGGCTATTCATAGGCAGATTCAATTGCTCTTGTTTTGTATGTCACCATGTGTGTTATTTCAGGATGGATGTCAGAAAGTAGAAATTGATGATTGTATCTTGTTTTGCTAGTCAGAAATTAGAGCATTTTGAGGTTCTGTATAAAACTGGCAATATGATCGTTTCTACGTATCCTGGGTCGCAAGGACATACTTGTATTGAGAATGAGATCATTTTGTATCTTCCAGCCAAAAGTGCTGGGGGGGGGGGAAGCATTACATCGGGCTAAGTGAAAGCTCTTGTCTGATTTGGGATGTTAAACTGTGCAAGATACAAAGCTGATACCAGTGTGTAATCCTAGTGTCTCCTGTAGGAAGCCGACTGGTATTACGAGTATCTGTTTGACAGTCTATGTCAAATAGATGTTGCTTAAGTGACCCTTGCTTGTTCATTGCCCAAAGATAAGTAATTGGGGGGAAATCCTAGGAGAGAAAGCCTACTGCAAACTGCTTGTTACCACTCTCTTTGAAATCTATCTTCTAATGTCAATGGAGCTAAGCCTATAGAGAAAAGTGTCAGCTTTAACCAGTGGAATAATATAGCTTGCCATATTCTAGTCTCAAACCTGCAATTTAATAGACAAGCCCATACAAAAAAATTGATTTGAAGGTTGCTGTACCAAGGTCCTTAAAATGAGCTTTAAAACTGATATATTCTGCAGCAGTTCTATGATTAGTCAAATAAAATATTCACATGCTCTGCTTTGTTGTTAACAAACTATATAATACATTCTAGTTTAAAGAATGAGTGGGTAATCTTTTCTTAAGTAGAATGCCATATTGATCCCCAAGAAAGTTTTGTAGGCATGCAGACTGGTAGATGGGAGTTAGCATATACACATTTGCTCTTGTACCAAATTCTTTCTTTCCATTGCATTTCCCCTGCAGTGATTTCTTGAGAAAAAAAGAAATTGCTATTTCCCAGCAGATAAAATTAAAATTTCCTTATTGCTATAGGGAAATTAGCAATATTGATTAGAATTTTAACTGTCCATCCATCTATCCACCCATCCACATGATTTGAAAAATAAGAATATAAAATTATTTTTCACACAATGTTATAATACCGAACCACTGATTGAAATTCATTATAGAGAGAACCTAGAATGGAAAAAGAAAGTAATTCTTACACAACACATAGTAAAATTCTGGAATTAATTGCAGACTTCTGAAATGTATCTGGCCAGCCATTGCATGCTATAAAATGTTAATATTAGATATATTTTTTGTCTAGTCTAGCTTGGCACTCCTTACTTTCATATGGTAGCTGGGGAATGTGAATATGATCAAAACTGCTTTCCAGTGTTTTCCAGAAGTAACCACATAGCATTTAATAGAAAGTATTTTTAACCTTCTCTCTTCTCAGTTATTTGCCCTTATAGTCCAACTGATTAGCCAGATAAGAAAAAACAGGAAAAAGATTTCCCAAGGCTCTAAAAGCTACACATCAAGTGCCAGAGGGCCACAGGTGGTGTGTTTGAATGGCAGCTATAATTCATTACTAGGTTTAAAGTTTGAAAAAAAATCCATATAAGGATTGACTCAAGGTAACACTTGGCCTGGGTATCATAAATAGAGGGCAAAAATGTACAAATTACATTGGCTGCATTTCTGGAATAGGAAAAAATATTGCCTGGTATTCAAGAAAACTGAAATATTAAATGTCAAGACAAGAAGACATATAACACTTTTCTTCTTGTATAATAGATCTATACAAATGATAGGTTATGAATGGAAATCCTTAATATTGCCATAGCTGTTGACAATTCTAATGGCAAGAGAAAGTATGATGAGATTTCACACAGCACAATGACATTACGTTGGATTTCTTGTTCTGTTAGAAGACATAGAGTGTCATTGGGACCCTACAAAATTATTAAGCAAATTCCAAAAACAGTATGAAGAGGAACAATTTCTTTGAGATAATTCCTGTTAACCCCAATGCAAAAAGTAGCAATAGAAGTCCAATTGTCTTCTGCAGCATTTTGTTTCTTAAAACACCATAATAAATTAATGTGCACATGTCGTGGTATTAATAATGACAATTTCAGCAGTAAATATTCCTCAGTTTACAGCACAAAATACTCCTCTTGTAAATAAGAAAAGATCTCCTACGGGATAGTAGTTCTATTGAAGTGGGTAAGTAGGAGTGGATAGAGGTAAAAAGCAGAGTCATAACACAGGTGGATCAAGAAAAGTTTTGGTTTTGCAAAACTCAGAACTCCTCTATTCTGCTCTCCAAATGCTAAGAAAAGGATATAAGCTTTGGAGCTGGCATCATTTAGTTCCTTCTTATTGAGAGCAACGGGAAGAAAACATAAATGTAAAGAAAAAGAAAGAGAATATGCAAAATCCACCTTTGGCATTTAAAACATAACTCTTCATGATGATGCTCACTGTTGTGTTTTCTAGCATAGGAATATCCAGATGTATACTGAGGAAAAATGATCTGGGCTTTCCAAGACTATGCAAACTACATGGTGAATAAGAGATATACACATGTGGTCTTTAAATTTGAATTGCTCACTATGCATTTGCTCTGGACTAGTACAGAGGTGGGTTCTACTTATCTTTACTACCGGTTCACAATGGGAGCGCGTGCTCATGTGCAGAACCTTCTGCGCATACATGGAAGTCAATTATGACATCCAGGCAGGTGGGCGGAGCCAGAGGTGGGTTTCAGCAGGTTCTGACCAGTTCTGGAGAACCGGTAGCGGAAATTCTGACTGGCCCTGCACCCGTCTATTCTCTACCTCCCAAGTCCCAGCTGATCAGGAGGAAATGGGGATTTTGCAGTAATCTTTCCCTGGATTGGGGAGGGAATGGAGATTTTACAGTATCCTTCCCATGCCACGCCCACCAAGCCATGCCCACCAAGCCATGCCACGCCCACCAAGCCACAGGTTGTTAATTACACCGTTAGTAAAAATTTCTGAAACCCACCACTGGGCGGAGCCTCCGGCCACTTTTACTACGGGTTCTACAGAACTGGGAGCACACACCACTGGTATGCACGCAATGTTATAGAATCTGTTTATGACACAGTTTATAAGTGAGTATTGTCTTTGCAAGATTGTTTGACTTGCCTAAACAGTATAAGAATCATATGATGCATCTAACAAAGTCTCTATTCTAGATCATAACATTTTATGATAGAAAAGAAAAAAATTCAATATTTTTGGGTAAGTCTGAACAATATCTTATATTGTCTTGTCTAGCTATCTTTTACCAACATAGAGCATAATTTGGAAACACTCTTGCGTGAGTAAACAGGCAAAGAATATTCATTTCAGGCTTCAACAATATTGTCGAAGAAAGCATAGTTGCTACTCTGCTCACTTAGTATAATATTGTGTTAGAACTGCAGAATTGGAAGAGGTATTAAAATCAAATCTAACCCCCTGCCTAGTGAAGGAAGCCAAATTAAACAGACTCAACAAATGGCTGTCTAGCATCTTGCACACATACAGTCCAGGAGAATCCATTCTGGGTCATTGATTTGACTATAAAACTGCTTTTAATGAGATTTCCCTAATATTCAGTTGGAAGTGCCTCTACGTACTGTAACTTAAAGCCATTATTTTGTGAGATGCACAATGGAATTTTTTGTGTGTGACATCTTTTCAGATACTATAAATGAAAAATACTTCGATATGACGACTATTCTCTTAAAAACTAAACACATCCAGCTTCTTCACAGGAGAAGAATTGCCCTTCTCTGAATCCGTTCCAGTTTATCTCAATCCTGAAAGCCTGGTGGCCAGAACCTGGCACAAGTTGTCAAGGTGGTATTTAAAGTCAATACTCTGCTCTAATGAGTATTTGCATACGATAAAATGTTTCCAAATCTCTAATATTCACACTTTACATTTTTAGTTACACCTTAATTTTTTTTAGCATATATTCCTTGCCACCAAGAATTAAAGAAAGCTATTTGGAGAACTGAGATGGCTCACACAACTTTATAGCAGATATTTAAAACACTTCCCAAAGAATCTATTGAAAGAAACAAGTTTGTCATTGCTACATATTATCTTAGTTGAGGCCTAAACCTCAGATGCATTTTTTGCTCATTCTACCTCAGAGTTCATCATTCTCAGGCAACGTAAAGGAATAAAAAAATAATTAACATTGACAAATTAACCAGTTAGAAATGCTGAAATACATTAAGAAGAACTGTTTATCTGCAGGCAAGACATTAAGACATTAGTAATTTTGCAATAGCTTGATATAAATATGACTTGAAGTATGCTGGGAGATAATAGCTAGCTGAGATATGATATTGTTTCTTAATCCAAAAATATCCATGATGAGAAAGCCAGAAGGCTATTTAAAATAATGAATAAGACCTGTGATTATTTTAGTACAACTGTACTAAACTTGTACTGAAGTATTTTGGTACAATAAAAACATCATGAGTTTTTATATTTAAAGAGATGGGGCTTGGTTTTGTGTGTTATGGAAGATCATCCTTAGTAAATGTTGCATGCCACACATTCCAACAGCTTGTCTTTCATCTGCCAAGTTTTTAAACACCAGTGAAGGCAAAAAATATTTGCAATGGGATATATGACTAACCTAGTGTTTTATTTTCATAGCTCATCTAACCAGAGGTACCATAGGGATATATATCTGGTTGGTAGATGCTATACAAATAATGTTTTCCAATTGCTTCTTGGAAAGCAGGAAAGGAATGTAAAATGTTGTCCATAAAGTTTTGTTCTGGGCTCAGTACTTTTAAAGGTTTATATAATCAACATATTTGTTTTAGTGCCTTCAAATAAGTTTTGATTTCTCACAATTGCCTAGACAAAAACCTGCAATTTTCTAGGGAACATTTTCAGAAGTGGTTTGCCACTGGCTTCTTCTTAGGGCTGGGAAAAAACCTGGCCCAAGTCTGAGAAATAATGATTGGCTTTATGCCTAAACCAGGACTAGAATTCATAATCTCCTGATTTCGATCATTGTACCTTAATTACTACTGCAAACTGGCTGTCAGACTGGAATTAGAAAGAGCCTAATCATTTTGCAACATGACACCATCATTTCAAACTCAATAATCTCTATTGCATCTATTTGTTACCTGTCTATGATTAAAGATGTAATAGTCTGATTTGATTTTGGGCTGCAATATTCTGGCTTGGTTCAGGAGGATGAAAGTAGTTTCTCACTGTTTAGTCTGGATTGTTTTGATCCCATTATATATAACCTACCCACCAGGAAGAGCTTTTTTCTGTATTTTGTTCCATAAATATGAAGAATAGAGTCAATTTTCATGAATTACAACATTCCCATAACAATTCTGATTGCTGTTGTTTCCCTTCTTTTCCTTTCCATCATTAAAAAATCATGCCACATGTATCTAAGCCAAGATCTTCAGCAGCTCTGTTCTCCCTGCAGGAAGTCAATGATTATTTATCTGGTCTTCACTCTCCTTTTTCTCTTGTGCTCATACGTAATCCAAAATTTGAAGGTTCTTAGCTTTTTAAAATTTCCATAAAAATGTGAGACCATGGCTTCACATTTGATAATGGCAAGCTGGCTTTTGCTACAGTGTTTGTTTCTTTGATAGATTAGTAGATCTAAGCAATCTGGAACAAACAGTATAGTTTTGAGCATACTGGGAACAGTATGCCCCCCAAAATGCACTTTGATTGATAGAGCAGGGAAGAACTGGATACTGGTTATAAACTCATCGATCTTTTTAACCATTGCCAGCTGTTCTGTTATTTTCAGGAATATTTCCAGTTTCTTCCATGGTTCACAGATGCATGTGCTCCCCACAGTCTCAAGGAGGCATTCAGTTCAAGGACATGTCTGAATTACTGCATTTAATTTATGAAGGGCCATTGCAATTACAGGTTATTCTCGTTTAACCAACTGTAGCATTACAGGAAAAATGCTACATTTTGCCAGTTGCCAGTCATGATAGAGCTGATGTCTGTTATAAATTTTTGTTTGCAACTTTGCTTCTTTTACCAGAGGTAGCCTTTCTTGTAGTAGCAACTTTATTTCATTTTATTAGTCTTTAAAAATATTACAGTGTTTTATATAAAATGTTTTTATAAAATGTAAGGATTGAATGCTGCCACCCGAAAACCCTTTCCTCTCCGAATCCAAAAACGGGGCATGCGGAGGCCAAAAAAGTGCATTGCATTTCAGGCCTCTGGGAGAGGGATTGAAGCCTGCCGCTAACTGCTCCTGCCACTGAGGGGGAAGTGGTAGCGTGAGAAGCGCCGGCAGCAGGGACGATGGGGTGGCAGCAGAAAGGATGGGTGTGCTGGGGCTTCAATCCCCCTCCGAGGCCTGGGGTCATGCCAGAAGCCTACTCATGTGGGGAGACAGGAAGCCCCGGCTTGCCCATTCTTGCCGCTGCCACCCTTTGCCTCTCGGGGTGGCGGTTCTCGCGTTGCCACAGGGGACTTGCTGGGAAGCCCAGCACCCGGCACCCAGTGGGGAGGAGTCCAGTCAAAGCCATGTGTTTGGAGTTTCCCTGGCCAGTGCATTGCGCTGCTGAGGTGGCGGGGCCAAGAGTGCTGCCGCTGGCTGGGGAACAGCTGTCTCACCAGGGAACAGTTCAGTATCTGGTTGTCCTCCGGTAAGAGGTGCACCGGCCCCTTTGGAAAAAGTGGGGGTGCATGCATGTGGGGGGCACGCATGCGCAGTGTGGGGCGCATGCATGGGGGGAGGGTCTTGTGCGTATGTGCAAATGAGATGTGCATTGCATTATGGGTGCTGCCATGCGCGAGCGCAATAGTGCGAGCGCGCTCGGACTTTTGGCATATAACACCAAAAAGGTTTGCCATCACTGACCTATTCTATACCTATACATTTGGGTTTTTTTCTTGCCTAAGTATAAAATCTTACTTTACTCTCCATTAAATTGCAGTTTTGGTGAGAAATGATGTTCTACAGTGGTATTCAGTTTACTACAATGATTTTTGCAAAATGCACTAAAGCTTGAAGAATACATTTCTGCTTATACTGATAAAGATTATTCTTTTTGAGCATTAAAGCATATAGCCAAGCAAATATTTCCAATCCATTGCAAATGAAAACACATTTGAAACACATTTTCAAAGCAATCATTTAGTGGATGTCTTACCATTCTTTCTCTTCTCTTTTGCTTAAATCGTTTTGCTTTATTTTTTTTTCTTGGGCCTTATTGCAATATTCCAAAAATTTCACAGATCCTTCACAAAGAACCACTTCTAATTTAACTGGAATACATTGTTTTCATTCTGAGTTTTTCTGATTACAGAACAGTGGGAAGTATGCTCTTTTCCTTCACTCATCATTTCTCCCTTTAATGATGTTTGGATGTACTTTCAAGAAAAGGAAGTGATTGTGTGAGTACTGCATTCCATTGCTATATTTTGCACTCATGGAAACTACACTTTTTGTGTCACGTTAACAATGATGAGTTCTGTGGCTATGAATTCATTATACTTCAACCTGGATCCATACAAATATCCCGTATATTAGCTAACCCATGTAGGGTAAAACTTAATGAAGCATTAACTACATCAGCCTAGTAATAAGAAAATAATAAGGTACTTAAACCATTTTCATGATGAGAATCCAGTTTTTCCTTTGAGCTTCTTGTCATAATCCTGTGACACCAAGAATATCTTTCAGTTATTTCTTTTATAGACTATGACAACAATAGTTAAGGAGAAGCGGCAGGTTAAATGTAAATGTTCTGCAAGTCAAGTTCAACTTCTCAATGGAAAAGCCATGAAGTTTCCTTGGCAATGGCAAGTAGTTTGCTATTGCCTTCTTCCAAGGTTTATTTATTTATTTCCACATCTAATTTACAAGTCCTGGTATTCTCTGATTATCTCCCATCAAAGTACTAACAAGCTGCAGCCTTGTTTATCTTCTGAGCTTAGACTAGCTGATCCTGATGTTGCAACCTGCTGAAAGTTTGTTTTCCTTAACTATAGCCTAGCAGATCATCATTGTTTTAATTGCTGATTGCATGCCAATCAGACTTATGTTCAGTGAGATGACTAGATGTGTGTGTGTGTGTGTGTGTTTTGAGTAAATATTAGGAAAAAATTCTTATTTGCAATAAAAGTGAAGCCAGCACATAGAAATTAGAGTATGTATTTCATTGGTCATTTTTAAGCAGATGTCCATGTTTATTTTTGTTGTGAAAGAAAACATAACTAAGTTGAAATTCCAGTATTTTATTTTTAGGAGAGAGCTGAAGCATCCGTGACTTCCAGACATTATTAACTACAGTCCTAGCTATCTTACCCTTAAGTTGACGGTACTAGACTGATGGTGCTAGAAGTTTGCCATGCTGACATAAAAGTACAGCAGTTGATTTCTTGTAGAAGATTTCTTGCAGAAGGAAGAATATCTTTGTCTTTTTAATAAGGCATAGTTACCAAGTGGAATTGCATTTCAACCATTTTCATATGATGGCTTCTCTTTAGTGATATATGTTATTATAGCTTCTTCCAACATTTGCTATATTACATTTGGGGATAACTATTTCATAGGACAATGGTGATGCTGTGACTCCAATAATGGATGGATTTTCTTCTTCCTAGAAACCAGTGTACAGCTGGTGATGAATTGCAGATTTTAGACTGGTAATGGAACCTTATTAAAGATATGGAGACTGAGCATGCTGTTTATAATTAATTAAATTAATTGTAATTAAATTTTAAAGTTAATTACATTTATACTTTGTTTCCACCTCTGTTGTGACCCAGGTCTCTTCCCTCACCTTTTGGAATGCTTCCCTGGTGAGTTGTACAAAGTCCAAATGTGGTTTTCAAAAAACAGTTGCATACCTCTGTTGTACAGGTTGATATTCATAGTGACTCCATTTGGAGGACATTTTCATAAGGATGAAGATACAGTTCCAGTTTTGGCACGAGATGAGTCTGCTGGTCATTGAATAGCCTAATAATCAGAGACTTGATATGTCTACGGAGATTCTCAATCATCCAGGTCATGGTTGTCCCAAAGGTGCTTTTTTTCCCAAGAGGCAACTGGACTTTATTTTTCTTCGAAAATGTTTCTTGGATGAGAAGCAAAATGTCTTGAAAGAAAAGCAAGAAAGTCCAGTTGCTTCTTGGAAAACAAAAGCACCTTTGGGACAGAGACTTGACACTGTAAGAATCTCTTGGACCTCAGTTTATGATAGTTCATGGAGAGAGGAGAAAACAGTACAATATCTGCCTGAATACACCTATTTACTGAATGGTTCAAAAGGCACCTGTTGCCAGATGTTGTTTTTTGAGATACTCAGGATCAGTTATAAAATAAATTGGAGAGTAGAGATTTTCAGGACAGGAGAAAGAAAAAAGGTCACTTCTAAAGCTGCTCTGGGGGGAGGAGTTTGTTTATTTATTTTATTTATTTATTTTGTCAAGCACGTATTAGATAACAGAAACAGATATAAACATGGTTATTAATACATGAAATGATTACGAATAAAAGGGACGGTAGGCATGCTGGTGCTCGTATGCATGCCCCTTACAGACCTCTTAGAAATTGGGTGAGGTCAACAGTAGACAGTCTATGGTTAAAGTTTGGGGAGTTTGGGGAAGAAATGCAGGTAGTGCATTCCAGGCATTGACCACTCTCTTGTTGAAGTCGTATTTCCTGCAATCAAGTTGGTGCGGTTTACCTTAAGTTTGTATCTATTGTGTGCTCTAGTATTGTTGTGGTTGAAGCTGAAGTAGTCATTAACAGGTAGGACATTGTAATGAATAATTTTATGTACTACGCTTAGGTCGGACCGAAGGCGATGTAGTTCTAAGTTGTCTAAACCCAAAATTTCAAGTCTGGTGTCATAAGGTATTCTGTTGTGAGCCGATTCTGTTCAGCGAATGTGTCCAGCAAAGTTACTGGAAACATTTGGAAGTGGCAACTGTTGGTCTTGTTTTTTCTTCTCTACTCCCGTCTCAGTGATTTTTCTTTTCTCCACCTGCAGAGTTTCTGTCCATTTCCAGATTCATGTTTGTCTGGTGCTCAAGATCAGAGAGCATCAAAGGATTCCAGATTAGTTTCAGGCAGGTTGAGAAATAGAATGATTGGTCTTCTGAAAACTCATGAGCATCCACTAAGTAGTCGTTTAGTATTTACTCTAAAATATATATTAAAGATTTTTCTTCATAGCTGAATTATTCTGCAGTTACGCTTTAATCAATAACACCCAGGAAGTCTAAATTAAAACTCCATGGAAGGGAAAGAGAGAGAGAGAAGAAACAGATGAATTGCAATGAATTGCAAAAAAAGGTCTATTCATCTACTTCAGGGTTGTTGTTTTTTTCAGATAATGTGAATGTTAACTAAACTACGTCAGCTAAGATTTTAGACTACAAGTAGTCCTTGAGTTATAACCATTTGTTTAGTGATTATTTGAAGTTACAACAGCACTGGAAAAAGTGACTTATGGCCGTTTTTCACACTTACGACCATTGCAAAATCCCTATGGTCACGTGATTAAAATTTGGATGGTTGGAAACTGGCATTGGTGGCAGTTTCCCAGGTTCATGTGGATCACCTTTTGCGACCTTCTGACAAGCAAACTCAATGGGGAAGCCAGATTCACTTAACACCCATGTTACTAACTTAACAATTGCAGTGATTCCCTTAACCCACTGTAGCAAGAAAAGTTATAAACTGAGACAAAACTCACTCAACAATTGTCTTTGCTTAGCCATGGAAATTTTGGGCTCAATTGTGGTTGTAAATCGAGGACTACTTGCCCTCTCCAGATTAATAATGGAAGATTCCCCCATTCTTACACATATCTTTGCCTGAAGAACTCTGGAATTATTCTCATTAAGTGTACATTACCCAAGCAATGGGCGTTCTCATTCTCATTTATCTGGCATTGTGCTTGAGGCATTCCCCCACTGCATTCATTGACAAAATATGATGAGACGCAGAGCAGCATGTTTGATCCAGGCCAGTGAATTTGCTGAGTGCAGTTTTAATTAGAAGCAATTTGGTTGCTAAATTTCTTTGGGACTACACAGCGTTGCTGACTCACGGCACCCCCTACCTTCAACACACACACACACACACACACACACACACACACACACACACACCAAGAAGCTTTCCTGCTGACTGAATGACAAACTGCACTGCAGAAAGGAGTGGAGAAAGCACAGGGCTGCAGAGTTTGCAGTTGCAGGCAGTGGCCTGAGTTCTTTTATTTGCAGCTCTGTGGGGAGCCCGTTGCCAAGAAAGGTTACTGTCTTGATTATGTGATCCAGAAGCACTTGGGGCTGGTAGCAGTTGGGTACTATCTCCTGTGGATCTCAGACCAAGGAGATAAGGTCAGACAAAGCTTTAGATGGTTTTTGCTCTTATTCCAGCAAAAATGTAACAAGGAACAAAAGAGACAATTTAATTAAGTAGCTCAGGGTTTCTTACTTACCAATTATTTTTTTCAGTATGTGATCTAAAAGAATTATGCACATTTGCTCCCCTCCTGCTTCAAGAAAATGGCATTGTATGTAAAAGGAGAAATCAAACACCCACCCTTAAGTTAGAATTCAGAGGGCATTCCCCGAACTGCAGAATGCACACATTCCTCACAGGCTGCAGCAGATGGAGCTGCTTCACAAGCTCAGAAAGTGTTTTTCTTATGACTACTGCCAAGGAACCAATAGGTAGCAATCAGCATAGCCTAAGTCATGACTTGACCTGCTAAAATGGCACTTTCTAAAAGCAAGTCAGAACAACCATGATCTCAGTGATTAAGGAAACAAGGAGATCCTAGGAAAATGTACGGCAGCAGAAGGGAACTCGCTAGATCAACCTAGTTACTGTCTCTTCTAAATTTGATTATTATTGGCCAAGCGAACACCTCCCTTTGTAAGTGATATTGGATTTTCTTTTTGTCAATTGGTTCAATGCTGATTTGGCAATTCTATGAAAATTCAGATCAAATGAATAAAATAACGTTCATTCTCATGCCAACATGTTAACAGCCTTCCAGTGTGCACTGGCATGAACTAGCTTTAAGGTCCTTTTTTGTCTTAAAACTTTTTTGAAAATAATAATAATGCCATACATGTAAATATAGCTAATCTAGTTATTTTTATTCAGTTGTATTCCCTAGAAATGTGGGACTTTTTATTGTTCAAATGTGGTCTTAATAAGAAAGTATTTTATTGGATAGCCAAGCAGGCAAAAGTAACAAATTCTTCTTACAAAGAATCTGGCATTTTTCAATGTTGTTAAACAAATATGACCCATAGTACAGCATTTATAAGAGGACGTGACTTTTAAGAGGACAGTTGAATTTATAAATCAGTCATAATCCATAATTTCAGTGACTTTGACATAGTTCAGTGGCCCGGGCAAAGTAAAGAAGAAACTCCATAAACCCAAATGTATGATTGCATGTTCTTCCATATTTCACATGAGATGGGAATTGAGATTTAGCAAGGTGTTATTTCCTTTTCTAGGGTTATTTATTTTATAAAGTATATGTGAATGTATCCAATGCACAGTTTTCATCCTGTCTCACTGCTGCTGAAATACCTTTATTGCAGACTCTCTGCCCAAGAAAATTTCTGTGTTTTCATTCAGTTTATAAGATGCATGCCATTCAATATTCTTAAAGTAAATCTTTGAACAATATGCTTTGCATATTAGTAATCTTATTGAAAATGAAGAGCTGAAACTCGGACCAGGGAAAAACAGAAGAAATTTCTCCACGTTACATTTACTAAATTTGTATTTTTAAATCTAGCTAACATAAAAGTCTGTTCTCACATAAAAGATTTACAAGGTAGCTGAAGGCAAACCTGAGTATACTTCAAGAAATCAAATTTCTCACCAAATGAAATACAAAATAATCAAATCTGTGGAGAATACATATTCATGTAACAAACATAGACTCCTCAAATATAGTGTGTACATTGAAATGGTCTATGAGAATTTTCAATGGACAAAACTGCAATGTTTCATCTATATACTGCTTTTTTGCAGGGAAGGCAGTAAAGGCACTGTTTCTTTTTTGGCCTTGTGTTAAGAAGTATACATATAATTCAACACAGAACATCAAATCCACCCACTACCACATACCAGAAGCTTGTAATTTACAATCCTAAATGTATTTCCTATAGTTTATAGTGACATTGTGTGAAATTGATAAACAATTTTGTCAAGTATGTTCTCAATCTATGTGAATGGAGATAGACAAGCTGATAATACAAATATGGTGTGCAAAGTGTAAACTTTTTCAGCATCTCTAGAAACTCTGTCAGGGGCTATGTTGGTGATGATTCCCAAAGTCATTGTATAATGGGAGAATGAATAAATTCATGGCAATGGGAATATACTCTATCTCCAGCTCCATTTTATTAGCATTAGAGTCATGCCCTCCCAAAATAAATCCAGCTTTGCCAAGCATCCCACTGGACAGATATATGAGCTTCCTTCTGCTACTCATACCTTCTGTTGCATGAGCACACAAAGGAGAGGAAAGGAAGACCAAGCAACACAGAATTCAAAAAAGCTATTTCCCTAAAAAACCTGCCATGAGCAAACCCAGCCAGGTTTTAAGATCCACTTCAACTCTATTGCCAAAAATCCAAAGCGCACCAAATACCACCGTCTCTATGCAGAGGAAAGGAATTGATAGCTTTTCCTTTTTAAGTGCCACGCAAGTTGCTAAATTGGAGTATGAATTAATTCACAGAAAGCACTTATGTTCCCATGTCTGTCTGTCTGTTTCTCTCCCTCTCCCTCTCCCTCTCTCTAACACACACACACACACACACACACACACACACACTTGCACACACTGCAGCCTCTTGCACAGTTCTCACACTCTTACCTCATCCTCCCCACTCCCTTTACTAGCTTCCTGCTACATTTTAAACACGAGAAACCAGAAAACTGATGATCAGAAATTAGTCAGCTGGCTGGCAGGGATCTGGTTACTTGCTTTCTTCCCATTAATGGGAGCAGGAAATCAATGACCAGTTTTTCTTCAAGCAGGGTCAGCATGCTAATCAGATGGCCAACAGGAGGAGCAGCATTCTAACTCAGGAGGTCTGCAATTTTTGTAATCACAGAGTGTAGTAAACAATGTACAATGCACAAAGAAATGGCAGAACTTCAGTTGTATTATCATGGCCATGATCTTCTTGACTGTTTTGAATGCACCCTGTGGACATTCCTGAATCAAAAAGTTCAAGGGTTCCTTTACCAGTGGAAAGGAATTTAAAGTGGATTGAAGACAAGCAGGCAAGCAGTCAGGCAGGCAGGAAAACAATCCTGCTTTTATTTTGTTTAATCTTAGATGGGTCAGAGATGAATTTTGACAGGCTTTTAAATTTCTGTTATTTTATCTTGCTATTAATCCCCTTTTTTGTAATCCACAGAGATCACTCCAGTTGTCCCTCTGAATGTTGATTTTCCAACCATCTTGATGCAGGAAACAATTGCAACAATTGTAAGTATGGCTGAAAAATCAAAGACCCCTCTTCCCAGGGGTGAAATCCAGCAGATTCTGACAGGTTCTGGAGAACCGGTAGCAGAAATTTTGAGCAGTTTGGAGAACCAGCAAATACCACCTCTGGCTGGCCCCAGAGTGGGGTGGGAATGGAGATTTTGCAATATCTTTCCCCCTAGAGTGGGCTGGGAATGGAGATTTTGCAGTATCCTTCCCCTGCTATGCCCACTAACCCATGCCCACCAAGCCACACTCACAGAACCGGTAGTAAAAAAAATTGGATTTCACTACTGCCTCTTCCCCAATAGGAAAGTGTATTTAATTATGACATTCCTACCCCTAAACAAATGTGTGATCCAACCTGCCTACTTTGCACCCTTGCACCTGCAAATTGTGGATGTTATTCTCACAATCCCTTAAGCATTTTTCCAACAACTCAAATGTTGCCCCTCACTATCTTACAGAACAGTTGGCATTGTTTATTTTGATTTTACTTTGGTACTTAAATATAATAAGAAAATAAGAAAATGATTAATTTTACAATGGCAATAGAGGGAAAAATGCTTTTTCTTATCCACTGGATCATCTTTGTATTCTATGGTTATTCTATAGTGGCACACAACTTAAGCTCCCATTAAGCTTTGTAGTGTACCTCACAATTTTGACAGGTGTGTGTGTGTGCATGTGCTTATTGCTTGATTAAATCACAATATTGTTTTCCACACTCCCAAGCTGTTATTGCAAGAAGCCAATGATTTCTCCCTAGCTTTCACTGAGCAGATGAGATCAGCCACATTTAGTGCTGGTGGAAACCAAACAGCATATGTGAATGGGGAATATTCATAGCAGATTTGTCATACAGCATCCATTGTAGGAAAAGGCTGGTGTTTGCACATTGGAAGGGTACTTTAAATTGGGAAAGAGGCAATGTCGCCACTTCTTTCCACCCACCTCAGGTAGACCCACATTATGCTTTGATTTGCTTGGGCAGCTAGGTTTTTATTGATTTGCATCTGTGTCTGTGTTATTATGAATGTTTTCATAGTAACTATGAAAACTATGAAACTATGGAGTTGGATTATGAATAAAGATTATTAAAGTTTCCTTTGGGTTCTTATTTCCAAAATTGGGCATGAAATGGTAAATTATCTCATAGAGGGGACTGAGGGCAAGATTAAGTCTCAGATATTTAAGGCCATAGTGTCTTTCCCACACTTCAAATAATGTGATGAACATTTCTTATAATAGCTTGAGTCCTTAGATTTAATTAATAGCTGTCCCCAATCAAATTTCTCCATTTTCAGATATGACAAAGTGACAATAATTCACATGCTTGAAAGGAATAAAGATCAATCATCATTCCCCTATTTGAAATCCCCTATTTTCAAATATGAGAAATTGATAATAATTCACATTCTTAAAAGGAATACAGATCAATCCCCTAATATTTAAATTTCATTGAATTAACCTTGAAACAAAAGATTCTTTGAAATCCTTTGAATTTCTTTGAAATTACTGTATCTGTGTGTATAATGTTTAGAAGCATTAATTTGTTGTTTATACACTGGTTATCATGTTCTTTGTCCCATTTAAAAATAAGGTCATGAAAATAAGGTCACAGTTAAAAAGGATGCCAGTACATTGCTTTCCTTTTTATATCTTTTTCTGGAGCTTTTCTGTTTTGCTTTGTTTTCTCCAGATAGTGGTTAAGGAAATGTTAGATTGAAATTAATTCCATAAAAAGGAGATTAATTGGGGATAATGGGAATTGCACAAGTTAGGGAAATAGTCTTCTAGAATATCATACTTTATTATATATAATTTATGACATTATGAAAATGAAAAGAATCCTACATAAAATCAGCTCCATTTGGAAAATTAAACTATCTTCCCCCTTTGTTCTCCTAAGATGAGACATCTTTATCAAACACCATGGTGTTTGTTTTCTTCCTTTCTAAATTGCCGATTCATGGTTGAATGAATTAGAGATTTGCAAAGTTGGCTTGCAGATCCACTGGATTCAGGCCAGCTACACTTTGGAATGCAAAGCCATTTACAAGAAACAAAATATTCTGGAGCTGAAGTTTTGCGTGTTGAGGCACAGGCAAGTCAAACTGTGCACAGTGTAAATAATCTTCCAAGATTTGATTAATGAACTAGAAATTGTTCCAAGTTTAGTTTAGTCAACATCTTAGTATGATTGATGTTATCAAAATCCCATTACAGATATGAAACTATGAATAAAAAAAATAGCATTGCATTTGAGACATGGTTGCTAAACATGGTGATAACTCAGTTATTAGGATTAATAACCCAATACTGTTTTGCAACTATGCCTAATGTCATGGCTAAGAAACGGCTGCGTTGGAATCCAGATTCTAATTTCACCTTGCCCATGAATACACTATGACTCTTTGACAAAATCTTATATAGAACAAGTGGATGGGCCACACAAGGACCACAATCTGCAAGTGACTCTAATGGTGCCCTTGTATATTTAATGTTTTGATTTGGTATCTTGACTACATATCACTAATTTGGGGACAAAGGGATATTTCTAACATGCACTTGTTTATCCTTTTTAAACATTAATTGCATTTATCATTACATTTGTGAAATTTATTTGTTTATGATTTTTTAGAAAATCTAAACTCTTCAGTCAGTATTGCTAAATTAGCCCTTTTCCCTTTGCCATCATAAAACGCTTATGGTGCTATCTAAGTTTTGTACCACCTCCTCTTCTCTTGCTTGTCTCCTATAAAACAACAAGGCCTTTATCATTTTCAGCAGGATTTACAGAAAGGTTGGTTTGTTTGCTTTTCGGTCCATTTAAAGCCCAGAGACTTTTGGCAGCTTATATAAAATATAAAACCAAATAAAACTTCACAGGATAACAATTATACAAACAGTAAAACTCCACTCCCACACACCACTCAAACAGAAAATTAAAAAGGAAATGAAGATAGCTTAATACAATCAAGAAAAGACTCCTTTGAGAAACTGCTTCCAAAATAGCAACAAGGAAGGGAGTAGCTTCCTCACCTAACCCCATAGGACATTCCCAAACTGCGGGAATCAGTAACACTTTCTCTTTGTTTGATCTAATTGGTTAGGCTGGTATTGGTTGAAGTAGATGGTTCTGCAGATATACAAGATCAAGCCATTAAAGTCATTAAAGTTAAAACCAACACATTAAATTTTATCCAGAAACCAATTTGCATACAATACAGGAGATGCAGAACTGGTATTATGTGCTCCCAATGATGGGAGCCATTATATTTTGAATCAGTTGTAGTTTCCAAGTACTTTTTAAGGTCATCCTCAACTACAGTGTAGAAAGTGCATTATGATAGTTAGCCAGGTGGTAATAATAATATGAAATACTCCTGCCCTTGGTAGGATGCAACTGGTAGGTCCCTCTAGCCACAATTTCCACTTGTTTCAGAAGGAGCCATGAGTCAAGAAGACCGTCAAGTCAGGAACCTCTCTTACAAAGTCTTCAAGCAATGACTGATAGTGACTGAAAATCCCAATGTATTCCCAACAACTCAGACTTACTAAGATTCAATCAATCTATTCTCTCCCATCCAGACCCTTTCAGCCTCCATCCAATGAAGAAGGGGAAGAATCATTGCAGAACAATGACACCTATTCGTGACCTCTGATATTGGTCCAATATCAAAAGTTACTGAGAAGTCCAGTAAGACAAGAAGGGATCATTGCTTCTATCCAGGACTCCATAAAATAATCTAAGAGGGCAACCAGTGTTGTCTCCATCCAAAACCTGGGCCCTGAACCCTGACTGAACAGGGCCAAGATAATTTGCTTTCTCTAAGATTCTGCAAAGTTGATCCATCACAATCAGCTCAACAACTTTCCAACAAATGCAGTATTATTAATATTCATGTCCCAATATTTAGAGCTATCAATTTTTTATTAAAAAAATAGACCACTAGATGTCAACAAATGCTAGAACTTCTTATATCTTCTTGCTAACATTCAATGGTTGTTAGGATTTTTTGCAGTCCAGATCTAATAGGCTTACCAATCTTACATGTTAAGAAAGAGACCTATCAGATAACTTTTCTTCTGCATGATTATTTACAATTATATACAATTACAAACTGGCAATTGTTTACAGTTGAACTCTAATTCAAGATCAAAATAAGATTTCACTCTCAATAGTGCTAATACTACTAAATCCCAAATTAACCAAACACAATTTAGCCTACCATTTTGTCTGAATCCAGCCCACAATATACATGTAAATGTATTGTATCAACCCAGTAAATTTGGCTAATTGAGTAAACTATAATTAGGTGAACAATGAGAAATGTTTGACTTTGACCTTATAATACAGAGAAACAGACTGAACTTTCCTTCCTTACCTTGTTTTGCTGTTCTTTCATACATGGATGGAACTCAATGAATGCTGGTCATCTCCATCATCTACAGATTGTACAATATAAACTGAAATAATGACATTTTTATAATGTCATTATAATGTCAAACTAAATAATGGTGTCAAATTGGACTAAATTGGAAATTAGACAATGAAGTTGGTAGATTACTGGAACAATTGATTAGTGATTAATGATGGCAGAGATTATTCAACTTCCACCTTAAATTACAGTGCTGAAATTAAAAAGAACCTGTAGTATATAGAAATGGATTTTTATGAGGATGAACAGTGAGCTACACTTTGTGCTATACTCAATGTATATTCCTGAGTTCAGTAATCTTTAATTCTGTGTGGCTGTCTTCTTCATCAGGCTTCCTCTGGAGAATCTAAGGTTTCTAATAAAAAAGGAAAAGCAGAATCTACAAGCTTGAAGACTACCCTTCCTTTGGTTAAGTGAGCGGTCTCCACTATATACTAGGATGATTGTTTGTTTTAGAAACAATCACAGATTTAGAAACATAACACAGATTGCAAGCAGAATCTCAAAACTCTTGAATCACTAGAATGATCCTCCTAGTTCTGGAACTGAATTGGTCACTTGACAGAAATAAATCAGTAGAGTTGAACTTATTTTTGAGAGAAGCTTATATTGATTCTCTACTGCTGCTATTTGTAGCATAGATATACAGGCTTATTCAAGTACATACAGTACACTGCAGCATTATGACCTCTAAGGAAAGGAAGACTTTTTCACATTCCTCCAGGATTAATTCAGATTATTCTGTCTATTGGTATATTATCACCATGCACTTCACAGTATTTGCACTGACCAAAAGTTGTTTGCTAAAGCAGAAACTAACAGCATGTTTCCCAATATATATTCTACTGGGCAGCCTCATTTTCTCCCATGTTATTGATGACTGAATAACAATACTAGCCATTTTTCAAAGGGTGAAGTTTCAAGATGAGCCACTCATACTAGGAAGTAATGTTTGCTTTTATCCATAGAATAATAATAAAGTCAATGTGAACTTTTATTAATTCAACTTGCTTCCCCTGAGAAGTAAATCCAGGCTGCAGAAGAGCCTAGAACACTTTCCTGCCCTTGAGCATGAGGTACTGTTATCCATGGCATGTAGCAGTTTTAAATAATGTAAATGATAGTGGTGTATCATTATTGTTATTTTAGTTGGTTGCACAGTTGGCCAGATGTTTAGATTGTATTTGGCATTTTTATCCCCCTTTTGAGTCCTTAGCAAGGAGTTGGAATAGCCTTTTATTAAAACAAACAAAGGTTAAAATAAAGCCTCCTATGAAGTCAGTGGTGCATTGATGTGTATTAG
This sequence comes from Arizona elegans, assembly GCA_022577455.1. Taxonomy (NCBI): domain Eukaryota; kingdom Metazoa; phylum Chordata; class Lepidosauria; order Squamata; family Colubridae; genus Arizona; species Arizona elegans. The sequence continues at coordinate 170,973,027 of JAKOOJ010000002.1, forward strand.
CAGTTGTTTCCATAAGACCGCATACATTTTTTGAACTAATTGTAATCATGGAGAGCCATGCTGATCATTTCACACTGATCTTTCTCCTGGTTGTTTCTACAATTTTGGACCTATGTACAAAATTACATAGAGAAGTACTCATAATTTGTCCTTATCTCTGCAACCCTGAGTCGAAACTGTCCAAGGGAAGACTGAAAGCTATTAAGAAGATACTTATACCAAATACGTTCTAGATAGAAAAATTGTTTTAGGATATTTTTCCAGATTTTTTAAAAATACAGTGCCCAATTTCTTTTATCACAGGGTCTCTCCTACCTTTTTCTGACACTTTCTTCTTATAAGCCACCTATTTGGACATATTTGAATACAAATACTTCTGGCTTTTGGTGCAGTGGATTGTTCTATGCCCAAGACAGCCTGTTCTTCCTTTTAGATCACAAACGTACCCTGCTGAGCAGTGATCAAAGGGCTGACTCAGCATACCTTCTCGGCAATGACAGTGAGTTTCTATCTCCAGGACTGTGAGCAGGAAATGCAAGATTACATTATTCCAATAAACATTGAAATGTTGATGTAATGAAATATTTTTTTTCCAATTCATTTCAAGCTGAGTTTTCATTGTTCCTTAAATCTCACACTCATTGAAATGAAAATCTAGATTTTGAGTTTCTGCAACATGAAGCTCTTACATCAGGAAAGTTAGCAGAGTACTCTTGCCAGAAAAACTAGCTAGGCATTTAGTGCACTATCTGAGTATATTGGAGAATCTAAAGCTGAAGAGATAAAGATCAGTGAACAGAGATTTACTGCATGCCTAAAAGCTTATCTGCAATATTTTGTTGACTCTGAAATAGGTTATATGCACAACAGTGACTTTGTAGAGATCTGCACATTTATAAAATATTCCCATTTGTTCTTTACTCTTTACTTTCTTAAACCTGTAACAAACTGACAATTGGGTGGGGTAATGTGTGAGGTTATAATAAATTCTGCCACATCATCAATATACACCAAAGTAGTGCTTAAGATTTTCCCTCTAGAAAAACCCATAATTGTGTGTTTTTCTTAAAAAGAAAATCTCTTTGGTGCTCACATTCTATTACATCAGTTTGTCCTACTCTGCACTAGCATGAAGTAAATCACTAGTCAGTATTTTATAGGCTCTTCTGAATACAGAGAACTGTCCCTTCCACTGTTTTTCCAACACCCACTCATGCAAGCACATATACACATACTGAGAGAAACAAGCTGTTCTTTCAGCACCCTTAGTACATCAGACTTGACTGACCATTTAGTCAGCACCATGGACAGCAAATTCTCAACTCAGTTGCTGGGATCTTAATGTGAAATCTCCATTCAGGTCAGTATGACCCAGGAATCTATTCCGGCTTCTCCAGTAACTGCAGAGAATTAAATGAAAATCAAGGCAGTTCATTTTGTCAGCTTATTTTTTTGTCTCCATCTCTCCCTTTTGTCCTGAAGCCCTCCCTGCTCCTTTGGCATTATAACAGAAGTCAAAGGAAAAAGAGCAAGCTGATTTTTGACTCGTTCCAAAGTATCTGTGGGAAACACTGGTAAGAACAAGTGGAAGAAAGGAAGAAAGTGAAACTTACTGCTTGCTGGTGTGGAGAGCCAGCACATGCGCCCATATGTGTGCACTGTCCGATAGGGCTGAAGACTTCAAGCCGACAGGGCAGTCTCTCAAAAATGCTGCAGTTGCTTTTTCCACCCGCCCCTCCAGGGCTCCCATACCTCACTGTATTCTGCAGAGCTCTAATCTCATTGGCTGAGAGGTTTCTCAATAGAATAAAGCTTCTGCATTAATTGGGAAGGGGCTCCCTCGTCCTTCCCCCTCCCCATCCTCTTCTGTGGTGCAGTCCATTATCCAACCCTGGAGGTTGCCTTTAGCCCATCCCCTCTAACGAACTCTTTTCCAAGTGCCCGCAACCAGGCTTGCTGAGGTTTGCAGTCTGAATCAGGCACAGAGGCAGGGAAGCAGAGGAAGTCTGCCCAACCGATCGATAGAAAAGCCTGCTAAGTCAGCTGCAAAAGCAAGCAGATGGGAGTGTACACTTGCAGAACACCGTGTGTGTGTTTGTGTGTATGTGTGTGTGTGTCTGTGTTTGTGTGTAAGACAATGAAGCTCTGCCATTGATAAAGACATCAATTCTCCAAGGAGGAGACTAATGAAATGAATAAAAATGTCAGTGATCATATGCCGCCAATATCATAGGGAGCTTGCAGTGCTGCTCAAATGGCTCAGAGAAATGAAGCAAATAGTCTTTTGGGTGTACTGCCCCCTATAAATAAAAGAAAAGAAACTTAACAAGATATTATCCAAGCTCCATTCAAGGTCAAAGCTGCAGACTAGGTGTAGTTCCTACACACACACACACACACACACACACACACACACACAGCATTGAAATGTCTCGTCCTTTTTGACCATAGCAGGACATTCCTCATTTCTTGGCACGACTCAGAGTCAAGTTTTTGGTAAATCTTTGGCTCAGAAAAAAAATGATGAACTCCTGACATTCCTTTCTGAGCAAATACAAGCTGGATCTTTCCCCATCCTTGCATTGTGCTAAAAGAAGAATACGGGACTGCCCCAGTTAAATAGATTATAGCTTTTTTTTTTTCATTGTAAAAACTAGCCTTGAGTAAAATACAAAGGCTTGGGGGGGGGAAGGCAAATTGTCATTGCACTAGAAGTCAGAAATCTAAGCATTGGAACTGCTGTGCAAGGTTACAAATGGCAATTTCACGTTAACTGCTACGAACTAGCTATTTGCTTACTTATTTTAGTGAAATGGCTTTGACCTTCAACCTAAAAATATTTACTAATTCCCTTATTTCAGCATTCCAGAGCCTGGCAATGCATTTATATGAATCATGTACAGTAAGATATTTGTTAATGAATAGCAGGTATTGCTCAGGCTAACAGAATTAAAATCAATATGCCAAACATTCCGTTATGAAATCCAGAATTTGTTGATGATTCAGATCTAGCATCATTGCCACTCCATTTTCTTTTAATATATGCAAGCTATCAATCAGGCACGTTATGTAAATGTCACTAACTGGCTAGAGAATTGTGCATGCACATCCTAGCCCAATGTCAAAATTAGAGATATTGATCACTGCCATCTGAGAAACAGAAATAGGTTTTCTGCATTTGTAGAACGGATTTGATTGTTCATCTCTGTAATAGACCCTTGGCACTTATTGTAAGATTACAAGCATTATTTTTATCTGTGTTTGTTCTTACCATGCCAAGACATGTTACACAAGCACATAATAGGAAAATACTGATATAGCCCAGTTTCAGTATGGAATACCATTATGACTGTCTGGAAAGTTTTGTACTACAGTTCTTTTGAGAATCCTTTGGGATCATCTAGATTAATATCTTTTTATAGTGTCTAACTCAAAATTGAAATATTGATATAAATACAAAAAGCAGGCTAGTTAGAGCAATAGTCTCTCTATAATGATGTATGGGTGTGAGAGTTGGATGCTAAGAACAGCTGATCAAAGAAAAATTGATGCTTTTGAACTGGCGTACTGTAAATTATTGTGTATACCATACACTGAGCAACCAGCGCAACCAACAGAGAAGTGCTGAATCATATAAAACCAGAAACATCATTAGGACCCAGAATCAAAAGATTTTGTCTGATTTGTCATGTCATGCATGCAAATTCATTGGAGAAGTCAGTGTGGCTAGGAATGGTTAGTGGAGCAAGAAGAAGGAGCAACCAAAGAACTCAGCTTCTTGAAAGATACAAAAACATCCAACAACTGAAAGAAGCTGTACTTGACAAGGTTGCATGGAGAGACCTTGCCTATAAAGTCACCAAGACCCATACATGACTGAACAGTTAAAGCTACTACTACTTGTATAAACCGGGGAGGGTTTCAAAACCCGTTGCTACTGGTTCGCTTGTGGGCTTGCACGCTTTTGCATGCACGCACAACGCTTCTGCACATGTGCAGAAGCATCCAGGCGGGTGGGCGGAGCCTCCCACCGCCGCTGCTACTGGTTCGTCTGATCTGGGGTGAACCGGTAGCAACCCACCACTGGTATAAACAACTTTATATATTGATTGTTATAGTTATTAAAGATCAGAAATGTTTTCATTTGACAATTAGCTAATTGGATTTTTTCTGAAAATTATATTGGGCTATTTTGGATACCCAGACTTAGAGGATGGTTATTCACAGGAATAGAGGAAAGAGTCTAAAAATATCAAAATAATCACTGTACCTATAAAACAGATAATGGGACATGGTGGCTCAGTGGCTAATATGCTGAGCTTGATCAGAAGTTTGGCAGTTCAGCGGTTCAAATCCCAAGTGCCACGTAATGGAGTGAGCTCCCATTACTTGTCCCAGCTTCTGCCAACCTAGCAGTTCAAAAGTACATTAAAAATGCAAGTAGAAAAATAGGGACCACCTTTGGAAGGGTGCACCTTCGGTGTTTAGTCATGCCGGCCACATGACCATGGAGATGGCTTAGAAACGGAGATGAGCACCTTCCCTAGAGCTGGAAATGACTAGCACGCATGTGCAGGGGAACCTTTACCTATAAAACTGAAGCCCAGTCCCTTTTATATGTGCATCATACAATGTACTCTGAAAAGAGATGGGATTCAATCGTGCATCACAGCCACCGTCTTGACTTTTTTTGATACATGCTCCCCTGATGATAGCTATTAGAACCCAAAGACTTTGTGTTATATATGGAGTCAGAGGTCCTTTGACCTGAGTTAGCAAGACTTCTCATATGTTGATAGGCCAGGATAACAAAAACCTGGAACAAGAGCAAATCAGTTTCTAAATCCTATTGAACTATGTGGTTCATATAAATATTCATTATGTACACTACAGGATACAAAAGTAAGTTTCAGCTTTGTCCATCCTCCCCCACTATGTATTTAGACTTTAATGAGAACTATGTACATAATTCATGCACATTATATATTTTTAGACCACATTATTTTCCCAAATAGTTCTCAATATACCTTTAGCCAGACTGGGAAACGAGGAAATGTCTGGCTCAAGATTATCCCATAGATTCATTGCTAAACAGAAGTTCAAATCCAGATATCAGATATCTTATTCTCAATCAGCCAACCTGGCCAGTCATTACAGACCAGAAAAAATATAGTCCAAAATTCCAGAACCAGATTAATGATAGCTGAGCTAAACACTGTTCCATGGTGCCTTATTTGAGTCATTAATTTTTGCATGATTAACCATCTCTGACTTGATACCTTGTTCTTATTGACTAAGAGTTGTGGAATACTGTATATAGAGGCACCAGGATAGAATGATAAAGTTCAGCTTTGCATGAACAGTATTGTGTTCTTTTTACAGGGTTCATATGACACACATGCAGATGTATTAAACATGTGTAACAATCTAATTTTGCATTACATTCTTACATGTGTTTATATTTTAGTTTTCATCTAAGACAACTTAGATGAAATCCATATGGTTTCACATGGATCTGGGCATCAAATCCAATTTCTACTAAATACACACAATTGTGATTTGGCCCTAATGAACACACTATGATGTAGCTTACATGATTGTAAATTAGAAGTAGGGTTGCTGTTTTTAATTCAGTATGGAGTTAAATTGCCACTACTGTGTGTTACCTGCTGCATAACACACAAATTTTTCTTTGAGAGGGGATTTTTTACAGTAGAGATAAGCATTTTGGGGGGATGGGAACAGAAGACATTTTGGAATTTCAAGAGAAGGTTGTGGTCAGGCTCAAAGGATAATTGTCAAGGGAGACTTGCTTTACAAGGACATGTGAAAACACATTTGGAAAACCAGGTCAAAGGAGAATGAAGTCTTTAAAATTGTCATGCAAAAACTAAAGCACATTGGAAAAGGGAGGGTAAACTCATATTTTGTTGCTGTGATGATCATAAAAACCATTCCAGAGAGATGTTCCACTGTTCAAAGATAAAATGAAGATTCTATGGTGTTCATGTGTGTGTAAGTGTGTATGTGTGTAAGTAATGAAAGATAAATTGCAACATTACAGTTCAAACTCTGCCTATTCCATACTACCCTGTGTTATCAAAAGACCCCAATAAAAAAACAAACAAAGAGGAAACCACAAGCAATAAATCTTACTTTAAGATTCAGAGGTTTATTCATGAGCAATTTGGAACATGAACAGCCAACATAAGCAATGCAATTTCACAACAAAACTTACATTATTAAACCATTGCAATGGGGTTCACCTCTTCATAGATTACTGCCTTATCGTGGTGAAGGGGCTTGCATAGCTCAATGAAGCAATGAGCTATGCTGTGCAGAGACACCCGAGATGGACAGGTCATAGCAGAGAATTCTGACAAAACGTGATCCACTGGAGAAAGAAATGTCAACCCACTCCAGTATCTTTGCCATGAAAACCCCATGGACAGTACCAAAAAGAAAAAAGATATGACACTGGAAGATGAGCCCCTCAGGTCAGAGGGTGTCCAATATGCTACTGGGGAAGAGCAGAGGGCTAGTACTAATAGTGCCAGAAAGAGTGAAGTGACTGGGCCAAAATTGAAAGGATGCTCAGTTGTGGATGCATCTGGTGGTGAAAGGAAAGTCCGATGCTGTAAAGATTTTTTTTCCATAGGAACCTGGAATGTAAGATCCATGAATCAAGGCAAGCTGGACATGGTCAAACAAGAGATGAAAAGACTGAACATTGACATCTTAGGAATCAGTGAACTAAAATGGACAAGAATGGGTGAATTTAATTCAGACGACCATCAGTTATACTATTGCGGGCAAGAATCCCTCAGAAGAAATGGAGTAGCCTTCATAATCAATAAAAGAGTAGGAAAAGCAATACTGGAATGCAATCCCCAAAATGACAGAATGATCTCAGTTCGAATCCAAAGCAAACCATTCAATATCACAGTAATCCAAGTCTATGCTCCAAACACTGGTGCTGAAGAGGATGAAATAGAATTAACACTAAAAAATGATGTCCTTATCATCATGGGGGATTGGAATGCTGAAGTAGGAAGCCAAAAGATAACCGGAATAACAGGCAAGTTTGGCCTTGGAGTACAAAATGAAGCAGGGCACAGGCTGATAGAATTCTGTCAAGATAATACAATGGTCATAGCAAACACTCTTTTCCAATAACCCAAGAGACAACTCTACACATGGACATCACTAGACGGTCAACATAGAAATCAGATTGACTATGTGCTCTGCAGCCAAAAATGGAGAAGCTCTATAAAAAGACCAGGAGCTGACTGTGGCTCGGATCATGAGCTTCTTGTTGCAAAATTTAGACTTAAATTGAAGAAAGTAGGGAAAAGCATTCTTAAATTAACAGTGCAAAGAAATAGAAGAAAACAATAGAATAGGGAGGACCAGAGATCTCTTCAAGAAAATTGGAGATATGAAGGGAACGTTTCATGCAAAGATGGGCATGATAAAGGACCAAAATGGCAGGGACCTAACTGAGGCAGAAGAGATTAAGAAGAGGTGGCAAAATTACACAGAAGAACTATACAAGAATGAGCTTAACATCCCTGATAACCACGATGGGGTGGTCTCTGACCTCGAGCCAGACATCCTAGAATGTGAAGTCAAATAGGCCTTAGGAATTCTAAGCAACAACAAAGCTAGTGGAGGAGACAGTATTCCAGCTGAGCTATTCAAAATCTTAAAAGATGATGCAGTAAAAGTGCTATACTCAATTTGCCAGCAAATTTGGAAAACTCAACAGTGGCCACAGGATTGGAAAAGGTCAGTTTGCATTCCAATTCCAAAGAAAGGCAATGCCAAAGAATGTTCAAATTATCGCACCATTGCACTCATTTCACATGCTAGTAAGGTTCTGCTTAAAATCCTACAAGCTAAGCTCCAGCAGTGTGTGGATCGAGAACTACTAGAAGTACAGGCAGGATTTCAAAGAGGCAGAGGAACTAGAGATCAAATTGCCAACATACGCTGGATCATGGAGAAAGCTAGGGAGTTCCAGAAAAACATCTACTTCTACTTCAAATGCTAAAGCCTTTGATTGTGTGGATCATAACAAATTGTGGCAAGTTCTTAAAGAGATGGGAGTACCAGGCCATCTTATTTGCCTCTTGAGAAACCTATATGTGGGTCAAGAAGCAGTGAGAACTGGACATGGAACAACTGATTGGTTCAAAATTGGGAAAGGAGTCCGGCAAGGCTGTATAATGTCACCCTGCCTATTTAACTTATATGCAGAGCACATCATGAGAAAGGCGGGGCTAGATGAATCAAAAGTTGGAAATAAGATTGCTGGGAGAAATATCAACAACCTCAGATATGCAGATGATACCACTCTAGTGGCAGAAAGTGAAGAGGAACTAAAGAGCCTCTTGATGCGGGTGAAGAAGGAGAGTGCAAAAGTTGGCTTGAAATTCAACATTAAGAAAACTAAGATCTTGCCATCTGGCCCACTCAATTCCTGGTAAATAGATGGGGAAGAAATGGAGGTAGTGACAGATTTTATTTTTCTGGGCTCCAAGATCACCACAGATGGGGACTGCAGACAAGAAATTAAAAGACGCTTGCTCCTGGGGAGGAAAGCTATGGCAAATCTAGACAGCATACTAAAAAGTACCGACATCACCCTGCCAGCAAAAGTGCATATAGTCAAGGCTATGGTTTTCCCAGTTGAAATGTATGGCTGTGAAAGTTGGACCATAAGAAAGGCTGAGTGCTAAAGAATTGAGGCCTTCGAACTATGGTGCTGGAGAAGACTCCTGCGAGTCCCTTTGACTGCAAGGCGATCATACCAGTCAGTCCTAGAAGAGATCAACCCTGACTGCTCTTTAAAAGGCCAGATCCTGAAGATGAAACTCAAATATTTTGGCCACCTAATGAGAAGGAAGGACTCACTGGAAAAAAGCCTAATGCTGGGAAAGATTGAGGGCAAAAGAAGAACGGGATGACAGAGAATGAGGCGGCTGAATGGAGTCACTGAAGCAGTAGGCATGAGCTTAAATGGACTCCAGAGGATGGTAGAGGACAGGAAGGACTGGAGGAACGTTGTCCATGAGGTCGCGATGGGTCAGACATGACTTCGCAACTAACAACAACACAATGACACATAGCAAGTCCTACAAGGACTGCTATCAGGCAAAGGACACCATTCCCATCTCAAGTCACATTTCTTATACCTTCTTTTTTACTGACATACACATTCCATAGTTTCATTTCCCTGTTCTTTCTTACATTCTTACTGACTGTCACTCTCTGCAAACACCCGTCTCAAAACTTTATCCATCGGCTACTTTCAGTTCCCTATTTCTCACAGTTTCAATGTTCTGATTCCAAATATATTTCAAAACCACATACTTTGCAAAATCACATTTCTCAGCAACAGCTCAGCAAATAATTCTGATACACTTTGAAATATTTCTATCTAAAACTTTGTTTCATGTAGCTTTTTTTAGGGCCTGCTATCCTTTTGAGACCTATGGACTCTGGTAGTCCAATAGGTTATTTATCGGTTTCTCACAGTCCCTCCTCTTTGTCCTTGAGGACAACAGAAACAAGTGATCATATAGTACCTAGCACATCAGCTATTTACATTTTTAGTTTTTTTTAATTAATAAACCAAAACAACCTTCATTTAAGGTGAAGGAGGACAACTACTTTGATTAAAAGGCGTTTCAGCAAGGCAAATACATAAAAGGGGATAAACAGGCTGAACCATTTGAATGGTGGGAATGCAACCCTAAATACAGCATGGAACCGAAGAGGAACAATGCAGCGCTGGTTCAGACTGCAGGCATAAGACCTCTCCTAATGCAGGCTGTCTCTTGCAGTCATTGCTGGGCTTCCATGAAGCAATTCTTTTATCTCTTGCAATTGCAAGTAGAGATGAGTTGATTTGATGCTGACGTCTTGGTTGAAGATTGCATGGAGGGAGGGGAAGCCGAGGTTACTAGCACTTGCTCCCTTGTTGGGCAAAGCTTCAATCTTTGCCTTGGTGAAGCCAGATGGCTGAGACTGAACAACTTCCTCGTCTGGGGTTGGTATTTTCTTACAGTGCGAAGCATGCACCTAGAAAGCCAAATCCTGACACTTCACAGAGGTATTGGTGGTCAGGAAGATCTGGAACAGACCAGTGGTGGGTTTCAAAATTTTTTACTACCGGTTCTGTGGGTGTGACTTTGTGGGCGTGGCAGGGGAAGGATACTGCAAAATCTCCATTCCCACCCCACTCCAGGGGAAGGATACTGTAAAATCTCCATTCCCTCCCGATCAGCTGGGACTTGGGAGGCAGAGAATGGATGGGGACGGGGCCAGTCAGAATTTTTACTATCGGTTCTCGGAACTACTCAAAATTTCCGCTACCGGTTCTCCAGAACTGATCAGAATCTGCTGAAACCCACCTCTGGAACAGACCCTTCCAATGAGGAGTCAGGCAATTTTTCCATTGGAACACTTTTGCAGGGATGCAATGGTTGAGGCTGGTGTGCTCTTATTGGGGGATCCTTGCTTTATTTTCATTCAGGTCCCACATTTGCAAACATTTGCTCTGCATTTTTTCTCATCAACTGCATTGTATGTGTACCATATTCTATTATCCTCTGATTAAAATGTGCAACATTATCATGTAACAGAAGCATAATAGTATCTGGAACAAAGGACACTGATATTATTTGAGTTAGGTACTCCATAACACTACTTAAAATTGTTCTAATCATTTCTGCCCAAATCCCCAAACCAAGGATGTAATACTGTAAGTTTAATACACTCAGTAGAAAGGCAATAGAAAGTTTTTTTGCAAGGAAAAGAACAGAAAAATTCTCCTAACTTTATCCAAATATTCCCCTACACACACACACACACACACACACACACACACACACAATACTTCCTCTTTGAATGAGTCATATTCACATCAAAATCTATTTGTACAGTTCATAATGGAATAAGTTTCCTGACAAAGATTGTGGGCAAATAGACTAGAAAGCAGTTAAATATTCTGTGTCTACAAATTTTACACAAGTTTGCATGGTGGCATCTAGGATGTCTTTATCATAGACATAATCATTTTAGCCCGGGAGCCCCCCCATCACAAAGCAAGGGCATCCAACAGTAAGCGAGCAGAGGAAGGGAGATGAGAAAAAGGCAACACACATCAACTATATGAATAACGAATGTAATTCTAGATCACAGGCCAACGGAAGAAGGCCTTCCTTATCTACAGAAAAGTGCTCAGGCTCAGACGCTCATTCATACACCGATCGCACTCTGCTTGCACCCTACTGGCAACACATTCATCCAAACAAAACTGGATCTCAGTGTATTGCTATTAGTATTTGCTTGCCGATCTAAGGGCAGGTACTCCACATTGGGTTTACTTATTTCTTATTTTTTTTTTCCCATCTCTGTTTGTTTTCCTCCACTAAGACAGTCCAGGGAATCAGACATCTCAGGGAAATGGAAGGCAATTGAACCCCGCCAACACAGGCGTATGTATGGAAAAGATCCATTACTTCCCAAAGAAAATTAAGGAAAAAGACACTAATAATGATTTGAGTGCAAGTAAAGACAGAAAGGAAAAAAACAGGGTCAGGTAAAGAAAAATAATCGTGCTGAAGGAAAAGCACCCAGGATGAAAAATAGCAATCACAAAAAAATCAAAAAACTACACATGACCACCAAGGAAAAGGTGAATAACAACCCATACAGCTCATACAATAAGGCTGTGGGAAAGATCTGGTCAAAAGAGATTCAAGAAACACTTCACTATATCAAACACATACATACAATGTCTACAAAAAAAACCAAGAAAGAGGCAGTGATAGTAGCAACATCAGGAAAAAAAATACACAATCACACAAAATACACATGTCAATTAAATGCACCAACAACAATAATCAACAATACAGCTATAATCTCAAAAACCAGCACATCCAACTGGTCAAAAATAACAGCATAAAAAGAACATTTTCATCAAACACCAGCATAACCAGCTGGTTAAAAACTCTTTTTCCCCCCTTTTCTTACAAAACTTCTTTTCCTGTAGGGTGTCATTAATGGTGAAAACTATCACCAACCCAAGACCACATAATATACAAGGGAACAACCCTGACCGGGGGCACTACCCAAGCTGCCCTGAGTCTTCAGAGAGGGACGGCATACAAATTGAATTAATAATAATAATAAATAATAATAAAAGGAAAAGGAAAAGGAAAAAAACAATAACAAGGAGCAAAGAACAGCCTTTCTTGTCTCTTTTTATTCGGCAAGCGTTGGCTTGACACTTCTCCTTCAACTTATACTTACAGTTTATCCAAGAACCCACACTTCCTCGGGCATGACCCAGACTGAGGGCGTGACCCTCTTCCACAATACAAGAGAATGATCAGCTCTCAGGGAAGAATATATGCCACTGGGTCCCAGCCGCAGAACTCCCTGGACTGTTTTGCCAGTGACATATGTCGGGTAAGATACAGGCCTGTCCACAAAGCAAGTCCGGTTGTTCTTACTGACCGTCACTCTCTGCAAACACCCGTGTACATCTCAAACCCATTGTGCCCACGTGACACCCCTCCTGCACGAGCTGCACTGGCTCCCAGTGGTCTTCCGGGTGCAATTCAAGGTGTTGGTTACCACCTTTAAAGCGCTCCATGGCATAGGACCCGGGTACCTTCGAGACCGTCTTCTGCCACCAATAGCCTCCCACCGGCCACTCCACTCCCACAGAGAGGGTCTCCTCAGGATGCCATCGGCCAAGTTATGTCGGCTGGCGACACCCAGGGGGAGGGCCTTCTCTGTGGGAGCCCCAGCCCTGTGGAATGAACTGCCCCCGGAAATACGTAAGATCTCCGACCTCCGGGTGTTTCGCTGCGCATTGAAGACCCTGTTGTTCCGCCAGGCTGGGCTATCAACATAATAATTTTAAATTGAGGTATTTTAAATTTCTGGGGTTTTAAATTGAGCCAAATCTATTTAATTATTTTAAATTTTTAATCGTTGTTTTGTCTTGTGTTTTTAAATAGGCTGTACACTGCCCTGAGTCCTTCGGGAGAAGGGCGGTATGGAAATAAAATTATTATTATTATTATTATTATTATTATTATTATTATTATTATTATTATTATTATTATTATTATTCCTATATTCATCAGCTACTTTCAGTTCCCTATTTCTCATAGTTTTAATGTTCTGATTCCAAATATATTTCAAAACCACATACTTTGCAAAATCACATTTCTCAGCAACAGCTCAGAAAATAATTCTGATAACACTTTGAAATCTTTCTATCTAAAACTTTGGTTCATGTAGCTCTTTTTAGGGCCTGCTATCCTTCTGAGACCTAGGGACTCTGGTAGTCCAATACGCTGTCGGTTTCTCACACCTGTAACCAGTAACATCTCAGTAGCTTTTCATACCATCCATCTTGGTATCCTGGACTGGCTCTGAAAGTTGGGTGTTGGCAACATGATGCTGTTTTTGTTTTCCTCCTTCCTCTTGGACCAGTTAGTGATGATGGGAAGGAGAGGTCAAGTTCATAACTCTTACTTTGTGGGGTGCTGCAGGGCTTAGTCCTTTCTCCTCTCCTATTTAGTCTCTACATGATGCCACTGGATGAGATCATCCAATTGTTGGAGGTGAGGTATCATCAATATATTGAAGATATAATTTAAAAACCACTGAAGAAGAGATTCTTGAGCACGTAGGACCATAAAGACCATAATAGCAATAGTGCTTAAACCTATATACCGCTTTACAGTGCTAAGCGGTTTATAGAGTCAGTATATTGCCCCCAACAATCTGGGCCCTCATTTTACTGACCTTGGAAGGATGGAAGATTGAGTCAACCTTGAGGCGGTGAGATTCAAACTGCCAAACTGCTGACAGCCGGCAGTCAGCAGAAGTAGCCTGCAGTACTGCATTCTAACCACTGTGCCACTACAGCACATTTAAAGATTAGAAAGGGATGTTAAATGTAGAGCTAAATTCTACCTGAAACAAAAATCGATACTTGATGAGAAAGTTTACATTAGCTTGATGTAATGTTTTAGGATGTTTCAGTTAGAATTTAGCTCTACATTTAATATTCCTTTCTAACCTTTAAATGTTCTCCTTGCTTTGAATCCTGCTTTCAAGATTAACCATTATTGCTGAACTCTGCTGAAATGTTTAATTATTTGATTGCCAAATGAATGTAAGAGAAGAAGCATCTTCCCCTTCTCTATCCATGCCTCAACTTTTTAGAGCTTGTATCTATTTTCTATGCTCCCTACATAGTACATGCCTAATGTGTCACAAAAATCCCTTACCATATAGCTTCCCCATACATGGTACACTGTATCTTTATTCATAAAATGACTACCAGAATGAACAAGACCTGATTCGCCTTTGGAATGCCTTTTATTATCTAAGCAGGACTTTCATAAGGCCCAAATAAATAAATATCCCTACAAATAAATATGAGGCTGTGGTAATGCTTTACTTTGCAGACTCATAACTTTCTTTTGTATTTATTTAACTTTGTTTTAAGATGTGACAAGAAATCTAGTGGGAAGTGCCTATGGGCACTATCTAGTTTCGGGAGGGGCGAATGAGTATATGAAGTGTGAGGCAGGGGATATATGCTTGTTACAAGTGCCTTTTACACTGTAAATCAATTCGGCTGGCCAAAACCTTAAATCAAAGAGGTTCAAAAGTCATCAATTATAATAGCATCTTATAAAGCAAATATACCTGAAATTTGAAACACTAATTTGTGTCCTTACAGAGAACATAGACTTAAAAAAAACGCAGCCCTGAATTATCTTGCAGAATCATCAATCTATTCAAAGAGGCATTCTTCTCGTCTACTTGCCCCAAAGCTCATAAGAAATAAAAATCAGGAGGAAAGTGTCTTCTTGTATAGGATTGTGAGACCAATCTGTGTTGAATATCAAATATGAGATATTAGTTTTTCTAGCCGGAAGATGCAGTGTTACTGGCTGTCATAATGACAGTCGCTTTCTCACTGAGTGAGAAATAGTGATCTGTTTCCATCCTGAATGTACTTTTGTTAAGGTACCCTGGGGTCTTTGCAAATATAATAAAGTGCATATAAATGCATATTGCATGGCAAAGCAAAATACTGAGGGAGCTTGAAGATTTATATTTAAAAATTTGTTGCAGCAATGTACCTTGGCTTCTGATGTTGGAGATATTTAAACTGCCATGCGCCAAATGTGTTAGATTTCAAACCTGTAATCCTCAATTATGTTGACTGAGGAAATGTCTGACCTTTCTGAAGGGGACCATGCTCCATGTTCCATCTACTGAGGACTGTCATCTGGCTGGACTCAGAAAGCAAGACTTTCCTTGCCCTAGAGATCAGATTGGCCCTGCCCCTTTCATAAGGTCTTTAATAAGGCCTTAAAGCAGTGTTTCTCAACCTTGGTAGCTTGAAGATGGGTGGACTTCAACTCCCAGAATCCCCCAGCCAGCAGCGCTGGCTGGGGGATTCTGGGAGTTGAAGTCCACCCATCTTCAAGCTTCCAAGGTTGAGAAACACTGCCTTAAAGGCTTAAAGGCTTAGTGCTCCCCCTAGGCCTGGGAATCAGGAAGAAGAGCCCATGTATTGGCTATATTATGGCTCTGTTGTTAACCTGCCTGTTGTTTTAAATTGCTTTTATGTGTATTGTTATGTTTGTTGTTTTTTTAATGATCTTTTTAAAGAAACTATTAGCCACTCAACTTGAGATCAACAGCCTTATGAATTGAAATAACATAAGAAATAAAATAAATTAGTAAAAAAAAAACGGTTTGAGAATGCAAGTGTGAGAAATGCCTATCACAATTCTATGTTTCCTGTCATCAGGATGCTCATTATATTGTCCATCAGGATGCTTATTTTCCAGTCTCCAGCTTGCCCCTTCCATTAGTCTCCACCCTGTTATTGTATTAGGTTAGAAAGATTTAAGCACCTCCAAAGACCGCAAATGACAAAAGGAACTTCTTGCCTTGATAAAAAATACCTTTCATTTTATAGAATAAAATGCATCTAGCGAGCTTTACACGACAATCCTATCTTGCAGTATGGCATTGTTTGGTGAGTGGGTGGCCATAGAAATGGAATAAATAAATAAATAAAATTTCATCCTAAAACAAATCATGTTGGCTCCCAAAACTAGATATAGGATTGCAATCTTAACTAATAAATACTAGGAAGCACAGAAAATGAAGAATAACCAAACAAGCCATGTAGATAAAAATACAATGCAGAAGATATATTTTGTTCTGATGGAATATTAGATTTTAGTTAAATAGCCAAGGATTAAAGGTAAAATAGATATCAATGAATTTTACCAAGATCTGTTGCATCAACAACTAGGAATCCCGATTTTATGAACTGTTTCTCTTGAGGCCAAAGGAAACAAAGAATTGTATCTTAAATTGATGTTCAGGTTTCTGCTATGGCTGGCTAAGCCTCAAGGCTGGTATGTTTTCAGGAGAACATTGAGACAGTGCCCCATTTGTGTTCAGGTGGAGGGTTCTCCACATAAAAATAATTAAGATTTGCTAAGCAATCAGACTGGGGTAAAATCTACTTACCTTCCCTACCAGTTCGAAAGTGCACGCGCTGACCCTCTGCGTATGCGCAAACCCTTCTGTGCATGCGCAGAGGGTAAAAAACAGGTTACTTCCTGGTTAAAACAAGGAAATAACGATGACCGGGAAGGTAGGCGGAGCCTCGCACTACCATCGCTACCAGTTCTCTGAACCACCCACCACTATCGCTACCGGTTCGGCTAACTACTGCAATGCTCTCTACATGGGGCTCCCCTTGGAGTGCACCCGGAGGCTCCAGCTGGTCCAGAATGCGGCCGTGCAGGGGATTACGGGAGCGACGGGGCGCTCCCATGTGACAACTCTCCTGCACGAGCTGCACTGGCTCCCGGTCGTCTTCCGGGTGCGCTTCAAGGTATTGGTGACCACCTTTAAAGCACTCCATGGCTTAGGGCCGGGGTATCTTCTGCCGCCAATAGCCTCCCACCGGCCAGTACGCTTGCACAGAGAGGGCCTCCTCAGGGTGCCGTCCGCCAGACAATGTCGGCTGGCGACCCCCAGAGGGAGAGCCTTCTCTGTGGCGGCACCCGCCCTCTGGAACAACCTCCCCCCAGAGATACGCACGATACCAGACCTCCGGACTTTTTGTCGGGCCCTGAAAACTCATTTATTTCACCTAGCCGGGCTGGCTTGATCCCATCTGTTTCAGTTTTAATTTGAAATTGGTTTTAATTGGGTTGTTTTAAATTGGGCCGAAATTATTTAATTACTTTTTAAACTGTTTTTTAAATTTTGTATGCTCTGTTTTATCTTAGCTGTTCACCGCCCTGAGTCCTGCTGGAGAAGGGCGGTATACAAATCAAATCAAATAAATAAATAAAAATAAATAAATAAATAACCGGTCCGAAGCAGTAGCATTTCATCCCTGAATCAGATAGTATTCTGCAGTATGTGGACATACTGCTACAATTTTGCCACTAGCTTTGGGGAACCTTGGCTAGCCATTCCTAGTTATTTCATCAAGCAGTATCTTAGACAAGTTTTAGGGTCTACCTGTCAGCTCTCAGAATTGAAGCAATTGTCATAAATTAGTTGCCTCTGATGTCAAAAGAGGCAATGCCAAGGAATTAAAAGCAAAAAGGCCATAACCTAACATGTGGGAATTATCAGCCTTAAATAATCTCTTGTGATACAGAAAGCACAGACATTTCCCAGAGAGCCCAACCCTGCTAAATTTAGAGAGGCTGTTAAAATATGGCTTTTCCAATAGACCTTGGGTATAAATAGGATATCAGTCTTTTCCTGTTGTACTTATGGGTTATATTTAAATTGGGTTTGTACTGTCCCTTGGTGAAGAAATGTAAATTGGTGATAGTGTTTGAGAGAGAGAGATTGGGGGTGGGGGGGAGATTCTTTGTGGAAGACAGAATGTAAGCTGCTCAGAGTCTGAAATGAGTGGAGTGGCATAGGAGCCTAATAAATAAATAATTGAAATATCTTAAAGCTTATTCTCTGCCAACTGACCAAACAAAACTTAGCCAAATAATAATGGAATGGATTCATAGAAATAATGGGTTCATTTGCAGGAACTAAAATTTTATAGCCTATGACTCTCAGGGAGATGAGGATGCCAAGTAGTCAATCATTCTTGGTATTAAGCCATGTTAATCATTTTAACATAATGTCTAGAAAATGAGTCCTGCAACAGGAAATCTTTAGCTATCTTAGGTGAAACCATCTACTCTTATCCTAAGCCTTTCATGTGTGTTAGGCTGTAATTCAAAGGAAACACTTGAATGCATTTATCAAAACTTCCTTAAATGAAACAAAGCAGAGGATTGGAGCAAAATACTTTATTTTGCAGTCCAAGGATGGATAATTTCTAGATCTGATGGATACACTTCCATAAAGACCAGACAAGATCTGATCCGTCTGGTGTAGAACTAGGGTTAATACTGAGCATTGAGATCTTATTTTTCCTTTCTTAGATTTTATCAGCACAAACCTCTAGCCAATATTTCCATCTATAAGATTTAAAAACATATGGGTAAAAGAATATGTATGGGACCATATGGGCGTGGATGAAATAAAGCAAAAACATTTGGTTTCTTAATATTTGGACAAAAATCAAGGAGCCTATATAGAATAGAATAGAATAGAATAGAATAGAATAGAATAGAATAGAATAGAATAGAATAGAATAGAATAGAATAGAATAGAATAACAGAGTTGGAAGGTACCTTGGAGATCTTCTAGTCCAACCCCCTGCTTAGGCAGGAAACCCTATATCATTCTGGACAAATTGTTGTCCAATCTCTTCTCAAAAACTTCCAGTGTTGGAGCATTCACAACTTCTGGAGGTAGGTTGTTCCACTGATCAATTGTTCTAACTGTCAGGAAATTTCTCCCTAGTTCCAAGCTGCTTCCCTCCCTGACCAGCCTCCACCCATTGCCTCCCGTCCTGCCCTCAGGGGCCCCGGAGAATAGCCTGACTCCCTCCTCTTTGTGGCAGCCCCGAAGACACTGGAAGACTGCTATCATGTCTCCCCTAGTCCTTCTTTTCATTAAACTGCAACCGTTCTTCATATGTTTTAGCCTCCAGTCCCCAAATCATCTTTGTTGCTGTTCTCTGCACTCTTTCTAGAGTCTCCACATCCTTTTTTTTGATAGGTTTAGCTCGGTACCCCAATTCCTTCTGCAGGGGACCCCACCTGGCTCCAAAAGAGAGCAATTCCATACGCACCCCTGTCCCCCCCTGCATATAATGTTGTTTATCTTAAACTAAATAAGTGGCTAAGGCTAGCTGTATCTGTCCTGGCAGGCAGCATTCTTCAGGCTCAGAGCCAATTATTCAATATGCTTTACCTGAAGTTACTTGGCACTAAATTTAAAATCAGATGCACACATCAAATAGAGAACAAGGAAAAGAAGGTGATTCTGGGAGGGGAAAAAAATCCAACACTTACACTTGACTAATGTCTTTATTAGGGTCAACAAAAATTGCTACACATTCATAATGTGCCTGTGTCATATTGAGCTATAATATATAGTAGCTTTCTTTGTAGATATATTTATTAAGTATAGTTCATTCTTTTTTTATTCCTATAAATTAGGTATATGGATCAACATCTGGAAGAAAGATATAATTTGTTTTTATATATATATATCTCATTGTTTATAACATTTCATTGTATTATAGGATAGATAGTTTGCAGAATTATATGTCATTTTTATTGCAAACCCTGACATTCAGATATGATGGTGGTGCTGTCCCATCTTCAGTGAATGTGTCTGTAATATAAGCTAAATTATTTCTCATACAGATCCCCATAACTTAGTTAGTTTTGATTTTAGTTTGCTTTGTTTTAAAAGTCAGTAAAATATACTAGAAGTCTTTCATAAATTAGCTCTCTTATGAATAGCAGATGTTGTGAGTAACATAAATTGACTAAGATTGCAAGACCAAGAGCTGAGTTTAACCTAGATCCCACAACAATCACCTGTCAGCTTCCAGTGGAGATTTCTATGCCCTTACAGAAAAGAGAGATTGAGTCTGATTATAGGGCAAATCAGTATCTGACTAAGTTATTTCTGCTCCTTAGAACTAAGCAAGCAAAAATGTTCAATAGTATAAAAGGACATTTTCAGGAACTACAGCCATGATACTTGGAATGAAGTAAAATCAGTAAGAGCCAATGTGTGCATTTAGGAACAGATTGTCTATATTAACCTTTCCCAATACAATGCTACATATTAGTATACTACACACTAATTCTACACTTCCAGAATTCCTAATGAGCTGGCTCAATCTTGGAAGTGAAATCCATCTGGGATTGGAGACCTTCACTTAGGCAGAACCAATACTAGATGAAAGAGTTGGTGCTTCTGTCGCAAATTAACTTTTTGATAATGGAAATGACCAAACATACATCCATGAGAAAATTTGCTTTGAGCCAAAAAACTTATATAATAATTTAAGCTTTCTTATGTTTTATTTTGCACTTGTTTCCCTTTTGTTAGGCAAAGGAAGATCATAGTTTCTGGTATCTGGTAGAAGAGGTCAAGAGAGGGCAGAAGCAGTTCTGAGGGACAGCTCTGGGGGGAGGGGGAAAATTTGCCCTCTTTCAAGTTCTTTTGAATTTGCACATATCTTTATCATAGTATTTATTCACAGCATCATATGAATCTCACTGATGTACAAAAAAGCTCAGAGTGAACAAATAACATTTAAGTTTGATATTTGTTTCATTTATTTCAAAAGCATGGTTATCTAAGGTGTGGTAATCACCATTTTAGATTTAGCAAATTGTTTCTACCATTTGGATATCATTATTACAGCTAAATAATTACATCAAAGTTTGCCCTATAATTGGTGAACAGATTCTCACATTTGCTGCATAGGAATTGTTGTCCATTTCTCCATGGTGAACTGGTTCAATGTGATAATTTATGTAGGTTTTATTATTTGAATTGTAGATAACCATGTCCTGCCATGACATCTTTATGAAGTTTAATTCTAGATTGGATTTGATCATTTCAGAATGTGAATTTTACTTCATCCATTCTCCTGTAGACTTACTGGTATATTTGGAACCACTGTCTTACTGCAGCTTCAGCTGGCAAAGAAATGGCCAATATTTTAACTGAGAATGTACAATTCTCTGATAAAAAGTAAAAATAATGTTTCCTTCAATATATTTAATTTAATTTAATTTAATTTAATTTCCAATTTATATACCGCCCTTCTCCCTGAGGACTCAGGGCGGTGTACAGCCAAGATAAAAAACATAGAATACAAATATTAAAACATTTAAAAATATATATAGATTTGGGCCGAAAGTTAAGAATAACAAACTAATTAAAAAATTTAAAATTTAAAAATTTCTTCTAAGCCAACCCGGCTTGCTGGAAAAGATGGGTTTTCAGGGAACGACGGAAGGCATTGAGGTCATGGATTCTCCTTATCTCCGGGGGCAACTGATTCCAGAGAGTGGGAGCCCCCACAGAGAAGGCCCTCCCCCTGGGGGCCACCAGCCTACATTGTTTGGCTGATGGCACCCTGAGGAGGCCCTCTCTGTGGAAGCGCACGGGTCGATGGGAGGTCATTGGTAGCAGCAGGCGGTCTCGGAGATAGCTAGGCCCTATGCCATGGAGCGCTTTAAAGGTGATAACCAACACCTTGAAGCGCACCCGGAAGACCACCGGGAGCCAGTGCAGCTCGCGCAGGAGCGGTGTTACATGGGAGCGCCATGTTGCTCCCATCACTACCCGCGCTGCTGCATTCTGGACCAGCTGGAGCCTCCGGGTGCTCTTCAAGGGGAGCCCCATGTAGAGAGCGTTGCAGTAGTCAAGGCGAGAGGTGACGAGGGCATGAGTGACTGTGCACAAGGAATCCCGATCAAGAAAGGGCCGCAACTGGCGAATCAGGCGAACCTGATAAAAGGTCCCCCTGGTAACAGCCGTCAGATGTTCCTCCAAGGACAGCTGCCTATCCAGGAGGACTCCCAGATTGCGCGCCCTCTCCGAGGGGGCCAGAGACTCGCCCCCAATAGTCAGCGATGGAGTCAACTGACTATATCGGGATGCCGGGAGCCACAGCCACTCAGTCTTGGAAGGGTTGAGCTTGAGCCTGTTCCTCCCCATCCAGATCCGCACAGCCTCCAGGCACTGGGACATCACTTCAAGGGCATCGTTGGGGTGGCCTGGGGTGGAGATGTACAGCTGGGTGTCATCAGCGTACTGGTGGTATCTCACCCCAAAGCCACGGATGATCTCGCCCAGCGGCTTCACATAAATGTTGAACAGAAGGGGCGAGAGGACCGATCCCTGCGGCACTCCACAGATGAGAGGCCTCGAGGTCGACCTCTGCCCCCCTGCCAACACAAACTGCGACCGGTCGGAGAGAAAGGAGGAGAACCACCGTAACACAGTGCTTCCCACCCCCAACTCTTCCAGCCGGTGCAGCATGATACCATGGTCGATGGTATCAAAAGCCGCTGAGAGATCTAATAGGACCAGAACAGAGGAATAACCCCTGTCCCGAGCCCTCCAGAGATCATCCACCAACGCGACCAATGCCGTTTCCGTGCTGTGCCCAGACCTGAAACCCGACTGGAACGGATCTAGATAGGATGTTTCCTCCAGGAATTGCGGAAACTGTTGCACGACCACACTCTCAACAACCTTCGCAATGAAGCGAAGGTTGGAGACAGGACGATAGTTGGCCAATATTGCTGGATCCAGGGACGGCTTCTTGAGGAGAGGCCTCACCACCGCCTCTTTCAGGGCAGCGGGGAAGTGACCCTCACTCAAAGAAGCATTAATGACGCCCTGGAGCCAGCCTCGTGTAACCTCCCGGGAAGCCAGTACCAACCAGGAGGGACACGGGTCCAGTAAACATGTGGCCCCACTAAGTCTCCCCAAAATCCTGTCCACATCATCGGGAGTCACAGCATCAAACTCCTCCCAGATAACATTCTCAAGACTGTTCCTCGTCACCCTGCCCTGATCTACCCAGTCAGAGTCCAGATCCCCCCGGATCTGAGCGATTTTGTCATACAGGTATTGTCCGAAATCCTCCGCCCTGCCTTCTAAGGGATCCTCCCGCACTCCCAGGTGGAGCAGGGCGCGGGTCACCCTAAACAGGGCGGCCGGACGATTCCCTGATGACGCAATAGAGGCGGAAAAGTAGTTAGACTTTGCCGTCTTTATCGCCACTAGGTAGGCCTTAATATGCGACCTTACCAGTGTTCGATCAGATTCAGCGAGACTGGCCCTCCAACCGCTCTCCAGGCGTCTTTTCCGGCGCTTCATTTCCCTCAGCTCCTCAGTAAACCAAGGAGCCGCACGGGATCGGCATCGGGTCAGAGGCCGCAAAGGCACAACTCGGTCCAAGGCCCCACCAGCCGCCCGATCCCAGGCGGTTACCAGGTCCTCGGCCGAGTCATGTGCTAGATCCTCAGGAAATGGCCCAAGCTCCGTCTGGAACCTATCAGGATCCATCAGGCGCCTGGGGCGGATCCATCTAATTGGGTCCGCCTCCCTGCGGCGAGGGGTCGCGGTTCGAAGATCTAGGCGAAGGAGTGAGTGGTCAGTCCATGACAAGGGTTCCACGTCTATATCCCCTATAACAAGACCACTCAACCACTGGCCAGAGACAAAAATCAAATCCAGAGTGTGACCTCCCCTGTGAGTAGGGCCATGAACTAACTGGGTCAGGTCCATGGCCGTCATGGAAGCCATGAACTCCTGAGCCACCTCAGACGTTTCACCGACGGATGGCAAGTTGAAATCACCCATGACTAAAAGCCTGGGTGTATCTACCGCCACCGTGGCTATCACGTCGAGTAGCTCAGGTAGGGCTGTTGCCACGCGGCAGGGAGCCAGGTACGTAAGCAACAAGCCCATCTGAACCCCACGGCCCCACCTCACAAGGAGGGACTCACATCCGGCTATCTGAGGCACAGTGGTCTCCCTCGGACTCAGATCCTCGTTAATAATAACCGCCACCCCCCCGCCCCTCCCCTGGGCCCTCGGCTGATGGAATGCTCTGAAGCCTGGTGGGCACATTTCCACCAGAGGGACGCCACCCTCCGGGCCCAACCAGGTCTCCGTAATATAGTGCTGTACTAACAAGTCATTCAGTCCTTAGGCAATGAAATGTCTCTAAAGGATGACGCTAAACTACTTGTTTTAATTGCATGCATGTTAGTTGCTATGAGATTTTTATTGGAAAATACAGTGTTTGGTTTCTATATGTGAAAGAATGTAGGCCTAGGTTCCATTTTGGTGGGAAGTTAATAACATTCTTTGCACCTGCTATATAGTCATGCCAGCCACATGACCATGGAAGTGTCTTCAGACTACACTGGCTTCCTCAGTTAAGAAATTCCCTAGAGTCAAACACAACTGAACAAGGGAAACCTTGACCTTTTTTAAATAGCATATGATAGGACAGAGAGTAACCTTGGCAGGCTTTCAATATTTTCTTACTCTACCCTGCAACAATTAAGAGCTTTACTGAAATCCCTGGCATGCTTGTTTCTTGATGGCTCCTATCCAAAAGGGCTGACACTAGAGTCTTTGTGTCCATTATAGATTCATTTGTCCATAGAATACTCCTCCTTAAAACATGGCCATCTACATGTTATATTTTTAGTGTTTCATTTATTATTTTTTTGCAAACTTCAGTTGAACATCAGTGCTTTTCTCAGTAAACAACTTGCTCTCTTGCTACTTTCCCATGAATATCATTTTTACCTACTGCTTTTTAATAAGATCTCTAGCTATTATTCTGGGATTTTTTAAGGACTTCCTAGCTGATTTTATACTGCACTCACAGTGATTTTGACAGGTTAGCTATTCCTGGGAAGATTCACTATTGTCTCAAATCTCAGTTTAAGTTTATATCTCTAACAGTGGATACAATCTCAAGAGTTGTAGAAATAATTTTGTAGCATTTTCCAGACTGTTAGACATCAATTTAAAAAAAATAAATAAAAGTCTTCAGACATTTGAATGGGGCATGATGTCCTTTTGACTATGTAGTAAGAGTTGTGAAGAGGAAGTCAAAGTCTGTGAGATTTATATAGGGCATGGCAGAACTAAATCAAACAAGATTGTCTAATACTCTATTTCCACAACTACCTTTACTTATCCCCTTAATTGAATTGATTGCACTTGGAGGCTGACCACTTTTTCACAAAGTTGAATGACATGTTGGGAGATTTTAAGGAAATGTGAAGGACAACAGGGTCAGAAAAACATAGTATTGGCAACATGTTCCATGGCTCTGAAAACGTGCTTCAAAAACTAAGTAAACAAAATCTTAAATAAATTTCCTTGAGTCTATATACTACTTATCATTAAGAATGCAGTCTTCTCGTAATTTTTATTCTACTTTCATGGACCAGGGTCAGTTTTATTAAGGGGAATTTTTTCCATGTGGATCTGAGTCCTAACTTACATGACAGGAGAATAACTATTGCCCCTTTGCTTCTTGTCCAACATGCGGCTCTTGCCTCCTTTTCAAAGGAAAGCTATTTAATCGTTCCAAGCTTCTGCCTGCTCACTGATTAGCACTTCACAATAGCTTTTGTCCCAGGGAGATGCAGCCATCAACCTGAATTTCACACTGATGGCACTGATTATAAAGCAGAGGGAGGATATTCAGAATAAGATCTTGCTGTTCAGTCCCATGATGTTAGCCTTGAGACCAGAAGGAGAACTATCAACAGAATGGCAAATATATAGTGCTGCTTTTGAAGGTTATTTAGAAAAAAACAAGTTAAGGACAGATCATTATGGAGAAAATTTATCAGCATGGTTGCTAAGAATCAACATATATCAATCAGTTAGAAGTTACCGTTAGTTCTGGATGCATCAACACGGTTTCTGTGTCATGACCCTGTCACTCAGGTTCTTAGTGTCCTGTACTGGCTATTGGCTTCTGGGTACAATTCAAATTGCTGGTTCTTTTTGAATCTATAAAGCCCAGTATGGTAGACACCAAGATGTTTAGGGCCTGCTTTCTCCAGCCACAATCACCCTATTTGATCCATGCATCAAAAACTGCTGTTGGTCCCCCGTTTTTATGAAGCGATGGGAGATAAAGCTTATAGTAGCTATTTTACAGTGGCTGTACCCTGCACTGTAGAAGGGCTTCTCTGTGGAAATCAAAGCTCCCCCATATGTTTGGGTTTCTGAAAGATGGCAAGATATTGGAAGCCTTATGAAGAATTAAATGTTTATGTTTATGTTGTTTATGTTTATTGGACTTCTATACCGCCCTTCTCCCGAAGGACTCAGGGCGGTGTACAACCATATTAAAACACATATAAATTTACAAAATTTAAAAACAATTTAAAATCAAATATGTAAAAAATTTGGCCCACAAATTAGAAACTAACATACACCCATTATAAAATTCATATTAGGCCAGCCCGGCTTGTTGGAACAGAAGGGTCTTCAGGGCGCAGCGAAAGGTACGCAGGTCAGGGATCATATGAACCTCTAGGGCAGCTCATTCCAGAGGGCTGGTGCCCCCACAGAGAAGGGTTTCCCCCTGGGTGTTGCCAGTCGGCATTGTTTGGCCAATGGCACCCTGAGGAGCCCCTCTCTGTGGGAGCGTATTGGCTGGTGGGAGACTATCGGTGGCAGAAAGCGGTCTCGTATATATCCCGGTCCTAAACCATGGAGCACTTTAAAGGTAGTAACCAACACCTTGAAACACACCTGAAAGGCCACCGGGAGCCAGTGCAGCTCGTGCAGGAGAGGTGTTATGTGGGTGCGCTGAGTCGCCCCCATAATCACCTGTGCGGCCGCATTCTGGACCAGTTGGAGCCTCCGAGTGCTCTTCAAGAGCCCCATGTAGAGAGCGTTGCAGTAGTCCAGACGTGACGTGACGAGGGCATGAGTGACTGTGTGTAGGGCATCCCAGTCCAGAAAGGGACGCAACTGGCGTATCAGGCGAACCTGAAAAAAAGCTTCTCTGGCCATGGCCATCAAATGATCTTCCAAGGACAGCCGTGCATCCAGGAGAACACCCAAGTTGCGAACCCTCTCTGAGGGGGCCAAGATCTTGCCCCCAATATTCAGCGATGGAACCAGCTGACTATACCGGGATGCCGGAAACCACAGCCACTCGGTCTTGGAAGGGTTGAGTCTAAGCTTGTTTCTCCCCATCCAGATCCGCACAGCCTCCAGGCATCAGGACATCACGTCAAGGGCATCATTGGGATGGTCCCGGGTGGAGATGTACAGCTGAGTGCTGTCAGCATACTGGTGGAACTTCACCCCGAAACCACGGATGATCTTGCCCAGCGGCTTCACATAAATGTTGAACAGAAGGGGCGAGAGGACTGACCCTTGTGGCACCCCACAAACAAGGTGCCTTGAGGTCGACCTCTACCCCCCTGCCAACACAACCTGCGTACGGTCGGAGAGGAAGGAGGAGAACCACCGCAGCCCGGTGCCCCCCACTCCCAACCCCTCCAATGATTGCAGCATGATGGTATCAAAAGCCGCTGAGAGCTCTAATAGGACCAGGACAGAGGAACAACCCCTGTCCTGAGCCCTCCAGAGATGCCATTGTATCTTAATTATTGCAGTTATCAATATTTTGTGATGTTTAATTATTTGCTTTGAACATTTTATGTATAATGTAGTTGATTATTGTTATTCTGCTGATGGCTTCCAAGAGTCTGATTAATAGTGGTGATACATTAAATAATGTATTAAATAAATAAACAACCACCTTCAGAGTTCACATCAAGGAAGAATGCAGCAGCAGCAATCAGCCTATTGTGGGAGACAGCCAAAATTTTGATAGATACAGGAGATCACTGAGAAATCAAGGGATGTCCAATCACATCTAAAGTCCAGCCACTCCCACAATACTGGACTTTAACACCCAATGAGTATTTTTCAAAAGAAAGAGACCCAAGTGTATCCTCTACTAGTTGTAGGGATGGCTTGAAAGGTAAGCCTCTGTCCTGGTTAAATTAACTTTGAAATGTACATGATTTGATTGTGCTCTTAATTCCCTCCTAAGATTGCTCACTAAGAAGAGAAGCAAGGGACCAAAGTAATATATTAAAAACAGCTCATTAGATCACATAAAGCACAAGGCAGTACTTAATTATTCTGGTCTATTAAGAAAGAATTCTGCAGAGAAGAAAACATCTGAAGGCTCAGTCAGCGTAGCCATACATAATATTGGTGGCAGAGTTATGCTTTTCTCAAAAGAGAGGTGAGTCGAGGCATCTCAGCCAAAAACTGACCAGATATCTATGACATTTGCATATGATTATTTATATGTGGAAAGCCAAACTAAGAAATCATTTAAATTTAAAGAGAGATTAAAAGACATTTATGAGCTGAATAGAAAAATGATATATTTCTGCATTGTTAATTCCCTCCTAAAATCACCAGTGGTTAGATGCAAATATTGTTGAATTAAAGCCAGTATGTTTCTGTCAATGCCATGGTTATTTGTTTTAACCACTGGAGGAAAATATAATATATATAATTTTAACCACTGGAGGAAAATATAATATAAGTCATTTATATATGTTAGCTATGTAGGGTGCCATTTACAACTAATGCATTCAGGCTACAATCTTCCATTCATTTACCTCAGAAAATTCCGTTGGCTTTGCTTCTGAGTAGAAAGAAATATGCTTGAGCTCATCATTATAGTATCATTGATGCATGACTGGACAGTGTTAACAAAGTAAAGAATTTGTTCCTACTTTTAATCAGAGCCATCCAATTGAAAAGAATAAAGCAGGAAAACTGAGTACTTCATTGGTAGACACCACAAATATTACTGCTGTAAGAATACTGGGATGTTGAATCATTCCTGAAGATGAAACAGGTCCCTATTGTCATATGAACATTACATGAATGTGTCCATGAAGTCACCAGGAGTCAAATTCAGTACAGAGGCTCATTAACTCAGCTGGATTCTTAAAAACGAAATATGCAAGTTCACGGTGGACAGTCCATAAATAATGATAAATTATGACAGCCAAAAGCGATACAACATATCAAATAGTTGGGACAAGTAATAATTGTTGGCTAGTTTTAAATTATATGAATCGTTTGAGGCTGGCCACTCTTGTATCAGATGTTCTAGACTGGATGGATATTTGATTTGCCCTTGAAGGTTAAAATTAGGTTACATTAAAAAAATAACACAGCAAATATTTTTTAAAGATATAACAATGTCATAATCACTTCGGCAGTGTAAAAATATGTTGACATGTAAGTAAAATTTCTCAGATTTCTTGTCTGACAGTTATATAGCTTTGATTCAGAAAAAAAAAAAGCTAGGGTCTTCTATTTTAAGTTTCTTCTGTCTGATGCTTTCAGAGGTGTTGGGTTAAAACTCCTCTAAGTCTTATGCTGGGAACAGTAACCTAACACATCTGGAAGGCAATGGGCTTTAAAAGGTGCTCTACTAAAAACAGTGCCAGCCAGCCAGCCAGCCAGCAAAAAAATAAATAAATAAATAAAATTGAAAAATGCAGCTGAATTAGCTAATATGGAGCTCTTGCCTGATTCGTAGGTTTCACACTAGTGGTTTCAAAATCTACACAGTAAATAAAATAGTTTCCAAATGTTCAATCAACATTTTGATATGTTGTACTGCTTTCCATGGACTGAACAAAGCATTGGGGCAGGACTCATATGGCCAGGAGACCCTGAATCACTGATATACTTAATTGGAACAGAGGTACCATCAAGGCTGAGCCAATGGCAGAGCCTGCAAGGGGATGAATTGTTAAGATCCAAAATTCTGAATGTATTGAATAGTATATTTCATAGAAAAAGTGAAGTTTTTTGTGTCTATCTTGGTGGGACCCAGGTTCCCCGATGGTGGATTGGTGAGACTTACAAAGCAAAAGGCTGAGAAACACTGGGGGGAAAATACATGGACAGAAACAAAAATATGCTTGGGGGCCTGCTAGCAGTGGGGTGCCAAACTTCTGCCCATTGGCCCAGCCATAGGAGCACAAAGTGTCAGAAATTGGACTGCTTCCATCAGGAAATTGATTGGCTTTTTAAGTCAAAGACTTGTGTGGCCCTAAATCCTTCAGTTGTCACCAGCACCAGGTTGCCGAAATATCCATAGGTAAAGGTAAAGGTTCCCCTTGCACATATGTGCTAGTCATTCCTGACTCTAGGGGGAGGTGCTCATCTCCATTTCAAAGCCAAAGAGCCAGCGCTGTCCAAAGAAGTCTTCGTGGTTATGTGGCTGGCATGACTAAATGTCAAAGGCGCACAGAATGCTGTTACCTTCCCTCCAAAGGTGGCCCCTATTTTTCTACTTGCATTTTTTACGTGCTTTCGAACTGCTACATTGGCAGAAGCTGGGACAAGTAACGGGAGCTCACCCTATTACACGGCACTAGGGATTTGAATCGCTGAACTGCCGACCTTTCGATCAACAAGCTCAGGGTCTTAGCCACTAAGCCACCATGTCCCCTGAAATATCCATAGGTGACAATCAAAAGTTATAGTATTCTGTTTCTTCCAGATTTTTTGCAATCCAGCTATGATGGTCTTGTTCACTGTTGCTTTATTAATGTATATGAATGAGCATTAGAACTGTAAGTTCTAGTATATGGGTGATAATGCAAATTTTATAGTTTGTTCATTATAGCTGAACTGCAAAGGCGTGACTGTAGTTATGCACCCCAAGAGCTCTAATGGACAGAGATGATGCCACTTTGCTGCCTAATTGAAGAGATTCCAATTTGTGGCTGGCCAATACAATATGTCCATCTCAAAGAGTCTGGCTCTACAAATTACACTAACTCAGAGTTGCAGTAATATCTACTGCAAGTCTCAGTGAGGCCAAAATGGACCCACCCCCAAATGATATTACTGAAATGCCACCTTTAGGTACTTGCAGTTCAAATCAAGCAAACCACATTTTGTACCATTATGTGGGTATAAATTTAGTCTAGGTTTATACCTGAATTCATGCATTGGAGTAAGTAATGTGGTTTGTTTATAGATTTGATTAACATGACATGTGAATCTAGCTATAGCACAAGATTTAGAGCAAGGGTGTCAAACTCGCAGCGTCACATTGCTGTCACGTGATGTTTTATTTATTTATTTAATGCAATTTATATGCTACCCTATCTCCGAGGACTCAGGGTGACTCACAACAGTAAAATGCACAATTCCTCATAAAAGCTAATATAAAATTAAAATTCCAATTTAAACAATTTAAAATTCATTAACCCCCCCCCCCCCCACATCAGTCCAGGCTGCGGAACAACCAGGTCTTCAAATTGCAGCAGAACGAGCAACTGTCAGGGGCCATCCGGAGCTCCAAAGGAAGCTGGTTCCAGGGGGTGGGTGCGTCCACAGAGAAAGCTCTGGCTGATGGCACCCTGAGGAGGCCCTGTCTATGGGAACGCACCGGGCGATTGGGAATTGTTGCTGGCTGCAGCGGTCCGACAAATATCCTGGGCCTAGGCCATGAAGGGCTTTGTAGGTAATAACCAGCACCTTGAACCTCACCCGAAGGGCAACGGGTAACCAATGCAAGTCGCGCAAGAGGGGTGTAACATGGGAGTGTCGGGGCACTCCCATCACAACCCGTGCGGCTGCATTCTGCACCAGCTGAAACCTTCGAGTGGTTTTCAAGGGCAGCCCTAGGTAGAGAGTGTTGCAGTAGTCAAGACGGGAGGTTTTGCAAAGTTTTCCCCCTTCATGGAGCTGGGGTGGGTATGGCCTGCACGTGACCACCAGTTTGACACCCCTGATTTAGAGTTAGCATGTCTAAATGAGCTTGCTAAGCCTTGTTCAGTGTAAAAATTGAGTCACTATGACTTACATTGGCTCTGGATTCAACTAAGCTAAAGAATTGAGAAAGTATGAAGCACAATCAGCATTTCTCAATGTTTGCAAAATGTAAACAGGCCTCTATTGATATCATCATGATATTGTCCAAATGTCATGTTTTTCCCCAATAAATAGATCTAATCAATCAAAAAGCTGTGCCTCAAATGGCACTAAATGGTCACATATCAGAGGACAATATGGGGACTCAGTCTAATATCAGTATCTGCATAGGTGAGGAACTCTAATCCCTGCTATCGATTGGGGGAGGGTAATGTTAACAAAGGTATCCTGAATTCAGTTGCATCACCCAGCGAGCCTGACCAAGTTGAACATGTGGAAGACATTAGAGAATTCCAAGTGAGAAACACATCTTAATTGATATAGTGATAGAAAGCACATCTGGCACTGTTGTAGGGCAATGGAGAACTAATGTAATTGGCTAAATTCAGGCAATGTGTTTAACTTGATTACTGAGCTAACCTAATTCTGGGTTTACATAGACCAATGAATCATAATGCCAAAATCAGACAGGTTGGATTTTGAGGCTAAAGAAAAAGTAACTTAAGTTCCATATGTTATATAAATACAACCATAGAGTAGAATGGGAGGTGTTGGTGATCATAGGGACTATACACAGATTGTTGTAATATTTCTTTGAACAGAGAGGATCAACATGCAGGCAACACAGGAGTTCACTTTATTTAAACGTCAAAAGGTGTTAAGACAGACCAGTATTCCCAGAAAAAATATGCTGCACAACTCAGCACAGCAGCTCAGCAGAGACTTGGTGAAACGTACCATACTTTGCTTGGACATTTTATTTTTATTTTCCTTTAAAAGCTTCTCTTTTGGGGACTTTTACCCCCTTTCTTTTACCGCTAGTATAAACAGTCTGTGTTGGAAACAGTCCAGATGGCAGTAGTTTCCTTGTGATTGTTTCTGCAGTTATGTACAACATCTGGAATTTTTTTATTTCATTTTGTTTACATCAGTTATAAAAGAAATTGCAGGTTTACAAAGAACAGTTTTCAGAAAAGAAAGAGAATATATCAAATAATAAACAAAAAGCAAGAAAGAGAAAGAAGCAAGAGATAAGATAGCATAGAAACTGGGACCATAAATCTTCTGAGAAATTTAAAAAGTGGTATAAAACCCCCTAGAAGGAATACCATGCAGTTAAGAAACACTAACTCTGCCAATACACACCTCTCCTAAACAGGATTTTTTTCACTTTTTTAATTTTTAAAAAAAGCATTTTAATTAGAAAAAAAAGCTAAAATTGTAAGAGTTGAGCCTCCAGTCAGCAGTAGCTAGTAAGCCAAGGAGACCCTAAACTTTGGTGCTATCCCAGCTTCACCTCAAGCCAAGATCTTCATGATTTGGCTGGAGCAGAAGGGTGACATGTCTTTGGCAGGGAAAGGTGCTACATTTTCTGATGGAGTGATGAATTAGTGCAATTATCATTATTCCAACAGCTTTCACCTAGCTTTCTGTGGGACTGAGCCCCCAACTATTTAGCACCAATGCTCCTAAGTAAGAGCCACTAGGAACCATCCAGCTTTGCCCTTTGAAGTTTCATGATCAAATGGATGAAATTCCCATATCCCCTTGTTTAAATTTATTTGCAATAAATGGAAATGAAGTTAGGATAGCATTCAGTCTGGCCTCTCTTTCCGTCCTTCAACACTGCATTCGAATTAGTACTCAGACATCTAGCTCCACTCTTTGTCCTGGGTATGGATCCCAATGTTTATCAACCAGTGATCTCTCTGGGCTGGTGTTGGGTCTCTTCTGTTCAGGCTAAATAAAGGGTGGTGAAGAGACATACAAAGCTAAAACCAAACTGCAGAGAAGAAATTAAGCACATATTTGCTGTGTTACTGAACACAGATACTGTGCTGTTACTGCTCTACACAAGTGCTATTCAGTAGCTTAGTTAAATCATTTGCTTGGTTTGAATAAGATGTCAGTTTCAATCCTTCACACAGTTATTAAAAGCTTGAAAAAGATCTCAGGAACACACAACTAGGAAGAATCTCCCTATTATAACCTGGAAAACATGTGGCTGTCATAAAAAAAAAGTAGAATAGATAATCTAAGGACCCATATAATGGTTCATCTTTTCAGTGAATTCATCAGCTTGAATCAACTGTGATTATTATCCTGATTTAAATTAAAATTTCTAATAAGTACAGATTATTCTTGCTTACTTTTACTTTTGGGAAAAAAAACAGCATTTGGGGGTTATTATCAAAACTTTTTAATGTATGTTGGCCAGGTCATTTATCAATGGAAAAACTCACAGAAGAAAACATAACAGCTGTCTATATTTTGTTTAGCTCCACTTCCCTTTGAAGTTTCTCTCATTCTTCTGAATGACTAATCAATGTACCAGTATTGTCCATTATTACTTGATATGATCTGCACTATGATACTATTAATACCATTAAACTGTTATGTAAGTTAAACTATCCTCAGAATCACATCCTTAGCCATAATTTAAAAAGCACAAGTACATAGAAAAGGGTCTTAGCTGACCCTCTGTCTACAGGTTTATAGTAGCTCATAAGCATCATGTTCATTAGTGGAACTGAAGGGTATAAATACTTGGAAGGAACTGACACTGGCCTGAACTGCCCTGTGATTTATTTTTCTTTATTAAATGGAAGATCAAACTCAATAAGCTGTTTCAACTATTTATATATGTCCAACGTACAAATCAGTAACTCTCTAAGAGGCATTAATTCTATCCTTAGTGTGTTGTTTCTTGAATAGTACACTATAACACACTATTCTTATAAATAGAATGGCCCTGTTGAAAGTATTCCACTGAATAATTCATCAAACATAAAACAGAATAATGGAAATTGAAAATTCTTGATTAATAACACTATGGGGCATCTGTATTTGATTGTGGATTATTCCAATTCCAGTTAAGAGATTCCAGTCTTCCTCTGTGCTCTCCCAGAAGAAGATTGGTATTTCTTACTTGAATCAAGGTAATGCATCAGTTCTGATGCAAAGTTCAAATTTTCCCACTTCATCCCATTTAATCTGGGACTTAATCAAAAGTTATTCTTGATCATGGGACCCTATTATAATAGCACTAGAGCAGAGAGATTAGCTGGGAAGAGTCTGATAAGCTTTTCCATCTGGTTTTCATTAACTTTATTCCAGGAGACCCTGCCAACTTAGTGAAAAGAGTGAGCTAATGCAGAGAAAGCAGCACAAGAAATAAGAAAGGCCAGAAGAAGAAGGCTTTTTAAAATTTTGCTCCACAAATTTCTTCCACTGACCACAGCAGCTGCTGGGAGGTGTGCATTGTACAATCAGAAATGAGTCAGCAAATCACAGTTACTCACATATTTTTTTTTTTAAGCCAAACAAATAAAAAAACCCAGTATGGTGTATCACAGATACAAGAGTCAGCTCCCAAGACTGGTTCCTCAGACTCATTCAGGCCATTCAGTTACAGGTTATTTACAACAGATTCTTATTCTACAAAATGAAACAAGGGGGGAAAAAGGCAGATGGGGAACCTTTATGTCAAACCAAGCACAAGGTTTGATATTTTGTAAATCACTGTGCAAAATAGCCCCAATGCAACAGATGCTTGAGATTGGTAAATGGTGCTCAGCAAGAACATTTTCAAACAGAAGAGAAAAAGGAACATGGGCATGAATTGGGAGAAGGAAAAAGCACCAAATGTGAAACAGAACATATCCTAAAGAGAAAGAAGGCAGAAGACTAGAAAATGTTTCCATTGGACTGATTTAATACATTTTACGTCGATCACTTAAAGCACCTTAAGCATATTTACTTGAAAATGTAAGTCGTGATTAACTTGCATCTGAGTAAGCATAATAAGGCCAGGATGCAAGGAAGAGCCTCCAAGTGGTTAACTGGAGAAGCAGATTGTTAGAAGTATTTTTGTATTAGTAATTTATGAATTTGGGTTTAGTCCCCTACATAGCCATCTTTACTTTTAAGACAGTGACACTACAAATTTACCAGTACTTTGCAGTACTGCTTCAGTTAAAAGTGGATTTAGTAAAAGAGAACTCATAAATTGAAAGGGGCAGTTGTTGATATTGTAATTCTAGTCTCTGGGAGTTGTGATACAAGTCAGTATTTGCATCAGGGGTAGTTGTCCTTTTTTTAAAAAAGTCAGTGACATTCTTTCAAGTTATTGCTTTTTGGGAAAAGGGATTAAATAGGACTTCAAGCTTTAAAGTAGCTCTAAATATAAGTGACAAGAACCACCACTAGGATTCTAAATGACTCTACTAGTGGGACTTCTGAGATTCTCTGCTACTACTGACATCACCCAAGTGCTAAAGAAGAAAGAGGTCTGAAATAGAAACTTTAACAAATATGAGGTCTAGAAAGATCCACCTGCCTAACACTTCCATTTCCAACTAATCAGATTGGAGAAAAACTGCATAGCCTTTGTAGGAATTTGGAGATTCTGGAGAATGCTACACTGCTATAGAAGCACTAGAAAACTTGCATTGCCTACTAAATGACTGAACTGATGATACTGTAAGATGTTTTGCTTCTCTTGTACATTAGCTGAGAATTCTGGACGCTTATTTTATATTTTCAATGCCTAAAGCCAATCAAAAACTGAAAAGTCCTACAGAGGAATAAAAATATTATTATCTCTCTAGTGGAGTGGAGGACCTCTGGTCTTACATTTTACAGGCACTCTCTTGAAAAAGGTGTCCAAGTATGGAGGTTTTGGAAAGTTGTAACTACGTCTCTCCCATTTGCATAAATTTGGCTGGAAAGGAAAATGAAGGAAGACAAAATGTGCAAACACATAATATCTTGACCCTGTCACCAGCAAGTTATATGGATTTTGAGTGAGGAGACTTCTCTGAGATAGAACACTCACATTCACATCAGCTGCACAGAAGGATAGTGCAGTTCTTACATAAGTTTAAAATCATTGGCAAAAAATGTTACATATATAGCACCTTTGCTGTTGCAGAAGATTAAATCAGGACATTAAAGATTCAGTTTAGTTAGATTTTCATTTTCTATGCAACAGTTTTCTTTAAACCAGTTTGGGCACCTTTTGTCATAGCCTAAATCTATTATGTCATCCATTGGTTCCAAAGCAAATTAATATCTCCAAAGCATTCGTTACATAAAACAAAATATGTACATATGTATAGTTATACAAAGATAAGTGAGCACCTTGGGTTTGCATGAAATAATCAGTCATAAACTCCCACTATGATGTTAGATGGCCCACCCAATAAAAAAACAATGATTACAGAAGTATTTGAATAATAGAATTGCTATGCAGTTGCCTACCAATGGAAAGTAAGGGGGAATACATTACACCACATTTTTCTAACAGCCAAATTGCCTCTTTGATTTTTAGGATTTCTTGATCCAGTTTTTGGATATCAATATTATGAATTATTTAGCCGATATTATGACTGGCAACTACCATCAACTAAAGTTCTACTTCAGGAAATAGTTTACTGTCACTATTGATAGTTGGGTGGTGAGAAATTCTGTAGTTTCATCTGCAACCAGTCAGTTAGGAAGCATTTTCACAATCGGATAGCTAGCTTGGAACTGTAATTGGCTAGAGAGCCTTGTTTGTTTAAAAAAATAAATTGATTTATTGGAATCAGCAATTATTTTGAATCAATATCACTGCATCTTGATTTGCATTTTACCAATTAATTAAATGAAGATCCACATGTACAAATTTTTTTTTCTTGTTTGTCATGTGCCTCATGTCTTTAAATTCATAAGACTTGCAGTACTGACATGTGAGTATTTAATTGTATTCAGCAAAACTGGAATCTGAAGGAAATGTTGAAAATACAGAAAATTTTATAAATATTATATGAATTGTATAATATTTATATTATAAAATATTAATGAAGAGATGTATCTAGCATCCAAAATGGAAATGGCATGGGGAGAGGAGCTGTTTTCCATTCATGTTTGAAAACATTTTCTATAAATTGTTCTTAGCCATCAAATTCATCTCAGGTTGATCATTTGGATAGGCATCCAAGTCAATGGAGAGAAGACCTGCTGGATTTGAATCCTTAAACTAGAACTTTAGTTTCCCTTTCTCCTTTTTCTTTTTGATTACTATTTTAGAGGGCTCTGTTGAAAAACCACCAAAATGGCTCCTAATCCTTTCAAAGCAAGGTCAAACCTTTTATGGGTAGTTATGAAATTTTGATTGCGCCAGCTCTGAGTTGAATAAGATACTTATCTTTTACTGTCTTGTTTTAAAGATCTAAAGTAATAGTCTTTACTTTAGCTCCAAAAGTGTCAACATCTTATTTGCTTGCATTTCTTTATTGCCTTCTTCCCCAGTCAGATATCCTCTACATACACTAGAATACAACTTTCATTATCTCCTGCTGCATTTGATGACCCAAAGTTATGGTCCAAATAGCTCAAGGACATCAAGTTAGGTAAGGCTGTCCAGTTTGTAAACATTGCTCTTGGCAGATTTTGGCTAGACAAGTAAATTCAGTGGAATGAAGTAAAACTCCTTCGGGTGGCATTGCTTATTCCAGCAAAAGGAATGAGTGAACAGAGGAATTCTCTTTATTAACAGAAACCTTTGCTTTCAGAAGAAGAATTAGTTCTTGGCTAGGACTTATATTGTCCAATATAAGGTAGTTGAGTAAGCATGCAGGATAGGAGTGTGATTTTGGTCATTAGGTTTAGATGTTTCAGAATGAAAGGCAGCTGCTGGATTAATTAGTCAGTCAATCATCTAAGTACGTAGTTCCAAGCAATATAGTCAATAGGCATTGGATGTTACCCTTCCTTCCTTCCTTCCTTCCTTCCTTCCTTCCTTCCTTCCTTCCTTCCTTCCTTCCTTCCTTCCTTCCTCCCTTGGGCTCTTTGTGCTGAACATAAACTACTCCACTATTTGGTCTAGCCTGGATTTAAAAGATTACCCCAGCCTTCTTTTAGTAGTCAGACAAGAGTAAAATCTGTTAATCCATGGCTAGATTCTCCTCTCTTGAAATTATAATATTAAGGCAGAGTTTAAGGGACATAAGCAACTTCATAGCCAAGTTATTCAAGCTGCATTTTTGCTCAGATAATCACAATTTCAAAGCAGCACAACTTCATATGAAAGCATGAGAGCTTTTCCATATAAAGAAGACTAATTAATCTGAACTATCAGTCCTTCTGACATTATAGTATATCAATCCATAGTGGCTAAACAGTCCCCTTTACCCTTCTTCTAAATAGGGATAGTTCTGGTTCATAATTCATAACTTCCTTGATTTCTAATCTATTCCATCCCACTTTATTCAGGTAAAGAGAGTAATAGATTCATATTGTGAACAGACCGTCACAAAGAGGACTTCATTTGTCACTGCTGCCATAAAGGTTGATAGTTCTAGGAGTTTCATCTTACAAAATACATTCTGCTTGAAGGAAATAGGACGCATGGAGACCTAAAAATAACCTGAGACAATGTCATATTTATGAGAGGAATTACTATTGTCTACTGAAAATCCTTGAAATTTCTTAGTACAGCCTTCTTCCACTAGTGCCACGCAGATGTGTTGAACTATAAGCAAATTGTAAAGAATCTTGGAGACAAGGGTGGAAAGTCTGCACAATTACCTAACTTTGTTTATCAAGATCACTTTGAAACTGATGTTGTTTACAAGTAAAACCTAGGTTCAATAGATGGGAGGGTTACAAAAAGATTTCATTGATAATAAAATAGAGAAAATGGTGAATGAAAAGGCTCTACAAAAACATAGGAAGCCAAGAAAACATTAATTTTGTACTTGTTACACATTATATTGATCATTTCATTTCATACTCTTGGCTCAGGGAAACCAGTGCAAAATTCTATCCTTGCATTATCAAAATTATTATTTGATACTAATTTTACCCAGATGGCCAGTATTCTTGGCAAGCATTCATTAGTTCAAAAATGCAAATCTTTCTATCTTACATGTTTGCTGAATTAAGGAAAAGTTAAAGCAGTTTTAGAAATGGAGGTGGGCTATGCATACCTAGACAGGTCTTCTGTTCCTTCTTATTGGCATGTGACCACACCTGGAGCATGTGTTCTTTACAGTGATCACTATCTGTACATATATCCTATAAAGCAGGGGTCTCCAGCCTTGGCAACCTTAAGACTTGGAGACCCCTGCTATAAAGTTTTTTTTCCTCCAAATTGGCCCCTAACCATGCCCAAGAAGGGACAAATTGTTCAAAATTAAATGGGGGGAGGGGACTAGAGAACAATCCATGTTGTAAAGCAGCCCAGTGAAAACTAGGCATCCTCAATGGCCACAGAAGAATGGGATAAGGTGAGGAAAGAATTGTGTATCTATAAAAAATTTGGATGACTATTTGGTACAATAAATAAAAATGAACTCTCCACTGAAACTTTTTAAGTGTATCCTGAATTGTTACATTTCACTTACAAAATAAACCAGCACTGATTTCACAAGGTGCCTTTATGGCAAAAACCATGGACAAAAAAGACAATATATACATTCTATATAGGGACTAGATAAGTGCAAAATGTAGCATACGAAGCTGGAAAATGTTCTTACTCACTTCCTAAAAACACATTTTTAAAAAGAGAAAATACTGAAAATCTGAGCAATATCACCTGAATGCTCAGAACTATATAAGACCAAAGGTATTTGGCACAATGTATCTATCTACAACAGGGGTCTCCAACCTTGGCAACTTTAAGCCTGGAAGACTTCAACTCCCAGAATTCCCTAGCCAGCTGGCTGGGGAATTCTAGGAGTTGAAGTCCTCCAGACTTAAAGTTGCCAAGGTTGGAGACCTCTGATCTACAGGCCTTGTGAATAATTTGCCAATATAAACCCAACAGGTTCCACCATAAGGGAAAGCAAGAGACAGCGATAGGAGCCATGAGAGGATGAAAGATTAACCCAGGGGCTTTGGCAGTGGGTGAGAGATGATAAAACAAGCATCACGCCATCATGTCTGTTTTGTAAATATGTTTCAAGGCCTCATGCACAAACAAAAGAGATAGAGCTTGCATCACAATGACACAATGCCCATTTAGTCACTTTGACAAAAGCACTACTCCAGATGCCTCTGAGTTAGTGTGTTCTATTGTTAAAATTTTAGCCCATGGAAGGAAAAAAAATGTGTAAAATCTGAGGTTACATTTTAAGAGATTTGACACTTTTTAGTTGTCTCCTCTCACAGGCTCTTCTGGAATAAGAACTAAACAGATGTAGTGCTTAGATTAAAAAAACAAGTCTGCTGTGGATTGTTTGGGATCCATTTCATCAATGAGACACTCTGCCATGAGATCAAAGTGAGGCTGAATTGCCTCAGGAAATCATTTTGCTCTGATGTCAAAGAGTTCTGCATGCGCAGAAAATCTACCCAGTAAAGTAAAACAGCCATTCTGCTGTTCAGAGATGGGGATTTGTGGTATTCTGTGGTTTGGCATTGGAGGCATGCTTTACTCAAGCTTTCAATAAGGTATTTCTTCATATGTCTGCATGGCACTACTGAAAAAGCAGAGATGTGCATTATGGAGAACCTAATCATTATGTCTTCCTACCACAGAAGCTAAAATTCAGACTTGTATCTTATTTGATCAAAACTAAATGTTACAAAAGTTTATGGCTGTGGAGTGCACTGACTCCTCCTATAGTCTAATTTCTTTTGACTAGAAGTTGGCAAGCATGCCTCAAAGAACATCAGTAGGACATTTATAGAACATTAGAGGCCGAGGGCTGGTCTGACATCTATAATTTCAATTCTGAATGTAAAACACATATCAATAGAAACTACACTGACATTTTCTTGAAACAAATTCTGTAATCAGAAGATTTATATAGCTAGTTAAATAGTTCTTTAAGTATATTAAAACTTAAAATATATCCTGGGGGAGTGGGGTCGCTTCATATGAGAGTGCTCTTCAATTGCCCCAAACTTAATGCCCGATAGAGATTGATGGTCAAGATTGATTGGAGTTGCAATCAAAGTCATCTAGTTAGGGGAATACTTGTGTATTGATGGCTATTTGTTTGGCAAATCATATAAATGACATCCAAGGCTAAATGTTTATATTCAGCCTTGGTTAAACTGTTACTTTCCAGATGTATCCCCACCCCAAGTTTTGTAATCCTCAACCAGCAGGACTGTGCTGGTTGAAGATTAGTGGAGTTGAGTTCCAGCACATCTGAATGGCAACAGACTCAAGACAGCTCCTATAAAAAGGCTCTATTACCCTGTGTCCCCAAAATAAAGTGAGAGAAAATGAATGGAAGAAGAGAGATTTGCAAGCACATTGATAAACAGTACAAAACTGGGAAAAAAATGATGATGTTGCTGTCCATTAAATGATGCACTACAACGATCCATTCTCCCTTTGATCACAGTTTTCTGACCTCTTGTGCTTTTCAGAAAGAAATGATATGGACTGGCACAAGAAGGGGAGTCCACATGCAAATTGTGCATAGGTTGTGCTGCTGATTCAATT
This sequence comes from Arizona elegans, assembly GCA_022577455.1. NCBI lineage: Eukaryota > Metazoa > Chordata > Lepidosauria > Squamata > Colubridae > Arizona > Arizona elegans. Next base: position 171,015,445 of record JAKOOJ010000002.1, read on the forward strand.
CTGTGTGCATCTGATGCAAGCTGCAAGGATCCAGGAAGTGGACTTAAGTTACTGGAAGTCATCCAGTCAGCACCAATTTCAGTTGGAGGGACTGTGGGAATGAAATTCACAGAAAAGTAAAACAAGAAAAAGGTGAACTGAAACTGAAAAAAACTATTAACTCAGGAGGCTCCTTCCTGTGGAACCAAAGGCAGATGACTAAACAGAACATAATTCCTAGAACCAAAGAGCAAATGGAATGGCCCAGATCAACCAAATAAAATAAAGTGGAGGAGAAAAAAGTGTTTATTGGGAGTTTGAAAGTAAAAAGACCTTCATGCAGATTAAATAAGGAGGGTACAAAGACAAGAGTTAACAGTCTTACTAGGTCTTTGCCTATGTTGGTTGTGGCAGGAAAGTCGAAGGGCAGCAACTGCAGGAAACGGCTCCAAGAGCAGCAATGACGCTTCCACTCTCATGCTTTCTGGGGTTTGCTTTTTTTTATTTTATAAAAAGATCCTCATTTTAGGGTTCTACAAAGTTGGCTATTGCCCTGCCTGTTAGCACTGCCCTGCAGAAATACAGCAGCCAGCTCTGTGTGGCTCTCTCCAGTCTCTTGCCTTACACAAGAACATTTATGTTGGGAACACTGGATGTGAGGGATTTCTTGATGCTCCCCAATCATACTGTAAAACCAGGAGTTTATAACAGAGGCAGAAAGCCCAGGAATAAAACCCACCATTCTCTTACCACCAGAGTTATTGGAGGTGGAGGGAGAGCAGTGTCTTGCAAAGGAGACCCAACTGTCTCCTGTTTCACTGTTCACCTGCACAGATCCCAAAGGAAGTGATGGGCACCTCCCTGCCACTCTGTGGTGTTCATTCCAGACTGCAGGTTCCAGAGAAAAAAGAAAGAAGACCTAGGAGTGAAGACAACCAAGATTGCCTCATTCGTCTCCATTCTATCGCATCCAGTTATTTTTAGAGTGCAGACTGCACATTGGGGTCCAAGGTTTCTCGGTCAGGAGACTCAATGTAGTTGGCTGCTTCCTGAAGCTTCAGCAACATTGCCATCTGTATAGGTAGGATAAAAGACTGATAAGTAATGATTAAATATACCAATTTTCCTCAGCTTGATGCCTTCCCATGTATTGAATGTTCCTCTTCTTTTCAACAGTGGCTGAGAATTATGGGAGGCACTGTTACAATACACCTGGAAAGCAGCAGAAGTAAGACTCTTCCCATCCTGCTTACAATCTTTTTGGACTGTTGCCTTCTGGCAGAAGATACAGAACAATTAAAACTCGGACCACACGTTTTCTGAATAGTTTTTATCCTAGAGCTATAATTGCATTCAACAATAAACTAAATAAAATAAACCATCAGTGAGCTGTTGGACAGCATTACTTGGTCTGGTGTGTGGATGTTTCGGTGGTTTGGGGTGGAGAATTTGTGGTGGGTGGGGGTGTGTTTGGGGATTGTTATGTGTGTTGGGCTTGGTCTCTGGGTGTTAAGTGAATTTTGTTGTATGGGTATACTGTGTATACACGTACAATGACAAAGTTGTTGTTGTTATTATTATTAGGCAGGTTGGTGCAGATATAATTCAATAGATGTACTTCAGGTTGAAAACAATAGGGTACTATTTTATACCAATAGGGTATATAGGGTACCAAGATTCCCACAGAGAGAGGAAGGAATAACTGTAAATCATTTGTGCTTTGGATAAGGGGGGAGCTAAGAGAATGGAAAATATGTACAGTTCTACAAAGAGGAAGTCAAGGGCAATTTACACACAGGTTTTTGCATAATGCAAATTTACCTTTCATAATCTGCCAGCCTTATTTACAATTATACTATGTGTCTTATTTTTATTCAGGAGGGAATACATACTATGAGACTTTGAATCTGAAAGGGATGTGGGAAGGGGATAACCCAGGTTTACAACCCTATTAATATTTTTACGGCGCCACTGCAGCTCCTTTGTGAGCTCCTAACCCCGGGATCTGTAAAACTGCCAAAACAGCATAAATCACCGTTTTGGCGGCTGGAATTTCCCCCTCGGGCAAAGAGGGGGAGTGAGTGCTCAGGTGTATAGGATAGAGCCCCCCAAAACCTCCAGGATTAATCCTGGAGGTGCAGAGGGTGAGGGCTCCCCAAACGCCTGGAAAGCAGCTCCAGACTCAGGATTCCGTCTCTGACGGAACAAGGCGCTGCAACCATCCCTGCAAAACAAGTGATTTCAAGGATCGATTTTTAAGCAGGAAGAACAAAACAGGAGAACTTCTCGCAATATTTTTCTTTCCTTTAACTCTGATGAATAATGAGTCCTTTCAGATTCAAATGAAAGTTTTAAAGAGATCCAAAATGGCGCTGATAGAGAACGGAAGTCTAAGAAGAAAGTGATTGTTAAAGCTTGTTGCGCTTGTTAAGGTCATTATAGCTGTCAGTACTTTGAAGCTTTGCTGAATGAAGTGGGAATTTAAGTTTGCAGCATAAGAAAAGATGGCAGAGGCAAAGATTTTTGAAGAGAATGGAGGTTTCTCAGCACATAATTCAGCAAGTGTACAAACACTGACAGTGGATTTTTTGGAAGCATGGCAAAACTCATTTACGAAAAGACTGGATGAGATCTTTGAGAAGTTTATTACTCAAATTGCTAATAAATTTGCAATGTTGAAAGAGGAGGAAGAAGACGTAATTCAAGTAAAAGCGTCTGAGGGACATGGAAAGGATGTTTCCCAAATTATGAATAAGCTGATGGGCTTGAAGGAGGTTAATCCGGAGATATGGAGAGAGATCTATCCAGAGGTTTTGTTACAGATGAGAGGAAAAATGCCGGGAGAAGCTTGGATTTTCAAGATATCAAGAAGGATTAGAAATGGAACATTACAATTTCTTTATAAAAATGGACTTTTAATCCTAAGTAAAGAGGTGTGTTTCTTAAAAGGAATTACTTTGCGAGCTGCACAGGATTGGAAGATAAAATTACAGTTGAATACACAAAGCTTGTAAAAATAAAAGATGGTGGAATAAAGCGGAAGAAGAAGGCTCGGAAAAAAACCAGGGGAAATGGAAGTGGAAGAATTTTATTTCTCTTTGTTAGGCAGGATAACATGGTGAATGATTGTATTGGTATTCAAGATTTTTATTAAGGATATGATTTGTTTGGTTTTGAAAAATTTTTTTACTTATGACTAGATGTTTCAACTGTTATATAAATGTGAATTTTTATAATTGTATTGGTATTCAAGACATGATTAATTTTTATTAAGGATATGATCTGTATGGTTTTGAAAACTTTTTACTTATGATTAGATGGATTATGTTAAATTTAAGGTTATATACATTAAGGATATGATCTGTATGGTTATGATTGGATGGATTATATCTAAAAATTACTTCAAGTAATGGATTAAAAAAGAAACTTTCTTTTGGATGTTAAATTTAAGGTTATAGATTTCTCAATATATTTTCAAGGGCTTTAAATTGTTTATTTTGTTTTACATTAATGTTATTCTGTGAAGGAACAAGTTGGTTTTGTTTATTGTTGAATTAATTGGGATTAACTACCTTTAAGCAAGAAAAATTATATTTTGTTTTGAACAAGGAGAGTTAAAGTACAAGTGATAGATAAATCTATAGATAGTTAGTTTGTGGGGTCTTTTATTAAGGTTTGTTAAATGTTTTTACCCTGTATTTATTCTGGGAAGTCCGGGAAGTGGGGTAGCAGTAGGGATAGGAGGGGGAAAGGGGTAGGGAAATAATATATATATATATATATATATATATATATATATATATATATATATATATATATATATATATATATATATATATGATTGATTTTTTGTTTAAGTGTATATTATGTATGCTGACTATGAAATAAAATTTGTTTTTTTAAAAAAAATATTTTTATGGGATTAAGATAAGAGCAAATGTGGTCAGTGAAGACAGGCTAACTAAAACAGAAGAAACAGATTGTCTGTTCCAAGTCCAGAATTTGGAACTCACTCTAGTATCACTCATCCATCATATTTTTTGTACATGTACTACTCTGTCAGGATCTTACAGTTTATATTCTTTTTATAGGAGCCATTACTTCCAGGACATCTGTCCCACAATCACTTGCTAGCATCAATCTCTGTTTGGCTCAACAGAGGAATATATGTGATAGTATTTGCTTCTGTCCTATATCATCCATAACTCATCAATGATTATGTACATAACTATTCCATGTAGTTTTCTCAGTTGGTATGTGGTGCTCTTTCTTTGACTTATACATCTTTGCCACCTTGTGGCCATATCATGATAATGCCACAGCAGAATCAGTTCCAGGGGTCCCCAAACTTGGCAGCTTTAAGACTTGTGGACGTCAACTCCCAGAATTCTGGGAGTTGACGTCCACAAGTCTTACAGCTACCAAGTTTGAAGAGCTCTGATAGACTTTCTCTTTTGTGAAGGTCATTATGCTTTCTGAAGAGGTCAACAATGCCGTCTTGATTATATGGCAGAGGAGAAAAGAGATTTGTCTTCCCCAGGTTAATTTGTGCATTCAGTCCATTAGTGTTATTTCAGCTATAAGACATGAGGGGAGGGAGGAACAGGGATTCTAAAACAGAGAGGGACATAATGGAAAAATAGCCACTCTGACAACATTACAATTGCCTCCAGTCATAGAGCAATTAAGCTAACAGATTAGCAAGGGCTGTCAATTTTTGGTAAAATGAAAATTGATGAGGAGAAATTAACTTTTCTATTCTTATAAACTATGGTTTTTGAAAAAATTTAATAGATCTTTCCATTAGTGACAAGAACTGGGATACTAATTCAGGAACATGATTCTGAGTGAATGAAGGCAAATATACGTGTTTCAAGATAATGTTGCAGGATCCCATCTGGGTCGATCACTGGGATCAGAGGTTTTGTCTTCTGAGCTTTTGGACCTATGTTGGAGCTGATCTTTATGGGACCTCTGTTTCTCTCTGGTTGTGGTGACTGACCCAGATTGGATGATTCTGAGCTCTCAATTTAATTCTCAATAGTGACTATCCTCATTTGCAAGCTGAAAACATACCAAGGGATCTGATTCCAAAGAATTGGGTGTAGAATCCTTGCCACTCCGTTCCTCTGGAGGAGACACTATGCTGTGGGGCCCTACACTGGGTGGGGGAAGATGGTATAATTTTGATTGGTCTTGCTGAGCTGATGGCCAAGGCAACGTATCTCTCACCCACTCCACAGGGTCCTCCCAAGCAGCTTTCTGTCCGTGCACCTGCAACACAGAAGGGTGAGAAAGAATACTGACCCTTGCTAGGGGCAAGTGACATACACATACACCTGCCTTCCAGTTCCTTCACTGGGGAACAGAGTAGAGCTTAGAACATGTTCAAGAAAATAGAGGACAAGATTGGAAGGAACAGCTTTCCTGCAGGGTTTTATGAATAATTCAGAGTAAAAGGAAATAGCAACCTGTAGCTGAGTAACATATTGTTGTGGCCCGCCAGCGGCCAGCGGATCTGACAGCAGATTTAGACAGTGAGGAGGTTAGGGAGGAACATGGGCCAGTCCTGGAGTCTGGGGAAGGCTCTGATGAGGGCTCTGCGTCGGAGGCAGAGAGAGGGCCAGGGCCATATGCCAGTTATCAGCTGCCTTTGGAGTCAGACATCAATGAGGCAGATGAACAGCTGGAGCTTGTTCCCAGTGTGTGCATGCACAGAGTTGCCAGACGAAGGGAACAGCTAAAGAACACAGGTTGACTTGGGAGTAAGGCCATAGGTGGACGATGACTGGCTCCTCCCAGAGAGAATAAAAGAGGAGTGGAAGGGGAGTGGAGTTTGCAGGACACAATTAGTTCATTACTGCATTCTTAGTGGCCAAGTATTGGCCACTCTTCAAGCCTGATAAAGGTCAGTAATTGTAAACTATCTTAAAAGACTGTGGGAGAGGAAAGACTTTGCTGGAGAGGAATTCACTGTAAATTAAATAAAAGGGGTTATTGGGATGAGGAGTCGGCTTTGTGCTGCTGGGGAAGACTAGGTCAGAACACATACGTCCATATTGATATGCAGGCTTTAGCCACATCACTAGTTCTTCTAGAAGAGATGAGGACCCATGGAAAATTACCTTGATCCCATCCTTTGCTCCTTCCTGAAGATAGGGGATAATTGAATTGTTCCAGAGATCAATGAACCAGGTACGGAAATCTTCAATACCAATTGGGCACGACAGGAAGAAACAAGGACCTGCAAAACAGTAAAGGGAAGAAGATAAACTACTAGCTAGTGGGGGAATATCAGACCTATTTAACATCTAGTCTCAAGACAATTACTCCATTATCATAGTTGCTATGGCTAAAAGGAATCAATATGGAATATATTTACTCCTTTAAAAAGACATTAATTTCTAGTTCCTATGATCCACAGCAAGAAGCTATTTGGTGTATAGGATTTGCCATTCAGGTTTAGAATGCAATTACAGACATTTTGGCCCCTTGTATGTCTCAGAGAAGCTTATAGTTAAATGCAGAAGCTTACTCCCTAAAATTTGATAAATTCCAACCCCACAAAGATATCTTCAACAATAATACAGAAAATAAAAACAATGAATATGGCTTTCAAAAATGGACTAATGAAGAAAAATAAAGATTATATAAAATAATATTCTAATAAAGAATAAATAAAGCAGAATAACCTAGAAAACTAGATTAGACAACTAGAGTGACTCTAAGCATATGCATATTGCTTTTCCCTCACTATGAATTAACTGCAGGGAACTCAAATGAGAGGCTGAAGCTTCCATGCAGTGTCTTAACCTTTATTTTATTAGTCTGAAATAAGATGCAATATGATGGTGAGATTCATTTCAGCTTACTGGATGACAAGCTTAGGCTTACCAATGAGAAAGTCAGAAGTGCTATGCTTCTCCAAGAAGGTATGGAGGTGATACCAGAGCTTTGGCACCCAGTCCAACACACGTAGCAGCTCATCCCGGTTGGCATTGACATCACTGTCAGACTCAAGCAGCTTCCGACGTAAATAGCGCACCAGGAAGCCATTAGCTGGCTCCACGTTATTGGAGAAAGTCAGCATCCTACAGAGTAATATGATATGTTGGTCATGGCAAAAACAGGAAAGTACTCAACCCAAGCAAATTATCCTCTTCCATTGTATTTTCTAGACTAAAATATTGAGTAAAATAAAGAACTTTACATCTTCCTCATCCCAGAAAACAATCTGCATAAAGTGCATACTCCCCAAATATACAGTAAATCTTTGAACTTGACCATATAGAAGAGACATTCTAAATAGACATTGCTGTAGTAATTACCTGAAACTGAGATGGAGGCCATGGTTTGGAGTCATTTTAACAGGCTGGTTAGTTGTTCCAATTATGTAAGGGCTGATGGGAAAGAGAAAGAAAATTGCATATAGTGTATTTGAATTCTTGATGGGGGAAACATTTTGCTTATTTACAGGGCTTATATGGCTGTCTATCTGACATAATGACTCTAAGTGGCTCATAACATATTCAGAGCTTCTTTATTCTGACCTTCCACCACTTTCAATAGCATTGTGGGGGGAGGAGTTGGTTTTGTTTTGGGTGGGTTTTTTTGTTTTTTTGTGCCTTCCAGTCAGTGTTGACTCCTAGAGAATGAAATGCTGAAGATAAAATAGTGTGGCCACCTTTTTCTGGTAGTTGCACAGTACAGTATTTTATTGCACTGCTCTGGGGCACAATAAAACACACACTCAGTTATTTTGATTACAGTATTAGGTGTTTGAGATGATCTATCAGTCAAACCTCAACTCGCTCTATGATCCTGAAGAGGGAAGTTTCAACCCTTCCTGCCTATGCCAGGTTGGTCATCCAAACTAAGGATGAGAAAGTTCTCTGGTTTAATGCCATTCACGCGTTATGCCTGAAATAATGATACAGTCATGTCATTCACAAAAAGCTATCATTGTTAGGTACAGGATAGGCAGAAAAAAAATCACAATTTAGCATAATCTGTAAATTCTTGTAATTTACATAATTTATAGGGCAGGCTCTTATATTCTGGTATTTGTAAGCTCAATCTTGGTTGCTCACCATTTGTGATATTTGCAGGTAAGTGCTCCATTGACAAGCTCGCTTATGGAACCAGGCTCACTGAGATCATCTAAGAGAATAACTAATGGAACATCGATCCCTGTTTCCCGATCAATCTGATTGGCTAGATTGGAGAGGTAAAGTTGTAAGTCCTGGTGCAAACAATGAAAGTAAGATGTTATTGTATCAATATAGAGAGAATATTCAGAAACAATACAATACAGCCACACAGGGATATCAGGAAAATTCACTGGCTAGTAGGCTTATGGCTGAGAATCACTGGTTAGAACTTAACATAATTATGTATAATTATTCTAATTATATTAATAGAACACTGACAAAGGGCTGGAAGAATAGATTCGTGAAAATTAAGACTTCAATACTATACCTACCTATGAAGTTTCATTGAAATTAAATTTAGAATTACAGTGAAAAATGAATGATTTCATAAGGGATAAATTATCCCAACTAAAATAACAGAGGAACCTATGACTAAGATCATGTAAAGATTTGAGTTAAGATCTGGAGATACTGTCCTTGTGACTACTCAGAAATGAAACAATTAAAAGTTTCCCACCTTGCATGATTGCTGGTGCATGTTGAAAGTATTAACGATGCCTTCAGTAACCTCACGGCCAGAACGTTCCACCAGGTATTCAGCCAGGCGATTGGTCAGATAGGTCTTGCCAGTTCCACTTGGTCCAGAGAGAATAAGGCGCCGGTGCTTGAGTAGAAGGCTTATATAGTGCTGCATCATTGGTTTGGGGATAAGAGTCTCAAAAACCAGGCTGTCCACACATTTTTCTTTCAAACCTACGCCCAAGAATATCACAAGAAACCTTCATAACATCACACAGTAGCCTCAATTTTGCATTACAATGGTCTTTCATGTGCCAGATCAAAGCACTTAATAAACACATTTTTGCATCAAATTGACAAGTCTGTCTGAAAAGGACTTATGAGGAAGGCATTCTGATAACCTACCATTAATTATTTAGACTCCCAATTTGAGAAATACCAGATTAAATAATAATCTGAAGGGATCTTGAAACTAAGATTTATTTTCATCTAATACCAAAACCAGAGAGAATGCTATACTAACATAAACAAGTACAATTCTTTGCATATAATTACTACAGCATAGTCAGTAGTGGGTTGCCCCCGGTTCGGACTGGTTCGCAAGAACCGGTAGTAAAACCGGCAGGAGGCTCCACCCAGTGACCCGGACGTCATCATAGGAGATCTGTGCATGCGCAGAAGAGAGCGCAGGATGCTGCGAACTGGTAGTAAAGGTAAGTAGAACCCACCCCTGAGCATAGTGCTACAGTGTTACACTCATCTTCATCACCTATCATCACCTACTTCTGGACTTAAAAGTGCTTTCCAGAGCCTCTCTTAATCTTGTTGTTTTTTTCCTCTCTGTCAGTCATTTGGAAATAAACAGTTAAGAACCAATGGGAAAAAAGCAGGACCTTTCAAAGTCACAGCAATGCTGGTCACACCCCGGCGGGAAGGAGGTAGTTCTGGTGGCTCCGTGTCCAAGATTCTTTTAACATGGTTGATGCTGTAGCCATAGACAGACTCAATGCTGAGTCCCAGAGTCAGAGCAGGATCCATCTTGGTAACATAATCCTAAATAAAAGACAGAAAGTTTTCTAATTAGTGAGGCTCTCAAAAAATTTAATGCTACACTTATTCTAAGAACACAGTAAGGAAAGGGAAGATATGCATGGTCTTTAGAAATAAGTTCGGGTATAAAGATAAATAATAACAGCCACTACAAATATGACTTAAAACAACAACAAAACTCCCATATAGCATCATGTACTCTGTTCGATCCACTGTACTCTCTTCCTGTCAGGCACTCAACATTTTGTGGCCACTGAGCATGCTCAGCCTACACTGATTTATTTTAAGAATATATGTTGTTGTTTTCTTCTCCTCTCCTCTTTTCTTTTTTTGCATTTTCTACAACTAGTATCTTCCTTTTGTAGGAAGACTTTAAATCCACATTAAATGTAAGTATTTATCTAAATTTGTCATATAGATAAATATTCCATAAATATGCGCAATAACTTCAATTGCAATGGTAAAGATTGATAGCAGAGATGAACTGCCCTCCTTAGACTGATGTGATTAAAGGTGGTGCATAGCTAAAAGAAAAATTCACAATTTTCATGTATTCACTGTATTATTCATATCATGTACGGAAAGATCAAACGTTAATTAACTTTCTTATGCAAAAGATTAAAATGCAGCAGACAGCCCCTGGTTTGGCCATATAATGGTCAAAGAAGAATCTCTCTCTCTCTCTCTCTCTCTCTCTCTCTCTCTCTGTGTGTGTGTGTGTGTGTGTGTGTGTGTATGTGTGTAGAGAGAGAGGGTCTGTGTGTGATGGTGCTTATCTTTATTAGGTCCATCTTATCTTTTTCTCTCTGCCATTTCTCTCTGCCTCATTCCTCTGCTATTCTGAGATTCTTTTTAACTTAGTAGTATGTAAGATACTAGATAGATATCTGAAATAAAGTTTTTGAAGATGAAAGTGTACCAAAAAAGTTGTCATTAATTAGCAACTTACCTTGAAAACCTGACAGACAGCTTCATCCAGCATTTTCCAGTCCAATTTCCCATTCACTTTGCTACTGCCCAAATAAAACTCCTGCTGCTTCAAGTCCTGGAAGCCAAACCAGATGTACAATGTGGCTGGGGATGTTTACAATGACAACTATATAGCCAGCTGGTGCCATCGCTGGCTATTGGGGGCGAGTCACTGGCCCCCATGGAGAGGGCTCGTAACTTGGGCGTCCTCCTGGATGCACGGCTGTCTTTAGAAGAGCATATGATGGCCGTGGCCAGGGGGGCTTTTTATCAGGTTCGCCTGATACGCCAGTTGCGGCCCTTTCTGGATCGGGACTCCTTATGCACGGTCACTCACATCCTCGTCACTTCTCGCCTGGACTACTGCAATGCTCTCTACATGGGGCTCCCCTTGAGGAGCACCCGGAGGCTTCAGCTGGTCCAGAATGCAGCCGCGTGGGTAATTATGGGGGCGACATGGCGCTCCCATGTAACACCTCTCCTGCGCAAGCTGCACTGGCTCCCAGTGGTCTTCTGGGTGCGCTTCAAGGTATTGGTTCTCATCTTTAAAGAGTTCCATGGCTTAGGGCCCGGGTACTTACGAGACCACCTTCTGCCACCGATAACCTCCCACTGGCCAATTCGCTCTCACAGAGAGGGTCTCCTCAGGGTGCCGTCGGTCAAGCAATGTCGACTGACAACCCCCAGGGAGAGAGCCTTCTCTGTGGGGGCACCTGCCCTCTGGAACGGACTACCCCCAGGAATACGACTGATCCCGGACCTCCGTACTTTCCGCCAAGCATTAAAGACCTTCTTATTCCAGCAAGCCGGGCTGGCTTAAAATTTTAATGGGTTATTTTATGGGGAAAGGGTTTTAAAATTTAGGGAAGCCAAAAACTGATTTAATTCTGTTTTAATTCTTTTTAATTTTTATACTGTATGTGTTTTAAATTTTGGCTGTTCACTGCCCTGAGTCCTTCGGGAGAAGGGTGGTATACAAATTTAAATAATAAATAAAAATAAATAAATAAACAACTGGATCATCTCATTAAAGTTATATCCCCTACCCCAAATATGTTGCATATGAGACACATTGTCCCAAACAGTGACCTCTCTCTTCTTGTAATGGTACTTACTCCTTTGATGATGTGCTGAGGTGGCATGCGCACTACTATTCGTAGTACCATTTCATCCTTCTGGGTACCAGCACTAATGCCATCCATTGGTGACAATTCTAGAAAAGCAAAATTCAAGAACATTATATTTGATCCCCTCATTTTAATCACTCAGAAATCCTGCCTGTCACAGACTGAAATTGAGTGAGTTGCACCGTATTTGCCCACTAAAAAATTCTATTTATTCTTCCCCCTCCGAGTTCAGAAGTAGAAGAATTTTTTTCTTTAAAATTATTTTTTTAAATCATTTCCAAAACCTGATGGGACAACTAAAAACTCTGCTCAATCCTGGCATTTCTACTTTCTTTTTTCTTTTTTAAATAACTCATTCATTCCAAAAGCTAGAAAAGTAACAGATGTTGTTTTCTGGTCAAACTTTCATAAATACTGGCTTTTGCATGCCGATAATAATTTCTGATTAATAATTCTATGAATACTATCAGTTTAACCTGTGATTTTTATTTCCCTGGTGTATGTTTTGAAACTGTTTTAATGCCTTCTTTAATAAATAAATTACTATTTTTAGAACTTTGTCTATGGCTTTTTTTTTTTTTTTGAAATATCAGGTTTTCCTTCAGAACCTCTGATTCAATTTTACGACAGTGTATGAGATGGTTAGATTAGACAGACACATGCATGCAAGTGTATACACTGTAAAATTAGTCTGGGTCTAATCTTATGCTTCTTCTCCTGGGGCTTCTGTTCAAATATTTAATGTTTCTTTCCCCCCTCTCCCCCCCCCCCATTTAGATTCATGGATTCTAACACAGAATCTCCTTTTTTTTAAGATCTAAGCGCATCTCCTTTTCTTTACCCTGGTTCCACTTTCTCCTTCCCTTGTAGATTCTCCATTTGAGAGAAAGTTCTGTTAATAAAACAAGTGATATTATCAGCAGTCTATGTATATTACCAACAGAAATTTGCAAAGCAATTTCTGCGCAAGCCATTCCTTATACAGAACAGCTGGTTTCTAATTGTTACGGGTTCAAAAGAAAAGTTCCGTTTTGTGCACGTCCCTAATTACAACATGTCCCATTCTCCCTGATATAAACAGGATTTCACATAGCATATATCATTACCCTCTCTTTCCCCTATGAATCAATTTTGATTCTATCTTTTAAGTACAGTTCATTAAACAACAACAACAGGAGAAGATTATGATTGAGACGCAAAAAGTAAGTTGCTATCTATAGTTTGGTGATTCTATTTTTCCCTTTTCTTTGCTTACCCGTATCAGTTAAACTGGGACTGAAAGAATGACTCAGCTGTAATCCTAGGGAACGCCTTGGAGAAGATGCAGCAGATGAGCTCAAAACATGGCTTGGGATAGATGATGGCCCAGGTGCTACCTTTAGCCGGTCATTTTCAGCTTTCAATAGATCTACTTCCAGCTAAAGGAAAGGAACAAAGAGCAAAGGCTGGGATGATATACCTAATAAGAACAACAACACTCATTCATACCATTCATTATTTAGAGGGCTTACACACGCCACTCCCATCCAAACTGAACTGAGCAGCTTACATAATTAAATTCTTTTAATCAGTTTGTGATTTCTTAACTTTCGGGTCAAATTTATATATATTTTTAACTGTTTTTAATATTTGTATTCTATGTTCTTATCTTGGCTGTACACCGCCCTGAGTCCTCAGGGAGAAGGGCGGTATATAAATTGGAAATTAAATTAAATTAAATTAAATATCCAATTTATATAAATGTGGTTAAAAATTACAGAATTAAAACCAAGACAACAAAAACACAGCACCATAATAAATAAAACTCTACATTCATTACACTTTGATTACAGAAACAGTAATGGCAATAGTTTATTGATTGATTAGTCTTATGATCATATCTTAATTACAGGAAGAAGCAACTTGTAACAGTCCTATTGCAAAAACCAGCTTTGGCAGCCTTTCTGAAACCCAGGAGGATAAGGACTATCCTGATCTCAAGAGGATCAGTGTTCAAAAGAAAGGGACAACTGAAGGGGCCCACTGCCAAACCCAACCTCGGAAGATGGCAATTGAACCGAACTAAAGTGCTTTGTTGGATCTTATAAGACAAGCAAAACCAATTTGGGGAAGGCAGTCCTGAAGACATCCAGGTCTTATGTCCGTGATGGCGAACCTATGGCGCATGTGCGGGCACGTGTGCCGTCGCCCCAGCTCAGCCAGCTGGTCATCAGTTTCCGAGGCACGCATGCACACTGGCCAGCTGGTCGGGTTTCCGGTGCTCTGGCGCACGTGCCTTCCGGTTTGGGCACTCTGTGCCAAAAAGATTCGCCATCACTGTTCTATGTCATGCACATTGAATTGCACCTGGCAACCAACATTATAGATCCCAGAGATAGACTCAGTAGTAAATTCTAAGCTTGAACCATTGGAAAAAGAGGTCTTTAAAACCAAATGTAGTTTTTGTATTTCTTTTCCACCAGAGAGCAGGTGCTTGGTAGGACTTTATTTTGTTCATTAGCATTGATGTCAAACCTGCAGTAGTGAAAGTTAAGCAATAAAGAGGACAGCAGAACTTTCCTGTTTCCTAAGCAAAAGAAAAATTGATTTGAGCTCCAAAACTACATTAGTTCTTACTTGTGCTCTGTCTCTCTCTCACTGTCTTTCTCTAACAACATTTAGTTTTATTTTTACTTGTGCTGAAACAACGTACTGTATGTATTTAGAATATTATTAGGAGAAGAAATGGTTCAAGTAACATGTTTTGTTAGCCATAAAGTCTGCAACTGACCTTAATTTTTTAATCTCAAGAATTATGTGGGGCAGTGAGTCACACTGACACCATGATGAGTTTAAAAATAGAAAAGAGCTTCCCCTGGCACTAAAGAGGCTCTTGACCTTTTTAAAAATCCTTATATTGAGGAAAGGCATTTGGAAATTAATCAAAACATTTAAGGATCAATAACCCATGCACAACTGTTCAAACAGTGTACTTCCTCTGATAAAAATAAAATCAGCAGTATCAGCTGCATATAATGAGGGGCATGTATCATACAATTGTTTTATTATTTAATGAAAACACATAACAGGCATTCAGAAATTGGTCCCCATAGCAATGTACAAACTGCAAACTGAGCCATAATACCAGCTCTGCAGATCATCAGACCTACTGTTCTGACCTGGTTCGCAAACACGACAAACCCTCTGTAGTTAAATAAATGTTCCCTTTATTAGGAGCACCAGCAGCCCCGGCAAAAAGTGTCTCTCTCTCACACACACAGGAAGCTAACAAGTCTGTCTGGCAGGGAGATGAATAGTTGTCTGCCACACCTATACATCTCCACCCCCTGACTTTTATCCCCAAAGATAGGATGGGGCTCTTCCATCCCAAAGATTCCACTGCTCTCCTCTCCTCTGCCTTCTGCGCATCTGTGTGTCAGGCACTGGACCCAGCTGTTCCTCCTCTTCCTCATCAGCCACCTCCAGACCTGGGGGCTGTTGACTCTCCATCTGAGGGCTGATGGACGGCTCAGGCTCCGCCTCTGTCTCTATCTCTGACAGCTCCATTCTCTCTTCCCCCTCGAAGCTCTCAGGTTGCCTTGATAGTGGCCCTGACTCCCACACTGCCTCCTCATCTGATTCAGCTGCTGGAGGGGCTGGTGGCCAACAGACCACAACACCTACCTGCATATTATGCATAGTTTCACGCAGCTGATCCAGCTGATGGGCAGAGTTTAGGGCTTCCAAACGAATATCAGTCAGTTTCATTTCTTTTTCCCATAGCTCTGAGCGTAATTCTGAAACCTCCTTTTTCTCGGGTTCTTCTTCATTGGTCTGGAAGAGTCTGCGTAGGGAATGAAAAGCCATTAAAACAGAGGATAAAAGACAAGTATGTGCATGGAATTAATGTTATGTGAAACTTAATCTAATCTGCCCATTCTAATCTTCCCAAATACCAAACTGCCCCACACAAGCCTTCCTCTTCTGCCTCCAGTACAATTGGAGGCTGGACTTACTCAGTGGTATCCATGCCTACAGAAGAGGAGTTGGAAGATTTGATGGAAGGAGAAGCCGTTTCCATGGATCCGTGCTGCAGTTTTGGTGATGATGGTGCTGAAGAATCAGGGGTGGCGATTTCTTCTATATCAGAATAGGAGGAGGCAGATTTTGGACCCTTTTTGATGCTGAAAGCTTTGTTGAAAGAACTCCTTAACTGAAGAGGAAAATACAGATATAGAAAAGGTTAGGAAAGCCCACACAGAATCTTCATTAAAACAAGGAAATTCCTCTCTAATCATTTTGAATACTTTTCAAGACACTTGCTATATATAATCGCATATATCATATTCCAGCCATATGTTTCTAACATTAACATTAAGTAAGCCAACAGCTGCTTTAAGAGAATTTAGACTCTTTCAAATACAGATTACATTTAATTAATTACTATTTAAGATACAGATTAATATGCATTCAGCCCATAAGCATGCACTGAGTGGGAAAAAAAAGCATTTTTTCCAATCTTTAAAGAATAGGAACGCAAGCATATAAAAGGTGATTGAAAGCTTAAGAAGTATCTATGATTTGTGTTCAGTGCAACTTAATTAGGCTCCCCAAGCTATCAGCCAGCACACCTAAGAGGATTCAGCAGCAATACTGGTTGCTTTCAAGCAAGCCAAAGTAAATAAGTTGGGCCAGGGAGTGGGGCCGTGAAAGCCCTTTTGACAAAAGTAGGCTTGCTCCCTTTCACCTCATGGCATGTGAAATGCCTCAAGCTGAGTCAGCTGCTGGCAAGGAAGTGAAATCATTCTAAATGTCACTATTATTATCTCGCCATGAAAAGAACCAGGCTGCTTGCATGATTGGAAACCATAAATCTGAGTCGTTGAGGGAAGCTAAATATATAAACCCTGTTTGTTTGAAAAAAAGTTTGCTTGAAAGAAACCCAGCCCAGCATGTCCTGAGATTCCAAAGCAATAATGTATCTGTTGCAGGTTAGGGAAAATGCAGATATGTGGTGGGTCCTTCTCTCCCCACCCCCAAGCAGCTAGTATAGGAACATAATAAATGACCTTATTCTGCACACTAATAAAGTAAACCATATTCAGACAAGTCCAAGACTGAAACTTGGACATGTCTGAATATGCACTAGAGTCAATAATCAGCAACAACAATGGCACAGATCAACTGAGATCTTACATATAATTGCTGCCATTGTCATGTATGTCTAATGTATCAGAAGAGATTCGTTCAAAGTGTTCTGGAATTTTAGGAAAAAGAATTGTTGTTTCTCATGGGAAGCAAGCGAGGGTAGGGTTTTATCTGTGCACAAAAATCTTAAAAATGTGAAGAGAATGACATTTGGACAACAGGTTTATAATCTAATTATAATGCACTACCACTATCTCTTTATGGAAACTTAGGAATAGAAAAGACTCATCTCAGAGGAGCTGATGCTTTCCCTGTAGCTATTTAGGGAGGAAACTTATTTGGGTTACAAGTTTATTATAAACATGCCATAATTGATTCCTTGGATCACATGGTTGCTTTTTTTCAAAGCAGAGGAAAAAGATATTGAGGAAAGTCTGAGCATTCAAAAGGTTCTAGTGGTAGTCACCACATTTCAGTGGATCTAGTCACTGCTTGGGAACTTTTTGTATGTCTATAGGTCTATCATAGACAAAAAATGAGGTATAAATATAAATTTAAAATCTTTATCCGAGGAATAATAATAATAATAATTAATTAATAAATCAGGAAAGGGAAAGGGAGACAGATTAGAATTCATGCATTTCTTCTTGTCACTATGACAGGCAAAGAAGTCGTGTACTGATAACATGCACTCTATTTGTTACACATTCAGACATTAGTTCTATCATTAAGTTACATTGTTAAGAGCACCATTTTATTCCTGTCTTAGTCGGAGAAGGATTAGGAAGAAACAGGAAGGAATAATAAGATGATTTTGCAGTATTGCTGATCATGTCAAGGATAACCTGCAGTATTTGTAAAATGCCACAACACCAAAGTCACATTTTCTAAACTTACTGGGTGTGAATAGACCCTTGTGATGCTTATAAATTCATCCAGTTATAAAGCACTATCCTCCTGGACATTATACATCTGGAATTTAAATATGCTCCAACAGTCAATTCTCCATGCCTGTCTTCCTTGAAATCTGATACTGATTTATCACATTTACAAATAAGGCTTCCTTTGCCCTTAGACAGTATAAGCCCTTATATTTTAACAGAAGTTTTAACAAAAGTTTTAACAGAAGTTTTAAAAGAAGTTTTAACAGACGTTTTAATGGAGTTTTAACGGAAAGATATTCATCAGAAACGGGAACTAAAAGATGAGTATATTCTTGTACTCCAAAGCCTTGCTATTAAAAGACCAAAAAAGCAGACTTTTCTTTCCAAAGCATATTGTAAAAAAGATTTTTAAAATAAGAAAATAGTTGTATGCTTTGCTCGTGAAAGAACTAAGTAATGCATGACTTTAATCATGCTCAGGCAGAGCATGCAACATGCACACACACACTCACACAGACACAAAACAAGCTTCAATTCACATGTGTATTGAGACAGTAGCAGGAGGAACAGCCACTGTAATGGGTGAAGATAGCACTGTAATGGAAAATAGGGTTTATTCTAATTATCATACTTCTAATCTGCCCATTAACACAATTCTTGGGGCAGATCACAGAAATGCTATTTTTCTCCCTCCCAGCAAAAGGGGAAGAAAACTAATTCAGCGAATTGTTCTTGGGTTTAGTTTCAAATGGCGGTTACTAGTATCTAGGACTCGGAATGGGACAGCCACAGCCAAATGGCCAAGGTTAACTTGCCATGGCCAACTTACTACCACCAATTTGCCATGGCCAGCTTGCCACAGGACAACTCACCATGGAACAATTCAACAATTCAATTTAATTATTTAAAATAATTTAAAAATATTTTAATTTTTGTCATTCACATTTCATTCTGTCCCTCCTTTGGCATCCTTTCTTTAATGATTACATTCCATTACATTTCTTCGATATTAGTGTAACTCTTGTTCTGCAGCAAATTGTCCTGTGACAAATTGGCCAGTGCAACCTATCCCACAGTGAGTTGGCTATGGCAAGTTGGCCATGGGGAGTTGTCTTAGACCCTCTAGGATTTGCATTTTGTTCGTTTCAGCCTGCTGCAAGCTGTGAATGCTTGGAATCCTGTCTGGATATTCCACAAACAATACCTGACCTCACTAGTAAGAGCAATGGGTCTGTTTCCAAAATGGAAGGCCACTTAGGGAGGGAGGTATTGCCTGGCAGAAACATTCCTGATAAAATATGCCCACACAGAAATAAAAGAACTGTCATAAGTTTTTGAATCTTGTTTTTGGGTCATTGAAATTAAATAAGCCTAAATATCAAGAGACCCAAACAAACTAATACTGAATATGAGAATCATCATCAAACTATTGGGTTACTTTGTTACTATTTATATCCTTCAACAAATTTTTTTTAATAATTTATCAAAAAATTCACATGGTGATATTACATGCAATCATTTCTAAATTGGGAACTTTTCCTTAACATAAGAGGAAGTGTTTAACTTGTACTGTCTCTCTCTCTCTCTTCAACTACCTGTAGAACTATTTCAAATTATGAAAAAGGAAGATACTTATATGTATTCTTTTAAATATAACTTCCTTCTCTTATGACAATTATATTATGCTTCTATAAACCGTTAAGACTGGAACACAATCTTTAAAAACAAACTACAAATGGAAAGTGATTAAGAAATACTAGTTTGTGAAAAGCACAATGCTTTTCAGAGTGAATTAGGGCAGATTCAAAATAATATTATCAACAGATATGAAACTTTCCCCCAATCCCAGTGCAGTGCCTCTTACAGTATGACTTGGCAGTGCAAGTATATGAGCAAATGGGACGGTTAGTTTCACAAGTGTTGAGCTGTCCCATATACAATGGAGTGACCAGTCAGGAGTAAAACATAAGGAAAGGACTGGGAAGAAGGTGGAAGGGAAGTTCCAAGCTTACCTCATATACCTGAAAATAAAAAAGTGTTGTAGATCAGCATTGAAGGAAGAAAAGGGAAAAAACAGTAGAGCAAGACTTAATCATGCACTCAGCTCAGAGCTCCCTGCCCAGAAGAAGCAGGGATGTTCAGCATACAGAGGCAGAACAGACTCCTATCCAGTCTTCCTAAAGGGAAGACACACATACTGGGCAGAGAGCTGGGGGTATAGCTCTCCTTGGAACAGTGGGGAAATACCAGAGCTGTAAGGGTAACATACAGGAAAAATAAGGACTCACATTAGAAGCACAAATAGTGACTTGTCATGCAAAAAAAAAAGTTGTGAAGAATTAAGAATAATCGCACATTATTCTCTGTATTAAAATGTTTAATTTCAATTATTTTTATTTCTTTTTTTCTGTTTAAAGAGGAGCCTAATAACTGAGACTTTTCTGTTCTACATTCTGGCTCAAAACAAACTGTTGGAATGAGAACAGAAAAACATCAAATACTTAAAATTTAGAGATGGGATTGAGTAGGCAGAAAAAAGGCATATTGTGTACCTTTTAAGTGCATGTGTTTGTTTTTAATAAAAATCCATAATGAAATGGACATCCCTTGATCTGATAGGCCATCATAATTAAATATGATTGCTGTATATTTCATAGGCCATAGCTTAGCAGTGGATGAATTCCACCTGTAGCAAGCAATTTTATATTTGAATTCAAGAGCAAAATAATGCAAACTAAAATTCTGTCAAAAATATTTTCTCCAAACAGGTATAGCTACTGCTATAGATAAGAATCCTGGAATAGCCATGGTTGTCATTCTATTAGCTATTCTGACAAAACACTGCAGGATTTCATATTCATAAACTGTAGAAGTAAACTTAATTTCCTTGGCTTCACTTCTCTCTTGACCTACCCAGCTTTTCTTCTTCTTCTTCTTGGCATCTGCATCTTTGCCACTACCAATGCTAGAATGGCTGGTGATGCTATTCAGGCTGGATATACTATCTGATGAGTTTTGCCTCTTGATTCGTAATTCTGGACAACAAGGAAAAGAAAAGACCATTCAGAATGTGCTTACAGACGTGTGTACTTGTGCAATGTTGCATTCCCTTCGGTTTTCAGGCTGAACTTCAAACTATGTTAAGTGTAAAAACACAGACATATATTAAACAGAAAAACAAGGAAGCATATTTTAAAAAATCCCATCTCTCTTCTGTAGTTTCTTTCCATTTATTTAATATTATCTCAGAAAGGTTAGGATTCTGCATGAAAAGCAATCAGCTTATTTATCTAAAAGATACCAACTCAAGATTCAGAATAGGGAAGTGGAGAATACTAGGGAAAGAGATGTAATAAGTGCAATATGCATTCAAAACCAGGAATTGATTGCCTATATTTAGAGAAAGATGCATATTGCTTTCACCGCTGCCTAATAGATTCGGGCATTGATTGATGTTGACACACACAAATATACACCAAATCTATCATGGAGAAGATACAGATAAAATATCCTCAAGGTTCATGAGCATCAACTGCTGTCCTCACCTTTGGGTGTAATATCAGTTCCATTCAAGGCCCCTTGGATAACAGCCTGGGCTTCTGAATTCTTCTTCTTCAAGAAATCAATAGTTTCCCGCAAATCCAACAACTCAGTGTCCTGAAAGACATTGCATAATGTATTAATGCCTTGGGTTTTATTCTTTCACTAAGAATTCTTCTGAGTAATATTAGGGAAAAGCCATTTTTCTTATATTCCAAACAGTACAAAGAAGCTGCATCTATCCAGGATTTTAATTTCTCAAAACAATACCAGCCTAATGTTTCTTTCAGGGAAGAATGGTTTAACTTTCTACATATAGTGTCCTAGTTTTTCTTTCAGTAAAACAATTAATTAAGCATGAGAAAAGGATTACTATACCTATTGTACTGATTTTTGTGTCTTTTAAAGAGACATTAATAACAATAATATGACTGGGGCAAAAACCCATCAAAAACATAAATGTTTACATCCCATAGACTGCCTAAACCTATTCTAAGAAACAGAGAAACTGAAAAGTGTCTAGTATTAAATAAGCAAGGCTGATTCATTTTCTTGTTTTATGTTAATTGCTCTGGAAGTGTTTTAAGTCTGCACATTGATCCCCTGAATTGTAAATTGTGTCATCAAGTGGCAGTATCTGGATGACTTTGGTTAATCTTGAAAAAGCTATGTAAAGAAACACCTTATAGGAGACCCTGGGAAATACCAGAGCTACAGATTAGACTGGAAATTTGGGGGGGGGGGGGGGGAGACCCAGAAGACAATGGCAAACCACTTCCATATTGTGGCTCAAAATACAACATAGATTATCCATACAATTGCTAAGAGTCACGTTTGACTCAAGGTAAACTTTACCCTTTTATATAAATAATTCACCCCATTGAAGAAATATAAATATTTTAACAAATACCCAATACTGGAGAACAAATTATTATATAAACAAAACTGAAAGTTTTATGATCCAAGTCTCTAGACACAGAAGCAGAGATGGTTTTCTTTCCCATACTGGAAGTTTTTGCTTTCAGCTGAGCTTGGGTCATATTGCCTAATATCAATTGTCTAAGAGAACTAAATAATAATTATATTTTTCTTCTTCTTTCAACATCTACAGCCCTGAGACATTAAAAAACAACCACTATTCTTGAACAGGAAAGCTAAAGTGACTTTTTGCTGCTCCTCTTCTCTGATCTAATGACTCACCTTTTCTTCTGCAGTCTCTGCCAACTGCCGCAGACGGGATGTCATGTTTACCAGACTTTGTTCAAATGCTGCTACTAAGTTAGCCTAGTAAGAAAAAGAAGAGCTAATTTTAGTCATAGCCCAATCAAAGTACATAAGATAACATCAAAGTCATAGTTTGACAAACTTTTTACCAGCAGGAGAATGAAAATTAGTCCCAAACTTCTGAACCTGTAACTAAGAGGAGTGAAAATGAGCGTCGATCAAAAGCTCTGCTAAACAGTAGGATTTTGTCTGACTCGCTCTATTATTATTCACCTCCCATAGCTAGTTCTGAACTGCAGATAGTATGACAGGTAATGAATGTTGGTTTGCTTCAAAGATGCTTCAGGTACTGGCTTCCAGGTGTGGATCTAGACAGGTTAGATGTCTAAACAAACATCTGTTTGAGTAGGGTCATGAATGAATGAATAAATAAATAAGATTGTGATTTAAGAATGTTTTAAACAAATAAAGAGGACAGCAATTTTAGAAAACTAGAAGACTATTCTTTTCTTTGATAAAAGTGCCTTTGAAAATAGTAAAATTATCTAGACAATCAGACTGGACCTTCTTGGGAATGTTGATTATTTAGTACTAAGGAAAGTAGGTACTTGATAGATTTTATGAAATAAGATAAGGTTAATATGAGCCTTAGAGTATGGCTGTAGTTACAAAGAGCTAATTGGGACTAAAGTGTTAAAGACAGAAAAACAGGAAGACTACCTTAGTAATTGACATACTTTTTACTTTTTGGCCATAAATATTACAATGACAACCACAGGAAAAGAAGCAAAAAGAAAGGAACAAAAAGGAGGGATTCATTACAGATAAGGCCAGATTTATGGCAGAAAATTTGGCAAGAGAATGATTGAAACAGTTGCCAATAGTTTGGATGCTTTTAAAAAGGAAATGGAAGAAAGATTTGTAGAGATAAAAAGGAATATGGAAGATGACATTCAGAACATTGAGGACTGTAGAACAATTGATTGGAGATGTAAAACAAATTAGTGATAAAATGGAAATTGTGGAAAGTAAGACAGAAGTTATAGGAGTAGGAGAAAGATTTGACTATAACGTGGGATTACTTGAACTGAGAGAAAAACAATTTTGTTTAAAATTTAGAGCAACTCCAGATGACCATAGGGAAGATATCAAATAATATTTCCAGGATCAGCTTCCAGAAGGTGATAGAATGAATATAATCCAACATTCCAAGAATTTCAAAGATGCTGTACTAGTGGAAGAATAGAAGGCCAAGAGAGGGTGCTGTTGCTATGTGACAAACACAAAAGCTTAACATCCTCTCTAATGTTCAGTGACAACTTATTGCGGTTGTGCAGCAATACAATCCCGTTAAAACTCTGGAGTACATGGCTCGTTTGTTTAGAACAGTTAAGCTTTGCTGGGATGCCCAGTAACTCTGGTGAAAATTGAACTTGTATTGTATTTCTTTTACATTGCCTAAATTACTTGTGAATACAATAGGAAGGTAGGTAGGTACCCTGTTTTCCCAAAAATAAGACCTATCCTGAAAATAAACCCTAGCATGTTTTTATGTGTGTGCCTAATATAAGCCATACACCCAACATAAGCCCTGCTTAAGAGCCTGCACAGCTGGCTGCCTGCCCATTCTGTCTGGTTGCTTGCGGTGCCACGGCCACGGGGTGGTGGAGATGCCCTCTGTACCCTGCACTGGCAGGGCCCCAGCATCCAAGCCATCCATGCCCCAACACCTGCCTTGTGGTAGCAGCACCAACAGCCATGTGCAGCAGGAGCCCATGTGGTCACCGGCCCTTTCTGCTTGCTTGTGGTTGCAGTGGAGCAGGAGGCTGAGTGGTGTGTTGATGCCGCACCCATGAGGCAAAGCAGCTGTTGGAGTGTGGATGGGCTGGCTGAGGTAAGCTGGTGAGGGGCACATGAGGCAGGTCCCAATCTTGCCTTGTGGCTGTGGCACCGGTGCGTTGCTCAGCCTCCTTCTCTGTTGCGGCTGCGAGCAAGCAGAAGAAATGGGCTGGGTGCAATGCGGAGTTCTGCTGGACAGGATTGCCAGAGCTGCCGCTGTGAGGCAAGGCAGGTATCGGGACGTGAGTGCCTGGCTGTGGGGACCCTGAGGTAAGCTTTTATGGGGCTCACACACAGCCTCCTACCCTGCCATGAGCAAGCAGAAGTAGCAGGGGTGGTATTCACTTACCTTCACTACCAGTTTGCAAATGTGAGCATGTGCCTCCTCCACGCATGCGCAGAGCCTTCTGCGCATGCGCAGAGGGTAAAAAACAGGATGTGATGACATCTGGGCGGGTGGGCGGAGCCTCCCACTGCCAGCACTACGGATCGCGCGATCTGGATAGAGCCGGCTGAATTTCACCACTGAGAAGTAGTGAGCTTCCCATACATGGGGGGAAAAATCAGCCCCAAAAATAAGCCCTAGTGCTTATTTTGGAGCCTGAAAGAAAATAAGACCCGGTCTTATTTTCAGGGAAACATGGGTAGGTAAGTAGATATATAATTGGTTAGTCCTGAAATTTAAAAAATTTAAAATATTTAGACTCCATAGAATGAGGACACATTATGCTACTGCACCAATTTGGCTACTCACATTGGCTGAGAGCTGGGTTGTCAGCGTAGCTACTTTCTCTTGGGATGACTCCAATTCACGGCGCAGTTTGCGGATTTGCTGAAAAAGAAAGAGAGAAAAGGCGGGAAAGTCAGGAAGCAGGAGGATTGCTGGCTCTCCACCAAAGGTCAAGAGCAGAATAGCAGCGGAAAGTAAAGTGAGGGTGTTACTGTACCTCTGACTGCATCCTCTCCTCAGCCTGGCAGCACATAATGGGGGTAGAGGAGAGACAGAGAGGCAGGCAATTAGGGTGAAAGTAATAGAGGCATTCCCAGGCAACAAAAGTGATCAGGCAACACAAGTGACCAGCCATGCAAAGAACCCAGCATATGCACAGGCATTTTTCTATTTGGCTGTTATTTCATTCCTCTGCGTCCTCTTCTCATTAGACCTTATAATTTATGGCAATACTGCAAAGTATAGTGCTAGACCATGCTACTGTTCCCAATAGTGACAAATGCCAAGCCCTCAGTCAATTTTACCCACACTTTCTCTTGGAAAGACTGGGGCTAGAGATCACCCTTAGGAAAGGGGGAAACACAGTGAAACAAGTGAAAGATGGGACAGAGTAAATAACGAAGGGAGTAAGCTTACTGAGGAATAAGTTGACGAAGCGCTGGAAGCCAGAGACAGCACAGATCCATGAACTGTAATAAAGAGAGAGACTTGTCACAAAGTTTCTACAACTATCCTTCAGATGGATTATGATTGGTTACCAAGTGATCCAGTAGGAGTAGCATGGACGGAAGGTAAGATGGCAGTTTGGGGAGGAGGAAGGTCATATGTCCAAAAAGGAGTGGCTGAACAACATCAAGAGTTCACATGATGGCTAACATGGGAAATCGGATCAGAAAACAGAGGCAGTAATTATTATTATTATTATTACTACTATTTTGCTTCTGAATGCTTGGTTACAAGATTTCCTGGAGCAAACAAAAATTCCTGATGAAAATCTTAAGTTTTTGTGTTTCATGCTTTTTCTTAGAGTAGGAGTTTTCACTTAAATGAAGATATAAATGCCAAAGTATAGTTGCCAAAGTAGAAGTTATGTTTTTCATGCAACTACAGAACCAGAGATAAAAAACCACACTGAGATCCAGATGGTAATAGGCAATCTCTCATTACAACCTCATCCCCATATCTACTGTGTAAACTGGTACTTTATCACCACTTGGTGGCAGTCTGGTCTCCTTTATAGCAGGGGTCCCCAACCTCCAGGCTGTGATCCACTACTGGGCCATGGCCTATTCATGAACAGTAGGCCGGTTCACATGCACACACGTGTGTAGCTCAACTTGCACAAGTCGAGCAGCGCACGCACATGCATATACCCCGGCCCACAGCTCGCGAAGCCGGTTCTCCTCTCCCTCCCCACTGCCGGGCCACCAAGTCGCAAATGTTGAGGACAGCTACTTTATAGTAAAGTGTTCTGGACAATTTGGAAGTGCTACCATATCCCATTTAAAAATATGTCTTATAAAGGGAGAAAAACCCATAATAAAGCTAGAAACCAGCTATGGCTCATGCAAGACTGATATATGCAATTCCTGACTACTAAATCCTAGTTGATGATACTGGGCATGCATGCATAACTAAGAAATTAAATGATCAGATTATTTTAATCCCTTACTCTGTTTTGCTGCCTCATAAACAAAATAACAATAATAATAACAACTCCCTGCACTGCCACCTGCCAGCACAGCTTGTACTCTTGAGAAGTTCTGATATGCAGAATTACTACAACTGTATCCTTGCATCATTATTATAGAGAAGACTCTTATCTTCCTAGCTGGGTGCAGGACTCTCACCATCATCCACAGGGTCGCGGAAGGAGCCCGAGCGGATCATGCCCTTGGGTCGGTCTGCCAAGGAGAGGGTGCTGCCCATGGGGGAGGCGTTGTAGAGCTCGAAGGTGGAGTCATGAGTGGGAATGCTGTTAGAACGGGTGATCCTTGGGGTGTTGGCTGCCGTGGGACTCACTGCAGGAGAAGGGGGCAGGGAGAAGAGGGGAGTCAGAGCAGCTCAAAGCTAGGGATGGGGTCTAGGAAGCAAGGAGCACTATATATGGGGCTAGCAGCCAGGATCGAGGTGGGGAAAGATAAGGACAAGTCAAATGTGCATCACACCTTGCATAAGATCTTTTATCTGCACCTGTGTAGTTGCATCAGTTTTACTAGTTTGACTTGGGTTGTTATGGTGATTTGGGAGAATATTTGACTCTCAGGCCTATTTAAATGTGAAATAATTTTCATTGACTAAAGCCCATTGACAGATAGTACAGACTATTCAGTACCTGTTAATAAATTCCCATTTTAAAAACTTTAAAAGAATAAATTTATTGCATCAACAATAAAATTGCAAAAGTAAAAAAAAAACTATTTTTGTTTTAAACTGGAGAGACAAAGAAGATGCAACGATAAATAATATATGTACAAAGGAACCTAAGCTTATTATGTAGAATATTTCATTATCATTCTTTAAATCTTATTACCTTTATCCCTAATTGGAGAACTGAATTTGCTCAAATTTCTCAGGGGGCTCATTGCTTTTCAGTGCACATAAGAAGCAAAATAGACTTGTACCATAACTATCTATTTATTTTCATATTTTTCTCTAATGAAAAAATACCTATATTTTTCAGTTATGTTCATTTTTTTCCCCTTTTTCAACCCCCACCTCCCCACCCCATTCCCAAGAATGTGAGGCAGAACTCTGAAAAACAAATGCTTAAAACAGTGCCAAAGAATTCTACATGTGAAGCAAGAATGCTGTGTAAGATTCTGGGCTCCTGGATCAAGCTAGGAAAAGCTCCCTATACTGACTAAGCAAACCTGAAATCAAGCCTATTGATTTATTTAGATACATTATATCCCGCCCCTATTTTTTAAATGAATAACTCAAGGTGGTGAACATACCTAATACTCCTTCCTCCTCTGATTTTCCACACAACAACAATCTTGTTATTAAACACATTTATATGGCTGCCCAACTCATACACTGTGACTTTGGGTGGGTTACAACATTATTCCATATTCTTAGCTGCTTGTGTGCTCTTAGCAATTCAGTAGGCATAAACTAAAGAAACCATGATCTGTAATTTATAACAGAGAACCAGTTTGGCATAGTGGTTAAGGTACCAGGATAGAAATCAGAAGACTCTGAACCCGAGAAAACTCTTGTGTTGATGCAATAAGTTGAAAAGTCAGATATAAAAAATGTCTGGTTTAAATTTAGTTTAGTCACATGCAGAAGCTTCCAAAAGCTTGCAGGAGGAGTTGCAGAAGTCTCCATGTGAAGTTTCACCTTAATCATTGTCTCATCCAATTTCTATAGGCTATTCAAACTATCTCTAAATTTTCTTGAACACGTTTTTCTGATAGGAGGCTATTTTTGCATTATGGGTAGGTTAGAAAGGTGCTAGAAAGAAGAAAATTAAGGAATAGAATTTGAAAAATGGCATAGCTTCTGTTGGATTATACTGATTTAGAACAACTGACCTCTAAGGTTTCCTCTTCTAAAAAAGCAAAATGAAAGGTGACTAACCAACATTTGTGAGTGGAGTTTTCCCAACCAGTGGCATGGAGAGAGCAGGAGGAGAGGGTAGCTCAGAAGCATCATCTGATTCTTGCATTCCTCCAATTGTATGTGAGTGGCGCCTTTCCTTGGTCTCTTCCTGGGGTTGGATTTGATACCTGCCAAAACCCAGAGATAGAGAGGGGATTAATGACAGAGACTGGCAGGATTTTGAAAGAAAATAATTTGAAAAGTGTCATAATGATGCAGTTTAACATAATTAATTTAGCCAGTTCTTATTGCATTAGGCAGGTTTTTTTTTTACAATTCTCTTCTTGCAAATGTATTCATTTATCACATTTTATACCATCTGTCTCATTTAAGTGACTCAGGGTGGTTTACAATAAAAACAAATAAAAAAATAAGAAATTAATTAAAAATTAAATTAAAATCACTGTTCTATCTCTATGGGGGATTATTGAAAACTAATGGTGTAATTTTATATTCAAAGAAATCCGTTTAAAAGAATAGACTGTAATCTAAAATTATAAAATATAATTGACTACAATTGCTCAGGGAGAATCTAATAAGTTCTTAATTCTAGAATTATGTTAAGGAGGCATGGCTCACAGGAAGATAATAAGCTGTTTGGTATTTTCTTATGGATGCTGGATATGTCATCATATCCAAGACATCATTCTCAAAGGAAATAAATGAAAAGAGATAAATCAAGACCAGAGTTACAATACTAATCAATACAACGATGCTGAAATAAGCCATCAAAGGACTCGGTCACAGTGCATGCAATTATTCTAGTATATATTTGAACTCTACAACAGAAAGAAGTATTTTATATCGCTATGCACTTGTAAACTGAAGTTTTAACTTTTTTACAAAAAAATGTCTTGCTCGTTCACTTTAAAAATATTTTTTAAAAAAAAACTATTTCAATAATGCAACTACATTTCAATTGTAGCTTTCAGACAAATAACAAAAGACATGATCAGAGAAATAATCAGAACTGATCCACTGAAATCCATGAGAGTTGTTAATCATGGCTAAATTGATTCCAATGAAACTTGATGTAATCTATATCGGAATTACAGTTGGAATTGCTATATCAGATATGATCAAAAACAGAGTCAAGAAGTCAAGGCTGTAACCAGACCTCCAGTATTATGTAATTTGAACAGAAAAAGAGTGGACTATAATTATAAATTACCTTAGTGAATTGATTTGCTATGACCTTCTGACTTTCCAATGCTGTAGAATCTCTTGTTTGCTGCTTAAGTAATAACTATGCAACTGGCTCATAGTTATACAGCATTGGCATGAGATAAACTCACATTTTCTTTGATCTTTTTCCATAAGTAGAGGAAGTTAGACATTTTTTACCATTTTACTGATAATAAATAATAGTTAACACAAAGAACAATTACCTCAGTCCCTTCTTGGGTAACGTATTCCGGTCACGGTTAGAGCTGCAGGAAGAAAAATGAGCAGTAGTGCTTGTTCATTATTTGCTTAAATCCAGCTGTGGTGCCTGATAAGCAATAAACTGATTGTGAATTTTGGGGGATAGACCCAATCAGGCTTCACATAAGCCCAGAGTCTGTATTTGCACCAGCTGAGCCACTGCAACTTTGCCATGTATATAAAAAAAAGAATCATAAACTAAAAATTATGGTGGGTTTTGTTCCTGCGTTGGAATGCTATAATCCTTTTTCATCTTTTCATCTCATTTTTTAATTAGGTAAAAATTCCCATAAATTGAACCTGGTGAAATGTGCTAATCAAGCACATTCCTGTTATTTGTTTGGCTGTATGGAACTGATTTGCACTTGTGGTTTCTTAGAAGCTTTTTTTTTTTTTTTTACTTTCATGTCTAGCTTAAAGCCTTGGTATTCCTCAATTTATAACTGGTTGTTTAATGACGTTTTGAAGATATTATGGCTTGGAAAGAATGCTTTACACTCTGTAAAATACTTCTGGCCATCATAAAATATTGCATCACTCCAGCTCCAGTCACATGATCATGATCAACCTATTTGTAGGATACTTTTTGCAAAGTGCCCTGCAATCATGTAATCACCATTTCCAATCTTCTCTGCTGGCTTCTCCAGAAAGTCAATGGGGAAGCTGGCAGGTTGCAAGCTACTGCCACCTGCCAAAGGTTTCCCCTCCCCTCCATGTGCAGAGAGGGTGAAGTGAGAAATTCTTTGTTGGGCTGCAGAAACGAAGTCTGAATCTTCAGAATCTCAGTTTGAGTTCCTTTCCACACATGGAGGGGGATGGAATTCCTGCAGAGTGCTGGAGAGATGGAGATGGCATCTTTGTGATCTCTGCCTCTTCTCCCCATTCCAATGCATGAAGTCCCTTCCATGCAAGGAGAAAAGCTGCCTGCTTTCCTTTGGAGGTAGCTCTTTTATTCTGTCCAATTAACGACCTACACAGTCGCTCAATGACTGCACCTGGAGAAATTGATGTTAGTGAGCAAAGCAGTCACATAAATTCTTTCTTAACAACCACTTTATTCTATGACTGAGATCCCAGCCCCAACTGTGGTCATAAGTTGAGGACTACTTGTAGCCTCTCAGCCAAGACCTATCCAGGTCTAATCTTGCTTCACTTTTACCAGATTAACCAATATTGGGTAAGTGGTGCCACCTACTTATGAACTTATCTATTTTTATTTGTATCCAGCCTTTTTTATTTTTATAAATAACTTCAAGGTAGTGAACACATCCAACACACCTTCCACCTCCAATTTATCCACAACAAGCGAGTTGGGCTGAGAGTGACCGGCTGAAAGTCACTCAGCTGGCTTTCATGGCTAAGGTGAAAGGTCTCTTTCTAAAAGTTCTTATGGAACACTATCATGAAAAATATTCTCCTCATAGCAAAGGTAACCCATTTCTCTTCCTTTACCTTTCCAGGTGTGTAATTCTTGGGCTCCCAGTCCAGGCCATCTCACTGGATTCTTCCTCAGCAGCAACAGGAGGCGTAGAGGCAGTGGTAGGTGCAGCAGTGCTGCCTACAGAGAAGGCATTGTGCAGGTTCATAGGCATCTGTAAGGATTCCATGCTCCTGTGCAATCCTGAAAGCTTGGAGTACATGCGGGTTTCCTTGGGAATGCTGTAGCCACCCATGAGCTCCAGGCCCTGGGAAAAGCTAGCAGAGTTAATGTTAAGGACTGGAGCAGGGCTTGGTGTGAAGCATGACGTGAGATGGGTGCCCACATTTACAGTTGCTGGGTGTGACTCTTGCAGTTTACCACTATGCATCTGATGGAGATCATTTGAAGAAGGGAGATCTAGACTGTTAGAGTTCACCTTGTCTAAATTTGCCAAAGAAGGAGCTTTTACATAGCTTTTGGCAGCTGACCTGCAAAAGAGGAGAACAGTATTAAGGTAAAGTTTGGTATAGTGTCTGACATTGCATGCCATGATCATTTCATGTATTGTGAAAACATTATATCTAGCACAAGTACATTAAACATTTGCATATGATATAGAAAACAACAACTTTAAGCTACATTGACACTCGTATAAGAATCAAATGCATCAAATTCATTATCCTGTTGATTTGGGAATATCAGGATCATAGCTTATTTCAGTAACTGAAAAATGTTTCTTTTCAGGAGATATTCCCATTACCTCAAGTCATCCCAATGCAATCAGGACTCAAATCAGACACTGAGTAACACTTTTTTTAAATTAAAAAATAAAAGGGTTTACAAAGAAGAATTGAAACTATTAGGCTGTACAGCAGGGCTGTCAAACTCCCAGCCAAGGGCCGGATGTGTCACGGCCACACCAGGTTTAATGAAGTCCTGACATGTCACGTGATGCTGCCATGACGCTGTGAGTTTGACACCCCTGCTGTAGAGCAATTCTGAACATATAATCACAGGAAAACCACAGAAACCTTCTTTTTCAGTCAGGCCTTTGGTTCATCTAACTTAATACCAACACTAATTGGCAAAAGCTTGCCAGAATTTCAGGCACAAATGTATTCTATTCTTAAAGATTCTGAGAGATTACATCTTGAGTTTAAGTTGCCTACAATATTTGCTTAGCAATATATAAAATGAAATATGCACTAATTAATAGTATGGCAGATATTCTAATAGTCATATTTGCAGTTTAATAGATGCAGTGCCTAAACAATAAGTAACAGTTCTGTTTTGCAAGGAACTAAAAAGTGAAATTGAAGAATTCGTTATGTACTTGAACTATGGAATGAAAAAATAGAATATCCTGTTATGGAGACTCAGTGGGCTTAAAAAATGTCACATAAGCTTATGATGCATAATTGAAATTCATAAGAAAACTGTATTTCATGCTTATTAGAGCATGAAATTAGAGCTGTGGTGGCACAGTGGTTAGAATGCAGTACTGCAGGCTACTTCTGCTCACTACTGGCTGCCTGCAATTTGGCAGTTGGAATCTCATGACGCTCAAGGTTGACTCAGCCTTCCATCCTTCCGAGGTCAGTAAAATGATGATTCAGATTGTTGGGGGCACTATGCTGACTCTGCAAATTGCTTGGGGAGGGCCATAAAGCACTGTGAAGCAGTATATAATTGCTATCGCTATTATTAGACCTCTAAAAATGGTTCAAAATATCAGATTTTTATGCTAAATATTTCCTAAATATAGGAAATATTTATCTTGTTTTTTTGTTGGTGATACAGCATTTATTAAATTTTAGTTTTAAAAAATAAAAACTTTTTTTAGTATTCCATAACTCTCATATTACTGTATTTTTCAGACTATAAGACACTCTGGACTATAAGATGCACCTAGTTTTTGGAGAAGAAAACAAGAAAAAAAAATCTGCCTCTGCCTGCCAGCAATTTGCCTCCTTGCAGCAAACAGCAAACAGCCTGGTCAGCTTCAGCACAGCCTGATTTATCAGGAGCAGCTGATTAGTGACTGGATCTGCCTCCCGGAATACCACCTATCAGCTGTTCCAGGGAATTGCCACCACCTATCACTGCTGCCACCTATCACCGCCTCCGCACACCCCATTTTCGGCCTCTGTGTGTCCCGTTTTCGGCCTCCGCATGTCCCATTTTTGGCCCATTCCAGGTGGCGGGAATAGGTGGTGGCAATCCCCACCACCTGGAATGGGCTGAAAATGGGGCATGTGGAGGCCAAAAATGGGGTGTGCGGAGGCAGAAAAGGGGTGCACAGAGGCCGAAAAGGGGACGCACAGAGGCTGAAAAAGGGACACGTGAAGGAGGTGATAGGCGGCAGCAGCAATGGGCAGTGACAGCAGCAATGGCCGATGGTGATCTCCGCAGCTTGGAACAGCTGATAGGCAGTATTCCGGGAGGCAAATCCAACTGCCAATCAGTTGCTCATGCTAAATCAGGCTGTGCTGAAACTGACCAGGCTGTTTGCTACTTGCTGGAAGGAGGCAAATTGCTGGGAGGCAGAGGCCAAAGGGTGGGGGCTAGTGGGTGGGCGGGGCTTCAGCAACATTCGCTATATAAGACACACAGACATTTCCACCCACTTTTTTGGGGGGAAGTGTGTCTTATACACCAAAAAATACGGTACTCACTTGTAATCAGAATTCCAAGATTCTTTTTATATTTGCCAAGTTAGATACTCTCTCTATATAAATGCATTTAATTTTTTTAAATGCATTTAAATGAAAAAAAATCACCATTATATCTCATTGCATTATTTTTAGTCCTATGGTGACTCTTACTGAGTTTGCTCATAATTTTGTTTTGATCAAGAATATTAAAATATAGTTTCTCAGTTTTATGAGGTCCTCAGAGTTTGAGGATCTCTGCAAAGTTCCTCAAACTCTATATACAAATCATTTATGTAAGTATTAAAAACAACCAAATTCTATTAAATTTCACTTGACACCTTAATCTCATTTCATGAAAAACAACTAATGAGAAATTTTTAGAATTTAGAAACCGACCCAGATTCGATCTTGCAATCTTTAGAATGCTTGTTCAGAGAATCTATGGATCCACCTAACAGAATGCCACCTAGCCCATATTTATCATGCTTTATCAAAATATATGTATTTTGTCTGAGTCATGGCACTTTGTTCTAGTCATGGCACTCCAGACTCCACCATTTTATTCCCACAGCATTCTTGAATTAGAAAAAAACACAAAATAAAGCAGTGATCAAAATGACTTTTCCCCCCTAGTAACTAAATAACAAAAATAAGCTCACCTTGTCTCCAATATGGACAAGAAAGAGTTACTGTGATGGGAAGACTATGAACTACAGAGTACTATCCAAGAACGGAAGGAATAATTCACTTGTCTTCATATTTATAATTGCCTTTACAAGCATAAATAATTGTACAGCTATAATTAATTGCAATTATGTAATTGCCCTTACATAAATAATTGTGAACTGAAGCATCTTATTTTTTCAAAACCGCTGTTCCTACCTGAGTGGTGTTGGCGGCAGCTCAGCCTCTTTTGCAGGGATCTGGTGGCCACTTGGAGCTTTTGGGGTGCTTTCAGGGGAGCCCATGCTCTTGAGTGAGACAGAGTCAGAGTCTAGTGCCACTGCTTTGGCTTTGGCCTTCTCCTTCTCTCTGTCAGTCTGATTCACTGGCCCTGGAGTGCTCCTGCTTGCCCCTATTTTAGAGGGTTCCTTGAGGCGTGAAACAGAAATACCCCCCTTGGCACTGAGGAGGCTGGGATCAATGTTGCTGCTGACAGGACGTGGGCCACTTCGTCCTCCAGTGACACTCATGGAGCTAGATTTGGCAGGGCGTGGCAGGCTCCGGTACTGGATGTTGGTACGGGCCCCTGGCGCCATAAACCCAGGCTCCCCTGCATTGGAGACATCCAAGCTGGTTTTCCTGCCATTGACAGGTTTCACAGGGATACTGGAGTTCTTCTGGATCTTGCCAAGTGTAGCTGAGCCACCAGCTTGCATCACTGTAGCAGTACCCGTTGCAGGAGGGGGTTTCTTGTTGTAACCAAAGGAGCCAGCCGTGGTGGTTCGTGTAAGCCCAGAGGGAGGCTTCTTGGCATCTGAAAGCCTATCTCGGCCAGCATCAGAAGATGAACGTTGCAGGCCAGCATTTTTCACAAACAGTTTGTTTTTGTCTGTTGCTTTTGCTTCAGGCTTACCTGAGAGAGGGAAGAACTGATCAGGAAACAATATTTGGAACAGATACCAGAAAAGGTGTGTCTTTACACAGATCTTTGGATAATAAAAAGAAGTTATTTCTATTTTATTAGAAATCTTTTTATTACATATTATACATACATACATACATACATACATACATACATACGTGTGTGTGTGTGTGTGTGTGTGTGTGTGTGTATTTCCGTAGATTTTCACGGATAGAGTTATGCAAGTCTTGGCATATTCGGGTCTTTTCCTGTGTAAGATTGAGAGTATCTTGGCGACGTTTCGACGAGGTCCCACTCATCATCTTCAGGCTGATACCTTCGGCTTCGTGCTGAAGGCTTTGCTTGCACAGGCACGAAGCCGAAGGCACCAGCCTGAAGATGACGAGCGGGACCTTGTCGAAACGTCACCAAGATACTCTCAATCTTACACGGGAAAAGACCCAAATACGCCAAGACTTGCACACACACACACACACACACACACACTATATGTATGTTTGTGTATATCTATCTATCTATCTATCTATCTATCTATCTATCTATCCTGCTTTTGTTATTTTTACAAATAACTCAAGGCAGCAAACATATCCAACACACTTCCTCCTCCTATTTCCCCCACAACAACTCTGTGAGATGGGTTGGGCTGAGAGAAAGTGACTGGCCCAAGATCACCCAGCGGGCTTTCATGTCATGGTCAAGGTGGAACTTGAATTCATTGTATTTTGCTTTCTAGCCAGGTGCCTTAACTACTAGACCAAACTTACCTTTAGCTTGAGTCAAATTTTGCCCATTGGCTCTCCCTCTAGATAGCCAAAACCTGTTTCTGTCCCTTTCCATTCCCCAAGCCCCATTCCATAATATGAACTTATTCCATTTCCATAATCATGGCAGGTCATCAAAAAACCTGATATATTGTAGTTGCCTCATTGGAAATTTATTGCCTTGAAATGTTGGGTGCAATGTGATACAACAGTTCTCCCGGAATGTCAGGATATGTTCTTATTTGTGTATATGTGTGTGTATACGAACTACAAGGCACAAAAGAAGAGATGAGGTTATAATAGCCTTAATATTAAACCAGAAAACAAATACTAGATTAATTTTTTAATTTTTTTGCCTCAAAAAGAAAAAAAAATAGATGTTTGCCACGCTAGTCCAGTCTAATTGCTAAGCTCCTTTCCTTTGGGTGGAAGATAAATAATTTACTCAAATCGGACATTTTGGAGTTTTGGGTATCATATATGACAATGGTGAAATCCTATTTTTTTTACTACTAGTTCTGTGGGCATGGCTTGGTGGCGTGGTATGACTTGGTAAGTGTGGCAGGGGAGGATACTGCAAAATCCCCATTCCCTCCCCACTCCTGGGGGAAGGATATTGCAAAATCTCCATCCCCGCTCCACTTTAGGGCCAGCCAGAAGTGGCACTGCTGGTTCTCCGAACTACTCAAAATTTCCGCTACCGGTTCTCTGAACTGCACAAAATTTCCACTACCTGTTCTCCAGAACCTGTCAGAACCTGCTGGATTTCACCCCTGATATATGAGCTTGAAAGCACTTAGATAGAAAAGGTAAAGTGTAAGATTTTTCCAATTAACAATGTCTTGTTGATAATTCACCTCTTTTATCTCCTACAAAAACCATAAAAAACCATGGTCTATACTGTAAACATATAGCGTATTTAGATATGAGCATACAGCTAATAGAAAGGAAAGGTGTTGCCACATTTGTCTACAAGTATCAATTATTTGTGATTTAATTTGGTGAAGTGGTTAAAACATCAGGCTAGAAACTGAGAAATTGTGAGTTTTAGTCCTGCCACAGGCAGAAAACTGGCTGGGTGACATGCAGCTAGTCACCTTCTCTCTTTCCTAGGAAGGACGCAATGCAAACCACTTCTGAAAAATCTTGCTGAGAAAACTGCAAGGACTTGTCCAGGCAGTTTCCGAGAATTGGACATATCTGAATGGGAAAAAATACTCAGTTGTAGTAATTGTTGCAATTGCAACATTTTTGCTCAGAATAGCTTTCATCATCCATCCCTTGGATTTCTACTGCTCTAATCCTTCAACCATAATACTCAGTTGCCATGCCGCCTAAAAGATAATAAGGGATAGAAGGTTACAGTATGCAGTAAGAAAGTGGATTCCCAGGAAAAGGAGTGTGTGAGAAAGAGGATGAAAACAGCCCAATTCTCATAATTTACAGACTATATTGTAAATGCAGACAGTACTGTAAAGTGCTTAGTTTGGCAAGATTCTGTCTACAGATGTGACAAAAGAACTAAGCTTGGTTATTTTTTATTTGAAGTTTGACTTAGTCTGAAACATCTGAAGAGCACCAAATTGGAGGTAGCTGGTTTAAAAGTTCCTAATAATAATAAAACGACATAACTGAATAGTTACTGGGGAACGATGGTAGATTCAATAAAATATTTCTGGCCTTATTAGTGCCCTAGAAATAGTCATGCACTCCTGCTTGGATTCTGCAGACAGCTGGGAGGCAAATAAAAAGTGTAACAGTATAATTTCAATGACAATCTCACCTGCCACTTTCAGAGTCTGGGCTGTGTGAGTAATGGGGGAGGTCACTGCCACAGGTGGTGTCTTGCCCTTCTTCAAGGATCCTGGTGGGCCCAAACTAACAGGCTTTTTCAGCTCCCCACCTTTCGCAGGAGCTTCATCACAGCTTTCAGAACGTTCCCGACGCCACTTGGAGGAACTGTGCTCCATTTTCAGGCTCCCGCTGTCATAATCCATCTTCTTCTGGGTCTTCTCCTCTGGTTCACCATACCAGTTCAGCCCACTCTCTGCCAATGACCGTTTCTCAGAATCTGTGCGTAGCTGCAGGGCAGAAAAAAGTGTCAAATGGACATTTCAGTCTTTCCTTCTGTGATACTCCCCAAGTTTACACACTCATCTGTCTGGTTCAGAAATATTGTGACTTGGTGGCAATAAGTCATGGGCCCTTGCTCCTATATTTCTAAATAATCCTCTTCACAGTGGGCATGCCAGGGGATTGCCTGCATTTAAAGCACATATTTCACTGCTCAGCTGCAGCCTTTATAGCATCAAAGCCTCTAAAGCCTTTGAAAGCACTGATTCGAAGAAGAGAGGTCTGCAGAGGTCTTGTTTTGAAAGGCATATAGGCCCCTCATGCATTGTAAGACAGAATTCAGAGCAAACACTTAGTATTTGCCAGATTTATGTTCTTATCCATCACAATAGGCAACACAACAAATTAGATGAATGTAGACAGAATGGTCAGTGTGGCCTACATCATGCATGGTTAATATTAATCTTAATGATTTTAATGCAACTACTGTAACTGTAATTAGATTTAGATCCAATCCAGTATTTTAAGAAAAGATGCACAGATGAAAGAATAATTTTTTAAAAATCCCCCCCCACAAAAAAATTATTTCACAACAAATTAAACTTTTTCAATGGCAGCTATGTTAACAGTAACAATGAAAGAAATTAAAGAACAATGAATTCTGGGGGAAAAAATGATTT
The DNA here is from genome assembly GCA_022577455.1 of Arizona elegans. NCBI lineage: Eukaryota > Metazoa > Chordata > Lepidosauria > Squamata > Colubridae > Arizona > Arizona elegans. Next base: position 171,054,787 of record JAKOOJ010000002.1, read on the forward strand.
TGCAAATAATTTGCAAATAAGCCAAGAAAATGTATACTGTGAGGAAAGAAAAAAAGGGGAAATGGTATTGAAGTTAGAAAATGGAAATACTGTAATAACAACAGATAATCGAAAGATACAATAGTACTAATTAATACTGCTTCAAATTATATAAAGGAGAAGAAATTCCCCTGGCAAAGAGTGGTGAATATTTGAAGAAACAAAATTTATCAAAGATCCCGGAAAAACAGAAACAATTAACAATTGACATATTACAATAAGGAATTTTGTGAAGCTATAAAAAAGGGCAAAATTGGGAAAGAGCAGGAAGTTTACCAGCTTCTTATTATAAACATTTTGAATATGAATCATTACAATTATTGCAAAACTCTATGAATTCTATTTTGCAAACTGGAAACATACCACATAGTTGGATGTAGGCCAATACAGCAGTAATATCTAAAGAAGCTCGACTTGACTTCACCAAAAGTACCTTCAAGTACCATTACTTGATATCATTATTGAATAATGATTTTAAAGTATTTACAACGATTTTAGCTGAAAGAATGAAGATGGTTTTATAGGACTTTATTCATGAAAATCATTGGAACAACATAATGTTGCTTTTCAAAAGTACTTTCAAAAGCCCTTTTGTGAGGCAGACAGATGGTTAAGAAGATAGATAGATAGATAGATTAAGGTGACCAGACGTCCCACTTTTGGCGGGACAGTCCCGCTTTTGAGCAATTTGTCCCGCGTCCCGCAGCATTTTAAAAAAGTCCCGATTTTTCATTCTGCCTCCTGGTTCCCGGCTGCCTCCTGAATCCCCGCTGATGGCTAGAGGGAAAAAACCTGTTTAAACTCTTGCCGCGGGGCTTCAAAGGGCCGCCCTACGTTAATTAGCTCGGCTTCCCCCTCTCAGCTGATTTGCACAGGGCTCTGCTCTTGCTAAATTGCTCAGTTTTTTTTTCCTCTTTGTGCAAACCAAGCTCAAAACGAAACTGAAAGTAAAACAGGCTGTTGGCTTTGCGGTTTGCTTGCAACGTTGGAAAATTAGGCAGCAGATTTATTTTCCTTTTCCTCACCAAAAAAGGTAAGTGCAAACAATGGAAAATTATTTAGGGCAAAAGAGGAGAGTTCAAGATTTTAAAACACAAAAGAAAAAAAAGCTCTTTTTAACTAGGGAATTGTAATAATTGAGATATTATTAATTGTATACTGTGTTGAAAGCAGAAATGGTTAAGTTGTGGTTTGGAGGAATATATGGGGGAAATTATTTGGTTTATTATTATTGGTAAGTATAATTAATTGATTTGTAAGAAATTGGATTGCATGGAAATAATTGGAATATTCATGTTCATATTGATTAATATACAAAAAAGATAGTTATATAACTAATTGATTTATATTAAAATGTTGAATTTGTATTAAACAACTGTATTACATAATTACATAATTAACCAATGTGAGGATGGATATAAAAATAGATGACAATGGGAAGGGGTATAAAATAGAATAGAAGGGAAAAATTGAATTTGATTAAGATTAGAGATGAGGATGAAGGGTAAAATTGTTTTTTTAAAAAAATAGATGAGGAATAAATATGGCAAAAAGGAAATATAGAAATTGTAAATTTAATTGAAATGACTAAACACTGTTTAAATTTGTGAACCAGCCAAATATTCTGTTCAAAGAAAATACATTGTATGTATGTGTGTTTCTAATTATTGCTATTTATTCATATTTGTTCTCTTTTATTCTTTAAAGTTTAACAATTCATTCTTTATCTTAATATCTTTATATTTGTTTGGGGTTGGCTTTCTTCCCTTTCATCTTTTTTATTGTACAGCAATCTTTCTCCTCAAACCTACCACCTCTCTTTTCTTTCCTTCTTACTTTCTCTTCCCCCCTCTTCTTCTCCTCCCTACTTCCTCTTCCTTTCTCCTTCTCCTCCTCTCTTCCTCCCTCTCTTAACCGTCACTCCTACTCTAATTTCCCTTTCCTTCCTTCATCCCTCTCTATTACTGTATCCTTTTATGCATATGGACTAGGGCTGAAAAAGTTATTTTTGACTGGTCCTCGCACTTTTGACCAGTCCTCGAACTTACGACTGTCCTCACATTTTACATTTTTGCCCTATCTTGTCATCATGGTGAAGAGAAGCAATTGTGAAATGATTGACATGGTTGTTAAGAATGCTGCACGGGCATAAATGTGAGGATGGTCATAAGTGTGAGGACCAGTCAAAAGTGCGAGGACCTGTCAGAAATGACTTTTTTCAGCCCTCTGGTTAGTCCTTTTGTGCATATGGACTACTCAGAGGGCTGAAAAAGTTATTTTTGACTGGTCCTTGCACTTTTGACCAGTCCTCGAACTTACGACTGTCCTCACATTTTACGTTTTTGCCCTATCTTGTCATCATGGTGAAGAGAAGCGGTTGTGAAATGAGTGACATGGTTGTTAAGAATGCTGCACGGGCATAAATGTGAGGATGGTCATAAGTGTGAGGACCAGTCAAAAGTGTGAGGACCTGTCAGAAATGACTTTTCAGCCCTCTGAGTAGTCCCTATACACACAGCCATGGCCACCCGGTCACATGACCAGCTAGCCACGCCCACCCAGTCACATGGTCTCCAAGCCACGCCCACACAATAAGCCACGCCCACAATGGTGTCCCTCTTACCAATGTTAAAATCTGTTCACCTTACCCTATACACATAGCCATGGCCACCCGGTCACATGACCAGCTAGCCACGCCCACCCAGTCACATGACCAGCTAGCCACGCCCACAAAATAAGCCACGCCCACAATGTCCCTCTTTACCAATGTTAAAATCTGGTCACCGATAGATAGATAGATAGATAGATAGATAGATAGATAGGCAGCCAGCCAGCCAGCCAGCCCCATAATTTTTGGTCTACCTACCGCTATGGCAGAGTTCCTACGGGAAGCCGTGGGGGTGGAAGGCAGGGAATTGAGCGAAGAACTAGCATTGAATTCTTCTGAACTGAGATTGTCTGAGGCATCACTGAGGCCACTGCTGATGGAACTACTTTCATCCCAACTGTAAGTCAGAGAAAAGATAAATGATTAGCAACATTTAGCACTGCTATATAATCAAATGCATCTGCCCCACTCAATAATGTCCTGGAAGAGAAAACAAGGAGTAACAACTAACAGTTGCAAAATAATAAATTGATCTACAAACAGGATGTTCCATCCTATTGCCTAAAACAAAAGCAAAGATAAAGTGGTAATTTTATATTGGACTATAGTGATCCAATATATATTGGACTATATATTGGACTATATTGGACTAAAGTGGTAAGTTATATTGGACTATAAGTGTTTAGTTTAATTAAAATGACCCAGTATGAGCCAAATCTTAGTAATTAGTCCAAAGAAAAAGTTGCCAAAGATATTGAATGTCCCAGGCCAAAGAGGTCGTGCTCTGGATCAGCTGTGCTTCACCTGGTCCTTTCACGAATATTGGATTTCAGTTCCAATCATTCCCAGCCGCCAAATATTATAATGAGTTGGGATTATAGGAATTAGTCCAACACATCTGGAAAGCATGACACTAAGGAAGGCCATTCCAGACTACTTTATTTATAGATTCATTGGACCTTAGCATTCCTTTATTAACTTAGCTAACTAAGGTAGGCCAAACAATGCTAAGTGGCTTGCTAGTTTCCATTATTTCCACTGTTCATCTAGGAGGCGCAAAGATTATTCAAAATGCCAACTCATGCTGTGTGTGTGTGTGTGTCTACACACACACACAAAGTAATAAGGCAAATTTAATCTGGTTTGATTACATTGCAATGATTATCATTGCAATTTAATCACTAATGCAGATGGAAAACATTGAGAAATCCTTTCTAAAAATGAGGAATGGCAAGTGGGAGGAAGATGATGAGGAACTATTGCCAATCTTTCCGCATGGGACAAGGAGTTCATGAACACCCTGAACAGGAAGAAGCTTCTTTCCAGCTCAGAGAGGCTGACAGGAGCAGGTGCTTGGGGGGAAGGAAAAGCAATGTGTCTGTTTGTTTATCTCACTAAAAGGCTTCATTCATCTCTTCTGGTGTTTTACACATTAAACTCCAAGCTGATTAGCCCAGATGCATTCAAATAACTACCCATGTCTGAGCTTCTCTTTAAAAAGGCAAGCTTTCGAAACATGCCCATGTGTCCTGTATGAAAAGGGCTAATTATCAAAGGGGTTAATTACTTGGTTATGGGTCTATATTTAACATACAATATTGAGAGAAAAAAACAACAACCTGATCACCTTAGACAGCACACTTTTTATGTATGAATGAAACTATCACACGTCCAAATAATTTTACGAACAACTTTGAATTGCACTTCTCAATCATTATGTTCAGCTCTCTGTTCAACCATTCAACAGATGGTGAATGCTTGAGGCTGGGAGGATATTTCTAAATCAGGAGACAGTGTAATGATTTGTTTTCATTTTTTTTTAAATTAGCAAACAACTTACAAACAGAATAAAAGGAAAACAATCCCACCATTTACAAAGAACAAGTGTAGTAAAATGTTGTTCCAGATGTTTTTGAAACTTACTGTCATATAACATGCTCAATAAAGTCCACTAATTATCTTCTTTATGGGAAATAAAATTTACTGATTCAAATTTATTTTACAGTGAAACCTTGACTTAGCAGTCCTTAATACATTGGACTTCGAATGCAATAGACGAGATTCTGATTGTATTTGCATCATTTTATATCATGTGTCTATTTCCATTACAATCCAAAAAGTACACCTTGATGCAAATGACGTAGATTATGTCATTTGCATGATGACAGGATAGATATAAACTGTAATTAGTTTTGCTTAGTTTTAACTTTTAGTTATGAAGTAAAACTATAGCTTAATTTAATCTGTTAACATAGTTGTACTGTATAAGCTAAGGTTTTTAGCTAAATATTTTGTAGGAAATAGCCATTAAGGCTTATTCAACAAAACATGGTAAACAGACTTAACTTTAATGTAATATATCATGGATGTCAAATTCTCCATGTCATGATGTCATGTGACATATTGCGACATTTTTTGCCTTTGTGAAACTGAGGTGGGTGTGGCCTGTGCGTGACGCATCCAGCCTGCGGGCCACCAGTTTGACACCCTTGTAATATGAACTCAACTTGTGATTTGGGAACTGCATGAAAATAGAGGTAACTTCTCAAATTGGTGCATATCCCACTCTTAGAAACTAATAACTACCATTTCTCACCATGATTTAGTCTTAATTGTGTTCACTTAAAATATATGCTTTATGTACATTAATTATTATTAGTGAATCAAATTTGCATTATACAGAATCATCACAAAAATGTCTTGGGTGTGTTAATGGGGATTCTTCTGTTGAGCTGTATTATGCCAATAAGGATAAAAGGATTAACAGAGGTTTAACTCTTTTGTCCAACTGTTGGCATAAAGTTGAGGTCCTAAAATATCACTGTAAAAATGGGGGTCATTCTAGATTAATTTTACTTCCCTCTCTCCAATCATGTAGTGGGTAGAAGTTGGGAGAAGGAGGATGAGGAGTGAGTAAGCCTCTAATTCTATTGATAGAAATGCCAACACTGATTAGGCAAGTGCAAAATTGATAAAATATTGTTTTGCTTTAACAATTTAAAAAGGAACAGGAAGTGATAATCTATCAGACATATGGCAGCTTGGAAGCCATCAAAGATGGTCATTTCTGATTGACTAGGGCATCTGTGTGCTCAAAGTGCATAGGGCAATTTTCTCTGAGATAATAGGCAACTGGTTCAGCTACATCATACAACACTACTTAGAAGCTCTAGGTCAGACAGAAATTCAGTAGATAAAGAATTGCCCATAACTGACTGTATCTGTGCCCTGGGGGAAGCTGTACCAATAATTTGTAGTTCACTTAGCTATTGCTATAAACATTGTGTTTCAAAATTTAAACAGACATATGCAACCATAGCTGACATAGGGGGAGGGGAGAGAGTCGAAATAACTTTTAACAATTCATGGATAGTACAGAATAAAATATCAAACAATCCCATTTGGCTAAGAATTCAACCTTTCTCTTCACTCACAGATCCCAACTATACAAACCTATTTTGTTTTTTACGTTTTTTCCCAAGGATTAAAAAAAAATAGTCCAAGAGTAACTGGGGAATTGGCTATAAATATTTTGGAATGGGGTTTCAGCCAGGGAAATTGGCACAACCTAATCTTTCAACATCTGATGCAAACTGTACCACCTGGATTAACATGCATATTTTTATTTGGGAAGATTTCACACTTCCCCAAAGCTTCCTGTGCAAAAATGTTATCAAACTGTGAATAAAACTGTCTACATAAATTATGCCTAAAATAATTGAGAATACAGTACTAGCTGTAGGTTGTGCTTAAATATAAACTGGTGTCGATTTTTTAAAATCATAGATTTTAAATTGATCATAGATTAGAGACTGTTGTCAACATCCGTGAAATAAATGTTTATTCACATTGGAAGAGATGAAAACCGGGACCTGAATAAAGCTTCATCTTTTAATCGTTGACTGAGCCGTCCAATTGTAGTTCAAAATATTCATGCTTATTTGCAAGGACTTATCCCTAGATGCCACTTTGACTCTCTTCCTCAGGCAACAAATGAGTCTTGCTCATGATTATGATGCAGTGAGTTAAAACAGATGAGCAGTAGGGACTAGGACTGAAGTGGTAGACACAGCAATAGATTTCATTTACTTGTAAGTTCTTTCATGCTTTATAGCCAAATGAAGTCAGTATTTTAATAAATACTCAGTATAGAAAATAAGGGGTACATTCTGAAAATTAAACAATCTGTAGGCCTCCTTTAATCCAGATTATCATGAAAAAAAATCCTAGGGAGATCATCCCTAACCAAAATAAACTCTGACACATATGTTCTGTAGCTCTCTAACACAGTGTTCCCCAACCTCCGGCCAGAGAATGGTACCAGGCGGTGGCCCATTGGGAACCAGTCCGTGCAAGTGGCTGGTGAGCTCGCAAAGCTTCATTTGCACGTGTGGGACCTAGGTTACACATACAAAACCATCCCTACTTCCTGCCGCCACTGCTGCTGCTGATCCATATAGCCAGAAAGGTTAGGGACTGCTGCTCTAACAGGCATCATTGTTAAATTACATAGCTGGGCAAATTTACTCTATCCCAATTTTTAAAGCTTTATTCTCAGAGTTATAGGCCCTACCATAAAAACGATTTAATATTATACATCAAAGATTTTAACTTTTTTCCATTTATAATTTATGAAGTGACTTATCTATAAATAATTTTTTGCAATAATTATTTTTGATTATTTGAGTTTTATTCAGCTGGGTGGGTCCATGTGCCCATCAATTAAACAATGTCATCTTGCAGGATGCAACAAGCATTTCTACTCTCCTGCAATTCCTGTCCTCTTCTTCCAGAAATTGGTGTGGCCTACCCTTAGGACTTTCAGAAGACTACTTTACACCTGGTTGTTCTCTTGGGACTCAGGGCAGGGTGATTGTAGAGCTCCCTTTTGTTCTTGTTTTGTTTTAGTCTTGTTCTGAATACTACATACATACATACATACATACACACATACATACTACCCTAGCTGTAAGTATTTAGGAGTTCATGAATCAATCAATCAATAAATAGTAATTTAAAAAAAATACTTAATAAATGAGAGATTTGAGCCCTTCCTCACACTTTTATTATATATTCTGTTTTGTATTACACTGGGTTATACAACCCAGTCCATAATCTCTTAACAAAACCAGGTGTCAGTCCTAAAACACATGAATACATGGTTATAAAGAAACTCTTAATACTTAATATATAATGGCAGGAATGACTTTCAACAAAACTTGATCTAGGAACTTTTGTTAAATTGGCTCTGTGGTTTTCTCATACTTCAGCTTCTGTAATGTAATTAATGGAAGAGAATCTTGTTGATAATACCCTAGCAGACCATGTGTAAAAGCCCATCTTTTAATCTGTCAATCAAGTCACCTCAAGTAAAGAATGCTGCTCAGTCACTGCATTGATCTAAAGCTTTAGGCTAGAATGGCAGCTACCACTTATGCCCAAAGTCCATCTTCACAGCAACCCATGAAATAAACTCCTTCCAACAGAATAAGCAGCGCCTGTTTTCAGGTCACTGCTTCACTAGGTCAATAATAGCCCAGAAAACATTTTAACAAGTCTAGAAGAAGTATTGGGCATAATAATGATAGAGGGATTTGAGCACAATTTTCCTGAATAGTAAAGGATAAGGAAAAGAAGATCATAAACTACAAGTTATTCGCTCTTTAGTACTTTAATGTGAGGAATAATGTCAAACAATGCCATGAGAAATCCCATGGCTGCAGGCCAATTTAGGAAATTAGAGACGGAAGGGAATGCCAAACCACAGCTTCTGGCTCCCAAAAATAGATGTAGTCATGTAGCCACTAAAGTAAAATAGATGACACACCTAGCAACCCTGGTTGAAACCCTGGTTAAGCAACACTGGATGTCACAGGGACTTGGATGGGACATTATTAAAAAAGACCAAGCTAGAATGTGAGGAGGGAAAAAACACAAAAGAAGACAAGTCATCCTGTGTTTTTGTCCATGAAGTCAAACTCAACTCAAAAGAAACTTTAATTTACTTGGAAAAAACATTGAAGCTCCAGGGTTAATACTCAACAATGAGCAAATAAATGGTAGTTCAGAAAAAAAAATCAGGATTATATTAGTTCTACAGTCCTAGTCCTAAACAGTAATTTCCATTTATATTCCTATACAGTACATGTCTGATATGGCTAGAATTTGCTCTGAATAGCCCTATGAATAATTGAGGAACGCACACACATTCTTTATGAGTATAATCATAATAATATTCTAGTATAAAAAATAAACAAAAAGGTGCTAAATATTACTGCTAGGTAACATCATATTTCCAAATGTTTAAATCTCTTGTTTAGTACCTAATAGGTATGTAGGACAGAAAACTCTATTCTTTTGATGAAAGAGATATCAGAAGAAGCAAGTCTGACTATATAAAATCCATCCCCTTTAAATTAAAAAAACAAATAAAATAACCCAAAATATATTAAGATAATTTCATCCTCCATTTGGCTGTGATGTAGTATGTGCTGGTTCTGGAGGGAGAGAAGTCATATCATTTGATGATCTATGTTGTTATGCACTCTCCCTCACCATAGCCAGATAAAAAGCGGGGCTGTCAGGCAGCCACCAGCTTGGATAGTCAGTTGAACAGTATACTATTTGTATCTGAACCAACAACTGCATGAACATATGGAGGGGATGACCCTCTGTCCACTGGGAAAATCACCAACACTAACAAGTCTTCCAGTTTATGAAGGTCCTTGTTTTCAAACTCAGCTTGTTTGGAGCAAAGAAAGACAGTGGTGGTAGAGGTTACAAAACAGGGTGAAAAGGACAGAACAAAAATATGCATTTGTGATTCAAAAGACCAGCTAGCTGTTGCTTAAAACAGGAATTAGCTTTGCGTGTCTTGGGACCAGATTTGTTAGGTGTTAGATTTCCAGTGACGTCCACAAAAGTGGAGATCAGTCAATACAAACTTTGTAGCTCATGTTTACAATTAATTCTAACATATAATTTACACTCATTTTAAGAATTATAGGTCTTATAAATCAGTGTTTTTCAAACTAGGCAACTTTAAGATGTGTGGATTCCAAGTTTAGAATTTTTCTAGCCAGCTGAAAAATACTGTTATATATTGACTCTATAGATATTAGTAGAGTCACTATTTATGCCATGTAATGCTATTTACAGTATATTTAAAAAGCATTCAGGAATAATAGGGATGCTTTATCTTAGTGGTACAACTGACTGCCACAAAAGAAATCATTTCTATTTGCTATTTCTTCTTCTGAGGGCTCTGAAAGCTGTTTATTTTCTTAACTAGACTGAGCTTCTTTGGGATCAGAATTTAGTAAGGTAGTTTCAGGTGTCTGTGAAACCAGCAACTCACATGCTGCTTTCACACATGCACTCTAGTCAGTGTTCATCACCATCAAAATGGAATTATCACAGCACATACTGATACAAAATAGTTCCCCCGCCACTTTTTTAAAATAAACATTTTCTTTTAGATGGAAAAGGGATATATAATTCTTACTTATGCACAAACTACAATATAACATGGGAAAAACTAAGAATGTATTATCCACAACCTTACTGAATATGGAATTACATTGAGAATATTAGCCTAAACAAGGTAAAAAACTGGACTCAACTGAAAATATTTTTATGCTTTCAGGGACTGATTCTGTTCAGAAATTTAATGAAGATTAAGAAAACAAAGGTTTAATATGGCCATCTCTCAGTGTCCAAAACTGATCCAAGGAGCAAAATGCAAGTCCTTTTCTCTTAGAGACCAAACTAAAATCAGAAAGGAAAATGGGAGAGGAGATTAAAGATTAGGTTAACCATGGGTGGTGAAACAAGGGATTGGCAGTTATTTATTTAGAAGGATGGACAATGGTTCTCTAATTTCTGTTCCCTACAGATGCCTTCAAAAAAATGAAGCTCCTTTTTGCTGTGATCTGCACTAAAGGAAATCTATGTATCATCTCCAACAGCTGAAAGCATTCAGACTAAAATGACATCTCATCTCTGTAAGGGGCTGAAATTCATTAGTTTGCAGTAGTTATGCCTGGCCTTAAGCCATACATAACTGTGGTTTGTGCTTAAACTCTATTTAAATTGACTCATTGATGCTCCTGAACATAACAACATTGAGAAAATTTGTTTTAAGCACCACATCAAATTCTGGAGAGTTGCATACAAGGCAGTGAATTGAGAAGGATCAAAAGGTTTGGCAGGTTGAAAGCCAGAGGTACTAACTAAGATTCTAAAGACAAGATGTGGCTCTTAACAAGCACTCAAGTTATTTTGGCAACTCATCATGGAGTACAAAACTCCTTTTCTGTCTTGTTTGCATCCTTCATTTGACCTCACAATCACTCCAATAAGGGGGAGTCAGCCGTCTGTTCATTATATGTCTGTAGTTTGAAGCAGTTCTAAATAAACCAAGTTAATCTAGCCAACAAATCCCATGGCTGCAAGGAGGAACCTCATGAAAAAAAGAGTTTATGGGTGAGAGCAAGCAAAGGGGGATGTGAGAACTAATTTCCTGAGTGGCAAGAACTCCAAAGATTAACCTCCATTGCTGCGAGGAATCTATGTTTAGACATGGTGAATTGTTAGGTCTTTGGCAAAACCGTTCCAGCTTTTAACTCCCTAAAGCTTTCTACAATTTGCATAAACATGCAGGATTTGATACAGTACAGTTTTCATTTAACAAAAACAAAGCAAAGCAAAACAACAAAATCCCAAAACCTCTTTCACAGAAAGGGGAAAATGCTAAATATTGCATGTACACATGGAAATAAGATTTTCTAGAAGGCTGGGGACATTTTATCAATATGACCATCTACTGTACTTGTGTATTATTCTTGTCTTCTTAGCTATCGGGTCCTGTGGATGGGAAATGCAGACTCAGGGGCATCACATTTTATTTAATATGACTGTAAGGATTTCTTTTTTCTGTGCTGAGTGAATCCAGATGGCTAAGGAATTAGAAAAAGCCAAGACTTGATATGTGGCCCTGTATCTTTCCTTATGTTAATCCTAAATATAATTCTCATGGCAGCTTAACCCCACCTCCCAAAAAAAGGACATATTACACAGTCCATGTAAATTTAGAACAGATCAAATCTGTTTTTAATTTAATTTAATTTATCTTAAAAATATACCTTACCCCTCAATATTTCTACTCCATGGACAGCTAACAAGTAATAACAATAAACTGAAAAAAGAACCAGTTGACAACGTCAACTGAAAACATATTTTAAAAGCAGATAATGTACAGTAAAAACAACAACAGAAAATAAATTAAAAATCAGTTTTAAATGGCCAGAAAAAATAAAACCCTAACCATCAAGAACAAAGAAGACAAAAGAGCAAGCTCCAGAGATTTGCTGAATATAAAAATATGAAAGATGGAATGTCTCAAGTGAAACATTTCTCTGAAAAAATCTCATGGTGGAGATTGCATTTATTCAAGTTTTGCAAGGAAGTCAAAGGATCTTCTATTTTTCTTTCACTTTACAAAATTCAGTATCCTAACAGCACCATTGGGTATATTGAAGAGCAGAGGCCTCCTTTTAGCAATAGACTTATATACTGCTCCATAGTGCTTTACAGCACCCTCTGCGCGGTTTACAAATGTCAGCATATTGCCACCAACAATATGGGTCCTCGTTTTACTGACCTCAGAAGGATGGAAGGTTGAATCAACCTTGAGTAAGTCAGGATTGAACTCCTGACAGTAGGCAGAGTTAGCCCTGCAATATTTCATTCTAACCATTGTGCCACCATGCACGTTCTTCACACTTCATAAATAGACATGGCACAAACATTTGCTGGATATGAAATCTGATTCCATAAACAAATTGTTACATGGAATAATCATACTTTGATCAGTTTACCTAATATGACAGACAGGACTGTATAGAATGATGACCATCCTTTAGAGACCAAGTATAAGGATTCCAAGATTGAATTTATACATTGTGTAAGGCTCTTTTAACTATGGTTTATAAAAGATTCACACCTTTAAGATAACATAATGATTTACAAAACAAAATGATTGGATTACCATATTACAATAAATCCAAACCAAACATTATGCTAGCATAGAATATGAATGCAGAACTGAATTGTGATGTGCAACACTAATTGGATCTTAAAGTTACCAAAAGATGGGTAACAGGCCAAAGTATGTCCATCCAGGGCATCTTTAGACTCTAGGATGACATCACATTTTTCATGACAACCTTCACAAAAGAAACAAATCTGTAATTTGTATTAGTACTGCAGACACTCATGTATCCCTGGCATTAACTCATTAGACTTCCTATTTAGTTAGTTGGTTCATCCTGAAAAACATTCACCTACCTCAAATGAAACTGGAAAATAGCGTTGAACAATGATTACTAGAGTAAAATATGAATGGATAGTTTGGTGCAAAGCTGATCTGTTTAACCAACTGACTTTCAGGACAGATTTTGGATTTAATCCCAGCTATGGGAATTTTGTATTAATAATCTGAACTAATCAGTTTGGGGACATAGCCATCTTGAATAGTCTCATGTTCCTTCTGGAAACCACTGCTGAACATAAACAGTTTCTGCAAAGAATCCTCCATTGTTGTAAATGCAAATAACATTTTACCAATAAAGGAAACAAAGGAGAAAGAACTTCAAAGCTGTTTAAAAATTCATTAAAAAGAAAAAAAAATCTAACTGGATTTCATTTTTGTTAGCATTTGCCTTCTATAAATCTACTGGGAGTAAAACACACATTCACTCTAGACAAAATTTGTGGGTGTAATCTTTTATATTCAAATGAGGAACCTCACTTGGTTTCTCCTGATATCATTCTGCAGTTTCATGTGATAGCTGAAAATTTCTGGACCCAATATAATGCTATTTCCAATTAACTTAATTTTTTTTCAAGTAACAAGTATACACTGAAGACAATTAGAAAATGGCAGCAAGGTGGAGAAACTAGCTAGATATTGCATTCATCAGTGTATTTAAAGCAAAATATTATCAATGCCCCAGTAACATTCTTTATTTGTCAATTTCTTTGACAAATTTATACACAAAAGTAGTACAGGTTGTCCTTCACTTACAACAGTTCATTTAATGATTGTTCGAATGGCACTGAAAAAGTGACTTATGACCATTTTTCACACATATGACCATTACAACATCCCCATGGTCATGTGATTTACATTCAGATGCTTGACAACTGGTTCATATTTATGATGGTTGCAGTGTCTCAAGGTCATGTGATCACCTTTTGTGATCTTCTGTCAAGTAAAGTCAATGGGAAAGCCAGGTTCACTTAATAACCCTGCTACTAATTTAACAACTGAAGTGATTCACTTACCAAATATGGCAAGAAAAGACGGAAAACTCACTTAACAAATTTCTTACTTAGTAACATAAGTTTTGGGCTCAATTGCGGTTGCAAGTCACGGATTACCTGCGTAAGTTATTATATTATAATAATATATAATTATACATTATATGTGTATATTGGTCATAAAAATACTTTATCTAATATCTTCAATAAAGTAACAAAATTGGGCCAGTATAGCACCATCCTTACCATTAATTAAAATAGGCAATTACTGGGGTCCCTAGGACAGAATTCTCTCTTTTTGAAGACCTTTCGCTTCACATCCAAAAAGCTTCTTCAGCTCTGGAAGAAGAAGAAGCTGAAAAAGTGAAACATCTTCAAAGAAAAACCAGAAAGTCCAGTTGCCTCTTGAAAAAGCACCTTTGGGATTCCATTTCCATGTTAAAATAAAATTAAACTGCCAGTCCAATTGGCTTTTCTTCATGGAATGGGGAACAAGAACTATTAACCTCTCTGACTCAGGGCTGACCATACATGGTAACTGTGGAACCATGGGCTGAAACCAAATGGTGAGCTTGTGGTGGTGGTGTGAGAGGTTCATGCCTAGCCACTAAACTAACAAGCAAGAGGTTAGCATAGGAAATATAATTTTGTAATGCCAATAATAAAATGCTTCTGCAGATGGAGATGGTTGTACACAAAAAGGAAATCCTTCTTCACTCAAGTGTACATAGACATTCGGATATATTATTGTCAATTACAAACTTGAGCAACAGGAAGGCAGCAATTCGAGTTGCAGTGCTATTGTGGCTCAGTCATTATGAAGTCAAGCCTCACATAGTGTAGGGAAGAGCCCAATGTTTCCTTCAGGAGGACAAATCATCAAACCAGATGCATAGGAGAGGTAGGCGTGCATAGGAGAGGCAGAAATAAGAAATCCATTTACAACTATTGCTACAAAGTTCCCGATATTTTTTCTTTCCTCTTTAATTTAAAACAAAAGGAGTGAATCTACACTATTGCCTGGCTTCCAACACACTTTAACCAGCACAAGAAAATTGGTATTCAAATATCCAAAACCAATCTGGCAATATTAAGGTAATTAGGAAAAGCACATACAGTAAAGAATTTTGATTAAAAAATTATATCAAAAATGCTAAACTACACATATGTGACGAAAGAGAAAAGAGATTAAAATCAGCAATCCAGGTAATATTACTTTAAAATAGCAACATAAAACACAAATACAAAAAAGAGTAGATAGAACAATAGAATTATCCAAAGTTTGTTTATAGACAGCTGTCAAATCTGAGAGGAATATAATATAACAGCTGACATAGCTTGTACACACCAAAGCATACATACCCTCAAGAAGTTAAAACATAATTAATGGTTAATGCTGAGCCTGAGCCATTTTTGGCTATCTATACTCAGGCAGGTTTTTGTTGTTGTTGTTAGTCACGAAGTCATGTCTGACCCATCGCAATCCCATGGACAACGTTCCTCCAGGCCTTCCTGTCCTCTACCATCCCCCGGAGTCCATTTAAACTCACACCAACTGCTTCAGTGACTCCATCCAGCCACCTCATTCTCTGCCGTCCCCTTCTTCTTTTGCCCTCAATCGTTCCCAGCATTAGGCTCTTCTCCAATGAGTCCTTCCTTCTCATTATGTGCCAAAGTATTTGAGTTTCATCTTCAGAATATGGCCTTCTAGTTGCTCTTGTTCTTTTCCTGATTTTGCATGCAAAACCTGGCTATCTTGTGTATTATTTCAGGGTCGATGTTAAAAAATAGAAATTGCTTTTAATGTTGACTGGTGAATCATATTATGTTAGTGGAGTGGTGTAATGAGAGTATTTTGATTTTCTGTATAAAACTGGCAATACAGAAGAACACCTTCAATAGTTCTGACCTTCTTGAGTCATAGGGACATACCCATAATAGATGTGGTATCTTTTTCTATCTTCCAGCCAGAAGTGCTGAAGAAATAGCATTGATTTGGGCTAAAGGGAAGGCACTTTTCCGATTTGGAATGTTAAAGTTGTGTGAGACATATAGCTGATGCCAAAATACATCTCAGGCTACCTGTCAGCATCCATTTATGATATCTGTTGAAAGTGTGAGCCGTTTTCATGTGATCCTTGCTAGCTTATAGCCCAGATATGGTAAGTAAATGAGGAAGAAAATTGCATACCCCTGCCAGGCTAAGTTACCATTTGGACTGGAACCACAGGTTTTAGGTTTAAGGTGTTGGCTAGGGAATTCTGGGTGTTGAAGTCCACCTATCATTTTAAAGCTGCTGCAGTTGAGAAACACTGAGCTAGAATAACTAGGAATGATTAAGTACTGGCTCCAGCTTGTCTTGGCATTAAAATGGAAATAGTTTAGAAATTGAATTGAAAATTAGTGTTGGGCAAAGTTCTTGGACATGCTTTGCAATGGTTTGATATTTCCAAGAATTCTCAAAAAAAAAACAAAAAAAAAAAACCTGGAAGTTTTTCCAGTAATTGCCTGCAGTTTGCAATGAAGCCAGAAGGGTTTTCCAGGTGGCCTGATTATTCTTCCCATAATTTTTATTATCACCATCCTATTCTTGTCAGAGGAAAGATTATTGATAGGAAACCTTCACAACAGAAATTCTGTTATTCAGGTAGGATTTCCATATCAGTACTTCCAAAGTGACTTCTGCATGGTTTTTGAGGTTGGAAGCTCCAACCTCAAAGGCAAAGCTAGATGGTCTTTGATACAGTCTTCCCTCTTTTTCACAGAGAAAATCTGTTCAACAAGACCAAAAAAGGAAGTCCTGGTGGGAGACAAGTGAATTTTGAATTGATTCTAGATGAGGGGAAGGCCAGTATAATATTTTTCTTTCATTCATTTTTATCAAGAGTGAGGCAAGCACCTGGAAATTGAGAAAACCTTTGGAGCCCAGCTTTTGTTTTAAACTAAAACTAAACAAAAATGCATTGGACTCAGGTTCAAGTCCAACAACAATCAACGGTGACTCTGTGGTGACCCATAGCAATTCAGTGGGTGATCCTCTGCCAGACACATTCTCTCAGCTCAACCTATCGCTCAAGATTGTTGTCATGGGGAAAAATGAGAAAAGGGAGTGTTTTATATGCAACCTTTAGCCCCTGAGCAAAAGGTGGGATATAAATCTAAGAACCAAAGAAATAAAGCATCATGAGGATCCTAGCCACTATCATATTCTCTATGTGTTTTTGAACATTATATGGATCTCTGTGGGATGCTGTTCCAGATTAATTTTGCTGGGGTGCTTTCTATAATGCCCTAATTAGAAGGGGAAACAAAGGTCAGGGCCCTTGACTGGCTTAGAGGACCTTCCAATGCCAGGCTTGACATTTGAAAGAAGGCCCATTGCCTTCTTAGTGAAATGTGGAAAATTTCAGCCTGTAAAGTAAAATTAGAAGTCATATTATATTGGCAGGCACAAGAGAAAGATGGCAGAAATAGCATGAGTTCAAATTGTCTGGCCTTCACTTCTCATGGCTGTAGTAATAGAAAACAATTGGTGGGATGCTAAATTAAAGAATGAGACTCAGACATAAATTGGACTTGATGAGGAAAAGGAACATTTAAGACAGGGGTCCCCAATCCCTGGTCTGTGGACCCGCACTGGGCCGGGGCATGCCAGAAAACAGGCCCCACAAACAAGTGAAGCCCCATCCGTGGGATGCAGGCAGCACAAAAAACCACACCCATCCAGGCCGCAGTTGGAGAGCACTGATCTAAGCTTACCACTCTTTGTTCATTTATGGTAGCAGAAGCCACTATAGTCAGTGCTGTTTCAGGAAAGCAGTACTTCCTGAGAAACAGAGAAAGTAAAGATCTGAGAACTCTATACTGTTTATGGCTGGAAGGCCTTTTAACTGAAATAGCTGGAATAAGCTCGCTAAAGGCTTTGTAAAGGACAAGGGGCTTTTAATCCAACAGTAATGGGCACTATTAATCAATAAGCAAGCCAGGCTTGCACAGAACCTAACCAATGAAGCCTGAATGATTGTAAGTGAAAAAGAAAGCAAATTCCAGGGATAGAAGATATGCAGCCAGGACAATAGAATAATCTAGCCTCAATGAGAGTGTATACAATCATGGCCTTTGGGTTACTCAATCGTCATTCCTATCTTCTTCTTCTTCTTTCCACATGCATAATATATCGGTAGGTAGTCCTCATTTGAGAACCACAATTGGAACCAACAATTGGAAACTTCAACTGTGCTTATGATCCAACTATCATAAATGTGAAGATTGTTAGTAAAGTTACTTTTTATCACTCTCATGACTGCAAATGGTTGCTAAATGTGGCAGTCTCTTTATGAGGACTCCCTGAACTTCTGAGGCCCATTATACAATATTTTTAACGTTTCATTTTTCTCAGCTCTGCCTAAAAATACCAGCTGCTGTATTTCTGATACTCAGCAATCCATTTATTCCTATCTTTTCCTGCTATGATCTTCCACACATCAATTTAAAATAATCTCTTTTGATGTCAATGCAGTTCAGGATAAGTATGATTAGTTACTAATTTTCCAAGCTCTGTTAGAAACCTGTAATTATTCATCAGTGATCAGAGAAATATGGAAAAATCTAAAATCTTTTTTCTACAGATTCAGGTCACAGTTTCTACATTGTAGACCAATTCAAAGCAATTATTTATTTTTTGGATGTTTTTATTGTTTTATAATTTAAGAATTATAAGCCACCCAGAGATACTTGGTTGGGTTGGGTGGCTATAGAAATTGAATAAATAAATAAAAATAAATTCACTCCAGAGGGCAGTCAAAACACTGGCAGGCAGTATGTATTATGACCGAAATGCTCACATACTGCAGAGGAAATGACTTCTTATTTCCCTCAGTTTTTCCAACTGCTTTTTCAATAAGTCAATTGGCTTCTCCAGCCCCACCTCATCCCTCGGGTCTCTGGAATTAAAACATTTAAAGTGAAGCTGGAGATAAAAACCTTGACAGGAGTTAGAGATGCACAGGCTCACAACCCTAAAACAGGATCACACAGCTGTTGTTTGATAAAACTGTAACTTTTTTTCTAATTATTTTATTAATTTCATAAAACAAGCAACTCTTTTGCTCCCATTCCAGTATGAAACAACTGTTTGATTCCTGTTCATGACAGAGGTTAAAAAAATAAAAGAAAAAATTTCATCGTTTTGCCCCCAAATAAGCTGCCCCTGTGCTTTTCTAATTATAGCATTAGATGCCAATGAAGGCAGAGTCTTCAACTGCAAAAATCCAATCTGCAAAACCAGTATATCTGTGGCGGTCAGATACAAAAAACAAAGGAGAGGATTAGCCTTGCTGTGTTGAAGATTCTTATGCATCACTCTTGAGGTAGATTGATTCAGTATGGAAATGCTTGTGTTCTTATTCACTCAGAAATACTGAAGGCACAATTCTTGCTGTTTCAGCAAATCTCTTGGCCATGGCCATGCTTAAAGGTAATTGGGTATAAAACATAATGCTGTTTAAGACAAAAAATTAAGCCACAAAGCATCATTCCAAGAATCATTCTTTTTAACGCAGCTCATAGATCTTTTTCTCACTCCCAAATTTTGTCACTGAGAAAGGTAAAGACCAAACTATATACAGTATCTGCATGCAAAGCAGTGCATTGGCATTCAAGCACAGCCTCTCCAGTGTTATGAAGAATTAGGTGTTAATAAACACATCTTAGCTATGGAAAGTACTCTCTTTCAACCAAATTTATTTCAGAGATGTTATGTGGCTAAAAGATGGCCTAAGACTACTTTCTGAGAGAAGACTCCAAATTATCAGCCCATAAAGCATTATGTGGTTATTACATCTTCATTTTCCCTAATAGACTATGGCAAGAGGGAGGGAGGGAGGGAGGGAGAGGGAGAGAGAGAGAGAGAGAGAGAGAGAGAGAGAGAGAGAGAGAGAAAGAGAGGGAGGGAGGGAGAGAGAGATGAGGGAAAGTAGAAGAAAACAATTTAGTTCTTATTACTCAAACGTAATGTTCAATTTCTGTGAATAATAATAAAAAACAGAATCAAAAATTAATGAGATGGTCCCAGAGGACCTTCAGTTCTCTTTCTTAGAAGGAAATCCAGGTCAAAGAATTCCAATTTGTATCCATTTTCCACTTCCTCTTGTAGACTCTCATTTCCTTGTGGAAAGAAAAAAAAATGTAGCTATTTAGCAAGCCAAGAATGACTATAATCAGAGTAGTTTCCTTGTCTTTCAGAATGAAATATAACTATACAGTCAATCTGAAAGAACGTGAACATCTGGCTGTAAGATTTACACAGAGACCAATAAGTATTTCAAGACAGAAATGTATTACTTTGCAGCCATTGCCCAAGCAGATATGAGTTACTTTTAAAATAAGTTATACTGTGACAGAGGAAAAACACACCAATTTAAAAATTGGAGCCCAATGCAGAACATCCGTCCCTTTATAGATATCTGGACGATATTATAATGCACTCTGGGATGCAAGTTACAAGATTAAATACAACTTTTAAAAATTCAACTGAGGTGAAGAATTCTTTTGTTTTCAAAGAATCAGTGCTAAGTAAGCAATCCAATAACTCCTCAGACCTGCAGCAGAATCTTTCAGGAGTTAATATTCCATAAAGCAAGGATGCTAATGTCCCTTCTTGCCAAGCTTATTGTTTTCTTTCCCTTATCATTGGAGGAACCTTCACATGCCCCAGTTAGTAAAACCTCTGGAAAGCCACCTTTGAACCAAGCTGCAATTCCATCTGTAACCTATTTGAGACAGGATATTGCCTTTCTTCTCACAAAAAGGCTCTCAGGCTGTCCATCCATGAATGTTGCTTGGCTCATGTCGGCTCTGCTGCTCGTGAGCCCCGGCAAGCAAGTCAGTCTCGCACAAGCACGTGCTCCAGAGGCTGCTCCCCACAAATTCAAACTGTCCAACTCCCATTCCTTCCCTCATGGCCTCCGCCCCTTCCTTCATTCTCCTTCCTGCAAGATCACATTTCACAGAGGATGGGCTGCAGGGAGTCACCAGGCGGGTACATTTCAAATCATAACACACACAAAAAGAAAGGGAGGAAGTAAAGCAGGTGGCCTAAAGGAAAGAGAGAGAGAGAGAGAGACTGCAGGTTCCCTAACGGTCCATTAACACTGCAAGGACTGGGAGAGAATACATCAGAGGGAAACAGGGTTGTGTGAATTGGCTGCAGTTAGCAGAAGAATGCAAGAATCCATCTCTTGCATGGCTCCCTGCCAGTCAAATGCCCTAAGCCTCCCCAGCTGCCCCTTCCCCATCTGTGTGCATGCTGGTGTCACTTCCCAGACCACAGTCAATATCAGCACATGGCATGCTGCAACTAATAGATTTTGTAAAAAAGCAAAGAAAAAAAAAACCACAGTCATTTTAACAATAACGTTTTCTTTCTCTACAGTTTTGGCTGAAATTTTTAGATAATGTTTAGAGTATTTTCCTTTGGACTTTATGGAATTACTAAGAGAGAAATAGCTTTCCTTGAATCGGCAGTAAGGAGGAAATCACTCCCTTTGTAGATTTTTCACACCACTTTGAGAGCGATGGAAAGGATTGGAAGTTATAAGCTTGAAATTTAAGTTTGTAGCATACACGCCCAATGAGCTAATGCTTCCGAATGGTTTTCACGGCATTTGAGTGATCCAGGAGCCCCCACCCAGTCACCAAATCATGCCATTGTTCCTCCTTAAACACGATTCAGGCAAAGCCCTCCAGATCACAGCAGCCGATGAGGATTTCTAGCACCCTGTACTTCACCATCAGAGCAGCACACAACTGGCACCGGTCAAGACATCAACGGAGGCACCCTGAGCCTGTTTCTTTTAGGGAGCTTGGACCTCCCACAGCAAAGCAACTAAGACCCACTTGCACCCCATCCTTACCTGCTGGGTCTGGAAAAGTGTACTGAGCGGAGTGTCCTCCCTGTTCTTTGCAACGGGGCATGGAGCATTTTCTCAAGTTCTTCCTACACTCCTGCACAAATGTTCCACACCAGCTCCCCAGTGTTGGCGCAACCTCTCAGAAAGCAGCCACATGAAGCAAGGAAGGCGGAGAAGAAATTAGACCCTTCCCTTGGTACCTCCTTCACCATCCCCTCATTCCCTTGCTTTTCCTCTGATGGCTCCTGACAGCTACGCTTAAAGCTATAGTACACTATTTCCCTATGTTGCTGCCTCTTGTCCCCTCTGCTATGCAAGGCTGCCTCTTTAACACCCACTGCAGGTATAACAGACAAAGGGCTGTTTGGGCTTCTCCTTTTAGCACAAGCTGCAGCACGAAATTGCAAGCCCCTCTGAGAAAATAAAGCCAGTCCCCTAGCAGTGCACGCTATGCTGCAGTACCTTAATTCCATTAACCCCCTGAAACACCGATAACCCTTTTGTCCCCCCCCCCCCCCATTCTAAGCAAAACCTTCATTTTGGCAACAGGCAAGATGTCTTTGTTCTACAGCACACTCGTTCTTCTCTAGCTGCCAGATGCTGCATTGGATTGTTCTTTGGTTATCTGTAAGCATGCAGTCAGCTTTACACTTTGCTACTCAAAATGAGAACAGTTTGAGGGGAAAAGAGAAAGGTATATTTTCTGCATTTAAATTCGGCAAATACCTCCTTCCTTTGAAACACCACCAACCTCTTCCATTCTGATCTAAATTGATCCTAAATCAGCAAATCAGTTTTAATTTCAGATATCAACTATTGATGGACCAGTCTGTTGTAGCAATGTTGTAGCAATAAGGTGTCTTCATTCCCCTTTGACAAAATAGAGCTTAGTAGGAAAATGTTCTAATTCACCCAGGTAGAATGTTCTAATTCAGCCAGGCAAGCATTTCTGACAGTAACACTGAGGATACCTACTTATTTAATATTAAATACTAAAGGAAAAGTTTGTTTGTACTCAATTTGATAGTCATATTTATCACCAAAAAAATCCTAGCTTTGGATTTTAGGAGGTTACTATGTGAGAATAATAAAAGTCACATATAAAAGCTGGCATTAGATTGCCAGCTAGAAAGGCAAAACATTACAGTTGGGTTTATACACTAAAATAATCTATGATTTGTATTTTATTGAATATTGAATTTTATTGATAGAGATGAAGATGCAAAGAGATAACCTACAATGTCTGAGCTCAAGCAACAAACAAAGCCAAATTCAAATAATATTAAATTTAACACAACGTACAAATCTAGTAAATTCTGAGTTGGATAACCCCAAGTAAGCTATTATTTTTAAAGGCCCTTGTGGCGCAGCAGACTAAAGCACTGTTATTAACATCAGCTGCCTGCAATTACTGCAAGTTCAAATCTCACCAGGCTCAAGGTTGACTCAGCCTTCCATCCTTTCAAAGGTAGGTAAAATGAGGACCCAGATTGTGGGGGCAATAAACTGACTTTGTATAAATATACAAAAGTATGAAGGCTATTGCTTAACACATTGTAAGCCGCCCTGAGTCTCCAGAGAAGGGCGGCATATAAATCAAATTTTAAAAAAAGGCTTAATTTCTGCATCTTTAATTTGGGACACCCTTGTTTGTCTATTGTAGCAAGACAACAAAAAACTTTGCCACACATTACAGAATAATACATTTATTAGAGCACAAGCTTTCATGGGCTACAATCCATCACATGTCAACCTGGTATCATGAAAGTATGTTGGCCTACAGTTTCTATCAACTCAATAGCTATGACAGTTAGGGATGATGGGAAAGTGTAATCTATGTGAAATGTTGGGGCAGATTTGTCAGTTTTTGTCACTTTTTAAAAATGCACTGAGGAAAGTTGTGTTTTGCACCTCAATTTGCTGAGAGGAGGAGCTGATATAAAGTGCAATATTTAAAAAAGAAAATGACAACTAAATTTAAAGCAGCCTAACATCATCATATATCTGTGAAGTTTGCCTTTGTTTTAATTTTCTACAAAATACACTTCCTTTCCTATGTTGATTTGCCTCTGCTTGGTTGTTTTGTGTGTGTATGTGTGTGTGTGTGTATGTGTGTGTGTGTGTGTTTTGTTATTGTTAGAAATGCAGAAGGTAAGGATAAGGATGTCTGCCTGTAAACCCCATACTCTTAGCACTTTATAGTCCTCAGACTTATATAAATCTGCAAGGCCCCTAACATGCAGTTCTCTGCAGCACTGTCAAAGTCTCTCTGAGAATGGCAACAGCCTGGCCATTTCTTGCTGACACTGATCCTTGTTTGGGGCTTCAACTTCTGAGTCAGAAGGCCATGGGAAAGTCAGTCACACCTGCGTTATATCATCAGGTCATCTAACTCAGAAACATTTAAGGTGATAGGGAGGGAATTTCAAGCTAAGACATTCTTAAGAACAATCAAGGAAAGAAGAAAAAGACACACAGAAGCAGCTGCTGCCATGCTTGATACTAAAGGTATCTGAGAGCAATGAGCCATATTCAGGTTTATAAGATCACCGCACTTCAAGTTCACGACTCTTCTCTAATACTACTCAATGTCTTAAATATTGATGAAGATATATTGTGATTTTTCTCAAGGACAGCAAACAGACTTAGATCAAAACTGTTATTTTTACTCTAATCTCAAGATGTGCAACAGAAAAGACAAATGCTTCTAAAGGCAGCTTTTCTTCAAGGCATTTAATTTTCAAATTTCTCTAATACCTCTGACAATAGAAGCAATTAACATTCAGCCCTATCACTATTCAAATTATACAAATGCTTCTTGTCAATTTTAATGCATGCAGAATTGGGCTTCCTTTTAAATGCAGAAAATTGGGATAATTAGAAATAAAACTACTAGTATATTTGTGGAGTTCTTAAAATAATTTAATCTAGCAAAAGCAGTAGGTTGTATAGCATATGTTTAAGATTGCAGCTCCTTTCAATAATCCAGATTGTGATTTCTATTGTTGTTGTTGTTATTATTATTATTAATCTTTATAGTTCAAATAATTGGCTGAATCTAACCAACCTTGACTGATCTCCAAAAAAAAAAGAAAGAAAAGAAAAAGAAAAAAGAAAGAAAAGAAAAGAGAAAAAGAAAAAGAAAGAAACCAGAGAAAGAGCCAGTTAGCATTTTGATGGAAGATGGAAGACTACAAAGAAATAAAAACCGGGGGATAGCTTGTTAATTCAGTAAAAAAATCCCAGTAAAAAACCCCACTTCTATATTCCAAAGAAAACAACATAAAAACTTCCACCAGATCATTTTAGAGATGAGTTTGTTCGAAGTGCTGCTACAAAAGTCCAAAGCACCAAAGCACAAGAGAGTTAGATTGTTCTCCAACTTTCTGTTTTTAACTAATAGTTGTCAAGATACTTGCACTGTCCAGACCAGGTACTTCTAACCCAAAAGAGCAGTAGGATCAGCACCAACATTCACCATAGTTTAAAAAAAACAAACCATTATTTCACTTATGTACATCAATGCATGTGTATTTTTTTTATCTTATGATTATTGATTTTATTTAATTTATTGGCTGCCCAACTCCAATGGACAATGGGCGGTATGAAGAATTCCAAAGAGCTTAGCTGATACTGAATTTTTTTTTAAAAAAAAATCCTATTAATCAGTTACTAAGTTTAAAATGTATAATATGCACAGGATTTGCATTAATCTATTATATATAGTCTCGGGGATAGATCCATTTCATTTAATATGCAGTATTTCTTGATCATAATTTATGTGCTTAAATGTATCGGGCAAGCTAAATCATTTATATTACATGTCTATGCATATACAATGAATATCTACGTAGTAGTGGAAGTTACTTTAATACATTAGCCTTTTGCTTGCTTTGCATCCCCCCATATATTTTTAGCTCTTGCCAATTACAAAAAGAAGTAATCCCACTCCCACTGAAAGATCTATGTCTTTAGCAATTTAATAAAGCAGAAAGATTTCTAGCTCTGGTGTGCAAATCTTTTCTGCTCTGACTTTTCTCAACAGTTTTGTATTACTGATTTTGTAGAAAAAAACACAACATGGGCAAAGCTGAAAGAACACTGTCCCCATGTATTTGGAACGGCTTTTTTGGGCTTCCTTTACCTTGGCACGGTCTTTTTATCCAATCCCTTGTCAAGGGGATTGGAACTGTATCTTGCTTAGTCCTCTGCCTAGGAAAACATAGATCCTATTCCTTTTTCTAGATTTGGTATCTCATATATCAGCATATATGGAAATGTTAGTACAAAGATTATGTAACACGTTTTATGTAGAAGCATATAAGCACATGTGGTATGAGTACATGTGGGTAAAAACTGGCTATTGTTGCTAAATTGTATTGATGAGCTATGATATAGTTCAGGGCAGTTAAACTGGTGGCCTGCGGGCCAGATGCGTCACACGCTGACCACGCCCAGTTTAGTGAAGGGGAAAAAGATACATCTCGTGACAATGCCGTGACAACCCGAGTTTGACACCCCTGATATAACTGATTAAAAATTATGTAAAAATTTTCTATCCCATTTTGTACCAAAAAGAAATAAAGAAACCCACAAAAAGTATCAGAAAATACTAAGTCAGAATTTAAAACACCAGTTTAAAAAATCAAAATAATATGAAAATCACTAGTTCACACCACCACCAACAATGGAGAAAAGTCAGGTTTTCACTTTAAGGATAGAAAATAGCTTTAATGAATGCAGGGATTCATGGGGAGTACAGAATTCCTCAATATGGGAATGAAAAGGATCACTTCTAATATGATTTGGTACCTTGGAGCACCTCCAAGGTACCATTGAAAATGACTAAGAAGAAACACTAATAAGGATCATATTAAGCAATAAAATTAAGGGAAAATGAAAAGAGGAACCACACATAGAAATGCAGGTCATCTCTCACTGCATAGTGATTAAAAGAGCTATCTATTATTTAGCCTCCTTGTGTGCTGCTCAGTTCTACTACTCCCCTGAGTCTACTGCCTGCCTTATAAATCAGTAAACTGAAAGAAGCCAATCTTCCCCACCACCTCCCTTACTCCTCTGTCTGCCTTTTGTTTAAGCCAGCCAATTTAAATCTAAAAGATTCTACTTTTTCTTCAGCTCTCTAACCAGTATTTGCCAAAGCTCTGGAAAAAGGCTCTACAATCATATGAGAGGGCTGACCTTCTCCAAACTTTTGGAACTACCATTCCTCTATTTCCCTACTTTTTCCTCCTTTTGCGAGAACAGAGCATGGTTGCAATTTTTTAACTGGGAAAGTCAGCTCACTTATAGACATCTCAGCTGAGACCACAGTTCCAAGGTTTCTGGAATCTAAACAGGGAATACTATGTGTACATAGTTAAGGTAACAACATTCATTACAGGACAGGACTTCAGTTAAAGCTACTGTAGAAAACTGTACAGTGTAGGCTAAAGTGTCTGTATTCCTCACTGAAAGTGTTATTTATACATTAAAGGGCAAATATTACTTTGATACAGGGACATACAATTTTCAGGGATTGCCAGGGACTCTCTACCCCACCTGATTTAAATTTTTTGCTCTATGATTTTCATTTTAAAAAAGAATGAAAATAGTAATTAATTCCATGGTGTCCTTATCTATAAGAGAGCCTTGAATTTAGGTAGACCCAGAGCCATTCTTAGAAAGTAACAATAGGACTATTTGGGATAGTGGGTACACTGGAGGGGGGGGGTTACAACAAATGGCTGAATGCAGGGGTGAAATCCAGCAGGTTCTGACAGGTTCTGGAGAACCAGCAGTGGAAATTTTGAGTAGTTCGGAGAACCGGCAAATACCACCTCTGGCTGGTCCCAGAGTGGGGTGGGAATGGGGATTTTGCAGTATCCTTCCCCTGGAATGGGGTGGAAATGGAGATTTTGCAGTATCCTTCCCCTGCCATGCCCACAAAGCCATGCCCACCAAGCCACACCCACAGAACTGGTAGTATTTTGAATGCAATCAAAATTGCATTTTGGGAAATATGCTTGTGACAGGATATAACATCATGATAGCCATTTTGTCATAATACCATGACATACTTTAAAAATTCAAAAAACAGGCAAAAGTTTACCTATTGCTGAGGCAGCACTGGGGTATGCAACCCACACTCTGCTCCAATTTGAGGCCCACAGCGCACCTAGAGATTGTGTTAAAGTTGCATTTATAATGCACTTTCACCTTCCAAATTGCCTTCTTTGAAACACTACACATATGATCACTGGGACAATGTCAGTGTACAGGAATGGCTTTAAAGTAAGTCTGGGTAGGCTCTGTCCTGAGAACCTAAAGCTTAGGAGGCCCAACACAGAGCCTCCTGTTGAATCATTCACAGGGGTGGCAGAGAACAGCATTAGTCAATGGGCCTATTAGACTGACTGATGGTGAAGACTTCCCAATTAAATTGCTATAATTGAAAGGGTAAAAGATAGGATCAATTTTAGCAGAATGAAGAAACTGCCTTGGAAAGCTACTTTTCTCTCACAAAAATTGGCGTGAAGAAGATAATGTCTGTGGCTATGCAGGAGGAAGGCAGGGCTAACTTATGCAGCTCTGATGCTGCCAGGGAAGGGAGGGAACAGCTGCTAGGAAAATGTGGTAGGCTTTAAGCAAACACCTGCTCTCTTTGGGGTTCCTACCCACCACCACTATCCAGGGCTTGATAAAATTGAGGCTTCTAGAATGTAGCCTTGATGAAAAGACATCCCTCTCCTTTAGATTCTGTACTAAACTATGCAGGTCAACACTGCAGCTGCTGGAGAACCAAATAAAGCAAGGCTATGTACGAATCATGCATTCTGAGGACCTGATGTGCCAAAACTCTGCATTTGTTTTCCTCTTAAAGGAGTTAAACTACTCTGACTGCAGGAAAAATGCTCATGTCTAAATTTGGGCCAGCAATTCCCTACTGGCGCTCAGGCAGCCAATGATAGTCATTGGGAATCTGTCAGCATTTAACTGATTAAAATTATACCCTTACCAACGTCAAGCAGGTGACATAGCACAGTTACATTCTTGGCACTGAAACAAAAAGCCACTCTTGTTCAGCCTGCTGCTGAGTAGGATATTATAGGGACCAGAGCTCTATATTAGCATCTCCTTTGAAACTATACTGTAGTAGGTGATCAGAAAATGTCCTATTTGTAAACCAGGAAGAGTACTACTCTTCACCACTAGGTAACATGAACCAATAACTGATTCAATCACCTGTAGCTCATACTGTAGCTTGTTGAATAATCATCAGTTGGCCAGGTTCACATGACCCTATGCCTAATATTATTTAGAAACCCAATGGATACGTTCAAACAATACATTAAGCCAAAAGCTGCTGCATTAAACCAACCAATATTATTTTTGTTTGTGTGAGCATGTCTGTATGGTTACAGGCCTATAACCAATTTTGATAAAACTGATTTTAAAAGTCAAACTCTTTGTCAAGCATTGTTGTGCTAATATAGCACCAGTAAAGATATTGAGGTAAATAAAAAGATCCTTTTCTGTTATCGTTGGAAGAAGCTTAAGATCCTGTATATAGTGCATCCTGCCTTTTTATTTCATTGATATTGATAAAGCTGAGAGACAGCAATATCTTAGTAGAGATTTGAAACTGACTATTAGATCTGAAACTTTAGTATAAACTTTTCAATCCCATGTTGCATTATAAACATATAAAAAATAAATGTGTCTCACATTCTGATGTACAACTGGAATAGCTAAGTTATCAGTTATTATGTGGACCAGAATGAAGATGGAAATATTTAAATGAGAATAATAATCATTACTATAATAACCACCAGAATTATGTTGACCTCTCATTCTGTCACAACTGGCAGCACCAGATTCAACAAAGAATAATTCAGCTCTCAACCTAGATAGATAGCTTTTCCAAAAGCGTTCCTAATGCAGGAGGTGCTGTCAGTCATCTAATCTTTCCTGACTGGGACTGCCATTACCCTTTTTCTTTTTTCTTTTTGTGCTGAGCAGCTGGAGTTCATCCGTGGCCACAAACATACAATGTCCAGGATAATCAGCAAAGTTCTCCATTCCATTACTTTATCAAGTGGGCTTCAGTTTCCTGGCAAAGTATTCAAGCAAACAAGGGGAAGGGCAAGCAATCCCATAATGGTTACTTCAAGCAATCTATTCAGTTGTACAAATGACGTGAATATCATATCAACACATATCAACCATGTGTTCTGGTTCTAAATGTATCTGAATTAAACCTTGCATTCACTGTCCATAGAGCAATACCTTGGTGGATGGTAAGGATGCTTACTGCATTCAGGGAGAAAGAACCCATAACTAATACTCTGTTAATCACAGCAACACAGAGTTACAGTATTTCTTTAGTTTATTGGGGGAACAGATCCAAAAAGAAAAGTGACACATATAAAATAGAACATGGAGACATACTATCATACTGGTCTGGGCATGAACCTAGAATCCTTTGAAAGATACTAGCATACTTCTATTCATTAAAAAAAAATCTTGCCTATTGCAGGATTTTCCAACTGAGTGAGAGCCTAAAGCAGGGGTGTCAAATTTGTGGCCTGGGGCCCGGATGTGTCACGCACTGGCAATGCCCACACCTGGTTTAGCAAAGTTGGGAAAAGTTGCAATATTTCACATGATCATGCAACTTTGACACCCCTGGCCTAAAGTATGGGTGAATATCTGGGACCAGTTCCTGTGACTCTGAGAAGGTGGATGGCTCCCAGTAGAGTCTTTAGGCTGGTATAATTCATAGGAGCATCAAAGAACTCTGGCTTTGGTTTACTCATTCCTGTTAAGATTTTGAGTGTCTGAACCAACCAGACCAGATTCTCCCAAAAAGGTTCCATCAAACAACAACAATCGAGGCTGAAATATGAGACACTCCTCACTGTTAATGAAAACAATGAAATGATAGAAGGGATTGAAGTTGTGGAACTTTGTGGGAGACAGACCACGTCAGATTGGAAATCAACATAATGTAGATACAAGCAATAGAATAAAATCAAACCAGTGTGTTATATTAAAAAGACAAACTAGGAATACACATCAAAATAGGCAAGAAAATGTTAAGACAACATCTATCCACACTAGACGAGTTTAAATCCCCAGTACTAGATGGATTACATCCCAGGGTTCTGAAGGAGCTGGCAAACGTGATCTCAGAACTATTGAATCATACTTTTTAAAACTCCAGGGGTACTGGGGAACTACCAGAGGATTGGAAATGAGCTGATGTGGTTCCAATCTTTTAAAAAAAATGGACACAAGAAACTATATATCATATCACCTTGATATCAATATCTGGAAAAGATAATCAAGCAACAGATCTGCGAACACCTAGAAACAAGCAAAGCTATTACTAGAAGGCAACATGGATTGCCAAAAACAGATCATGCCAATCAAAACTTATTGCATTCTTTGACAAAGTAACTGAATTAGTGGACATAATTTAGGACTAGTGGCATGCTGTGGACATAGCATAGTTCGACTTCAGTAAGGCACATTTGACAAAGTAAACCACAGACTACCTCTTGGTAAGATAGAAAAGTGTGGAATAGACTGCATCACCACCAGATGGATTTGTAGCTCACTGATCGATCAACTGCATTCAATGTGTAATTCTCAATGGAACTACATCTACCTGGAGGGAAGCATGCAGTGGGGTACTCCAGAGTTCTGTCTTAGGTCCAGTACACTTCAACATCTTCCTAAATGATTAAGAGGAAGGGATAGAAGGGGTACTCATCAAATTTACAGACAACATCAATAGCCGTTGGAAGGCTCAAGATCTAGAAGGATATTGATAGACTTGAACACTGGGCTCTATCCAACAAAGTGCAATTCAGTGGTGAAAAAAACTAAGGTTCTACACTTATGCAAGAAATGCACAAGTATAAAATAGGTAGCACTGGCTCAACAGCACTAACTAGGAAAGGGATCTAGTTGTCCAAGTGGACAATCACTTAAGTATGAGTGAGCAGTGCACTACAATTGCATCAACAGAGGATTAGTATCAAGATCACATGAAGTGTTAGTACTGCTTTATACTGCATTGCAGTGGTGGGATTCAAACATTTTTACTACCAGTTCTGTGGGCGTGGCTTGGTGGGGGAAGGATACTGTAAAATCTCCATTCCCACCCCACTCCAGGGCAAGGATACTGTAAAATCTCCATTCCCTCCCGTCTCCAGGGGAAGGTTACTGCAAAATCCCCATTTCCTCCCAATTAGCTGGGACTCAGGAGGCAGAGAACAGATAGGGGCAGGGCCAGTCAGAGGTGGTATTTACCGGTTCTCTGAACTACTCAAAATTTCCACTACCGGTTCTCCAGAACTGGTCAGAACCTGCTGAATACCACCTCTGCTGCACTGATAAGACCACATTTGGGACACTGCATCTAGTTTTGGTCGCCAGGATACAAAAAAAGAGACACTAGAAAGAGGGCAGAGAAGAGCCACAAAAATGATTAGGAAATTGGAGGAAAAAGCATATGATGAACAGTTGTGGGAACTGGGAATGTCTAGTGTAATGAAGAGAAGGATTAGGGCTAACAGATAGAAGTCTTCCAATATTTGAGGGGCTGTCCCAGAAAATAGGGGTTTAATCTACTCTCCAAAGGACTTGAGAGAATGGCTTGCTCCAGAAGTTGTAGGTGCTGCGTCACTGGAGGTTTTTACAAAGAGATTGGGCAGCCTTTTATCTGGAATAATATAGGGTCTCCTGCTTAAGCGGGGGAGGGCAGTTGGGGGGGGTTGGACTAGAAGACCTCCAAGGTCCCTTCCAATTCTGTTATTCTATATATTCTGTAGTCACAATAAAGGTTTAATTTGAAAGCACCATAAGACAAAAGATTAGTTTAAAGTAGCCCCCCAAAACTGCACTGAATGTAAAGAAGGTCATATCTGTAAAGGAAAAGTAATGGATAATTCAGTAACCATGTTCTAACATTACAGTATAGAATTAACAGGTGACAATTCAGTAACTTCATTTGCCTTTCATTTAAGCTTAATTCTATTTCTAGCTGATCCAGACTTATCAAAAAGGCAGAATAAAGAACATTTCTTTTCCTTTCCATACATATTAAGTGCCAACTATAGACAGCCTGCAACACTCAGTTTGCCATTCAGTCTTGAATTCTCTCCAGCAAAGTTGGCCTGTGAAACAGGAAAATAGAGGCTGATCTATAAAGCACTTGCCAGCCAAATGGCTTTGTTAGTGATCTCATTTCAGTGAAAAAAAACTGGAGCTTCAGAAGGGAATTGCACTGAAATGTAACAAACAAAAGGAATGTAATGACATAGCATTTTGCAGATGCACATACACATTATGCTCAAAGCTATCTGTTCCCAAGTGCTAAAAATGCAATACACACCTCCTTCTACATCACCATCCTTCAATAGCATAGTAGCATAGTAATAATGCTATACTATCAGCACATTACATGAACATGGAGCCTACCTTAGTCACTAATATGTTTCTGGCTGGAACTTGCAGGTCAGCCTTCCATTGTGTGAATAGGCTTATCCAGTATTTTCTTCCTACCAGATGCCCCACTTATACCCTGCTTTTGTGAAGTAAAGAGAATGGAGGCCTGGAGGGATTGTTTTCCAGTCACTGCTTTGCTCCATATCTTCTAATTTACCAGAAATTACCTATGACAGAATTTTTCTAAAGAATACTGGTTGTTATCATCTTTAATTTGCCATGTTTCCTTTTCCTTTTGGTTAGTGTCATATTCTATTCTATTCTATTCTATTCTATTCTATTCTATTCTATTCTATTCTATTCTATTCTATTCTATTCTACTCTACTCTACTCTATTCTATTATTCTATTCCTTTCCTTTCCTTTCCTTTCCTTTTGGTTAGTTCTATTCTATTTATTATTATTATTTCTGCATTTCAAAATTTTGATTAGTGATTAGTTGTTTCTATTTTTTTTTATTCTCACCATGGATATTTTAACTTATTTTATGATTTTTCACTTCTGATTGATTCCTCAACTACCATCTGAGCCTGTAATTGATTTTGTGATATAAAGTGGAAAAACAAATCAACTGCAAGCATCACATTTCTTTTCCATATTGACACAATTTGTATTAATAACAGACACTACATATGTAGCTTGGTAGTTACAGACCTCCCAATTATACCTAGCAATACATTTTCTGCACCATATTTACAAATCTCCCTACCCTGCTAAACATTCCCTGTAACTCTGCATTAGATATTACACCATTCCACAAGAATAGACATATTATTCTCCCTTTGACAAACTGTATTTACGGAACCTAGACATCACTCCTATATAACTTCTTTCATTTAGGCTGAACTTACAATAATAAAAATCATAAATTAAATTTCATCTACATATTCAGAAGCATAGAAAATATAATTTACAAGGTATTTGAGAGAAATCTATTGTCACATTACCAAATTAAGGCATTCCAATTCGGTGTCAGCGTTCCAGAAAAACACAATTCCAATTAAAAACTCTGAGACAAGCATTTTCTCAAAGTTCCATTTATTAGAGTAGGTATACTGGCACATCTGGGAAAACCTGAATCTAAGAGTTCCAGGCTTTCCCATAGTAACTCAAAACCCCCAAATCCATCCCCTGCACCCATCAATCCATCACGTGGTCCAATCACCATCCGTCCCGTCTTGAGACATCACTCCAACCACTCCTTCTCCAGATGCAGGACTGTCATGACCTTGACCGAAAAGAAGAATGCTATTTTGTCTAACTACATTCCCTTTACTAAATCCCCCCTCCTACTTTCCCACACACAAGAAGGTGGCAGCATGGAAACTTCCAGTGCTAATATGGCTTCCAAAGCTATCATCTGGCACTAATGGTAAGAACATGACTGGTAAGTAATGCCCAAAAAATCTTTCATTGTGTCTGTATGACCCAGACTGATTTCTCCAAATTATTGAGAGTATGACAGCAGGCATGGCTGCAACTGTTAATTCTTCATTGAAATAATTAATTCAGCAACAAAATGGCTACAACTTTCTATTTTCCACTGGAAAAAGATACAATATTTATCTTAGAGAAGAAGCAAGGTCATCAGTGCCTTCAGCGTTATTGGGCAGGGAATAATAAGAAGCTGCCACTGAACAGTTCAGGACCTTTGGTATGTACTATTGATTAAATAAAAGTTAAAGCTTCCCTGTCAGTCATGTCTGACTCTAGGGAATGGTTATCATCTCCGTTTCTTGCCAAAGGAGCCAAAGACAATTTCCATGACTATATGCCAAAGGCACAGGGAACACTGTTAACTTCCCACTGAAGCTATTATCTACTTGCATTTGCATGCTTTCGAACTGCTAGGTGGGCAGGAGGTGGGGCAAGGAACAGGAGCTCACCCCGTTGCACGGAGCTCAGTCTTGAACCCGGGCTGTGAGCTCTCCAGCTGACAAGATCAGCATCTTTAACCGCTGAGCCCTCAAGCCCCTAGTTAAATACCATTGTTAATTGTGTTAACTCTGCTGAATCAAGAGAGGTCAGTTTACAAATAAATGACAATACATCCAGGGGAAAATATGTTCATATAAAGCCTAATTGGTAGAATTCACATTGATTTAAATGACTAAAGAAAAGGTTGGACAAATTTGCAATAATACTTCATGGAGAGAGCTCCGTGGAACTTTATATTCTGCAGAAACAAAAGAAAGGTGGTGTCCCACCTGTACTGTTGGAAATAAAGACACAGGTAAAACCAGTTTATATCAACACCCAATGAAAATAATGGAAAGTTAAGTGTAGGTGAAATGAAAGAAAACATGGGAGAATCGATTTGTTTATCTAGAAAAAACTAATGCAGGAGCCCCTCTTGGCAGGGTGGGCATGCTCTGGGTCCTTTTATAAAACAATGTCAGCTAGTGAGACCCCAGAAGTGTTCTCTCAATTACAGTGCCTACTCTACAGAACGGACGCTCTCCTGACCCTGGCCTTCCAAAACACTTTGAATAATTACTGACTTCTTTAGAGCTGGGGCCAGGCTAGTAATGGAACACTTATGTATGTTCTGTTCTATATTCCATGAAAAATTTGCATGGAGTCTTGATTATTTTTTAAATTTTATATTTATATAAAATCTATATAACTTTTACATTTTGTCCATGTATTTTGTTAGCCACCAGAATTATTTGGTTAAGATGGCAGCCATATAAATTAGCTAAATACATATATGCATACTTTCATTCTACTTTCTTTCCAGTTTCTTTCACACTTTTCCTTTTCTTTCATGTCCATCCCCCGCCCCCCATGTTCTTGGCACAGCCATATTTACTACCCTATTCTGAAGCCTCATCAATTATCTTCAGTAATTGTCTCAATCCTTCACCATAAACAATGAAATCAGTAATGGTTTTAAATCTATATTAATTCCTTTGACTTATTTATTTATTTATTAATAAATCTGTAATCTCTATAGACATATGGAGGTTTACCACAGTTAAAACAATTTTAAAACCAGAAACCAATGGGTAAGGTTTAATGACTTCCATCTATCAATATCTGAAGACACCTCGCTATATATTTTATTTATTACTGAGTTATATCTTTGGTATATACATCGCTAAATATTTAATGGATTCAATACAAATGGGAAATTGATATTCCTTTAATGGAAAGGTAACCCAACTTTCATCTACTGGCATCAATTCTGAATTGGACCAGTTAATAGAATATCCTACTATTTTACTAAAAACAGCTATCTTTGCATCAACACTGAGATAGTACTGGGGTTTAGAAATAAACAAAAGAATGTTACATGCAAATAAAACCATTTTGTGTTCAACTTAGTTATCTACTACTCTATGACTATATTAGATTATGTTGTCTAATCGCAGAAGCCAAGGGTTTCCCCATAGATAAGGATAAAAGTGGACACCTGTGTCTAATTCCTCTGAATAATGGGAAAGTAGGATAAAATATGTGGAAAGGTGAACACTCTCAAAATGAATATTAGCCCCTGATTAATTATTCTGAGAGGAATTCCAATTCATATATCTCTATGGAGAAGGTTTTCCTGAAGTTATACCAGAGCAAGGCCATATACGGTTTAATACATCAAAGCCAGCACTTTTTATTTAGCTACTTGGCAGATTTAGATTATTAGTTTAATATTGCCTGTGTTCTGTAAACTCAATGTATTCAGCTTTTATTCCAACTTTTTAAAAAATATAATCTTAACATCCTGTTAAGCAGCACAACGTTCTATGTATCTTATCATAAAACCATTAAATTCGCAAAGCATGTCCATTATGACATTCCAGTATTTTGACATAGAAATATGGATCTAGGACAACTCATGCATGGCTGACTTGCCCCAGTCATCTCAACCTGGCTGACTCATCACAGCCAACTCACTATGTGATAACTTGCCACAGCCAACTCGCTGCAGGACAACTTGCTGTGGGACAATCAATATGGGAATAACTCTAGAGAGGAACGAGTGAATTGCAGGGTCCTTGTCTTGCTTTAGGTTTGAACCAGGGGTGAAATCCAGCAGGTTCTGACAGGTTCTGGAGAACCAGTAGAAATTTTGAGCAGTTCGATGAACTGGTAGCGGAAATTTTGAGTAGTTTGGAGAACCAGCAAATACCAGGCTGGCTCCAGAGTGGGATGGGAATTGAGATTTTGCAGTAGTTTTTGAGGTGTTACATGATTATCTGTATCAAGGGGTTCTAGTGTGTCTGGACGATATCCTCATATATTCGAAGACCATGCAGGAACATGTCCAACTCGTTCGCAGGTATTGGAACGGTTGCTGAAAGCACACCTGTACGTTAAGGTATCTAAGTGTGAATTCCTCCGCACTGAGTTAGACTATCTAGGCTATCATATATCTAACAATGGCATAGCGATGGACCCGATGAAGGTGAAAGCTGTATTGGAATGGCAGGCCCCGACAACCAGATGACAGTTACAAAGCTTCCTCGGGTTCGCCAATTTCTATCGTCAATTCATTCCAACATTCGCACACATTGCTCTACCGTTGACAAACCTCCTACGCATAGGGGAAGTTTACTCCCACGGAGAAGGGCTGGGCTATTTGGGAGAAAGAGGCATTTGCTGTTTGTGGGCTCTCCTCACCTGGCGCCATATCCTGGAAGGAGCCCAGGTGCCGTTCGAAGTATGGACGGATCACCGTAATTTAATAGCTTTACAAACCCCCAGACGGCTATCACCAAAACTGGTCCAGTGGGCACATTATTTTCAGCGTTTCTGCTTTACCCTGAAACACATGCCCGGAGGCAAGAATTTTCTAGCCGATGCTTTATCTTGCATGCCGCAGTTCAATAGCAAACGAGACGAGATAGTTCAGGCTATGGTGCCCAACGGCAACACAGGTAGTGAGGCTGTCGAAGTGACAACAACTGAGCAACAAAAGGAATGGAAGGAGTTGTTACAAACGTCCTTGAAATCCGACACATGGTTCAAAGAAAACAATCATTTGCTTATACATAGGGACGGCCTACTGTAGAAGGGGGATAGGTTGTATGTTCCGGAGGAGGTCCGGGGACTGGTATTACAAAGATGTCATGATAACAAGTCGGCGGGCATTACGGTTTCCTTAAAACACTACACCTAACCCGGCATCAATTCTGGTGGCCACACATGAGGAAAGATGTGGAGACATACACACAAAACTGCTCTATTTGTGCGAAAGCTAAATCCCGACCTGGTAAGCCTTTAGGGTTATTACAGACAGTAGCTAGGCCTACCCATCCTTGGGAGGAGATAGGAATGGATTTTATAGTCGACCTACCAGAGAGCAATGGGAACATGGAAATCTGGACGGTTATCGATCTGTTTTCTAAACAGGCTCACTTCATTCCTTGCCGAGGGTTACCCTTGGCACGTAAGCTGGCTAAACTGTTTATAATCCATATTTACAGGTTATATGGGGTACCCCGTCGCATCATTTCCGATAGGGGGGTACAATTCATGGCTCGGTTTTGGAGAAACTTCCTGTCTGCTATCGGATCGACACAAGGTCTTAGTTCCGCATTTCATCCCAGTACCAATGGAGCCACTGAAAGGACGAATGCGATGATAGAATGCTATCTCCGTTGTTATGTATCATATCAACAGACCGATTGGTCCTCCCTCCTACCATTTGCGGAGGTGGCCTATAACAACGCGGTCCATAGTAGTATGGGCCTCACTCCCTTTCATGTAGCGATGGGATGGGACTTTGTAGCTATACCAGAATTAGACCAGTCACCGACAACCTCACACATGCCCCATGAATGGGCTGATACTTTGAATACGGTATGGCCCCAAGTCAGGGAGGCGTTGGATAAGGCAGCTCATGCATACAAATCTCAGGCTGACAAGCACCGAGATCCTGCTCTGCCTTTATGGGTAGGGGACATGGTATATCTTTCTACAAAATACATCAAATTAAGGCTCCCCAGTAGGAAACTAGGACCAAAATACCTGGGCCCCTTCCCCATTGTCAGGGTTATCAATCCAGTTACTGTAATGCTGAAACTCCCTCCGTTACTGGGGAAAATTCACCCTGTATTTCATAGTAGCCTGCTTAAACCAGCTAAACCAACCCAGAAAGACTGTGATCGTTCTGGTCCAATCACAGAAGGGCATTATGAAGTAGACGAAATATTAGACTCTAAGCTACAAAGAGGGAAGTTGTATTACCTGGTTAAATGGACAGGATATCCATTAGAGGAGGTGTCCTGGATACCATGCACTGATGTACACGCCAAACGGTTACTGTGACGGTTTCATAAAGTAAATCCACAGAAACCGCGGTTCAGCGCTAATGGTGTACATTTGTCTCTTACAGGGGGATCCTTGGTGAAAGGGGAGCTGCCTGTCGAGCTTTGCAGCACGCTCGACAATGCTACCACGCGATGACAGCAGCAAGGAACATACATAAGATATACATACACACGGGGTGATGGTGGCACTGGGTGCAGGCGGTCATGTGCGGGGTGTGGGATGGAGGTGTCGTGTGCAACGGGTGTAGGGCAGTTCATGAACGTTGATGTGGAAGAACGCTCCAGAGCACACTGAAGCCTGATACGCTGATGAGGGAGGGTGTGATACTAATAACAAGAGCATGGTATTAAGGAGGAAATGGAGGTAATGAACGGACGGGCTATTTAAACGCTCACCGCCAGGGATCCATAGCACTGATTTCGTTCGTTTTTGCGAATTGCAGCATGTGTCTGGAAGCCGACGTGAATAAACCAGCATTTTGCAAAGAGCTGAACTGTGTTTGCTGAGTTTTGCTTGCGTCTTGCACGGAACTACTGAGAGTTCCCCTGGAGTGGGGTGGAAATGAAGATTTTGCAGTATCCTTCCCCTGCCATGCCCACCAAGCCACACCCACCAAGCCACACCACACCCACCAAGCCACACCCACAGAAGCGGTAGTAAAAAAATTTGGATTTCACCACTGGTTTGAACCTTCTTAAGTTAGAAGTCCTCAAGACAGGGATAGCCAGAGCATGGAGACCCAGTGGCCCATCAGCCAAAGTGTGCATTCCATCAGCCAAGTCATGGAGCAAGTGTAGCACACAGGTGGTCCCTGCATGGATTCAAACTGAGCGTACAGTGTGTCTTTCGCCACTTCATCCTACTACACCTGCTGCAAGGGCCAGCTGCTCTACTGGCATCCAGGTATTGATCTTGCACCTCCAGCCCTGCCAAATGCACAGGGTTGGAAGGAGAAGCTGTGGGCTCGAAATCTTTGGAAGCTTCGTTTTAAAAGATGTCATAGATTTCTCCAGGGCTATTTATTCAGCCAGAAAGAATTCCTAATCAGTCCATTGGCATTGTCTTACCTGGTCAATGAAGAATTCCTTGGGGGTTTCTGGGAGTGGCCCATTTGCTTCCACTCTACCCCAAGGAGACAAACACAAAAAAAAATGAGTTTACAGCAGCAGTTTCCGAGGCAAGCATCTGCCATACCTGCTATTCCTGAAAATTGTCATTTTTGTCTTAAAAAGAGACCACCAGAGCTAGAATGAACCTTTGTAATTTTTTTGCAAATCGATCATTCAACTGCGATACATCGTCCAAACTGAGGCTTTTACAAATCAAGCAACATATCCAACTTTGCCCTGCTTAGATGCAAACAAAATTAAGAAATGGTAAAATACTGGTGAATAAGCTAGGGAGATTTTGAGGGGCTGTGTATTTGTATGTCTATGTCTGGGGTGAAAGATAAATTTGCTTAAAAATCAGTGAAGATGACTCCCAAGTAGATATGGTTATAATAGGAGCATGGTATATGGTTGAGCTTTTTCCTTTTTTTGTCTTCCCCAGTGCATCTGCTTTTTCTGTCCCCTATGCTTCCCTTCTCCCCTTTCTTGGTCTCAGCTCCAAATCTGCCTTTTCCCTTTCTGTGCAAGCAAACCTTAACTTCCTGGCATGCCAGGAAGAAGCGGTAGCAGTGGCAGGCCTCCTCTCACAGATGCACGATGCCCTGGGCCTGGATCCATGCAGGGTCTATCCAGGTGTGCCATGTTTGCTCCACAGCTTGGATGATGGAGTGCATGTCTTGGCCGCTGGAACTTCACAGTCTGGCTCACCCCAGCCTTGACAACTTCTAACTTGAGAAGGTTCAAACCGAAAGCAAGACAAGGCCTGCTACAATTCACTTTTCCCTTTCTTGAGATATCCCACATTGAATTGTCCCTCAGAGAATTGTTCTGTAGGGAGTTGGCAGCTACTTGTCCCATTCCATAGAAAGAGCCAAGATATTCCATTCTCTGCTTGGTGATCTTTC
Source organism: Arizona elegans (assembly GCA_022577455.1). Taxonomy (NCBI): domain Eukaryota; kingdom Metazoa; phylum Chordata; class Lepidosauria; order Squamata; family Colubridae; genus Arizona; species Arizona elegans. The sequence continues at coordinate 171,096,469 of JAKOOJ010000002.1, forward strand.
ATAGCACTGCTTCCTGTACTTGACATGGAGTGTCAAATACAGGATGCATTATGTATTATGATATTTAACATTCAATAAGAAACCAAGATTTATAGAGAGGTGGATGATTCCAGCTAGATATTAAGCTTCAGGAAATGTTTATAGATATAGAACATCCAAGCATATTGAAGGAAATAAACCAAATCTCAGGAGCTTGTGTATGATTGGTTCATGGCACAAATGTAAATAGTTCTGACATGATAATGACCTCATTAATGCTTCTTATAGTATTCTCCCGATTATTCATCAGCTTTCTTGAACTCTTTTCTATTGCCAAGATACAAATCATTTTAGAGAGTTTCTTGTCTGGTGCTAGGAATAAAATATTGGACCAACAAAAAAGGCGCTGCTACAAGGTTTCTAGTTTGTTATGTGTGATGCTGGGAAATGGCAAAGAAGCTCTCCCTGAACTCCTTCAATCTACAGAACTTAGCCAAACAGCTGCTTTTGTCTCTAGTCAATATTAGGCAAAAGAGAGACTATTGGGACTAATAAACCAGGTGAAAGAAAAGATTGATGGGTTACATGTGCAACTAAAAAGAGTTTTGGCTCAGGAGCTGAATGATTGCTATCTTTGCTGCAACACACAAATGCACACTTTCTCCTTCTTAAAAACAGATCTTCTCAAAATACCTGAAAACGATGAACAAAATTTTACTGATGAACAAAGGAATTCGTAATCTAGAGTACTGTTTTAGATAAAATAGCATGTATTACATTTGTAAGAACTGTAAGTCTTGAGTTACATATTCCTGATTTTTCAAACAGTAAGAAATTTAATGGTAGCTAAAGAGTATTTCACTCTGAAATGACTGGAGATAGTTTTGCAACATCTAACTATTTGCAAATTAATGTAAAGTAGGTCATAAAGAAGGAGCAAGCAAGCATAATGACAGATTGCTAATACAACATCAGTCTAGACTTTCTAAAGTAACAGCCTACAATTTCCAAATCCCTGAGGATGCATTTCCACAGCCAATAACAAACCACAAACTTCTTTCCCTTTCTCTTTTTTAACTCAAACTGCAAAACTATTTCCTTCTATCTGGAAAGCTACTTTATGCTTAACTTCCTTAGATCTCACACACCTAAAAGTCTGATCCTCTCCCAAAAAGAATAGAAACTAGTGCATTGCTTATTTATAGGTGCTTACATATGCTTACGTATAAATTCATTTCCACTTGCCCTCTGCAGGTATGAAGTTCTGATCCAAGAGGCCCAAAACAGTTTAACGCAGGCACCAATCCTTTGTCTCGTTGCATGCTTGTACACATCCAGTAACAACCGCTTCCAAACAATGGGATAAAGCAGTCAGATGAGGGTAATCAGTGAGAATAAGGAAGTATTGCCTCATAAAACACAGGCCAGAAGACGATCCCAGAAGTTATGTTTATGTGTCCAGAAAAATACAGCTGCATCCAAATCCCCATCTCACTGACTGTTAGTGACTGCCAACATGCTGAAGGCTTAGTATGTTTTTATCTCAAGGGTTTTATTGGCCAGAGACATAAGCTGTTCTGGAGCATCTGGCTAAACAGGCACTTACAACTGTCTCCCCAACCCCCCATCATGTGCAATGTTAATCCTGACTTAGAAGAGAAATGGAAGAGAATTCTTTGAAGTTCCCTGCAATGACTATCAATGACAAAGCTCCCTTCCTCCACTGTGAGAGTGTGAGAGAGAAAATTAGAGAAAGAAAAAAGAGAGCATGTATAAATCATTACCACTTCTGGGTCATTCAGGACCCACAATAATGATCCCCTTAAGAAAGCAATTTCTTTACTCCATCTATTTAATGGCCAAGGTACACTAGGAAAAATTCCAACTCTGTTTAAAAATAAACATGTGAAATTTGCATTTTGTTTATTTAAATTATACATTGGGCTACAATATGTAAATGATCATATTGGTTATATTATATCTCCTTCTGTTTCTTTTTTTGTTGTTGTTACTTGGAGCCTGGATTTATGCCCTCATTCAGCTGGGTTCCTATTTACCCTTAAGTAATACCTTCAATGTTTTTTTTTAAAGAGATTATAAAAATTGTATTCTCAGCTCACTCACATTGTTCTTTACTTCAAGTTCCCCAACCTTTCTGCCTTTGTGGATGGTGGAAAGGGGGGGGGGGGGAGAAGGGGATGGTTCTGTGTGAACAGTGGGCAAGTACATGCGCACGGGCAGTTCCATTTGTGTGAGTGGCGAGCATGTCCACCCGCCCCTCACGTAAATGGAGCACATGCACACGCACTCACCTGCCGTTTATCTGCTGCTCTCGCAAGTGGCGATGCATGCATATGCATGCACAAGCTTGCCAATTCCATGACCTGGTTCTGAATGGCTCAAGGCCCAGTAGTGGCCCAGGGTTGGGGACCCCTGCTTTACTTCAACTGCTGCTAATAATTATGTTACTTTTCAGAGTCATATATCAGATTTAAACAGTTATTTTTGTTACCACACTTGAGAGATTCACAGAATGAAAGCACAGTTTTCATCTGCAACAAATATAAATTTCAATCATAGATCAGATCCTGAGTTTTCATGTGTGTCCCACACTTTGTGGAACATGCTGCTCCCCAAGTAAACGTGACTCCTTTCCCTTTTAATGTTTTGTAAGGCATAACAAATATTTTGTTTCAAAAGGCCTTCAGGCCCTAAGGACCACTTGTTTTTATGTTTTGAGTTATGCTTTTGAATGGATTAAGAAGGGTAATAGTGTTTGTTCAATCATATTTGTAGACACCACCCAGTTTAGCTTGGGACATTACTAAAATGCTGTGAAACAACAAATCAAGTGTCAGTGTCAAGAATCAAGAAAGATAAGGAGCAATAACTGTATATAGATCAGTTAATGCTAATGTCTTCAAAAAGATAGGTATTTTTCCCTTGCTCTAACTCTGTAATTGTGCAAGGGTCTGCTTTAAAAGGCAATTCCCTAGCTTGACTAGCTTCATTCTGTAGTTTGCATAAGAGTTTAACTAATCAGACAACCCCAAGGCAAGGGGCAAACCACTTGAGGCAATATGGCTGCAGAGGGCAGGAAAAGTTCTGTTAGTTTGGCTCTACATTGTCAAAGATTCAAAGCCAAGATGGGGAAGTCAGAGAAATCTATGTAAACATAGGATCAATGCATGCCAGAATGAGTCATTCTTTAAGCAAACATGACCCAGGCACAGTAAAGAAAGATCACTATGAGGGTAGGACAAGCTGCTTTTAATCCAAGAGAGAAAGAGAATTCCAAATTTGGAGCAATTCAGGGTGATATCTGGGGCAAGACAAACCAATTTACAAGTCTGCCTGAAAGGATTATATTAACAGTTATTTAATAGATATGTAATATGTAATTCAGTATACAAAGCATCCATAGATCACCCACAAAAATCAATGCATCTACTGAGTCGACTTTTTTAGAATACTCCGAGATTAGGAAGTGTTAAACGGAATCGTTTAACTTTATATCACAAAACGTACATTTGACAAAAATCATGGAATGTTATGTTAATGCTGGGACGGATGTCTCACATCTGGGCAGAACTGGACATTTCCCTATCCTCTAGTATCTGCACTCACTCCTTAGACACCAAGTAGCAAAGTTCTGCTATGTCTGTAATCAATATTAAAAAACTAAAAACATTATACAAGAGAGTGCTGGGCAAGATAAAGAAAAACCTACCCACATATGTTGAAGGAACAGCTTCAGAATACAGAAAGATAGATAGATAAAACAGAAGGGTATGAAATATATTTTTACCAAGGGCTACCTGGTCTAGTTTGGTGCTGAATAATTTTCCCACTGAACATCTGTCCTACAGGAAGAAAGAGAGGAAGTAAATCTTTAGATAAGAGTTCTGGTTCATCAAATGGCAACAGCTAAGTCTCAAACAGAACTTAGAAACAATTACACCCAGTAGCAAACTTACAAAAATAAAGTGTAAAAAGTAATATATCATAATATCCATGCAAAAAGATACTTAAGATAAGCAGCTATCAGGATTCTCCCTGACTATCACTACTAGTGAGTCAAAATGCCTAAAATGATCTTGAATTTTAATGCAGATAAGCTAGCATTTAAAACCTGAACATTAAAAAAAAAAGTCACAGAACTAAAACATAATACTATTTTACAATGAAGATGGCGAAAAAGTCTCCAATTCTGTGATCAGGATTCTGTGTATGGGTTTGTATATAAGAAAGTAAGTGTGTGCATGCATGTACTATATGTCAGAGCTTGGAGTATGGACTTAGGCAAGGACATAAATTAATATTTCTCTACCCTATTGTTATCCAAAGTAAAATCCCCTCCTAGGCCTGTTATTTCCTCTGCTTTAAAAAGTTACGGTTTCCTATATGTTTTTATAAGGCAAATAACCTCAGAAGGGAAATAATTTCAGTTGGGAAACTGATGTGAAGTTAACTCCTGGTTTTCCAACACCACAGTCCAGAACTGCATCTATTCCTGTCTGCGTGGCAACTAAACATTTTAAAATGAACCCTGGGAGTTTCTAATCACAGAGCCAGTGTGTCATGTCCACTGATATTTCAAAGATGTAATATCTACCTGTGAGAAATTACCTGAGCAGAATCTAGAGAGAAGAGTGCAAGGCTCTATTTTAATATTAAAATAAGATTTAAATACTAAGAAGTTGGAAGGATTGCAGTCACAAATTATCATCTACTTTGAACACCGATGTAGGAGTTGGCAAATATGAGACTTGTCATCCCAAAAGGATGTGCACATTTGTTGTGACTGTCTAAATTCAGGTAGCAACATGTACATATAAAGCAAGGGAAGCCTGCAATAAGGATGAGGAAATTTCTTCCTGATTATGAGTAAGGAATGTAAAAGGAGGCTATAGTAAAAATCCAAGCACCTATATTTACTACCAAGATGGTTCCCTATCATCTGACAGATAGAAAAAAAAACAAGTAGATAAAGCAATTAGAGCCAGGAGAGATAGCGGAATAGCAGAGGAATGAACCATTTTACAACTAAATCAGGAATTCAGCCTTTGCCTGTCTTCCTCAGCTTTATGGTTTTAAACTATATACTGGACCAAACTGAGAGTAAACCTCTGTAGATTGATTTGGGGATCACTATCCCTTGAAAGGGATGCGATGGCTCAATGGCTAAGTCGCTGAGCTTGTCGATTGAAAGGTTGGCAGTTCAGTGGTTCAAATCCCTAGTGCTGCATAACGGAGTGAGCTCCAGTTACTTGTCCCAGTTTCTGCCAACCTAGCAGTTCGAAAGCACGCAAAAATGCAAGTAGAAAAATAGGGACCACGTTTGGTGGGAAGGTAACAGCGTTCCGTGCACCTTTGGCGTTTAGCCACTAGAAAATGAATGACGGTGACAGTGAAGAGGAGAAGCCAAATATATATATATATATCTAGTAAGTCCACATATGACATTAAGGAAGAAGTGGACCTTCTGTAGGATCAGGGCCAAGATAGAAAAATATCTTCCCCATATTACACATATACTCCCAATAATCAACTCAGAAAGCATGGCGAACTCAACATTACACACTTCTCCCATCCACAGCTTCTCCCTGATTAAGAGCCAGTATAAACTTCCAACCAGATCTTTTGTTGGTGATATCATGAATACCATTTTGGACACAATGTCAATTTTCTGATTCTGATATAGGTAATTTTTTTCAGTCAATCTATAGAAGAATTGTGAAATTACAATGTGTACTTCTGTCTTCAAATTATCTAGTATAGATATGACCATAATGTTATATTCATAGCACAAAAATGTTTTCATTTTGGAAGTCGAGGGTGTTAGACATAGACCCTCCCCTCTTATCCTGCTTAATGGAGTTGTTTGTAAATTTGTTTTTATTTTTGTAGAAGAAAAGGGCAGTGTTCAACTGGAACTCCAAAAGCAACAGCTGCTGAGCACAACAGGATCAATTCCCCTTAGATTCAGAGAGGAACATTCAGTTTTGTGAGTCACCGCAAATGAAGAAATATATTCTGTCCCTATGAAATACAGCCATAGATCACTACTTAAATCTGAATGTAAAACTCATAATCCATTTCTGTATTATAATCACTCCCTTAGCATCTCCAAAATCAGCAAATCAAAACCAGAAGGTCTTTAGTTTGTTGCTGGGTCAGCATTTAAAACCACAACATGCAATGTAGGAAGGACAAATTAAAGGCAGAAGCAGTTGAACGAGTGCAAGTGGCTATTTAAAGGGCTTAACTCAGACTGCAGCTCACTAAATATGTTGGACTTGCATTCTTATAAATTTTAGGGAATCCTGGTTTAGACATTGAATTAGCTGACTTTCACATCTTTGGAGAGTGAGACATTGAAATATAATGCTTGGCAGTTTCTCCTCAGTAACCAATAGTTATGTAACAAGAGCCCTCTAGCCAAAAACAGAGTGACCAAGGGAGGCAAACATCTTCACACACAACCTTTTCTCTAGTGAGAATAAGTTTGGAACTCACTGGAAATCCCTACTAATATAGTAAAAGAGCCAGTACAAAAACACTGACTTAATAGTATTATCGCTACATACATGCCTTTCCATGCCAATCGTTTTTGGGGCAAATAACATTATACAGAAAGGAGGTAAGAAATGGTAAGTCAAAGAAATGAAAAGCATTTTACTGAATTCAGCGAACAATTTTCAACTCTATAAATATTCCTTAATTCCAGCTTATTCAATGTTATCATGCACATTCCTTAAATCAACAAATGCATAATAAGCTTTATTTTTCACACTCATATATTTTCCATGACCTGTTGAAGTGCAAAAAACTGGTACATTCTGCAGACACAAATTCCCAGAGTTTACTTATTGTGCCATCCTGTACCCTTTTCAATCAACATTCTGCCAAAAGCTTTCTTGGGAACATGAAACAAGTGATATCTCTTTCATTTTATACTCAAACTTGCTGCATTTTCCTTTCTATAGAAAAGATCTTTAGTAATTCCTTCATTCCAGTTTCACTCCACATTTCATCACTTTTGTGTTTGATTCTAATCATTCTGGAGAAGGGCATTTGTTTAGTGTAACTATTGACCTATGCTCTATGATGTGTGGACTTCAACTTCCAGATTTCCCCAGCCAGCATGAATTCTGGGAGTTGAAGTTCACTCATCATAAGGTCGCCACTGATCTCAAGGTCTTCAGGTGCAGATAGAAAGAAGCAAATAATAATTATATCTTGAGCTGAACCTCATGCAAATGCTGAACAACCCCGCTATTCATTAAAGCAATCTTTTCTTTTCTTTTTTTTTTTTTACACTTTCATAAATTTCGTACTACCAAAACCTGCTTTAAGAGTTGCATTTATCTTAATAATTTACAGGGTAATCTGGGAAAAAATAATGTGTGGGTTTTTTAAAAAAATGCATACATATTGTACTTGCACAGATTTAAAGTACTGTACTTCACCTTAATTATTTTCAGTGTGTCATAGCTCTGGCAGATATAAATATGGTCTTGGTATGTAATACATTTTAAATATTAAGTACAATATAATTAGTTCTGTTACTATGCACCATCCTCAAATTAAACCTTGGGTGCAGCTGTGATTGCATTCTTAAAAAAAAATACAGGAGAGCTGGACTCTTTTCAAAAGGTTGGGGAAGAAAGCCACTGAGCAATTTTTTGAACTTGTCCTGCTGCTTGACATGTTTTAGGCACTCCCAAATTAAGTACTAGGTTGCAAACAAGTCAGAAATCATGTGCACAATGAAAAGAAAAGAAAAAACTTTTTAGCAAAACGCCTTGGTCTGCTAGATTCCATAAAATTCATGTTCCATGAATTTATACTCAAACTCTTGTAAAATTCCCTAAGTTTAAAACTACGGTTTAGAGTAGGTGAGACAAACTCTGCCATATTCCTAATAATAAAGGTGATTATAACATTTATAGTAGCAGCAGCAAAATAAACAACAATAGAGTTAAACATCAGTTAAAATATATGTATTGTTAAATTTGAGGACTGTACGCATTAAACCTGTTTCCTACATTCCCAAGAGACAAGTACTAGAGCATCTTTCAGAGAGCCTTACTTTAAGAAGTGGCTGAGCAGGTTCATACCAAAACAGACAGTTCTTGTGAATTTCTGCTGGTTACCATCTTGCCTCCTGCAGCTACCTTCTTATTCTCTTCGTTGCCAAAGAATCACAAAGAGCAGATAGAATAGAGTAGAATAATATCACATTCTTCAATTATTAAGATCTGAACATGTGTGCATATTCATCAACAAGAGCCCTACCACTTCAATAAAACCAAATGCAAATAAACACATAAGTATTGGCTCAAAACTATAATGGTCTTTGGCCAACTATAAACCATCATCTATTGCAACAGAGAAAATACTAAGCCCAGGTGTCAGCAACCTGCAGCTCCGGAGCAAAATGCGGCTCTTTGGGCCCTCTGCTGTGTCTCCCTGTCCGGTGATCCCACCATTGGCTGGCCCTGCCACTCGCCCTCCCCTCCCAGTCACTCCTCGCCTGGCCTGAGAAGGTAAGGGCGACAGCAGGTGATGGAGAAGTGGCCGGGGCAGAGACAGAGAGATACAGAGAGAGAGGGCGAGAGAGAGACATAGAGAGGTGGGGAGAGAGGGAGAGAGAGGGGAGGGAAGGAGCGAGAGATGTCAAAAGGGTTTTGTGATTCTCGGCGTTTTTTAACAACCTGTTCTCTGCCCTAATGACCGACTGGGTAGGCGTGGCTAGGGAGGTCATGTGACTGGTGGAAGTGAGTGATGTTGAGTTGGCCACGCCCACCCAGGTTTTGTGGCTCCCGGTGTTTTCTTTTCTGTGGGAAATGGGTCCAAATGGCTCTTTGAGTGTTTAAGGTTGCAAACCCCTACTTTAACCTTAGCTTCAGCATATAAGTGAGTATAAAAGCATTAAAAGCATCACTAACAGGAAAAGTGTTTGCTTTTCTTCTGTCATATTCTCATCATTTGCTAAATAAATAAATAAATAATAAAAAAGAAAAAAAAACTATAGAGAATAAAATAAAAAGAACCATATAGTTAATATTAAATAGAAGACACAATAGTAATGAGATTCACTGACCATGAAACTCACTTTTTTTACCTTAACAAACTTCATGACATTGTTATATGAATAAAAACTTTGAGAGGATTTTTTAAAAATATAATAATAAAGTATTAGTAAAAAGAAAAAAAAAGAATATGGGAAACGATTCAATGGTCTCTCATTCATTTGCCACTTTATAGGACAAATGACTCTACTAAGAGTTGCTGGAACTAAGAGATGGCTGGCAAATAAATTTGATAAATAACATAAATATTAATGATACATATGCAGTTTTGTTTTATGTATAACTCTAATTAGTAATTCCTAATACTTGGGGAGAAATGAAAGATAAATTTAATTACACTAATAATTGTTAAATCAATATTACTGCCAACAGTGTAGCCTTACTCTTGGCAGTAAAGAGATTTTCTCAGCCTTGTGTTCTGGATGAATACATTCTCAACTTTTCCCTTTTCAAAACCACAACTTTTAGTTTTTTAGGTTTGTAGCTTTATCATAGGGCTTATATCTTGGCTTCTGTTTGTCCCAATGAATCATTTTTTAAAAATATAAAGACATAATTATTTTTGTTCTGGTTAAATGCAACTTTTCTTTGTTTGTTATATCAAGAATAAAAGGTAAAACAAGGCAACTATGACATTTTTGGGGAAAAGTTGAAAACTGAGTTGGATATTGGGTCTGTGCAAATGGACTCAGATATAGTTACAGTACCTCAGTGGCTCAATGCCTTCCGTTAATATAAGCCTATCAAATGTGTGGGCTTTTTTCATTTTTGACAGGAGAAAAGAATTTTTTAGCTCAAAACTGAGAGGGCAGGAGAAACACTTCTTACTGGCGCGCAGACAAGCTTAGACTGAAACATTTCTGTGCTCATCCACTGGCGGGAACAACAAGTCCTGAATGTCTGCCAGTTTTCTGCAAGCCTTGTAGACTTGCAAACAAATAAATTGGCCCATTTGAGTTGTGTTTTTAATATACTGACTTAGGCTGAACAGTCCTCTCAATCTTGGTTGCCTTTTAACTGTGCAATGAGAAGAGTTGGGTAATTGTCAAAGTTTTAGTTATTTAAAAATGACCTAAGTCTCTGACTGAGAGAGATGTCTTTGGTGCTGCAGGTGCCTTTAGAGGCAGCTGCAGTAGATTTAAACAGGGAGAAAAAATAAAGTGGATTGAGAACTGCCCTCTAGATCAGGGTTTCTCAAACCTGACAACTAAGATGCTTGCATTTCAATTCTCAGTAGAAATTAAAATATGAATCCTCAGCCCTCAGGAAAAAGGCAACAACAAACCACTTCCGATATCTTGTCAAGAAAACTATACGGACTGAGAGGAATTTTGATGTAGTGGTTAAGAAACCAAGCTAGAAACCCAGAGACTCTTCTAATCTTGCCTTGGGCACAAAGACAGCTGGGTGACCCTATAACATTCTCTCTCAGCCGTAGGAAGAAGGCCATGGCAAGCCATTTCCAAAATCTTGCAAAGAAATCTTCAAGAAAGTGTCCAGGCAGTTGCCAGGACTCCATACTTCAAACTTGCTAGAAACCTGTCTCTGTCTCAGGGAAGATGCTGTTGTACAGGGTGGGAGACACAACAGAAAGGCATACTTCTTCCTTGGTCCTATAAAATGACAATGCAATGTAGCAATGATAACACATGGATACACCAAGAAATGCCCTTTATTGCTCATGTGGTTGCATTTTTAACCAGCTGTATCTTGCAGGTCATCTGTAAGTGCACCCCATGTAGAACACATTGCAATAATCCAATCATAAGGTGATCAGAGCATAAGCAACTGTCTGAAGGGCCTTTAGGAAAAGGTACAACTGGCATACAAGATGAACCTGTGCAAAGATGTTCCTGCCCACAGCTGGAACTGAAGAAGAACCCCCAAGTTGTGTGCCAGTCTTGAATGGGGAAATGCATCCTCATTCAAGACCAACAATAGCAATAGTACTTAGACTTAACAAGCCTTTAAAGCCTTCTTTAAGTGATTTACAGAGTCAGCATATTACCCCCAATAATCTGGGTCCTCATTTTACCCACCTTGGAAGGATGGAAGGCTGAGTCAACCATGAGCTGGTGAGACTCAAACTGCCAAACTGCAGGCAGCAGGCAGCAGAAGGAGCTGCAGTACAGCATTCGAACTACTGCGCTACCATGACTCAATGGTAATATCCCTGACATTGGGGTCCAAACAACCACAGCCATAGCCACTCTGTCTTGTTAGTATTGAGCCAAAGTCTGTTCCATCCCATTCAAACCCAAACAGCCTCCAGATGAATCTCTGCAAATGCTCTCCTGGCCACAGCTACTGCCTAACTATTGAGGAATTGCTGCATGTCCAGAAGAGCCCCAAATTGCATACCAGTCTCAAAATCCATGACTAATGCTGAAAATATCCCTAACTCAGGAAGCCCAAACAGCCAAACCATTCAATTTTTGAGGATTGAGCTGATCTCTTCCTGCCCAACCAGACCCAAATAGCCCTTAGACTCTGGGTTAGTACACTGACAGCTTCACCTGTGCAGCCTGAGGTTGGAATGTATAGTTGCACATCATCAGCATACTGATTATGCCAATCCCCTGTTTCATATCAATGGTGACATCACATAACTTTTCTGTCCCATGCCACTATCCCATGTTCAATGAGACATTTCCTCTGCAAGTAATTAAATAATTAGGTTACAACAGACATGTGGGCTGCTGTCTTTTATTTGAAGAGAATGTCCCTTAATTCAGAACACAGAAGAATACAGCCGTAATTACTCCAAATCCACATTTCTATGATTGTTAATTTAAAAAGTTGCAGCTGTTTAAAAAAATGGATTTTTAAAAAAACATTGCTCTGGAAGTTTAGTTTAGTTTATTCTTTTGTTTTGTTTAAAAAAAAACAAATACAAAAAAAGGGAAAAGAGAAGAAAAAAGAAAACAAAAACAATAGTTATAAAAAGAGTATTTTATATATACTCTATGTAATCTATACATATGGTAGTTTATAATACAATAAAAGAGTAATTTATTTATTTTAAAACTTATATGGCTGCTTATCTTATTGTATATGTAATAGTACCAGTTGCCTCACAACCAAACCAATAAAAACAATAAACCAATCACATCACTCATGCACAAAGAAGCACATTTCCCATCACTGTGCCATAACACTTATCAACTCCACTACTTGGGGGAACAGTCAGGGCTTCACAGTCTTCCAGATTACTAAAAGGGGAGATGCTTTCCAGATCTGAAGAGGGCTTGAGTTCCAAAGGGCCGGGACACCTATAGGGGAGGGATATCTCCAAGGTCTCACCAGGTGACAACATTTAAGGAAAGGGACCTGATCTTGTTCAAGCCGGTGAGCTGGACAAATATCCTCAAGGAGAGGTACTCCCAGAGATAAACAGGCACCATCCATTCAGGACTTTAAATGTGATAATCAGTACCATGAACTGATGATATCATAGTCTGATTCCAAAAACACTGATTATCTTTTTCCTAGCAAGAATGTTTAGATTAAAACTATGTTATCTGTCACTTAATTTGCCCCAAAATTAAGAGATGGCGTTTTTTTCTCATAGAGAGGAAAAACTTACCAAGCAAAGATCAAGAGAAAGATCTGTTGGCAACTCAAAGCTACTCATCACTTCACAAGAAATCTTGATGTTCCATAGGGAAACCACGCTTCAGTCACATAGTGCCTATTTCTGCCTGATCTGTATTAGTGATTACCTTGTTTATTCTATATTCTAATAATAGCAATGTTAAGAGGCTTCATAATTGATTCAAAACTTGTCACAATCACATCTGTAGACCATCCTTGATCAACAAGGATTCTTCAGCACAATTTCCTATAATATATACATGTCTACATCCCTTCCCTTGATGGAGCTCTGGAACTTTTAAAATGGAAAATGTATGACATAATATTTCACTATGTCAGTATCCATCTCTCTCTGACCTCTCTTTGGCTGGAGGTATCAGCCAAAGAAAAACAAGACCCTTCATTTCCAAGCAACCCAACACTGAGCACAATATTAAAATCAACACATAGTTTTTATTGCGCTCAACACTGTATTAACAAATGTTACCAAATATAATAAAATCATAGGATGCAATGGATCAAAATATAATTCATTCAAAATTCAAATTACTATTAATACCCCCTTTAATGTTTGCTTATTTCAGATTATGATTTAGGGTATGTTTTTCCAGATACGAGATGCTAAAAGTGATAGGATGCAACATCAGTTAAATCTTTATGTTTGACTTCATACAGTTTATATATAGCATTTTTATATAGTATTTTTATGACACATACTGTACCCATGAGACAACCCTAGAGATCATGTTATGAGTTTAAAAGTTAAAAACAATAAATATTGAGTCTTTCGTCCCATTTTACCCAAATTCCTTCATCCATTGTCATTCTTTAAAGGTAAGAAATATAGAACGTGGAGAAAAGAAATGATAAAACAATGCAAGCAAATTTCGGAGAGAAAAGGTAGCATTTCAGTTATAAAATATTTACACATCTTGGTTCATACATCACACTGAGCTATATAATATGTTTTTTGTTTTTTTTTAGCTTACTGTTTATGGATCAATAGATTGAGTTAACCCAGTCACAGTTTAATAAGCCACAGTTTGGTTACCACATGGTGCAAGACAGATCATGTGTTACTCATCCTTTTAAAAATGCTCACTTGGTAAAACTGTGTTTTCCAGAATGGTTAGCTGTTAAACAACTGGTCCTAAAGTATTGCATTTCTTCTTCAAATAAGGTATTTAGGCTTGAAAATATCATTTGTCAGTGAAACATTTGACTAGAAACATGTGTTCCATATGATCACTGGGCTTTATCCATCTGGATGAATCAGCTCTAACAATATCACATTGGACAAGCTCCTTTTTTTCTTTGGAAGTAATAATCCAATAAATGTCCTTATCTAAATCCCTGTCTACCAAAAAACATTTTCAACAAATGTATCCAGCTCTATTGCATGTCTTGGGTATTTATCACTAACCTGCCAAGGAAATAGTTGCATAGCAAAGGGAAGAAAAAAATACAGAAATATAACCTATTAACATGGCTGTTATCTGCCTTGGATATTGCTATATACAGAACATCAAGCCTAATTTTAAATAGCCAGCTGATGTTTCTAGAGGGCTAAGGTACTCACCCTGTGGTGATATCATCGTCTTCAGTCATTGTCTTGCCCATTAAGTCACTGTCACTCATGTACCCAGATTTAAGATCAACATCATCAGCATCAAGGGATTCCACCAGCTCCAAACGGGAAATGTGGCTGAGCTTGCTGGGACTGCGCATGGGCATGGTGTGGGAATAATGAGCTCGTTCCCCATGCATGTACCAGCTAGGAGTGCCTTCTGAGCGACACCCCCCACCGACCGAAGGAGCATCTCCGGCTTGCAGGCGTGGGCTGGACTGACCATACCGCCATGAGAGAGGGGACGAACGGTTGGACAGGCTAGATACACTGCGGGGATTGGCTTCATCGCTATCATAGCACGTCATCTCCAACGAGCTGCAAGAAGAGAGAAGAAAAAAAGGTGGAAAATTAGACCAATGAGGGATGAGATTCAGCAAGACATTTCTCAAAATCCAGAGTAGACTTATCTGAGTTGCAAGGCAAACCTCTCAGGTAGGGCCTTTTTCCGGACCTTAGTTTTTGGTTGAAACTGTATTTCTCAATCTTGACCACATGTGGTTTCATGTGGTCAAGACATGTGATTTCTATGTCCAGAATTCCCCACTTAACCATGTCAAGGTTGAGAAATACTAGGTTAAAGAGTTAGGGTTACCTTGAAAGGAGCAGTCCTGCTCTCATGCCCAAGATTTTCTTTCAAAGCCACTGTTCAAGAAAAGGACAACAGTAGCAACTCAAAGCCCTCTCGTGCGATTTAAGGGATATAGACAAGTGTTGTAGGTTACCTGTTTTTCTACCTGCTCTTTTCTACTGTATTGCTCACACAGATCAGTAAGCACCGAAACTGTCTCCTGCACTAACCCATAGTCTGTTTCTCTCTACCATTTCATTTTCTCCCAGGTGCCATCTTTGACCAATGTCACATCGGTAGTACTAAGCCCTGTAGCAGGCCACCAACCAGATTTGATTTCTTTTTATTGCTAAAAGTCTGGTGGGGGCTACCTGTGCCTAAAGATTTTTAAGTTAGTAATTGCATTTACACCACCAACTAAGAGCTATGTGCGCACAAAATCATAGCACTTTATATGCAGGCTGAAAGATATCAGATTTAAACTCCAAAAATCCAGATGTCCACTATTGTAGATGGCAGCAGGATAACGCTTCACTGCCCTCTAGTGATTGCCTGGATTTCAGTCCGCTGTCCCAATTTAGCAACCTAATCAGACAAGTACTTAAACTATTTAATCCAGAGGTAGAAAGGAAGGAAGGAAGGAAGGAAGGAAGGAAGGAAGGAAGGAAGGAAGGAAGGAAGGAAATGTCAGTCAAGAATTTCACAGACATTTTAGGCCTGCAACTGCAATGTCACGTAATAAGCTTAAAAATCTCTCCTGCACAATAGCATTCCCCAATCTTGTATCTCCATATTTATTGGGACTAAAAGTCCCAACATTTCCAACCTGCAGAGCTTAACTGTTGGAGTATTATCCTGATAAAACTCTGACTTGCTCATAAGTTGTCTGGTTTGCTACTGAGGAAAGCAGGACAATGTATTAGATAGACCATTGGTCTAATTTTGTAAAGCTTTTCTTATATCTTTATCTTCAGCTTCAAATGTTCAACTGCCCGGTGGAGCTCAACTTCGCAATGGATGCTGTAATTATCAGCAAAATACAACAGTCTTGCAAACTGTTCATATTACTGTGTCTAATTATGGGTATAGACCCAGATATTTTCTAGGGCTTTGGACAGCACTATAAAGTATTTGGTGCTTTAGAAAGAATGGGGATTTGAACACAGTGCCTGTCTTTAAAGCAGACATAGGATTTCTTGGGCTTATAAATGTAACTGCTGCTGCTGCTATGATAATATTAGAGTTATGAATGTGATAATACATCTCTCCTTTTATAGATTTGTTATAGTTTATATCTAGAGAAATGAAACTGACTTCTCAAATGCATCAAATATTACTGCCACTGCTTGTGCACTCCTTTGTGATATTGTATTTTGCTGATAATTCCTTTACATATACAGGGTTGGGAAACTTATTGTTGGGCACTACAATTCAGCCATCCAACTTGTTAATTGGCCAAAGAAAATCAGTTATTTCATCAGAAGGAATTAAAACCCCAAAACTTTCATCCCAAATGAAATATGAGAGTGCAACTTCCCCATACTAAGCAGTTGTCGGACCCACTTTTGATTTATGCATTAAATTTATATGCCACACATCTCACTGATAAGATAACTCTTTATCGTTCAACTGAAGAATCCTCTATATATGGATCTACTATTTTTGGGAAGAATAATAAGCACACATTTGTTTGTTTTTATTTATCAAACAAATTTATATAGCTACCATACTCACACACAGTTGCCTTTTCCTTTTTGCCTTTCTTGAACCTTTTTCTTTTATATTATTGGAATAAAGTACGAGTATTCTTTTTCTTTAGTACTGAAATGCATTTTCACGTTGACATTATTCTTTTACAAAGGAGCAAGCTAAGCTATTCTTTCACCCACACTGTCAGTAAAACCATTATGCCTTCTGAATAGAACCAGTGCAGATCATTATCTCTTAGTGAGCACTTGAATAACTATTAATCACAGGCTTTAAATAGCCGTGGCACAAATGCAGATGAATAACAACTTACAGTTTAAGTACTCCTCTTAATTCATGGCATACCATGGACAGTGATATAAAAACTAGGCCTTGGAACTAGTAAAATGTAGGAAAGACTGATCAAGCCAGCTGATAACGTTACGTTTCCATTACAAATAAGGGCAAACATTAGAGTTAATGGGCCCTGCTGATATTCTAGCTCCCAGGCATGCATTTTATTTAGATTCAATAAACCCATCATCAGACGTAAAATACAAATTGATAACTGAAACCATATCTGGAATGGATTCACAACATGGGGAGAGAATGGAGTCAGGCCACAAAGCCTGCATGTATAGTTTCAGTAATTACATTAATAACAGAGCTGAGATGACTGAACTGAAATTAAATGCTAATAAAAATATATCACATTTAAAAATAAATTTCTATCCATGCTCCTCAGGTGGTACATGCACTCTTATTAAAGCTGAAGACATATCTAAATGATGATGATATTATCCATTCAGTCAGGTGTCCGACTCTTGGTGATTCTATGGGCTAGGTCTCTCCACATCTTCTGACCTTGCATTTAGATCTAAATAATTGTTTCTATATTTTGCCCCAAACTATTGAAACCATTATATTTTCCCAGAAATGAGAACAGCTCCTACAGCAACCTAAAATAACATCTTAGAGGTATTATAAATTGTTTTTTATACACTTCCAGCTTTAAAAGGGAGCCTCCTGCTGGCAAAAATTCACACCACGAGTATCCACTGCCTATTCTACCTCAGTGGTTTCCATTCTGAAACCCTGTCTTTTAGCTCAGTCTCATGGCCAGGCAGTAAAGTTCACACCCTCCAAATTCTCAATAGGAGAATCCCTTCATTTTCCATCTGTCTTCTGATTTTAGCAAGGCAGCACCACAAGGTTATCATAAGCCTTTGCAGCATCATGTTGTGTATAAAATTGGTTCTTCTATCTGGTTGATTACTTGCCTTCAAATGGCAGAAGCTTCGTGAAACAATTTTAATTAACAGGAAAATAAAATTAGCATATCTAGATTTCATACATAACGTGTTTTTAAGCAGAAAAGTATAACTCTTTTTTTAAAAAAGAAGATAGAATATTAATCACCATTTTCAAAATCTATTTACTATATGTGTTCCTTCAATGACCAAAAGTTACTTTAGCAAAAATTAATAACAATTATTATATTTATTTATTCCTTCATTTATATGGCCACCCATCTCATGGAAAATGAGGCTGGGTATATAAGAGTTGGAGGGGAATAATTAGGCTACTTTATATGAGTTTTATTTAGGACACAAGAAGCTGTCCTGAAGCTCTAGTGACAGGAATGGGCAAGATATTGCCTGGGGAGTGAAGAACTGAAGACGGTGAGCAGTAACACAAAACAGGGATGATTCTATCATGTGGTCAAGGTCTGGAATTTCACTTCTTAAAGGGAGTCTGAATTTTTTCTTGATTTTTTTAAAAAAATCCCTGTAAAACCTATTTAGGGTATTGATTACAATTTTCAGTAGCACTAAACAGAGAAGAAACTAAAGGCATTAAGGAGCAGCTCTGACAACTACATCTGTTATATAATTTTAGATAGCTGTAAGAAGGAATGGCAGAACCTGGGTTGAAGTCAAACTAGGAATCAGCTTAGAGCAATGATGGCTAACCTTTTTGCCATTGTGTGCCAGGAGGGAGAGTCGTGCGCACATGCCCACACCCATAATTCTATGCACCCCGCCCCCACGCCTGAGCATGTGACCCCCCCTGCTCCCTCCGCTCCTGGCACGTGATGGCCCGGTAGGCCCGTTCTTCTCTCTCACCTGGCTCCAGGGGATCTCTACGAGTCTGGGGAGGGTGAAAACGGCCTCCCCCGCCCCGGAGGTCCTCCAAATGCCAGAAACGACCCTTTTGCCAACTTCCGGGAGGACCAGAAGTTGTCAAATGGTCCGTTTTCAGCCTCTGGAAGACCTTGGGGGGGGGGTCCCAGAGAGGCCCTGGAGCCAGATGAGAGAGCAAAACGGGCCTTCCCCACCACCATCCACAAGGCTCTCCGGAGGCTGGAGGCAGGAAACAGCCTGTTTCCCTACTTCTGGTAGGTCCAGAAGGCCTGAAAATCAACTGGCTGGTGCGCGCATGCACAGGAGCTGAGCTCGTGTGCCCACTGATATGGCTACGTGTGCCACCTGTGGGCTTAGAGTCTCTATGTAGCCACAAATGTACTAACTGCAACCCCTCTTCAGCAAAAGTAGTTTAACAATTTAGTTGAGTAAATTCCTGTATGTATGCATGAAAACTTTACATGTGGTCCTAGTCTTCCCACCTGACGCTATGGTAACATAGGTAAACATTTTATCTGCAGGGGATATTTTACTTAAGGGCACATTCAAAATGTGATTTAGTTCCATGCACCCTAAAGTGTGCACAATTAAGGCGCATCTTATCATCTATTGTGGTTGAGTGTGTGGGTTTAATTCAAGATTCAATTTTTTTAATGACTTAATTAACGGCTTAATTTTGCAGACATATTAAAACTTGAAATAAAGGGCAAAATTGGAATAATATGAGTGTTATATTACTAAATATCCCTATTCTTTAGAACCAACTGATATTTGCCTACTTTTTGGCACACTATTATTTTGATCATGGGCTATATTCTTCTGTTAAATGGTTTAATCCTTCAACAAAAGCATGGGTGTGCCAACTCCTGGCTCAAAGCAATATATTATTTTGTACAATGTACTGATGTACACACCCCCAGATATTCATTTTTTTCCCCAAAAGAACTTCCTCAATATTTCCTGGCAACATATAATGAAATGTTATATCCTTAGCTTAAGGTTAGTTTAGATTAAACATCAGACTTTTCTAGGCAAGCACATCAGCCTTGACAAAAATCTACTAAAACATTTTAAACAGGAATTTATTATTTGAATGCTTCAACTGCACTAATTTCTCAAGTAAGTAATTTAAATTGGCAAAGAAATTACTGTTCATTCAAACAATATATCCAATATAATAGTATCTCCAGCTTGCTAGGTAGCAAAGGCTACTACATCTCTTCCCTACTTATTACACCTATTTTTTAGGAGAACATGATCAATTTGTGTACTTCACACTGAACACTCTTCAGATAAATAAAATGCCGATACAAAAAAAAATGAGTTTATCAATGGGTATTCCCCTTTAATACAGTTTCTTTATATATGGAAGCATACTGGTGTAAGCAGAGAAGAAATCATGTTCAAAGAGAGTTTTTACCATACTCCTGCTGTGCTTGTGGAAGCCTAGTAAAGACTTTATACCAGGTGTGTCAAATTCGTGTTATCACAGTGTCATCATGTGACATATCACAAATTTCCTCCCCCCTTGCTAAACCAGGTGTGGGCATGGCCAGCGTTTGACACATCCGGCCCTTGAGCTGTGAGTTTGGCACCCCTGCTTTACACTTTATTCAGGAAAAGCTTTGAGAGTTCCAATGCAAAAGGCAAACTAGAATAGGAACCTCAACATTCATGCGGTTTAGTGTTGACATTTCTTTTATATTCAATATATGAGCATTTCTAAATGAATAATCTTAACTATTTACTCATTATTCTGGGAGAAAGAGTCACCATACTCAATTTTAACTATTATTTCTTGTGACTAATTGAATGTCAAGATGCTATTTCCTAATGCATCCAAAGAGAGAAGAAAAATGATTGTTTAGGGTGTAGCACACTGATTTTAGATCTAAGAACTCTTAATACCTACAATGAAAACAGAAAAGAAAGCAATAGACACCACTATTCATTGACCTGTCATCTAAAGACTAGTTGACACACAGAAAAAATACACAGAAACCGCTATGTGATTATAGCTAAATGAATTTAGAACAATGAAATCCACTGTGAAAGAATTTAAGTTATAATTTGAATGTGAGACAATGTCTTTTACTGCTGTATGTCCTTTAATCATTGAGTTATAACATTGGATTTAAGATTACTTTAATCTTGCCTTCCGAAACAAAAAGAAAAACATTGTGGGCCTTAAAGACTAATTTACGATTTGTGGACTGCAAGTCATTTCATCAAAGTATGACATGCTTCTCAAGTCACAGGCTTATGTACACGTAGTGCTGCCTATGCATATCTTTTTATTCTAAAGATAATGGTATGTCTTTAAAATGCTTTTTTTCACAGTCAGTGACTATCCCTGCCCTGCATCTGAAGAAGAGATTACAGTCTATGATTACCTATGTTATTAGACCAAAAAGTGTCACAAGACTCTTCTTGGTTCAACTTCAAGAGACTAAAATAGCTACTCTTTAGAACCTGCTTCTTCCTAGTTCTTGCAAACATCACAAGCAATGAATGGATGAATGATTGGCTTTCTGGTGGGCATAAGCATAAATACAGCTGTTAAACATCCTTAAAGAAACTGATTGCCTTGAATCGGTATCTGGCAGAAAGCACATGTGCAGCCAATGATATGCACAGAGATTCTGTTATACTGGCATCTTCTCATCTCTCAAGATCCATATGCTTTCTCTCTTGCCTAGCCGAGCTCTCTCAAAACTAGCCTTCTATAGAAGTAACAAATGCTTTGGATTTCTTCCATGAAGCAATCTCCCTTGATCCAACCTCCAGCACATTTAGCTAAACAAATCAACTGGAAGCAGCCCAGCAGTCCTCCCTTGCTGGATCTCATGCTGCAGTTGACTCATCTGGGTGGAGTTCATCTGCCAGTTCCCACCCTACATGGAGTGAGGCAGTCAGTGTGAGACTTCTATTTTGCATTGTGGGCCTTTTTGTGGTGTGGGGTATTAAAAACAAGACAGAAACTAAGACACCAACTGAGCAACACTGAGGGAGCACTGCATTTAGAGAAGCAGTCAGTTATTACTTGAAGTTCACTCAAATACATGCACAGACACACAAAATCTGTGACCTGCAATTAATCTCTGGATTTATGTGCAGAGTATATTCAAATGATTCCAGCTGCCTTTTCGTAATTTCAAACTCAACCTGGAGCTACCAAGCTCCTTGATAAAAGAAGCTAAATTCACACTGTCAGACACTAAAGCTTTATGGTTAAGCATCTCTTTTCATGCTGGTGCAAAGTCAGTATCCACACTCTGGTACAAAGCTCAGAATGTAATTTGGGATGCCAGAAAGTTAAATTATAGAACTGAGCACAAAAGTGAGCTGATAGTAACCGTGTTTTCCCCTCATTCCCTAAAATGGTAAAAATAATCTGATCACCATTTCCATGTGCTTGGAGAATGATCACCTTGCCAGCCAATTCCTTGCCTTTTTTCCACCAAATTACATTGATACATAGCTGTGGTTTGCTCACTGGAGGTCTAAAAAAGCTGCTGTCACTGCATTAGCTCATTTGGACAATAGGGAGCCAAGGGAAAGTTTTAGTATCCAGAGGCTGCTGCCAAAGCTCAGGTCTGAGGAATGGGAGTGCTACGATTCCAGCTTTGTGTGCTAATGTCACAATTCCATCATCCTTAAGATTATAGAGATTATTGATGAGACCAAATATTTTAACCATGATTTGATGATTAAGCCATAGCAGTTGGTTCACGTGTAAGGCTAAATTGTAACAGTTGGGTTCAAACATTAGGTTAAATCAAAACAAGCCTAATATATTAGGGGTAGAGTTTGATGTAAAATAATCTTCTATATTTAGAAGCACTATACAGTATTTGGTGTTTTTGAATAAATGTGCCTTGACTTTCTGAATCAAAACACAGGCTAATCGCACTGCTGTCAACATCAAAATACATTCTAATACCATTAACCCAGATCACAGCATGCAGAAAAGAGGAGGCCCAAGATTAAAGAACAGAACTGACTTAATTAAAAAAACTGAATAATTTTATAAAATCAGGATCTGCAGGGTCTGCAGAAAAGATGAGCATATATGGAAAATAGGACAGCCGCCTTTCTAATGCCAGCTTTTCAAAATCCTAATCCTTTAGGATAGAGGTGCTTTTTGCTTTTTACTAGATGAGCCATGCTAGCGCTTTTGCCCTTTGATTTAATAAAAGGTCAAACAGAAATTGGCCAACTGATTTATATTAATCCGCCAAAATGTCACTTCAGTGCTTTAGCCAAGAGCAGAGGGAACCAAGAGCAGAGATCTCACCTGTGAGTTACTTGGGAGCCCCGTAAACTGGACATGGTCTCTTCAAGGTTCTGCCGCAGATCGAGCACATTTTGTACTGTCCTCTTTCTCTGGGATTCAGGGTCTGTTGGGAAAATGGATAGTATGTTCAAGGTTGATATTATGTTGAAAGAACATTATATCACTCAGACAGTGAATGGCAGCTGCAACTTTTCCACATATCCATGGCTTTCATCTCTCCATTCATAAACTACTTATCATCTGCTACAACCATACTCATGCCCAGCTTTTCACAAATATAGTATTTACCTATTTCACTTGTTCATATTCCATTTCAGATGATGGCATATATGCGTTTGCATCCGTTCACCAAGTTAAGTTCGATCAAGTTTCAGATTCAATATAGAAATTTGTAAGTCTTAATTAACTCTTGTTTAGTAAAAATATTCCTGTTTTGATAGATATAGATAATAGATAGATAGATGATAGACAAACAGACAGACAGACAATGAAAAGAGAGCTATATTTTCTGTTACATTTTTAAAAAAATCTTTCTGTTCCACAGGCTTAATCTAGATCAGTGCGTCAAACTCACATCGTCATGGTGTCATCACGTGATGTATCACAACTTTCCCCCTTCGCTAAACCGGACATGGGCATGGCCAGTGCGTGACGCATCCAGCCTGTGGGCCACGAGTTTGACACCCCTGATCTAGATCAAGCATTCATGAACACTAATTACATTATAGTCTCTTCTACAGCATTATATGTATGGGGCTTGAAATATCTGCCTTTGAATTACCTTATTTGCAAACAATACCATTTCTTAAAACAACTAACTTACACATCACTACTGGTCTCCTACCAAGGCATCAGAAGCAGATCTTCTGTAAACTCTGAATAGCCTGTCATGTGATCCAGCTGATGGAACTACATTCCATAGAAACTATCATGGCTTGTTATCCTCTATTATTATACTGATGTTAACATAGCTTACAAAATAAAATTACTTGAGAAAATATAATTGAGGAAATCAGAAACAAGCTCAAAACTGTTCTGCAAAAGCCAAACTAAATACAGAGGCAATGGCCCAAATGCAGACATATCACACAGAAACCAGATACTGGAGTCTATTAACAAAGAAGCACATGACAAGCAACTACCGGAATTTCCTTATTTTCTACCATATCTTCCATTTTGTCACTCACTCCAGGATTGTCTTTTTTCCAGTAAAGGAAGACAGTTGAGTGAAGACAGTTGTCAAGGAATTGAGAGATAGGTTTGTACAAAGAACTGAGGTGGCGCAGTGATTAGGGTGCAGTACTGCAGCTACTTCAGCTGACTGCTAGTTCAGCAGATCAGCGGATCAAATCTCACCGGCTCAAGGTTGACTCAGCCTTCCATCCTTCTGAGGTGGGTAAAATGAGGACCCAGATTGTTGGGGGCAATATGCTATTTAGCATACTGTCTTTGGTGTAAGCCACCCAGAGTCTTAGGAGAGTGGGCGGCATAGAAATATGAATAATAATAATAATATGCTTAATTAAAGCATGCTTGCATTTGCACAACATGCTAAGCTAAATTAACTTGAATTTTGTTGGTACTTTAGTGTTTTATGTAAATTTGGATTAAATTGGTTGCTTCCTATTTTGATATATTCTGCAATCCCCAAAAATGAATTAATTCAAAAAGACACTGAACTGTGTGGTGCAAATTCAGCTACTGTGGAGTAATATGTTTGGCACAGAAAGATGTCTGAGAGGAGACATGCCAACATTTCAAACATCTGAAGGGATGTCAAACAGAAAAGCTTAAGGTCTGCTCTCTCTCATTACAGATTTAAGTTGCACAGAGGCAAAGTCAGACTTCGTATTACAAAAATCTTCCTAACAAAAATAGCAATTTGAAAATGTAACCAATTAGCCAAAGGGTTAGTGAGCTTGGTTATGTTTAATTGGAAACTCAACTGACATTTGCCTGAGGTGCACTGATTTGGATGTCCACAAACCAGCATTTGGATTCAGTGGTATAACTGACCCTTTATATGGATTTCTCCTTTTTTCCTTAAATTAGAACATATCCCCCTGAGCTCTATGTCTTTGCAATACACTCAAGATTTGATATGAACATACACAATTTTTTAAAAGTGGACTGCATATCACAGCAGGTTATGAAACCAACTCATAAAATATTCTATGAATCACTCCTGAATTAGTTCCCATTCCAGTATACACAAAGTTTCCTGCTTGATATATAGACCACACACGTTCAGAACTAGACAGACAGGGAAATTTCAAGATATAGTCCAAGTCTTTACCAGCTGTAATCCTGATCATCTTTCCTAACCAAGTTTTATTCTGGTAACAGCACCATACTTCTGCCCAGTGATAGGCAGCCATTATATTAGCTTACAGAATAGGCTGATCCATAGAAAGGCATCTATAGAGTAGATTTGACTATTACTTAATGAAAATTAGTAATCTTTTGATTTAGTAATCTAAATATTATAGTAGATACTTCCTTTACATATTTTGTAATAGGGGAACAAGAGTCAAATACTGCCGCAACAGTGAAGCCAGGTGCTTTAAAAAATGAATGAATATTAGAAAAGACAGTGGTGGCGAACAATTGTCTGATACTATCCTGAGGATTGTGGCAGATCTCAGCAAGGCCATGATTTTGGGAAGTGGAAAGAGCCTCACTTTGTTGGATTTGAATCATCTAATTTTTTCTTATTTACTTTTTTTTTCTCTTGGAAATATATTATAACTACTTTGAGTTATAAGGCAGGAGAGTTTTGCTGGGGCATGCAGAAGATCTGGATGTTACTCAGTAGGATGACGGGAATTTACAATCCTGATGAATACCACAACTACAACCATATGGATATATTCATAATTATAATGTCACTCGGGTGGTTGTTTTTACTTTTATACAGGTGTGAGGATATCTACTACTGATGGGGGCAGAAGATGACTGAAGATTTTGAACAAACTGTTGCACCAGCATGTTATTTTACCCTATTATGGGTGATGGATTTAACAATCTAGTGGAAAGACATCAAAGAAGATATTATATGGATCATAAACTTAAAGTTATTGTCTTTTCTCTTTTTACATAATGAAATGCATATATAGATATGTGTATATCTTAGTAAAGTGGGCAGTTGATTATATTTAGAATCGTATTGCATGATTTTGTAGGAATTGAAGGGCTGAAATAGGTTAGTTTACTGATTGTTATAAAATGGGATGCATATATAGATATGTGTATATTCTAGTAAAGTGGGTAGTGGATTATATTTAGAATTGTATTGTCTGATTTCAAGTCATATATTTAGAGGAGTGGAGGAAGTGGACAGAATTGAACAAATTTGGTTGCAGGGAGAAGGCCGATTTAAAATGTTATATTAATATATATAAAAGATTAAAGGTTAATTTGTAATAATACTCAATAAGTTTAGGGGAGGAGAAAAAGGGCAGATTACCGTAAAAATGGGAGTTATAAGATTAACAAGTTAAGGGTCAGTATTCCGAGAAGGGATTAAGGGAAAGGGAAGATATTATGTATGTAACTAGTTATGAAATAGCCTATTGTTGTGAAGAAGTCACAGGGGGGGTTGGGTGGAAAGGGTGGGTTAGGGAAGAGGGGGGGGGGGAAAGGGGGAAAAACTTGTATTTGAAAACTTTTTCAATAAAAAAAAAAAAAAGAGTCAAATACTGCTAGACAGTTGCACTTTTCCTCGCTATAATTTGATTGTGTGCCATCAAGTCATTTTCAAGTCTTAGTGACCACATAGCTAATACTAATAATCCCTCCACTCCAATTCAACTCTGCATTATCTTATCTGGCCTGAGACAATCCTCCTGGCAATCAAATTTGAAACCCAACACACAACCTACACATATTTGCTTGTAAACTGTGTGGATAGGGGAACAATCATATGCCACTCTCGAAAGGTTTTTAAAAGCAATACTCAACCTGGTCAGAAAATCTGAAGTTGTAACTGTGGAAGAAAAGAAGCAATAAAGAAGAGTGAGAATTAAAAAAAAACAGTAATAAAACAGCAGTCATAATGGGAATTCCGGGAAAGCAGCCAGCTGACTTCAGATGGAATGAGTGGCTGAAGCTGGTTTTCTCAGCATCAGGTAAACTCCTTATTTGGGATATGAATTGCTCTAAAGAATTTCAATCTGACTTTGCATGCAGGAATGTGAAGTTTTGCTGCCCAGAGAAGCAGAGCAGGGCACCCCATTTATATAGTTATGGAACCAAAGGATCCAGGAAGAAAAAAGGAATTTCTCAAATGCTCTGATAAAGAATAACTTCCTGTTTACTTAGAGACAACAGTACAATCCTTATGTATAAATATGGAGAAAATGATTAATTTAATTAATGGGGTAAGGAAGGCTTAGATCAGGGTGTCAAACTGGTGGCCCACAGACCGGATGTGTCATGCGTAGACGAGGCCCACTCCAGCTCCGCAAAGGGAAAAAAACATTGTGATATGTCACATGACAGCATGACACGGTGAGTTTGATACCTATGGCTTAGATGATAGTTGCTGGAAGATAGCAAAAATGGCTGATTTGCCCCACAGCTTCGCCTACGCAGAACCTAGAATAGGGATAGGTATCTTTCAACCCAGAATTGGGCAAAGAAGGTATACTGAGGATATGACTGCAAGCTACAAGTGGAAATGCTCTGTTTAAGCACAATTCCTATTGAAGTGATCATCACAACCACTTATCAACAACTTCTTTTGTTTTACTATAACTTACTGAAGGTAGATAGTTTGCTTAGCATAGTGTCTTTATATACAGCTGGGATTTATTAAGTATGCAGATATAGATTGGAAGTGGACTCTAATCTTTTTTGTTTCTATGTACTATGTGTGTCAATCAAACTTTCACCTCAGGTTTCTACACTGCTACTACTAAAGCAGTCATTTTACTATTGACTTTAATCAACTACCTTGCTATTTCAAGCTGTAGGATCTGAGGGGGTTGTAACACTTGAATCACTTTTGGGGGGAGGGGAAGTCCCATGAAAGGGACTCAAGAGCAAATAAAAGCTGCTCCAGAAATATTTTTGGTAATGTTATTAGAAAATCTTTAACCAGCTTAGTTTAGCGTTTCCCTATATAAGCAATAAGTTTTACGTTTTAGGAGATGAACAATGGGACAGGACAAGACTGGATTTCTGGCTCTGAAATACAGGTTTTAATTTTACTTCTAGTCTTCATGCACACAATGGATTATGAATTGGAATTGTGTTTCTTTTTCGAATTACTGCTCATTCACTTAACAATCTGCAGCTTTGGGATGTCAAATATCTATTCCTTCCTTAAACCATGCCTGCAGTCCCACAAAAGCTATTCCAAATCTGTATTTATTTTAAATAGCAACCCTCTAGTAATCTCTGAAGTCTCATGTGAGAACATGGAAATCTTTCCCATTCAAGAGCAGTAACACATTGTGAGACTTTGGTGTTTATGATCAAGATGTCATCATGGTTCAAGATGAGGCTACCAAATTTCACAAAATATGTCCCCAATGAATGTTTAAAGTGATTTGAGCAGTGCAAAGAGAGCAACAAGTGGAGATGTTAACCTAAAATTAGCCTCTTTCTTATCCCATTCTATGCCAATTTATCACCAGTTTTTCTTTCTCTATTGGCTTGTTCATGGTCATTTAAGTGGATGTTTCTTCAAATCTATCTTGGGACTTAAATGAAAATGGCAACTGCATGTCAACATATATGTCCAACCTTATGAAGCATCCTTTACAGTACGAATGGATGGACAAATCTTGGATGGACAAATCTTGTAACACATTAAACAGGGCAGAATTGTGTTTGTGTCTGTCTGTCTGTCTGTCTGTCTTTGTGTGTGTGTGTGTGTGTGTGTGTGTGTGTGTGTGTATGATACGATACAAAAGCAAGCAATGAATAAATAACACTTCAGATAATTTGACAGAGGTTAGAATTTAGCTTTGCAGGACATACTGATATACTGGTAGTGAACAATATGTTTGTGTGTACATTGTATGTATGTATTGTAATAGAAATAAATACTCTTCTGCCCAGATGGATTATGTCATTAGGAAGAGACAGCTGTGTTTGTGAATAGATTATAACAAAGTACATGGAAGTATCAACAAACACAATGATTGCATCTTGGCATATGCAAGAGAAAATATTGAAGAGTGTAGAGGGAAATCTGGGAGCACCATAGCTACGTGGTGGGTCCAAGAGAAAACTGTTGGAAAGAGCTGCTTCCACTTTTAAGGAGCATAAGACATGCTGCTTTCTACCCTCCCCTTGATTTTTAAATAAATGCTTTTTGGTGCAACAGGCTTCTCTGCTATCTTTTGCAGATCTTTTTCCATGCCCTGCTGTTTTCCTATGGGATGGGGTGGGACAAAGGAAACTGTTTTGGCTTTTATTTTTTGATAAGGTGAGTAGTATTGGAATAACTCCTATTCTTCCTCTCTGATCTGAAAAAGTTGAGGTTAAAATTCTAGCACTAGAGTAAAATTGTTTGTGGATGTTTTTGCTGTGGCTAGGAATGTAAATCCAAAGCAGGACCTCTTATGGGTGGACTTTTCCATTTATTCTCATGGAAGAAGATCTAAGGTAGCTTCAGGATTGCAACCTGAAATGTTTCATTTTGTTGGAGTAATGTATGAAATTAGCCATATGAAAAATGTAATTGTAAAAAAAAAATCTGTTTATTTTTTTACAGCCTGCAATGAATAAATTAGAGCAGTGGAATCAACTTTTAACACCATGTAGAAATGCATATGAGATTCCCAGCATTTTTCCATCTTTACATCAGACTAGCTAATCACTGCCAACACTGGCATCCTTTTGCAGCACTTAATGATTTTGGATATTTGGGAGCTGGAGTGAAATTTATTATATTGGTCTTATATTTACAAAGTTTCAGTTTTCCCTTCCAACCCAGTAAGGCACCTCTCATTTCATCCTGGTTCATCTTCTACCCACATTACCAATATGTCTGCTTGGCTATTTTTGGACAGAGGTTTTCTATTTTTAGACACATGTTCAAAAACATCCAGTGAGAAGTACTAGCACGGAGCATCTCCATACTAGTGACAAAGCAACTTGCAAGGTGATGCACTTGCCTACCTTCACCCAAACCTACTCCACCTTGCCTTAATGAAAGCAATTTGCTGCTTACTCCCCCCCCAACAGCTGGTAACCATGAATCAGAGGGAGACAAAGGTCAGAGATGACCACAATTGCTGTGCTGTTAAATTCTCCCAAGTAAAGCTGAAAGCACCAAATAATTCACAACCATTATTGGGGTAGATGAAAGCTTGATGGTCTGGGCAGAGCAAATTATACTGATACTTTTTTCCCCCGTCAATTCAAGGAGGAACGCATCTTAACTCGACCATGAAGAAAAGTAGTATACTGAGCCTCGTAAATTAAATCAACATGCATTTTCTTTCAATGTAAAGAGCAGTTCAGCACTTATGGACCTTAATTGGCTATTGTTCAAAAACTCCACAATCTACCTCCCCAATCTATGTTCCGATGCCAATTATTTAGTTGTGGACAGATTATAAATATTCTCTATATTGAAGATAGTTGCAAGGAAAACCAAGCAGAACATTCAAGTTTCACAAATTTTGACTATCTGATATCTTATTTTGTTCTAAAAAGAGCCAGATCATATGACAAAAAAGTGTCCAAGCAGATAACTAGTTCAGATAATGCAAAAATAGGATTTCCTTTCATCTTCAAAGAGCAGAATACTATCAGAGAAGGCTGAGCAGTTTGTTCTAATTTTGTAAAAGCAAATCAGAATTTGGTTTATCTAAAGCCTCACTTAATGCCTGCACATTTCATTTATTTTCCTCTTTTCTTAAACAGACATAGCTGTAATGATGTGTAGCTTAATGTAAAGGCTGCTGCCTTCCTTCTAGAGATATTGATTTGCATTACAATAGAATATAGAAAGGATACTGAAAACCAACACCTTATAGACTGCTTATAGTACTGTACATAGATACTTCAGAAATTTTCACTGTCAATGTTTGTCTCAATTCCAGGTTATCAAATTTTTGGAGAAAAAGTCCTGCAAAAACTAGGAGCCACTTCAATCAAAAACTGAAGCGTGGCTCTCAAGAAAGATCATACACTTTGAATAGCAACTTTTAACAAATAGCTAAAAAACCCCAGTTTTAAGAAATTATTTTATCCTCATGCTAGGATTCAATACCAACAAATGGCTTGAAGTTGGGTTTAAAGTGTAGAGAAATAATTCCATCCAAACCAGAATTGTCCTCACTCTATATATCTATGTTGAACGTGGATCTATTGGTTTTAAGGAGATATTTGGTCCTCATGATGAAGAATTGCATGCTTCAGAACTGTTGAGCCTATGGTAGGGGTGAAATCCAAAATTTTTCCCTACCGGTTCTTGGTGGGCATGGCAGGGGAAGGATATTGCAAAATCTCCATTTCCACCCCACTCCAGGGGAAGATGTTATGGCCCGTCAGCGGCCTGTGCAGCTAGTAGCTGATTCAGACAGCGAGGAGGCTGGTGTGGTGATGTGCTAGCAGTCTGTGCAGCTGGCACTCAAGTCAGACAATGAGGAGGCTGGAGAAGATGTGGTGCCAGAGGCGGGGATTCAGCCAGAGCCTTCAGAACCTCCAGAAGCTCCCATAAGTGAAGAGGAAGAAGAGGAGGAGCCTCTTCTTGATGCACGAGCACACAGAGCTGCCAAAAGGCAGGAGTGGTTCCTCAGGAGGAGGTCTCCTCGAGAGTAAGGCTTGGGGCTAATTGGCCACTCCCCTAGCCTATTTAAGGAAGGACGACTGAGGCAATTTGCAGGAAACAACTTCATTCATATCCTTTCCGTCTTGATTCCAGAAACATCTGATCGGCTCTTGCTCCCTTCTTGTCAGTTTTCCTGTAAATTACTTCTGGGCATTCTGCCAACCACAGTAAGATTACGGTTAATGAAGTTAAATTAACAGTCCTTGTTCAGAAAGGACTGATATAAACTGTACTTGTGTTCGAACAATTACTAAGAAAAACCTATTAGTAATCCTTAATTAGTAAACTAAGGTTTGTATGGACTTTGTGTGTGCTGTGTTCTTTGGGTTCTGTAGCTTCCAGAACAGAAGGATACTGCAAAATCCCCCTCCCTCCCCACTCCTGGGGCCAGCCAGAGGTGGTAGTTGCCAGTTCTCTGAACTACTCAAAATTTCCACTACCGGTTCTCCAGAACCTTTTAGAACCTGCTGGATTTCACCCCTGGCCTATAGCATGGCTTGTTGGTAGACAATGCTTGTTTGTATATGGAGCTGCAGAAAATGAACAGAAGGTAGGCAGCATCCAACACAGTAGATTCCCTGCAAAGATTTCTGTGGGTAGTTAATACAAAATAGCTCACTGTTTGAGGAAATCAGAATTAAACAAAGTCTCTGTTTACTTATCCTGTACTGGCTTATTAGGAGGGTGAGTGGGTGTATTTATCAGTGTTTGTGTATATTTCTATGTGTTGCTGTGTTTATTATGCCATTAGCTAGGATTCAGAAAGGCCCTAC
Source organism: Arizona elegans (assembly GCA_022577455.1). Taxonomy (NCBI): domain Eukaryota; kingdom Metazoa; phylum Chordata; class Lepidosauria; order Squamata; family Colubridae; genus Arizona; species Arizona elegans. The sequence goes on from JAKOOJ010000002.1 coordinate 171,129,029, forward strand.
TTAGATGACTCAAGGTCTGCAAAGACTACTTTATAGGGTAAGGATCCATGTATGCAATCTCTTATTATCTATTCCTTAAAAGGCAGCACTCAATGGTCTATACAAGGCTAAATGGATATTTCCAGTAGCAGGCAGATTAACAATACATGATGCTTAGAAGACAAAGAGTAATTCAAATGTACAACTGTTGCATTTTAAAAAAATTAAATAATGAATGGCAAACTAGTATGCTGCAAAGGAAAGCTCCAGCAATTTGTATCACCAGTACAACTCCTGAGACCCATAGAACAGGGGTGGGCAAATATGGCCCCTTTATGACCTGTGGACTTCAACTCCCAGAATTCCTGAGCCAGCTTGGCTATCTCAGGAATTCTGGGAGTTGAAGTCCACAGGTTGTAAAAGGGCCACAATTGCCCACCCCTGCCATAGAGGCATCAGATAAATTAGAAAAAAATACTTCCTGGTTTGGATTTCAATTTCATTTTCATGTGTGCTTTTCAGCAGGGGTCTCCAACCTTGGCAACGTTAAGCCTGGAAGACTTCAACTCCCAGAATTCCTCCAGGCTTAAGGCTTCCCAGTTGAAGTCCTCCAGGCTTAACGTTGCCAAGGTTGGAGACCCCTGCTTTACAGCATAACATAATAATTTGTAACAGGTGAGATGTCTCTACAGATATTTTATCATCTATGGGAATGTATGGTTAAAGCTGTTTAAAACTGATATTATTTACATTTATAGATTTTATAAGTTATAATTGCTCAAAAAATTGATACAACTGAACATTCTTTGATTAGTTTCCATTCTTGTCAAGAGGACCATTTACCACAGGTTGAACTGGTCCAGAGGTGAATCCGTCTCATTTTAAGATTAAATGAGAGTTGAATTTAAAACACTTCAATATTTTTCCTTGGCTAGTCCATGCTTCAACTCTGTCAGGCACAAAGGATCAGGTCCACACTGATGGTCCAAATAAACTGATTTATTGCTTATCGTGCCGATGCACAAAACTTCTCAATTAACAGTTAACACCTGTTTGGGTTAAGATAAGGGTCAATGGAATTCAAAGGAAGTCAGATTTAATATGCATCCATATACATATGAATTCTAGGCTGATCCCTAGTTTAACTCCACCCCCCAGGTTCTGCCACTCCTTCTACAAACTCTAACTAGAGTCTTCTGTAAGAGCTTCTAATGAGATTCTCCAGCATTGTGCTTACTGGGAGAGATACAAAATTGCTATAGTTTGAAGAAGAGTGTATGAGAACAAAATAAGGGAAGAAAAAGTTGGCATGATATGTGTCAATGTAGCCAAGATAAACATTTCTTATAATATTTGTCACTTGTGAGACTAGGTAAACAATGCAACTTGGAATCCACATTCTTGGCTCCCTGGAGGAAAATGAGATAAAAAATATATGGAATAAATGTATTTTAAGGAATTCACTTGGCAACTTTGAGAAAGCATTAAATATTTTGGAAAGAAAATCATTCCGATAAATTAATAATGATATGGAAGATTCAGAGTAACCACTAAGGCAGACATTGTTCAATATTTATCAATGTCACTAACATTTCAGAGACTTGAGGAATATTTGCAGTGGTTATTTATTTGCTTATTGCAGCTTTTATTGTGCACTGCCTGGAGTCCCTTTGTGAGGGAAATAGACTCTTCCTAAATATGATAAATAAATAAAAATAAAAATAAACTTATATTCAACTCCAATAAACCAGCATTCTGAATGACTTATATAGCCTTGTTACAGTAAAAGGGTTATAATAAAATACAAAAAGTGGTATAATAATATGATGTTTCTACTGCACGGACTCACAGAGAAAGTATTTATAAAGAATGAGGTCAAACTTTCTCTGACAAATTGGTAGGTGATAAAGCAATTAATAAAGAATAAAGAGCCTTGGTAGTACAGTGGTCTAAAGCACCCTGTTATTAAGACCAGCTGCCTGCAATTACTGCAGGTTCAAATCTCGCCAGGCTCAAGGTTGACTCAGCCTTCCATCCTTTCTAAGATAGGTAAATTGAGGACCCAGTTGTGGGGGCAATAAGCTGACTTTGTATAAATATACAAAAGGATGAAGGCTATTGCTTAGCACATTGTAAGCTGCCCTGAGTCTCCGGAGAAGGGCAGCATATAAATCAAATTAAAAAAAAAAAGAATGTGATAGAACTGAATGTGCACTTTAAATACAAATGGCAGCTTCCTGTTTCAACCCTTTTCTGCAGCTATTATCAACCACTCTGGTATGTCCCATATATAACCATAAGATGGCAGTAACAGGCCTAAAATATAAGAAAATAGTTTAGAAGGATTCTTAACAAAATTTAGCATGGGAAAATATAGCCTTCCAATTCATCTGCCTGTAAGCAGCAATCCATAATCTGAGAATATCTTCTGGAACCCATTATTCAATAATATTTGGACCTGTTCCAAAAGCTCAAGGATCTACAGAGGTGAATGATCGATAGGAAATGTCTTTTCTTATTACTAGGAACTCTGTCACATGCCAAGAAATGTTTATAAAGCTAAAGCCAAAGACAAAATTTGATCCCATAGAACAAGGCTATGTTTTTTAAAGGCTATGCTTGAGTTCACATTCAAGCCTATTCGAATACTGAGGGAAACTCACATCTCAAAACACATTATTAACACATATATCAGTATTTCCACATAAAAATATTCTTCCTCATTTAAATATAACACGTTAGAGAGAATTCTTGGCTAAAAATTATAAATCAGATCTGGCAGAAACTGGAATAACAACTTGAAAAGAGCAGCATCAAACTGAATATACAAAGTTAAACAGGGTCTCTATCTAGCAATCAACCTGAATTTAAGATTCATGAATCATTCAGTATTCTTGAGCACTTCTGAAATGAGGTCTTGAATTGGCAAAAAGCCAGAGATCTTTGTGTTCCAATCATCTGTAAAGCGACAGGATGGTAAGAAGGAGCAGAAAGAGGAATACCTGCCAAGTAAGTGGACTAGTAAGAGCCTATAGTACAGTGGACTAAAGCACTGTTATTAACATCTGCTGCTTGCAATTACTGCAAGTTCAAATCTCACCAGGCTCAAGGTTGAGTCAACCTTCCATCCTTTCAAAGGTAGGTGAAATGAGGACCCAGATTGTGGGGGCAATAAGCTGACTTTGTATAAATATACAAAAGTATGAAGGCTATTGCTTAACGCATTGTAAGCCGCCCTGAGTCTCCGGAGAAGGGCGGCATATAAATTAAAGCAAGAAAAAAAAAAGTGATGCATTTTCATCAGTTTCCCAAAGTCTTCCAGTTCTACTCAAATAAGATCATTGGGAAAGAGACTATATTGTAAAGAGAAAGAAACCCTTAAATCTGTTTGAAATTGTGCACAGTTTATTCCAAGGGAAAAAACAAATGCCACCCCCCAGAATTCTTCTCTCCGGCCAATCTCATCCCATTTGGTTGAAATACACACAAAAAGTTACTATTGTTTGTCTTTTTTTTTTCATGCTGATCAATGGAAGGCATGAAGTTTCTCTTAGTCTGGAGCTTAAAGTCAAAACAGGAAACCTCTGACTTGGTCCAAGTCAAAGTAGGCTGCTTCTAGCTAAATTGTCTTTAGCTGAAACTTTAAAGTCTGAATATATCCCTGCTAAAAACTCATCTCCTAAAAGCAAACTCTGGACATATTGAGACAAGTTGTAAATATATCACTATGACCCAGCCTGTGTGCATGAGAGAAGAAGGTAGGTTTGGTTCATATGTGCCCATGCTGGAACTCTTGCATAATTGCACTGCTGTGCTTTCAATGTATTCTATTTGAGATCAACAGAACAAACAATCTAAAAGAATTAATAGACCCAAGTTCTACATCAGGGCTTAAAACAACAACAAAATGAATTCAAACCATTTTAACCTCCCAGGACATTTTATGGCAGACCTTAAAGTGATTGTTTTAGAAAGAAAGGACTTTAACAGCACCATTGACCAAGAAATTTCTAAACCTCCACACATCAAACATTTCAATCACAGACAGTCATAACAATCACAATTGATTTTAACACATTACAATTGTTTATTGATAATGTACTTGTATTGAAAGACTGGAAACCTAATGTGGACTTTTTGTTGAAAGAACAAAAATGAAATTGATGATGTATGTATTTGAAAATTTAAAAAGATGCAGATTCAATGAGACGATGAGGAGATTTGCAAAGAGAGAGGAAGAAAAAGA